>CM062350.1:43015858-45571197 GCA_031216105.1 Dalbergia cultrata
TTATCCTTTAAATTTTTTTACACAAAGCATACTTATTTTATTCAATCATTTTCCTTGGAGCATATAATGTTAATCTCAAGCATAAGTATCTTGGTCTCAATAAAATAATACACTCATTTATTGAGCACATAGCATAGAGAGTAACTTAGAACAATTGCTACTTTAACTGTCTTGACCCTCGACTATGGTGGTTTATTTCACTCTTGGGTAATAGAATACTTCTCAGGACCGAGCATTTCTGTACATGATAATTGGATTTATTTTCTCCAATTCTCACAAAGACCTATTCCTAGTTAGATTTACTTTCCCCAACTCAATTCAAGGGTAGTCAGGTTTACTTTCCTCGACATATCGGACTTACTTTCTCCGGCCCAAGAAAATATAATCTCATTCTTTCTTTCACATATAGGCAATTGTCATAAGTATTCACATTTATATGTGCCTAATATCATCAACAATTGCACATAGCATAAATGAGACTAAATCATATCATTCCATCATATTTTCATCTAGTTTAGCATGCTGTCCTGATTTTCAATCTTAAAGAAAATTATGGATATGCTACTAAACATCATCAAAATAAAGCAAATAAATTTTCAAAGTTAGTTCAACATATCTATGAGACCCTGTAGAAATTTTAGAAACTAATTATTTTCAACCAACTATCAGAATGTCCAATTTTATTATCATGTCAAATGAATAGAAAAAATCCTATGAAACTTTAGGATTGAACTTAAAGATGTCCTCAACACTCTACAACAATTTTAAGTCAAAACTCAATCATTTGTTGTAGTAAAAAAATTAGACAATTTTGGTACTTCAAAATTAGCTATTAAGGAAGCAACCCTGACTAATTCGGTTTTTGAACTTTTAAAAATAGCAAAAGTATTCAAAATAACTCAAGAAAAATACTCGATAGTTTCATCATACAAAAATTTTATCCCAAAATAAGGTCTCTAACTAAGTAAAAAAAAATCAGGTATTTTCACTTGCTTGCTTGAAAATCGGGTTTCCAACATATAACTCAAATCTTGTTTTGATAAAAAAGATTTTCTAAAAACACCAAATCATTCCATCCATGTAAGCACATCAATATCTATATATGAGCAGCCAATAAACAAAAAATTTCAAGTCCAATCATTCAAAAATTTCCAGAATCAGTTTTGAAGAGAAAAGGGCCAAAAGAAACCCTGCTTAGCTCTTTCAAGCTTTCGCTCTTATTCTTGGCTTCCTTCAAGAGCTTATATGGCCAATTTTTTTTTTAATCTAAACCAATCAAACCATTCTTTAGAACAACAAGAATAACAATACAACTGATGGTATGATGAGGTGAGGTTTTCTTATAAAGAGTTGATTTGGGAGTTACAAGGAATAATATGTAAGTTGGGCTTTTGATTATGGAGTCTTTGTGTGTAACCTAGGATTTCAAGAGAGAGTTTTGTATTTTCTAAAGAAAGGAGATGAAGATGGCTTTATGAGGGGGATGCTGGCCAGCCGAAAACTTAGGGAAATAAATTATAAGTTTATGATTTTATTTATTTAAGATAACATGTCTCTTAAATTCTAGCATAAAAATTGTTTTTTTAAAGTAAAAATTGTAATTTTTGTGTGGCTATTATTGGTTCTTGGTAAAAGACGATAGTGTGGCCTTTTCTAGACCACACACTTGTCAAGTTAGGTGGCAACTTGTACTGCAAGTTTTATATGGTGTAAGAAACTGCACATCATAATTTTATCGAACAGATAAAATACCATATTCGTAAAATAAATATTATCTGAAATTTGATTTCGGATCTAAAATTTTCATCTCTAACATTTTTTTAACTTTAATCCTATCTTTTCTTAGTCTCGGACATGTCTTGATTAAAGTTTAGGGTTTAGGAGTTTCGGTGGTCCCAATGGGTCTGTGGGCCCACAAATATACTATTTACTTTTTTTTTCCATCAAGTCATTCTTATTATGACTAATCCTATCATAATCATCAAATTCTTATTAATAAAGTCTAAATAAAATGTTTGAAATAACTTAACGTGTTACATACCTTCAGGTGTTGCATGACACTTCCTACTTGCAACTAATTAGTAATTTTTCCTTTCAAAATTGTTTTAAAAATTTTACTCCACTGTTCTCTTAAATTATTTAATATTTTAAATTGCTAATTGTTACACCTCTTAAGAGAACTTTTAACATTTTTATCTTTTAGAAATTGGAAGTGTATCATAATCCATATACATTTCCACAAACTGCTCATTCGCATTAAATAGCAAGAACCTATTTATCCCCTATAAATATCACAATACAAAATAAGGGTTATAGATTTTAATCTCAATCCTAATACTAAACTCCTCTTTCTCTGTCTCACTCTTCTCTACCTCTAGTAAAAGATACCAACATCTCTCTCTTGCTCACTCTCTTTAAAAAATTCTCTTTTCCCCCCTAAAAAAAAACTAAAGATATCTCTTTCTCTTAAAAGAGTGCTGTTATTTGCACACCTTCACAGTGCTACACCGTATTTACACCATATGGGAAGACCAGAAAATGACAAAACAGTGTTTCTCTCTCTTTCACTTTCCCTCTCAGCTTTCAATTTTTTTTTCTCATATATTTTGATTTGCAAGTTTACATGAATGGTTTGCAAGTTTTTATACTATGTTTCCAAGTTTTAAGAATGGGTGTGCAAGTTTTTTGCACTATGTTTATAAGTTTTTAAGATGGGTTTACAAGTTTTAAGGGCGGATTTACAAGTTTTTTGCACTAAACATATTGCAAAAAACTTGTAAACACACCCTTAAAACTTGTAAACCTGTCTTAAAAACTTGTAAACATAGTACAACAAACTTGCGAACCTGTTCTTAAAATTTAGAAACATAGTATAAAAAACTTGCAAACCATTCATGTAAACTTGCAAATCAAAACAGATGAGAAAAAAAAATTGAAAGCTGAGCGGGAAAGTGAAAGAGAAAGAAAATATTATTTTTGTCTTTTTCTTCATGGTGTATGATGTATGCACTGTTTTGGTATGCAAGAAACATTATTCCTCTTAAAAACTTTCTATCCCTCAATGAAATTGGATCTGACTAGGGTTTGTTTCTCGTTTAATTTTGTTTTAAATTTATTCTTTTTTTACTGTTTTTAATTATCTAGCAAGATTAATGTCATAGAAACATTTTAAAATTTTCAATCATCACCTGTCATTTCCATCCAACTACTCAATATTTACTACGTATGTGTTTGATGTGTGTCACACAATATCTTTGGCCAGTCTCGTCGGGCCAAATAGCATTGTCGCCTCAAAATTAGAGGATTAGCTTAACAATCGAGATGTCCTCGATGATTATAGAATTTAATAATATATATCATGGTTCACCCTGAAAGTTTCCTACTATGATGATGTCGTTTGCTTTTCCGAATGATGATACTGCTATTTTAACTATTTCTCTTTGGTAGGCTAGGATATAAAAGTGTAGTGTTATTTTAATATATCTTTACTTTTGAGGGTTTAAAATAATATTTTTCAAATACAAAAATATTATAATAATATTATTTAAATATTTAAAAAGTAAATATTTATTGGGTGTTCAAATATGAATATCTCTTTTATAATATTTACACTTATTTTTACCTTTGAATTTTTATTTATTGTGTTTAAAATATTTGTCTCATGATTTATTTGTTAATATCTGTAATCAAATTTATTTATATATTGATAATAAATAAAAAATTAGAATTAATTAGTTTTCAATAAATTTAATAATTAAATGACATGAGCAGATTAGTAGTTATGCTCATAAACTTATTAATACAAATTAAAAAAAAAGTTACAAGCGAGCCCACAATTTAATAATAGACTCCTACGTATATCTCAATGATTTATGAAAGATTACAAATTTGACTCTCATCTTCTTCCGTATTTCCTTATATCTTTGTTAAGAAAATATAAAGATAAAAAAATAATGAAAAAAACTATTGTCGATGAATGTTCCCTCGGTAATATTCACCCAACAATTTTTTTTTTCTTTTTAATTTTACGCCTTACTAGAGAAATTTCTGCCGGTAAAAGTCAATCACATCTCCATTGGATTTTCCATCTGTAAAATTATTTTCCTTTTCATTTTTTTCCACGTGTTACTGAAGGATAAATCCGCTGGTAATGTAACAAATATCTTATGGTAATATAACTCCAAGGGAAATCTACACAAAATCTTCTGCAAATTCCCTTGATAACTTACTGGCAGGTCTATTTTTCGTCGGTACAATGACATTATTACTGTGACACCTTTTCCCTGATAAATCTGTTGGTAATTATTTTTTTTCACCGGTACTTAATTAAAATATGTCACTAATTTCGTCAATAGCAGGCTTATTTCTAGTAGCGTACAGTTTCATCGGCTATAATTATCCCTTCCTCGATTCAATTATTTATTCAAGATCAAGTGGTCATTATTATCTCTTGAAATTAGTTTTGGTACCAACAAACCTCAAAAAGGAAGCAAATATAATTTTCCCTTTAAATTATAGATTTAATTAGTATGTATTGTCAATATGAAAATATTTTACACGGCTAATTATGTAATGACATATAAGTAAATATGATTACTTACTATTTTCACTATTTGAAAAGTCATACAAAATAAGATGTTTGATTAAATAATAGTGTAAACTTTTTTCTATTATAAGTGTATCAAAATCAAACTCTTAAATTATTGGTTACTATTTTTTCTTAACAGAAAATATGAATTCGTACCTACTACCTAGTAATCACCGGAAAATTATAATGGACAATCATGCTACTAAAAAAATCTGGTATTAATTGAACAAGTAAGGTAAATATTCGAAAACTAAGAAACCAACAAAATGAGGCACGTTGAAAGCATAGAAAGGGGTGATCATGTTTTGTCCTTACGAATTATGAGGACTTCTATTCATTGTTAGACTAACCATTGCATTGAAGATTCATTGTAGCATAAACATGCTATTAAATATTATTTTATGGCGATATTTATTCCTTAGTGTTGGTCTCATACTATTTGGATTTATGTATTTCCGGCCACTTTATAAAATCGATACAAATAACCCAGATATTCTACAATAGTTTGGAACTCGCAACCTAACACAATGAAAAGATGTCCTATCCTAGCTAAAAAAATCCAATAAAGATGGAAGTTAATGTTAAGTGCAGTATTGAACCGTTTAACGCCCGCTGTTTTGCAGTGCTAAAGTGAAAATCATCATATTCTACCATTTAAAATAGAAAGCATTATTTTTTTTTATTATAGCTTATTCAATAAATTAAGGTAAATCTTTGAGAGTTAGTATATTAATTTTAGATATATTGGAGAAATTTAATTTTGAATGCATAAGATATGTCTCACACTCACATGAAAATTGGGTATTTTTACTAGCTTGCTTGAAAACTGAGTTTCCAACATACAACTCAAATCTTGTTTTGACAAAAAAGATTTTCTAGCAACACCAAATCATTCCATCCATATAAACACATCAATATTTATATATGAGCGGCCAATAAAACAAAAAATTTCAAGTCCAATCATTCAAAAATTTCCAAAATCAGTTTTGGAGAAAAAAAGGGCTAAAAGAAACCCTCGTCAGCTCTTTCAAGCTTTTGCTCTTGTTCTTGGTTTCCTTCAAGAGCTTGTATGTCCAATTTTTTTTATATAAACCAATTAAACCCTTCCTTAGAACAACAATGCAACTGATGGTATGATGAGATGAGGTTTTCTTATAAAAAGTTGATTTGGGAGTTACAAGGGGTAGTATGTATGTTGTGCTTTTGATTATGGGTTTTTGTGTGTAACCTAGGATTTCAATCTAGGGTTTTGTATTTTCTAGAGAAAGAAGATGAAGATGGCTTTATGAGGGGGATGCTTGCCGAAAACTTAGGGAAAGAAATGATAAGTTTGTGATTTTATTTAAGATAACATGTGTATTAACTTCTACAAAAAAAAATTGTTTCTTTAAAGTAAAAATTGTAATTTTTGTGTGGCTATTATTGGTTCTTGGTAAAAGACGATGATATGGTTTTTCCTAAGCCACATACTTGTTAAGTTAGATGGCAATTTGTATTGCTTTTATACAGTATAAGAAACTGCATATTGTAGTTTTACCAAATGGGTAAAATACTATACTCATAAAATAAATATTACTTGAAATTTAATTCCGAGCCTAAAATTTTCATTTCTAATATTCCTAACCTTAATCCTATCTTTTCTTAGTCTCGGGTATCTCCTGATTTTCAATGATGCTAATGGGCCTACAGGCCAGCAAATTTATGATTTACTTTTTTTTTTTAATCAAATCGTTCTTATTACAACTAATCCTATTAGAATAATCAAAATTTGATTAATAAAGTTTAAATAAAAATTTTTAAATAACTTCAGGTATTACATACCTTTGGGTGCTGCATGACACTTCCCACTTGCAACCAATTAGTAATTTTTCCTATCAAAATTATTTTAAAAATTTTACTCTATTGTTCTCTTAAATTATTTAATCTTTTAAATTCCTAATTGTTACACCTCTTAAGAGAACTTTTAACATTTTTTATCTCTTAGAAATTGAAAGTGTATCATAATCCATATACATTTCCACAAACCGCTCATTCACATTAAATAGCAAGAACCTCTTTGTCCCCTACTAGCGACTTCGCCTTATTCTTTAGATAATTATATAATCAACAAATAAAAAATTAAGATGAGATGTTTATAAAAGTTTGATTTGAAGGATATAATTAAAATAAAAATTTGGACACCAAAAGAACAGTTATCTTCAAGTATTCCCTTTATATATACATGTGTATAGATAAATATGACAATACGAAATAAGGGTTAAAGATTTTAATACCTCTCTCTCTCTGTCGCACTCTTCTCTACCTCTTGTAAAAGATACTAACAACAAAAAAAAAAACCTAAAAGATATCTCTCTCTCTTAAAAACTTTCTATTCCCCAATGAAACTGGATCTGACTAGGGTTTGTTTCTCGTTTCATTTTGCTTTAAATTTATTCTTTTTTTACTGTTTTTAATTATGTAACAAGAATAATGTGATAGAAACACTTTAAAATTTTCAATCATCACCTGTCATTCCCATCCAACTACTCAATATTTACGACATATGTGTTTGATGTGTGTCACACAATATCTTCGGCCAGTTTCGTCGGGCCAGGTAGCATTGTCGCCTCAAAATTAGAGGATTAGCTTAACAATCGAGATGTCCTCGATGATTATAGAATTTAATAATATTTATCATGGTTAACCCTGAAAGTTTCCTACCATGATGATGTCGTTCACTTTTCCGAATGATGATACTGCTATTTTAATTATTTCTTTTTTGTGGGCTTTGATATAAAAGTATGTTGTTATTTTAATATCTAAAAGTAAATATATTTATTTTTTAAGGTGTTTAAATAATATTTTTAAATATAAAAATATTATAATAATATTATTTAAATATTTAAAAAATAAATGTCCATTGGGTTTTCAACTATTAATATCTATTTTATGATATGTGCACTTATTTTTACCTTTGAATTTTTATTTATAGTGTTTAAAATATTTGTGTTATAATAAAATTTATTTATATATGCCGATAATAAATAAAAAATTAGAAATAATTAGTTTCTGATAAATTTAATAATTAAATGAAATGAGTAGATTAGTAGTTATGTTCATAAACTTATTAGTACGAATTATAAAAGAAAAATTATAAGTGAGTCCACAATTTAGTGGTAGGTTTCTATATATGTTTCAATGAGTTATGGAATATTATGAGTTTGACTCTCGTCTATATTCTCTACTATTTTTGTTAAAAAAAATATAAAGATAAAAAAATAATAAAAAAAAACTATTGTCGACGAATGTTCCCTCGGTAGTATTCACCCAACAATTTTTTTCTTTTTAATTTTAGGCCCCTTACTAGAGAAATTTCTGCTGGTAAAAGTTAATCACATCTCCATTGGATTTTCCATCTGTAAAATTATTTTCTTTTTTCATTTTTTCCATGTGTTACTGAAGGATAAGTCCGCTGGTAATGTAACAAATATCTTAGGGTAATATAACTCCAAGGGAAATTTACACAAAATCTTCTGCAAATTCCCTTGATAACTTACTGGCAGATCTATTTCTCGTCGGCATGAGTTACCAATGACATTATTACTGTGATAACTTTTTCCCTGATAAATCTGCTGGTAATTATTTTTTTCCACCTGTAATTAATTAAAATATGTCAATAATTTCGTCAATAGCAGGCTTATTTCTAGTAGTGTACAGTTTCATCGGCTATAATTATCCCTTCCTCGATTCAATTATTTATACAAGATCAAGTGGTCATTATTATCTCTTGAAATTAGTTTTGGCACCAACAAAACCTCAAAAAGGAGGTAAATATGGTTTTTCCTTTAGATTATAGATTTAATTGGAATATACTATAAATGTAAAAAAAATTTATATAGTCAACTAATTATGCAATGACATATAATTAAATATGATTACTTTCTATTTCTATTATTTAAAAAGTTATACAAAATAAAAGGTTTGATTGGATAATAGTGTAAACTTTTGTATATTATAAGTGAATCAAAATTAAACTCTTAAATTATTGGTCACTACTTTTTCTTAACAGAAAAATATGAATTCGTACCTACTACCTAGTAATCACCGGCAAATTATAATGGACAATCATGCTACTAAAAAAATCTGTTATTAATTGAACAAGTAAGGTAATATCAGAAAACTAGGAAACCAACAAAATGAGGCACGTTGAAAGCATAGACAGAAAGCGTGATCATGTTTGTCCTTATGAATTTGAGGACTTCTTTTAATTGTTAGACTAACCATTGCATTGAAGATTCCTTGCTGCATAAACATGCTATTAAATATTATTTTATGGCGATATTTATTCCTCAGTGTTGGTCTCCTATTATTTGGATTTATGTATGTCCGGCCACTTTATAAAATCGATACAAATAACCCAGATATTTGGAAATCGCAACCTAACACAATGAAAAGATGTCCTATCCTAGCTAAAAAAATCAAATAAAGATGGAATTTAATGTTAAGTGCAGTATTGAACCGTTTAAAGCCGGCCGTTTTTCAGTGCTAAAGTGAAAATCATCATATTCTACCATTTAAAATAGAAAGAATTATTTTTTTTATTGTAGCTTATTCAATAAATTTAGGTAAATCTTTTAGAGTAAGTATATTAATTGTAGATATATTGAAGAATTTAATTTTGAATGTCTAAGATATGTCTCACATTCACATGAAAAAAGAACGCCACAAATATAATTAAGCAATGAGAATTTAATAAATAAACTTGAAATTGAATATGTATTTGAATATATGATGTCATTTGACAAAAAGTCTTGATCCTTGGAGTTTATTCAAGAATAAAAATTGAGATAAAAATTATATAGATATTTACATATAAAATTTATCCATATAATTTTTACATTCACTTTTACCCTTGATAAAGCGGTTCATTCTTAATGTTTAACCGAAAGTTTCACCAGTTTTATATGTGAATCTTCACCCAACTAATAATATGACAAAAAAGTTAGAGAGAATATTGTTTAGTCCCACCCATTAAAATATAAAATTGATCATTATTTTATATACACTTTTCATTCATTAGGAAAAAAAAAAAGAGAGACAAATGTGAGGGTTCATCATTTGGATAAATAGTTTATTCTTATATAGAAGTAATTTTTGAAAAGTAACATTAAGTTATTTTATATTTAAATGTATAATAATATATGTGTTTAAATTTAATGTTTTAAAAAGTATTTCTTAAAAAAGTAGATATTTTAACTATTTAAAAAGTATTAGGAATAATTTTTAAAGGTGTAATAGGACCGAAAACCACGCTTTAAAACCACTAGCAGTATATAAAACCTAAACATCGATTTCTCCGAAAGATTGGCCAGGGCAGCGCATAATAGTGTGAAATGAATTCTATAAACCTAATACATTTCGAATAAAATATGTTTACTAATCGAGGAAGTGCATTAGGTGGATCGAGGATAGAATTCATCGAATGGCATTATTCTGAGCAAATAGTAAACGCATAGTAACAAGCTATTATAAATGAGTCATGTTATTTGTGGTTATTATGTATGAAATATCGTGTTAACTCACACATTTTCTTATTTACTATTAGATAAGATGTGAACCCCAATTAAGTAGAGTTCACACCCCATATATCCAATAATAAATAAAATAAGTTGAATCGGTGTTGCATATACAACAAGTACAAGCAACGTTTTTTCTATAAATTTATATTCCCTTTGATGAACAGAAATTAATTACCTCTCAAGACCATCTGGCAGCAGAGTACAAGACATCCAGTCATGGCTACACTCACTGCTCCAAGCAGACACTCACCTGTTGAAGATGCAGAAGCTCTCCGGAAGGCCGTCAAAGGTATTTGATCCAACTTCCCATTAACAATTCATTCATCTCTTGCAATAATGTAAATTAATATTATTCCCCATATAGATTAAAATGTTCAAAACATAGAATATGGATGAATATGTACACACTCAACTGTTTCTTGGAAGAAAAATGATGTTAAATTTATGGGTTCAATTCAAACATCAAAACTTTGCAGGATGGGGAGCTGATGAGAAAGCCATTATAGCAATACTTGGTCATAGAGATGCTACCCAAAGGCAGCAAATCAGACAAGCATACCAAGACCTCTTTCAAGAGGATCTCATCAAACGCCTCGAGTCTGAGCTCTCCGGTGACTTTGAGGTAACAACTGTGCCAGCCAATGACACGAAGGAAGCTGCTCTGATGAGTACTGTTGTCGCGTCTTCTAGTGTTGTGTTGCGTCTCATGATTTTTGTTTTATATTTTAATCTATGATGAGATCCATACTTTCCTGTTGTTGGGCATCTTGTATGGTTTTAAACTGTAGTTGCGGTCGTGGAAAATTGCCACTGCAATAGTGACATTGCGACCGCAATTGTAGTTGCGAATCATAATTTAAAATCATGGAGTCATTTTTAATTATCAAAAGATATATATATATATATATATATGGAAAAGGTGAAAAATATTTTGATTGGTTTTTTGTGATGCACTAATAGTCAATGAGTTTTGTGGTGTTTGGGAATTGTACCAAACAGAGAGCCATGTACCGCTGGATATTCGAACCTGCAGAACGTCACGCTTTGTTGGCCAATATAGCTCTTAGGAATGCTAACAAAAACTACCAAGTGATTGTGGAAACCGCATGCGCCCTTTCACCTGAAGAGCTCTTTGTTGTGAGGCGTGCCTATCACAACAGACACCAGCGTTCCTTGGAAGAAGACGTGGCTGCTAACACCAGTGGCCATCTTCGCCAGGCAAGTCACTTTCCATATCTACGATAAGTTATAACACATGCATACTTCAAAATAGTTGATGTACCCGTATCAGATAAGTATGATATCAGATACTTAACTAATACTTTTATATACTCGTAATTGTTTTTATATATTTTTAATTTGATTTACGTCATTTGTGTGTATGGTACATGTCATACCGTAGACTCCTATCAGTATCTTTACAATATAGATGATAACTGATTTTTGAAGAGAAAAGAAGTAATGGATGAAATGGCTTAGGTATGGTGGTGATTAATTATGTGATTCCATCCTGGTTAATTTTTGAGCAGCTTTTGGTTGGGTTGGTGAGCTCATTCAGGTATGGTGGCAATGAAATCAATGCAAGATTGGCACAATCTGAAGCTGATGTTCTGCACGAGGCCATCAAAGACAAGACTAACAACCATGAAGAAGTTATCAGAATCCTCACAACAAGGAGCAAGACCCAACTCGTGGCAACTTTCAACCGCTACAGAGATGACCATGGCATTGCAATTACCAAGGTACAAATAAGGAATGAAAATCTTCTTTCTTTGCTTTGCTTTCCAATCGTTACTATGAAAAAAAGAAAATACTCATTTGAGTATTTTGTTGATAGGTGCTTCTCTTAATTTGCAGTTTCAAAATAAAAATACTATACAGCCCTCGTTGTCATAGAAAATTAAACTGAGTAGTTTTCTTTCTTCCTTTCTCTCCTTGCAGAAATTGTCCGATGAAGCATTTGATGACTTCTATAAGGCGGCGCACTTAGCCATTCGCTGCATCCATGATCATAAGAAGTACTATGAAAAGGTGATAATTTTAATTACTTTTTTGGATTTCATTATGATACACTTACGGTGCAAAGTAATTTTACAAATTATATAGACTTTAATTGATTAACTCCGTTTATTTTAAAAGTTATACAAGTGAAAAAATTTGATTGAATATGTCATCCTTGTATCAAAATTAAATTGTTACTTCTTAATACACATGACATATACATTAGACTTTAGTTTTTGTTCAACAATTAACTAGAATATCTCTTAGGTGACATGATGTTGACATAAACACATTTAATTATTGTACAAGAATGAAGAGTTTTTACGCTAATTTTTTTTTCTTTTTTGTTTCCCCATTATGTAGGTTCTGCGCAATGCGTTGAAAACGGTTGGAACCGATGAGGAAGCACTCACCCGTGTGATTGTCACTCGAGCTGAGAAGGACCTAAAGGACATCAAAGAGGTGTATTACAAAAGAAACAGTGTTCACCTGGAGCATGCTATTGCCAAAGAAACTTCAGGAGACTACAAGAAATTCCTCCTAACTCTGGTGGGAAAAGAAGACTAAATCAAAATATTTGTTCCATGGACATGTCGTATGATATATAGCTTTGTATCAGATTATTGGTGTCTGAAGCTGCTATCTCGTATTAAATTTCTTGAGTATGTTCCTGTCTTTGTTTCCTTTATTGTTCATGACAACTTAATAATGGCAGATCCAGAAAATTTAGATAATCATGACTAACATAATACATAAGCATTATAATAACTTTTAGTTAAATTTTATCTTAATGAGGACTCAAACTTAATGAAATAAAGGGATAAAATATAAATATAACTATGTATTACTAACAAAATTATCAAAATTTGTGGGTGAATGTGACCCCACTACTCAACACATAGTTCCGTCCCTGGTTGTATCCTAGATAATAATGCAAGCTGCTGGATTAGATGATTAGTATAATGGGTTGGTTCAGTGTTAAAATAAATTTGATGTACCCTTAGTTATAACTATAAGCATATAGCTGTATAAGGCCATAGGCACCAAATTAGCAAGCTCAAAATACAAATCAAGCCAACAGAAATATATGCTTGAAGGTTTAATCTGACTTCTAAAGGTGTATGCTATGTGGTTCATGCTTCGAAATTTTCTGTAACTTTTGGTGGTTCAGCTGCACTGAACCGCCAGTCATGTTTGTTTGTACGCCTAGATTGGAGTCTTGATTGATCCAATTAGACCATTGAAACTAGACCATTTGGTTCAAAAGTAGTCTCATGTGATGACATCGTGATATCGGCCCGTATTCGTCATTATCACGAAACTTTTGAAATTGAGGTATTTTCACTGTCTTGTAGCTTCGGCTGTGTCCCATATAACGAGTCTCATTATTTGAATCTATCCTTTAGGATATTAAATAAGATAAATAAGATACTAAGGTGTGAAGTTTTACGGCGTAGGACCTAACTGGAATGTGAGCACTACTACAAAGGCAAAAATATTGTCAGAATTCTTTTATAAAAATTATGGTGGTCCTTATATAAAATAAAATGATATATCTTATTGATTCCTCGATCTAAATTAATTAGTGGCAGATAATTTGATCCTCATCTCTTTTGAAAGTTTACATGATCCTAATTCGATCACATTAAGATTACTAAATTAACCTTGCTTAATTTTGTAATTTCTGTTTTCATCAATTCGTCTTTCTTTTACTTCGAATGTGTTTCTTCACTCCCAGCCACCATCATTACAACTTCTACAACCATTAGCGGCTTCCACCATCAAACTACTCTTCTTTTTCCCCATGCTTCACCACTAAATGAAGAAAACAAACAAGCCGCGACCAAGAATTGGTCATAAACAACGAAGAATAAATTTAAAAAAGAAGAAAACGAAGAATCATTTTAAAAATTGGACATAGTCACGATAATGAATAATTTGAGTATTGCCTGAAGCGGTGTTGCTCTGTTGTTTTTTTTAATGGGTTTCCATGTGGTTTCTAACTGTTGAATTGCTTTTGTTTTTGCTAATCCAATGACCGAAAATGATTTTGAAATTGAGTTGTTCCTTTTGCTTCTGGATGACCAATGCTTGTCATGGACAATGAGTGCGTTTCAATACATGTGTCAGTGAGTCCACAAAGAGTGGTGGTCACAGTGAGCTTTTCGGCGGTAATAGTAGCATTGACACTGTTGTATTCTTAAAAATAAAATAAAAGTGAGAGGAGTTTTATGGTTAACGACGTGATTTTAACTTTCTATTATTATTTTAATAAATTGTTTATATTTTTAATGAGTTATTTATTATATTTTCAGTTCTCAATCTTGACAATCAATTAAAAAAAATTTCAAATCTAACCATTAAAATTAAATGATCATTACAAGGTCCAAAACAAGGCAGGAATAAATTATTGGCCACCTAATTAATTAATGAGTATATTGTTATATCATTCTGACAAATTAAATTTGAACAAAATTTCTCATTACGTGACATTTTCTCTTAAAATCAATATTAATATAACCGGATTGGATCGGCCGGTCCAACCGGGTTAACCAGGAACCAGTAACTTGATTGATTCGGTTGAGTAGTTAGAACCAGAGGGATTTAGAACCGGTCAAAACCGAGAAAAATAAGCAAATCGAATCGATTCGGAGCTTTAGAAAATTTTTTTTTTGGATTTCAAAACTTAAATACTGATATCTTGTGGTAGTCACAGAGCAAAAATGAAAAAAAAAAGGGTTATGTTTATTTTATATATGAAAAAAATAAAAAAAAATACTGATATCCACAGGCCGCTCATTATAAAATTCGCTAGTCACCAACAAATATTGTTTTCAAATACTTTTATAACCATGTTGTGAGGCTGAGACTAGAGAAATTTTATATGGATTATATTTATTTTTATAAACCTATGAATATATTTTTCTTTTTGTGTTGATTATGTTAATATTAATAATTTAATATGTTTTTTATATTCTAATTAATCATATATATATATATATATATATATATATATATATATATATATATATATATTTCGATTGAAACTCGGTTGAACCAGTTAAATTTATAAACCTTTAAACCAGTATCTTGACCGGTTCGATACCTAATCCGATTTTCTCTTCCTTGCTTAAAATACATTATTTCTCAAAGAGCGGTTTTTGATGACTTGTACCACACAGAGCGACAAAATACCAAAGACCAAAAATAAAGAACTAAAGAATTAGACTCGGATCACAATCCATGGTTGGTTGAGCAGGAAAGGTCATATAAGTTTTCATGCATTTCCTTGTTTTACGAAAATAATTTCGAGCCAAATTTTTTTGCCCTCCTTAAAAGTGTTTGATGATCTCTTTTTATACGGAAAAATTAGCAAAAAAATCTTTTCCCTTTATCAAAAGTGTTTGATGATCCCTTTTTCTGTGGAAAAATCAATTTCTCTACTCAGAGACACGTCTAAGGACAAATTATCCAAATAAGTTGGGAATGACTACTGTCAAACTCTTTTAGTAATTTTTTTTAATATTCCTAAACAGTCCTTAACTAGTAGTTATTATAACATTTTGTCTATTATCATACTCATTCAATCTCATAATATATTTCTTACATTCTAAACTTTCTTCACAAATTTTACATTATATGATACATGATTTTTTTTCAATAAGTAGGTTTAATAAATTTGAAGATATCTACATAGTTTCATTAAATTTTTAACTAGGTCTATATGATTTAGAAACGTTTAATTGAGTCCCAACCCTATAAAATTAAACTCATATAATCAAGTCTCCAAATATCCTTTCATGATAAAAATTTAAAATTTTATTAATTTTTTTTAATCGAATGAGTGAGTCTCAATAGTCATCAATTAGACTTTCAGATGTTTGTTGTATTTAAATTTTTTTAAAAATAGGTTGCTTTAGGGATTTTATTACAAAATTTTTTACAATGTAGTAGCCTGATTAAAAAAAGTTTAAACTATAAACTCTTAATTAAAAATTAAGTAAAACTAAAATAACATGTGCAGTTATTAATTTTAATTTTTGACTATCATTGGATAAGTCAAATTTTGACGTGTACAAGTTTAATTAAGATACAATATACATATGATATAGACATGAAATTTAAAACCTTTTAAAAGTAATTCATATAAAATTTGAAAAATAATATTTTTACACAAGTTTTCAATGTGGCAACTCAAATAATAAATCTAGTTCATTTAGGACTTATTTTAAAAGTAACAATGAAAATAATGACATAGTTTTTGTTTTAGGAGCAGTTTTAAAAATAATTAATTATAAATAAGGGTGTGTCAATAGACCAAAATAAAAAGAATAAATATTAGTCAATTACATTTTAGAAATTAAAAGAAAAAGTCACTAAAAATGTGTGCTAATAGCTAGATGTAAAGATCTGACAATAGACACTCCAAGTTGAAAAGAATGACGGACAATCATGTTTTCCGAGAGGTAACTACAAGCTTTATTTCGCAATTTTCTATTAAAAACTTTACAACATAGAACTCCCTTTGCTTAGAGTTCCGACTACAGATTTTAAAACCAAAATTTAGTCTCTTAGATTTATACTGGGAAATAAATTAATCCATCATATTTGAAAAATTTCATATTAGCTGCTCAAATTTTAGAAATGGAAATAAGTTTATCCATCCATGAAACTGTCGTTTGAGTTGGGTTCTATCAACTTACTTACGTGTATTGTTAAATTTTTTACGTATTTTGTTAATTTTTATGATAAATCCTAATTTGTCCCACTCTTTTAAATGAAATCATTCAGAACTTCTTCATTTTCTCTCTCACCATTACTTTGTGCTTAGAAAAAAGATTTTAATTTTCAGTTATCAATTATTTTGTACAGAACAAATGGATGAGGCAAATTGGTACCCACAATGAAAATTAACAGTAATCATAAGTAAGTTAACAGAACATGTGAATATTTCTATTAATGGTTTAGAAGATATTTGATGGAGAAAATAATTTGTCCCTATTTATAAAATTTGACAGACTAGTATAGAATTTTTCAAATCTTAGAAAGTAAATTGGGAATTTAGTCATTTATTTATATCTTTTACCACTTTGATTTATTGAAGAATCCCAATCTTTGTACATCTACAAAAACACAAGGCGTAGGATTCAGATTAAGACAAACTGTAGTTTGAGTTTAAAACGTCTGAAAGGGACTTGGATGTCACAACCTAGAAAAATAAATAAATAAATAGGATTTGTCAGCGGTAATTACAATGACGTGTGAGCATTTAAGTTGAGTTTGTTAACGTTATGTTCTCGAATTGAATCCAATTTTTTGTTTTTGGGGTATATAAATCGAAAGGTCTAAGAAAAATCCATACTCTACATTATTTTTAAAGCAAATATTTGTCAGGCATTCCAATAAAATAATAAACTTAAGAAAGGTAAAGTTAAGGGGGAAAAAAAATTCAGTCTCAATATACTTCTATCAATATCTTTATCAATAAGAACCTACGAAACACGGATATATCATTTGGATGCCATGTCATACATGTATTCAGATCAGATCGTCCACAACACACTGATGACACATTTTTATATATATTTAATGTAAAATTTATATTTTCTTACTCTTACATGCAAAAACATAATATAAACAAGGTTATAAAAATGAAATAATGCATAAGTTTTTTATTTTATAAGAAAATAAAGCATAAGTAAAGGTTATATAAATAATATTTTAATTAATATATCATTTTTTTTAAATTTTTAGTTATATATATATCATATCTATGTTCTATAATTTTTTAATTTTGATATATCTCATATTCATATCATGTCATGTTTCGTGTCCATGTAACTGTATAGGCTTCACAGCCCACAGCCAAAATATGTTCAAACATACTCAAATATCTTTATAATCACAAACAAAAGAAAATAGGACATTGCCCGTGAGTCATTGGAACACTAATCTACACAAGATTCAAGACTAAAACGCATCAAGGAGTTCAAATACAAATTGCCCACCCCACTGTTGTCGGGCTCACCAAAGAGAAGCTGAAGTCCTACTTGCTGCATCATTATTTTATTATTTGAAAGTTATATTTATTGAATTGATTTAGTATCTTCTGCTTATATGATTTGATTGAGCCATTCTTTATCCCATGCTGTGTGCACATGCTTTTGCACCTCTTCTAAGCAATAAAATGAGATCTTTATTGAAAAGAATATTGACCAAGTTTTGATTAGAACCTTTTCTGACTCTTAGCCAGAAAACAATGAGCACTAAGTTTTTTCAACATCTACTACTAGAGTGGCAACAAATAATAGCAGCAATAATGTCATTGTCAACAGTCAACAGCAAAGCCAAAGAGGTTTTTACAAGACCAATAAGCAACACCAACCAAGGGCTGCAAAATCCAACCCAAATCATTGCAAAGAAGAGACCATTATAGAAGGAACAAAATTGAGGCCATATGAACAACAAAAGTTTCAAGCCTAATTTTTCAGGACCTGGGGGCCCCCGTGGAAGTTATTTGTAAATTTCTAACAGGTCCTTGGAACCCCATCTCGAGGACAAGGTGGCTCTTTTGCGAGGAGTATTAGGACTCCAGAGCTGTAGTTACTGGGCCTTAATAATTAGGAATATTAATTATTTAGAAAAGTGTTATAGAAGAATGACAGAGATGAATGAAAGTTGTTGAGAAGCTGAGACTATGAAGCCAAGGGATCTCTCGAATATCCCTGGCCTTTATTAGGAAATAATACAATTTCTTTAGTGTTCTTATCCAGTTCTCACAAATTACAAACATCACTAAGAGAATTCAATCTACTGTATCAAGCCCCATCCAAAATTTTGTCCACGGCTTTATAAATAAGGGAGGTCACATTCTCCTCAAGAGAAGTAATAACAGTAGTGGTGGTTCCAATCTCTATCAATGCTTTGTAAGGGTCTTGTGTGCGAACTATACATTTAGCGTGTGATTCAGTGTTGCTCGTTCGATGTTCAACAGATCCATCAATGCCCATCGTTGATAATGTTGCTAGAAGCTTTTGCAAATCTGGTAACCCCCGATTCACCAAAGCTCTACTCTCTGAGGAACTTTTTTTATCATCATCAAAGAGCAGGTGAAGTCTAGCATTTTCCATCAATAGCTTCCCCTTTAATCTTGCTATATTGACTTCTTCCTTTTTAAATGTTTTCCAATAAAATTGAGAAGCCAAATCCGACGCAATCTTTAATTCTGAACTGTCCTTCTGGCATGGTAATTTTGATGTTTCACCTTCAGTGTAGTGCAGAATCGAGTATGACTTTTCACTTGAAAAATTGATCTGCGACCTCAATTCCTCCGGGAACTAGAGGATAAGTAACGAGAACAAGAAGTAGATCATTGATTCATCACATGTACAATCATACGAAAAAATAATAAATAAAGTGCATAAACTATAAAGTAAACTTTGTATGATATTACCAGAACAGTCTTTGGCCGCAATGTCTGTAACAAAGGTTCAATGTTCCGCAACCTACAGTGTAGAAATTGAACAGAGAAGATCAGAAGAATGCTAAACACAAACCAAATTGTGATCCGCAGAGCCAACACTTTTTAATTGACCAAAATTCAAAGATAGAATCATCATTTAGAACATACAGAAAATCTTAACCAGAGGAACATTGAAGAGGATCAAATTAAAATGGCATATCCAATGTAGCCTTACCCTGGGATCGAACAAAGCTATTCACATTGGGCAGCGAGGAGCCAAACGATTATACTGTTAATTCTAAAGTTATCTTTGATCGAATAATTTGTGTGTTGTACTTTGCATTCTTGATAGATCTCTCTCTCTCTCGAGTTTCCTCAGGTCCTCAATTATAAGGTGTTACTTATCAGCTAGATGTTTATAAAGATCTTGTAAATAATTTGCAAGAACAATGAGACCCATATATGAATCCACATATTGGAAGAAGTGACTAATGAAGGGGAAAACCTACCCTATTCCAGAAGGAAACAGACAATTAAGAACCTTCATTGGCAGTGGTGGCTTAAAAGGTGATAGTGCTAGCTCAGGATTCAACACATTCTGCAAGGAGTAAATTCAATGCAACTTTGGTCAAAGTCATTCTAACTTCATTAAAAGGAGGTAACTTAGAGACCACATATATCAAGATACAATCTACAAATAAATAAATAAATAATAGAAAAAAAAATGAAGGAATTAAATGACTGCAATGAAGCATCAGAAGACTTCTATAATGTGAGGAGTATATCACACCTCAACGATAAGTAAAGATCTTGGGTCCCTACACCATCGGTGAAGCAGAGCAACAACAGGACCAAGACGCAGACTCCAGTGAGGACAAAATACAATACATGGTTCCTGCCAATTCATTCTATGAGCAATACATCAGCGTCTTTGGGATTGTGTATACAAATAAAGAAAAGGCAAAGCATCCCTGACTTGTACAATTAGTTAAATTTTTTTTTTCTTTTTGGATATAGAAAAAAGTATAATTTGTTACCCTAATTCAAGGCCATTGACAGAAATTCGAACTGAGTTAAAAAAATTTATTAAAAAATCTGCAGATACACATCCGATTTGCAGACAGAAAGTGCAAATGCCACCAAAATTTGATACATCATTGCAATTATTAGCAATTCCTGGTATGATAGAAGAGAAAGGAGAAACAGGGAATTCTTACAAAAGTTTATCTGAATGAATAGCAGGAACCACATGAATCTTTCTCTCCTTCAAGAGCTTGACAAGGGCAAACAATGGTTCCCCAACAAATAGCTGCAGCATTAATCCAAGTTGGCAAAACAAAATGTCAGATTTAAAAAATAAAAGCACGCAACAAAACAAAATGATAATTCTAAAATCCTGTACCCTTTCTTGCCGCTTTTTGCAAAGCCACTCTGGTATGATGTTAAGGAATGCCAGCAATTCTTCAGCCACTGAAGAAACTATATAAACTGGGACCTGAAGATAGAAAAACAATCGATTTAGAAATCAGTGAGCAGGCATCTATGATTTTCAGTTGTGTATTTTATTAGAAAACTCGATTGATTTATGGTTCAGCAACAGCATTTAAGTTATCTAACTTTTAACTTTCCTTGTCTTTTGCATGACAAGCAAAAAATAGTACATGAAGGACAATAAAAACTTTAAACAATAAAGACTGTTGAGGAATGACATGGACCCAGATCCCTCAGAAATAAAAAATAGACTGCTGAGGTTAGAGCCACGTAAGTTCCAAAAGACAACATTTTAGCAGTTCAAAGGATTACTACATGCAACAAAGTATGCGATCTTGTAGGACAAAAAAAGCAATTTCATTAGAGAACTTGCAGGAAAAAAAGGAAATGAAACCTTCATAGCTGAATCATCAATTGATGTTGCTATTTCCTCCAAAAGCTGCAAACTAGTTCCAAGTCGATTAATAGCAATAAGCACTGAACCACCCGTTCTTACACACTCTACAGCACATGAGCATATGTAAGACATTTTTGCCTTTTCTTCTAAATTTTCACCAGTGTTATCATGAAAACTGCAATAGTTATCAACAAGAAAGACAATCTTAATAGAAAAAAATTTCATTGCCACCATTTTAAGATGATAACTTGAACTTTTGAACAGGAATAACTAAAGTGTCCAGATATAACTTAGTTTTAAGGGCACAAAAATATCAAGATCTCATACCCAGTAGGTGATAACTTATCAGAAGGCTGAACAGAGTGATTCTCCCCATCCTCAACATCTTGTGGATCACTCAAGGATGAGAAATCAGAATAAATTAATGCATAAGTCCCCTGTAGACTGTGGTAATCAAAATCCTTTGCATGAGAGGAAATGAAGCGGGAGCTAGAAAGATAAGCAATATCACCCTCAGGACCATTGAGAATCCAATTACAACTGCCTATTTCTACACCAGAGCTGAATGCTTTTATAACCAATGTGCCATTATAGCATGCTTCCTCGGCATATTTAAGTGTATGAATCTTTCGTACACAATCCTTCACATCAGCTGCACTGAGAAATTCCACACATTAAAACCTCAATAACTAAATTTTCTATGATTTGACTTCAAACAATGAATGGACTGGCATTAACTGCACTGGCAAGCAATATATAATACAGACAGAGAATTTCAAAACGAGTGCAATTAATACTTAAGACAAATAACCAGTAGATTCCCAACTGTCAGCTAATTCTACCCATGTCTGTTTCCATGTTGGGTTGGGGAAATTTTCCCTGGCTTTTAATAACCAACCTATTGCAACAAAGAAGTAAATAACAGTTAAATGTGAAAACAATGCAATTAGAGTCAATCACAAGAAACTACATACAACCAGCACATGCAGTTGTCAACCACTGCTTTTAGTTTCAAGTATAGAATCTCAAGTTTGTTGCAAGTTTAAGTGATAAAGTGCAAATTACATCAAAAGTAGATCACCTGTATAAAGGCATCCAACCGCCTATCTCCACTCCATCTTTGCCCAATATAATCTCTCTCAATTCAGGAGGAAGTTTTTCAAGTTCTTCCTGCCTCAGCCAGGAAGGGAAATTAGATTCATCTGGTCCATAAAACTGCCTAAATTCCCCATGCATTGATACCAGATCCTCCATCATTAGCTCACCCAACCTTGCTGATGCTTCAGTTACATAAATCTAACCAATTGAAACAAAACACCAAGTAAATATAATCTGGGGATAAAATAGACAAAAAAAAATGGTTTAAAAATGCTTTAATCTCGGTAAATATAGGCACTTTTGGTTTCAGTCCCTCTTTTCTTTTTGCTTTGGTTTTGGTCCCTCCTTTTCCAAAAGTTTTGATTTTAAATACCTGCTGTTACAAATGGAAATTCACCCCAACCTTGAGACGTGGTGACGTTTTCTTGTGGCATGTTATCAAGTAACAGATCCCATCTGACACCGGGAATAAAATCATTTTTTCTTTTTTTGTAAAAAGAGAGACCAGAACCAAAGCAAAACTAAGGAAGGACAAAAACCAAAATGCCCTATATCTACGATTTAACTCATGCAAAAAAATTGCTGGCATATTTGAATCAATAAAATAAAATCTTACAGAATCAGGAGCACCACCTTAGCTAAGAATCCTTTCATTCGAGTAAGAAAGGGCAATCCCATAATACCCATTGGACTGGAGATTAATACCATATCGATAAAAGAGGCATCCCATAGGTGCAAATTCTTCACAGTCTTGTACCAAGGTTCTGCGAAAAGTAAGCTCTCAGTATCAGGTTGCTTTTCAATTTTCTGCTTCTTTGCAGACCCAGCCTTTGAATTGTGAAAACCATTGGCCTCAATGCTGCCACTTTCTTCACATGGTACAGGGGAGAATGCCATGAGAGCATAAAGGTCTAGTGGGCAATCCAGTAAGATCCTAATCCCACAAAAATTCAGCATGTGACATGGTGGGAACTGAAAACCCCTACCCTTGCTCAAACATGTCTGCAAAAGGCGAAAATATAAAAACCAAAATAATAAAAAACAAAGAAACAAGCTTGTAATCGAAAGTGCAAACACAAGATTCTTTCATATGCCACTGCACACAGATACAAAAGAAGAACTGATACTTTAAAAAACTCACAAACTCCATTGGAGGACGAAACAGATAGCCGCTTGTAGCTCTTTGCAGAAGGTAAAGTGGCTGTGTGAAGGAAAAATCCTAACCCTATATAGCCCCCACGAGTTGTTGAGTTGATCGAGTTGGCTCACTATAAAATAAAAAATTGTAAAAAAATTAAACTTTTAGAGCCTATAAAATTGATAGAAAATGCAAATAAATAAATAAATAAACAAAGACACACATAAAGAACTTCAAGTGAAGTACAAACTTTCATCATTCAACGAAGGGTGTTCGCGGTCCGTCTGAGTTCAGTTTTGGACGAAAAACCAACCAAAGTTATTGAACCAAACTAAACGGTTGACATAAAACATCAACCAATCAATTCCCCTTTCTGGTTGCCAACTGAACCGCAGTTTTCAGCTTTTGCATCACATGTGGCTTTTTTTTTTTTCCCTAGTCAAGGCCCTGTTTTCCAAAATCGGAAATCCAGCAAAATGCAGTTTTTGAAAAAATCCATTCAACAGATACTATTCCATTCAAAAGCAAAATCAATTCATTTCCTTTTTAATCATTCCAAATACAATTTATTACATTTTAAACATAAAAATTAATTTCCAAAACAATTCAATTCCATTTCCTATTTAATCAAGTCCATTCAAATTAAACAAATCAAATTGAATTATTTCCTAATTTTGATAAGAATTTTTTTGGTGTAAAAGCTACCTTTTTTCCCCAAAAAAAATCACATATTTCGAAAATTTTTAAAAATAATCAAAATTAAAAAAAAAACCTGTTTTCATATATTTTCCAAAAGTTAAAAAGAGGATATTTTTATATAGAAAATCGGTTTTTTAGTTTTTTCAGATTTATATAAAATTTAGGTTTGATACACTTTTTAAAAAGTTGACACAGAGGCACCGAAAAATACACAAATCCATCCAACCAAGTACTATTCTAGCTAAAATACACAAGCTTGCAATTACAACACCGAGTCTATAAAGTAGAGTTTACAATGAAACAACTTAGGCCTGTTTGATTTGATTTTTTAATTTTTAGTTTTCATTTTCAGTTTTCTAGAAGAAAAAACTGAAAATTCTGAAAATTACGGGGTTGTCTGGTTTAGGTTTTTCAGTTTTCAATTTTTATTTTTTGTGAAAGAAAAACTGAGGGCCTGTTTGCTTTGCTGAAAACAGTTTTAAGTTTTCAGTTTTCAATTTTTGTGAGAGAAAAACTGAAAAAATTGAAAAGTGAAAATTTCAGTTTTCAGTTTTTTCAGTTTTTCCTTCACAAAAACTAAAAACTGAAAATTGAAAACTATTTTCAACAAAGCAAACAGGCCCTAATTTCAGTTCAGTTTTTCCTTTACAAAAAATGAAAACTGAAAAACCTAAACCAAATAGCCCCTACAAATTCCAGTTTTCAAGTTTTCAGAATTTTCAGTTTTTCCTTCGTCAATTCTGGAAAACTAAAAATGAAAACTGAAAACTCAAACCAAACAAGCCCTTGGGTTTCCAGTCTTCAGAATTCCAGTTTACATTGGGTCAGCCGATTGAAGTAAAAACCCTTACCTCAGACATCGAGGTTGCTGTGGCAATGGGCGGCGATGCGGTGGCTGCATTGGTGCGAAGGATGAAAGATTGTGAGTTGAGATGGAAAGGAAAATTGATGAGTGAGTGATTAACGAGAGAGTGAGAAACAGGAGAATAGAGACTATGCGTTGGGTTACGTTACTGAGAGACTCTCAGCATTCTGTGACTTCTGCGATCATAGCAGTGATAAAATGTCAATAACTTCAAATCAATTTCAAGCAACTTCGATGACAAATCCTAACAAGTAATAAAAAAGGGCGAAACCAATATACAATAAATGACCAAAAGTATAGACTTGGCACCAACATGAAGCAGATTTACTAAGATTTCATCAAAATCTTCACCTTATCAATCGTTCTCACTCTATAAATAAAACTCAGCAATAAAACCAGTCGTTCAAGTGTAGTGTTACTACTTACTAGGCCAAACACCCCAGAAGCAGCAGCTTCGCCAACTACAACGACGGCGAGAACTTCACCAACTACGGCAACAACGGCGCCGGACCTTTCAGGTCCTTCACGAACTACTCCGACGACCTCTTCACCACTCCGGTCAACGACTTTCGCGGCTACAGCCGGTCATCCGCCGGCGGCAGCGAGAAGTTCGGCAGCTACGGCAACGACGGCAACTACGAGATGGGAAGAACGCGGCCGCGGAATTGAGCGAGTTCAACAGCTACGGGAACAATTCAAACGTGGGGCGAAGGGGCAGACGATTTTGGGGGGCAGTGTGCTTCGGACTTTCAGATGCGAAGGCCTTCAGTGAATGTCCCTTCGCCGAAGGGGAGGTGTATTTTAATTTTTAGGACGGGCCGACACGCTGATTTTATGGATTTAGTGGGTTAAGGGCTTATTAAGCCCCCTTTATGCGTTGAAATGGTGGCTTTGGGGTTTAGTCCAAGGGCCTAATGCCACTTTGACAGGATTAGTGAGAGTGAGATCTGAGACGGAGTACAGAGACATTGGAATGATAGAACCAGATTTTGAAAGAAAGAAAAAATTGATTATGAACTTAAATTTTATATTTAATTAAAAATATTGAAATTTTATTTTTTTTATAAGTTATTTTTTCTAACTTATATATTATTTTAAAAGTTATTTAAATATATTAAAAGTAATTTTTTTGGTGAAAAAAAGTGAGTTTTAGATTAAAAAAGTTCAAACAAAAGCATCCTTAGAATATGTTTTGGAAAACTACACGATTATATTTATTTTAACAATCACTTATTGAAAAGTGATTTTAAATTAATTTGTATTGTTTGAATTGTTAAAAGAATAATCCCTTTTGTGGTATATAATTAAAGACTCTGATTTAATAAAATAAATAAATAATTTTGAAATTGTTAATAAAAGCACCAGATTGTGTAGGAGTATACAGTTTTCAAAAGTTGATTTTGTGTATATCGTTGTGTATATCGTTTTATTAATTAATTGAATTAGAAAAAATTAATTTCTCACATCTCCACTCATTCCCTAAATCTTCTTCTCTCATCCTCTAAATCCTAAACCAAATGCACCGTCATCATTATCAACAACATCTTCTTCTTCTACTCTTTCTTCTTTTGATGTCGGTATTGGATCCCAAGTTAACTCAACTGTAGCAATCGAAACATGCTGTTGTATTGTGCCTCGATAGACCATGACAGGGATGACGATGATCGCGAACAATCCAACTGCAATAGGCAAGAGCACCACAGTGGACAAAGATGTCCGATGACATAAGATCCGTGCATGGCAAAACGAAACCAAAAGTGCAGGAGCGGCATGATGGGCAGTTAGGAAAAGACGTAGAAATAGAAGAAACAAAATCTCCTCCACAAATACAGAGGAAAAAAAATTCAACAAGCATAATTTTTTCTTCATTGGAGCAACCTAAGGAGTTTAACTTCTAAATTGTTGAAAAATTAGGTGGAATATTAGGTGTTTAATTTTGAATTCTTAATTGTTATATTAGGCATGATTATCCTTCTTATGTTGCCTACGTGGGTTGTGTATGTTCTTCTCCTCATATTTTGTTGAATTGAGACTTTGAATATGTATCAAAAAGAAAAAGAAAAACAATGGATGCACCTCTTGATACCGGGGTTTCATATCATGTACCAGCAAGCATATGTTTTTTTTATAATATTTTTTTATGAAAAAGAGCTTTTCATGAATCTATTCTTATACTTTAATTTTTTGTTTTATTTAATACAAATTTTAACTAATTTTTCACCTAATAAAAAAAGTGGAGGGGAAAGAAAGGAGGAAATGTGATGCTTTTCTTTTCATGTTTATATTCCTAAATTTTGCTAAAATCTTTCGTGAATATCCAAGAAAGAATTATTATATTTATTGATTGTTTAACCTATGTGATGCACAACGTGTTGATAAAAAATAGTTGTTGATCATTATAAAAAATAAAGAATTATTTATTTAAATATATCTTATAAAAATTTGAGTATATAAATTTATTTTAAAAATAAATTAATTATGATACCTTAAGTCCACGTGTCTCTAGACAAGTTTAGTATGACCTTAGGGTCCTCGTGTAATACCCTAGGTATACTTTTTCCTATGAGAGTTTAGTACAATACACATGTCCCTAGGCAAATCTGGGATTGTCATAAGGTTCCTTGGGACCTACTCATGTTAATGGTAGGCCCCACTTGAATTATAGCTTGAGAGTTTAGGAAAAACATTTGTGGAGAGTTTTGTAGCGGTCGTAAATAATAAGGCGGTGCAAAACTAGAAAATGTAGCGCTCAAAATTTTAATAAAACCCCTATTCGGGGTTCAGATGAGAGCATTTGAGAAATCGCCCCAAAAATATGAGTTCTCACCCAAAAAAAATGTAATTTTCACCCCCCTCTCAAAAAACTTCTTTTTTTTTTTCCATTTTCTCTCAAAACCAACTTCAATATTTCACTTATAAGGCTTTAAGGTATGTTCTTTCATTGATTTTACACTTTTTCCTTCAAATTCTTCCTTGTTCTTGGGGGTTAGATGGAGTATTCTTCATGGTTTATGCCATGATATTCCTTCATGATATTTAGGATGAGATTTAAGTTGTTTAGATATTCTAGAAGTTGATTTAGAGTTCTATTGCTTCAATAGTAGATACTGGTGTCATTTCTGCTTCACAGAGTCCTGGTGTTGGACCTTCCTCTTCTACCAGTCCAGGTGAGTGGGTTCATATTTGTAGTCTTTATATTAGTCATTATAGCTATTTTCATTACACGTGGACAGTGTTAGTGTCGGGGTGGTCGTCGTCAAAGGGGTGGTGATGGGTGAAGGACGAGGTGGTTTAGGATGGCGCTGTAGAAGTAGAGCTTGAGGAGGGAGTAGTGATGGTGGTGGTGGAGGAGGAGAGAGCGATGATGCCAACATATTTAATTTCAGTTAGCCACACTTATGAAATTTAGTTAAAAACAATTGCAAAGTAGACATTAATCAGCAACTGTAAGGTAGTAGTCGCCTAATGAGCTACATAACTTATTCTTAATTGTAAATAGCTGAAAGATACATGTGCCTTGGAATTTCTTCAGGGTACTCGAAAAAATCCATTAAACGAATTATGGACTAAATATCTATTCAGTAGAAGTATAGTAGGAAAGAAATAAAGGGGAAAAAAAAAGGCAAATAATCTTACTCTATAGATTGCATGCATGAATTATCCATCCTTCCTTCCTGTGAACACCTGATTTTGTCCGACCCATAGGAATAAACTCATTCCATAAGGATTAGGCTCATTTTTATTTTATTGTTAGTTAAGTCCATTTTTGTAGGAATTAGGCTCATTTCATTTTTAATTTGGAAAATATTGCAGTCCATTTCATGTTTCAGCCCATGACTTGCTGATCCACCAACCAAAAATTTTTTTTAGCCAGTTACTTTGATTTTATTTCTTTAAATTAAAAAAAAAACAAAATAACAAAAAAAAAAAGAATTGGTGCCTAGCAAAACAAGGAAGTTAGATGCTGAAGCGTGCAAGATTGCAAAGGATTCAAAATAAGTGCTTAACAAAGTCGCAGAAAGCATGCACTGGAGTCAAAATCAGTAGGCACCAAACAGGAAACAAGTCAGGGTGGCAGCACTGAACAATGCATGTGAAGATATGAGAATCAAGGCATTCAATGCCAAATCCCATAAAATAAGCTTAGCAGCAATTTGGAGGGAAATTTTCTTTAATCAGAACACAATTGTCATCTACCTGTCTGAAAAACCCAAATTGCAATTATGTATAAATTCACAGACAAGGAAGAGACTAGGGGGAGAGCTTATCTTTGATCCATCACACACCATTCACGGAGACCCATCAACACCATTCACATAGACCTGAAAACAATTCCTCCCAAGTTTTAACCTCCATTACCTGTAGGAACTATTGGATTGTTGCGGAAGCGATTTAAGGATCTAGTACATCGGTATGCTTATCGAATCATCATTGTTTCATAAACACACAAGGAATATTACCTCTCGAAGTGCAGATCTTTGATGATCTCCTTCGCCTTAGAATCCTTGTGTCACCGCATGATTGATCTCCTTGTAGTCGGTTGACGGCAGACCTTTCAGACTATGTCTCAAGGGGAAGGAGATAGTGTGTGGGCACTTTCTCTCTATCAGGAGATGACCTTGCCTCTACCTCTGTGACTGCTCTCTCTCTATGTATGGAGAGGGTTAAGTGTAGTATATATATGGGTTCCTAGAAAACCTAACCCTTAGATGTAACAGGCTCTAGATTTCTTGGGCTCTTCTTACACACTAGGCCCTATTGGGCTTTAGTGAAAGAGCAAAAACCCAACAATCTCCCACTTGCTCTTGAGTACAAACTTGAGCTTAAAGCCCAAGACCATGTAACTCACTAGTCATCATCAACTGAAATTTCCCCATCCCTTATCTTGAGCTAGCCTGGGGATCTACCAGCTGTTATTAATCAAGGCTCATGATAATCAACAAATGATTATCTAATTCGGTGCTACTCCACTAAAAGCCCGAACTTGAACTCTAAGATTAATAACATATATAACATGTATATGCATCACCCCTTTGTAGAATGTCTATAATTGATTGACTAGGTTTCTGTTACCTAATCAATTATTTATTCCCTTGACTATGATAGTTTCTCTAAAGGATTACATGCACTGGCCAGTGTCTTCAATATCCAAGTACCGAAACATATCAAGGGGACATTTCCTACAAATTTCATATTGTTTATCTCATAAATACCGATAATCAAACAATCTCACTCCCAAAATACCGAGTTATTGGCCGTCAATAGATCGCACATCACCCGTTGGTAAATCAAAGAATGAAAACTATTTGATTACCTATTTATAATAAACTCAGAATTAAGAGCAATATTATAACTATAGTTATCTGGAGATTTGATACCTTATAACAGAAAAAACACCCTTAATCAAATCTCTCCTTGATCCTTTCAATGTGAATGTTAATTCACACCAATATTTTACAATGATTTGGACAAAACCATTTCATAAAATATTGCAGCCTAAATGAAGTGCCCAACTTTATTTAACAGCTGTGAACCTGTTCATCAATTATGAGAACCTATGATCATGTCCTCCATGAACGTATCCATATGATCATATACTTCACAATTGATCCGGACCTTAGTGTTTGTAAATAGTGTGCGGAATAAATGAATAATACCTCATTTATAACATTCAGAAAAAATTACAATGTCATAATGTCTTGCTCAAAAAGCACAAAACAACAAAGTGAAATAATAACTTCCTAAAGCTATAGCAAATCTGGAATCCTCCTAAGACCCATAGATGTTATATGCCTCTCGAACACACGTTCAAGCAAACTCTTAGTAAAAGGGTCAACAAAGTTCTAGTCCGATGCTATATTGACTACCACTGTATCTCCTCTTTCAATTATATCTCGGATCAAGTGGTACTTCCTCTCTATGTGCTTTTGTCTTTTGTGACACCTTGGTTCCTTGGACTGTGCTACTGCCCCACTGTTGTCACAGTAAAGTGTGATGGGACGACTAACACTTGGTGTCACCTGAAGATCCATTAGGAACTTCTTTAACCATGCAGCTTCCTTTGCAGCCTCAGAAGCAGCTACATACTCAGCCTCTGTGGTAGAGTCAGCCACACATGATTGTTTGACACTCCTCCAACAAATGGCCCCGCCATTAAAAGTGAACACATACCCAGAAGTGGATTTTCTTGAGTCAATGTCTCCTTGGAAATCTGAGTCTGTGTAACCAATGGTTTCAAGACTCCCACTAGAATAGACCAACATATAATCTCTCGTTCTCCTAAGGTACTTGAGTATATGTTTAACCACTATCCAGTGTTCCTCTCCAGGATTAGATTGGTATCAACTTACTACTCCCACTGCATAGCAAATATCTGGTCTAGTGCATGACATAACATACATAAGGCTACCTACTGTTGAAGCGTAAGGTATCCTACTCATGCGTTCTCTCTGCTCAGGAGTTTTAGGAGAATGCTCCTTAGAGAGATGAATCCCATGTCTGAAGGGTAAAATTCCCTTCTTGGAATTCTCCATGCTGAACCTAGCAAGTATTTTGTCGATATAATTAGCCTGAGATAATGCCAATACCCTATTCTTCCGGTCTCGCAAGAGCTTAATACCAAGAATATAATTGGCTTCCCCCAGGTCCTTCATATCAAAATGCTTGCTTAGTCAAGTCTTTATGCCTAACAATACCTCCGTATCATTTCCGATAAGGAGTATATCATCCACATAAAGTACCAGAAAAGATACTGCATTACCTTGGATCCTTTTATACACACACGGCTCATCAGGACTTTTCTCAAAACCATAAGACTTAATGGCTTGATCAAACCTGATGTTCCATAATTTGGACGCTTGCTTAAGTCCATAAATGGACCTTTGCAACTTGTATACCATGTTTTCTTGCCCTTTGGCTATGAACCCTTTTGATTGCTGCATATAGATATCCTCTTCCAAATTTCCATTTAGAAAAGCAGTTTTGACATCCATTTGCCAAATCTCATAATCAAGATTTGCTGCAATAGCTAAGAGAATCTGAATGGACTTGAGCATGGCAACCGGCGAAAAGGTTTCTTCATAATCCACACCTTCTATTTGGGTGTACCCTTTCGCCACCAATCTAGCTTTGAATGTTTCAACCTTCCCGTCCGATCCTCTCTTTCTCTTGTAGATCCATTTACACCCAATGGGTCTTACCCCTTTTGGTGCATATACAAGAGACCAAACTGAGTTGGAATACAAAGAATCTATTTCACGATTCATAGCCTCAAGCCATTCCTGAGCATCAACATCTTCTAGTGCCTCGTCATAACTCGTGGGATCATCATCTTCTTCAATGATGACATCCTGAGGTGATTCACCCAACAAGAGAAATCTTGCGGGTTTACGAATCAATCTCCCACTACGACTTTGCCGCACTTGTTGTTGTGCATCTACAGGGGGATCCAAGTTTGGTGGGTTAACAATTTCTAGATGAGGACCCTCATTAAGTGGATTAACCAATTCATGATTTTGTTGTTCTTCCATAAGCGATAACTGCATCTCTACAGGTTCCACTTGTTGATCATCATGCTGAACTTCTGGTTCTATTTCTGGTTCCTGTGTGTGTTCAACAACAGGTATATTTTCCCCTCTTTGAACAACCACAGGAACAAAAGATGGAACCGCCTAAGGTTGAGGTGTAACTTGATCTGAGACTAGCTCATCAAGAATAACCTTACTCCTTGGCTTATAATTTGCCATATAGTCCTCCTCTAAGAAAGTCACGTGTGTGCTCACTATGACCTTCTTTTCTTTCGGACTATAAAATAACCAACCTCTGGTTCCTTTAGGATAGCCTATAAACATGCATACTTAAATACCTTGAGTCCATCTTATTTGGCTTCTGTTGTAAGACATGTGCCGGAGCACCCCAAATCTGAATATGATTCAAGGAGGGCTTACACCCTCTCCATAATTCTATTGGTGTCTTTGAAATCGTCTTGGACGGAGCTAAGTTCAATAGGTACATAGCAGTTTCTAAGGCATATCCCCAAAATAAATCAGAAAGAGATGAATAACTGAGCATAGATCTTGCCATTTCTAAAAGGGTTCTATTTCTCCTTTCAGCAACTCCATTCTGTTAGGGTGTCCCTGGAGAAGATAATTGTGAAACTATCCCCTCTTTGGTCAGGTAAGACTTGAACTCTCCAGATAGGTATTCACCTCCTCGGTCAGACCGAAGATTCTTAATTTGAACACCAAGATGCTTTTCTGCCTTAGCCTTGAACTCTTGGAATTTTCCAAAAGCTTCAGACTTGTGACGCATCAGGTACACATGTCCAAATCTAGAGTAATCATCAGTAAATGTGATAAAATACTCATACCCGCCTCTGGCCTGGACATTCATTGGTCCACATACATCAGTATGTACCAATTCCAGCTGAAGTGTGGCACGATTTCCCTTGGCCTTGAAAGATCTCTTACTCATTTTACCCTCTAAACAAGATTCACAAACTGGTATCGGTTCAAAGTTCAGGGATTTTAAAATCCCACTATTGACCAAACCTTGTATCCTGTTAGAGTTAATATGACCCAATCTTAAATGCCAAAGATAAGTTTCATTGGAAACTTTTCTTTTCTTTGATGAATGAACATGCTCAACATATCCTAATTCAACATGATTAACTTCACTGGGCACGGGACTAAGGAAATAAAGACCATTAAACATTACACCGGAACAAATAAAAGAAGATGAACTTCTTCTTGAAACTGAGGAATTAAACTAAACTGTCAAACCATGTTTAACCAAACAACTAACAGAAATTAAATTCCTCTTAAAATCCGAAATAAATAAACAGTCTTCTAAAACCAAAGTTCTGCAATTATTAAAAGATAAAACAACTTGTCCCACTGCTAGTGCAGACACAAGCTCCCCATTTCCAAGCTTCAAAACTCTTTGTCCTTCACTTAAAGGCAAGCTATGTTTGAACCACTGCAAAGAGTAACAAACATGGTTAGTGGCTCCTGAATCGACGATCCATTTATCATTGTAATTCTCCACTAAATAAGCCTCAATCACATGTAAATTACCCATACCTGGTTTATTCATACGTGGGCAATTTTTCTTCCAATGCCCCTTTTGTCCGCACTTGAAGCACTTGCCTTTTGGCTGCTTCATTGCAACTGGTTTGGCAACTGGAACACCTAATTTCTTCTTTTTCTTGTTCTTGTTCCTTCCCTTGGGTTTCCCCTTAGGTTTCACAGAACTCTCACCAGCAAAAAATGCACTGCCCTGCTTGACTAGAGACTGTTCAGCACTCTCAAGCTCATGCATCAGCTGAGTGAGGTCAAGATTCATCTTATTCATATTATAATTCATCTTGAACTGATTGAAGTATTCAGGCAGTGACTACAAGAGAATGTCAACTTTTACTTTTTGTTCAAATCTGACCCCATGGTCTTCAGCCTTCTTGAAGTTTGCTATCATTGTCAGACAATGATCCCGCACACTTCCTCCAGACATTACTGTCTTGGTGACTGCATTCAGTGCATTCTGTCTAGCAGAACTGCTAGATGTAGCAAACATGCCATCAAGAGTCTGGAGCATCTTTGCTCCACTCTCAATCATGCTTACTTGCTCCTGAAGGTGATCAAGAGACTGGCTAAAATATAGCAGCGAACTGCCACATTTGCCTTCTCCCATCTTTCCTTTTCCTGCTGAAGACGTGTCTTTGTTGCCTTAGGCGCATCTTCAGCAGGCTGCGCTGGCATAGGGATAGTCAGAACAAAGTTGAGCTTTTCATATCGAAGAACAATATCCAAATTAGTTTTCCATTGTTTGTAGTTTGTACCATCCATAGGTTTTTGACTCAAGATAGTAGCTAAAGGATTGAATGAAGACATTTTTCTGAAAACAAGGAAAAAAACACACTAATTACAAACTAGAATAACTATAAACAGATACTGCGCTAGTAGATTCTGATAACTACTACTCGTTTATAGTTTAACAATCTATTAGTTATCTTTACACGGCTTACGATGGGCAAGATACTTGTAAAACTAATATTGTTATTTTGGGCCTTCAGTTCCATTGCCAGAGCCTCGATGAGAGGGTTAACAACTTTACCAAAGTTGAATGTATTTAACCATTGTTTACTTTCAAAATTCTCTTTAGTGTCTAAGTGTTGCCGACGATGGGTCGTACAAAACTTTGCTAAAATTTTGAAAATATTAAGGTTTAATCTAGTGAAATCCGATTATCCTTATCCGATAGGGCTTCAGCGATAACCTTTTCACTAATAAACCCACAATTGGAGCCCGTAGGTTTTTAAATTAATTAATTAATAAAAACCTTCATCCATTCAATATTTTAAAATTTAGAATTTTCCAATTTCCAAGAATTGTTTAAATTCGAGTATTCTTTGTTTGATTTCAAAAACTATGTAAGCACCCGCAAGCCGATGAACGTGCAAGCTTAGCTTATCGGAATTTTAAAATCATTAAGGTCCTAAAATCCTGTCATGATAGGCAGCGTGTGCTCCACACAATCATGATACATGATTGTGGTATGCAGCGTGTGTTAACACATGACCATTTTAGAAGACTCACAAATTACTCGCAATGTAAATAGTTCTCGTAGGAAATAATTTGGATTATTTGTCTTGATTTTAATTATTCAAAATTAATTAATTCAATCATTAATCTAGATTTTTAACAAAAAATCATAATAATTTTAATTAATTTTCGAGAATAATTTTGAATCAAAATAATCCTATAATAACTATCATACTAGTCGCGGAATGACAAAATAGCTATTATGCTTATGTAATTTTCAAGTTATGCAGCAATATGGCACCACCTATTCTATATGACATGTTATCACAATAAGCATGTTATCAATCATATAATTCATCCATTCATAAAATAAAGCAATTTAAATAAAATAGACTTTAATCCATGGTTTCCTAGAGAAAAAATAAAATAACAAAAAATGTTCCAGTCCTTCTTGTCCTTCCTTTTAGTCCATAGGTATTTATCTCAAGCCCTTTTATGGTAACCATGGGTCCATAAGCCCAAAATACCAAATTTTGGCAAGAAAACCTAAGACAACTTCAAGGAACCCTAACTGTTTCATCCACTGCACCGTCACCCGAACTCGGATCAGCACCAAATTTTAGGGTGAGAACCACAATGAAGAGACGAAGCCAACGCCACTGGAATCACCCAATTTGGATGTCGTACGCGCCCTCACTCTCTCCATCTTCACAGGCGCATGGAAACCACTGTCAGAAATTTCTGGTGGTGTGTGGCGGCACGTGGAGGCTCCCCTGGCCGCGTTCCACCCACCATTTTGTTCGTCTTTCCGTCCTCTTTCCAACAATATATAATACGTCCAATTCTGAGATCCAGAGGTCCACGAACATGTCCAAACAGTGACGAACGTCCTTCTTTTTGCATCTTCTTGATCTTCTTTTTATTACAACTTTTGTATAATATCAACAAAAATAATACAAGAATTGAAAATAAAAGAAAATCAATGAGGAAACCTAATCATATGGGATTAGCCTCCTTGTTACAACCCAAGAAAATACATTCAAATCTCTACCATGGATTAAAGTTGAAAACCAAATAAAGCATTGATTTTTTTATGAAAAGAATTATAAAGATAAACATACAACACATATGATCAACAAATATAGAATCCTAGGTGCCATATTTCACGAAGCAAACTAATTACATGAATAATGAAACTAGATTCACATGCCAATGTACAGTCATGCTCTGATACCAATTGTAGGAACTATTGGATTTTTGCGGAAACGATTTAAGGATCTAGTACATCGGTATGCTTATCGAATCATCATTGTTTCATAAACACACAAGGAATATTACCTCTCGAAGTGCAGATCTTTGATGATCTCCTTCGCCTTAGAATCCTTGTATCACCGCATGATTGATCTCCTTGTAGTCGGTTGATGGCAGACCTTTCAGACTATGTCTCGAGGGGAAGGAGATAGTGTGTGGGCACTTTCTCTCTATCAGGAGATGACCTTGCCTCTACCTCTGTGACTGCTCTCTCTCTATGTATGGAGAGGGTTAAGTGTAGTATATATATGGGTTCCTAAAAACCTAACCCTTAGATGTAACAGGCTCTAGGTTTCTTGGGCTCTTCTTACATACTAGGCCCTATTGGGCTTTAGTGAAAGAGCAAAAACCCAACATTACCATCATCACACAATATCTCCAACACCATCACCATCAACCTTTCTCAAATCATCACAACACCTTAACCAAAACAAACCCAAACCATAACTCTTCATCAAAGAAATCATAGCATATCACAATGTTAACATTTGTTGCAGTCAAATACTAACCATAAGCCTACCCTATTATCATTGAAACTAAATCACAGCCATCACTCCCAGGTCGTTAGCTTTCACCACCCCTTTTCATAGCAAGCACAACATTACCGACACAACCTGCAAAATAACAAAGCTAACCTTGCCCTCAACTCCAACATCATCTCTATTGTCTTCATACTTGAGCCACCCATCATCATTCACAAGCCAGAAATCAGAACCATACCCAAAACAAAATACAGCCAAAAGGATTCCAAAGTCCATACTCATATAAAAGGAAAATAAATCAAAAAATGAAGAAATAAAATAGGAGAAGCAGTTTCTTCCATGGCTGCTTGATGGCGATTCTGTGGGATGACCCTTTGACGTGGCGTTGTCCCTTTTCCCATACATCACGCCACTGCACCTTTCACTCCCTCGCTATCTTTCTTTCAACCTTAATAAATGAAAACCAAGGCCAAAACTCCCTGTTTCAATGTCAAAAGCAAATGAACATTTAGTGTGTCTTTTCCTTTTTGAAAAAAGCCAACCCGTGAAGTCATAGGAATTTTCCATTTTCTTTGTTTAATAATTTTTCCATCCAACATTCTCTGTATTTGTTTCTTTCTTTAATCTAGATTCTTCCATTTTATTTGTTCATTAATTTGCATGCTGTATTTTTTTTTTGTGTCAACATTTTTTGGGCCAAGATAAGGAAAAGTCTTTTGGGTCGTTCTTATTGTTTGCTTTATGTTGTAAATTTTTTTTTTTTGGGTTTCCAATTCGGGCTTAATCTTCAATTCAGGCTTTGGTTATATTTTTTTAATTATGTTTGGGCAGTTCCAGTCTAAAAGGTTTCATGTTACAACTATTATTATTATTATTTTGAAATATTATTCTTATCTCTTTGATGAAAAATTAATTTTGTGGTTGATCAATATTTCTCCATTGAGAATAGAATTAATTTGGCCATGACAGTTTATTAATTCTATCTTCTAGAATATTTTAGCTGTGACAGTTTGATATTCTAAAATCCTTTTCATTTAGCTTGATATCTTAAAAACCATTTTTTTTAGAAATAAAATCAATCAACCCACAAATATTTTTTACAGAATGACGTGACTTTGAGTTCTTCATTGCACCAGAGGATACGTCGGCGTAGCCAACAACTATCAAGTCAAAATTAATTTTTCATAAAATTAGTTCTTTAACTTTTGTTTTAAATTTCAATTTTAATTTCTTTGTAAATAAATAATTACTAACTATGTTTGGAGAAAAATAAATATTTTAAAATTATAAATATTACGTAATGAGCTCTAGAGTAACCGTATTTATACGGATGTATTAGGGGTGCAGTGAAATTAAGTTTTCACCCTTCCCTAATCATAATCAGACTTCCGGACCTAAATCTCTTTTCAAAGACTAGTTTGACAAATTAAAAGTTTTCCAATTTTTCCAGAATAAAGTTGGTGGTGACTCCCATTTATTTTAAAATTGTTTGTCATCCTCGTCGCGGCGCCCTCCAGGTACGTTGTGACAGTTTGGCGACTCCACTGGGGATTTCTTCAAAGAGTCAATCTTATTAGAGTTCATTATGCAAAATAATTATAATTTTAATATATTATGTTTCCCCTCGTACCATATTTGTTTTAATTTTATAAATAATTATTTTTATAAGCAATTATTTATTTGTTTGTAAATATTTTTTTTGTTCAAATCTTGGGCTAAATATTTGTTTTAATTTTGTAAATAATTATTTATTTTATTTGTAAATATTCTTCATTCACACACTAGGATAGAAGACTTTCATTTTGTACATATTTGGAATCTTAGGGTAGAAAATTTTATTTCTGTATATATTTATAACCTTAGGATAGACGACTTTGTATATATATATATGCTGTTTTGGTTTTGTCTTGCAGGGCTGTGTATAGTGTACAGGGTTTATAAGGTTTGAATGCTCCCTTCACACATTCTCACTATCACTCCTCTTACTATCACTGTCCTCACACACTATTTGGGCTCTATACCCGAGCCTTGGAAAACCATAGGACAAGAAGGGGTTTTGACGTTGTTATTGTGGAGTTTATACTTCCCTGACAGTCGTTGACTCACCGCTCAAGTTGTTACTAGAACTATGAGTTACCATATTGTGACTTTCATGTCCCTGTGGTTTGACTCATGGAACTAGGTCTTTATCTTATTGGTAAAGGCAACTTGGGGACCATAATTTTTGAGGATTTAGATCTATCCAAAAGCCATGCACTACAATAATGACTTTAGAAAAACAAATGTCTTTTTCTTGTACATATTTCTTTACTATATTTGTAAATATTTGTTACTCAAACTTTAAGGTAGATGACTTTTGTACATGTGTTGTTTGAACTATTGTTTTGCAGGAATAAACATGCTCCTCACACATTGTGCATAGTCACTATCTCACACACATTTTGGCTCTATACCCGAGCTTGTGCAACCTAAGAAATAGGAGGAATCTCAACATTGTTATTGAGGGGCTTCATGTCCACTTGACACTTGGTGGGACACCATCCAGATTGTTACTAGTATCATGAATCGGTCATATTGAGAGGGTTCATCCCTACTTATGATCCTTTTATAAGCTGGATCTCTATCTCATAGATAGGGGCAATCTGGGGATTTTTGGCCTTGTAGAAGTCTTGACCCATCCCAAAAGTGCATTGAGTGGCTACCCCAATTAAGGTTTTGGCTTGAGAAACATCTACCCTTTGAGGATACCTTAATTAGGACACAAAAGAGCATTCCTCCATTTTTTTTACGTCATATAATTCATTCATTGCATGCTTAAAAATTTACTTTCTTATAATAGTTGATCATTCATATCATTATGTCATGAAAATCATAAAAAAAATCATTTTTACATGCATTTTCATGCATTTATGACATGCATACATTGTCTTTCAAGTATAGTCCATTAAAAAAATATCATTTCATTGCATACATTCCAAAAAAAAAAAAAAACAATTTAAATTAATGCATGACTCATTCATTGTATATATCTCAACATACATGCATACATTTTCCAAAAAAAAATATTGTAAACATGTCATACATTATGCATCTATTGCAAAAAAAAAAAAAAAAAAGAATCATTTCACATGCATTCTATCTCATGCATGCATGGCGCATATTCTTCTCTCACATTACTCATGCACAACATGTATAGCTCACCATTATCATTTATTCATGTATACATTCTCATCACATTAACATCATCTGGAAAAAAAAAAAAGAAATCATTTGACCTTTATTTTCATGTATAGCATGTATTCATACATCATTTCCCATGCATAGTCTACATGGAATTTTTTTTTGCATCCATTCATGCTTACATTTTTCTTTCATGCATATCTAGTTCCATAAAAAATTTTGGCATGCATTTGTTCATACATCTTCTTTCTCACTCATAGTTCATGTTAGTAAAAAAAAAATCATTTGACATGCATTCGTGCTTTCTTTTCACTTACCAAAACTACATCCATACCATGCATTCTCATATCTCATCTATCTATTCCCTAGTTTGTATCATGCATTGCTTTTCCACACAAGATAGCATGCATCAATAAGCTTAAAAAAAAAAATCTCTTTCTCCCAAATCATCCAATAGGCATAGCATACATACAAAAAAAAATCGTCTAATATGTATCAGTTATGCATCACATAGATAGCATTTCATTTTTTAAAAAAAACAAAAAATACATCATTTCGCCTCTAACATTGCTCATCCAAGAGAAATTTTGTTTGATCTAAGAGATTATGTTTGAGAGTAATGAGCAAATCAAAATGAAAAAAAAAGAACGAGAAAATAGGGACAAAAAAAATAAATAAATAAAAGAGGAGAGCCATGGTTGAACAAAGTGAAAAGGCAAGGAGGCGATATAAGAAACCCCTGAAGAGCATATTTGAAGAAATCATTACTGGCCTTTAAACGAGCCATGCATATGAAGTGGATAAATTCATCAGAGCTTTGGAAGATGTGAAGTGGTTTTCCTTTTAATGGACAAACATCAGGGATAAGGATCATGACTTGACTTGAGCTTAAACAATGAATTGCTCGCTTTCACGACCTCAAATTGAATCTAGCCTTTTGAAATGACAAAATGATTATGCATGTTTCTTCCAATACATTATCTTTCATCTCTTATCCAAACATTCTTACTTTCTTTGCCACTTTTTCGAAGTCTTTTGCCTTCTGAACATCTTCAACCCATGCAGATAATTTTGAGGACTCACTAATTGATTCTCGTGTTATGATGGATATAACAAATCATGATCTTGATTAAGGTTCAAAGCTGTGCAAATGATCCTCTCAAGTGCTAGACTTAGTGAAAAACGATCAAGCAGCTAATAATCAAAGAGTAAGATGTTGCCCCAAACACTTTAGCTCAATCATCAACCGGGGCAAATTTTTTTTTTTTTTTAATTGTTGATAGGAAAGCTGCAATATGCAAAGCGTTAAATGTGATTAGCATCAATCCACCAAGGACAAGCATAACAAAAGAGGAGAAAACATTTGATCTTAAATGTCTTGACATCAATCGTAAGCTCCAACCTAAGAATGGTCACAGACGGGGAAGATCTATGTCGGACGAAAAACTAGCAAAGCTGGTCTAAAAAAAGGGGTGTTCAAAGCAAAAAAAGAAAAAAAGAGAATCCAGGAAAAAGTTAGAGCCAAAAAAAAAAAGAAGAGAGATTAGGAAGAAAAAGGAAAAAGCTCGCAAGACTAAAAAGCCGTAATGACAGTTAAAGCGGAGTGCAAATTAGATTGAAAACTCCAAAGAACAATCTTCTCTAGTAGCATCCATTGGAGTTTTTGCATTTTCACTATGCATTCATCATTATCATGCATCATGTACAGTCGGAAAAAATACGTGTTCATATCTTTACTTGTTCCTTACAAAAAATATAAAATCTAATGTTTTCAATATTCTCCAGTAAGAAACAAGTAAAGAGGGGCAACTATGAACATCTGATTTTGTCCGATCCATAGGAATAAACTCATTCCATAAGGATTAGGCTCATTTTTATTTTATTTTTAGCTAAGTCCATTTCTGTAGGAATTAGGCTCATTTCATTTTTAATTTGGAAAATATTGCAGTCCATTTCATGTTTCAGCCCATGACTTGCTGATCCACCAACCAAAATTTTTTTTCAGCCAGTTACTTTGATTTTATTTCTTTAAATTAAAAAAAAAACAAAATAACAAAAAAAAAAGAATTGGTGCCTAGCAAAACAAGGAAGTTAGATGCTGAAGCGTGCAAGATTGCAAAGGATTCAAAATAAGTGCTTAACAAAGTCGCAGAAAGCATGCACTGGAGTCAAAATCAGTAGGCACCAAACAGGAAACAAGTCAGGATGTCAGCACCGAACAATGCATGTGAAGATATGAGAATCAAGGCATTCAATGCCAAATCTCATAAAATAAGCTTAGCAGCAATTTGGAGGGAAATTTTCTTCAATCAGAACACAATTGTCACATACCTGTCTGAAAAACCCAAATTGCAATTATGTATAAATTCACAGACGGGGAAGAGACTAGGGGGGAGCTTATCTTTGATCCATCACACACCATTCACGGAGACCCATCAACACCATTCACATAGACCTGAAAACGATTCCTCCCAAGTTTTAACCTCCATTACCATCATCACACAATATCTCCAACACCATCACCATCAACCTTTCTCAAATCATCACAACACCTTAACCAAAACAAACCCAAACCATAACTCTTCATCAAAGAAATCATAGCATATCACAATGTTAACATTTGTTGCAGTCAAACACTAACCATAAGCCTACCCCATTATCATTGAAACCAAATCACAGCCATCACTCCTAGGTCGTTAGTTTTCACCACCCTTTTTCATAGCAAGCACAACATTACCGACACAACTTGTAAAATAACAAAGCTAACCTTGCCCTCAACTCCAACATCATCTCTATTGTCTTCATACTTGAGCCACCCATCATCATTCACAAGCCAGAAATCAGAACCATACCCAAATCAAAATACAGCCAAAAGGAGTCCAAAGTCCATACTCATATAAAAGGAAAATAAATCAAAAAATGAAGAAATAAAAGAGGAGAAGCAGTTTCTTCCATGGCTGCAGTGGCAGTCGCGGCGGATTGACCACTGCACGTGGCGTTGTCCCTTTTCCCCCTTCTATCCTGACCACTGCACCTTTCACTCCCTCGCTATCTTTCTTTCAACCTCTATAATTGAAAACCAAGGCCAAAACTCCCTGTTTCAATGTCAAAAGCAAATGAACCTTTAGTGTGTCTTTTCTTTTTTACAAAAAGCCAACCTGTAAAGTCATAGGAATTTTCCTTTTTCTTTGTTTAATAATTTTTCCATCCAACATTCTCTGTATTTGTTTCTTTCTTTAATCTAGATTCTTCCATTTTATTTGTTCGTCAATTTGCATGCTGTATTGTTTTTTTTGTGTGTCAACATTTTTTGGGCCAAGATAAGGAAAAGTCTTTTAGGTCGTTCTTATTGTTTGCTTTATGTTGTAAATTTTTTTTTTTTGGGTTTCCAATTCGGGCTTAATCTTCAATTCAGGCTTTGGTTATATTTAATTATGTTTGGGCAATTCCAGTCTAAAAGGTTTCATGTTATAACTATTATTATTATTATTTTGAAATATTATTCTTATCTCTTTGATGAAAAATTAATTTTGTGGTTGATCAATATTTCTCCATTGAGAATAGAATTAATTTGGCCGTGACAGTTTATTAATTCTATCTTCTAGAATATTTTAGCTGTGACAGCTTAATATTCTAAAATCCTTTTCATTTAGCTTGATATCTTAAAAACCATTTTTTTAGAAATAAAATCAATCAACCCACAAATATTTTTTACAGAACGACGTGACTTTGAGTTCGTCATTGCACCAGAGGATACGTCGGCGTAGCCAACAACTATCAAGTCAAAATTAATTTTTCATAAAATTAGTTCTTTAACTTTTGTTTTAAATTTCAATTTTAATTTCTTTGTAAATAAATAATAACTAACTATGTTTGGGGAAAAATAAATATTTTAAAATTATAAATATTGCATAATGAGCTCTAGAGTAACCGTATTTATACGGATGTATTACAGGTGCAGTGAAATTAAATTTTCACCCTTCCCTAATCATAATCAGACTCCCGGACCTAAATCTCTTTTCAAAGACCAGTTCGACAAATGAAAGGTTTTCCAATTTTTCCAGAATAAAGTTGGTGGCGACTCCCATTTATTTTAAAATTGTTTGTCATCCTCGTCGCAGCGCCCTCCAGGTACGTTGTGACACTTCCAAAACAATTGGTTTGATTCAAACTCTGTCATCCTCATGGGCGGCATTAGTTTTGCTTAATGGCATGCAATGCTAGTCAGCAATGAATATCAAGTTTGCTTTCTTCTTCTCCTTAGTCCCTTCTTCCCCACATTCCAAAATCGTTACCTCCACTAACTTAGATTATAAACACACCCCCAAAACACTTTTTCTTATGAGAAATTCTTCTGTCCTCCCGGAGGAAATCCTCATTTTTCTTCCGCACTACACACATCAGTAGCATTGTGCTACATGGTATTGTGGGCCATGTTGCTTTTTGCATTAGAAAACATATTTCAACAATGTTGATAAATTTTGCCGTCAATATCAAAAGTCAATATTTCTAAAAGCAAAGCAGAGTTTGCTTTTTTAACTTTTTTCATTTCTTATTTCTTGTGCCTTTTTTCTTTACCATTTCACTTCCTTCGTCTCCACAAATTTACAGCAATGTGGTTTTACAGCAACACAAAACAAAAGAGAAGAGATAACAAGTAGCATTGTAACATCAATTTTTTTACATAGTGATAGACAGTTGGCCCTTTCTAGGCTTCTATCCAAGTAAGTTTTATGTGTCCTGATAAATATTAAACTTGGTAAAAATTAGTTTTTATGAAATATAAAAAGATTCATCTATCAAGAATAAAAATAGGACGCTCCATCAATTTTAGGTAGCAAAACATCAATGTTGCTTTGAGTTTTTATGTTCGAATGTGAGTTTCTATTTGATTTTGTTGGATAATGTAAATTCTTTGTTATTTGAATTAATATCTTGGCAAAAAAATTTTAAGTGCCGTCTTGTTATCGTATTACTATCCCCCTTTTTTTTTTTTATAGTTTTGCATATAGCTTCTTTTAAAATTTTAATATTTTTTTTAATTCTATTACGTAGAGAGATGGAGGGATTTGAGTCTGAAAGTAATAGTTTGGAAGGTTTAAATGACAAAAGTCATGGAGAGTTAAGTTGTTGTGCAAATGAAGAAGAACTAGAGTTCAATCACAGTGAAGGTGCAAATGGGTCTAATATTCTTCATTGTGAGTCTGAAAAAAAATTATTTGTCAGGAAAATTGCTCATGATGAAAATGAGGCATATAGCTTGTATTTGAACTATGCTCACGATTTAGGCTTTAGTGTTAGAATTGGTAAGCAATATTTTCATGGAATGCCTCTAAGACATAGAAGAAAACATTTTGTTTGCTCCAAAAATGGATTCAAGAATAATAGGCCTTCATCTAGTAAAACTTACAAGAAAAATGATTGTAGAACTGGATGTGAAGCAATGATATGTTAGGAAATTGACAAAGATGGAATATGGAAAGTATCACGCTTTATAGAGGAGCATAATCATGAATTTACATTATCTGAAGAAAGGCATTTACTAAGATCTGCACGAAAGGTTTCAAAAGAAAAAGGGAAGACTTTGGCTTCAATGGTGCATGTAGGCATTCGAACAATTGATGCTTACTCATATATGGTTGAAGAAAGTCATGGAGCTGAAAATCTGGGGTTTTCAAAAAAAGATTGTTATAATTATATTAACTCCCAAAAATGACGTTAACTGAGACGGGAGATTCTTAGAGCTTGGTGAGTTGCTTTAAGGTAAAGCTAATGAGGAAGGAGGAATGTTTTATTAGGATGTGCAAAGTTGACCATGAAGGGCAAATAACAAGCTTTTATTGGAGAGATGGTAGGTCAAGAACTAACTATGATTGTTTTGGGGATGTAGTTGTTTTTTATACCACATATCGCATAAATAAGTACAATTTGGTATGTGCACCCTTTGTGGGCATAAATCATGATTGGCAAAATATAATGTTTGGTTGCGGATTTTTATTAAATGAGACAACTGCATCATTTGAATGGCTCTTTAATACTTTTCTACAATCAATAGGTAACCAACCGCCCAAGACCATTTTTATTGATCAAGATCAAGCAATGGCAAAGGCAATTGAGAAAGTGTTTCCTAATATTTCTCATCATCTATGCTTATGGCATATATCTAAAAATGCATTATCACATTTAAGTAGGCTAAATAGTGATAAAGGTTTCCAAAAGTTGTTTCATAAATGCATGCAGAAGTGTGAGTCCAAAAAAGGATTTGAAGACACATGGGCTACAATGATTTTGACTTATAATGCTGAAGATCACAAGTGGCTATGAAGTTTGTATAAGACACAAGGAAAATGGTGTATGGCTCTTAACAAAGACACTTTTCATGGTAGAATAAAGTCTCCCTAAAGAAGTGAGAATACAAACAATGTGTTGAATGAAATTGCTAATAAGACTACTTCTCTTAGAAATTTTGTTGTGAGTTTTGAAAAACTTGTGAAAAAAATGGCGTATAAATGAGGTGGAACAAGACTATTGTCGTCATAGCACTAAACCTCCACATGCTAATATACATAGTAACATTTTGAAGCATGCATCAAATGTTTATACACATAAGCTATACAAGCTAGTTGAAAATGAGTATCTTAATGGTACAAGTGCTTGTGACATCCATGAAATTGAAGTTAATGGAAGTTTTGTACAAATTTGAATGTGTGATGCGTGGAAAGGATATGAATTTGCATATTGTTTGCCCTGACACTTCTTCATTGGATGTAAGTTGTACTTGTGCAAAATTTATGACATTAGGCATTCTTTGTTGTCTTACATTTGCTACTTTAAAGCAAAAAAATGTACATGAAATTCCAAAGAAGTATATTTTGAAAAGATGGAGCAAGGAAGCAAGGAAAAGAGTCTATGCTTATGATAAATGTACATTGGCAACAAAAGATACAATTGAGGCAGAAATTGTGTTTCACAATAGTGCTATGAGATATGCTTATGATCTTGTGCACATGAGTCAAGGAAATGAGGAGGCAAGACAACTTTTGTGGGAGACTTTAGATAATGGTCATAAAGCACTTGAGAATCTCATGAAGAAATCAAATTTGGATGGTATTTCTCTTGTGAAAGATTCTGAAAGTAGAAAAGTACATGAAGTTGGTGAACTTCCCATATCAGACCCTCCTATAGCAATAACTAAAGGTGTCTCTAGTTCTAGACAAAAAGGGCACTTTGAGAACTGAAAGAAAAAAGCATCAAAAGAAGTCAAAGAAGAGACTAATACAAGTACACTCCTTTTATAATATCAATATTGAATTCTATTATTTTATATTTTTGTAAATGTATTATTCTTTTAAATGTAGGAGCAACAAAGAGAATGGATACATGTAAAGGAGGTCAAAGAGCAAATATAGAAGAAGTTGCACCATCATTAATGGCACGATCAACTATCTCTTCTCCTTATTTTGCTTATCCAACTCCATCAAATCATGTGAACTTTTATCAAGTAAGATATCACTACTTTTTTTTCTTTTTTTTTTTTTTTTGTAATACCCCAATTTTTTTTTAAATTAAAAAGTTAGAATTCTTTTTCCAAACTCAGGAGGGTACTAGCTACCATCATCTGTTGTTCCGGGTCCTGAATTTCACTAAATCTAGACCCTACACGTCCTTGGAGAACTACATGGTAAAGTCATATTCTTGGGACCAAAAGTCCCAGTAATTGTTCCCTAGAGAAAAATGAGTTAAAAAGAGATTTTTAACGAATTTTATCAAATATTTAAACAGGTCATTTTTAAATTTCAAGTTTGTGGAATCGTAAGAATTTCCAGATTTGAACTAAAATCCAAAATCTAGATTTTTAATTGTTAGGATTATGATTTTTCTAACATTTTATTTGAATCCAAATAGGAGATATTCCCTTATTTACATTTATGTTTAAAAGTTAATATGATTTAACTTTAATTAAGAAATGTAAATAAGTGAGTTTTGGGGAGTGAGAGACCATTCTAGAGAGTGAGAGACCATTCTGTAGAGGGAGAAACCATTCTCGTGAGCGTTGCAGCAGTCATCAGAATAGTAAGTGGTGCAAGAAGTGAATTTTATGCTCTTTGGCGAGCGCTGCAGTGCTGCAGCGGTCAACAGAAAAGTAAGTCGGTGCGAGAGATACTCTCTAGTGAGTGCTACATCGCTCTTTAGCGCTGTAGCGGTCGACAGACCATTTAAAAACCCCATTTCGGGGTCCAGAACCTTCATTTCATCCAAACCATAACCCCACCCCTAGGAAACACGAAAATTCTCATCTCCCACCTCTCTCTCACCCATATTCACCAATCTAACATCAATCTTTCACTTCCAAGGCTTCAAGGTAAGAGATCTTGATGTTTCCTCTCATTTTCTTCGATTTCCTCTTTGTTCTTGAGGTTAGTTTTGCTATTCCTCCATATTATCCAAGAGGTGAAGTTCCTCCTTGGTGTTAGAGTTAGATCTGAGTTATTTAGTGCTTTCTAGAAGTTAATCTAGAGTATTATGGCTTCTATGTCAGATATTAATGTTGTTTCTGCTTCAAGGAGCTCTGCCAGTGTAGATTCTTCACTGTTCACTCCTCCAGGTGGGTGGGTTCGTACCTGTTATCTCTATGTTCTGCATTAGAAGTTATTTTCATGAAAATACGATTTACTGCTTGATTTTTGAGAAATATTGTATAAGGATCTGAGACTACTGTTGCTTATATGTTTAGAATTATTGATTTTAGAGCATGGAACCTGTTTTTGATGAAAACTCATGGGACCACTATTGATAATATGTTTCTATTTAAAGTTGGTTTTAATTGTGATTATTAGAGAATTATGATTGCTGAAATGCTTATTTTATGTTGAATATGGATTATGAAAGTGATTAGTATAAAGCCTTGAGTTTTTGAGAAGTGTTATTATGATTTCAAAATTTACAAGCATATGAAAGAATGTTATTGAGAATTGATTTAGAAGCTTAGATAAAAAGGAAATTTAGAGTGTGAATCTTCATATGACTCGGGACAGCTGGCGGATACATATTCTGTGGGCTTGAAATCACAGTGTCTACAAAGAGTGATCCCTTGGACATGATTTCATAGCCATAGTTATGCTAAGGTCAGTCTGTTAGACCTATGTGGATTTAGAGCTCTCAGATTAATTAAAGATTATATAATTTCTAGAACTGTTTGTTTTATATGATTGAGTTTTGAACCCTAAGATAGAAGACTTTATGAAATGTTGTGAAAAGATTGGTTTTAGAATCAGGAACTGCTGAGAGAAACAGAGCTATGAGTTAATGGCAGCTATTTTGTTAACTTTGGTATACCAAGGCCCGCCAGGGCCAAGCTTATCATTATCTAGATCATTCCGCCAGGGACGCGGTTCACTAGGAACCGCTTAGATCTCAGTTATGAGCTCATGTTCACCAGGGATTGAGCACTATTTTACAGTTCATGAATAGTCTATTCTCTTTTGTAGTACCTTAAAGAAATATTAGGATTTTTTTTATGTTTCCAGTAATTTATGATTTTTATAACTATTATATTATGAGCTTATAATATATCATATATGCACCTATTATGTGAAATGTATACAATTGTTTTGTAACTGTGCATTATGTATTCTTTCTCTTGTCCCATGAAAGGGGGTTTCAGGTGAGGATTCACTCACTGAGTTTTGTACAAAACTCACCCCTCTCTTTTCTTCCATTCCACAGATTGTGTAGCTGCGGCAGATTTTCCTAGTTATTATCTTCCACCAGCATTAGAGTTCATATGGTGAGCTTCACTCGGGTGAAGTATTTATAATTCTGTCTAGAGTGCTCCAGTATATTACAGGCAGGATCCCAGACAGTAGAGCATGTTTATATTTTTGCATATTATAATATTATTTGAAGTTGTATTGAATAGTTCAGCATTTATGAATATTTCAAAAAAAAAAATCAGAGTAGCTTTACATATATATGTTTTGTATTATGACTCACAGACAATGGAGTTTGAATCATGAAATTTCAGTATAAACTAGTGTGGTTTAATAAACAAATGATTTGTATGTAGAAAATGAGAATGATTTTGAATAAATTTTATACTTAACAATGCATATAGAAAAACCCAGGTCACGAGGCTTACGTGAGAATAGGGTTTCTCACGTGCCTAAATCGAGTCGTGATATTTTTCCCCTAGTGGTTTAGGGTATACAATAAATTTACTATTTATGTGTAGGCTTTTATAGATGGTTCTTATATTCAACTGTTAAATGGATCAAATCTCCCATATATGCCCATATTACAAGGTGTTAATGGCAATCATTTGTCTCAGGTGATGTGTGTTTTACAATGATTTTTGTTTTTTATTAATTTTTTTATAGTTATTTCTAACAAATAATAGTATGTAGCAAGATTCAACCAATTATCCAAAGACATCCTCATCTGGAATTTGAGAGTCTAAGTATTATAGTTGGCCCATGATAAAGAAGATTCTATTCTTTTGAGTGAAAAACAAAGGTTTGTATATGGAAATAGAAGTTCCATTCTTTTTAATGTAACAGGGGTAAGGAAAGCAATTAATTTGAACTAATTGTGTATGGATCTTATTGTTGCAAGGAGTAATTTGTAACAAGAAGCAATGATGGTGATTTATTCAAACAGCGGCTATGAGCCATACCAATTCTACAAAAAAAAAAAAAAAAATCAAGCAGTGCTTTAAAAATTGTCTAAAACTTTATGGTGACTTATAAATTGCATGTTATGGTTTGTGATGAACTGTAGCCTTTTTGTTCTATTTTCGGAGCTTTGTTTTCAAATGGTTTTCAAGTAGTGATTTTATTGTATTTTATGACTTATTAGATTTGTGGTTTATCTAATTAGATTATTTATTAAGGTAGTTGCAAAGAAACACAATTGAAAGAAAAGAAATATATAATTATAGATTTTATATATTTTATTTAATTTTAAACATAAATATATTTGAATATTTTCATCCTTTCATCAATTTTTTTGATATATTTTTAGCATAATTTGATTTTGTGCCAGGGAAATTTTAGATATATATATATATATATACACACTCTAATTTCAGAAAAAATTATTATAGTACAACTAAAATTAATAAAATTAAAGAGACTGGAAAAACACAATAAATAAGCTATTTAACAATTGAAAGACAACCACAAATAAGTAAAAAAATATGATGTTGCAAAAAACGGGAAGTCCACTATTTTTTTTTACATTGGCGGCGAATTTTATCAGCATTGTCGATGATTATTTTATTACAATTAAGAATTATTTATTAAACTATGTTTGGAATGAAATGACTTTGGTTTTATTACGTGTTTTTCGTTGGATTACATTGTCACACTGAAATTGACTTTTATTTGTTTATATTATTTGAATAAAATACGTCTTCCAATGCAAAAAGTAACATTGCCCACGATATCATGTGGCACAATGCTACTGATGCGGCAGTGCGGAGGAAGAGCGAGGATTTCCTCCCGGTAGGACAGAAGAACTTCTCTTTTCTTACAGAAAAGTGGCGTACAGTATGCAAAATTAAATTTAATAATAACAATGAACTAAATTAAATTTTAACTTTGAAATAAGTTAAAATAGTATTAATAAAATACAACAATACCAGTCAGCAATGGACTCAAAGTTTGCTTTCTTCTTCTCTTTAGTCCCTTTTTTCCCCCATACCCAAAATCGCCGCCGCCGCCAACCCACATTATAAACACCCCCCCCCCCCCCCAACTACAAATAAGCAAAAACCAAAACAAGAAACTCCATCAATGCACAATTACTCTCACATTTAATTTCCACAACTCATCCCAACTACAAACTCTTCATTCATTCTAATAATAATGCCCCAGCGCCTCCTCAAAGCTGCCGTGATCGGGGCAGGGGTCGCGGGCCTAACCGCTGCCCGGGAGCTCCGCCGCGAGGGCATCGAAAACGTCGTCATCTTCGAGAAGACCGACCACATCGGAGGCACATGGTGCTACGACCCGAGAGCGGACTCCGACCCGATAGGGTCCGACCCGGCCCGGGAAGTGGTCCACGGCAGCCTGTACAGGTCGCTGCGGGCGAACCTGCCGAGGCAGCTGATGGGGTTCGTGGACTACCCGTTTCGGGACGGGGGGGAGGAGGGCGGTGGTGACCGGAGGACTTTTCCGGGGCACGAGGAGGTGTTGCGGTTCCTGGAGGAGTTCGCGGATGAGTTCGGCCTGAGGGGGTTGGTGCGGTTCGGGACGGAGGTTGTTCGGGTGGAGAGGGTTGGAGTTGGAGGAGGGAGGGGTGAGGAGGAGTGGGTGGTGGAGTCCAGGACGATGAAGAAGGATGAGTTGGTGCTGATTCGGGAGATTTTTCAAGCGGTTGTGGTGTGCTCGGGTCACAACACTGAACCAAGAGTACCGGACATTCCTGGTAAGTAAAGTTGTTATAGTTGAGGGAGGTTTTAAGGTGCAGCTCTTATTTTTTTATTCTATTATAAATATCTATTATTTATGGATCGGTCAAACTATTCAATAAAAATAGTAATAATTTAATGACTTTTATACTATACAAATTTTTTTTTTGTCAAAGTTGATTTCTTATGTTTAGATTTATTATATATTGGATTCATCTTATTAATTTTTATTAATTTGCAAATGATGGACCCGAAAATAAAATTTTCACCATAAAACCCACCATACCTTAGAAACTTTATAATTAAATCCTAATCGTGACTTGGTCCATCATACGGTCATACTTTATGCCGATGCATCATGAATGATATATCGAGATTTTTATTTTTAATGCATTTTGTACTTTCTTTCTTCCAAACATATAATCTTATTTGTAAAATTTGTAAAGTAGCGGGTGATTAGGTCTATTTTAATTTTGATGCATACACTACCAACTAATCATGGCTTTCATTCGTAAGATTTCCTAATTAGTGGATGGTTGAGTAAAATATTATTACTAATATGACGTCGTATGATTAAAAGTTTGTGTAAAATTATTTTACACTAATAAAACTCTTTAAGTTAAATGGCAATAAATAGTTGGACGATGATAGTATATTTAAATTCAACTCTTAAGTTAAATAACAATAAATAGTTGCATGTCTTTAAAAATTATTTTTACTTATTATTAAATCCTACTTAACATATAGGATTTCAGTTAAAGATGATAGAAATGTTCTGGTCTACTTTTCAATAAAAGATGTTCTTTTCTTATTTTTCATATAACTTTTCATTAACTTTTTCATTGTCTTCTCAGGTATGTTCCAAAATTAAGCAAAAAGCATAATTTTTAGATTGTATGCGTTCTCTTTCTTTTTTTTTTTCCAATCCAATTTATGAAATCATTAACACTATACCATAGTTAATGGTCACGTATGTATAGTTTATACAATTATTAATTTATTGTAGAGAGTCAATTGAAGGTTTTTAATTGGACTTTAATATTTTTAAATATAAGAATCCAATGTAAAACTTTAAAATACACTAAAAATATAAAAATCTATATATTAATTTAAGTTAGATATTAAAGTCATATGATATAAAGTCATATGCTACTAAAGGTTTCATGGCCAAAGGTTTACCCTTCAGACAATTCTCGTATAAAAGGAATTAATCACGGATGCGAGCGATAGGTACCATGGGAAACAAAAATAATAAATAAATAAACTACCGCAGTAGCAACATTGTGGACTGCAATATGACCATGTATATGTGTAGTATAAGTGCCTCATCTGTAGTAAAGGCTCATTTGTTAGATTTGATTATGATGGCTATTGGAAATGAATCATATTATGCTTCTTATCAATCTTATCCATATGAAAGATGATGACCAGAAGAGATCGATAGACAGTAGGCACTTCCGCTATACAAATTTTAACATGAACCCATTCATTTCAAGTGCGTATCTATCTGTAACGTCACATAACATAATCATGCATAAGAAATAACAGATTCAATCACTACGGTTATTACATTTTACTGGCTACTGCAGTGTAATGCTTGAATTGAACTCCTGATAACAAACTCCTGATAACATTATTGGGGATGAATCCAAAACCACATTCTTTAACTTAATATTTTAAGAGTCGTTGCGTAGATGTACATTCTTATGCATGCTTCAGAGGTTTCTCATTTTTGTACCTTGTGTTTCAGGGATTGAAAAGTGGCCAGGATACCAGATTCATAGTCACAACTACCGAGTACCCGAACCTTTTCAAGATCAGGTGCCATAGCGTATATGTCTTCAAAGGCAAAAAGGACTTTTTGGCCCCTTATCTTTGTAGTTTCAATTTGATCATTTATCTTTAACTTTTTTTCAATTTGATTTATGTTAAGAATCATCTATTGGTCCCTTGTGTAAATTTTCCATCACATAATTAACGAAATATGCTAACATGATGCATACATGGATATGATGTAGATTGTGTCATATTAGCATTTTTCATCAGTTATGTTGCGGAAAAGTGATCAGGAATCAAATAAAAGACGATTTGTAATATAAGAGATCAAATAAAAAAAAATTTAAAGATAAGGGACCGAATTGAAGAAATAGATAAAAATAAGGGACAAAAAAACTATTCTAAATCTCTTCTGAATATGCAGTTTTCCTTATTGGAAAGTATTGTGTTGTTGAAACTTGAAACTTGTTTGTCTTTTGGTGCACCCCATGTTTTGCTTGCATAATGCATAGTATTAGAAAACGCAGTTAGCTCTGATTTGCTGATCTCACATCTTGTTTCATGTACTATATGCATTGATTTCAATCAAGTTTTGGAATTTGGATTCCATACTCAAATTGTACCACAAATTTGTTAATTATTGATTGAACATATTATTTAAGTGGATACAAATTATAATAATACTGATAGTTTTGCATTAAAATAAATGCCCACTGAATACTGGTATTTGCCTCTTAACAGGTCGTGGTTATAATTGGATTTGCAGCTAGTGCCTATGACATCTCAAGAGATATTGCAACAGTAGCTAAAGAGGTTCACCTAGCAAGTAGAAGTCCAGATGTAAGGGTTATGAAGCTGGAAAATCATGACAACATATGGCAGCATAATATGGTAAATTGAACAGTTAACCATATAGTTTCTGGAACTGCCTTATAATTGGAAAACATATCTTAACCTTTTCCTGGCCTTTAAGGACACCAGGCATGCAGATCTGCTATCTCCGAACGTGTTCTTAATTTCCAGTTCATAATAATAAACCTTTGAATTTAGTACTCATTTTAAATATAAGAAAACGGGTAATTGAAATTTCCAAGCAATTGGTTTCAATCTCCAGTGCTTGAGTCATGTTATAAACTGCTGTCATGCTATGATGCACAAATGCTTCAAAATAGTTGAAATACTTGTATCGATACGTATTGTATAAGATTTCTTACCGATACTTTTTTATACTCTTAATTATATTTTAAATGTTTTTAATTTGATGTATATTGTATCCCCGTAGTATACTTGTTTCATTCCAAATACTCATACTAGTATCCTAGCAACATAGCTGTCATGTTATTGTTAAAATGCCTTCTAACTATCCAGATTGGCTAATCAAGCGTGCTTTTAGATTTAGTATTGTATGCAGTTTTTGTTTCTCTTCTATGCTTGCTTGGTGATCACATTCCTGTCGCTCACCATGCAGACATCATGTGAAATAAGTTTCTCATTTCAATCGTGTCATTGCAGGTAAAATATGTATCCGAAGACAGTTTGGTTGTGTTTGAGGATGGATCCTCTATTTATGCAGATGTCATATTCTACTGCACTGGGTACGCATGATATATCTGTGTTATGATCAAAATCTAAGAAAGCTTTATGAAGAATGTGGTGCTTGTTTGGTTTTTGTTTTCAAGAACAGTTTTCAATTTAAAAAATGATCTACTTGAAAGAGTTTTTCCTGTTCTTAATTTTGAAAAGTGTTAGAACAATGTAGATGTTTTTGAAAAACAAGGAAACAAAAATACTTTAAAGATTCTTTGACTTTATTATTTTGGAAACAATAAAAAATGGAGAATAGTGCCTCAATGGTGCAGTTTTTTAAAATTAGAAAATGAGTTTGAGTTGCAGTTTGGTCGTTCAAAGATACACGTAACATCACTTTAGTTCACAAATTTTGTAATATCTGTTTAGTCCTTGGAAAATACATATGACATGTAAAAGATTCTTCATATCACTTTAGTCCCTAAAAAGATACATATGACATTACTTCGATCATTTAGAGATGCATGTGACATCTATTTGATCCTTTTTCTGTAAATTCAAGAACTATTTGATGTCACATGTATATTTCAACAACCAAAGTGATGTTAGGTGTATCTTTCAAGGACTAAACTAATGTAAAATTTCTTTCAAGGACTAAACTGGTTTTATATGCGTCTTTGGAAGATTAAATTGATGTTAAAATCTTTCAAAAGCTAAACTGATATCACGTATATTTTTTAGGGGCCAAATTGTTAATTGGAACTTTTTTTTTTTGTGTTAAATATTTCTTCAAAAGTGTATTTGAGTCGATTGGTTTGGATGATGTTGAAAACAAAAACAGGACCAAACAGGGTTTGATATAGGCGGCTTACTATTTGTTAGCTACTCACTAATCACTATCTGGTGACATAATTCCTGAACTACTTGAGTCACTATCTACGGCATAATTTTGACAGATACAAGCATCACTATCCATTTCTTGAAACAAATGGAATAGTTACGATTGAGGATAACCGTGTTAGGCCGTTATACAAGCATGTCTTTCCTCCTCCGTTGGCTCCCTGGCTCTCTTTTATTGGTATACCCGAAAAGGTCATTGGTAACTAGTTTCTTGCATTCTTCTTAATGCCCTCTCTCCTACGTGAAAACCAAAGTGAGAGAGGAAAAAAAATGTGCCGCAATTATATGGCTTATTTGTTCAATTGTTCAAATGCATAATGTTTACTGTGATCAGGATGCCCTCTTGCTAATGATTGATTTACAAAGCAAGTGGGTGGCACGTGTTTTATCTGGTAAAGTTCCATTGCCAACTGAAAAGGAAATGATGGCTTCTGTTGAGGAATACTATCAACAAATGGAGAAAAATGGGTTTCCCAAGCACACGACTCACCACTTGCATTTTAAAGAGGTATTTATCTCTTTTCTCTTCATTTTGCCCGTGGCGGTTCCAAACACAATAAATCCATATTACAATCTGTGAAGATTTTGCAATGGCAATAGTTTTAGCCTTTTAGGAACAAGTGATTTGAGTAAAACTACACATTGGTCCTCAAAAGATCAATTGCAGACACTTGTCTTTTAAAGATTTGCATTATAACACTTTAGTCCATTGTTATCATTTTTCACTCGACTGAACTCTTACGACACCAAATCTTTGGATGAGTCAAGTGTAATCATTTAATCTTGTAAGGATTGAAGTTTTATAATTCCATTTTTTTTTTCTCTTTGCTGTTCAAGTACATGCAATTGATCTTTCGAGAACCAAAGTATTAAAAAGCAAATATTTTAGGGACCAAAATTGTAGTTTTACTCTTAAGTAATTTTGACATATATTGGTCTTCGAATACTCCAAATATCGCATGAACAATGATTTGGTTGTTGTTAACTTTCTCAATCCTCCCTGAAAATTGATTTTTCTTTTTATTTATTATTATTGGAAAAGTGGAACCTAGAACATATGGATTTGTGCATTCAGGAATGCAGGCATTGTCAGAATATCAACTTTCTGATCCCCTTTACTTATTTGCATTTCATTGTCTTGTAGGTTGAGTATAAGAATTGGCTTGCTGCAGAAGCAGGCTTGCCTCCTCTGGATGACTGGACAGAGGAAATGTATGTTGAGACCATTACAAAATTATTTGGCATGCAAGACAATTTCAGAGACCAGTGGGATGATGCTTACTGGAATGCAATCATAAAAGATGCGTCTGTTAAAAAAAATGTAATGTAGCAGTTATCCTGTTGATCATTGAGTGCCATCTTCAATATAGGTGTGGAAGAACATAATCTGGGCCATCCGTGTGTATATATTTATAAATAAGGTTTCTATCGTGTGTTCTCTAAATAAACTTTGAAAATCTGTTCACTAAGTTGCTTATCTAAATACAAAAATTTTCAGAAAGCGGATAAAAAAGATTATAGTCCTAGATCTTGTGCCACAGAGGGTATAATATGAAGTATATATTAGTCTCAAAGATGAGCTAAGAGTTGCTCAAACCAGCACCATTGCATATTATCAAAAGCACTCATCTTTTTCAACCTCTTCAACATTCAGAAAGTAGCTTCTTTGTAAAATTTCTTCTCAAAGTTTTGTATTAGAAAACATTCTCCTTGTGAAACTAGTGAGGACTGAGAAGTCACTCCACACTATACTGATTTGATTAATACACCTTGAGTGTTAAAAGTGTGAGCGTAACCGTTCATGAACCATATTTCAAGCTTTGTAGCGTGACCCGTCAGTGGTCGTTGACTCGTTGGTAGTTTGGAGAGGCTAGAATTGTAACATGCCGTTGTAAAGCCACTTTTGTTGGCCTTTGATTAGTCAATACAAGTCACGAGATAAGGTGGCTGAAGAAACACGGTGCAGTATAACCAAAACTTGCAGCACCGAATGAAAAAAAATCAAAGTCAGCTGCACCAAATTTTCGTGCGAGAAGAAAATTGTGACACAGGAGGAGGAGGTTCTTTGCTATAAATAGAGATCTCCGTCGTCAATTTAAGCATCACAGAAACAGAGAGAATCCAGAAAAAAAAAATATAATTTCATATGAGAGTTTCTCTTATTTTTACAGAGAGAAGTATATTCTACTATAAGAGATGGTATTATTGTTCTCTTCTTATACGGGTAAAGAGAGATTTAAATTTTATCTTCTATTTAGTGAAAATCTTTTTTGGTCTTGTCCGTGGTATTTCCCTCATCATTAGAGGGCTTTTCACATAAATATTTTGTGTCAATTCCATTTCTCTCAACTCTATTTTAGTTGCGTTGATCTATTTCCATAACTCTGATACCTAATAGTGATATCAGAGCCATTGGTTATAGTCTATGCTATGCGTTACTATTCATGATCACTGTTTATACGTGTAGTTGTATATTTTTACAGTATTGTTAATGTATATTGTATTTGTTCCATATACAATATTGTTCACATATACAATACTATTCACGGTGATAAGGTGAGAACCAGTATAGTAGACAAAATTTGTATATGTATATTGGATTTGTTCCGTATACATATATGGTACTATTTACATATACAATATTATTCACATATACGGTACTATTCACTATTGGAAAAAAAAAAAGACCGGTCTAGTAGAGAAACAGATCTCGATAAACACCATGGCAATAAAATTTGAGTTTGAGAAGTTCAATAGGAATAATTTTTTCCTGTGGAAGCTAAAGATAAAGACAATATTGAGGAAGAACAATTGCTTACTAGCAATTGAATGCAAACCTGCTAAAGTTACTAATGAAAAGTGGAAGGAGATGGATGATAATGTTGCTGCCAATCTACATCTTGCAATGGCAGATTCAGTATTATCTAGTGTTGTAGAAAAGAAGACGGCAAAGGAGATTTGGGATACTCTTGTCAAATTGTACAAGGTCAAGTCACTTCACAATAGAATATTCGTAAAGAGGAGACTTTATACTCTTCGGATGAGTGATTCCACAATAGTGACGGACCACATCAATAATTTGAACACCTTATTCTCCTAGCTTACAACATCAGATTATAAAATAGCTAAGAATGAATGTGCGAAGCTTCTACTTCAAAGTCTACCTTACTCATATGATCAAATTATCATCAATATCATAAATAATAATATTGCTGACTATCTATCCTTTGATGCTTTCGTCAGTGCTCTTCTTGAAGAAGAGTCTAGGCGCAAGAATAAGGAAGATAGATTGGACAGCTCAAAGCAAGCAAAGGCATTGTTGGTGACGAAAGGGAGATCAATGGAGCGTGACTTTAGTGGGAATTATGGTCGGAGTAGATCAAAGTCAAGAAGAAAGAAGAACTTCAAATGCTATCGTTGTGGCATGAGAGAGCACCTAAAGAAAGATTGTTAGAATAATAAGAAGAATGCAAATAAAGTTCTAGAAACATCAACCTTTCAAGGATGTGTTGTGAATAATTTAAAGATAGAGAAATCCTGTACAGCGAGGCAACAATTGGTTCTAGAGGTGGTAAACGGCTCACTGATATTTGGATAATGGATTCAAGAGCAACATGACACATGACTCCACATCGTGACTAGTTTTACAGTTACAAACCTGTCTCAAAAGGATTTGTGTTCATGAGAGATGATCATGCTTTAGAAATTGCTAGTGTTGGTACTGTCAAAATAAATATGTTTGATAGTGCCATTCGAACAATTCAAGGAGTGTAACATGTAAAGAGCTTGAAAAAGAATATGTTATCTATTGGGCAACTGGATGACCTTAGGTGCAAGACCTATAGTGAAGGTGGGATTTTAAAAATTATTAAAGGTGCTCTTGTGGTGATGAAAGTAGAAAAAACCACAGTAAATCTATACAGGCTTCAAGGAGATACGTTGCAGGAGGCAAATGTATCAATTGCATCAGCAAGTAAAGAAGAAACATTGATGATGTGGCACTGCAAACTAGGCCACATGTCGAAACATGGTTTAAAGGTTCTTCTGGAATGTAATCTCATTCCTGGGTTCAAATCGATGAACTTACCATTTTGTGAGCACTGTGTTACAAGAAAGCAGCATACATTGAAGTTTAGTATATCAACTACTCGGAGTAAATACATTCTAGACATAATTCATTCTGATATGTGGGAGTCACTAGAAATGTCCCTAGGAGGGACAAAATATTTTGTATCATTCATTGATTATTACTCTAGGAGATTGTGGGTGTATCCAATCAAGAAGAAGTCAGATGTGTTTCCAATATTCAAGCACTTCAAAGCAAGAGTAGAACTTGAACCCGAATAGAGGATCAAGTATTTGAGGACAAACAATGGAGGAGAATATACAGATGGATATTTTCTAGCATTTTTCTAGCATGAGAGAATTCAAAGGCAATTCATAGTTGCACATACACCTCGGCAAAATGGTATAGCAGAGTGGATGAACAGAACTCTCCTAGAAAGAACAAGAGCAATGCTGAGAATAGTAGGTTTAGCTAAGTCTTTCTAGTCAGAAGCAGTCAAAACTGTCTGTTATGTAATTAATCAGTCGCCATCAACCGTAATTGGTTTAAAGACACCAATAGAGATGTGGAATGGCAAGCCGATAGATTTCATCTTTACTCTGTCCATGTTATGCTTTAATCAATAACTTTGTCCCTTGTGCGCTATTTTTATTTTTAGAAATTGATACTTCTTTAGGGACCCACACTTTCCTTGCATGGCCTGCATGCACACCACCACTTGCCTTATCAAGCATAGAAGCCTTATCCTTTGGAGTTGTCCCCTTAATAGCGATTAAAGAAATCTTCCCTTGAGTTTTGGGATTCAGATGAGAACTAGAGGATCCCTTTTTTGTTGCATTAAAGGAAAAATCCACTACTTGCTTCCCTTTTCTTCTCTTATTTTCAATATAATTTGACCTTCAATATTATTGGAATTGAAGGATTGATCATGCCATTAATTGTTGGATTTGAATTCAAATTATTATGATTCGAACCCTTAGCCTATCCATGTTGATCAATGCTACCACCATCCATCACTGATAGTTGCACTGTGTTTACTGCCCCTAAAGGTATGCCTTGACATGAGTGTGACGACCCCTCATTATACTCTCTCGATACATGCCCATAACAATGGCACAGATTAGATATAAAATTCAAACTCTCATATTCCACTTCAAATGCCACATCATCCACTAGAATCCTCTTGACCGTTGGGAAAGATAAATCAGTCTCAACACAAGCATAGACAACATGACCATGTTCCACCGTTTTCGTGGCTAGATCAACCTTGACCGACTTCCCCATTGCAGAAATAATTTGCTTGACTGCCTTTTCATGATAATACCAAATGTTCAAACCCATTATTCAAATCCAAACCATGGTTGACTCAAAAAACCTCTCCTCAGGGTAACATTTTAGGTTCCATTTCTTAATAGCTAAATAGCTATCAGCCATCATCAATAGCACCCCTATAAATCAGTGTATCTGTATCCCTGAGTAAATCAAATTTCACAAGGAAGTATCCAAAGTTGACATTAATGATCTCACAGTCTCCTTGTAACCTCCAAACTCCCTTCAGGTGATGGATCATTATAGTATAGCCCGCACGTTTCCCTAATAGCACGACAACAAGAGTTCCCTAGCATGGTTATGTTAGAATAGAGCGTGCCTCATGTGTGAAACTAACTGTCAACGGTGCGACATCACCCTACTTACCATCCACCACGATCAAGTGATCACCATCCAACCTATCATCCAAGGCCAAAGGTTTAGGGTTAGAATTACCCACTGACTTGTCGCGAAATGAGACCCTCCACGGGTTAGCCTTCACCCCCTCATCGGAACTTGAACCTCCTCCTTATCGCCTGATGCATCCCCCTAACTCTCAACCCCTTGTCACCCTCTTCCTCACAAACTCTTTCATAGTATACCACCCTTTTTGCTTGTTCTCCTCCTATCTTAGTAACTATTGTGGACTTATTGGCAACATGGAAATCATAACAAGAAGAAGAATATTGACAATTGGTTGTATTTTTGGGAAGTATCATGACATTGCTTTGGATACTTCAATGTCATGAGTTGATTTGGTCTTTGAGTTGGTGGATTTTTTTTACCTTTTAAAATCTTCTCCTAGTATTGTAAAATTTTCTTTTATAGGATTTTCTAATTTTATTAAAAATTTTAATGTTAACTAAAGTTTATTTGGTTGAATGTTCTAATCATAACTTCTTTTTTTTCTTTTCAGAGAAACTCTATGGCAAGGTTGTACGTTGTCCATTCCATGGAGAGGGAGATCATACTTATATGGGACCATTCCATCCTTGGAAACTTGGGCCATTTTGTGCTTCATTGTTATCATCACTTCCTTTGGTACTTGGGCCATGAGTAGGACCCCTAGTAAAGGCTCATGTGCATAGTTACTTTTTGATAATGCCGTTTGATAGATGGACATACATCGACAGTCCATGTTTTTCTGACGCTTTGTGTGTAGATCAAGTGGGAGGTTAGTGCAATAACTCTAACTGTTTAGTGTTTATTTGTGGTTTTTGGGTTGTGAGCTGGGTTTGTCAACGTTTGGAGTGATAGAATGTATTTGACTACCAAGTACTCCTCATATGGATGTTTGTGGATAAAATTACTGCTTGCATATATTGATTATGCAAGAATCTAAGTTACATTTAGTTACTATAGATAAAAAGTGATCTGTATTTGTCATGACCCTACCTTGACACGTGAACCTTGACACGTGACCGGCAAGTGAGAAGTTCTGTTCCCATGTAAGCCTCGTGACCTATTGGTTGTCTTTTATATGCATGCTCTGTTCATAAAGTCTGTTTAAATTATTATATTTTCTGTAGACCAACCACATGTTCTCTAAAATCAAGATAATTATATCTAAAATCTTGTAACAAATCTTTCAAGTTCCAAATCCTGAAATCATTTGATTAACATACATGTATCGAAATGTCCAAGTTATTGTATATAAATCAAATGTAATTATAATATATCAAATGCAACTTAAAACATGCTCTAAGTTCGGGATCCTACTTGCATCTACACTGGAGTACTCTAAACCCATGACAGTAATGCTCATCACTAGAATCTAATGTTGCTTGAAGGAAGATGACTGGGAAATACCCTCAACAATTACAGTATCTGTAAAATATGATAAGAATAGAAGGTTGAATTTTGTAATCAAAACTCAGTGAGTGAGTCCTCATTTGAAACCCTCTTTCATGGGACACTAAAGAAACAATGCATAAATTCATAATAACATTGATAATATCCGAAGGTTTTACATAATCAAATACACACACACACACACACACACACACACACACACAGATATATATATATTAGCAGTCATTTCCCAAACTCAAACAATTTCCTCAATTTACTTTCATACATGAAATTACATAAGCTCATTGTGTAGTAGCTCATAGAGAAACAGTAAACTCTGCTTTGACATATGGGTTCCTAGTTCCTCACAAATAAGAGCCCCTAACTGAAATTATAATGGTTCCTCATGAACCACGTCCCTCGTGGACTGAATTATTCTATGAATAAATTGCCTCTCGTGAGCCTTAGTACCAAGGTTAATGATTAATACCAGCCATTAACTCACTGACTATTTCTGTATAGCAACTGTCTAAACCAATTAAATAAATCCATATAAATATGAAAACCTTTAAACCTTTTAGTTCTTTGTGAGCTCTGAATCTATTTGATTCTAATAGTCTGACCTTAACATAATTGTGGCTATAAAATCATGCCCAAGGGATTACCCAATTTGAAGGCATTATGATTTCAAAAGCCATAGAATATATAGCTGGTAGTTGTTATGAGTTTACAACTTTAACAATCTGACTTTAGCATAACCATGACTATGAAATCATGCCTAACAGATTACCCTTTGTAGACATTGTGATTTTATACCTTTACAGAGTATGTAGCTGTCAACTATTCTGAATCCCATAAAGATTCAAGCCCTAAAACCTTTTGATTAATCATCTAAAACATAATTCAAACTATCGAGCTTTTCATAACTAGAAATCTCGATATCATGTTTTCAAAATAGCAAGGTTTACAATCACAAATTCTATTCTTTTCTTTAAACTACATATATGATATAAAACTATGTCATATACATAAGTCATATTTAGAATTCAGTTTAACATACATAAAAGTTTTCCATAATCACAATTATCATCAAATACATTTGAAGTCAATTCAACAAACATGGTCCCATGAGTTTTATGAAAAACATATTTCATGCTATAAAGTCAAGAGTTCTAAAACATATAAACTAATAGTAACCTCAAATTTCTTTGCAGAAATATCTAACATCAACAATAAATGATATCTTTATGAACATAACTCTAATATAAAATATAGAGATTACAAATGCGAACCTATTCACTTGGAGGGGAAACAGAGAAGAATTCACATCAACCAAACCTTGGGACGTAGAAATGACACTAACATCTAGCATATCAGCAAAATAACTCTAAATCAAGATCTAAATAGGTTATCGTCACCTTATTCTTGATGAAAGGACCTTATGACACAAAACCCATGGAAATACCCTTAAGGACATGAGAAATTGAGGGAAGAAGGAAGTAAAATCACTAAAATAACATACCTTAAAGCCTTGGAAGTGAAGGATTGAAGTTTAAATGAGAAAGAGGTATCGCATTTTGGGGTGAGAGCTCGAGAGCATGGGTGTGTGAAGGTTCTGGACCCCGAAATGAGGGTTTTTAATAAGCTGTTGACCGCTTGGGCGGTAAATGACCGCTGGGGCGGTCCCTACTACTACTGTCGCACCGCCTTACTCTTTGTCGACGGCCTGAGCGGTCATATGACCGCTAGGGTGGTTTCAGTTATTTACATTTCTTAATTTCAAGGTAATGCCCTCATTACTTTTACTCTCCACTAACTTTAAAACATAGATGTAAATAAAAAAATTCCCCCCATTTGGACTCAAATAAAATATTCAAAAAATGAAAATCCCAACAAATCGAAATCCAAATTTTAGGTTTTAGTTCAAATTAAAAAATTCTCACGATTTTATAAACTTGTGGATCGGAAACAAACTGTTTAAAAGTTTCATAAAATTTATTCAAAATCACTCTTTAACTTATTTTTCTCGAAGGAACAATTACTGAGACTTTTAATTCCAAGAATATGGTTCTTTCATATGGCTTTCCAAGGGCATATAGAGTCTAGATTTATTGAAATTCAGAACCCGGAACGACAGGTAAGGGAAACTGACACTATTTTTAATTCAAAATTTTTTCAATCCTTTATTTAAAATTAGGGGAATTATAGTATTTTAAAATAATCTGTTTTTCTTATTCCACGAAAGATTACTTTTATTTAGTAAATTACTAAAAAGGGTGTGTATTTATTTATATTATATAATATTAATACTTAATGTTAATTTGGCAATTCCACGATAATTACCTTCTGCCTGTAATGAAAAGTGTTACAACCCCAGGATCCTGGATCCTGGAAACCAATAAGGGCTCGGTGATCTTTAGCCAAACCACCTCGGTGTAAGGACCCCATGCAGCTGACTTCCTGAGTCCACCGTGGCCTCGTCCTTAGATCCTTCCATGATAACCCAAATACTATGGAGCCAGGAACTTGTGAAGGCCCTCGGAATCATAACCTTAAGCTTGGGCCAATAACCTCATCTCAGGAAAGATGAAAGGGCACAACCTCAGGACGGGACAAGCACGTTATGAGCGGATCATCAGCGTAGAACATGGTACAGGTTCTAGAAGAACAACCACTAACGGTATTTCATACGTATTGTACATTCCAGCTCAGCCCTAGAATATCCTATTTTGGACACATTCAAAGGGTATAAATAGCATAAGGGAAATCCTTTCTAGTAAGTTATTCATTTTGATTATTCATTTTCTTTTTTTGTCACACATACTCATTTGGGTATTAGGTCCCCTTGCAGGTACCCACCCTGGAGCTTTGTTTGTGGTTCGGAGAGGAGGAGCCACCTAGGAGAGGGTCCCCCACTGTAACTTTACATTACAAAAAGTTTCAAAAACTTGCTTATAATTATGATTTTTCTTTTGGTACCCTTGGTATCATTTTATTTTCAACTGTTTGATTGAATCTTTGATTTTCTATATTTCAATAAATTGAGTTAGTGGAACATGTGGTACACTATTAATCATCAATAATTAAAGGTATTAGTACCCTAGGTTGTCAGAGAAATCCCCAATAATTATAAGCTGTTTTGTTAGTTTAAATTAATTGGACAAATTGATCTCTATAAAAAAAAAATTAAATTGGTCATTGCAAAATTGATAGTTGGACAAATTAGTCCAACAAAATAAACAATCTCAAATTAGTCTTTCTAAAAGTATATTGTTAAACAAGTTAGTCATCCTTGCACAACTTATCAGAATGATTAATTTGGCCGATTATTCAATTTTATAGGGACCAATTTATCTGAATTGAAATTTTATAAGGACCAATTTGAGAGATTTATTTTTCAGAAATCAATTTGTTTAACTTAAAATTTTAGACAGACCATTTTGTCTTTTATCATTTCTTAAAACTAAAATGTTAAATTAAAGAGAAAACCCCAAGTCAGTTCCTAATAATTTTAACACCACACAAGTTGATTATTGACAATTGAAAAATGTCAATTTTGTCCCTAATATTGTCAAAAGCCAAGCACATGGTGATCCCAGAACAGAAAATAATGGTGTTAGTGATAATTTAATTAATGAACAAATTGACCATTAACATCATTTACACCAAAAAAAAAAAAAAAATTCTGATCTTCCATCACCTTCTTTCATTCATCCTCTTCACCACCACCACCACCCCTCCATCATAAACACATAAGTTGGACCCTAACAACTTTAATATTGAACAAGTTGATTTCTCGCAATTAAAAAATGTCAAATTGATTACTAACAAGTTGTTTCCCCAACTTTTAACATTGTCATGAATTAATTTGCCATTTTTTAACTGTCCGGACCAACTTAAAATTTACACTTAATTAGAACACCTTGTCAAAAAACAAAATCTTTCAAGGATCTCATCAAAAAAAAAAAAAAAAAAAATCTTTCAAGGATACCGTGTAATTTTACGTTTTCACCAGTTCATTAAGCGTTTCGTAATTCGTAGAAGCTTCCAACCACCGAAGACTTCTGACCAAGTGAACAAACAGAACAAGCCAAAAACCAAATCCACGTTCGAAGCTGCGGCACCCATAGCATCAGCAGCATCATTTGACGTTTGACCTCAATCCAAATCCAGAACCAAAATCAAGCCAAACTAACCCGCCCGGATCCCCTTCCCTCCTTCCTTCTGGCTCTTCATTTCCTCTCTTCATCAAACGGAGCACGCAGATCGAGATCCCTGCCCGCCCCCATAACCCCACATCACACCACTATTCATTCATTCAATGGGACTCCTTTCCTTCGCCTTCGCCGGCGGTGGATTCATCCTAATCGGGGCTCACGAGGCCCTCGACGCCACCCTCTCTAACCATAACCAAAACCAACACCCACCTTCTTCTTCTATTAATAATAATTCCACCATAACAACACATCCCAAACAAGATCCCCAAACCACCACCCTCAACAAAACCTCTCTCTTCTCCATCTCTCTCTCCATCTTCTCCTCCTTCTTCGTCCTCGACTCCCTCCTCTCCCTCCGCGACGCCCACTCCTCAAACGACGCCGTGGGCGCCGCACTCCAGCTCCAATCCCTCGCAATCGCCCTGATCTTCCTCCTGTACTCCGTCCTCTCTATATTCACCGACTCCCTCTCCCTCCCCCCAACATTGCTCACCCTGATCGGTGCCTTCGCCTTCGTCGAAGAGTTTCTCTTGTTCTACCTCCAGAGGAAAGACCCCAAGGGGGTGGAGAACCGTTACTATGACCTCTTGCTGGTGCCCATCGCCGCCTGCGTTTTCTCCACCTTCCTGGAGTTGAAGAGGCCGTCCCCGTCCAGTTTCCCGAGATTGGGCCGCGGGGTTGCGCTGATCCTCCAAGGCACGTGGTTTGTTCAGATGGGACTGTCGATCTTCTCGTCGAGCTGGGTGGCTCAGGGGTGCTCCTTGCACAAGGTGAGCAGGGGGAATTACACGTTGGGGTGCAAGGGGCACATGGATAACCACAGGGCCAGAGCTGTTGCCACGCTTCAGTTCAACTGCCACCTCGCACTCATGGTCGTCGTGGTCGTTGCGCTGTACTCGTTGGTCTCCGGGAGGGACAACGGTGGACGAAGGGGAGGGAATGTTGTTGATTCTGCTGCTTCTGCAGCAAGGTACACGCCAATTGGAGCTGAGTTGCAGATGTTTGAGAATCCGGCCAGCTTCACTCTGGACTCTGAGGATGATGATGAAATTAGGGATGGCAATGTGGCACCCGGCGAGAAGGCGGTTGTTGTGGAGGATCATGTTATGAATGGTCATGGCTCTCTTCATTGAGATGGTGAGATTTGTTTGTATAGTATCATTATTATTATTATATTAGTCTTGTTCAATTTTTGTTTAGGAAACAAGAGTTACTTGATTGTATGAAAGGACGGTTCACATTGATTCGTTACTTGCGTGCTCTTGGCAATTTCGTGGTTTTCGATTCTGGTGTCTGTGTAACTGACATGTTATTACACCCTGCAAATTCTTCTATTGGAGTTATGAGTTTTTGTCTCTTCTGGTGCATGAGTCTGTCTGTATTAACTATTAAGTGGCAGTAATGTATGATTATTAAGGAATAAGGATATGTTTGGATAAGTTGCCAAAAAAAAAAATGTTTGGATTGTTGGGGAGCAGTGGAGTGGAGTGAAATGAAGTGGATTTGGAGTGGAATTATATAATTATTCTGTTCCAATATTTGGAAAAATTTGCACTTCATCCAATTCCCCTCAATTTGGAAGAGAAGAAAAAATAGATGAATATGATGGAATTTGATTGAATGAACTTCATCCATTCCCACTCCATTCCATCCAATTTTGTCGTATTGAACTAATGGAGCTTATTATAATTACATTATGCTCCATTTCCCTACATCTTATTTCACCAATCCAAGCATGCTTATAATTGCATTCAGTTCCATTTCACTCCATCTTGTTCCACCAATCTAAACATAGGTCAAGTTATTCGGTGGCTGCAATTCGGGGCTATTTCTTCTATTCTTGCCAGATATGCGTATTGTGCAAGTGGTTTGTCTGTCCCTCTCCATTGATTCATATTTCGGTTTGGATTTCGAATTTGAGACTTCCTGCTTGTTTGTAATGAAAAAATGAAATTGAATGTTCATTAAAAAAAAAGAAAAAAGAAAAGGAATTCAATTCAATTCAATTATGTTTTGGAAATTGAATTCAATTAGGTAATTATTTAAATTCTAATATTCAATAAACTAGTGAATTACATAATTAAATCCAATTCTTTGGTTTGATTAAAAAATAATTAAAATAGAGTAAACCATTTGCACGTAGTGTATCTTCTTATGTGGACACATTACCGGAATCATATGGACATCCTCTCTCAAGTAACTGTAAGCAAAAGGGAAAAAATTCAACTGAATAACATTTCTCATGCTTTAGTCATTCACCACACTACCGTCTCATAATTCATAAATGTAGCCGATAGTATGCACTCCCCCACTTCAAGGAAAATGTAACGGGTAGAAAGGAAAAAAGAGAAAATAACAGCTATCAGAAGCCAACCAAGGGAGGAGTATTCCGTTAGTTTCAGCTAATTATGTACTCTTTGCATTTCTTATTAATAGTGTAGTAAGAAACCAAACCAATTTAATATAACTAAAAATTAATGTATTTGATTACAAATTGAAATCAAATATATTAACTTTTTAATGTAATAAATTGGCTCAGTTTTTTACAACAACTGTTAATTGGGAATGGAGAGTAACTTTTTTGCTTGAAGTTGGAGTAAGCATTAATGACTTCAACATAAACACAAGCTGTACAAGCGACACATTTTATGTGCAGACAACAGAGTCAATTATTCAAGGGCTGTGGAAGCATGTTATGTTTTATTTTTCTTTCATATTTATTTTCTATGTTAGTGTTTTAAGCTATTTAAGCCCGTTTCACCTAAGCATTCAGTTAGAAATGAAAAGGGATAACAAAAGTGCCTGCCTTTGACACATTTGTCTGGGAGTCCTGAATTCTCCCATAGCTTTTTCTTCTTAGAAAGGTTTATTTTGGTACTTGAAATACTTTATGTCCTTTAGCTAATTCCTAAAATTTTTAACACATTATCTAATTTGTGAAGTTAGTAAAAAAGTGATTCAAATAAATTCCTAGAATGATATCTGTAAAAACTAACTTGAAATCATCATAAGAATTAAATTGAATCACATTTTGCAAATTAAAACACTAAATTGTTAATCTTTTAAATTCATGGATGGAAATGAAACGAGGATACAATTTTAAGGATCAAAATGAATATTCAGTTCTTTTCCTTCTATACCTCACTTTTCCTTTTTTATGAGAATCGATGAATGAAGCATAAATGTGAGATGCAAGATCAAGCAGAAACTAATGGTGTGGAACTTGACTCTGATGCCCTGAAATTTAGTGGTCGTAAACCTGGTGGACAATAGGCATTGATTGCATTCTCACAGTGGAACATAAACTGACCCCTCTTCTTATCAAGTTCATCACTCTCAACGGCATCCTAGCCATAAAAGGTGGATGCAGCTTCAGTAAGATACGGCAAATTTGTCCTCATTAAAAATTGTCAGGATATAGGAATCACGTTTACCTTGAGAGAATAACGGTGAAAGGAAGGGAGAAAGCGCATCTTGCAGTACTCATTAAATATCAATGTGAACAAGAGAAGTGGAATGGATGCTATTGAAGCAGCTGGCTTTGACTTCAGTCCAAATAAACCAATCATGCTAATCTGCATGAGAATGATTGCCAGGAGAATATAGTGATGAATGTATGGCCAATATTGCCCACATGTTTCGTATGTCGTTTCATACACATCTTGAATCTGCAAAGAGAAGTGTTATACTCCTTAACAGAACATTCTTAAACTGTACAAATGGGCAATGCCTTACTAATATATATATATATATATATATACTACTGTCTTAAAGTGAATTTGCTCATGCCTAAATGTGAAGTGGTGAAAATACCAAGAGAAGCAAGACTGATGTACATTATCATTCAACATTTCAAACTTTAGTTTTAGAAAAAGGAGAAGCCTGACCACTCTCTTTTATTCAGAAAAAGACTTGAGACTATAGTCATGCAATAAATGGATTTTAACTATGGAATTATCAATATAATCAAGTATAAAAAATACACGGAAGATATTTCCAGTTTCATTAAAATGAAGATTGAGTCCCTCATTTTTGGGTCAGTGTGAAGGGGATGACTACACAATTTAACCGAATGTTGGAAGAGCTTTCGTCAATACTCCTGAAGACATGAGAAATTCTTATATGCTCATTGAGCATATTTACTGTGTGTTCCAAAAACATTCACAATCATTCATTTTAAATTGCAATGTTTAAAATTTATATAAAAAATCTAAAATGAGTGGTTGTGCATGCTCGTGAAGAAAACATTAAATGTGTTTTAAAAGCATGTGCAAAGTTCTTTGAAGATACTCCCCAAGGTATCAAGTTTCAACCATTGCTTATATAGCATTTATTGCCAACCTCTATAGAACTTAATCCTAACAATTATCACCTGTTAGCATAGACAGAAACCAAGCAAGAAAAGAGAAAGAACCATAGCGTAGAAGAAAAGGGAGTTAGGGTTTCATTAGAGTTACAAAATGGAGAATGGTAACAATAATACAAAGCATGAAAGGAAATATATACCCAATAACAAGATGACAAAACTACCCCTAATTAATATATCTAATATTATTTAACATCACCAACCTCTATAGTTCTTTGAGATGTTGTACTCAATAATCAGGCTTTGGAATGGATTAGATTCGTTGACCAAAAGACTAACCTAACAATTATCACCAATCCACATTTTATAAACCCTTTTTCTTTCCTTTAACTTCTTCATTGTGGGACTAATAGCTCCCATACAAAAGGGCATTCTCCAAGAAAAAGCAAGAGAAAACAAAAGGAGCAACAAGGAGGTCATGTGGGAAGGTGACGAGAATTATAGTCCTTATCAAGACAACAATATGTAATTTTCCATGGCTAAGATGTTCACAGCAAAGATAAAAATTCATGATAGGAAGAAGAGAATGTTTTCACCCTTCTGTAACCTGTATATGATTTCATTTTCAACACAAACAATTTATAACTAGCAGGGAATCTCATAATATCTGTAATAGTGCATATCTTTTTGTGTACCTGTGCATGAGAATTTATTTTATAAAAGATACTGAGAAGCTCACCTGGTTGATGTACACAACATAGCCTAGACAGAAGTAGACGATAAGAAATGGGAGCAACAATGGTGCCACCACTGCATACACAATACCAATTAGTACTGAGAGACAGACTAAAGGGATAATCCTGAAGTAGGGCAACGAATAAAGATAAGGGCTCCTCTCTCGTCTGCAGCCGCAAGTACAAGACTTTAAAATATCCCAAATCAGTAAGCCAGGCTGAAGAACCTCCAAAGAAAACCCTGACAGACCATCTGTTAAGATGTAGGTCACAAAGAAGTCTGCCTGGAATACAAGAGAAGAAGCCGAACTCATTCACACTATCCAAATATAAGCTAAATAGGAAAAACCGTTGAACATTATTCAAACATATTCTAAAGGGAAGAAGTAAAACTAAGACACATATTAGACAAAATATAACTGAAGTAACAAAAATGTAAACAACATACTTGAGCGGAGACAGCTCTGGCAAGATGACTGGGAATATTTTTAGGGTGAGTAAGGAAAAGTCCAATCTCATCAAGAAGGGATCCTGATAACACACTCAAGAAGAACACATTTCCAACCAGAAAGTAGAAAACCATGTTGCAGGCTTTGATCTCCTCCTTACTTCTTGCAATACATCCAGCTACTTTAGCCATAGCAAACATAGCAAATGGCACAATGTATATAAATCCTTTGAGTACAACACTTGGAAGATATCCAGTCACTATAGAGCTTAATCCTGGTCTATAGAGTAAACAAAATTTGTATTTCAGAACAAGGAAATAAATACTCTTTCTTGTGGACCAGAGAATGATTAATTAATTGCTAAGAATATATGATGAGAAAGGGAAATAGATGCGTGGTTGAACACAAAATTATCTATGCAATTTCTTGTTTCATTTCCTTAGTGCATGAAACTTTGTCTACGTTATGCTTTGTTGCAAAACTTTACATAGATGATCTGGATCCAAATAAAAGAGGAGGATTCTGTAAGTAAAACTTGGTCAAATCTTCATGTCATGGATCTAAAGAAACAGAGGGAGAAAAAAACTGCAGGATTCTGTTAGGACCCCAAATAATGTGCCTAATACTGATATGGTTACCCCAAATAATATCGTCTTACCTTATCCTAAGGTTTATAGCAGAAGGACAAAAAACAGGAAAGGTAACACAAGTGAAACCGGTGATCGCGTAAGAGAGGGAGCGGGGTGCTGGCAAAGTTAGTGGGGAGGGCTGGATGTTTGTTATTCTGTTATGGAAGGATGGTGGGGTGATATAGGCAGGAGGGAGAATGTTGAGGGGAGCATTCAGACAGTTGGAAAAGAATTAGACATTGGAGAGCACTAGGTCTCTCGAATACCTAGCCCATTACACACTTTTATTTCTGTTTCTGCCATTTTCATACACAACACAGCCAAGAGAGAGCATTATCACACTGGTATTGTTCTTTCTCTGAGTTATTCATCTCTGTTTCTGCTTTTATCCATTATTTCTGATACCAGTTCTTACAACTGGTATCAGAGCTCTCGATCTTGGGAGCTCTGTGCATGGTAACCATGCGCGCAACCATGGAAGCGAGACTGGGAGAAATGGAGAGAAGGCTTATGGAGTTACAGGCGGAGAACGCGCGAGCCACCGCGGAGAACGCTCGGGCCATGGCAAACCTGGCTCGCCAGATGGAGGAGCTGAGGCGTGATAGGAGTTCGAGCGGGTCCCGAAGTCAGAACGGTGACCGGCGACACCAGAACCATCATCAACGGCGTAACGGAAGGGATCGCGGGGATCCAGAGGAGGAGGAAGACTCATCGTCGCAACCAGAGGGAGAGAGCGACGAAGGGGAAGAGTCCCCGGAGACAGGGAGGAACCAATATCGGAGACCGAGAAGGGTAGAGGTGGGTCAGAGAGTGGAACTTCCCATCTTTTCAGGCGAGGACGCGTATGGGTGGCTGGTGCGAGCTGAGAGGTATTTTAGGGTGGCCCAGATTAGCTTGTGAGATCGGCTTGAGCTAGTGCTGGTGGCCATGGAGGGCGAAGCATTGACCTGGTACGAATGGTGGGAGGAACAAACAGAGTTCCGTTCATGGTGGAGGTTCAGGGAAGATTTGCTCAAACGTTTCCAACTTGGGGAAGCTCAGAACCCAATGGGGCCGCTGCTGGATGTGAAACAAACTGGTTCTGTGATGCAATACCGACGAGAGTTTGAGTTGGTAGCCAGAACCAAGAGGAACTTGGATCCAGAAATCCTCATGTGTATCTTCTTGAATGGGCTCAAGAAGGAAGTAAGGGCGGAGATGGCAGTAGGGGAGTTTCAGACCTTAGCAGCTATGATGGACCGAGCTTTGGAGTTGGAGCAGGGGAATTTGGCTTGGATAGAGGCTGGGTTGCATCCTGGAGGACGGAGCAATGGAGGGCCTTCACGTGGGTCAAGTCCTTTTCGGGCCCAACCTTTTAATAGGCCCAACACGGGGTACACTCAAGGAAATGGAACCAGAAGTGAGGGAGGCCCAGAATTTTCTAGACCACAAATGGGAACCAGAAATATCTCTGGTGGGGCCCGCGGGAGTGAATTAACTGGTGGTCTAAATAAGCCAACTGAAAGCAAAGGCAGTAATACTAACATACGAAGACTCTCTCCAGAAGAATGGCAAGAGAGGCAAAGAAAAGGGTTGTGCTTCAGGTGTGGGAGCAAGTGGAGTCCGGATCACAAATGTCTCATGCTTCACCAACAGATTATTTTAATGGAAGAAGAAGAAGAAGGGGATGAAGAGGATAAGCAACCGGAGGCTACCCTTGAAACAGAGGAGGAAACCGAGGTAAGAGAGCTGCAAATTTCATCCCTTAGCTATTGGGGGTTGACTTCAAACAAATCACTCAAATTGTGGGGGGAAATTAAGGGAGAACGAGTGATCATTCTGATAGACTCAGGGGCTACAGCCAACTTCATTTCTACCCAGTTGGCCGAGTTGTTGAGATTGAAGGTGGAAGAGGTGAAGGGCTTCCAGGTGGAGGTGGGGAATGGAGACATTGAGGAAGGATTTGGAGTTTGTAGAGGAGTGGAACTACACGTACAAGGTGTGAAGATAATTCAGAATTTTTTTGTTGTGAAGTTGGGCAGACCTGAGGTGGTTTTAGGGGCGGAGGCGGGGAAAGCTTGGGGGATTTCACGGGTAATTTCAGAAATATGACTTTGAGTTGGGGGGAAGGCAGTAACAGGGTATTGATGAAGGGTGATCCCGAGTTGTGCAAGAGTAAATCTTCCTGGAAGGCGGCTTTGAAGGCCCTTAAGGCTGAAGGGGAAGGCTATCTGGTGACACCTTTACAAATTGAAGAAGGCAGTAAGGAGGGACCAGAGATGTCAGAAGCAGTTGGAAGATTATTGGCTGAATATGATGATCTTTTCCAGCTTCCCTCAGGTTTACCTCCACCCAGGGAGCATGATCACGCCATAATACTGAAGGAATGAGCTCAAATCCCTCACACTCGCCCCTACAGGTATCCACATTACTAGAAAACTGAAATTGAAAGGATTATTGATGAGATGATGCAATCTGGAATTATCAGACCTAGTACTAGCCCTTTCTCTAGTCCTGTGATTCTAGTTAAGAAAAAGGATGGAGGGTGGCGTTTCTGTGTCGATTATAGGGCTCTAAACCAAATAACTGTCCCCAATAAATTTCCCATACTGGTGATTGATGAGTTATTAGATGAGTTGGGAGGCGCAAGGGTTTTTTCCAAGTTGGATTTAAAATCTGGCTATCACCAGATTAGAATGAAGCAGGAAGACGTTCCAAAAACAGCTTTCAGAACACATGAAGGGCATTATGAGTTCCTTGTTATGCCTTTTGGACTCACAAATGCACCCTCAACCTTCCAAGCTCTAATGAACCAGGTGCTGAAACCTTTTTTAAGGCGATTTGTTCTGGTTTTCTTTGATGATATATTGATATACAGCTCAAATCTGGATCTCCATAGTATGCATCTTCAGCATGTTTTTGAAGTGTTGAGAGCTCATGAGTTATATGTCAATAAAAAGAAATGCTGTTTTGAGCAGCTCCAAGTTGAATATTTGGGGCATATCATTTCGGGTGGTGGAGTGGCCGCTGATCCCAAGAAAATCCAAGACATGGTAGATTGGCCTGTCCCTCGTGATTTGAAGGGCCTTAGAGGGTTTTTGGGATTGACCGGGTATTATCGGAGGTTCGTGAAGAATTATGGGAAGGTTGCATGGGCCCTCACCCAACTCCTTAAGAAGGATAATTTTCAGTGGGGAGAAGAAGCTCAAACAGCTTTTGACACATTAAAGAAGGCAATGACCTCTTTGCCAGTGTTAGCTGTCCCCTGTTTTGACAAAACATTTGAGCTGGAAACGGACACTTCGGATAAGGGAATTGGGGCTGTTTTGATGCAAGAAGGGAGGCCCATTGCCTACATGAGTCAAGTTCTTTCTGAGGCTGCACAGAAGAAGTCCATTTATGAGAGGGAATTAATGGCAATAGTGCTGGCAGTACAGAAGTGGTGTCACTATTTGCTAGGATAGCATTTTATAGTACACACAGATCAGAGAAGTCTGAAGTATTTACTGGATCAGAGAATTGTTGGGGAAGAACAGCAGAAATGGGTGACTAAGCTCCTTGGATATGATTTTGAAATCAAGTACAAGGCGGGTATCGAAAATAGGGTGGCTGATGCCTTATCTTGGAAGCTTCAATATTCAGCAATCTCTACTATTAATGTTGCTGAATGGCCTGAGTTAGAAGCAGAGGTTCAAGCAGATGCAAGGTTAAGGGGCATTATTCAGGATTTATTGCAAAGGAAGGACGCCCATCCGGGGTTTTCACTGATAAGAGGCAGGTTGTACTATAAGGGCAGAGTTGTGATTGCTAAAGAGTCTACAAAAATCCCTCAAATACTACATGAATTTCATGATTCCAGCACAGGGGGTCATTCTGGTTTCTTTCGCACTTATAAAAGGATTTCGGGCTTGTTGTATTAGGAGGGAATGAAGGCACGCATTCAGAAATACATTAAGGAATGTGATGTTTGCCAGAGAAACAAACATCTAACTCTTTCTCCGGCAGGACTATTGCAGCCGCTTCCTATTCCCAGCAATACGTGGTCAGATGTAACAATGGATTTTATAGGGGGGTTGCCTAAGGCGATGGGAATAGATACAGTCATGGTGGTGGTTGACAGGATGATGAAATACGCTCATTTTTGCCCTCTATCTCACCCCTTTACTGCCAAGGAGGTGGCAACCAATTTCGTTAAGGAGGTGGTTCGCCTTCATGGGTTTCCCAACTCAATTGTCTCCGATAGGGACAAGGTGTTTATGAGTAATTTCTGGACAGAACTATTTAGGATGGCAGGGACTAAATTGAAATAGAGTTCCGCTTACCATCCCCAGACCGATGGACAAAGTGAGGCGGTTAACAAGTGTCTTGAAACTTATCTCCGCTGTTTTACGGGTTCTAAACCTAGACAGTGGCCTAAGTGGCTCCCTTGGGCTGAATATTGGTACAATACCAACTATCACGGCGCCATTAGGATGACTCCTTTCAAGGCACTCTATGGGAGAGATCCCCCTGCACTTTTAAGGGGGGGAAGGAGTCCACAGTAGAAGAAGTCCAGGTTTTAATGGAGGAAAGGAATCAGATGTTAGATGAGTTGAAATCCCTACTAGAATAGGCTCAAAACAGAATGAAGTCTTATGCTGATCTTAAACGAAGAGAGGTAGAATATATGGTGGGGGATAGGGTCTACTTGAAGTTACAGCCGTATAGACTCAAGACCCTTGCTAAAAGGATCAACCAAAAGTTGAATCCTAGATATTATGGGCCATACAAAATAATAGAAAAAATAGGATCTGTTGCTTACAAATTGCAGCTCCCAGATGACTCCAGAGTGCATCCTGTTTTTCACATCTCTTTGCTGAAAAATGTGTCGCTACTGATGTGCAAGCCCAACCACTTCCAGCCGCTCTCTCGGAAGATTGGGAACTTCAAGTGCAACCGGAAGAGGTCCTTGCTGTCCGCACCAATTCAGCTGACCAGCTGGAAGTCCTAATTAAGTGGCAATCCCTGCCAGCATTCGAAAATTCTTGGGAGTCAGCAGCCGACATCCACAAGTTGTTTCCTTCTTTCCACCTTGAGGACAAGGTGGATCTTGAAGGGGGGGGTGTTGTTAGGACCCCAAATAATGTGCCTAATACTGATATGGTTACCCCAAATAATATCGTCTTACCTTATCCTAAGGTTTATAGCAAAAGGACAAAAAACAGGAAAGGTAACTCAAGTGAAACCGGTGATCGCGTAAGAGAAGGAGCGGGGTGTAACTAACTTTGCCTAACTGGCAAAGTTAGTGGGGAGGGCTGGATGTTTGTTATTCTGTTATGGAAGGATGGTGGGGTGATATAGGCAGGAGGGAGAATGCTGAGGGGAGCATTCAGACAGTTGGAAAAGAATTAGACATTGGAGAGCACTAGGTCTCTCGAATACCTAGCCCATTACACACTTTTATTTCTGTTTCTGCCATTTTCATACACAACACAGCCAAGAGGGAGCATTATCACACTGGTATTGTTCTTTCTCTGAGTTATTCATCTCTGTTTCTGCTTTTATCCATTATTTCTGATACCAGTTCTTACAGATTCAAATTGAGTGCATGAAGTATTAGAGTGCTTCAGGCGTGCTTTGTGGTAGAAAAGTATCTTTAAAGCTTTAGGAAAACTCTACCACAGAGATATAAGACCTACGATATTGTATGAGAGTTAATGTTGGTTGATAAAACAATCTTCACTATCTATGTCTTTCCAATTCATTACACCAAAACGGGGAATTTTTCTTCAGTCATATCTACATTGAAATTCCCAAGACTTTAATGAGATGGAAAATAATAAAACGTATGCAGTTGGTGGACCACTGACATTCAACCAAAAGGGAACAAAAGTATGACCAACATTTTTTGAATTCTTAATTATCATGAGGGCCAGTATAAGTGTAAGATTCTCACATAAACTGCACAACCATCACTGGAGGAAACCATTTCTTCAGTTTCTCGTATTTTGCTATTCCTTGAACAGCAGTAACTGGTATGGCAAAGAAAACAGTAAGAAGTGAGGCTGCAATGAGAACGCCAAGTCTATGAAGTGGCACTACTCTGTAAGGTATTCTCATACTCCTCCATGAAACTTCCCTTGGTTCCGGGGCCATTTCAGTGATCCAAAGTAGTGGATTTGAATGCTGTTGCAATTGAGCTGCTGCTGCAGCACCTGAACGGAACTTAAATGTAACGAAAGCAACTGGCAACTCCTAATACACAGTTCACAAAACAAAATACTTTGTTTTCAGATTCTGTAACCACTCAATGAATAAGACCTTCATTGATCATTCATTACAATTTTTAGTGAAATAAATAGACAAACACATGCACAAGATACCATGTAATCATGATCATATAAATAAGGAATTTATAAAAGCAAGCATTACATATTGACTTTGCCTGATAGGAACTTTGCACAGGTCTTAGGAATAAGAACCGTATTATTCCTAGATATGTAAGAAGGATCTTTTCTAATTAAACAACTAAATGCCATAACAGCACAACAAATGCACCACAGAAGGATAAGAAGCCTTCAAACCACCCATAGTAGTCAATCTTGGATCGGAAAAAAACAGTATAGCGGTATAGCAGATTGTGGGATGGCCATTATTTCATTAAAAAATATCCAAATGTTGTGCATTTTACACATAAGTACATAACACATATAAATGTTCCAAAAAAAAAAAAACTCCACAATTAAACCAAATCATCTAATAATTTAAAGGCATATCATATCATACTCTAAAATCATCATTATGTTAGTGCATAAATAAGAGTCATAAGGCCAAGAAAAAAAAAAGATTATAAGTTTATAACACTAGTTCCCGTCCCCAAAAGGCCAAAACTACTTGACCTTCTTGGACTATAAAAAGTAAAAACTAAAAATATTCTTCCCATCAATGAGACATGATCAATCATCGTCATCATAATCATTCCCCACAACCAAGTTCTCTTCATCACTTTTCCCTCCACTTGAACTAGACTTAAAAATCTCTTCATATTGGCCCTCATTCTCATTTGATTCTGTTTCCTCCTCCTCATCACCAAAATATCCCTCTCCTTGCATAGGCTCCTTCCCTCTCTCTCTTGAGTTAGACCTAGAAGTCTTTGCAGTTCAAGCAACAGTAGTAGTAGTCGTAGGCCTCTTCAATCTTGTAGCAAGTCTAGTGTTTTGGAGAGGCTCACTAGCACCTACTACAATAGAAACATCACCCCAGATCAAATCATCATCATCATCACACACCAATTCATCCTCAGCACCTTTCTTGTCCATTTGTCCAACCAACCACTCATTACATTCACCAATATCACATAGGACAATCAAATCAATCACATCTCTACAATTAAGTCTTGCAAATTTTGATGCTCAAGTTTGCTTATTTTCTTGGAATGAATCTATTACATCACAAATTCACAATTCTTTTCAAACTTCAAAGTTTGTTCTAAGGCACAAAATGAAACTTTGTAGAGGAGAATAATGTGATAACTAATATTTGCTTACATGCTCAAAAGTGCTCCAATTATGCTCGCATCCCATTGAATTACAAGTCAAACTTAGCACCTTCATAGCAAATTTCTATAATGTAGGAGTGGATGATCCATAATTCTTCCACCATTCAGCTGTATTCAAAGCCAATTAATTAAGATTGCTATTTGCTATGTTTATCAATAATGAAATACTGAATACATGTATATCTTAAACTCTTATCGGGAGCTAGCATGTTCCTATGTCTTATTACAAACTTTGATCTAAACACCAATTTAGCCCTCTTGTAATAAGGTAACTCCAATACAATCTTGTCAGCTTCCTTTTTATCTCTAACCAATCTCTCAATATATTTGTAGAGTCCTTGCATCACTTCTTCATCAAACTCTATATTTTTGTTGCTATTATAAAACTCAGGGTTTAGAAAATAGCCAGCTACATGCAATGGATGATGAAGTTGTGACTCCCATCTTCTATCAATAATAGCAAAAGCATCCTTATACAACACTTCATTTTCTTTGAAACCTTGTCGAATAGTTTCCTTGACCCGATCCATTGCTTCATAGGTATATTCCATGGCAGGCTTTTTCTCATTATCAACAAGCCTAAGGACATTGACAAGTGGCCCCATAACCATACTACAATATTGCACATCATTCCAAAATGAAGCTAGTAATACAATATCACTTGCCCCTTTTCCCTTTACTTGTTCGGTTGACTTGGATTTCGACCACTACTTTGAAGTGAACATCCTCCTAAGATTGTGCTTTTATTTGAACAACCTTTGCAAGGTAAGAAAGGTTATAGCAAAACTTGGAAATTAGAGAACTTAAAATAGAGAGTAGAAACTTGGAAATTAGAGAAGTGGAAAACAGAAAATGGCAATGGGAGTTAAATGATTTTGTCTTAGTTCATTTGTAAAGAGAAGATACAAATTTATATGTACATTGTAGGACCTACCTAATAAATATATAAACCTACCTAATAAATGAAAGACACTGACAGTAGGACCCGCCTAATAAATGTGTAAACTATCTATCCATCATAATAAATGCTAAAGACAAATACAATAAATGATAAAGTCAAAAAGGACAAAAAACAATAAACGAAGAAAAGATAAAAGTGTCACATATGTCAACACTCCACCTCAAGCTGGTGAATGGATATCTATCATTCCTAGCTTGCAATGTAAGCTCTTGAAACCACTCTTTGGGTAGGCCTTTAGTCAACATATCTGCCAACTGTAGCTCGGAAGGAACATGTATTGTGGCTATGAGTCCACTATCCAACTTCTCCTTGATGAAGTGTCGGTCAATTTCAATATGCTTTGTCCTATCATGTTGGACAAGGTTATGAGCCATGCTAATGGCTGATTTATTATCACCTAACATCTTCATAGAAGCCTCATATTTTATTTTCAAATCATCTAAGATAATTTTCAACCACAGTAGTTCACAAATTCCTTGTGACATGGCACAAAATTCTGCCTCTGCACTTGATCGAGCAACAACATTTTGCTTTTTGCTTCTCCAAGACACCAAATTTCCTCCCAAAAACATACAATATCCTGATGTTGATCTTCTGTCACTAATAGAGCCTGAGTAATCAGCATCAATGCAAACTTCTAGAGAGAGCTTGTCACCACTTTTGAACAGCAGTCCTCTACCGGGTGTAGCTTTAAGATACCGTAATATTCTTTTTATTGCTTGCATGTGTCTCACTTTAGGATCATGCATGAATTGGCTGACCACACTCATAGCATAAGCCAAGTTTGGCCTAGTATGGGCCAAGTATATGAGTTTTCCCACCAGTCTTTGGTATTGTGTCTTATCAACAATAGAACTCTCTTCTTCACTTCCCATTCGATGGTTTTGTTCAATGGGAACACTAGCAACTTTGTACCAAGTTTCCTAGTCTCTTTAAGTAGATCTAGAATATATTTCCTTTGAGAGATAAAGATGCCTTGCTTACAGTATACCACCTCTATTCCAAGGAAGTATCTCAATTTTCCTAGATTTTTCATTTCAAATTCAGAAGCTAACTTCTCCTCCAAGAGCTTCTTCTCCAATGGATCATTACCTGATACAATGATGTCGTCCACATATACCAGGAGAATCGTAAGTTTTCCTCCAACTGTATGTTCAAGGAAAAGGGTATGGTCCCCTTGACTCTGCTTGTATCCAAGTGAAATCATAGTCTTTGCAAATCTCCCAAACCATGCATGAGGGGACTGTTTCAACCCATACAAAGCCTTTTTGAGCCTGCATACTTTGTTTCTTCCATTGGTGACATCATATCCGGGAGGAATTTCCATATAGACTTCTTCCCCTAAGTCTCCATGTAGGAAAACATTCTTTACATCAAATTGATGGAAATCCCATCCAAAATGAGCTACAAGAGAAAGTAGAACTTTGACTGTATTCATCTTTGCTACAGGAGCAAACGTCTCCTCATAGTCGATTCCATTTGTCTGTGTGTACCATTTTGCAACTAGTCTTGCTTTATATCGATCTAATGTACTATCTGACCGATACTTCACAGTGTATATCCACCTACATCCCACCGGCCTTTTATCTCTTGGCTTCTCAACAATCTCCCACATTTCATTCTTCTCTAACGCCCTCATTTCCTCATTCATGGCTTGAAACCAGTTCATATCTTTTAACGCCTCTTGTACTAAGTTTGGGATTTGTATGGAATCAATGGCTGCAATGAAACTCTGATGCTGCAAAGAAAGGTGTTTAGAGGAGACAAACAAAGAAATAGGATGTTTAGTGGAAGTTCTTTTCTTTTTTCTCAAGGCAATCAGCAAGTCATCTAGGTTGGGCTCACAAATATTGGAAGAATCAGTTTTTTCAGTACTTACCATAGGCTCGGACTCTTGAAGTTGCTGCTGGATCATTTCAGGTTTCTTTCTCCTTTCATATACTAAAAATGGTTTCTTTTGAGCTTCCTCAGGTGGTGTAGTGGAAGACACTAACTCTTGGGAACTAGAGGGAGCTAACTCTTGTGATGCTGGGAGATGGACAAATGATTGAGGAGAAAAGGTTAAGGTCTTGTCTTCTTCTACACTCTACCTCTGAAGTGGAGGGCTAAAAAATGACTCAGTTTCACAAAAAGTAACATCCAAAGAGACAAAGAAACGACGACTGGATGGGTGAAAACATTTGTATCCTTTCTTGTTAGGAGCATAACCTATGAAAACACATTTGATGTCCCGAGGGTCAAGTTTAGTACAATGTTGACGATGCACGTGAACAAAGTCTACACATCCAAAAACCCGAGGCTATAAACTTTGCATAATTGGAACAGATGGGAAATGAGACAACATAGATTGAACAGGACTAACATTGCCAAGGATCCTAGAAGGCATCCTATTAATCAGGTAAGCAGCTGTTAAAGCCGCTTCACCCCAATAAGAGCTAGGGACAGACATTTGAAAAAGAAGAGCACGGGTAACCTCTAGCAAATGCCTATTCTTTTGTTCTGCCACACCATTTTGTTGAGGAGTATCAACACAGGTAAGTTCATGAATAATGTCATGTTCTTTTATAAAATTACAAAACTGTTTATTCACATACTCCTTGCCATTATCTGAACGTAAACGTTTAATGGATTTTTCTAACTGTGTTTTAATCATATGATAAAACTTAACAAAGAGTTGAAAAACTTCAGATTTATCTCTCATGAGAAAAAGCCAAGTGATGTGTGTGCAATCATCAATAAAAGAAACAAACCATTTTGTGCCAGTGATGTTAGGAATAGATGTAGGACCCCAAACATCAAAATGAAGAAGTGCAAAAGGTTCATCACTTTTATTAGAATTAGATGGAAATGACACATGATGGTGTTTAGCAAACTGACAAACTTCACACGAAAAAAACTCAATTGACTCCTTTGAAAAAAGAGACGGATACATAGACTTTATTAATGGAAAGGAAGGATGTCCTAGACGCCTATGATGTAACCAAATTTGTGATTCCTGAGATTCTGAATTTGTGGTATAACATGAGGCTGGTGTCTTCTGTCTACAATCACCTTCATTTAGTGCATTAAGGAGATAATATAACCCTCTTTGTTCCTTAGCAACTCTAATCGTCCTCCCTGTGGCAAGATCCTGAACCACACAATGCGAATGAAAAAAGGTTATAGCATAGTTAAGATCTTTGGTAAGCTTATGAACAGAGATAAGGTTACTGGCGAGTTAGGGAACGTGAAGGACATTATTTAAGTGTAAGGAAGGGTGAAGAGAAATGCTACCAGATCCTGTAACTGAGGTTTGAGAGCCATCAGCTACAGTGATGTGGCGTTTTTAAAAAATGGGAAGGTAGGAAGAAAAATGAGGGGTTTTCGAGGTCATATGATCAGTTGCACCAGAGTCAATTATCCATAAATCCTTACATTCAGTATTAGATATATTAAAAGATTGAGAATAAGGAACCTTACCAGACAAGGTTAGAGAGCAAGAGCCAGATGGCTTACTAATAGAGTTTATGAGAGACCGCAAGTGTGCAAGCTCATCCTTAGTAAGGGCAGGAACTTCATCATCCACTTGAGGAGCGGGGGCATTCTCTGATGTAGCCATCGAGACTTGACTGGTTGGCAAGCCGTGAAATCCTCCTATGCGGCTAAGAACTTTGTCTTTTCTGTGAAATTTAAAGTAGGTTTCTTTAGTATGCCTAGACTTCTTACAATAGGGGCACCAACGACTACCTCAAGAAGGCCTTGAAAAAGAAGGGGTTCTTGGATTGATTGTCTTCCCAGTGACCAAAGCTAAACCACTACTGGGTTTGTCATCAAGCATAACTGCCCTACGACTTTCTTCTCCCCACACAGTGTAGAACACCTCAGATATAGATGAGAGTCGCTCTTTACCCAGAATCTGAACTCGAATAGGATCATATTCTGGATCTAAGCCAGAGAGAAACTCAAAAAACCTGTCCTTGTTAACAAAGTCTGCCAAAGTAGAAGTATCCTTGCTATATGCCATCTGCAAGTTTTGGTACTGGTCCAACTCAGTCCACAGACTAGTGAGAACACCATAGTAATCTGTTACCGACATTACTCCTTGCTTGGTGGAGAATATTTTCGTCTTCAACTCATAACAAGTAGCAATATCCTGCTTCTTGGAGAAGGTTTTGCTAAGTACATCCCAAACCGCTTGAGAGGAAGTGAGAAACATACAATTTCGACTGATTTCAGGAATCATAGAGTTCTATAGCCATGTCATAATAAGTGAATCCTCATTATCCCAAGCCTCAAAAGTAGGGTCGTCCTTCTCAGGAGGATGTCCCTCAATGTGGGACAATTTCTGACGACCTTTGAGAGTATGCCGGATAACTTGAGCCCACTGCAAGTAATTTTTTCCATTCAAGTGGTAAGTTGGGTGGAAAACAGGAAGGTCATTAGGATTTAAAGGTGTAGGTGTAATAGATGTGGAGGTTTTTGGTTCTGCCATGGTGATATGGTGGTTGGAGGATGGTTGGAATTTGTTTGAAGAGGTTGGAAACGGATAACAGTGACGGAGAAGGGGAAAAACAGGCCAAAAATAATGGCAAAAAACCGGTAGAAAACCGGAAACGAAAAAAAGGAAAAAAATGGGAGAAATGACTACAATTAAGGCCGTAAATGCAGGCTGAAAAAAAAAACAGGAGAGTGATTAGGATTAGTTGTGAAGGCTGGAAAGAAAACACCCCAAGTAGTGAAGGCTGAAAAACAAACACCTGTATAACACAACAATGAAGGCTAGAAAAACAGCCCAACAATGAAGGCTGGAAAAACAACCCAGTAATGAAGGCTGGAAAAAAAAAACAGCGGGAAAGTGATCAGGCTTCCAGATCGGGAGCTCTGATACCAACTTGGAAATTAGAGAACTTAAAACAGATAGTAGAAACTTGGAAATTAGAGAACTGGAAAATAGAAAATGTCTATAGGAGTTAAGTGATTCTGTTTTAGTTCATTTGTAAAGAGAAGATACAAATTTATATGTACATTGTAGGACCTACCTAATAAATATGTAAACCTACCTAATAAATGAAAGACACTGACAGTAGGACCTGCCTAATAAATGTGTAAACTATCTATCCATCATAATAAATGCTAAAGACAAATACAATAAATGATAAAGTCAAAAAAGATAAAAAATAATAAATGAAGAAAAGACAAAAGTGTCACATATGTCAACAGCAAACCTTATCACTCCGTGTCCAACCAATTCCACCTTGCTAGTAAACTTTCTCATAATGTTCAAGGCCAATGTGTGGTTATAGATGAAGCCCACAAGATTTAGTCTTCTTGAGATTGTCTTCTTAACTCAAGGAAGCTTTCCAATGTCCTCCAATATCAAGTCCACACAATGTGCAGCACATGGAGTCCAAAAGAGATTCTTTCTCTTAGCTTCAAGCAGTTTTCTTAAGAAGAATCAAATTAAATGGAACTAGATAAGTGGCCAATAATCAAAACAAGTAAAAAAAGGCAACTAAGCTAAGTTTGCAATTCTTACTGGCCAAGACATAATTACTTCTATTATCAAATACCACTTGAACAACATATTGTTCTCCAAATGAGGTAAATAAAGAATTTCCATCATAGATTACTTGTACGGGGCAAACAAAAAAATCAGAAAAGAGGGTAAATAAAATTTTATTTAAGACATTCAAACTTGTTTGCTTATTTTCTATCTCCTTTCAAATTTAAAAAATGAACAACAACCTGTGTTATTTGACTTTTATATAGATAAATGCAGTTTTCACAAGTTTTCACATATTTCTAGAACAGGAAATGAAAACTCATAAGCACGTCTTTTTATATGAAAATGTACTATAAGTTTTCAAACAATCACCATACATTAAGCATATACCTTTTTCCGAAGCATGTCTTTGTGTTGTAACTTGGAAATCTTATGACAAAGTGCTTCAAGCTTTTCCTCAAGCAAATCTACTTTTGAAGTCTCTTGTTGTGATGCTTTCAAGAGTGACAACTTATTCTTATGTTTCTTGACCACGGAAGTCTCCCCCCAGTCCTCTATTTGCCTTGCAAGAGACTTTGCCTGGTTCTGCATGTAATAATACCAGTGTGAGGATCCATTGCAAACTACAGAAATTCAAAGAAAACTTGTATTCTTTGATGCTTCGATGAACACAACATAGTTTTAACTCTGCCATAACTGGAAAAAAGTAGTATATAACTTCAATTAGATTCTTTGTTAAATATTCTACATAAAGTGGATTTGCTTTGGGAACTATGTGTGCACTTAAAATGGCGGCCTAATGCACAAGACTTTCATCTGATGGGGTCTAGGGAGGGTAGATGTACACAACTTTACCACTACAAGTAGAGAGACTGTTTCTAGAATTTGAATCTGTGACCTCCAAGTCATAAAGCAACAACTTTTCTATTGCGCCAAGGCTCACCCTCTTATGAGAGTCACTTTACCTCAAATAAATATGTGTTCAAAAGAAAGAAAGCCATTGAAAAAGTATGCAACTATAAATCTCAGGAGTTTGAGAAAAATAAAGTGGTTTATCTAGAAATTCATCATTACTATGTCTATACATGGGATAATGATATCCTACCATTTCAAAACCAGGCTCAGCAAATTACATTTTGGCACATTTGTTCTCAACAGCCAATTGTAAGCCATTACACACAAAAAAAAAGGGTCAAATACAAGTACTTGCTGACATGAAAAAATCAAGACACGTTGATTTTGTTTGAAAAAGCTGCTATGCTATTCCAATTTAAATAACTTAATAGAATTTGAATCATATGAAGTAAATTCATGGATGGTTGATTAAAAAACTATCTGTTGCCACAGCAGAGGCTGTACAATTATCAATGTCATTTAAGCTGCCTTTGAAAAAGCATTGCCTATACGGAGAAAGAAAAAAATGGAAGGGAAACAGTAAAGAAGAATTTTACATTGTTCACAATTATTGTTTTCCACAATTTCAATCTGTGATTAAACTGGAAAAGGCATCTTGATTTTCCACAAAAACATGTTATCATGATTTATAAAATTCTTGACTAGGATATAAGAGACCCTCAAACAGATTTCACTTGCAAAATCATTATACAATGTTCAAGTTTAGCGTGCAGCAAACCAAAGACATTCTCATTACACATCAAGCAAACACTGAGAGTGAGAACTCTCAGTCAAAAACAGGAAATCTCTTACCACAAGCTCCTTAAGATCTTCAATTCCATACACCATTTGATATGAATAGTAAGTGTTTGGATAGTGTTTGGAGAAGAAATGATCAACAGAACAGTCACGGGCCTGGTGCTCAGTGCATAATGGAATTTCACGAACTACGATAGTAAATTGGTCAGGTCTATACTTTATATTTTGAAGCTGTTGAATCCTTCGAATCAACATTTCATCAAATTCCTGTGGATGAAATAATGCATGAAGGCAATAGTAATGTCACCTTGAATAAATAAAATAAATATTTACTGAGCAAGATAGCTGTCCTAATACTTTTAAATCACAGGAAAAATTTCTTCAAAAATTATTGTTTATAAAAAGAAAATAATGCTTCCAAGAAGTGTTTTGACGACAATGCTAATAGATATCAAACTGAAAAGTTCACCTTATAAAGCAGGAACATCCCATAGAAAGATATAAAACACAAACAAGCAAAATGCACCCAAAGCCTGTTAGAAAAATAATGAAACCAGATCACTATTGATCGTTGCGTGAGCCAACAATAACAGAAAATGTGCAACAGGATTGCCAAGATAACAATGACCCCTTACCTTGTGTGGGAGTTGACAAGCTTGCATGGTATATGCATAGACATATAGACATTTAGATATAGCTTATGCTTGCGTAACTGCAAGTGCGAGTGTGCACGCATGCACACCCCGTTCCCTACCTCCCTCCCCCCCCGCCCCCCCTTCTCCCCCTTTTCTTTCTCCCCAGTAAATACACATTTCAAAATCTATAGTCTACAGAAGGAGAAAACATCGAGAGGCATCATAACCTGTCACCGTTGTATCACTACAATAACTACTAAGCCTTGTCTCACATTTGTACTACTGTAACAAAATAAATCAAACACCAATATGTACATTATAACAACTTCAAAGATGGGAAATTATTAATGTAACATTCAAGATTGTAACAAAAAACAAAAAGATTTTAGGGTCTTCCCTAAGCATGTCTTATATTGCAGTGAACTGTGACAGTTTCCTGTAGGATTACAACTCTACAAATGACAACTGAATAAATTACTAGTGAATTAATCAAGCTCATTCCAGCTACAATATCAAATTCATGAATCATGCTGAACAGTCTGTTTCATCCAACCTCATGCAAGAAATACAAATTAAGAAGAGACCATAAAATTAATTAATATCATAATACGAGAAATCAAATGTGCCAGACAAAAACTACACAGACCGCAAAAAAGACAAAAAAAAAAAAAGGACACAGACTGCATGAGAGGAGATAGGAGCATTTGCCCTGAGCCTTCCCCTTGACCTGCCTCTTAAACAGCTCACCCTTCTCTAAACACCCCCAAAATAAAGCATTTCTCCTACCCACTATGGTCCATGATTTATATTCTTCCAACGAGTCAGTAAAATATATGGGAGAATTGCAAATTAGGATATCCCGGTGAATATATTTTCATTTTCAGGTCCAATTAGCTTAAATGAATGGATATTGTAAACAAATCCATTTTTTATATTTTCATTCCAGCTTCGAATTCAAAATTAGATTATTCTGATTTATTATACACCAAATCTAGCTTCTCAAGAAGCACTTTTTAAATCACTCAAAACAAGCACTTCTAATACTAGGTATCTAAATAAAGAATAACTTATTCAAAGTTACTTTTCAAAAGAGCTGTCCCCCCATTTTTTCACATAAGGGCTTAAATAAACTATATGCCGAAACTTGCCCTAAAAGTTTTCCACATTTTCAGGTATGAAACTTCCAGAAGTTGAAGTGAACAGAGAAAGCAAAAAATGACAAGAGGCGACAACATGGTTGAATACCAAATTGAACACACTTGTGCTTAACAAAATTGAGAATTTTTCCCTCATATCTTTCTGTTATATTTTTCAGTAACAATACTCTTTTTCTATGGAAAAATCACATCTTTTCTATCAGCTTTGCTATGATTTGATCAAAGTAAACATATCAGTTATGCTCTGTTTTGTGCTTAGCATAGACACTCAAAATTACAATACGCCAAAAACTACTTTGAAATGTCACAGACAACCATAACAAGAGAGGGAGGAACTAAGAGATTGCACACGATTGTTAAAACACAGCACATTATGTGAGTAAGATTCCAAGAAAGTCTCACCTTTCAGAGCCTCTGCTAACATTGGATATTGTAAACAAGTCCATTGTATAGTAACTCCTACTCGGAGCCTCCTGGTCACCATAGTTAATAGGGAGGAGTACCAACAACCCAACAAGAGAACATACTGCAAAAAATTTAATGCTGCAAACCCCAAAAGAGGTACTAACAATAAGAGAAAATAAGGGGGAAAAAAAGAAAATTGGCAGGACAGTTGTATGATACGTACAACATGGACGCAGCTCATTCATTGGATGATCTATTGTTAATGAACTCAGTTAAGGAAAAATTTAAATAAAAATAGTCTCCTTCCATCCTTGTTAATCGGTGTCGTAAGTTTCCGACTCTTCTTACAAGAAAAGTATTTGTCTTTTCTTTCTCTATCTAACTGCCAATGAAGAACAGATCGCATAATTACCTCAAACCACTTATGTAACTTCAGCAAACAACATATGATCATAGGCCATATATATATTTTTTTCTAAATCTTAACATTAGCTTAGGTAATTTTGAATCATAGAAAAGGGTTGGATAAATTCTTCCTCAAAACAACAGCTTCTTCGAGTTCCCATTATTACAAGTTCCATTGGGTTTAGTATTAACCATTTTAAATTTCTTGGAGAAAAAATCGATTAACTCCCTCCCTTTTAGAATGTCTATCCACATTCATGTAATTTTAACATTTCAAAATATTTGTCAATTTTTAGACAATTTCACATTCCAATATAATATTTATTTATTTTTCCAATAATACTCATTTTTAGAATATCTATCCACCTTCTTATAACTTAACATTTCAAAATATTTATCAATTTTTTAACAATTTCACATTCCAATACAATATTTATTTATTTTTTCAATAATACTCCTCAATAATTTCATTCACTAAGTGTTGATTTTTCAAAAACATTTCATTTAATAGGAATATATTAATTTATTCTCAATATATTTATTATCTTTTTTAATATTTGTGTCTGTCCAAAAGTAACGTATATTTTAAAAGGGAGGGAGTCTAACTAACCATGATATTTGAACATAGCTTTTTTTTTTTTTTTATTAGTGTCCATCGATGGAGGGGAGTTCATGTGTTGACCCCGGGAATTTCACGATGATTAATGAGGGTAGGTGTGATTGCGAAGATAAGTAAAAACGTTCTCATCCTGATTCCCCATACATACATGGTGAATTCTCCACTTACTTGCCTATGAATTTTCAATAGATAGTACTTGCTATCACTTATGACTGCAATAACCTCAATCCCCCATTAATCAGCTTAGGGTCTAATTAATTTCAGAAGAATGTTTTCAACTTTCATTTTATGTTTTCCAATTAATTCCCTATTTTTAGTATTATTTTATAAAAGAAATAGTAAAAGCTGAAAATAAAAATAAAGATTAAAAACTGAAACTCATAATTTTCATTCTATCCTTCATAAAATCTTAAAAAACATAAACTAACCGAAAAGAAAAAATAAAAACTGAAAATAATTTACTAAAACTAGATAAGCTTGAGTTAGTAGTAACAGAGACAACATGGGATACTCATTGAGTATATCCAAATAACATAACTCACTTTCCACATAATCTCAAAAGCCAAAGATTGAAAAAGAGAAACAGAGGAGAGAAATCATATATATGAAAACACCGGAAGTGAAATGAAACTTGAACAGGGTTGAGGAATCACCCGAATTTGAAGAGCCTAATGATGACAAGAGCGTCGAGGCCATGAGCTTGGACGATGTCGTCTTCAGTGACACGGAAAGCGCGGGAAATCCAAGAGACGGAAGGGAGGAAACGGCGCAGTGTGGCGGGAGAGTCGAAATCAGGGATGCGGTGGCGCGCAGAGAGAGAGCGGGCGTAGTATATGGAAGCATTCGAAGGCTGTTTCTTGAGGATGGAGAACAGTGACAGGATTATCAACGCCAGCCCTATGTTTATGGCAGCAGAAGCAAGTAGGCTCTCTGGGTTCATCTTCAACTTCAAGTTCACTGTGAATACATACACAAACAGAGAGATTCAAATTAGATACAGAATAGAGAGTGCAACGAAACTAAACAGAGATGAAGTTTGAGAGAGAGGAGGAAGAGAAGAAAACAGAAGCAATATAGCATGTATTAAATATAAAACAATTAGTATATCATAATCTAACAACTTAAATTTTTGAGACAACTAAATAATGGAGAGTTCAATTCTTATTACCCTCATTTCTAAACAAAAATAATTAGATTTCAGTATAATATATGATAGGCGTGGGCATTGTGGACGGTTTAAAGCCCAGAATGGTTGCATGACAGTATTTACTACAAGGATGTGGATATGCCACCTTTTGAAGTACGTGGCAGAGGCTGAAGTGGGGAGGACGTAACACTTATGGATTTATTCTCATGGCAGCTGTTTCGGTGGCAGCGTATGAACTGTTCGACAAATTCTACCATACTCCAAGGACAAATCAATTCTTCCTCTACAATCCAGTCTCCACCTTTGATCTGTGTTCTCTTTCCTTGCCTTCTCTTTTTCCAATGACAATCTATGGCAAACTTAGTATGTGCAGGAAGAAATCCTTTCCTATGGGAGGATGAAAGTCTGACTCCTGTTTATTTAGTGTATCGATTGTCCGAGAACGAAAACTTACTTAAATACACGGCTGAAAATAGCCTTGGTTTTAATTTCTTGCTTGGAACAACTCAATCGTCTTAGCTGTTGTAGTATGTTAGCTGTATAATTAAATTGTATAATAAATACACATTACATATTTTATTACTATTAGATTTAATGAATAAATAGAATAAGTGGGAATCACACATCACATCCAATGATGATAAGGTGTATAGTGTGCATTTCATGTGCAATTTAGTTGTACACCAAATATTATTCTGACCTTTATCATTAGAGTTGTTATCATTAGAGCTATGTTATTTGCACTGGCGTAGATAAGTACCTATTCATATTTAATAGTGGAGAATAAGAAAGAGGATGTTAAAATGAGGGCCTTATAAGATTTAAGAATGTGTTTGTTTTCTGTCTCAAGACAGAAATGCAGAGATAGTTTGTCCTTATATCATGTTTGGTAGTAGAGATGGGGTACAGGGATAGAAAAATTTTGAGATAGTAAGTGTTAAAATAACATTTCTCTCATCATTATGGGTAAAGGTATTCTAACGCCCAAAAGGTGGGCACCCAATACCTTAGAGAGAAATAGAAGAGAAGATAACGAAGGAGAATGAATAAGGGAAGGATAAAGAAAAATGTGGATCTCATATATTTGATGAGAAGGGTGTCTAAAGTGTTTGAGATTTTGAATGTTGAAATAATATTATTATATCATTATACATTTGCGATTAGAGTAAAAATAAAGGCAAAAATATTTTTGATGAATTTTATTTGTAATTTTAGGTATGAACCTCTTAGAGAAAACTTTTACACCTATTTTTATTTTCTATCAAATACACGCTTACAATAAAAGTAGATCATATCAATTTTATTTATAATATGCTCACTTATTTATATGTCTCACTAATTTTACATCAATCCATATTTTTTATTTTTTGTATTCTTTAAATTTAATTTTCTATGTTAAAATATTTATAACTTTTTTATTTTTGTAAATTTCCCAACTTTCTATAGATTAAGACTATTCTTAAAATAAAAAATTTAGACCCTAAAAGATAATTAAAGGGGACACTCCCATTACATTTAGTATAGACTATGATTTTTTGTAAAGAAGAGACGTTAAATTTGATATGTTTGGTTTGAGTTTCCAGTTTTCATTTTCCAGTTTTTCAATTTTCCAAATTTTGTGAAGGAAATATTGAAAATTCTGAAAACTATAAATTCCAGTTTTCATTTTCAGTTTTTAGTATTTTCTTCACAAAATCCTGAAAACTGAAAAAGTAAAATTAAAATTAAAAACTGAAAACTCAAACCAAGTAGCCCCTAAAATTGTGTTCGACTAGCAATTTTTCTAAAAGTAACTGCCACTATTTACAAAAAAAAAAAAGTAACTGCCATTTAATGTTACAATTATACCCATTTTTTCTGAATAATGTTATGTGCACACCTCATTTGTGCAACCTACGATTCCACCATAAAATAATACTAGAAAAAGATAAAATAGTGGTAGTGGGTGATAGATACACGGGATGCGGTAACATTCAAATTTTAAAACATTTCAAATGCAAAACAAAACAAAAACATTTCCTCTCTTCCTCCCAACACCATCTCCCCTCCCTTTATTATGCCTGAGACAATCCTCACTCCCCTTGTCACTCCTTTGTTGTCATTTTAGGTTTGAAATTCTAATTCATAAAGGAAAAACATGTTGTCACTGCATATCAATGAAAGGAAAATATGTTTCCTTTATAAATTCTTAGCACGAGTATACAAGTTTTTTATATTTGGTTTATAAGTTTTCAGCAGTAGTTTACAAGTTTTTAGCACGGGCTTTCAAATTTTTTTGCATTTCGTTTACAAGTATTAAGCACAGGTTTAAGTTTTTGGCCCTTGGTTTACAAGTTTTTTTACATTTGGTTTACAATTTTAAGCACCAGTTTATAACTTTTGCACTTGATTTATAAGTTTTGCGTATGAATTTACAAGTTTTAAGCACGAGATTACAAGTTTTTTGCACTTGGTTGGATGTGTTTGCTTTATTGTGAGAGTATTGATTGGTATATGATTGTGAAATCGTTTACAGGGAAAGGTAGCTTTCAAGTTTGTTACGGGATTTTATTGGAATTTTGGTGTCACATTCAAAATCTAAAATTTTAAAGCTAGATTTGGATGCATTGATTACCTATATAAGAGTTCTTCACTCATTTAAGTGCTTAAAGAGATAAAAAAAAAAAAAAAAGAAGTTTTATTGACCATGGTGTTGCTTTATTTGTTTTTCTCTTCAAGTTTGGTCGCTTTTGAGAATAGTGATTATGGGCATCATGAGCATAAATGAGTGGTTATCTATATACACACTTTTTGTTGTGAAAAATAAAGACAATTTGTGTAGTCTTTAATGACATAAAAGGGTCCTATAAATTCGTTTTATATTATTCTATGTAGTATAAATGTGGATTTCGAAATCCACACTTTGTATATAAAGTGAATGTAGTACTTACATTGATATATATATATATGGTCTGTAAATATTTATTGATATACAAGAAAATTGATGCAGGTGAACAAAAAAGGTAATAAATATGTGGTAAAAAGTTCTAAACCTTTAAGGAAACAAGTTGTAAATGTCACGACCCAATTTAGGCACGTGACCGGTGTAACACCCTGATTTTTACTGCTGTATAAAATTACCAAAATGCCTCTAGGTAAATTTTTGCATGAGAATTGAAGGTGAACAATCTTTAATAAGGAATTTAACATTAGAACAACATTATATGAGGCCTGAGTAGCAATCGGTGCAAAAATTACAAATCTCGATTTTTCTGAGCACAAATGACTAAATTGCCCCTAAGGTCACTTTTGCCCGAAAATCAAAGATAACCAATCCCGGCTATCATCAAGGGGATAATCTTATGTTTGAAGGGGATTATTTGTGTTATGTTGATGTCATGGTAAAAATCTCAACTCCCAATTTTTACTGTACGTAAAATTTACCAAATTACCCATGTGGTAACTTAGTGCAAAATTGAGTAATCCGTGAACCCAGTTACCATCCGAAAAGTTTAAAAATGTTTATTACAAGTATAACTTGATATTTAGAAGTGTCCAGATAATTCTGGAAAGTATTTATATGAAATTACCTTTTTACCCCTACTTGAGTTAAATAAGATTTCTTGTGTAATTGAAGATATGTTAAAGCCCAAATTGGACTCAAATTGATTTCATTCATTAACCTTAAGTTAAAAATCAATTACCTAAGGTTAAAAATAATTACTAGAGGTAATTAAACCTAAGATTACCTATGGTCAAAAAAAATAAATCACCTTTTCCCTTAATTACAAGAACTCATAGAATTAGCGAAATGTTAAGATCAAAAGTTAAGAATTACGGTTTAGGTAACATCTAGCTTAGAGATTTATGTTACTAATTTATTTTTACTCATTTGAAATTAAATTCAATTACTAGTATATGATTATTCTTTTACCTTGCTTTGATTAGTCCTAAATGCTTAACCTTTTACCATTTTCATTAATCTATCAATTTCTAATCTTTTACCTAAGTAATTATACATCTAATACATGTTTTACCACTTATTAAAGAACACAAATCTGATCCTATAATGACCAGAAACCAGCGGCCACATGCTTCCTTGTGCATCATGATTTATTGATTTTCCAACATAAAAACATATCCAACAATGACACCACACCTTTAGCTTTCTTTTGCATTATTTATGGTTATGTTTAATCAAAAGAAAACCCACCCATTTCAGCCATAATGTAAGCAGCCAAGATGTCTCCCACCTGCATCATATTTTACCATTTCCATCCATTATACATGTGCAAAATCATTACAATACCATAAGCTTTCTTTTTCTAAAGTTTTCTTTAACCAAAAAATGAAATAAATCCTCCATTTTTCCAGCCTTTAGGTCACGGCCAAACAGCCTTCATGGAGCTATAAATATATGCTCTTCCATTGCTAAAATGTTCACACAAACACTCTTGGCCTTAGCATTTTCTTACTTGATAGTTTTCTTACTCAAAGTGTGCTCAAAGTTCTCTAATTCTCTTAAGAATTCAAGCTTTCTTTTCCTTCCTTATTCTTACTCAAGAGACTCCATTTCCAACCTTTAACCAAGCTATAAACCTCAAGCATACATATTCCAACCATAAACCAACTCATAAACACCTAAACTGTCCATTTCTAAGCACTAGAACACAAGAAAAATCCATCCTCCACTCCAACCTTCTTGGCTGAAATATCACAAGCATTAGGACCATAATTTTGGTTCTTGATTTATCATAGAAGATCAAGCTTTCTTTATTTAACAAGAAACAAATTGGTAGGGAGTTCATTTCATATTCTTTCTCACATTCTTCTTCTTCTTCTTTAAATCCTTGAATTTTTATGATGACCATGGCTTGATAACAAATTTAAGAAATAAGGCTCTTGGAACCTTGGTAATAAAGGACTCTAATGCTTACTAATGTTTAAGATCTATTAGGAACAAGAATTTAATCTTGTAAAGTTTTTGAGCTTTAAGTTAACAAGATATAAAATGGACTTGCACTCATGTTTAAATTTCAAGCTCTTGCATCTCATGTTTATGTTTCAATGTCTTGCATATCATATTTATTTTTAAGTCATCACCTTAAATCTAGAAGATTAAAGAAATGGATTTGCATTGTCATATTTAATTTTCAAGTCTTGCATATCATATTTATTTCAAGTCATCACTAAATTTTAAAGATTTAATAATGAATTTGCATCTCATGTTTATATTTCAAGCCTTGCACGTCATATTTATATTTTCAAATTATCACCTTATAATGTTAAAGATTAAAAATGAGGTTGCATAGCATGTTTACTTTTGGTCATCACTTAAGATCTTAAATCTCATAAAACTTGTTCTTGGATCTTAAATAAAAGTTTCAACCCATGGCCACCCCCATGGACATATATTTTCGGCCATGATATGATGGAGAGGTTAAGATAACTTTTATTTCATTTTATAGCTCAATCTTGTGTTATTGGAATTTTTGTGAGTTGTACTTTAGAAGTTTTACAAGTCTTGAAACTTAAAAGATAGTATAAATAGCATTTTTATGAGCAAAAAGATTTATTATTGAACCTTGTGATTTACTCTCTGTTTGGTATTAATATTTGGTCATGCTAAGTGGTAAAAACTATTTTAAGTGTTTCCTAAGTCTCAAATCAAGTAACAAGGAAAACTAGTATCTAGAATGAATCAAAAATTGTAATTTTAGAAAGCTTTAGAAAAATAATTTTCTAGTACTATTCATTACTGTTTTGGTACTGTTCATCACTGTAGTGTACTGTTCATAGGCATAATAATCATTAATACTTGTTGTAAAAATTATTTTTGGTGTTTTAGATGTATAAAAGAATAATTACAAGTGTTAGTTTGAGTCGTTTTGCAAAATATAGAAAGTTATGTTTTGAATTATCAATTATGCCAAATTACTTTAATTCGAGTTAATAATGATGTTAAATGTGTCTATGTATTTAAAATACGATTTACGATGCTTAGAAAAAGTTTTAGAGGTTTCGGTAATTATTAAAGGTGAAAAATTAGTGATTTTGCACTTCGACCCCTAAAGTGTGGCAAAATTTAGTCTATGACCATAGATGGTTTCTATGATGAACTTTAATGAATTCTAGTTGTTATGGGTCTCTTAAAAGTGTAGAGAAATTTTGAGGATCATTGGTTTGAGGAAATATGTTAAAAAGAAAAAATTACATTTTGACCGCAATCTTTGAGAAATTGCAGTTTAGACCCTCTTTTGGGCTTAAGTGTAAATATTGATAACTTGAGGAGGTTAGCATAAATCGATATCTTATGGAAGTCATATTCATGTGTAGTCGAAATTTATATGACTTATGATATTTGTGCTTTGTTACTAATTAAGGATTATGCATGCTTAATTCTTGTTTTATGCAATTGGCGATCATTAATATATGGCATCTATCCTGTTAAGTATGTTCACTTTCATGAGATATTTGATAATAGCATGCTTATATAAATGTATATATGCATACTTATATGATCAATTACTTTATGAATTGTAGCATGCTATGTGTATGGTTGACTAATTGAGATGCATATTTAAGAGTTCTATAAGCATGATATATTAAAGGATAAGCTATGATTATATGTTCGTGCCTGCATCTATGAATAACATACTAAGATGAAAGGTGACATAAGACATATGGAAATGATCCTCTAGACTCCCCGAATTAAAGGTTATGAGAGGTCAATGGGGTAATCCTCTAGACTCCCCGAATTAAAGGTTATAAGAGGAGATTCAATAAGGACCCTTTAGACTCAAGGAATTAATGGTTATGAAAGGTGTTCCTAAACATCCTAACCCGCACTCTAGGAGTCAGGAATTAACTTATCGAGAGGTTAAGTGTATACTAGTGACGACTAGTGAGGTATGAGCTCATAACCTAGAATTCTCAAGAGTAGAGAAATTATAGGGTGGTTTCCCCAAGGAAAAAAATTGAGAAATGTAAGTCACCTAAAAGCATATTAAGGAAAAGTTATATCAAGGGAATTTATGTTCTTTATGTCATAATGCATTTATATATGAACTCTTATGTTATAATGTATATGGCATTGACATGCATTCATGATAATAGTATGATGCATACATGACATCAAGACTCATGTTAAAAGATACGGGCCTCGGCTAATGGTATTTGGAGCCCACATTTTCATAATGAAACCCGAGGTTCCTGGGGACGATGATGATGACACTCATATTAGGAGTCGGAGGCCCTACTGAGATTCTTTTATAAGATTCTCACTCCCTTTTTATTTCTTTCCATCTCGTCTTCAGAGGTAGATGGCGACGTTCGTGATTTATGTTGATGCCCCCTCATAGGAAATGCATTTCGACCCGGCTAACCGATCATACTATTTTATGGGTTGTTGTGCCATTCGTTTGTATGTGTTCATAGATCGTCCTTTTGCATACCCTGTTTCTAGTATGTGGTTTTCTCCTACCACCCCTTTTTCGGATGACCTTGCTTTCGAGCATGCACAACCGCATCCTCAGCAGTTTTCTCGACCTTTCGTATCAGCGGTTCAAGATTTCCCTGACAATACACCAAGGTCACCACCTCGCTCTACTGGTTCGTGGTCAGACCCATATGAGGATATACCATCTGGTCACTATTCAGGCGAATTTGCTCCTACTGCCTCTATGGAACGGGAGTACGATAGCAATGGAGAAGCTACTGTCACGGAACTAGTGAGAGGAGCCACCCGTCCACGTCGAGGTACTCATGTTCTACCTATGAGACGTCTTGCCTCTTGTGATGAGCCGACTCGTAGAATCTATTCTAGGCACTCCGAGTAGGAAACGTGGGAGAAAAATCTTATGCTAGTTTGTTATGTTTTTATTTGCATGATAATTTTTGTTGGACTAATGTATTTGTCTTGATCTATGTTAGTGATGTGCTGCTTTGTTTCCTGTAAGTTTTAGGTATTCAGTAAGGAACGATCATTATTTATAATGGTGTCATTATATTAATTGAGTGAGGCATTTCATATTTATCTGTGACTCGATGTTATCTTTTTGCTTTTATAGGTAAGGTGGTTGATACAAATTAGTTAGTATGCGCGGCTCACGTTTTGTATTTTTTTTTTTAAAAAATTTACCATATTTTTGCTAAAGTATTTTCAATGGTTTAAGTTAAAGACTGGAACAAAAGAGTAATAACTAATAATTAACTTAAATGCGTCCTAGGCGTGTTGAGTTAAATATTAGGGTGTTACAACCGGCACGTGAGAAATTCAGTCCCACGTAAGCCTCGTGACCTAGATTCCTATATGTGCATAGTATATTCCAAAATAATTTAATCATAAAATCTTTTCCCCATACAAATTCCTTGCCTTTAAAACATATAACTAGCATTATTTCAAACTGTAGTCTCATATTCCCTGCTCTGAAGTATATTTTCATAATGTCAACAAGTATCATAAAAGTTTATAATACAGTCCATCGAAACATTATATATGAAAACTACACATTATGCACTATGATCCGGGATCCTGTCTGTATCTACACTAGAGCATACTACTCTATAGTCTATACATAAGAGCTTCACCTATGTGAACCTTACCAGCTGATATTCTAATGCTACTACTGAGAGAATGGCTGAGAAGAGTCTGCAGCAGCTACTTTATCTGTAGAAATGAAATAAAACAACAAGGTGAGTTTTGTAACCAAAACTCAGTGAGTGAATCCCCACCTATAATCCCCATTCATAGGACATCAAAGAAACAATGCTTTTCCCTTGGACCAACTTCGACGGGGGAAATGCGTTTTTCCTGCTTTATGAGCTGTGAACCTATCTAATTCCAACAGTCTGACCTTAGCATAACTGTAGCTTTGGAATCATGTCCAAGGGATCACCCTTTGTAGACATTTGTAATTCCAAAAGCTCACAGAATATGTAGCCGTCAACTGTTCTGAATCTGCTAAGATTCAAGCTCTAAAACTATTTTTGTTTAATTCTCTAAAACATAATTCAAACCATTAAATTTTATAAATAGAAGTCTCAATATCATATTTCCAAAATAACTAAGTACACAATCACAATTTCTTTCTCTTTTCTAAATCGTTTATCTAGTATAAAACTACTTCTTCCTGTACATAATTCAATTCCAGAATCCAATAAAACAATCATAAAGGTCTCTAACCATTACACATAGCATCAATTCTATCTAAAAATAGTATCACAAGCATGGTTCCATGAGTTTTCTCAAAAACATATTTCATGCACTAAAATCAACAGTTCTAAAACATATAATCCAACAGTAATCTCAATCCTTGTACAGTAATCTCTAGAATCAAGTAGTAAATCGTGTTTTTAATGAAAATAACTCTAATGCATAACATAGAAACTACAAGTGTGAACCCACTTACCTGGAGGGGTGAATAGTGAAGGAGTAGCACCAACAGAACTCTAGGAGGCAGAACTGATAGTAGTATCTAATACAGAAGCCATAGGACTCTAAATCAACCTGTAAATATCCAAGAATCTATCTCTAACATACTAGAACACTTCTCTCCTTGAGAAGCATGCATAATCACCCCAATAACAAGGAAGAAATAGAGAAAAGAGAGAGAAATCAAGAGAATAACATACCTTAGATCCTTAGAAGGAAGAAAAATAGAGTTTAGATGATGAAAAGGTGAAGAAATGAGGTGTAGAGGGGAAGGATCGCATTTTTCTACAGAGGAAGAGGGTAGAAAGGAGTGTTTTGGTTATGGGAAAATTCTTGACCCGAAACAGGGGTTTTAATAACTCAGTTGACCGTTGTAACGCTCACCAGAGAGCGTATTTCGCACTGACTTGCTTTTCTGTTGACAGCTGTAGCACTAAGAGCGCTGCAGTGCTCACCAAAGGACCAATAAATCCACTTCTTATACCGACTTATTGCTCTGCTGACCGCTGCACTAAGAGCGCTGCAGTGCTCACCAGAATGGATTCTCCCTCACCAGGATGGTCTCTCACTCCCTATAACTCACTTATTACATTCGTTTATTTCCTTTTAACTTTTATTTCCTATTAACTTTTAAACATAAATGTAAATAAGGGAATACCCCCTATTTGGATTCAAATAAAATGTCTGAAAAATCAAAATTCTACCCTATCAAAATCTAAATTTTGGGTTTTAGTTCAAATTCAAAAATTTTCACGGTTTATAAACTTGTGGATAAAAAATGGAGTATTTAAAAGTTCCATAAAATTCATTAAAAATCACTTTTTAACTTATTATTCTCTAAGGAACAATTACCGGGATTTTTGGTTCCAAAAATATAACTCTATCATATGGCCCTCCAAGGACATGTAGGGTTTAGACTTAGAAAAATTTACGACCTGGAATGACAGATAAGGTAATTGACACCCTTTTAGCCCAAAAAAAATATTTTAACTCTTTTATTTAAAATTTGGGGTATTACAGCAAACTAGTGCAAAAAACTTACAACCTAAGTGCTAAAAACTTATAAACCTGTACTGAAAACATATAAACTTAAAACTTGTACATCAAGTGTAAAAAAACTTGTAAACCTGTGCCTAATACATGTAAGTCTATGCTAAAAACTTGTAGATATTGTAGGTATGAAAGTGCATGAGAAGGTGGGGTTGAATCGTGCTTTGGTACTTTCTCGAATTTGAAACGTTTAATAAAATACTTTCAAGCATTGACCATGAAGTGCAACAGAAATATGAATAGATACTTCAGAAAGTAGATTTCTGAAGTATGACATTAATAAACAACCAGTTGAAGAAAGTTTTCATAGTATATGAAATAATTAAAATAGAGCAGTGAAAATAAAAGAGAATAAGGAGAAGAAGCTATGACACAAATATTTTTATACTGGTTCGGCCAAACCTGCCTACATCCGGTACTCAACACATGTTGAGATTCCACTAAACATCTTTCTCAACCTGAGAAAGAAAACTTGACGGTCTTTACAGTAGTCTTCCTAAGCTTTAACCAGTAAACAGTAGACAATCCCTACTGTCACAATCTCAGTAGTTCTTCCTAGACTCTCCAAGCTGAATCGTGACTATTAGACAACCCCTACAGCCATGTTGCAAGTAGTTCTTCTCAGCCTTTCTAAGCTGAACTATGATAAGTAGAACATCTCTACCATCACGTTGCAAGTAGTTCTTCCGAGCCTCTCTAAGCTAAACCGTGACTAGTAGACAACTCATATAGCCACGTTGCAAATAGTTTTTCCCAGCCTTTCCAAGTTGAATCGTAATGAGTAGAATGCCTCTACCATCATGTTGCAAGTAGTTCTTTCTAGCCTCTCCAAGCTGAATCATAATAAGTTAATACATCTACTATCACGTTGCAAGTAGTTTTACTCTAGTCTTTCTAAGCTATGTCTCGCTGATCACTAATAGATCAAGGATACAAAGGTTTTATGTTTAAGTTGCCACTCAAACTAACCAGCACTCATGTTTCCTTACAAATATACAATAAACAGACCTGGGATAACTTGAGCGACTCCTTTCTAACATCTTTTCCAGGAAAGAGTATACAAATCGTTGAGAAACATAGAAAGAAGATTTTTACACTTCAAGGAAACTGATTTACATGATATAATGAACTTCACAAAAAGTGTGGAGGGACTTTTCTAGAATTTCCACTCTTATGTTTTCATTCCTCTCATCAGCTTTTGAGCACAGTATCTTTATTTATAGTGGTCTTCCTATATGACCGTTGCCTTTGATCATATCTCCAAGTGACACGTGTAGATTATCTATTTGTGTCTTGGATAGTTAGTCTAGAAGAGTATGTTGACATTTTGTCACATTGGTTGCAGAAGTCGTTGTATAGTTGAGGTTTCTAGTATTCCTTCAAAAATTACTTTTTCATTTTCTGATCATGGTTTCTAAACCCCTCATTCTATAAGCTATGATGGTTGACCAAATAGGCAGAAGAGATGACATACCAGTTTTGAAACTGGATTCAACTCGAGATTTGAAATTTAAATTTCAAATTTCCCTTCTTTTTCAATAGTGTTCAACGCTCCATAATGAAATGAGCTTTTTGACTATGCTATCAGTTCCTTGATGATTCTTTGGTCTTCTGATCTTCAATCTGGGTTTATAATGAAAAATGATTTGCGATTATGATGATTAAAGACTGGGTATTACATTGCTTTTAGATTTTTATGATATCTTCATTCTCAGCGTACTTTTTGATGTTCCGTGCTACTTTCTAAAGACCCTTGCCTTGATTTCTTGTTCTTGATTTGATTTGCTTTACTCTGTGATGCATGAAAAGTGAAATTATTCTTGCTCAAGTCCATGTTATGCATTTCAGAAACATCTGTTATGCTTAGTCAAGAAATTCAAGGTAGACATTAGTGGTTCTTCAAAATATTTTCTTTAAATTGGTTTGTTGTCCTTCAAAACAATATAGCTCTTATATTTTATGAAAGGTTTTGGAACTTGCAAATACATGATGAAGACTTGTAAACCAAATGCTGAAGACTTGTAAACCAAGTGCAAAAACTTGTAAATTTGCATTTAAGACTTGCAAACCAAGTGTTATAAGCTTGTAAATGAAGTTTCTTTACAAAGTGGTGCTAACTGGTTATAAATACCTAGAATCTGATTCTATATATTGTGAAATTGATGGTTAAAAAGTTGATACCAAGTGCTAAAAATTGTGCAAGCAATATATGCTTCTTTATTGAGGTTGGTTTCATTTTAGGTTTTGTATCACAACTATAATATAGTTATTTTAGGTTTCTTTTTGTTATAAGTTTTTTGTTCTGATTTACAACTTTTTTGCACTTAGTTTACAAATTTTAAACACAGATTTTCAAGTTTTTTCTATTTGGTTTATAGGTTTTCAACATTGACTTTATACGTTTTTAACACTTGGTTTACAAGTTTGTAGCATGGGTTTATATATATATATATATTGCAGTTGATTTACAAAATTTCAACAAAGGTTTATAGGTTTTCTCTTGAAGTTTTCAAGTTTTAACTAGGGTTTACAAATTGAATTTTGGTTTAGCATGGATTTGGCAATAGATTACTTTGATTTTGGTTACTTGAAATAAATTACACATTAAATTATTGATATTAATTGATGTAGATGATGCATGAACTCATTTGTATCCGTTTTTTTGTACTAGATGCATAACCAAATGATATATTCAAAAGCAAAGAACATGCAACAAATGAAAAGGAGATAAAACCTTGAGAAGGCAAAAAGAGACATGAATGTGATAGGAACAAGATGGTTTATCAATTAATGAAAATTATTTTAAAAGAATACATTAATTGGTGATAATGAATCAATAGATAAGAGTGTAGCATGAATTTGTAAAAAATGATGATGGACAAACTTAAATTTTTATTGTTTGTGATAAATTTGAAAATAAGAACAAATTATTTAAGTTGTAGATGCACGATTTCCCTCCCATGAGCATGCAAATATCATGAAATTGAGATGGTTCCAAACACTTCCTTGAATTTCTGATTTTGAACTCAAAACCCTTGTTACTTCTTCTTCTTAATTAAATATCATCCTAGCAGTATGCACGATAAGAATTTCCACTACAATCGTTAATCTGATCCTCAACATCAAAATTTGTGTCAACAGTCATTGAATCCTCCATACCTTACATATAGAGTATGACATAAAACCTACAAAAAAAAGGAAACCCAAATAAATTATAATATAGTTGTGATACAAAACCTACATATATAATATTTACCACTTGATTTACAAGTTTATAAGCAATGCTTAGTTTTATAAGTTTTTGTATTTGATTTACAAAATTTGGAAACTCATGTTTAAAACTTGTAAACATAGTGTAAATACTTGTAAACCACGGGTAAAAAACTTGTAAATCAATGACAAAAAACTTGTAAACCAGTTTTTACCATTATTTTATGAGTTGTGAGGTCTTTACAAGTTTATTAAATCATTCATTCTTAATTTAATAATCAGATTTAGCTCAAAGCATGCACCCATCATAATAGAAGTGCAAATAAGGAACCCATCAAAATAAATATGAAAAACCCATCAAAAGATAACTACAAATGAGAAACCCACATGCTTTACAAAGAATATTGTTGCAGAGAAGTGAAAGAAATACATGTTTGTTGTTACTGTTCTTTTGTGGGTAATGGAGCTACACTTCTCCTCAAGAGTTATTGGTCTTCATGTGAGATGATCAAATAGCTGCAATTGATGATGGCGAACATGGCGGTGACGGTGGTGGTGGCGGTGGTAGTGATGACATTTGTGTTCTCTTGCATATGAGAGAAGAGAGTTGCGCGAGAGTTGACAGAGAAAGAGAGCGAGAACAGAAAGAGAAAGAAAGAAAGAAAGAAATGTCGAGACCGTCTTAGACGCAAGAGGGGGAGGGGAGATGGAGAGAGAGAGAGAGAGGAAATGTTTTTGTTTTGATTTGTAATTGAAATGTTTTAAAATATTTTAAAATTTCAATTTTATTATTCCATGTAGCATATTACTCACTACCACTATTTTGTTTTCTCCTAGTATTATTTTACGGATGAACCAAAGGTGTGCACAAATGAGATGTGCACATAACATTATTCTTTTTTTTTTCATATTAAATCTTGCCATGTTAGATTTTTAAATTTTTCTTAACCGACATGCTTGGTTAATATGGCTTGAATTGACTAACTATGGAGTTAAATATTATATTAATTATTGACTTCTTGATCACTAGCATACTCTTAAAAAATATATCAGTAATAAATAGTTAGATTTAATTTTAATATATTAATAATATAAAAGAATTTATGCAATCATTTAGTTATATAATGTCACATAAATAAATATGATTAAAAAGTCAAAAAAAAATTGAATAACAGTCACTATATGAAAAATTAAACCCTAAAACATTATATATGATACAACTATACTATTTTGCAAAAAAAAAAAAAAAAAACTATTTTTACACAATCAAATAGATTAAAGGTACTCACATCATGAGAGTTTGTTGAACATTATAGATAACATTCTTAGGATGACATATGTAACTTTCATTCTTTTTAACTCTAGGTACTCTCAATACTTTTAGTGACAATTGCGCATGAGAAAAAAAAAATGTTTTTGCAAGTTTAATCATATATAGTTCAATTATTTACCAGCATTTTTTTTTGTTGTCATTTCATAGTACACTTTTGTTGAAAATTGTTCTCTTCTCGAATTAAAAGATACTATACCTATTTGAGTGATGAGTAGTTTTGTATCGATACTATTGTAATTATTTTGCTTCTATTATCTAGTCTAGCTACATAATAAATAGTCTTGTTTCATTTCACATTCCTACCCCTGGCCTTATGTTACTTAGTAGCAAATTAACAATTCCTATCCCTGGCCCTAAACCCTAAATCCTAAACCCTAAACTTATGTTAGTTAGTAGCAAATTAACAATTTATTTTTTCTTACCAAAAAAATTGAAAATTTTTTTTCTTTTAGTTGCAAGTAATGGTTTGGAAATCTAATAAAATTTAAGGCATTTGAAATTTCTACCGAATATATAAGCTTTTTGTCCAGCTATATTGTCAACTATGTCGTCAATCATATATGAGCTTTTGTACTATTTTGTTGCACTTTAGCATGTCAAATTTATAACTCAATGTTAATTGCATGTTGCTTGGTTCCACAAATGGTCTACTACTAATTAAAGGACTGAGTTTCATGAGTGTAAATCAGATTCATTTATCGGGTGGAATATGTTGCCTTTTGTGGGGCGCTTATTTTAGTATTCCTTCTAGGGTCTAGTTAAAGAAAAACAAAAGGTGAAAGCTATTTTTGGGTTTTGATCATATACGTTGGTGATAATAGTAGGACTAATGATATGTGAATACCAAAACAGTGCTTACACCTACGATTACATCGTATAAAAGAGAAGAAAAAGACAAAAACAGTGGTATCAATATAAAAATATCACCTCTCTCTCTTTCCCCCTCTCTCACTTTCTTTCATTTCCTGCTCTCAGTTTCCCCTCTCTTTTACTCTCAGCTCACACAAAAGAAGATTAACAATAATAAACATACACCTGTTTCAATTTTTCTGCAACAATCTTGTTTATAAGATATGTAGATTCCTCATTTTCAATTCTTGTCGCTCTTTCAATGAGTCTGCGATGTTTGTGTTCATGAGTTCCTTATTTATTTGCATGATTTGGGTTAAGTTTGATTGTTGAACAAAGAATGAATAATTCATTGTTTAATAAACCTGTAGAATGACTTTAAAACTCATAAAGTGATACTAAAAAATTGTTTACAAGCTTGTTGTAATTGGTTTACAAGTTTTCAAATATGATTTATAAGTTTTTTGCACTGTGTTTATAAGTTTTAAGGACGGGCTTACAAGTCTTGTAAATGAAATGCAAATAATTTATAAGACTAAGTATTGCTTAAAACCTGTAAACCAAGTATAAAAGCTTGTAAACTAAGGGAATTAAACTTGTAAATCCTTGCTTAAGACTTACAAAGTGGTTCTTGCACAAACTCGTAAACTTGTAAACCAAGTTTCTTACACAAAGTGGTTCCTCAAAGTTCTGAAATGGTTGTAAATAATTGGAATTTCAGACTAAATGATGTAAACATGATCTACAATATAATGTAATTGGGAGAGGATTTTGCCATTAGTTTACAAGTTTTTTGTCATTGGTTTATAAGTTTTTTGCACTATGTTTACAAGTTTTCAGCATACGTTTACAAGTCTTGTAAACCAAATGCAAAAATTTGTAAAACTAAGTATTGCTTAAAATTTATAAACCAAGTGCAAATAACTTATAAAAAGATGGCAAAAAACTTGCAAACCTATGCTTAATATTTACAAACCAAGTACAATAAGTTTTGTAAACCAAGTTTTTTATTGCAGAAAGTGATGATACAAAGTTCTGAAGTGGTTGTAAATTTTTAAAATTCAATTCTAAATATTGTGAAAATGGTTTACAAGATATTAGAGAAAAAAAATTTTCCATTGATTTGTCATTGGTTAACAAGTTTTATATACTTAATTTACAAGTTTTTTACTTTATGTTTACAAATTTTAAACATGGGCTTACAATAAACTTTCAGTTATAGTTTATGAGTTTTTTTCACTTGGTTTGTAAGTTTTGAGCACTTGAAGTTTTCTATTATTCATTTATAAGTTTTCAGCATGAGTTTAGAAGTTTTTTGCACTTAATTTACAAATTTTTTAGCACAAGCTTTTGCATTTGATATACAAGTTTTCAGAACATGTTTAATGTTGTCCACATTTAGTTTTCAAGTTTTTAACATGGCTTTACAATTTTTTTTTTCCACTAGTTTATAAGTTTTTTCCTTGTGTTTACAAATTATATTTTGGTTTAGCATAAGTTTAACAGTAGATTACTTTGACATTAGATTACTTTGGTTTTGGTTACTTTAAATTGGTTATCGCATTAAATTACTAATACTATTTGATGTAGATGATACATGAACTATTTGTATTCTTTTTTTCGTACTAGATACATAACCAAATGACGCATTCAAAATCAAAGAATAAAAAACAAATGGAAAAGAAGACAGAATCACAAGAAGGCAAGCAGAGATGTGACCATGAGAAGATTATTGTGGACAAAGGCATTAGTAGTGCCAATGATTTATCTCAAGATAATACATTAGTTGGTGATAATGATGAATCAATAGATAAGAATGTAATGTGAGGTTATAAATAATAATAACAGAAAGACTAAAATTTTTTATTGGTTGTAATAAACTTGAAACTTATGAACAAATTAATTAGTTTTTTATGTACAACTTCCCTTCTGTGAGCATGCAGGTAAAATACAATTAAGTTGTCCATCCAATCTCTTTCTTGGATTTATGAATTTATTAGACCTAAAACTCTTGTTACTTGAGTAATTTTTGTAGAATAATTTTATTTCTTTTTCTAAATTAAATATCATCCCAACAACAAGCACCGAAAGGTCACAATTCCCATCATCGTCATCAATATGAATCTCAACATTAAAATTTGCATCAAAAGTCATTGAATCCTCCATACTTTACATATGGAGTATGATACAAAACCTACAAAAAAAAATCCAAATAAATTATAATAAAGTTTGATATGAAACCTACATATATAATATTTATCACTAGGTTTTTAAGCTTTTAGAACTAATTTTCATGAATTTAAAACCAGTTTACAAGTATCTTACACTATGTATTAACCTTTTTATCACCAATTTCATAATATTTAGAATTAGGTTCCATGTTTTTACAATCATTTAAGAACTTTGTAGCACCATTTTGTGGAAAAAAAAATTACTTTACAAGCTTATTGCACTTGATTTGTAAGTCTTAAGTACATATTTACAAGTTTTTTAACCACCTTCATACAAGTTTTTTACACTTGGTTTACAAGTTTTAAGCACTACTTAATTTTACAAGTGTTTTACACTCGGTTTACAAAAGCTGTAAACATGTGCTTAAAACTTATAAACATAATACAAAAAACTTGTAAACTAATGTCATGACCCGGCTAAAGAAAGTGACCAGCACATTAGGGATTGGATCCCTACGGAAGCCTCTGGTAACATGACTGGCTAATATGCATAAAATAAATCATGTATATTCAAAATATCTCAAGTTTAACTAAATTTCATAATTCTAAAAATATTTCTAACCATAAATTCTGAACACAAAACTGCTTAAAATCCATAATTTGGGCCAAGACCAAACATAATTAAATAAATGACTGAAATTCTGAAAATAATTAAAATAATATAATGCATGTCTGGGATCCTGCCTACACGATTATTGGAGCACTACTAAACTGACATAACTAATAGTAAGCTCCACTCCAAAGCGAAGCTCACCAAAAGAAGTTGTAACACTATTGGGGAGGATTTTGTGGTATAATTGAGCCTGTAGTTGTATCTGTATGAGAGGAAAAGAGTGTGGTGAGTTCATCAAATCTTAGTTAGTGAGCCTCCACTTACAACCTCATGGGACAACAACAAAAAACTTATATAAAACATTATATATATAATTACATATAACTGTACTGAAAACAATAAATTAACTGAATCCATGGCAATAACGAGTAGAGAAACAAGAATTATTTTGTTCATAAATATCTGGGCGGAATAGTTGAATCTGAGCCAATGTCTAATCTGATGGGCACCTAACTAGGTCCTATAAATGGACACCACACTGGATTCCTTATTATGGGTGAGCTAGTTCTTCAGTGGACCACTTGGTACCAAGATTAACGATCAATCCTGTAGCTATTACATCGCTAATTTATTTCTCACTATTTATTGGCTAAAAGCTAATAATAACAAAATTCACTATTCTTATTGTTCAATGCAAAACTATGATTCATGGAATCTTCTAGCTGATAAAATAAATCTAAATTCTACATACAATAAGTATGGTCTCATGATTTTCTAAAATTTCTATAATCCATAAAAGCATATTTCTTGGCATAAATCATTCTAAAATTTCATAAATAATTTATATAATATGGGAATATAATAATAATGACCAAAAGCTAGCTATGAGTTTAAACCCACTCACCGTTGGTGGCCGGGAATGTCCTTCCACTAACAACTTGACTCTGGGGAATAAGAATGACACTGGTAACTACTAATAATATAATAAAAACATAAACAATTTGACTTTATCACCCAAACTAAGTTTGGGATGGTACAGAGGAAAAATATTGTGAGAAAACCATATTTGCCAATTCCCAAACTTACAGATTAGATAAAAAAAGGAAAAGGAACTGACTAAATTCCATGAAGATCATTTATCGGAAGAGATTAATCGAAGAAAGTTAAGAGAAACCATGCTTTTTTTCTCTCTATGGAACATTCTTTTGGCGGATAGGGTACTTAGAAAAATATTTGGGAGTATTATGATGTGCTAAGAATATACTATGAGTATAAAAGAAAAACAAAACTACAAAGTGTAAATAAATTGTAAGTTCTGTGTCTCTTTACTTACGTGTATGTATATATAATAATAATAATAATAATAATAATAATAATAATAATAATATTGATCCTGCACGGTGTTATATAGTGGGCGTGGGTTTTCATATATATAATAAAATAATAATAGTGATGGCACTACCTACAGTAACGCTACATGCATTAGTAATAATAATAATAAAATAATAATAACCTTACCTTCATAAACTCCGTATTTAGGATATCACAACTAAATGCATAAAACGTGTTAACCAATGACAAAAACTAATGGAAAATTTTTTTTCCTAATATCTTGTAAACCATTTTCATAATATTTAGAATCAAACTTCAAGTATTTACAAACTACTTCAGAACTTTGAAGCACCACTTTGTGTAAAAATAATTGGTTTACAAAGCTTATTGCACTTAATATGTAAGTCTTAAGCACATGTTTACAAGTTTTGTGCCGTCTATTTACAAACTATTTCCACTTGGTTTATAAGTTTTAAGCAATGGTTAATTTTACAAGTTTTTACACTTGGTTTATAAGACTTGTAAACCTATGTTAAAACTTATAAACATAATGTAAAAACTTGTAAACCAATGGCAAAACTCCTCTCCCAATTATATTGTATTGTACATCATGTTTACATAATTTAGTCTTAGATTCCAACTATTTACAACCACTTCAAAATTTTGAGGGACCACTTTGAAAGTCTTAAGCAATGGTTTACAAGTTTAATTTCCTTGGTTTACAAGCTTTTTATACTAGATTTATAGGTTTTAAGCAATGCCCAATTTTACAAATTATTTACACTTTGTTTGTAAAACTCGTAAACCTGTGCTTAAAAGTTGTAAACATAGTGTAAAAAACTTGTAAACCAATTACAACAAGCTTGTAAACCATTTTTTAGCATTATTTTACAAGTTTTAGAGTCATTCTGCAGGTTTATTAAACAATAAATCATTTATTCTTTGTTTAACAATCAAACTTAGCTCAAATTGTGCAAATAAATTAAAAAAACTCATAAACACAAACATCACAGACACATTGAAAGAGACACAAGAAGTGAAAATGAGGAACCCAGATACCATATGAAGAAGATTGTTGTAGAAAAATTGAAACAGATATATGTTTATTGTTGTTAATCTTCTTCTGTGCGAGCTAAGAAAGAAAGCGAAGGAAGCTGAGAGTGGGAAATGAAAGTAAGTGAAATTGAGAGAGAGAGAAAGAGAAGAGATATTTTTTATATTGATACAACTATTTTTGTCTTTTTCTTCTTCTTTATATAGTGTAACCGTAGGTGTAAGCACTACTTTGGTATTAACATGTCATTATTCTAATAGTAAGTAGTATCTTTCACAGGATTTCTAGATGTTTCTAGATGTATACGTTTGTTCTATTGCTTCTCCACTTTGGAGATCAAATACTTGAAAATAATATGGTAATATGCAAGAAAAGAATGACATAATTAAGTGATTGTATAAGCTCATTAGTTGTATGACTATATTGACATAAATCTTCCCTTAATGCATAACTAGACGATTCATCTATAATCAGAAGCACATTTTTGTTGAAACTGAAATTGTGTTAAACTAACTAAATTAAAAAACTTTACCTCAAAACTCCTTAATTCTTGTTGATGAAAAAATTGCAATATTGAGTTTATAAATTTTGAACACATTCTCTCTGCAATTGTGCAACATATTCATTCTATATGGTCACTTTCATTTGGTTGTTGTAAATAAAGGTCTGCAAAATAAATTTGCATCATTGTTAGGATTAATATGTATTTCATATATTGCAGATGGATGTTTCATAATAGTGTTAGTGATACATTTATCTGTTGTCTTTTCTTAAATTGACCTTGTACAAGCTACAACTCCAAAGTTATGAGACAATTGTGTCATTCTTCTGGATAGAAATTCTACTTTTAATGCAAGGTGTAAGCTCTATTTGTTTTACTCTCAATAGTAAGTTTGACCAAAGTAAGAAAATTTTTATTTTCTACAAAAACATATTGGAAAGCACAATTTCTTATTATCACATGAGAAAAATACTATCCAAACAAACACCTAATCATATTGATATTAAGTATCTTTGGATATGAGATGTGCTAAAATTTCAAATTACTAGAAGGAGAGAACTCATATTGATTATAATGGTAATGAAATGTACAATGAAGAAAAAATGACCATGATTTTTCTCTAGTTTTGGAGTTTTTCATGTTAATTGTTGTGTTGCGATTGTGTTCTTGTTTTTATTTGTCTATGTTCAAAGGTAATTCTCAAGTGGGAATGACCTTTTTTCACCCCCAACAATTGGGATCAAAGCTTGTGGTTTGTTGGATACTTTCTTAGTATGCTCCGTAATTGCAGCATTGTCTGATTTTCCACATAAAAAAAGAAGTATGATATTCGGTTGAGAATTATCCTTGGTTGCTGGGAGGGAAGTGTGTCCATTGTGACTCACCTCTCTTTCCCGAGAACATTCCTAGTGCACAGTTTTATAGTTAATGTACACTATTTTGGCGTATGGTTGGATAGAGAAATTGATGGAACAATCGATTTTGGCTTGTGACAAATACAAATGATGGGTGTCGTGTTACAATCAAGATTACACAGGGGAAAAATGTGTTGCTAGCAAGTCCATGATTGGACACAAGCATTAATTGATTGACCTTTATTCAAGATTGTTGTCACGACCCGACTTGAGAGCGTCACCGGCAGTGAGGAATCTCATCCCCACGTAAGCCTCGTGATCAATATAATAATTCAAAATATGATCTCTTTGAAATGTAAACATTTCTTCTAATTAAAACATAATGCTCAATTTCATAAACTGAAAATATTCAATAATTTAATCTCTGAAAACTCTTATTCAAATCTGCGGATTTATAACTCATAATTGTCTTATCACATAAGTCTCTAATTACAATTTACATTTCATTTACATGCTTAATATCCGAAAATACTAGAATATATCAAACTAAATGAGTGGGTAAGATCCTGCCTGTACGTCTACTGGAGCACTCTACTCTAACATAACCCTAAACTATGCCTTACTCCAAAGTAAGACTCATCACTAGGAAGAGTTGTATCTACCAAGCTAGGTTGAAGCTGAACCCGTACCTGCAACTATGAAAGGAAGGGAGAGGGGTGAGTCAACAGACTCAATGAGTGAGCTCTCACTCATCACCCACATGGGACAACTAAGGAATATATAATATAATATACATGCAGCAATCATAAATCATTTGATATATAAATACATAGCTAGTTAGGAAAACACTGTTCATTCTATAAACTTACAATAATCATTTCTATCTCATAATCAATCAAGAAATCATTTTTTTTTATTTATACATTTACATAATAACTTCGAAATTAAATATTCTCTAAAATCATAAATAATCTTTGAAAAAATAAGTAACAGTATACTAATAGAGAAACACACACAGATATATATATATATATATATATATATATATATATATATATATATATATATATATATATATATATATACTCAATTCATCATGCCACAACTTCAATAACCAAATTTTCAATTTACTTTCATATCTGAAATCATACAAACTCATAGTTTAATAATTTCTAGAGAAAACATTGACGTCCATCAATCATAGCATAATCATATACACGTGTCTATAGGGTTAGAGACTGGCTCTGCTAACCTTGGTGTCGGATTGGCTCCGCACACCTATACTTTATGAGCTGTGAATCTACAGGGTTGGAGATTGGCTCTGCCAACCTTGGTGTCGGACTAGCTCCGTACACCTCTACTTTATGAGTTGTGAATCTATAGGGTTGGAGACTAGCTCTACCAACCTTGGTGTTGGATTGATTCCAATAGTCTGACCTTAGCATACCGGTGGCTATGAAATCATGCCCAAATGGTCACTCACATGGACATTGTGATTACAAGCCTCCATAGGTATGTAGCCGTCAACTGTTTTGAATCTCATGAAGATTCAAACTCTAAAATCATTTAATTAATCATAAAATATTTAGATACATATAAAATCTCAATTTTTGAAACTAAATCATGTAGCTTTAAAATCACATGACATATTTATTCAAAGGTTCAATCACACTCTTACTCACATCATTCCAATACATATATATGTATACACTCCAACTGAATATTCTAAAATCATATTTAAAACCTCAAGTCGTGAATTATAAACATATAAGAAATTCTTAAGACATGTTTGAAAAAATAATAACTTATAAATTCATATATTCTTGCACTAAATCTCTTTATAATCATATAGAACACTTTCATAGCACTCAACATATTAATTATGGTCCCATGGTTTTCTAAATTTCATTTTTCATGCTATATTTTCAAGTCATAGCTTCGTACAATCATACATATTTATATATTCATCTCTAATACCATATTTACTAATTATCATGCATAAACATAATTATAATAATGAAACTAAGGCTATGAGATCAAACTCACTCACCTGGAGGGGCAGGAACGGTTGACGTTAACACCAACAGAGCTCCAGAGAGCTGGGAGGGACACCATATCGACAATAACAAATATAAATCTCAAGATTAATCTCTATTAACCTCTAAATAACTCTAATATAGCTCTAACAATATTGGGGGAGCACCCCCACTTCACAACAATGAGAGAAACTAACAACCCTTTGCATAAGAAAGGAAGAACATGGAAGAAACTAACAAAATCCTTATCTTTGATCTTGGAGGATTAAGCTTTAATAGAGGATGAGAGTGAAGGGAAAATAGAAGAGGAGGAGATGAGATTTTGGGGGTAGGGTTCAAAAATGAGGAGGAAATTTTGAGTTTGGGGATATATATTGGGGTGGAGGGGTTCATTGATGAAACAGTGATGTTTTGCATTGTTTCTGGTTTACTGACACCGATTATAACCGCTATAGCGGTTAGTCGTTCCCATCACCACGCATTGTGCACTTATGACCACTATAGCAGTCTCTAGAGACCTAAAAACCATGCTGCATACTTCATGTCACTGCTATAGCAGTCGTGGACCGCTATAGCGGTGACAATAAACTCCAGATTCACCATTTTGCTGTCATAGGCATATGGTTTATCCCAAAACTCACTTACTTATTTCCATTTCTTTATTCTAAGTTAATTTATTAACTTTAAATATAAATGTAAATAAAGTAATACCTTCCATTTGGATTCAAATAAAATATAAAAAAAAGTTAAAACCCCAACCAATCAAAATCTCATTTTTGAGTTCTAGTTCAAATTTTACAATTTTGGCGATTTTCTAAACTTGGGGGCTAAAAACGAAACATCTAGAGGCTTCCAAAAATCCACTAAAAATCACTCTTCAATTCATTTCCCTTTGGAGAGCAATTATCAAGACTTTTGATCCCAAGAAAGTGGCTCTAACATATAGCCCTTCAAGGAGGTGTAGGGTTCCAAACTTAGCGAAGACCAGAACCCGGCAATAGCAGTGGGTCCCAGGGGACCTCAAGGTCATACGGAATTCATCTACTGATACATGTACACCAGGTATTACAATTGTATGGTTGGATTATGAAGGTGCTGCTAGTAGATTCATAGTTGCGCATGGGCATTGGTTGACATTAATGCAAGTGTGTGGTGGGATTATGTCGAAGGTTGAAAAAATCAAGAGAAAGCCAATATGAAAGTTGCACCATAAATTTTCAACAATGTTTCAACATGTGCCAAGGTGAAATTCTTGGAACTACCTTATTCAAAGTGAGTCTACTTTTTATAGTGGAGTATGATAGTTCTTTTGAAATATGATTATTGGTGTAAACAATGATTGCAAGGGACTGTCAGTATAGATAATAAAAGTTGGAGATGTGCTCATTTCAATCAAAATTCAATCAAGGCAGAAATTGTTAGTTTTGAAATCTTGGAAGAAGTCTCATATCGCCCAAGAATAAAAGGGGAGGAGAAGTGCAATATTCGAGGTACATGTGTTAGTACATTTTTTTTCTGAACAACCTCATGATCCCCCGAGACCCACCCATGTTGCCGAGTCCTGAATTTCATTAAGCCCAGATCCTATACCTCCTTGGAGGGCTATATGATAGAGTCACATTCTTAGGATCAAAAGTCCCAATAATTATTCTCCAAAGAAAAATAAGTTAATGAATGATTTTTAATAAATTTTATAAAATCTTTAAGCGTTTCATTTTTACTCCACAAGTTTAGAAAATCTTGAAGATTACCAAATTTGAATTAAAAATCAAAATTTGGGTTTTGATTTGTTGGGATTTTAATTTCTATGGTATTTTATTTGAATCCAAATGGGGGTGTTTCCTTGTTTATATTCCTGTTTTAAAGTTAATGGAAACAACTCAGATGTATGGAAAGAGCTTTTTACCTGCAGTGTTGGTGAATTGTCACCGTTATAGCAGTCATAGTGTGGGGAGTTGGCTATTTGGGTAGTTTGTAGACCGCTAAATGTTTCTGAGAAGGGGTGCGGGTGCGCTTGACCACTATAGTGGTCATAGGCTGATATAGCAGTGTCAGTGGGGTAGAAACAGTGATAAATGATGTAGTTTTGATTAATAAGGCTCCTTACCCTATATATACCCCCAAACTCGGGGTTTCACTCCCCATTTCCAAAAGCTTACCCCAAACATCATCTCCTCTCCTTCTTCCTCCCCTCCGCTCTCATCCTCCATCAAATTCACTTCCTCCAAGCTTCAAGGTGTGTTTGGTTATGGGTTTATGCTCCCTTTTGTCTTCTTCCTTTCATGTTCTATGATTTGGATTGTTGTTTTCTCCCAATGTTGTCAAGTGGGGGTGCTCCCCCAATATTCTTAGAGTTAGATTAGAGTTGTCTAGAGATTTATGATGAGTCCATGTTGCTCTATGGTAGTTTTTGGTGTCATTCTAAGTTCCCAAGGTCAAGTTGATGGTGCCCACATATTCTCGATCTCAAATGGTGAGTGGGTTCAAACTCATTATCTTATTTTAGCCATTATAATATTGTTTGATGCATTATGATTGTTAAACATGTGATTAGAGATGAAAATATAGTATAGATGTGATTTTACAAACTATGCAAACTAGCAAAAATTATGACTTCTGAATATAGCATGAAAATATGTTTTAGGAAGCCATGGGACCATTATTGATATGTCATATGTTATGAAAATGTTTTAAGCTCTCAAGAAAGGTTTTATTAGAAAATATGTATTGTAGCAAGTTTGCCATTTTGTTATCAAACGTGTATCTATGAGTTTATGATATCACTTTATTTTCAAAACATTGGATTTCATAATGTGTTCTTAAAGTATCAGTTAAGATATTTTGGCAAGAATGTTGAACAAAGTATGACTTAGTTTTATGAATATAAATGTTATTATAAATTTTATAGGTTTTATGATTATGAACCCTTTTGGTTTCAAAGTATAAAATTAGAGTTACCAAGTTTATAAAAAGAAGTTAACTTAGAAATGAGACCTTAGAGATTCAGTTTTTATGATACTCAGAAGTATAAAATTTAGTATGATTCGTAGCAACTGCCAGATACATATTTTGTGGGTTTGAAATCAGAATGCTTACAAACGGGTGATCCCTTGGGCATGATTTCATAGTTATGGTTATTTAAAGTCATATTGTTAGAGTTATATGAGTCTAGAGCTTTTACAGTTTCAAGAGTTTTCATATTTAAATGATTCTATATGTATCTAAAGATTTTTTGATTTCAAGAGTAGAGTAAAGTAATTATATAGAGTTTTAAATCCAGAGAAGAGCCAGAACAATGTTTTAGAAAAATAATTAGTTTATGATTTAGAGACTAAATGGTAGCTATAGAGAAACAAACAGTGAGTTAATAGTTGGGAAAAATGATCGTTAACATTGGTACCAAGTTGTCATTGGGGGCAATCTCACAGAGTAGAGATGGAGCCTAGTTAGGTGTCCGATTCAAATCCTTAAGGGATCTTAGAGATCAGAAAATTCGCTATGTCATGGTTGACATACATAGCTAGAAAATGTATTGTTGTGCAACGCATAACTAGAGATCCATGTTTGTCTATAAGAGTATTGTTATTATGTTTTCAAGAATTGTTGATGTTTTTCAGAGAATATTTGATTCAAGAGCTAGTATGTATATATATGGAAAATGATTTCTCGTTAGAGTAAGAATTTAAAGATGTTTTTCTATGAATTTATAAATGCAGAGAATATTTTTTCTATATAGTTATGCATATGTATATCAAAATATTTATGATTGCTGCATGTATAATATATTGTATATTCCTTGGTCGTCCCATGTGAGTGATGGGTGAGCTCTGACTCACTGAGTCTGTTGACTTGCCCCTCTTCCTTTCTTTTTCATAATTACAGGTACAGACATTGTTCGGTCTTCGGTTCAGTAACCACAACTATGCTTTGGTGAGCATTACATTGTTGTAAGGCTTAGATCAGGCTAATTTTAGAAGGCTCTAGTAGTTTTGCAGGTAGGATCCAAGTCATGCAAGTATTTTGAGATATTGTAGTTATTTTCAAAGTCCATGTATCTCCATGTATGTTTTCAGAGTTTAAGTATGAATTTAAAATATGGACTATGATCAAAGGTTTATGTAATGAACTAGAAATGCATTAATAATTTAGTTCTCAAGTGTTAAACAGATTTTCATAGATTGATTAAAAGAACTTTAGAGCTTTGTATATTGAAGTATTTCAAATTTATGATTTCAGAATACAGGTCCTAGATAAATATTTGAATAAAGATTCAAAGGAAACTATGTTTCAAGAATGAATATTTTGATAAATTATGCATTTAGAGAGACAAGTCACCCAGAAGGGTTACGTGAAGATATGACTCCTCACATGCCGGTCACGTTTCCAAGTCAGGTTGTGATAGAAAGCTTAATGGAGCAAGTCCCACACCGTCTGAGACTGCAAGAGAATAAGGGAGGTCAATTTTATGTATATGGATTCAATTACTTTGTTTCAACATGCACCAGTCAAAAATACTTTGAGCTTGTGTATTACTTTTTCTTTTCTCTATACTCTTATCTTAGAGTGTTGTAAGATATAGTTTAAATATTTACTTTGAAGAGTGTGAGTGTACTAGGGGTCGATGGGGCGTGTTTGAGAGAAATGTCTATGTGCTGTAAAAATTTTCACATAGTTTTATTATCTGATTATCATTTGGCAGGGGCTGTGGTTTCTCTCTGGTTATAGAGTTTTCCACGTTAATTATTGTGTTGTGATTATGTTCCTATTTTTTATTTCTTTATGTTCAAGGGTAGTTCTTAAGGGAAAATGACACATTTTTCCTAACAGTTTGTGCACTTAGTTTACAAAAATTTGTAAACTCGTATTTAAAACTTGTAAACAAAATGTACAAAATTTGTAAACCTTGGGCAAATAACTTGTAAACCAATAAAAAAAAAACTTATAAATCCATGCTTAAGACTTACAAACTAAGTGCAATAAACATGCAAACCAAGTGCAAAAAACTTGTAAAACTAATCAATGCATAAAATTTAATTTATTAGTTTATTTGCAATTGGTTTGGAAGTCTTAAACACTAGCTTACAAGTTTTCAAATGGTTCACAAGTTTTGTACACTCAATTTATAAGGTTTCATTATGGATCTACAAGGTTTTTTTACATGGTTTACAAATTTTCAGAACATGGTTTACAATTTTTATGCATAGCTTAGTTTTATAGATTTTATGCACTTAATTTATAAGACTTGTAAACCCGTGATGAAAACTTGTAAATCACGTGCTTGTAAACCATGGGCAATTAAGTTGTAAACCAATGGAAAAACTTGTAAACTAATGCTTATGACTTACAAATCAAATGCAATAGCATGTAAACTAAGTGCAAATAACTTGTAAAGCTAATCTGTGCATAAAAGTTGATTCACAAGTTTATTTGCATTTGGTTTGGAAGTTCTAAGCATGAATTTACAAGTTTTTTTTTCCACAGTTTACAGGTTTTCATCACGAGTTTACAAATTTTTTTAACATGATTTATTAGTGTTTTGGAATTGGTTTATAGGTATTATGCACTTAGTTTACAAGACCTATAAACTATTGCTTAAAACTTGTAAACAAAGTGCCAAATAAAAAAAAGTAAACCATGGACAAATGACTTATAAACCCATGCTTGAGTCTTACAAACCAAGTACAATAAATGTCTAAACCAAGTGTAAAAACTTGTAAGCCCAATGCAATAAATTTGTAAACGTAGTGCAAAAAACTTGTAAACCAAATGTAGATCTTGTAAACCAGAGCTTAATCATAAAAACCAATTAAAAAAGCTTGAAAACCAGTGCGAAAAAACTGTAAAGTCATTCAAACAATTCTTTTAATGGCCTGAACTCTAGCAGCAAAACATAATAACTTCTTTTAATCAAAAACAAATTCTAACAACCATAAACTAGTTCACTCTATGCGCAAATCAACAAACCTATCCCCAAAACCAATTTATTCAAACATAATAACCTAAAAACTAGCAATAACATGCATTTGCAAGGAATTTTCCCTATGTAGTCAGAAGTCATCGCAAGAGGAGGAGACTTCGAGGTGAGGAAAAAGGGCACTTGTGCAGGTTTGCAAAGGAAAAGGACAGAGTCTCATGCGATTGATGGTGAAGGATAGAGGTGATGCTTGCAAGCCATCGACGGAGAGAACGGATGTCACAACCCGATTTGGGCACGTGACCAGCATGTGAGTAATCCTATCCCCACATAAGCGTTGTGACCTATGCATTACTTTATATGCATATTTAAATAGGAAAATTCACGTAAAACAGAATTTCATTTTTGTACATACAAATCACCTATTTTTTGAAATCAATATATTTATAATTGAAGTCTCATAATCAATATTTAATGTCTGAAATCATCGCATCATCCATGCGCAAAATATAAATATGTATCAACCACTCTTATCACATTTGTTCAGAAATAACCAAATCCGTTAAGTACAACCCATAATATAATCAAATATGCAAAATGCAAAATAATCCCTATATGAAACAGGACTCCTACATGCAATGACACTGGAGCACTCTATAGAATCGAGAATGCTTCACTCAAGTGAAGCTCACCAGCGGATTCTTTATTGCTGCTGGGAAGTAAGAGGCTAGGAAGAATCTACAGCAGCAGCTGTGTATATATATATATATATATATATATATAACCAAATCATTATTTGTCTTTACCATCAACAACAGTACCTAACTAGAGAAATAGGAATCTCTACTCTATAGTTCTTTAAAACTGAAATGTGTTGCTCTATGATCCATCAGGGACCTAATGTGGACACCTAAACAGGTTTCATTCTCTACTCTATGAGATTGTCCTTTGGACAACTTGGTACCAAGGTTAACAATCATTCAGCCGTTAAACCGCCGTCTATGTCTCTATAGCTACTATATAACAATAACTAGGAAACTAAGTTCTTTCTCTATATTTCACAAGGGCTTCTACCCTAGGGTTCAAAACTTTCTTATACAAGAGTATCCAGAGTACCAGTAACCATAAAATCAACATAACAACTTTCAATATTTATGATTCATAAATCAAATATTCATAATCTCATTCAAAAATAGTGGTCCCATGGTTTAATCACAATCATGTTCATGCTTTCTTTCAAACAACATTTCCAAAATCTTGCAATTCAGCAAAAATATCAAATTTCTTTATAGTAATCACTAAAACCATGCATAAAGCCATATTTTCATGAAAATACTTCTAACGTTCAACATAGAAGTCATATATGTGAACTCATTCACCCAGAGTGGTAGAATAAACAGGATTGACACCAACAGGACCTTCGGAGTGGTACTATTATATGCCAGTAAAGCAACAAAACTCTAGATCAATCTCAAAATAACTCTATTCTAACCCCATCAATGGTGGAAGAGCACTATGACATAATAACAAAGAGGAACCTAAGATCTAACCCTAAGAACAAGAGAATAATGGAAGAAATAGGAAGCAAAATTAGTAGAATCTCTTACCTTTAAGCCTTGAAAGTGAAAGATTGGAGTTAGATTGATGAAAATGGCATGAAGGAGGGGTAGAATGGTGTAACAAGGCGAGGGTTTGCGTTTTTGGGGGGTGGGATCATGTTTTGTGGTTTGGAACCCGAAATGGAGGTTTTTATTAGACTGTTGACTGCTGCAGTGCTAAATGAGGGCTGCAACGCTCACCAGAGAGCATGAAAATCGTCCCTTCCACTGCCTTACTGTTCCACAGGCATTGCAGCGCTAACCAGAATCGTTTTTCACTCTCTAGGATGGTCTCTCACTCCCCAGGATGAACTCACTTAGTTACATTTCTTTTACTCTCTATTAACTTTAAAACATAAATGTAAATAAAGAAATATCCCCCATTTGGATTAAAATAAAATATCTAAAAAATCAAAATCCCAACCAATCAAAATCTAAATTTTAGGTTTTAGTTCAAATTCGGGAATTTTTACGATTTTTAAAACATGAGGGCCAAAAAGGAAATATTTAAAGGTTTCATAAAATTCTTTAAAAACCGTTCTTTAATTTATTTTCCTCTTTGGAATAATTACCGGGACTCTTAATTTCAGAAATATGATTCTATCATATAGCTCTCTAAAGAAGTGTAGGATCTCAAACTTAGTAAAATTCAAAACTCAAATTTATCTAAGGACACGCGTGTTGCTCTACGCATTCCTAGGTAACAATATACTTAGGGTAAGAGTAGGAGTTAAGCACAATGAGAGGGGGAGTTGAGGCAAATGGTAGACTGGAATTCACAGAAGTTGGAAGTTAAGGGAGGGGGAGAGAGAGGAAACATGTTTTGTTGTTATTCAATTTGCATTTGTGAAAAAAAATATTTTGAAATTTTATTAAAATTACATCAATGTCATTCATATATAATACACGACTATAAGTAAATCTTGTCATTTTCCTCCTTTCATCTATGATGGAACCATAAGTGTTTGCCTTAGAGTTGGGTATATAACATTATTTCAAGGTGTAAGCTCTATGCGTTTGACTCTCAAACGCAAGTTGACCAAAGTAAGAAAATTTTTATTTTCTATAAAAGCATATTGGGAAGCACAATTTTTCATCCTCACATGTGAAAAATACTAACCATACGAGCACCTAATCGTGTTGATATTAAGTATCTTTGAATATTGATATAAATAAGGAAATATCTATCAATACCTTCATTATATCTTAGAATATTTCATATCATATCTTAAATTGATTGATATTTATATAGGTTGATTATGTTATTATAATTAGACTTTATCTTCAACTTATAAATAGGATTACCTTATTACAATCACAACATATAATATCAATATAGTTTTAGATTACCATATATCTCTATTCTCTCTTTTCTTCCTCCACTATCTAAAACCCTTAATTTCAACGGATATAAAATGTGTTCAAATTTCAAATTATTGGAAGGAGAGAACTCATATTGATGATAGTAGTGCTGAAATGTACAATGAAGAAAAAAACGGAAAAACTGGGCTTCGAAAGTGGAAAATCTCAAAGCTGAGATCAAAAGAGAAAAGAAAAGCAGAGAAATTTCAGGACACTAGTGGGCAACAGCTACTAAGTCTCAACATTACCAATAAGCTCACATGCTGCTTAGGCGTACCACATATGCTGCAAAAATCACTATCTCTATTCATACAGAATAAATGTACATCACGGTAAGGGAATCTAAGTAAAAAATACTCTTATTATCTCCATCCTTGTCCTTCTTGATCTTCAAACAAGTCCTCAGGGGGGTCATAGATGACCATATCTGGGAAAATCTCCAAGAAGTCATCTTTTACTTTCTCTCTTAATTCTGGGAATGGAAGGAGTCCTTTTAATATCACGCGAAAAGGCAGCGAAAGAGGGGGCTCAGGAGATTGTCTCATTTTCTCATATATGTTCATGGCCTCTGACGGCAATCCACTATCTAGAAAAGCTCTAATGATGTCTCCAAATGTGTGCTGATCAAACAGAACACCCTCTCCCTCCAAATCTTGCCAAACCCTCTTCGCTTCTTCCACCCTTCTGTTTCTTGCGAGCATCATAAGCATGTCCCTGTAGAAGAACATATCTGGCCGGTACCATATTTCTTTGCGCACTATATCATACAACTGAGAGATGAAAGATTCGTCAGCAAATGCATATACACATAACAGGATACAACTGTCATGATATGAGCAATAAACAGCCGATGCATATCAAAATATCAGAACAAATAGTTAACTAAATCAAAGGCAACACCAAGTATTCTGTACTTAACCGATAAAATGTAACATGCAGTGAAAGCTTCTGCATTGTTTTTTTCTTTTCCCTTTTTCTATATTGATTCAATTTATACTAGACATTTACTACACATTAAGGTTAAATAAGTAATCTTCAGTAAGAGGATGAAACAAATTAATTCAATACAACAAATTAAATTGTCCAAAATAAATTTCTTCCCTCCTAAGTATCCCCCTAAATGAGTACGTGAAAGATTAGCTGGACAGTTGATATTCAGAATTTAATTTCAAAATAAATTAATAAATTATAAATAAATAAACTGTAGTGTTATCTTCTAGTAAAAGGAAAGAAGCAGTGAAACTTGTCATAGCATCCAACTTTAAGCTTGAGCCACTCAGTTGAGGCCAAGATAGGGCAGAAAACTAAATGAAAGTAACTCATAGCTAAGTTCGAACCTTCATAGAAGGGGTTTTCCATTCATCCATGCAAATATTAAAAAAAAACCCAAGATTAAATATATTTTACCCCTCTAAACTTAGGCCATGTGCAATTTACACTTTAATTTTTCAAAACATGAATCACGACACCCTGAACTTTTCAAACGGTGTAAAAGAACCCTCAGTATAATTTTAGCAATTGGTGAATATATGATTTATGTCCACTTTACCTCCTGATGTTTCTAATTTGGGTAACCTAACATGTTGCTTGTGAATTCTCATGTACAATTAACCGTTTGATTTTTTTATTGTGTACAACCCAACGTTCTATTATGACTTAAAGTTTTACACAGTTTGAAAAAGTCACGAGTTTTTGTATAGTTTGGAATGTTCAGAGTGGCAATGCAGGTTTTGAAAAGTCATCTAGGGTTTGATTCCTCTTATTCCTATTCTTCTAATTAATGTTACACTTTAGCAACCACAAAAAAGGTGGGCTTATGCCTTGTCCATGCTTTAAAGCTAAAGGGTTTTATTAAGAATACCAAATCATCACCCTATTGGTCTGGTTCTCTTCTTTGTGATAATACTATTTATTCAATCCAGAAAGAAATAGTGCATTTGTGAACTAAGTAAACTTCATTTTGGACTAGATATGTCAGTATAATCATTGGCCATACAGCTGACTGACTAGTAGGGAAAAGGATAAAAGAAAAGAAAAAAGATTATATTGCTAGGATTACTAATGTCGAGGACCAACTTTCCCTGCAGCCTAAAATATTAGATGAAACCACATCAACCCACGCATCAACCTTTTGGATTTGAAGTAGAGACAATGCACATGGCCACTTTATTATCTCATGTCAAAATTCAATTACTTTTATTGCAAGAATAAGGGCAGGAAAAAATCAAACTCTCGACCACTTCATCATTCAGGTTTTCTATGATACCATATCATGGAGCAACTCCACCAAAAGCTTAAGCTATTGGTGATTGGTTCTTATATCTCTAACAACTAAAACCAAAAAATGTACCACTCTTCTAGCATCTAGTCCTCGAAACTCCATAATCCTTCACTAACTTTAACTTGACACAAAATGCCTTGAAACTCCTACCACATAAATAGCAAGGAAAGGAACTGAAACCTCAACAAATTTTAAATCTGCCAGTCAGTTTCATGCATGACAGGACAGAGCACTAAAAACAGAGACAAGTCATATAGCAGATTTCTGGTTAGAAGTTTAAAGGGCGATAACAGCTAAATTGGAATTGATAAAAAGAGAGAGTAACAATCAAGAAAGGGACAAATCTGGGTGGAAAAATATGAAATCAGATCTGCCTGATTGCGGCAAACACTGAATCCAATCACTAGCTTCTTCAAAGTAATCAACACATCATGGTTCTGAAAAACTAGACCGGATCAGCTAGTCCAACTGGTTGAACAGGGAACTGGTCCCCAGGCGGGTTCGTGCGACGGTATAAGAATCAGGAATTTGAAAATTGGTGAATTGGCTAGGCCAGCACCACTCAAGGTTGAACCAGTCTAGATCTATATTTTTTGCATAATTTAAATTTATGTAATTATCATACATAATTATATACATAATACATTATTATATATGTTTATAGATAATTATAAAAGTTAATCTATATTTAATTTTAATTCGGTTTGATTATGATTGAACCATTAAACCTTGAACCAGTCCCTGAACTGGTTTAGTGACCAGTTCAGATTTTAGAACCTTGCAACACATGAAGGATATTCAATTGAAAGGTTTACTTCTACTCTCGTAAGGAAAAGGCTAAGAATATATCTAAATTTGCTTTTAACTATTCAGAAAGAATTAAAGCAGCATATAAACAATCTCCTGTCCTAATGCTACATGTTGAACTCCCTAAATGTAAAACCAGAACAAAGTAAGAAATAGACCAAAAAAGCATACAGAGACTCATGGAACAAATCACCACAATGCTTGGCTAATGAATATTTCCTAATAGATTCTAATTATCTAAAACATCCTCAAAAGATTTCTTCTTCCAAGAGGTTGTTTAAATCTGATAGCAGGAGACTGTCATTGATTCTAGAAGAAAAAGAAATTGGCAATATCTAAGGTCAGGCCAAACAGGAACTTCAAGCAAAAGCTCCACTGCACAAACAGTGATTGAACGGGTACCATATTAGTATCTGTTCTCACCAAGACTTTTGCCAAATAACAATCACAGAAAGAATGCATACCAACATCAATATCCAATAACTCTACCCAACATCCAGCAACAAAAGATTCTAACTCCAAAAACAGGGCAGAAAACTGATAGTGTCTGATGGTATTTCACCAGAATACGGAGAGAGAAAAATAAATAAAAAATTCAAGGGCAAATCTCCCGATTACATACCACAGCAACAGGGAAATACAGAAAGCTGATATGGAAGTGTTCAAAATAAAAAACATTCACGTGTCTCCGTCTAACAGCTCTAGTTTATGGAAGAGATCATGAGTTGGTGTCAAAGTCTCTAATCCCAAGTGATCTAAAGTTCCATTTGTGTTACCCATTCTTTTAAATAAAAAGTTAAATTACAGCACAAAGTAAGACAATAGACCTGTAACTTGTCAACGCTACAAGCCCAATAGGCTCTTACTTAAGGGGAAGTGTTAGATACAAAACCATTCATATGCCTCTCTACCTTACAGCTCCTTCAGGAAATATGCTTCATGAATTAGTGAGAAAACTTGTTCTTTTGTCCCGATTGGCATCGGCCAGCCCTACTCTACCCAGATTGCTCAATGCCCTCCCCATGACCCTCTCTACCCTTCATAATCATGTTTCCTTGCATGATCCCACCATCCGCTCCATCACTATTCACCAATCCTCTCATGCCGTTGCCAGATGCCCATTCCATTAGCTACCTCTACTTCTACTCTAACCAAATTGTTATTCTCCTCTCTGTCCCTATTCCCTTTGTTCATTCTCTTGTTGAGATGGATTAGAGGCTCATCAATTGGTGGCCCACTGAAAATCAACCAAACAAACCCAAGAGTCCAACTTTTTCATGAACAGGAAATTAGTTGGTACAATTAGCTGTGGGCACCCACCAATCCGGAAGAACATAAGCAACATGTAACGACACCTTTTTTTCATGTTAAATTCTTCTTACTTCTTGCTTTGACTCAAAAGTTAAGTGAAACAAAAACGTTATCAAGCATGCCTTCAAATATCAAATTGGGATATTTGCAATGCCAATCTGCCCCAATATTTGATCTGATCATTCCTAGATTGCCCTTGAAACCTACAAAATATAAACCTACCAACAAAGTGATAACTGCCTCAACCACTAAATAATCTACTATAAACCACCCTTTAACATCAACAACCACCTTGGACTCAATTAGAGACCATTGATGACTCCATAAACCATTCTCCAGCAAACACCCCAGCAGCTGCTGCCTGCAGCAACCAACAATGTTGTTCACCGCACTAATCTAACAATAATATCTGCGTTGAGATCAAAGATAACAGATGACATAGCATAATCTAAAACTGTGACAGAGCTCAAGTCCATTTTGAAAACACAGTTGCTAAAGAAGTGAGATGTAAGGGAATAGTAAAAATGTAGCAACCCGTTGAGATCAAGAAATTTGACTGCAAGTGACTATACACTGTAAGTACTAATTAGCAAAAAGCCGAAAACAGTTCTTTAGATAGATCCTTCCAATGAAGCAACCAAAAAACAAAAGAAAAAGCGACACCCAACAAGAACTGCAAAATAACCACTAGCCAAGAACCAAAACGAAGCTAAGCAGACCACCATATCTAATACAAGTTGGAATGTCACTACAAATATTTCAGGCAGACCAGACACCAAAGGGCATGGCATTCTTTGCTTTGCCCAAATTCTCCAAGATGGCATACCGTTACGTTACCTTCATTGTATTATCATATTGCACACTCATTTAGGAAAATTCAACAATTTCCAAACCAAACCAAACAGAGGGTGTTCACTTTGATTGTGGAGGACGAGGAAGACAGAAGTATCCCTAAGGACCCTAACAACGGCAATATAATTAAATAAAATAAAAAATCATTTAACAAATTAGAGAATCATAAACAGTCTCACTAGTTCCCCTTGACAAGTAAAATTATGTCCCAAACTTTACAATCGTTCATCACATTTCAAGGGCGAAACAACTGAAGTTCTAGCCTCAAACAGCAAAAAGGGGTTGTAAATTTCCATCAAATGAAAAGAAAAAACAGAGTCAATGGAGCATAGCGGAATAATTACTCCACTCCATTGTTTGGGTATTTTTCATTCCATCTCATTCCGCCGCCCATTTTGGAGCCGAAGAAAGTTGAGAAGAATGGATAGAATTGGATGGAATGAAGTCCATCAATCTCCGCTTCATTCCATCCAAGTTTGGCAAATCCAAACAATGGAGCAAGCTAAAATACCACTCCGCTATGCTCCACCCAACTCCATCAATCCAATCATAAAAGGGCAGGCAAGGACGGACCTTCATGGAGAGAAAGACCTGATCCTGTCTCTGGAACTCAGCGAGGACGGCGACGAGGTCGGACTTGAGCAGGCGGGAAACATGGGACAGGATGAAGCGGTGGAGGCGGACGGGGTCGGACTGGAGGCGCTTCAGCTCTTTGGCAGCGATGAGCCCTTCTTTGCCCATCTCTTTCTTCCGCCTCCATATCGAAAGGCTCGGCCTCGACGCCGCCGAACCCGATACGTAACGGGGAGAGGAAGTAAGGACGGTGGCCACAGAAGAAGAAGCTCTCCTCCATGCAAGACGCAGCAGCATTACTTTTTGACTTAAAACACCTCCTTTGCTTATGATTCCAGAACAAACAGACTATCCTATCTCACAAATCAATGGTAAAGGAGGCTTTTTTTTTTTTTTACCAATTTAAAAGTTATAAAAAAATCATTTAATACCAAACTTCCATTTTTTATAGATTAATTTAGTATATCCATTCTTTCACTATATAGACTAAATCGGTTAGATAGTACACAAAGAAACCAGAAAACTCTCAATAGATTTCAGTTTGTAAAAATTGGATTTGGCTCTTTTAAAATGGCCAACTTGTGGTAAAGTATAAAAATTGGAGGTTAATCCCTTTATACCAATAACTTTATAATGGATGCAGCATGTGTAAATACAATAGAATGATCACATATTGGTAAACATTTACTTTTGCACTTTATAAACCTCCTAACTTGAGTGAAATCCGCAAAAGTCGGTTAACTCTATAGATGTCACGACCTAATCTTAGGTCATGATTGGCGCATAGGTTAGATGAATTCACCTAACCCAACAAGCCTAAAGATATGGTCCCACTAGGTAAATTACAAACTTAAATATTTTGGCTATTGAAAATCCAACAGCACCTCCGCCAAAAACTGAACAACTCATATATCAAATTTAACCTATTATACAATGTAGCATCATAATCCATATTCAACAGCCAGTATATTCCAGTTATATACCTACTAAGGACCAATTATACAAAAACTCATGTTTAAACTCTTATTCTTACATGTAAATCAAAATATTCAACCTATGTCCTACAGCTACAAAATGCTAGAGTCAACAACCAAAAAGTCTCAACTGACAAGAGAGGCCTCCCAAAAAGAATATCCTGGACAAACAGCAATTTCAAGGACCTGCTACTCAGCTACCTGAAAATCTGGAGGAAAAAGGAGGGGGTGAGTCAAACAGAACTAGTGAGGACTATAAACAAAGTGGACAAAAAGGAGAAACCAATCAGCGCACGAGCATTTAAAATAATACGAAATAGCCTGTAAATCATGCAAATTTCTAAAACCCATTAATAAAAATAATAATTCACAATTTCCATATTTCTTCCATAGTTTTAAAAGAAGTTCCATTCGAAATTTCATTTTTCAGTATAATCTCAAAAATAGTTAATAAATATATTTTCTCACTATTTTCATCAATTCTTTATTCTCACATCAAAGTTACTTCATCATCAAATACTCAAATACTCAAATACTCATGAGGATTACATAAGAAGCATAAATCTTATTTGAGGAGTAATCTCAACCCGTCATTTACAAGGTTTATTAGTTCTCAAATAAGGCTCTTTCAAATTTTATCTCACTAAAAGAAACTATGTGCGCATAGACCATTACATCTCTTCACTACAGCAAGCAGTAATGCCATTATATTTCTTCACTATGTTGAGCCGTATTGTCATTATATCTCTTTGCTATGGTGAGCAGTATTGTTATTATTTCTCTTCACTATGGTAAGTGGTATTGTCATTATTTCTCTTCATTAAGGCTAGTAGTAGAGATAGCAATAAGTTCAACCAAATCATCAAGTCATATTTAATAACCATCATAGTTAAGAAAATCAACTAATCAAACCAACAAAATAATCCAAGTAGCTTTGAATAAATTTTTTTTATCAAATCTAATAAGTTAGTTTCTCCCATAAAAATAATTTAGAATACTGCCCCTATATAAATAGTTACTCACAATATAAAGGAATCAACTGGGCCTCTCCCTAACAGCTTCGGAGGGAATAGCTCGTTCCACGTCCAGGACCGCTACAGCGGTCATAAGTGATCAGGCACGGGGGCGGGGAGCGCCTAGACCGCTATAGCGGTCATACACCGCTATAGCAGTGTCAGTTTTCCGAAAACAGTGCAAAACGCGTTATTTCACTTGCTGAGACCTCCTCCTTATACTGAAAACCCTCCCCCACTCATTTTTTCCCCAATTTTTGCCCGAACCAGCAGCCCCCAAAACCCTATTTCTCTCTTTTCTCTCAATCAATCATCAATCCATCTTCCTCAAGCTTCAAGGTATGTGTTTGTTGATAGATTTTGGTCTCTTTTTTTCCATTTCCTTCATGTTCTTAGTATGGGTCTTTGTTTTCTCCCATTGTTGTCAAGTGGGGGTTCTCCCCCAATGTTATTAGAATTAGTTTATGAAAATCTAGAGCTACCCATAGATTGTTAATGAGTTTTATGGTTATAATAGTTGACGTTGGTGCCCTCCCGGCTCCCCGGAGCTCAGTTGGAGTTGACGCCACCTATTCCTCCCCCTCCAGGTGAGTGGGTTTGAACCCTTCTCCTTAGTTTCCACATTATAACAATATGTTCTTGCATTATTGTTGATAAATATGAAATTAGAGACAGGATCAAGTGTATGTTATGGTTTTACATGAATATGTCAACTTAGAAAAATTATGATTTATGACAAAGGCATGAAAATGAAATTTAGAAAACCATGGGACCATGATTGTTATATTGTATGTTATGAAAAAAAATTTGTTTCGCATGCTTGAGAAGAGATTTATGAAAGAGATATACATTATAAATTTAGAATTTCACTATGCTTTAAGACTTGGTAGTTTTTCTATTTATTAATCGTCTTATTGAAGTATTAAGCAGAGCTAAGTTAAAGAGTATAAGATTTAATGAGTTGTTATTTTATTACACCTGGTTTAAAGGTTTATGATATCTTATTATTTCAAGACTTTAGATTTCAAAATAAGATTCTAGAATATTCAGTTAATGTAGCCTTATACATTAGAGAACTATGAACAATAGTGTGACTAGTTTTATGAATAAATACATCAAATGATTTCCAAGTTTATGATTTTGAGCCCTAGTTTTTGAAATATGATATTAGAGATTTTAAGTATATGAAAATATATTAGCACAAGATATAAATTTAAAACTTTAGTTTTATGGTACCAAGAGGTACGGAATTCAATATGATTCTTAGCAACTGTCAGATACATAGTCTGTGGGCTTGAAATCGGAATGCCTACAAGTGGTGAACCCTTGGGCTCGATTTTCATAGTCACAGTTATGCTAAAGTCAGATTGTTAGAGTTATGTAAATCCATAACTCTCAGTGTACTAAGATTTAGGGGCTCTGCTTCGTCAGGGACATAGTACCCACTGTTCAGTTATGGTTTTTGACAAACTAGTTTAGTCGGTAGAGATAAAGAGATAGACTGTGAGTTAACGGCAGTTATTCTGTTAACCTTGGTATACCAAGGCCCACAAGGGGCATTTTATCTACATACTAGACTAGTCCACGAGGGACATGGTTCACGAGGAACCATTATGGGCTCTAGTTCACGAGAGACTGAGCACTCACCTCATAGTTTATGATTCTTTAACTTTTATTATTATTATTATATATGTATTTATTATTTTCAGCATACTGTTTCCTGATACTCTACCGCACCCTCAGTTAAAAAGGATTTCATGTTTGATTATGAGTTAGAAGTGATTGTTGAAAATGTATAGAATGAAAAGTGTTTTCCTAGTTAGCTATGTATTTAAATATTAAATGGTTTATGACTATTTCATGTATATCATTTATTGTATATTCTTGGTTGTCCCATGTGGGTGATGGGTGAGAGCTCACTCACTGAGTCCGTTGACTCACCCCCTCTCCATTCCTCTCATAGTTGCAGGTACAGACGTCGTTTAGCCATCAGTCCAGTAGCTGCAGTTATCCTTTGGTTAGCTTTGCATTGTTGTAAGGCTTAGTTTAGGATTTCTGCTAGTTTAGAGTGCTCTAGTAGTTTTGTAGGCAGGATCCGAGCCACGCATGTTTTTTTGAGATGTTATAGATAATTTAAGAGATTATGTATTTTTCCTATATGTTTTAGAGCTCTAGAATGTATTTTGAAATATGGGCTATGATTAGAGATTATGTGAAAGCTAATGATAATGAGTTTATGATTCAGTCTTCAAATTTTAGGTTTTAAAGCATGACAAAAATGTGTTAGATTTATATATGTGAATACTTCAGTTTTTATGGATTTGACTCTTATTTTTAATTAGAGAAAATGATATAGATTTGCAAGAAAAATTTCATTTTAAGTATGATATTTCACGATTTTATGCATTTAAAGAGATAAGTCACCCAGAAGGCTTACGTGGGGATGGGATTCCTCACGTGCCGGTCACGTTCCCAAATCGAGTCGTGACACCATTGAATAAAACCCCCAATTTATGGAACCTGGGATTCCTAAATACTAGAGAAAAAATTAAGTCTTGATGTTATCCACTACAACCTACTAATATTAGAACTTCTAACTGACTAGATTTATACATAAAATATCAAACATATATTCATCAACCATTTTTGAGAGCTCACTAGTTTTAGGATATACCAAAAAGTAACAAAAAAATGGATGAGATTGAGATTGGAGACTTACCTCAACCTTTGGAAGCAAGTGGCTATGAAAATTTAATGACAAACCAAGATCACAGTGGAGTTTGTGGGTTGAAAAAATAAATAAAATAAAAGAAAAGGAAGAAGAAGATGAAGGGGATGTTGGGTGAGGGAAGGGCACACAGAGAAAGAAGGTGAGATTTGGGAGGGGAGAGATATGTGAGGTGAGTGTGATACCCATAACAAAAAAGAAAAAGAAAAAGGAGAGGACCACTGTGGACACTAAGTTCTGTGGACTACCACAGAGCTCTCCTTTTCTTTTAATTCTTTTCCTTCCCTTCCCCTTGGCAGAAACTCAGGTTCCCTTTCTTTCTTGTTCCCCTCTATTATTTTCTTCTCCCATAACTCTCTTCCTCTCATTTCTTCCTTCCATTTTCATCTTCTTTGCTTCCATCAACACAAAACATCACCACCACAACCATCATCATCATCTCCTCTTCCTTTTCAACATCATAACCGCTCCTTTCTCTCTCTGTCTCCTATACTCCACTTTCTCTTTCTAACTCCGTTAGAGAGAGCTTGAAGCTCAGGAAGGTGTTGGAGTGATTTTTTTCTCCAATTCTACCTTCGAGGTGGTAAATAAACTTCTACACTACTCTATTTAAATCATTGTAGTTTCTAATTATTTGGGGATATTATTAGGTCTCTTGCACCTTAGAAATTGGGGGTTTTGTGATTTGGGGCTAATTGATGGCGTGGTTAGCTCACAAATATTAATGTTATCTTGTTCCTAGAGCGATAGAGAAATCAGGCATCAACACTTGAATTGGTGGCATCAGTGGAGTTATTCTTCGATTCTTTGAACAATTAGTTGTGAGTAGATTGTATATCTGTAGTTTACTTTATATATACATTTTGATTATAAATATAAAATTAAATAAAGAGTTGAAAGTATGTTGATATAGAAGTAAATAATTTATTTATTGAAAATTTTACTTTATGCTTGATGTGGAAATTTTTAATTGGAGGCTAGAACTTGATTATTATGCCTAATTAAATATTTTTAGTCAAATTGTAATGAATATTGAATTTTAGAACATCTTATATAAATTATTATGTTTGAGTTTATTTTATGTCCATGATATCTCATATAACATGAGGATGGATTTTATGTTGTAAAAGTATCTTGGAATTGGAATTGTGTTGGAAACACCAATAATTGTATTTATGAGAAATGTTAAGCCCATAATTATGATATTGAAACTAGAATTGTGAACTATAAAATTGAAATTAGATTTTGTAATTGAAAATGTTTTGGGAGTGAACTTAAGTAGAAACTATAGCTAACGGCAGGGGCGTTAACCTTGGTGCACCATAGAACTCCAGTTAGCAAGTGAGGTACTAACCTGCATATAGCTATAGCTATGTCTGGACTTATATTTGGCCATGGACCAACTCTAGTTAGTAGGTGAGGTGCTAATCCGCACATGACTTTTATCATGTCTGGACTTGTATGGCCACAGGCCAACTCCAGTTAACAAGTGTGGTGCTAACCTGCACATGACCTTGGGTCATGTCTAGACTTTTTATTGTTCTACTTCGGATAACTCCTCATTATATTTGGATTTATGTGATTATGTAAAAATATATTATCAAGAGATCACATGTTATAACTAGAACTATATTTTCATGAGTATATGCAAATTATTATATTTATTTTGTTTTATAATTGCATTTAGTAAACTATGGATATCTTATCTCTTACTGAATTGCAAAACTCACGATGTTGTCTTTCCACATTTTTCAAATACAGGTGATGATGTTGGTTATGGTGTTCCTCTGGCACAACTTTAGTAAATTCAAAGTTTGAGCCTTTTTGTAAAAGTCATTTTTTGTTATCTCCCATATTTTGTTTTAGCTTGTAGTTATAAGTTGCTCCAAATGTCACATGCAGGATCCTTGGATTTATATTATGCTTATGTTGAAATCTTGTTACTTAGCCATTCAAATTATGTTATGGAAAAAAATATGTAAACTTAATTTGGTTTTATGTTTGAACTATATGTTGTATCATGTTTAATAGAGTTTGAAAACTAATTTGGTACTATGACTGGACTACGTTGAGATATTGTTATATATTAAAATGGCACATTTTGAGAATTTTTTATGCCCATTTGTCATGAATTCAAATAGAAAATATTGCAGGTTGTATTTTATTTGGGGAGTATTCGAAAAACAGAGGAAACTTTGTCTATTTTTATAGAAAATTTTGGGTACAAAGGCTTGCTAGGGAAGGTGCTTCCTATGAGTCGATCATGACCTAAGTTGGGTCGTGACAAAGTTTTTATCAGAGCCTTAAGTTTCCCTATGTAATATGGAGCAAGTGTCCTTTAGTAGAATCATGTTGTATAAATTGTTGCCGGCCCATTTTCATAAAGTGTGACCCTATCAAAGGCTTAATAGGAATGTTTTCTTGAGTCTATTTTTGAATTGTCTGGTCTTATGTCATTCTTATTCTAAAATTCCTTCCTGTGTTTTGCTTCTCTATTCAATCTATCGGTTATGATGCCTCCTCGAAGACGTTAGCGCACTATGAGGCTAGGAGATTATGACGCCGCTGATGCAAAATCTGACCAAGCTCCCTTTTCTCCACCTAGAAGGAAGGGACGAAGCCAGGGTGGAAGTCGTAGAGGTCAAGGCTAGGGTGGCGAACGTATAGGTAATGGCTAGGTAGAGGTTGTAGAAGGACAGCCAGACCCAAGCCTAAACCCGAACACAAACCCGAACCAAAAGAGGAACCCATGAATATGGCCGCTGAGATGCGACAGGTCGATCAGGCCATCAATAACCTAGTGGAGATGTTGAACCATGGTGGAGTAGGTACATCTGTGATATCCCAAATAAAGAAATTATAATTATTATTATTATTATTATTATTATTATTATTATTAATTATTATTATTAAGTGTACCTAGCATTATTATTATTTAACATTATTATTCCTAAGTGTAGCTAGCATTAGCATTATTATTATTAAGTGTACCTAGCATTATTATTATTTAACATTATAATTACTAAGTGTAACTAGCATTATAATTATTATTATTAAGTGTACCTAGCATTATTATTATTTAACATTATTATTACTAAGTGTAGCTAGCATTAGCATTATTATTATTAAGTGTACCTAGCATTATTATTATTTAACATTATAATTACTAAGTGTAGCTAGCATTATAATTATTATTACTAAGTGTAGTTAGCATTATTATTATTTAACATTATAATTACTAAGTGTAGTAAGCATTAATAATATTTATTATTATTATTAAGTGTAGACAAATAGCACTAATATTATTCATGATTATTATATTTGTGTATAAATATATGAGTGTAGGAGTGTGTATGTGTAAGAAATGTTTAGTTTCATTTTGCTAAGTTTTGCTTCCACCTCCTCTAAGTCAAACCTCCTCTAAACCAAACCTCTTCTTAGCCGAACTCATCTCTTGTCAAGCTCATGATCTTCATGGCCGAGCTTCAGTGAGCCTAGCTAATCCTCTCTTGGGATGTTGTGATGCTCCTTTCTTTTAATCTGTGAGATTGGTTATTTGTACCATTCCAATACTTCAGAGTAAAGTTATTAGTAGAAGCACACTCACGACTATCAACGGTGAGTGGGATTAAGCTCATAATCATACTTTTGGTCATTATTAATATTTTTCCATATTATATAAATTATTTATGAAATATTAGAATGATTTATGTCAAGAGAATATATTGTTATGATTATGTATGTTTTAGAAATATTATTACTTTTACAGTTATCATGAAAATTAATCATTTTAGCAAAACTCATGGGACCATAATTGATACCTTGCGTGTTATAGAATATCTTTTTCCTAGTTTATGAAATTGTGAGACCTTAGTTTAATGTTTACAGTAGATATATTAATTATCATGTTTTCAAACTATGTATTTCCTATGAAGATTTTAGAATATTAGATATGATTTATTGAAAGTATTGAATAAAGTATAATTCATAACAATTGTCAGATACATATTCTATTGATTACTGAAATCATTATGTCTACAAGCTGGTGATCCCTTGGTCATGATTTTAGAATCTCAGTTATGCTACAGTCAAATTGTTAGAATTATATGAATTCAGAGCTTTTATATTTATTTGGTTTATGAACAAATTATTTTATATTAATTAGTGAGAAACAGATCAGCGAGTTAACGGCTGCAGGATTGATCGTTAACCTTGGTACCAAGTGGTCCGCTAGAGAACTAGCTCACCCACAATAAGGAACCTAGTGAAGTGTCCATTTATGGGACCTAGTTAGGTGCCCATCAGATTAGCCATTGGCTCAGATTTAGCTATTCAGCTAAGATTATTATGTACAGAATAATTCATGTTTCTCTACTAGTTATTGCCATAGATTCAGTTAATTTATATGTAATTATATATGTAATATATTTCACATCAGTTGCGTGTATATGTTATGTATTTTGTTATTGTCCCGTGTGGGTTGTGAGTGGAGGCTCGCTCACTGAGTTTTGATGAACTCACCCCTCTCTTTTCCTTTCCCTACAAATACAGCTACAGTTTCAGTTGTACCACAGGATCCTAGTAGTTGTGCTACAGCTTCCTTAGTGAGCTTCGCTTTGGAGTGGAGCTTATTGTCAATTATGTCAGTCTAGTAGTGCTCCAATAAATTGTGTAGGCAGGATCCCCGGACATGCATGATATATTTTCAGAATTTCTGTTAATTGTTTTGTTATGTTTGGCTTTGGCCTAGAATATGGATTTTATGCAAATTTATGTTCAGAATTTATGTTTTGAGAACAATTTCATATTATTGAAGTTTTAGTTGAACTTGAAATATTTTGAATAAATTTGGATTATTTATATTAGTCAGTTACGTTACCAGAGGCTTCCGTGGGGACCCAAATCCTCACGTGCCGGTCACACTCCATAGGTGGGTCGTGACAACAGCACAACCACATGATGAGGAAGAACCCCCTAGAAGGAACCGTCAAACTCAAGAAAGGACGTGTCTATTGAATCTTTCCTCAAGTTGAATCCATCTATTTTCTCAAGGAATTTATTAATTGAAGACCCCCCAAATGTTCCTGGATCAAACCACCAAGGCCCTTTGAGCTCTTAGATGCCCAGATGATATGGTGGTAGAGTTAGCATCTTATAATTTGATCAAGGCAGCTAAGCAGTGGTATGAAACTTTGTGTGAGGGTAGGGAGATAGCTATATTTCCACCTATGGGTTGGAATAAATTCAATGATGTGTTCATGATTAGATTTCTCCCCGAAAGTAAAGGACAACACTTAGCTGCAGAGTTTGAGAAGCTGAAACAAACATTGGGCATGTTAGTAACTGAGTATGAAGCTCACTTTTCCCATCTCTCTAGATATGCCCCAGATTTAGTGTCCACTGAGACTAAGAGAGTTCGAAGGTTTGTCTGAGGATCGATACAACCGTTGTTCATAGCTCTTTCACCAAGTGTTGGTAGAATGTCCTATGCTGAAGTTGTGGATGCTGCTTATAGCATTGAGTCTAGAATAGAGGAAAGGAAAGCCTCTTGGGAGATATCTAAGAAAACTAAGATGAAAGGTGCTTTTTCTAGAGGTTCTAGCTCAGGAGGAGGTTACATCACCCCAAGGCAACATCAAGAGCACTCAAGTAGGGCACCTCCTATGGGCTACTCTGATGAGTGCATCGGGCTCCAGATCTTATTCTATTAGCCAGACTCAAGGGAGCATGCAAGGATCCAAGCAATCAGGCCCTATGAGGTCATTATACAGAACCCATTTTGGGTTTTATCATGAAAACAAAAGGGCATTTATGGTTGTGGACAAACAGGTCACTTCTTGAGAGATTGTCCATGCTCAAGAGAGGCCCAAGGTCAGAATTTAGCCCATCAAGCCATACCAACATCATCTCAATTAACCCTTTTCTCAAGGAGTTCTTTTGGTTCTGGTGGTAGAGTAGTTGGTGGTAGAGGCGCTAGTGGCAGAGGGTTAAGCCGTAGCAATAGAGGTCAACCCTAGATATTTGCAATGACGAGACAGAATGGTCAGGCATCCAATGAAGTGGTTGTAGATACAATCCAAGTTTGGTCTTTGCACAATATGGGTTCCACACATTCATATGTGTCTCCATATTTTGCATCTTGCTTTGGCGAGCAACTTGAGTTGTTGGAAAACCCATTTTGGGTTAGTACTCCAATGGGAGAATATTTGTGGGTCCAGTTAGTATTCTGGTCTTGTGTTGTTAGCGTGAATTGTGTAGACACCTTAGCTGATTTGAAGCTTCTTGAGATGGTTGATTTTGATGTTATCCTAGGCATGGATTGGTTAGCTCCTTGTCATGCCAATGTCAGTTGCTATTCCAAGGTAGTGAGGTTTGATGTTCCAAATAGTCCGTCTTTTGTATTTAAAGAAGATAGTTATCTTACCTGAGCTACTCTGATCTCATTCATGAGTGCTTTGCATTTGATGAATAAAGGCAATCAAGCCTTCCTTACGGTAGTCAAACATGTTGACGCTGAAATGCCTAGCATTGACCAAGTCCCCATGGTTAAAGCATTCTTAGACATGTTTCCAAATGAATTACCAGAATTGCCTCCTGAAAGGGAGGTAGAGTTTAGTATGAACTTGGCCCCAAAAGTTCAACCCATATCCATCCTTCCTTACCGCATGGCTCTTGTCAAATTGCGGTAATATAAAGATCAGTTACAAGATATGCTAGAGAAAGGTTTCATCCGTCTGAGCACATCCCCGCGGGGAGCTCCAGTGCTTTTTGTGAAGAAGAGAGATGGTTTGATGCGATTGTGTGTGGACTACCGGCAACTTATTAAACTCATTGTGCGTAATAAGTACCCACTACTGAGGATTGATGATATATTCGATCAGTTTCAAGGAGCTTCTTGTTTCTCTAAAATTGATCTTAGCTTTGGGTATCATCAACTGAAAATCAAAGATGAAAATATTCTTAAGACTACCTTTCGTACCCATTATGGGCACTATGAATTCTTGGTGATGTCTTTTGGCTTGACAAATGCCCTATTTACTTTTATGGATTTGATGAACCATGTGTTCAAACCATTCCTGGATTACTTTGTGATCGTCTTTATCGATGATATCTTGGTATATTCCAAGAGTATGAAAGAACATGAATGCCATCTAAGGATTGTATTGCAACCTTTGAAGGATCACAAGCTTTGTGCCAAGTTCTCGAAATGTGAATTTTGGCTTGATCAAGTGGCTTTTCTTGGTCACATGCTATCCAAGGATAGGATTATGGTGGATCCGAAAAATGTTGAAGATATCCAGCAATGGCCACGACCTACTTCAGTTACTGAGATTTGTAGTTTTCTAGGATTGGCAAACTACTACCGTTGATTTGTTAAGGACTTCTCAAGAATTTCTATACCATTGACTAAGTTGACTCAAAAGAATGTGAAGTTTCAATGGTCAGATGCACGTGAGAAAAGTTTTCAAACACTTAAGGCTTGTCTAACCTCAGCACCTGTGCTTGTCTTACCTACCGATTTCGGAGGTTTCTCAATTTACCGTGATGCCTCTCAAATAGGACTTGGTTGTGTTTTGATGCAACACGGCCGAGTCATTGCTTATGCATCGTGGCAGCTAAAGAAGCATGAACAAAACTATCCCACTCATGATCTAGAGATTGCAACAGTAATTTTTGCTTTGAATATTTGGAGACATTATCTTTGTGGTGAAATATGTGAGATTTACACTAAGAGTCTAAAGTACGTATTCCAGCAAAGGGACTTGAACCTAAGGCACCAAAGGTGGATGGGGTTACTTAAGGATTATGATTGCACTATCTTGTATCATCCTAGTAAGGCTAACATTGTAGCGGATGCCTTGAGTTGGGAATCTATGGGTAGTTTGGCTCATATCGCTCTTGGAAGGAGGTTGTTAATAGAGGAAGTTCACAAGCTTCAAGCTAGTAGTGTTAAGTTTGACTTAGGGAGTCCGGGATAATCTTGGCTCATGTTAGGGCCCAGTCATCCCTCATGGAGCAAATTAAAGCACTTTAAACCAAAGATCCTAGATTGCTTAAGCTGCGAGATGATGTCAGAAGTAGGGCAACCTTTGAGTTTATGATGGATCAAGAAAGAGTACTTCAATTTGGTAATCGACTGTGTGTACCCGATACCGGAAATCTTAGGAAGACCATTTTGGAAGAAACTCACAATTCTAGGTACTCTATACATCTAGGCTCAACCAAGATGTATCAGGATCTGCGGCAATTTATTGGTGGGAAGGCATGGAAAAGGATGTTGGTGACTTCGTGTCTCATTGTTTGGTTTGCCAACAAGTTAAGGCTGAACATCAGAGGCCCGCATGATTGCTTCAACAGATAGAAATACCTTAATGGAAGTGGGAATGGGTCACTATGGAGTTTGTGACAGGGCTACCCTGCACCATTAAAGGGTTTGATTTTGTATAGGTCATAGTAGATCATATGACTAAGTCAGCTCACTTTCTTCTAATAAAGACCACCTATCATGCTCATCAGTATGCACAGTTGTATATTGATAAGATTGTTAGACTCCATGGAATTCCGATTTCCATCATATCTAATCACGGGGCCTAGTTTATAGCTCATTTATGGAGAGCTTTCCAAGAAGCCCCAGGATCTCTGCTTGATCTTCATACAGCTTTTCATCCTCAAATGGATACGTAATCTGAATGAACCATTTAGATTCTGGAAGATATACTCAGGTCATGTGCTTTGGATTTTTGCAAAAATTGGAGTAGGTACTTACCTTTTATAGAGTTTTCATATAACAACAGCTACCAAGCCAGCATGCAGATGACATCTTTTGAGGCTTTGTATGGGAGACGTTGCAAATCTACCATAGGTTGGTTTCAAGTTAGTGAAGCTAAGATGCCAGGTCCTGGCCTTGTACAAGAGTCTCTTGATAAGGTTCATTTGATCAAGAGCGACTCTTAACTACTCAGAGTAGGCAGAAAACCTATGCAGATCATAGAAGGCATGACTTGGAGTTCTCTGTGGGAGAACATGTCTTTCTTCAAGTTTCCCCCATGAAAGGAGTTGTAAGATTTGGCAAGTAAAAAAAGCTAAACCCTCACTACATTGGCCTTTTTGAAGTTCTAAGTAGGGTTGGTGCAATGGCATACTATCTAGCATTATCCCCTGAATTATCCCTAGTTCATCTAGTGTTTCATGTCTCCATGCTTTGAAAATATATTCCCGATCTGTTTCATGTGATCTCTTCTCAAGTGATCCAACTCGATAAGAAATTGTCCTATGAGGAAGAACAAGTGGTCATTTTGAACCACTAGGTGAAAAAGCTGCAATCAAGGGAGGTGGTGTTAGTGAAGATGATTTGGAATAATCATTCTAGAGAGGAAGCGACTTGGGAAGTGGAAGAGGCTATGCAAGCCAGATATCCGCATCTGTTTGATTCTTGAGATATATGTCTTACACCCGAGCTCATTTGAAAATTTGGGGACCGAATTTCTTAAGGGGGAAGAATGTGACACCCCGTAAGAAGAAAAAAAAAAAAGAAAAAGGAGAGAACCACTGTGGATATTAAGTTGTGTGGTCTACTATAGAGCTGTCCTTCTCTTTTAATTCTTTTCCTTCCCTTCCCCTTGGTAGAAGCTCACGTTTCCTTTCTTTCTTCTTCCCTTTTATTCTCTTCTTTTCCCATAACTCTCTTCCTCTCATCACTTCCTTCCATTCTTCATCTTTTTTGCTTCCACCAACACAAAACATCACCACCACCTCCATCATCATTATCTCTTCTTCCTTTTCAATATCATAACCGCACCCTTTTCTCTTCGTCTCCTCTACTTCACTTTTTCTAACTCCATTAAAGAGAGCTTGAAGCTTAGGAAGGTGTTGGAGTGATTTTCTTCACCAATTCTACTTTCCAAGTTGTAAATAAGCTTATACACTACTTTATTTAAATTATTGAAGTTTCTAATTATTTTAGGGATACTATTAGGTCTCTTGCACCTTAGAAATTGGGGGTTTTGGTGATTTGGGGCTAATTGATGTTAATTGATGGCGTAGTTAGCTCACAAATATTAATGTTATCTTGTTCTTAGAGCGATAGAGAAAGTGGGCATCAACACTTGAATTGGTGGCATCAGTGGAGTTATTCTTTGGTTATTTGAACCACTAGTTATGAGTAGATAGTGTATCTGTAATTTACTTTATGCATAATAAATTTTGATTATAAATATAAAATTAGATGAAGAGTTGAAAGTATGTTGATATAGAAGAAAATAATTTATTTATTGAAAATTTTACTTTATGCTTGAAGTGGAAATTTTTAATTGGAGGCCAGAACTTGATTATTATGCCTAATTAAATATTTTAGTCAAATTGTAATGAATATTGAATTTTAGAACATCTTATATAAATGATTAAGTTTGAGTTTATTTTATATCCATGATATCTCATATAACATGAGGATGATTTTATGTTGTAAAAGTATCTTGGAATTGGAATTGTGTTGGAAACACCAATGATTGTATTTATGAGGATTGTTAAGTCCATAATTATGATATTGAAATTGGAATTATGAACTATAAGATTGAAATTAGATTTTGTAATTGAAAATGTTTTGGAAGTGAACCTAAATAGAAACTGTAGCTAATGGTAGAGACGTTAGCCTTGGTGCACCATGGAACTCCAGTTAGCAATTGAGGTGCTAACCTGCACATAGCTGCAGCTTTGTCTAGACTTGTATTTGGCTATGGGCCAACTCCAATTAGCAGGTGAGGTGCTAACCCGCACATGACTTTATCATGTCTGGACTTGTATGGCTACGTGCCAACTCCAGTTAGTAGGTGTGGTGGTAACCTGCACATGACCTTGGGTCATATCTGCACTTGTTATTGTTCTACTTTGGATAACTCCTCATTATATTTGGATTTACGTGATTATGTAAAAATATATTATCAAGAGATCACATGTTATAACTAGAACTATATTTTCATGAATATATGTAAATTATTGTATTTATTGTGTTTTATAATTGCATTTAGTAAACTATAGATATTCTATCTCTCACTGAGTTGCAAAACTCACCCCGTTATCTTTCCACCTTTTTCAGATATAAGTGCTGGTGCTGGTTCTGGTTCTAGTATTCCATCGGCACAACTTTAGTAAATTCAAAGTTGGTGAGCCTTTTCGTAAAGACCATTTTTTGTTATCTCCCATATTTTGTTTTAGCTTGTAGTTGTCAGTTACTCCATATGTCACAAGCAGGGTCCTTGGATCTATGTTATGCTTATGTTGAAATCTTGTTACTTAGCTATGCAAATTATGTTATGGAAAATATCTATAAACTTAATTTGATTTTATGTTTGAACTGTATGTTGTATCATGATTAATAGAGTTTGAAAACTAATTTTGTATTATGGCTGGACTATGTTGAGATATTGTTATATGCTGGAAGGGCACATTCTCAGAATGCTTGATGACCATTTGTTGTGAATTTAAATTGAAAATATTGCATGTTATATTTTATTTTGGAGAATGTCCGAAAAATAGAGGAAACTCTGTTTGTTTTCATAGAAAATTTTGGGTGCTAAGGCTTGCTAGGAAAAGTGCTCCCCATGCACTGATTATGACCTAAGTTGGGTCGTGACAGTGAGTGTGAGTGGGGATGGGGTTACGGTGGCTTAGAGCCACCTTCCCCCCTTTTGTCTTTTTTTTTTAAAAAAAAAACTAAAAGTTTAAGGAATTACAAAACTGCCCCCTCTTTTTTTTTTCTTTTTCCATTATGTTACAATAGATTTCAATTTTGCTAAAAATTTGAGTGAGAAATCTCTTAGTTCTCAATAGATTTCATTTTGCAAGCTTTCTTCATTTTGTTGACTGTTCAAGTGAATCTCATAGGTATGTATATGTTTGGCTTCGTGTACACCCACAAGCAGAGTGTTTGGAAACCACTTAAATTCAATCAAGGAATTGAATTAAATTCCATGCTTTGGAAGCAACTTAAGTGAATAAATTAAAATCCTATGGGAATTGAAATCCAATAAAACTAATAAATTGAAGTTAGACTCAAATGAGTCTTTAATGATGAAATTGACATTAAAAATTGAAATTATCAAATTGGCCTTCCTCAAATAAAACCCAAAACACTCTAATCCCCAAATGATGTTTTATTAATGACGGGTAAAATAGTCAAGATATACAATTCATTTCATTTGAGGAACATTCTAAATCAAATAATTGAACTCAATTCCATAATTTAAAATGTTTATTCCAAACATAAGAATTCAATTCCATTAGTTAAGAACTTTCCAAACGCCCTGAATGATAAATCTTTTCCTATATCTCTGTCCAGTTAAATAGTGTCATTCATTTTAATATTATTTTTAACAAAAATATTGTGTGTACATCATTAGTGGCGACACATATGGTTCCACCATATAAAGAGAATAGGAAGAGGACAAAACAGTGGTAGTGGTAGAGAAATAGAAGGCACAAGTGAGAAAAGGTAAAAGAAAAAAAAAATATGGGGAAAAAGAGAAACAGTAGAAACTCTTCTTTGTTCTCCGACACAAAACCTTTCTTCTTTCTTTCTCTCTCTCTTTCTCCTTCATAACTTGGGTTTCTCATCTCACAATAAGAACAAAAGTCTCTTTTTTCCTATCTCACAAAAAGAATCTTTATGCATAAATGTTGAGTTCATATGGTTCTTCTTCCTTTTCACTTCTCTTCACATCAACTAGCGAGCAAAGAAGAAAGGGAAAACGAAGATCACATCTTTCACTTCTCTTCATATTTTCTAACACGGTTTATCTAAGATTGTCTTTGTACGGCAAAAGTATTGAACTGAGAATGGCTTTGTATGAATTTTTTCTTATACTTGGAAACTAGTGTTAGAAACTTGTAAACTAGTATCAAAAATTATAAATTGATATTAAAAACTTGTAAATTTATGTTAAAAACTTATAAATATGTGTTAGTAAATTGCACAATAGTTGTAAATACTCGTAAATTAGTTATAAATACTTGTAAATTGGTTATAAATACTTGGAAGCCGGTGGTACAAATTTCTAAACTGATGGTAAATACCTTGAGACTGGTTCTAAATAATTTGAAATTAGATTTTTTTTTTTTTTGCTTTTAAATGCACCATGAGCCATCTAATATTTTTAAATTATTTTAAAACAGAAAAATGTGAAAAATGTCTCCTTTTTCTCTTATTCACGGTTAGTGACTTAGTCACTCCTTTGCAAAAGTGGCACATGAGTTTAATAAAAAAGGAACAAAGTACAGAGTACATGCATTTCTATTATAATCAAATGAGTTTTGAACTCTAGTCGGAGTGGGTATTATAATTTGTTGATAACTTCTAATTTTGTATGAGGCTAAGATTTTAGTGTGTCTCTCACTTTTAAATTAGTCTGGTTGTCCTTTTGCAGAGCCAATGCATAGCGGCCAAAACCTTTATTAGAATAATTCTCATCCTTGTCTTTGCTAAAACTCTTGCCTTCTACAACTCATTGAGAACAGAGCTGTCACAAAACATTCCTTGATTTAACTCTTAACCCTCTTATTAAAATTAAGACACCTGTTAGGAACTCTATACTTTGTTCTTTTTAACATTGAGTGTTTTCTGGGGGGTTGAAGATAACTTTCTTTGATGATCGAAACCAAAAATGAAGAGAAAATTCTCTTCAAGCCAGCTAAATAAGTTCAGTGGCTGAGTAGTTGCATCAGCTAGCTAGGTCATTTGTTTCAAGCCATAGAAATGAAGCTTGATCAATTCTATTCACAGGTTTATTTTACCTATTTAAAGTTAAAAAAATCATTAAATACCAGACTCCCATTTTTTGGAGATTAATTACAAACATCCATTCTTTTTTCTGTATAGATAAAGTAGGTTAAATGTGCATAGATTTCTGATGACCCAAACACAAAGAAACCAATTAGCTCTCAATAGATTGCAATGTGCAAAAAATTTGCGAGAGATTGGTTAGCTCTCAATAGATTTCCTTTTTGAAAAAATTTGTATGAGGAATCGGTTGGCTTTTGATAGATTTCATTTTGTATATAACGACAAGGCTTAGTTGTCCCCATATGCTTTCTTAGACTTTTCAATGTACAAATGTTTAGAGAGGTTAAAAATTCAAACCCTATTGAGATGGCTTCGCTACATTGTTCAAAGGTAGAAATATCATAAAAGATGAAAAAACTAATATTATTTTACACTAAAAATAATAGAGATGTCACGTGTAGACCAAAAGTGGTGACTATACAGTTCAAGTATATGAAGAGAGAAGAAAGAGGACAAAATAGTGGTAGAGAAACAGAAGGGCACAAAAAAGAAAAAAGCTGCGAAAAAGAGAAACAATATGAACCTTTCTTTATTCTCCCACACAAAGCATTTCTTCCCCCCCCCCCCCCCCCAAAAAAAAAAAAACCCCTCTTCTCACAACTTGGGTTTCTCATCTCAAAGGAATAAGAATCATCATATTTTCCCATCTAACAAAACAATACTCACACATAAAGGCTAAATTCATCCCCTTCTTCTTCTTCTCCTCCTCCTCCTCTTTCACTACTTCTCACAACTAGTAGTGGGGTAAAGACAATGGGAAAACAAAAATCATCTATTTCACTTAGCTTCACATTTTCTGACACAACTTCTCTAAGATTTTCATCGTACAACAAAAGGATTGAACTGAGAATGACCTTGTCCAAACTTGATATCTGTTCTTATATTTGAAAACTAGCATTAGAAACGTGTAAATTAGTGTAAAAAGCATGTAAGCTCTTGTTAAAAAGCTTGTAAACCCGTGTTAATAAGTTGTAAATACTTGTAAATTGATTACAAATATTTTGAAGCTGGTGGTACAAATTTCTAAACTGTTTATAAATACTCTGAAACCAAATTTAAATAATTTAAAATTGGTGTTAAAAACTTGTAAAATGATGATATGAACTTATCAACCAGTGCTAAAAATTTATAAAATAGAATAATTTAAGAACAATAATAAAAACTAATTAATTTACCTGACATTTTTCTCAACCAGCTTGTTCATCATGCTAACAGCAAGTTTTTTTTTTTATATATATATAGTTCTTTTATTATTCTATTTTCTTGAGAAAAATGACACTATTCTTTTACAGCTTGTTAGCTGTAGTTTAAAACTTTTCAGCACGGGTTTCCACCACTAATTTAGCCTACCCTAACCTATTTCCACCATTAATTCAAATGGATTTTTGACTCAACAATCTGATATAGATTGTCATCATTCATCTACCACTCATGATCACGGGAATACGAACTTAACCAGTAGAAAGCCGAGAGAAATGAGAAGCAGCAACTGAGACCAATCAAAGAGAACAAAGGAGACAGAGCTATTTGTTCTCTAAAATCCCAACGGGTTCATGGGAAATCCAATCCACGCTCATGGAAAATAAAAAATTAAAACCGGATGTCAAATGAGTGAGAAATGAAGAATTAATCAAAATGAACAACAGAATTGATCCACCAAAACAACAACTGGCATGTTCAATCAAACTCCCCAAGCCAATTGCTCATGCTTCACTAAGTCACCTATGCCGACAATCATAAATTCACTGATTTCCATGACCCTGTTCCACACAAAAAAGCCTCAACAAGCAAGAATCGGGTTCCTATGAAACAAATCCCGAAAATTCCAAAATCCAAAACAGAAACAAGTCCATAATAATTCACCACCACCACCACTCTGATCAACCCAATCCCAGAAACCCAGAATTCAAAAAGCAAAGAAAACAACAACTAGAAGCTCAAGTAATAATGGATTGGTCATTTCAGCTGAGATCTAATAGTGGGGCATGGGATGCCATATCATTTTGATAACAGAACTAGTGTGAGAAAGGATTAGGGTGGGGAATAAAAGCATTTTTGATAATTCATCCTAAAATTGGATAAATTAGAATAGGTTAATGTAAGTTAGACTATCAAGGATGATTAGGTTGAATTTTGACAAATCTCAAGAAAAGTGAGTATAATTTACCTTGTATAAAATATATAAATGAATAAGGGTAAAATAAATTTTAAGGCAATCAAAGTTTCAAACAATCAGAGTGAATGAAGAAATAAAATTGTATTTGGATCCTCTACAGTGAGATCTTTTCTTTTAGAGGATCCTTATCGAAAAAGTTCAACATTTTGAGCCCCAGTCAGAAGATATTAGAAACATACAAATACAAATGCGTCTAACTTCTCCAGTATATTATTAAAGTCATAGAAACTGCAAAAATCATACAGGATCTCGTCATACAAAGATCAAATGGAATAAAGTTCAATCGTGTCCAAACTGATCCTACGCAAATTATCTGCCTGCAATATGTGCCAAACTCAGTTGCTGAAAATAACTGACAATTAACTACCCATTAAACCAGCAGAAAATTAGCAGCTAACCACAAATTTGGGAAGTTTAAAAGCTAATGCTGCCTACTCCCTAGATCATCATTATCAATGGCAATTTGCACATTTTACAGCATTCTAAGCTCAGACAAAACGTAGAAATGAAAATGCTTTTCCAATTCAGAAGTTCCAAAGAAAAGCACCTACAATTCATACAGTTTTTTATATGTTTGCCAGTCACCTGATTGGAAGATAATCTCGAGTAACACATGACAAGGAGAAATACTTGAATGCTCATCGAGCACCAGCTGAATGTGTTCTATACCAATAATTGAGTGGCATTTTAACTAGAATCTACTTTTAACTTTCACTATTATGTGAGATGTCGCTCCATTATTGGGTATGAAGAACATCCATCTGGTGCTCCTGGAATTTGCAAGTATATCTCCTTGACAAGAGATTCTTAAGTATGTTCACCTTATCGGAGTGAATATGAAGGTCCAGCAAAAGAATAACGGGATGAAACTGGCACAGCAGTAGCATCTAACTTCTCTCGATGGTATTGCTGCGCCCGATCATAGTCAGCAAAAGCATCAGCAGCAGAATATGCTGAGTAATGCCTATCCTGAACAGTCTCTCTCCTTTGCAAGTTATCAGCCCCAATCAAAGTTCTTCCCCCATATGAGCTTGAAGTGATGTCCTCTCTGCTTAAAGGCGGCAAATATGGATCCACTGGTGAAGCACCATAGCGATAAGCATGATAAGGATCCTCTGCACGGTCTGAGATTGCACCATGAAAATAGGTCAGACGTTCACTCTCATTCAAACGACGAGGATCGGCATGAATTTCTACATGTGCTGGAACATTTTCCCTGTAGATGGGGTCCAGGTGATGAAGGGGCTCTCTTTCATAATCTCTCCTGTAAGGTTCCATTATAGGATTAACTTGGGAAGCTGACGCCACATTTCTTCCATTTCCTTGGAGACCATAAGCTCGATAACTCTTCTCACTAAGAAATAAATTGCGAGGAACTTCCTCCCGCCATTCAACTCGAGGATTCCTTTCATAAGGCAGCACATTGTAAGGATCTCCAGCAGCTCTTTCCCTGTGTAAATGGGACAATGATGCCCTAACACCATCAGGATCTTCCTCATCCCGAATTATTGCCTTTGGAGGGGAGTAGACAGGCTGCAAGGATGAACGAACCTCTACTGGGCGGAAGAGTTCAGTAAGGTTCCTAACCTGAAACAGAACATTTGAATATCATTTATGACAATGAATTCAAGAAAATGACAGCTAGCCCACCAGAGGCAACATGTTATTCTCACTTGTCTAACAGTAAGTTCTGTTTTGAACTTGTGCCTTTCGTTGTAATTTTCCTTGATGGCCTTTCTAAATATGCTCTCAGGTAGAGGGAAACAGTCACAAGCAATGGTGAATCGCACCTGAAGTCCTCACCATCAGCACGTAAAGCATATTAAACAAAGACAAGATCAGGACAACTTGTTTTGAAAAAAGAGAAAGACAAGATCAAGACTAGTTAAAATGATAAAAGCCAAGACAGGGGCAAATATGGGAGAGAACAGGAGAGGAGATAACCTGAGCAGGAAAATTACCACCAAAAGCTCGGGGTTCAAGTTTCATACCACCAGAAGATGAAGCTTTGTAAATCCCATACAACAGCTTCAGATCAAAATCATAAAGAAAAAGCTTCATCCCAGGCTTGACGCCTAAAACAACATCTTTTTTAGCAGCTGAAACACCCATGACACGAAACCGGAAACAATCAGGTTTTGTCTTTCCACTGCACATGAAGATGAAACCACCGAGTTTTTCTCGTTTTTTCCCACTTGATTCAGTATTTACTATGCCACTATGCTTAGCTTTGTTTGATCTACTCCTGGCACCCCTGTCTGACTCTCTACGCTTGTGTTTGTTCCTGTGTGTTCGTTCACTCTTATCCAATTCAACATTCTTGTTTTTTCCAGCCTGATGCCTCCTCTCAATGGGACTTCCATCATTAGTGCTCTTATTTTGACTTTCTTTCTCTTTAATCTTCTCAGGCACTGGGCTCTTCTCTTTAGGTGGCTCATCACTATTGCCCACTACTTTTTTGTTCTTCCTCCTCCTTTTACCATGAATCTGTTGAGAACCATTAGTCATAACTTTAACAGCCATAGGTTTCTTAAAGATTTTAGGTTTGGCCTTCAGTGATCGTGGAGTGTTCTTGTCACTCAGCTCTGGTTGACTAGATCCTTCAGGCGCTGGTTGAGTAGACCCTTCAGGCTCTGGTTTACTAGACCCTTCAGCCTCAGGTTTAGGCTTGGGTTTACCAGACCCTTCAGCCTCGGGTTTACTAGATCCTTTAGGAGGAATAGTAACCTTCTTACTATTACCATGTTTCTTACTGCGAATCTGCTGAGAACCATTATTCTTAACTTTAACAGCCTTAGATTTCTTAAGGATTTTAGATTTGACCTTCAATGATTGTGGAGTATTCTTGTCGTTTGGCTCTAGTAGAGTAGACCCTTCAGGCTCGGGTTGCGTAGACCCTTCAGGCTTGGGTTGGGTAGACCCTTCAGGCTCTGGCTGAGTAGACCCTTCAGGCGCTGGTTGAGTAGACCCTTCAGGCTCTGGGTTACTTGATGCTTCAGGCTCTGGTTTACTAGAAGCTTCAGGCTCAAGTTTATTAGATCCTTCAGGAGGAATTGTATCCTTCTTGCTATTATCTTTTTCTGGAGGATTCTCAGTGCCTCTGCTGTCTTCTTGTGCCATATTATACAGCTAGCCAAGCACACAAATTTCCAAAGGAAAATGTTACTGCAACCAGTAAAGAAAAAGAAAGCAAATATCATTGGCATTTTAAAGTTGATTAAGATTTCACATGAACCAGAAGAAGCAACAATTGAAATAAGGAACAAAAAGGTGTCAGAAAACCATTCGAAGCAAGGAAAGAATAAATAACATAGGTACAATTACATGTCCTAACACACCATACTTCATTATACTAAACTTTAATAACAAGACTGAACGAAACTGTGATAACTTGAGTCCAATTGGTTGAGCAGCTCCAACAATATTTCAAGAAAAAAACTTCACTCAAAAGAAAGACCTAACGCTTGAAATTTAAAAAAAAAAAAAAAAAAATTCACTGCGAAAGATTTCAAAACAAATTCAGATTTTTAACAATCTTGCAGCATCCTTCCCCGAAAATGTGAAAAAGAAAATCAGGAAATTACATGGACAAAAACCTATATAATGTGAAGCACAAATTTAAAATATTTTTATTGTTTTCCTGAATCAACAAAAACTCACAGACAGATTTAACAACAAATTAGGATAATTTCACTCTGGTCATCAACACCAACAGATATAACAAAAATATTGCAACATAGGGCATCATCATTCAACAGCTGCCACTTAGAAAGAGGAGAGCAGTAGAACTCTCTTCGCATCACAGAGCATTATCAAATCAGAAAATACAACAAAAATGAAAATTGCAACAGAAAGCATCATCAAAACCTGCTGCTTTGAGCATGTCACATCGGCGGAAATGAGGTCGAAGAGCCGGTCGCGATGGCAAAGGTGAATGAAGCGGGCGTGAGGGTTTGGGGGAAGACGAAACAAACTTTAGGGCCCGTTTGGCTTCGGGGGACAGGATGCCGTCCGAATCCGATAAACTGTTAATATTATATTATTGGGCGTTTGGTGTAATACTATATAAAATGTTATAAATAAATAAATAATAAATAAAATAAAAAATACAACAACAGTAATTAAGGATTTTTGCATTAAGTGAGGTTCGTTGTATAGATCGGTAATGCAAAAAAGCTTTATCATATATCGTATGATAAATAAAATAAAAATAAATTTTTATCGATTATTTAAATATTATTTTCAAATAGTATATGAGTTTAATTTTGATAACAATGTATCATTCAATTATATATTATCACATAAGTAAAGATGGTTTATATGAAAAGTCATATTACTTTTGTAAAGCCATACAAATAGGATTATTTAATTCGATAACTCTTGTAAAAAAAAATTTTACTCTATCAATGCATAAAAATCAAACTCATATTATATTTACGTAATTATTTATTCATTAAAATTTAATTTATGTTAAATCTTATTAATTATTTTAATATTTTATACCTATTTATTGTTTCAATAAATTGTATGTGTGTGTATATGTGTATATATATATATATACACACACACTCTTTTATATGTTTTTAATATGTTCTATTTTAAAATTTTAATCATAACTAGATATTGGCCCACTCAAATGCATGGTTGAATGGGTCCAAAACTTGTTGAATGGAAATGAGAGGATATCATGAAATATTTATGATGGACAAACATGTATTCTATTTATTTTTTGTTGCTCTAGTTGAAGTGTTGAACATGGTTTAGAGAGAACTAAACGTATGCTTTTGTAGATCCTTGGATAGTGTAAGAAAGATTTCAATATTCGGGTGAGTATTAGCAAATATTTTCATAATGTTCTTCTTGCATGCTTTCAATTGATTATGCCACAAGATTACGTATTTCATAATGTGCATAAGAAAATTAAACAAGGCAATCGCTATTGGCCATACTTTAAGGATTGTGTAAGGACAACTGATGGCACTGTCGTGCCATGTGTAATTTCTTCCAAAGAAAGCCCAACATATACAAATAGAAAGGGATATTCTTTACGAAATGCATGACTGTTTGTGATTGATATATGTACTTCATATTTGCATTACTTGTTGGGAGGGATTAGCTCATCATACTGGAGTTTTCAAAGGTGCTATGGCAAAGTCAAAGTGCAACTTTCGACATTCTCCTCCGAGTTTGATTTCATAACTTAAAGCAACATCGTAGGTCCTCATATATTATAAATTTTTTTTATCAAATTTATGTTTGTTTAAATAAATATTAAATGGTTGATTCAGGTTATCCAACACCATTGGGGTACTTGGGTCCATATAGATATGAATGATATCACATTTCTGACTTTAGACATGTAGCTGGCTTCGACAACCATAATGAAGTTTTTAATTATTTTCACTAGTTTAAGATGCACGATGGAAAAGACCTTTGTGGTATGGAAAAATAGATTTGCAACTCTTCGTCATATGCCTAATTTTAAATATACAACTAAGTCAAGATAGTTTGTGCAACAATGGCAATAAATGACTTTATGAGAAAAAATAGTACATCAAGTCCCAACTCTTAGAGGAAGATGACATCAGCATGGAAGATCTTAATAACCATGCTAACTCACAAAGATGCCCAAATGTTGACCTTGCTTCTTCAGAAGAAATGGATTGTATCCGGGACTGAATCAGAGATAAATTTGTGATTAAAAGAAGGTGGTTGATATTTTTGTATGTCTAATTTATAGGTCTATTATATATTTTTTTTAATGAAAAGGAAATTAATAATATAAATAATTTTTTAATCCATGCCCAACAACTTGTAACATTGATGTAAGATTTCTCATTCTCAAGTTTTATAAGAGTGTAAGGGTTTATTATATAGTCAATACTATCCTAAATCCCATGCAATAGTGAATTTTAATTTCTTTTTAAAATCATTTTCATGAATAAAATTAATCCACTCATTTTTACATTATTTTATACACATACTCATTTTTTAGAAGAACGACGTGACTTTGAATTCCTCATTGTACTATGGGATACATCAGTACAAGAAGCATACATGTTAAGCCAAAATTAATTTCTTCTTAAATTTTTGTCTAATTTATTTTCTTTTATTCTTTTTTAATTATTTTTTTTGGGGGAATAAATATTATGAAAGTTAAAAATAAATTTGCATAACAATCTTTAGAATAACCATATTTATACGGATATAACAAGGATATAGTGAAATTCAATTTTTACCCTTCTCTAATAATAAATACACTCCCAAAGATAATCTCTTTTGTAAAGATCTCTTTTTGCCAATCAAAAGGTTTTCTAATTTTTTTCATAATTAAAATTAATGGCGACTCCATATTTAAATTTATTTCCTTTAGACTTTAGTAATAAATTTTTGTTGTGATTTTGTGACATACTGCAGTCTTAACAATCATAAATTCGGACAAATAATAATAATAATAACTTTGTTGAAACCCCTAGCACAACTGGAATGCTAGTTTTGCTCTTATTTCTCCCTTTGCAAACAAAATTATTCTTGCAACCTCTTTCTCGACTCCTTTCTTGAAGGGGAAATCGGCCCCACAGAGGATCTCATCACCTCTATGGAAGCTATCCTCTGTGATTGCTAAAGCATCATGCAACCTTAGCAGGTTGTGCTTGGTATAGGTGATAAACCGACAATTCTTCTTGGTGGTGGAATTTGAGTTTTATTATCTTTCTCTCTTTGGGTCTTGGGGTGGTTCAGGCTCTATCCGGGAGGTACAAGGAAGACAACCTCCTTTTGGAAGTTTCCTCAGTTGTGTGCCTATGTTCTGAGACTTATGACAATGTAAATCTAGTGCTTAAATGAGATCCTTAAACAAAGTGTGAAGCTTAAAGTCAAACACTTCTCTTCCCTCATTGCACAACTCATTCTGGAAGTTCATCTTGGATCTCTATCAATGTCAGAGATCTTAGGTGAGCTCACCTTTTGTCTAGGTTTGTTTGATTTGTGATGTAACATCGTCAACATTCTTATGGAATTAATGTGGGATCGCGTATATTCATTGGTTGTAACTTTATCTTTAGTTTGAATGCTCCCTTCTGTGCTTGTTATCAGTAGTAAACTGGCTTTGCCTTGATTGCATATGAATGAAAATTTTATTGAAAAAAAAAAACCTTAAAAATCATAAACCTCTTCATTGGCCACTTCAACCAGGGTTTCAAAATAAAAAAGGAAAAAAGAAAAAGTATATTCGAATTCAAAGAAACACTGCCAAAATCATACAGGGTGCCCTCGGATAGAGATCAAATGGACTAAAGTTCAAGGGTGTCCAAACACATCCACGCAAATCATCAGCTACCAAAATATGCTAACCTGAGTTGCTGAAATTATCTGAAACGACACTAGTTAAATATCGATTAAACCATCATATGGCAATCACCAGTTAACCACACATTTGAAAAGTTACAAAGCTAATGCCATCTGCTTCATGAATTGTCGTTAGCAGTGGCAATGTGCAAATTTTAAAGCATTCAAATCTCAGACAGAGTGTAGAATGCTTTTCCCATCCAGTGTTTCCAAAGAAAAGCACTTACGATTCATACATTTTATAAAATGTGTCTGTCAGTCACCAGATTGGAAGAGAATCTTAAGTAACACATGAAAGCGTTGCAGAAAGCATGTTTACTTTAGCGGAGTGAATATGAAGAGCCAGCAAAAGAGTAACGCGACGAAACTGGCACAGACGTAGCATCCAACTTTTCTCGATTGTATTGCTGCATCCGATCATATTCAGACAAAGCATCAGCAGCAGAGTATGATGAATAACGCCTATCATGAACAGTCTCTCTGTTTTGCAAGCTAGCAGACCCAGTCAAAGTTATTCCCCCATATAAGCTTGAAGAGATGTCCCCTCTACTTATAGGTGGTAAATATGGATCCCTCGGTGAAGCACCGTAGCGATAGGCATGATAAGGATCCTCTGCACGGTTCGAAATTGCACCATGAAAATAGGTCTGATGTTCACTCTCATTCAAATGATGGGGATTGGCACCAAGACTTTCTACAGGTGCAGGGACACTTTCCCTATAGACAGGGTCCAGGAGATGAAGGTGCTCTCTTTCATAGTCTCTCTTGTAAGGTTCCAGTATAGGATTAACTTGGGAAGCTGAAGCAACATTTCTTCCATCTCCTTGAAGACCATAGGCTCGATAACTCTTCTCAGTGAGAAATAAATTGCAAGGAATTTCCTCCCGCCGTTCAATTTGGGGATCCCTTTCATGAGACAACACATTGTAGCCGTTCATGTTACCATTCGTGTAAGGATCTCCAGCAGCTCTTTCCCTGTACAAATGGGACCATGAAGCCTTAACACCATCAGGATCTTCTTCCTCGTCTCGAATTACTGCTTTGGGAGGGGAACTGACAGGTTGCAAGGATGATTGAATTTCTGCTGGTCGGAAGAGTTCCGTGAGCTTCCTAACCTGAAACAGAACATTCGATATCATTTATGACAAAGAATTGAAGAAACTTTGAAAAAACTGACAGCTAGCCCACCAGAGGCAAAATATTATTCTCACTTGTCTAGCAGTAAGTTCTGTTTTGAACTTGTGTTTCTCGTTGTAATTTTCCTTGATGGCCTTTCTAAAAATGCTCTCAGGTAGTGGAAAACAATCACAAGCAACGCTGAATCGCACCTGAGGGCCTCACCATCAGTACATAAAGCATGATAAACACAGATAAGATCAGGACAACTTTATTTTTTTTTTTATACTCCATTCGTTTCAAAATAAATGTCGTTTTGGACAAAGTGGTACATTAAAAAATCAATATATTTAGACACAATTGCATCCACATACATTGATTTTTTAATATACCACTTTGTCCAAAACAACAATTGTTTTGATATGGGAGCAGGATATAAAAAGGGACAAGTTACAGACAAATTAAAAAGACAAAGCCAAGATCAGGGCAAATTAGATGGAGAATAAAGGAGAGGTACTAACCTGAGCTGGAAAGTTACCACTGAAAGCTCGGGGTTCAAGTTTCATACCCCCAGAAGATGAAGCCTCGTAAATCCCATACAAAAGCTTCAGATCAAAATCATAAAGAAAAAGCTTCATTCCAGGCTTGACGCCCAAAATAATATCTTTTTTGCCAACTGGAACGCCCATTACACGGTACTGGAAACAATCAGGTTTTGTCTTTCCATTACACATGAAGATGAAACCAACAGGTTTTTCTCTTTTTTTCTCACTTGATTCAGTATTTTCTAGGCCACTATGCTTAGCTTTACCTGTTTCACTCCTGGCTTCCCTGTCTGACTCTCTATGCTTCTCTTTATCCTTCCGTTTGTGATCCCTCTTATCCAAATCAACTCTCTTATTTTGTTCAGCGCTATGCCTTTTCTCAATAGGACTTTTGTCACTAGCGCTCTTATTTTGACTTACTTTCTCTTGACTCTTTTCAGCCTCCAGACTCTTCTCTTTAGGGGGCTCATCAGTATTTCTCACTCCTTTTTGGTTCTTCCTCATTCTTTTTCTCCCACGGATCTGTTGAGAACCATTATCTGTTTTGGCCTTAACTAAACCAGCCTTTGATTTCTTACGGATTTTAGATTTGGCCTTCAATGACCGTGGAGCATTCTTGCCACTCGACCCTGGTTTACTAGAACCTACAGGAGGAATTGCATCCTTCTTGCTCTTATCTTTTTCTGGAGGATTCTTGGTAATGGTGCCTCTTCTGTCTTCTTGCACCATATTATACAGGTAGCCAAGCACACAAATTTCCAAAGGAAAATGTTACTGCAACCAGTAAAGAAGCAAAAAGCAAATATCATTAGCTATTTAAAGTTGATTAACAATTCCCATGAACCGGAAGAAGCAACAATGGAAATAAGGGAGAAAAAGGTGTCAGAAAACTAATTGAAGAAAGGTAAAAATAACATAAGCACAATTACATATAGTAACACAACATACTTCATTATACTAAACTTTAATAACAATACTAAGTCCAATTGATTGAGCAGCTCTGACTATGAAGCACGGACACACAATCGGGTGCTGTGTGTGTGTGTCCAACATGTGTCCATATCAGAGGTTGCATGACAATGGATGACGCATGTTTGTATATATTTAAATTAAAATTTACATTAACATAGAAAAACACTATATAAACAAGATTACAATAAGGAAATAATACATAACTTTTGGAGTTTACAAGCAAATGAAGCATAAGTGAAACTTATATATATACCATATTCATGTCCTATAATTTTTCAACTTTGGTGAGTCTCTCGCGTCCGTGCTTCATAGAGCTCTAACAATATCTCAAGAAATAACTTCATGCGAATGATCGAGCAAATGCTCCATATAAAAAATTCTTCACTGCGAAAGAGTTCAAAACCAATTGATACTAAGTTCAGATTTGTAACAACCTTCCGGCATTCTCCTCCTCAATGCTATGCCAGCATTCCCCGAAAATGTGAAAAAAAATTTAGAAAAAAAAAACAATAAATTACATGGGCAAAAAAACTGTATGATGAGGGAAGCACAAATTCAAAATACTTTTTATTTTTCCTCAATCAACAAAAACCCACAGATAGGATAAACAATAATTTAGGATACTTTCACTATGATCACCAACACCAACAGATATAACAAAAATATTGAAACATAGAGCATCATTCAACACCTGCAACTTGGAAAGAGAGAGAAGTAGAACTCTTTTTACATCACAGAGCATTATCAAACCAGAAAATACAACAAAAACGAAAATTGCAACAGAGAGCATAACCAACACCTGCGGCTTTGGGCATGTCATATCGGCGGAGATGAGGTCGTTTAGCCGGCCGCGACGGCGAAGAGCGCTAGCGGATGGCAGCAGATCTGGTTGCTGCTTGCAGATTTGGTCGGATAGGAGAAGTAGTTCGCCGCGGTGACTGGCAAAGATGAGGAGTCAACGGTGAGCCTGGCGGAGGAGACACGGTGACGGCGACCTTGGTTGAGGTGATGCGGTGACGACGGCGAGCGTGGCTGTGGAGTTAGAGTCAAAGTGGCAGAGATGGGTAGTTTGTTCTTTGAGGGTTTGGAGGGTGGAAGGGGGTGGCAGACTGGCAGGAACTGCAAAACACAGACAAACTTGAGAAAGAAGAAGGTGTGAGGGTTTGGGGAGAGTGCGGCCAGAAGACGCAAACAAGTGTTTGTAGTCTTTCCGTTTTGTTCGCGAATATATTTTCTGGTTATATTTCCTGATTTCATTTTATTAAAAGAATTTTTATTCTTAGGTTTTTAAAATCAAGAAATATATTTAGTTTATTAAAATTAATTCTATTTTTAAAAAATATAAATAATGAAAACATGGTTGATTTCTATATTTTCAAAAGCCACTTCAAGAAGATAATATTATATTTATTATTAAATCTTTACTAAAAAATATATTTGTTATTAAATAATATATATATATATATGTATATTATTTGATTTGTGTTGGTTCATCTACCAAACATATTTTGATTAATATGTTGTTATATATAGAATTCAATATTATAGTATCATTACTCTTTATAAAAAAAAATTATGACAATGAATAAAATAAATTGCTCACTTTTAAGTTATTTTTATTAGTGTACCAAAAAATTTATTTTTATTATAATTATCAGTTTAAGTTGTTTTGTTGTTGTTATTATTATTATTATTACTACTACTATTATTATTATTATTATTATTATATCCCAATTAGGGCAGCCCTAAATGATCCACCTTCTTTCTTCTTTCCTCACATCATAGACGTCGCCGCCACAGCACATCTAATGGACGTTGAATAACAACAACTGTGACTACTTCACCCTGCAACAAAGGGCGTCCACCAGCAGCAACTCATGACTACCATTCATGCACCCTTCTCGCAAAGCATGGGCTCAACCTTGCAAAACCACCACCACCCACAATGTTGTCATTGCGATCCTGCCCAACACCACCAAGAAGTAAGTCGGTGCGGGAACTTCACTGGAAACCGCCCAAGCGGTCATTATGACCGCCCAGGCGGTCATGAGAGAATTAAAAACCCCCATTTCGAGGTCCAGAACCTTCAGACAATCATTTCTCACCCCCAACCTCGAGTTCTCTCCCCCAAAACGCGAATTTCATCTCAAGACCCCATTTCTTTCACTTTTTCTCAATTTAAGCTCCAATCTTTCATTCCTAAGGCTTCAAGGTATGTTGTTATCTTAGTTTTGCTTTCTTTTCTCCCTTTTTCATTGCGTTATTAGGGTGATTTTCTAAACTTCTCAAGGGGGAGAGGTTTTCCACCTTGTTAGAGGTGGATTCTTGAATATTCAGAGGTTTTAGACGGTGATTTAGCATTCTATGACTTTTGTATCAAATACTGCTGTTAGTTCTACTTCCTAGGGTGCTGTTGGTGTTAATTCTGCATGGTTCACCCCTCCAGGTGAGTGGGTTCACACTTGTAATCTCTATGTTCTACATTAGATTTATTTTCATGAAAAATACGGTTTACTACTTGATTTTAGAGATTACTGTACATGATTTGAAGTTACTGTTGGATTATATGTTTTGGAACTGTTGATTTGAAAGCATAAAACCTGTTTTGAGAAAACTCATGGGACCATATTTATTGAATTGATTTCAAGTGTATTTGAAGTTGATTGTGATTATGGAAAGCATTTATGAATGCTAAATTGATTTTAGAAGTGGTTTATAAATATACCATAGTTATGTATCTTGAAGTGTAATTTAGAAAGATTATGGAATTGTGAATTGGGAACTTAGTTGATTTTATACAGAATTGATGATTTACGTGACTGTTAGAGACTTCTGTGATTGCTTTACTGGATTCTAGAATTGATTTATATATATGATTCAGTTTTATAATGAGGTATGAAGTTCAGATAAATGATTAGAGTTATGGTTTTAACATCTATTTCAAACATGTGGTTGAGCTTTCTAGACTATGAGAAGTTTGATAATTTGAATTGTGTTTTAGAGAATAAATCAAAAGGTTTTAGAGCTTAAATCTTCATGAGATTCATAACAGTTGGCGGATACATATTCTGTAAGTTTATGAAATCACCGATGTCTACAAAAGGTGATCCCTTGGGCATGATTTCATAGCCACAGTTATGCTAAGGTTAGACTGTTAGAGTTAGATAGATTCAGAGCTCGCAGAGAATTAAAAGGTTTAAAGGTTTTAGCTAAAAAGGTATTTATTTGGTAAGTTTATAAGGTAGCTATAGAGAAACATGCTGTGTGTTAACGGCAATAAATCCGTTAACCTTGGTACCAAGTAGCCCAGGCCAGAGATAATAGAGAATGCATTGTCACACTGGAGACGGCGATACGTAACGCCCAGATGTGACCAGAGATATTCACATATTTATTATCACACTAGGGACGGCGATACGTAACGCCCAGATATGATTAGACATTTATATTCAGAGATTTATTGTCATACTGGGGATGGCGATACGTAACGCCCAGATATGAGTAGACATTTATATTTAGAGATTCTTATTTCTCTAGGAGCTACTATGTTGTGTGCTTGTATGTTTTCAGGTATGAAAGTAAATTGAGAAAATTGTTTTTAAAGTTGTAACATGATGATTATCAAGGACTTTTAGAAATATATGTATACTTAGTTATGTGAGATTTCTTAATATTATTAATGTTATTATTATTATGTATTGTTTCTTTGGTATCCCATGAAAAGGGGTTTCAGGTGAGGATTCACTCACTGAGTTTTGGTAACAAAACTCACCCCTCTACTTTCCTCCCTATTACAGGTATTGTAGTTGCCATCCTCCTAGCTACCAGTATCCCCGTAGCACTAGAGTATAATTGGTAAGCTTCACTTGAGTGAAGTATTCTCATTTTATTTAGAGTGCTCCAGTACATTGCAGGCAAGATCCCGGACTTAGAGCATGTTTTATTTTTGCATTCAACATAATACGATTATACTTTGAATTGTATATAATGATCTGGACATTGGACAAAGTGTATTTTGATTTATATGTATAAATAATTCACGATTTTGAGATCCAAAAATGCTATTACAAGATTTTAAATGTAAAGATTTTGATTCTAGAGAACATTGATTTGTATGTAGAAAATGAGAAACTCTCTATCTTTTATGGATGTCAAAACAGAACATGCATGCAAAATTAGTAAACAGGTCATGAGGCTTGTGTGATAATGAGATTTCTCACATGCCGGTCATGTGCCTAAGTTGGGTCGTGACATTATATTTCTTAATTTTAAGTTAATGTCAGATGACATTAACTTTAAAGCATAAATGTAAATAAGGAAATACCCTAATCTGGATTCAAATAAATAAAATTTAAAATCCTAACAAATCAAAATCAAAATTTTGGGTTTTAGTTCAAATCTGGGAATTCCTATGATTTTACAAACTTGTGAGTTAAAAATGAAATATTTAAATGTTTCATAAAATTCATTAAAAATCGCTTTCTAACTTATTTTCCCTTTAGAACAAATACCAGGACTTTTGATCCAAAAAAAATGGTTCTGTCATATATCCCTCCAAGGCCGTGTAAGATCTAGACTTAGTGAAATTCAGTACCTGGAATGACAGATAAAGGTAATTGGCACCCTTCTTAGTTTGGAAAAAAATATTCTAATATTTTTATTTAAAATTAGGGTATTACAGGAAGGGTGTAGAGAAGAGTTTGGAGGAAGAGGGTTTCGGTTTTGGGGAGAGAGAGCTTGAGTTGGGGTGTTTTATAATGGTTAGGGGTTTACTTACTAAACAATGTATCATTTTGTACTGTGATGACATTAGCCTCGCTCGCTGCAGCGAGTAAAGCTCATTGTAGTGAGCCTGCTGAGGCTCACTCTCACTACAGTGAACATAGTTTATTGTAGCGAGCCTCTGTTCTGTAGAATTCTGCAGCAATGAGATCCAATTGTATTTTCTATCATTTTGGCATCTAGGTTGTCTCAATACTCACTTAAATGTTCTCATTTATTTTACTCTCCATTAACTTTAAAACATAAATATAAATAAGGAAATACTCCCTTTTGGATTTAAACAAATATCATAAAAATCAAAATCCCTACCATTCAAAATTTAAATTTTGAATTTTAGTTCAAATCAAAATTTTTTTAAGATTTTGTAAACTTGTGGATGAAAATGAATTGTCTAGAGGTTTTATAAAATTCATAAAAATCACTCTTTAACTTTTTTTTTTTTGGGAACAATTATCGGGACTTTTGATCCTAAGAATGTGGTTGTATCATATAGGCCTTCAAGGACGTGTAGGATCTAGACTTAGTGAAATTCAGGATCCAACAACATGGGTTGGTTCTGGGGGATCCTGAGGCTGTACGAAAAAAAATTTTACTGACATTTGTACCATGGATATCACAATTTGTCAATTTGTCGTCAACTTGACGAGAAGGCTTGCTAAGAAAAGGAATAATTCCCTAAGTGCTAGGCACTTGACCTAAATTTAAATTGCTATTAATCAGTTCTTCTAATTTTATAACAATATATTAGATCTATATAAGCAACTAACTAAGAATTATCATCAAACCATTTTCCTACCAATTTTAATATCTAAAATTGGTGAAACCAAATGAACATTTATATAGCACAAATAATGATTTATTACTCATAATTTTTTATATTAATTTTAATTGCTACCGATTCAAAGCATCGGCCATTACACTAGTTACAAACTAAAATTAAACTTTGAAATAAAATAATGATAATAACATTCAACACTTTAATCGAAGAAGAGGTCCTCCAACAATTCAAAACACAATTTTTGTTACACGTCATAACCCAGGTTAAATAGGAATATTCAATATATATATATATATATATATATATATATATATATATATATATATATATTATTTTGGCGGGTGAGGGGATAGGTTACACAACAGCCTCCATGCATCTTGGGCGGTTGGAAAGTTTTCATTTAACCCATTAGAGCCTTTAAAAAAATGTGTTGGCATGTGAAGCATCTATTTGGTTTGCTGTTTTCAATTTTCAATTTTTGTGAAAGAAAAATTGAAAATTAAAAATTTCAATTTTCAGTTTTTTCATTTTTTCTTTTACAAAAATTGAAAACTGGAAACTGGAAACAGTAAACCAAACATGCCCTTAAATTTATCTAAGAATAGGGTTTTCTATCATATAAATGAACGAGTGTCTTTCCACCGAAAAACAAAAAAAAAAAAACAAATAAATGGGTGTCTTTGTTGTTTACCCAAAATTATTCGGCTATGTCAAAAAGCCTTAGTACCCAAAAATAAAAAAAACCAGGTTCTCTACGTTCTAGGCCCATGACATACGCATTTTCATCCCATCAACTGAGAACATGGAAGAGAGGACCGGATCGAACTGATAGGTGTGATTGAGTTAATGGAGAACCGGTCACCTTACCGGTCTAGTTAAGTGCCTGAAACTAGAAGAGTTCAAAATTCGTCAAGGACCAATCAGGATTGGGAAAATCGGTGGACTGACCGGTACTCTAAGGTTAGCGGATCAGACTCTTTGCCCTGAAAAAAAACAAAGAAAGGCCAAACGTTGCCGTTTAAAGCATAAACATAAAAATTGAAGGCCCTCACTCGAGTCACTTCACTTCTTCTCATCTTATCTTCTTTCTCAAAGGCCGCTGGAATCAGCATCGCACCACCGCCGTCCGCCTCTGCTTGGCGCTTCCATCTCTCCACGAAGCTACCTCTGTTCTGCGCTGCGCCCGTGCCTCCCCTCTGAGACGCCGCTGCCGCCTCGCCGCGAGCTTAGGTGAGTGGTTCTCAGTCTCACCTGTTTTTTTTTTTTTGCAGTATCTAGTGACCGCAGTGCTAAATAATCTGTGCTGCTTTAAGAGGTAAACTCAACCCTTTCCATACGCACATTTGGAAATTCAACTCCCTGGAATAAGGAGCTAATTTGTGCCATGTTTTTTGATTGGTATGAAAATTTGCAACTGATTTTATGGAGGGCAATTGTATTTATTTAACGAGTATCAAAAATGTTTTTAATGTTACATGATCTGTTCCTGAACACATGTCAATGACAGAGCTCCTCATAATATATATGTTTCTGCATAGTTGTGGTACTTTCTTCGTTTTTGTGTAGTTTTCAATGTATGCTGTTGATTCAAAGTGCACAAAAAGAATCCTTTCTTTTGTTATTTATTTACTGGGTTTAATTAGATTTTCTTATGCAAACCAAGAGCACATGTCAGACTAATGAACAATGTTATTTTGCGTTGGTTATGTTAATGTTAATGACTTAATATAGGATTCTGCTTTTGAATTTTTCATATGTATATTTTTATTATATTCCAGTTAAACTCCAGTTGAACCGATTGGACCTTTAAACCAGTGCCCTGACCTGTTTGATACCCGGTCCGGTTTTTCCTTCCTCGACAAAAACATATTCTAGTTTTAGTTCCCTTTTTCTCTTGAAACACATCACCCATTAGTAGCACAGCTCTGCAGCTAGTGGATGATAGAGAATAAGTAGAGTAGACAAGACGAGACAAGAGTAACGAAGAAGAAGATTAAAAAAAAAAAAAACACGCAATGGTTTTACCCTTGATAATACACTGCATAGGTAACAGTTTCTTTTGTCCTTTAATTCACGCTATGCTTCTGGTGGTGTTTGGATAAGACAAAATCTCTGAAGTTTTAAAACTTTTGAATTATTTTTCAAAATTACTTCAATAGCATTTAGACCACCTCCGCAATGGATTTTCCTCCTAGAAATTTTGTTTTATACCACAGCTGCAATTTTGCACATTTTCCAGATTTTGTAGGTTCAAGCTTATCTTTTACCCAAGAACTTGCCAATGCTTGGGGTTTTAGATTTCAGTATTAATAAATATCCAAACAGAATATTTTGCAAATGATAGAAGCTGAATTTTTGTTTTGAAAAATTCTTCAATGTTTTGTAAATGATATACCTATCCAAACAGAATGTTTCATCCAGATACAATTTCAGAATTTTCATTGTTTCTTCTTTCATTTTTATTCTTTAACAATAAACTATAGTCGTCGGGTGAGTTGATATACTTGGGTTGTTTTGGGGTTGGTGAATTTCGACATTGGATGCTTAAAATATGTATTAAGCCTAGGATTTCCTCTCTTTTTTGTGCGAAAAGGGTAATCTTCATAGCTGAAATGGAGTGCTGGAGCAAAATTATTGATGTGCTATGTGAAGTTTGCTTTGATTTACCTATCTATATTTTTTGAAAGGATTTTTCGTCGTTGATTGAATCTGTGGCAACTATGAGAGAACAAGCTGCATATAAATCATATGTTTTTACTTGGCTTTAATGAGTTTGTTATCTGAGGTAAATTTGCTAAGTGTGATTTCCTTTAGATTTTGTTTTGTAACGATTGGATTGTGACAAGTGATGGACAAGATACAAGGGCTAAAATACTAAATAAAAAATGTGTGGTTGATAAGGTGAGTAAGTGGAAGATTGGTTAAAGTATATTAACTGTTTAAACTTTAAAAGTGAATGTTAAAGTGGAAGGGATTTTACTGGCATTTGGGCTTTGATTATTTCAATTTCAAACCCATTTGGATCCCTAATTGTTAAACTTTTTTGTCTTTAATAATCGTTGTTTTCGCTGAGCTTCTTCATTATTGGAGTCGCCTTCTTGTTAAGTGTGGCTGTGTTTTTGTTTTGAAATTGCTGAAGAAAATAATCCTTAAGTTAAGTCATTAAGTCAATTGTTGTGCATGGGTCAGAAAAGTGGTGTGGTTTTTAATGAGCTCTGCTTAAGCAATCTGACTTGAAGCCTGATTATATGAAATGCTAGATTGTAATGTTTGAATGTCGGGGAACCTGATCCATTTGACAAAGATGAATAATACTGCCCAAGTTACTGCATGCTTGCCTGGGATTTATGTGAAAAATATATCTCAGCTTCACCAGATCCATTCTAAACCATGTGTTTTACCAATGAGTCCGGACCCTTGCTCTTGTATATCGCTGAGCCTAAGAGCAAAGCCTTCACTTGGCATGAAATATCAGTCCAATTCAAAATCGCGGGAACCTCTCTGTATTTGCTTTGCTGGGGGAAAAGGAATGATGGAAAATAGCAATGAGGTAATGCACCTTATTTTGAGTTACACTTTAATATGCTAATATGTCACAAATGTTTGTAGTAAGCATGCTTATAATTCTATTATTAAATGACAGGGTACCTGATCTTTTTGACAAAGATACACCGCACTCTAGTTAGTGCACCTCAGATTTAAGTCATCTATATCTCAGTTGCACCATCCTTAAACTATATGTGGCTAGAAGGGAGATTGTGCAACTGAAATATATAATGTTAACTTTTCAAAGGCCAAATTGAATTGGGAAAAAATGCACAGCATTTGTTTCAATGTAGATTCTAGATTGGTCTGCTTACCTCATTGAAATTTTTATCATAGCAACTTGCCCCCTTAAAACTAGAAAAGTATTTATTTACTTGTTTATTTATTTATTTTTCATTATATGTATGAGTTTGAATGTTTAGTGGTAAAAAACCAACAAGAAAATAAGCTCAACAATCACCATTGCGTTGGATGTTTGTAATGAATGCATAGGAAGTAATGGCTTGTTTGTAGACAAAACTAAGGGTAGACATGAAAACTATAGACAAAACTATATGTGGGAGAGAGGAACACCAATGAAAACTATAGACAAAACCATTAAGAAGGACTCAAGTCTTAATGGCTTGTTTGTAGACATGATTGATAATAGGATGCAACTGCATCATTTGAACCATGTAACTGAGTTTACTTAATGGGAAAAGGCTTAGTTGTTGATTGAGTGGTTTATTTGTTTTGCTTGTTTATCTCTTGAAGTCATTTGTTTGCTGTGTTTGGTTGATCCTTTTGTGTCATTTTTAGGAATTGAATCATGGTTAACAAGAAAAATGTGCTATTTTGGTTAAAGAAGCATGTCTTCAGAAATGGTTCCAGTGGATAAATTATTATAACAACGAACTAAGGTTATAAAACATGAATCTAAGGTACAGAAGTCATGGTGCATCTTACCAAAAATAAGCTTAGCACTAGCCCAAGCAGTTATAATAGGAGCTGCACTTTTCTTTACCATAATACCACTCAGGCATGAAGTATTGTCACTAATTTCTTTCTGTTATAAATCTCTGTAAAGTAGAGGAGAACCGCTCTTTCAGTTAGACATATTTTTGCATGTGTACATTTTAGTAACATTATAAATGTGCTCAGAATTCCCCATGGAAATCTCTTGAGAAAGCTATGGAAAAATTTAAGGGACAATCAATTGAGGAGGTATTGCGACAGCAAATTAACAAAGGAGAATACTATGATGGTGGAGGCAGTGGAGCAAAGCCACCAGGAGGTGGTGGCGGCAGTGGCAGGGGTCCTGATGACCCTAACCCTGATGAATCAGAAGATGAAAGCTTTGCTGGAAAGTTGGATGAGAATATCCAAATGATTTTAGCAACACTTGGCTTTATATTTCTGGTACTCTCACGTTCTCTAAATGTTTTTATGTGGGTGTGAGTACAAATAAGAATCTCATCTTCAGACTTTTAAACCTTCCTTTTATTTTTTTATTTATTTAGTTTTTTGTGAAACTAGGAATTGTGATGAATTAAAGGAAAAAGGTTTCAGTAGAACTAGGCAACTAACTACACAAAATATGGTAATAATTGTATATGATTAATGGAAGAAGACTTCCAAATTAAACTGCACTAATATAATTTAAATTCCTGATAGTGGTGAGTTATTGCTGAAATCCTTGGAGTGTATGAGGCTGTTGAGCATGTAATATGTTGATATGCAAACATCTGGTGGGTTAGGAATCACCATAGGTGTTGACCGAGTTGATAGAACATATTCAATTCTTCATTTCTTAATGTTTAAGCGCTATGTTTTTTCCAGTACATTTATATCCTCACTGGCGCGGAGCTTACGAAGCTAGCTAGAGACTATATCAAGTATCTCTTTGGTGGAAGTCAGAGCGTTCGACTGAGGAATGCCATGTATGAATGGGGACTGTTCTACCAGAGCCTGACTGAGAAAGAAGAGGTTGACAAGTATTGGTTGGAAAAGGCCATTCTTAACACGCCAACTTGGTGGCACAACCCTGATGATTACCGAGTAGTCGTTAGAAATTACTTGGAAGCGCATCCGGAGGTAAATATTCTTGATTCTGATTCAGATGATGAATCAGACTAGACTATTTATCATCATATATTACTCTTCCTCACATCTTCTTTGCCCCTAAGTTTAATGGGCCGTTTGTAGATTTTGTATCTTCATGCTTTCAGTGTATTGCCCTTCCTTGCATTTGTTAATGGAGCCATGACTGCAGTTAGACTAAATTTGTCTGAACTATTGTAGTTTCTCTATGAACATTTGGGGCGTCATTCTTTGTTGCAAGATTTTTCATGCGAAAACCACATGTTTAAGCACTTGGGCAATTATCGTAAACCATTTTAAGTGTAGTAATTCGCACAATTTAGAAGTATATTAGTATACATAGGTCCAACTTCCGTCCAAATTCTAGACTTCCTGCTATTTTTGGATTGTTTGAAATATTCAATGTTCATATTTTAAAAAGTTCTTCACAAGATGACTCTAGTGTAAGAATCCTTTTTGAAGTATTGTCTCATCAAGTTGTAAGCATTGTGTTTGATTGAAGATCTTTCTTGAGCATGAAATCATCTTGAAGATCATAGTGTGCAAAGCATGTGGATATGGATTCCATTTCGCTTGATGTTTTTGAGCTTTGAGAGTATTCTTAAGGGTATATGTCTATTAGTTTGGATTTTGTAGAAGGAAGGGGAGAAAAAGCTTGTATTGTAAGATTTAAAAAGTACATGAATGAGTCTTTACATTAAAATAACACATGAAACTTATTCATGTAATTTTTATTCTCATTTTCGTCTCCTAACTAAACATACCCGGTGAAATACCCTGGAAGAGTCATCACTCAACAATTAAGGTAGTATACCACGAGATTTTTTTATATCATTTGTTTGTCATCAAAACCATGTGAAATACACCTTCAATGTGATAATGAGTGGCTTCTGAAATGCTGTGGAACTAACACCATCTAAACCATCGTGTTTTTAAATTTTTTTTTTTTTTTTTTAACTTTTGTCATAATGCCACAAGATTACAGCCGCACTGTGTAACAGCGTCTGTAGATGATCTTAAAGGAATGTTAAGGCACAAGGTTGAGGCACAGCAGGCTTCACTCACTTTACTTTGCTCCTATTCCTATAATATAGCGCTTTAGATTCTTTTGGCTTAAACATTTTTCAAAACTATGCTTACTTACCTCGATTTAGGAAGTTGTACGTTTAACTAGACTTCTTGTTTTACTGCTAAAGGAGATAATGATACCAAGCTTGATTATGCAGCAAATAATTTTATCAATATTAAATAACAGAGTTAAATGTATTAAAAGTATAAAAAACATTTATTACCAATGTTTAACAAAATTATTTAATCCTTTTTAATCAATATATTCAAGTTTCCGACACGTCATGCACCTGATAATAAAGTTTGATTACACAACCATTTTTCATCTCAAAATTTATTTCCTTATCATTTGTTTGGTCTTCGGATGTATATGGGTTTCATATAAGCATATATAAGACAGAATATGGAATGAAAGTATGACGAGAGGTATACAAATTTTAAAGTTATTGAAGTGAACATTGGGATGATATCATACAAAAAGTTATAAAATTTAAATATTTGAGTTATATTATTTAAAGCAATAGAGAGATAGGTAGAGGCATAAATCATAGGATCCAAGTGGGGTGATCAAAGTGGAGAGGTGCATTAGATTCTATTTCCCTTAAAAAGTACTACTAAAGCTTAAGCATAAATTCTACTACGTATCAATATGACCAAATTCACTATAAGAGATTAAGTGTTATGCAGGGTTTGGATCTTCTTAGTTTATTTTTTGACATGAGTGTCATGTTTAATCCCCATCCTTGATCGGTTAAAAAGAAAATTGACATTGTAAAAAGATGACCTAGTGGAAAGTGAGGATTCAACATGATATCACTATGTCAAAAAATAAATTGAGAAAATCCACTCCCATGTTAGGCAGAAAAAGGTCAACATGAAAATAAACTGTATGTGGTGAAAATGAGGATATTGCAATAGATAAGTGGTCATACAAGATATGATAGAATAAAGAGAGAATGTATTGGAGAGAAATTTGGGTTGGCATCTATCATAGAGAAGATGATAGAATATCACATTAGGTTCTTTGGGCATGTTTGGAGATCTATAATGGCCCCAATAAGAAGAGTGGATTAAATGGAAATGTTACCATAAATAGAGGTAAAGAGAGACCAAGGAAAATTGTAGGGGAAATAATTAGAAGGAATTTAAATGCTAATGTACTTAACATAAATATAATATATAACGGAGCTTTATAACATCTCTTAATCCATGTAGTTGACCTAACTTAGTGGGATAATGCTTAGATGTTGTTGTATTCTCCATTCTTTCAATCTCTCACATCCTATTAAAAATGAGTAATATTATATTGCTAGAATTTATTATTGATTATTAGATAAAATAAAAATGTTAATTTATTAGTCCATTCAAATGTCAACATATGTACCATGTTGTTTTAACAAATAAATAGCCATGATTGAAAATTTGGGGGGAAATGCAATTGTAGAAAGTGAAACTTCATTGAATCAAATCAGGACAAAAGCTCTAATGCCGAACAAAACACCTTGTAAATATTTCTCTTTTGCGCAAAAACATTGTATCCTCTCAACTTTGTTACCCTACTCATTTTGCACACTCTTTTCTTCCTTTACATCACCAATGAGCATTTTTCTGCATTCTTTTCTATGTTGACCTCTATTCACTCTTCCTTTTCTAGTACTCCATGCTCTAAATTCTCAAGAGAATATTGTTGAATTTTGGTTTGATTAAGATACACCTCATTTGAAGATAATGACACAACAATAAGTTCACTGTGTTCTAGGTTGTCTACATGAACTTGTAAGCCCAATGCAGGCCGAGTAACAAGAGGTTCACTATGCACAACATTGTCAGCATGTTCTTTATCATTTACACTAACCTTTTATGATATTTTATGAAATTCATCCCAGTTTTCGTTTATTTGTCTGAGTGACATCTTGAACGTATTATTCAATGTTTAATTGAAGGAAGGCATTGTGATCATCTTACAAATTTGGAAGAGGTTAGTTTCATGATTTCACAAATTCAAGGATTTTCAGATAAATTTTATTAATGAAGGAGTCAAAATTTTAATTTCACTAAACTTCAAGAGTGGTCAATGTAATTTTTTCAAAAAAGTTATCTCTCAATCATTTTAGGAGAAAGGAAAGTCGATTTGTGCACAAGAATGTGGTACATGGCATAACACAATGCATTATTATAATGACCTTGATGGTATTGCGGAAGGAGCTGAAGTGGTGATGTGGTCATGATATCATGGGGCCGGGGGCGGGTGTCCAACTAATAGAAGCAACTGGTTTCTTTGGTTATTGTTTTTATTCAGAGTGCTTAAATACATTAATCCTTCAATATGGAAGAATGGGTGTCTAAAGTGGGCTTCTCTTTATGATAAGCTTAGGAAGATAAAATAGACTTTCAGCACCAAACGAAAAGATTTTTATTGTTTGCTTAATTTACATCAAGCTTATATTCCAAACAAGTTGGGTTAAATATGATTTATTTAGTTTATCAATTTATATTTAAAATATTTGAAAACTTGTTTTATTTTTATTTTTGTTAAGCCCAATTGTTAGTGTTGTAATTTGGGTCTATTTTAGTAGGGTTAGAAAATAAGTTGGTATAAATACCTCAAAACTTGGCAGAAACTTTTGTTCAATTCTTGTTTTAATGAAATTTCTCTGATTTCTTCTAAGAAACTTTATACTTATACTTCTAAGAATCTTTATGCTTATAAGTGAGGTTGAGTAATTCCTTTATCTTATTGCGTTAAGAAGCTGAATAGAAGATTATAAAATAGAATGATTCCCTTGTGATATTTTATTTGGTTTTTAATATTATCTTCCATATCAATTGTGTGTTAGGGTTTCTGGGTTTCGTATCCATGGGATTTTGCATCATTTGATATCAGTTTCAGGCGTTAGTTAAATTCCTATTTATCTGTTTTAATTCTTTCTTTCTTGGTTCTATCATCATTTTCGTCATTTTTTTTCTTGTTTGAGTTTGCTTTTATTTGTTACTCGTTTCATTGAATCGAAACAAAAAAAAGGTTTGCTTTGACTATTTGTTTTCGTCATCACCTCTTATCCTTCACTTTTGTTTTGTTTAGTTTCCGTTTCAAAAAAAAAAAAAAAAAACACACACACACACACACACACAAACATCTTCCATATTCGCGTCGTCGTTCACCTGCACTTCTACATTCATTTTCACCTAAAGTCCATTGACTTTTCTTTCCCTAAAAAAATCACAGTGACATACAAAATTAAAAACACAAATTCAGATTCTTTTTTCTTTTGGTCCTTTAATTTTTTTTATTTATTTCTTTTTGATCATATTTATTATTATTATTCTTTCTTTCGATTAGGACTCACAATTTCTTTCCACTTCTTTGGTTGTTCCTTGTGCCATTCAAATATTCCTTGGGACTTTACATTTTTGAGTTTGTTTGGCTTCTAAAGTGCAACATTTACAAAGGGTTCAAAGTGGTAAAAGGTAAGAGTGATGAGTACAAAAGAGGGAAAAAAATTATATTGAGTGCAAACATTCTTCTACGCCTTTTGAGTGAAACACCTGAGCGCGTGTTTTGTGAGATTGTCTCTTTTATTATTTTGCAAGTTGTTCGAATGACTATTAACACATTTGGGAGTGATGAAGATGATGATACAGTATATGACATAAAGCTCTTTTACAAGATCATTACAAGCCAATTTCAGCAAATACATAGCTGATTAGATGATATGGACACTCAACTACAAGTGGTGTCCCAATCCATGTCATAGGGTTTTATTGCTAGAAGCGCTTACAAGATCTGAGGACAAATCTTTTTTAAGGAAGGAAGGAAGTATATGAGTTTAGGAAGACAAAATGGAATTTCAACACCAGAAGAAAAAAAAATCTTATTATTGGCTTAATTTGCATCAAACATATTCCAAACAAATTGAGCCAAGTCTGATTTATTTAGTTTATTGGTTTATGTTTTAAAATGTTTCAAGATTTATTTTATTTTTATTTTTTTTAAGTCCAATTGTTAATGTAATTATTTGGACATATTCTAGTGGAGTTAGAAAATAAATTTAACGTAAATAAGAGATATAAATACCTCAAAACTTGGTCGGTACTTTTGTTCATTTGTTCAACTTTTGTTTGAATGAAATTTCTTTAATTTCTTCTAAGAAATTTTATGCTTACAAGTGAAATTGAATGATTTTCTTATCTTGTTGCATTAGAAAGCTGAATTGAAGATTACAAGGTAGAGTGATTCCCTTGTGATATTTTATTTGGTTTCCAATCATATCTTTCATATCAATTGTATGTTGGAATTTCTGGGCTTTAATATTCACGGGATTTCACATCACTTCATGAGTTAGAATATTCTGTTATGGTCATGTTTTTTCATATAGGATGTTGTTATCATTTTTTTTTTTTGGTGTGGATGAGAGGACATTGGCGTTGGACTTCATACGATGGGCAATTAAAGGAGGTTGTGGATTGTGTTTTCAAGTTTTGTCATTAAGGGGTAGTGGATATATATTGATAAATGACTGGTTTGAAGAGGCAGGAGCATAATTACAAGCTTCAGGTATACTTGAATCGAGATATGCAGCTGCTTGGTTTTGGAAATATTTTCTGGTATTCAGGAGTAACGATAGTTGGGATGTGACTCAATTTTTGTTTTGTTTACAATTGTATTCCCTCATCTAGCGGGCAACAAATGGGAGACTAATCTTTTGGAGTACAGTCACACATCTAAGTGAGAACTCTTTTTAATAATATTTTTTCATATACATGAATCTGAGAATCAAATTTAAAATCTTATACATAAAGGACCTAAGCCCTTCCATTCAAATCAACACTTCGTTGGTGGATTGGTTAAATTTTATTATGGTGTTATTGGCCTTCTCTCTATGAGGCTTGTGATTTGGTTGTAGGTTCTCTGACATGCTGTTTCTTTTTCATCCTTGGGTTAAGGGTTAACTTAATTATCTGGGGAAAGAAAAAAGAACTAAGAGTCCTCAGCTCCGTGCCAAGAGAAGAAGACTTAAAATAAGAACACTACGAAGCAACATACAAAGATAACAGCATAACTTTCCAAACGTGATGGGTCCCCATTCAATTGTTTTGATGAGACCGAAGTTGATCTATCTTTCTAGGCCCACTGACAACTGACACTTCCGAATCTCAATTGAACTCTTACATCAGGGTCATATTATTGAGTAATATTAGGTACAACTTTTATATTTAATTTTTTTTAAATATCTAAACATTCTATTTATAAAGTGTATAGGTGCTATCATTTACTTTTCTTTTAATTTATTTTTTTTATTGCTTTTCTCACATTCATATAAGATTCATATGAAAATCTACATCCATATAAATGTTGAAATAAAATTATTCTATTAGTTATATATATTTTTATAAAAGAAATATGATATGACTGGTAAAAGAAATACAATATGATAAATAGAGCCAAGCTTAATATTTACTTTTAAAATATAAATAATATTTTTAATCTATAGATAACATTCCTCTCAATTGTTCATCCATTATCCATTAATTTTACTATTCCATTTCCATCCGGTTAATCAGTAAAAGAAAACCATCAAACACTTACAAGAGAATAGTCCAGATTTTGGACACTTCTGGTTCATGTTACCTATTAAACTCGAAGAGAATAAAAAGCTCAAAGAGAACGACATTAAAAGTAATGAAGCTTAATACTTTTCCCATATATAAATACTTCCAAATAACTTGAAATTCAAAATACTGCTTTGTAGAACAAATGAAGTTCCATCTTTTTTTCACCTCTTTTTTTTTGGCATAAATCTGGAAATATGTTTTTTGTTCAGACATAAGTCTAAAAGTTTATTTTTAAGCGCACTTATAAAAAAAACTAATAGTACAAATATAGATAAGTAAATATATATTAAATAAAATCAATAAGATCTACTTTTATTAATAACATGTCTAAATGTGATGTGTTGCCGTCAATGTCCTTGCAAAACTCTCTAAAAGTAGTAGTTCAAGCTTATCCTCTTTTCTTGTTCCACGATCCATATTTAAGGCCACGCCTAACCAAATAAGCACGACCAAACAGTAGATCCAGGACCCATATGAAAGAAACATCTTTTCAGAAATTAAGACATCAATTAAAAAAAAAAAAAGTGAAAAAGCGGGTTAGGCTGTGGTGGGTGATTACTCAAATAGACACCCATTATAATTATTGATGGCGACAATCCAATATTAATTTTGTGGAGTTGATCCAGCTTTTCAATTGCCGAAATTGCATCTAGCACTCAAATTTACTACGGACCCAGAATATCCAGATTCCAGAGTTCTTATCTTTTTCTTTTGCTCAACCCACCACTTCATTCCCATTTGAACTTTTCGAGAAATTACCTGCAAACGTAAGATTATAGTGGAAAAGAAACCTTAAATTATTTACCTTTTCCTTTGGTGCAAAAGATTTATTACTTTATGGCACAAAATAAATTAAAAGACAAAAAATAAAAGAGAGAGAAAGAGAGAGCACTACTTGCAACTTTGGCATCACATTACAAACAGAGAAGACAGCTATTAATGTTGACCAATTTTGAGATCACACTTGAAAGGAAAAAACAGAACATGTTAAACACTAATTACTGACATTACCAAATTCCCCTGCCACTTTCTTTATGTAGGATTTTGGCATCGTTAACCATAATCCGAGAAATTCTTGTGTTTACCTTGAGAATATTAATTTGAAATGGTATAAGTCACCTTCTCAACGAGCTAACTCCAAAAGGTCATCAGTGTCAACAATCCAACCAAAAGCAGCAAGAAGAAGGCAGTGAAACTGAAACCCCTGTGGCGATGGGGGCTAGCTGAAGTGAAATTCTCAACAACAGGATACAAGGTCGCTGGGGGACCAGTTATGTAAACATTGGGTGATGGAGGGGATGGAGGTGGAGGGCAATATTGAGATGGTGGTTTCTTGGGTGATGGTGGTGGTGGAGAGGAGTATATTATCGGCGGTGGCGGTGGTGGCGAGGGGTATACTAGTGGTGGCGGTGGCGGCGGAGACAGATACACTATCGGTGGCGGTGGTGACGGATACACTATTGGTGGCGGCGGTGGGGAGTAATCACCACATGGTGAGCATTTCTCGCCACCGTTTGTGGAAGGCACTGTGGTCTCATCAAGCTTCCTTGATTCCACAATTTTGACTAGAGTTGTGACGCAAATGAGCACAAGGATCCAATTCAGGATCAATCGTGCTTTTGTAATTTGGTGAGCACTTTTTATTGACATGGTGTAGAGATGCTGGTTGTGGTGGAGATAAGGACTTCAGAGAAATGGTATTTTATGTGGGTGTGAATTTTTAGTTTGTGTGTGGAAGAATATCGATGGGTTTGGAAACGACGACTAGAAGATAAACATTGGGATAAGTAACGGATCTCATACGTTATTGATGCATGGGAAATGTGAACTATGGGTAGGGCATTTTGAGTTAGTTAGGGGTTATATTTGGTTTTCAAGGAGAATGAATTGCTTTTGGGGTGTGAAAGGAGACTTTTTCTCTTATGGTCATTTCTAGGAGCGGTCTAACTCGTGGAATAAACTTCCATTAGCATGTGACGGGGTGCGTACTGTGTGGACTCTAGCACGCCGACACAAATCCATAAGAACTCAATTATTAACATTAGTCTAGGTTTAAACTATAATCTTTCGATCAGACCTTCTTCGATTTTGCATAACTTTTTTGAGGTCAAATTAGAAGCTCTACTAAACATGGAAGTTTCACATTAGTATTATTATAACAAGCTCATCCAAACGAATTATTACTCTCTTCATTTCAGCCTAACTACCAAGAAAAAAAAAAATAGTAGTCATGGTATAAACTTAAATGAATGGACTGAATTGGCCCTTTTTGAAAAAGAAATGTAATTGATACTCTCTTGAAATAATAAGTAAGCAGTAGTATTGAAAAAATATAATTAATGCATTATTGAAATGATTAATGGACAATTAAGCTAAAATATCAAAATCTCCAATAAGTGTCAGCGTGGGTTAGTTCAACTGGTCAGGCTCTGCTCCTGCTAGTCAAGGCTTAGGTTCGATTTCAGGTAACACGTTTAGTAGATAATCTGTAATTCCATCGTAAACCCTCTCTGAGGTTAGTGGTTTGCCTTGACCTTGCATGGGAGCGAGCTTTCTCCTAATCTAAACTTTTCTTATAAAAAAAAATAACTCCAATAAGTGAATAATTTAAAAAGCAGCGAGCGAGTAAATAATAGAAAGATAAATATATTTTTACTTTTTTACTTAAAGATAAACACATTTATAAAAGCTCTTTCCTGTTCGTGTGCTGTAATGCAGCTTAAATTTGCTAAGTTTTGGAGCAAACTAACGATATTTGGAGCTTTATGTGAGGTCGCTAGGGAATTATTGCTTGCAGAGACAATAAAGCCATCCCGTTTCTTTGCGAAAACGGATTTTTTTTAGCTTTGATTTCTTTTAATTTTTGTTTCGTGAAGCGTCACATGTCGAAACTTAATTAATCGGATGAGTATTAAGCATGTTACCACATGATTTGTGGACTAAAAAATTAGCCAATCATTGACCTTGGTATGTCAAAATTCAAGAACTTTTCGTAATATCATTTTCGAAGCAAATTTTTCTACATAACTTTTCAGTAGTAATTGAAATCAAGGTCCGCGGCATGGAATAAGTTAGCATCAAATATAAAATAGACAACATTGATATAAATAAACAACAAAAAAAATTGAAGATATGAATTGACAAGGGATGAGAGCACCAGCTAGTCATAAATGCATCAAACGCTGTCCACACATGTATTTGTTTATACTTGATAGGATTGACGGGCAAGGTGGATGCAAATTAGAGCATGTGAACAAACACAGATTGAGGAACCTCATCGTAGGAGCCATCCCTTGCATGCTCCAATTTTTAGCCCCAATCAAAGTAGGGCAATTGGTCTTTGTATACTATTGAAGCTTTTGAGTCATCAAAGTCACACGGCACTTGTTTTATTCCGTTTCTCCAATCTTATCTTTAAGATATGTCCTTATGTGACCATCTACTATCAAAATTAACCATTTTTATTTTCACTGCAAATACTCTACTATCAAAATTAAATTAAGGCTTAAACGTTTCTTCAATTGCTTTGATCTTAATTAGGCTCTACTAAAAAAATTTCCGTTTAGGCTAATATTTATAAAATTATTTGATTTTAGTCCCTGTTATATATGATTATTGATTGTTATATGGAATTGAATGACCTAATCTTTATGATTTTTAATTTTTTAAAAGTGATTGGATCTAAACCCCGAAAAAAAAACTAGAGATAAAAATAAATTAATTTATTTTCTTTGGAATAAAAAATATATTTAAGTTTAAATTTAAAGTCAAATTTTGAATAAGTTAACCCCTTTCTAGGTCCTGTTTGGTGCATCGTATAGGATAAAATCTAATAATATTAAACATGATAGTATAAGATATGATAGTATAGTATAAGGAATCTGTTGTAAAAGTTTTTATTATATCTTTGGTGCATCACATGATCCGTGGCAAACTAGCAAGCAGGTGGTGACTCGGGAGGGGCAGGAAGCAGCAGGTGACCGGTGGGTGGCGTGCGAGCCTTAAGGTAGAAGCGTAAGATATAGTCAATTTAGAAATAGCTAGTAAAAATAATACTATTAAGTGTTATCATATTTATTGGATTTTGATAACTTAATCCTATAATTATAGAATAAAAATGGTTTGACTGAATAATATTATATTATCATGTGTGACATCAAATATGTGATAAAAATAAATGTTATAGTATTAGCTAATATAATGATTTCTTATCTATATATCAAAGGATCTTAGTTTTTCTTCTTTTTCTTTCATGAGACCCTTTTTGGTGTTTGTATACCCCATTTGGTCTATAGAATTCATTAATTACTTTGAAAAAGATGGCCCGGGACCAGGAGAACCTGCTTAGCACATGAAAGAAAAGCAGAAAGCTAATGAGAATATGAAATATAATGGTGTGTCTCCAATCGGAATTGCCCCATGATTTTGATAGCTGCCAGCAGGAGCATCCACCGTCCTATTTTCGTGAGGCACCTGCCTCGAACGAACCTCATTATACCCGTGCTCAACTTTTTAAGTTTTAATCAAGAGATCGCACTTGGAAGGTTCATTTGATTAGCGAAGAATCATCCCTTTGTACAATCCTATAGCCAAAAACAAAGATTTGAAATGATAAATAACATCCACATGAATATTATATACTAGAATTGTGGTACCTGCCCACAATAAGCTCTACCTACAACGAAGGCTACAGGTTTCCACTTGAATTTAGCGGACTATATGAGCTCCATTTTGCGTTTGATATATAAATATAATCCCCACTTTTAGCACCATGTTTTGGTTCAAATGTTTCTAACATTCTCCGTTAAAAAGAAAAGATAAAATATATATGGGTCCTTCTAATATAATCATTGCTTTGTAAACAATGGCATGGATGATACAAGCATTATTGGGACTCTCCACCAAATCCAATGAATAGGATAAATGGAGAGGAGGAGGTGACAGCAGGGATCGGTGTCAATGACGGTTTTATTTTTGGTCAGAATAAAGATAAAAACACTGAGGCTGTCTTAAAGGAGTTAGGAGTGAGCCAAAATTAAAAGGAGTTATGAGTTAGTAGCTATTGCAAGAGTCACTATTTTTGTCAGATAAGTTAAAATTCATTGACAACATCTTCCAATTCTTAGTGCAAGATACCATCAAGTTAAGACCTCAAACAGTCAAGACCAAAAAAAAAAAAAGAAATCAAACAGCCATGAGAAAGTGAATAGGACCCATTGCAAAAGTCTAGTCTAAGATGCTTGTCCAAAAAAGCAGGTATTTCACAAACCAAACTCCATTTAAGTTTTCGTCCAATAGTAGACAAGCCACATGATGCACTAAGAAAATCATTGATTTGAACTTTCAATAATTCTCATCCGTAGCCTTCTTGATTTAACGCAAGCTTTCTCTGACCTAGTCAACTCAATTTTATAAAAAATAATTTTTTATTGCTTCTTTGGAATTCAAACATTCTTCTTGGGAAAAGTTGCACACTTTTATTTTTTTTCCTCAAACTAACAAAATCAAAAGATAAAGAGTGATAAACACAAACAACAACACAAAAATAAAAGAAAACAAAAGTCTCAACAGACCAACACTAATATACGAAGTTGATTTATAACCTACCTTCTGTGTAGTATTTCAAAGCCACAAAAGTGTTAGCAACCACAGGTACTTTCCAAGATGTCAAGTAGTTTATCTTCAGGCTCACAATTCAAATACTACTATATTATCAAGATATATTCATTGAAAGGGGAATCAAGACAAACCTCATGTGGAGATGAAGTGAAATGCTCAGACAAAAAATAAAAAGCAAGGAAGAAAAAAAAAAAAGTAAGAGGAGGTTACCCAACCCAACATAAAGAGGATGAATCCCTCCATGGGGCAACACCCCTTGGGCATAAAGAAAGGAGATTGCTACTCGTAAACACTGGAAGAATTGCACGGGATACCGATGCCATTACCGACGGGTTTTTCGATGGGTTTGATTTATATCAATGGGTGTATCGACGATCATGGGGCATCGGTTCCCAAGCCGTCGATAAATATTATTGATGGTAATAAATAACCCGTCAGTTATTTTTTATGCATATACCGATCAGTATTAAGGAATTTGGTTGTCGGTACAATTAAATAAAAGTCGTCTACATGGCCGTTAGAGACATATTTATACCAATTGGTTTATTTAATTTTACCGAGGGATATTTAAATAAACAAAATGATTTTTTAATCATTTACCGACGGGTTTATCGATGGGTTTTTTTTAATCAGTGAAAAAATTAATTGAAAAATATTACTTATTACCTACAGTCAAACCCGTTGATAAAAATTATTTTTTTAAAATTCATTATTAATTAGTTACTTATTTATTTATTTATATAACAACCTAATTATCAATTAACTTGATATTAAATAAGAAAATAATAAAATGAATAAATTAAAATGATTAAATAAAATAGGAAATTATGACAATAAAATATATACAAATTACAATACATGTAAAAAATATTCAGAATAGAAAAAAGTAAAGGTAAATAAAAACTAGTTGAACTCCTAGGTGTCAACATCGTTGACGGCGTCATCATCATCATCTGTACCATCATCGTCATCCGCACCGTTCGACTGTGAGTGGTCTTCAAAGATGGAGGGAAGTGAGATATGGGGGAAACCAATCTTCCGAAGTTGGCCTTTGCCTCTACGAGCCATACTGAAACAATTAAAAAGTAGTCCACCAAAAGGATTAATTAAATCAGGAACTTTCAAATAATTTCATAATAATATTGCATATAATGTTGAATACCTTAGTTAATATGAAAATGTAGGGCTATTTTCATCATCACTCTGTTGTTGATCACTAGGTGAATCATCAGCATTACTATCACTTATTTCATCTTTGTGATTTCTGATTGGGTGGTTACTTATGCATTCAATTATGTCAACTTCTATAGTAGTCAACGGAAGAGGGTTTTCAGGATTGTCTGCATCGATTACTGTCCTTAAAGGGGGTGGATCATCCACTTGATAAGCATCTTCAATAGTATTTTCCTCTATTTCAATCCTACCTCTTGGTTTTATTTTGTTCACAACCCTCCACTATGACCTACTTTCCCTAGGATAAGACATATAATATACTTGTCTAGCATTTTGGGCTATAATAAATGAATCATAACTTCTATATCTTCTTGTGTGATTGATTTCAATGATTTTGTAATTGTTGTGTTGTCATGTCCTAGAAAGTTAGGTAGGATCATACCAATCACATTCTCCATCCCTAGTATCGCCTTTAACACAAACACCAGTATTGTCGATTTTTTCCCCATACCTCAATTAGCTATGTGAAACTTGTACCCATTAACATAGTACATGGGTCAACTTACAACTTTATTTTTTGGCCACCAAACTAAATTAAACAAATGGAGACATGTTCCACCATTGTTTTTATTATGAACCTATGTATATAAAGTTTGAAATGTCAAACAGACTTGTATCAAACAAACTTAACATATACATAATCTTAAACAAGTGGACTTACATGTAATCTAAATCAATCCGGATTTTATTAAAGTGAATCTTGACCGTGTAGTTGCTCAAAGTATCTATTGGTGAAAATATATTTTACATTATTTTAGAGATACATAACATCACACTTTCACCTAAAAAAAAGGATTGTTGACTTACAATCTGAATGGTTGCACCTCATCACAATTTATCAAAATATGTAACTATGCAGAATTCCACTCCTCGAAAGTCAACCATCGAGGCACACTCACTACAAAAAAATCAGTGATTAGTAACCGATTTTTCAATCATTAATTTCATGAAATCGATCACAAAATCTGGTAGTGACCAATTTAGTGACCGAAAACAGAAGTTGCTAAAACCATGGTTGCTAAAAAATTAGCACCCAAAAAAATCGATCACTAAATCTTGTGACCGATTTTCCTATCCATACACCCAATATTAGTTGTTGGTTTGGTGTACTTTTTGTGACCGATAAATCAGTCACTATTGTTTTGTGACCGATAAACCGGTCACTAATTTTTTGACCGTTATATCGGTCACTAATGTGTTATCCCTAAAAAAAAGAAGAAAAATTTAAATTTTAAAATTTAAATATATACCATCAAATAAGAAATTATATACAAACAAACAAACTTAAAAATTAGCAATATACTTTAACAAGTAGTTAACATTATACAACAAAATAAGTTCAATCCAAAATATTATAAATTTTACAATAACATAGAGTCCTCTCATCTAGCAGAATTGACAAAATTGTGTTCCCATATGATCACTTGCATCATATCATATAAAAAACAATGGGAATGGGAAATAAAAGGATATAGCTAAATAGAAGCATATAATAGCCAAATAAAAGGATATAGCTAAATAGAAACATGATAGGAAAGCTAACAAAAAATTGGTACAATATACTGACATGGACCATGGGAATTAGATTAATGAAGCTAGGCATGCAGATTAATGCAGGAAAACAATTGGGTAGCTATGGCACGCAGTAAAGAGAAAAACTTGAGCTGATGCTCTAGGTAATCTTCAAAATTTTTTGTAATCATTTGTGAAATAGAATAAATGGATAGAAAGATAATTTTGTTGATATTACATCGCAGATATCAAATAATTATACATCAATACAACTTATATGATGAACAGAAAGCAAAAGTTCAAAATGATTTATAGCCATAAGTCTTTTTTTTCCACTAGGCATTGTCTGCTAAACAAATTAAATGACATTATATCGAGTCCCATCAGAAATCATGTTTACAGACAAATCATATGTCATATCTGTAGGCAAACCATTTATATCTAAATCTTTCTTGATAGTTTCACCTATAGTTTTTCTTGCTCTCCTTCTACCTATGACTATTATAAAAGTAAATACATTAAAACATGATGTATCTCATGCATAAACTCAAACAACTTATTCACAACAGTTTTTAGAAACTTCCAACGAGCTCTCAAAATTTGTGGATACTGTCCCACAACATACCTGCCAACAAAAGAAACTATATATTATACAATGAGAAAAGATAATCTTTAACAAGGAGCAAAGAAATACACAAACAACCCTTACATGATATTACTTGCAATAACAACTTTGTTATCTTTTCCCTTGGTAATTTCACAAAGATTTAACAAATCATGAATGACCATAACCAAAAATCTGTTTTCCTACCACAAAACCAAGGTGCTAGCTGTAAATGTTAAAAAAGATATATGAAAACCACAAAGACAAATTAAATCAATTGGGAAATGGGTGTTGTACATGCTTTAAGCCTAGAATAAACCAGAATAAACAAACACTAAGTCATGGAGATGAAAACATACACACACACACACACACATATAGAGATTTTAAGTTTACGAAAGAACATTTAAACTCATATTAAAGGTCAGAATTAATATCTGCTAGCAATAGATGCAATCCAAGGTACAACTTTCCCCTTTTTTAGATAACAGAAACTAAGAAGGCATGATTGTCCTCACAAGTTGAAAAACCATCCTAAAGCCAACAGGATACCATGATAACAAGAATACCTCAATTGCCAAAACCGATGTTTTAACAAAATAGATATCTAATGTAATTCCAATAAATTAATTAAATGATGTTCCTAATGTTGCTTCAATTCATAGTTTCAAGCCACCAATACCTGGCCTCACTAATTGGCCCACTAGAAAAAGAATACACTGTAAGCTATAACATAAACAAAGAAAAGTTCCTCTTGATACATGACATGGAAGCAAATAAGATAAAAAAATTTCTTTGAAAAAAGTTATCTTATTGATTTAAACAAGAGAATTACATTCATCAAGCAAAGAAGTAATTTGATTTCCATCAAGGCTCATTAGCTTTAGAGACTATAGTTTCCCCAAATTCACTGGCAGTTTCTCAATTAGGTTGTCCACTAATACCTGTGAAGTTAGTGGAACTTCAATATGTAACCATGTTCATAATCAATCTTTGAAGCTATACAACTATGGTTATTAAAAACTTCAAAACAACCACTGCCTAAACACAGCCACAAAAAAAAATAAGTAAAGGTAGCCTTGTATTCACAGTCATCATATTTCCAAGTTTGGACCAGATTGAAAATGCCCATTATTAAGCCAATTAAGCTTGAATCCAGGTCATCTTGTTTTCAAATTGTCAGGTTGAAAGAATCATAGAGCTCCTTTTAATCAATTTATTTGAAAAAATATAAAATTATTTCTAATCAAAACTAAAAGACACCTTGCTACTTGTGAATAGAAGTTCTTCCCCATGCTCATTCTACCATTGTGAACACCACATTTTTGTCCGAATATTTTTATTCGCATTTCATTATTTAATTTCCTTCATTTTATTATTATTATTATCATTATTTTTGGTTAGCCCAATACGTTCCTAGTCCAGTCCATTCTAGTTTATTGGTTTGATTGTAGCATGAGAGCCCATTCAAGTCTTTTTTTGGAATCCATACTCTTGATGATAAAAAAAATAATAAAAAAGGAAAAGCAAGTGCAGAGCTTGACTAGCACATAAAAAACAAGAAAAGGACAAAAAGTTAGGGGTAGTGATCTGGGACAACATCTCTTTGCCAGATTACAAGTTCACGCTTATGAAGAAAATCCCATGTGAGACAAATGCATTCAATGTCTTGCCAGCACCGTTTGAAAATGAAAAATAAGAAGTCAAAAAAGAACAACACCGAATAGGAAAATTGCAGCAATTAGATTCCATGAAATCTGTAGCAATATGAAAAATTCTTCCAAGGACAAAATGATTGCTACCAGATTTGACAAAATTAACTCCTGACATCTATAAATGGGGATTCAGAAGAGGGCATGAGGAAAAAGGGTGGATTGATGTTATTCGTAGCCCCCAATCTGAGAAACCAAGACTGCCGACTTTTCATTCAAAATATCATCATCATTATCTCCAAAGAACCATTTCTGTCATCAAGCCATCATAATCACTGCACATACAACAATCTCCATCATCACCCTTCATTACCAGACCACCCATCCTCATTCATAGCAAAATCTCAATCTCATTCATCCAATACTACCAATTTCCTCTACTAACAACGCCCTCATCATTATCACAACCCCATTCACATTATCCCAAACAACACAAAACAAAAATAATAATAATAATCATCTTTCCAAACCCAACCATTCAAATCCATAAAATAATTTCCATCATAAAAACACTAACCAACATCATCATAAAATACAAATAAAAAATAAGACAAGCTGAGAAACCCACTTTGCAGCGACATCACCTTGACTCTTCCTAGCGGTGCTCATCAAGCTTCGCCTCATCTCCATACGACACAGAACCCAACCTTTGCATGGAGATCACCTCTTTTGTTGAATCAGATCATGTGCTAAGAAGGACCATCGCGAGTTTACCCCATAGCCACATCAATCCGCCAATTAGATCGGCGCATCTTCCTTTGCTAGTCGCGGCAACCTCGCGAGCGACCAGCAAGCATCCAGCGAATCGGCCTCCCCTGGTTTCATCGTGGATAGCATCATTGCCTGAGCACCTTCTCGTCATTGTGAACTTCAAGCCCGGTTTGCTATAGGCGCCTTACAGACCCATTGCACGAAGACCATATGAGCAGTACCGTTGCACAATCCCCTCGCCCGACCATAAACCAACTCGACGAAAAGGCGCCTCGCCACGTCTCCCGATCCGTGAACCAAATCGCCGCGTGGAGCCTCAAGCGCTGCCGATAACCTCCGCGCGATCCATCCGCCAGTGTGAGGACCCGACAACTTGTGATACCGACCTCTTTCTCACCTTTCTGCACGGAATCGCGTCTCCCCTCTGCCAATTGGCTACAACCATCGCCCCTCCAGCATCACGCCTTTGCAAAGTCATTTGCTAGCTTCCCTCTGTTATCCCCATTGCTTCTTTTTTCATTTCACGTTGCTTTTAGGTTAGAGTTAGAGTCAAGTTGTATATTTGTTATTTGTTGGGCTGTGTTTTGGTTTTTCAGATTTAGTTTTTTTTATTTGCTTGTTTGTTTGATAATGGGCCTGTTGTTTCGGTTTTGTTTTTGGTCAGATTCCTTTCTTGTTGGTTTTGGGTTAGTCTTTGGTTTTTTTTTTTTTAGTTTATATCTTGCTCTAAACATTGTTTTTATTTCCTTTTCTTTGGGTTCTATCCTTTTTCACGAATTTGGGCCAAGATCATGGTTTGTTTTTCTTTTTTGGCTGACGTGTTTGGGCTAGAAATTCATTTTGTTTTTAGTTCGGGTCATTATGTCTGTTTAAAAAATAGAATAAATGTCTCTCATAAAATAATAAATAAATTAAATGTCTACATTTTGAGTTCATCAAAATAAAAAATGCTCTCATCCATGTAACATTTTATAGTCATGATTGAAAGGGGGATGGCTCCTTCATATATTGTTGAATTGTAAAGAATTTATTGAATAGCCAAATGTTACCTTGAATCCAGTGCAAAATAGATACTCCCCTCTTAGTTTTTTAATTAAGCCTTCTCAAAATTAAAATTGATCAACCAAGTAGTACATTTTATGTCATTTCTTAATTAAAATCCATCAACACACACTTATTTCTACAGAACGACGTGGTTTTGAGTTCCTCATTGCACCAGAGGATACGTCGGCGTAGTCAACAGCTATCAAGCCAAAATTAATTTTTATTAAATTAGTTCCTTAATTTTTGTTTTAATTTTAGCTTTATTCTAATAAATATATAATTTTTAACTTTAGCTTTATTTTTATAAATATATGATTACTAATCTTAGCTTTATTTTTATAAATATATAATTATTAATCTTAGCTTTATTTATATAAATATATAATTATTCATTTTATCTTTATTTTTGTAGATATGTAATTATTAATTTCATCTTTATTTTTGTAGAAATATAATTACTAATTTTAGTTTCATTTTTGTAAATATATAATTACATTTTTGGGGAAAAATAAATATATTAAAATTATAATTAATTTGCATAATAAACTCTAAGGTAACCGTATTTATACGGACGTATTAGGGGTGCAGTGGGATTAAGTTTCCACCCTTCCTTAATCGTAATCAGACTCCCGAACATGAAAATCTCTTTCAAATGACTACTTTACTAAGATAGTTTTTCCAATTTTAGCTATAATTAAAATTGGTGGCGACTCCCATTATTTTAAACTATTTGTCATTCTCGTCGTGGCGCCCTTCGGGTACGTTGTGACAACCATGAAAGGGTGCTGCGGTAGGGAAGGGTTGCATCGCGAACACATCGGAGGTCGGAAATCTTCAGCTTCGAGAGCAGATTGGAGGCTGCGGAGCTTCGGCGTCACGAGCGGAATAGAGGTGTTGTGATTGGAGCTTAGGCGTCTCGAGCGGAGGTTATGCTCTTTCCAGCAGCTCGACCAGGTTGATTGAATACAGAAAAAGTTGGTGGAATAGAACACTTCCCTCCATCGTCGTTACGACTAACTCGAGTTCTCCTAGATTGAACATGTAGCTGAAAGTAAAATGAATAGAAATTTGAAGTCTCTTTTGCTAGATAAGCATAACATATTGATCCTTCCACTTGAGACCTTGTAATACCTGGTGTACACATGCCAGTAGACAAGTTCCATATGGCCCTAGAATCCCCCGGGACCCACCCTGGTTGTCAGATCTTAGATTTCGCTAAGTCTAGAGCCTACACCTCCTTAGAGGGCTGTATGATAGAGCCAGATTCTTGAGATCAAAAGTCCAGGTAATTGCTTTCTAAAGGAAAATAAATTGAAGAGTGATTTTTAATGAATTTTAGGAAACCTCTAGATGCTTCGATTTTACCCCATAAGTTTAGAAAATAGTAAGAATTTCGAAATTTGAACTAGAACTCAAAAATTGGATTTTGATTGGTTGGGATTTTGATTTTTTTTTATATTTTATTTGAATCCAAATGGGAGGTATTTCCTTATTTATATTTATATTTTAAAATTAATGGAGAGTAAAATAAATAAGGATAATAAATTAATAAATGTAAATAAGTGAGTATGGAGGAACCCATCTACTGGAATGACAAAGAAATTGTAGAAACTGGAAAACTGTCACTGCTATAGCGGTCACAGTGTGTGAATTCGAGAGTTTGGGTGGTCTGATGACCGCTATAGTGATTGCAACTGACCAGTTCCATAAGCACATAAGGCTTGACCGCTATAATGGTCCCCTTAGAATAGAACCCCACCTAAAATGATGCAGCTTTGGGTTTAATGGCTCATATCCCTTTAAAAACCCTTCCCCCACTCCTTGTTTCCCTATTCTTTGAACCAGAACCCTCTTCCCTCACCATTATCTCTTTTTCTCTCAATCTCACCCAAAACCATCATCCTCAATCATCAAGGTGAGTATATGTTGTAAGATTTTGTCTCTATTTTCACCATTCTTTCATATTCTTGATATATGTATTATCATTTCTCTCATTATTGTCAAGTGGGGGTGCTCCTCCAATGTTGTTAGAGTTAGTTTAGAGTAATATAGAGCTACCTATAGATCTTTGATGAGTTTTATGGTTATAATGGTAGACAGTGGTGCCAACCCTTCTCCCTGGAGCTTTACCAGAGTTATTCTCTCTGGTTCTCCTAGTCCAGGTAAGTGGATTCAATTTTGTGACCTTTATTTTTTGTCATTAGAGTTATTTTCCACATATTGCCACATAACTTATAATGTTAGAGCATATTTCAAAGAGATTTTAGATAGATGTTAATTATATTAAGTTTATGAAATTATGATTGTTGGGATATCATGAAATGTATGATTTGAGGTTCTTTTAGAAAGGATTAGACGTTGGTAATGACTTTTTTTTGGTTGATGAGATTGTGATTTTCAAAGAGTATGAACTATATTTTTAGAAACTCATTGGACCATTGTTGCTAAAAATAATTTTCTTTATAAGTAGCCAAAGCAGGCTTATGATTATATACGTTAGAGATTTTGTGACTTTTGTTATGATTTTAAAAGTAGGATAATTATATGATAGAGAAGTGTAAATTAGAGAAGAACCTAGCACAGAGTATTTAGAGAAAATAAATATACAAAGCAAGTATGATTTAGTTTGTGAATAAATATGTTACTTCACTTCAGGGTTATTATGTTTATGATTTTGAATCTCTAGTGTTTTGGAGCTATGATTTTAGATTTATCATGTATATAAAGATTTTTATTAGCTTGAGATTTAAATTAAGAACTACAGTTTTATGGTACCAAGAGGTATGGTATTCAGTATGATTCATAGCAACTGCTAGATACATATTCTGTGGGCTTGAAATTGGGATGCCTACAAGTGGTGGTCAGGGGCTCAATTTTCACAACCACAGTTATGCTAAAGTTAGATTGTTAAAGTTATATGAATCTAGAACTCTCAGAGTACTAAGAGTTTAGGGGCTCTTGTTTGCCAGGGACTCAATACCCATCCTTCAGTTATGGAATTTTCTATATTGTTGATTTTATTTATTTCTGTTGAGTTATGTATGATGTGATTTACTAATGGCCATGGAGGCAATAATATTAAATAGTCATGGAGGCAATAATGTTATACAGCCATGGAGGCAATATTAAATAAATAGTCATGGAGGCAAACCCCTTATTAATGACCATAGAGGCAGATATTCTAGAGAACATAGTAAACCGGGACCTAGTGAGGTGCCCATAAAGATATTAACAAACATTTATTATTATTATTGTTGTTGTTGTTGTTATTATTATTATTATTTGTGTTTATCAAGTTCAGAGTATTATTGATTGTGACTCGGAGGAGTTTAGAGCTTTGTTTTATATGTTTATATATGGGAGTACCAAAAACAGTTTTAGAATTTGTTTTATTATTATTATTGTTATTGATTATTAGTAATATTATGATTTTTATGCATCTTAGTTGTTGTCCCATAAAAGGAGTTACGAGTGAGAATTCACCCACTGAGTTTTAGATGAAACTCGCCCATCTCCCTTATTCCATTATAGATACTTTTGCTGTTATGGCTTCTTCTCAGCCACTTCTTCCCCAGTAGTAGAGGTTTCCAGTTAGTGAACTTCACTTTAGAGTGAAGCATTTTTTACTTTTTTGTTAGAGATAGAGTGCTCCAGTGTACATTGCAGGTAGGGTTCCAGAGCATGCATTTATTTTATTTTGCACACCATGATTCTTTTGTATTAAAATGATTTAGCATTCATGGTATATTTTGTAAATGAGCAACTCAGTTTAAAATATATCATAACTACAGTTTCAGATTTTATTTATGAGAAAAGGATTATTCAGGTTTATTATGAGCTCAAGACGATATTTAATTTACAATTTAAAGTGGATTTTATGAATAAATATGCATATAGTATGGCGTAGCAGTCACGAGGGTTACATGGGGATGGGAATTCCCAAGTACTGGTCATGATCCAAAACGGGTCGTGACAAACCTATTCTTTACAGTTCTTTTAAATCCTCCTATTTCCCTTTCAAATGGATACATTCACTTATATTGAACTGGTCCACACACCGATGCTTTATATGCCAAATGTATGGGCAAGTGTTCCATTGAGTCAAAGAAGCCCGAAGGAAAAATTCTCTCTAATTTGTAGAGAATTATGGGAATATTTTTTTTATGACAAGCAGATCATCAACCCTAATGGTAGAAGAGCATAAATCCTTGAAATACTGATTCAGCTTGGTTAGGGGCTTCCAGAAAACATTAGGTAGCTCTCTGAATGCAATTGGAAGCAAACACTCCATGAAGACATGACAATCGTGGCTTTTCATGTGAACAAGCTTACCCTGTGCAACATTGATGCACCTACTTAAGTTAGAAGCATAACCATTGGGCATTCTCAACTCCTTCAGCCACTGACAAATAGTCTGTTTCTGATTAGAACTCAGAGCATATTTGGCCTTTGGTTTATAGAAATGACAATCTCTTAATTCTTGTAAATGCAAATCAGACTGTGGGCAATACTTAGCCAGATCATTCCTTGCCTTATTGTTATCTTTGTTAGATCTGTATTCAATACAATATTCATAATGTTATCAAACACATTTTTCTCAATATGCATGACATCTAAATAATAATGTACCAAATTATGCTTCCAATACGGTAACTCCCAGAAAATACTTTGTTTGGTACAATTATGGTATACATGATACCTTGGCATTCACACTAACTTTCTGAATTATGTTATTTTTGGGAAATCCTTAACTCGATCCAACGTTTCAAGGCCACTTAGTATAACTGGAGGCTTATCCTGTTCAATACAATTACTTTTAAAGTCGTATCTACTTCGCTTATATGGATGATCAAAATCTAAGAACCTTCTATGACAATCAAACTAAGAGTTCTTTCCTCCATTATTCAAGGTGAATGCTTTAGTACCCTCCATGCAAATCGGACATGCTAATTTGCCTTGGGTCATCCATCCAGACAGTATTCCATAAGCTAGAAAATCATTGATGGTCCACACCATTTCCTTGGGTTTCTTGTTCTTGTATTGATCTACTTCATTCCTTAATGCATGTAAGCGTTCTTTACATGATATAATATTCACTTCATTTAAGCTCATTCTTTTCCTTTGAGATAAAATATATTTGCACATGTAGAATGAAATTATTTTGGCTTAAGCCCGTGTAATGCACTTCAGAATTTACCTGTTATGCTTGATCAAGAAACTCAAGGTAGCCATTACTCGTTCTTTGAAATATTTTCTTTAAATTAGCTTTATTGTCATTCAAAACAATAATACTCATACTTTCTGAAGGGTTTTGGAGTTTAAAATCTCCTCCTTTTTGATGATGACAAACCAATTTGAAGAAATAATACTGAATATATTATGATAAGTACATTTTCTTTCAAGACATCATGATTCTTAAATCTTAGTAAGTCCTTTTCTTAAGGCATGATTGGATATATTCAAGAAAATTTTTAAGCCTTAAGTTAACTCAAATAATAGTTGTTTGGTTTATGATAATATTTTCTTATTTAAATTATAATGCTTTTTGAAACTGTATCACAAATATGCTAAAGTAGATGTCATTGTTTTAGTACAATTGTACCAATCAGCTTGATTCTTGTCATAAAAACAACTTTCTAAAATTTAAGTGTGCTTGAATAAATAAACAAGTAATAGTTGCGATATTCCTTGTTGATTAAAAATCTTATTCAGCACAATATTTTCCTATGCCCCTTTTTAAAAAGACATTAATGCCCAAAGATATATATATGTATATGTATGATAAACCTTTTTGAGCATGTCATGAGAAAAACTTAAGTGATGCAAATATAGTTTCTAGTGCATAGAGAAACCTTGATATAAATGATATCAGCATATCATATGGCGAGATTTCTGAGGCTCAGTCAGGGATTGAACCTAGTTTTATCGAAGCATTAAGTATTAGTGAGCTTATTGTTGTAAGGTAGGAAACTTTTTAACATAAGTATCAGATGATAAAACACTAATACAAAACTTTCTCTCAAAACTTATATGTATTTATGCAAATTATGAATTTTTGATGATTGATACACATCAGAATCAGAATATAACATATTGTTAATCATTTACACTCAGCACACTCGAGATGATTCTGGGATCAACTTATTGATCGTAGTTGAAGTAGAGGCATTTAAAAGTAGGTTTCTGAAAGTCCTCAGAAACTATTTACAACTATGTTTGATCAGACTAAACAGAACATCTCATACATGCGTCAAGAATAATGTGTTTTATAATTATAGGCATTTCAAGCAATCTTATACATATCTAAGCACATCAATAGAGTTTGAGTATCCAGATACTAGTAGAAAGAATTTGAGCTTCTTTAGGATACTTGCTAAAGTTAATCATGGATAAATATGTGAGCTAATTTCTCTATCATGTTAATTGTTAATCAATTTAGACCAAGTGCCTAAGAGATCAGAAGCATACACAAGCAAGTCATGATATATGATTAGCTGAGCATGATAGGGAGGCATCGATATGTATCAGAGCTTAAAAAGCCATATATGTATCAGAGCATAAGAAGACTTAAGGTAAAGAGCATAAACCAAGCATAAACATGATAGTCAGGCATGGGCACAATAGATAAATAGTTATAACAGATTATATATAACTCAGAAAATTTTTTTTGTCAAGTTATAAGAGGAAATAGTTGAAGCATAAATAAGTTCCAGTAAAAACAATATATATGCAGCAATGCTAAATAAAAGTTTTGGGCTCCCCCTTAGTATAGTCTCCCTATGAATTTCACACTCTTCCCCTTGAGTTTCTTAGCACTGGATTTTCTTCTTTTCTTCTCCCTCTTTTGTCATCATCAAAAGAAAGTGTGCAATGTAATGCCCCAATTTTTCTGCTAGAGTGAAAATGATCAAAATGCCCCTAAGGTCATTTTTTTCCTAACTTGAGGATAGCTGACTACAAATCCTCGAGGGGCAAACTTAATGTTGGAAGGGGATTAGTTGACTTGTGTACCTTTCCAAGATCGAAAATCTTGTTTTTCGAGTTTTTGGGTCAAAATGACCAAAATGCCCCTGTGGTGTTTTACCCGTTTGCAAGTGTCGGATGAACCCGAAACTTCTCCAAATGGTTTTAAAAGGCGTTTTTAATATATTCTGTGACTTTAGTTTTAGTCCCGGAGGTTCCGGGCAAAATTAGTGCAAAATTACGATTTTACCCCTAGCTTTGTGTTTTTGAGCTTAATCGTGTGATTAAGCAAACCTAAGCAATATTAGGTTCTAATCGAAGATTAATTAATTTCCATAATTAATCTAGAGTCAAAATAATATATAAAAGTTGATTAGAACCTAAGAATGCTTAATTACAACTTGAAACATTATTTTTAAATTCAAGATTCCTAGTCATGGAATCTTGAATAGTGTATTCTCTCTCTAATTCCTTAAATCATGGAATTGTGTTTTCAATTGTTTATTCACAAATGAATTTTAAATTATCTAATGATGTATGAGCACTCCTAATCTTGTCATAAAATTTCCTAAACCTCATTCTTAGTTACCTAAACTTGTGCTTAATGGTTCCTAACCTTGTACCTAAACTAATACACATCTAAACCTATCATTATGTAATACCCCAATTTTAAATAATAGAATTAGAAAATGTTGTGAATTAAAAATAAGTTGAAGTGTGATTTTTAAATGAATTTTATGAAATTTTAAATCATTCTCAGGAGTGGCTGACACTCTTAGTGTCAAAGAGCTGTCAAGTGAATAAAGAAGGCGATGTTTAGGGGCAATTTTATGCGCTCCTGCAGGCGCTGCACTCTCTTGTGTGTAAAAGCAGTGCCAACAGTAACATATAAAATCCCTTGTCGGGGTCCCGAACCTTCACAATTGCCAAACTCTCGACTCCTCCACCCTAGGACGCTAAAACCTCTTGCTCCCTAACCTCTCTCCACCCCTCCCAATCCCATTTTCTTCCATTTCTCTCAATTCTAACTCCAATCCTTCATTCCTAAGGCTTTAAGGTCTCATTATTCTTTGATTTCTCTCTCTATTCTCCATTCCTCTTTGTTATTTGGATGGCTCTTTATGCTTCTCAAGGGGAGAAGTCTTCTAGTATAGTAGAGAGGAAGTTCATGGATATTTAGTGGTTTAAGTGATTGATCTAGAGTCCTATGGCTTCGGGACGAGCATCGCTTATTAATTCTGCCTTCCTAGAGTTCTGGTGCTATTCCCTCATTGTTCACCCCTCCGGTGAGTGGGTTCAAGACTTGTAGTCTCTATGTTATGCATTAGAGTTATTTTCATTAAAAACATGATTTACTACTTGATTCTAGATATTACTGTACAAGGATTGAGATTTCTGTTGGATTATATGTTTTAGAACTGTTGATTTTAGTGCATGAAATATGTTTTTCATAAAACTCATGGGACCATTATTGTTGAACTGGTTTTAGATAGAAGTCATGATAGATATATATATTGTTAAAGACTTTTACGGTTGGTTGAATGGATTCTGGAATTGATTTATGCGTATGATATAGTTATATGTCTAGAAATGCCATTTAGAGAAGAGGATGATGGAATTGTTATTATGAACTTGGTTGTTTTGGAATATGATGTTGAGAATTCTATCTATGTAAAGTGTGATGATTTGAGATATGGTTAGAGAATTAAACAGAAAGCAGTTTTAGACCTTGAATCTTCATGAGATTCAGAACAGTTGACGGATATATATTCTGAAGATATATGAGATCATGAATGTCTGCAAAAAGGGTAACCTCTTAGGCATGATTTCATAGCCATGGTTATGCTAAAGTCAGATTGTTAGAGTTGTATACTCATAACAACTGCCAGCTACATATTCTATGGTTTGAAATCACAGTGCCTTTAAGTTGGTGATCCCTTAGACATGATATCATAGCCGCAGTTATGCTAAGGTCAGACTGTTAGAATCAGATAGATTCAGAGCTCACAAGAGAAAATGACCCACGAGGGGCAAATTTACACAGAGAAACGATCAAACAACAAGAAACTATTAAACATAGCCCACGAGGGGCAATTCAGAGACTTAGTCCACGAGGGACAATTTATTCAGAGAAACTACGAAACTACGTGAAACTATTAAACTTAGCCCACGAGGGGTGATTATGAAACTTAGCCCATGAGGGGCGATTATGAAACTTAGTCCACGAGGGACGTTATTCATGATAAACTGAACACTCACAAAACAGAACCGAGATAGAGAATGAAATGAAATAGAAGTAGAGATTATAGTTTCTTTGATAGTTACTATATGATGAGCTGATATGGTTTTGGATATGAATGTAAATAGAGGAGAATTGTTTTGAGTTGGAAAGTAATGACTAGTATGTATATATGTATATGTATATTTGATTATGTGAGACTTTAAAGTATTATTAATATTGTTATGATTTCATGCATTATTCTTTGGATGTCCCATGAAAGGATTATAGGTGGGATTCACTCATCGAGTTTTGATTACAAAACTCACCTCACTGCTTATTTCATTTTTACTGAGATAAGGTAGCTGGCAGAGACTCTTCTCAGCCATTCTCTCAGCAATAGCATTAGAGTATCAGCTGGTAAGCTTCACATAGGTGAAGCCCTTGTGTATAGAGTAGTATGCTCCAGTGTAGATGCAGGCAGGATCCCGGACCATAGTGCATAATATGTAGTTTGCATATATAATGTTTTTGATGGACTGTATTATAAGACTTTATCATAGAGATTATGTATATTATGAACCTTTATGATACTTGATGATATTATGAGAATAGAATTTAGAGTAGAGAATATGATACTACCGTTTTAAAGAATACTGGTTATATGTTTTAAAGGCAAAGAAATTGTATGTAGAAAAGATTTTACGGTTAAATTATTTTGTGATATACTGTGCATACATAGGAATCCAGGTCACGAGGCTTACGTGGGACAGGATTTCTCACGTGCCGGTCACGTGCCTAAATCGGGTCGTGACACATTAGCACCCAATTACATGAACAATTTTCCTCCTCCCTTGGCTGTCCCCAATTTGGTCGAAGCCATACCCCCCATTATCCATCACATGTGTAAATTTTTGACACTCCAAAGACCATGCTTCCACCTCACAAAGAACCATGCTTTGAGTCATAACCTCCATGCTTTCATCCATGCTTCATAGGACATCTTCACAGAGCCAGCCCTCCATGCTCTTCTAGAAGGATTATTTCAATTTCAAATAAAGAAAAATCACCATACTTTGAGCCATAACTTAGCCCATACCACCCATGCTTCAAACCATGCTTGAATGACCACTTTGAGGAGATATTTTTCTCCCTCAAAGCTCCAAAATTTCGTGCACCTTTCCCCCCTCAATGAGCCTCCATTGTTTTTGTTTTCTATAACTACATGTGTTGAAGAACTTATGTGAACCTATAGATTATTTGCTAAATTTTAGTTTTCAAGCTTTTCTTTGAGTTCTTTCCTTTTTTCTCTCAAAATTTCTAAGAGTTCTTCCTCTTCATCTTCTTCATCTTCTCTTTACATCACCACCTTACAACCTCAAACCACAACCACAAATCATCCTTTAAACACTCAAACACTCAACCTCAAACACAAGTTCACCAAGAACACATCTCCTTTCCTTTCTTTCTCTCAAGGCCGAAGCTACCTCACCTCTCTAGGAGGAGTTGATCTTCTCATTTCCATCCTCAAGATCAAGCCTTTGTCTTCATATTTGGTAGGGAGTTGCTTTCAAACTTTATTTTTGCTCAAAAATGTGTTTTCTCTAGTTTTCTCTTGGTTTCTTTTTGAGCTTTCCTTTGTTTTCCTTCTCTTTTTCATTTCGGCCTCTTGGCCTTGTTCATGAGCATGATAGCTTGATGATGAGATTTTCTAGATGATGACCTTGTGTTCATCTCAAAGAAACCTCTAAAGCTTGAGTTTTGTTCTTGATCTAGCAAAGTTTTGATTTTTCTTTCCTTTTCTCTTCTACATGATTTCGGCCTCTATAGGTTCTTCTTCAAAGATTTTGTTAAAAATTTTAAAGTATCTCTATATTTATTTTATATCATGAAAGAATGTTGTTTTGATCTTTACATCCTTAAAGTTTTGCTTTCTTTTAAAAAGTTTGCTTCTTTTGAGCTTGATGATGATGTTCAAGAACCATGTGGTTCCTTTGAGAACTTGGTTCAAGAACTCTAAAACTCTCTTTGTGATGAGATAAGTCTTGGGTTGTATCTCTAAAGTCTTGTAAGAGCTCTAGCTAAGATTAAAATAAATCTTGCATTCATGTTTATGTTTATGCTTTGCACATCATGTTTATTTTCCTTGCTATCACTAACTATCAAGAATAATAAATGAACTTGCATTATCATATTTATATTTCAAGCCTTGCACCATCATGTTTATATTTTCAAGTCCTCACCTAAATATTAAAGATAATAACAAGTTGCATCTCATGTTTATTTTATGCTCTCACTTTATTTCCTAAGGAAAGATAAAATATGTGCATGAGCATGTTTAAGATTATGTCATCACCTAAGAGAACCTAGAGCTCAAAGATTTGCCCATTATTATCTCAAACAAAGGCTTGAAAAATATTTATTCCTTAGCTTCTTGATTTCGGCCCTAAGAGGTTTTATTTGTTACAAGTACTAAAATCTATGTTTCATAATTCTTCTAAGCTTATATGAGTTTAAGAAATGCCTAGAACAAAGTTTTATGATTTTAAAACCTCTTGAGACTAATTTAAATTAGCCACTGCCTTCAAAAATATTTTGATGATTTTAGTTGATAAAAATGGTTACTAATGAGTTTTGAGAAGTTTTATAAAGGTTCCAAAAGAAACTAGCATTTTATGTGTTCTAGAAATCAAGTTTGTGCTTTGTTTGTTTGGAGATGGATTCGGTTCTGCCTTGCCATGATATGCTCACTGTTTATGCTGTTTTGATGATGATAATATGAGTATGTTTGAGCATAAATAATGTTGAAATGCATATGTGAAAGATAAGAGAAGTTAGTAACTAGAAAAGAATTAATTTGAGAGTTCTAGATCCCTTAGTAAATGATTTTTCTGGATTCTGTCCAGCATGATTTAGAAATGATAATCATGGATTTAAATTAGTTTAAATGTGTAGTAATGACTCATTATTGGTTTAGGACTTGATCTTGATGCCTTAGGAGCAAACCGAACTTAGAAAGGGTCATTGTTATGACTCCTAGGTACCCGTAAAGTTAGAATTTTAGATTCTGCACTCTTGAGATTTAGAGATGTTTATGATCATAGTATTGAGTCAGGAATACTTAGATATGAGCCTATAAGTACCCGAGAGTTAGGTTGTGACTTATAACTTAGATTGTGAGTTAAGGACCGTAAGGGTCAATGCGTAAAACTTTAAGAAGTCTTGAGTTTATTATGCTTGTTTTATGCAATAAGATGTTGTGAGGTATATGATGCATGAGGAATAAACTGTTTAGGATGTTAAGTTTATTTTGAGCATGAGAATCGAATGAGAATATGTATGTGTTATGAGCCTGTGGTATAAAGACGGTTTGAAGGGAATTCGGTTTAACAGCTGTTATGCTGCCGAATTTCGGTCAAACCCAAAGGTTTTGAAAAATGTTTTGGAAATACTATATGAGATTGAAAACCCTGGGTGACAGGGTTCGGTCGGGCACCCCCAGGAGATTTTTGTGTGATAAAGCACTGAGACGTACTTCTCCTGCTATGGTGAGGAGGAGGCAAATCCGTGAGGATATTGACATGAGCTTTACCAAAGCGGACAATTTGCTGTGCACTCGAGGCCAGTAGAGCGTTTCAGAGAATGAAATATTTATATGTTACCCCCTCAATTTCCCCATATTAAGTCTAGTGACGACTAGTTAGGATTAAGCTCATTCCTAGGCGATTAGATGAGACGGAGATTGGAGGTTATGACAAAAATTGCCGGGGTGGTGTGTCGGTTGGATATAGGTGGATATGATTAAGAGGGTGGTCTTTGAGAAAAAGAACTTAAGAATTCAAGCATGAGAAAGAGATATGATATTTTAAAGTCACACAGTTATGAGAAAAAAAAGAGTTTTATATGAGAAGTTATATGCCACTTATATGTTAATATTTTTCCTTGATGCTGTGTCCCATCGACTGCTTGCATAATGTATTGTCATGCATACATCCAATATCTGTTGCATTCATATCATTAAGAACCATACTAAAAGACACCCACTTCGGATAAATAGATTTGAGAAGTTTAAAAGTTAAACCTTATGCATGACCACCTTTTTATAATTAAAATCGAAGTGGCTGGGGATGACGACGATGACACGTGTGTTAGAGTCGGAAATCCCTACTGAGAATCTTGAATAAGTTTCTCATCCCCCCTCTCTCTTTTCTTCCGTGTCGTCTCCAGACGAAGATAGTAAGCTTCTACTGAGGGATGGGCATACGGAATGTACTATGAGTCGAGTCAGAGGGATGCAGTGTAAAGAATGAAGACGCCGCTTTAGATTTTTATTTATAGACGTGTATTTCTTTTGATATGACTATGAAGCTATGCTAGTAGTAATTAATGTATTAATGAAGATATGACTATGTTGTGTTGTTATGTGTAATATTTGTATTTGGTGATTATTAATGATATGCTTTCTTCCTTTCTCATGTTATGATTGCGGCAATCGTTAGGTTTTATTCTAACACGCAGCTCTTGTTTTGTTTTCAATTTCCAAAAAGAAAAATTTTACCCATATTTCCGCTAAGTATTTTATTAAATGAATGACACTAAGAGGTAATAACCTAATGATTAACCTAATGTATTCTAGAAAGTTAGGTTAAAAATTAGGGTGTTACATGCAAGATAAGGACAGGATCATCATCTCTAACCTTGATGTCTCAGCTCTTGTAAAATTTGTTAGTTAGTCCCCGGAGCCCAGTTGGTATTGACGCCATCTCTTCCTCTCCTCCAGGTGAGTGGGTTCAGATCCTATTACTCTTATGTTGGTCATTAGAGTTAAGGATGATTTTCAACATGAGCATCAAATAGTTATTTTAATATAAACTCATGAAACCGTTATTGTTAAAATGATTTTATTAAATAGCTAGAATATGATTGTGACTTGATTTAGAGACATTATAAATTTTTCCAAGTGATTCTAAGATTAATGTTATTATGTATTATAGATTTTTATGGCTAGAGAAAAGCCTACAGCAGAGTTTAGAGAAAATAACATATTTTATGAATTAGAGACCAGAAGGTAGCTATAGAGAAAAAGACAATGAGTTAATGGTTGAACCCTAATCATTAACCTTGGTATCAAGTTGTCCAAGAAGACAATCTCATAGAATAGAGAATGGAACCTAGTTAGGGGCCCAATTTGGATCCCAGAGATTAGAGAAATTGTTATGTCATGATCGACATTCATAACTAGAGAATTTATATTTTTGTTATGGGAGGTATAACTAGAGATCCCTGTTTCTCTAATAGATTTGTATTCTTTATGCTATACCAGAGATTTCTAATTTTATTTCCTTTATGATTATACATATAAATATGATTCCAGAGTTATTGCAATAATCAGTTTTTGATGATTTTGCATGTATATATATCCTTGTTGTTGTCCCATGAGAGGGTTATGGGTGAGGGCCTACTCACTAAGTTTTAGATGAAACTCACCCTTCTCCCTTTTTCCATTACAGATACAATAGCTATTATAGATCCTTCTCAGCCGCGTCCTCCCCAGTAGTAGAGTTTTTCAGTTGGTGAGCTTCACTTCGGAGTAAAGTGTCTTTTACGTTTTGTATAGTGATAAAGTGCTCCAGTGTATGTTACAAGCTCGGACCATAGTGATTTATCATGATTATTTTGTATTTACATGATGATAGTTTTATGAATATTTTGTATAGAGAACAACTCATATATTTTGTATCATAGAGCCATATTTAGAGTTGATTATAATATGTTATGGATGAAGAGTATGAATTCAAAAGAGCTAAAGGTTTATTATAAATGAAATGATATTTTATAAATTGAAATTTATTATTAAATTATGCATATAGAGAGACTTAGAGGTCATGAGGCTTACGTGGGGATGAGATTTCTCACGTGTCGGTCACGTTCCCAAGTCGGGTCATGACAACATTTCAGAATTTACTTGTTATGCTTAATCAAGAAACTCAAGGCAGTCATTAGTCATTGTTCAAAATATTTTCTTTACATTGGCTTTGTTATCATTTAAAATAATAAAGCTCATACTTTCTGAAGGGTTCTGGAACTTACAAATGTCAATTATTCCATATGTCAACCTACATCCTTGGATTTATGATTATGGCTATGTGAGAAGCAACATATATTTTTCTATGTAAATTATGCTTGAAAAAGCTTGTGATTTAACTGGATATCATTCTTGGAATTTAAAAAATTGGATTTGATTAGTTTTACAATTTGAAGGGCTTTTGTTTTGGATTTGTATATAAATGTTTGTATTGTTTACTAAAAGCGCATTCTGAAAATGCTTGATGTCCAAACTCTATGGTTTTATTTATGGTTATATTGATCCAAGGTATCAAGGTCATCAAACTCATGAGATACCTAAACTTACGGGGTCGAGATATACTCAAATCATAAATTCTACGAGTTTACTTATTTATAATGTGTAATTATAATAAAATAAATTTATTATTAGATAAAAATATATAAAAAAATTCAATTGCAATATCATAATGAAGGACATACAAGTAAAAAAGCTGTAAAATACAAATTAAAGTCTTTAGATATATAACATATCAATATTTTAGGATGTAAACAATTATAATAACATAAGTTACTACATCATAACTTCAATTATGAAATGTCTAATTATGAGTGCTTATTGTGAAATTTCATGTTTTGTTGTTTAAGAGACCAAAGTATAAGTAAGAGTGTAAACTTATGAGTTTACTCGAGTTTATCTGACTTTATAAGAGTTTGCCTGGGTTTTCAAGTGAGTTAACACAATTTAGGAACCTAATTCGTAAAATCATAAAAGTTTAAGAGTTAACTTGAGAATTTAATAACCTTGCAGAGCATATTTCTATTTGGTAAATGTCTGAAAAATAGGATAGACTTTGCTTGCTTTTCTAAAAATGTTTGCATGTTATGGGTTGCAAGGGAACATATTCCCTGCATGCTGATCAAGACCAAAGTTTGGTTGTGACATATATTTTATGTAGTCATCACACACCTAAGCCAAAGGGGGTATTTGTTTCAAGGTTGTAATACCTGGTATACACGTGTCAATAGCTAAGTTTTGTACGGCCCTAAGGTCCCTCGAGACCCACCTTTGTTGTCAGGTCCTGAATTTCACTAAATCCGAATCCTACACCTCCTTGGAAGGCTATATGATATAGTCAAATTTTTGGGACCAAAAGTCTCGATAATTTCTCTCCAAAGGAAAATGAATTAAAAAGTGATTTTTAATAAATTTTAGAAACCTCTAGACATTTAGTTTTTGGCCCACTAGTTTATAAAACCGTAAGAATTCCCAAATTTAAACTAGAATCCAAGAATTGAATTTTCATTTGGTTGGGGTTTTGATATTTTTGATATTTTATTTGAGTCCAAATGGGGGGTATTTTCTTATTTACATTTATGATTTAAAGTTAATGGAGAATAAATAATGCCGTTAGCTGCTGTTGCTACATAATTCTGCAAAACAGCCTCGCTACAACGAGTTATGTTTGTTGCAGTGAGCAGGAGAGCCATGAGGCTTGCTGCAACGAGATTTGTTCATTGCAGTAGGTGGTTGTTTCTCCAGGTTCACTATAGCGAGATTTAATCACTACAGGCATGTCTGATGTCAGCACAATGTAAAACGACACAGTTTCGTTTAATGAGCCTTAAACCCTTTTTAAAGCACCCCATTGCTCGGGTTTTATTCCAAAAACCTGAAGCCCTCTGTCCCTCACTCTCTCCAAACCCTTTTCTACTCAATCCCACTTCTTTCCTTCTCCTTCCAAGATCCAAGGTAAGAGTTCTGTTGATTTTTGTCATTTCTTTCCTCTCCACTCTATGTTCTTTGGTTTGGGTAGTGGTTAGTCTCCATTGTTGTCAAGTGGGGGTGCTCATCAGATGTTGTTAGAGTTATATTTGAGCAGTCTAGAGGTTGTTGGAGTCTAATCTTAAGTTCTGTAGCTTCAATGGCAGACGTTGGTGTCATTCCTCCTCCCCGGACCTCCGTTGGTGTTGACACCATCACTCCCTCGCCTCCAAGTGAGTGGGTTCAGATCCTATGACCCTTATGTTGGTCATTAGAGTTGATTTCCTTATATCATAACATGATTACATGGATTTAGAGAATAATCTAAGAGATTAGAGATGATGATTGGTTTACCAAATTTATAAAAAAAGGGTGATTTTCAACAAGAGCATGAAATAGTTGTTTTAATATAAACTTATAGGACCATTATTGTTAAAACAATTTTATTAAAGAGCTAGAGTATGATTTTGACTTGATTTAGAGTATTTATGAATTTCTCCAGTGATTCTAAGAGTATGGTGATTATGTATTATGAAGTTTTATGCTTAGAGAAAAGCCCAGAGCAGAGTTTTAGATAAAATGACATAATTTATGAATTAGAGACTAGATGGTACCTATAGAGAAACAGACAATGAGTTAATGGCTGAACCGTGATCGTTAACCTTGGTACTAAGTTGTCCTGAGAGGACAATCTCACATAGCAAATAATGGAACCTAGTTAGGTGTCTAATTTGGTTCCCAAAAGGATCCCAGAGATTAGAGAAATTGTTATGTTATGGTTGACATGCATAACCATAGAATTTATATTTTGTTATGCAAGACATAACTAAAGATCCTTGTTTCTCTAGTAGATTACTGTTATTTATGCTTTACTAGAGATTTCTAGTTTTATTTCTTTTATGTTTTTTATATATATATCTGTAAATATGATTTCAAAGTTATTGCATTAATCATTTTTTATGATTCTATATGTACATATATTCCTTGTTGTTGTCCCATGAGAGGGTTGTGGGTGAGGGCCTAGTCACAGAGTTTTAGATGAAACTCACCCATCTCCCTTTTTCCAATACAGATACATTAGCTGCTGCAGGTCCCTCTCAGCCACCTCCTCCCTAGCAATAAAGGTTTCCAGTTGGTGAGCTTCACTTCGGAGTGACGTGTCTTTTGCATTTAGTATAGTGATAGTGTGCTCTAGTGTATATTGGGGGTAGGGTCCCGGACTATAGAGATACTTTCATTCATTTGTCATTATTATTTTGTATTTACATAATGATAGTTTTATGGATATTTTGTATAGAGAGCAACTCATGTATTTGGTATCATAGAGACAGTTATTATAATATATTATTGATGAGGAGCATGATTTCAAAAGAGCTAAAGATTTATTAGAGATGAAAGGATATTTTGTAAATGGAATTTATTATTAAATTATGCATATAGAGAGACTCGAAGGTCACGGGGCTTACGTAGGGATGAAATTCTTCATGTGCCGGTCACATTTTCAAGCCGGGTTGTGACAAAAGTATATTTAGTTATTTCCATGATTAACTACTTGAAATAATGTGTTCTCATGTTTACTTCAACTTTTGTAAAATTATTCCCCAGACATCAATTATTCCCTAGAAAAATATTTCCATCTCATTTCCATAATGAGAGGTGTGGTAAAAAGTTCCTATAACTTAGAAATGATAATTATTAAGTACAAATATGAAAATATCACTCAATTATTTAACTTTTTCGCCCCAATTTTTATTTACCCGCACTTTAAAATATTGATTTTTGATTTCATATTGATAACAAATATTTTTTGAATTAATGATTGTTTGTTTTTTCCTTTTTTTGGTAGTGCAATTTTTATTTGATGTAATCCCATCACTAATTTTGTTCTAACCTTTCATTCATTTAAGAAACCAGTATATAACAACTCAAAATAAAGTTTATAAAACAACTCATTTTAAAGCAAAAAAGCAAAAATCAAAATAAAAAACCCCATCATCACGTCTCAAACCCAGACAAATTGTTTTGAAAAAGAAAATGTAAAAAAATTAAAAATAAAAACCACAATAATAGCCCACTCAATGGGGAAAAAAAAAACAAAATGAAAAGAAGCCTACCCCTAACCCATTTGAGCATCACCTCTCTACTACTTTCCTTTTCTTTTCTACACACTTCTTCCCATTCTTTATTCTTTATCTTCTTTGTTAAACCAAAACCACCCACTCTCAATTTGCAATTTTTTAGGAAGAAAAAAACCATACTTAAACCTCCATGTCAAATCATTATAAACACAATTTATATTTATTTTTGTATTCTCTTTCCTCCTATGTCTAAACTTCCTCAACTCCACTCTCACCTCTCCCTCTGTTTGTTAGGCCGCCGCCATTGACCATCCCTTCCCTTAATCTTCACTCTACCTTCCACGACCACATGATTGTTAAGGTTCTTGTTGCAATCTGTTGTAGCCACATGATCGTTACGTTGCGTCTGCATTGTTGTTACATTGCGGATCTATCTGTGATCTCAATTCATGGCACAATTGCGGTCTAATACAATTGCGACCACTAGCGCAACTGCAATATAGTGGCCACATTGGCCATTGCTTACCGCAGTTTAGATCACTGATTGAATGCTTTGAAGGAATTTATTATGGTGTTGAACATGTTTTCAGCTAAGATATTGTTAGTTGGCTGCTAAGCATCAGATCCCTTGAAATTGGATAGCCTTGGATTTAATTCTTGTGATTCCAAACATTTAACGATTATTCTAAAGTGGGAAAAAAAATGTTCTTTAGATAGAGGTACCCAAGTTATTTAATAATGAGTAAACACTCAAATTGGTCCCTAATAATTTCTTTGATAGATAAATTAATCCATAATAATCGTAAACACCTAAACTTATCTCTTGCAATTATTAAAATAGGAAATTATAGATCCTTGACTGGTCTGCCAATGATCGGCTAGGAGGCAAAGATGAAAAAAGAGTTTGGCTGGGAGAAGGTGCAGTTCATTTGAGCGAAAATAGAGCTCGGGCTGGACTAGGCATATAGCTTGATTAGGACCAGCAGATCTAGGATGACAAATGGCCGAGACTAATAGGCATGTGACTGAGCTCAGCCACTGTCATCTAAGCTCTTTCTCCTAGCCGAGCTCTGTTTCCTCTTAGATGAGCTCCACTTTCTTCCAGCCGAGCTTTTTTTTTTTTTTTTTCATCTCTACCTCCCGACCAAGCCTTTACAGGTCGATCGGGGACCTATAGTGTCCTATTTTTACAATTGTAAGGGGCCATTTTGGGTGTTTATAGTTAGGGATTAATTTGTCCATCAAAGAGACTATCAGTGACCAATTTTTGTGTTTACTCTTAAATAATGATAATTAGAATTTGGCTAAGATTGACTTAAAAGTAACAAAGACCCAAAAAATGATAGAATAAGATGCTTATTGCTAAAAGTCTCTTTGACACTCGAGAAAATTACAATATAAAAAGCACATGGATTCCAATTGCAACACTCGAAACAATGAAATAATAATGCTCTAAAGTAAAAGGGTAAGGAAATAAAGTACAAGGCTGAAATATAAAGGCTGAAACTTAAAAATTAAACATAATGGTAAAAGTGTTATTAAAAAAAGAAATTATATATTATTAGCTGGGCTTCTTTAGTATCTAATTAGGAGTTCGATTCTTGATAGTATATATGGAGAAGATCTCGTGGCCAGAAGAAACACCCGCGTTTATGAATTCTATACTTCGAGTGGATTAGTTACTATCTTTCCTTTTTTAAAACATATATTAGTCACTCTCTACATTTGTGTATGGAGAATGTCTCAAAACTAGAGATAATACCCTTGGTTCATTCAAAAATAAACATATATTATATGTTCTCTTTCCTTCTATTTTTAAAACATATATTTTTATCTTCTAAAAAATTGAGAAAATGTATATTTTAATTCATTTTCAATTTTTCATTAATTCTTCATTTTCTCATACTTATTATTTATTTTTTACCAAATAATAACCTTTATTAAAACTTATATATATTTAAGATATTGAAATATATGAGGCTTATAATAACAATAAGAAATATGTATACATTCATATACGCAAGTATTTAATTTAATTTCTAAAATTTAATATATTAAATTATTAATATATAGTTACAATAATTTTTAATAGTTGTTTTTAAAAATAAAAATTTCCTTTTTTCAGCTGTGAATTTTAGAATATTAACGTATATGAAAATAAAAAATTATACCTTATCTGTGTATACAAAGATGAATTGCGAAGATGATAGAAGAATTTTATGTTGTTACCGTAAATATATATATATATATTAATAGTCGAGGAAATATATAATTATTATTTTTAAAAATGATTATTAAAATTATTGTAAATATTAATTATATTAACTGTTAATAATTTTTCCTTAAAATAATGATAATTTAAAAATTATGTGTATATATATGTATAAATATTTTATATTATTATAAACACCAAATACTTTATTTTATAAAGGTTTAATATGTGCAAATCTATGCTATATATAAAGGTGATTCCCTTTATAACTATTTTTCTGTGTCTCCTAGTTAGATTGAATTGTGTTTTTAAGTCCATTAATATAATTTCATGTAGAAAAAATAAAAAACTAAATAAAAGTTAAAAATTATACATGTCACCGCCATTACAAATATAATTAATCACCATTCATCTACCATACACTACTAGGAATTTGATTTTTACTAACATTTAATAAATGTTGCGAAATCATAAAATAATGTTGCTATTTCGTTTACTAACACTTTGGCAAATGTTGTATTTACTCTACGTCGCTAAAGCGTTTTAGCAACATTTTTCTATATTTTTACTAACATTTTAAAAGTGTTACAATAGATGCATTTTGTAACATTTTTCAAATGTTGCAAATATACATATATATCACAACACCTTTAAAATGTTACTAATTTCCTATTTTGCAACATTTTAAAAATGTTACAATACATGCATGTTGTAACATTTTTCAAATGTTGCAAAAATACATATATCACAACATTTCTAAAATGTTACTAATTTCCTATTTTGCAACATTTAAAAAATATTACCTCTTACTCTCTTTTTACAACATTTTAAAAATATTACCAATTTAAATGTTAAAATATCAACATTTTAAGTGGCAGAAAGTCAACGCATTAATAATAAGAAAACACATGCTAAAAAGCAAAACTGACCTAAGAACCTTTTTAACTTTCAATCGACAACATATTATTGATTATAAAACTAAAAACAGAAATTTTAGGTCACAATGTGCTATTAAGGACAAGTTTATTACTTGCTGTGGCCGGTTATTGGATCCTAATACATGTATCACTTAAACCAAATAAATATATTGTAGTCACAATTTTTATATGAAAAATGTATATGGTCCTCATTTTCCCCTTGCGGTTAGCTTGTTAAAGAGTCACCGATGCTTCTTCTGTCTTAAGAATGATGCCCCCTGTTGAAGGTTGGTGATTGCAAGTTTCCAATCTAAGCACTTCTAGCTATTCACCCTCCTTCCAAACTTTACTCTTTCCCTAAAATGAGCCATTTTGAAATAACAAGGATAGAAGTTAATTAAGGGCTAGTCAAACACTTCAGCAACTCATTACTTTGTTGAACAAAGTCAAAATCTAAAGTAAAATTTAATTAAGTGCTAATGGGCCTGGACCTTTTTAGTCTTTGCATCTCATTTTCTTCTTCTTTGCTCTTTTTTTGTGTTGGTCACGTTTCTTTACCTGCAATGTCAAGTCAACAAAGTTAGCAACCAAGTGCTTTAGCACATATGATTTTATCTTTTTATAAACCGCATGTATATTGGAACATGTTTAATTATCTTTTTATAAACCGCATATATATTCTTTTTGTTAATTATCTCAACTTGTACATGTTTAAATGTAGATTAGTGAAGCAGGAATAAACAAAAGGAAGAGAACAACTAGCTTATTTATTTAAATGTTAAAAAAAATATGGAGAATATTATTGTTGATGATGATAATAATAATAATAATAATAATAACTGGATTAAAAACAAGGCGGGTACTCGTTCATGCTGGAAGAACTTTTTGTCATTACTAATAATAATTTAGCAAAAAAACAAAAATTGAGAAAGAAAAACCAACTATATAGTAAAATAACTAGAGAATATTCACTAATTTATAGATATTAGAGTCCCAAGTATCAGAGTTTAGCAGAATTCATTCTCCACAGCAAATTTTTTATGAATAAAACAACACCACAACAGTTTACCTGAACATGTCTTCCCGATTTTTAGCATTCATTTCTTTGCTAGGTGGATACTTTGCCAGGCTTGATGGATTGCAAGCATAAGGCTTGGTGTTGAAATACTACAAAGGGGTATACCATGAAATGTAAAAATCGTAAAATCATTAGCTATGCTTAAGAGATTATTTCTTTTATATTATCAAACATTTGCAATTAAAACAAAGATTCAAATAGGGATCAGAGATATTTCATTCTTACTTAAACTAGAGAACATGACCCGAAGGCTAGTGACATATTACTCAAGTATTCTTAAGAGAGAAATAACACAGAATATACATGTGGAAAGAATAACTTCCATGTTTGACGGCACATGACCATGCCTGCATTAAGCCGCACACAAACCACATGTTGATTGTCATGTTGCGCCGTTAAGTTCCAAAAACAACATAACTATTCCAGCCTCCAAATTCGTATGATTTGTGCTCAAACTTTGTTCACTAATTAACATGCTTACATCATAGTCCTTTTTGAAGTACACAACTAAGATCATTCCAAAATCAACATTCATTATAAGCTACACATCTATACTACCAAGGACAGACAAGATCTAATGCTAACAAAAGAAGTGTTCTTTTCAGTTCACTGAAAAAAAAAAGCAAATAAATAAATGAAAAAAACCAGGAAATCCATAACCAATTGAATGTCATGTGAAACACCTAAAACAGTGATATTTAGCATGAGCACATAGAATTAACTCTCTGAAGGCACTGCAAATCTTCAAATAACTTCTCCACAGTACCAATTGTAGAAAGCTTAGTGGCAAATATTTCACTAGGTATTTTTTTGGAAACAAAAAAAAGAGAGAAGATCATTGGCAACCTCTCAGCAAACAGAGCATAATAGAATCAAACAATGAAACTGAAAGATTAAATTCTTAAGAGGTTAGAATTAAAAGAAAACAATGATGTTTCCCAATGGCTAAGATTCTACATGTCCTATACATCAGTTAGCATTAGCAATGAGTAAATCATGAGAACTCAACTCAACTCCTCAGTTCAATATATAACTAAATATTTTAGTGTACTCACCATCTACTCACAGAAACAATAAATCAAACACATTGTGAACGAACAATAATGACTCATAAAAAATGAACAATAACAATTCATAAAAATGAACAATCTGAAGAAGACATAAAAAACAAACAATAACAATTCATTAAAAAACATGTCAACCTTGAAGAAGTTAAAAATCAGAGAAGAAAATGAGAATAGCGAGTGACTTTAAGAAAATGAGATCGCACCAGAGATCGAAGAAGAGGGAAACCAGAAATCCAGTTCTCTTGATTAGTTCTGACTGACTATGGATTGGAATCGAATGTCGAAACCGAGAATGAAGAAAATTTAAAGTTTCGTGGCAAATCTGAAAATTGAAATTGAGTGAGGGTCACATTGTAATCAAGTGAGAAATGATGGAAAATCGAGTGTTCATACCGGATCAATCGGTGATCTCGTAAGGAAACGATGAATCTGTGATGGCTATTGTGACCGAAGAGTCGCCAGCGACGGCCAGAGGAGGAGCGTCGGGCAAAAGAAGGTTCCAATGCGAAACGTGGAGGGGAAGATGAGGTTCCAATGTGGCGAACGCCGAGGGGAAGAGCATGTTTCGATGTGAAAGGCGGAGGGGAAGAGGAGGTTCCAATGAGAAACGCGGAGGAAAAGAGGACGTTCCGATCATGCAGTGAGGAAAATGAATCTATGTTGTGCTTTGCGTTGTTGCAAGAGGAGGTTAGCGTGTTAAAGGTGCTTTTGTAACATTTGTAACAGTGTTAAAGGTAGCATCTTAATGGTGCTCCCTGTAAAAGAAAATGGTGGTGAGCAGTGAGTGTGTTATGGACTTTTGTAATAGTGGCTTAAATGTCTTGCTAATGCTATTAGTAACATTTGTTTGAAAAAATGTTGCTAAAGGCAGCATGTTACGGGCATTTGTAACATTTTAATTAGTGTTGCTAATTAAATGTTAGTAAAGATCATATGTGTAGTAGTGATATAAAGCACTCTCACCGACTGGACCTTCATATAGGCCTGTAAACATTGAATAACAATTAGTTATTATAATACTTTTATTTTTGAAATATTACTTACTATAATACTAAAATCCATCAAAATAAAAAATGTGAATCGATAAGAACAAACTATCAATAAGAACAAACTATCAATTCACTAGTGTTAACAAAAGGTATTTTAGTGGAAAATAACATTTAAAATGAGAAAATGAAAAAGTATTGAAAAATTTGAAAATTGATTAAAATGTAGAGTAATATTTGGTATACAATAAAATTGCATAATAAATACACACTATACACATTATTACTATTAGATGTGAAAAGTGAATAGGATGAATGGAAACCACACATCACATGTAATGGTGATAAAGTGTATAGTGTGCATTTGTTGTAGAATTTTATTATACACCAAATATTATTCTAAAATGTAATTTAATTGATAGAGAAAGAGAGTGTACGAGTTAGAAATATATCTTACTTTTAAGTACAAAGAATGTATATAGAGTATACAAATAAAAGACCTTTTGAGATGTATGCACAAATATGTATATCTCAAAACGTAATAATTTAAACGATAGTGTAACTGCGAAAATGATTAAATAAGTATAAAACGAAAAATTAAAAGCCCCAAATTATATACTATTACAAAAGAGGCAACAAATTATTTCAATTGAACGTAATGTAGACAATGACGTTGAGCCTGTTTTCCGTTCAATTCTCACAACCAAGAGAATGTGTTTGAGGTAATTAGCAAATCCTAAGACCATACGTTTTGAACATAAGCAGCGAGAAATAAGAGAGATCTGTTTCGAGAAGAATTGACTAATTAATGCATCTTAATATGCCTACGCAATCAGGACATTTGGTAAAATTGCTAGGTATTATGAGAAGAAAATAAAATATTTACTTTATATTATTCATTGATTAACTTATCAGTTATTACATAAAATATTAAAAAATAAAAGATAATAATGATCTATAAAATTAATATATTTATCAATAAAAAAATAGAATAAATATTTTGTTTTATTTGAAGAGTACCTAAGAATTAATTAAATAACGTTTCCTCTTCACTAATAGTATGTTTGTGAGTTTAGATTTTCGAAGGAAAAGAAGGAGAGAGATACAAGTCCTTCGCTCCTCTCTTCTCCCCTCCAAAATCCAAACTCACAAAACTAACCAGACATGCAGAAACTGAATCCTCTCCATTAAACACGTGGACATAGTTGTGGCATCGTGCATGTGAACCTTAGTTTTCTTCCAAATATCCAGCCCACTCAATTTCGGCCTTTTGGGTGCTATCTGTAGCAAAGCATGTGAACCCCGAAAGTTTTGTAATAGTATTATTTTAATATTTTAAAATATGTGTTTTTACACTTATATACGCAAGTATTTAATTTAATTTCTAAAATTTTAATATATTAAATTATTAACATATAGTTACCATAATTTTTAATAGTTGTTTTTAAAAATAAAAATTATATTGTATATAAAGATGAATTGCGAAGAAGATGATAGAAGAATTTTATGTTGTTACCGTAAAAATACATATTAATATTCATAAATTAATAGTCGAGGAAATCAATAATTCTTATTTTTAAAAATGATTATTACAATTATTGTAAATATTAATTATATTAACTATTAATAATTTTTTTCTTAAAATAATGATATTTTAAAAACTATGTGTATATATATAAATACTATGTATTATTATAAGCACCATATACTTTATTTTATAAAAGTTTAATATGTGCAAATTTATACTATATATAAATGGAATTTCCTTTATAGCTATTTTTTGGTGTTTCCTAATTATACTGAATTGTGTTTTTAACATAGAAGAGAAAATCGGACCAAACCGGCCGGTCGAACGGGTTGGACCGAGAACCGATCATTTGGGCAGTCCGGTTAACGTCTAAACATCGATGGAAGTCAAAATCAAGAAAGATGGTGAACCGGACCAATTGGACCAATTCGGAGCCTTTGATTTTTATTTTTATTTTTTGGTTTTTTGGTTTCAATATTAATATCTTGTGGCAATCACAAAGCAAAAATAAAGAAAATATATGGAACCAAAGAAGGACAATAATAAAGATTGTTGGATTATCCTTTTTTCTCTTTCTGTCATTCACAGGCTGGTCACCATTAATCTCGTTGGTCACCAATAAATTTTGTTTTCAAATACTTTTATGACCGTGATGTGAGGTTGAGACTAGAGAAATTTTATATGGATTATGTTTATTTTTATAAACCTATGAATATTTTTTGTGTGTGTTGATTATGTTAATGTTAATAATTTAATATATTTTTTATATTCTAATTAATCATATGTCTATATTTAAATATATATTTTATTATATTTCGGTTGAACCCCGGTTGAACCGGATGAATCTCTAAACCTTTAAACCAGTACCTTGATCAGTTCGATACCTGGTTTGGTTTTCTCTTCCTTAATTTTTTAAGTCCATTAATATAATTTCATGTATAAAAAAGAAAAAACTAAATAAAACTATGCATGTGACCGCTATTATAAACAAAGTTAATCACAATTCATCCCACCATACAAAGCACTCTCAAGGATTAGACCTTTATGTACTTGTAAACATTGAATAACAATTAGTTGTTATAATACTTTTATTTTTGAAATAGTACTTACTATAGTACTAAAATCCATCAAAATAAAAAATGTGAATTGATAGGCATGAACTATCAATTCACTAGTGTTAATAAAAGGTATTTTAGTAAAAAATAAAATTTAAAATGAAAAAATTTTGAAAATTTTGAAAATTGATTAAAATGTAACTTAATTTATAGAGAAAGAGAGTGCATGTGTTAGAAATATATCTTACTTTAAAGTGAAAAAATGTGTATAGACTATAGAGTATACAGATAAAAGACCTTTTGAGATGTATGCACAAATAGGTATATCTCAAAACGTAATAATTTAAACGATAGTGTAACTGTGAAAATGATTAAATGAGTATAAAACGAAAAATTAAAAGCACCAAATTACTATAATAAAAGAGGCAAATTATTTCAATTGAACGCAATGTAGACAATGACGTTGAGCCTGTTTTCCATTCAATTCTCACAACCAAGAGAATGTGTTTGACGTGATTAGCAAATCCTAAGGCCATACGTTTTGAAGATAAGCAGCGAGAAATAAGAGATATCTGTTTCGAGAAGAATTGACCAATTAATGCATGTTAATATGCATACGCAATCAATCAGGACACTTAGTAAAATTGTTAGGTGCTCTAAACATAACATAAAATATTTACTTTATATTATTTATTGGTTGATTCATTAATTATTACATAAAAAATATTAAAATAATAGAAACTAAGAATAACTTATAAAATTAATATATCATTTAATAAATAAGATATAAAGAGTACCTAACAATTAATTAAATAACCTTTCCTCTTCACTACCTGACTAACCAGACATGCAGAAACGGAATCCTCTCCACTAAACACGTGGACATAGGTGTGGCAACGTGCATGTGAACTTCAGTTTTCTTCCAAATATCCATCCCACTCAATTTTGGCCTTTTGGGAGCTATCAGTGCCAAAGCATGTGAGCCCCGAAAATTTTGTAATAGTATTATTTTAATATTAAAAAATAGGTGTTTTTCACACACTCACATTTGTACAGTTAAAATAATTTTTTTCTATAATCGGAAACCCACTTGTTGATAGAGAAGCGTTAATTTAATCAAATCCACCAGCCTCTATTTAAGGGAGAGCATTTCATCGTATGTGTCACATCATATTTTCCTCCTGTGCATTTTAGGGGATATAGATATGGCTCTAAGCGGGACACTGGAGAAGGAAATAGAGATTAAAGCACCTGCTGCTAAGTTCTACAACCTTTTCAGAAAGCAAATTCATCGGATTCCGAGAATCTCTAAGGAGAGAGTACATGGAGCTAAAGTTCATGAAGGTGACTGGGAAAATGTTGGTTCTGTCAAGCACTGGGATTATACCATAGGTAAGGCTGTTACGTTTGATGATTATATTATCATGTAAATTAAGGGTTTTTCTAACTGGTTAAGGTGAAACTTATTCTTTTAAGTATCCTTAATCAGTTCCCTTGAAAAATCCTATAATTAATTAACAGCTATTTTTATTGATCATGCGAAGGTAGGACTTAAAACACCCAACATTCGTGTTTTGTTTTCTAGCTTATGATCTTATTTAATCAATAATGCATATGAAACCTGCAGAAGGGAAGAAAACAAGTGCAAAGATCAAAATTGAAGCCATAGATGATGACAAGAAGTCAATCACTTACAACCTTTTTGATGGGGAAATCAGTGAGAATTACAAGACTTTAAAGGCAACATTGCAAGTTACTGATAGGGAAAATGGCGGCCTTGTGAAATGGACCTACGAATATGAAAAGTTCAGGGAGAATATTACAGTTGCATCACCTGAATCTTGCTTGGACTTTGCTATTAAAGTGTCGGAAGATATTGATGCTCATCTCAGTCAAGGCACATCATCAGAATGATTAAACAATGATGGAGTGTGTTTGGCCTAAATTTCAATGCTTATCTAAGATATTATTCCGTAAACTGTCAGTGCTGTCTATGATAGGATCCAATTCTTCTGTCCCCCTCTTTGTCCAACTCCCTCACCCTCAAATTAAGTTTTGCTATGTATCTAAATAATAAATAGTTAAAAAATATTGGTTGGATAAAAGGTTATAGGTGATGTCATTATTATACACGTATCAAAAGTTTATTAAGAGAAAACCAAGAGTCAAATAAGAAAAGGGGACAGAAGATTTGCTTTTGTCACTAATAATGATTTATGCTTTTCACTTATTCATGTTTGTCGCCTCTGATGTTATGCTTTGCTCAGTCATTGCACAAGATGCATGAAAGCTTTGAAGGAATTCTATGGTGTTGGACCAGTTTTCGGCTAAGATCAGCGTTTGTTGGGTGCTAAGCATGGCAAACCTTGACATCAGTTAGTCTCGGATTTAATTCTTTTAATTCCAAAAATCAATCGGTTACTATGAATTGGGAAAAAGGCTCTTTAGACATTGGTTCTCAAGTTATTTAATGATAATTAGAACTTGATTAGGATAGACTTAAACGTAACCAAGACCAAGAAAAATGATAAAACAAGATGCTAATTGGCAAAATTCTTATTGATACCTGAAAAAATTACAATGAAAATCACATGGATTCAAGTTGCAATTCGAAACAATGAAGTAATAATGCTCCATCTAAAGTAAAACGATAAGGAAATAAAGTACAAGGCTGAAATATAAAGGTTGAAAATTAAAAATTAAACATAAAGGTAAAATTGCTATAAAAAAAACATCACCAATAATTACGTGGTCACAAATGAGTTTGGAACCATTGAACATTGTAAATATAAAAAAAAATAGTAGATTTAAATTAAATTATCATATTATGAATAAAAGATAAAATAATGAAAATAGATTGGGCCAAATTAGAGTTTTTAAAATTTTATTAAACACTCTTCTTGAAGTACTAGTTTATTATTTTCATCCTTTCATCCAGCCATTTGCATAACCTCTACCAATAACACACCCGCCATCAAATTCATCCACACAGAGGACAGTGTCTTTTCATAAGTGTTGGAAGGGGAGTACTTTCTTTTGCTTTTATTTTCTATTTAGGATTTATTTTTTTATTTTACTTTTGCTTTTTAGGATTTTTGCATGACTATAGGTGAGTGACAGTTGAATATTGCTCAAAATGAACCATATTTTTAATCTTTCTACCTTGGCACTGAAATTGTGGTGTATGACTAATTTACCCTGGATCTATGAACTTTGAGCATGATTGATTATATGAAATTCCCATGTGAGATTTGACCTTGAATTGTGTGATCTCAGTAAATTAATCATTGCAATTTTTCTGGTGTGTTTATATTCACTGTGGTTTAATATAGAACTTGCTTGATCCTTTGTTAAAACATTTTATTTCTGAATAGTTCTTAACTGCATATGATAGAGGCATTTCATTCTTTTTCTTTTGTTTTAACTACGTAGCCATACAGCCAACCTTTGCATGAGAATTACCGTTGTTACCCGTTTTGAGCTTGAATTGAATCTTTCCTTATCATAAGCACATTACAAGCCTAGCCAGAAAACAATGAAAAATGAACCTCTGACTTAGGTCCAAGGGAAGAGTGGTTGAAACCAGATGTACTTGAGATTTAAGCATGGGGGAACACATTCGACAAAACCAAGGCAGAACAAGGAATTGCATGAATGAAGTGGATTGGTCAAAAAAAAAAAAAGAAGAGAAAAATTATAACATCCCCTGCTGCTTTATGGATTGACGACTGTCCCCACAAACCAACACGGATCTTTTCAGCATGCTTTGTCCTCACTCACATGCTTCCTGGGAAAACTTCCCAGGAGGTCACCCATCCCAAAATTACCCCAGGTCAAGCACGCTTAACTGTGGAGTTCTTTCAGTTTAGGCTACCGAAAAGAAGATGCATCTTGTTGATATAGGTAGTACAAATCAATTCATATAAGCCATCCTCAACTGTATAGTCTCATACCTATATAGTCTTAGGATCCCTCTCATTCGGGTGTGTAATCGGTTCATTCATGTACCCCTCCGCTTAGAGGACCTTGCGAGGAGCATCTCCTTGTCTGTGCCCTCTTTGCATCGGTGATCACTCCTCGTCCTCGTCCCCGGCCGTTACATGCCCACCAGCTTCCGCCTGGTTCGTCCCCGAACCACACCGTACTAGGAGAGGTGCAGGCTCTGATACCATTTGTAACATCCCTTGCTGCTTTATGGATTGACGACTGTCCCCACAAACCAACACGAGTCCTTTCAGCATGCTTTGTCCTCACTCACACGCTTCCTAGGATTGAGGACCTTTTTGATCAACTGAGAGGAGCACTGTTATATCGTGATAGGTTATGTGTACCTAGTATGGGAAATCTAAGGAAATTAATCTTAGATGAAGCACACAACAGTAGGTATACCATACACCCTGGAGCCACCAAAATGTATCAAGAAATTAAGCAATTCTTTTGGTGGCCAAGAATGAAGAGGGATATAGCAGAATTTGTGGCAACGTGCCTGGTTTGTCAAAAAGTCAAGATTGAACATCAGAAACCCTCAGGCTTACTCCAACCCTTAGAAATCCCGGAATGGAAGTGGGACAACATAGCTATGGATTTTGTGATGGGATTGCCTAGGACATCCTTGGGACATGATGGAATTTGGGTAATAGTGGATAGGTTAACTAAATCTGCTCACTTCTTAGCCATTAGAGCTACCTATTCACTAGATAAGCTAGCTCAATTGTACATTAATGAGATTGTTAGACTTCATGGTGTGCCCACTAGCATTGTCTCTGACAGAGATCCCAGGTTCACATCTAGGTTTTGGGGAACATTACAAAAAGCCTTTGGTACTAGGTTAAGTCTTAGTACTGCTTATCACCCTCAAACTGATGGGCAATCTGAGAGAACCATACAGACCTTAGAGGATATGTTGAGAGCTTGTGTTTTGGAACAACAAGGAAATTGGGATTATTACCTACCCTTAATAGCGTTTTCATATAACAACAGTTATCATTCCAGCATTGGAATGGCACCGTATGAGACTTTATATGGTAGGAAGTGTAGATCACCATTGTGTTGGTATGAAGTTGGTGAAAGGAAAATGCTAGGACCTGAAATTGTTCAAAGAACCACAAACCAGATTAAGCTTATCAGGGATAAATTGCAGATTGCACAAAGTCGGCAAAAGAGTTATGCTGATACAAGAAGAAAGCCTCTAGAATTCCAAGAGGGTGAACACGTTTTTCTAAGGGTTTCTCCGACAATAGGGTTAGGCAGAGCTCTGAAAACTAGGAAGTTGAGTCCTTGTTTTCTTGGTCCATATCAAATTTTGAACCGAATTGGTTTTGTTGCCTATCGTCTTGCTCTTCCCCCAAACCTGTCAAACCTTCATGATGTCTTCCATGTATCTCAATTAAAGAAATATTCCCCTGATCCTTCACATATACTCCAGAATGACTGTGTTCAATTAAAAGATGATTTAACCTGTAAGGTTAAACCTGTTAAGATTTTGGATAAAAGCCTGAAGGAACTCAGAGGTGGTAAGACTATTTCTTTGGTAAAAGTCCTGTGGGAAGGATTGACTCCCGAAGAGGCAACATGGGAAAAGGAAAAGGATCTTCAAAAAGACTATCCAGAGATTTTCAATTAAGGTAATCAAATTTCGAGGACGAAATTTCTTGAAGGAAGGGAGAAATGTAACATCCTCAATTTTTCTTAATATAGTATTGCTTTATTATAGTTTTTTAGAAAGTATGACGATTTTGTTTAGGCAAGAAATATTTAGATATAGTAAAAAAAAATGTCTAAATTAAAATATATAACACTTAGCATCAAAATGTAAAATATTTAATTATTCCCTTGGATTTTATTAAAATTAGAAAATACCACTAAATAATAGAAGAAAAGCATATAACATAATTAATATAAGAAAAAGTCTACATAAATCTTAGAAAAAAAAAACTTAAGGAGTGTCAAAAATTATGATACAAAAAAATTATAAATATAATTTAAACATAATTTTGATGATGAATATCAATATTAAGTAAATTTGTATAATATTAGTATAATTACACAAAAAAAAATAACCTAACCTAGGATATGAAATAAATACCGAAAAATCCTAGAAAACAACTCTAAGTCACATTAAAATTTGTTTTTACTAAATTATAATATTAGACAAAGAGGACAACAAAATAGGACTCTTTATTAAACCATGGATAGTGTTAAAAATCACATTGACCTTTAATTAATTAATTTTGACTTAAATAAAGCTTAAAACACCTAATTAATTACCTAAGCTTTAAGATAATTTTCCAAAATCTGGATTTAACTCACTAGTACTCTTAAATCAATTAAATGACACCTAGAATGATGTAAAATTTGGACTCATAAAAAATAATAATATATATTCTAAAAATAAAGGATATTTCATATGACATATTATCTAAAGCCAACCATTTTTGACTAAAAATTTCAACCATGGTGAGCTTGTCCCCTTATCATGATAGACAACTCAAAAATTGACATGGACTGCTGTAAAAAAATATATATTTTATTTTTAGATGACTAATTATTTTAATTAACTTAAAATAGGCCTAATTAAGGTAAAAATATATTAAAAATACTAAAAATTATAGAAAATTCATAAAAAAATTATAGATAGCATGTAAATAAGGTAAAAATATGTTATTGATAATATATCAATGAAATATAATTTTTTTAGATGAATATTTTATTAATTACCAAAGTATATGTAACCTTAAAATAAAATTTTAATATACAAAATTTGTCATTTTCATATATTAATCATTCAAGACAACTTGCAACCAACTATAACTTTATTAGAGATAAGATTCAGACCTAGTGGCTGCAAAAGAAAAGATAATGATAATTTAAAAATATTTAAATAGATTATTAATTAATTAATTACTAATAACACTAATAATAATGTAAAATACCAAATAAAATGTAAATAATTATAAAAAATTATATAAATTTCGTGAATCCTTGTATTATATCTCCAACAATCTAATGAAGATATTTAAAAATAAATTAAGTCATTTATCAATTAATTAGCTTAATTAAGATTAACTAGTTTAAGTAATTTTGCCTTATTTTAAATAATTCATTATTAAATTATATGTAAAAATATTAAAATTTAATAAATGTCTTTAAATCATGTCATTAACATTTTAGTATGCCTTTAAGTGATAATTAAGAATTTATTAAATTATTTAGTATTAGTTTTAATATTTTACTAATGAAACTAACTAAATATGACAAATAAATTATAAAATTAATAATATTTTAATCCTAGACTTTTTCTATAAATAGCACACCTCTAAACACAACTACATACTTCATTCTTCTGTCCAAAAAACTTTCAAAAACATGTAGCCATTATTTCTCTTCATTTACTTCATTTTCATACCAAAAACACTTACAAAATTTTACCAAAACACTCCCAAATTATCATATTTTCTTATCACCATCTACCATCAACACTTTCCAGCCTTTATACATGAATCTTAGCCCTTAGAAAAGGTTTAGAAAAGTTGAAGAAGTTGCTGGTCTAGCCTTGGTATAATAGAGTTTCTAAAGCTCCAAGAACAAGTAGGGGTTTTCTTTCACTTCTAAACTTCATATATAATTTTCTTGTATGATGTTATGTTATGTGATATTCAAAGCTTATGTTTATTGTTTTTAATAGCTTTGAATGATTTAATGATGGTGTCATAAAACACTTAATCCATGTGTATATGATGCATATTTATTTGTCTCCTTATATGGTTGAAAATTGTTATTTAAGATCATTTCAAATTTTTATTATGTTTTCTTCAAATATTTAAATATTGTGTGAAGTTGTTTTAATATGTTAAACCATATGTATTTTTCTTTGATAAAAGCTTTGTCCACAAGTTATGGAATTTTAAGGTAATATAGTTTTGATCTCATTATAATTGTGAAACATTTCTATTCATGAAAAGTGCTTTATTTAATTTACTATAATGAATGGATTCTAAATCTTTGAGCATGCAATATTTAGTTTGGTTTGTGTGTTGTATTTCTCTTGGGACCATTAAAACTTAATATGATATAAAAGACACTAAAATATATTTATATTAATCATAACCTTTATTATGGACCTTGGACTATAAACCTTGAACTATGGACCTTGGACTATGAACCTTGAACTATGGATTTTGAATTACGGAACTTGGACTGTGCCCTTGAACTATGGGCCTTGAACTACAGAACTTGGACCATGAACCTTGAACTATAAATATTTGACTTGATTATACATTTATTAATAATAAGGAATATTGTTTACAAATATTTAAATTTAAGGTCCCATTAGAAACATGACACATAAACTAACTAGTCTCTTGCTTGAAATGATTTTCTAAAGCTTGGGTATATTTTTGGCTATTTCGTTTTATATTTCTTGAAAGATTTCATGATGTTTTCTTTGCTCTATGATTATATCCTTATATGCATAAAAAAAAATATTCTTTTTACCTATGTAAGATAATTTACCTAAGTATTTTCTAAAGATAGATTTGAAATGATTTTGGGTATATTTAGACCTACGGGATTAGTAAAAAAAATATTATATGAATACTTGAAATTGAATTATTATATAAAAACTAAGTTAAGCATATTTCATTATAAAGAAAATGAGTTTATTACAATAGTATGTTTTGGTGCTTCAATGATAATTATAAAGAAATATAATTTTTGTTTAGGAATCTTATATTGTTTGGGCTTTATGTGCAAATATGGAAAATCTTGTGGTCTACATGTGAATATGAAAGAAATTGTGGAAACTTTCTATAATTTTCATACTTTATGCATACTATGTACACAATGTAAAATGGACAAATAGATAAGTGACACCTCGGGCCCCGCCTTGTAGCGGAAAAGGACTTGGTGGATGTTTTAGTAATGCCTTGGGCCCCGCCATGCTAGCGGACAAGGACATGGTATTCACTGATCTGACTAGGGGACGCCCTAGCAATAAGAGCTCTCACAGATCCAATATGAACAAATCTTGCAGATTAAAGCTATTAGAAGGGAACGGGACATTATAAAAGGGAGTTATAGTACATTCATGATTATTTACTATATTTCTTTTATTGGACTTTTATTATGATTGATATTATACACTTCCATCTTGTTTGACACTAGCAAAATATAATTTGTGCATTTTGTTGCATGTAACGCCCGGGGACGAGGACGAGGAGTGATCGCCGGTGCAAAGAGGGCACGGACAAGGAGCGGCTCCTCGAAAGGTCCTCTAAGCGGAGGGGTACATGGATGAACCGATTACACACCTGAATGAGAGGGATCCTAAGACTGTATAGGTATGGGACTATATAGTTGAGGAGGGCTTATATGAATTGATTCGTACTACCTATACCAACAAGATGCATCTTCTTTTCGGTAGCCCAAACTGAAAGAACTCCACAGTTAAGCATGCTTGACTTGGGGTAATTTTGGGATGGGTGACCTCCTGGGAAGTTTTCCTAGGAAGCGTGTGAGTGAGGACAAAGCATGCTGAAAAGACCCGTGTTGGTTTGTGGGGATAGTCGTCAATCCATAAAGCAGCAAGGGATGTTACAAGTGGTATCAGAGCCTGCACCTCTCCTAGTACGGTGTGGTTCGGGGATGAACCAGGCGAAAGCTGGTGGGCATGTAATGCCCGGGGACAAGGACGAGGAGTGATCACCGGTGCAAAGAGGGCACGGACAAGGAGCGACTCCTCGCAAGGTCCTCTAAGCGGAGGGGTACATGAATGAACCGATTACACACCCGAATGAGAGGGATCCTAAGACTATATAGGTATGTGACTATACAGTTGAGGATGTCTTATATGAATTGATTTGTACTACCTATATCAACAAGATGCATCTTCTTTTCGGTAGCCTAAACTGAAAGAACTCCACAGTTAAGCGTGCTTGACCTGGGGTAATTTTGGGATGGGTGACCTCCTGGGAAGTTTTCCCAGGAAGCATGTGAGTGAGGACAAAACATGCTGAAAAGATCCGTGTTGGTTTGTGGGGACAGTCGTCAATCCATAAAGCAGCAGGGGATGTTATAAATGGTATCAGAGCCTGCACCTCTCCCAGTACGGTGTGGTTCGGGACTAACCAAAGTGAAGTCGGGTGGGCATGTAACGCCCGGGGATGAGGACGAGGAGTGATCGCCGGTGCAAAGAGGGCACAGACAAGGAGCGGCTCCTCGAAAGGTCCTCTAAGCGGAGGGGTACATGGATGAACCGATTACACACCCGAATGAGAGAGATCCTAAGATTGTATAGGAATGAGACTATATAGTTGAGGAGGGCTTATATGAATTGATTCGTACTACCTATACCAACAAGATGCATCTTCTTTTCAGTAGCCCAAACTGAAAGAACTCCACAGTTAAGCGTGCTTGACTTGGGGTAATTTTGGGATGGGTGACCTCCTGGGAAGTTTTCCTAGGAAGTGTGTGAGTGAGGACAAAGCATGCTGAAAAGACCCGTGTTGGTTTGTGGGGATAGTCGTCAATCCATAAAGCAGCAAGGGATGTTACAAAAATCACTTAAAACAAAGAAAGAAAAAAGAGAGAAAAGTGTTACCATCCACTTCTGTGAATAAATAAAACAGGGACTGAATAAACCAGGGGAAAGTGGAAGGGTTCTTAAGAAGGAAATGCATGATGAGTAGTTCCCCCAGGACTTTTAGTCTGTGGCATATACCTCTACTTTCCTAGAACCTAAGTTAGGCAAAACTCACCTAGAAAAACCCAAAACCTTTACCCTGGCCTCATTACAACCATCATAAGACCTCTTGATGCATGTTGAAGGATTGGCAGGTTTGTAGAGATTTAGTAAAAGGCAAGCCTATGGAAATAACCACCAGTGAATTGTTATTGACCCGACACACATGAGTGATTGGTGAAACACACTCCAATGAGTTAGTATAGTCATTCTTGCTTAGAGTCATGATCTTGTGGCATTATTGTCTGATTGAAAAGTTTCATGGGGTATGTTTATGGATTCTTTTTATTTCATTTGCGCCATTGTTCATACTGTCATTCGTTGGTCATCTTTTCTTTGCTTTTAAGGAGTAGTTGCAGTCTGTGCATTTTAGGATGCTGTTGTTTATCCATACCTTTGATTTGTTTTGATTTTCACATGAGGACATGCGAAAGTTTAAGTGTGGGGGAGTTTGATAAGCGGCATTTACGTCGCATATTTAACTTCTAAACCTTGGGTTTTTGCATGAGTTTTTGATGTGTTGTTGAGGAAAATAATAGTGTTTTATAAATTGAACCTCATTGCACAATTTTGAGAAATCAATGACAATTGCTCCATTTTTGAATAATTAAATCTTATTACAATTAACCCATCTCCTTAAGTTAGGTTTTTTTGTATACAAGAGCATTGCATTGAGTGTAAAGCATCAAAAGAAGGAGTTGAGACTAAAAGGAAGAAAAATTGCAAGAGCTAGCCATTCAGGTGAGCACTAAAGCAATCCTATGATAACTTGATTTTTATCTGCTGTCTCGCTTGAGCCAATTTTTGGGCCCTTTCTCTGGGAAGCAACAGTAAACACGACACAGGGGGGCAACAGGCAGCAACTAGGTTTTAGTTTGGGGATTAGGAGATTTCTCTCTCTCTCTCTCTCTTTCTCTCTACCTCATCTAATCTCTCTCATCCTCTCTAGGTTTAGAGGCTCCCTTTTACAGATTATTTTTCAGTTTTGCAACATTGTATTTATAGTTTTTCATCAATCTTTGACTGTGAAACTTCTCACATGGAGGAGTAATTCCATTGCCGCGCACAGAGACAAGTGAAGATCAGAATTGTTCTTGAGGTTTCTAATTCTTAATTTCAATTCATGTTGGTTTTTTGCCCCATTGCTGCTCTTCTAAATCTTAATTGCGTTGATTAAAGTGATTATGTTTTTAGGAGTAGCTGATTGTGTAATCGTTTATTTGCATAATCTGAATACCATTAGGAAATTAGGTCGATTGATTTGATTAATTCTGATTGGTAAGGGGTCGAAATTAACTCTGTTAGGATTTAGAATACTGCAATTGATAATTAAATTAGCATAGATTTCTAGGGTCATGATTATGATCACTAGCTCTTGTATTAATTGAGCCTTTAGCAGGAGTATGTTCGTATAACTGTTAATTAGAATTACATCATCATTTGTGTGAAAGCATAGTTGACATAGATTGTCACCACTATGAGTTTATCTACTTAAACCAATGATAGAACACATTTTGATTTGAAGGAGTCTTTGTGTAGGTAATTTTTGCATTATAATTTTCTCAATTTAATTTGCTATCAACTATTCAAAAATCCCCAATTTCATTAGAATCAATTACGTTACTTCCACGTGAGACAACTCGGATTGCAGTATAACTAATTTTTAGTGTAATTTGATTACAAAAACTCTTTTTAATTTGTTGTGAGCGGCGACACCCGCACCACATTCTAAAAAAAAAAAAACCAAGGAAAAGACAAAGATTAGAGCTCACACTACAAAAAAAAAAAAGGTAAATTGCAGTGGTTTCCTTTTAACTGCCACAATTTACATATGGTTAATTACGGTGGTTAAGAACCACCGCATTTTGCAACGGTATTTAAAAAAAATTATTAATTACAGCAGTTTGAACAATTTTTAGTCAAATTAAAAAGTTACTTGACCTTCATCATATCTTTCCAGCTGCTGAAACATTGATTGTTTTCTGGTCATATGCCTTGAGCATCCACTATCGAGGTACCATAACTCATGTTTCCTTCTAGATTCCAAACAAATCTGTAAAGGCAGTACTTTTAGGTATCCAAATTTGTCTAGATCCTTTAAAGTTAGCACTTTTCTTTTCACCTTTTACATTATATTGATGTAAGAAAGTTGTGCACTTACTAATTCTCCAATCCCTGAATATGAAACAATCTCTAGGTCCATGATCATTTGAGTTACACTTATAGCAACCAATTATCCCATGTGGTGACTTTGTTACATTTCTTTGAACAAATATTCTTTTGTGTTGCCTGGATTTATATGAGCTTGTATTAGAGGATGATGCACTATTTTTATTGAACAAATTTTGGTAAAATTTGTTTTGATTATGTTTTTCAAATCCTAATCCTGCTCTATCAATTGCATATTTTTGTTGACCAAGGAGCTTATTTAAGTTTTCAGTTCCATTTACAAAACTTGCCAAATCCTTAGTAAGAGATTTAAGTTTGTTATGCAGCATATTATTTTCAGTTTCCTTAGTGTCAAAAACAATCTTTAGAGCAGCTACTTCTTCTTTCAACTGTTTATTTTCCTTTTTTAATGCAGAATATTTAGAAATCATGGTCTTAGAATTTTCAAGTATCTCATCAATAAATTTAACTAAGTCATCATGTGATAATTCAAAGAAATCTACCTCTTCATCCTCATTTGCCATGAAACACATATGTTCTGAATCCTCATCATCTTTGCTACTTGATGTGTCATTTTCAAGATCTTTCTAGGTAGACAGTAGCCCTTTCTTTTTAGCTTTCTTCATGGCTTCTTTATTCAATAAGAATGGACATTTGTTTTTGAAGTGACCGGGCTGTTTGCAATAGTAGTGATGAAATCCTTTTTGCTGAATTCTTTCTTTCCAACCTCTCTTCTTGATGTGTTACCTCTGGTTGACTTTCTTCTTTTTCAAAGTTTCATCATCTTCTTGGCTAGAAGGCTGAAATCATCTATGTCTGAATATTTTGATTCTGATTCTTTTTCTTCTTCAACCATTTTTTATTTTAATGCTAGTCATTTCCTTCTTTTATCTCCTACTTCTTCTCTCAAATGTGTGGTTTCATAAGCGATGAGATTTCCTCGTAATTCATCATATGTGAAAGAGTTAATGTCTCTACCTTCCTATATAGCTGCTATTTTTGAAAGCCAAGGTTTAGTTAGAGATTTTAAAACTTTTCTTACTAGTTCTTTGTCTTAATAGCATTTCCCGAGCATGTCTTGGTTGTTTATAATAATTGCAAATCTCTCGAGCATCTCATCGATCTTCTCGTCTTCTTTTATGTGAAAGAGCTCATACTCATTAGTCAGCATGTGGACTGTCCTTCAGTAAGATTGCAAGATACTATGTTAGCCATCGGAAGTCCTTGGATCTTTATCCTCCAAGTTATTAAGCTTGACCCCTAGAGATCAAGCTTTGATATCAATTGATGGTACCAAAAGACTTAAGAAAGGGGGGCTTGAATCAAGTCTCTTTCTTTTTCCTTTTATTCAGAGGCTACACATTAAGCACACAAATTAAAAAATCTCGAGCAAAATAAATTCAGATGATGAAAATATATTAAAAGTTATGAGATAATTAACCTTTTTTATTTTAAATTCAGTAATATAAATAAATAAAATGAAAAAAATGATAGAGATACTTAGTACAATAGGGTTTATATTGGTTCGACTTCTAATTCTAAAGTCTATATCCAGTTCTCACCAAAAGGAAAGATTTCCACTAAGCTTCAAACTAAAAACTATTACACTAGTTGTCTGCAATTATTGTAGATACTTTTCAAAAGCCTTTACTATCTGTGAATATTTCACTTCAAAGTTGTCTCACCAAACTCTTCACAACACCAGAACAAACAATACACCAAATACCCAAATATCGATCAAGAAGGATGCTCTTTACAAAAATCATTATTGAATAATAATATAAATGAAATAAATGAAACAACAAAAATTCTGAGAACAAGTTTCTGAGCTCTCCTTTTACTTTGTTTTGTGCGCAGCATCTATGTCCAAGAAAGTTCTTATGTTTGCTCTTTTTAAGAAGCTAACTAACTCCATTAATTGAGCAATCTTTTTCATCCAGATTTGATGCTCCTTATTAATGGCGTAACAACGTTCATGGTTAAGTAACGATGACCTAGATTTTCTCTTTATTTGCTCTTGAATTTTGCTTGGTCATGATTTGTTCCAATCAGGACAATTGATATTTTTCCTATGATCTTTTCTTGCTGAGATATGATTCTGAAACAAAGGAAGTAAATGCAGATTTTTTCTTTCTTCTTTTATTTTGTTAGATCTTGTAGTAATGGAGATGATGGGGAAACAATTATTTTCATCATTACTACCAAATCACACATGTTGTGATTGTGTTGAGCGAATGTTTTGCTCCGAAGGAATCAATGTTCTTTCCTTTTTAAATTTATATGAAACATTAGTACAGACTATGTGTGTGATCTATTCCTTATAATTTGTCATCAACATTAATTAAAATTCTTGAGTCAACACACAGCTACATATACAACTTCATTTGAAAATAATTTGACACATGCAACTAGTTTGTAGTCAAAAGATTTACCTCATTTGTGATGCATCTCAGTATAAAACAATCTTTTTAAATCTTTCTCCCAGTTCTGACCATTCGGATCTGATTTTTGCTAGGGTTTCCCTTGCCAAATCCTGCTCATGTGGCATTAAACAAAAGTTCTGCTATTCCATTAAACATATATGTAGACTTTCTATATGCACTTAAATTTAATCAACAGTAAACAGGAAGAGACCCACCAGTATATAATAGCTTTACTCGGAGGCAACGTTTCACAGATCCAATCTGGCACCAACTTTTCAAGAAAAATGATCTGTTCTTCAACTTCTCCTACAAAGATGACACCATTAGTTAGCTTATCAATAATAAATCCACAAGAAACATCTGGTACATTGTAATAAATAGAATTGGAACATAATAATCTCAACAAAATCCAAATTGTTCATAATTATCTTTTGCAGGAGCTCCTCTTTTGTGATTGGAGTTCTTTTGACAGATTGAAATACAAAGTGAATCACAGAAACCAGATACTACAATGATGACGATTTTTTATTCCATGTATCTAAGCAAATTTCAATTTTGTTGGTATTCTCAAGAAAATGACCATAGTTCTCTTTCACCTGCATTGAGAAACCAAGTTACAAGAAAGAAATCCCTTTCAGAAGAAAAATAAATCAAAATTCATTCATATCTAGCCGAGAGGAATCTTCCACGAAGCAAGACCACTTAACTTTATCAAATCATGGCATAACAAGCACATCAAGTATTTAATTTTGTAAATTAATAGTGTGGATTCTTGAAGCTGACAACATGCAGAAGATCAAAGGCAGGGATGATATATGTATATACAAGGATATACTAAGTATTAACAATCAATAGACCAAAATTCGAGATGTCTGTTTGTTTAGAATTGGAAATAGACAAAAAAGTGGAAAGGTCATTGGCAAATCTCTTTGTTGTCAATCTAGAAATAGAAGGTGGGAGCTATCACAAAATACAAAATCATTTCCATAGTGAACAAAAACCAGTAGTAGTATTTAATCGATAGTTTTAAGACCAGAAGTTTCTGAGCAAGCCTTGTGCCATAAGTACACCCATTAATAGTTTTTTTCTTTTTTTTGTTGGTAGACTACACCCTGTGTAAATAGTAAAACTCGTAGTTTGACTTATCCACTGTGACACTAAATTCCTACTCAAAATCACAAACATTTACTCATTCACCATTTTTCATAACTCATAAACCTAGAGAGTTATCTTAAATTTTATCTATAAAAGGAAGTATTTGATATGAGGGACTCACTTCAGCCTCTGTAAACTAGTGGGTGCTAAGCTTTGACGACAAAATGAGACAACAATGGGATTTGTTGGCTGAAAATAAAGAGAAAAAGAAGAAGAAGGATAACAATGTAGGATGGCCAGGAACAGAGAGAGAGAGAGCGAAGAGCGCCTCTACTACTACTTTTGTTTCAACCGTGGCTCCACAAAATAATTATAACAGAAATTTAACAAACTCATACAACACACGAGCATCATCTCTAATCTACTAGTAATCCAATCACAGCTAGATATAACTTAATTTGAAAAGTATCGGACACGCTTGTAACTAGTTTGTATTCAAAAGCTTTACCTCATTTTCTTATACATCTCACTGTAAAATAATCTTTTTAAATTTTTCTGAGTTCTGACCATTCGGCTTTGATTTTTGCTTGGGTTTCCCTTGCCAAATCGTGCTCATGTTGCAAATGCGGCACTTTTTCCCTAAACTCACATATCTGAGTTTTAAGTGTCTTTCCTTCTTAAAAAATATCTCTCTTTTTCTCACGAGTTATGCTCTTCTCTGATCGAGAAGCTGATATGCTAGCTTCAACTTCATTGATTTTTCTTTCTAGATCTTTTTTACTTTCCTCCAAATAGACCAACTTTTGAAGCAGCTCTTTCTCCAAGGCCAGAATTTCCTTGAACTGGTTTTTGTTATCTTCCAGATCAGCTTCCAATTCATCAACTTTCAGCAACTCTAATCTAATGAAGTGGACTCAATTCTCATACTTGCTTCAATGTAGTCCCTATTGTAATGAGTAAACATCCTTGAAGCTTCTGATATCAATGCTCTCATTTCTCTTGATAAGCTGTCACCATTGGCAGACAAGTTGGAGAGATAATCCAAGGTGGTTTTCAACGTATTGCATTGTTTGGGATCCAACAAAAATGAAGGGTCCTTGATGATGTAGTTTTGTACTATTTTAAATGCTTCCTTGGCCTTTTCACTTGTAGCACTGGGGGCCAAATGATCATGGGAGTGCGAAAGAACATGGTGGTCAGCATCAAGAGAAGCATCAAATGCTTCCATTTCTGCATCGTCATGACATGGTTCAAGTTGATCCCTGACAGACTTGTCAATTGTTGTTGGCAACATGGTGTTCAGGTGTAGTTCTCGGCCACTAATTTTGCCACTTGATAAAGTGGACTTCTGGGCCTCAGTATTTTGTGTCTTTGCAAATCCTGCAGCTTGAGAAGATTCTCCTGGAGCCTTTTCTGGGTGCTTTAAAAATGCTTTATCATATTCTGCATATACAATACAAGATGACGAAAAGTAAAGGAACCAGGGGGGAAAAAGAAGTATAGGGTGATAACAACATTATCAAAGCAAAATAAGATATAGAGAATTAATCAGCATGCAGTTACTAGGCTATGATATATATGACATATATAATACTTGAGGTTATGTACTTACTAGTGCCAGTTACAGTGTAACTGCGATGAAAGCACCAATGCCACATGGTAGACCCAAAGAGGGATACTACAATTAATAAGAGAGAGAGAAAAAGAACAACGCACTTTTTAGGAAGGTCATTGGTGCCGTGAATAGGTCTTGCTGATTGCACTGAATCTGAATTGTTGTATGCATCATCCAAAGGTTGTTCCACATGTGAACCAGCCAAAGATTGAGGCTCTATATATAAATGTTGGGTAGACTACCCCCTATGTATTATAGCAAAACTCATATTTTGACACTATGACACTAAATTTCTACTTAAAATCACAAATATTTACTCATTCACCATTTTTTATAACTCATAAACCTAGAGAGACATCTTAAATTTTCTCCATAAAAAGTAGTATTTGATATTAGGGACTCAATTCAGCCTCTAGAAATTAGTGGATGCTAAGCTTTAATGACAAAACGAGACAACAATGGGATTTGCTGGCTAAAAATTTTATCCACCATCTTTCTTTCTTTTCTATTCTTTAATTGATTTACATACTATGATTATTAAAAAGCCTCCACTAATGCTTTTGTTTCACTCCCCTGTTTCAGCCGGGGCTACACAAAAGAATAATCACATAAAATTAACAAATTCGAACAACACATGAGCATTATCTCTAATCTACTACTAATCCAATCACAGCAACATACAACTTCATGTGAAAATAATTTGACACATGTAACTGGTTTGTAGTCAAAAGATTTACCTCGTTTCTGATGCATCTCGGTCTAAAACAATCTTTTTAAATCTTTCTCCCGGTTCTAACCATTCGGATCTGATTTTTGCTTGGGTTTCCCTTGCCAAATCCTGCTCATGTTGCATTAAACAAAAGTTCTGCTTTTCCATTAAACATATAAGTAGACTCTCTAAATGCACTAAAATTTAATCAACAGTAAATAGGAAGAGGCCCACCAGTACATAATAGCTCCACTCGGAGGCAACTTTTCACACATCCAGTCTGGCACCAATTTTTCAAGAAAAACGATCTGTTCTTCAATTTCTCCTGCAGAGATGACACCATTAGTTAGCTTATCAATAATAAATCCACAAGAAATTGTGATTGGAGTTCTTCTGACAGATTGAAATAGAGTGAATCACATAAACCCAGATACTGCAATGATGACGATTTTTATTCCATGTATCTAAACAAACTTCAATTTTGTAGGTATTCTCAAGAGAGTGACCATAGCTCTCTTTGACCTGCATTGAGAAATCAAGGTACAAGAAAGAAATCCCTTTCACAAGAAAAATAATTCAAAATTCTTTCATGTCTAGTCAAGAGGAATCTTCCACGAAGCATGACCACTGAACTTGATCAACTCATGGCATAACAAGCGCATCAAGTACTTTAATTTTGTAAATTAATTGTGTGGATTCTCAAAGCTAACAACCTGCAGAAGATCAAAGGAAGGGATGATGTATATACAGGGATATACTAAGTATTAACAATCACTAGACAAAAATTCGAGATGTTTGTTTGTTCAGAATAAGAAATAGACAAAAAAGTGCAAAGGTCATTGGCAAATCTCTTTGTTGTCAGTCTAGAAATAGAAGGTGGGAACTATCACAAAACACAAAACCATTTCCATAGTGAACAAAAACCACTAGTAGTATTTAATCGATAGTTTTAATACCAGAAGTTTCTAAGCAAGCCTTGTTCCGTATGTGCACCCATGTAATTTTTTTTGTTTTGGGTAGACTACACCCTGTGTAATATGGTAAAACTCATAGTTTGACTTATCCACTGTGATGCTAAATTTCTACTTAAAAGCACAGACATTTACTCATTCACCATTTTTCAGAACTCACAAACCTAGAGATGTATCTTAAATTTTATCCACAAAAGGAAGTATTTGATATTAGGGACTCACTTCAGCTTCTGGAAACTAGTGGGTGCTAAGCTTTGATGACAAAATGAGACAACAATGGGATTTGTTGGCTCAAAATAATGAGAAAAAGAGGAAGAAGAATAACAATGTAGGATGAATAGGAACAGAGAGAGAGAGAGAGAGAAGAGCGCCTCCACTACTAGTACTTTTGTTTCACTCCCCTGTTTCAACCGTGGCTCCACAAAATAATTATCACAGAAAATTAACAAACTCGTACAACACATGAGCATCATCTCTAATCTACTAGTAATCCAATCACAGGTAGATATAACTTCATTTGAAGGAATCGGACACGCATGTAACTAGTTTGTATTCAAAAGCTTTACCTCATTTTCTCATACATCTCACCTAAAATAATCTTTTTAAATTTTTCTCCGAGTTCTGAGTGTGTAAGTGGCGTAAAGCCACATTTGTTTAAAAAAAAAAAAAGGAAGTCAAATAAGGAAAGCAGAGGCACATTGAGCAAAATTTTCAAAATGCACAGTAAAATTTTGACTGTGCATACATGCACGGAAATTTCAAACGTGCACAGTAACTAAGTTGCTATGCATATGTGAAGGGTTTGGTGCACTACCGAAATGCATGTGAAGTAACTTCCCGAGCATCTATAAATAGCGAGCTGCTGAAGGCTGTCAATGCATCACAACAACAAGCAGAAACGAAGAGAGCACATAGAGAGAGAGAAAAATATATATAGTATCTTCTGAGAGTTTCTCCTATTTTTATAGAGAGAGGTGTATTCTCCTAATATAAGAGAGGGTATTATTATTCTCTCCTTATATTTAAAGAGATGTGTAATTTTATCTTCCACATAGTGAAAATCTTTGTTGGTTTTGCCCGTGGTTTTTCCCTCATCATTAGGGGGTTTTTCACGTAAATATTGTGTGTCAGTTCTATTACTCTCAGCTCTATTTTAATTGCGTTGATCTGTTTCCATTACTCTGGTAACCCAACCCTGACGATTTGGCTTTGATTTTTGCTTGGATTCCCCTTGCCAAATCGTGCTCATGTTGCAAATGCGGCACTTTTTTCCTAAACTCACTTTTTAAGGTATAATAAAAAAATATATATTATACCTTAAAAACAATATGTGAAGTAAAATTTGAATCAAACGTACAACTCAACTATTTTAATTAATAGGATAATAAATATAAGTCGTATATAAAATAATTAGCTTAAACGTATTTTCATCTCCAATTAAAGGCCAAGAAATCTAAGAGTGTTGCTCGAGAAGCTCAATATTACACTTTGATTAAAAGGCAACTTTACAAAAGAAGGTTTTCTCCATCGCTGTTAAAATGGTTGACACATGAATAAAGCAAATATGTTTGAAAAGAAGTCCATGAGAGATCAGGAGGTCATCACCTCGAGGGAAAAATGTTGGCAATAACAAAGATACCGTTATGTGAAAAAATGTCAAGAACATGCATGTTTTCATATAACCCCCTAGAGAAAATAACGGCCATGACGACTTCTCAGCCTTTTGACAAATGGGGAATCGATTCTCCTAGGACCCTTCCCTTTGGCTTTTGGATAGGTGAAGTACATGATTGTGGCAATAGACTACTTTACAAAGTAGATCAAGACTGAGATCATCTCCACTATTACATCTGCTCAATGTTGGAGGTTCATTTGGGAGAACATCATAACGAGATTTAGTGTGCTTAGTTTCGTGGTCAGCGATAATGGAATGTAGTACATGGCAGTTTCAAACCTTCTTAGAAGGACTAAAAATCAACCATGGCTTCACTTCGGCTGAGCATCCCTAGCTCAATGGCCAAGTAGAGGTCATGAACAAAGTTATTTTCCAAGGCCTGAACAAGAGATTAGATAAGGCAAAGGAAGTTTGGGTAAACTAAGTCAGAAGCACCCTATGGGCTTATTGAACTGCCCATTCTTCCACAGAGGAGATGCCTTTCTGACTTGCCTATAGAGTAGACAACGTGATCTTGGTCGAAGTTAGAGGGCCCAGCCCCCGTGTTACGAATTACGTGGATGATGATAACAGTGCAATTCAGAGAGAGGAACTGGATGACAATAATGTGTATTATTTTAAAGAAAAAGCTTTAAAAAGGAGAATCGCAAGGAGATGCAATGACCAACAATGTTTTGGACATTTATAGATGGTATTTATAACTGGCATGAATCATATTTGGTGATCCATGAGGCATAGAGTTGGAGGAAAAAGGCAAAATCAATATCAGTAGCGCGCGGCGAGCTCGCCATGGCGCGTCTCGGTTTCACCGTGGCACATCCAATTTTCCATGAGCTCACTGTGGTGTGCCAATAGCTCGCCATGGCAGAGGCAATCCTAGGGCTGGAGTTATCGCGAAGATTGGCGAACTTGCTTTGGTGAGGCAAACTCAAGCTTTGGCGTGAAATCAAAAAAACAGAGAGAGTTGTATTTTTCACGTTCTGATGACTGCAAGGGTCACACTTCATCAGAAAATTCTTGGGTTGCGCTTTATTTGTGTTGGGGCCCATTTTTAGTAATTTTGATGATGTGTCAAAGCAGCTGTTTACAGTTGCATTTAACCACATTAATTAACTGTTGTAAACTCATATAAAAGTGTAGCCAAAGACAACCTTCATCAACCCTTCCCTTCTCATTGCCCTTTTCTCCATCACTCTCATTCTCCTCTGCTCCCTCTCTCTCCCTCTATCTATATCAGACACGCACAAACACAAAATAACAACAAACCTAACCGAGAGAAAGAAAGAGAAAGAGAGAGAACCCAACCCACCACCGCAATGAGCAATAGACACAACACAATACATGCGTGCAAGTGCTTCGAGCCAAAACCATCCCTGCCTAGGCGAAACTGTTGCTGAACTTTGAATTTATTTGATTGAACGGGTTTCCTCACAAGGTGGGGTTAGTGGTCTATGTATGGGTAATTTATTTAAAAGCTAGATGGGGAGTTACACCCAAATTATTAATTTGACTGTTTTTGAAGTTCTAATGAACCCCCATTGGGAGGCAGAGGAAGACATGGGTTGGAAGGAAATTTGGTGAAGAGAACCTAACTATTCTCTTGCGTACTTGAAAACAAGTTGGTGTACTGTCCCACGATTTTGAAATCCAGGAAATATCTAAGGATTTGTTTTGGTGGTTCTCTCATAATATAAGCATTCAAAACTAGCTGGTTGGATGTAACTTGTTTTGTTCAAACAATTGGCGATTGCATTTGGTTAAGTTTATGAACTTTGCCTATTTTTACTTTAAAGAACTACCAAGTGCCAAAATTCAACGGTACGAGGTAATGTCCAAAGACGTTTGTGGCTTCTTGGGCTTGACAGTGAGGATGATGACGAGAAACACCACAAAGACCAAAAGGGCAAGGAAGGAGAAGAGGAGGAAGAGGCAGCAGCAGCAGCCTTTTAACGAGGCAGAGGAGGAGGAGCGAGCTAGCGTGGTTAGGTAGCATTGAGTGTGAGGCCTGTAACCGTTTGAAAAAGAAGCAGAAAAATAAGAGGAAGGTGGTTGTGGTTGAGGAGCATGTGGTGGTGGTCTTGGTCCGTGATCTCCGTTGGGTTGCAATGGTAGGATGGAATGATGAAAGAAGCTTGGATTTGTCTTTGACCGCACTTTTATGTGTTTAACCACTTGTCTTAAATGTTGTTAAATGCAACTGTAAACAACTAAATTAACCACCAACTGTATGTGAGCGAGCACCTGTATTTATACCCCAAACATCATACAAGAGAGACACATGTCATTTTAGGAATTTTAGGTTAGTTTTGTATTTTAGTTTTCTCTCTTCTCCTCCTCCCCTTTTCCTTTCTTCTCTTCTTTTCTCTCTTTCTTCTCTTCTCTTAGGTTAGGTTTAATTTTCGGTTTTACTTGTTAACTATCATGGAGGAGTAGAGATTGGACTCTAGTTTATAGGTATAGTACCATTCTTTCCTTTGAAGGAACTAAACACTAGTGCTTTAAGTACAATAAGGGGCATAGATAAAGAAGCCAATATCATCCAAGGGGATGACCAATATTTTACATGCCAAATAGGAGCGCAAACAGATTGGTTTGATTGAATTTTAGTGACAAATAAATTCGAGTGGATCGAATTTAATTAATTGAATTGATTTGTTTTGATTTTTATTTTTATTTTTTCAATGAATTCAAATAACAAAAATTATCCGATCAAAATTGGATTGATTTAGTTTGGATCATCGGGTTTTTGAAAACAATAAAGAATTCTATTAAATACAACAAAATAAAGAATTGTAATTTTTTTAATATATTCTTATAATAATAATCAACAATGTAAAACTTAGTTATAATATAATATACTTAATAATAATTTTAATAAATAGATAAACTCTTATCAAGATATATTTAGTTGGAGTGACAAATACTCGTTCCACTTAATGTGTGGTTTTGGGTATGGAGAAATTGAGAGTCATACCCTCTATCAGGGGTGTAAATAGATCGAGTTGATCCAATGAATTCGATGAATCTAAACCAATTTGAATAAATGGGTTTGCTTCGATTCGGGTCTTGCCATCGAGTTAACTGGTTCGAATCTAATTATAATTGATCATATATTGATTTGGTTATTGCATTTGCATCCCCCAACTCGAGACTTGATCCAAACCAACCCAAATTTACGCTTTGTGAACATATAATATGAATTGTGTTTTTTAATGTTTTGAATTTAGAATTTTTGTGATATTAGAATTATGCTTTTTGGGTGTTATGTTGTGATCCCGGAACTTTAAGTTTAAATGTTTGTGAGATTAGAATTGTTTTATTTGGATACTGTATTCTTCAGTTCTAGCATATGTTTACTAATATAATATATTAGCCTATTATAAATATTGATATTTTACATTATTTTTATTCAATTTTTTGGAAAATTTAAAAAAAAATTAGTAAATCCAATAACCCAATCCGAACTAACCCAAATTTTATTATATTAATTTGGTTTATATTTTGCAAAAAAATCATGATTCTAAATCAATTCAAAGTTGATCAGTTGATCAGTTTGAATTTGTTTTTACCCAGACCCAGTCTGAACCAATCCATTTACATCCCTACCCTCTATGTAATCTCAAATCAAACATGCTTATCTCAACACTATGAAAGTTTATAAACAAATAAAATCCAAGGTTGATCGGGTGCTGGTTACCCGAACTAATTCCTTTTGTTTAGTTTGAATTGTCGGACTTATTGGATCGCCAATGCCAAACCCTTCATGGTAGTCTAAGAAGACTGGAAATCGTAAGCAAAAGCTGAAGATCCTTATCAAAAAACCGGAGATCAGAAGAAAATCGATGACAAACATGAAACTTAAATAATGCATATATTTAGTTTGATCATGCATCTAAGGTTGTACACATATCATTGAACAAAGAGAATAACTTACTACAACGCCAATTAACATATTCTTAAGCTGATTATGCTCTATAATAATAACATGACCTGAGAATTGAGAAGAAATAAAAAATGAAAAGTAGATCCTATGTATATTTCTCATCCTTGGAAATTATTGCTACGGACAAATAATATAGTAATCATTTGGGTAAGAAGCTTGCTTTTGCTTATTGTATCTGTAAGGACCGAGCTTATTGTGGCATTCGGAAGGTCCTGATGGTGGCACTGGCCCTTTTGGTAGTTGGCTTTCAAACGTGCTTTTGAAGTAACTCATGTCTCTGATGCACGCACCTCTTGAAACCATTCCCAAGAGAACAAGCACTGCTACAAGAAGAAGAGAGAGACTCGAACCAATGTTTAAACCAGATCTCCCAAAACGTGGCATGGCTACCTGCATTTTCCTTTCACTTCTCCTGGATAAGACAACAACAAAAACTCTATCACTGCCTTCTGAAGGAGAATGTCCAATTATATACAGAGTTGATGAGCGACGAAGGAAGTGGGGCATTGACTTTTGCATCCATCAGGGGAAAAGGGTTCGTATTCCTGCAGATTTTCAACTCCCATGACTTTTGAATTATAAGTGAAGCATCATCAAGAGCTGCTTTCTGTGGTGGAATTAGCATCTTTTGAACAAGGGATTGAAAACGTTGCTTTGAGTTGAATATACGAATAGAAGCAGCCAATTTAGACAACAAACGGACAGCTGACAAAATCGTGTTTTGAAAATGGATGTTTGAAACTTAAGTCCAACAAAATCAATACATATTTTATGGGGATTTCTGTGACATCATAAATTATGGTTATTGATATTTTTTAGATAACTTATAATTAAAATGGATGTTTAAATTTATTAATATTTTAAACACTTATAATTAAATCATAACACTTAAATTCAAAAGAATATCGGTATGAGTTACCAAAACAAAAGCCATATTACATGTGATATTGAAAATTTGACAGTTTAATCATTGTAAAATGGGCCTACTCTTTGACTTCTCTCTTTGAGTTTTAATTTTTAATTTGATCGTTAATCAACAATATTTTTATAGGCCGAAAGCACAAAATCATTAGTTATATATAAACATTGCAATGTAATATTATAATAAAAGGGGAATGGAGGTTAAAAGGCACTTGTTTTATTTTTTTTAAAAAAAATCATCTATTGATATAACTTAAGCATTAATTATAAAGATTAAAAAAAAACCTTCGTACAGAAAGAAAATAAAAATAATTATAACAAAATTAAAACTAAATCCTTATAAAATTTCAGATGAATTTCGTAATATTAAAATTAAATCATTATAAAATGAGATTAATTTTAATACACTATTAACATAAAAGAGATTTAATCTAATCATATACTTTTATTTATAAAACTTTCAAGGTAACTTTTATTGATGTGGTGATAAATAGTTGAATGCTTATATTAAATCATTGTACTAACAATGTATATAACATTATTTATGAACTAAATTGCTTCAAAGAGTTTAATTTCTATTTATTAACAATGCAAAATTATAGATCCGATTTTCAAAAAGTTTAAGTTTTATGTGTTGATATTATAAAATAAAGTATTTTACATTTTTAATGTATGTAAATTAAACCCGCTTTCAAATAGATAAATCATAAATAATTTCTATATGGAATTTAGATTCAATTGCAAAACATAAATATACCCAAAAGAATCGCAAAACATAAATAATTTCATTATAGAATACAAATTTACACTAGTAAACGCAAAGACTTTGACTTGCGATATCTCTACTTTTATTTATTTATTTATTATTATGCTACCTCTATGCTAAATATCACTAAAATTAATTTCACGGGATGAGCCACGCGCTTCGTTTGTTAGACTTCAGTTTGCTTTCTTGCTTTCATATGTACCTAAAACACACACACACACACACACACTAGTTTCCAAAATAAATAATTCACCCTACAATCTTTCAAAAGTCACCACGTTAACCGTATTAATAATTTTTCGAGATTCATATGTTTCATTAGTAAAATTTAATATGGCTAATATTTATGATTCATTAATGCTATATTAAGAATTTACTTAATTAATGTATATACCGTTAAACTTGTAATGCTATATATCTTAAAAAATATTTGCAGAATTTTTTATAAAAATTGTAATAGTTGTTAGACAAAATAAAATAATATGACCCATTATCATTCCATCAAAATGATAATAGTGCTTCGCGTAGAGTCCAAAATGGCTGACTGAATAAAAGAAGACCTCAAGATTAGGAGACTAGGCTCTGTTTTCTAGTAAGAGAGTATTGGAGGAGTGTTGGAATATGCCCCTCTTAACCAATCCTTTAGCATTTTATACGGGCCGGTTAAGGATTATAAAACTGAACAATTAGAAAAGTTACAAAGCGATATAAATATGCCAACCGAACAATTAAGGCACCGTTTACATATTGATAGAGCCGATTGCACAATAAAAGAGCTGGATACTATTAAAATAAAAGAGCGGTGATAATTGAAAAAGATTCTGAACTGCTCAAAACAATATGTGTGGTTCAGATAATTCAGTCTGCAAAGCCATAAAAAATCCTTGAAATTGAACCTTTGGTGAGTGTATAATTCATTGGAATTTAGTGTTTTAATTTGATGAGTTTTCTATTTTGTTTATCACTACTATAAAAACTATTGTTTCTGACGAATTTTGTCAACCAACAATAACGTCATCAGAAAGTCTTACCAACGGAAAAAATCCGTCGGTAATGAGCTTGAAATAATAGTCAGCAAATTCGTCGGTAATAATCTTTGCCAACAGGTTTTCAGTCAGTAACATTTTACTTTAATTTATGTTTTTGAAAATTTTTAAAATTTACTAATGGATTTTGTATCAATAATTTGTCACTTTTTATTTTTTGAAAAATATTTTATTGATGAAAAATCTGTCAATAATTATGAATTTTAAAATTTTGAATTTTATTCTATTTTTTGTTACTGGCTAAAAATCCGTCGATAATATTAAATAGTTTAAATTTTATTTTTTTCTTTTTTATTTTACCAATGAAAACTCCGTCGATATTATTTTAAATTTTATTTTCCTTTTTATTTTATCAAGGGATTTTCTGTTTATAATATTTAATATTAAAAATTTAATTTTTTGTTTGCCGACAAAAAATCCGTCAGTAATGCTTTAATATCTCGATTTTCTTAATAAAATTTACCGACGGAAAATCCATCGGTAATTATTGTTTTAATAAATATTCTGCAATTTGTATGTTACCTGATTATTAAGAGCTTATTTTTTATTTAACACTAATTATAAATATATAAATATACCTAATACCGACAAATTATAAAAAATACTCAATGAATAATAAATGCAAGAAATTTATACTCGAAATGTAAAATAAATACAAATGCAACAAAGTTTACAAGCATAAACATAAAGAAGTCAACATATGACAGATAAAGAAAAAACAGTAACTTAAATCAGGAGAAGTCAACAGCATTATCGTCAGCATCACCATCACCATCACCAACACCACCATCATTATCATCATCATCGTCGCCACCACCACCACCACCATCACCAAATCATCAATAGTGTTTGGTGATGTGGAAGAGCCTACCTACATCTTCCTCCACAAAGACATCATCATCTTCTTCATCTGCTTTTGTAATCTTGTCTCCATAGCCTTTTCCTTGTCTTGCATATTCTTTTTCACCTCCTGTAACTCTCGCTGAGTCTCTGCCTCCTTCTCTTGTATACGATCAAGTTCTACGTTGAGCAAGTGAACTTGCTCGCAGACCTCATTATCATTAGTGGTGGAATCAGTGCCTGCAGATGCCCTAGTGATAGAGGCTGAGGATAAACTACTAGTATAAAATGATCCCATGCCATAGATGCAGTTCTTGTAAGGACAGCCGAATACTTCTTGCCATAATTTGTCCTTATCAATTGGTGGGTAGTCTTTACTAGCTGTGATCCTTTGATCTCGCTAGGTCATGGCCTCCTAGTAGCGGTGCTTATAGGTATGCTATAAAGAATAAAATTAATTAAATTGATAGTCAAATATATGAAATAATAAATTATACACACATACACACAATAAGTGCACAGAAAATATATACCCAAACATTCTCTGAGGCAGGATCGACCCACGTCTTCTTTAGCTTGTGCGTGTGAGTTTTTCTGAACAACTCACTCTGTGTGGGTGGCCTCTTCAACTCATTGGCTTGCATTCTGAGTTAAACACGTAAAACATTAATATGATAAAATATGGATTTAACAAGAGGAATTAAAAAATGTTTAAAATAATGACTAAACCATTCGACGACGCATAGACTCGATACTAGCAAAACCACCAAAATGAAGGGAGCCACCTTTATATGATGCTCTGCTCTCATTAGCTTTCAAAGACTTCGCTTTGAACTTCTCATTTCTCTAGTGTTGCCATAAATAGTCCAAGCGGGCTTGAGTCATCCACTTAGGGTACTCGTCCTGCTGCTCCCGAATGTCGATATACATGTCTTGCAGCCAGTGAGCTGCGTTGGATCTGAAGCACTTAAACTTGAACTCTTCATCTTTGGGATGGATGCTGAAATGGCTCTACACATGAAAAAAAAAAAAGAAAGAAAAGGAAATTGAAAGTTCTTTCTGGAGTAAATCATACATTTTGTAATAATTATTTTATTTTAACTTCCACTCAAAAACCAACGCTCCTTCTCAGCCTTCGACGGCTTACCGAAGGACTCAATAAACTATTCATATAATTTCTGGATAGTGTGTGTCACCTCATGCATGGCCGATGTGTTTGGCTCCTAACTGCATAACAAAATGTACAAAATGTTATATATGTCAGGAAAATTGTCCAAATTATTACAGCACAATTCATGATGAATTGAAAAATTAATTTACTTACTTCTCACCGACACGTATAAGCTTTATCTGGTTATCCATTGTGGATCCATGTTCTGATTGCCCCACTAAGGAGCCACCAATTACCCCGCTATTGGCACTCACTTCTGAGTCGTGTGTGGGGGTGGGGATAGGATCTGTCGATGGTGGTGGAGGTAGAGGCACTACTCCAGTCACATTCCCAGTAGTGGGTATCATGTAAACTCCTTATGGGCACGGGGTGGTGGCATGGAAGGGCTAGAAGTGGAGGTGTGCGCAGTTGTGGTGGATGCCTGAGTAGGAGGGGTGATTCTTTGATTATTTGGGACACCTTTCCTCTTGCCCTTGTTTTTTGCTTTAGGTGCCATATTTGAAAAAGAAATGACAATCTCTGAAAAATCAATTCATAAGATGATAATTTAAAATAAAAAGAATCTAATAAATATAAGACTAGACACATCACATTTAATCTGAAAGTTAAGGACTATCTTCATCATTCTCAGTCTCAACATCATCCTCAAACTTATCTTCTTCGTCCTCTTCATCACTATCATTACTTTCGTTGCTTTCATTCAATAATTGATCACTATAAAAGTGAATTATCTGATCCTCGCCTAAATCAAAACATAAATTTGGCAATGTTCCTATATCAATGACTACCTAAGAAGGAATTAGGTCATTCACTTAACAAGTATCATCGAGTTGTTCTTCAACCTCAACTCAACTCCTATGTTTAGTTTTCATGACCATCTTCTAATCTTTTCTGCACTTTTCTGGGGTATGGTGCATAATATACCTGTCTTGCATTCTGGACAATCATATACAGTATTTGTTCAATCTCTTATGATTCAATCATATACACCATATCTCTTAGTATAATTCACCTCAGTAATTTTATATTGATTGTGTATGCATGTTCCGTCAGGACATCTTGGGTCATACCAATCACAAGTGAATAACACTAATAATTTTTTAGGTCCATCACCATATATTCAATTTCCAGTATTTGTTTGATTACTCCATACCAATCACCCTCCCCACTGCTTGCATCCCCTCTGACACATACTCCACTATTATCGATTGCTCTCCCTTAGCCTATTCAAATGTATGAAACTTGTATCCGTTGACATAATACATTGGCAAACTATTTGCTTTGTTAGTAAGAGCCCAAGCCAAACTTTGCAAATAAGGACATGCTACATTATTGTTTTTATCAAACACCTACATGAATAATTGAACTTCAAATATCAACGTAAAAGATGACAACTAGAACATGAGTGTGAATTTTGAATCAAATTGTTACTGGATAATTAGGTCACATACAAAGGATTTGAACCATGTTAGAAATTATTCAAGGGTGTGTCGCTCATCAACTTGTTCAAAATACCTGTAGATTAAACATTGTAGGTAAAATAAGATTTAATTCATGACAGTGTATCAACAATTGAAAGTGATACATTGATATCACCTACATTTTAAATGGTTGCACTTCATCACCATTGATTAAGATATGCAAATGCCCAGCATGTTTCTCTCTCTCTCTCTGATAGCCAATGTGGTTTGGATTTTCCAGCAGTACGTCCTGGCTGATTGAATATAGACAATATATGTTGAACTGAACTTTCAGCCCATCATCATTCAGACCAACCTTTGATCGTCTAGATTGAACATGGGACTTAAAATAATAAGAACAAAAGAAAGATGTCTCTTTTGAGATATATGTCTCACATATGGAACTTTTTACTTAAGTTCTATTTTTCACAGTTCTCTTAAAACTTCCAATATTTCTGTCAAGCGAATACATCCATTTGTATTGAACTAGCCCACACACCCATGCTTCGTATGCCAAGTGAACAAGCAAGTGTTCCATAGAATTAAAGAAATCGGGTGGAAATATTATCTCTAATTTGCATAGAATTATAGGGATGTTTGTCTCCATAATTAGGAGATCTTCAACCCTCAGAGTGGATGAGCATAGGTCTCTAAAATACTGACTCAACTCAGTCAATCGCTTTCAAACAAGGAGAGATAATTTTCTAAATGCAATAGGAAGTAAGTACTCCAAAAGTACATGGCAATCATGACTCTCCATGCCAAAAAATTGTCTTTGTTTCTCATTGGTGCATCTACCCAAATGAGGCATAATCGCCAGGCATCCTTAACTCTTGTATCCACCTACACACAGCTTGTTTCTGCACAGAAGTTAGCATGTACCTAGCCTTTGACTTACACACATGACCATTTGGCAACTGCTATGAACTCAATTCAGGTCTTTTACAATACTCTGCTAAATCTTTCCTTACTTTCACGTTGTCCTTAGTCTTTTCGGTGTCCAACACAATATTTATGATGTTATCACACACATTTTTTCTACATGCATTACATCAATACAACGATGAACTAGATTATCCCCCCAATGAGGCAACTCCCAAAATATACTTTATTTGGTCCAATTATGATCTATCTCATATCTTGGCAATTGTATGGATTTACCTAGTCCAGTAATCTTTGGAAAGTCTCTAACTATATGCCAAACCTAGTTACCGCTTAGCCTCACAGGAAGCTCATCACGTTCAACCGTTTTCTTGTTAAATGCATCCTTCTTACCCCCTAAATTCATGATAAAGGTCCAAAAACCTCTTATGACAGTCAAACCATGATTTTTTTCGACCATGTTTCAATGTGAACGCCTTTGTATACTCCATACATATTGGACATGCCAATTTTCCCTGGATCATCCAACCTGACAATATTCCATAGGTCAAAAAATCATTGATAGTCTACATCAATGCTACCTTCAACAAGAAATTTTGTTTTGTGGAAATATCGTAAGTTTGTACACCAAAGTACCACAACTCTTTAAGCCCATCAATCAATGGTTGGAGGTAAACATCAATCTTAGCTTTGGGGTTATCAGGGCTAGGGATTATACAAGTTAGAAACATGTAAGGATCTTTCATGCATGTTTCAAGAGGGAGATTGTAAAGTGTAACAATCACAGGCCAGCAGGAATAGGGTTTGCTAAATTGATTATTCAGAATAAATTCATCTGCACAAAGTCGTAACCTAATATTCCTAGGATCCATAGCCAAATCAAGATAAGTTTGGTCAAAGTGTTTCCAGGCGAAGGGTTGGTCATGACACAATCATTTCTCTTATTCTTAAAGTGTCATCTCATATGAGAAACTGAACTCATTAAAGCATACAACCTTTTTAATCTTGGAATTATGGGCAAATGATGAATTCTTTTGTAGGGAACATCCTTATATCTTCCATTTTTAGATCATTTTGGTTTGAGCCTAAGGTTTTCACAAAATTTGCATTTGATTAGGTCTACATCATCTTTGTAGTACAACATATATCCCTTCACACAACAATCTATTTTTTCTTTTTAATTTTAGCCTGAGTTTTGAAACTAATTTCTTGGCCTAATAGAAATCCTTTGGAACAGAAGTAGGTTGTGGACTAATCTTGTAACACCCTAATCTTTAACCCAATACTCTAGAACATATTAGGCTAATCATTAAGTTATTACTTCTTAGTCTCATCATTTTATTAAAATACTTAGCGGAAATTATTTTTTTGAAAACATAAAACAAAGTGAGAGCCGCGTTCTTAGTCTAATCGTAAGACAGAAATATAAAACACGATTAGCAATCAGAGAGTAACACGAAAATTAAGGACAAGTAACAACAGAGCAATGACCATCATAACAACAGAAACATTTCATTAATAACATAATTAGAAATACATAGGTAGTCATACCCTCATAAGGACAGGCAGAGCTTGTAATAAAGCGAAAAAGGAAATACAACAGAAACAGAGAAACATAAAGTAAACCATCATTACCCGAATGCACCTATAATGGATAACCTTAAAACAAATGCAGGTTTATCCAGTCTATGTGTGAGTGTGTGCACTAAGCCTCCCCTAAGATGTCTGCTACTGGAACCTGGGGAAGGGTGGAGTGTAACCGATCCATAGACGCAGGGCAGCAGGAATGGGTATGCGTGAAGACTGAGCATGAGCTCCTCAATAGGGGAGCCTTTTGGTTCACCTAGCCAGCCTCGGCTGCGTAACAGTCTCCTCGCTCTCGTCTCACGTGAACTGAGGTGTAGGAGCAGAGCTCTCGCTATACATATGTGTCGGCGGGTCCTCGGAAGGATCGTCCTCCGAACCAGGAGACCGAGGCACGTAGTCCTGGAAGTCTCGAGGCATCGATCCACCAGTATATGCCCTCAGAATCCTCTCGTCTTGCGTCCGAGCACGCTCAAAAACCATCGCATCATCATAGGGTGACATCAGGGAGAAATGGTAGCTCTATACAGGGTGTGCAAAGGGGCGTCTGATGAACATGAAGAGTCTCACGGTGCACTGCCCCTCAAAATGGTATAATCCGTGATCTGGATCAAAGTGGACCTCCCAAGTCGGCGTGTCGACAAAAACCACGAACGTCGCCATCGCTCTCTGAAGATGTGACGGAAGACAGAGAAAGGAGAGAGAGGAGTGAGAATTCTTACTAAAGAATCTCAGTAGGGGTCTCCTACCCTAGGGTTACATCGTTCACATCTTCAAGAACCTTGTGTTTAATTATAAAAGAGTGTGCATGCATATAAGATTCAATTTAGGGTTTATAAAACTATTTATCCAAGGTTCATTCCTTTTAGCATGCATCTAGATGTCATGAATGCAACATACTAAAACATGAATGTATGGCAATGTCTCAAACAAATAATTCAATGAATCACAACTTCAAGAAGCATACAAATGGCATAAAGGGCATATAACTATCAAGTGGATCTTTCCTCAACTTTGTGACATTAATCATGGTACTTTAGCATAATAAGGCCACCCTAAAATAACTAGGTTATGAGCTCATACCTCAGCTAGTGGTCACTAGCTCTTGCTTATTATCTGAATAAGCGAAACATAATAAAATAATCCCGACTACGCAAGTTCGGGTAGGGGGTAGGGATCACCTCTCTTAGGATATACCCTCTTTGAAACGCTTTGCGGGCATTAAGCTATAGTAATTTGTCCGCTTTGGTAGGCTGCATCTACTCATACCCTCACAGATTTGTCTCCCCTAGGGATGCTCGGCCGAACCGGTGTCACCCAGGAAAGCGCGTCTCGGTGCTTTGTCACATAAAAATCTCCTGGGGGTGCTCGGCCGAACCGGTGTCACCCAGGGTTTTCAACTCATGTGGTACTTTAAAACATTTCTTTAACCCTTTAAGGTTTGGCGGAAATTCAGCAGCATAGCAGCTGTTAAACCGAACTTCCTTCAAACCGAAACTTATGCCAAAGCTATTCACACAACATATTCCTCATTTAAACCTCGTGCTATGATAAACTCATATCTCAAACAATCATTTCCTCATGCATCATAAACATCTCAACAAATTATTGCATCATATAAATATCATAGCATTGACAATTTCTTAATGTCTTATGCATTGACCCTTAAGGTCTTTAACTCACAATCTAAGTTATAAATCATCACAACTTAATCTCTCGGGTACCTATAGGCTCATATCTAAGTATTCGTCACTCAACACTACGATCACAAACATCTCTAAACCTCAAAAATGCAGAATCTAAAATCCTAACTTTATGGGTACCTAGGAGTCACAACAATGACCCTTTCTAAGTCTGGTTTGCTCCTAAGGCATCAAGATCAAGTCCTAAACCAATTATGAGTCATTCCTACACATTTAAACTAATTTAAAACCATGATTAGCATTACTAAACCTTGCTGGACAGAATCCAGAAAATTCAAACATTAAGGGATCTAAAACTCTCAAATTAATTCTTTTCTAGTTGCTAACTTCTCTTATCTTTCACATATGAGTTTTAACATTAATTATACTCAAACTTAATCATATTATCATCATCAACCAGCACATACAGTGGCCATAAAATAGCAAGGCAGAACCGAAACCAAGTCTCCATACAAAGGCATCAAACACAATTTCTAAAGCACATAAAATACTAGTTTCTCTTGGAACCTTTTTCAAACTTTCAAAACTCATTTATAAACACTTTTAACATCTAAAATCATCAAAATATTTATGAGGGCAGTAGCTAAATCAAATTTGTCTCAAGAGGTCCTAAATTCATAAGACTTAGTTCTATGCATTCCTTGAACTCATAAAAGCTTAGAAAAATTATAAAACATAGTTTTCAATACTTGTACACAATAAATCTCTTAGGGGCCGAAAACATAAGCTAAGGAAATACATATTTCAAGCCTTTGTTTGAGACAACAATGGGCAAGTCCTTGAGCTCTAGGTTTACTTAAGTGATGACATAAAATAAACATGCTCATGCACTTATTTTAGGTTCCTTTAGAAATTAAAGTGATAGCATAAAATAAACATGAATGCAACTTGTTATTATCTTTGGTATTTATGTGAGGACTTGAAATATAGACATGATAATGTATTGCTTGAAATACAAACATGATTATGCAAGTTCCTTTGTTATCTTGGTACTTAGTGATGACAAGGAAAAATAAATATGATGTGTAAAGCATAAGAGTAAACATGAATGCAAGGTTCATTTTAAGGTTATCTAGAGCTTTTACAAGACTTTAGAAAATAATAACCCAACACTCATCTCATCACAAAGAGAGCTTTAGAGTTCTTGAACCAAGTTCTCAAAGGAACTATGAGGTTCTTGAACATCATCATCAAGTTCAAAATAAGCAAACTTTCAAAGAAACACAAGACCTCAAAGAAAAGGAAATAAAACTGAAATACTAGGGGAAAGGAAACAAGGAAACCGAAATGAAAAACAAGAAAGAGTGAAGGTGTTCTTGGGCTAGAAATCATTTTGAGTTAGTAAATCAAGATGAAACTTAGAGAAAATAAAAAATCAAGCTTTAGAGGTTCCTTTAGGATGAACATATAGTCATCATCTAGGAGCTCTCATCATTGAGCTATCATATACTCATCAAGACCAAGAGGCCGAAATATTAAGGAAGGAAAAACAAAGAAAGTTTCAAAAAGAAAATCCAAGAGAAAGCTAGATAAAACTCATTTTCAAGAAAACAAGGTTTAGAAAAACACTCCTACCTAGAGTGGAGATAAAAGCTTGAACTTTGAAAAGGAAAACAAGATGAAGAACTCCTCCTTGGGGCAAGATGGCTTCGGCCTTGTGAAGAACAAGGAAGAGAAAAATGTGTTTGGGTGAGGTTGTGTTTGAGGTGAGGTGTTTGAGAGATTAGGAGGTGATTCAAGACTTTGGGGTGGTATTTGAAGGTTATGAGATGATGATAAGATGAAGAGATAAAGAAGATGAAGATGAAGAACAAGAGAGAACTCTCTTGAGACTTGAGAGAAAAGGAAAAGAACTTAGAGAAAGCTAGAGAACTTGAAACTATGCAATTGATCTAAAGGTTCTCACAAGTCCTTAAGCATAGGTATTTATAGAAAATAAAAACAATGAAGGCTCATTGAGGGGGAGGAGAAGCCGTAGCATTTGAGAGGGAAAGGAAGAGAAAAATATCTTTTACAACTTGTCATTCATGCATGGTTTTGAGGTATGGAATGTATGATACAAGGTATGGCTTCAAGCATGGGTTTTTGAGTGAGTTTTCTTTCAAATTTTGAATGAAATAAATCTTCTAGAAACTAAGCATGGCTGGAAGTTTTTCAGCCACAAATAAATGAGGGAATTGGTTTATTTCCTTTAGTTATTCATTTGGAAAATCAAGCTTGATTGAAAGTATGACAAGGTATGGTGATTTGAGGTGATTTTCCTTCAAATTTGAAATGAAATAATTCATCAAATGGGGGAGGAAGGCTGGCAGAATTCAGACCAGAAAAATGGGGAAGAGAAGTCTTCTAAAAGTTGTCCTTGGAGGCATGGATGAAGGTATGGAAGTTGTGACACAAAGCATGGTTCTTGTAAGATGAAAGTATGGCCTTTGAGTGTCAAAAATTTGAGCATGTGATGCATATGGGGGAGGGCATGCATTCGGATAGATTGCTACAGCAGAGAGGGAGGAAAAATCTCTCATGTAATTGGGTGTTAATAATAGGTTTAAGTGTGTATTAGTTTAGGTACAAGGTTAGGAATAATTAATCTTAAGTTTAGGTGACTAAGAATGAGGTTTAGGGATTTTATGACAAGATTAGGAGCGCTCATACATCATTAGAGAATTAAAAACTCATTCGTGAATAAAAAATGTGAAACACAATTCCATGATTTATGGAATTGGAGAGAGAAAACACTATTCAAGATTCTATGACTCGGAATCTTGAATTTAAAATAGGATTTCAAGTTGTAATTAAGCACTTTAAGATTCTAATCAATTTTAATAAATTATTTTGACTTAAGATTAATTATGAAAATTAAATTAACCTTCGATTAGAGCCTAATATTGTTTAGGTTTGCTTAATCACGCGATTAAGCGTAAAAACATGAAACCAGGGGCAAAATCATAATTTTACACTAATTTCGGCCGGGACCTCCGAGACCAAAACATAAGTCATAGACTACATAAAAATGCCTTTTAAAACCATCTGGAGAAGTTTTGGGTTCATCCGGCACTTGTAAATAGGTAAAACACTGCAGGGGCGTTTTGGTCATTTTGACCCGAAAACTCGGAAAATGAGATTTTCAATCCCGGGAAGGTATACAAGCCAACTAATCCCCTTCCAACATTGAGTTTGCCCTTCGAATACTGCCAGATCGGCTTTTCTCGAATTCCGGGCCGAAAATGACCTTAGGGGCATTTTGGTCATTTTCACTCTAACAGAAAATCGGGGTGTTACAAATCTCACTCATCAATGTTGCCCACTGGTCAAATGAATTTTGACTTTGGTTAGCTTCTAACTTTATAACTAACATCCTAACTGCTAAAGACAACTCTAAGTATACACATCCTTCCCATATAGAGACAATTTTTGCATTTTTGGCATTAGGAGCCTCGATAGAAAGTTCACAATCTGCATGAATTTGAGGGCCAACTGCTTCATAAATCATTTCGTCATATCGTATAGAGTTATCCTCCCAATTAAAATTTCTTATGACATGTTCACCAATATTAACTCTACTTGAACTACCTCTAACATAGGCATTTTTTACACTAGCATGTTCAAACTTTTGTGTGGCAACTTCCCCATGTATAGTCCAAACCTAATAATCCATCATAAAATCATCCTTATACAGGTGATACCTAATGGTGTCCATATCACTATATTTCCTATATTTGAACTTAGCACAGGGAAACCTAACTTTCTGCTTACTCACAAATTGAACTGTATGACAAGCCACCCTTATAAATTGTTCAACTCCTGTGGAAAATTCAGGTTTGATTCCCCCTCGACTGGTGTGCACCCTATCATACATCCATAGTCCGTTTGTGGGAATTATGGTCCTTGGATGTGTAATTTAACCTAACAAATTCATTTAAAATGTCAGAAATTAAAGTTTTATTTAATTATAAATATCTTTCAACAGACTGTCTTCTGAAAGTAAAATTTCGGCATAACATCCCCTTAAACTAAGACACCCCAAGAAATTTATTCCAATACATACATATTTCAATCCAGTCAAACAAAAATCGCAACCAATCAAACAATTATTTGAAAATTCTAAAACCGTTCTAGAGAACACCCCTTTATAACATCACAACATGCATTTCCTGTAATCTCCACATACATAATCAATCTCCACAACAAACAATACAAACAAGTCGAGGAATAACCTCTATGCTTTGCCCCCTCCCTATGCCTTCCCCCCTCCCTGGCGCTCATCATGCAATCCCAATTTCCTGCAACTCTATTTTAGAAATCATAAGTCTCTGTCCTAACAAAAATATAATTAAATAAGGAGAAAAAACAATTACTTACCTTAATGTCGGCAAAAGAAATATAGGCTCTGCCAAAGAAATGCTCCAACAGAATTCGACCTTCGCTAGCAAAATCAATTATGTAAATTAATAAATCAATTGATAAAAAAATCCATCAAATATAACCTACATTTCTTACACATTATACACATGAGTATATTATACAATTTTAAAAGGAGAGTTGCATCAATTTTGAATAATCCCTTTTTTTTTTTGCTTTTTTCTTTTTCCATTCAGAAATAAACAAAGACCACCACAGTAAAAGAAAGGGAAATGGTGTAAAGTTTGCTTTTCCTTGAAAGCTACGTATGCTTCCTAGGTTGTGTTTGGTATACAACTAAACTTAAAGGTGACAACTTTGTAGGATTGATTATTTTTCGGTTATGGGTTAGCAAATAAGGTAAATTTGTAAAATTGCTTATCTCATTTACAAGAGAAAGAGAGCAAAACCTTGAGAAATTTCTAAGTCCATAACTGATATCAAACAAGGAAGGAGGAGGAGGATGTGGTGGAGCTTCCGATTAGGTGTAGCATAACATTTCAACCAATGAGATGCAAATCAAATAGCTAACCCATAAGAAAACTTCCATCCACGCCATAGGAGCTTAAAACCTAAAAATAAAAAACAAGAAAATATGTTCATCGATGCAAAGGAAGGAGAGAACAGCAGCGGGCTCAGGCGGCTGTGTGGACGCTGGTTTTGGGTGGGCCTGGTCTGCAGGCGAAGGCTGTGGCTGGGCGCAAGCTTGGGCTCTGGCAGAAGTGGGCAAGGTCAGTTACGGGGGCGCGGGAGTGGGCAACTCGGTAGGCATGGGTGTAGGGACTAGCGACAATGCCCAGGCAGCCGGTGCACTAACGGCGATGCTCAAACAGAGCGGCCCAGCTGAGAAAGAAATGCTGAAAGGATAGAGGAAAGAAAGTTGAAAGGAGAAATGAACAAGGATGGGGAGATGGCACACTATCATATCCAAAGATATTATCGATGAATTTTCAAATTACCGACGAAAAATCTGTCGGTAAAATTGTTTTTACAAATTTATATTTCAAATTGGTTACCGATGAATTTTTAGTTTGTAAGATATTATCGATGAATTTTTAGATAACTACTGATGGGTTTTTCGTCAGTAAAATTCATCTTGAAAAAATTACCTATGGAAAATCCATCGGTAAAAACAATTTTTACAAGTTTATATTTCAATTTGGTTATAGATAGATTTTCAATAGGTAAAATTAAATTTTTCAGATAATTACTGACGAATTTTCTGTTGGTAAAATTAATTTTGAAAAAAAATTTAAATAAATAATTACCAACAGATTTTCCACCAGTAACTCGCGCACCATATTTCGCGCAATTTGGTGTGAAGTTTACCAATGGGTTACCAATGAAAAATTCATTAGTAATGACCGAAACCCCAAAAAAAAAATTTGGTCAGATTTCTCATTTTTCGTCAGTAACCTACATTTTTCTTGTAGTGTTATGGGTGTATTTTGTATTAATATTGAGTTTCAATTATGGTTTTATGCCTAGAAAAAAGTTTTGGGAAGCTGACAATTGGAACTTGGTGACTTCACTACAATGCCAAGTGGTGGATTGTGCCTGCCGAAGTGCTACCTAGGCTAAAAATTTATTTACGTTGGACAAAACTGTCAAAGTGTTGGGGAGCCATTGCCTAGGCACTAACAGTGACTATTTATGTTTTTGTATCATTTTTAACCCGAAAAGAGGGGTTAGAGGGAGTTCAAAAAGAGACGTAAGGAGAAGATATCAAGCAAGATATATTAGCCTTTCAAAATTAAAAAATCTCCTTGTGGTTCATCTTTCATAAAAAAGAATAACATTTTGCCCCAAAAAAGGGAATATGTTAGTTGTTGCGTTAACTTATCATTTTAACTCTTACTAAAGAAGCCCACATAATGTTGTTTTGGTTTGAGATGTGTAAAAAATAAAGAAAAAAAATTAAAGAATGAGAGAAATTAGGGTTTGAATATGCGTTAGTAGGGTAATTAAAGAAGAAGATAAAAACTTGGTCATTTTGACAAAAGAAGCTAGTAGTATGTCACTTTGGAGCTACGAAAGTTAGATCAACAATTTGATAACCCAAATGTATCTTTGCATTTGAGTGTTGGAATGTTGACTAACAAAAGAACAAAATATGTTTGTTTTGGTATATATGTTATCTCACCCTTTTTTTTCCGTAAATATGTTATTTTTCTATCAAAAGAACAACATATGTACCACAAAAAAGAGAGGAATAACATGTTTTCTTTTTGTAAAAGATGGGAGGCTATCGAAGATTTTTAAATTATAAGAATGGCTCTGAAATTGGATCAAACTAACAGTTGAATGAGAATAAGTCCAAGTAAGTCAGAAAAACATGTGTTTTCTTTTTTTGGTGATACCAAAACATGTGTTTCCATAATTGCTTGAGAATGGCCTGGAAATTGGTCCCTTTTTTTTTTCTAAAAATAAAAATATTAACCTTAATTAAAAAAGCAGCTTTGTTTTGCTAGCTACAAAACTTGGGACGTGATTAGACAAACTCGCCACTGTAAGCCTCCACATGCCATGGTGAAACCCTCGTAACCAGAAAACCCCAACTTTTCTCCCTTTAGCCCAAAACTTCAAGGTAAGGATTGTTCATGGTTTATGTTAGTTTCTTCTCCTTTCCTCCATGTTTATGAGTTAGGTTGTTTATTCTCTTGGTTGTTATCAAGTTTGAGTACTGTCCCAATATTCATAAAGTTATTCTAGTAAGTTATAGTTTATTCATATATCTATGTTGCTCTATGGCATTTATTGGTGTCATTCCAAATTTCCAAGATCAAGTGGATAGTACCCACAGTGAATATTATGTTGTAGGTTTAGATGATGTCAAACAATGATGACAAAAAGATGAAAGCATCATAGCATGACGTTTCTCAAAGAAGAACAAGCAAAGCGATCAAGTCAAATGGTTAGAATAACCAGAACTTAGATCAATGTGTTAAAAGGTTTTTATTTAATAAGTTTATTTTGGCCTTCTTAAGTTGATTAAAGTTTTCTTTAATTGAGATTTTTTTTAATATAAAAATATGAATTTGTTTTTAAGAAAAACTTGATTTGCAATGATTCAATTGTTTTTTTTTAATGGAATATTTGCTTTTGATGTATGAAAACATGAGTTTAATACTTGAAAGATGTTTAACATGTTTTTAGAATGAATGAGAGTTTTGTTTTTTTAAAGTGTGTTAAAATTTTAATATTTGAAGTTCTGGAAACTAAGTAATCGATTACCACTATCAGTAATCAATTACCATGCTATTTATGTGATCAAAATTCAAAATTTCACACTTGTAATCAATTACATACCCCTTGTAATTGATTACCAGCAAGTGACCGTTACTTGTTTTCAAAAATTTGAACTATGTCATCGATTACAAAGTAATGTAATCGATTATCAGGCTCGGAAATATGCAAATGAGTGTGTTTTGAAGAGACACATCTTTTGGGTTTAAACTCTAACGGTATACATGAATCTTTGTATATAAAAACTCATCATTCAACATCTTTTTAGACAGAGAAAACACATTGAAAAGATTTGTTAAACAATCATTCTCATTCATCAATTATTTTTTTTATCAATACTTGGCCAAAATTCTCTTATTCTAGAGAAACCTTATAGGACTTCAACTTGTAACATTTCCTCTATTCAGAGAGTGATATCGTGTATTCATTTACTTGAGATTGTGTAAAGGGTGAAGAATCCCTTTGTAAGAACAAGAGTGAGGCATCTTTTGGTTCTTGAGAGACTCAAACACAAGGGTGAGGGATCCCAAGATGTAAGAATACTTTTCAACTGTAAAGGTTAAAGTGATAATGGAACTCTCAAGTAGGTTGCTTGAGAAAGCTGGATGTAAGCCACAAGAGGTGATCAAACCAGTATAAACTAAGTTTGCAATCTCTCTTCCCTTATCTCTTTAAGTTCATTTGCGAACTTACTTTATCTTGTTAATCTTGTTCATATACATAGTTACACTCTTATATCTCTTGCATTTGTATCCATTAAATTAAGTTTTTTTAAGTCGTTTCTTCAAAACTTATTGAAAAAGTAATTAGAGTTTGAAATCTAAGATAAAGTTTTAGAACTCAATTCACCCTCCCTCTTGAGTTCATTGAGGCCACTTGAATAACAAGTGATATCAGAGCTAGATTCTTGTATAAGACTTAAACACTTCAAGAATAGTAATGGCATCATCAAACTCTTTCTTTCTTAAAGGAAACACTATAAATAGGCCTCCTATTTTTAATGGTGATGGATACCATTATTGGAAAACTCGCATGCAAATCTTCATAGAAGCCATAGATTTAGATGTATAGGATGCTGTAGAAATTGGTCCTTTCATCCTTACAAAAATAGCAGGAGATAAGAAAATTGAGAAACTTAGAAATGAATGGAGTGATGAAGATAAAAAGAAAGTTCAGTATAACTTGAAAGCCAAGAATATAATCACTTCCGCTTTAGGGATGGATGAGTATTTTAGAGAGTCAAATTGTAAAAGCGCAAAAGAAATATGGGACACTTTAGAAGTCACTTATGAAGGCACTAGTAAAGTTGAAAGATCTAGAATAAACACTCTCATACACGAGTATGAACTCTTTAGAATGAATCAAAATGAAAACATTCAAGATATGTAAAAGAAATGTACTCATATTATCAATCATCTTGCCTCATTGGGAAAATATTTTCCAAATGAGGATCTCATTAACAAAGTGTTGAGATGTTTGAATAGGCAATGGCAACCAAAAGTGATAGCTATTGCAGAACCAAAGGATTTGGCCACCATGACTCTTGCCATTCTCTTCGAAAAACTTCAAGAACATGAGTTGGAAATCACAAGACTCAATCAACATGAAGAGAATGATAAAACGAAGAAAGGAATTGCATTTAAAATCTCATCTTCCACACATGAAGAAAGTGATGATGAAGACAATGATGAACAAGAAGGTATGGATGAAAATGATGAAAGTTTTAATCTTTTTGTAAAAAGATTTGGCAGATTTCTAAAGAAAAAGGGAATCAAAGAAGATCAAATTTCATCCCTAAGAAGAATTTCAAAAAGGGTGAAGAATCTTCCCCAACCCCAAGATGCTATAAATGTGATCAACCGGGACACATGAAAATGGAATGCCCTGTCTACAAAAAGAGAATGGAAAAGCTTAGCGAGAAATCCTTCAAAGACAAGAAAGCGAAAAAGGCATACATAACATGGGAAGAAAATGATATGGACTCATCAAATGACTCTGAAAATGAAGTTGCAAATCTAAGTCTAATGGCTAAAGATTGTGAAAGTGATGAAGAGGTAGTGTCTTCAAACCTTGAATCATCTTCTTCATTTGATGAACTTTAAGATGCATTTAATGATTTGCATAAAGAATATATTAAACTTGCAAAGTTACTCTCATCCTCTAAGAAAGTTGTTTCAAATTTAGAAAAAGAAGTTTCAAAATTGAACAAAGAATTAAAGGAACTCAAACTTGAGAATGAAACCCTAAGATTAATAGATGCAAACTCATCATGTACTAAATGCTTAATGTATGAGAATGCTATCAAATCTTACTAATGCTCAACATGCAACAAGTTTGAGAAAGAAGTAAATGATTTGAGAAACACTCTTACAAAATTTACCTTTGGTAAAAACAACTTAGATATTTTATTAGGTAAACAAAGATGTGTTTTTGATAAGGTCGGATTAGGATACAATCCAAAAGGCCAACAAAAGTTTTATAAAAACTTCTTTGCATCTTAATCCAAAATGATTAGTTCTCCATTTTAACATGTTTTCATTGTGGTAAGAAAAGTCATAGTGCATCAACATGATATATTAGAAAGAATGGACATATAGTAGGAAAAATGATATGGGTTCCAAAGGGTACATTGCCCAACTCTAACACTCAAGGACCCAACAAAATTTGGGTACCTAAATAAAAAATTGTGAAATTGTGATGTAGGAACAATTGAATCAAAGTTGGTACATTAATAGTGGATGTTCCAAGCACATGATAGGAGATGCTTCAAAGTTTGCACACATTACTCCCAAGAAAAGTGGACATGTAACATATGGAGATAACAACAAAAGAAAAATCCTTAGAGTTGGTAAAGTTTGAAAAAATCCCTCAATCTCTATAGAAAATGTTTTACTTGTTGATGGTCTCAAACATAGTCTATTAAGTGTTAGTCAATTATGTGATAACGGATATTGGGTACTATTTGACTCACTTCATTGCTTGATTAAAAATAAAAAGGATAGGCAAGTAAAGTTCATAGGACATAGAATGAATAATGTGTACATGATAAATTTAGAAAATATTCCTTCAAATCATGCACAATGTCTTATGAGCAAAGAAGATGATTCATGGTTATGGCATAGAAGAATTGCACACATTCACATGGATCATTTAAATAAATTAGTTTCCAAAGATCTAGTAATTGGTCTACCAAAACTCAAATTTGAAAAAAATAAACTTTGTGATGCATGTCAAAAGGGAAAACAAGTAAAGGTCTCTTTTAAATCTAAAATATTATCTCAACAACTAGACTCTTACAACTTTTGCACATGGATCTTTTTGGTCCATCTAGAACTATGAGTTTTGGAGGAAATTACTATGTTATAGTTATAGTGGATAATTACTCTATATATACATGGACCTTGTTCCTTGCTCATAAAAGTAATGCATTTAAAAAACTTGCAAAAGTTATTCAAAATGAGACAAACCTTAACATTGCATCTATAAGAAGTGATCATGGTGGGGAATTTGAAAATGTATCTTTTGAAAATTTTTGTGATGATCATGGAATTGAGCATAATTTTTCTGCCCCAAGAACTCAACAAAAAAATGGAGTAGCTAAAAGCAAAAATCGGTCTTTAGAAGAAATGGCAAGAACTATGCTCAATGACTCAAATCTCCCTAAATATTTATGGGTGGATGTAGTTAATACTGCTTGTTATGTTATGAATAGAGCCTTGATAAGACCAATTTTAAAGAAAACCCCCTATGAAATATACAAAGGAAGAAAACCTAATATTTCTCATTTTCATATCTTTGGATGTAAATGTTTTTTTTTTAACAATGGTAAGGGTAACTTGGGAAAATTTGATGCTAAATGCGATGAAGGTATATTTCTTGGTTATTCATTACATAGTAAAGCTTTTAGAATTTATAATAGAAGAACTATGACTATAAATGAGTCTATTCATGTTGCTTTTGATGAGACTAACCTCCTTAGGCCGAGAAAGGAAATTATTGATGATCTTTTAGATGCTTTGGAAAACACTCATGCATATTCATGAGTTAAAGACCAAAGAAGAGGAAATCAAGAAGGAAACTCCAATTCAAGAGGAACCAAGCACAAGTGATCTTCCAAAAGAGTGAAAAGTTTCAAAGAATCATCCAATTGATAACACTATGGGTGACATGTCAAAAGGGGTAACAACTTGAAACTCTCTTAAAGATGCATGTAATCATATGGCATTCATTTCTCAAATTGAACCTAAAAACATTGATGAAGCTATTATTGATGAACATTGGATTATTGCTATGCAAGATGAATTAAATCAATTTGAAAGAAATCAATTTTGGGAATTGGTTCCTAAACCCAATGTTCATCAAATAATAGGTACTAAATGGGTTTTTAAAAACAAATTAGATCAAAATGGTGTCATAGTAAGAAACAAAGCAAGGTTAGTGGCTAAAGGATATAACCAAGAGGAAGGAATTGATTATGGAGAAACATATGCTCCTGTAGCCAGATTAGAAGCAATTAGAATGTTACTTGCCTTTGCCTCTGTTATGGATTTTAAACTTTACCAAATGGATGTTAAAAGTGCATTTCTACATGGTATTGTTGAAGAAGAGGTGTATGTTGATCAACCTCCAGGTTTTGGAAGTTTTGAATTACCTAACCATGTTTTCAAATTGAAAAAGGTCTTATATGGTTTAAAGCAAGCTCCCAGGGCTTGGTATGAGAGGTTGAGTAAATTCCTTTTAGAAAAAGATTTTCAAGAGGAAAAGTTGACACTACACTCTTCATTAAAAGAAAGGATCATGATACACTCTTGGTACAAATATATGTGGATGATATTATTTTTGGTGCCACTAATGAATCTTTGTGCAAGGAATTCTCTAAAATCATGCAAAGCGAGTTCGAGATGTCAATGATGGGTGAATTAAATTTCTTTCTTGCACTTCAAATCAAGCAAACCAAACATGATATATTCATCAATCAATCAAAATACTGTAAGGAGTTGCTCAAAAGGTTTGGAATGGACAATGCAAAAGAGATTGTTACTCCCATGAGTACTGCTTGCTACTTGGATAAAGATGAAGGAGACAAGTCAGTTGATATAAAAAAATATAGAGGTACGATCAGATCCCTTCTTTATTTATCTTCTAGTAGACCTGATATAATGTTTAGTGTTTGTTTGTGTGCTAGATATCAGGCTAATCCTAAGGAATCACATCTTAGTGCTGTCAAAAGAATTATGAGATATTTAATTGACACTTTAAATATAGGTTTATGGTATCCTAAGGGCACCTCATGTAGTTTAATTGGATATTATGATTCTGATTTTGCTAGGTGCAAAACCGATAGGAAAAGCACTAATGGAACATGTCACTTGATTGAATCTGCACTAGTTTCTTGGCATAGTAAGAAACAAAATAGTGCGGCATTATCCACTGTTGAAGCAGAATATGTTGTTGCTGGAAGTTGTTGTGCTCAAATCCTTTAAATGAAACAACAACTTTCAAACTATGGCTTAGTACTTGACTATATTCCTATAAGATGTGATAACACAAGTGCAATTAACTTATCTAACCCATTTTGCACTCTAGAACTAAACATATTGAAATTAGACATAATTTCTTAAGAGATCATGTGCAAAAAGGTGATTGTGTTTTAGAATTTGTGGAAACAAATAAACAATTAGGAGATATTTTCACTAAACCCTTGTCTAAAGAAAATTTCTTTTATATAAGAAGGGAACTAGGAATTATTGACTTCTCAAATATTTAATCAATCATTTTTTTTTTAGCATTTGTGTGATTGTTTGCTTATCTGTTTTGTGTCACTTTTTCTTTTAATTGCTATATGTTAACCTTGTTTAAAAGTAAGCTTTCATTGTTTTATTATTAAAAAAAAGAGGGCTTGTAATCAATTACAGTGGGTACCGTAATCGATTACCAAGGAGTGTGCATCATTGAGGCCTTTTCTAGACTCAAAGTAATCGATTACATATGTAAGCAATTGATTACCAGAGGCTGTTTAGTGTAAACAAGCTTTCTGGGACTCAATGTAATCGATTACACAACATTGTAATCGATTACCAAGGGCATTTTAAGTGAACAGCCCCCTCTCTCTCTCCTCTATTTTCCAATGAACTCTCTCTCTCTCTCCATGTGCGTCTTCCTCTCTCTAACTTCTCTCTTCCATATCTCTCTTATTTCTTTGCCAAATTCACTCAAATCACTCCCAATTACTTCTCTCTTCATCCTCTACAAATCCCACCGATCAGTTTTTGACAAAAATCTCTTTCAATAGCTGAGTCATCTAGAGCCGCCCTTAAGAGAAATAAACCCACGAGTGCTGCTATCCCCGTGACTATCGCGACCTCTGCCGCCGCTCAATCTCACCGCCCTGCCTCAGGACGCCGCCGCGCACCAACCACTGGAGTGGACCCAGCCATGGCCAATGCCCCTACTCAAGCCACAACCCCAAATCCCTCTTTCTTCTCTTCAAGGATTTCATCATTTTTCTCTAGTGTGACTCAAAAAGAGAGGTATTTTACATCCTTTCAATCTAGAGATATCATAGATCCTAAATATTTGGATGAGGGGTTCTTTAAGTCTGAAAATTTTGATTGCTATCAAGTTTTCAAAAACTATGATTTATTGGAGTTCATGACTATCAAAAAGTGTCATTTTTCGGATTTAGTTCGATTATCCTATTGCAATTTGGAAATTCGTGATTGGTGCATTTACTCTAAGGTCAAGAAGGTTCCCATTGTTATTGATCAGGGTCTATTTTATAATATCATAAAGTTGAGTTCTGACAGTGAACAATTTGAGGGCCGTATTGTTGATGATTGGAAGGAGGATTACTCCAATCATGATGCCCATAAAATGATTTGTAATGAGGGGGCTGATATATCGGGTTGATTACTTGCGGGGTCACTCAACTTTGAATGTCACATCATGCATTATATTATCTCTCGCATTTTGCATCCTCGGCTCACAAATCTTGCACAGCTAATGGAGGAGGATATCATCTTGATGTGGGTGTTGGTAACGGGTCGTCAAATTAATTGGGCTCATCTTGTGCGTTCTCACATGCAAAAAACCCTTAAGGCAAATGCACCACTCCCATATGCCCATTTAATCACATTGTTCTTAGAGTACTTTGATGTTCCTCTATCTGATGAGCACTTTGTTATAGTTCAGCGTTCTTATGCCATTGGTGCTAGTGCGATTTCTTTCTTTGGTTATACAAAGAATACTGTTAACCAATGGGTTAGCAAGAGGGACATTCAACATGAGGAGCAAGCCGAACACACTCCTTCCCCTCCGCGTATTGTAGCTTCGGACATATCGTCTTCATCCATGTCCGAACTTCTTTCTAAGTTGCGTGGACTTTGTGTCTATGTTGGCGAGAGATTTGATGTGCTTGATTCTCGCATGGCTCGTGTTAAGGGTGATTTGGGCACTATCCGTCATCATCTTGGCATTCATGATGATTCTGCAGCCGATGATGCACCACAGCCTTAGTTCATTTTGGTTTTCAGACTCATATTCTTACTTTAGTTGTTTTCTATGCATCTTATAGTTGGACTTCTTTTGGATCATATTTCTGACTTTTGTTAGCTTGGTATTTGGGCTTATAGTTAAACTTGATTATATTTGGATCTATTGTTTCTTTGGATTATTTTTCTGACTTATAGTTGGACTTTTGGTATATATCCTAGATTATGTTGTGTGGGTTTTAATGATTGCTATAGTTGTTGGTTTTGATGTATAGTGTGATATATGATGTTAATATTTATGGTTTTGCGTTTTTGTGCTTATCTCTTTTTGATAATGCCAAAGGGGGAAAGATAAATGTTGAGGATATACACAAATTAATGGGGAACAAATGTTCTTTTTTGCATTTGGTTATTTATCTTTGAAAAGAAACGTTTTTGTTTTTTGAAAAATCCATGCTTATACATAGGGGAGGTGAATGAAATACATATTCTGTCATATCTATCTATTATTGCTCCTTACCCAAGATAGTTGTCATCATCAAAAAGGGGGAGAATGTGAATATTATGTTGTAGGTTTTGATGATGTCAAACGATGATGACAAAAAAATGAAAGCCTCATAGCATGACGTTTCTCGAAGAAGAACAAGCAAAGCGATCAAGTCAAATGGTTAGAACAACTAGGACTTAGATCAATGTGTTGAAAGGTTTTTATTTAATAAGTTATTTTGGCCTTTTTAGGTTGATTAAAGTTTTCTTTAATTAAGATTTGTTTTTAATATAAAAAGATGAATTTGTTTTTAAGGAAAACTTGATTTGCAATGATTCAATCATTTTTTTTTAATGGAATATTTGCTTTTGATGTATGAAAACATGAGTTTAATATTTGAAAGATGTTTAACATGTTTTTAGAATGAAGGAGAGTTTTTTTTTTAAAAGTGTGTTAAAATTTAATATTTAAAGTTCTGGAAACTAAGTAATCGATTACCACTATCAGTAATCGATTACCATGCTATTTATGTGATCAGAATTCAAAATTTCACACTTGTAATTGATTACATACCCCTTCTAATCGATTACTAGCAAGTGACCATTACTTGTTTTCAAAAATTTGAACTATGTAATCAATTACAAAGTAATGCAATCGATTACCAGGTCCAGAAATGTGCAGATGGGTGTGTTTTGAAGATACATATCTTTTGGGTTTAAACTCTAACGGTCTACATGAATCTTTGTCTATAAAAACTCATCATTCAACATCTTTTTAGACAGAGAAAACACATTGAAAATATTTGTTAAACAATCATTCTCATTCATCCATTGCTTTTTATCAATACTCAGCCAAAATTCTCTTATTCTAGAGAAACCTTATAGGACTTCAACCTGTAACATTTCCTCTATTCAAAGAGTGATATCTTGTATTCATTTACTTGAGATTGTGTAAAGGGTGCGAATCCCTTTGTAAGAACAAGAGTGAGGCATCTCTTGGTTCTTGAGAGACTCAAACACAAGGGTAAGGGATCCCAAGGTGTAAGAGTGTTTTTCAATTGTAAAGGTTAAAGTGATAGTGGAACTTTGAAATGGATTGCTCGAGAGAACTGGATGTAGGACACAAGAGGTGACCGAACCAGTATAAACCAAGTTTACAATCTCTCTTCCCTTATCTCTTTAAGTTCATTATGAACTTACTTTATCTTGTTAATCTTGTTCATATACATAGTTACACTCTTATATCTCTTGCATTTGTATCCATTAAATTAAGTTTTTTTTTAAGTCGTTTCTTCAAAACTTATTGAAAAAGTAATTAGAGTTTGAAATCTAAGAAAAAGTTTAGAACTCAATTCACCGCCCCTCTTGAGTTCATTGAGGCCACTTGAATAACACGCATATACTCCTAGTTGCAAACAATGAGTAGGTTTAAACTTAGGCCCTTATTTTCAGTCATTATGAGTATGTTTTATTATGATTGCTAAGCATAAATTTAGAAGTGGAAATATGTTATAAACAATGATTTTATAGCATGAAGTTATGCCAAGTTTAACAAAATTATGGTTTTGATTATAGCATTGTAATACCCCTAATTTTAAATTTAAAAAGGACTAGAAAATTTTTTCTGAACAGAAAATTTGTTAGTCACTGTTACTCGTCATTTTGAGTTTTGAATTCTGCTTAGTCTGGGCCCTACACTTCCTTGGAGGGCCATATGATAGAGTCATATTCTTAGGACCAAAACTCCCGGTAATTGTTCCTTAGAGAAAACTGAGTTAAAGAGTGATTTTTAACGAATTTTATTAACCTTTCAAGTAGGTCATTTTAAGATCACAAGTTTACGGAATTCTGAGAATTCCCGGATTTGAACTAAAATCCAAAATTATGATTTTGATTTGTTAAGATTTTCATTTTTCTAATATTTTATTTGAATCTAAATAGGGGGCATTCCCTTGTTTATATTTATGTTTAAAAGTTAATAAGTGAGTTCTGGGGAGTGAGAGACCATTCTGGAGAGTGAAAGACCATCTTGTAAGGGAAAAACCATTTTGGTGAGTACTACAGCGGTCGGCAGAGCATTAAGTCGGTGCAAGAAGTAAACTTTTATGCTCTCTAGTGAGTGCTGCAACGCTCAACAGAATAGTATGTTGGTGTGAAGTGCGCTATCAGGTGAGTGCTGCAGCGCTTAACAGACCACTTAAACACCCCATTTTGGGTCCAAAACCTTCATTTCACCCCTGGGAAACACGAAATTCTCATCTCTCATCTCTCTCTCACCCATCTTCACCAATCTAACATCAATCTTTCACTTCCAAGGCTTCAAGGTAAGAGATCTTGATGTTTCCTCTCATTTTCTTCCATTTCCTCTTTGTTCTTGAGGTTAGTTTTGCTATTCCTCCATATTATCCAAGAGGTGAAGTTCCTCCTTGGTGTTAGAGTTAGATCTGAGTTATTTAGTGCTTTCTAGAAGTTAATCTAGAGTATTATGGCTCCAATGTCAGATATTCATGTTGTTTCTGCTCTAAGGAGCTCTGTCAGTGTAGATTCTTCACTGTTCACCCCTCTAGGTGAGTGGTTTCGCACTTATTATCTCTATGTTCTGCATTAGAGTTATTTTCATAAAGATATGTTTGATCTTAGAGATTTTTGCAGAAAGGATTGAGATTACTGTTGATTATATGTTTAAAACTGTGGATTTTGGAGCATGAAACCTATTTTTGAGAAAACTCATGGGACTATGTTTGATGTAATGATTTTATATAGGATTGATGATAATTGTAATCATAGAAAGCTTTTATGAATATTAAATTGATTCTAGATATGGTATATGTAATTGTTAGATACTTTCATCATTGTTTCCAATTGATTCTAAAACTGGTTTATATATATGAAATAGTTTCATAACTAGAGAACTTTGAGATGTTAAGAAATGTTATTATAATTTTAGAGTTTTCAGGTTCATGAAAGAATGTTGTTGAGAATTGGTTTAGAAACTCAGACATAAAAAGGATTTTAGAGCTTGAAATTTTTGTGAGATTCAGAACAGTTGGCGATACATATTCTATGAGTTTATGAAATCACAAATGTCTACAAAGGGTGATCCCTTGGACATGATTTATAGCCGCAGTTATGCTAAGGTCAAACTGTTAGAATCAGACAGATTCAGAGCTCTTAGAGAATTAAAAGGATTCAAAGTTTTTAGCTTTAATTGATTTATTTGGCTAGTTTAGAAGGTAGCTATAGAGAAACAGGTTGTGTGTTAATGGCAGTAAATCCGTTAACTTTGGTACCAAGTAGCCCGAGCCAGTGATAACAGAAAAATTATTATCACACTAGGGACAGCGATACGTAACGCCCAGAGGTGACTAGAGATTTATATTCAGATATTTATTGTCATACTGGGGACGGCGACACGTAACCCCCAGATATGACTAGACATTTATATTTAGAGATTACTATTTCTCTAGGAGCTGCTATGTTATGTCCTTATATAATTTTAGGTATGAAAGTGAATTGAGAAAATTGTTTTTTAGTTTATAACAAGATGATTATAAAGGTCTTTAGAAAAATATATGTACTTGATTATATGAGATTTTTTAGTATTATTAATGATATTATGATTTTATGCATTATTTCCTTGTTGTCCCATGATGGGGGATTTCAGGTGGGGATTCACTCACTGAGTTTTGGTTACAAAACTCACCCCTCTATTCTTCTCCTATTTTTACAGACATCGTAGTTGTTGAAGATATCTCCCAGCTATCGATTCCAGAGGTGAGCATGATGTTCATGGGTTTAATGTGCTCCAGTGTAGTTGCAGGCATGATCCCAGACCTAAAGCATGTTGTAGTTTGCATATAAAATGTTTTGCTAAACTGTATCAGAAGACTTTACCATAGAAATTATGTATATTATAAACTTTTATTACACTTGTTGATATTATGAAAATAGACTCTAGAGTAGAGAGTATGAGATTGCAGTTTATAAGAATACTAGCTATATGTTTTAAAGGCAAGGAATTCATATGTGAAAAGGATTTTATGATTAAATTATTTTAGGAATATACTGTGCATTTATAGGAATCCAGGTCACGAGGCTTACATGGAATCGAATTTCTCACGTGCCAGTCACGTGCCTAAATCGGGTCATGACAAGCATGAAATTATATTTTAGGAAACCATGGGACTTGCCATGAAAATATTTTATCAGCTCGCGGAAAGATTTATTGGAAAACATGTGATTTAGCAAGTTTATAGAAATTGTCAGCCATGAATTATGGATTGATGGAATTACTATATTTTTTATTTTTTTTTTCAACTTCACACATTTAGAAACCCAGTTATGATCTATTAAAAATGTTGAATTGAGCATGTTTATCTCCATAGACAGATATGTTATACAATTTTAGAATTTTCATGTTTATGAAATCAGGTTATCTCGAAATAAGATTTTAGAGTTTCAATTTTGTGTTATTGAAAGTATTGAACTCAGCATGATTCAGAACATTTACTAGACACATACTCTGTGAGTTTCTAAAATAAAAAATAAAATAAAATTTATAAAGTGCATGTACACAAAAAATGTAATAAATGGCACAACTCAGGTCGTTTCATAAGGAAATGTTACTAGTTAATTAGAAATTTAGGGGTTTTGAAATTATTGCGATAATAAAAATTAATTTAGAAAATTCAATTAAATAAGTTACCTGCACAAGGAATTCCTGTAGATCTAGGATTATGTTATCACCAACTTAAAAGAATAATTCATGGAAGCGGTTATTTTCACCAATTCACAATTGCACAATCAGTTATATAAATCTACTTAGTAGTCACACAATCGCATAATTGACCAAGGGTCTGGTTAATATGAACACCAGAAAATCACAATCGCAACCCCTAAATTCTTACACTAACTTAAATACCAATCGCAATAACATAATTCTTATTAGAATTAATTCCAATCCCCTTATCACTTAAACATACTCCAAACTATCAATTAAATTGTACCCAGTTGGAAGAACCCTAACCATGCATGACAGTCACAAATGCAAACATACACACAATCAAAGCTGGCTCTCAAAAATATAGTTGTATCAATTGTAACACCCCGATTTTTCTGTCTGAGTAAAAATGACCAAAGTGCCCCTGGGGTCATTTTCCACCCGGAATTCGAGGATAGCCGACCCGGCAGTTCTCGAAGGGCCAACTTAATGTTTGAAGGGGATTAGATGACTTTTGAATGGTTTTGGAAACGAAAATCCCGTTTTCTAAAGTTTCGGGTCAAAATGCCAAAATACCCCTATAGCGTTTTTACGCAGGTATAAGTGTTGTTTGAGCCCGAAACTTCTCCAGATGGTTTCAAATGATGTTTTTATGTATTTCGTAACATCTATTTAAGTCCCGGTGGTCCCAGGTAGTTTTTGTGCAAAATTACAATTTTTCCTTTAGAATAGTGTTTTTGAGCTTAATGATGTAATTAAGCAAACCTAAGCAATATTAGGCTCTAATCGAAGATTAATTAATTTTCATAATTAATCTAGGGTCAAAATAATTTATTAAAGTTAACTAGAACCTAAAATTGCTTAAGGAAACTCAAAATCCTTTTCTAGTCTTAATTCTTTAAGAAAGGAATCTAAGAATAGTGTTTTCTCTTACCTATTCTCCTAAATCAAGGAAGCATATTGGCATTGGATTCTAAGTTAATGAGGATTGAATTCATTAATCTAGCAAGACCACCTCCTAATCTAGTCTTACATGGCCCTAATTACCTACTTAATTACTTAAACACTTAGTCACAAATCCTTAATCTTGAGCCTAACCAAAGATACACCTAAACACACCCCTAAACCACAATTAAATGAGACAAATCTCTCTCCCATGACATGATAAGCAACCAGCCACCTCTCCTCCATATTCTTCACATGTTGAAATTCTCACACTCAAAGGCCATGCGTAACACCATACTTTGCACCTTACCTTGCACCATACTTGGCCATGCTTTCAACCATGTTTTGAATGACCAAGTAAAGAGATATTTTTCTCTCCCCCATGGCCAATGAAGTTCACGGCCAGCACCCTTCTTTTCACCCTCCATATGTTTTGCTTTCCTATAAATACATGTATTAGAAGAACTTGGTTCCATTTTACACATTTGCTAAGTTGTTGTCTTGAAAGCTTGTCTTATTTCATTCCTTTCTTTTCTCTCAAAGAACTCTTGAGTTCTTTGCATCTCATCTTCATCATCTTCTTCAAAGAACCATTCCTCACAACCTCAAACCACCACACCACCACCACAGATCATTATCTAAACACCAAAGCTTCCTTCCTCAAACACAAAGCTCACACAAAACACATTCCTTCCCTTTCCTCTTAGCTTGGTCGAATCTTCATCTCCACCTTGGGAGGAGTTTTTCATCTCATTCTCACTTCAAAGAACCAAGCTTTCATTTCACACTTGGTAGGGGTTTTGCTTTCAAAAGCTTTTCTTTTTACGATGTTGTTTTTGGTATGAAATTGCTAGTTTCCTCTTGGTTGTTCCTTTTGATTTCGGCCTTCAAGGCCTTGATTTTTTCTCATGATAGCTTGATGATGAGTGTCTCTAGATGATGACTTTGTGTTTATCTCAATGAGACCTCTAAAGCATGAGTTTTTCTTTCTTCAAGTTTTATTAAAAGTGTTACTTAGTCATGATATTTGGTTTTCTTTTGAAAGAAAAATCTTGAGCTTGGTGATGAGGTTTCAAGATAATGACCTTGAGATTTACTTTTGAGAAACCTCTAAAAGCTTGAAACTTGTTCTTGATCTTGGGACATTTTGGTTTTTCTTTTCTTTTCCTTGCTTTGATGGTTTCAGTTTCTTTTACTTCCTTCTCAAAAATTTTATTAAAAATATAAAGGAGTCCTCTTTATTTGGTTTCAAGAAATGTTGTTATTTATTTTGCTCTCTTTGTTCATTTTCTTTGAGCTTGATGATGATGTTCAAACCATAAGGTTTCTTTGAAACCTTGGAACAAAGAACTCTAAAGCTCACTTCACCTTGTTATGATATATGTTAGGTTGAGGTTTATGTTCCTTTAAAGTCTTGTATGAGCTCTAGCAAAAAATAAAATGAACTTGCATCCATGTTTAAGTTTATGCTTTGCATATCATATTTACTTTTCTTTGTCATCACTAAATACCAAGGATAAAGAAATGAATTTGCATTATCATATTTATATTTCAAGTTTTGTATCCCATGTTTATATTTCAAGTCATCACTTAAATATTTAAGATAATAATAAGTTGCATTTCATATTTATTTTATGCTCTCACTTTACTTTATAATGAAGAATAAAATAAGTGCATATCATGTCTAAATTTATGTTCTCACCTAAAAGATCCTAGAGCTCAAAGATTTGCCCATTTTTATCTCAAGAGAAATTTGGAAAATGGAGATGTTTGATAAATGCATTTCAGCCATGTGATGAGGGTGAGCTTAGCATAAGTTTCATCTAGTCACAAGGACCAACAAACTATGTTTTAACGATTTTCTTAAGCTTAGATGAACTTAGCATGTGATATAAATATGTTTTTATATTTTGAATCTCAACTATGAGCAAAATAAATTAGCTACTGCCCTTGGTTTGTATTTTTATGATTTTAATGAAATAAAATGATTCCTAAAAGAGTTTTGAGGGTCTAAAAAGGTTCCAAGAGAAAACTAGTAACTTATGTACACTTGAAAATGTGATTTCATGAGATTCCATGATATATATGTTTCGGTTCTGCCTTGATATTGTGCTCACTATATGAGGATGATTTTATCATGTTAGAACGAGTATATTCATGAATAATTGATGTTAGAATTAATTTGGGAAAGTTAAGACAAGTTAATAACTAGAAAAGAATTTAAATGAGACTTCTAGAACCCTTAGAAATAAGATTTTTGGATTATGTTCCAGCAAGGTTAACATTAGTAATAATGGTTTATAATTAGTGTAAATGCATAGGAATCACTCATAATTGGCTTAGGAATTGATCCTAGTACTTTAGGAGAAGACCGAACTTAGAAAGGGTCAAAGTTGTGACTCCTAGGTACCCATAATTAGCAAAGCATAGATTCTGCACTCATGAGGTTTAGAATTAGTTATGATCATAGAAATGAGTGAGGACTACTTAATTATGAACCCATAGGTGCCCGAGAGGTTAAGTTGTGATGATAGAGAACTTAGATTTCAAGTATAAGGCCCTAAGGGTCAAAGCATAAGACATTATAGATTCTTCGATGCTTTGAGTTTATTAAATCTAAGTATGAGATGATAATACATGTGCTATGATGAGTGTGCTTATGTGATTTTAAGTTTATTATGATTATAGAAGCTGAATGTGAAAGTACATGCATTATGAGTTATTTTGGCATAGTACACTGAGACGCATTTCTCTTACTTCGATAAAGAGATAACAAAACCGTGAGGGTATGGTAGATGCAGCTTACCAAAGCGGACAAATTTACTGTGCACTAGGTGCCGTAGATGCATTTCGAAGAAGGAAATAACCTTAACCTGTGCTCCGGGAGCCGGGATGTCTTTAGGTGATCCTTAACCCGCACTCTGGGGGTCGGGATTTATTTATACTTATCTAGGATAAGTCAAATGATATGTTACCCCTTCTTTTGCCCCATATTAAATCTAGTGACGACTAGTTAGAACTGAGCTCATTCCTAGGCGATAGGTGAGATGGAGTTTTGGTGGACACGATAAGAAGGAGGTCTTTATGAAAGAGAACTAAAGAGTTTGAATATGAGAAAGAAGTTATATGAAAGCACTGTGCCTTTTTATGCCACGTATACGATTTATGATCCTTTTTCCATGATTTTTATGTTAATGTGCATATGGTATTGTCATGCATTCATGCCTTTATCTGTTGTATTCATGACATTTAGACTCATCCTAAAATGAATGGACCTTGGACAGATATATTTTGAAAACCTAAAAATGAACTCTATGCATGCTCACCCTTTGTAACAAACCCGAGATTCCTGGGGACGTAGACAATGACATTAGGATAAGAGGTTTCCCCTACTGAGATTCTTTGTCAAGATTCTCACCCCCTCTATCTCTCTTTCTTTTCCGTCACCACTACAAGAAAATAGCGAGTTACCGACGGATTTTACCGATGGATTTTTTCCATCAGTATTACTGACGGATTTATCGACGAAAATCATGGAATTTGAAAATTTTGGGTTTGAGTCATTACCGACGGATTTTTCTGTCAGTAATATTCGCACCAACTAGTCTGAATGAGGCGCGCACATTACTGATGGATTTTTTCATTGGTAATAATTTTGGAATATTTTTTATTTAAGAAATTAATTTTACTGACAGATTTTTCCTTCGATAATAATTACAAATTACAATAATGAAAAAGTTTTAGGATGGCGCCATTGCATTTAATTACTGACGAATTTTTTCTGTCGGAAATTTGAAAATCTGTCGGTAAAACTTTTTTGAAGATTTAAGCCAACAGATATCATTTTTATTTTAGAATCTCTCTCTCTTACTCTCACACACCCTCTTACTCTCTCTCTCTCTCACACCTTCTTGCTCACTCTGTCTCTGCCCTGCCCCCCACTGCCCCCTTCCTCCACCCAGTTGCTGCCCAACCGCCGCCCATCGGTGCGTACCTACCGAACGCCTACCCCTGCTCGCCCCATTCTCAACGCCTTGTTCTTAGTGTCTCCGCGCTGTTCTCGGCCTCGCATGTCCCTCTTCACCGGCTGTTCGCGACCCCAGCCCCGACCTCCTTCCTCGCGTTAGATCCTCGACCTGGGCGCCGTGTCGTGTCCACACTAAAGGCCTTAGATCCGCGCATGAACTTCACGCAAGGTGACCGATTGGTAAGCACTCCACTCCTATTTTTGTCTATCTTTGGTTATATGTTTCTTTCTCTGTCTCTGTTTGGTAAGCACAACCACAAGCATTGATCACACTATATTATTCCTAGCAACAGGTTAGCTTAAAATTTCCAACAGAAAAAATGAAAAAGGAACAATGAGAACTATATGTTGCTACGAACATTATTTATTTGTATAAGTATATTGGTTCCTTTTGAACTATGTAATTTTTTCCACTGAATGGATTGCCATTGTAGGCTGATTTAAAATATACAATGTTACTTGCAGAACAATAGCAATTGTGTCATTGTGTCATTGTTGCATACCAAAACGGATAAATAACATCAAATCCAGTTGGAGCGTCAAATCTTATGATTGCCTGGTATTGTTCTTGTGGTGTTTTAAACAATGTATGCTTTAAAAAGCTAGAAATTGACTAGAAGCCCTCTGAGCAACATGCAATTAACCAAAATAGGCAGAAATTAACCAAAAACAACATCATGAAATAGGCAGAAACATGAAATTAACCAAAATAAAATAAAAAACACTATCAAATGAATTTTAAAAATTATATGAACACCACAGCAAAATTATAAAATGTATTTTTGATTTTCTGTAGTTTTTTGACAATTTTTAAAAATCATGAAATTGAAAAAAAAATGAAAAAGTGGTCTAAACGATGGAATTTGGCAAAATTAGACCCCATATCAGCCTCACTACTCCGTAGGAGCCTGAAAAATACTTGTTGATTTTTTTCTACCCCCTGACCAATTTTCAGAGCAATTGGAGATAGTTGACAGAAACCGAAAAAATGCAAAACAAAAAAAAACCGAAGAAAAAATGCAACTATGCTATGCTATGCTATGCAACATGTGATATGATGAATTTATTCTGCTGTATTATGCAGCAATCATGGCCAAAAGGACAATGCAAATTCCCCGGCAACGGCGCCAAATTGACTAGTTGGCGTTGTGATTGGGTTGCTTAACAACAAGGTCAATGACGCTACTTATTAAATATTTTATTATCTTATCATATGTATATCGTTGTCTTTAAAAGAAAATATCTGCCACTCTTTATGATCCTAGGGGAATTGATCAAGAGTTTCTTGAGGAATAATGCTAGTCAGTTGACATTTTACAGGTATGTTATTGGTCTAAATATCTTTTATCTGCATATTTCTTCTCTTCGGCAATGAAGAATTTTCTAACATTAATGATAAACTATAAATGCTTTTCCAGCCTTTTCTGTTTGCAAGATGGTCTTAAAGAGCGTGAGCTATGTGTATTTTTCCGTAACAATCATTTCAGCACCAAGTTTAAGGTTAAGGTCAGTAAAAGGCAAGGGTCCTGTTGTTTGGTCATTCAGAACCATGTATATAATTTGAGAAAACTTCTTTTATTTGTTTATTTTCTACTTTTCACTACTAAAAGTATGTTATCTTAACAGTTTGGGGGTGAGCTTTACCTTCTAGCTACGGACCAAGGCTACTTAAATCAGTTTGATCTGGTGTGGGAAAAACTTAACGAGGTAAACATTATTTTTCTATGATCTTTTTCATCCCGTAATCTAAAAACTTAAGCTAGTTTTAACTTTAGAATTTGTTCTCCTTATAACATAAGAAGAATTGGTTTTGCTTAAGTAATTAGTGACTGCATTTTATTTATTTTGAAGTTATTAATCTAACTAATTGCTTTTGTTACAGAACGTCAAATTCGGTTGGAGTATTTCTTTGGCGGAGGATATTATTATTATTATTTTGTGTATTTTAAGGTAAGTAATTGTTTCTTCTTCTTATTTAAATGCATTTTTGTTAGGATAGAGACTTATGATTTCTAAGATAGAGTTGTAGGAAAATGGGATTGCATGACTGGGGGGAAGGGAGTAAAGGTCCTTCCCCGATTTGTTTGCATTGTTTGCTGTGGAGATTGATTGTGTATGCGGAGATTGTAGGATATGCATGTTGTGATGTTATAAGGGGGTGTGCTCTAGAACGGTTTTAGGATCTGTAAATGTTTGTTTGATTATATTGTGAAATTTTTTTTATCTGTATTGTATTGTGATTCTATAAGGGGGTGTGCTCTAGATTGATACATGTATATATTGAAATTTATTTTTTGGGATGTCTTACTTTCAGAGGAGGTTATGTCAAATTTTTTTTTAATCTAAAGAGTGGAATGTTAATTTAAAAGGGGGTGCTGTCGAAATTTTGTTAAATTACAGAGGACAAACTATTTACTTAAATAACTTCTTCTTTTAAATAAAATTTTAATTTGAGAAACTTTAAATGAATTTGTTAGGTTAAATTACACATTCAAGAACCATGAGCTCTGCAAATAGACTATGGATGTATGACAGGGTGCACTCTAGTCGAGGGGGAATCAAACCTGAATTTTATGCTGGAGTTGAATAGTTTGTAAATGTGGCTTGTCAAACAGTGCAATTTATGAATGAGCAAAATGTTAGGTGTCCCTGTGCTAGGTGTAAATGTAGGAAATATTTTGATATGGACACCATTAGATATCACTTGTATAAGGATGGTTTTATGGCGGATTATTGGGTTTGGACTATGCATGGGGAAGTTGCCACACAAAATTTCGAACATGAAAGTGTCGAAAATACATATGTTGGAGGTTGTTCAAGTAGAGTTAATAGTGGTGAGCATGTCACAGGAAACATTAACTGGGAGGATAACTCTAGACGATATGAGGAAATTATTTATGATGCAGTCGGTCCTCAAATTCATGTAGATTATGAACCTTCTATTGAGGCTCCTAATGCCGAGACAAAAAAAATTTTCTGTATATTATAGGTTGTAAAGGCTCCTTTATGGGAATGGTGTATATACTCAGAGTTGTCTTTAGCGGTTAGGATGTTAGCTATAAAGTCAGAAGCTAACCAAAGTCAAAATTCATTTGACCAATGGGCAACATTGATGAGTGAGATTAGTCCACAACCTAGTTATGTTCCAAAGGATTTCTATCAAGCCAAGAAACTAGTGGCAAAACTTGGGCTCAAATTAGAAAAAATAGATTGTTGTTTGAAGGGATGTATGTTGTACTACAAAGATGATGCAAACCTAACCCAATGCAAATTTTGTGAAAGCCCTAGATTCAAACCAAAAAGATCTGAAAATGGAAGATATAAGGATGTTCCTTATAAAAGAATGCACTATTTGCCCCTAATTCCAAGGTTAAAAAGGTTGTATGCTTCAATGAGTTTAGCACCTCATATGAGATGGCACTTTGAGAATAAAAGAAATGACGGTGTTATGACCCACCTTTCCTATGGTGAAGCTTGGAAACACTTTGACCAACTTACCTGATTTTGCTGCGGATCCTCGGAATGTTAGGTTGGGGCTTTGTGCAGATGGATTTACTCCGAATAATCAATTTAGTAAACCTTACTCCTGCTGGCCTGTGGTTGTTACACTTTACAATCTTCCTCCTGAAATATGCATGAAAGATCCTTACATGTTTCTTACTTGTATAATCCCTAGCCCTGATAATCCCAAAGCCAAGATTGATGTTTACTTGCAACCATTGATTGATGAGCTTAAAGAGTTGTGGTATTTGGTTGTACAAACTTATGATATTTTCATGAAGCAAAATTTCTTTTTGAGGGCATCATTGATGTGGACTATCAATGATTTTCTGGCCTATGAAATGTTGTCTGGTTGGATGATGCAGGGAAAATTGGCATGCCCAATTTGTATGGAGGATACAAAGGCTTTCACATTGAAACATGGTCGAAAAAACTCGTGGTTTGATTGTCATCAGAGGTTTTTGGACCTTGATCATGAATTTAGAGGTAAGAAGGACGCATTTAAAAAGAGGATAATTGAACGTGATGAGCCTCCTGAAAGACTAAGCGGTAATCAGGTTTGGCATAGAGTCAGAGGCTTTCCAAAGATAACTGAAATGGGTAAATCCATACGATTTCCAGGATATGGGGTAGATCATAATTGGACCAAACAAAGTATATTCTGGGAGCTGCCTTATTGGGGGATAATCTAGTTCGTCATTGTATTGATGTAATGCATGTAGAAAAAAATGTGTGTGATAACATCATAAACACTGTGATGGACATCGATAAGACTAAGGACAATGTGAAAGCAAAGAAAGATTTGGCAGAGTATTGTAAGCGACCTGAGTTGAGTTTATAGAAGTTACCAGATGGCTGTGTGTGTAAGCCGAAGGCTAGTTACACACTAACTTCTGTGGTGAAAGAAGCTATGTGTAGGTGGATGCAAGAGTTGAGGATGCCTGACGGTTATGCCTCAAACTTGGGTAGATGCGTCAATGTTGCACAAGGACAATTTGTTGGTATGAAGAGTCATGATTATCATGTATTTATGGAGTGTTTACTTCCTATTGCATTTAGAGAATTATCTCTCCTTGTTTGGAAGCCATTGACGGAGTTGAGTCAATATTTTATAGACCTATGCTCGTCCACTTTGAGGGTTGAAGATCTCTTAATTATGGAAAAAAAAACATCCCCATAATTCTTTGCAAATTAGAGAGAATATTTCCTCCCGGTTTCTTTGATTCCATGGAACATTTTCCCGTACACTTGGCATACGAAGCACGGGTGTGTGGGCCGGTTCAATACAGATGGATGTATCCATTTGAAATAAATATTGGAAGTTTCAAGAGAACTGTGAAAAATAGGGCTCAAGTAAAAGGTTCCATACGTGAGGCATATATCTCCAAAGAGACATCTTTCTTTTGTTCTTTTTACTTTGAGCAGCATGTTCATTCCAGACGAACAAGGGTTGGTTAGAATGACGATGGGGGTGAAAGTTCAGTTCAATATATGTTGTCCGTATTCAATCAGCCAGGACGTGCTGCTGGAAAATGTAAACCACATTGGCTATCAGAGAGAGAGAAACATGTTGCGCATTTGCATATCTTAATCAACTGTGATGAAGTGCAACCATTTAAAACGTAAGTGATATCAATATACCACTTTTAATTGTTGATACAATGTCATAAATCAAATCTTATTATATCTGCAATGTTTAATTTACAGGTATTTTGAACAAGTTGATGAGCGACACACCCTTGACCAATTTCCAGCATGGTTTAGAACTTTTGTATGTGACTTCTAGTTTGATCCAAAATCACACACATATTCTAGTTGTCTTCCTCTATGTTAATGTTTGAATTTTAATCTTTCATGTAGGTGTTTGATAAAAACAATAATGTATCATGTCCTTATTTGCAAAGTTTGGCTTGGGGTCCTACTAACAAAGCAAATAGTTAGCCAATGTACTATGTGAATGGATATAAGTTTCACACATTTGAGTGGGGTCACGGAATAGCAACAGACAATAGTGGGGTTTGTGTAAGAGGGGATGTAGGCAATGGGGAGGGTGATTGGTATGGAGTAATCAAACAAATACTTGAGATTGAATATGTGGATGATGGACCTAAAAAATTGGTAATATTATTCAATTGTGATTGGTACGACCCAGGGCGTCCTGATGGAACACGCATACACAACCAATATAAAATTATCGAGGTCAATCATACTAAGAGATACCGTGCATATGATCCTTTCATTATTGCTCAGAATGAAAGAAATGTATATTATGCATCATACCCTGGAAAGTGCAGAAAAGATTAGAAAATGGTCATGAAAACTAAACTTAGGGGTCGAGTTGAGGTCGAAGAACTAACTGATGATGCTTATCAAGTGAATGATCCAATCCCCTCTCGGGTAGTCATTGATATAGGAACATTGCCAAGTTTACGATCCAATTCGGGTGAGGTTGAGATAATTCACTCTTCCAATGATCAATTTTTGAGTGAACACAACGAAAGCAATGGTAATGATGATGATGAAGAGGAAGAGGAAGATGATTTCGAGGATGATGTTGAGACTGAGAAGGATGAAGATAGTCCTCGACTTTCTGATTAAATATGATGTGTCTACGACTCTCATACTTATTACATCATTTTGTTCAAAATTATAATATTATTTGGTTTTTCATACATTATTGTATATTTTTCAGATATGGCACCTAAAGTGAAAAACAAGGGCAAGGGCAAGGGCAAGGGCAAGGGTGTCCCAATTAATCAGACGATCTCCCCTCCCACTCAGGCATCAACCATAGCCGCTCACATATCCACTTCTAGCCCTTCCATGCCACCACCCCGTACCCACCAGGAGTTTACCATGGTCCCTACTCCCGAAAATGTGGCCGAAGTGGTGCCTTCACCTGCACCACCACCGGCCGATCCTGTCCCCACCCCTACACATGAATCAGAAGGGGGTGCTGAAAGCTGGGGCAGTTGGTGGCTCCTCGGTAGGGCAATCAGGACATGGGTCCACAGGGGAGCAACGGGTATCCCTTGCACCTCTTGGTAAGAACATGTAAGTAATTTAATTGTTCAATTTATGAATCTTATTGTAATAATTTGAACAATATATAATAGCATTATATTTTACTATTTGCTATGTAGTTGGCATCCAGCCACACGGGCCATCCATGAGGTGACACACACCATCCAAAAACTGTATGAACGGCCAATTGAGTCATTCATAAAGTTGTTGAAGGATGAGAAGTTACGCTGGTATAATGAGTGGAAGGTAAAACGAAAGAAGTTTTTTAAAAAACGTGTGATTTGGTTTATAAATTGCTTTTGCTTTCAATTACATTTTTTTTCCGTGTGTAGAGCCACTTCATCATCCATCCCAAAGATGAAGATTACATGTTTAAGCTCTTTAAATCCAAGGCAGCTCATAGGCTGCAAGACATGTACATCGACATCCGAGAACGGGACGAGACCCCCAGGTGGATGACTCAGTCTAGCGTAGACTATTTGTGGCAATACTAGAGAAGTGAGACATTTAAAGAGAAGTCTCTCAAGGCTAAGGCAAGCAGAGTGTTGCAAAAGGGTAGATCTGTTCATTGTGGTGTTTAGCTACTATAGAGTCTACGCGTCGCCAGATGGTTTAGTCATTATTTTAAATATCTTTTATTCCTCTTATTAAATTTATGTTTTCACTTACTAATATGATCAATTTTCACTCAAAATGCAGGCCAATGAGTTGAAGAGACCACCCACACAGAGTGAGTTGTTCAGAAAAACTCACATGCGCAAGACAGACAAGACATGGGTCGATGCTCGCTCAGAGAATGTTTGGGTATATATGTTCTGAGCACTCATTGTTTGTATATATATTTAATTTATTACTTAACATATTTGGTAGACGTTTAATTAATTTCATTTTCTTATAGAATGCCTATGAGCAGCGATATCAGGAGGCTACGACCCAACGAGAGCAGAGGATTGCAGCTAGTGAGGAGTGCCCACCGATTGATGAGGATCAGTTGTGGCAAGAGGTAGTTGGCGGTCCTTACAAGAACCGCATCTATGGCATGGGGTCATTCTATGCTAGTAGTTTGTCCTTTGTCTCTGTCATTGGGGCATCTACAGGCACTGGATCCATTGCTGAGGATAATATGGTTCGTGAGCAAGTTCACCTCCTCAACGCAGAACTTCATCGTATGCAAGAGCAAGATGTAGAGAGACAGCGCCAATTGAAGAGATGCAAAAGGAGATGGAGGACAAGGAAAAGGCCTTGCAAACAGAAATAAGAAAGCAGATGAAGGAAAAGGAGATAAGACTAAGAAAGCAGATGAAGAAAAAGATGGTGTCTTTGTGGAAGAGATGCAGGCAGGCTCCTCTGCACTACTGGACATAGATGATGATGATGATGGTGGTGCTGTTGGCGATGGTGGTGATGATGGTGATGATGATGGTGACGATGATGATGATGCTACTGACTTCTCTTGACTTGAGTTATTGTTTTTTATTTATTTAGCTGTAGTTAAACTATTTCTATTTTAGTTGGACTATTTATATATATACTTTATAGGCTTTCTGACATTTTAATCTATTTTACATTTTGGATCTAAATTTATTGCATTTAGTTTTTATTAAGTAATTTTCTAGAATTTTTCATTATTAAATATCCAGGGAATTAATGAATTACAGAATGAACTATTGGCAACAAGTTCAAATTACCGATGGATTTTTCCATCGGTAACATATACAAAAAAAAATTAAAATATGTGTTACCGACGGATTTTTCCATCGGTAAACTATAAATTAAAAATTTAAAAATAAATCGTGAAAATTACCGATGGATTTTTTCGTCGGTAAAATGAAAAATAAATAAAATTATAAATTAAATTCTGAAAAGTATCGACAGATTTTTTCCGTCGATAATTTTCAATTTTTACCAATGAAAAAATCCGTCGGTAATTTACTAAAAATCCATCGGTAATCCTCACGCCCTGACGAATTTGGTGACAAATTTCGTCATCTATTTATCAACGGATTTTTCCGCCGGTCATAATTACCGACTCCATTATTACTGGTTAACAAAATCCGTCGATAAATTCGTCGATAACTGAAATTTCCATCGTTAACACTTAAAAATCCGTCGGTAAAATCCATCGGTAACAGCATTTTTTCTTGTAGTGCACGTCTTTAAATCAGGATGGCGACATTCGTTCTCTTTATTGACACCCCCACAAGGGAGGTCCACTATGACCCCGAGCTGCAGTCATACCATTTTGAAGGGAACTGTGCAGTTAGAGTCTTTATGTTCATGGGACGCCCGTTCGCACATCCTGTACGTAGCTACCGTTTCTCCCCTACTTCTCCGTATGATGATGATTTGGTCTTCAAGCGTGCGCGTACGCATAACGAGAGTATTCTGCGCATGCACACCACTACATTTGCCGTTCATGTGCCTACGCCTGACCTACTCCATCCGTGGATCGGTTATGTTCCCCCTTTCAATAATAGTAGATCCTTTGGAAGGCCTAGTGCACACACACTACATATAGTTTAGGATAAACTTTCTTTTGTTATGAGGTTATCCATCTTAGGTGCACTAGGATATGGGTGTTATTTCTTATGTTTTCTATGTACTTTCATTTCCATTGTATTTGCTTTCATGTTGTATCAAAATTAAGTCCCGCCTTTAGGTGAGCATATTATGATATTAATGTAGTATTTCATTGATGTGTTATTGATTGTTCCATAATTTGATATGCCTTTTTATTTTGTGATTCATCCTCATGTTTTACGATATATGTTAACGCATGTTATATGCGGCTCTCACTTTGCTTTTATATTTCAAAAAAAAATTTTACTCGTATTTTTCACTAAGTATTTTAAGGAAAGATTTTAAAGAATGAGACCAAGAAGTAATAACCTAATGATTAACCTAAATATGTTCTAGGAGTATTGGGTTAAAATTAGGATGTTACATTAACCAACATAAAAATATAAAAAAGAAAGGAGAATATCACGGCCTGACTTGGGAACGTGACCAGCACGTGTGGAATCTCATCCCTACGTAAACTTACTAAATGACGCGTCTCTCTAAATGCATAAAGGAATATAATATCATACTTAAATGTGATTTTTCTTCCAAATCATTATCATTTTTTGTAATTAAAACATAATATTCAAATCCACGAAACTGAGGTATTTAAAATACATAACTTTGAAAGCATCTTGATCAAATTTGTTATTTATAAAATGGTAAACTATTTCGCCTTCTAATCATGGTCATAAATTGAAAATCGAGTTAAATTCTTGAAAGCTGAAACACTAATACATTTTAGATTTGCTACCTAAATTCTTAGGCATAATCTACATTCGAAATACATAGTTGAACCTTGAAAATATATAGGGAAATACATAATCTCTGAAAATAAATTTAGTATCTCAAAATAAATGCATGGCTCGGATCCTGCCTACACATCTACTGGAGCCCTCTAAAACTAATAGGAGTCTAAACTAAGCATTACAACAATGTAGAGGTCACCAAGGGATCTCTACGGCTATCGAACTAGTGATGAAATGGGATATGCACCTGCAACTCTAAGAGGAAGGGAGAGGGGTGAGTCAACAGACTCAGTGAGTAAATTCTCACCCATCGCCTACATGGGACAACCAAGAGGATACGTAATGTACTATACACACAACAACCATAAATCATTTAATATTTAAATACATAACTAGCTAGGAAAATACTTTTCATCCCATAATCTTGTAACAAGCGTCTCTGCACCCATAGTTTATCACAAAAACATTTGAACCGGGGATGTGACAATTCATAGAGAAATAGCAATATGTAACTATATATATAATAATAATAACAATACTTCCAAAGTTCCCTGGTTATGCATGTCAACCATGTCATACCAAATTCTCTACTCTATAAGCCCTCAATGATCTAAATTGGACACCTAACTAGATTCCATCTCTACTCTGTGAGATTGCCCCTAAGGACAACTTGGTACCAAGGTCCATGATCATTTTTACAGCCATTAACTCACTATTTGTTTCTCTATAGCTACCGTCTAAACTAGTTTGTACTTAATTCATAAAATCTGAAAATTCTCAAAATCTCTTAAAGCTTTAGAAACTCTGAAATTCTTGATCCATACAACTTTAACAATATGATTTTATCATAAATGTGGATATAAAATCATGCCCAAGGGATCACCACTTATAGGCACTGTGATTTTAAAAGCCCACAAAATATGTATTTGTCAGTTATTATAAATCATAATGAATTCCATATTTCTGAGTATCATGAAAATTTAATTTCTTTTCTCTAAAACTCTATTCAATACTCTACTCTAGGTTCAAACCTCTTCATATAAATTTTACACTACTTTGGAAATCATGATAACATTTGTATATAAAAGCTAAAGCATACTCTATATATTTTTATAACAATTTTCCTTGATATTCTAGAATCTCTTGAAAATGTGGCAATATCATAAGCCATAAAATGCATTGAAAATTTTACTAAACTTTATTAAATCCCATAATTTTCAATCAATCCTTTTTTGAGCACATAAAACATTTTCACCATATATAACATAGATACTTTTTCTCATCTCAAATTTCATATTTGACAATCATCATGCAAGAAACATATTCATAATTATGAAACTAAGGATATGAGATCGAACTCACTCACTTGGAAAGGGAGGACAAGAGATATGAGGTCGAATCCACTCACCTGGAAAGGGAGGACAAGAGACATCAACACCAAAGGAGCTCCGTGGAGCGGGGATGGCGCCAATAACTGCCATAGAGTAACCATAAACTCTACATTAATCTCTAATATCCTCTAGATAACTCTAACAACATTCGGGGAGTACCCCCACTTGACAACAATGGGAGAAAACAACAACCCAAACTATAGAACATGAAAGGAAGGGGAAAAAGGAAGCATAAACTAACAACCAAACTCACCTTGAAGCTTGGAAGAGATGGATTTGATAGAGGATGAGAATGGAAAGGGAGGAGATCACTTTAAGGGCGTTAGGGTTCGCATTTATGCTTTTGGGACAAAAGAAAACCAAGTTGGGGTTTATATAGGGTTCATTAAACTAAATTGTGTCATCTTTCCATTGTGCTGACACCGAGCCTGCTCGCTGCAGCGAGCCTACTGAGGCTCACACTAGCTGCAGCAAGGCTATTCTGTAGAATTCTGCAGCAACAACACCGAAATTGTATCTTCTATCATTTTGGCATCTGTGTTGTCTCAATACTCATTTTTTTACATATATGTAAATAAGCAAATACCCCCCATTTTGATTCAAATAAAATATCATAAAAATCAAAACCCCAACAAATCAAAATCCAAATTTTGGGTTTTAATTCAAATCCGGGAATCTTCAATATTTTCTAAACTTGTGGGCTAAAAATGAAACATTTAAGGGTTTCATAAAATTCATTAAAAATCATTTTTTAACTTATTTTCCTCTTAGGAACAATTATCGACACTTTTGAACCGAAGACTATAGTTCTACCATATAACCCTCTAAGGAGGTGTAGGATCTAGACTTAGTAAAATTCAGGACCCGATAACATGGGTGGGTCCTAGGAATCCTAAGACTGTATGGAAAACTCTACTAACACATGTAGCTCGGGTATCATAGAGAAGAAGAAAGATTGAAAAAGTCAAACCATAAATTGCATTAAAATAATGGGATTCTCAAAACATAATTCTTGGACCCTTGGAATCCTTACATTAGGTAAAGAAAACACTCCTTTATAGGTGGAAGATCACAATCAATGTAATGAAAAGTACGATCACAATCCCAAATATGGGAACCAAAACAAGGATTAAAAGCTCCCAAAACCTAGAAAAAGAAAAGAAAGACAAAGAGATAGAAAGTAGAGACAAAGATCCTGGTAGCAAAAATAAAAATAATGATCAAAAGGTGTCTACAATGTTTGACTTATCCTTATTTATAATGTGAAAAAATAACATAAAAAGTGGATCCAGCAGGGTTAATACTCATACAAAGTGTGCATGAAAATTGCTTGGAGTCCTTTTTGATCCAATGCACCAACTTAAGAAGTTCCTGTCACCAAATAATACTCATACAAAGAGATTAAAATCACATGTAATTTCAAAATATAATTATTTATTAGAAATGGTGTAAATAGCCATAAATTTATCCAATGATGCATGATGAGGATGAAATACAAATCCACCATTTATCAATCAAATAAGCACAAACAAGATGCAAAATGCTAGAGTTATAGAGGAAAATAGATGCATAAATGCAACCCATTTGTCAACTCGTTAGAATTATATGAATTTAGAGTTTTCAGATTATTCAATTTATGTACAAATTGGTTTTAGATGGTAACTATAGAGAAATAGACAATGAATTAATAGCTGTAGGATCATTGGCCTTGGTACCAAGTTATCCACCAGAGGACTCGCCCCTTCAAAGTATTAAAGAATGGAATCTAATTAGGTTTCCACATTACGGACCTCATTAAGTGTCCTTTAGAGTTCAAATATCAAAGCAACTATATTTATTATCATGTATATTTACCATGTTAAGAGATTCCTATTTCTCCAGTAATTATCGAATCATGAATTTAGAAATGCTTTCTTATATAATTATGCGTGTAAATACCAAAAAGGCTTTCTGATTTTGAATGTATACTATGTTTATATACATCTTGTTGGTTTTTCTATATGAGTGATGGGTGAGAATCCATTCACCCTTCTCCCTTCCTTTTTATAGTTGCAAATCCAATTGTTGCTTAATCGCCGATTCCATAGTCCGCAGTTGTTCCAGTGGTGAGCTTTACTTTACAGTGAGGCTTAGCTTAGGGTCATGCTAGATCAAAGTGCCCCAATAGTTGTGTAGGCAGAATTTGAACCATACATTTAAGTTTAAGATTATGTATTTATTTTTATAATTTATCTACATCCCTTTATGTTTTTCAAAATGTAAGTATCAATTTGAAGTTTAGATTATGATTATAATTTATGTGACAAGCAACTTATGTACTTGCCATTCAGTTTTCAACTATTAAACCGATTCTCAATTATGACTAAGATCTTGAAATGAAACAATTTATAATTTCACAAATTACAGTAGCACATGTTGAAATATTTTAGTTTTATGAATTCTAATTTTATGTTTTAAACAGAGAAATTTGATAATGGTTTAGATGAAATTATGTGTTAAGTATGAAAATTCATGTTAATATTTGCATTCAGTAAATCATGTTACCTATGAGGCTTATGTGGGGATCCAGCCCCTCACATGCTGGTAATGTTTGCAAGTCAGGTCGTGATGTGTCAATAATTAACAACAAGCGTACCGATGGGTTGATGCGTTTCATTAAACATGTTTTTTTCATTAAAAAAAAACAACAATCTGTCAATACACCTATCAGAATTATTGGTGCCCATCATGCGTCGTATAGCACGCACAAATTTCAAGGGGTATATTGATAATTGTACCGACAGAGTGGATATTTATTCCACCCCCATTGGAAACCCATGGGTATAAGCTAGCACACCATGTGCGTGAATGGTATATTGAGGGGTTGGCCAATGAGAATATTTTTTATTTTGAGTGAAAACCCAATTTGGTCCCTCAAGATATTTACGTTGGACTATTTGGTCCATAAGAAATTAAATTAATCCTGTGGTCTCTCAAGATTGAAAATGATGGACACACTAATCACTCTATTAGCTTCACTAGTGAACTTAAACAAGTGGCACAATACAATGATGATGAGCCATTGAAATGATATATGCAAACAAAATGGCGCTGGTTTGGAATATATTACACTAATTTTGGTGTCTAAAATTGTACAAAATAAATTATTTTATAACTTGTAATAGAGATTTAAATTATTGATTTTATGAATTTTAACCACCAAAATGAATCATTTTAAACTCTATTCTACCTCAAATGACATACGCATCACTTAACGTCATGGTAACAAGTTAATTTGCAATTCCACCTTAGTGTTTAAAGAATTTAATACACACAAATGTGTTAATGTGTCCTATTATTAAAATCTTGACAGATCACGAGTTTAGTTTCGATTTTTCAAGGACTAAATAGTCTTGTAAAATTCTCTTAAAGGGCCAAGTATACCAACACGTTAATATCAAATTAAATTTTATTTTTTTTATTTACATCTGTAATACCTTAGATATACTGTTACCTAGAAACGTGTAGAGCAGCACACGTGTCTGTAGATAAAACCGAGTCATGAATTTTTCTAAGTCTGAGACCCTACACGCCATTGCAGGGCTATATGATAGAACCATAATTTTGGAATGAAAAGTCCGGGTAATAGTTCATAAGAGTAAAATGAGTTGAAAGAGGATTTTTAATGAAAGCTTTAAATAGTTCATTTTTAGCCCCCAAGTTTTAAAAATCGTAAAAATTTCCATATTTGAACTAAAACCCAAAATTTAGTTTTTGATTCCTTAGGATTTTGATTTTTTTTGGATATTTTATTTAAATCCAAATGGGGGGTAATCCTTATTTACATTTATGTTTAAAAGTTAATAGTAAATAAGTGAGTTTTGGGAGGTGAAAGACCATTTTGGAGAGTTAGAAACTATCTTGAAGAAGGAAAGACCATTCTGGTGAGCGCTACAGCAGTCAGCAGAACAATAAGAAGTGAATTTTTATGCTCTCTGGTAAGCGCTGCAGCGCTCAACAGAACAGTAAGGCGGTGTGCAATATGCTCTCTAGTGAGCGCCGCAGCGCTAAGAGTGCTGCAACGCTCGACAAATGACTTAAAAACCCCCTCTCGGGGTCCAGAACCTTCACTTGTGCAAAAACACCCTTCTTCCCCTCCCCCAAGAAACGCGAACTCTCATCCCCAATCTCTCTTTCTTCTATTTCATCAATCTAACATCAATCTTTCACTTCCAAGGTTTAAAGGTAAGTGATTTTACTAGATTTCCTTCCTATCTCATCTATTCCTCTCTTGTTCTTAGAGTTAATCTTGGGTTCCCTCTTGTTCTATGGTCATAATACTCCTCCATATTGATGGGAGGGAGAATAGGGTTCTTCTGAGATTGATTTAGAGTATTATTGCTTTACTAGCAGATAGTGGTGCCGTTTCTACCTCCCAGGGTCCTGTTGGTGTCTCTCCTGTTCATTCTACCACTCCAGGTGAGTGGGTTTTCATCTGTGGCTTCTATGTTCTGCATTAGACTTATTTGCATAAAAATATGCTTTATATGATGGTTTTAAAGAGTTCTACAAAGAGATTAGAGGTTTTTGTTGATTATTCAAGCTTATAAGAATGTGATTTTCAAATGTCATGAACTATGGATTCTTATGAAAACCATGGGACTATTGTTACTAAAATGTGAATATTTGATTATGACTCTTGAACATTTTGAAGTTATTATGTTGATCTGATGATTTCTAATATACTGGATTCTATTATATGAGAAAGTTTTGAACCCTAGGGTAGAAGCCCTTGTGGATCATAGAGAGAGGATTTGATTTTTTGTTGATACTGAACAGTAGCTATAGAGAAACAGACAGCGAGTTAACAACTAAATGATTGTTAACCTTGGTACCAAGTTGTCCTAAAGGACAATCTCATAGAGCAGATAATGGAACCTATGTTGGTGTCCACATTAGATCCCTGATGGATCATAGAGCATAGTATTTTGGTTCTTGAAGAACCATAGAGTTGAGATTTCTGTTTCTCTAATTAGATATTGTTAATGATTTTAAAGGCCAATGATTAATTGATTATGTGTATATAGTTATGTTAAATGTTTTAAAGCTCTATGTTATAAATGATTTTCATACATATACTGCATGGTTTTACTGATATTCCATGAAGGGGGTTGCAGGTGGGGATTCACTCACTGAGTTTTGTATAAAAACTCACCCCTCTCCTTTCCTCCTATTTACAGATACAACAGCTGCTACGGATTCTTCCCAGCCTCCTACTTCCCTGCAGCAATAGAGGATTAGCTGGTGAGCTTCACTTGAGTGAAGCATTTTTGATTTTGTAGAGTGCTCTAGTGTTATTGCAGGCAGGAGTCCTAATTCATATAGAGCTCATTTTGCATATTTGATTATACTATGGTTTGTATTTAATGAAACTGGTTGTTTCTGGACAAAATAAACAAACATAGTTTGATATGTATATTTGTATTTTGTGTATGGAGAATGAGTTATTTCAAACGTTGATGTTGAAGATGATATTTTAGTTATCAAGATCTTGACTTCAGAAAGCAGGGAATCTATATATTGAAATTGAATTATTGTTTTACATTGATTTTCCTTATTTAAATATGCATGTAGAGCTTTACACAGGTCTCAAGGCTTACGTAGGGATGGGACTCCCCACGTGCCGGTCACGTGCCCAGATCAGGTCGTGACAACATCACCAATGTGTTTTTGAAATTTTTGGGACATTGGCATGCGTCTTTTGGGATTCCTTTTTCCAATCGATAAACCTATTGGGATTCCTTTCTCCTTTATTTTGCAAATTCTTTCTTTCTCTCTCTCTCTCTCTCTCTCCCCATGCCACCACCACCACTAGTTGGCCATTGCGGAGCCTCATTTCATGAAACCAAGCCAATCATTGTGATCTAGTTATGTTTCTGAGCATTTTAATTGATTTATTTTTTTTATTTGGGTTAGTTTTTCCGTTCATTTTCATTGCCCAAAGTGTTGGTTTTTAATGCATTGGAGGGTAATCGTTGTTTTTATTTTGTTAGTGTTGAAGTTTTTAATGCATTGATGGTATTGGTTGTGGAAGCTTTTTGTTTAGTTTTTTTTTCCTTTTTTTTGTTGTGTATTTTTATTTTTTAGATGTTATAACTGTGTCAAATTAATTGTTTGTTTTATTTCCCATTTTTAGGATTGGATTGGGTTGCATACTGGGAGCTTTTAATTCATTATTTTCACACTATTCTATAGGTTAGTTACGAAATCCCTTATTATTTATATGCTTTAATATGTATGTAGGATAGAGACTTATGATTTCTAGGACAGAATTGTAAGAAATGAGTATTGCATAACTGGGGGAAGGGCGTAGAGGTCATTTCCCAATTTGTTTGCATTGTTTGTCGTGGAGTTTATTTGTGTTTGTGAATATCGCATGATATGCATGTTGTGGAGTTATAAGTGGATATGCTCTGGAATATTTTTTGGATTATGTGAGTTGTTTGTAATTATTAAGTTATAATTGTTTAAATATATATATGTTATGTTATTGTCGTTTAATAACATCTCTAATAATTGAATACATTGATTAATTCATGACGGAAGCTTAGTTAAAGCGGAGATACGGTTGAAATTTTGTGAATTTTTTGTTAGGAAAATAAAACTGAAAATAATTGAATCAAAAACATTTAAAGATAAATAAAATGTGCTTAAAAGTAATAATGTGATGTCTTTAAAAAATTGAAAGGTTTAAGGTTACTCACATGTACAATGATTCCTTCAAACTGATCATGGATGTTTGATAAATTGTATCCTAATACAAGGGATTAAATTGGAATTCGATAATAGTGTTGAAGAATTTATGAGGATAGCATGTTAAACACAACACTTAATTGATGAGGCAGGAGTTAGGTGTTCATGTAATAAGTGCAAATGTAGAAAGTATTTAAATGATGATACCTTAAGGGTTCATTTGTACAAGTTGGGATTCATGCCCGGCTACTGGATTTGGACCAAGCATGGGGAGATAATTAATGCAGGGAATCAGTTTCAAATTGAAAGTAATTCTAGGGGGTCCATGTTGCTCAACATGACGTAGGTAATGTGTCATGGGATAGCAATCTGTGCAGACGTCATGAGATGGTTTGTGATTCTGCTAGTCCTAAATTTGTGATGCATTATTCTCAGCCATCAGTTAAGGAGCCCAACCAAGATGCCACTATGGTTTTATAGCCTATTAGAGTGCCAATCAACTTTTATAGGAGGATTGTATGCACTTCTAGTTGTCATTAGTAGTTCAGATATTAACTATTAAGTCTGAAGGGAACTAAAGCCAAAGTTCTTTTGTTCAGTGGGCTGAGCTTATTAGTGAGCTAAGTCCGAATCCCGATGTAATTCTAAAAGATTTTTATTAAGCTGGAAAATTAGTTTCTAAACTTGGGTTGAAGGAAATAAAGATCAATTGCTGTTTGAAGAGTTGCATGCTTTATTACAAGATGATGTTGTATTGACCAAGTATAAGTTCTGCCACAAGCTTAGGTTTAAACCCAAGAGACATGGAAGTGGAAAATATAAGGATGCCCACAGAAAAGAATGCAATGTCTACCCTTAATCCCTAGACTCAAGAGACTCTATGCATCAATGATCTTGGCTTTCATATAAGGTGACATAGTGAAAATCAGAGAGGTGATGACGCAATTACTCATCCATTGCATGATAAAGAATGGAAATATTTTGATCGAACATATCCTGAGTTTTCTTCTAATCCACGAAATGTTAGATTGAGACTCTATTCATATGGATTTACCCCAAATAACTGATTGGGTAAACCTTATTCGTGTTGGTCCGTAGTTGCTATGTCATACAATCTCCCTTTTGAAATATGAATGAAAGATCTTACCTATTATTAACATGTATAATCTTTGGCTTGATAATCCAGAAGTTAAGATTGATGTATATCTCTAACCCTTGATTGATGAATTGAATTAGTTATGGTGTGATGGTTTTCTTACGACATTTCAGCTAGTCTTTTTCTATGAGCATTGGAAGAGATTCAAAAGATTGTGTGCCAACTGGTCCCAGTACCAGATCCCAAAACAACTCCTCATTTAGTATTTTTATGATGTACTATTAACCTTTTATCAGAGTATGCTTGATGTTGCTACATTCTCCAGTTGCACCCAAAGTGTTGATCGAAAATATGGTTGAAAATTTACAATAGTTTGGATCTAGGGCCAGTGTAAATATTAGAGGGGTGCACTAGGTATTCACAATCGAGACTAGCAAAGTAGAAAAGAAGCTTGAAAAGATGACTAAGTTTTTTAAACAGATTACCTTGAATTAGTCTAGACAGGCTTCTCTACCTTAGATAGCTTGTGATATTTACCCTTGTGATATCTATTTCACATGTGTCCACAGCTATAGGAAGACCCTACTTCAATTGGTTCTTGCAATGTATTCCCTAGTAAACCTTAAAATCATAATAACTAGTAGGGGATGATCCTAATAGCAAAACATATAACCCTAGCTGGAGAAATCATCTCAATCTGAGATGGAAAACCCCATCACAGTAACAAAACTATGTTCCACCTTAACAAAGACAACAAGGTAACCCATCTATCTACCAACAACCATATGCTCCATAGTTACCTACCCCTCAGTAGCCTCCAGCATTACCTACCCCTCCTACCAACTTTGAAGCACCATGGTAGGAGATGATAGACAACTAGAGAAAGACTAAGGCTATTGCGCAAGAAATGAGGAATGAGATAAATCATTTAAAGGTTAGTTGGTCTTAGTAGTCTAGTTTTTCTTAGATACCTTCCCAGACCATTCCCAATCTTAAGGGGAATGTCATTGCCATTACTTTGGGGTCCAGTTTAGTCTTACCTGAGGTTGCTAGTCCACCTAAGTAAAGTCTTGTTGAGGATGGTGAAGTATATGAGCCTATGGTGCAATAGCTTGACCCTACACCTTAGCAGAAGAAGTCGGTTGAGCTAGTGGAGAGGCTCATTCCACCACCTTTCCCTTAGAGAATACAAAGTGACGGAGGTTGCTGCTACCTCTTTAAATTAGAATTAAAATAGCAAAATTAATTCTAAGTATCAAATGCACCAAAACTATAATTGGAATGCAACTCGGGTCATTTTTCGATGAGACTATGTCACTTAGTTGGAAATGGGTGTTTTGATAATTAAAATTGAGACAATTAAAAATAATTGAGAAAAATCAATAATTAAAGGCGCTAGTGCAGAGCATTTCTAGGATTGGAATTAATTATTATAGACCATGTAATGAATACATTAGTGGTTATTAATAATCATTTACTAGCAATTATACTATTGATCAATTGACCTCTAGAATTTAATCAATGCAAATAACTATTAAACGAGATCCCAATTTATTAGAAATTACATTGATTTAATGTATCAATTGCTATAGTCGAACTGCCAATGGGAAGATTAATTCTAATATTCTTCTTCAAACATAAACCAATTGATCAATCAATTTATGCCCAAAGGGTTTTTCTAAATGAAAATCACCAATTTAGTTATTCCAATCAAAATTGTAACAATCGCTACAATGATTATAAGAATAGAAATTTCAGAACATTGAGAAAATAAATACATTTAATAATAGGAAAAAAAAGTCTTAAACATCATTCTACTCCTCTATCTATGGAGGATTACAACAATGAAATAAAAATAGTACCTGAAGATAATAACAATAATTCTCATGAAAATCTCCAAGAACAAATTAAATCATTGAAGGAATCCCTAAAGAAATAGAAGAATAGAGAAAAAAGGGATATGGACAGAGAGAGAAAAAATCATGGCTGCCAAAACTCAGGCTCCAAATAAACAATTTGTATTTCAATGATATAAAAAAAAATTACATTATCATTGCATGTAATTAAACTCTCATTTTTTTAATAATTTTCTTTTATTAAACATTTCAATAGTTCCTACTTCTACTTTTCATCAAAATATGTGTAAACAAAAATTATATCAAAGTAATATACTTTATTAATCATTTATATATAGGTTTTTAAAATATAAAAGAGTTTAATCTTAATACACTAAAAGTGTAAAATAGCTTTCATCGTTATTCAAACAAGATCTTACATTTATATGACTTTTTAAATAGTGAGTGCAATAATCAAATATATGATAAGATGATTACATAAAAAAACTTTTGCACTGTCTATGCATAAAAGTTAAATTCTTATTTTAAATATATTTGTTTTATTATATGATTGTATATTATAATTAAATATTTTCTCTGTAATTTTTTCAATATATTGTTTCTCCTAAAGACCTATGTATCAATTATGGTTGTGGTTACTTATTATTTGATATTTATTGATAATAGCTCTCTCAATATTGTTTAGTGCCTATAAATTGTGATTATTGTCATGTAACAGTCTTATTGTGACTATTAATTTCTCAATTTTTTATTCAGTAGGTTCAAAGAAAAAATCTTTCATTTTATATTTCTTTACATATTTAATTATTGGTTTTTAGTCCTTTTTTTAGAGGTAATATTTTAGCAATTTTTTTGTGTTGTTTATATTTATGTTTAAATTAATTCACTTAGCTTCCATAACCAAAATAATAATAACAATTTACTTATCTTAAAGATGTTTTTATACTCCGTATATGAATTTGAAATTTTGATTTTTTCTAGATAAGTTTTGTATCTGACTAGGTAAAGCTAAGAACTAAAGAGTTTATTGATTACTTTTATATTAATAGACTTATATCTATAAAATTCAAGCGAAAATGATAACTTATATGTTAATTTAATATTTTTTCACCAAGATAATATTTTATATTTTTAACAAATATTTATACTGATTATAATATTTTAATTAATTTGATTGTGTAACCAAAAAAAAAAATTAGTTCCTTTGTTCCCTTGTAGCACGGGTTGTGTACAATATTTGATCGGGATGTAAATTGGGATTAAAATTTATCAAAATAAATTTTATATAAAAAAATTGTATTTGGTTAAAATAAACAAAAAAGCGTAAAGTTTTAGGAGGGGAAACATTTTCAGATTTTGAGAGGAAACTTAACCTATATTGGAAGCAGGGTAAATTTACACTTCCTCCCTCGCTCCTTTTCGCGCTTCTTCCTTCTCCGCCCTCTGCCTTCCCCACTCCCGATCTCATTTTCCACCATTCTCATCAGCTCTCGGCACTTTGCACTGTCATTTTCCTCCGATCTGATTCATCTCCCGATCATCGCTCTCTCTCCGTTGTCTTTCCGTGCTCTTCCGCCATCGCTCCGGTTCTCTCCGTCGTCGCTCTGCTCTCTGCGCCATCGCTCCGTTGTTGCTCCGCCTCTTCGTCGTTGCTCCTCTTTTTCTCGGCCATCGCCTCGCCATTGCTCCGCTCTCTTTGCCATCGCTCCGCTCTCTTGCCATTGCTCCGCCATCGCTCTGCTTTCCTCTCGATCTCGGTCTCCCTCTCGCTCTCGTCACTCTCGATCTGCAGCTCTTTCAGTTGCTCGCTCTCAGTAACCTTCACTCCGTCACCATACGCATTTGGAGCTCAAGAAAACTCAGCAATATAGTGAATCTCAGGTTCTTCGAACTCTTTTGTTGTTTGATTTGAATATTTCTCTGATTTTTCTTATCCTTTTTATAATTCAGAAGGGAAATTTGATATAAATATCTTTCTTATTTTTTATTTTGATTTCTCTTTTGTGCTTTGATCTCTCTTGTGCTTTTGGTTTGAAAATTTTGTTGTGTGTTGGTTGTGAAGTGTTTTTATTTGCTTGCAATGTGTTTGTTGTAATGCTTGTACTCCTTCATTTGGAATATCACTTTTGATAAAATTTCTCATACTGCTTAATCTGATATTATGGTTATGGTTATTGGTGCAGAGGCAACTGGAAGTTCATTTGCACATGTTTTATGTTAATTTGTAATATAATATGGTTTGTGAGGAAGGACTGGTGGGCAATGAGGAAGGAGCAATATGCTCGATGAAGTGTCATGAGTTTGGATTTGGTAATATTTCATATATATGGTATTTGGTAAAATTACTTCAAATAATATTCTCGATGTCATTTGTTATTACGAAACCAAGTCACTTTTTAACCGTCTTACTACTCAGGGTGACTTCTGAGTTTTGAGGCTTATTAGGATGACAAAAACATCATTACTTGGGTCAGTTTGCACCAATTTGAGTTTCATCTAGCTGAAAGTTTGATCTACATTGCTTGTCTTACATATTCTGAAACTGGGCTGATTCAATCCTGTCCTCATTGATGATGCTGGATTCAGTGGTGAAATTCGGATTTTAGGCTGGTGGGGGATTAGAATGTCCGAGCTTAATGAATGAGGTTGAGGCTCATAGAAATACAAGCAGTACAAGGCACAAATCTGATGAAAACATTAAAAATAAAAAATGTATAATTGGATAGTTTTTCTTTTTTCTGGTTTTTGAGTGATAACAACTTCTCATTATGTTCTCATCCCTTCTTGTTGAAATGATTCATTGGCAAAGAAACAGCTTGGGTAGAGATAGGAAGAAAAACAGTGTTCACTTCTCTGTGGTTTCTTGTTATTTCTACTTTTGTCTTAGAACTAGAAAAGCATTGTGTCATGAAGAGGAGTATTGTGTATCAAAGCATCGAAGGCTCTGATTAGGAAAATTGTCTAATGCATTGCTGCTCATTTTTCTTGAGTTAAAAGTTGTTTGCTTATTTTAGTTCTCATTTGAATTTATGTTCATTTGACAATTAAGAGGTATTCTTGGCTTATATGGTTAGAAACCATGCCATTTTGTTACCAGGGAAAAAGAAAATTCTTCAAACCTAATTTATTCATTGAAGAACTGGGAAAGAGGTGCGCAAAAGCAAGGAGCAGCAGAGCAGTAGGCACAAGGCTGAAACACAGAACCCCTGCATTGTTGCCTTGCCTGCTGCCCGCTGCCCGCTGCCTCACTGGTTGCCATTTCGCCCCTCGTCCTTCATGCTTGCCAGCCCGCCTGTCCGCTGCTCACGGTCCCTGCTCATGTTTGCGACCATTGCTTGCCGCTGTTGAACAGTGAGTAATTTACTGTTTTAGGTTTAACTCAATTTCAGTTTCAGAGTTCCTTCCTTTGGTGTTCTTTTGATTTTTAATGCCTGATGGTCTGATCACTGATGATGCATTTCTTTACATTTGTAGTTTAGTTATTCTATTAAGAGTGTTACATTAGTAATTGTTTGTGTCTCTTTAGTGTATTTATTTGGATTTTGATGTATTTTTGGGGGTAAAATGCATTTTACTTTCTTGAGCTTTAGGTCATGTGTAATTTACATCCAACTTTTCAAAATATGCATCACTAAACCGTGGACTTTCCAAACAATGCAAAACACCCTCTTCTATTAAGATGACATAATCTTCACATGAAACAGACAAAAATACCCTTCCTTTTAATCAAATTTCTCAACCCTAAACCCCCTCCACACAGAAACAAACAAAAATACTCTTTTGTTACAATCAAACTCTAGCATTTGAAGGGTACTTTTGTCCATTTTTTTACTTGGGGGAGGGTTTAGGGTGGGGAAATTTGATTAAAAGGAAGTGCATTTTTGTCCATTTAATTGTGCATGTGACATGCACATGACTACTTCACGGTAGAAATAGATTTCAACTTAACAAAAGGGGGTGTTTTGCACTGTTTGGAAAGTTCAGGATGTCGTGATGCACATTTTGAAAAATCGGGGTATAAACTGTAGAAAATGGACTCTTAACTAACAATCGGCAGCTGCTCTTCCTTGCTTGCCTGGCTGCCCCATTTCATCATTTCTTATCCCTCTTCCCTGCGACTGAGCTGATGTGGTGCAGAGCAAAGTTGCTGTGCAGTGTGTGGCTTGTTTGTGCTGTGCTTCCCCCACCTCTTCGTAGTTTTATTTATTTTTAAATTTATAAATTTGTGTTCGTTTAATGTTTGTTTGTGTTTTTGTTGATAACTTTGTTGAACTGTATTTCCCCTTCCCTTTGTTGGCTGATTCTTTATAGTGAACGACACCTTCTTTGTTGATGACAGGAAACCAAGTCATGAGATTGACAAGGCTACCAGCTTGTGTCTTGTTGTCTCGCCGCCACTTATCAGCTTCTTGTTGGCATTGGTGTTCGCAGTGTGGAGTCTTATCATGTTCATGTTATGAACAAAAAAGCAAAACCAAAACAGAATTGATTCTTAGCAAGAGTGATGTTCATTCCACCCTATCCAGGTGCCCATCTGACTTGATTGCTCTCTCCTTTTTCCTGTGGACTGCCCAGCACCATAATTACAATTACTCTCGCGACCCCCTCACATTTTATTGCATGGTACCTGTGCTTCAACGCCTCACCAACAGTTACAAAACCCTCCAAGTCATTCTTTTTCAGTTGGAGACTATTGGTTGTCTTCCAAGGCCCACAAGTTTCCTCCTCTTGTTGAGGCTTTTCTGGCGTGCCGAAATGCATACAATGGTTCTTGAGGCTTATCACCTGATGGAAAGTTCAGGTTTCAAACCCAACACCTTTGCCCGTAACCTGCTCATGGATGTTCTATTTAGGATTGGTCAACCCAATCTTGCTTTGACGGTTTTCCACCACTCTCATGCCCCGAATTTCTTGACCTTTAACTATGCCCTTCGCCATCTATCTGAGTTAAAAGATGTTGCTCGTATCCGTTATGTTGTTCGACTCATGTTGAGGATGGGGTATTATCCCAACGCTTCCATGTTTGAGATTCTCCTCAATTGTTTCTGTAAGATGGATAGATTGCTTGAGGCATATCAAGTGCTGGGTTTCATGATTTCATTAGGGTTCCAAGTGTCTGTCAGTGTTTGGACTGTACTTATCCATAAGCAATGTAAAATGGGGAGACTTGATGTTGCTAGCAATCTGTTGCTGAAAATGGCTGAAACTGGATGTTCGCCTAATGTTGTGACATATACCGTCTTATTCAAGGCATTTATGCAATCCAGGAAGGTCAGTGATGCCTTTGATTTGATAAATATCATGTTATCGACTGGCCAAATTCCAGATTTGATTCTGTGTAATGTATTAATTGACTGCCTTTCAAAGGTTGGAAGGTACAGGGATGCAATTGAAGTTTTCGCCAGTTTGTCAAAACAAAACATGAAACCCGATTCTTATACCTTTAGTTCGTTGTTGTCTACAATCTGTCTCTCTAGAATGTTTTATCTGTTACCCAAATTAGTCTTTAGAGATTTAGATGTTGACTTAGTGTTCTGTAATTCACTTATATGCTCTTTTGTTAAGGCTGGGCTTCTATCTCGTGCTGTTGAATTCTATAATCATATGATTGATAAAGGTTTTGTGCCAGATAAGTATAGTTTTGCTGGATTACTGTTTGGACTTTGTGCTACAGGAAGAATTGATGAAGCAGTTAATGTGTACCATGGTCTTGTCCAGAGTAATAATGAAATTGATGCTCACATCAATACTGTGATAGTAGGTGGGCTTGTAAAGGTTCATAAGTATCACGTGGCTGCTGATGTTTTTAGATTAGCGGTATTGAAGAAATATCCACTTGACAGCATAGCATATGCAGTTGGCATTTGTGCACTTCTTAGAGGTGGTAGAACTCAAGAGGCTTGTGCAGTGTATGATCAGATGAAGGGCGCTGGTCTTAGACCTGATGTTCACATATGTAACATGATGCTTTACGCATTTTGTAGAGAAAAAGATCTTCAAATGGTGGAACAAATTCTACAAGAGATGATTGATTTAAGAATAGAACTGAGTGACAGGAATTTCTTCAACTTATGGAAATTTCTATGCAGATCGGACACTTATTTTTCTGCTTTAAACTTGTTGGCTGTGATGAGAGATTTAGGGTTATTATCTTCAAAGGTGCTGCACTCCTTAAGCTTAGATGTTCATGCTGAAGGTGCACAAGCAAAAGATAAACATTATGGCAAAACTGGTACAGAATGGAACATAGTTTTATATTCATCCAGCTCTGAAGATGTATCAGATGTAGCTGCTTCAATTTGTTGAGCTCTTATGCTTAGTATGTATGCTCCTTCTGCTCGAAGGGGCAATCAATTTCCTTATTAGTGCTCCAAGTTGAGTTTTGGAGTTGTGCTGTGTAAATTCAATGAAGGGTCATTCAATTTCCTTCGCATGAACCTCAGTAATCTATCTGCACAGTGATGATAGTTAGTATATTATTTTGCATCCCAAGAATGTTAATGCCGAGAATGCTACAAGCATGTAAGCTCTCCTTCTTTTCCTTTTCATCATGAATGTTCAATAATGCCCATAAAACATGCTTCACTATATTCTCTTCAATGTATTTGTTTTCTTTGATTCAGCACTTCCTATTATCCTCTCCTCAAAACTACTTGAAGTGGATATCAACAACACCTCTAAGAGAGATCAATTGCTCCAAGGGATGCAAAACCTCCCAATATCTTCTCAAATTGGCAAGCTGAAGGTGATTGAATTGATTCCATTCCCATCCCATTCTAATACTTCATGGACCACCGTCCTTCTACTCAAATATTTCCATGTTTTACTTTGCAGTTGCCCAAACCAATCTAATGATCATTTAGGTTCTGATGGACTTACCACAACTAACAATGACATTGCCTGATGATCGTGAAGAATCTTTCATGAAGCACACAACACTAGTGTCTAATAGTTCAAACATGCGAGTGGCTGCTTTTGAGGCTTCTATTTATACTGGGTGATTCTTGCCTCATAAATTCTAAAACATATAATTTGTTGGGATAAATATTTTTGTTGATTCCTTTCTATTTTACCACTGTACCTATATTCTGCACAAATAAAGAAAATAGACCATTGGGTGTTTTTTGTGGATTTAATCACCATCGAGAAACCATAATATTAGGTGCTGCTCTTTTGTATGATGAATCAGCTGAATCTTTTCATGTGGTTATTTGAATCATTTTTAGCAGCTCACATGCAAAAAAAGCCTAGAACTGTTTTCACTGATCAAGATCCTGCTATGGCAAAAGCTTTGGCAGAGATAATGCCAGAAACCTACCATGGATTATGTGTTTGGCATTTCATGCAAAATGGTATAAGACATTTAGGGAATATGATGAAGGATGGTTCCTGTATATTGAAAGATTTCAAGGCTTGCATGTATAATTGTGACGATGAATTAGAATTCTATGAGGCTTGGAATGCATTGCTTCATAGATATAAAGTTGAAAATAATTCTTGGTTGGAGAGTATTTACAGAGTGAAGGAAAAATGGGCTCACTGCTATATTAAGAAAGCTTATACCATTGGAATGAGAAGTACTTAGCTTAGTGAAAGTTTTAATAGTGACTTAAAAGATTATGTGAGATCAAACTTGGATATTGTGCAATTTTTCAAGCATTTTGAGCGAGTTGTGGATGCTAAGCGGTATAAGGAGCAAGAAGCAGAGTACAATGCTAGGAAAAAACTACCTCGACTTAAGATGGTACACTCACCATTATTGAAACATGCCAGCGATCTTTATACTCCTATTGCATTTGATTTATTTCAAAATGAGTTTGACTGGAGTTCTGCTGCTTATATTGTTTCTCGTAATGAAACTGATCAAATGTGTCAGTATGTAGTTGCCATTTTTGATAAAGTTGGAGAATGCACGGTTATTGGTAACCTGAAAGATAAGACTATTTCTTGTAGTTGTGGAATGTTTGAAACAACAGGACTGTTATGTTGTCGTGTTTTGAAAGTATTAAATGTGTGGGATGTGAAAAGAATTCCAGCTCAATATATAATGAAGAGATGGACTAGAGAATCAAGAGAGATGGTTGTTCATGACACCAATGGAAGAGCTGTTGAAGGTAATATTAGACTCAATGCCACACAGCGATATAGAAATCTATGCTCAAAATCAATCAGATTAGCTACATGAGCATCAGATTCTGAAGAAGCGTATAATGTTGTTGATCAAGTCTTAGATAAGTTATGTAAGAAAGTAGATTCTTTGATGCATGTTCAAAATGATGCCCTTTCAAATACTGTGAGTGTAGAAGAGATTTGTAAAGCTAGTTCAAATGAGGATGCCTTAAAAAGACTTTTTGAAAATGCAAAAGGCTTGAAAAAGAAAGGACGGAAAGGGAGAAAAAGGCTTAAAAGTTGGGTTGAGAGGCAATCCAACAAGAGAACAACTTCAAACCTGAAGCAATCTTCAAATAAAATATCTCAGGTTATATATATTTTTTCAATTTAAATATCAATTTTAGAACTTTCTATTTTTCAGATTTTTCTATAACATTACTTTTTATATAACAAATTGCTTATGTTGCAGGAAAACATTTCTCAGATTTCTACATCAGATCCATGTTCAAGTCATGCTGTTTTATCACAGCATTCATGCCATGAAATTGCTGATCCCGACCCAACTCAAGTTACATCATCAAGCTTTGGATAACTAAAAGATGGAGTTAGAAGTTATTTTTTATTATATATTAGATTTTGGAGCTTCCAATTTTCTCTTTGAATTTGTAATTGTACATACTTTATTCTATTGACTTGGTTGAAGTTTGGAGTAATAAATAAAGTATTTTGGCAATTTCAATTGTACAAATTATTTGCAAAGGGAAAGGCAATGGTACAACCAACGTGCTAAACTAGAACAATGAAAAATTACTAGCAAAATGTTATGATGGAATTATCGTTTTAAGTGTGAAATTGATATGACATAGTTGACTAACATTACAATGGAAAAAAATTACATGAGCAATTAACACTGCTGATTGGAACAAAAGTTAAATCAAATTCAAACTTATAAGCCTAAGCATGTGGCAACATGTCTTCAAAACATTTTCATAAGCTCAGGTTCTTGTGTTTTCAACAATCCATTGAATGCCCTGTGAGAAATTCAGCCTCTTGGAATGGACGTATTTCAGCCTATGCACAAAGTGGTGATGGTGAACTAAGTACGTAGAAGGAGAGTTTAGCGAGCTTGCTGCAGATGTGTATAAGTAGAGCTTGCATGATTGATCTTTGCAGCTAAACCATATGAGGACTTAATGTATAAATAGAGCCGCAAAAAAGCGTCAAGCTGAAAAAGAGAAACGCAAAAAAGAATACTTAGCATGGTATCACTACATCAAAATTGAAGAAATGAATAAGATAACACCAAAAGATACTGAACTTGATCAGACATAGAGGCACAAATTCATTCCTTCCTTGCTAATAACACAAAGTGTTAGCATCATCAATGTTCAGCTAATTCATTTTCATACATTACATATAGAGGATCAAGGGGAAAAGTCTAATTCAAATGACTATACTTACTCTTAAGAGATAGCATATTTATGGAAGTTTATTTCAAGCTAGTTTGAAACATGCATCTAAGCATGTCAGAATAGTTACTAAATGAACTGCCATCAATTAAGTAAGAGTTGACAATGGTAAAGGAATTCAAAGGTATACAATTATGATCTTGTACCTTTTGTCCTGTTCTCTTCTCTTTCGAAAAAAAGAAAGGAAAACACACACTGAGCAGAAAATAGAGTGAAAAGGAAAAACAAACGAACACCCAAATACATGAGAAGCATGTGCATGAGTCCCCAATTATCATTGTTCAAAAACACACACTGAGCAGAAAATGACAGGTTTTTATATTTCCTTCGGAGTGAAAAAAAATGGAAGAATCATCACGAGGAGAAGGGAAACAAAGCTACAAAACTAAAACTAAAAACTAAACACACTCTAACATGTGATAAACAACACAGAATAACCTGAGTCAGAATTTGATTATAAGACCCAGAAGAAAAAAAATCTCAACTTTAGTACTAAAAACATGTGGAAAAATGAAAAGAAGGAACCAAAAGGAAGTGGCATGAACAAAAAGCTATGAAAACAACATTTACCTCCAGTGTAGTAATGGTGGTATTGTGAGAGCCAGAGAGGTGGACAAACAAAATGAAAGAAAGTGTGAAGACAGCAGAGTAGCAAAGCAAGCCAACGGAGCAAGTTTTCGGAATGGAAGACAGACAATAGTTAAAGGTGGATTGTTAGCTTAGCTTAGCACTGGTCATAGACTCAGGTGTCTTTGCTTTCTCTCTCTCTCACCTGAAAAAATTTGCATTGATTCTCTTTCAAACTCCAAATAGAAACAGTTATAACCCAGAAAATGTTCACTAATTTTTTTAAAGAAAAAAATGAAAACTCTTACGGTAGAAATTCAAAGGAACCAGTCGATGAAAAAAATGAATACTCCAAAGCAACTAGGTGATGCCCATGGACGGAAGACCCCTTCAGTGATGTGGGGGACTGTTTCTCCGAACTCCTGTTGTCCACCACGGAAGACTCCTCCAGCGACACCATCTTCTCCATCGGGCCTCCGCAGCGAGGAGGAAATTCTAGGCGGTCCTCCTCATGGGTCGCGTCCCATTCCAGATCTCGAAGCCATTGCTTCCCAAGCTCCTTCCCGAAAGGACAATTGAGGGAAGCAACAGCAGATGCTAATCCAGTAATCTATGATGCACGTTCTCTTTTTTCTGTCAAAATTTTTTTTTTTTTAAATATTTAGAATTCATCTGCATCTATAAATATTTAGACGGATGAGATTAATTTACTTTATCCGTGAGTTACTCACTTTAGACGAGCCGAACCCTGAACATTCATTTAATGGAGATACTTTTTAATGGCTAGTATGTATAATTTGGTTGAAACTTCATGAGGATTATTTTGGTTGAATCTTTTCTTTGATTTGTTAAATATAGTAAAAAAATTTCACTATAAAATGATGTACATCTATAACTTTACATGCCTATGTTACCACCCATTGGGTGGTAGCTCAGTCAGGAAAGTACTGACAATTCTTAATTTTTGAATGCTACCTGCAAATTGATCTATGTGTTGATTCTCTTGGTAAAGATGTTTTTTGAAGTAATTTATCCCACATTGTTGATGCTGTTATTTGGATGAGTGAGAATTTATTAGGTAAGCTATCTGTTGACTGTGCATTGTTTTGGAATCTCAAGAATCGCTTTAGCTGTTGACCGTTGACTGTGTAATTTTTTTTTTTTTTTGGTAATAATGAAGAATCACTTTAGCTGAACATTTTAGAGACATGGGTTACAATGTCAGCATGATACATCTAGATAGGTAGAAGCATTGTGTGAATTCTCTAGACACCCTGTGAGCATCGCATTAAATTATAAAGTGACATCTGTTCACTATATTACCTTTGAAATAGGTTATTTTCCCTTTTCTGCTTCAATGCATGTAAGAATTTGTATATGTTGAAATTGAGAGTTTTAGAAAGCAGAGGAGGGAAAGAGATAGAATAGCAACTTTAGATAATATGAAAATATATTTGTCATGTGGTGTGATAATACAATGAGATACTCTGGCTGCTCAACAATACTGCTATAGCACCACTATTTGGCACTATTAACAACTATGGTGAGTAGTAAATCAAGCTGGATCATTTACAATTCCACATCTAAGATAATGACCAATTTGAATTATTCCAACTTGTAGGCAGATGTTGTAGCTGAAGCTGAAAAAGGTCACCTTGGAAACCGCAAAGCTTTTGAGAGAGGACTATCTTGCTCAAAATATTTTTACCAAGTGAGTGCCCATATTTTTTACTATATCAATGAAACACCTATTATTTGCATTTGATGCCTGTCTTATGGTGGTATCTTTTACTTGTTTGTGATAGATATGACATTCTTTCCCTTCTAGCAGTCTCTTTGGATGATGTGCAGCATTATCACTTGAAAAAGGAACTTGAAGAAAGACTAGGAATTATAGAAGTGAAGTAATTCTATCTCACATTCTTTTGTATAGAGAAAGATACAATTTATAAGTACATTACAAGAGCCACCTAATAAATATTTAAGATATTAACTTATCTAACCACATCTATTATAATAAATGATAAAGACAAAGAACATAAGTGCATGATATATTTCAACATACTTACCAAACTCACATCTATCAAAATAAATGACAAAGACAAAAATTATAAATATATGATATATTTCAACACTCCCCCTGAAGCTGGTGAATGGATATCTGTCATTCCCAACTTGCATGTAAGCTCCTGAAACTGCTCTGTGGGTAGGCCCTTAGTCAACACATCTGGCAATTGTAATCCAGAAGGAATGTATCGTGGCTATAAGTCCACTATCCAACTTCTCCTTAATGAAGTGTCGATTAATTTCAATATGATTTGTCCTATCATGTTGGACAAGGTTATGAGCGATGTTAATAGCTGATTTATTGTCATCTAACATCTTCATAGGAGCCTTATATTTTATCTTCAAGTCATTCTAAAATAATTTTCAACCATGCTAGCTTGCAAATTCCATGTGACATGATACAAAATTATGCTTCTGCGCTTGATCCAGCAACAACATTTTTCTTTTTGCTTCTCCAAGTCACCAAATTTCCTCCCAAAAACAAATAATATCCTGTTGTTAATCTTCTGTCACTAACAGAGCTTGCATAATTAATATCAGTGTAGACTTTTATAGAGAGCTTGTCACCACTTTTGAACAGTAATCCCTTATCAGGTATGGCTTTAAGATACCATAATATTCTTTCTACTGTTTGCATGTGTCTCACTTTAGGATCATGTATGAATTGACTAACCACACTCACAGCCTAAGCTAAGTTTGGCCTAATATGGGCCAAGTATATGAGTTTTCCCACCAATTGTTGGTATTGTGCCTTATCAACATTAGAACTATCCTCTTCACTTCCCATTCGATGGTTTTGTTCAATGGGAATACTAGCAACTTTGCTCCCAAGCTTTCCAGTTTTGTCACGACCCTCCTTGAGCACGTGACCGGCACGTGAGAAATCTCATTCCCACGTAAACCTAGTGACCTGTATCGTCTTTACATATGCATTTTAATTATGAAAATCCATAAAATAATTCCTTAATTTCCACATAAAATCACCTGTTGTTGAAAACCAAGTTTAGAAAACCGAAACATATTTCCATTCCATTCAAAAGCAAATATGCAATGTCGCTAAATATGCATACATTCCATGTACATATAAAGTGTTCATGAAAAGAAAAAGGATTATACAGTCCACAAATAGTATGTAAAATAACAAAACTATGCAAAATGTGATCATGCCCTATGGTCCGATGTCCTGCTTGCATCACATTGGAGCACGTCTAGAGCAAAATATCAGACGCCTCACCTAATGGGCTCAGTAACTGATTCTAATGCTGTTGGGAAGAGGATGGTGTAGAAGTGCCCTCAGCAGCTACGGTATCTGTAAAATATGAAGGAAACAGAGGGGAGAGTTTTGAGTCCAAAACTTAGTGAGCGAGCCCTCATCTGGAACCCCTCTTCATGGGACACCAAAGAAGGTACACAACACCCAAAGTAATAATAATAATAATAATAATAATAATAATAGTACTAACATCAAATTACTTCATAGTTATAATCAAGATCTCAAATCTTGGTTCTTTACAATCTGACCTAACAGTAGTCTAATAGAGAAACAGTAATCTCTGAATACAAAGGTCTGGTCATATCTGGGCACATATCGCCATCCCCAGTATGACACTAAGTCTCTGAATATCTTTGGTCACATCTGGGTGTTACGTATTGCCATCCCCAGTGTGACAATAAGGCTTTGAAATCTCTGGCCCGGGCTACTTGGTACCAAGGTTAACGGATTAACTGCTGTTAACATACAGCCTATTTCTCTATAGTTACTGCCAGCTCAGCTAAAATGCCATTTTGTTCTCTATCAATTTCAAAGTCTTTTACCCTAGGGTTCAAAATCTCTTTTATAAGACAACATGCAGTATCAAAATCATATAATCATAAAACCATCTCTAATTAATCAAATTTGAAATACCAGTATACAAAATCTCATTCTGAAAGATAGATGTCCCATGGTTTTCAAGAAAGCATATTCTCTTGTTCAACCAACAGTTCAAAACACCATAATTCCCAGAAATCTCAACAGATCGCAAAATAGACTCTAAAGTCACATATATATATATATATATTCACATTTTAAATAAAAATGGATGTAAGGATTAAAATAGGAGCTACAAATATGAACTCACTCACCTGGAGTGGCAGTAGACAGAGGGATAGCACCAACAGAGTTATGGGAGGTGAGAACAGCACCAATATCTATCAATAAAGCAACAGAATTATAGATTAACGGCTAAAAACTCTATATCACTCAAATATACTCCTAACACATTGAAAGAATTCTACCTCCTTAGGAAGTAGGAAAATCTTATGCTAACCCCCCCCCCAAAAAACCAAGAGAAAAGGAGAGAATAGAGGAGAAATCATTAGAATAACATACCTTAAAGCCTTAGAAGTGAAGTATTAAAGTTGATTTTAAGAGAAGGTGGAAGAAATGGAGTTAGGAGTGAATTTTGGGGGAGAGGACAAGCTCCTTCGAGTTTGGGGGTGTGTTTTATGTAAAAGTGAAGTATCTAGACCTGAATGGGGGTATTTATCATTCTGATGACCGCCTGGGCGGTCTCCAAAGAGTTCTCACCGACTTATGGTTTCTGATGACCGCCTGGGTGGTCTCAATGACCGCCTGGGCGGTCTCCAGAGATTTTTTGGACCAGAAGCTGTATCTAAAAGGTTATATGTGCACATTAAATGCACCAATATATATAGTCAAGCAAGGTTATATGTGCATGTATAAGTAGAATAAGGGATATGATGTTTAGAAAATGTTTTTAATTGCAAAGTAGTAGATTTCTCATGCTTAGTATTTGCTATAATGACTGTTATTGAATTGAAGAGTATGCACGTGTTAGGTGGTGCAGAAAGTTGTAACGTTCATATTTCCTTGTGTGTCTTATATAGGTAATTTTATTACCTGAATGATCTAGAACGCATGAATGACATGTCTATGTTTATAAGCATACAATTTCATGCATGTGCATGCTTATCTTAGTATACCTTCTAAAATGATGAGTAAAATAGTTACCTTTGATGCATTCATGATTTAAAGAAACTCACGTTTACCGATTTCAATGTTCCTTCAATTGTATTATGTTGTTATTACGAGCATGACATGTAACCTAGTGGTTGCAGTGTATCTTTAAAAAGGGGTTCATGAATACTAGAGGTTTTTGGTAAAAGTTTTGCAAGATTCAAGATTCAAGATAAAAAGATTTCTCAAAGGAGGTTTTACAAATGTTCATTACAAAGTACATGAAGTGAGAGGGTATGATGGGCAATTTACTTATATTAAGGTTAAGATGTAGGATAAGTGTTGTGTTAAGCAAATTCCTTCATTCTCTGGATGTCGAAACGAGTTAAATCCTTTTACATTACTGTTATTGCCTTGCACTACTATAAACAACCGGGGTACCGACGGATTTTTTTGACAGATTTTTCCGTCGGTGATACCGACAGAATTACTGACGGAAAATGGAAATTTTGGAAAATATGAGTTTTACTCATTACCGACGGATTTTTCCGTCGGTAATATTTACAAATTATTTTTATTTCAAATTTCAATATTATCAACGGAAATATTGAATTTTGAAATAAAAATAATTTGTAAATATTATCGACGAAAAAATCCGTCGGTAATATTAATTTTTTTATTTTTTAAAAATAAATATTACCGAGGGAAAAAATCCGTCGGAAATTTATTTTAGTTCTTTATTGTTAAGAATTACCGACGGAAAAATCCGTTGGTAATAGTTGAATGAATTTTTTCGTTGAAAAAGGGGTGGCGGGTTCTTTAATTATTACCGACGGAAAAATCCATCGGTAATTCAAAAATCCGTCGGTAATTAAAGGAGCATAAGCATCATTTGTGTCTTCACTTTCTCACTGTCTCACACTCCCTCTTCACACACACACACACACACACACATAGAGATTCCACACAAAGGCACCGCCGACGCACTGAAGTCGCCGGCCACTGAAGTCGCCGGTCAGTGTCACGCCGCATAGATCCGGAGGGGCTATCATCGCAGCCCTCTCCCTCTCCCCTCGCGAAGCCCCCAGTCGTCGCCTCCGTCTAGCTCGCGTAGGTCTCCGCAGCTTCGTAGCTCCACTCCGTCCAGTCTCGCGCCGGTCTCCACTCGCTGGTCTCAACCCCCCTGACCTGGTTTAGATCCCGCCATTCTCGCTGGTCACTCTCTCTTTCTCTTCTTGCGTCTGGTCTAGTCTACATCTTGGTTTTTTCTTCTCTAACTTCTTAGATTAATTAGCTAGATCTAGATGTGATGTGGGTATTTTGTTTGAGATGAGTGCAAACTTTTGATTTTCCAATTTCCAACTTTCAAGTTATCATGTATGAAAATGTACCAAATTTGAGAATGGAATGATGACATGGAAGTAAAGGAATTTGATGCATGTCTCCGCTGTGAAATTCTGAATTTGGGTTATATTTTACTATGCTAATCAAATTTGTTTTTTCGTTTTCTAATGCAGAGGGCATCTGTTGTTAGGCAAGAGCTTGCCAAGTTGAAGAAGGCTGCGTCTTAGGCGTGTTATTTCATACCTGTAATGTTCTTTAATTTTTGTGATAGATTGTTTTATTTAGTAGTACACCTTGATCGTTATGTGATATAATGTATGCTGAGTCTCACCTGTCCAAGTTTATTGAGTGAGTAGGTCATAAACATGTCCTTATTCATATCAATGATTACATGAGAAATTTTTTAAAGCAGTCAAAAAACCTTTAAACGGCTTTTTTTTAGCCCAGAAGCACCGCCAACCGGCTCTGCCATTGCACCCTCAATGCTCTCGTCTGGGGCTTTCTGTTGATATGCATTAATAGTCATTCTGATACCCGAGTCAAAAGTTATGTCTGTTTCAAGTTTTCCCCCACAACAAAACTTGTTTATGGCCAATACACATGAATTTTGCTTATTTATTTGAAGTTTGTGCTTATTTATTAATGCATTTGTATCTGAAGTTTGCTTCTTCTTTTTTTCTCGATTATGTCTGCTTCTTCTCTTTAGTGTTTAATAAGACACTTGCTCTTTATCTATATATCATGATTGGTGTATTTCTTGCAAAACAATAGCAATTGTGTGATTGTTGCATACCAAAACGGATAAATAGCGTCAAATCCAGTTGGAGCGTCAAATCTTCTGATTGCCTCAGTTCCTGGTATTGTTCTTATGGTGTTTTAAACAATGTATGTTTTAAAAAGCTAGAAATTGACTAGAAGATGAGCTAGGCAGAAATTAACCAAAATAAAATCAAAAACACTATCAAATGAATACCTATTTCTTCTCTTCGGCTATGAGGAATTTTCTATCATTAATGATAAACTATAAATGCTTTTCCAGCCTTTTCTGTTTACAAGCTGGTCTTAAAGAGCGTGAGCTATGTGTATTTTTCCATAACAATCATTTCAGCACCAAGTTTAAGGTTAAGGTTAGTAAAAGGCAGGGTTCCTGTTGTTTGGTTATTCAGAACCATGTTTATAATTTGAGAAAACTTCTTTTGTTTGTTTATCTTCTACTTTTCACTGCAAAAAGTATGTTATCATAACAGTTCGGGGTTGAGCTTTAAATCAGACCAAGGCTACTTAAATCAGTTTGATCTGGTGTGGGAAAAACTTAACGAGGTAAACATTGTTTTTCTATGATCTTTTTCATCCTAAAATCATAGAAAAGTTATTGCTATCGTCCTAAAATCATTTCTTTTAGATAGTTTTGCAAATTCTATATCTCTCCTGTTTGTGAAAATTATCACAGCATGTGGCATGAACCATGAGATGCACCAGAGGGCCGAAATAGTGAAATATGTTGTGGTATTACTGCCATTCTTTTAATTTTATTGCTATTGATACTGATGGTCATATTCCTCACTGTATTCGTACGCCCCCATCATCCTGCAGCTAGAGCGGTGCAATTTTTTCATCAAAACTGTGGAACTAAATGTATCAATACTGAGCATTGTGGTCACTGTTCAAATTTGAAAAACCACAATACTATAACAGCCCCGCTTGTGGCTGAAGCTTCAATAATATGAGGATACAGTTCCAGCTCATGAAGCACCGAAGCACCAAACACAAAAGCACATCTTTGAAATATTTTTGCATATAACCATACAAAAATTCATTGTTTACCAGGAAGTTTTGCTAGGGCCGTTATAAATTTTACTTCAACAACCACCTTGTAGGGAAAGCACTGAGGAAACTGTCATCTCTCTGTATGCAAACAGGACAGAGCGTTAATTTTACCCGCAACAAAAATTGAAAGCGTGACAAATTTTTTCTATAAATTCATCCTGTAATCTAAAAACTTAAGCTAGTTTAACTTTAGAATTTGTTCTCCTTATAACATAATAAGAATTGGTTTTGCTTAAGTAATTAGTGACTGCATTTTATTTATTTTGAAGTTATTAATCTAACTAATTGCTTTTGTTATAGAACGTCAAATTTGATTGGAGTATTTCTTTGGTAGAGGATATTATTATTTTGTGTCTTTTTAAGGTAAGTACTTGTTTCTTCTTTTTATTTAAATGCATTTTTGTTAGGATAGAGAGTTATGATTTCTAAGATAGAGTTGTAGGAAAATGGGATTGCATGACTGGGGGGAAGGGCGTAGAGGTCCTTCCCCGATTTGTTTGCATTGTTTGCTGTGGAGATTGATTGTGTATACGGAGATTGCAGGATATGCATGTTGTGATGCTATAAAGGGGTTTGCTCTAGAACGGTTTTAGGATCTGTAAATGTTTGTTTGATTGTATTGTGAAATTTTTTTGATCTGTATTGTATTGTGATTCTATAGTGTGCTCTAGATTGATACATGTATATATTGAAATTTATTTTTTGGGATGTCTTACTTTCAGAGGAGGTTATGTCGAATTCTTTTTTAATCTAAAGAGTGGAATGTTAATTTAAAAGGGGGTGTTGTCGAAATTTTGTTAAATTACATGGGACAAACTATTTACTTAAATTTTAGTTGGACTATTTATATATAAACTTCATAGGCTTTCTGACATTTTAATCTATTTTACATTTTGGATCTAAATTTATTGCATTTAGTTTTTATTAAGTAATTTTTTAGAATGTTTCATTATTAAATATCCAGGGAATTAATGAATTACAGAATGAACTATTGCCAACAAGTTCAAATTACCGACGGATTTTTCCGTCGGTAAAATATAAAAAAAAAATTAAAATCTGTGTTACTGACGGATTTTTTCGTCGGTAATCTATAAATTAAAAATTTAAAAAATCGTGAAAATTACCGATGGATTTTTCCGTTGGTAAAGTGAAAAATAAATAAAATTATAAACTAAATTCTGAAAATTACCAACGGATTTTTCTGTCGGTAATTTTCAAATTTTACCGTCGGTAATTAACTAAAAATCCGTCGGTAATCCTTTCGCCTTGACGAATTTGGTGACGAATTTCGCCTCTATTTATCAACAGATTTTTCCGCCGGTAATAATTACCGACTCCGTTATTACCGGTTAACAAAATCTGTTGATAAATCCGTTGGTAACTGAAATTTCCGTCGGTAACACTAAAAAATCCATCAATAAAATCCGTCGGTAACAGCGTTTTTTCTTGTAGTGTTGCTTAGGGTAAAATGTAGGTCTTGTGTATAGACTTAGCAATTGAACTGCGCTCTTCCTTGCCCGGACTGGCATATATCCTAGGCTTGTGAATCCGTTGGCCTGCATTAATGTTTTTGCTATTTTCTATATTCAAGAGGAGGATTTCCAACGGAATGCCCAGACAACCAAGTTAATTCAGATTCTTGAGGAACCCATGCCAACCGAGCCGACCTGAGGAGCCCAACTGGGAAGGCCCAACGAGTCCTTGCTTCAAGCCCAATTTGGAGTTTTGGCAAGCTTGGAACATGGCCTAGGAATTCGGCCAAGCGAGGGTCGGCTTGGTGTCGATTGGACCAGTTACATTATTATGATTAGTTTTCCTTGTGCTGCCTGAATTGTTGGACTAGAACCTATGAATTTTACTAATTTTGTTACCATAGCAAACAGTTGATTTTTCCTTTGAAATTTTTACAGGGTGTTGAAAACATCTTAAGGTTGAACCATGATTTTTATTCTGAATTTCTTCAATCATTTGCTAGGGTTAAAAATTATGAAATTCCTGTTCTAAGATGAGGTTAAGTGGTCTCTGACCACCAAATTTATAGAATTTTGTTAATATAGTTAAAGAGTAATTTTTTATCTGAAATTTTTACAAGAGCTTGGGGACACATTAAGGTGTCATAAGGAATTTTTATAGGCCCTGAATTTGTTGTTTGATGTGCAAATTAAATTGTGCTACCAAGGTGTGAAATCTGCCTATGTGTTGTATTGGTGCTAGTGCATTATATAGGTGACATAATGACATTTTGTTCAAGTCTATTGCATATAAACGTATGCTAGTGATTTTAAGGGGTGGTCTGAGGTAGAATTGAATTCACATTGTGAATGAATGCCTATGTGTGTTTTATGCATGCAATTGGAAAAAAGAAAAGTGAATAATATATTGAATTAAGTTTTATAGTCATAAATATATAAACCTGAGATCTTCTCCGCCATATGGAGGGCAAATAAATACACATGAGATCCTTTCGACTTGTCGCGGGCATATAAAGAGAGATAGGATCCTTTCGATTTGTCGAGGGCAAATAAATATAGATGAAATCCTTTTGACTTGTCCAGCACAAATAAAGAGATATGAGGTTCTCTTCGATTTATCAAGGGCAATAACAAATAAGTTCACTACATTTAGCATATGCATGATCATGTTATAGTTAAATATTTTACTAGAATTATTTACTATGTGTTCAAGTTTTATGATATATATGCACTAAGTGATTGATTATTAAAAGCTATGCACTTCAGAAGTATGATTTGTAACTTTAAAAATAAATCATTACTATTTAATGCATAATCGCCTTTTTCTTAATAAATTGAAATGGCTAGGACGATGAGGATGACATGATGATTATGTATTTGGGGAAATGCCCTATTGAGAATTTTAGAATTCTTACCCCTATGTGTTTGTTTCCGTGTCATTTCTAGGTTGATCCAAAGAACTATAGGACTACTAGACAAAGGAACTTGGGATCATAGTAGCTTAATAGTTGATATTTTAGTTCAATGAATTTAGTTGAAGTCATATGTATGTAAATGTAATAGAGATTATATACATACATATATATATATATAAGCTCATAGTTGAGTTTCCTTATGTAATTGACTTTATGTTAAATAAATGTTTGGTATCTTTGTTATATATTTTAATTGAATTATGCTAGTTATTACATGAACCCATCAATATTGCTATAGATAATTAAGAAAGGTTCGCTAATTAATAAGTAACAACTCTCGAGTACGATACCATGACTTAAGGATGGGGTTGTACTTGGGAGGATGTTACACAATGCATAACTAGAGATCCATGTTTCTCTATGAGAGTACTGTTATTATATTTTCAGGAATTATTGATGCTTTTCAGAGAATATTTGATTTAAGAACTATTATGTATGTGTATGGAAAATTATTCTTGTTAGAGTAAGAAATCAAAGATGTTTTTTTATGAATTTATAAATACAAAAATATCTTTTCTATATACAGTTATGGATATGAATATCAATATTGTTACATATTATATTCATTGGTTGTCCCATACAGGTGATGGGTGAGAGCTCACTCATTAAGTTCATTGACTCACCCCTTTCCCTTCCCCTCATAGTTGTAAACCCAGAGATGATTCATACTCTTGTTTTGTAAATGTAGTTATTTTCAGTGGTGAGTCTCACTTTAGAGTAATGCTTAATTTAAAGTCTTGTTAGAGTAGAATGCTCCAATAGGTGTGAAGACAGGATCCAATCCACGTATGTATTTTGAGAGATTGTAGTTATTTTTAAAGTTTATGTATTTCCATTTATTTTTTTTAGAGTTTAAGTATGGATTTGAAATGTGGATTATGATCAAAGATTTATGTAATGAACTAGATATGTATTAATAATTTAGTTTTTAAGTGTTAAACAGATTTTCGGAGATTGATTAAAAGGACTTTAGAGCTTTGTATATTGAAGTATCTTAGATTTATAATTTCAGAAATTCAGTCCTGGATAAGGATTTAAATAAACATTTAAAAGAAGCTATGTTTTATGAATGAATATTTTGATACATTATGCATTTAAAGAGACACGTCACCCATAAGGCTTACGTAGGGATAGGATTCTTCATGTGCCGGTCACATTCCCAAATCGAGTTGTAACATATTCGTTAGCACCAAAAAATTATTCTAAAAACAAAAAGTCAGAACAATTTAGTAACATTTTATATTTAGTTATTAATAAAGGAAACTAAATGGTAATTTGATAGCTAACAAGTAGAGTATTACATAATTGGATCAACTCAACTTCCAAACAACATATAAAACTTATGCATAATACATAGTAAAGTTATAAAAATTAAAAAATAAAATTTAAGAGATATTTTGCAATATATACTTTAAAACAAATCATATATCAATACAAAAATAATATCAAATTGTGTAAAATACAATAATTAAAGTATAAAAGCTTATATTTTATCAATAACAACTTTGCTAAAATATATTTTTTATTGAATAATCTTTCCAAAATATGTCTCGAGTAGGGTACAATGAACTTTGGACTTAGCTGGACCATCATTCTAGATCGAGTCATAAGTACTTCTGTGGACTACAAAAAGAAATTTTCAATGAAATTGTTCTGAACTTCTGAAGACCATATGTTAAATTTTGGGCCATAGCTTAGGTGCATCTCACTTGCAAGGTGCACCGCACACCCTAAATATTCAATTGATAAGATGCGATGGTTTACCGATAAACCATTTATGTATAATATATAGTAATAATTTCTAAGTTTTACTTGTGTGAATTTAAATAAAACAATTTTTTATTTCTCGATGGATTACTCCTGTTGACCTAGCTGTCCTACTTGTTGTCTAGCCTGCTCTCCCTTGCTTTTTTTCTCCCTAGATTGAAGGAGAATAATCCCAAAATTGAATAGAACTTTGTAGGAATATTTCATAATTATACTGAAAAATGATAGTCACTTTTAAAACACATATCATGCACTTTAATAATTTTAAACTATACATGTGATACTAAAATTAAATAAAATTTGATATGTGTGGTCATGAAATCAAGTAAGGTTTTTTGCAATGTCCCAACATCACAAAGATGAATTTTGATCATTTTTTTCAAAATACAATTGATCACTATTTGACATTCTTACCAAAACTAAAGAATTGCTACGATATACTACAATTAATCGAAGTATTGAAAAACCCTTTGATTTTATCCTATATAGTAAGGAACACCTCAAGGAACATTGCAGCATTCGCCTAATTTTTGGCTTGTGAAGTTCATATATTAGTATTAGTTCTCTTTAAATACTGATTAGGACTTCAGTAAAATGAAGAAAATTTTTATTTTAAAAACAGAATAGTTTTGCAAGACAGTGGTAGCTGCTTCATCCCAAGTTCGTGAACTCTTTGGATTCTCTAGTCCGCTACATATAGATTAACGTTAGTTCAACTATTCATCACCCTTTAGATTTATTTTCAACGGGTCAAATTAATCAGGTAAATAAAGTTTTCAAATAATATGTCATTTTCGAAGTGACAAATCTATCCTTCACTAAAATCAATATTTCTTTTCACACTATCAACCCCCTGTACCCACCATCACCTGCTGTCACTTGTCCCATTTTGCTTGTTCGCTTTTCACATTGGTAGGAATAACCGAATAAAGCAACAGCTTTTGTTGAGAGCAATTTGCCTTATGTTTGTTATTGAACAACTAGATGGGTGGCTGAAAGAAGAAAATGTGAGTGACAATGAGGAGAAAATTAGAACAGTAAATATCCTATAAAGTCCTTCAAAAAAATTTTACACGACAATTTAATCCTAAAAAATTGAAACTAAGTTCGTGATCCTCAAGATTTTAATAATAGGATGCTTTAGTCCTTCTATATATTTGATCATTTAAACACTAATAAAATTATACATGTGATCTTGTTAACAAGATATTAAATGATATGTGTCACTTAAAGCACAATGAAATTTAAAATGACTCATTTTGGTGACTAAAATTACATAGAATAAGTTATTTAAATCTCTATTATAAGTTAGAAAATAACATTTTATATAATTTTAGACTCCAAAATCAGTGTAATATATTTGAAAACAACATCATTTTACATGAGTCCAACGTTTTATTGGTATGTGATCATTGTAATATGTCATCTTTCTATGTTTGCCATTCAAACTATAGATTGAGCATGCTATGTACAAATCTTTGAGATTAACAATATGTAAGTGATGGAATTTTTTTACTTCAAAAGGAGCAAATTAGCAATGGTGCTCGAAGATAACAATATGTAAGTGAAAAAAAAAAAATTATATCTCCTCCTGTTCCCACCCACCCACAACGTCTACTTTGCCTTTCCATGAAACAACGAGATCTAGGGTTGATACCACGGGCAAAGGGTAAGGTGCACAACGGTGACACCAGATGCAGAGGTGAAACGAGAGGCTGTGGCCGGCGCTAGCAACAGGGAGGAAGGACACAATAGCATATGTGATGAATGACAATTGTGAAAAGAGGAGAAAAGGGACAAATGTGAAATTCTCAAAAAACATTTAAGTTTTTAAATTAAATTAATTAATTTATTTTGTGAAATTTAAGCCATTAATTTACTTTAATGTTAAATTCAATTGTATTGAAGTGATGGGCTAACATTGGTCTCCAATTAAAGGTAGAACAACGAATCCATTCCCTTGTAATATGCCACATATGTAAATTCCCTAATGAAAAATTAACAAAGAGATCAATATGTCAATTATTTTCAATTTTAAAGAATTACTATTCAATTTTTTTTTTTGGGATTAAATATTCTTATGTAAGAATTTTGAGGGACCAAAGAGGTATTTGCTCAAATTAGAAATTTAAAGTGGGTTAATTTACAAATTATACTTTTTTCGGGAAAAGAGGACTATCGTTGGTCTGGCGACCCGTGAATCGCTCACCCCTTCTTCTTCTTCTTCTTTCTTTTCTTTTTGTTTTATTTTATTTCCAGAATCGGAGCCGAGCACCAACTTGCCTATAAGTGCAAGTTGGTAAACCAAATGACAGCTTTGAAATATCCTGAAACCTGAAGGCACGAATTTGGGACGCAATAAAACTATCTTTGATCATGGCTATGAGTTCTAGGTTGGGTTGCTTGCCACAAGCTTTTCACATCAGAGAGAGAAGAAGCGCAAGGTTTCCACCTTCATTCTGGTCTTCACTTCATACTCTACTTCCTTTAAATTTCACCAAACAAACGCTTTCACTTTGCAGGCCTTTTTATTTTATTTTTTCTTCTTTGTTATTTGAAAATTAATTCTTTTATGCTTTGTAAAAGCATCAATGGAGTCAATTATTTCGGGTGAAATGTATTTCTTAAGGGTGTTTCTTTTTTCTTTGGGGTTCATTTATGCATCTGGGTTTCATCTCTGTGAATCAATCACCGTGGGTTGTGTTTGTTTATAGCAAGACAGGCCAGTCTCCAGAGCCTTCTAACAATTTTGTAATTTTATTCTCTTACAGCTTCTCACTTAATCTCCAAGGGCAATCAGAAGTCCGGTATCCGTAATTTTCACTTGTTCAAAATTCTCTGATAGCTAATTCCATTCTTTTTACTAAGGCTATGTTTGAGGCTGGGTAGTAAAATGGGGTGGAAATTTTGTTGGATGAACTTCATCAAACCAATCAAGCCTTAACTAGTAACTAGTATAAATGTCACTTGTTTATGTCTATTAAATTGTAACATTTTTAGAAAATGGGATGATATGCATGTAGGTAGCTGCTTTCTTTCAGTCTGTTAACTTATTGTGAAGTTCTCCATACTTGACGAGCAAGAAATGGTAGTAACAGAACTAGCTTTTAGTAGAGTTCTACTTAAAAAAGGTACTTCTTAATAGTCTATCCAAATGCAAACGCAAAATAAGTTTTTTCTGAAAAATAAAACTCTAATAGTTTTTTTTTTTTTGTTTCTAAACAGTACTTTTTCTAAATAGTCATGTATTTTTCTGATTAATTTTGATTAAATTATGTGAAATTGCAGGTGGGTTGTTAAAATGTCTGCAACAGAAATATCAAACTCCAGGATATCATATGAGTCCTTTGCAATAAAGCCTCCCACACACCCAACTTATGATTTGAAGGGTATTATCAAGTTAGCCCTTTCAGAAGATGCCGGAGATCGAGGTTTATGCTTGAACATTCTTCTAAGTTTCTTGCACTAGCTGTCTTGTTTCTTCCCATGCGTTAACTTTATTATCATGTGCGTACTCTTGAGTTGTTATTATGTTTGTTTAGTACGAGCAAACATAAATTATTTTTCTTATGTCGTTAGGCTTCTGCAAATAAATAAATGAAAATAGTACTGATAGTCTGATACTCCGATACATACTGCTATTTGTAGTTATAATTCATATGTAGCTTTGAATAGCAAAAGTGTTTCAACTGTAGGTGATATAACTTGCATGGCCACCATTCCATTTGACATGGAGGTTGAAGCTTATTTCTTGGCAAAGGAGGATGGCATCATCGCAGGAATTGCACTTGCAGAGATGATATTTCACGAGGTTGATCCTTCTTTGAAGGTATGAAATCAATGAGCTGATGCCCTTTAATTTTATGCATCATTAGTACTTATCTAAATCATTGTAACATTATTTTCAAATATCAGGTGGAATGGTCTAAAAAGGACGGTGATTTTACCCATAAAGGGGTACAGTTTGGAAAAGTCCATGGTAAGATATTGAAATAGTTACAAAAGCAAGGGGGAGAAAGTACATCATTTGTTTGTAAATGATTTATTGAAAGGCTGCTATCAATTCTCAGTAATTTAACTGTAGGACGGGCCATAACATTGTTGTAGCTGAAGGGGTAGTGCTAAACTTTATGCAGAGGATGAGTGGTATTGCAACTTTAAAAAAGGTACTTTGTTTATTTTAATATTTTCTTTTGTTAGGTTTTCTCTGATATGCATTAGTTACCTAAGAGATTGCCATGAAACTATTGAGCTTACATTATATGCCATTTTAAAAGGTCCCTGTATGGCTACTGAAAAATGTTTATGTCAATTGTTGGCAAAATAGGGAATATTGGATCGAAATTGCAAAATGGCTGAATTGATTAGATTTTATAAAATGGATTAGTAGGATTTGTAGCTCTTCTGTGTAGAGTATAGTTCTGAATCCCTATGTATAGTGATAGAACTTGACAAGAAACAGTGGATGTGTCTCCTATTTTGATTTCTTAGTTTCCTATATTTTGTTCTTGATCTGCAATGCATGCAAAGGAAGTGAACTGGTTATTTTATCTGAATACTTTAAGAATTCATTTATTATGTTTGGTCAAAAAGAAAAACTTCCAAATAGTGCCTGTGGCTAAGCTTCTAAGGTTTCCTTGTTGCACCTTAATGCACTCTCCATTTTCCCTGATCATGCCAGTTAGACTTAGTGGGAAATGCTAGATGGATTCATTAGATTAAGCTACCCTTTTCATTTTTTTTTTTTCATGCTAAGAGGCCTAAGGCATACATATTAGCTCTTTTAGGTGCATATTATTTTAATTTTTAATAGTATTTAAATATTACTTTTTTTATAATGTATATTCTATATTTTAAAATATTTGCATTATGCTTAGTACCATGGACACCTCTTTCTTCAAGTTAACTATTTACAAGCAAGAACTATGGTCTTGAGTCAAGTACTCAGGTTGTAAATATTTTAATGAGATGGACTGGGCATTAGGATGGTATCCCTATTGTGTAAGTTCTCCATATATCCTAAGCAATTTTTAGTAGGAAACATGCAATGTTGGATAGCAAGCAAGCCCTGCCCTATTAGGTGGGGTAAGCTATATAGATCAATCAATTCTTTTAGGCTGTTTCAACAACCAAAAACCAAAAAAAGGGGGGGCAGCTCCATGCACGAGGCTCCCACCTAGTGATGTTTGGGGAAGATAGATGTACGCGGTCTTATCCCCTTAAGCGGAAAGGTTGTTTTCAAGATTTGAACCCATGACCTCCAGTTCACAAGACAACAATCTTATCGTTATATCGAGGCTTATCCTCTTGTTGCAAAATCCAAATTGTCATTAAAGCCATTTTAAAACTATTTCTTGCATAATTTTTTATTTTATATGTTTGTTAGGTCCCATATCCTCGTTGATTGGACTTGGACTATCTTCTATTTGACTCACTTTTCTCTCTGGAGTTTCTACTGATTTTCCCGTCACATAACAAAATCACTTTGGGCTCATTTTCATAATCTTCTTAGTAAATCCTACTACAACTTTATCTTGGATATTCTTTCCCAATCTTAGTTGTCAGATAGAATTTTCATTGAGTTTGATATCCACTTTGTGATTGTAACTAACATTTGAAGCAAATCTAGAGTGATGTTGTCTTTATTGGTTTAACAATTTGTTGATGGTACTATGGCTTCTTACCTGTGGTTTTTGTATACATGATCAAACTTTGGTCAAATATGAAAAGTTTATTTATTTATTTTATGAATCTAGACTGGATGCAAATGATGATAAAACTTGTCAGATCTCACTAGGCCTAGTGATTGGTTAAATTATCGTGTTCTCTTTGTTATATTTTTCAACTGCATTACATATTTCATGTTCTTTCACAGGCAATGGCTGATGCAGCTTACCCTGCATAAATGCTGGAGACTCGAAAAACTGCTCCAGGTTTACGTTTATTGGATAAGTGGGCGGTCTGGACTTTCGATAACTTCCTTGCTTTTATTAATAAGCATTTATATTTTTACACATAATTTTCTTTATAATGGTGGTACATATGTTTCTATAGGTAATAATTGGTGGAGGTCAAAACCATAGGATGGGATTATTCGATATGGTGATGATAAAAGATAATCATATATCAGCATCTGGAGGTGTTACAAATACGCTTAGAGCTGTTGACCTGTATTTAGAACAAAAAAACCTTAAAGTGGTGGTTGAGGTAGTTCTCTGATTCATTGTTTTACACATTTATTTTCCTTATTCATTTGAGGTCATTTTTGGTTTTTTGTCAACTTTGAAGGTTAATGAAAATTTTGATTCCTGCCAAGTGCCAACCAACTTGTTAGCAGTTATTGTGAGTTTTAAGAAATGATTTGTTGTCCACCTTGCAACTTGATGGCAATTTGCAGAAATAGCTGATTTGTTTAATGCAATGTCAATATTGATTGAATCATGATATTTGTTTCCACGGACATACATGTGCTGGTGTTAGCTATGCTCAAGTACAATGCTTTGGGTTTTCATCGTAGCATAAAGCCAAGTATGCATTTCTAAGTGTTCATTATCAGTCTGCTTGTGCATGTATGGGATCAAATCCGGGTGCAGCTGTGATGTTTTAAGAGTTTGTTGCGTTTTTCCCAGGTTGAGACTAGGACTCTCGAGGAATTTAAAGAAGTACTGCATTATGCGTCCCAAAGAAAGACTTGTTTGACCAGTATAATGTTGGATAATATGGTTGTACCTCTTCCAAACGGAGATGTGGACATATCAATGCTGAAAGAAGCTGTGCAGTTGGTCAATGGGAGATTTGAAACTGAGGTGGAATTCTTCAAATTTTGTGATGGAGTACTGTTAATGAGATAAGTGGAAGTAGATAGATATCCCCTCCTCCTCCCACCAATTCTTCAAATTTTGTGATGGAGTACTGTTAATGAGATAAGTGGAAGTAGATAGATATCCCCCTCCCCCAAAAAAATAAATAAAAACCAAAAAACCCACCTTTTCTTTTCTGTCTCTCTTCCCCCCAAAAATAAAAACCAATAGGGAACATAGACTGAAAATATAGAGCCTGAACCACATTTAATAAATGTTAATGTTTCCTCTCTATAATAGGGTTTTGTTCGAGCCCCTCTACACATGAAATCTGATGCAAGGTACAATCATCTTGGGAGGTCTGAAACTGATTCTTAACCATGGCCAGAAATTCCATTATCAACTTGGGAGCCTGTGACTTATTTCTAATGAGATAGGCCCATGTATATATAGTACAATCATCAGCCATAGTGAGAAAAAGCTAAACACCAGCATAAGAAGAGGGGTGACAGGGGCCTGATATGTCACAATGCAATAAATCAAATGGTTTATTGGCAAAATGAGTATGAGACTAAAAGAAAAGTCTTCTTTTCTTAGCTAAAGGACATAGTGAACAGAAGTGTAAGCATCAGGAAGGTGGACATTTATTAGCAGAAGCATAAGCATCAGGAACAGAAAAAACATCATGTAACAAATGAAGACCCTCCGTCTGTATGCGACTGGGGAGTAACCTGAAGGAACATATAAACCTCCAAGTTGTTCACCCTTGTCAATCATCTACAGTGAGATTTTGTCCTAACTAACAAACAAAGGATCATGAAAACTAAGAGAAACAGTTGAGTCCTGTAAGAGAGCACTGACTAAAAGAAGGTTAACACAAAATTCTAGTATGTAAAAGTCATTATGTAAAGTCAAACCAGCGAGAACGGAGACATTTCCAAAAAAATGCACAGGAAATTGAGTTATTAGGCAATGAGACATGAATATATGTGACAGGACTAAGACTAGTAACATAGATTTATTCGAACAAATGTGTTTAGTGGCACCAAAATCAACTATCCAAGAGCAAGAATCATGAGACGTGTAATTATGGAAACTAGTGGTGAAAATGATACATTCAAAGTTGTTCACCTCAGCCATAGGTTTGACTGCATTGGACAACTGAGACTGTAACATGGCCAACAAATTCTGATACTGGTTAAGAGAAAGACCAATCTTATGTTTGTCATGAGGTTGATCAGAAACAACAGTCACATGATTAACAATACCAGAAGCAGTCTTGGATTTTGGCTTATAGCCTGGGGAAAACCATGCAATTTGAAGCAACGATCAGTCGTGCGACCAAGAACTCCACAATGAGATTGAGAACATTGAGGGCGATCATTCCTTGATCTAGATTTAGAACCATTTGCATTTGGCCGAGAATCAAAGACCTTAACAGCATAGGCAACCTGATTTCGGGAAGCATGAATTGTGCATTTCCTAACTCTTTTGCTTGTCTTCTCAAAGAACAAGCGAGAAAACCTTGTTGATATCAGGAATTGGATCAACAGAATCTGTGTATAAGATTCATTCAGCTCCATGAGAAAAGAGAGAACATACTCGATTTAAGGGAAATCCTGCAAGGCTCGAACACGGCCACATGTACAATTGTGCACGGGCCTATAAGAGTTCAAGTCATCCCAAATGCCTTTCAGCCTTGTGAAATACTGTGTGATCGAGGTTGAACCTTGAATTAAATTCATCAAATCCTTATGCAATTTGTGAGGGCCATTTTGTTGTTGAAGAGTCTTGAGGTTGTTCCAAATCTCGGCCAGTGTTGTCATAGATCACACTTGCGACGAAATACCTAGAAACGCAGTCCAAGATCTAGGATGAGAAACTGATTGCTGCAAACCATTCACAAAGCCAAAATTATTCTTGACAGAGATCAATTTTCATGGAGCGATGCCAAGATGAATAGTACTTGTCACAATTCAAAGGTTGAAAGATGAGAACCAGTTCAGGTTGATCAGAATGATGCAAGTGATAGAGGCTGGAAGGGTCATCAAGGGGAGAAATAGCAGCAGCCATTTAAGAAAGCTCAAGAAATGACTCAGGAAAGCAGGGAAAACAGAGAAAGGGCCAAGAAAATGGCGAGAGTGAGAAGAACACACCAGAGGAGAGTGCACAAGAAGCTATTCAATTGATACCATATTAAGAAAGAAAGAATGAATATCATTATAGAGAAGGGGATATATAGGGGAGGTAGTTACACGGTTACACTAACAAACTAACTGAAGCATTAATTGAAAGAAGGTGCTGTAATGGTTTTAGTTGTTATCAGCTTGGTACTGGATGTTCTTATCTTCCTTGTTAAGGCATGTTACCGTTTCTTATTTGGACTTGTTAGCTTTGCACGTATTGTCGATATCATAGTAAATTGTGACTATTAGTGTGGATACCGTGAAATTGGTTCCTTCAAGTTCATAACTAGCATTTCATTTATCTGATGGCAGGCATCAGGCAATGTCACTCTTGGTACGGTGCATAAAATTGGGCAAAGTGGAGTAACATACATTTCTAGGTAAAATTTTGTTTATGCAACATTCATGTGCATTTTCCTTCCATCTATTGCTGCATTTTTAAATTCATTATATTGATGGGAAATTGTTTTTATCCTTGTCAAAAATAAACTTCGATTGATGCATCCAGGGCATAAAATTACCTCATTCATCGAAACTTAGTGCTTCATCTACAGTTGAGAAAAATCATGAGTTGAGATAAATTGTTTTAAGGTCTAAACTTTCGCTAAATGGCTTGTTTTGTGTTTGCGAGGAAACATTTTTTGAAACACCACAGTTTTGTAAATATGAGAAAGCACATTTATGTTGATTTTTTTCTTAATTTTTATTTATTTAGGTAGTATGATTCTCATTTTTTGTGTTCCATGCCTCTTCTTTAATGGAACTCCTTCCCCTTTTAGAGTTCAAATTTCATGCTCCTTTAGCATAACTAACAACTCTGAATAATACCCAAAAATAATAATAATAAGTAAAAGAACAAATTACATTGACCTTTTTGAGGTTTGGTAAAATTCATTTCCACTTCTTTGTATTTGTAAAATTTACTTAGGGGATTCTTGAGTTTGTGAAATCGTTCCATCAACCTGCTCCAAATTTGTAAAATCATTCCACTATCCCCCTCCATCGCAAATTGTACAGTGCATTCAAGGGATGTTAGTGTCATTCAAAGAAGGAAGTCAGGGTGAATTTCACCAAACCTCACAGAAAGTCACTATAATTTGTTCTAAATAAAACTTTACAACCAAGGATAATATATTTATGTCAAGAATATTTGGGTGGTGGCCATAAATGAGAGTCAAAACAAACAATGGACTACTGGGATATGGTTGCTACTTGCTAGTTACCATGCATGTGTTGGAAAACTTTGAGATCTTGTGCACACAAAATTTAGCTGTACATAATATGCCCAATGTGTCTTCTGGACAATGTTACCAAATGCATCAACTAATCTTCTGCATCATATGTAGGAGTCTATGTTCTCATTTTCTTCTCAAATCGTGGTCCCTCTGGTTTAAGAAACATGCATACGGTACTATTTCCTGAAAATATTGGAAGAGTGACTTGGATTTTCTGCAGTGGTTCGCTTACTCATTCTGTCAAAGCACTTGACATCTCCCTCAAAATTGACACAGAATTGGCACTCAAAGTTGGAAGGCGTACTGGACGAGCTTGATGTTGGCATTCACTGTTCACTGCTTCTATTCCTTTCCTGTGCTTTCATGAAGTAACGAAATAAAATTCAAATCAAAGATATAAAGGTGTATTTCATCTGTTTATAAGAAAACTCAGCAGATGAATTACTGTTTTACTATCGATTGGCTGGATGGTGAGGCTATAAAGAGTAAGCTCTGTTATATGAGACTAAACTATAATTTAGCATGGTAGAATAACACATTGTAATAATATGAATTTTTTTACTAGCTTAGTCTAGCAGAATTGTATGGACTAAGTTTATAGAAAGGTTTTCTCCTATTATACATAGGAGTCACTATCATACGCAAATATAAAGCTGCTGGAAAGATGCTACCTGGCAATATTCTGTTTTATCTGTGGATTTTTTGTCTTCCCTTCATTTTACTTGCACGTGACAATTGCTTCTGCTAACATTTTGCATTGACTATTCATTCCAGTGAATGAAAACCTTCTGGGCCTGTTTGGAAGACTTTTATGTTTTTGTTTTCCAAAAGTGCTTTAAAGAAAAGTTTTCAAAACGGTTTTATAATACTAAAGAACAAAAACCGGCCCAAAATCTGTTTGTTTAAAGCAACACAACATCAAAAGGGGATAGGGGAGTGAGCCCCAACCGAAAAAATGGAAAGTGAAGAAAGCTGCGACTGCAGTAGACGGTGGGGCGACTGGGCTTCTCCAGCGATGTGAACGTGACTCGGTGGAGGTGCTGGTTGGACACGAGGCGGTTTGCGACCATGTTGGGTGCGTTGTACTGTTGATGGCTTCGTGATGGCAGTGGTGGCGCGAGGCGGGGGCGACGATGACCATAGCAGCCTGAGGCATTTTCTCTAAGGGAGCTTTTTCTCAAACCTTTGTGAGGTTTATTGCTTGTGAGAGAGATAGAGGAAGAGGGTTTTGTTTTCTGAAACAAAACATTTTTTAAAACTCACTTCTAGTTTTTTTTGTTTTTAAAACTTAAACTAACAAAACATGTTGCCAAATGTGTTTTCCTGTGTTTTTGTTTTTAAAAAATAAAATCTGTTTTTAAAATGGGTTGCCAAACAGGCCCTATAATATTTTCACAATAGAATAAGTATAATCCTACATTATTCTCCAAAAACATATAGTTTTTTTTTGCCCCTAGATAGCATCTTAAACCTACCACTGGTGCTACGTGTTCCCGATAATTTGTCACGATGAATGATGAACGGGTGAGCTAACCACCATGGCCTGTTTGTTATATAGGAGAGTTTTGTTTGATCTTTAGTACAAGAGAATCTATTAAATATTTGTTGGTTGTTATTTCTTTCTTTCTTTCTTTTTTCAATTCATATGACTCACTAGAAAGGTGGCTCATTTGCGAGATTTTCATCTAGTGGGGCTTCTATTCTCTTAAGAAAAGAGACTGTTTCAAAAATTAAATTCGTGACTTATAGTCCACACGTTAGTAAGTTAAATATTGCAACTAGGCTAATAACACATAGTTACATGGTTACATTGGTTATCACAATACTGATTTAAGGCGGAAAAAAAGAAATGGTGAGTTAACTCCGTGGAAAAACCTAACCAAAACAAAAATGAAAAGAAAAAAAAAAAAAAACTCTCCTCCAAATATGTCGCATACTCAAATGCTGATCATGGGTAACTGATCAATCTCTGTTCTTACCTTTATATGGTTATGATATGGTTATGAAGATTGGAGACCCATGTTTATTTTATGATTGAAGTCTTTTTGTTAAATATCCTATCTTTGGTGCATCTGATTTCCAATTGTATAGGGCCATTATTCGTACAGGTGACAGAACATCACCTACCACCATCCATGACCATTCAATCATTGAGTTCTAATCAAGGAACTAACATTAGTAATAAATCATGCTTAGCTTCATCTTTTTGGTCACTAATTCTAAATAACAAGTTCAAAATTTTCAATTTCAGGGAAAACAATTAACTTCTAGGAAGAAGCACGAGATATTGGACTTCTCAGTCATGCATGAACTCTTCCTTATCATAATTCAACGGCTTTCTTGTTTTCTACAAATTGTACTTATTATGATTAATTCTATTGAAAACCACTTGCAGGTTCACAGTTATTCACAACTATAAAAGTGCCAGCATTGGTGAACTAAATTTTACTTCACATATTTCTATTCAAGAAACTAATATATAAAAACACCCATGTAGTCTAAAAGTCGTGATTCATAAATATATCAATAATATTATTTGAACGTCCAAAAGTAAGTGTTTTATTTATACACCCATTTTATCATAGTAAATTAGATGGATGAGTATAGGTGGGTGAGACCACCATCTCATCCAATAGTGATAATATGAGTGCTCTTGGATATTCAAATATAATTATTGTAAATATATATAATTAACATCACTCTTATACTAAACTAAGCATTAGAAAGATCCTTCATTGGCAGCACCACTCGGTTCACTGTTTGGCTTCATGGATGTATCAGGAAATAACCAGTAGCTACGAAGCCACTACTAGCGGACTCCCCACTTCACTGATTGGCATAAAACTCACCCTTTTCTGCAAGTGTGGTCAATCCAAAAATAAAAATTTAGTAGGCGCAAGGCAATATTCATGTGGATATGATCTAATAGCTACAAATTCCGTAGATATTCTATAACATTATTGAAATTCAGAAATATTAGAAAATAATTTTTTTTAATGCAATGGTAATGTAAAACTTTTTATACTAATAACCAATCAAATTCTTTCATTTGCATTACCTTTTAAATAATGAGTTGTCAAAAAATATGTGTCACTTTATAATTGGACGACAGTGTTAAAAAAATTTTATATTATCAATACATCAAATTATATCCTTTAAAAAAATATTTTTAAACCCTAAACCATTTAGGATTTAAGGTTTAAGGTTATTATTGTTGCATTATAAAAAAAAATAATAGTTTTTAAACATGATAATTTTTTTTAAAAAATTAATATTAAAAACTAAATATGTAACAATGATAATGCATGCAATTGTGCCAAGAATGATATCATTTGCGGCAACCACTCTTTCATAAATCAACAGTTAGTGACAACCAATTTCTCATTAGAAAATTTATAATTTTTTCAATAAAACTTTAAAATATATAATAGCCATGGGAAGCATCATTATCTAGAGCATAACCACCAAATTGAAAAGGACACAGCAGCAGGGCTGGATTCTTATTGAAATAACTTAATTTGAAATGATTAATTAATGATCAAACTGCTGGGCATTACGCTTTCTCCTGTTGTCTTATCCAAACCCTGCTGCTTGATATGTCTGCTTTATGTAATATGAATGGAATGGCGGGTTTGGATGGCTATTGTGTGTGTGAGAGAGAGAGAGAGAGAGAGAGAACGTAGTTATTACAAATTAGATATATACAATGTAGAATCATTTAATTTCCCGGTAGAAGCTTAAAATTGACAGATATGATATAGAGGATACACAGATGACATTATAGTTAATCTTGCAAATTATTGGTTGATATGTACTATATAATGTTGCAAATTAAATGTTACAAATTATCATACAATTTATATTTCAAAGCAATGAGTCAAGACAAATATTAAATGTACTAATTAATATTGTTTCAATATATAAAATGTAACACTCATTGTACACGTGTCAATTAACAAGTTCTGTATGGCCTCAGGGTCCCCCAGGACCCACCCATATTGTCAAGTCCTAAATTTCACTAAGTCTGGATCTTACACTTTCTTAGAGGGCTATATGATAGAGATACATTTTTGGGATTAAAAGTCCTGGTGATTATTCCCCAAAGAGAAATAAGTTAAAGAGTAATTTTTAATAAATTTCATGAAACCTTTAAATATTTCGTTTTTAACCCTCAAATTTAGAAAATCTTGAAGATTTCTGGATTTGAACTAAAATCCAAAATTTGGATTTTGCCTGGTTGGAATTTTGATTTTTATGATATTTTATTTGAATCCAAATGGGGGTATTTTATTATTTACATTTATGTTTTAAAGTTAATCAAGAGTAAAATAAATGAGGACATTTTAACTTAAAATTAAGAAATAAGTGAGTATCGGAACAACGCAGACTCCATAATGATAGAAAAATGCAGAAGTTGGGCAACTGTCATCGCTATAGCAGTCCAAGACCGTTATAGCAGTCACAAGTGAATAGTGGAGGACACAGAGAATGGCTAGACTGCTATAGCGATATCAGTAGGGTAAAAACAGTGCAAAACGACGCAGTTTTATTTAATTGATACCCCACCCCCTATATAAACTCCAAACTCAGGCTTGCCACCTCCAAAACCGAAACCCTCCCTTTTCAAACCTTTCTCCACTCTCTTCCACTCAATCCAATGTCAAATCATCTTCCTTGAAGACCCAAGGTAAGTAATTGTTATTGGCTTATGTCAGTTTCTTCCATGTTATCCCTCCCCCCATCTTTGGGTTGTTATTTTTCTCTATTGTTGTCAACTGGAGTGTTCTCCCAATGTTATTAGAGTTAGATTAAAGTTCTTTAGAGATTGTTAGAGTTTAATCTAGAGTTTGTGGCTTCAATGGCAGATATTGGTGTCATTCCAAACTCCTAAGGTCAAGTTGGTGGTGTCCACATATTCCCGGTCTTAAACAGTGAATGGGTTTGACCTCTTAGCCTTAGTTTTATTATTATGAATATATTCTTGTATTATGGTTGTTGAATATAAAGTTTGAGATAAGAAAAAGTATAAGGAATGACTTTACATGATTATGTCTAGCAAGAAAAATTATGATTTATGATGATGGCAGGAGAGAAATGTTTTAGAAAACCATGGGACCATGATTGTTGTGTTGTATGCTATAGAAAATGTTTTACATATTTAAGAAAAGATTTATTTAGAAAATACGTATTGTAGCAATTTGCTATTTTATCAAACATGTTCTTATGAGTTTACAATATTGCTATGATTTTAAGAATTTAAGATTTCAAACTATATTTTAGATTTTTCGAATTGGATATTTACATATGTTGGAGAAATGATGAACAAAGTATCCTTTAGTTTCATGAAAGAAGTGTTAGTGTGAGTTCATAATTTTTATGATTATAAGCCTCAATGTTTGAACTATAGTTTTACAGTGATCAAGTTTATGAAAAGTGGTTAGCTTGAGAAATGAGAATTTAGAGTTTTAGTTTTATGGTACCAAGATGTAAGGAATTTAGTATGATTTATAGCAACTGTCAGATACATATTCTGTGGGCTTGAAATTGAAATGCCTACAAGCGGTGATCCCTTGGACTCAATTTTCATAGCTACAATTATACTAAGTCAAATTATTAGAGTTATGTGAATCCAGAACTCTCAGAGTACTAAGAATATAGGGGTTCTTGTTCACCACGAACTAAGCATCCATCCTTTAGTTTTGATTTTTGAAAAACTAGTTTAGTCGGTAAAGATAGGCAAATAGATAGTTAGTTAATGACTGTCAAGAGATAGTTAACCTTGGTATTAAGTGGTCTGTTAAAGGATAGTTTTGCCCCTAGTAGTTGCAGAAAACAGGATCTAGTTAGGTGCCCACCACTTGTTCGACAGGGATTATTATGATTTCAACAGGTGCTCTTGTCCGCCAGGAACTAAGTATAATCTTTCAGTTTATGATTTTATAGCTTTAATTAATGTATATGTATTTAATATATTCGGTATACTATTTCCTGATGCTCTACCGCACCCTTAGTTAAAATGATTTTAAGATTGTTTATGAGTTTAGAAATGCTTGTTTATGAATTTATAGAATGAAAAGTGCTTTTCTTAGGTAGCTATGTATGTAAATATACCAAATGATTTGTGATCATTGCATGTATATTGTATATATCTACTTCTTGGTTGTCCAATGTGGGTGATGGCTGAGAATCCATTCATTGAATTTGTTGACTCACCCCTCTCCCTTCCTCTCATAGTTGCAGGTGGAAATCCCATTTCTTCATCAGTTTAGTAGCCACAATGATCCCTTGGTGAGCTTTACATTGCTGTAAGGCTTAGTTTAGATTTTCATTAGTTTTAGATAGTTCCAGTAGTGTTGCAAGTAGGATCCAAGCCACACATATATTTTGAGATATTGTAGTTATTTTTAAAGTTCATGTATCTCCATAAATGTTTTTAGAGTTTAAGTATGGATTTGAAATGTGGACTATGATAAAAGATTTAGGTAATAAACTAGAGATGCATTAATAATTTTGTTTTCAAGTGTTAAACAGATTTTCAAAGATTGATTAAGAGGGCTTTAGAATTTGTATATTATTAAAGTATTTTAAATTTATAATTTCAGAAATCAGGTCCTAGATAAAGATTTGAATAAAGATTTAAACGAAGTTATGTTTTAAGAATGAATATTTTGATAAATTATGCATATAGAGAAACACATCACCCAGAAGGCTTACGTGGGGATATGGTTCCTCACATGCCAATCACGTTCTCAAGTTGAGTCAATGCATAAAATGTCGACTATTTATTTTCTCTCTCTCTCTCTCTCTCTATATATATATATATATATAGAGCCATTTAATAATAAAAAAAATTATAGTGATTGCCGTCTCTTGATACATGATGATAAGAAATGTCTTCTCAAGACCTTCTATAAAAGTAGTAAAAAATATATATTCGATGATACAGCTTTAAAATTTTTTGAGAGTTATTCCTTCTAAATTAAAAGTCTAAAACAAATTTATTAGTTTTAGTGTTTTTCATTAATTAAATTTATCTAATTACATTAAATTTTTATACATGTATTCAATTAGAAGTATATTTTCCGGTTGAAAATGCTTAAGGAAACTGCCACGTTAGCTTACGTAAACAATGTTAAAAAAGAAGAGAAGAACACTTTCCTCAACTACTATAAATGCGAACTCATTGTTAAATAATGACAGGTTTAATTTGATTTCTCTAAAAGTTTTTGCCGGCTAAAAACACAAAGTAATGATGAATTAGTAACTTGGAATCACTCCAAAAGACACATTTATAAGTAGTATATAAGCTAAATAATGCTTTGCCTTTTATTTTTAATTGTGTTACAGACATACATAAAATCAAATTAAACTAAGTAAAAAGTAAAAGTAAAACCACTGTAACAAATCATGCCAATATTCCACTCTGACCTCATATCAAATATTAAAGTAAAAAAGGAAACCTTGAGGAATAGCAAGTATAATTGGTTTTTCAAAGTTTTGTTAAAGAATTTCATTAAAAAAAAATGATGAGCTTTTTATAAACAAAGAATTAAAACTCTTCACCAGTCAACAAATGAGAAACTAATTTTTCAGAATATTAGACACTTAACTGACAACTCTTTTTAATAGTATTTTTCTATATCTGTGTGTGTCTATATATATATATATAGAGAGAGAGAGAGAGATTCAAATAAGAGAGAAGATTTATTGTGAGAGTGGGTTCAGTAAATTTTAATTATTAAATCTTATATAAATTGTTAAAATTAAAACATAAAATTATATAATTTTTTTAAATGTGCATGTGAATATATATTATTATTAATTAACTTTTAATCTTGATTATTTATGTATAATTATACAATTTATATTTTTCTCTATCACTCTCATAATTAATGACACCTCATGTGATTCTCCTATATACATATATATCTCCCGGGATCAAATCCAAAATAACATGTTTAGGTTATTCGAACTAGACCACAACCCTTTTTGCCATGTCCACTTTAAAAGAAATTGAAAATTCATTGACGGATGAGAAACTCAATAACTATAACCAAAGAGAAAGAGAAATGATTTGTGCACAAAACTTACATTCTTTTGGTAACGTCAACTTATTTTGAGAAGAAGAAAGAATACTTTAAAAAGTGTCATCTCTCAATTTTAGTTTACTGAAAAACGTAACGTAAACATATTATAATGAAAGAGATCTCCAAATAAGATCATAGTAAAATAGACACCTTAAAAGAGCATCAAACCCAAACAAATATCATCTCTTCATGCTCATAACGGATGACAACAAATTAATAATTTCTTTAGTCATTAATTTAACAGTCTATGGTCGTTTTGGTAAACGACAATTCTGCGTTTTTATTTCTACCTTATAGCAAAGGCTTTTGAACCACACTAATAACATATCAGGTAGTATACAGTATATTAATATAAATAATTTAGATAAATATCGAGATATGTAGGAAAAATAATTTATATATGGTGTTTGTATAGGTGATTTACACTAATATGATAAAATGGATAAATTTACTTGTATATGGTGTTTTAGAATCCGCCATTGGCGGATTCAATAAAAAATTATTATTTTGATGGATTCTTAGTCTGACTTTGATGGCGTAATTTTATTTTAATATTATTTTATTGAATCTACCAATGGCGGATTCAATAAAATAATATTTTTTACACTGAATTCGATGTGGATTCAGAACACAAATAGTTTTTAATTGAACCCGCCTTTGGCGGATTCTATACTGAAAACATCATATTGTGGGAAATTTTTTCAAAACATCATATTAATGTAAATACACCACTCAAAAATCATAAATCATAAGTAAATAAAAAAAGACCCAGATATGTAAGCCTTGAAACAAGATAAAGGCATGTTATTTTTTTACAAATAAATATATTATACCGTTTTGCAGTGACGATTTGAGTTTAAATTGTGATGTAAATACTAGCTAACTAAACGTAACTGTTAGACAAGAAGCAATATAATGTTATCACTACTTTACCATAAAAAAAACAAAACGAAAGAAAAATCTTATCATAACTTTTTAGAAGCCATACCTCACGTGCCCTTGAACTCTCTCCAACTCTGCTTCTGCCAACCTTCCAACGCATATGCTGGTCCAGAACCACCACCTTCTCATCGCATTCCTCAACTATTTCATGTTTGTTATTATCACTCCTTTTACTGGCCATGCACAAACCCATGATCCTCTCTCCAGCTTCAGCCTCATTTTTACTTCCTTTAATCAGCCTCTCCACCTCTGCCTTCGGAAGCCTCAGTTTCAGCCTCACCCCACCATTCTGTGACCTTTCTGTAAAAATGAGACTTGAATTCATTATCTCATACAAAGGACTAATCAAACAGTCACAATGACTAACCCATTATATATAAAACAATTCGTATATATCTGCTCATCAACTTATGCTTTTAGGGAATACGGTTCATGACACGGTATATCAGAGCCTCCATGACCAAGTGGCCTGGAGTTCGATCCGCATTCATGTGGGATAATGTTTTAGATATAAAACCATTCGAAACTAAGCTTTCGAGAGAGGTGGTTTATGACATAACCGGTAGCTAGCAAACTTAGCTGACTAATCAATATGATTAAATTAACTCTCCCATATATACCTTCCTTGGCCGTGCTGGTCTGTTTCATGGTTGTGAGGTCAGAAGCAGACCTCCGAGACAGAACAAGGCTCTCGAGCCTGTCTTTGGCACTCATGTTGATCCCGGAACGCACCCTCCTCGGCGCCGTCTCCTTCGGGAGCTCAACAAGAAAATACAGCCGCTTTGGCTGCAACTCTTGCTGTGCCTCCAAAGGCTTTGCTCTTATCCCATAATGCTTCACCGCCTCGGATTCCAGCAGAACAAGACCCGGGTGGTTCTTCAGAACTTCGCCTGCTTTCACCGGTACCTTCAGCTTGAAGGTTTCCCCATCAATTTTCATCACCTTTGTGGTCTTCTTCCCACCCAAGCTATTGCCCATTATGATGGCCTTTTCAGTTCTGTGACTGAGGCACTGAACGAGCAAGCAGAAGAAAATTAGTCTTTAATTTCAGGTAGATAATAATTAATGCGTGATAAGCAATTTAATTAGTTGTTCCCGGGAATCCTCACAAAGCAACAAATGTGTAACCTTCACGTGAGAAATGGTGGTTGCAAGACAATGACATTATTGCACGGGTGGTTGTGGAATTTAGGGGTCCATAGTCAACAAAGAGGGCATTGTTTGAAAACAGGACAAAATTTGTTGACAACAAGTACCGAAGCACAAAAGACTAAACTAAGTCGCATTTCGCTTTCTAGAGAAGAAAAATATTATAACAAACATGCTATAATAACTAATTAAAAGGCCTCGTCTCTTCCTAGTTTTTGTTTTTCAACAACCATGCCATATGCTTCAACGTGAGGCCCCAATTTGTAGAATTTAGAAACGCTGATGAGTGTTAGGTTTGGTTTTTCTGATCTCTTCGACGACGTGACTAACGGTAATCGCGGCGCGGATTAAAGGATCAACGACGTCAAAGGTTGGGGTGCATCTGATGTCTGGGTGATGTGTAGAAAGAAAAATCTGTACACATACAAGAAAGAAGTTGTTATCTACTGTTTCATTATTTGACCTGTGTTAAAAGTGTTGAAAAAATTGAGCGATAGTAATGGCTCATAAAATTTGTGTTAATAAATGGTATAAACAAAATATTCAGCTTACTCTAAGATCATTTAAAAACTTCTTAGATAGAAATTTGTATATACTCTAATAAAAAAATATTTTCTATTATTTATTATTTAATACAAGAGTTTTGTTGGTTAATATTATTTTTTACTTTATGGTAATTAATAAATACTATAGAATATATATATTGGCTCGTGGCAGACCAAGCAGGTGGATGCGAGTTGATTTTGACTTTTGGTTGTAGGTATATGTGAAAGAACCTCAATTTCACTACAAGAAGTTCCATTTTGTGAGTAGTTGAAAAGTGACAATAGTTCAAATCAGTCTTTCATTGATTAGGAATTTATTCAAATAAAATAAAGTATGTGCTGAAGATCTTCAGGACATGGGTAACCTTTGTCAAAGCCGATAAAGCTGACAATAATAGCCGAGAAAAAGTGAAATATAAGTCCTTTCAAGTTTGACTACAAACTAAATTACAAAACTGGAGTCCAAAATGATAGTCGGCTCATCTAGTTGGAATTCGTGTCATCTCAAAAGTGATCTTGTAGAAGGGTGAATTTTTCACTTTAACGGAAGTTGATCTGCTTCCATTCTTGTCTACAATGTTGCCTGAATCGAATTCATCATGGGAGACTTCCTCCCTCTCCCAATAACCTCCAGGACGAATACTGTCAGAAAATAAATAAATTAAATAATAATAATAATAATAACAGATAAAGAAGTTTATAAATTTATCCATCCGTGCTTCGAACCTTGACGCACAATGCTAACTCTCCGTACTGTGATGAGTTATCTTTTATTTTGTTTTACCTAGGTCCAGGTTTGTAATCCACATGTTTGGTTAGCATTTCACATCTCCTTAGTTAATTGTTTTTAGTCCACTTTTAATTAGACTATTATTTTCTTATTTTTTATAAACATATTTATACTTTTTGGTTAATGATTTTCGGGTACAATCAAGTATTGAGTAGTTAAGAATAAGCCGAGTCACCTTTTCATGTTGAAATAAGTTCAATTGGAAATTTATAGGTGTTAGGTACCAAAATTATTTTAGAATCTAATTAAGCCCAATGAATAGATCCATTGTTATTCATGTTAGCCGAGGAGAAGAGGAAGCTGGGTTAAAAGCAAAACTACTCAGCCGATCAAAGTGTCTTAATCAATGGAAGATTTCAATTGAAAACAAAGACACGTTGAAGTAAATCGACAATGTCATATGTGGCATTCTCACGAGCAGGAAAATAGTTCAAGTTGAAAAACGGTTACGAATATAATTTATGTGAAGATTAACTCTATAAAGGTGGTTGCCCACGTACAGTTGATGATTAATGTAGTAGTTTACAGTTGCCTTCAACCACATTTTTTAAATGTGGTTAAACGTAAATAAAAGTGTGGTCAAACACAGATCTAGGCTTCCGTTATCCTTCTTCTCCTCGGTCCAACCATTCTTGAAAGTGAGATGGAGTGTAATTTTTTAACAAGAATAAGGTCAAGTGTAATTGGAGGAATTTAACCCATTAGGCTATTCCCTGACAAGTTAAGCACATAGAGTGCTTTGAATTTCATAAGCTCTTTGGGTATTTGCCTCTCAAAATGATTGTGAAAGAAGTCTATACCAGTCAAAATATTATTTGTTTCCTGAACCTCATATGTCGACCTTTTTATGTCACTGTCACTTCATCTTGATAATATACACCTCTAAACCCACCAACCTCGAATTCAAGGTGACTAAGAATAGCTGCAACCACTGTAAGAAATTTATGCCTAAAAGAATACTTAATTTTTAATACATATAAAAAGTGTTGCTTATGCATACATAGGCAATATGTTTTTTAAATGTGTTGCTTTTAATATAGCAAATGCTACATTTTTTTTAAGTTAAAACATCATTTTTTGAAGAGTTGCAATATCAAATGTAGTCAACTATCAAAGGCAATATTTTTTAACAAAAGGGTACACTTTTAACCTAATCTATCACTTTTCATAGTGTTGCTATTGCAAGTGTAGCCAAGTATTTAAGGCAACCCTTTTGAGTAGAGAAGACAATATTTTTTAGATATCAAAGGCAACACATTTTAAAAAAAAAAGTGTTGTCTATGTGTACAAAAAGTAACATTTTTCAAATGTTTCAAAAAATAAGTGTTATTTTAGGCCAAATTTCTTGTAGTGAGCTAGATGCTCTGCAAACATCATCATTTCCCAATTTCTGAAGAATTTTCCTACTAGCTTATTAGTAAAATTGTTGAAAGCCAAATAAACAATTTGCAGCACTTTCATGGTACCCTTTGTCCCAGGACACCCAAAAGGACCATTTAATGTATCTTTTCATGCAACTAGCACGCAGAGTGTGGACATATTATTTAGCAAGCATGGGAAACCATTCACAATCTGATTGCTTCCAAGGTCTAACACCTCTAATTTCACGCAATTAGCTAGAGATTTTGGAACTATTCCATCTAATCTATTTTGTTTGAGTTCAAGTGTCCCCAGAGCACATAATGATAGGAAATATGGAATGATGGAACTCAAAAGAAGAAGAATAATGAAAGCTTGGATTTGTATTTAGCTACATTTTTATTTAACTCCAAGAGTCCTTTTATTCTGTGCTATTGATCGGGCTTTTGGGTCGACCATAAGCTTGTGACTGATTACATTTGGATCGATTCCTGGCATATCAGCTGGGGTCTAGGCAAAGAAATTAGCATTCTTTGAGAGTAAGGTGGAGAGGTTTGTAGATAAGCTTAACAAGAGGTTGGCTCCACTGAAAGTTACTTTTTCGGCCTCATCACTTATCTGGATAAGCTGTAAGTTGTCGGCCGATTGTGGACGGTTTTGGATTTCCCTTCTAGGATCCATCTCGGAGATCAAAGGGATTTGGTCAGTGTGAAACACGTTGTGTATTTGTTTAGTCTTCAGTTTATCTGTGGACTTTATCTTTAGAAATTTGTTGTAGCACGTTCTGGCTTCTCTTTGGTTGGCATGGACTACCCCTAACTTTAGATTCAGATACTGGGAATTTCATGGCCAGATAAGGTGTCAAGACTACGCCTCCTAGGGCATTAAGTGAAGGTCACCCTTGAATTATGTGATAAGGACTGTTGGCATCAACCACCAGGTACTGGAGGCCGACCATTTTTGTCAGTGGTTCCATTCTAAATGTCCTAAGCCATACATAGTTGAGTACTTTCACTCTATATCCTGTAAATCCAACCAGTTCTCCATTGTAGGGGATGAGGGAGTTTTCGGATAGTTGCATCCGTTTGAAGGTGTAATAGAAGAGTATTTCGGCTGAACTCCCCTAATCCACTAAGACTTTCCTGACCAAGAAATTTCCAGCAAGGATGGAAATTACAACATGATCATATAAATTTTCATCAATTCCTTTGAAGTCAGAGTCTGAGAAAGATATTACCGAGTTTTTGGTCTTTGGCTTTGAGGAATGTGACATTCCTTCAAGTGACATGATCACCGAGAGTGATCTTTTCCTTGCCGAGCTTGTCTCACCTCCTCTTGTAAATCCTCCAGCAATGTGGTCGATGACACCATGGATTTCGGTTTCTTCATGAGAGGGAGATCGCCTTTTTCTCTCAAGCTTTTTATGTCTTGTTGGGGACTCATTGTCTGAAGATGTTGTAGGGCTACGGCATTTGCTTCTTCTTTCTCGGCCTCGGCCTCTTTTCTTTTCTTTTTTCTTCTCATTGATAAAATGTTTTAGGTATCCTTCTCGGATAAGACGTTCAATCCTATTCTTCAAACTTTTGTATTCATCAGTTATGTGTCCTTTAGAGTTATGATACTCACAGACTTTGTTTTGGTCTGTGCCTTTTGGACCTGGCCGATGATCACCTTGGACTGGTTTTAGGAGCGAAGCACTGTATATTTCAGTCAAGATTGTACTTGCTCTTGCATTGAGTGAGGTGCAAGTAGTGAATCCTGGTTCCGAATATCCAGAGTTTTTTTTGTGCTTATGCTTGCCCTCCTTGGGTTTCTGACCTGAGTTCTCTTTATCTTATTTTTTATTGTTCTTTTCCACTGCTCTGAGCTCCTCGGCATTGATGTATCGAGAGGGCCTTTTCACAAAGTTCATGTATGGTCATCTGCCTGGTGATTACTAAGCTTTCTTTGAATGGCCCAGATCGCAGGCCGATCCTGATTTGGTGTAATTTGGCCGCTGGATTGAGGTCAGGAATTTGTGATGCCTTTTCTTGGAATCGAGTCAAATAGGCTCTTAAGGACTCATCAGGTCCTTATTTGACGTGTTCTAAGAAATCTGATGTCTTGGTGTAGATTTTGGAGGATATAAATCTATTAGTGAAAGCTTTGGCAAGATCCTTGAACCTATGAATGGAATTTGGGGGTAGAGTTGAGAATCACAGTAGCATCGATTTTTCCAGAAAAGACAGGAAAGTTCGGCAAAGGATTATGTTAGTTGCTCCATTAATAAGCATCATGGATCTGAACATTATAATGAATGATTGGGGATCTCCTGTTCCATCGTAGGGGCGAAGTGATGTTGGGAGTCTGAAATTGGCAGGTAGGTTGGTGGCCATGAGTTTTTTCTGAGAATGGTCCACAGTCTATGGTTTCAGGCTCATCATCAGATTCGGCTTGGTAGGTTGGATAATGGGAGTGTAGGGGTCTATCATTGCCAAAATCATGACTGGCATGTTCAGTATTTCCTGGGTTGGTAGCTCCTTGTTTGGGATTCTTTGAATTTTCAATCCTCAGGGATTGATTCTTTTTTTGTAGTTTGTGGAGCTGCTCAGCCATGCAATGCCTCTCTTCTTGCAATTGGTCGAGGTTGGGAGGAGGTTGGCGATTGGGGTGAGTGTTTTGACTGGAAGCGTCAGTCATGGATGATGGTTTTTTGAGGTTGTGAGTTAGGTTTGTTTACCAACCCCACGGTGGGCGCCGATGTTCTTACCTAGAAATGTGATAAGAGTATAAGTAACTCCAACGTCTGTGGAATCGAGGGTGGGGTACCTGCAAAGAACCTCCGATGCCCAAGTTAGATGGTGTGTGAGGAGTGGAAATGTGTTTGTGTGATAGAGATTATGTCAATGCCCCCTTATATAATGTGAGGTTACCCCGTGGTGTATCTGTTGTGATCTTCCTTAAGTGTAGGAGATATTCCTGTGATTTTATTGGTACCGGAGATAATAATAAGATATAATGCGGCTATGATAAGATATAAAGAGATTATGTGTGGGATTTAGGAGATACTCTCAACTAAATCCGAGATATAATCCGTAGGAGATGTTTGTGGGCCGTTAAGGAGAATCTTCCAAATTGGGCCGAGATCTGGGATCTGTATCCGAGATCTTATAGGCCCATAGGTTTTAGTCCAGTACAAATTATTAACTGCTACTTCTCCAAAATGAACACCAACAAAGTCTCCAAATTGTCTAAACTCAATTCCATTAAGTACAGGATGCTAACTTATCACACTGATCAAGGATTTTAGTTTGCACTTAACACAGTTTAATCATCTAAGTCATCCATTGTTTGTGTTAATCATTCAAGTTGACAAAAAATTGCAAGAGCCAAATCTAAAACTGTACCCACAACAAATAATGGCTCATCCAGTGGAAATTCCATCAAGCTATTAATTCCTCCATTCCTTGCTTTTGGTAGCAATATACCACTTAGGTTTCAAAACATAATGATTCTTTCTCTATTGGCTTTCCCTTTACAATGCTACTTTTTTAACCTGTAATTGTTATTGTCCCTGCTTTCTTTATGTATTGTTGGGTTCCCATGGGACATAATAGCTTCAAGTTATGTTCTAAATTCCTTCAACTTCTTCGTTTGTTTTTTGGGGTGGTATCTATTGTGAATGTTATTGCTCTCCTTCAAACAGCTATATTTTAAAAATCCTATTTTCTTATGTCATATTTGTTATATGAAATGTCAAATGTCATATTATTAACAATCGATACCTTTTGCAAAAGAAATTGTGGCTGTTGGAATATAGATTTATTGTTATAAGATTGTTCATCTTTGCAAGTTGTTACGAAATTTGTCATGCATCACATTTTCCTATCTTCTTTCCCTTCCTTAATTTGTCTTTTGATTAATTCAATTTGCACTTTTAAACAACTTCATGCATCTTATTGCAATTTTGAATTTGAATTGAAGATCTGGATAATATTTCGAATGCTTTAAATTTCAATTATTTCAATACATAAAGAAATCTTGGTTGTCAAAATTTTAAAATTTACATGAAAATAATTTGTAATAATAAATTAATCAAATATTGTGATTTGATGAATATAACAACAATCATAAATTTTCTGGTTAATTGAAACAAAAATTAAAGTTCCTATTTGTAAAATGTAAAGTTCCTATTACTATACTATTTAAAATATTTAACTTCTGTATTATATAAACTATACTTAGTTGTATTAGTACAAAAATATAAAATATGCAATGTTCCCGACAAGTTGCTAGTATTCATAAATAATTTAGCAATGCCTAATCAAAGTGCTATATTGTTATGTTTTTTTTTAATAGTACAATTTTTAAGGGTAGCTTAAAATATGTTCCCTATCTATGTATATATGTAGACTTTTATAAGTGTTCCTAAAATAAAATGCTTTAAGCCAAAAATATTGTAGTGTGGAAAAATGTGATGAGATAGTAACAAAAATGAAATCAAGGGCTAACTTGAGTCACATACATAACAACTTTAGGGACTAACATAAAGTTAATTTTGAAATTTTAAGAATCAAAATGACTCGTGTATGATTTTAAAAACTAAGAACATTTACTCTTGTTGTAATTTCAAAAATACATCATTATCTAATAATTTTGTCACATTTCTTTAAATTATTAATGTGGACTGATGCTTCAAAACATTTCTGATTTAATGGTTAAAAGTTGAGGACCATCACACAATCCAAGAGGTATATATGGGGATTAACTTAGAAGCCATTAATTTTAATATTGGATAAGCCACCAATTTTAATACCTGCTAACATAGATGAAAATGAAATATCATTTTATTAGGAAAAAATCTTAGGTGCTCTAACAGCAAGAGAATGTCCTTTTTTTTGTTTTCCATTTTGTTTTGTACTCAATCCCTCCTTTTCGTTCCATCAATCCATTGTTCTCTAGTTTTTTTTATTGCAAAACATATGTCCATTTCTTATATAAAGAACCTTTAAGTTCTTTGTTTTTAATATTGCCCCTAGTGTAATTAACTATGTTTGTTTTTCAAAAACATCGTAATCATGTAAATTTATATTTTAAAAGGGGTAATATGATCCACTAATAGATATTTTTACTATTATCAATATATATTTATTACTTTCTTGATCTATATATTTTTTATATTTTTGGACATATGCAGTGAAAAGGAAGGAGTAATTGACACATTAGTTTTATGAGAGTGGCTTTGTCTATTGACACTCCACATTTATGGTCTCGATTTACACTATCCCTAAAACACCCTTAAACTTATTTTAATAGTTAGATCTTTTTTATTTTCAAAACTAAATTGAGAATTGTGTACTAGAATCTCAATTATTATTATTATTCTTTATTTATTATTTTTATTTGTGATATTTCTAAAAGTCTTTAATTAAAAAATTATTTTAGATTTATAATATGTTACTATTTTGATGTTATAAATTTTTATTTAATAAATTTACTAATTAATATTAAACATAAAAGTAACTATAATTAAACTTCTAGTATAACACGAAAAAAGTGTGGGGTCTAGCCAGTGGGCCCCACACATGTGAAGTTTGAAGGAAAGGGGGGAGAGGAGAGAATTTTTCCATGTGAAAAAAAATACTGTGCATGCTTGAAGCAATTTCGGTGTCGAGAGTTGCACAATGAAATTTTCTCCTATAGGTATAATATGCAGATCGTGTTTACACTGCATGAGCCTCTATAAATAGAGGCGAAGAAGTAGCACAACAACACACAACAAGCAGCGAAGAACACAAGCTGCATAGAGAGAAAAAATACAGAGAATGTATTATTTTTCTGAGAGTGAGAAGAAAAAATAGAGAGTGTGAGTAAATCCCAAAGAGTGTAGGGTGTGGGTATATACACCAGGAATATTTTGGGTATCATCTCTATTACTTTTTGGTACTACAAAGTTATAGTGTTTGAATAGGAAGGTTTTCATCGGAATACACTATATTTACCTCTTGGGTTGTAGAGTGCGGAAAGGATATTTTGTAATTATCCTAAATACAGTGAAATATTTTTCAGAGTTTGTCCCATGGTTTTTTCTATGTATTTGGGGGTTTCTACGTTAAAAATTTAGTGTAAATTTCTTGATTTGGTGTCAATAGTACTGTACATGAATAATACTATTCCATAAATTGTACTATTCCATGAATAGTGACTGCGGCCCCATAGTCAATAGTGATACGTGGGTCCCACAGTAGAAAAATTTACTATTTATCACTGAAACTTATTTTGCTGCACTGCACCAATTGGTAGATTTAATTTTATCAAATTTATTTTAATGCTCATTGCCACACATTGACATTTTGATTGAGCTGTGAATCAGTCTTTGAGCCCAACAAAAAGTTCCTAACTTAAATATGATGTTTAACTTTAATTAAAAAGCATAGTAATATAAAATTCAAAAAACTTGCAAATTTAATCAAATATAAAATATAACACCTATTTTTTCAAGTCATACTTGTGTACAGATAATACAAAAACAATCCCATAAAAAAATAATTCATAAAAATTCTACAAACATTATCTACTATGATGACACGATAAAAAAAATCTTTTATTGAGCAGTACAAATATTATTGAAATCCAACAATAAATACAATGCATACACTGTAGAATTAAAACCAAATCGCATCTCAATTTGGACTTCTCCATGATGTGCCTCAGCTTTTGAAACTAACATATGGTAGCTTTCACACAACTAAGTTTTTTTAATTATATTTAATTAAATTTGAAACTTATTTGAATTTTATTTTATTACACTTCTTAATTCAATTTAAACTCCATATTTCAGTTAGTAAATTTTTATATTATTCTAAAATTTGAATTATAATTAATTTTTATGTTTAATATTAATTAATGAAATTATTAAATATAAATTTAAAACATTTGTGTAAATATCTGTTGACATTACGATACTAAGATATGCAACGCGTGATTATTGCTTCTTTTTTTTTTTATAATCAACAAGAAGACTTAGCCAAAGAAGGGCAAGCAACAAAATCCAGCAAGAGAACTAAACAAACCAAAAAGAAATAGAAGTAATTGGAAATCAAAATAAATAATCAAAGAGCACAAACCAAAATAAACACCATCTAAAACAAGTTGTGGATCCAACCATTGCTTAAAACCAGCATTGCACAGCAGCATACAAAAATCACCCAGAAAGTTAGTAATGCCTGTAAAGCCCAAAAAATAGCACCTGGAAAGCCCACAAAACAAAGAAGGTGCCAATTCCAAATGTAGAGGAAAGACAGCACCGAGGGATTTGATCTACAGACTAGCATTTGTACAAAGATCTTCAAAAAGCAAATGAGAAAAAATGCCTTATTTTACACTGCAATCTATGAGTCATTGTGCAAATCTCTAGGAAACAAAGAACTTATTGTGCAAAACACCCGGAGACAAAAAACATCCACCAAACATAATGATATTACAACCGAGAAAATGCTACAATTCTCAAAGATTACAGTCCCAATTCAGATAAAGAAAGATTAGTAGCACAAAGTCAACCTTTTATTAAGGCTCCCTACTTCCCACAACAAAATACCAGGTGAATTAAAGCAAATGCAGACAAATATTAACAATAACTCTCGTCAGTGTATCTCTCAAACTAAGAGCACATATTCACTACCAAAAACTCCCTCCAACTCACATTATCTCCCCCTCACATACACAGTCTTAAAGTGTATCACTCAAAAAGCAAACAACCACCTCCAATATACCCCAGCAATGAAGACTCCTAAATAGCTTAACCTATTATCAAGGATAGAAAACAAGAAAACTATCAATTAGCAAAATCTCACCGGTGTATCTCTCCACGTAGCTATAATCCACTCTCAAATTATCACAAATAGCTCCCCCACATAAAAAACCTCACTGTGTATCACTTATAAAACAACTTCCTCCATTACCACCAAAATGACAATGGGAAGCAAATAGCACACCAAGAATATTCACCTGAAAAACAAAAGAATATCTACAAGTAGACCAGTTAGGAATCAAATGTTAACCAAAAGTGGCATCTATGCATAAGGTTAAAAAGAAAATTTGTCTAGTTAATTTCTTCTTTTTGGAAAACAATCATGTTCCTTTGTTCCCAAATTGAGAGTAAAATGACATAGAAACAGATATTCCAACTCTTCCGCTTGTTGCCCGTGAACACACAATCAAACCAACTATTAAAATGTGATTTAGGGTCCTTTGCAATAACCCACTCAATGCCTCACCAATTATAACAGAAGGCCCAATCCTCTAAGAGAAGTCACAGAGTAAAGAACAAATGCGACAAAGATTCTTCCTTAACCCTACAGAGCACACATCTGGAATCAATACCATTGATAATGTTCAAACGAGATAAGCGATGTTTGGTATTAATTCTCCCAATTAGAATAAACCAAACCAACAACTTTGCCCTTGGTGGAACATTCTTGTGCCAAACTCTATACAAGCTAGGATCAAAATCACTATTTTCACAACATACCTAGAAATATTTGTCAACAAAAGAATGGACAAAGAACTAGTTAGAAGAGTGAAAACAACAAACTATATTATTAAGGAAATTTGGCCTTAACTGAACCTGACTGATGAGATTATTCAAATCATCCAACAAAGGTAATTCCCATTGAAAAAGATTTCTCGTCCAATTCAACTTCCATACCCATGATTCACCTAGCCACTCACCTCACTGTACAATAATTGTCTCTTTTTGTAAAGATATTGAATATAAAGAACAAATCCATCAAATTAACATTCCCAATCCACACATCCTCCCAGAACCAGGTATGACAACCATTACCAATTATTTTTCTAAATCCATCTACTACCACAGAACAAATAGAAACATCGGCCTCATCCATCCTACTTATCGCACCCTACAACCCACCCTTTGTTGACTTCATTTGATCAAAGACTGGTCTAGTACTGTCCAAGTTGTGGTAAGAACACACAACTCGTTTCCAAAAAGTATTCCCTTCCACTAAGAAGCGCCACCACCACTTAAAATCGTAGTTGTGTTTGTAATTACCAAGCTCCCAACCCTAAGACCACCCCATTTTTTAGGTTTCTGGATCACCTCCCATTTAACCAACGGGGTCACACTCCTATTACCTTTCTCACCCCCAAAAGAGTCTACTCTGAAGGGAAGTAATCTTTCTAGCAACATCTTTTGGCATTCTACAGATCCCTAAGTAATACATTGGAAGACTATTTAGAACAACTTTAATCAAAATCAATATTTTGGCCATCGAAAGCATATTGCTTTTCCACCCACTCAACTTTTTCTTTATCCTTTCAATGACTGGGGCCCAAGTACAATTCTTTCTAGGATTGGCTCCACGGGGATGCCCAAATACTTGAACGGAAGAGACACAACTTGGCATTTGAAAAGAGAGCTTACCTCATTAACCAAAATGTCATCACAATTTAATGGAACAAGGGCAGATTTACTATAATTAATAGGTAGCCTCGACATAACCCCAAAATGTTCATTAGATTTTTATTTTTATTTTTTTAGGTTCAGGATTTGGTAGTGATACTTGCTAACCTTCTTCTTGTAATGTTTTTGCTTTACTTTGGATGTTTTGACTCCATCAAGTTTGACCTCTATTAATTTTTTAAAATAATTAAAATATCATAATAGTAATGTATCATAAATATAAAATAACTTTTCAGTTTAAGACATTTAGAAATATCAAAAATAAAATTAATAAATAAAGAATGATAATAAACAATTGAAATTCTAATACACAATTCTGAATTTAGTATTGAAAATTATAAAAGGTTCTAACAATTAAAATAAGCTTAAGGGGTGTTTTAGGAATAGTACAAATAAAGGCAATAAATAAGTGTCAATAGATAAATGAGAGTGAAAATAGCTACTCCTTAATTTTATGTGTCATTATTGTCTTTTATTTTCCTTGTATTTTTAACATAATAGCTTATATGTCAATTAATACATTGAACTTAGCAAATGATTTCTTTTACTCTAAAAACACTTAAATATGTTCTAAACCTTATTATCAAAATGGTTCACGAAAAAAGCAATTATTACATACAAAGTGGAGCATGAACTACAATTACATACGTAACCATCAATATGAACTATGAATGGAAGTCCTGTTACACATCATTTTCACTTTTTTTGCCAAACTCTGCCACTCCTGAAACACTATTGTTTTCTTCATCCAACTTCAAATATTGGGTCTTGATCTCCAATATTTTCTCCTTCTCCTTGTGCACCTTTGCAATGTCATAAGAAGCATGCAGTCCCACAAGCAAGTAATAGACCACCAAAATCGCAGTCCAGATTCCAAACCTCCTGAACGAAGCCAGATCTAGTGAGCCAAGAAGGAAAATGTTTATGCCAATCGATGCTGATGGCAAGAATGGCACCAGCGGCACACCCCAAACCTTTGGCTTCTTCGCGACCGGAACTGAGAGCCAAATCCCCACTGTTCCTACAAACCAAAGAGGTATTGTTATAGTATAACCATACCACTTTGTGGTTTCGGCCCAGTATATTGCAGAGGCAACAGAGGAACCAACTATGAGAAAAATGCACAAAAAGAACTTTGCCGCATTCAACCATGTAGTCACCCCCTTGACATAATAGCGACGAACCAGTAAAGCCAATGCCACGAGTGAAAATAGGAACAAAGTGGAGATTGAAAGGAGGTTAGCTAGAACATCAAGGCTTGTGAAGAATGCAATAATTGAAGTGGCAACAAGCATAACAACCGTGGCATTAATGGGTGTCCCAGTTCTCTTATTCACTCTTGCAAGCCACAAAGGCAACAAGTGGGTCCTAGCAATGTGTGTGAGGTACCTTGCTTGACCCACTGCTCCAACAAGGAGAACACTAGTCATTCCCTTCAATGCTCCAAGTGCAACAATGTACTTAGCCCAACTCATCCCAACGGCTTCAAATGCTACAGAGAAAGCAGCATTCTCATCAACTTGGGTGTATTTTTGCATCAAGCAGAGTGTCACTGCTAGCATACAGTATATGAGTGTGGTCATCACCATGGACCCAATAAGGCCAATAGGTATGTCTCTTCCGGGGTTCTTGGTCTCCTCCGCCATTGTCGAAACGGCATCAAATCCAACATAAGCGAAGAACAGCACCGCGGCAGATTGGAAGATCCCGCGAGTCCCGAAAGGAACAAAGTCAGAGTAATTTTTGGGATTGGATTTGCTCAGGCCAGCAACTATGATGAAGAGAATGACAACAACGTGGACTATGGAGGCAATGTAATTCAAGCGTGAGGAGCCCTTTGTGCTTGTGATTGCAAAGAGGGAAATGACAATGAGAACAACGACAGCGAGTGGGTCGAGTTGGTTATAGTTATGTGCGAGGCCTCTCACTATGATGAGGAACTTGTCGGAGTCTTGGTTGCATAAGGTCGCAAAGTAAGATGTCCAAGAGCGTGCCACTGCAGCACCACCAATCATGTATTCGAGAAGAATGTTGCCTGCGGCTATAAAGGCCACGAAGTCGCCAAGCTCCACTCTGAGGTAAGCAAACGAACCACCTGAGGCAAAAAGAAAGATCTTCATTTGATCAGGAAATGCAATTTCATGCAACTTAATAGCCTATAGTATGTAGGTACACCCACAATTTTTGTGAAATGGGTACCTAAAGTGTTTGGGTGTTGAAGTAATATTGTTGATAACTTAATTGAATGTTAATACGAAATGATTAACAATATCAAGAAAAAAAATCCGTATAAACTTAATACACCTAATTTTAAAGTGAGGATATCATCTGTGATGGAAGCTTTACGTGACCTTATCATTCATAGATTTTTCAATCAAGAAGTGGGTTAAGTGTGAAGAACATAAGAAAATCTAATAAAAATAAAAATCAATATAGTGACAAAACTCATGTGAAATGATCCATCCTCCTTAAATGTACCAAGCTTATAAAGCATTGGTATATCTCGTTCAATTAAAATATAATTTTTTTATTTTTATTATTTTCTTTACAAAATCTAAAAAAAAGACAAAAATAAAAATAGTTACAAACATACCTATGTTTCTTATTCTATTATTTTATTTTTCAATTTTTTTAAATGTGGCTTGCGTGTAATTAAAACAAAAAAAAATTAAATACAAATCTAGATACCCTTTAAAATGTTGTGATTGATAAGATTGTAAGGTCCAACCATGTGAAGCAGAAAGGAGAGGAGAAATTTTCAATACGTGAACAGTAAAATACTGTTCATGCGTGAAAGAAATTTGGTGTAGATAAGAGAATTTTCAACACGTGAACAGTGAAATTAAATCATTGTTCACATGTGAAGAATTCGGTGCTGAGAGAAGTTTTTTCAACACATAAATAGTAAAAGCTTATTATGCATGAGTGAAACGCCTTCTATAAATACAGGCGAGTTTTTCAGTTTCAAACACAACCAAGCAGTGATAATTAGAGAGCTGCAAAGAGAGAAAAATATATAGAGAATATATTATTTTTCTAAGAGTGAGAGAAAAAAATAGAGAGTGTAAGTAAATCCCAGAGAGTGTAGGGTGTGACTATATATACCGGGAATATTTTGGATATTATCTCTATTACTTCTTTGTACTGCAAAATTATAGTGTTTAAATAGGAGGGTTCTCACCGGGATACATTATATTTACCTCTTAGGTTAGAGAGTGTGGAAAAGATATTTTGTAATTATCCTGAATATAGTGAAATATTTTTTGGAATTTGTCCCGCAATTTGTTCCTCCAATATTTGGAGATTTCCACGTTAAAAATTTGGTGAGCAAATTTCTTGATTTAATGTGAATAATACTATTCGTAAACAGTGATGAGCGGGCCCATATGAATAGTGATAAGCAGGTCCCACTATGAATTACTATTCATTCTGATACTTGTTTTCGTTGTGCTGTGCTGATTGGTAGATTTCATTCTATCAGGTTTATTTTGGTACTCATTGCCACATATTGACATCATTTAATTACACTGTGAATTAGTCTCTGAGTACAACAAGTGATATCAGAGTGCAAGTTGAGCTCAGGATTGTGTTATGTACATTAAATGAAGGAGAATATGAGTACAGTGATCAAGCTAATAGCAGCAAATTACTCAATCTAGAAGCTAAAAATGGTGGATATACTTTTCTATAAAGATCTATATGATCCTATAGAGAAGGGAGATACACGGCCATAAGACGTGACAGTGGAGGATATCATCTTTGATGGAAACATTACATGACCTTATATGATCCATCCTCCTTAAATGTACCAAGCTCATAAAACATTGGTATATCTCGTTCAATTAAAATATAATTTTTTATTCTTATTATTTTCTTTATAAAATCTTAAAAAAAAAAGACATAGATGAAAATAGTTACAAACATACCTATGTTTCTTATTTTATTATTTTATTTTTCAATTTTTTTAAATGTGGCTTGTGTGTAATTAAAACAAAAAAAGGTTTAAATACAAATCCAAATACCCTTTAAAATGTTGCGATTGATAAGATTGCTTATCACAATTAGATAAATACTCTGGATATATTGTATTAAAAAATGAGGGGGCGTGTTGCCGACCGTTTCTATAAATTAGCAATCTCTATGCCATTTATTTTTAAATAATTTACCGAGGCTCAAACCACTGAATACGAGGGGTGCTTGAAAGATCAGATGCATAGAAAAGAACTATAATATAATATAATTTTGTTTTAAACAAGCTCAATTTTAAGCTATCTTGTCTTAGCTTTAAAATGTTGGCTTGTCACTCATCTCAGAAACATTTATTAGTACACGAAAAATTTCCAAATGAAGAGGCATCACGGCAAGGACAAGTAAACAAAGTTACTCTGACTATGTGTGTTTGGATTGACGTTTGTGAACTTGACTTTGAATCATTATGATTTTACGATATTGATTTTGATCAAAAGTGAATTTATTATAACATGATTTATGTTTGGAAACTTTTATTTCAAAAATGAATTTAACCAAATAAATGTTGTTTGAATTATATTGATCAAAACCACTTTTGCTTGTGAAATTTATATATATATACATATATATATGCTCCAATCTTAATGTATTTTTTATTTAATTAATTTTAAATGCCAAAAGATTTCTAACGTGGGTTTACTTCAACAGAAAAATCTACATATTATCACTTTCACCTCAAGTGTAGTTTGAGGCTTAAATCCCCTTGAATTTGCTCAATTAAAGGCACCCAAACATTATGATTGCAGGGTTCAAGAAGAGCGGAGGCGCGTTTGAGATTTCAAACACGGAAACAAATACAATACAATATGATCTATGTATAAGAAAAAGGTAGAAAAAATTTCAAATCCAAAGTCTATAATTTTTCTACAGTGAGATTTCATATTTATAATTTATTTTAAGATAATTTTCAGGGATTTATTATTTGAATTTTGGGCTTTATTATTGTTGGGATTAAATATGAGAGGTGAAGTCTCGCATTAGTTGAGAGTGGACACAATTAATAGTATATAATATAGAAGAAGTCATGACTCATTGCATTAAGATTTTGAGTCAAGATATGACATCTAGTCCAATAGTGTGGTGCTCTCACTTAACTCATTAATTATAAATCTCCCTATTGGGCTTTCCCACCCAAACAATTATTGAGTTAATAATAATTATTTTATATATTTATTCTATTTAAATTTTAATATACCAATAAAGGCTGGGTGCAATAGTAGTCCAAGGTCCAAAATTTAAAGATAAGTGTCAAGAAGACATCTTACTATCTTAGTGGTGAGAGTCTGCAAAAGTACAAAACACCTTAAAAACAAAATAAAAATTAATCACTATGTTTTCAATTTACCAAATCATCAATCTTTAATTTTAAGAAAATTGTTTCTTCAACAATTCTCATTAATTGAAATATCACCAAATAAAATTTCAAACCCTATATCAAATAACTAAAACTAAAAGAGTGAAATTTAATTAAAATTTTAAAAGTAAATTACCTGCAACGGGAATTTCAACAGCAAACTCGGTGTAGCAAAAGACAGATAGCATGGCAGAGATGCCAGAGATAACATAGGACAACACAACAGCAGGCCCAACATGATTCTTAACCTCAAGCCCTGTCAGAACAAAGATGCCGGAGCCAATGACAGCGCCCATGCCGAACCACATCAGGTCCCACCACGACAGCGTCCTCTTCATCTCATGCTGGCTCTGCTTCTTGGCTTCCACCAATTCAACTTCGTCCATGGATCGGGCCATAACTCGATCCACTAATCTTAATGGGGTATGCAGGAGTGCTCTGCCATAGTTGGACAAACTCTGGAATGACTCTAGCTTAGTTCGTTGAGGCCCAGTATTATCTGTTGTTGAGCTTGAATTGCCATTAACCTCCATTCTGAGAAAAAATAAATTATGGTCCAAAACAATAAGCACTAACTTGACCAAAAAGTCATGCGAGGCACAGCGCAAATGGTTAAACTCACTGGGTGCACATAGGACAGTAATAGGATCACGAGTTCAACCCGTGGAGTCAGAGACTCCACAATACCCCCAACTTGACCCCAAAAAAAAGTTGACCAAAAAGAAAAAATCCAAAGTTTTAACTAAAATTTTTACAAAATTACATTCATAATGATTTAGAGGTCGTTTGGATGTTATTATTTCAACAAACAAAATTTTTTTTCATATTTTTTAATATATTTGGGTAAATTTAGAATCACTAAAAAAGTTTAAAAAAACTTTTTAAAAAAGGTAGAATTTTCATCTTTTAGGAAAAAAATCTATCTTATAATATAAAAAATATGTTTGATGATAAATAAAGATATTTTAGTAATATATTCAAATGTAAATTTATGTTACATTCAAATATAAAATAATTTTTTTTTTCAAAAGATCTTATTTAAAAATATTAATTCAAAAAATATATTTTTCTAAAAGAACATCCAAAGATATATAAGAAAACAGAATTTCTTTAACCGATGCCTTAACAACACTAATTAAAGAATTTAGAGTGCTGGGTTTTTGAAACTTTTAATAAAGTTAACACATTAAAAACTTTACAATTTTAGGGTCAGCTTGATTTCGAATTTTAATTTCTATTTTTTATTTTTTATTTTTAGTTTTAATTTTAATTGTGGAATACCATATTGTTTTTAATTTTTTTTATAAATTCATGAAAAATAAAAAAGAAACTAAATATTATTTTATTTTCATTACTCTTTTCACAAAATTCTAAACAAAAAAAAAAGAACGAAATTAATGTGGCATTTTTATAATTTGAAACTAAAGATTGAAAATTTAAACAGAGAATTAAAACAAAAATAAACGAAAGTTATCATTACATTTTTCAGTAAAAAATTTCACTTTTTTTTGTTAGAATTGTTATAACCACCCCCTATATATATAGACACACACACACATTATTGATCATTCATTTTATGGTTAGGCTGCATCAATATGATCGGAATTAATTAACCCTGGCCGGTTGGGAAAGAAAAAAACAAAAAAACAAAAAAGGGTCTTTGTCTCAACCTGCCACAACATAACATAATTTAATTTGCTTTTAAGAGAGTTTAATTGCTATGAACTCCTGATAGTAATCCTTTCTCATCTATTGATGTACTCCACAGTTCTTGGAACTTAGAAGTCACTCTTCATTTTGAACTTTTGAAGTTACGCACTGCATTGAAAATTAAACACAAGCACATACGATCGATACTTCCCATCCTCAAATAATTAATTTTCCAAATGATATATCATGTTAGTAGAACAAATATTGATGTCAGGAGACCTGTGGAAAAGCAACAAACTTTTTTTTTTTTGGTAAGCAGAAAAGCAACTACTCAGAACTTCTAAGACGCATTGATATCGTTTTTGACTCTGGTGTTGCATGTCAAAAAAGGGGAAAGGCCCAGGGATAAACAAGATCATCATATTTCTCTTTGCATTTGTAATTTGACTTATTCTATCATTCTATGTTCCTCACGTAATACCTGAAGAACCAAATAATAATTAAACATACTATCACCATTTTCCCCCTATTTCAAATCAAAACTCTAGGAGCCTTTTTTCTTTCCGTTCCCCCCCCCCCCCCCCCAAGGGGGGATTGTAGCCAAAAGGTAAAAGAATTATTCTTTGTACAGACAATCTATGTACTCATATTTTATAATTGAGAGGGATAAATGAACCTACTACGTTCAAGTTTCTGAATTTTTCATCCTAAATGCAGTCCTACTGAATTCTCCTTGCAATTCAGTTCCATTATGCTAGCAACCATTTTCCAGTGGAACAACAGAATATAAGATGAGTTTAATTTTAATACATTTATATTGTAAAAGAACTTTACACTATTATATAATCAAATTTCCTTTTTTGCCTGATTTTTCAAATAGTGGGGTGGAAGTTAATCATATTTACTTATATAGCATCACATGATTAAATAATTGTGTAAAACTTTTTTATACAATCAGTATTTGAAAATTAAGTTGATATAAAATAGCAGAAATACATAAACACAGATTTATAAAGAAATAAATGGTTTACCTCCTTATTCCTTGACTTCGGACCCAAATGTGAAAACCCCTAGAGGCTTCGAGGTCACACTTACACTCAATTTGGAAAGAATGAATGGAGAAAACTCAACCAAAATCTTTCCTCTCTCAATTGTATTTATAAATAGAGAATATCGAAAAAGAGGCCTTTGTTCCCTGTCCGGCAACAAGTAACCGACAAACAAGAGGATGACAAATTTAAAATAATGTCTTCCGATAGAAACAATTTAAATTTACATTTGTATATATGACATCCATAAGGTATATAAAACCAAAGAAAAATATGAAGCGGCAACCAAAGCATTAGAATGGAATCTTTTGTGTGCATCTCATTAACATAGAGCCAAAGGTGTCGCGTCTTAATCTTTATAGTTTTAAATCCAACATCCAATTTCATTCACAAGACAGCACTAGAGGAGGGAATAATAAAATCTGTACTTGGAAACAGGCAAACAGCATGAACGATCAACGAAAATTCTTAGGAAAACAGCATTAGAAGGTATGAGCTAGATTTGAACAACATTTCTTTGTTTTTAGTTACAAATTATTTAATTGATCCTTTTCTTGTTCTTCACTCTCTTCTAGAGTTGTGGCTTGAAAGATGCCTCCTCAGCATATATACTTGGACATATTAAATGTTGTCTGAAGTGAAACAAGATGTTTATAATAATTTTTTAGTGATGGTGTTGTTACATTTTCTTTCTAATCAACCTAAAAATCTTTCAAATTTAAAATTTTAATCATAATAGCATAAGTTATAATTTACACAACATCCACAACCTGTTCAATAAATTTAAGTGACGTTTCGACTGAGAAGATTTTTAAGCATACCACCTAAAACAAATTGTATGTTTTGTGGAAGCATAGTAATTATTTTGATTTCTTGAAAACAAAGATAATTGAAAGTAGGGATTTACAAGGGATAAATTGGCTAAGGGTAACCGGAACCCAAACTCAATCCAATTTTTAAATTGGGTCATTTCTTTGAATCGGCCTAAATCCAATTTGTTGTTGGTTCGAATAATGACCAATTCAAATTGGATTGGCACAACATTCAGATAATGTTCTTACCTAGAGCAACTGGCAAGGATAGACCAGTCCCAAAGGCTAGGAAAGCACTAGTGGGGTTTTCAAAAGATACTTCGACACTCAGGTGGAGTACAAGAAAATAGGAGCAGTGTCATGATCATACCTATGGACATTAAGTCTCATCGTTAAGGGATATCATGTAGATAAAATGGTAGAAGATTCATTCCCAAGTTTTTGTGTGATCCTCCAACAAGTGATAAGTAGCAAATATGTATAGAATTAGCATATATGAGTGGGATACACCATGCATTTGTGTTGGCAATAGATTGGTAGGATCTAAGTTGATTAAGGTGCAATTTTTGGAAATTCAATGGTTAGGGTTGAATCGGGAGGAGGGTCTTTTTTTAGAGTCCTCATTGTGAGGGCAACCCTTTGGGACCCTCCATTTTCCAAGCTTATTATAAGTAGGCCGATAAGAATAGCCCATAGAACTAGTCCACTACAAATAATTTATAAGAATTTAGATATTATGCACAATAAAATCATAACAAAATTAAAAAATATTTTACAAAAATATATTGAAACGAAGCATATTAGCACAAAAGTAATATTATGTTAAATAAGATGTATCAATTGAAGTATAGATATTTTAAAATTTATTACTATTTTCAATAAAAATAACTTTTACAGAAATGTTGACTCAAGATCAACTTGAAATATAATCTAAATCTCACCTTAAAAAAATGCCAAATTTTGTAATTCAAACCTGATCCAATACATTTTGGGCTGCACTGACTAGTTGGGTTGGGTCGAGTCCATGCACATTGAATTGATAGTGTTTCCGACACTTCTGCTTTGAGGACAAACCAGGGGAATATGATGAGTACATGGTTAAAACCTCATTTCAACCATGCATATAGTGTAACAGCTGGTAAGGGGGCTGTGTTCCCTTAACCGTCTTCTCCCGGGTTCAATCCTTGGAGGGATGGAAATGAAGCGTCATCTATGGCTAGAATTGTCCCCCATTCGAGCCCCACAGTACTCGAAGCCGGATTAGTCGACCTTTCAGGTCGAAAACTGGGTGGCAGACCTAAACAAAAAAAAATACTCATTTCAAACGCGCAAGTGACCACCCTCTTTGCAAGTACTAATTCTACTTAATTATAAATGCATTGTGCGCTAATATGAATGTTGCGATGCTACATATATCGTGGTATTTAATGAAATATGTGACGGTTTAGAAGCTATAATAAAAATAGTAAAAGAAAAAAAAATATAAAAATGAGGCTGAGATAAGGCTAAATATCTTGCTCTCTCTAATTAGGATAATTCACGTTACTCACAAATGTTAGACAGGGTAATCCCCGTAAATTAAATTTAAATTAAATAAGTTGAATTTCTGATTTGTAATTTATTCAGACTTTATTGGACAAAATCACAAATTTTTGTGTGCTTAATTTGTTTTTCCCTTTTAGGAACTCCATAAAAGCAAACTTGATTTGACTCATCTTACATTTTCTGATGTAATTTTTCAAGTTTGTGTTAAAGTTGGTATTGATAAATCTACCGCAAGGTTCAACTTGACCCAAATCGATGTGCACTCATTATTCATGCTCTGCAGGTTGAAAATTGACAGCAGTGCTTGAAAATTTGATAACAGATAAATAAATTCAGCTTTAATGCAAGAGGCATAGAGCAGTGATGAAGGCGTACTATGGATCAAGCTTTCATGTCATATCTCTCTCATTTTTTATTTTTTTTTAAATGACACTATACACATTGTTCTTAAACTGAAATTTTAGTATTCTATTTTAAAACTTCATTTTATTATAAAACGCAATCAATTATGAAATATAACTATATTCATTTCATTACGTTAAATATACATGTAGAAAATTCACACCCGGTTGCACAGAGTAATACAATAGTATTTAGTTTACAATATATTCTTTGGTTTTCTCGTCAATCCAAATTTGTAGTTTACACACAAATAATGAAATAATAATTATTAATTAAGGCTAGCAAAATCAATAAACACACTCATAATAACAGAGATGCCTGTAGAGCCTTCCAAGAAACCTTGATGACTTCCTCATCACTGTTTGTCTCTCTGCAAATACAGTTCAAACTCATGTGTTTTGCTACATTTGAATTAAAGAATAACAGTACTGTAATATACAGAAAAGTAGGAGAAAGAGAGCGCTTGATGCAGCTTGGAAAATTTTAAGTATTTAATTTTAATGTACTATTACTGTAAGTGTTTTTCATATTACCATTTAAGTATGTAGTGATATCTATATTATCAAAAGTATATATAACTTTAACAATAATAATTTGTAATTTATACATTAAAAATCATAGGTATAATGAATATATGATTGGTTGTCAAAGTAAAGAATTTTATGGTGACAGTATATTAAATTAAACTCATGTTTCAACTGGTACGTAAACAACACAAGTTAACTTTAACGTATGAGATTGAATTTGAAATATTTGAGATATTGCTTCTATAAAACATATATTATACTTAATTATCACATTGCTTAAAAAATTTCACAATGATATGCAATATAGTTTATATTATTTGTTTAATATTTTGTTATCTTAGAATATTTGATTGATAAGTATATTTTAAGAACTAACTTATTTAAACCTTACTCATAATCTCTAAAAACTAATAACTAAATAGAACAAATTTCTCAATATTAATTTAAAATATAAAATAACTAATGCATGATATGATGATACAGAATAAGATAAGTATTAAATTGGAGTCTCACTGAACCAGTACATAAGCATCCCCGTTAATACTTTGGCTGCATTTTAGATCAAGGTCACTTGATGAGCTTGAAGGGTCTCATCATCGAATTGTCTTCATGGTCCAATATCTACGTAAAAAAACGTGTACATGGCATTAGGAATATCCAAAAGGGTAGACAAGAAGCTTTTAATTTGAATAAAATATAAACAAAAAGGATGAGCAGAACTCATGAATTGCACCAAAACAAACACAATGCATCAATTGAATCACAGATTTAAAAGAAAACAAAATTGAATATGCAGGGCCAAATTTTTTCCTCAAAACATTAGAGATGATCAAGTGAATTTCTATTCAGTCCTTTACTTTAATTTATAAAATTAAAACATTAACAAGTTAGTACAAATGTAAATTCAAATTAATGTTTACAGTGATTCATGTTAGCATTTGCAAAATATTATCCTACAAACTAATTGATTCATTTAAATTATTTTTTGTAATTTCATGAATTAAGTTGTCGATTTTCAGGAATTAAAATGAAAATTTCAAAGATCAAAATAAATTTCTCAAAGATGATAGATGATGATTAGTTTAATACTTACATGACAATGATACAAGTACCCTGGCTCTGCCGTTGCATCAAAAGCATACGATGCATTGGTGTGTATGTAAGAAAACCTCACCACCATCTTCGTCACATACCCGGGCATTATCTTGAACACGTTCTTCCACCCCTTCTCATGAGCTGGCACCTCCAATTTCTTGCCACGTGCATAATTCTCCACGTGGCACTTCACCGCATCATTAACCCTCGTCATGCAATTCTTGAATTCATCCAAATTCACAAGCTCCGTTTGATCCAATGCCTTGAGCAAAGCCAGATGAATGTGGAGCGGGTGATTATCCCCTGTGAGATTGATCACATACCACAGCTCTGTGGACCCCTCTTTTGGGGTTTCTGTGACCGGAGCTTCAAAGGGTACCCCATTTAGGTACAAGTGAGTTGGTAAACCAGTTTTGTTGTTCGTGTACTCATACATAGTAATGTACCGTGCGTGGGACACGTTGCTTGAATCAGCTGAGGGGTACTCTAGCAATTTTTGTGGGACCCGTGACGTGTCATTCTCTGTATGGGGTAGGATGATGAATTTCATAACCTTGTTGGTTGCTTCATTCACAGGGTTACCAGATGGGTAAGGAAAAGGTGCATTGTTGGCTAGGATAGCAAAATTGGTCGTTGACTCGGAAAAGTCAACGATTACATCTGTGGTCTCAGATGGCCCCACTACGGTCTTTTTAGTGACCACAGGGTTCTCAATGTAAGCAGAATCCGATGCCACGTGGGTGAATTTCAACCCGTTGGTGAAAAAGAAGCTGAAGAATCTGGCATTACAGCCATTGATTATTCGAAACCTATACTTACGACGTCGTACAGTCAAATGTGGCCATGCTTTCCCATTCACAATGATGACATCACCAAAGTATTCCGGTTGCCATTGTGGGTGTATGGAAGGGTTGATTCCGGTGGAATTCATGTAGATGGAACCATTGGTGCGGATGCTTCGATCGATCACGATCAGTGGCCGATCGAACTCATCACCCTGGGGTAATCCAAGTGGATCCTCAATTGAAGGGTGGCGAAGGATGTAGGTCCCAACCAAGCCAGCAACAAGGTTGACTCTGGTCAACCCCATAGTATGATCATGGTAAAATAGATTTCCGGGTTGTTGGTTATTGGGATAGTGATAAGTCTTCTTGGTCCAAGTGGGTCCCGTTTCTTGAAATCCAACGGTGAACCATGAGTTTGCGTTTCCATCGCTTTGAGGTTCATGGATTCCACCGTGTAGGTGAACCACTGTGGGAACACCTATGCGTGGCATTGCCGTTGGGATTGATGGGTCCCATGGTAGTATGTGCTTTGGAGGGAGATGATTTTGCCACGTCACATAGGTGTCAACTCCAAATAGAGCCTCAATGGTTGGACCAGGGACTGATGCTGCGTTAGCGGTTAACCCGTATGCAAAAACCTGCGTTGGGCGAAGATCCCTGTGGAATTTCTGCCAAAGGAAATTAAACATTATTGTCCTCATTCATTCAGAGCATTGTTACAGCATTCTCGAACTCACCTGATCCTGTATAGTCTGGAGCTCGGGACTTGGCTAAAGTACTAAAAAGAACGATGCAAGCAAACTTAAATACAAAATATATATATATATATATATATATATCAAATTATTTCTACACATCTACTAACAACTTATTTCTGTGCAAACAAAACCTTCATATATTATTTTTTAGTTTACATGTAACAGTATAATACATCGTATATTTTATAATTATCATATACAAACAAATTAAGACCTATTGTCTTTTTCAATATATCATTGTTATATAACGTATAGTATATTAATAAAATATTGCCGAAATTTTTATATATAAGTAGAATTAGTAAATATATAATTTGAAGAGAAAATTTAAAACTACTGACAAAGAATATTTTCATATTTTCAAAAGACTTCAAATTTTCAAATCATTAAAAATTATTTTATATAATTAGTTTGGTAGAAGGTCATTAAATTTTATTTAACATAGTAAAATATTCTTAAAAAAATATTGAACATTGAATGAAAATATATAATTGCACAATATAAACTAATAATCATTTGCAATTTTTTTTTAACTTTGTGAAGATATGCTTTGTATAGCTAGGGGTGGATATAGAGGAAAAATTATATGGATGAGTTTTATTCTTATAAATTGTTTCTGTCATTTTTACTCAAACTAAACACTAAACATGCACTAGATTTTTTTTCCTGTGAAATATGATATTGAGTATACCCCTACGTAGAGGTCAATGTAAGAATGATAAAATTAGTGCTTTAGCCAAGTCTGGAGCTAGACTGTCGTTACATTGCTCATTCAATAAACTAGAGTGCCGCTGTAAAATTTATAAGAATGATATTTGCCAGGTTTGTTAGAGCTTTACAGCATTAATAAGAAAAGAGTTAATAATCAATTTTTTTAAAATTTTTATACAACTTTGAAATATTATAAAACAAAAGTAACTTAAGTCAATTAAAAAAAATTAAATCCACGTGGCTAGTAAAAAACCAAAAAACCCAACCAAATCCAATTTTTTGCTGTTTCAATTTGGTTTGGTGTTTTAGTCATTTTAATTGGGTTCGATCAAATTGGATTTGAATTCTCCTAATCAACCCGTCAAATATATAGTTAACCTCAAATTGCGATTACATGAAAAATATTTAAACTAAATTAAACATAACATGTTATAACATGTTCACATTTTAACTACTTTAATAGAATGATATGAAATATTGAAGTGGTTAATTAGGTTTAATTCAACTCCTGAACTAGATGTCTCATTTTCGAGCCCTTGGAGAATATATCGTTGAGACATAATGTCCCATCTGAGATCTCTACGGGTAGAATCAAAATCGGGCTCGTAGTAATAAGGTCCAATAAATTGTCAGCTCAAAGATGAAAAGAAAAGAAAAGAAAAAGACTTAATAACCCATTCATCTTGTAAAGTTTGTTAAATAATATTAAATTGTTTAGAGGTGTATTGTGACTTAACAAATACTCAAAGTCATAAAGCACACGAGATCGAGTGGCTATTACTTGAGGTTTCATTTAAGAAAAAATATATATAGAGAGAAATGTTTTGAATTATATAAATATTTTTTAATGACATAACTATAATCGTTGATCTTGAATAAATAACTAATCCTTAATTCTTATTACTTGATTTTAATAAGAAAATACATTTATATTTCATTCAATTTTTTACTACTTTTTCTTATATGCATTTTTATATATAGAGTACTACTATTCTTTTAAAATTAACTTCTTCTAAATTCTAGCTTTAACCATATCAAGGAATATATTGGACAAGGAACAAATGAAAGTACAAGTTAATTATGAAAGTGAGAAAAATAAATATTGATAATTTGATCTTATATAAATGATTAAGATTACAATATAAAATTAGAAGATTTTTAAGTGATTATGTGACATTAAATAATTTTTAATATTAAATATTTATCTATAATTATTATATAAGATTTCCTATACCCAATATTCTATTCTTTTGATTTATATTTCTCATCTCTCGGCCATTCTCGAGTTTCACCGTTGAATAGATTTGTGCCTTTCATGTTAAATTTTATTTTTCCTAAATCCACGCAGTGGAAGTATAAATATATACCTAAATCTTGTACTAAATCATGTAAGATTTATTTTTCTTAGGAGAGAATCATTATTGTGCTTTTGGTTTTTCGTAGTATTCTCCCATGTGATAGATGAGAGACTAACAATCACTTAGATTAAAGTTAATATTTAAACTAGACTTCTCTCAACAATATTTTTTTCTTTTTTTTTTAATCGATTCTGTCAGATCCATATACATAATATTGGGGGTTTATGCCCCTACCATAATTTAATAAATTTTTAAAAATATTGAAATATGTGTCTATACATTTTGTCTCTGATATTTTTATTATATTTAACAGCACACATTATGATAAAATATATATATATATATATATGTGTGAAACATTTTGTTGTGCTTGTGTATTATTTTTATCTCCACCACCTAAATTTTCGGTGATCAAGACCACACATGTCTAAGGTACCAGCCAAAACTCATTCTATCGAGGTCTAGATTGTGTCTAAGAGAGATCCCATGTGCTGAGAATGAAAAGACAAGGAAAGAAGATCGGATTCAACTTAACATGATTAAAAACAAATAAAGAAAAGAATGAAGCATTACCCAAAACTTGGAGAACATTCCAATTTGAAGAGATCTGGGTCTGGGAACTCCATGTACAATCTCATAGCCTAGGATTCTAGGCATATCAGGAAGCTCATCCACAAACTTCTGCAGCTTGGATGCATTTACAAGGTTATCTGAAGCTGAAGAGCAAGTAATAGCATCTAAAAGAATTAAGACAATGACTTTCAGGAGTAACATTCTCTTCATAGCTTCGTTTTCTCCTTCAATGGCTTTCAGGGAGAGCACGAGAATCGATATTTATAGGGGAGAAATGGTTTAGAATAGATTGGGCAATGGGCAAATCTTTTACGGGATGTACATAACTTTTTTTTAAAAAAAAATCACATTTGTAACTTGTCTGAGAGGAAAAAGAAAACATCATATTGTTAAGAAATTAATCCTGTTATTTAAACATCAAGTGGGATATTGAATTCAACACTTTAAGCAAAGCTTTTTTTGTCTTGGTAGTTCTTTAAGTAAAGTTTCAAATTCAAGTATTGAAAATAGAAAGAGTTAACATGAAGAGAGTTTTATTATCCCATGCTAAACCAATTTGATTATAGCCAAAGTAATTGGATTATACTAATATTTATTTTAATGCATGTGTACATTGCAATATATACTAGCTCACATATTATTGTTTGGCTTTGAACCGCTCCATTTTTTAATATTATGTTTTTGCTTTGGTTTTTTTGTTTTTGTTACAAAAAAATGCCAGTAAGGAAGGCACCCTCCTGTGCCCAAATTGAGGATTCAACTAGTTGAGGGGTTCTTCCTATACGCTAAATGCTTAGTGGGCTCAGCCAACCATATTCACACACACCTCGCTAAACGCTAAACTGAGTCAATCTAACACCATTTGAAGGGCTCATTGACATTGCCTCTCAATAGTAAGGGGTTCTTCCTATAAAAGGCTACCCACTAACCGAGGATTTCAATAGTTAGGTGGATTCAAACTTGTAACAATAGGATAGTATAGGATAGCCATATATTCCAAACTTGAAACCCAACTATTTTTGTCAATCTCAGTTGGCATGTTTTTTATATGGTTAACTGATGATATTTTTTTAAAGTACTTATAGAAGCTAAAAAAATCAACATTTATAAAGATTAAATGCATATTTTAAAATACTTATATTTAGAATGCAGAAATTAAAAATAACATATATATTAAAATGATAAAATTTAACTTTTAAAAGAATTGAAATAAGGTTTAATTATTTTGCATGCCTTTATAATTTCACTCAATTTTCAATTAAGTCCATATAGTTTAAAAGTTTGTAACTAGCCAGGTTTCTATAGTGTATAAGATTTTTTAATCAAGTTCATGCAACAATAAAAACAAAATATATATTCATAAATATTTTGTTTTCTTGAAAGAGTGAAAAGGGATATGGCAACAAAATATTCTTTTTTTTATAATGGCAGGAACTTGACAGAAAAATCTCATACATTATAAGGATATAGTTACAAATTTTTAGATTATATGGACCTAATTAAAAATTAAGTAAAACTGACAAATAGAATAATTAAACATTAAAATAAAAATTATATGTATTTACACAAATTAATGACATATATATTTAATTTCCTTAGTAACTAGTGAGTGGCCGCCAAACCAAGACTTGATCATCCTTGGTAAATTGCATAAACTGATTAACAGTTAATGCCAGGCTTTCAAAGAAAGAATTACCAAAGAGAAGGAAGAAAAAAAAATATTTAAACAAAAAGCAGAAAGCGGACGGCCATCTGAAAGAAAACAAATAAAATAGTTCTTTACCTTTCAGCTCCTTCAATATTTTACATTTAATTTTCCTTCTCACGCATTACATTTCTATCTTCTCCTTTTCTTTTAAACAATACTCCATCTGTTGTATATTATTTGTCCATTTTTTAAAATATTTTATTTTATTTTATCTATTCATTTATTAAACTAAGATAACATTAATTTTTTTTTTATCAGTTATACTCTTATTATAATTAGTGATAACTTATCTATTTTTATGCTTTCAACAGAATAATTATATTCTCTCTGTCCATAAATAATTATTTTCTAAAAAAAATTATTATCTAGAAATAATTATCCATTTAAAAAATTTAAGTAGTATTAATTATTTTTTTAATAATATCCCTATTAAATATCATTAAAGAAGAAAGGAGATATAGTGGAGGGAAAAAGAGAAAGTTAGATTATTAAAAATCATTAAGAGCAATTTAGTAAATTATTTTTAACTTTGTCTTACTTTAATATTTTTTCAATCATTTCTTTAATTCTAATGCACATTTAAAATTGGACAATTATTTAAGGAAGAAAATAGTACTTGTTAAATAGGAGCAATCTTGTCAATTAACATATTTTTACACTATTATTAATATTCATTTATTACTTTGTTAAGATGTGTGTTTTTAATTTTCAACATATAACATGCAACAGAAGGAGTACATACTTGCTAGTTAAACCTACAATCTAGTGATTAATGGGCGTAGTTGTTTTTTGTACAAAAATTGTTAGACGAGCACAATTTTAATGGCTTATCTTTATACTCATTTGTAATAAATAATTTGTGAAATCCATAGTCAGTATCTTAAATAAAGTTGATAGATCTAACTTTTAATATGAGTATATATAAAAATGAGTTGTTAAAATTGTACTTATATAAAACTTCTCCTTCCACACCTATGAGTAGGACGTCCTATATTTGACCTGGCTGCCACCCTTATTCCCCCAACTCCCTAAAAAGAATTCTAGTCTTAATTATTGTCTTTGTTAAAATAATAATAATAAATAAATAAAAATTGTTTACTTGGCCTTCTTCGTTGATTGAGTTTGCTACTTCCGATTTAGAAACTGTCAATTTTCCTATGAGTAAGAGAATAGAAGTATTTATCGTCACCAGTACTATGCACCTTTAATTTTAAGCCATTTTAAAGTCGGAGTTTATTTTTTTGGTTTGTACAATTTTTTTTTTCGGCCATAGAGCTACCGAATAATAAAATGAACTATATATTCCCCCAAAAAAACTATATAAATTTTATATATCAAGTATTTTGTTTGTGTTCTTTTTTTCTTTTTTATATGTTATCTGTTTGTGCGTATGGAAATGACAAGGCAAGTGAGGATCAAAAGAGTTAGGATTGTTTGTGGCATGATGTATTCTGGTCATTTTTGGATTTGGTGAGCAAAATTTTCACATTCATTTTCACTTCAGAATACAACTGCAAGCATAAAAAAGGACACGGAAAAGGATCTGAAATTGAAATATAGAAGTGATTTGAACTAGTGGCAGATAAGCTGTCAGAGTGTCTCGATTCCGAGAAAATCTGGAAAGATAGATAGATTAGAGAAAAAATATCATGATAAGACTAAAATGACTCGTTTTATATAATTTTTTGGACTAAAATCAGTCATTTAAGTCATTGCTACATATTTAACATTACACATTATCATTTAACTAATGAAGGGTTAATGGATATTAATAGAGGGACCAAAGTGATTCACGTAAGTAAATATCAGGAATTAAAATTATTCATTTTAAAAGTTTGAAACTAAAATATCTCACAAGAGAAATGTCAGGGACTAAATAAGCATTAACTCATCTAGAAATTAGTTAGTAAATGGTCTTCTATGAAACATCAAATCGATCCTTTAATGGCAAGTTGATCTTCAAAAAAATATATGTTGCCCAGTGCTATCTTTTATATGGATGGAAATCTTCTATCCTCAAGTGGTATTTAGATCTTTGTCCTCCCTCCCAAGCCAATTTTTTTCTTATTGTTATATGGAAAAATAAGACTAAAAGCAAATTTAAAAATTTTTAAATTACCAAATATATAGTACCTATTATCCACATGCCAATAAATGATTAGGGATAGGGAATGACACACCATTTAGGGACAAAAGATTTTCATCCCCTTTTATATATGATGCATCAAGTGATTCTTTAATGGAAAGCAATGTTAATAATTTCATATGATAAATAATTAATCAGTAAATAATCCCTTTCATCTTAATCTTAATATTTTTAATTTGATATTAATTTGGTCTTGATAAAACTTTTGAGATTAGACATTAGCAATTAAATGCACGGACAACGTCATTACAAATTTGTCTACAATACCATATCTATCTCTGAGATCAACCCCTTGACATTGTCATTAAGGTCGGATCGAGAATTTGCAAATGTAAGTCCCCCCCCCCCCCCCAAAACCCCGCCCTCACACACACATGAGAGAAACCATATTAAAGAAAAAAGGAAGAAGGACAATCAAAAATGCAAAAAAGCACAATAATAATAAGAAAAACATAGAGCCTATGGAAACATAAGAACACCATAGAAAAAGAAGACAACAATAGTGATAGATGTCGTTATTAATTCTAGAGCCTTAGTATCACTAAGGCATCATAAATTGCAATATCAATAGAAACATAAACATATAATCTATAGGGATGACAGTGGGCAAGGTGAGGGAGGGGAGTAGTCACCCACTTCTTGCCTCATATGTCTAGAATTCCCCTCATCTTCATTCCCTATGGATCCCTACCCACCCCTCCATAGGGATCCACAGACACCCTAGAAAAATCTTTACAAAATCAAGAAAACATATCTAAGAAATTTAAGTAGACTAACATTCTAAATAATTAAAAAAAGAACTTAAAAATAATAATGCAATGCCGATCCAAATCTTACAACTCATTCTTATATCATTATCATTAAATATTCAAATTTTAAATCAAGTCTCAACTATCATTAGAACATCATAATAAACAAACAACGAAATTGAGAGAGCCCGACACTAAACTTCATTAATAAAACATCATATATCTTCATAATCTTTATATTTGAGCTTTAGTTCCACTTTCACGTGCATATTTATTAATAATCAAAAGTTTGGTAGTTTCACTCCAAAAGCAACTAAATGATCACTACTTTGCACCTGAAAATTGCATTAAAAAAATTGCATTACATCGTTTACCAATTGTCCCATGATGAGTGTTGAATGGATAATTAGCATAGATAGGCTTTAATTAGATGAAATGATCACTTGATATTAATGTTTGAAGAAAAATGTTGCTTCATCGGTACAAGTTACTCCATATTCCAATGGTTGCAACATGTAGAATAGGAATGATAAGATTTAAGCTTAGCTGACCTATCTCTTGAAAATCACGACACAATAGTGAGAATTCACTTAGCTTGGGTACATGGTTCTCATTTATTGGGCATAACAATTTTCAAAAACAAAAAGTAAATCTAATAGTACCGTGCACATGCTTTCTACTTTAATTTTGGGAAACTCACCACCAACAAGTAGTAAGTGTAGAGATTATTATAGAGAACAAAATAGAACGGAAAAGCCAAACAAAAATGATGGCACATATTGCAAACCTTCAGCAACCAAGGTTGAAATCTATTAATAACTAAAAGTTTGATAGTCTCACTCCAAAAGTAACTAAATGATCACTACTTTCCACCCAAAATATATTGCACCAAAAATTGCATCAAATTGTTTGCCAATCGTCCCATGATGGGTGTTGAATTGCTAATTAGCATAGCTAGGCTATAATTAGCATACATGATAACCTGATATTAGCATTTAAAGAAAAACGTTGCTTCATGAGTGCAAGTTACACCATACTCTAATGGTTGCAACATATAGAATAAGAATGATTGCATTTAAGCCAAGCTAACCTATCACTTAAAAATCATGACGTTGTAATGAGATGCATTCACTAAGCTTGATCACATGCTTCTTATTCTTTGGACATAACAATTTTCAAGAACCTAAAGTAAATCTAACAATGTTGCCAGCACCCAATTTTAATCAAGCCACAAAAATGCCTTTTTTTAATCCAAAAAAAAATTCCTTTTTAGTCCATGCTTAAATATAAAAAAAGGGGTAAAATATAAAATAATTAAAAATAATATGTCACGACCCGACTAAGGCACGTGACCAGCACGTGAAAAATCTTATTCTCACGCAAGCCTCTAACCTGTTAACTGTCGCTACATGCATATTCTGTTCATAAAAACTTATTTGTAACAGAAATTGTCCTTTCTTCATATAATTCGCTTGTTCTTTAAACTCAACATAATTATAATGACAAAAATAATCAAATATGCAATTTCTTAATCTATCTCTAAAATCCAAAGTTATAATTCAATCTTAACATATAACATCCTTTTTTCAAAATGTTCCATAAGCTAATACCGCTAAGTTATCAAGAACAAAACATAAATATGCTATTACAGTGGGATGCAAAATACAAGATATGATCTAAGGTCTGGGACCCTGCCTGCAGTGTACTGGAGCACTCTAACCCAAACATTATATACTTCACCTACATACTCACCGATTGGAATTTATGTCTGCTGGAAGGTTCATGACAGCTACTCTATCTGTAAAAATAAGAGAAGGAAGAGAGGGGTGAGTTTTGTAACTAAAACTCAGTGAGTGAATTCCCACCTATAGCCCCCTTCGTGGGATATTAAGAACAATGCATAAAATCATGATGACACTATAACAATCTTAAAACATATATATATATATATATATATATATATATATATATATATATATATATATATATATATATATATATATATCAAAATCATCACTTTCATAAATAAGGTCAACAATACTCTAGTACAAAACAGGAGTCTGTAGTTCTGTCTAATATTTAGATGTGTATATATACATATACTCAATTCATCATGTCACAAATTCAATAACCAGATTCTCAATTTACTTTCATACCTAAAATCATGTAAGTTCATAGCATAGTAACTCTTACAGAAACAGAAAACTCTGCTTTATTCTAGTGGGTGCCAGACACGGGCATTACCACACTGAACGATCTACTACGCTCCACCAGTGCCAGACACGGGCCTCACTAGGGACCTAATGTGGACACCTAACTAGGTTCCATTCTCTGCTCTGCTTTGTGAGATTGCCCTTAGGCAATTTGGTACCAAGGTTAATGATCATGCAGCTGTTAACTTGTTGTCTGCTTCTCTATAGCTACTGTCTAATTTAAATAAACAATTAAAATCCAGTTATTTCTCTATGAGCTCTAAATTAATTTGATTCTAACAATCTGATTTTAGCATACTGGTGGCTATAAAATCATACCCAAATGGTTACTTACATGGACATTGTGATTACAAGCCTCCAGGGGTATGTAGCCATCAACTGTTTTGAATGTGATAAAGTTTCAAGCTCTAAAATCATTTAATTAATTATCTGAGGTATAGTTCAAACAATCCAGTTTTTCATAACTAGAAAACTTCATTTCATACTTTCAAACAACAAGGTCTATAAGCACAACTTTATTGCCTCTTCTAAATTGCATATCTAATATAAAACTACTTTACACAAATATAAAGCAGCTCCAAAATCCATTAAGATAATCATAAAACTTCTAACTATATATATCATCAGCTTTATATAAAATCAACACAGCAACTATGGTCCCATGAGTTTTTATCAAAACTAGGTTTCATGCTCTTAAGTCATTAGTTTACAACACAATAACCAACAGCAAATCTCAAATCCTTATACAGAAATATCTAAAATCAAGCAGTAAGTTGTATTTTTTTTTAATGAAAATAGCTTCTAATGCACAACATAGAGGTTACAGGTGCGAACCCACCCACCTGGAGGGATAAACAGTGCAGAACTAACACCAACAACACACTAAGAAGCATAACTGATAGCAGTATCTTAAAACCTTAGGAATCCAAGATTGAAGCTGGAATTGAGAAATAGTGAAAGAAATGGGGTTTTGAGATGAAAATTGCGTTTTGGAAGAGAGAACTCGAGGTTGGGGATGAGAAATGACTGTCTGAAGGTTCTGGATCCAAAATGGGGTATTTTAAGTGCTCTGATGACTGCCTGGGCGATCATAATGACCATCTGGGTAGTTTCCAGTGCAGGAAGGTGTTCTGGTATCTCCGGGGCTCTGTTTACCGCCTAGGCAGTCATGTGACTGCTGGGGCAGTCTCCAGTGAGGTGTTCTGGTGTCTTCAGGGATGGGTACTGGTATGTATTCGACTGCATTGTCTCAATACTCGCTTATTTTACTAATTTTAAGTTAATGTCCTCATTTATTTTACTCTCCATTAACTTTAAAACATAAATGTAAATAAGAGAATACCCCCCATTTGGATTCAAATAAAATATCAGAAAAATCAGAATCTCAACAAATCAAAATCTAAATTTTGAGTTTTAGTTGAAATCTGAAAATTTCACAATTTTATAAATTTGTATGCTAAAAATAGGGCATTTAAAGGTTTCAAAAAATTCATTAAAAATAATTCTTTAACTTGTTTTTCTCTAGGGAGTAATTACCAGGACTTTTGGTCCCAAAAATATGACCCTATCATATGGTTCTCCAAGGGCGTGTAAGGTGCAGACTTAGAAAAATTCAGGACTTGAACCGATAGGTAAGGATAAGTGGCACCATTTTAGCCCGAAAAATTTTCTAACTCTTTTATTTAAAATTTAGGGTATTACATAATAAAAAAAGAAAAGCTTAAAAAACCAAAAAAATTAAATCTTTCTAACAATTGTTCCTTTTTAAAAACTGATTTTATTTAGCATTTATTAATTGATTATGAGTTAATTTGTTTTCTTAATTAATTTGATTTGTTTTCTTTAATTAGTATCATAGATTAGCATCATATTAGAATCCATTAGCATCTCTTTAAATCATGGACGTTTTGCATTCATTCGGATTTGGGGGAAGGGTGTGCAATTTAATCACCATATTTAGTCATTAGGCAAGACATAGGGACTGAACACAATCACAGAGACACTATTGCACTGTGGACAGGGAGGCACTGAACATAGAGAGACTCAATGAGGCAACACTATTTCATCTTCACCAAGCAATGCCTTCATCAGCCATACCACCTATATATACATCATAGGCACCACTTTTCACTAGCACATCAACCTTTGTTATTGGTGAAAACTGCTCCAACCTTTATTTTTCCCCTTCGTTGTGTATTGGCTTACAATCTCGTGAGATCAGGCTCCAATGATCCCTTTTTATTTTGATCAAATGTCTTTTTTTTTTCTTTCCTAAAACTAACGCTTGTTTTTCTTTTTGGTCAACAACATTTGTGTATTGGTCAAGTGCTTATTTTTTATTGCTACAGGTTGCAAAGATAAAAGAAAATATGTTTAGGTTATTTTATTTTGCCAACACGTTTAGTTTGCATGTCTAGGAAATAGTTTTTTTGTTCTTTTTTTCCTTTCTTATTTAGTCTTTTACTTTGAAATGAAAGCATAAAAATAAGTTTGGTTTACATCTTGCTAACTCCTAGTTTGGTCTGTGTGGCAACCTTTCTTTTTTTTTCTATTTATTTAATTCAAATGTAAAACTATAGAATAGGTTCTATTTGTTACTTTTGATTTTGATTACATTTTCGGGTTGATTGTCGACGAATTAGTTATGTTTGAATGTTGAATTTGACCTTTTATTTTATTTTATTTTATTTGAACGTCTTTTTTTTTAATCTGTGCAATAATCAATTATTATGACTAAGAAGTCGGTACTTCCTTCTTCACTGTTGAATGGTAAGGGTTTACTGAGTAGCCTATTGCTACCTTGAATTTTATGCAAAAAATGAATTTTATCTCTTCTTTATTTGTTTGTAAATAAAATTAATCTAACACACAATTATGTTTAGAAGAACTATGTGACTTTGAGTTTCTCTTTGTACCAGAAGATATGTAGGAGCAGATATTTTCTATCAAGGCAAAACTAAACTTTCTTAAATTTGTTTTCTATTTTTGTTTTTTTTTAATTAAATTCTGTAAATTATTTTAAGGCTTTAATTCTTCTTTTAGGGGAAAATAAAATTATTAAAGTTATTGTTTAATTTGCACAATGAACTTTGGGTAACCGTTATAAGATGGATGTATTAGGGATTTAGTAGGATTAAGTTTCCATTCTGCTCTAATTATAATTAGATTCTCGAACCCAATTTTAGCTTAAAAGGACTAGTTTGCTAAATTAAAAGGGTTAAAAATTGGTGGCGACTTCATTGGAAATCATTTAAAAATTTAAAATCTTTTCTCCTTGTAGCGTCCCCTCCAAGGACGCTGTGACAGTTTAGCGACTTTATTCGGGGCTATTAGTGAGTTAAGCCTAATGAAGTGAGTTGTGCAAAAAATTATAACTTGAACCATTTTTTCCTAACCAAATTTATTTTTATCTTTTGTTTCCTTTTATTTGTAAATAATTTGCTTATCTTATGTGTAAATAATTGATTTAGTTGCCTTGTCATTAAAACCTTAGGGTAGATGACTTGTCATTTATTTTTTTGTACACTGGCTTTATTCTCACGCATATTTCACTATCACTTATCTCACATATATTTTTGGTTCTATACCCGAGCTTGTGCAACCCGAGGATTAGGTGGAGTCTCAACATCGTCACTGAGGGGCTTTATGCCCACTTGGTGTTTGGCGAGACAACACCCAGATTGTTACTGGTATCATGGATCGATCATATTGAGATGATTTATCCCTACTTATGATCCCTTCATGGACTGGGTCTCTATCCTATGGGTAGGAGTAATCTACGGATAATGGCCTTTAGAAGTCTAGACACATCCTAAAGCACCAATAGAAAGAACCTAGAGGCTGAACATTTGTCTTTTAGGACTAACCCTTTTAGGACACAAAGGAGCATCATTTTTCTTTTCTTCATCATATATTGTTCACTCATTGCATGTAAAAAAAATAATTTAGCATGTATTCACTTTCCTTCACTCTCTCTCATAACAAGCATATCATGCGAAGTTCACCCTTATCACATATTCATGCAAACACCACATTGGCATCATCCATATGAAAAAAAAATCATTTGACATTCATTGTCATGCATTTATAAAAAAAAACAGATGTATTCATGCATAGCATGCATTCATACATCTTATTTAATGCATCCAATGTATATATTAAAAATAAAGGTACACTCAACATGCATTCATGCATAAATTTTCTTTCATGTATATCCACAAATTGGTATACATTCATGTGTAGTCCACATTCATTAAAAAAAAAAAAAACCTTTTCTGTCCATAATCCAACTTCTTTTTCAGAGTTCATGGGCTTTACACATATGTCCTTTTCAAAAATTTTCAAAAAAAATTTGTTATTTTGCATTTTGCATCTTATTTTCCTAAAAACAAAAAAAAACTTGATTTTCCATTTTAAAAAATTCAAATGTTAGGTTAGTATTTCCTTTTAAATTCTTGGATATTCTTTTTACCATTGGGTCACAATACATATTTGCCTATTGTTCTTACCATAGCCCATCCACTTACCAAAAGTTAGCTTTCCAATACCCATCAACACTCATTCACAAAAAAAAAAAGTAAGCTTTTCTGAATCTATTTCCTGAGTGGAGTAACCAAAATTAAGCTTACAAATACAACATGGGAATTCCAAGACACATTATTGAATATCATTCCCCTCTAACAATGCTTGAGCTTTGGCTCTTGAACTCTATTATGTATATTTAAGCTTTGCTTCCATTTAGATGTTGTTAATTGTATTCGTTCCATTTGTTGTAAAAAGAAAAAGGAAAAATAAAAAAACTCAAAATGTGCATTTGATATCTTGTCTTGTGATTAAAATTATTGAAATTAAGCAATAATGATTTGAGATGAAGTTTGACCATATTTCTCTATCCTTAAAAAAAAAATTATCTGTTGCTACCCCATATTGAGCCTAAATTTCTTTTTGAAATAACCTTTGATAAGGATCACCTCTACATTGCGGGCTATTTTTTTAGGAAAAATAACTTCTGTCAGTTAATTGTAACATAATCTAGAGCTAAAAGTGAAGGAAAGAAATGAAGGAAAGAATCATATTTGAAGTAAGCATTTGCAAAGAAGAGGAAAAGAAAAAAAAAAGTAAAAAAAAAAAAGGAGAATGCACAAAAATAAGGAAAATGGAAAAATATGTGAATATGGATAGAATGAAAATGTGAAAATGAGGAGGTTGAAACAAGTAGTTCATTCCAAAGTGAAAGTGGTTATTTCCATAGAAAATACAATTTAACTAACACAGTTATTCTCCTAAAAAAAATGATCCATGATCTTGATTAACCTTTAAACACTTCTTTGGGCTATTAATATCCTTTCTTTCATAACCCCTATACCATTGGCCACATTATAAGTTTAAGAAAATCCATTATGATCAATGACTGCTTGCTTTTATTTTTATAAATTTTAATTCTGAGATGAGGTTTCTTTGCCAAGAGAAAGAAGGGAAGACAAAACAAATGAAAAAAAGAAGAAAAATATATTGGAATGAAGAACCATATCATCTAGATGGAAGCAAGCATTTGAACCAATGAAGAAGGAGGATATCTAATATTTGCCATTGGTAATTTCAACTTAGGGGCTAGTTGAAGATTATTGAATTATCATTTGCTCAAGTAGTGTTTGCAAGTTTAAGAGGCTTATTTCACAATAACTCATATTCATTGTCATCTTTTCAAATACCCTTCGTTTTCCACCTATTGCAAGCCCATATCACCTACCCTTGGACAATATGGACTTGAGATGTGTCACAGTGGTGAATGTTTTTGATTATTTTCAGATGAAATACAGCTCCATTTGAATTTATCAAGGTCTTTTGTAAAAGAAAAAAAAATGCTTCATTTGATAATTTGCATGGTTTATCTACATTTTAGGTATTGTGAAGCCTGGTCCATTTGCATATTTACATTCTAGGTATTATGAAGTCTAGTCCATTTCCATCTGCATCCTAGGTATTGTGAAGCCTAGCATATTTTGTATTCTAACTATTGTGAAGCCTAGCTTATTTTGCACTTTAGGTATTGAGAAGCCTAGCTCATTTTACATTCTAGGTATTGTGAAACCTGGTCTGTTTCTATTTGTACTCTAGGTATTCAGAAACCTAGTTCATTTGTATCCCAATTCATTTGCCTTCTAGATATTAAGATGCCTAGCTTATCCTTTTGAAGGCATTGTGATGCCTTCTTTATCTTTTCAAGATATTGTGACACCTCATTTTTATCCATTGTAGGTATTGTGATGTCTGCTCAACATTTTGAAAGTATTGTGATGCCTTCCCTATCCTTTTGAGATATTGGGACACCTTCCCTATCCTTTTGAGATATTTTGACACTTCATTTTTATTCATTATAGGTATTATGACGCCTATTCAACATTTTGAAGGTATTGTGGTCCTATTCTTTTAAGGTATTCTGATGCCTACTCATCTCAACTGCAATGCCGACACTTTTTAAGTATTGCAAAGCTTAGGATTGAATCGTTGTTGCCTTGTAAATTGGTTAAAAAAAAATTACTCAAACAAAATTGGTTGCTTTTTACTTTGCTTGTCCTTTTTAATTTAAAGACCAAGCAAATAGAAGATACCAGCACCCAATTTTGATTAGGCTATAAAAAATTTTCTTTAAATCAAAAAAAAAAATTCTTTTTAGTCCATGTTTAAATGTCCAAAAAGAGGATAAAAAATTTAAAAAATAAAAGCTAAAAAAACCAAAAAAATAAAATCTTTCTAAGAATTGTTCCTTTTTAAAACTGATTTTATTTAGCATTTATTAATTGATTATGACTTGATTTATTTTGTTAATTACTTTGATTTGTTTTTTTTTTATTAGTATCATATGTCAGCATCACATCAGAATCCATTAGTATCTCTTTAAATCATGGACATTTTGCATTCATTTAGATTTGGGGGAGGGGGTATGCAATTTAAGCATCATATTTAGTCTTTCGGTAGGACATATGGACTGGAGATGATCATAGAGATAGGGAGGCACTGAACATAGAGAGACTCAGTGAGCCAGCACCATTTCATCTTCACTAAGCAACGCCTTCATCAACTACACCACCACCTATATATCCATCATAGGCGCCACCTTTCATCACCACATCAACCTCCCTCAATGGCAAAAACTGCCCTGGCCTTTATTTTTCCCCTTCGTTGTGTATTGACTTGCAATATTGCGAGATTGGGTTTCAATGATCCCCTTTATTTTGATCAAATGTCTTTTTTTTTCTTTCTTAAAATTAATGCTTGTGTTTCTTTTTGGTCAACAACATTTGTGTTTTGGTCAAGTGCTTATTTTTTATTGCTATAGGTTGCAAAGGTAAAAGCATGTATGTTTAGGTTCTTTCATTGGAAGCGGCTATTGTCACTCCCAATTGTCTAATGCCACTGCTCACTAATTATTTGTATTTATAAAGTTCCTAAAATGCCATTAATATTAATAGTTAATCATTTTTTCTGTTTTATTTTCAATTAAGAATTTTAAGAGACGTAACTCAACTATCATTATCCTCCTCTTCTCATTCATCTTAGTCTTTGAGAAGAACCTTCAAACCAGAACCTAGCTCCATCACATAGCCATTGCACTTGTGGCCAACATCACTACCTCTCATTCTCATTGGCCCTAGCGACCTCCACTATTGGCAAGCAACGCTGCAGCCAGAAGCACACTGCTAGCCAACATTGCCACCTCTATTGTCAACAAGTTTGCGCTCTACCTCACCTTAGAATCTCTCGTGGATTTGTGAAGATCTAATTAATTTTTTCTTCTTGTTGAATCATGGTTTGGAATGTAATAAATGAGTTTTGGTCAATAATTTTTGTTGGGTTTCTGCATTGGAATGCTAGACTCATTTCTCATGTCATAATTGATTCCCTCAAATGGCTTCCTTCAAACAAAGTTCTTGTTGTTTCTATTATTTTTACTTCCTAGGATCTTTCTTTATGAGTTTGGTTCCACAAAAGGTATTTTCCCCCTTTTATCTAATCATGGACTTTTGTTCATAGAAAAAATAAAACTTGTGAAGAAGAGATTTCGATCTGGAAAAGGGACCTTTTATATTGGCATTTTTGGGCATTTAAGTTTCCAAGAAGAATTGGTGATGGAACTTGCTGTGAATTGAATTTGATTGATTCTGTTTGAACATGCTATTTGTTTAATGTGGTTCTAAGGAGAGATTGTTCATGTAATAACCGGTGTACACGTGTCAGTAACTACATTCTGTACGACCTCAAGGTCCCCTAGGACCCACCCATGCTGTTGGGTCCGGGATTTCGCTAAGTCTGGAGCCCTACACCTCCTTAGAGGGCTATATGTTAAAGCCACTTTCTTGGGATCAAAAGTCCCAATAATTGCTCTTTAGAGGGATATGAATTGAAGTGTGAATTTTAATGAATTTTTGGAAGCCTCTAGATGTGTCGTTTCTAGCCTCCAAGTTTAGAAAATCTCTGGAATTCTAGAATTTGAACTAAAACTCAAAAATGAGATTTTGATTGGTTGGGGTTTTGATTTTTTTGATATTTTATTTGAATTCAAATGGGGGGTATTTTCTTATTTACATTTATGTTTTAAAGTTAATGATTTAACTTAAAATACATAAATGTAAATAATCCTAACAGCAACATGTCTGCTGTTATATCAGCAAAATGTTGCTGATACAAGCTGATACCATGACAACAAGCTGTTGCTATCCTGTCGTCCACGGCTTCTTGTCTGCCGCCACTACCGCTTCTTTGTGTTGCTGTCCACAGCTGGCTGTTGGACCTTGCTGTCCACAGCTGGCTGATGATTTCAAAAGAGTAGTGAAAGTGTTTGATGACAGCAAAATGTTGCTGTCATAGAGTTCCCACAGCTGAGAATGAGTTCTCACAGCTGAGCATGAGGTTCCATAGCTGAGCATGAGCTTTCACAGCTGCACCTAAGTTTCCCACAACTGAGAATGAGTTCCTACAGCTGGGAATGAGTTCCCATAGCTGGGCATGAGTTCCCACAGCTGAGGATAAGTTTCCACAGCTGAGAATGTAATTCCACAGCTGGGAATGGGTTTCCACGGCTGGGAATGTAATTCCACAGTTATGTTAAGTTTGCCATAGCTGAGGCCTAAGTTTGTCACAGCTGAGGCCTTAAGTGTATAGTACCCATAAGTGCACAGTACCCCATCCTAAAAAAGCGAACGGAGGGGTTAAAACCTTTCCCCCTCATTTTCCTTCCTTTTCCTTGAACCAGAAACCCTCTCCTCTCTTTTTTCTCTCATTTTTTCTTCAACCCCATTCCAACCTAGCTCTTATCAATCATCAAGGTGAGTATATGTTATAAGATCTTGTCTCCATTTTTGCCATTCTTGCACATTCTTGCAGTAGGCATTTTTATTTCTCTCTTTTTGTCAAGTGGGGGTGTTCCCTTAACTTTGTTAGGGCTAGATTAGAGTTATTTAGGTGTTGATAAATTTTAATGTTGAGTTTATTGGTTATTTTAGTCGACGTGGTGCCTCCCCGTGCTCCCCAGAGCTCAGTTAGAGTTGACGTCACCCCTCCCTCCCCTCCAAGTGAGTGGGTTTGACCTGATAACCTTAGATTTCCTCATTATTGATATGTTCTTGCATTATGGTTATGTTAAATATGAAGTTAAAGACAAGACTAAGTATATGTTATGATTTTCCCTGATTATGACAAGCTAGAAAAATTGTGATTTATGATGACAGCATGAAAGAAGTGTATTTTAGAAAAACTATGGGACCATGATTGATAGGTTGTATGTTATTAAAATGTTTTATGTTCAACTCTAAGAGATTTAAGCAAGAGTATATGATTTAATAGTTATTATTTTATTAGATATGTTTTAAGAGTTTATTATATGTTATTGATTCAAGCATTGAGATTTATAAATATGATTTTAGCATATTCAGTTGACGTATGTATATATATTGGAAGAATGTTTGATAGCATATGATTTAATTTGATAAATAGAAAGGTATATTTTGGTTTTAGAGGTTTGTGATTATGAACTCTTTTATTTGAAGTATAATAGCAAAGTTATTAAGTTATGAAAATATGTCAGTTAAGAAATGGATTTAAAACTTCAGTTTTATGGTACCAAGAGGTACGGAATTCAATATGATTCTTAGCAACTGTCAGATACATATTCTGTGGGTTTGAAATCGGAATGCCTACAAGCGGTGATCCTTTGGGCTCGATTTTCATAGCCACAGTTATGCTAAAGTCATATTGTTCGAGTTATATGAGTCCAGAATTCTCAGAGTACTAAGAATTCAATATGCTCTTGTCCGCCAGGGACTGAGCACCCACCCTTTAGACTTAAATGATTTTATAAGTATCTAAATATTTTATGATTTCAAAAGTAGAGTAATTGTATAAAGTTTTAAACCCCGAGAAGAGATAGAGTAGAGTTTTAGAGAAAATTTTTACTTTATGATTTAGAGATTTGACAATAGCTATAGAGAAACAAACAGTGAGTTAACGGTTGGGAAAAATGATCGTTAACCTTGGTACCAAGTTGTCCTTAGAGGCAAACTCATAGAGCAGAAATGGAACCTAGTTAGGTGTCCGATTAGGATCCTTGCGGATCCTAGAGATTAGAAAAATTCGCTATGTCATGGTTGACATGCATAGCTAGAGAATATATCGTTATGCAATGCATAACTAGAGACCCATGTTTCTCTATTAGCATATAGTTATTTATGTCATCAAAGGTTATTTATGATTTTAGAGATTATTTGATTTACGAGTTATTACATATATGTATGGAAAATGATTTATTGCTAAAGTAAGAACTCAGATATGTGTTCCTATGAATTTGTAAATGCAGAGAGAACTTTTATATAGTTATGCCTATACATATCAAATGGTTTGTGATTTCTGCTTGTACATTAATTATTGTATCTTCTTGGTTGTCCCATGTGGGTGATGAGCGAAAGCTCATTCACTGAGTCCATTAACTCACCCCTCTCCCTTCCTTCCATAGTTGCAGGTACATGTGTTCTTCCATCTCCAGTTCTGTAGACTCAATTGCTCCCAGTGGTGAGACTTATTTTTGATACAAGGCTTATTTAGGTTTCTGTCAGTTTAGAGAGCTCCAGTAGTTTTGCAGGCAGGATCCAAGCCACGCATGTATTTTGAGATGTTATAGATAAATTCAGAGATTATGTATTTCCCTATATGTTTTAGAGCTCAAGAATGTATTTTGAAATATAGAATATGCTTAGAGATTTATGTGAAAGCTAATGATAATGAATTTATGATTCAATCTTCAAATCTTAACTAGATTCAGAGCATGACAAAAATGTTTTAGATTTATATATGTGAATATTTCAGTTTTTATGGATTTGAATATTATGTTTTAATTAGAGAAAAAGATATGGATTGTAAGAAAATTTCACTTTAAGTATGATATTACTCTATTTTTATGCATCTAGAGAGATATGTCAACCATAAGACTTACATGGGGATAAGATTTCTCACGTGCCGATCACGCTCCCAAGTCGGGTCGTGACAGTTCATCTCTTTGCTATTGAATTTGTCACTTTAGACAAAGATAGAAGAAGGCATTTGATCAAAGGCCGAGATAGAGTGCTTGTTGTTGTTATTGTTGACACTCCTGGTTCTTGTTGTTTGCTAAGACATGTTGGATGGACGTCTTGTGTGACAAATTGTTTTCCAGCTTCTGTGCACAGGCAGAGAACAAGTGGTTGTACCCAAACATGAGAAAATGAGGATGTCAATGGTTGAGTTGGGTCACAGAATTCCTAACGCTAAACATAAAAAAGAAAATTACTTATTAAGAATACTTTAAGGATATTTTAGGAAATGTATAAACATAGACATTTAATAAGGAGTGGCATTAGTCAAATAGAAGTGGCAATCTCTTTTATTTTGCCATCACGTTTAGTTTGCATGTCTAGGAAATAGTTTTTTTTTCCCTTAATCTTTTACTTTGAAATAAAAGCATAAAAATAAGGTTTGGTTTATGTGAACACCATATTTTTGTTTTCAATTATTATTATTATTATTATTATTATTATTTGTTTTGTGTGCATTTGAATTTAAATTTAATTTCAGCTGACAAAAATAAATCAAATTAAAATATTAACTGACTTAACAAAATAAATCAATTAAAATCCTAACTGACTTAATCCTAACTAACCCCAAAATCTCTCTGGTTTGCTCTCTATATAATAATTAACCACAAAAAAAAGAGATTCATTCACCATTCCCTTGCTTAGCCTCCATCACCATCATCAAATTTCCATCTTTGATTCTATTTCTCACATAACAGTCATTAATTCATCATTCTATTCCATTGAATCCATCACCACTATCATAGCCCATCACCATTATTATCATCACAACCCTCACATCAAACCACAATACTTTCATCATCAATCATAAGCCATCATCATCAATAAACCTCATTACTACCATCATCCTCATCTTGGATCTTATTTCTATCATCATTTTCATCTTAGATCTTTTTTTTTTTTTTATCATAGACACAATCATTATCAACTTTGCATAAACTTCAGAACTGCTGCAATCACCATCTCCACAAAGCCACCGCTATCACAGTAATCATCCTTAGTGCCACCACTGTGCCACTATTTCCTCATGATTTTGTTTCTTCCTTATTCCCATGTTACAGTGATCAGGCAGGTGTTTTTTTTTTTTTAATTTTAGTTTTCTTTTTATTTTAGTTTTATTTTATTTCCTTTATTTTTTTTAAAAATAATTTGTCAATTAAAATTCTTTTCACAAATAAAATCAATCAACACATTTTTTATTTTTGTTTCTTAATTAAAATTCGTTAACACATACTTATTTTCTGCAAGAACGACATGACTTTGAGTTCCTCATTGCATCAGAGGATACGTTGCCGTAACCAACAACTATCAAGCCAAAATTAGTTTTTCTCTAAATTTTATTCTCTTTTTTTAATTTAATTTAATTTTATCATATTTTTGTATGTACTTGTGACTTTTCGGGGAAAAATAAATATTATTAAGTTATAATTTAATTTGCATAATAACTATAGAGTAACCGTATTTATATGGATGTATTAGAGGTGTAGTGGAATTAAGTTTTTACTTTTCCCTAATCACAATTAGACTCCCGGACTCAAATATTTTTTAAAAGACTAGTTTTGCAAATCAAAAGGTTTTCCAAATTTTAGCCAGAATTAAAATTGATAGCGACTCCATTTTTTAAATTTATTTCTTTTCAGGAATAAATTTTTTATTGTCATTTTTGTTATGACGCCCTCTAAGTATGTTGTAACAGTTTACATTTTGCTAACTCTTAGTTTGGTCCGTGTGGCAAGCTTTCTTTTTTTTTTTTTCTATTTATTTAATTCAAATGTAAAACTGTAGAATAGGTTCTATATGTTATTTTTTATTTTGACTACATTTTTGGGTTGCGTGTTGACGAACTAGTTATGTTTGGATTGTGAATTTGACCTTTTATTTTATTTGATTTGAACATATTTTTTTTAATCCATGCAACAATCAATTATTATGACTGAAAATTCAGCATTTCTTTTATCATTGTTGAATTGTAAGGTTTATTGAGTAGTCTATTGCTATATTGAATCCTGTGCAAAAAAGGAATTTCAACTCTTTTTTTATTTATTTGTAAATAAAATTAACCTAACACAATTATTTTTAGAAGAAATATGTGACTTTGAGTTCCTGATTGCACCAGAGGATATGTAGAAGCAGATATTTTTTCTGTTAAACCATAATTAAATTTTCTTAAATTTGTTTTTCTCTTTTTGTATTTTTTTTTTATTAAACTCTGAAAAAAAAATTTAGGCTTTAATTCCTTTTTTAAGGGAAAGTAAAATTGTTAAAGTTATTGTTTAATTTGCACAATGAACGTTGGGTAATCGTCATGAGACGAACGTATTAGAGGTGCAGTAAGAATAAATTTCCATCATTTCCTAATCGTAATTAGACTCCTAAACCCAATTTTAGCTTAAAAGGACCAGTTTTACTAAATTAAAAAGGGTTTGCCAATTTTTATCACAAATAAAAATTAGTGGCGACTCCACTAAAAATCTTTTGAAAACCACTTAAAAATTTAAAATCTTTTTTTATCACGACGCCCCCTCCAAGTACGCTGTGACAAGTGCCATACACATGCTTCCTACTTTTGGGAAACTCACCACCATCAAGTAGAAGGTGTAGAGATTATTATAGAGTATAGAATAGAACAAAAAGGCCAAATGCAAACAATGACACATGTTGTAAACTTTCAGCAACCAAGGCCAAAATCTATTTATAACTAAAAGTTTGATAGTCCTACTCTAAAAGCAATCCAATGATCACTACTTTGCTACCAAAACTAAGCCTAAGATTGCATTAAATCATTTATCAATCATCCCATGGTGAGTGTTGAAATGCTAATTAGCATAGCTAAGCTATAATTAGCTGAAATGATCACCTAATATTAATGTTTGAAGAAAAAGGATGCTTAACAAGTGCAAGTTATTCCATACTCCATTGGTTGTAACATGTAAAATAGGGACGATTGGATTTAAGCCTAGCCGACCTATCCCTTGAAAATCATGATGTGGTAATGAGATGCATTCCAATAAGCTTGGGCACATGCTTCTTATTATCAAACATAATAATTTTCAAAAACAAAATGTAAATCTAATAGTGCTGCACACGAGCTTCCTACTTTGGGGAAACTCACCACCATCAAGTAGCAGATGTAGAGATTATTATAGAGAAGAGAACAGAATGAAAGGGAAACCGAAAACGATGACACATATTGAAAACATTTAGCAGACAAAGTCGAAATCAAGCAATTGCTCCAATCTTTTTGTGGGTTGGAAATCCAAAATGTGCAAACTTAATTTTAAGGGGATGAAAACATTACTGCTGCATTGGCTAAGTTCGAGATCAGCTCTGAATGTGGAATGACAGAGGAACACGTAGAAAAGGAAACACCGAGATTCTGAATGCTGCAGAAAGGAGAAAAGATGATAGTGATACTCACTACAACACCCAAATGCCTAGAACACATTTGCAACTAGGTCGTCATTGATACATTGTTAGCTTCGTAGCTTCTTCCATGAAACAAAATGAAATGTAACAATGGAGCAATGAATGACCTAAGAAGAAGCTTGCATGTATAAAATATGCTGTAGGTTTAGCAGCTTCAAATAAGATCTTATATGTTACAAAAAAGAAAAAAAAAAAAGAATACAACCCACTATTACAGTCTCAATCAATGGGATGATGATTTTAAACATTTGTTTTATCATGTTTAAATAGAATAACTATCACTGCCTAAACTCACTAAATTTAAATAGATTGATTTTAAACATTTGATAGGATGATGATTTAGAACCATGTGCTTCATTTTCTTTTCAAATCCAAATGGTGACCATGTGATTTCCATTTTGGTACTTCTTTACCAGGTGCTGATTGTTGGGCATTCCACTTTCCAAATCTGAGAGGAAAAAGTTAAACAAGTCCAAAGTTTTCCAAGATATGTGAGTGCCTCATTTCTTTAATAATTTTAGCACCATGGTTCACTATAATATATTATTATTATTATTACGTGAGTTATTTTCAAATAAAAAAGCTTGGAAACTTTAAGTTTGGTGGACTAAGATATATAATGAAAATGTATCTTATTATTTGAATTTGAAATGTGGTTTAATATTTCCAAAGTTTAGGGAAGAAGTTATAAACCAAATGAAAACTGATCGATGTTAATGTTACATCAAGACATTAAGTGCTTTAACAAGGAGTATTCATTGTTCTTTCATAGAAAATGCAAATGTTGGTTGTCTTACATTAACCCAATTCATTTTTCTCTTTTGTTATTGTAGTTTGAAATTTCTTATATGCTTTTTTCAAGCATTTTGTAGATGAGTTGAACAAGCTTCACTTCAGACAATGATTTTCTAGAGCATGTGGTTATAATACTACGTAGTACTTATATGAATTTGTCTTAAGCTTAAATAATAGACACTATGTTACCATGTTAGCATAGCAAGGCTTTTTCTATGCTAATTTTGTTTAAATTTATCATTTTATTGTGTAGTTTTTATATTCTTCATGCCTTGATGCCTTCTTGGTTTCCTATTTTAAAATGTAGATATTTTGAGCTTCACTTTTTTTTTTTTGGGGGATTATCTCATATTTGTACACTTACTAAATATCAAAACTATTTATTTTGTATTGAGTAAGGGATGATATTCCAATTGTGTTTATATCCTGATATTTGTATCTCAATAGCAATTGTTGTCAACTTCCACCATATATATACACATACGACTACGTCTTTAATATATACATTATTGCAGATTCTTCTAGGATAACAAACTGACCATATCACCAATTCAAGTGTTTCACTGTATGCAAGTGTGTGTCGGAAGTTGTGAACCTCTTTTTTATATTTTTCTATGTGAAAGCTTAACCTGAAATAACTCAAATTCTAGCACATCGATCAATGTTAATCAAGGGGAAAGTTGTGATTCCTGTTTTTCAGAATTCATGTCAGATAAAGCTAGAAAAACAAAAAGCTATTTAACTTTTTCCATGTAAAATAAATGAAAGCAAGCTTTTCAAATTTTCTAAGTAGTTTGTTCTTTCCTTATTACTTATTTATGGATGATTTAAGTCTTGGATTTGTATGGTTTTATGATTTGTTAATAGTTGTATCATTTGTTTGGATAGGACTAAAGTTAATATTTTACATTGATGATAAATATTATTTAAGCAACGGAATGAAATATACCATTATTTTCAAAATGTTGATCCAAAGCAAACTTACTACTTATCAATGGAGTTCCTTCAAGGTCGAGCTTTGACCAATGCTATTGGAAATCTGTCTATCTAAGCATTGAATTTTTTTCCTTTTGAAATTATCAATATACCTTTAAGGCGGATATCCTCACAGGGCATAGAGCATAATTCTCATCCCTATCCCCACAAGAAAAAATCTTCACATTTGGATCCTTATCTATAGGTATCCCCATTGATATCTCCATGCATGGATCTTCATTGCCAAACCTAGTCATTTCCTATCTGTTAGGGCGGAGGAGTCTAACAGGGGAAGATACAACCAACCACTCTTCCCAGCACCCGCAGTCCATGCCTTTCTAGGGGAAGATACAAACAATGGGCTAAGTGAGAATGTCAAACACCAGGTCGGATGTCACATCTTGATCCAAAACCTTAAGGCAATGAGTCATAGCTTCTCCCATATTATATACTACTCACTTATTCTATTCTTAACCAATGTGGAACTTCACCTCTTACACTTAACCCCAACACTATCATTCCATTGTCTAACTAGCACTAAATTACTTTCCAATGCCTTTAGATAAACCAGAAACTTCTCATACCAACATCTAGTTCAAAAGGCAAAGCCTAATCATTAGATTTTTTTTTTTAGCACAAAAGATAGCAAGTTTTCTTTTTCAAAAAACAAAACAAAGGGCCAATTGGGTGAATAGGTTCAATTTGGCTAATTCAACGTGTGTTGAGAAAAATTGTACCTGTTTTTTTCCAGTTTCAAAAGTTTTATTGTTTAGAAGTGGCACTACTAAAAATTCACATAACATACACGAAAAATAAAGAAGGGTTTTATTCTATCTCTATTTCATATGGGAGTATAAATGGAAAATGGGAAATAGGAAAATAGAGCATAATTGTTACAAATGGAAATTACAGACAGATTTTGAAAGAAAATTTTTTTCTTTCACAAAACATACAGACGAGTTCTTATTTAATTTAATGATTTTAAATAAATCAAACATATTACAACGAAAGAATTCATCCGTAATTTGAAAATGGGCCCATTATTGAAGGAACAATATGTTTTTTATGTGAAAATGCGTGGATGCAAAATACATCTGTAAATTGAATTTCAAGGCACGTGATTAATGAATATATACAGAAAAATTTATCTCTATTTTGTATTTTGGGATACATGTCATTGCGCCTCTTAGTCTTATAGATAGAAATATAATCTTTAAGTGTATGAAATGTTGTGTTTCATTAAACATGTTAAAATCCATCTATAATGAGAAAACTATAGTTCAAAACGCGGACGCCCTCTTCTTCTCTTTTTCTGTTTTACTAACCTTTTTTTTTGGTGAATTCCGTTGCTCAAAGTTATTTTTTAATATGGAGGATTGAAGAGAGTACATTTGGAGCACTGGTGCTTTGTTCAATGATGGTGGAGACAGCTCTGATGGCAATGACAACTAGGAAGCGAGGAAGGAGCGAGAGAGGGTGGCGACATAGGAGTCGCTAGTGGTGGTGTTGGGAGGGCGGGGTTGTTGGAAACGACGAAGGCGGTGATGGTAGAGTTGAGTGAGTTTTTATTGTTAATATTATTTTTTATTTATAGACAGATTTTTTTATATGTAACGTTACAAACGGATTATTCCGTGTGTAATTGTCCAATTTTTGCATGATTTTTTTTAGCCCATTATAGATGAGTTTTAAAACCTATTTGTAAAACATTCTGATATAGAAAAATCCATCAAAAATTAGTATCAAATCCATCTATAATTCCATTTTTATTGTGTGAATTTCTTGTAGTATGACTATATTGACTCGAATAATGAATTAATGCTTATTCTAGCTAATGAAATTATACTCGTGTGTCATTTTAGTTCTTGAAATTTAAAAATGCAAGTCATGTCCGAAGTGTTAAGTGACATCACAAGTCTTGAAATTATTACTTCATCAGTTAAACATCTTATGTGTACCTTTAAGTGTTAAGTGACACCGAGGAGTACCATGTGTCATCTGATGTGGTATGAAGACTTAAATTACTTATTTTGGTGTCTAAATTAAGTACACAAAATGAGTCATTATTACCACAGTCTTTATAATAAAATGATTTATTTTGTATAATTTCAATACCAAAATGAGTCATAATAAAATTACTTATTTAGTGTAATTTCAATATCAAAATGAATCATTTAAATCTTCACACCACATCTAATGGCACGATATGTCTAACTATCACTAAATGTCATACATCATCATTTAACTGGCGAAATGTTAACAAATATCAACAGGAGGACAAAAGTGACTCATTTGTAGAGTCAAGGACCAGTTTCACTCATTTTAAATTTCATGAACTAAAATAATTCACGAGTATAACTTAATGAACACATTAATTCCTTGGATATTGGTTTTTGATTCAGTTAGTCCAATCCGATTATCTTAACCACATAACAAACCTGCTTTTCTTTCCTCAATTTTTATACTCAAAACCATTCAATTTCATTTTCAGGAGTTTGAACTTGCTATCAAAGGTTATGGCAGTTGCTACGTCACTTTAGGGCTTCAGAACGGACACATATATTATTTATGTATATATAGTTGATGTTGCCGAAAAGAAAATAAGGTATTGAAGAACAAGCTAATAGCATATGGTGGCCAAACAGAATATCCAAGTTATGAGTTGATGTGGAAATTGATCCATTGCACACAAAACATACTTTATAGGGTCGAAGCATAAGCTAATGACATGAGATAACTGAAGGGAATAGTAAATCATGAGATATAACAATTGTGAAGACTTCAAGAGAGCTGATGTGCGGTTCCACAGCACGCAATACAAACTTTATCTAGACTACATTAATCATGTAGAATTAGGGTGCATATTTCCTAAGTACAACTATTCCGTGTATGTATATGAACCACCATTGTGATTAATGTCCAATGCTATTTCCAACATAAATATAAGAGAATATTCTGTTTTCCTCTTTACAGATTCCAACAGGCCATGCTCATGGCTAGGGTTTTTTGGTGAAAGGGCATGTAAGAGATATAATAAGGTCATTCATGTTCCTAAATCTAATGGTTTAATGCGAGAGAATGTATGACATGGTATCAAGTCCAATATCAATTTAATTTATAAGATTTCTCAGAAACATACTATCGAAATCGCTTGCCTCTATTGAGTTTTATGACAGATAGTCCATACCTCAATTCAACTGTTAGTATCAGAAGCAATATATCACCAAAAGGAGGAACACATTTTTGTATACGATCTTTTAAGTAATAGTTACAACTTATTTACAAAATCACTATTCCTAGATAGATAAGTGTTTCTAATGAAACAAAAAATAAATAATAGAGGAATAACCAGCAAGCAGAATGTAACTACAATGAAAATTGCACCTAATCTTGGGTGGTGGAAACTTCAGCATTTACAAAGGCCTCAAACATATAACTTTATTATATCCGTCATCCTACACTGAATGATCAATAGTCGAGCACCGAATTGTACCTTCATCATAATATGGTAAATGCAGGCTGGAACTCGCAAGTCTTATCCATTTACCCCACAAATATACCATCCCCAGTTTCTCTTATGTTGGAATACTTCAGATTGGGAACTACCAAGGTTGCACCCGTGCTCCATCCAAACTATTTTGAATAGGAAAAGTTCCTACAGTCCAAAATTCATTATTCTTGTTTTGTGTAAATGAACTGCTTCTGTGATCATCCTCCTCAGCCTCAAAATCTACGTCTTCAAATAATTCCTCAAAACCATCATCATAACCATCTTTAAAGTTATCAAACACAAAATTGTCACCACAATCAACATCGCTGTCATCTTCATTATTTTCATCAGTATCACTTACACCACTGAGATCTTTTCCGATCCTACCCTTTCTTCTCTCTCTTCTCATTCTCTTGGATTCCCTAGCCAAGTCCATCCATTTATTTTGTAAGATCAAAACTTCATCCTTCTCCAGTAACTCACCCTTTTCACCATACCCCTCTACAAGGAAAACTGAGTCCCGCTGCCCTTTCAAACTCACGTAAAATAATTCTGGGTGCCTTAGAATCATCCCTCTCAACTTGTTTGAGAGACCAAACTCCTTTCTGAAATGGGTCAAGTGGTCAATTAAAGTCCTCTTTTCAATTGTCATCCCAAGAACCTCCCTTATGAGAGCACAAGATCTCTTTTCTGCCTCAATTGATTTCTTGGCCAAAGCCTCAGCAGGGTTCCTATAAGGGCACACTTCTGGCATTTCTTCAAATTTTAACAAGAAATCCTGGTGACGTCTCTTTAAATTAAGTCCCTTTCTAAGTCTCAATTGCTTGAACTTCAAAGGCCGCTCAACTATTAAATCAGGAGAGTGGAATGCAGGAGGTGGTAAAGGTTTTGCCAAGTTTATGTCCCAAGATACAAGCTCAAGTGCACGACCATAGGAAGTCTCAACAATCTTGAATTTGTCAGGATAATCATTGCACAAGCGGGATCTAAAATTAGGAGGGAGACCAAGATCAGGAGCAAGGTGAACCAACTTTGATAGGAGTAATCGGTGGTTTGAAGATAGCATAAGAAGTTTCTGGAGCTTGGTTGCCAAAGTGGTGGAAACAGATGATTTAAGATTGACTTCCTCAGCAGCAAGGGCAGCTGCAGCAGGAGTTAAACGAACACAGAGTTGAGGATACAACTTTGTTGCATTGAGTGGCTTGGGTGGCCATGGGATAGTGAAGAGTTCAAAAATAGAGGGATACCGATGGATCATACCAAGTAGGAAACGAGGCTTAGAAATAGTAAGATAAGGCCGGCATTTTGAGAGAATGTGAAGTGGGAGATAGTGCTTCGGTTTAGAAAGAAGTAAAGTTTTCAGCTTTTGAACAAACCGAGTCTTATTCTTCATAACAACATGCCTATCTAGGGTACGGTCACGTACAAGTTTGAGTGAGGAACAAGAAATTAAAATGCAGACATTATTGAGGTAGTTATGGTTTTTTGGTTTTCCGTTGACAGAACAAGACAAAGGAGCTGTCCCAGGAAGAAAGCTGGAACCTACATAAGTGACTGGCCTGTTATTGCAGAATGATAAAGGAAGGCACAATGCCATTTTTTTGGGCTTTAAGCACCCACACCTAACCTGAAAATGAAGAAAAGAAAATCAAAAAGAAGAGAAGAAAAACTTGCAGAGATAGAATACCAGGCCTGACTGAACTAATTTACATCACATTCAACGTTGGTTTCCTATCATGTTGAATCTCACAAGGAGGTTCCTCACCCAATTGCACAACATGTTTAATTAGAAGGATATTTGTTTCTACTTGACAAAAATTTGATGGTCAACACACCCTAAAGTCAGGACTTCACTCCTTGAGATGCAGAGTTACAGTAATATGAAGAATAAATAAGAACATCAGACCTTCCTGTATAATCAATTTATCATATGCCATATGCATAACCAGTCAACTCTGCATATTAGGAGTGTAGTTTTTTAATTTCAAGGATTTTCTAAGGTGAGAGTCCTATAAAATAGGGACATGTTTCTTTCTAATTAAAACTGCTTCTGTGTAATTGTGTCAACAAATTTGTTATCAGAGATTCAATATGACATTTGAAGTATAAAGCCCATGCAATTAATCCTACGGACATCCAATTATTCCAGTAATCTTACCACAATTATCAAGATGTAGTTACACAAATCAATTCATAACATTAGCAATGTTTGAGTATTTAAGGAAACAAATCAATACACGCAATATGCTAGTCATGAATATGTCAAATAGACGACAAGGTCTCACAGAAAACTAAACCAGCAAGGCAGCTCCAGGACGCCGTCAGTCCCATACAGCCAAAAAGACTGCAGCAGGACAATGGGTAACACTGTAACAGGATAGGTCCTATACCAATGAGATTAAATAAAATGCAAATTACACATATAAATGCTTCAAACTCAAAAAGGACTCAAAACTTAAGGAGGCATATCCATCATTAGTAATCAAAAGTTATAGCTTAAGAGCCACAATCGTCGCCAATCTATTTTAAGGCATACATAAAACCCAGGACAAAGAATACAGTACCAAATCGTTGCACGAGGATGGGCTGGCTAAATGCAACCAGATGCCTGAAAAAAACAAAGCCATGCTAAACGTCAACAGAAGGGAAAAAAAAAAGGCATTTGATTTTGAGACTGACAGTAACATTTCATAATAATAAGTTCTGGAGATAATCAAGCATCAAGTAAGATACTTAGATAATTACACTATAACCACGCAATACAATATCAATCATCAATCAATCTAAAAACTAACATAACTTCAATTATCAATCCACTGATTAGGAGCCAAAATCAATCCAAATCCAAGGTTTCTTTTGTGCATGGTTTCCCTCAGTCATATTCATATTGAAAACTAAGAATACTGCAACTTGCTGCAAGTATCAAGTAACTCAAACCCACTGTTACCAAATTTGCTCCCTTCCCCTATGAATTGGTTCCCGCATTCCAGTTCACGTATTGATTCGGTGATTGGAGTACGGAGCAAATGTCTAACGCAGAACCGTAACTAGTCAAAGTAGCATATGAGAACAGCGCAGCTTGTGATACAGAGACATGTCAATTGGGCCAGCCCACTCCTATTTGGCCTGGGCCCAGCCAAAAAGCCAATAGGGTCAGCCAAAAAGCCCACATGGACCTTGTGGGCCAGGCCAGCCCATTTATAAAATTTTCAAATTTTGTCAACACTTTAAATGGGTTGGTCCATGGGTTGGCCCACCTATGGGCTAGCCCTGGCCCACCTATAGGTTAATCTTATCCCACATGGGCTAGCCCACAGAAAAATTTCAGATTCTGATATCTTAATAAACGAATTAGCCCTAGCCCCTATGATATATATATAAGTGAGCCTCCCTGGTCCTCAAAACACAAATCCAATGCTTGATTCAATAATGAACCTTGTGCACCTTCAAAAAGAAACGAAAAAGAAAACCAGTCATTGAGACAACCATGGCCGAGGCTGATAACAATATAAAAAAATTCTGAGTCTCTCTGGCACTCTTAATGAGAATTTCACTCGCCCTTAGGTTAACACTTCCCCATAAAATATAGCTAGGTCCAGCCAGTTTACAAGACCAGACCATAAAACAAATAGCAGCAGCTTGTCAAGGGTACCTTCCACCTGTATTTAACACTATTGCAGACCAAGACATGTTACTTCGGCAAAAGATTACAGATTGATTTGCAATGTCTGCATATATACCAGATACTGAAAGGCACTTGAGCACTAAAAAAATTAACGTGGCAACTAAGAAAATTATACCGTGTCATTACTGACTAGTAATTAGACTAAGTTTGTAACTTGCAAGGCAAAGCCCTCCGCGTACAGTTCAGGATTCGAGGTGTTTGGACTTAATTTGTAGGATATTATGCAAAACATATGATGACATTAGAAATATCTCTGAAAGAAGCTAGCTAGTAGAGCTCAAGGAATTACCCTTGCTATGGCTAAAAGCATACTCTTGGAACACCACATAGTACTGTGCTGTATCGAAAATATTTCTCCACCTTTAGACCATTTTCCCACCTTTCTCTCCACACTCACCCCTCTAACTATGCAACAAACTCCTCAAACTTCTAATCATTTCCTAAAATTGGCAACAAAACCCAATCTTCTTTCCCAATCTTCCTGAGAAGGAGCTTGAGAATTAGTTCCATAACATTTATGAAGTGTATGCTTTTGATTTTATTATGCTATGGGCAGCATTACTGTTATTCCTGAGTCTCTTTCACTCCAAACAAAGCATTCACTCTCACAGCCCTCTGTCGTTTTCCAGAATTAAAGCAAAACCTCAGATCATAAATCCCAAATTCAAACCCAACATAGAACAATACCCAAAAAACAAAAAAAAAGAAAGCTCACCTCTGTTCCTCTTCAACACCACACACCACAACTGGGCTCGATGAATATGGAATGTATGGCGAGAATCGTGCAGATAACCGAGACTCGTGAACAATCCTCAACCAGCGTCGATTTTATGAGTCAGAATGAAATGATACTCCCTTCTATTCAAAATGAGAAACGATAATGGATACAGTGTCCTAACGCTACTTTTTTAAAAATTGCGGAATGCAGACTTCGTTTTGTTTTGTTTTGTTTTTTTTTTTGTTCTGGAGACTTCCTCCCCTTTAGCCAGAAAAAATGTCTAGGCTTTAGGGCCTAACTTATGGGCTTTCAAGCTTATCGAAAAGGGGCCAAGTTCAGACAACAAGTTGGTGCTGTAATGGTTTTACGAAAAGCAATTATCTGCCCAGGGGTATACTTATGCTTGCGTATGTTCATAATTGTGAGCCTCTTTATCAACTTGTCAAAAAGAAAAGAAAAAATGTTGTGTGTATGAGCCTATGAGATTTATAATATTCACTATTTCTTTACTATTTTGATTAACAAGTGTTTTTTTGCTAGAAATAAAATTATATCTCAATGTATTTTAGATTGATTTGATCATTATATTTAGATTTTATCTTTTTCGTATAAATAGGATTACCGTATTATATAATATATATTATAGAACACATCTCATAAATACATTTTGCTATCTCCTTTGCTTTGAATTTTAATGTTATTTTCTCTGTTGTGCCATGAATCTTCATATAGTATCAGAGTCATGGCATCTACTCTCATGTTTACTGCCTCCCCGCACCCTCATGTTTACTGTTTTCGCCTAGTTCCAATGTTTACTTCCTTTACTGCCTTTCCAAAGGCTCGTGTTAACCTGGTCCGCACATTGTTCTGGACCATATCACGGTCCACAGTTTTGTACAGTTGGATGCATTTTAATTGAAATCTAACGACTAACATTGCAGCAATGGCTTTGTAGTCGTAAAATTATATGAAAGTAACAAAATTGTTTAATTTTGCAAATCAATCCACTTGTTTCACTACTGGAGGATGCATTCTCTGCCCTCCTTCGTTGCCAAAGAGTCTCCCAAACTAACACCATCTTCTCCGGCACAGACCACCGCCGTAGGTGGTGGCGCGTCAAGCTTATCCAGATTAGATTCTTCTCATTCGCTTCTGAAGGCACCAACAGAGTGTGCTCTGTTATCAGAAACAGAACCGGATCAAGCTTTGGAATCAATTGAGGAAACGATTCAAAGTGTTTCCTTTTACTTCTCCGAAGCCTTGAGCAGAAAACTGATGCTGAGATAGAAGCTTGGCAAAGAAACGAATCTACTAAAATGAATGGGACCCGACACGGAGGATGCATTGAATGACATTTATTCAAAAGTGAATGAAAAATAGTGGTTGCACTTTGGATGTCATAAACCATTTAATCCGCATGTTAGATTTTTAGATCTACACCATTATGTCAAATCCCCATATATCACAATGGTTGACTTCAACAACGAGTCATGCGCTCGAACTTACAAATCACAAAACTGAAATGCAGCTCCTCTAGATCGAGAAATGGAGTATGCTTTTCATTCAATGTTATGCGACAAGCGGAACATTGATGTTGGCGAACTGCACAACCACACCTAGACAATTGAACAAAAAGTAGCCATCCTAAACTGAATGCAAAGGGAACGGATGTTAAGTATTAGTCAAAGACCCAACAAGGAACGGGGTGTTAGTTCATTCATTCATGATTGGGGCTATAGTCAATAGATAGACTGCAAAACAAAATAAATTAAATGGCCCTATTTGCAATATTAACAAATGGACACGGGGTATTTTCGCAATTAAAATGGAGGACCATGAAATGGTCCAGAACAAATGCATGCCCATGTTAAAATGACCCCTTTCCAAATAATCTCCGTGTACTTGTCTTTGTGTTTCCTCCTGGCTTTGCCTAGGCCCGTTTCTACATTTCCTAGTTTCACCCAGGTCCATCTCTTCGTTTCCTAGTTATGCTTGGGGCCCCATCTCTGCTCCATGGTTATGCCTAGGACCTTGTCTCCACTCCTTATCCACTATAGCTCTTGCCTCTCTTGTTAATCTCAGTTTGATTGTGCCAAGCTTAAGGTTCATGAGCTTTAGCTTGAGGAGGAGTGTTAGAAATAAAATAATATATTAGAAATAAAACAATATCTTAGAAAAGATAATATCTTATTATTATTTAGATTGATTTGGATATATCTTTTTTTACTTATATTGATTTAGATTGATTTAGGCTGATTTGATCGTTATGTGTAGATTTTATCTTTTCCTTGTAAATATGATTACCTCATTGTGTATCATAGAATACAACATCTCATAAATATATTTTACTATTTCCTCTACTTTACATTTTAGTGTTTTCTTTGTTTTGCCATGAATCTTAACATTTTTAATATTTGATCAATTTGCATATAGGCTTTATTATCCCCGTGAAATAATTATCTATGAACAAATTGGAATAGTATACAATCAATACTAGAAACTAGGTCTGGGTTTTGCACGAGTTTACTATTATTATTTTTTGTTGATAACTAAATTTAAATCAATTTTTTTACCAAAAAATATTTTAATAATTTAAATTTATATATGGTAAGAATGTGTTGGTTTTTCCTTCTAGTTGTTTTATATAATAAAATGAATAAAATATAATTTCATTAAGGGAGTTCATTTAACACTTTATTATAAAAAAAAATTGTACTTGAACTCAAAATGTTGTTTAATTTCAATTTACTATATAAAGATGTATTGAAAATGTGTTATGAGTATTTTTTACGACAATGTTTACTTTATTTGGATGTTATAATTAAAAATATAATATAATTTTATTAAATCTTTTGTCAATTAAATTAATTTAAAATCTTAAATTTAATTAACTTTTTGTTACTTACATCTCAATTAATCTGAAAAATACATATAGATCTCGAGAAATAATGAATGGCTAGAATGAGCATTCGTGAAAATAGCAAACTCCAAAACCAAGCATAGCAAACTAAGGGTCTGTTTGATTTTAATTTTTAGTTTTCAGTTTTATTTTTGGTTTTTCAGTTTTCAAGATTTTATAAAGGAAATAGTGCAAATTGGAAATTTGTAATATCCCAAAAATATATACCTTTAGGAAAGATATGCCTAAGCTCAAGAATGGTTGGATAAAGCTTAAGAGACATTTATATGCTTTATAAAAAAAATATATATATTATATATCAAAAATAAATAAATCAGAATAATGAATAAATATAAATCTTTATTTTAAATTTATGTGAAATTAGTAAATCATATAACATCTAAATTATAAAAGAAAATATCAATCCCAAAAAAAGAAAATAAAATATAAAATTTATCATAATGTTGTACATCAATCTTTTTCTATGCCAATGTTCAGTTTTATTTAAAGTTAATAGTTAATCTTTTTATGATATTCAGTTTGTGATATGATGTATGATTTTTAAAGTTTGAAAATATAGTCTTATCAAATCTATTAAATTTAATATTATTTATAATTATCGTTGATATTTATATTTGTATTAGTATTATATATTATATATTTTGTTGGAATTATAAGAGATGAAATATACTATCTTTCCCTTTTTTATATATGCTCCTTAGAAATTGATTTTAGTATAATTACTAAGGTTACGTTAAGATTTATTTAGATATCTACCATTTATATGTATAGTGTAAATATCAATTAGGATTTGAGAATATATATGCATATATATTTATAATATAATATAAAGTATCAGTTTGATGTTAGTTCATTCCTTTTATCAGAGATTGTAATTATTCTTTTAAGATTTGACTATTAGTGTGTATATATACATAGAATATTTCACAGATATAACTTTCATAATAAAAAAATATTTATTTGAAGATATTAGATATTACTTTATATTTAACATGTATTATGAATATGATTTGTTACATATTATAGAAAATTATTAGATATTTTTAAGAAATTATTAATTATTAGGATAGAGTGCAAAATTTGTTTATCATCTAAATTATTATTATTATTATTAATATTATTATTGTTGTTATTGTTATTGTTATTTCACAAGATAAAAAAGTAGATAATGTGAATACAACATGATATATGTTATTTGTTTTAAAATCTCATTAGCTTTTCATTTCAATATATATATATATATGCATGGTACAAAAAATAATTAAGATATATGTTATGGTAGTTTGAATTTGAATTATCAAGGTAGTTACAAAAGATATTATTAGATTTAGTCTAACTATTATCCTTATCTCATTGTCGCTTATATCACACAGTTAGTTAAAATATATCTATCGAAGACCTTTAATATAATTTTATTCTCATGCTGTCAAGTATGATACTTTTTTAGCATTTTGCAAATATCTTGAGTTGTAGATTTCTAATTGACGTGATTTTTGTGGCATTAGAAAGCTAACTCAATTATCTACAAGCACTATTTCTAGCCTTGAGGCTAAATTCTAACAGTAGTCTAAGTTAAATGGTTATGAAAGGTTGAAATGTAAAATGAAAAGAGAAAAATGAAAAATAGAAATAAAATAAAGAAAATAAAATATGTTAGTGATATCTTTCACCTCTTGCTATATATTTGGCACACTATGGTCCTCCCAAAAGAAGTTTAAAAACCTTAGCCGCCCAAGGATTTTTTCCTAGAGAGAAAGATACAATTTCTCTCAATCCTCTTCAATTAATCTCTTCCGGTATGTGCTCTCACCCCTATCTTTATATGGTTATGAGTTTAGCAAATCTTTAGATTATTATGGTATAGTTTTCTCCTCTCATTCAATTCCAAGTCATTCCTGATTCTTATCTATTATTCCATGGTAGTTAAGAGTGTCATTCCAATTCCCCAGTATTATGTAGGTAGTGGTCAGACACTCTCGGCAACAAACGGTGAGGGGGTTTAAGTTCATGGCCATACTTTTGGTCATTATTAATATTTTTCAGCATTGTATAAATTGTTTATGAAATTCTAGAATGATTTATGCCAGATATATGCTTTCACAAATTATGTCAATTTTCAGAAAATTATTGTTTTTCAAAGTTATCATGAAAACCTTATTTTAGAAAACTCATGGGATCATATTTGATACATTGCATGTTATAGAATATCTTTTTATCAGTCTATGAAATTATGAGACCTTTATTTAATGTTTACAGTAGAAATAATGATTACTATGTTTTTCAGACCATGGATTTCGTATAAGGATTTTAGAACATTAGACATGATTTATTAAAGTGTTGAATGAAGTACGATTCATAACAATTGTCAGATAAATACTCTGTTGTCTTCTGAAATCACTATGTCTACAAGTTGGTGATCCCTTGGGCATATTTTAGAACCCCAGTTATACTAAAGTCATATTGTTAGAATAAAACAATTGTCAGATACATACTCTGTTGGTTTTTGGAATCATTATGTCTACAAGCTGGTGATTCCTTGGGCATGATTTTAGAACCTCAGTTATGCTAAAGTCATATTGTTAGAATTATATGAATTAAGAGCTTTTAGATTTATTCAGTTTAATTGCAAGTTATTATTTTTTTATAATTACTGAGAAACAGATCAGCGAGTTAACGACTGCAAGATTGATCGTTAATCTTAGTGCCAAGTAGTTCGTCAGAAGACTAGGTCACCCACAATAAGGAACCTAGTTAGGTGTCCATTATGGGACCTAGTTAGGTGCCCATCAGATTAGCCATTGGCTCAGATTTAGCTATTTAGCTCAGATATTTATGTATATAATAATTCTTATTTCTCTACTAGTTATTGTCATGATTTCAGATAAATTATTTTTCAGTTAAGTTATATGTATCTAAATATATAAAATGTTTTATAGCAACTGCATGTATATATTATGTATTTTATTGTTATCCAATGTGGGTTGTGAGTGCAGGCTCGCTCATTGAGTTTTGATGAACTCACCCCTCTTTTTTCCTCTCCTTACAGTTACAGTTGCAAATCTAGTTATTATTCAGACCCAGTCTCAGTAGCTTTGCAGTTGTTCTATTGGTGAGCTTCATTTTATAGTGAATTTTAAATTATGATCATATTATAATGGAATGCTCCAGTAGTGTGCAGGCAGGGTCCTCGGACATCATTTAGTATGTATGATTATTTTGAAATTATGTTATTTTATCATAATGATATTTTATGTAATTTCTTCAAAGAACACAATTTAATATTATTTATTTCAGTTATAGGTTTGGAACATTTAGATTAATTAAATATTTTATTTATTTTATTAGTAAAGTTTTCAAGAAATTTGGAGGAATTTATTTATTTATAATTTATTATGAGCATTAATTTAGTAATTTAATATGCATGATTTCATGAAAATAATTTTAGAAGGCATCCATAAGGGAAAATATCCCTTATGTGCAGGTCATGATTTTTGGGTCGTGACAAAATGAAAACTGAAAATTAGAATTTGAAGGGTTTGTTTTGTTTGAGTTTTCAGTTTTCATTTTTAGTTTTTCAATTTTCAAGATTTTATTAAGGAAATACTTAAAACTGGAAATGAAAGCTGAAAATTAAAATTTGTAGTTTTCAAAATTTTTAATATTTCTTTTACAAAATCTGGAAAACTGAAAATAAAAATTAAAAACTCAAACCAAATAGGCTCGAAGTTTTCAGAATTTTCAGTATTTCTTTCACAAATCTGAAAACCTGGAAGACTAGAAACTCAAACCAAATAAGCCTTAAGTCTTCTAAAGTTTATCGCTTTGTTGGATCTATAATCATTGTTGATGCTTTAGGCATTTCTTTCCGAGTATTTCATGAAGAAAGAATAATGGATAGAGTGTTGTTACGTGCACAACAGAAAGGGACAACATACACACACCATATGTTGTTTACTCTGAAAATGACAAAAAATGTATGGGAAGGGAAATTAGGGCATATGGTGAAGAAATAAGGAATTGAAGCATCTTAGAAGGCCCTTTGGCGAAAAACTTCTTTCTCTAAGATGGAACCACCAAAGGAAACCGGACTCTATCACTTCCCTCTCTCAAATTTACTTTCATTCTCACTTTCAAGGGCTAAGAATGGCAACCTCACCGCACCATGCTAGTGAGTAATCGACCTCTTCCTCCATGAGCCCTTCTTTGTCTCAAATCCCCACAGCCATGAACACCCCATGAGCTCCGCTTCTTCTCCGTTGGCCATTCAAGTTCACTCCATCGTCACAGTCCAGCAACAGCTGCGGAGCTGCTCCAACAAAACCTGCAAGTTTCATGTAAAATTTCCTCACAATTTTAATTTTTATTTTCTTCTTACCTCATCTTTGAGCTTCATCTTTGTGATACATATTGACTCTTGATTGCCTTTGAAATATGGTTTTCATTTTTGGGGTTTAATTTATGGAGGTGTTGGAACAATGAATGTAAGTGAGTGGGTTACCTTGGTGAAGAAACGAAGGTTGGGTTTGGGAAAGAGGCGAAAATTGCATTTGGGTTTGGAGGCAATGGGCATTGAAGAAGGAGACGATGATGCCATAGTTGTTGAAGAAGCAGCAAAGTAAGTCAGAGAACCTAGAGGCAACAGAAGCAGCATCGCAAGCCTTCACAACAGGGCAAGGTCACTTCCATTGAACTTCAAGAGCGATTCATGTTGGTCTGATCCTTCAATCCTAACCCAATCTTCGTCGTCTTATTCTTTTTCTCTTTGTTCTTCTTCAGTTCGAACAATAAGGGCTCGTTGTTATTCATGATGCGCGTGACATCGTGGAAGGGGAAGGAGGAGCGAATGTGGGTTGTAGCAGAGGGCGTAGAGGTCACCAAAATCGAGAATAGAATTGGGGCGAAGGACGAATGTGGGCGGGAATGTGATAGCCTAGGTACATATGTTAGTAGACAAGTTTTGTACGACCTCAAGGTCCCCCAGGAGCAACCCCTGTTGCCAGGTCCAGAATTTCAATAAGTCTGGAACCTGCACCTCCTTGGAAGTCTATATGATAGAGTTAGATTCTTGGGTCAAAAGTCGCGGTAATTGTTCTCCAAAGGTAAATGAATTGAAGAGTGATTTTTAACAAATTTTAAAAGACCTCTAGACGTTTTGTTTTTAGCCCACAAGTTTAGAAAATCATGAGAATTCTCAAATTTGAACTAGTACTCAAAAATTAGATTTTGATTCGTTGGATTTTTTATTTTTTAGATATTTTATTTGAATCAAAATGGGGGGTATTTCTTTATTTACTTTTATGTTTTAAAGTTAAGTATTGACTTAAAATTAAGAAATGTGAATAAGTGAGTATTAAGACAATAAGAAGCCATATGATAGAAAAATGGTGAAGTTAGGCATTTCTATCACCACTATAGTGGTCACAACATTTCATTTCAGTGTGCTGAGGACCGTTATAGCGGTCATAAGTGACAGTGCACGGACACGAGAATGGCCAAACTGTTATAGCGGTGTCAATAAACCAGAAACAGTGAGAAGCGTCATTGTTTCACCCCCTCCATCCCAATATATACCACTAAACTTATGATTTCTTCCTCATTTTTTAACCCTACCCCAAAAATATCACCTCCTCTTCTTCTTCCTCCCCTCCATCAAATCTTCTTCCTCCAAGTTTCAAGGTGAGTTTGGTTGTTATTTACGCTTCCTTTTTTCTCCTTCCTTTCATATTCTATGGTTTAAGTTGTGGTTTTTCTCATTGTTGTCAAGTGGGAGTGCTTCCCCAATATTGTTAGAGCTAGATTAGAGTTATTTAAAGGTTAATAGAGTTTGATCTTGAGTTTTATGATTGTTATAGTCAACGTTTGTGTCCTCCCAGCTCTCTGCAGCTCAGTTGGTGTTGACGCCATCTCTTCGTCCCCTCCAGGTGCATGGGTTTGATCTCATAGCCTTAGTTTCCTCAGTATGAGTATATTTCTTACATTTTAATCATGAAATATGGAATTTGAGATAAGAAAAAAGTATATGGAAAAGATTAAAATGTTTTATATGTTCATCAAAAGATTTGTTGCAAAATGTATGATTTAGCAACATGTCAAATTGAGAGAAATAAATAAATAAATATGTTCTTATGGATTTACGACATAATTATATTTCCAAGATTTAGATTTCAATATATGTTTTTGAATATTCAGTTAATATATATTTATATATGTTAGAGAAGTGTGAAACAAGAGTATGACGCAACTTTACAAGTAAATATGTTATGTGATTTTAGAGTTACATGATTTCAAACATATTCAAGAACTTGGAAGCTTCCTTATAAAAAATGATAAATGAGGCAGACCCAGTTTTATCAGTCACATTTACTTTAATCCTATACCTGCAATAACCAATTATTTTTGTTCTAGTAATTTGAATAAATTAGTGGAATATTGAAGTAGTTCCAAAAAAAACAAAAATAACGGCAAAAGGTTCTCAAATCTGGGAACAAAAGTTATTGGATATGTCTCACATTTCTTCCAATAAACGAATTGCTATGCTCCATTAAACCTTGAAAGCAACAAAAACAAAAATAGATTTATGAGAATGAACAATATAAAAATGTTACTATAATTCTCACTAAGCAAATTAATTGTTTGTTATTGATTGGAATTGAAATATACTTTAGTGATTTCTTTAAGATCATAAATTGATTTATAGACATTGCGATTGAGTAAGTCTTCTTCCAATGAGTAATAAGTCTCATTATCTATTTGCATGATTGGAGTAGGCACTGGAGTTTGAGGCTCTCTAATCCTACATAACATATAATTTATGAATATTCTTTTACTAATTACTAATAATAATTGAACATGCTAAAAGTCTAATAACCTTTTTCGAAAATTTTCAACTTCTGGAAAGTCAGCATTGATGAACAATTTGGAAGTATAATTTGTGTTAGAGACTCCCATACTTCCTACACATAAGGAAGAAAAGAAAAAACTTAAAACACATTGGAGAATGAGTTATTATTTGCTGTATGTAGATTAAGATTAGTATAAGACCATTGTAAAATTTCATTTTTCCTAATTGGAGAATGATCACTTAGCTTGAAGTAGGGTGCTTCTCAAGTTGTTTCAAAAACTGTTTTCCAAAATCTTCCCACAATGTGTGTCGGATCTTTTCATTGCTTCTATACAAAAAGAAATAATTGGCATGAATAGCTGGAATACAGATTTATCATTAAAATATTAATTAATTAAAATTAAAATTACAGTCTTATTATCAAGAAAATAAGAGATTTATGGATACATACTGACTTACTAATAATCATCCAACTGTATTTCCACATAATTGGTAGTTTTGTCATTTTTTATATCCACACAGTCCAGTTTTGGCAGCTAAAGTTCCTATCACATCTAATATACATGAAATAGAACAAACCATAAGCAATGTAAAGGATACTTCAAACAACATCTAATTAAGAAATAGAGATTACTCACCAACCAAGAATCCATCTTCCTTCTTTTCAGCCAAGATGGCACTATTGGGTATAAAATCAAAATCATTTAACGAAAAAGAACCATCAACAGCTTCCTTCACTTGAGTTCTTTTTTGAAGAATATTCTAAAATTATGCTTGGTTGGTTTGAACTTCAATAAATTCTAGTCAACATCAAAGTTAGAGATAATGTACACCTTGTCTTCCTCAGTCAGTCCCTCAAAATATTTTAGTTGTGGGTTTCTTATTGTGCAATGAATCTTATCGCGCTAAAAAATAAATAACACAAACATTTTGAATAGGTTAAAATAGAAAAAAAAATATAAAAGATGAAATCAACAAAATAAGGAGTGTTAAAAAAAACTGAAATGATTAACTAAATGTGAACGAACATCAACCTTTTCATCAAGAACTACCATATCCAGAGTTGGTTTTTGAAACTTGGTATTGAAAGAAGTTACTTTCCACAACTTAATCACTCTCACTTTCATTTCCAGTACTTATTATCATTGTTCTTATTCAAATTGTTGATTAGATCATACTTTGCAGCCATGTAGCAGTAGCAAAAATGCACAGGAATATAAGAATAAAGCAATGAAGAGAAGATGAAAACAGGACAAGGGAATGAAAGTAACAAATCGAACCTGTATATGTTGCTATATATACATATATATATCTATATATATGTGTGTGTGTGTGTGTGTGTGTGTGTGCATATGTAAGTAGATGAAGAGTTTATTCATTTAATGATTGTTTGAAACTATTATCAGGCACGAGTTCATTGATGAAATTATCAGCCCAAACTAATTATCAGGCATGAGATCGTCAACTTTCATTGTACTGGGTGAGGTTAAATGCACCAGCATCAATCCTTGAGAATTGAAAAGGAATTAGTTTCATTTGCAATTATCATTAATGAACCACTTGGAATTTGTTGAAACATCCACACATCATGTATTAGTGGACGGATGTCACAACCCAATTTTTCGAAACGTGATCGGCAAGTGAGAAACCCTATTCTCACGCAAGCCTCATAGCCTACTGACTATTCTGTATGCATGCTCTACTCTAAAATCAATGGAAAATAGAATTTTTTTTTTCTTTTTCTATATACAAATCACTTGTCCTTTAGGATCAAAATCATTATATCTAAAATCTTGCAATAACCTTTCAAGTTTCAGATCATGAATCATTTATACATATAGATCAAAATATACTTCCTTAAATGTCCATATCATTATTTACAAATCAAAATATGATCATAGTATTCTGAATGCAAAAACACAACATGCTCTAGGTCCGGGTCCGGGTCCCTACTTGCAATGTACTGGAGCACTCTAACCAAAATGTCACATGCTTCACCTACAAACTCACCAACTGGAACTTATGACGGCTGGAATATTAATAACAGCTGCTCTATTTGTAAAAATAGGAGAAGGAAGAGAGGGGCGAGTTTTGTAACCAAAACTCAGTGAGTGAATCCCCACATATAGCCCCCTCTTCATGGGACGTTACGAATAATTCATAAAATCATAATAAAACTATACCACTTATAAAACATTTCACGTATACATATATATAATCAAACTTATCATTTCCCATAATTAAGATCAACAATACTCCAATAGAAAAGTAGCAATTTCTAATTATGTCTAATATCTAGATGTACACACACCCACCCACCCACACACACACACACACATATATATGCTCAATTCATCATGCCACCACATTAATAACCAAATGTCCAATTGATTATCATATCTCAAATCATACAAACTCATGATGTAATAATTTCTAGGGAAAACATTGACGCCCATCAATCATAGTGCAATCATATAAATGCATCTACAGGGTTGGAGACTGGCTTTGCCAACCTTGGTGTCAGATTGGCTCCATACACCCTTTCTTTATAAGCTGAGAACCTCTAGGGTTGGAGACTGGCTCTCCCAACCTTGGTGTCGGACTAGCTCTGTACACCTTTGCTTTATGAGCTATGAATCTATCTGGTTCCAACAGTCTGACGTTAGTATACCGGTGGCTATGAAATCATGCCCAAATGGTCACTCACATAGACATTGTGATTACAAGCCTCCATGGGTATGTAGCCGCCAACTGTTCTCAATCTGATGAAGTTTCAAGCTCTAAAATCATTTAATTAATTATTTGAGATATAATTCAACAATCCAGTTTTTCATAACTAGAAAACTCCATTTCATAATTTCAAACAGCAAGGTCTATAATCACAACTTTATTGCCTCTTCTAAATTACATATCTAATATAAAACTACTTCACACGTATATAAAGCAGTTCCAAAATCCATTGAGATAATCATAAAACCCCTAACTATATATATCATTAGTTTGACATAAAATTAGTATAGCAACTATAGTCCCATGAGTTTTCATCAAAACTAGGTTTCATGCTTTAAATCATTAGCTTAGAACACAATAACCAACAGTAATCTCAAATCCTTATATAGTAATCTTTAAAATCAACCAGTAAATCATATTTTTATGAAAATAACGGTAATGCAGAACATAGAGGTTATAGGTACGAACCCACTCACCTAGAGTGGTAGAATGAGTAGGAGTGACACCAACAGGACCCTTGGAAGCAGAAATGACAGTAATATCTGACATAGGAGCCATAATACTCTAGATTAACTTCTAGAAATCACTAAATAACTCAGATTTGACTCTAATACCAACGAATAACATCACCTCTTGGATAACTTGGAGGAATAGTAAAACTAACCTCAAGAACAAAGGGGAAATGGAAGAAAAGAAAGCAAAACCAAGAGAATAACATACCTTTAAGCCTTAGGAATGAAATATTAGAGTTAGATTGAGAGAAATGGAGTGAGAGAAGGTTGGGAGAGGGATTTTCATGTTTCTCTATAGAGAAGGAGTGTGGGGGATGTATTTTTGCATTTCTGAAGGTTCTGGATCCTGAAATAAGGTTTTTAAATACACTGTTAACAGCATGGGCGGTCTCTATAATAGTTGCACCGCCTTACTCTCTCTGTTTACAGCCTGGGTGGTCATATGACTGCCTGGGCGGTCTCCAGAATAGTTTGACACTCTCCATGATGGTCTCTCACTCCCCAGGATGGACTCTTACTCTCCAGAACTCACTCATTTGCATTTATTAATTTTAAGTTAATGTTTCCATTAACTTTAAAACATAAATGTAAATAAGAAAATACCCCCCATTTGGATTCAAATAAAATATCATAAAAATCAAAATTCCAACGAATCAAAATCCAAATTTTGGATTTTAGTTCAAATCTGGGAATTCTTTGGGTTTCGTAAACTTAGGGGGGTCAAAAACGGAGGGTTTAATGGTTTTATAAAATCCACTAAAAATCATTCTTTAACTTATTTTTCTATAAGGAACAAATACCGTGACTTTTGATCCCAATAATATGACTCTACCATGGGGCCTTCCAAAGAGGTGTAGGGTCCAGACTTAGAGAAATTCAGGACCCGGAATGACAGATAAGGGTAGCTAGTACCAATCTTAGCTCAAAAATATTTTCTATCCTTTTTATTTAAAAGTAGGGCATTACAACGGAAGTTGTGGCTTATCTGTATTCTATATGTTCAAATTCCCAAGCAACAAGTAACTATTCTAATAGGCTATTTTAATGGGGCTACAACATATTTGAAATTATGAGTGCAAGAATTCCATTGGCCATTAAGAAGGACTTGGACGGCCACTAAATGATGGTGTTTTGAACTACCCACTAAGTTAAATCCTATACTGCAATTTACCAATGAATAACATGTGGGATGAAAATAAATTATAAATTGTCAAAAAATAATTGAAAACCAGAATCAAATTGTCCATAGAAGGTAGAATTTTTTGGAGGGAAATGAAACCTTCCTACATGTGACACATCAGCATTTAAGGGATTGCATTGACCGTTTTTACATTATATTATCAAATATTGCTTTTATTAATATCTAGACTTTTGAAAAAAAAGTATTAATAAGCTCTATGAAAAAAACTACTATTAGAATTTAAAATTTTTTATTGATTAATCAAAATAATCTTTCTCACGAAAGAAAAATATAAACAAAAGATTTCATTAATCATTAGTCCAATGAAATTTTTTTTCAAAAAATAATTAACATAATTTAATGTCTACGATAATTTTTACTTATTTTTTTACATATATTTTATTTTATATTTTTATAAATATACTTTCTATTATATACCGGTTAAATGTCAGTTAAATCTTAAAATTAATACCTCATTCGATTTAATATCTTATCTGAATTTTAGAAACTTTCTATTAATGGCATTATTCTCTATATTATTCTTCATTATTTTGTGTATTATTATTGTGTTATAACTGTAAATTCTTTAATATTTAATGTTAGTGAATTTACAAAGTGATTGAGACTAGACATTTTTCAATCTCGATGAATGTGTTCATTAATAACAAAAGAGCTATGTTACAGTGACGTATGCGTCAATATCTTTTTATCCGACATATCATCTTTCACCATTAAAAAAACATATATTTGTTTTTGAAATTTTTTAAAATTAATCTATCAAATCACACGGTCATCAATGCAAGATGTCCAACTCACGGTGCGTGCAAATACTATTTTCCATAACAAAATCCTCACATTGGTATTGGGAATTAATCTCACATCTTTGCGTCAAACGAGATCCCCTCTATCAATTGTGCTAACCTTTACCAGCACAATAAACATATTTTGAAATAAATGAAAAACCATGTTTTATTTAAAAATAAATAAAAATAACAAGAAAAAAATTGCAGACACATCAGATGATCGAGTATTATTCAATTAAACAAAAACATTAGAGCATGACAACTTTATTGGCTGACATGACTTAGGAGGGATATACAGGAATCTCCTAAACTTTTATTTAAAAGAAAAACAATGACACCAACACATGGAGCGGTAGCACTTGTTCAAAGCAATTGCATAGGATCAGGCCCATTCACTCATCCGTTTCAACAGAATTTGAGTTGGTATTTAGCAGATTTATCTGGTCTGAAAAGACCAAAATGCTGCTCAGTTTCCGCACCGCTTTTCTGGTCTTCGTCAAACATGGCAAACAAGTAAGTCTCTATAGGGCCACTGGTCCTTTTTGGGGTTCCACCGTTAGCGTGGTTTATCAGATTGCTATAGTAAGTGGCTGCATTTTCCATTGTGGCTACATCTCCACCCTCAGATGGCCACCCATTGGTGACCAGTGAGATTTATAGTGAGTAATCTACGAATGACAAAGAGACAGAAAAAATAATCTAACAATTTTTGTTAGTGCCTTCTTTGATTCCATTTTTCTCAGTTTTGTTCTATGACTGTCACAAGATATTAGTATTTAAGTTTTGAAGAAAAAAAAGTTCCAAAACCGGTCATGTTCACCGATTTTCCTTGATTTTGACTTCTCCAATTTTTAGAGCTTAACTAGACTGGCCATGTGACCAATTCCCATTTGGATCAGTCCAATTTTCTCTTTCATGTCGATTACATATGCAAAATTTTAAAATAATTAAACACTTATGAAGATGCAAAAATAATTTTACTTTGCATATGTTTGAGGAATCATTTTTATTTGAATAATTAATATCGTAAATATTCTCTTAGTGGTTTGCCTATTGCACAAAGATTTAGAATTTTAAATAATCTACCAATAAATATAAATTTTTTTTTTCAAGGCTCTGCAAAGTTCACATGCAAGAGAGGAGCAAATACATGAAATAATCTAAAGCAATTCACATGTGTAATGAAAATACATTATAGACAGAATCACGAAACAAAAAGCTTTCTGATCTCAAAAAGAAAAACATGTAAGCTCAGCCGGGTAGAGTCTTTTAGCAGCACAAAGAAAAGGAACAGAAGAGATAAAAATAATAATAACAAAAAAAAACAAATCTATTAGTGAGAAAGAGAGAGTTTTATAGACCTGCAAACTCCAGTCCAATGGACGACAGAATTCCAACAAGCAGCAATATGGCAGACATTGCGATTTTTATTACAAAAAATATATCGATTTTACCAAGGTGTAATCCAAACTCTTTAACATCGATATCTTTTAGGCTTACACATATTTATATTAAAAAAATTCTAGATGATCAGACTAATTTTGTCATAAAACAAATATAATAACGATGCAAATTGATAATATTTCGCTTGATAAGTAAGACTTATTATTACATTTAATTTAATTATACTTACCTATTCGGTAAAAAATTCTAGCTCGATTCATATGTATGAAAATTTAAATATTTTGCATGATATGGTAACTGCAATACAAGACTTCTTGCCCCGTCAATCATTCCATGGAAGTTCAAGAATTATATTAAAGTCAAATATTTTTGGTATTATTTTTCTATAATTTGCTCAATCATATTATAATTGAAATTAAAACTTCAATTATTTGTATTAGTATTTTACCATTAGTTTTTTTTTATAATTGTTCAATAATATCATCATTGCAATTAAAACATTAATTAATTTATAAAAAAATAAATTACTAGTACTCCATTATATATTGGTATAATTTCTCTTGCTAAAATTTCTTGATAATATTATGATTGCAATTAAAATATTAGCTGCTTAATAATATAGCAATCTATCTATAATATTAATATTTAAGACTCATTACATAGAAAGATTTTCATGTGTCATTCATAGAGAAAAGTATGGCCCATCATGTTCATAATCTTAATAATTAAAGTAAATTTTTAACTTAATTTACCTTTTAACTATTGATTAATTTTTTCCAATTATACCTTCATATCTCTTTATTATTAACACAATAAAAATACTATACAAAATGTCTCATTCAAAATTATTTAATATGAAAAAATAACAAATAATATAAATAAAATGATAATTGATCTTATTATTATATCGTTGAATTTTATATGCACAATTATTATAGTATTAATTAATAATAACAAAACTATTATAATTATGTCACGACAAAAAAAGACTATTATAATTAACAATAATTCACTACCATGTGTAACTGTTGTATAATTATATAAAAATCTATTATAATATATTTTCTAAGTTGATAATGAACTAAAACTACAACTCATATATGATGTTAAAAAACTATATAAATTAGGGCTTTTTTTTACACTAATTTATAATCTATAACATGTAATATAATCTATAATCTATAATTTATAATACTAATAGTTAAGATTCACCACACGGAAAATTTCCGTGTTATTCATAGAGAAAGTTATATATAGCCCACCATTTTCATAATCTTAATAATTAAAGTAATTTTTAAATTTAATTTACCTTTTAATTATTGATTAATTTTTTTCAATCATGCCTTCATATCTCTTTTTCGTTAACACAATTAAAATACTCTATAAAATATCTCACTAAAAATTATTTAATATGAAAATAATAACAAATAATATAAAAAAAATGATAATTGAATGTATGATTATATCATTAAATTTGTATATGTATAGCTATTATATTATAGTATTAATTAATAATAACAAAACTACTATAATTATGTTACCACAAAAACAAGACTAACATTTAACAATAATTGTATTGACCATGTGTAACTATTATATATTTATATAAAAGCTATCATAATAGATTTTCTAAGTTGATAATAAACTAAAACTACAACCCATATGTGATATTAAAAAACTACATAAATTAGGATTATTTATTGTTTTACTAATCTATAATCTATAATCTATCTACAATAATACTAATATTTAAAACTCATTACATGAATATTTTTTTATGTTTCATTCATAGAGAAAATTATGCCTCACCATTTTTATAATCTTAGTATTAAATCAAGATTTTGAACTTAATTTATCTTCTAATTATTAGTTAATTTTTTTCCAATCAATCTTTTATATCTCTCTTCCATTAGCACAATAAAATACTCTACAAAATATCTGTAATACCTGAGGTATACGTGTCAGTAAATAAGTTCAGTATGGTCCTAGGGTCCACGGAGACCCACCCATGTTACCGGGTTCGGGTTCTCGCTAAGCTTGGAACCCTACACCTCAATGGAGGGCTACATGTTTGAGCCACAATCTTGGGACCAAAAGTCCCGGCAATGGCTCTCCAAAGGGAAATGAATTGAAGAGTGATTTTTAACAAATTTTAGGAAACCTCTAGATGTCTCGTTTTTAGACCCCAAGTTTAGAAAATCGTCGGAATTTTGAAATTTGAACTAAAACTCAAAAATGAGATTTTGATTGGTTGGAGTTTTGATTTTTTTGATATTTTATTTGAATAGGTATTTTCTTATTTACATTTATGTTTTAAAGTTAATAGGAAGTAAATGGAAATAAGTGAATGAGTATAGAAGTGACCAGCCAGATATCATGACAGAAAGAAATTCTACTGATATGAGTTTACTGTCACCGCTATAGCGGTCACAGCAATGGCTGTAGCGCTTTTTTTGGCCTCTGGAGACCTCTATTGCGGTCATAAGTGCATAGTGTCAGGAGTAGAACGCGGCTTGACCGCTATAGCGGTCATATACCGCTATAGCGGTCCCCTAAGACCCCAAACAGTACAAAAACGTTACCGTTTCATTTTTGGCCCTTAAAGGGGCATCAGTCTCCTTCCTCCCTCATTGTTGACGAACTAGAAACCCTCCCCACCATTTTTCTCTCATTTTTCTCAATCCCATTCAAGTGTTGCTTCCCCAACTCATCAAGGTATGTTTATGTTGATAGATTTTGGTCTCTTTCCTTCCATTCCCTTCATGTTCTTAGTATAGGTTATTAGTTTTTTTTCCTCATTGTTGTCAAGTGAGGGTTGCTCCCCCAATATTGTTAGAGCTAGATTAGGGTGATTAGAGGTTGATAGATTTTAATATTGAGTTTTATGATTGTTATAGTCGATGTTGGTGCCCTCCCTGCTCTCCGGAGCTCAGTTGGTGTTGACGTCAACTCTCCTTCACCTCCAGGTGAGTGGGTCCAGGTGAGTGGGTTTGACCTTATGACCTTATTTTGGTCATTCTATAATTAATTTCTAGCATTATAAAAATGTTTAGAGAGGGTCTATGCTTGAGTTGGTCATGGACTGATATATATATCAAAATCTTCTTGCAAGTATTAGCATGAAAATTTGAATTTATAATGATGCATGGGACCATAGTTGGTAAATAGTTATTATTGTTGATTTACGCCATGATTTATATATGATTTATGATGAGGAAATATTATTATTATTATTTTTCTTATGAGAAGCAATAATTGCAAGGTTTGGAATGATTGGAATTTTCATTATATGATTTCAGCTGATTTTAGACTAGAAAATTTTAAAGGGATAGAGCTGTGAGTTAACGGCAGTTATTCCGTTAACCTTGGTATACCAAGGCCCACCAGGGGCAAGTTTTCAGTATTTTGATCAGTCCGCCAGGGACGCGGTTCGCCAGGGACCGTTAAGATCTCATATAGTTAGGGGCTCTTGTTTGCCAGGGACTGAGCACCCAACATATAGTTGATGGATAGTCTGTTCCTACTCTTTTAGTTATTCTGAGAATCAATGTTTTTATTTTTATTTTTATTTTTTTATCCAGCAACCAGGACTTTTGTAACTAGTATGTAATTATAAATTGATGTGAATTATACTTATTGTATTATTATTATTATGTATTTTCTTTCATGTCCCATGTATGGTTGTGAGTGAGGATCCACTCACTGAGTTTTGTCATGAAACTCACCCCTCTTTTCTTCCTTTCCTCACAGATTCAGGTGTAGCGCAGGATCCTCCTCTTCCTCCCCCTATTCAGCAGCTTTAGTACCCTTCAGCTTTGGGGTGAGCTTCACATTGATGTGAAGTTTATTTATTTTGTATAGAGTGCTCCAGTGACGGTGTGGGCAGGGTCCCGGACCAAGCATTTAATTTATTTTGCTCACCATGATTCTTTTGTATTAAAAATGATTTAGCATCCATGGTTTATTTTGTAAATGAGCAACTCGGTTATATTTATATTATAGTTACAGTTCCATACTTTATTTATGAGAAAAAGGAATTTATTTAGGTTTATTACGAGTTCAAGATATAATTTAAATTATGACTTGAAGTAGACTTTATGAATAAAATATGCATGTAGTTCGGCGCAGCGATTATGAGGCTTACGTGGGGATGAGGATCCTCACATGCCGGTCACGATCCAAATCGGGTCGTGACAATATCTCAGTCAAAATTATTTAACATGAAAATAATAGCAAATCTATAATCTATCTATAATAATAATATTTAAGACTCATTAAATGAAAAGTTTTCCATGTGTCATTCATAGAGAAAAGTATAGCCCATCATGTTTATAATCTTAATAATTAAAGTAAGTTTTTTTTAACTTAATTAACCTTTTAATTATTGATTAATTTTTTTCATTTATACCTTCATATCTCTTTTTCATTAACACAACAAAAATACTATACAAAATATCTCATTCAAAATTATTAAATATGAAAATAATAACAAATAATATAAATAAAATGATAATTAAACTTATTATTATATTGTTAAATTATATATGCATAATTCTTATATTATTAATTAATGATAACAAAACTATTATAGTTATGTTACCACAAAAAAGACTATGATAATTAACGTTAATTTTTATTGACCATGTGTAACTATTATATAACTAGTCGTTCGACTCGTGCAATGTACAGAATAATAATAAAAAATAATTTATTGACCATTACAAAAAGTAAAAAATAATTTATTTAAATACATCTTATAGAAAATTGAATTTATAAACTTATTTTGATAATAAGTTAACAGTTAAATAATTAAACAAATGAACAAAATATAAATGATTATGGATATGAAATAAATAATTTTATTTTATATCTTATTTGAAATATGATATTTATAAGATTAAGAAAATCTCAGTAGATAACCTGTAACTAATAATACAAAGCTTATTTTATCAAAATATTGAATGTTTTGATATAGTTGAAATTGATGAATAATGAAATTAAAAAAGTGGATATATTTACAATATCATATACCATTATTAGGGATGACAATGAGTATCCATGAAAGAAGAGACATGTCTCCCATATCATGTTCCCGTTTAGAATTTTGCTTCCTATCCCCTTTTTCATTCCTGTTGTGGGTCCCTATTGCCTATTTTAAGGATTTGAATTCCTATGAGTATTCATGAGTTTATTAAAATAATTCCAAAAAAAAAAATCTTGAAAAGTATTTTGATATTTGAAACATAAATATACATAATACTACTAATGTAACATAATCCAAATTAAAAATAAAAATACAGACATAATATAAATTCAATAAAGATAATTAAAAAAATGAATATGTGCTAAGATTCTCTTTTTTTGTGTGTATATATATATAAATAAATATTTAAATAATTTATATAAATAGAGAATTGCAAGTCTCCATGGGACAAGAACCCCATTCCTTGTCCCTACCTCATTTAGCGAATGGTGACTCCACCCCGTTCCTGTGAATATTCCAGCGAGTACCACTTTAACTTTTTTAATCATTCATAGCTATTTACATATTTATAGTAAATTAAAATATTTAATTTATATTATTTTAATTACACATCATTTTCTTTTACATCATTTTAATAAATATTTCTAAATGAATATTTTTTTGGTTCCTCCGTGACCGTATACAAAATAAAAAAAAAATCATTTCTCAGTGGTTGTTACGTTGAGTCTATTATATTATCTTAAATTATCCTATAAACTTATTTATTGAAGATAAGTACCTTTTAAGATTAATAGATTGTTGCTCTCTGTCATATTCTAGCTCTTCAACTAAGAGATAACTTTGAAATTAATTTAGTGGAGAATCATTTCAGTATGACATGGACTTAAACTCTTGCAAATATATTTCATTTAAATTAAGTAATTTTTCAATTTCAATTAAAGATTAATTCTTTAGGTATGAACCTAGGATAGCAATATATACCAAAAATATTTTTTCTATGACAATATGAAACTCTTAACTTATTCTAAATAATACAATATTTGTCTTTAAAATTTAGAAATATAATAATAAAATGGTTGATAAAAAATTTAAATTACAATTTAAAGTATACATTAATTCCTTAATATTCTTCTTCGGTCATTTAAGATTTTATCTTCTAAAAGTACTCAAATATGCTCCCATATAAATAGCGACATGCTCATTGTGTTTGTTACTAATAATGTGATAAAGAATTTCCTTAACTGATTTCTAGATATTAACTCAATAATTTCCTTTATACCTTAAATGAAAAACCATGTTTTATTTAAAAATAAATAAAATAACAAGAAAAACAATAAACAAAAAAAATAAAGCCGTAAAATTGCAGACGCATCGAATGATCGAGTATTATTCAATTAAACAAAAACATAAGACCATGACAACTTTATTGGCTGAAATGACATGACACGACTTAGGAGGAATCTCCTAAACTTTTATTTAAAAGAAAAACAAAAGCACTAGCACATGGAGCGGTAGCACTTGTTCAAAGTAATTACATAGGATCAGGCCCATTCTCTCACCCGTTTCATCTGAATTTGAGTTGGTATTTAGCAGATTTATCTGGTCTAAAAAGACCAAAATGCTGCTCAGTTGCCGCACCGCTTTTCTGGTCTTCATCAAACATGGCAAACAAGTAAGTCTCTATAGGTCCATTGGGCCTCTTTGGGGTCCCTCCATTAGCGTGATTGATCAGATTGCTGTAGTAGGTGGCTGCATTTTCCACTATGGCTGCATCTCCACCCTCAGATGGCCACCCACTCTCAGACACAACTATCTCCAAATTGGGTGCTCCAACCTTTTCAAGGGCAGCATATACAGAATCCAGCATAGCATCAAAGAGGTTCTGGTACCCAACATCGTTGTTTCCTTGTTGAGTGAAAAGAGCAAAGGCAAGAGTAATGCTCTGTTGATTGTTAATGTAAGCGAAGTAGGGATACACATTGGCAAGAAGTGGCGCACCATTGTTCACTAGGAAGCTAACAATTGGTTGTATATATGGGCTTGCCTCTTCACTGAAAGCCCCAGCATTGGGTGGGTATGATGTTCCCAGCAAAGTCATGTCTATTGCTGTGGAAACCTTGATCTGGCCTTGTAAATTGGCAGATGAAAGTGCGTCCTGAATGTTCTGCATGGCAGGTAGGATAAATTGGGCTTCATTGTCACCTGGGTGAACTTCATTTCCAACGGCAATGTACTTGATTTTGACGTCCTGGGAGTAGGGTATCACATAATTATTGACCCATTGTGTGGTAGCACCAGAGCCAGTAAGGGATTGAAGGGTTTCAGTAGTCACACCGAGGATCAACTCTATGTTTGAACCTCTAAGGGCTTGAAGGGCTCCTTCATCTTCGTAATATGTGCGCATTTTGTTGATTCCTTGGGCTTTATATAAATCAATAACTTCTTGCCTCGAGGGTAGATTATCACCATTCACTCCATAACATACTCCTCCTATGGGCTGTGCAACTGCATTGTGTGGAATTGAAAGTAGGTGACACTATGAGGATAATAATAATAAAACTTAGTTTAAGTACATATTCTATAACATTTCATATAGAAAATAATTTTTCTCAATTCAACCAATAAATTATAATTACATATCATGTTGATTACCAAGGAAAAGAAAATAGGACAGAGTATCGAATAGGTCAAGGTGTTGATTCAAAGGTTTAAAGGTTCAACTGATTTAACCGGGGTTCAACCAGAATATAATAAAATATATAAAAACATATACATATGATTAATTAGGATATTAAAAAAATATATTAAATCATTAATATTAACATAATTAACACAAAGAAATTCATAGATCTATAGAAATAAACATAATCCATATAAAATTTCTCTAGTCTAAGCCAAACACCATGGTCACAAAGCATTTGAAAACAATATTTGTTGGTGACCAGTAAGATTTATGGTGAGTAATTTACGAATGACAAAGAGACAGGAAAAATAACCTAACAATCTTTGTTAGTGCCTTCTTTGATTCCATTTTTCTCGGTTTTGTTCTATGACTGCCACAAGATATTAGTATTTAAGTTTTGAAGAAAAAAAAGTTTCAAAACCGGTCATGTTCACCGGTTTTCCTTGATTTTGACTTCTCCAATTTTTAGAGCTTAACTAGACAGACCATGTGACCAATTCCCATTTGGATCAGTCCAATTTTCTCTTTCATGTCGATTACGTATGCAAAATTTTAAAATAATTAAACACTTATGAAGATGCGAAAATAATTTACTTTGCATATGTTTGAGGAATCATTTTTATTTGAATAATTAATATTGTAAATCTTCTCTTAGCGGTTTGCCTGTTGCACATAGATTTAGAATTTTAAATAATCTACCTATAAATATAAGTTTTTTTTTCAAGGCTCTGCAAAGTTCACATGCAAGAGAGGAGCAAATACATGAAAGAATCTAAAGCAATTCACATGTGTAATGAAAATACATTACAGACAGAATCACTAAACAAAAAGCTTTCTGATCTCAAAAAGAAAAACATGTAAGCTCAGCCGGGTGGAGTCTTTTAGCAGCACAAAGAAAAGGAATAGAAGAGATAAAAATAATAATAACAAAAAAAAAACAAATCTATTAGTGAGAAAGAGAGAGTTTTATAGACCTGCAAACTCCAGTCCAATGGACGACAGAATTCCAACAAGCAGCAATATGGCAGACATTGCGATTTTTATTACGAAAAATATATCGATTTTACCAAGGTGTAATCCAAACTCTTTAACATCGATATCTTTTAGGCTTACACATATTTATATTAAAAAAATTCTAGGTGATCAGACTAATTTTGTCATAAAACAAATATAATAATGATGCAAATTGATAATATTTCGCTTAATAAGTAAGACTTATTATTACATTTAATTTAATTATACTTACCTATTCGGTAAAAAATTCTAGCTCGATTCATATGTATGAAAATTTAAATATTTTGCATGATATGGTAACTGCAATACAAGACTTCTTGCCCCGTCAATCATTCCATGGAACTTCAAGAATTATATTAAAGTCAAATATTTTTGGTATTATTTTTCTATAATTTGCTCAATCATATTATAATTGAAATTAAAACTTCAATTATTTGTATTAGTATTTTACCATTAGTTTTTTTTATAATTGTTCAATAATATCATCATTGCAATTAAAACATTAACTAATTTATAAAAAAAGAAATTACTAGTACTCCATTATATATTGGTATAATTTCTTTTGCTAAAATTTCTTGATAATATTATGATTGCAATTAAAATATTAGCTGCTTAATAATATAGCAATCTATCTATAATATTAATATTTAAGACTCATTACATAGAAAGATTTTCATGTGTCATTCATAGAGAAACATGTGGCCCATCATGTTCATAATCTTAATAATTAAAGTAAATTTTTAACTTAATTTACCTTTTAATTATTGATTAATTTTTTCCAATTATGCCTTCATATCTCTTTATTATTAACACAATAAAAATACTATACAAAATGTCTCATTCAAAATTATTTAATGTGAAAAAAATAACAAATAATATAAATAAAATGATAATTGATCTTATTATTATATCGTTGAATTTTATATGCATAATTATTATACTATTAATTAATAATAACAAAACTATTGTAATTATGTCACTACAAAAAAAATACTATTATAATTAACAATAATTTCACTACCATGTGTAACTGTTGTATAATTATATAAAAATCTATTATAATATGTTTTCTAAGTTGATAATGAACTAAAACTACAACTCATATATGATGTTAAAAAACTATATAAATTAGGGTTTTTTTGTACACTAATTTATAATCTATACCATGTAATATAATCTATAATCTATCTATAATCTATAATTTATAATACTAATAGTTAAGATTCACTACATGGAAAATTTCTATGTTATTCATAGAGAAAATTATATATAGCCCACCATTTTCATAATCTTAATAATTAAAGTAATTTTTTAATTTAATTTACCTTTTAATTATTGATTAATTTTTTTCAATCATGCCTTCATATCTCTTTTTCGTTAACACAATAAAAATACTCTATAAAATATCTCACTAAAAATTATTTAATATGAAAATAATAACAAATAATATAAAAAAATGATAATTGAATGTATGATTATATCATTAAAATTGTATGTGTATAGCTATTATATTATAGTATTAATTAATAATAACAAAACTACTATAATTATGTTACCACAAAAACAAGACTAACATTTAATAATAATTGTATTGACCATGTGTAACTATTATATAATTATATAAAAGCTATCATAATAGATTTTCTAAGTTGATAATAAACTAAAACTACAACCCATATGTGATATTAAAAAACTACATAAATTAGGATTATTTATTGTTTTACTAATCTATAATCTATCTACAATAATACTAATATTTAAAACTCATTATATGAATATTTTTTATGTTTCATTCATAGAGTAAATTATGCCTCACTATTTTCATAATCTTAATATTAAATCAAGATTTTGAACTTAATTTATCTTCTAATTATTAGTTAATTTTTTTCCAATCAATCTTTTATATCTCTCTTCCATTAGCACAATAAAATACTCTACAAAATATCTCAGTCAAAATTATTTAACATGAAAATAATAGCAAATCTATAATCTATCTATAATAATAATATTTAAGACTCATTAAATGAAAAGTTTTCCATGTGTCATTCATAGAGAAAAGTATAGCCCATCATGTTTATAAGCTTAATAATTAAAGTAAGTTTTTTAACTTAATTAACCTTTTAATTATTGATTAACTTTTTTCAATTATACCTTTATATCTCTTTTTCATTAACACAATAAAAATACTATACAAAATATCTCATTCAAAATTATTAAATATGAAAATAATAACAAATAATATAAATAAAATGATAATTAAACTTATTATTATATTGTTAAATTTTATATGCATAATTCTTATATTATTAATTAATGATAACAAAACTATTATAGTTATGTCACCACAAAAAAGACTATGATAATTAACGTTAATTTTTATTGACCATGTGTAACTATTATATAACTAGTCGTTCGACCCGTGCAATGTACGGAATGATAATAAAAAATAATTTATTGACTATTACAAAAAATAAAAAATAATTTATTTAAATACATCTTATAGAAAATTGAATTTATAAACTTATTTTGAAAATAAGTTAATAGTTAAATAATTAAACAAATGAATAAAATATAAATGATTAAGGATATGAAATAAGTCATTTTATTTTATATCTTATTTGAAATATGATATTTATAAGATTAAGAAAATCTCGGTAGATAACCTTTAATTAATAATACAAAGCTTATTTTATCAAAATATTGAATGTTTTGATATAGTTGAAATTGATGAATAATGAAATTAAAAAAGTGGATATATTTACAATATCATATACTATTATTAGGGATGACAATGAGTATCCATGAAAGAACAAACATGCCTCCCATATCATGTTCCTGTTTAGAATTTTGCTTCCTATCCCCGTTCTCATTCCTGTTGTGGGTCCCTATTGCCTATTTTAAGTATTTGAATTCCTACGGGTATTCATGAGTTTATTAAAATAATTCCAAAAAGAAAAAAGCTTGAAAAGTATTTCGATATTTGAAACATAAATATACATAATACTACTAATGTAACATAATCCAAATTACAATTTAAAGTATACATTAATTCCTTAATATTCTTCTTCCGTCATTTAAGATTTTATCTTCTAAAAGTTCCCAAATATACTCCCATATAAATAGCAACATGCTCATTATGTTTGTTAGTAATAATGTGACAAAGAGTTTCCTTAACTGAATTTCTAGATATTAACCCAATAATTTCCTTTATACTTTAAATGAAAAACCATGTTTTATTTAAAAATAAATAAAAATAACAAGAAAAACAACAACAAAAAAAAATAGAGCCGTAAAATTGCAGACACGTCGGATGATCGAGTATTATTCAATTAAACAAAAACATAAGAGCATGACAACTTTATTGGCTGACATGACATGACATGACTTAGGAGGGATATACAGGAATCTCCTAAACTTTTATTTAAAAGAAAAACAATAACACCAACGCATGGAGCGGTAGCACTTGTTCAAAGTAATTACATAGGATCAGGCCCATTCACTCCTCCGTTTCAACTGAATTTGAGTTGGTATTTAGCAGATTTATCTGGTCTGAAAAGACCAAAATGCTGCTCAGTTGCCGCACCGCTTTTCTGGTCTTCATCAAACATGGCAAACAAGTAAGTCTCTATAGGGCCACTGGGCCTCTTTGGGGTCCCACCGTTAGCGTGGTTGATCAGATTACTGTAGTAAGTGGCTGCATTTTCCACTGTGGCTGCATCTCCACCCTCAGATGGCCACCCACTCTCAGACACAACTATCTCCAAATTGGATGCTCCAACTTTTTCAAGAGCAGCATATATAGAATCCAGCATAGCATCAAAGAGGTTCTGGTACCCAACATCGTTGTTTCCTTGTTGAGTGAAAAGAGCAAAGGCAAGAGTAATGCTCTGTTGATTGTTAATGTAAGCGAAGTAGGGATACACATTGGCAAGAAGTGGGGCACCATTGTTCACTAGGAAGCTAACAATTGGTTGTATATATGGGCTTGCCTCTTCACTGAAAGCCCCAGCATTGGGTGGGTATGATGTTCCCAGCAAAGTCATGTCTATTGCTGTGGAAACCTTGATCTGACCTTGTAAATTGGCAGATGAAATTGCGTCCTGAATGTTCTGCATGGCAGGTAGGATAAATTGGGCTTCATGGTCACCTGGGTGAACTTCATTTCCAACGGCAATGTACTTGATTTTGACGTCCTGGGAGTAGGGTATCACAAAATTATTGACCCATTGTGTGGCAGCACCTGAGTCAGTGAGAGATTGAAGGGTTTCAGTAGCCACACCAAGGATCAACTCTATGTTTGAACCTCTAAGGGCTTGAAGGGCTCCTTCATCTTCGTAATATGTGCGCATTTTGTTGATTCCTTGGGCTTTATATAAATCAATAACTTCTTGCCTCGAGGGTAGATTATCACCATTCACTCCATAACATACTCCTATGGGCTGTGCAACTGCATTATGTGGAATTGAAAGTAGGTGACACTTTGAGGATAAATAAAATGGCAATTTGTCAAATATAGGAGACGAGTAGTTGAGGTGTCCTTACCCATGGTAATTAATATGGAGAAGAAATTGAAATAAAAAAGTGCAAGCCAAAATTTAAAGAAAATTTAAAAAATTTCACAATCTTTCTTTAATTTTGCGAAATATCCCTTGCAAGCTTTAGTGTGCCATTAATGGAGTAGCAACTGTGTCAATTATTTTGTGCTTTGGGATAATAGACGAAATTAAATCATCCTAAGACAACATGATGATGATAATAAAACTTAGGGCACGTACATATTCTATAACATTTTATATAGAAAATAATTTTTCTCAGTTTAAACGATAAATTATAATTGCCTATCATGCCGATTATATATGCAAAATTTTAAAATAATTGAACACCTATGGAGATGCGAAAATAATTTTAATTTGCATATGTTTGAGGAATCATTTTTATTTGAATAATTAATATTGGAAATATTCTCTTAGCAGTTTACGGGTTGCACATAGATTTAGAATTTTAAATAACATAATGAAATGCTCAGCAAAATTCTCAAGCAAGATGCAAGAGAGGAGCAAATACATGAAAGAATCTAAAGCAATTCATATGTGTGATGAAAATACAGCATAGAGAGAATCACGAAACAAAAAGCTTTCTGATCTCAAAAAGAAAAACATGTAAGTTCAGTCGGGTAGAGTCTTTTAGCAGTACAAAGAAAAGGAACAAAAAAGACAATAATAATAATAATAATAATAATAATAAAACAGATCTATTAGTGAGAAAGAGAGAGTTTTATAGACCTGCAAACTCCAGTCCAATGGACAACAGAATTCCAACAAGCAGCAATATGGCAGACATTGCGATTTTGATTTCGAAAAATATATCGATTTTACCAAGGTGTAATCCAAACTCTTAACAGTGATATCTTTTACACCACAGGCTGTCACATATTTATATAAAACAATTCTAGATGATCAAAATAATTTTTTTCATAAAACAAATATAATAATGATGCAGATTGATAATAATTCGCTTAATAAGTAAGGCTTATTATTACATTTAATTTAATTACTCTTATTTATTCGGTAAAAAATCCTAGCTCTATTCATATGCATAAAATTTTTTAAATATTTTGCATGATATGGTAACTGCAATACAAGACTTCTTGCCCCGTCAAGAATTATATTAAAGTCAAATATTTTTGGTATTATTTTTCTATAATTTGCTCAATAATATTATAATTGAAATTAAAACTTCAATTATTTGTATTAGTATTTTTCCATTATGTTTTATCTTTTTATAATTTTTCAATAATATCATCATTGCAATTAAAACATTAACTAATTTATAAAAAAGAAATCACTAGCACTCCATTATATATTGATATAATTTCTTTTGCTAAACTTTCTCAATAATATATTATGATTTCAATTAAAATATTAGGTGCTTAGTCATATAGCAATCTATCTATAATACTATGAAAAGTTTTTCATGCGTCATTCATAGAGAAAAATATGGCCCATCATATTCATAATTTTAATAATTAAAGTAAGTTTTTCAACTTAAATTACCTTTTAATTATTGATTAATTTTTTTCAATTATACCTTCATATCTCTTTTTCATTAACACAATAAAAGTACTATACAAAATATCTCATTCAAAATTATTTAATATGAAAATAATAACAAATAATATAAATAAAATGATAATTGAACGTATTATTATATCGTTAAATTTTATATGCATAATTATTATAGTATTAATTAATGATAATAAAATTATTATAATTATGTCACCACAAAAAAAGACTACAATAATTAACGATAATTTTATTGACCGTGTATAACTATTATATAATTATACAAAAATATATTATAATATGATTTCTAAGTTGATAATAAAGTAAGACTACATGCCATATGTGATGTCAAAAACTACATAAATTAAGGCTTTTTTTTACTAATTTATAATTTATAACCTATAATTTATAATCTATAATCTATAATATTAATATTTAAGATTCATTACATGGGAAGTTGTATGTCAGTCATAGAGAAAAATATGGCCTACCATTTTCATAATCTTAATAATTAAAGTAAGTTTTTAAATTTAATTTTCCTTCTAATAATTGATTAATTTTTCCAAGCATTGCTTTCATATCTCTTTTTCATTAACACAATAAAAATACTCTACAAAATATCTCATTCAAAATTATTTAATATGAAAATAATTACAAATAATATAAATAAAATGATAATTGAACATATTATTACATCATTAAAATTGCATATGTATAATTATTATATTATTAATTAATGATAACAAAACTATTATAATTATGTCACCACAAAACAAGACTATTATAATTAACAATAATTTTATTGACCATGTGTAATTATTATATAATTATATAAAAATCTATTATAATATGCCTTTTAAGTTGATAAGGGATTAAAACTACAACCCATACGTGATGTTTAAAAACTATATAAATAAGGTTTTATTTTTTTTACTGATTTATAATCTATAATCTATAATACTAATAGTTATGATTCATTACATGGAAAAATTTCTATGTGTCATTCATGGAGAAAATTATGGCCCACCATTTTCATAATATTAATATTTAAGTTTTTAAATTTAATTTACCTTCTAATTATTGATTAATTTTTTTCCAATCATGTCGTCATATATCTCTTTTTCGTTAACACAATAAAAATACTCATTAAAAATTATTTAATATGAAAATAATAACAAATAATATAAACAAAATGATAATTGAACGTATGATTATATAATTAAAATTGTATATGTATAACTATTGTATTATAGTATTAATTAATAATAACAAAACTATTATAATTATGTTACCACTAAAAAAATATTATTATATTTAACGATAATTTTATTGACTATGTAAAACTATTATATAATTATATAAAAATCTATTATAATATATTTTCTAAGTTGATAATAAACTGAAACTACAATCCATATATGATGTTAAAAACCCGTATAAATTAGGATTATTTATTGTTTTACTAATCTATAATCTATAATCTATCTATAATAATACTAATATTTAAAACTCATTACATGAAAATACTCGTTCTCATTCTCTCTTCCCTGATGCATATTGTTAAATATAATGCATATCAAGATCACTTCCTCAGGGTTGTCCAAAATCTATTATAATGCATAATGTATCAACCCATATATCAAAATCATTCTCTCTTTGGCCAACCTACCTACATCCAGTATTTTTATATGCATTATGTATATAAATTATTTTGATTGCTGCATTATTACAATACCTCAAGTCCATGAGTCACTAGACAAGTCTAGTACGGCCTTAGCATCCCTCGGGACCTACCTATGTTGCCAAAAAGGCTCTGGAACCACCAAAGTCATGGAAAGTGGGGAACAAATTTGCTGCTATCAAGTATACTCACCAAGCGAGGCCTTTTCTGCCAAAAGGACTCTAGAACTTGTCGAGCTCGCCTAATGAAGCTAAGAGCTTGCTAGGCAAGGTCCCTTGATATGTGAGCTTGCCAAGCGAGGCTTTTGATCCTGCCTAGCGAAGGGCTTTTCCTTAGATAGTTATGGAGCTCACCAAGCTTGCCAGGCAAAGGTTGAAAAGCTCACCTGACTAGAGATACATTTGCCAAAATGATAGTTTTGATTTCTGATACCATAATCCTATAAAAAAAAACCACTTCCATGCATTTTCAACCCCAAAACCCAAAAACCCTTGCTCCTAACTCTCTATTCTACCTCCACACTCTTAACCCCACTCAATCTTACCTCCTCCAAGCTTTAAGGTAAGATATTTGTGATAGATTATGTCTTCCTTTTCTATATTCTTTCATGTTCTTGAATTGGATGTCGTTATTTCTAATTATTATCAAGTGGGGGTACACCCCAAATTTTGTAGAGTTGATTTAGAGTTGTTCTAGAGTTGTTATAGATTATTCATATGTCTATGTTGCTCTGTGGCAGTTGTTGGTGCTATTCCAAGCTGTCAATGTCAATTTGGTAGTATCCATATACTCCTAGCTCTAAACAGTGAGTTAGTTTAAACTCATAACCTTATTTTCAATCATTATGATTATGTTTGAAGCATTACAATTGCTAAATATGAATTTAGAGGTGAAAATATGTTATATACATGATTTTCAAAGTTATACCGAGCCTAAAAAAATATGACTTTTGATTATAACATGAAAATATGTTTTTATAAAACCATGGAACCATGATTGATATGTTGTATGCTATGGAAATGTATTATATGCTTGAGAAAAGATTTATTGGGAAATATATATTTTAGCAAGTTTGCCAAGTTGTCAAATATGATTTTATGAATTTATGATATTACTATGTTTTCAAGACTTGAAATTTTAGACTATGTTTTTTAGAATAGCCAATTAAGATATATTGGAAAAATGTTGAATAGAGTATAATTTACCTTCATGAATAAATATTATATTATGATTTCAGAGTTATCATAATTATGAACCCCATTATTTTGATATATGATATTAGAGTTATCAAGTTTGTAAAAGTATGTTGGGGTGAGATATAACTTAGAATTTCAAGTTTTTATTATATTAGAAAGTATGGAATTTAGTATGGTTCATACCAATTATCAGATACATATTTTGTGGGCTTTCAAAATCATTATGCCTGCAAGATGGTGATCCATTGGACATAATTTCATAGCCACAATTATATAAATCCATAGCTTTTGGAGCTTCTAGAGTTTTAAAAGTTTTTAGATTAACTCAGTTTAATTGCAAGTTATTTTGAAATATGAATTAGAGAGAAACAGAACTGCGAGTTAACAATAGTTATCTCATTAACCTTGATATACCATGTTGCTCACGAGGGGCAATCACCCTTTTTCCTAGAGTACAGAGACAAGACCTAGTTAGGTGCCCCTAGCTTTTCTACAAGGGACACAGTTTATGAGGGACCATTTCCTTTAAGTTAGATGCTTATGTTCACAAGGGATTGAGTATCACCTTTTTATGACTTAGAATTCTATTTCTTCCTTAATTCCCCTAGAATAATTTACATCACTTTTGAGGATTACATTATGTAAATGTTTATTCTAGTATAGCTATGTACATAATAGTGAAAATGTTTTTTTTTTCCAGTTGCATGTATATATTATGTATGATTGTTGTTGTGCCATGGGGGTGATGGGTGAGAATCCACTCATAGAGTCTGTTGATTCATCCCTTTGCCTTCCTCCTAAAAGTTACAGGTCTAGTATTTGCTCATTCGCCATTTCAATAAATGCAGTTGTTCTAGTGGTGAGTTTTACTTTGTAGTAAGGCTTAGTCTAGGACATGAGATTAGAGTGCTCTAGTAGTTGTGTAGGCAAGACCTGAGTCATGTATTTATTTTAAGATTATGCATTTATTCTTAGAATTCATATGAATTTGAAATATAGATAGCAGTCAAAGATTTATATAATAAGTCAAATATGTATTCTCAATTTTCAAGTATTAAAACAATTTTCAGATTATGTCTAAGGTCATGAAATGAGATAGTTTATGTTTTCATGATAGCTTATTGGATTAAAATGTTTTTAGACCTATGTATGTTAAAATATTTCAGACTTATGAATTTGAATATTAAGTTTTGAATGGAGAGTTAGATTTGATTATGCTTTAAGAATGAAATTCATATTAATTTATGCATTTTGTGAGTCATGTTACCCAAAAGGCTTATGTAGGGACTTAGACCCCCTGTGCTGGTCACATTCCCAAGGCGGGTCATGATAATTATTATCTATGTACTTTTCTTGTTGTCCCACATATGGCTGTGGGTGAGGATCCACTCACTAAGTTTTAGATGAAACTCACCCTGTTTTCCCTTACAAATACAATTGATGGTCCAAAGTCTTCTTATATACCTCCGCCTCAATAGCTGTTAGTTTTATTTTTGGGTGAGCTTCACTTTAGAATGAAATGATACTTTTCAATTATAATAGTGGTGCTCCATTACCTCACAGGCAAGATTCATGGACCATACAAATTTATATTTAATTATACTATTAAGGATTTATGTAAATTCAAGTGAAAGATTTTATGATTAATTCCAAGAAAATTATTTCATTGTTTGGATGTTGAGGGTTTTCATAGTATAGGTAAATACCCTAGTTGATTTGGATATTCTAAAGTGAAGATCTCACTTTAAAGAGCAAAATGAGGATTTTCACCATTCACTTCACTCTATTAATCTAAGGGTGCTTTATTCTCTAAGGTGAGATTGTTCACTTCACTCTCTAAAGTGAGATTCTCACTTTGGAGGATCCAAATCCTAAATGAATATAGTGAAAGGGGGCATAATTCAAATTTTATTGATGCAAAAGCAAAATCCCGTCACTTTACTCTCTAAAGTTCCCAAATTTTCAAGTAACAAATTGATATTGATATCCCATTAATCTTTTAAAATAATTGATGTCACAATTTGTGAGATAATGTTTGGAATGATTAAAATTGAGAAACAATTTTATTTATAAGTTAAATATTTATGTTTGAAATATTAAATAGCATATGAATTGAATTGATTTTAAAATTCTTATATTTAAAATACACTAAATTAAATATGAGGATTCTAAAATCAATTCAATTCATATTCTATTTAATATTTCAAACATAGCTATTTAACGTATAAATCAAATCATTTCCTAATGATTAAATACATTAGATTGATCGACACATGATCGTTTTGAATGGTTAAATACTTTTTTCCCTTAATCAGTGGTCTCAAGTTCAAGCTTGGATATGGAAAAGTTAGTGTTAGGCCTGCCTTTGATGGTAGAATACCCATGGAAAAAATAGATTGTGTTTGTAGTCATTAAAAAATGAAACTGAATTAATTTAATTTGTCTCTCAGTTCTAAAATTAAATTGACTTCACTCTAATCCTATTAAAGAAAGTAAATCCAATGGATTTGCAAATAAAATCATTTCTTATTTTCTTTTAAGATTCAAATAGAAGATTTGATTTACAAATCAAATCATATTCATTTTTAATCATTTCAAACACCCTCTCAAGCATTAAATTGATACCCATTTGTCTTCTGAGTCAAATTCTAGATTGCACTCAAACCTTATTTATATTCATATTGTTTGGGATATTGTATCGACTCACATTGCATCTATTATTGAAAGGAATATGAACCTTACTTCCACACTCTATCTAATAATAAATGAGACAAGAGTCAGTATGGCAGAATAAAGGTGTCCATAACCTAGCCCGGTCTGCCAACACAGCCTGACTTGAAGCTTATTGGCATGTGTTCAAGTCTTAAATTTGACCCAATGCACTTTTTGAGCTGGGTTCGGGCCATACTTCAAGTTGGTCTGACTTGACCCAAAGTCAAATAAGTCTTACACAGATATATTTTTAAAAATAATTAGTGATAAATTATAAGATTTTACAGTTCAATTAATATATTTTAATAACTTGGTGTTATTTTTATCTTGATATGGTTTGTTTTGAAATATATATAACAAAATATATCTTAAATTTTGTTTCTTGTAAAATTTTATAACATTAAGAGTAAACTCCAAAGTGGTCTCTACCAATTTCAGTATCGGCCAACTTAGTCACTAATAATTGGAAAGTGTCAACTTGGTCCCTAACAATGTTAATTTTTAGAGAAGTGGTCCCTAAATAGAAACCATCATTGTCCTAGTGACATGACAAGCTGACCCACCTTAAATTACTTCCCCACCCCTACCTGCCCCATCACACTCTTTCATCCTCCCTATAAACACCCAACCGTCACACTTCCTCATCCTCACCATGAAAACCCCACCATCACCAACCTTGAACCATCACTTTCCTTCTCTATTTCTCTTAATCACCTTTTTTGTCTATGAGCTGCCATGAGATAAGGACCCCCACCACCATCCATTACCTAAACCACACCCTTAGTGGTGATGGTCAGCAGCGTGGCAGTGGTGGTCGTGGCAGATTCTCATATAGAGAGGAAGATGTCAAGTTTGTGGTGGTTGTTAGCTCCAAAACCTTTCAGAAAACATCAATGCGTAATGTTTTGAGTGATAACAAAATTAATTTCTTGAAAATATTTTGAAGAATGACTAATTGTTTGCTTAAGTTTCTTGAGTATACAAACAAGATCATTCTCATTAACATACAGCTTCATAAACAAGTTTTATTTAAAAAAATCATGTGTGAACATATTAAATCTCATTCAAAGAGATTCAAAACTTAAACGAAGTGAAAAATAATTCTTGAAATGGACACTGATATGGTGAGAGCATGAAAAGAGTTTATCAAGAACAAGAAACCAAGACTCAAATCTTCTGTGAGTATACCGCAACTTTAGAAAGTATCATTCAAGTGAAGATTTCAATCCAACTCTAAAGCAAAGTGAGGATACCATCTTCAATCATCATGAGTACAACAAGCTCTAATTGAAGCATAGAAGATCAAAAGAAAAGTCCAGAAACTAAAATAGTTCTTCAGAAAGCACGTTTACTATAAACGATGCACTTTACAGAAATGGAGGAAAAATTTGAAATTCAAATTTTAAAGTCAAACCCAGTCAAGGACTAATGTGACATCTCTATTTTCAACTTCGTTAACAACCCTAGCTTCCCAAAGAAAAAGTTTAGAAACCTCACTCAGAAAGTAAAACACAATTTTTGAAGATGGACTCAGAAACCTCTATTAGACAACGACTTCTACAACTATAAAAAGTAACTTTGACACGCCGAGCTACTCTTCTAGACTTCATTTCTAAGACAAAAAAAAGATCAATACGTGTCACTAGGAAAACAGATCAAGGGCAACGGTCATAAATGAAGATCAAGTATAAAAGGAGATAACGTGCTTATATCTCAAGACTTTTGATCATCACCTTGTGGTGAAATGCTGAAGAAATTCTCCTTTATCTTCTGTAAAACTATTACAGTTTGTAATTTGTTTCATCTTTATAAAAAATTTCTTTCTAAGTTTTTATTAGATATACTTTCTTCCTAGGAAGAATAGTTAGAAAGAAGTCATCCAAGTTTTTAGCTCATGACTCTATTTCATCTAGGGAAAACTTGAGTGTTTGTTTGTTTAAGTGCACTAACCCAAACACAATCTTTGTAACCAAATTCAATAGTGATCATTGAGAGATAGCTTGAAGAGGCTGGTAAAAAACTACTTGAAAGTGACAGTAGATTAAGCTACTGGTCATGTGAAGTAACTTGAAGAGGCTATTAGAAGACTACTTGGAAATGATAGTAGGGTGATCTATTGCTCACGTGAGATAGCTTGAGAAGGCTATTGAAAGACTATTTGACTTTCTCAGGATTGAGAAATAGTTGATTAGTGGAACTCAATAGCTGTTGAGAACTGGATGTAGGCAGATTGATTGAACCAGTATAAAATCTCTTGTGTAGTATTTTCTCCTTCCCTGAATCTCCTTTATATTTTGTTTTGTGCATATTATATTTACTATTATGAAAAACACACTTAATCTTGTATTTCATACATCTATTTTAGTTTAGAAAGTTACTTTCTAACATTTACTGATGCTATTTCCGTTGCACTTTAAGTTTATACTTGATAGTCTTTGTTTAACATTTTCAAAAATTGAAAAGGGAAAGAAAAGTTAAAAGCACGATTCAACCCTCCCTTCTCATGCACTTTTCAACCTACAATGGTGCTATGGCGGAGGGTGGTTATTAGATCTGGGATGCGGCAGCAGCAGTGTCATGGTAAAGGTCGCAATGAGGATGGAGAGAGGCAATGGTTCACGGTGGTCAAGGTGAGGTCATGGCAGCAAATGATGCGGTGGAGGTGGAAAGTGTTGCGGTCCTCTCCCCCATTTCTTTTTTCTTCATTCTGATTCAGATTCAATTTTTTTCTTTTCCTTTTCCTTTTCCTTTTCCTTTTGTTCTACTCTTGAGCTAAAGGCTTATTGTGATGTTGTAAGGGGTTTTGGTTAATTTGGTTTGTGGTTTATGTTATGGTTTGATTTTTCTTTTGATAGGCGTTGTTGTGGTCTTTTATTTGAGGATTTTTGTTTGTGATTTGGTGGTATTGCTGATTTTTAACATTTTTGACTTGGGTGGTGTGAACACCATATTTTTTTGTTTTCAATTTATTGTTATTATTATTGTTGTTATTTTTGGTTTTGTGTGCGTTTGAATTTAAATTTAATTTCAGCTGACAAAAAAAAATAAGATAAAATAAATCAAAATCTTAGCTGGCTCAACAAAATAAATCAATTGAAATCCTGACTGGCTTAACTCTAACTAACCCCCAAAATCTCTTTGCTTTGCTCTCCATATAATAATAAACCACAAAAAAAGAGATACACATTCATTCACCATTTCCTTACTTAGCCTTAATTACCACTGTCACAATTTCTCCTAAAAAACCAAATCATAGCTATTCACTGTCTCACAATATCAATGTACTGAAAACCGGACCGGACCGACCGGTCGGACCGGTTCAACCGAGAACCGGCCTGCTGTCCGGTCCGGGTTGGACCCCATAACCGGCTGGAAAAGAACCGTGGCGACTCCAGCCGAACCGCCTGAACCGAAATGGGCAAACTGGCCGGCCGAACCGGTTTTTTTTTTTTTTTTTTTTACGAAAAAAATGCAAAATAATTCATTTTGAGGGTTTTTTTTTAAAAAAAAAAGTCTAAAATATCATTTTTTTCTTAATTCTTTTTATTTTCTGGTATGAGAATTAGTAATTTGAGAGATTTAATCTATATGGATAATATTTATTTTAATTAAGAGATGAATTATATTATATTTCATATGTTTTGTTGATGTCTAATTTAATATTTAGTTATTTATGACATATATTTTATTTTATATTTTTATATATTTATATAAATACAGGTTTTATTATATACCGGTTCGACCCCCGGTTAAACCGGTTGAACCTTTGAACCTCTGAACCCTTGCCCTGACCGGTTCGATGTCCGGTCCGGTTTTCAGAACCTTGCACAATATTCATATAATCACCTTTATCCATTCACCATTATCATCAGAAAACCCATTTTCACCATCATCATCAAATTTCCATCTTTGATTCTATTTCTCACATAATAGCCACCATTTCATCTTATAGCTATCAAACTCACACTAACCAATCTATCATCACCACCATCAACATTGCATGCCTTTTGCCTTCCTTTCGCACAACTACCATCACTCAATTCAAACCTTGATCACACCTCCTCCATGAAGCACCAGGAAGTCCGTGCAGGAGCTGCCCCTGTGAGTCCACTAGTCTTGGTCGCGAAGCTGTTGCTGCCACGATGGTTTTAGTCTTATTTTATTTCTATTATTCCTTTTTTTTCGTTCGGTATGTCCTTTTTTTATTTTTTATTTTACTAAATTTTGTTTAGTCTTATTTTATTTCCTTTATTCTTTGTTTTTTTTTAGGTCCGTCTCCCTTTTTTTATTTTTTTCTAAGTTTTATTTAGTCACTTTTTTGGACTTTTAAGAATTAGTTCTAATTGAATCATGTGCAAAAAATAGAGTTCACTTGTAAATAATTTGTTAAACCAAATTCTTTTTACAAATAAAATCAACCAACACATTTTTATTTTCAATTTCTTAATTAAAATCCATTAACACACACTTATTTTCTATAAGAACGATATGACTTTGAGTTCCTCATTGCACCATAAGATACGTCAGCGTAGCCATTAACTATCAAGCTAAAATTAATTTTTCTTTAAATTTTATTCTCTTTTTAATTTAATTTTCTTTTCTTTAATTTTATTTTATCATTTTTTGTATATACTTGTAACTTTAAAGGGAAAATAAGTATTATTAAAGTTATAAATTAATTTGCATAATAAGTTCTAGGGAAACTGTATTTATATAAATTTATTAGGGGTGCAGTGGGATTGAGTTTTCACCCTTTCCTAATCATAATTAGACTTCCGGACTCAAATCTCTTTAAAAAACCAGTTTTGCAAATCAAAAGATTTTTCAATTTTAGCCAGAATTAAAATTGGTGGCAACTCCATTTATTTCTTTTATGGATAAAGTTTTGTTGTCATTTTGTTATAGCACCCTCCTAGGACATTGTGACAAGTGGTTTTATTTACAATGGTGATGGTTGAAATGGTGTTGTAGTTTTAGCGACTGGGCATAGGTTGAGGAGGGGTTAGTGGTGGAGCCATGGTGTAACACCCTAGTAACTCCAACCTATGCTTAAGTTTGCATTTAGATTCTAATAGTTTGTTACCTATCGGCTTTGAGGAAAACTAAAAAATTTTTAAATTAACTTACTGAAAGTAGCTTTATATATATATATATATGCATTTGAGAAAAAGCTTATCAAATTTTGCGAGCCTTACTTTGTGAGATCTAATCGATAAGGAGGATGATGTGATGCACACGATATCATTAGTATAGTCATAAAATAAAACGTAATGACGATACATAATACATCCCACGTATCATAAAAATTCAATTATTGGTAAATATGGTAGGTACAGGTAGTTATTCATAACAAAACATATGATGAGATATTACTTCGCAAATAAAACATCTTCTTACATGCATATGTCATTTATCAAATAAAAGCATAATCATAAATATAAACCAAAAAATCAATAATCCTAGCTTAGTTACTCCCATGGGTAACGTTGATGCGCTCAAGCTTTCGACTGGTAACGGTTGAATGGAGAGCAGGATCCTTCTCCAAAGATCGGGTAGCTGAAACCTTATTAAATTCCTTGGATGGGTCCTCCTTGTCCAACTCCATTGGCGCCATGAGTCTATTGTGATTGTCTACCAATACGCTAGGCTCAGTGACATAGACAACAGGATTTGGCCCTATAGGCATCACGTTTCAGGTGTTGATCTCTTTGTCTATACTAGTGTAAGGACTCAGGTAGTAATATGTACTTGTACTCGTAGTGACTGTGACACAGATTGCATGAATGAGAAGGAAGTACCTTCGCTCAACTAAGGGAGTTCCCAGCACCATGTGAACTCTATCGTCTATCTAAAGACGATATAGAAATAAAAAGGGAATGAGAAATATAATATTTCTCAGTAGCGAAATGCATGAAGGTCATTGTTTTCACCTTTAGTCACCTTGGGTTTATTTGCTAAAATAAATGTGTGCAAGTATATCATCCCCTTTTAATTTTCAAAATCATTCATTAGTCAAGGTGATCCATGTATGCAAACTTCGAGACTCATTCATGAGACAAGGTATATGCTTCTTCCATTGACATGTCATGATTTATGTATGCACACGTCGAGAGTCATTCATTGGACAGGGTGTATCCTCTTTTCTCTTGTTACATGATTCTTCCATTAACATGCCATGATTTATGTAAGCATGCATCATGAGCTATTTGATTGGTAATCATACAACGTAATGTGTTTTGGCTTTGATCCTTGGCATCAACCTCTGATCTTAATTCTTAATTACTTAGTGCCATCTGTGATCTTTGACATCAACCTCTGATCTTAACTTAAAAACTCGCAGTTGGCCTCCATCCGTAAACTTATGGTATTGAACTCAAATCGACGGCCATTGTTGCCCTGGGGTAAGGGTTAAAATACAACACTTTCTATTAGTTTCTTTCCTTTTCTTTATCAATGCAAGTAATATTAAGAATGATCCTCACATGCATCGTTAATATGAATTTACATCTCAAGATAGCAATACAATACACATAGTATGACATATCAATAATAACTTAATAATGTACAATATCACAAAATAACAATTCTATCAATAAAAACTTATCCTAATAGCTTAGGATGTCCATACAAGCACGAGTATTTTATGAATTTGTATGGTAGAGTCATGAGACCCATTTATCATTCTTAATATTCTCATAATTAATTACTGTGTTGATATTGTATTCTGGCCCTTTTTTAATCCTTAAAACTTAGGAATTTTGTTAAAATATTTCAGCACATTTTTCTGTAATACCTGACGTGGCTGTCGAACTCACTCAAATTAATCAGGCTCTGAAAATAAACTTGTAATATAGAGCAACCTGAATCGTTTCCCAAGGAATTCGCAACGAACCAATTCGCTCGATTGAAAATAACAACAGAAACGAAAACCGGGCGCGGGGCGGATTGGTCAATTTCAATAGCAGCAGGATAATGATTAAAGATAAAAACGAAATTAACAATTTAAAAACAACCAACCCAGGACTTGAGTTCCTAAAATCCATCATTGGACCACTGAATTCGTGGTTGATCCTAAGCAAATCGGAATCCCTGCATTCAATTAGAAAAACGAAACTACTAGATGATCACCTAGCATTTTATCAAAAACTCGGCGTGTTCACTCATTCAACGTACAGTGCTCACTTAAACCCGTTTTGATTTTAAGCCCTTTCGATTAATCAACCTAAATGTTAAATCTAACATTCAACATTTCTTCCCTTAAATTATCCAGAATCGAAATATATAAGGGAAAAGAAAGAACGAACTCAATATGAGGCAAAAACGTCCTCTGGAATGGCGGAACTCAATTCGTGGGTTGATCGATTAGCTCCTTAGCCAACCATGGCAGAAATGAAAAACCGAAAGGAAAATAAAGAGAAACTTGAACAGTGCGAAAATTTTAGAGAAAATAATAGTTGGAATATGAAAATTCCCCAAAACACAACACACCCCTCTTCCTGTTTTCAGCTCTTAATAAAACAAAATAAAAATAAAACGGTAGTCTCTCTGTTTTCCCACTCCTAAAATAAAATAAAATAAAAATAAAATAAAATAAACCGGTTCAAAGGACAAAAACCGGTCCAAGCAAAAACCGAAACTATGGTTTTGGTCCCATGCAACTCGCTTGATATTTCATATTTGCTTTGTCCGAATTTGGCCTTTAATCGGGCACCTGAAACAAAAGTTATGATTAATTCCACTTAAAAGCCCAAAATCCAATTTAGACCGGAAACCAATAGTTAAACACTAAATAACCCCGAAATCATTATTCAATTGCAAAAATAAAGTGATAAAAAAAATCAATTATCAATACCCTAAATATACTGTTACCTAGAAAAGTGTCGAGCAGCACACGTGTTCTTAGATAAATTCTGGTCCTAAATTTTACTAAGTCTGAAACGCTACACGTCATTGGAGGGCTATATGATAAAGCTATAATTTTGGGATAAAAAATCCCGGTAATGGTTCCTAAGAGGACAATAAGTTGAAGGATGATTTTTAACAAATTTTACGAAAGCTTTAAATATTTCGTTTTAAGTCCCCAAATTCGAAAAATCGTAAGAATTCCCGGATTTGAACTAAAACCCAAAATTTAGATTTTGATTTGTTGGGGTTTTGATTTTTTAGATAATTTATTTGAATCCAAATAGGGGGTATTTCTTTATTTACATTTATGTTTTAAAGATAATGGAGAGTAAAATAAATGAGGACATTCAATTAAGAAATGTAAATAAGTGAGTATTGAGACAGTGTAGTCCAATACATACCAGTACCCATCCCTAAAGATGCCAGAATACCTCCCTGGAGACCACCCCAGCGATCACATAACAGCCTAAGCGGTAAACAGAGCCCTGAAGATACCAGAACACCTTCCTGGAGACTGCCCCAGCGGTTCTATAACCACCCAAGCAGTCAACAAGGAGTAAATCGGTGCGGCAGTTGGACTAGGGACCGCTCATGCGGTCCTCAGATCATTAAAAACACCTGTTTGGGGTCCAGAACCTTCATTTTGGCCAAAACACACTCCTCCCCCCTTAGAAACCCGAAAACTCTCATCTCTAACCCCTCTCTTTTCCATTTTTCTTCAATCAAACATCAATCTTTCACTTCCAAGGCTTAAAGGTAAGATATTCTACTAGTTTTGCTTCTTGTTTCCTCTATTCTTCTCTTGTTCTTTGAGTTAGATCTTGGGTTTCTCTTTTTTTTATGAGGTCATAGTGTTCTTCCACCATTGATAGGGTTAGAATAGAGTTATTCTGAGATTGATCTAGGATTTATTGCTTTACTGACAGATAGTGGTACTATTCCTGCCTCCCAAGATCCTATTGGTGTCCCTCCTGTTTATTCTACTACTCCAAGTGAGTGGGTTCAAACCTGTAATCTTTGTGTTGTGCATTAGAACTATTTGTATGAAAATATGGTTTATATGATGATTTTAGAGAATTCTATGGAAGGATTAGAGGTTTTGTTGATTATTCAAGCTTTTAAGAATGTGGTTTTCAAATGGCATGAACTATAGATTTTGTTATGAAAACCATGGGACCATTGAAAGCTACTATCTTGACCTGATGATTTTTGATATACTGGATACTGTTATTTGAGAAAGCTTGAAACCCTAGGATAGGAAACTTTGTATAATGTTGTAAAAAGATTGTTTTGGAACTAAGAACTACTGAGAGAAACAGAGCTGTAAGTTAACGACAGCTATACCGTTAACCTTGGTATACCAAGGCCCGCCAGGGGCAAGCTTACGATTAGCTTGATCAGTCCGCCAGGGACCGTTAAGATCTTAGTTATGGGCTCATGTTCGCCAGCGATTGAGCACCACCTTACAGTTCATGATAGTTTGTTCTCTTTTGTAGTATCTTGAAGATTATTATAGTTTTGTTTTGTGTATCTGGTAAATTTGTGGCTTTCTACCTATTATGTAAAATGAATATAAATGTTTTACAACTATGCATTATGTATCCTTTTTTTTGTCCCATGAAGGGGGTTTCAGGTGAGAATTCACTCACTGAGTTTTTGTATAAAAACTCACCTTTCACTTTTTCTCATATTTACAGATACAGCAGCTGCTGCGGGTTCTTCCCAGCCTTCTACTTCCCAGCAGTAATAGAGAATTAGCTGGTGAGTTCACTTGAGTCAAGCATTCTTAATTAAGTTAGAGTGCTCCAGTGTTATTGTAGGCAGGAGTCCTGATTTATATAGAGCTTATTTTGTATTTTGTATATTTAATCGTACTATGGTTTGTGTTTAATGAAACTAGTTGTTTCTGGACAATCTGAACAAAAGTAGTTGATATGTGTATTTGTAGTTTGTGTATGGATTCTGCTATGATTCCACACTTCTGATATTAATGATGAGATTTTAGTCATTAATATCTTGATTTCAGAAATAGGTGATTTGTATGTAGGAATGAGATTTTGTTTTAAATGGATTCTCTTGTCTTAAATATGCATATATAGGGTAATATATAGGTCATGAGGTTTACATGGGGATGAGATTCATCACGTGCCTGTCAAGTGCCCAAATCAGGTCGCGAGAAAGTTGGTATTAGAGCCTAGGTTTTTCCTGCATATCATTGGAGCAAGTGTCCACAGGTAGCATGTCGTTTATGTGAATAGAAGCACACCTATTTGCATTAACGAAGTGTTACTTAAAGCCTTTAGAATAGTTAGTCATGTCTAGGATCAGAGATAGAGTTTTGTCCTCCTTATGAATATTGCCTCTTATCATATGTGCTCTGTCTTTCAGTTGGATCCAGTATGTGTCCCCTACGTCCTTCGGCTTCACGTCGTCGCCGTAGCAGCGGTTCTTCTAGTATTAGTATTCGCTTTAGAGTTCTAGAGCAGGCCTTGGCTACACTACTTAATGTGCTGGCTAGACAGACAGAGGTAGGGTTGCAATCACCTCCGATCCAGCCTCCAGTTAGGGACCCCGATGATTCAGCTTTAGAGCGCTCATGAGGATGGATCCACTCACCTTCTAGGGGCGTCTCACCACAGAGGACCCCTAAGCTTTTCTTAGAGAAATAAAGAAGATCACGAGAGTTATTCACTATTTATCAAAGAGAGTAGCTGAGTTGGCTGGCTTCCAACTAGGAAGCCAGACAGGCATCTGGTATGATGAGTTTCTATAGGGGCACAGTGACTCCGACACACCCACTTGGGAGGAGTTTAGGGCAGTATTTCTAAGGAGGTTCTTATCTGAGAGCTGGCGTGCTCAGATGGTGGAGGAGTTTCTAAGGCTTCATATGACTCCAAGGATGACAGTAGCAGAGTATGATGAGAGGTTCACGTACCTAGCATAGGCAGCTGCAAGTATGTTACAGTTTGAGACGGAGAAAGTTAGACGATTTGTCCAGGGGTTGCTTAAGGACATGTTCCTCAGCCTGCAGCCATATGTGAGTACGATGGATTATGCTCAGGTAGTAGATACAACTATTAGATTGGAGGCAGGATTAGTAGAGAGGAGAGCTACCTCTGATGCTGGCAAGAGGGCCAGAATTCATGGCTTGTCGCAACCGGGATCGCGACGTGGACGGCGAAAAAAATTGATTTTTGATTAAAATGGAGTCGCCACCAAATTTTTATTTAATTGGGAAAAATTATGGAAAAACCCATTTAATTTAAAGAAATTGATCTTTGAAACCAGATCTAAGCTCGGGAGTCGGTTATGCTTAGGGAAGGGTAGGAATTTAATCCTACAGCACCCCTAATACACCCGTCTTTAGACGGTACCTTAATTAATTGTGCAAATTATTAATAACCTTTCAAAATATTTATTCACATTTTTTATTTCAAGAAAAATTTTAAAGAAAATATTTTTTAGAGTAAGAAGATTTCGGAGTACCAAACTGTCACAGCTCAGGTATCCGTAATATTGAGTTAACAAGCCGTCACAGCTAAATTAACCTCTTTATTTGGAATAAAATATATACATTTCAATGATTAATTTAAATTAAGATAATAAAGAAAGAGGAAGATAATAATAATAATAATAATAATAATAATAATAATAATAAATAAATAAATGAATAAATAAACAAATATTTACAATAATAATGATAATGAACAAAATTATTTACATGTAAAACATAATAAAATAATATCACAAATAAGTACTAAATAAATATTTACAACAATAATAATAATAATGAACAAAAATATTTACATGCTAAACAAAATAAAATGACATCAAAATAATAATGAAATAAATATATATACATTTCAATGATTAATTTAAATTAAAATAATAAAGAAATAATAATAATAATAATAATAAATAAATAAATAAATGAATAAATAAACAAATATTTACAATAATAATAATAATAATGAATAAGAATATTTACATGTAAAACAGAATAAAATGACATCATAAAAATCTATTTTTAATTTGAAAATTTTGAAACATCGAGCTGTCACAGCTTAAATATCCAAAATATTCAATTAACAAGCCGTCTCGGCTAAATTAATATTTTATTTAGAACAAAATATTTAACAAATAATTAATTAATTTACAATTTAAAGAAATAAAAAAGATATTAAAGAAAATATTTACAAATAATACAAATTATAAAAATCTAATTTTTGTTTGAAAATTTAAAACATCAAGCTGTCACAGCTCAAATGTTTAACTGAGTTAATAAGCCGTCACGGCTAAATCAACATCCTCATTTAAAATGATTTGATTATTAGCTGAAGTTAAAATAATACATAACAATAAAAAGCAACAAATATTTATAAATAAATAAAAATAATAATAAATATTTACAAATCAAGAATGAAATAACATAAAATAACCTAAAAATCTAATTTTGACTTGACAGGAATCACCTGCTCCTACGTATCCTCTAATGCGATGAGGAATTCAAAGTCACGTAGTTCTTTAAAATAACTGTAAGTTGATTGATTTTTTTTTTTTTTTTTATTTTTAAAATATCAAGTTGTCTCATTAAAATATTACGAAAGATAGAATTAATGAAAATCACGGCTAAATTAATTCTATTTAAAAGAATTATATATATAAAAAAATAAAGAAAATGAAATTCCAGAACAATTTTCGTAGGAATAAAAATTTACTTTAACTAATACAAAATGACTCAACCCCAAAATAAGAAATGCTAACAGTCCACTAAGTCCAAAAAGTCTCGATCCAATAGCAACCTCAAGCTAAAAATCCAAAAACTCTTTTATCATCAATATAAGATCTAAACCCAAGGGAAACCAAAATAAAAATCTAAAAATATCAATAACGCCAATAACTCAAACACTAACATTCTCATAGTTTATTTAAATTGCATAACCCAAATACCCTTATCAACTGCACTATTCGGCCCTTTTATAATAGCCCAAAATTTTGAGCTTAGATGATAACCCAATAAGTTCTCACGCACCCACATCTAACTGAAGACACAATTACAATAGAATGAAGGAATATAAACAAATAACTATAAAGCAGGGTACGGGAAGCATCTGGAACAAGGAAAAAGGTTTGGGTTTCATTATTCTTTTAGAGACAAAAAAAACAATGCACAGGGAGTGAGAACTAGAGAGAGAGAGAGGGGGATTAAGAGGGAGAAAAACTTTGCACGTGAGATTGGGGAAGGGAGGCCGAGAAGAAGAAGGGGAACTACCTCTCCGCGAGGAATGGAGTCACGGTGGCCGATCTGTATTTGTGGCTGCTGCAGACCCTGCGCTTTTGTTTCTTCGCAACCGAGCTGGGAGGAAGGGCAAACAGCGAGGCAGTAGTGACGCTAGCCAGCGGAGGCGTCGTGATGCGTCGATGATGGATCTTCCGGCGTAGCGATGGAACTTAAGCAAGGCATCGCGCAACTGGGCTTTCACGGTGGTACTCCCAGCATGATGGTGAGCTGGAAATTGACGGGATTGCGACGATCCGAGGGAAAGGAGTGGCGGGTCACCAAGACGACAAGAGGAAGGTCGACTCGTAGCGGTGGGGAGGGCCGCGCTTGTTGAAGGCGATTGGCTGGCGCGGTGCTTGGCGGAAAACGGAGGCGAGTGGAGATGGTGCTGCGTGAACTTGTGAACTTGGGTAGTGATAGTTCTGATGCTCGGTGGTCTTTGCTTCTTACTTCCTTCTTGGTTTTATCTTGTGGTTTTAATTTTGGTTCTGAGTTTGTTTTTAATCTTTGATATGCTGTTTTGGTTTCATTTATTTCTAACTTGATTTGGTTGATAAAGGTGGCTAGAGTGGTGATTGTGATGATGATTTTATGGCTTATGGGGATGCAAATTTGTGATAGTGATAACTGTGATATTGGGTATGGATTTGCAAAAATGTGATGTTGTAGGTGGAGAGGAATGATATGAGGGGTAGTGGGTTAGTGATGGAGTGTGGTGTTGTGGCTGTGTTTTTTTTTTTTTGTTGAGAAAATGGTGATCATCAAAGGCATGTATCCTCTCCCGTGATATGGGTTATGTCTCTTCTTTTTAATGGAAAACCGTCCACTGTTGAAGTTTTATTTTCGATGGGTAAAAGGAATCAGAGGCCTATATCCTTGGAGAGCATCATGATGAATTTTTCTTTAAAACTCAAGCTTCCCCCAATTCACATGTTTTTGGAACCGAAAGAAACTCTTGACTCTTGCATAAAGTGGAGAAGAACATCATCATTGTTCACCACCTTTCTCTTTTTTTTCTTCTTCCAATACCTTCACGTGAATGAGTCAAAACAGCAAGATCCGTGACTCCTTTTCATTTTTTATTTTTATTTATTTTTTAATGGAAATAAATTGGGCTGGGCTTCTTTTTATTTTTTTTTTATTATTTTTTTAGGTAAAAAAAAAATGGGCTAAAACAAATCTGAAAATGGGCTTAAAATAAAATAAAAAATAATAAAATCACAAAATGGGATAGATTATGAAAATATGCTAATTTTTGTAGTTTTTGTTTTATGGGTCGGTTAAAATTGGGTGTTCACAGTTGCCCCTCTTTACTTATTCCTTATATGAAGAATACGAAAAACCTAAGTTTTAAGTATTGTCTTTATAAGGGATGAGTAAAGACATGAACATCAATTTCGGTCGACAATGCATGAAATGCAAACAACAAGAAAACTGAAGTCAAATAGTGAAAGAGACTAAATGCTTATGAGAGGCATATGTAATGCAATGATGCAAATCAAAAACCAAGATGTATGAGTGGCAAGAAATATTAAATTCATCTGTACAATCAAAAAGTGTAAATGTTGACAAGAAATAACAGAAATTCAAAATCCAATTTGGGCAAACAGAGATTTTAGAAAAGCGAGGGGACTAATAGAAATGTAAAAGCGAGGCATTTGGTTGAAATTTAAAAGTCGGTACGGGATACCAAAAATTGAAAAATCGATGGGGAAAGCTAACGGGATTGACAGAAGAAATGCCAATAGGGTCAATTGAAATTGAAAGACCGATGAGGCTAAGTAAATTGAAAAGTCGAAGGGGTCAACCAAAAATGAAAAGCCAACAAGGGCTTACAATAAATTAAATGGTGGTCTGTGGCTTACAATAAAATTAAATTGGCAATCTGAGGCCGACTGGAAATGTAAATTGGCAATCTGGGGCCGACTGGAAAGTAAATTGGCAATCTGAGGCCGACATGAAAAGTAAAGTGGCAATCTGAGGCCGAATGGAAATGTAAATTGGCAATCGGAGGCCGACATGAAATGTAAATTGGCAATCGGAGGCCGACATGAAAGTAAATTGGCAATTTGGACATGAAAGTAAATTGGCAATCTGAGGCCTACAGGAAAAACAAAATGGCAATCTGAGGCCGACATGAAATGTAAATTGGCAATCTGAGGCCGACCGGAAAGTAAATTGGCAATCTGAGGCCGACATGAAATGTAAATTGGCAATCGGAGGCCGACATGAAATGTAAATTGGCAATCGGAGGCCGACATGAAAGTAAATTGGCAATCTGAGGCCTACAGGAAGAATAAAATGGCAATCTGAGGCCGACATGAAATGTAAATTGGCAATCTGAGGCCGACCGGAAAGTAAATTGGCAATCTGAGGCCGACAGGAAAGTAAATTGGCAATCTGAGGCCGACTGAAAAGTAAATTGGCAATCTGAGGCCGACAGGAATGTAAATTGGCAATTTGAGGTCGACTGAAAAGTAAATGGCAATCTGAGGCCGACATGAATTGTAAACTGGCAATCTGAGGCCGACTGAAAAGTAAATGGCAATCTGAGGCCGACATGAATTATGGCTGCAATCTGAGGCCGGTGAAAAATGGCCCAGCAACTGAGGCCGACAGGAATGTAAATTGGCAATCTGAGGCCGACTGAAAAGTAAACTGGCAACCTGAGGCCGACAGGAATGTAAATTTGCAATCTGAGGCCGACAGGAAAGTAAATTGGCAATCTGAGGCCGACATGAAATGTAAGCCCAGCAACTGAGGCCAGCCAGGGAATGTAAATTGGCAATCTGAGGCCGCCAGGAATGCAAATTGGCAATTTGAGGCCGACTGAAAAGTAAATTGGCAATCTGAGGCCGACAGGAATGTAAATTGGCAATTTGAGGCCGACTGAAAAGTAAATTGGCAATCTGAGGCCGACATGAAAAGTAAAGTGGCAATCTGAGGCCGACTGAAAAGTAAATTGGCAATCTGAGGCCGACAGGAAAGTAAATTGGCAATCTGAGGCCGACAGGAAAGTAAATTGGCAATCTGAGGCCGACAGAAAAGTAAAGTGGCAATCTGAGGCCAACTGAAATGTAAATTGACAATTATGGAAAATGATTTTCACATTTTTTTTCAAGTTATATGCACAAGTCATCAATTTTTAGTTTATTTCAGAAAACTAATCAGTAACCATATCGAGCGAGCCTCAAGGAAGACTATAACCGATCAAACTCGTAATTCATATTTGGATTTCTGATATAAACTTTCTTTACTTCGGGACCTTTGCTTACTTTTTTCTTTTCCCTTGTTTAGGATGATAATTGCTTTTCTGCCAAATTTAACTGAAACTTTTGAATTTTCTTGGTGTGATGCTAGCCATGAATGTATTGCTGTAAGAATTATTAAGTTGTATAACTTTAAACTTAAATTCATGCTTACTCGAGACATCGTAAATAAATATGCATTTAAAGAGGAAATGAAAAGGTTAGTTGAATAGGCATCTTTATTGCTTGGTGTATGGGATGACAAATATTTGAAGGGTGGGAACAACATAAAAGCAAAAGACAGGACTGTGAAATACATGAAATTTTTTTTTTTTTTTTTGCCCCAGTTTAAGTTCTTTGTGACTTAATCAATCGATTTCTCGTAGCAAGTTGAACACCATAGCCATGATCCTTAATGATGTCTTCAAACCTTTTCTTTCCAAAAATTGCTCCAGTTTCAATCTTAGTCAGCTTGATTCACTGGATAAATTCAACACTCAAAAATTGCCCCAGTATAGGTTGCTTGAGATGATGCTTATCTTTTTGCTCTAATTTTTGCCTAGGTTGCTCTTTTGAGTTTTCAACCTAACGAGCTCTTTTTTTTTCATATTACCCTAACTTTTGCTTAGGTCACTCTTTCGAGTTTTCAACCTAACGGGCTTTTTCAACATCTTTTCAAGCATAAAACCTCTTATTTGCATCAGTGTTAATTGGTTTGGGCAATTCTGTCCATCCATGTTTTGCAAAATCAATGCCCCACCTGAGAATGCTTGCTTGACAATGTAAGGACCTTCATAGCTTGGGGCCCATTTTCCCCGTGCATCTTCTTGGTTAGGAAGAATTTTCTTCAGAACCAAATCTCTGAATAAAAATCTCTAGGACGGACTTTCTTGTTAAAAGCCTTAGCTATTCTACTTTGGTACAATTGGCCATGACAGATAGCTGCTAGTCTTTTCTCTTCTATCATGTTTAGCTGTTCATATCGAGTCTTCACCCATTCAGATTCTTCTAACTCAGACTCCATTAGAACCCTTAATGACGGGATTTCCACTTCTATAGGAGAAACAGCTTCCATTCCATATACCAATGAGAAAGGAGTTGTTCCAGTGCTTGATCGTATGTTGGTACGATATGCGTGCAAAGCATAAGGTAGCATTTCATGCAGTCTTTGTAATTCACCACCATCTTGGCGATGATTTTCTTGATATTCTTATTTGCAGCTTCAACCGCACCATTCATTTGAGGTCTATAAGGAGCTGAGTTGTGATGCTTGATCTTGAAAGTTTCAAAGAACTTTTGAACTTCGGCACCATTGAGGTTAGGAGCATTATCTGTGATAATTCTTTCTGGAATCCCATATCTGCAGATGATATCTCTTTTTATGAATCTGATAAACACTTTCTGTGTAATGTTAGCATATGAAGTAGCTTCCACCCATTTTGTGAAATAGTCTATCGCCACCAAGATGAAAGCGATGACCATTTGAGGCTTTGGGATTGATTGGGCCAATGACATCCATGCCCCACATTGAGAAAGGCCAAGGAGATACCATGTTGTGTAATGGAAATGGAGGAGCATTGACTCGGTCTGCATATACTTGACATTTATGACACTTTCGAACATAACTGATGCAGTCATTCTCCATGGTAGACCAATAATACCCACTTCTTAGGATCTTGCGTGCCATCATATGCCCATTAGCGTGGGTTCCACAGATCCCTTCGTGGATCTCCGTCATGATCATTTGAGCTTCATGAGCATCCACACATCTGAGGAGAGTGGTGTCATGATTTCTCTTGTAAAGGACCTCACCATTCAAGAAAAAGGCCATGGCCAATCGTCGAATTGTTTTTCTTTGCACTTCATTTGCTCCAGTCAGATATTCTCCTTTTTGAATGTACTGCTTGATGTCATAATACCATGGTTGTCCATCTGGTTCAATCTCCACATTGTCACAGTATATTGGTTCACTTTGCACCTCGTGGATGGGTTGGACATTGGTATGAACTTCCAATTTTGTCATTGCAGCTAGGGTTGCCAATGCATCTGCAAATTGGTTATGGTCTCGAGTTAAGTGAGAGAATGACACATCATCAAATTCTTCAATTAATCGAGACAAGTATTTCTGATAAGGCACTAATTTCGGATCCTTCGTACGCCATTCTCCATTAACTTGATAGATTATGAGCGCAGAATCTCCAAACACCTTTAACTCTTTGATCCCTAGGTCAATCGCAGCTTGTAAACCATTCGCAGGCTTCATATTCTGCGATGTTGTTGGTGCATTCAAAATCTAACTTGATGGAAATTGGGTATTGTTTTCCAGCTGGTGACACTACTACAGCTCCTATTCCACACCCATTCATATTGGCGGCCCCATCGAAGTACATTTTCCATACATTCTCCTTTTCTTTCTCATCTTTCTCCACTGTTAACACCTCACCATCGGGGAATTCAGGCATGATAGGCTGTATATCCTCAAGAGGATTTTCAGCTAGATGATCAGCAATTGCACTTCCCTTGATGGACTTCTGAGTCACATATTTGATATCAAATTCAGACAGCATCACTTGCCATTTTGACATTCTCAATGAAACATGAGGACTATCAAATATGTATTTCAATGGATCCATTCGAGAGATTAACCAGGTAGTGTAGTATAGCATGTACTGCCTCAACCTCTTGGAAGCCCACACTAACGCACAACAAGTCTTTTCAATCGCCAGATAACGAGATTCACAGTCATTAAACTTCTTGCTCAGATAGTAAATTGCCTGTTCTTTCTTTCTGGACTCATCATATTGACCCAACATTGTTCCCAGTGACGTGGGCAACACTGTGAGGTACAATATTAAAGGGCGATGCAGTGCAGTGGGGCTAGAATCGGAGGCTTCATCAAATAAGCTTTTATTTTATCAAAAGCTTCTTGGCATTCTTCATTCCACTCCCGGTGATGTTTCAGGCGGCTTGAATATAGGCTCACAAGTGCTAGTCAAATTAACAATAAATCTAGCAATGTAGTTGAGCCTTCCAAGAAAACTTCTCACTTCTCGTTCGATTCGGGAGCGAGACATTTCTTGTATTGCCTTCACCTTGTCGGGATCTACTTTTATCCCTTCTCTGCGACAATGAACCCGAGTAACTTCCTGTAGAAGCTCAAAAATGCATTTATTTGGATTCAACCGCAACTTGTATTTTCTCGAGCCTTTCAAGCGACTTTCATGAGCTGTCACATGACTTTCTCCCTCTTTAGATTTGGCGACCATATCATCTACATACACCTCAATCTCTTTATGCATCATGTCATGGAATAATGCGACCATGGCACGTTGGTAGGTGGCACCGGCATTCTTCAATCCAAACGGCATGATTGTATAGCAAAATGTTCCCCACGGAGTTATGAAAGTAGTTTTTCCTTTGTCATGAATATCCATGGGAATTTGGTTATACCCAGTATCCATCCATAAAGGAAAATCGGTGATTTCCAGAGGTATTATCAACAAGGACATCAATGTGGGGTAGAGGAAAATCATCTTTCGGGCTAGCTTTATTCAAATCCAGATAGTCTACACACATTCTAACTTTTCCGTCCTTCTTGAGTACAGGCACAATGTTGGCCACCCAATCGGTATGTCTTGATACCTCTAAAAATCCAGCCTCAATTTGTTTAGTCACTTCCTCTTTAATCTTTAATGACATGTGCAGTCGCATTCTTCTCAACTTTTTGCTTCTTGGCTCGACTTGAATACAAAGGGATCTTGTGTGAAGCAATCTGCAGGGTCTAATCCTGGCATATCATGATAGGACCATGCAAACACATCCAGGAATTCTTTGAACAATGCAACCATTTAAATGCGTTCGAGGATTTTCCACTATTTTCAGCTCCTTTTTGTCTTCTTGGTGCCCATGTTAATCACCTCGACCACCTCATTATCTAAGTCAAATCCTTTTTCTGAATAATCCAGGAGATTTGAAAACTGTTCAATAGCTTCTTCATCATCCTCGAACTCATGGTTATCGCAATCAAGTGCAGCAAGAGAATCAATTGATAAGCTCCCAAATTCCTACTCATGTGGCAAAATTTCTATGACATTCAAATTCCTGGAAAGTAATTGTGGTGGATTGGAATGCTAAACCAAATGGTGGATTATAAAATAGCATGGAAAATGCAAATTAACGAATTGAGAATGGTAAGGGAAAAACATAACAGAAAAAGGAAAAAGCAAAAGGAATAGAAATAGAAATGAGGCAAATGGAAAACATATAGAAAGGTTATTGAAAATTATGCAAATTCATTCAAATGATGTCTCTGAGTAGCGCATAAACAAAAGCATAAATAATTCTTGAATAATACAACCCAACAAATTACTTTTCAGCAATAACATCAAGCATCGGTTCAGCTGTCCAGTTCATCAGTATCTCATCATTGCTAGCAGCATGAATTTTGTTGATTTCCTCAATTTTCTCAGCATCCAAGGTGTTGATGGTGGAGAAATAACAAGGGGAGCGAACTTCACCGGCCATAATCACTTCAGCTGGACCAGGGAATATCTCTTTCAAGTGAGGAATCAGCTTCATTTTCCCTTTCTGTTTATTTTCTACTAGAGCCAAGGCACTCATCTTGTCATCCAGGGAGGTCTCATATCCTAGACCAAATCGATTAGCCTTCTCTGGCACCGATATGGGAATTTGGGAGCCTTGCAGTTGTGGTCCTAGTCCTTTTCCTTCCAGATATCCATTCTTAGCCATGATGTGAGCCACTACCTGATTTTGTATTAGGGCCTTATCTTGCTCTTGTCTCAGCCCTACTGCCTCTAGGTTGTGCCATGAACTGTTTTCCACTAGCTCCACATTTTCAACATATGGCAATGTCACTGGTTTGGATACCAGGATCTCCTTTTCTCCATGGATTGTGATGACTGAACCATTCTCAATGTATTTAACCTTTTGATGCAAGGTTGAAGGGACAGCACCAACACCATTTATCCATGGTCTTAGAAGCGACATATTGTAGTCTGACTCGATCTCCATCACTTGGAACAATACATCGAATTTGCTCGGGCCGATCTCCAATAACAACACCATCTCCCCTAGGATGCTTTTCTTTGCTCCATCAAAAGCTTTCACTACCATCATTTGTGGTAGTATATCTTCCTTACTCATCGACAAATAGCTTAAAGTCGACACGGGTAAGACATTCAATCGACCCTCCATCAATGAGAACTCTGGGCACTATGTATCCTTTACATTTGAGGGTTATGTATAGTGCTCGTGGGTTGACCTGTGAAACAACTTCTTCATCTGAAAACGTAATCACGTTAACACGTTTCTCTGGATCCACCATATTCACAACGTTTTCCGATGAGACGTCAGGCTTGACATAAGCTTCCTTCAAAACTTTTATTACTGCCTTTCGATGAGGTTCAGACGACATGATTAATGATAAAAGAGATATTCTAGCGGGAGTCTTCTTTAATTGCTCTAGAATATCATACTCACTTTGCTTCATTATCTTTAGGAACTCTTCTTCTTCATTTTCTTTTTCTTTTCTTTCTAAATCTGAACTTTTTTCCGCATATCCTTCATTGACAAACTTCCCTTTTTGCAGCTCTCCAGGTCCATAAACTCTTCCGCTTCTTGTTATTCCTTTCACCTCCATGACACCAGTCACCTCTTCATTTTCTCGAGCCTTCGAGGTTTCCCCGATGTCTCTGCTTATCTTGACCTGGGTCTCATAATTCCAAGGCACAGCATGTGTAGTCTTATACTCAAATGATGTGGGTTTCTTGTGATAATGACCACTTTTACGGCTTAGGAGCTACATTAAGTGGTGGTACTCGAAGTATGAAAGGCTCGATTACATTCACCTCATCAGGTATATTCAGCCTCTTTTTTGCTTGTATTACTCCTAAGTTGAGTAATCCCTGTACCCGAGCCTTGAAATCCCAGCAATTTTCTATGTCATGGCCAAGAGCCCCACAGTGTCTGAGCGACTTGAATTCATGTCATATTTCTCATTCTCCTTTATTGTCGAGCAGATGCCGTGATGTTGTAACGGCACTCCATTCAGGCCAACAAAAATTCTCTCCATGGATGTTCTGAGATTCAAAACCTTCTTTATCAGGAGTTCTTCTTTCTCTGACATTTACCCGCCTCCTCTTTCATGATTTGGCATTGGATTATGGACAATATCTGGTTTTGACTCCTCTTGAAAGTCTAGTCTACCACAAGCGATCAGTCTTTTTACTGCCGTCTTGAAGCCTTCGCAATCTTCAATTGAATGTCCTGCTATGTCCATGTGGTATTTACAAGTAAGGTTCGGGTTGTACCAAGCTGGATATGGTGGTTCTAATGGGCGTACAGGATAAGCCGAGATCAAGTGGGCATCAACTAATCGTTGAAAGAGATCAGCGTGTGAAATGGATAGTTTAGGGAAAGGTGGCAAATGCGGAATCGGGAGCGGCTTTGATTTTGAGCATTTGGTCGTGGTGGTGTGGTGTTTGAAAAGTTACGAGGATGCCGGGTTGAGTTATAGGCGTATGTTGGTCGAGCTGGTTGGTATGGTCGTATGTGAATGTTATTGACTTGCGGTGGGGAATATGGGATGGTATTTGTGGTTTGTGTGGTTTGGTAAAATGGGTAAGGAGTGGTTGAGGTTTGGTATGGTAGTGTTTGGGGTCTTGGGTGCATTGGTGCGTGTCTTGGGGTAAAGGATCGCTGACTCTGCACATAGTTTACATCAGTCTCCTTCTTCCTGGGTGGGAAACCTTTTCTTGTGTCTTCATTGGTCATGGGAAGTTTGCCATTTTTAGCTAGATTCTCAATTCTTTCTCCAGCAGTGATCAATTCAGAGAAATCTTTGTATGCTGCTCCTGCCATTGCTCCGATATAAGGAGATCCCAAGGTTCCTAAAAAGTACGAACACATTTCAGAAAGGATAAGTGGCGGTTGCACTTGAGCGGCCAGAGCTCTCCATCTTTGAGCATATTGCTTGAATGACTCCTCTTTCTTTTTCTGCATCGTGCTCAACTGTTCTCTAGTTGGTACTATTTCCATGTTAAACTTGTATTGATTCATGAATTGGTCCACCAGTTCTCTCCAGCTAGAAATCTTTGAATGGTCTAATTGAATATACCATTATAGAGCAGTCGATTAAACTTTCATGGAAAAAGCTAACGAGAAACTTTTCATCTTTAGACCAAATTGACATCTTGGTGCAGTAACTCTTCAAATGGAAGAGAGGGTTACCCGTTCCATCATACTTCGAGAAGTCAGGAATTTTGAAGTCTTTCGGAACCACTGCATCGATGGGAGGGCAAAGCTGCTCAATTTCCATATAGGCATAAGTGCTAGGCCCTTGGATAGTTTTAATTTGATCCTGAATCTTCTTCATCCATTCTTCTTTGAACTTGTCCTTTTCTGCTTCTGCACGGCTATTCTCCGAGGAAAATGGTTGCTTTTGGATGACCATACGAGGTGGCTCCCAAATAGGGGTAGCATGCCCATGTCCTCCAGCCTGTACATTTTCTATGGCATGATAACCCTCTCCGATAGGGATAGTAATCGGCATTATTGGTGGTGGTTGTCCAAGAGAGTTATTCGGAATCCCATCCCCGTCATTCATCCCTTGAGTGACATTTAGAGCTGCATCCAATACCACAGGTATGGTCATCGTTGTAGCATTTGGTTGTACACCTCCTGAGTTTTGGTGGGCTCTCAATAAGTCGAGTGACTCCATCATAGCCCGCATCATCTCCTCCATTCTTCCCTGGTTGTTTGACAACTCGTTCAGTCTTCCTCTCACTACATCAACTTCCATGCTTAAGTTTCTTCCGGGTTCAGAAGTAATTATTGCCGAGGTGGTTCTGCTTGGAATAGCTCTTCCCGATTCAGAAGTAATTGCAGATGGGGTAGTCCTTCCTGGTTCAGTGTTTCCACCGGCCATCTTGGTTCGAGCTCTAGTGTTATGAACACGAGTTAGATCGGTATCTTCTTTCCTTGGGCGCCCAATGGTTGCGATGTTTCACCTCTTATTAAAGAAAATAAGTTTAATTAAAAAGATAAAAATATTGCAATTTGTTAGAGATTGTTAATCGTGCTGAGTCTTGATGTGAGTATCTTCGGTCACAACTTTTCCCCAGAACGTCTCGTTCAAAGGTAATAAGTTATCTTTAATGGATATTGTCATAAGACCAAAATAATGAAACAACCATTCATTCATCAGAGGAGTAGATTACAATCATCATATTTTTTACATCCATTCCCAGAAATGACGAAAAAGTACATCATAAAGCTAGATATCGATCTTTAAAAACATCATCACCAAAAGGTAATGCCTCTTCAACTTCTTTCAGCAATTATATGTTTCATCCTTCCAACCAAATCCTTGCAGTAGCTGACAAAGTTGCGAAGTCCAACTGAGGTCTTGAAAGGAATAACTTCTTGCTCGGCTATTTCCGGTATCTGGGAGCGTCTTCTATTCTTTGTATTAGCTAGCCACAAATTTGAAAAACGAGTCTTCAACTCATGAATGATGTGACTTTGGTGTTGCACCTCAAACTCCAAATCTGTGACCCTTTTCTTCTCTTCTTCTAAGGCAGCTTGAAACTTCATGGTCTCATATTTCATGTGTTGTTTTAGTTCCTGGCCTTCCTCTGGTATTCCTTGCTTATTTCTCTTATTTCTTGCTTCCTTTGTTCCTCTCTTGCTAGCGCAGTTTCCTCAGCAATTTTGGTATCTTGAAGTAGCTTCCTTAATCGTTGATTTTCGGTTATTGCTCGATCACGCTCTTGCCTTCGAAGCCCTAGCTCTTTATTAGCAGCTTGGAGGCATTCCTTGGTCTTCATCATGTGCTCATACCCCATTTTTAACTTCTTAGTGGTGCCCTCTAGAATTTGATTTCTCTCGTGTTTTCTCGCTTCAAATCTGCGTAATTATGGTGAGCACTTTCCAACGCAGCCTCAACTTGCATCTTTTCTTGCTTAATTTTGTCCAACTTCTCTTTTATTTCTTTGATCTCCTCATCATCGTCAAGATGTGAGGATGATGCCTTGTTAGGTGCAGTTGTCCAGGTTACGAATGGCAATTTAATCTCTTGAGCCCTATTCTTCACCCATTGCCGGTAGCTTTCTTTCACTGCATGACTTCTAACTCCCAGTTCTTTTCCTTTCACGACAACCTTGTTCCAAGCAAATCGGACTTTACGTAACATGCCGAGATCCTCAAAGTCCTGGTAATACAAGGCGAATGGAGTGATTGCGGCCGGGAGGTGGTCCCATCATGGGGTAACCAAGTTGACGCTTAATACCAATCTTGGATTGTAATTTATGCATCCTCGGGTACCCATGAGGGAACATTTGAGAAGTTTCCACCGATAGATCAAAGTCGCCAGTCTTCCCACCAAGGGTACCATCGGATCATCTTTTCACTCAATTTGGCTAGGTCTTGGGCCCATTCTTGTCCATTCTTCTTCTTGATGTGATGCATTTTTAGGTCTTCAATCGGGCATGGTGCTTTGTAGTTCCTTTGGAATACGTGTGCAGTAACCCACACGTAAAGCATCGGTAGACAGCATAGAATTCTTTTGCCATTCCTTTCATAGCAAAAATTTAGGGTACAATAAACATCTGCCAAGGCAATTTGGAGCAGGATTGTGACCATGAAATTTGCGGCGAGGAATACATCAATAGCCGCGAAGTCTACCAAGCCTTCAATATTTGGAAGCAGAACAATGCCATAAACGTGAGAGCTAATACATCCAAGAAAGTGTCCCAATCTTTAGCTCCACTAAGCCATGCATATGCTTCTCCAAATAATCCCTTGGGAATCCATTGGTTCCATTTCTACATACGTGCTTCATGCAAATCCCTTTACATTGATCTTTAAAACAATTTGCTATGGTATGTAAGGAAGGATAATGACCTTGGTATTGATAAGGTTTTTCTTCTTCGAGTGGTAACCCTAGGATTCGCTCAAATTCTTCAAGAGTTGGTGCCAACTGAAAGTCTTGAAAGGTAAAGCATCGGAGAGGAGGATCATAATCTTGTGCCAATGCTTTGTGATTGCCTCTACCTGTTCTTCCACCTCTAACAGATTCAAAACTTTTCCATACTTCTTTGCAAGAGAAAGGCGATGTGGCATACTCAACAGCCGACTTAAGGATCTCAGACTTTCTGTATCAGGCTTCTTAGCTTTAAGATGTAAAGTCTTCTTTAACTTTTCCCCTTCATGATTGTTTGATTTCATGTTTATTTCCATTTTCCAAAGATACTCACAACAAGACTCTGATATGATTCTCTAACAGACCTGGAAAGCAAAAAAAAAAAAAAATGTGATGATTTTCATTTAAATGTAAAAGGAAATAATAAATACTTTGAACATGTTAAAGAATTTATGTACAAGGAAATGAATTAAAGAAAGAGTATGCTCTCTTTGTGTCCTATTTGAGGTGAGATCTGGAGGTCAATCTATAGTTCTATGGTTATTCTACTTCGTGAACACTTGCATCAGGTGGGTCTATATTCTCAGGATTCTACGGCCTCCAGAGTTAAGACTCGTTTCGGAATACTATCCACAACAGCAGGTAAACCGCTAAGTGTGGAATATTCACAAAAGAGTCACACTCAGGCGAGATTTTCGTGATAACCAAACAGGATGAACATCCAAAATGGCTACCACTACACAATCTCTTACCTATCTCAAGTTGCACTCAGACCCGGGTATAGGGCCCCACTCGTGTGTGATTAATGTGTAAGTGTTGTGTGTGAAGAGAGCATACAAACCTGGAATCCTAAAACTACCCATGACAACACCTGCAAAATAGACAATACAGAACAAACGTCTTCTATCCTAGAGTGCAAAGAAACAAAAATACATATATACAGACAGATCAAAGTCTTCTATCCTAGAGTGCAAGGAAACCAAATAAATATATCTGAGACCAGAGTAAAGTCTTCTATCCTAAGATAGTCACAAAGAATTAAATATAAATAAAAATAGAGCAAAGTCTTCTATCCTAGGGTGGTTACAAAGAATCAAATATGAATAAATATATACAAAGCAGAACAAAATCTTTTATTCTAGGATAGTCACAAAGAATTAGACATGAAAATATATACAAATACGATTGCAACAAAATTTAAAAGAAGGAGAATAATAGTCAACTAGCAATAAAATAAAATGAAAAGACAAAGAAAGAAAACAAATGAGGTTATAATAATAAGCACAATCAATTATTATAGGCTTGACTCTCACAGTCCCCAGTGGAGTCGCCATCTGTCGCAACCGGGATCGCGACGTGGACGGCGAAAAAAATTGATTTTTGATTAAAATGGAGTCGCCACCAAATTTTTATTTAATTGGGAAAAATTATGGAAAAACCCATTTAATTTAAAGAAATTGATCTTTGAAACCAGATCTAAGCTCGGGAGTCGGTTATGCTTAGGGAAGGGTAGGAATTTAATCTCTGACACCTCTAATACACCCGTCTTTAGACGGTACCTTAATTAATTGTGCAAATTATTAATAACCTTTCAAAATATTTATTCACATTTTTTATTTCAAGAAAAATTTTAAAGAAAATATTTTTTAGAGTAAGAAGATTTCGGAGTACCAAACTGTCACAGCTCAAGTATCCGTAATATTGAGTTAACAAGCCGTCACGGCTAAATTAACCTCTTTATTTGGAATAAAATATATACATTTCAATGATTAATTTAAATTAAGATAATAAAGAAAGAGGAAGATAATAATAATAATAATAATAATAATAATAATAATAATAATAATAAATAAATAAATGAATAAATAAACAAATATTTACAATAATAATGATAATGAACAAAATTATTTACATGTAAAACATAATAAAATAATATCACAAATAAGTACTAAATAAATATTTACAACAATAATAATAATAATGAACAAAAATATTTACATGCTAAACAAAATAAAATGACATCAAAATAATAATGAAATAAATATATATACATTTCAATGATTAATTTAAATTAAAATAATAAAGAAATAATAATAATAATAATAATAAATAAATAAATAAATGAATAAATAAACAAATATTTACAATAATAATAATAATAATGAATAAGAATATTTACATGTGAAACAGAATAAAATGACATCATAAAAATCTATTTTTAATTTGAAAATTTTGAAACATCGGTATCATGACTTAAATATCCAAAATATTCAATTAACAAGCCGTCTCGGCTAAATTAATATTTTATTTAGAACAAAATATTTAACAAATAATTAATTAATTTACAATTTAAAGAAATAAAAAAGATATTAAAGAAAATATTTACAAATAATACAAATTATAAAAATCTAATTTTTGTTTGAAAATTTAAAACATCAAGCTGTCACAGCTCAAATGTTTAACTGAGTTAATAAGCCGTCACGGCTAAATCAACATCCTCATTTAAAATGATTTGATTATTAGCTGAAGTTAAAATAATACATAACAATAAAAAGCAACAAATATTTATAAATAAATAAAAATAATAATAAATATTTACAAATCAAGAATGAAATAACATAAAATAACCTAAAAATCTAATTTTGACTTGACAGGAATCACCTGCTCCTACGTATCCTCTAATGCGATGAGGAATTCAAAGTCACGTAGTTCTTTAAAATAACTGTAAGTTGATTGATTTTTTTTTTTTTTTTATTTTTTTTTTTTTTAAAATATCAAGTTGTCTCAGCTAAAATATTCTGAAAGATAGAATTAATGAACCGTCACGGCTAAATTAATTCTATTTAAAAGAATTATATATATAAAAAAAAATAAAGAAAATGAAATTCCAGAACAATTTTCGTAGGAATAAAAATTTACTTTAACTAATACAAAATGACTCAACCCCAAAATAAGAAATGCTAACAGTCCACTAAGTCCAAAAAGTCTCGATCCAATAGCAACCTCAAGCTAAAAATCCAAAAACTCTTTTATCATCAATATAAGATCTAAACCCAAGGGAAACCAAAATAAAAATCTAAAAATATCAATAACGCCAATAACTCAAACACTAACATTCTCACCGTTTATTTAAATTGCATAACCCAAATACCCTTATCACTGCACTATTCGGCCCTTTTTATAATAGCCCAAAATTTTGAGCTTAGATGATAACCCAATAAGTTCTCACGCACCCACATCTAACTGAAGACACAATTACAATAGAATGAAGGAATATAAACAAATAACTATAAAGCAGGGTACGGGAAGCATCTGGAACAAGGAAAAAGGTTTGGGTTTCATTATTCTTTTAGAGACAAAAAAAACAATGCACAGAGAGTGAGAACTAGAGAGAGAGAGAGGGGGATTAAGAGGGAGAAAAACTTTGCACGTGAGATTGGGGGAAGGGAGGCCGAGAAGAAGAAGGGGAACTACCTCTCCGCAGGGAATGGAGTCACGGTAGCCGATCTGCAGCTGTGACTGCTGCAGCCACACGCTTTTTGTTTCTTCGCAACCGAGCTGGGAGGAAGGGCAAACAGGAACGGCGCGACGCTAGCTTCGCGGAGGCGTCGTGATGCGTCGATGATGGATGCTGCTGGGCGGCGCGATGGAACTTAAGCAAGGCATCGCGCAACTGGGCTTTCACGGTGGTACTCCCAGCATGATGGTGAGCTGGAAATTGGCGGGATTGCGGCGATCCGAGGGAAAGGAGTGGCGGCACACCAAGACAGCAAGAGGAAGGTCGACTCGTAGCGGTGGGGGAGGGCCGCGCGACTGGGCAGTGGCTGGCGGTGCTTGGCGGAAAACGGAGGCGAGTGGAGATGGTGCTGCGTGAACTTGTGAACTTGGGTAGTGATAGTTCTGATGCTCGGTGGCTGCTGCTTCTTACTTCCTTCTTGGTTTTATCTTGTGGTTTTAATTTTGGTTCTGAGTTTGTTTTTAATCTTTGATATGCTGTTTTGGTTTCATTTATTTCTAACTTGATTTGGTTGATAAAGGTGGCTAGAGTGGTGATTGTGATGATGATTTTATGGCTTATGGGGATGCAAATTTGTGATAGTGATAACTGTGATATTGGGTATGGATTTGCAAAAATGTGATGTTGTAGGTGGAGAGGAATGATATGAGGGGTAGTGGGTTAGTGATGGAGTGTGGTGTTGTGGCTGTCTTTTTTTTTTTTTTTGTTGAGAAAATGGTGATCATCAAAGGCATGTATCCTCTCCCCGTGATATGGGTTATGTCTCTTCTTTTTAATGGAAAACCGTCCCTGTTGAAGTTTTTTTTCGATGGGTAAAAGGAATCAGAGGCCTATATCCTTGGAGAGCATCATGATGAATTTTCTTTAAAACTCAAGCTTCCCCCAATTCACATGTTTTTGGAACCGAAAGAAACTCTTGACTCTTGCATAAAGTGGAGAAGAACATCATCATTGTTCACCACCTTTCTCTTTTTTTTCTTCTTCCAATACCTTCACGTGAATGAGTCAAAACAGCAAGATCCGTGACTCCTTTTCATTTTTTATTTTTATTTATTTTTTAATGGAAATAAATTGGGCTGGGCTTCTTTTTATTTTTTTTTTATTTTTAGGTAAAAAATGGGCTAAAACAAATCTGAAAATGGGCTTAAAATAAAATAAAAATAATAAAATCACAAAATGGGATAGATTATGAAAATATGCTAATTTTTGTAGTTTTTGTTTTATGGGTCGGTTAAAATTGGGTGTTCACAGTTGCCCCTCTTTACTTATTCCTTATATGAAGAATACGAAAAACCTAAGTTTTAAGTATTGTCTTTATAAGGGATGAGTAAAGACATGAACATCAATTTCGGTCGACAATGCATGAAATGCAAACAACAAGAAAACTGAAGTCAAATAGTGAAAGAGACTAAATGCTTATGAGAGGCATATGTAATGCAATGATGCAAATCAAAAACCAAGATGTATGAGTGGCAAGAAATATTAAATTCATCTGTACAATCAAAAAGTGTAAATGTTGACAAGAAATAATGTAAATTCAAAATCCAATTTGGGCAAACAGAGATTTTAGAAAAGCGACAGGACTAATAGAAATGTAAAAGCGAGGCAGAGTGGTTGAAATTTAAAAGTCAGTGCACGGGATACCAAAAATTGAAAATCGATGGGGAAAGCTAACGGGATTGACAGAAGAAATGCCAATAGGGTCAATTGAAATTGAAAGACCGATGAGGCTAAGTAAATTGAAAAGTCGAAGGGGTCAACCAAAAATGAAAAGCCAACAAGGGCTTACAATAAATTAAATGGTGGTCTGTGGCTTACAATAAAATTAAATTGGCAATCTGAGGCCGACTGGAAATGTAAATTGGCAATCTGGGGCCGACTGGAAAGTAAATTGGCAATCTGAGGCCGACATGAAAAGTAAAGTGGCAATCTGAGGCCGAATGGAAATGTAAATTGGCAATCGGAGGCCGACATGAAATGTAAATTGGCAATCGGAGGCCGACATGAAAGTAAATTGGCAATTTGGACATGAAAGTAAATTGGCAATCTGAGGCCTACAGGAAAAACAAAATGGCAATCTGAGGCCGACATGAAATGTAAATTGGCAATCTGAGGCCGACCGGAAAGTAAATTGGCAATCTGAGGCCGACATGAAATGTAAATTGGCAATCGGAGGCCGACATGAAATGTAAATTGGCAATCGGAGGCCGACATGAAAGTAAATTGGCAATCTGAGGCCTACAGGAAGAATAAAATGGCAATCTGAGGCCGACATGAAATGTAAATTGGCAATCTGAGGCCGACCGGAAAGTAAATTGGCAATCTGAGGCCGACAGGAAAGTAAATTGGCAATCTGAGGCCGACTGAAAAGTAAATTGGCAATCTGAGGCCGACAGGAATGTAAATTGGCAATTTGAGGTCGACTGAAAAGTAAATGGCAATCTGAGGCCGACATGAATTGTAAACTGGCAATCTGAGGCCGACTGAAAAGTAAATGGCAATCTGAGGCCGACATGAATTGTAAACTGGCAATCTGAGGCCGACTGAAAAGTAAACTGGCAACCTGAGGCCGACAGGAATGTAAATTGGCAATCTGAGGCCGACTGAAAAGTAAACTGGCAACCTGAGGCCGACAGGAATGTAAATTTGCAATCTGAGGCCGACAGGAAAGTAAATTGGCAATCTGAGGCCGACATGAAATGTAAACTGGCAACCTGAGGCCGACAGGAATGTAAATTGGCAATCTGAGGCCGCCAGGAATGCAAATTGGCAATTTGAGGCCGACTGAAAAGTAAATTGGCAATCTGAGGCCGACAGGAATGTAAATTGGCAATTTGAGGCCGACTGAAAAGTAAATTGGCAATCTGAGGCCGACATGAAAAGTAAAGTGGCAATCTGAGGCCGACTGAAAAGTAAATTGGCAATCTGAGGCCGACAGGAAAGTAAATTGGCAATCTGAGGCCGACAGGAAAGTAAATTGGCAATCTGAGGCCGACAGAAAAGTAAAGTGGCAATCTGAGGCCAACTGAAATGTAAATTGACAATTATGGAAAATGATTTTCACATTTTTTTTCAAGTTATATGCACAAGTCATCAATTTTTAGTTTATTTCAGAAAACTAACCGTAACCATATCGAGCGAGCCTCAAGGAAGACTATAACCGATCAAACTCGTAATTCATGCGCTGGATTTCCTGACATAAACTTTCTTTACTTCGGGACCTTTGCTTACTTTTTTCTTTTCCCTTGTTTAGGATGATAATTGCTTTTCTGCCAAATTTAACTGAAACTTTTGAATTTTCTTGGTGTGATGCTAGCCATGAATGTATTGCTGTAAGAATTATTAAGTTGTATAACTTTAAACTTAAATTCATGCTTACTCGAGACATCGTAAATAAATATGCATTTAAAGAGGAAATGAAAAGGTTAGTTGAATAGGCATCTTTATTGCTTGGTGTATGGGATGACAAATATTTGAAGGGTGGGAACAACATAAAAGCAAAAGACAGGACTGTGAAATACATGAAATTTTTTTTTTTTTTGGCCCCAGTTTAAGTTCTTTGTGACTTAATCAATCGATTTCTCGTAGCAAGTTGAACACCATAGCCATGATCCTTAATGATGTCTTCAAACCTTTTCTTTCCAAAAATTGCTCCAGTTTCAATCTTAGTCAGCTTGATTCACTGGATAAATTCAACACTCAAAAATTGCCCCAAAGATAGGTTGCTTGAGATGATGCTTATCTTTTTACTCTAATTTTTGCCTAGGTTGCTCTTTTGAGTTTTCAACCTAACGAGCTCGGTTTTTTTCATATTACCCTAACTTTTGCTTAGGTCACTCTTTCGAGTTTTCAACCTAACGGGCTTTTTCAACATCTTTTCAAGCATAAAACCTTTTGACTGCATCAGTGTTAATTGGTTTGGGCAATTCCTGTCCATCCATGTTTTGCAAAATCAATGCCCCACCTGAGAATGCTTGCTTGACAATGTAAGGACCTTCATAGCTTGGGGCCCATTTTCCCCGTGCATCTTCTTGGTTAGGAAGAATTTTCTTCAGAACCAAATCTCCTGGATAAAAATCCCTAGGACGGACTTTCTTGTTAAAAGCCTTAGCTATTCTACTTTGGTACAATTGGCCATGACAGATAGCTGCTAGTCTTTTCTCTTCTATCATGTTTAGCTGTTCATATCGAGTCTTCACCCATTCAGATTCTTCTAACTCAGACTCCATTAGAACCCTTAATGACGGGATTTCCACTTCTATAGGAGAAACAACTTCCATTCCATATACCAATGAGAAAGGAGTTGTTCCAAAGGTGCTTGATCGTATGTTGGTACGATATGCGTGCAAAGCATAAGGTAGCATTTCATGCCAGTCTTTGTAATTCACCACCATCTTGGCGATGATTTTCTTGATATTCTTATTTGCAGCTTCAACCGCACCATTCATTTGAGGTCTATAAGGAGCTGAGTTGTGATGCTTGATCTTGAAAGTTTCAAAGAACTTTTGAACTTCGGCACCATTGAGGTTAGGAGCATTATCTCGTGATAATTCTTTCTGGAATCCCATATCTGCAGATGATATCTCTTTTTATGAATCTGATAAACACTTTCTGTGTAATGTTAGCATATGAAGTAGCTTCCACCCATTTTGTGAAATAGTCTATCGCCACCAAGATGAAACGATGACCATTTGAGGCTTTGGGATTGATTGGGCCAATGACATCCATGCCCCACATTGAGAAAGGCCAAGGAGATACCATGTTGTGTAATGGAAATGGAGGAGCATTGACTCGGTCTGCATATACTTGACATTTATGACACTTTCGAACATAACTGATGCAGTCATTCTCCATGGTAGACCAATAATACCCACTTCTTAGGATCTTGCGTGCCATCATATGCCCATTAGCGTGGGTTCCACAGATCCCTTCGTGGATCTCCGTCATGATCATTTGAGCTTCATGAGCATCCACACATCTGAGGAGAGTGGTGTCATGATTTCTCTTGTAAAGGACCTCACCATTCAAGAAAAAGGCCATGGCCAATCGTCGAATTGTTTTTCTTTGCACTTCATTTGCTCCAGTCAGATATTCTCCTTTTTGAATGTACTGCTTGATGTCATAATACCATGGTTGTCCATCTGGTTCAATCTCCACATTGTCACAGTATATTGGTTCACTTTGCACCTCTACGTGGATGGGTTGGACATTGGTATGAACTTCCAATTTTGTCATTGCAGCTAGGGTTGCCAATGCATCTGCAAATTGGTTATGGTCTCGAGTTAAGTGAGAGAATGACACATCATCAAATTCTTCAATTAATCGAGACAAGTATTTCTGATAAGGCACTAATTTCGGATCCTTCGTACGCCATTCTCCATTAACTTGATAGATTATGAGCGCAGAATCTCCAAACACCTTTAACTCTTTGATCCCTAGGTCAATCGCAGCTTGTAAACCATTCGCACAGGCTTCATATTCTGCGATGTTGTTGGTGCATTCAAAATCTAACTTGATGGAAATTGGGTATTGTTTTCCAGCTGGTGACACTACTACAGCTCCTATTCCACACCCATTCATATTGGCGGCCCCATCGAAGTACATTTTCCATACATTCTCCTTTTCTTTCTCATCTTTCTCCACTGTTAACACCTCACCATCGGGGAATTCAGGCATGATAGGCTGTATATCCTCAAGAGGATTTTCAGCTAGATGATCAGCAATTGCACTTCCCTTGATGGACTTCTGAGTCACATATTTGATATCAAATTCAGACAGCATCACTTGCCATTTTGACATTCTCAATGAAACATGAGGACTATCAAATATGTATTTCAATGGATCCATTCGAGAGATTAACCAGGTAGTGTAGTATAGCATGTACTGCCTCAACCTCTTGAAGCCCACACTAACGCACAACAAGTCTTTTCAATCGCCAGATAACGAGATTCACAGTCATTAAACTTCTTGCTCAGATAATAAATTGCCCGTTCTTTCTTTCCAGACTCATCATATTGACCCAACATTGCTCCAAGTGACATGGGCAACACTGTGAGATATAATATTAAAGGACGATCTGGTACAGGTGGGGCTAGAATCGGAGGCTTCATCAAATAAGCTTTTATTTTATCAAAAGCTTCTTGGCATTCTTCATTCCACTCCCGGTGATGTTTCAAGGCAGCTTGAATATAGGCTCACAAGTGCTAGTCAAATTAACAATAAATCTAGCAATGTAGTTGAGCCTTCCAAGAAAACTTCTCACTTCTCGTTCAGTTCGGGGAGCAGACATTTCTTGTATTGCCTTCACCTTGTCAGGATCTACTTTTATCCCTTCTCACGACAATGAACCCGAGTAACTTCCCTGTAGAAGCTCCAAAAATGCATTTATTTGGATTCAACCGCAACTTGTATTTTCTGAGCCTTTCAAACAGCTTTCGCAGAACTGTCACATGACTTTCTCCCTCTTTAGATTTGGCGACCATATCATCTACATACACCTCAATCTCTTTATGCATCATGTCATGGAATAATGCGACCATGGCACGTTGGTAGGTGGCACTGCATTCTTCAATCCAAACGGCATGACTGTATAGCAAAATGTTCCCCACGGAGTTATGAAAGTAGTTTTTCCTTTGTCATGAATATCCATGGGAATTTGGTTATACCCAGTGTATCCATCCATAAAGGAAAATCGGTGATTTCGAGCAGTATTATCAACAAGGACATCAATGTGGGGTAGAGGAAAATCATCTTTCGGGCTAGCTTTATTCAAATCCCGATAGTCTACACACATTCTAACTTTTCCGTCCTTCTTAGGTACAGGCACAATGTTGGCCACCCAATCAGTATGTCTTGATACCTCTAAAAATCCAGCCTCCAGCTGTTTAGTCACTTCCTCTTTAATCTTTAATGACATGTCCGGTCGCATTCTTCTCAACTTTTGCTTCTTCGGCTCAGCTTCGGAATACAAAGGGATCTTGTGTGAAGCAATCTCTGGGTCTAATCCTGGCATATCATGATAGGACCATGCAAACACATCCAGGAATTCTTTGAACAATGCAACCATTTCTGTGCGTTCAGGATTTTCCACTATTTTCAGCTCCTTTTTGTCTTCTTCGGTGCCCATGTTAATCACCTCGACCACCTCATTATCTAAGTCAAATCCTTTTTCTGAATAATCCAGGAGATTTGAAAACTGTTCAATAGCTTCTTCATCATCCTCGAACTCATGGTTATCGCAATCAAGTGCAGCAAGAGAATCAATTGATAAGCTCCCAAATTCCTTCTCATGTGGCAAAATTTCTATGACATTCAAATTCCTGGAAAGTAATTGTGGTGGATTGGAATGCTAAACCAAATGGTGGATTATAAAATAGCATGGAAAATGCAAATTAACGAATTGAGAATGGTAAGGGAAAAACATAACAGAAAAAGGAAAAAGCAAAAGGAATAGAAATAGAAATGAGGCAAATGGAAAACATATAGAAAGGTTATTGAAAATTATGCAAATTCATTCAAATGATGTCTCTGAGTAGCGCATAAACAAAAGCATAAATAATTCTTGAATAATACAACCCAACAAATTACTTTTCAGCAATAACATCAAGCATCTGCTCACCGTCCGAGTTCATCAAGATCTCATCATTGCTAGCAGCATGAATTTTGTTGATTTCCTCAATTTTCTCAGCATCCAAGGTGTTGATGGTGGAGAAATAACAAGGGGAGCGAACTTCACCGGCCATAATCACTTCAGCTGGACCAGGGAATATCTCTTTCAAGTGAGGAATCAGCTTCATTTTCCCTTTCTGTTTATTCTGTTCCAGAGCCAAGGCACTCATCTTGTCATCCAGGGAGGTCTCATATCCTAGACCAAATCGATTAGCCTTCTCCTTGCAATCGACATGGGAATTTGGGAGCCTTGCAGTTGTGGTCCTAGTCCTTTTCCTTCCAGATATCCATTCTTAGCCATGATGTGAGCCACTACCTGATTTTGTATTAGGGCCTTATCTTGCTCTTGTCTCAGCCCTACTGCCTCTAGGTTGTGCCATGAACTGTTTTCCACTAGCTCCACATTTTCAACATATGGCAATGTCACTGGTTTGGATACCAGGATCTCCTTTTCTCCATGGATTGTGATGACTGAACCATTCTCAATGTATTTAACCTTCTGATGCAAGGTTGAAGGGACAGCACCAACACCATTTATCCATGGTCTTCCGAGCAGCATATTGTAGTCTGACTCGATCTCCATCACTTGGAACAATACATCGAATTTGCTCGGGCCGATCTCCAATAACAACACCATCTCCCCTAGGATGCTTTTCTTTGCTCCATCAAAAGCTTTCACTACCATCATTTGTGGTAGTATATCTTCCTTACTCATCGACAAATAGCTTAAAGTCGACACAGGTAAGACATTCAATCCTGACCCTCCATCAATGAGAACTCTGGGCACTATGTATCCTTTACATTTGAGGGTTATGTATAGTGCTCGTGGGTTGACCTGTGAAACAACTTCTTCATCTGAAAACGTAATCACGTTAACACGTTTCACTGGATCCACCATATTCACAACGTTTTCCGATGAGACGTCAGGCTTGACATAAGCTTCCTTCAAAACTTTTATTACTGCCTTTCGATGAGGTTCAGACGACATGATTAATGATAAAAGAGATATTCTAGCGGGAGTCTTCTTTAATTGCTCTAGAATATCATACTCACTTTGCTTCATTATCTTTAGGAACTCTTCTTCTTCATTTTCTTTTTCTTTTCTTTCTAAATCTGAACTTTTTTCCGCATATCCTTCATTGACAAACTTCCCTTTTTGCAGCTCTCCAGGTCCATAAACTCTTCCGCTTCTTGTTATTCCTTTCACCTCCATGACACCAGTCACCTCTTCATTTTCTCGAGCCTTCGAGGTTTCCCCGATGTCTCTGCTTATCTTGACCTGGGTCTCATAATTCCAAGGCACAGCATGTGTAGTCTTATACTCAAATGATGTGGGTTTCTTGACAGTAATGACCACTTTTTCTGGCTTAGGAGCTACATTAAGTGGTGGTACTCAAGTATGAAAGGCTCGATTACATTCACCTCATCGGTATATTCAAATTCTTTTTGCTTGTATTACTCCTAAGTTGAGTAATCCCTGTACCCGAGCCTTGAAATCCCAAAGCAATTTTCTATGTCATGGCCAAGAGCCCCACAAGGATACAGCTGACTTGAATTCATGTCATATTTCTCATTCTCCTTTATTGTCGTGAGCAGATGCCGTGATGTTGTAACTGCACCCATTCAGCCAACAAAAATTCTCTCCATGGATGTTACGAGATTCAAAACCTTCTTTATCAGGAGTTCTTCTTTCTCTGACATTTACCCGGCCTCCTCTTTCATGATTTGGCATTGGATTATGGACAATATCTGGTTTTGACTCCTCTTGGAAGTCTAGTCTACCACAAGCGATCGGTCTTTATCTTTGCCGTCTTGAAGCCTTCGCAATCTTCAATTGAATGTCCTGCTATGTCCATGTGGTATTTACAAGTAAGGTTCGGGTTGTACCAAGCTGGATATGGTGGTTCTAATGGGCGTACAGGATAAGCCGAGATCAAGTGGGCATCAACTAATCGTTGAAAGAGATCGGCGTTTGAAATGGATAGTTTAGGGAAAGGTGGCAAATTCGAATCGGAACGGCTTTGATTTTGAGCATTTGGTCGTGGTGGTGTGGTGTTTGAAAAGTTCTGAGGATGCACGGTTGAGTTATAGGCGTATGTTGGTCGAGCTGGTTGGTATGGTCGTATGTGAATGTTATTGACTTGCGGTGGGGAATATGGGATGGTATTTGTGGTTTGTGTGGTTTGGTAAAATGGGTAAGGAGTGGTTGAGGTTTGGTATGGTAGTGTTTGGGGTCTTGGGTGCATTGGTGCGTGTCTTGGGGTAAAGGATCGCTGACTCTGCACATAGTTTACATCGCCTCCTTCTTCTGGGTGGGAAACCTTTTCTTGTGTCTTCATTGGTCATGGGAAGTTTGCCATTTTTAGCTAGATTCTCAATTCTTTCTCCAAAGAGTGATCAATTCAGAGAAATCTTTGTATGTTGCTCCGCCATTGTTCGATATAAGGAGATCCCAAGGTTCCTAAAAAGTACGAACACATTTCGTAAAGGATAAGTGGCGGTTGCACTTGAGCGGCCAGAGCTCTCCATCTTTGAGCATATTGCTTGAATGACTCCTCTTTCTTTTTCTGCATCGTGCTCAACTGTTCTCTAGTTGGTACTATTTCCATGTTAAACTTGTATTGATTCATGAATTGGTCCACCAGTTCTCTCCAGCTAGAAATCTTTGAATGGTCTAATTGAATATACCATTCTAGAGCAGGTCCAGTTAAACTTTCATGGAAAAAGCTAACGAGAAACTTTTCATCTTTAGACCAAATTGACATCTTGGTGCAATAACTCTTCAAATGGAAGAGAGGGTTACCCGTTCCATCATACTTCGAGAAGTCAGGAATTTTGAAGTCTTTCGGAACCACTGCATCGATGGGAGGGCAAAGCTGCTCAATTTCCATATAGGCATAAGTGCTAGGCCCTTGGATAGTTTTAATTTGATCCTGAATCTTCTTCATCCATTCTTCTTTGAACTTGTCCTTTTCTGCTTCTGCACGGCTATTCTCCGAGGAAAATGGTTGCTTTTGGATGACCATACGAGGTGGCTCCCAAATAGGGGTAGCATGCCCATGTCCTCCAGCCTGTACATTTTCTATGGCATGATAACCCTCTCCGATAGGGATAGTAATCGGCATTATTGGTGGTGGTTGTCCAAGAGAGTTATTCGGAATCCCATCCCCGTCATTCATCCCTTGAGTGACATTTAGAGCTGCATCCAATACCACAGGTATGGTCATCGTTGTAGCATTTGGTTGTACACCTCCTGAGTTTTGGTGGGCTCTCAATAAGTCGAGTGACTCCATCATAGCCCGCATCATCTCCTCCATTCTTCCCTGGTTGTTTGACAACTCGTTCAGTCTTCCTCTCACTACATCAACTTCCATGCTTAAGTTTCTTCCGGGTTCAGAAGTAATTATTGCCGAGGTGGTTACAGTTGGAATAGCTCTTCCCGATTCAGAAGTAATTGCAGATGGGGTAGTCCTTCCTGGTTCAGTGTTTCCACCGGCCATCTTGGTTCGAGCTCTAGTGTTATGAACACGAGTTAGATCGGTATCTTCTTTCCTTGGGCGCCCAATGGTTGCGATGTTTCACCTCTTATTAAAGAAAATAAGTTTAATTAAAAAGATAAAAATATTGCAATTTGTTAGAGATTGTTAATCGTGCTGAGTCTTGATGTGAGTATCTTCGGTCACAACTTTTCCCCAGAACGTCTCGTTCAAAGGTAATAAGTTATCTTTAATGGATATTGTCATAAGACCAAAATAATGAAACAACCATTCATTCATCAGAGGAGTAGATTACAATCATCATATTTTTTACATCCATTCCCAGAAATGACGAAAAAGTACATCATAAAGCTAGATATCGATCTTTAAAAACATCATCACCAAAAGGTAATGCCTCTTCAACTTCTTTCAGCAATTATATGTTTCATCCTTCCAACCAAATCCTTGCAGTAGCTGACAAAGTTGCGAAGTCCAACTGGGGTCTTGAAAGGAATAACTTCTTGCTCAGCTATTTCCAGGTATCTGGGAACGTCTTCTATTGCTGTATTAGCTAGCCCTGCCAAATTTGAAAAACGAGTCTTCAACTCATGAATGATGTGACTTTGGTGTTGCACCTCAAACTCCAAATCTGTGACCCTTTTCTTCTCTTCTTCTAAGGCAGCTTGAAACTTCATGGTCTCATATTTCATGTGTTGTTTTAGTTCCCCGGCCTTCCTCTGGTATTCCTTGCTTATTTCTCTTATTTCTTGCTTCCTTTGTTCCTCTCTTGCTAGCGCAGTTTCCTCAGCAATTTTGGTATCTTGAAGTAGCTTCCTTAACTGTTGATTTTCGGTTATTGCTCGATCACGCTCTTGCCTTCGAAGCCCTAGCTCTTTATTAGCAGCTTGGAGGCATTCCTTGGTCTTCATCATGTGCTCATACCCCATTTTTAACTTCTTAGTGGTGCCCTCTAGAATTTGATTTCTCTCAGTGTTTTCTCGCTTCAAATCTGCGTAATTATGGTGAGCACTTTCCAACGCAGCCTCAACTTGCATCTTTTCTTGCTTAATTTTGTCCAACTTCTCTTTTATTTCTTTGATCTCCTCATCATCGTCAAGATGTGAGGATGATGCCTTGTTAGGTGGAGTTGCTGTCCAGGTTCTGAATGGCAATTTAATCTCTTGAGCCCTATTCTTCACCCATTGACGGTAGCTTTCTTTCACTGCACAGCTTCTAACTCCCAGTTCTTTTCCTTTCCTGACAACCTTGTTCCAAGCAAATCGGACTTTCTGTAACATGCCGAGATCCTCAAAGTCCTGGTAATACAAGACGAATGGAGTGATTGCAGCTTCGGGAGGTGGTCCCATCATGGGGTAACCAAGTTGACGCAATACCAATACTGGATTGTAATTTATGCATCCTCGGGTACCCATGAGGGGAACATTTGAGAAGTTTCCACACTGATAGATCAAAGTCTGCCCGTCTTCCCACCAAGGGTACCATCGGATCATCTTTTCACTCAATTTGGCTAGGTCTTGGGCCCATTCTTGTCCATTCTTCTTCTTGATGTGATGCATTTTTAGGTCTTCAATCGGGCATGGTGCTTTGTAGTTCCTTTGGAATACGTGTGCAGTAACCCACACGTAAAGCATCGGTAGACAGCATAGAATTCTTTTGCCATTCCTTTCATAGCAAAAATTTAGGGTACAATAAACATCTGCCAAGACGGCTGGAACAGGATTGTGACCATGAAATTTGAGCGAGAATACATCAATAGCCGCGAAGTCTACCAAGCCTTCAATATTTGGAAACAGAACAATGCCATAAACAGTGAGAGCTAATACATCCAAGAAAGTGTCCCAATCTTTAGCTCCACTAAGCCATGCATATGCTTCTCCAAATAATCCCTTGGGAATCCATTGGTTCCATTTCTACACTTCTGTGCTTCATGCAAATCCCTTACATTGATCTTTAAAACAATGCTATGCTATGTAAGGAAGGATAATGACCTTGGTATTGATAAGGTTTTTCTTCTTCGAGTGGTAACCCTAGGATTCGCTCAAATTCTTCAAGAGTTGGTGCCAACTGAAAGTCTTGAAAGGTAAAGCATCGGAGAGGAGGATCATAGTACTGTGCCAATGCTGTGATTGCCTCTACCTGTTCTTCCACCTCTAATGATTCAAAACTTTTCCATACTTCTTTGCAAGAGAAAGGCGATGTGGCATACTCAACAAATTGACTTAAGGATCTCAGACTTTCTGTATCAGGCTTCTTAGCTTTAAGATGTAAAGTCTTCTTTAACTTTTCCCCTTCATGATTGTTTGATTTCATGTTTATTTCCATTTTCCAAAGATACTCACAACAAGACTCTGATATGATTCTCTAACAGACCTGGAAAGCAAAAAAAAAAAAAAAAATGTGATGATTTTCATTTAAATGTAAAAGGAAATAATAAATACTTTGAACATGTTAAAGAATTTATGTACAAGGAAATGAATTAAAGAAAGAGTATGCTCTCTTTGTGTCCTATTTGAGGTGAGATCTGGAGGTCAATCTATAGTTCTATGGTTATTCTACTTCGTGAACACTCGCAACAGGTGGGTCTATATTCTCAGGATTCTACGGCCTCCAGAGTTAAGACTCGTTTCGGAATACTATCCACAACAGCAGGTAAACCGCTAAGTGTGGAATATTCACAAAAGAGTCACACTCCAGACGAGATTTTCGTGATAACCAAACAGGATGAACATCCAAAATGGCTACCACTACACAATCTCTTACCTATCTCAAGTTGCACTCAGACCCGGGTATAGGGCCCCACTGTGTGTGATTAATGTGTAAGTGTTGTGTGTGAAGAGAGCATACAAACCTGGAATCCTAAAACTACCCATGACAACACACAAAATAGACAATACAGAACAAACGTCTTCTATCCTAGAGTGCAAAGAAACAAAAATACATATATACAGACAGATCAAAGTCTTCTATCCTAGAGTGCAAGGAAACCGAAATAAATATATACAGACAGAGTAAAGTCTTCTATCCTAAGATAGTCACAAAGAATTAAATATAAATAAAAATAGAGCAAAGTCTTCTATCCTAGGGTGGTTACAAAGAATCAAATATGAATAAATATATACAAACAGAACAAAATCTTTTATTCTAGGATAGTCACAAAGAATTAGACATGAAAATATATACAAATACGATTGCAACAAAATTTAAAAGAAGGAGAATAATAGTCAACTAGCAATAAAATAAAATGAAAAGACAAAGAAAGAAAACAAATGAGGTTATAATAATAAGCACAATCAATTATTATAGGCTTGACTCTCACAGTCCCCAGTGGAGTCGCCATCTGTCGCAACCGGGATCGCGACGTGGACGGCGAAAAAAATTGATTTTTGATTAAAATGGAGTCGCCACCAAATTTTTATTTAATTGGGAAAAATTATGGAAAAACCCATTTAATTTAAAGAAATTGATCTTTGAAACCAGATCTAAGCTCGGGAGTCGGTTATGCTTAGGGAAGGGTAGGAATTTAATCCTACAAAGACCCTAATACAATCTGCCTTTAGACGGTACCTTAATTAATTGTGCAAATTATTAATAACCTTTCAAAATATTTATTCACATTTTTTATTTCAAGAAAAATTTGAAAGAAAATATTTTTTAGAGTAAGAAGATTTCGGAGTACCAAACTGTCACAGCTCAAGTATCCGTAATATTGAGTTAACAAGCCGTCACGGCTAAATTAACCTCTTTATTTGGAATAAAATATATACATTTCAATGATTAATTTAAATTAAGATAATAAAGAAAGAGGAAGATAATAATAATAATAATAATAATAATAATAATAATAATAATAAATAAATAAATGAATAAATAAACAAATATTTACAATAATAATGATAATGAACAAAATTATTTACATGTAAAACATAATAAAATAATATCACAAATAAGTACTAAATAAATATTTACAACAATAATAATAATAATGAACAAAAATATTTACATGCTAAACAAAATAAAATGACATCAAAATAATAATGAAATAAATATATATACATTTCAATGATTAATTTAAATTAAAATAATAAAGAAATAATAATAATAATAATAATAAATAAATAAATAAATGAATAAATAAACAAATATTTACAATAATAATAATAATAATGAATAAGAATATTTACATGTAAAACAGAATAAAATGACATCATAAAAATCTATTTTTAATTTGAAAATTTTGAAACATCAGTACATCATGACTTAAATATCCAAAATATTCAATTAAGAAGCCGTCTAAGCTAAATTAATATTTTATTTAGAACAAAATATTTAACAAATAATTAATTAATTTACAATTTAAAGAAATAAAAAAGATATTAAAGAAAATATTTACAAATAATACAAATTATAAAAATCTAATTTTTGTTTGAAAATTTAAAACATCAAGCTGTCACAGCTCAAATGTTTAACTGAGTTAATAAGCCGTCACGGCTAAATCAACATCCTCATTTAAAATGATTTGATTATTAGCTGAAGTTAAAATAATACATAACAATAAAAAGCAACAAATATTTATAAATAAATAAAAATAATAATAAATATTTACAAATCAAGAATGAAATAACATAAAATAACCTAAAAATCTAATTTTGACTTGACAGGAATCACCTGCTCCTACGTATCCTCTAATGCGATGAGGAATTCAAAGTCACGTAGTTCTTTAAAATAACTGTAAGTTGATTGATTTTTTTTTTTTTTTTTTTTTTTATTTTTTTAAAATATCAAGTTGTCTCAGCTAAAATATTCTGAAAGATAGAATTAATGAACCGTCACGGCTAAATTAATTCTATTTAAAAGAATTATATATGTAAAAAAATAAAGAAAATGAAATTCCAGAACAATTTTCGTAGGAATAAAAATTTACTTTAACTAATACAAAATGACTCAACCCCAAAATAAGAAATGCTAACAGTCCACTAAGTCCAAAAAGTCTCGATCCAATAGCAACCTCAAGCTAAAAATCCAAAAACTCTTTTATCATCAATATAAGATCTAAACCCAAGGGAAACCAAAATAAAAATCTAAAAATATCAATAACGCCAATAACTCAAACACTAACATTCTCACCGTTTATTTAAATTGCATAACCCAAATACCCTTATCACTGCACTATTCGGCCCTTTTTATAATAGCCCAAAATTTTGAGCTTAGATGATAACCCAATAAGTTCTCACGCACCCACATCTAACTGAAGACACAATTACAATAGAATGAAGGAATATAAACAAATAACTATAAAGCAGGGTACGGGAAGCATCTGGAACAAGGAAAAAGGTTTGGGTTTCATTATTCTTTTAGAGACAAAAAAAACAATGCACAGAGAGTGAGAACTAGAGAGAGAGAGGGGGATTAAGAGGGAGAAAAACTTTGCACGTGAGATTGGGAAGGGAGGCCGAGAAGAAGAAGGGGAACTACCTCTCCGCAGGGAATGGAGTCACGGTAGCCGATCTGCACTGCGGATCGCTGCAGCCCACACGCTTTTTGTTTCTTCGCAACCGAGCTGGGAGGAAGGGCAAACAGGAACGGCGCGACGCTAGCTTCGCGGAGGCGTCGTGATGCGTCGATGATGGATGCTGCTGGGCGGCGCGATGGAACTTAAGCAAGGCATCGCGCAACTGGGCTTTCACGGTGGTACTCCCAGCATGATGGTGAGCTGGAAATTGACGGGATTGCGACGATCCGAGGGGAAGGAGTGGCGGCTCACCAAGACAGCAAGAGGAAGGTCGACGCGTAGCGGTGGGGGAGGGCCGCGCGACTGGGCAGTGGCTGGCGCGGTGCTCGGCGGAAAACGGAGGCGAGTGGAGATGGTGCTGCGTGAACTTGTGAACTTGGGTAGTGATAGTTCTGATGCTCGGTGGCTGCTGCTTCTTACTTCCTTCTTGGTTTTATCTTGTGGTTTTAATTTTGGTTCTGAGTTTGTTTTTAATCTTTGATATGCTGTTTTGGTTTCATTTATTTCTAACTTGATTTGGTTGATAATGGTGGCTAGAGTGGTGATTGTGATGATGATTTTATGGCTTATGGGGATGCAAATTTGTGATAGTGATAACTGTGATATTGGGTATGGATTTGCAAAAATGTGATGTTGTAGGTGGAGAGGAATGATATGAGGGGTAGTGGGTTAGTGATGGAGTGTGGTGTTGTGGCTGTCTTTTTTTTTTTTGTTGAGAAAATGGTGATCATCAAAGGCATGTATCCTCTCCCCGTGATATGGGTTATGTCTCTTCTTTTTAATGGAAAACCGTCCCTGTTGAAGTTTTTTTTTCGATGGGTAAAAGGAATCAGAGGCCTATATCCTTGGAGAGCATCATGATGAATTTTTCTTTAAAACTCAAGCTTCCCCCAATTCACATGTTTTTGGAACCGAAAGAAACTCTTGACTCTTGCATAAAGTGGAGAAGAACATCATCATTGTTCACCACCTTTCTCTTTTTTTTCTTCTTCCAATACCTTCACGTGAATGAGTCAAAACAGCAAGATCCGTGACTCCTTTTCATTTTTTATTTTTATTTATTTTTTAATGGAAATAAATTGGGCTGGGCTTCTTTTTATTTTTTTTTTATTATTTTTTTAGGTAAAAAAAAAATGGGCTAAAACAAATCTGAAAATGGGCTTAAAATAAAATAAAAAATAATAAAATCACAAAATGGGATAGATTATGAAAATATGCTAATTTTTGTAGTTTTTGTTTTATGGGTCGGTTAAAATTGGGTGTTCACATGGCTCATAGGTAGTAGCAGAGGACCTGGTCAGCAGGGCCAGCAGCAGACCCAGTCAAGCAGGGCTGCGTCTTTAGAGCCCATCCCGTTATGACCTGCTATTTCTTTTAGCTGGAGCAAAGGAAGCAGTCAACCTAGTTGGCAGAGTGCTAGACATTCCGTCCCAGAATGTCAAAACTGTGGAAAGAGGCATTCAGGGCAGTGCATGAGAGGGTCTTCCGGATGTTACAATTGTGGTCAGCAGGGCCATATTAGACGAGACTGCCCACTGTTAGGGATAGTGTCCAGCCAGGGGTTGGCGAAACCCACCACACCAGCACCATCATATCAGTCAGCTACCCATGAGGGCTCCATGGCCTCCGCTAGCAGAGGTATTGGGGGCAGAGGTCCTGGAGTTAGAGGTCCTGGAGGCAGAAGCTTAGGTGGTAGAGGCTTAGCAGGTAAAAGCCATGGTAGCAGGGGACAACCTTGATTATATGCTTTGACATGGCGGGAAGCAGCAGCATCTAGTGAGGTGGTAGCAGGTATTATCAGAATTTTCTCTTTTGAGGATTTCGCTCTATTTGACTCTGGATCTTTGCATTCATATGTATCTTTTTACTTTGCCACACGATTCGAGAGATTGGTTACTAGTTTAGAGAAGCCTTTCTTAGTGGGAATACCTACTGGAGGACCTCTCTTAGTTCAACTAGTTTACAAGGGGTGTGAGGTCAAGGTAAGAGATATGGAGACTCTTGCAGATTTACATGTGTTAGAAATGTCAGATTTTGATGTCATTCTGGGTGTAGATTGGTTAAATTCATATCATGCTATGGTAAATTGTTATAGCAAGTCAGTGAAGTTTGATATTCTAGGAGGCGAGCTCCATGAGCTTAAGGGTACCAGTTGTTCAGTTCCAACCAGTTTGATCTCAGCCATGAGTGCCTTAAGACTTATGGATATGGAAAGTCAAGGTTTTCTTGCAGCAGTTAGAGATGTTGATGCACCAGTACCGAGCATAGAGTCTGTTCCTGCGATTTGTGAATTTCCAGATGTATTTCCAGATGAATTACCGGGAATGCCACTAAAAAGGGAGGTAGAGTTCAGGATAGAGCTTGAGCCTGGAGTTAGGCCTATCTCTATTCCCCATACTGTATGCCCCCATTAGAGTTAAAAGAGTTGAAGGAGCAACTACAGGAATTGCTTGACAAGGGGTTCATTCGGCCGAGTACTTCACCTTGGGATGCTCCAGTACTATTTTGAAAAAGAAGGATGGATCTATGAGGATGTGCATAGATTACCGGCAGCTAAATAAGGTGACAGTTAAGAATCGGTACCCCTTGCCTCGTACAAATGATCTGTTTGATCAGCTTCAGGGAGCTCAGTGTTTCTCTAAGATTGATCTCCGTTCAGGGTATCATCAGTTGAAAATAAAGGATGAGGATGTGCCTAAAACAGCTTTTAGGACACATTATGGACATTATGAGTTCCTAGTGATGTCCTTTGGGTTAACCAACGCCTCTGTAGCCTTCATGGATTTGATGAATAGGGTTTTCAAGCTGTTCTTATATCACTTTTTGATTGTCTTCATAAATGACATCCTGGTGTATTCTAAGAGCATAGACGAACATGAGCATCATCTTAGAATTGTTCTGCAGACACTTAGGGAACATCAGTTGTATGCCAAGTTCTGTAAGTGTGAGTTTTGGTTGGAACAAGTGACATTCCTTGGACATATAGTGTCTAAGGATGGTATTAAAGTAGATCGAAAGAAGATTGAGCAGTATTACAGTGGTCAATACCCTCTACAGTGTTAGAGATTCATAGTTTCTTAGGCTTAGCAGGATACTATAGGTGATTTGTTAAGAACTTCTCCAAGATTGTAGCACCATTAACTAAATTAACCCAGAAGAATGTGAAGTTTCAGTGGTCAGATGAATATGAGGAAAGTTTTCAGAAGTTGAAGACTTATTTGACTACAACCCCAGTCTTAGTATTACCTTCAGGTACGGAAGGTTTTTCTGTGTATTGTTATGCTTCTAGAGTGGGACTTGGTTGTGTTCTTATGCAGCATGGTCGAGTTATAGCTTATGCCTCATGGCAGCTCAAGAAACATGAACAGAATTATCCTATCCATGATCTAGAGATGACAACAGTAATGTTTGCCTTGAAGATTTGGAGGCATTATCTGTATGGAGCAACTTGTGAAATCTTCATAGATCACAAAAGCTTGAAGTATATTTTCCAGCAGAAGGATCTGAATCTTAGACAACGTAGATAGTTAGAATTGCTTAAGGACTATCATTGTATGATCTCCTACCATCCAGGTAAGGCTAATGTAGTAGCAGATGCTTTAAGCAGGAAGTCCATGGGTAGTTTGGCTCATATAGTGCCTGTAAGGCAACCTTTGATAGAAGATATTCATAAGTTAGAAGTGGAAGGAGTCTAGTTTGGCATAGCTAATTCAGGAACCTTTCTAGCTCACATCAAGGTCCCGTCAACCCTAGTGGAACAGATTAAGGCACAGCAGGGTGAGGATCCTAAATTAGTTAAAATCATGGAGGATGTGCACAAAGGATAAAATTTTGTGTTTTCAATAGATTCAAAGGGTGTGTTACATTTTGGAGATAGACTATGTATACCCGATGTGGGTGAACTGAAAAGGAAGGTAATGGAAGAGTCCCATAGTGCATCATACTCCGTGCACCCAGGATCAACCAAAATGTATCATGATTTGCGGCACTTATACTGGTGGGAAGGCATGAAAAGGGATATAGGTGATTTTGTAGCACGGTGTTTAGTGTGTCAGCAAGTTAAGGCTGAACACCAGAAACCTGCAGGATTGCTCCAGCAGATAGAGATTCCAAAGTGGAAGTGGGAGAAGATAACCATGGACTTTGTAGTTGGGTTACCTCGGACCAGTAAGGGTTTTGACTCCATCTAGGTGATTATTGATAGGATGACCAAGTCAGCCCACTTCTTACCAGTTAAAACGACTTTCAGTGCAGCCCAATATGCCCAGTTGTATATAAATGAGATTGTTAGACTTCATGGTGTGCCCGTGTCTATCATATTCAATAGAGGGTCCCAGTTCACTTCAAGGTTTTGGAGAGCATTTCAAGAAGCTCTCGGGACTCGAGTGGACTTGACCACAGCTTTTCATCCACAGACAGATGGCCAATCAAAAAGAACAATCCAAACCCTAGAGGATATGCTCAGAGCATGTGTGTTAGACTTCGGTGAGAGTTGGTGTAACCACTTGCCACTGATAGAGTTCTCACATAACAATAGCTATCAAGCGAGTATCCAGATGGCACCATTTGAGGCATTGCATGGGAGACGTTGTAGATCTCCTATTGGGTGGTTTGAGCTTGGGGATGCTAAGACCCTAGGCCCAGATCTAGTCCAATAAACTCTAGAGAAAGTTCAGTTAATCAGAGAACGGTTGTTAGCAGCTCAGTCCAGGTAGAAAGCTTATGCTGACCACTGGAGATGAGAGCTAGAGTTTGTTGTGGGTGATCACGTGTTTCTGAGAGTGTCTCCTATGAAAGGAGTGGTGAGGTTCGGTAAATGGAGAAAACTAAGTCCTCGCTATATCGGACCATTTGAGATTCTAGAGAGAGTTGGAGCAGTGGCCTATAGATTGACATTGCCTCCCAACTTATTAGCTATTCACCCAGTTTTTCATGTCAGCATGCTCCGGAAATATATGCCAGATCAGTCTCATGTGCTCACACCACAAGCAGTTCAGGTCGATAAAAGTTTATCCTATGAAAAGGAGCCGATTGCCATCGTAGATAAACAAATTAAAAAGTTTCGTTCTAAAGATGTGGCCTCAGTGAAAGTCATTTGGAGGAATCACTCCAGTGAGGAAGCCACTTGGGAAGCTGAAGAGGCCATGAGGACCAAGTATCCGCATCTTTTTCCTCCCTCAGGTATGTTTTAAGATTTGGGGCCCAAATCTTTTTAAAGGGGGAGTATGTAATACCCTAGATATACTATTACCTAGAAAAGTGTAGAGCAGCACACATGTCCTTAGATAAATCCGGGTCCTAAATTTTACGAAGTCTGAGACCCTACACGTCATTGAAGAGCTATATGATAGAGCTATAATTTTGGGATCAAAAGTTCCGGTAATGGTTCCTAAGAGGAAAATTAGTTGAGGGATGATTTTTAACAAATTTTACGAAAGCTTTAAAAATTTCATTTTAATTCGCCAAGTTTGAAAAATTGTAAGAATTCCTGGATTTGAACTAAAACCCAAAATTTAGATTTTGATTTGTTGGGATTTTGATTTTTTAGATAATTTATTTGAATCCAAATAGGGGGTATTTCCTTATTTACATTTATGTTTTAAAGTTAATGGAGAGTAAAATAAATGAGGACATTCAATTAAGAAATGTAAATAAGTGAGTATTGAGACAGTGCAATCCAATACATACCGATACCTATCCCTAAAGATGCCGGAACACCTCCCTAGAGACCGCCCCAGTGGTTACATAATAGCCTAGGCGGTAAACAGAGCCCTGAAGATACCAGAACACCTTCCTGGAGACCACCCTAGCGGTCCTATGACCACCCAGGTGGTTAACAAGGAGTAAGTCAGTCAATGCGGCAGTTGGACTGGGGACCGTTCATGCGGTCATTAGATCATTAAAAACACCTGTTCGGGGTCCAGAATATTCATTTTGGCCAAAACACACTCCTCCCCCCTTAGAAACCCGAAAACTCTCATCTCTAATCCTTGTCTTTTCCATTTTTCATCAATCAAACATTAATCTTTCACTTCCAAGGCTTAAAGGTAAGATATTCTACTAGTTTTACTTCCTATTCTTCTCTTGTTCTTGGGGTTAGATCTTGGGTTTCTCTTTGTTATGAGGTCATAGTGTTCTTCCACCATTGATGGGGTTAGAATAGAGTTATTCTGAGATTGATCTAGGATTTATTGCTTTACTGACAGATAGTGGTACTATTCCCGCCTACCAAGGTCCTATTGGTGTCCCTCCTGTTCATTCTACCACTCTAGGTGAGTTGGTTCAAACCTGTAATCTCTATTTTGTGCATTAGAGCTATTTGTATGAAAATATGGTTTATATGATGATTTTAGAGAATCCTATGGAAGGATTAAAGGTTTTGTTGATTATTCAAGCTTTTAAAAATGTGGTTTTCAAATAGCATGAACTATAGATTTTGTTATGAAAACCATGGGACCATTGTTGTTGAAATGGGAATATGAACACTTGATTTATGATTTTTGAATATTGAAAGCTACTATCTTGACCTGATGATTTCTGATATACTGAATACTGTTATTTGAGAAAGCTTGAAACCCTAGGATAGGAGACTTTGTGTAATGTTGTAAAAAGATTGTTTTGGAACTAAGAACTACTGAGAGAAATAGAGCTGTAAGTTAACAGCAGCTATATCATTAACCTTGGTATACCAAGGCCCGCTAGGGGCAAGCTTACTAGTAGCTAGATCAGTCCGCCAGGGACGCGGTTCGTCAGGGACCGTTAAGATCTTAGTTATGGGCTCATGCTTGCCAGGGACTGAGCACCACCTCACAGTTCATGATAGTCTATTCTCTTTTGTAGTATCTTGAAGATTATTATAGTTTTGTTTTGTGTATCTGGTAAATTTGTGGTTTTCTACCTATTATGTAAAATGAGTATAAATGTTTTACAACTATGCATTATGTATCTTTTCTCTTGTCCCATGAAGGGGGTTTCAGGTGGGAATTCACTCACTGAGTTTTTGTATAAAAACTCACCCCTCTCTTTTCCTCATATTTACAGATACAACAGCTGCTGCGGGTTCTTCCCAGCCTTCTACTTCCCACCAGCAATAGAGAATCAGCTGGTGAGCTTCACTTGAGTAAAACATTCTTAATTAAGTTAGAGTGCTACAGTATTATTGCAGGCAGGAGTCCTGATTTATATAGAGCTCATTTTACATTTTGTATATCTAATCGTACTATGGTTCGTGTTTAATGAACTGTTGTTTTTGGACAAACTAGACAAAGTAGTTGATATGTATGTTTGTGTTTTGTGTATGGATTCTACTATGATTCCAGACTTTTGATATTAGTGATGAGATTTTAGTCATTCATATCTTGATTTCATAAACAGGTGATTTGTATGTAGAAATGAGATCTTGTTTTAAATGGATTCTCTTGTCTTAAATATGCATATATAGAGTAATATACAGGTCGTGAGGCTTATGTGGGGATAAGATTCCTCATGTGCCGGTCACGTGCCCAAATCGAGTCGTGACATTTTCTTACAAAATTAAGCATCTTTAATTCTTAACAGATTTGATAATTATTATAAGAAAATCCACTATGACCCCTACACTTAGAAATTTAAGCTAATATTTTGTGAGAATGATTTTGATTTATCAAGCTTTCTAAAAAACAAAAAATGAGTAAAATCTGATAACTATAAAATTTTATAAAAATACCTAAATAGAGGCTATTTGGTTGCGCATCCAACTGAGGGTGCAGTAACTTACAAAAATTACTGACATAAAAATAGAAAGTTTTTGGGTATGAAAATGCCGAGAATACTAGTCCTAAGTGTTATTTTCATTTAAAATTGGTTTCACTCAAGTCCAAGTTGTATAACTCAAATTTTAGAGTTTTCATTGCATGCTGCCTAGATTCTGAATAGTAGAGGATGAGACATTTTCTAATATTCTTCACGAATTTTCTAGGAAACCAAACACTACCAAATAAAAACAGGGACGTGGCTCGATGTCGTAGTTTTCATAAAAAAATTAGAATAGGCTTATTAAGAGGTCTAGAGGTTGAAAAATGAATTTTTTTTAATTGAAAATTGTCCAAATTATCTAGTTATTCCAAAAATTAGATATCTATATATAAGTTTTATGATTTCGTTCAAATTAGGTTTCTTACATGTTTTTCTCTTTTAGAAACCTCAAGAACATAAAAGAAACACCATTTATAGAAATTATACAAAAACATTTATACATCCTTTTTTTTTTTAACAAAAGAAGTGCTTTGAAATCAAGTTTTCGAAAAAAGAAACAATTTAAAACACCTTTGAGTGTCTCTTTTGTGCAAACACCCCCTCAATCACTTAAAAGTGGCATGAACCCATTTTAAGAGACCTCATAGATCTCCTTGATATTCTTATTTAGTCACATCCTTAGAGAGAGGATGGTTTATTTGTTCATCAAATTTACTAGAAAAGACATCCATAGCCATGGAAGGGCTAGGACGTTCTTAACCTGATTTTGAGACCAATGAGTAGTTCGTAACCATAGAAGGATTAGAACAAATTCATGGTAACAACAACTAGAAGTAACAAACATAAATTCCCTAGCTCAATTGAAGACTAAAGAAGGTGAATAAGTTGCGGACGTTGGATCAAACGGAGAAGCTTCTTGCAACTCCTCTTAGACCATCACTTGTGAGCTTTCCTTGAGAGTGTATTTTGAATGAAAAAGAAAACAATTGAGAATGTGGGAAGGGTAGATGGCTGTGGCTAGAAGTGGGGAAAAGAAGGAGAGGATAGCTTGCTTAAATAGCGAGGAGTTAAGGCTTGGTAATTGCTACGTCTTGGAAGCACATAACTCCACTTTTCCAAACTTTGAAAAAAACAACCTTATCCCCTCCTTTTCCCAAGCCTTGGCTGGCCATGCATAGCCTCATCAAGTCTGTGTTTTGGTTTTTGATCAGATGGAGTTGGGAGTTGGCCTAGTTTGTGGGTGTGAAAAGAAGAAAATGCCCCTTTCAGTTCGTTTTTGCGAAAATCGCCTATTGGACACGAAGTTGACTAGGTAAACTTTATAAAATTATCCAATTGATGTTTTCAAACATTTTTCACGAGAAATTATATTATTTCACTTTATCTTGATGTATTCTGTTTTATAATTTTTCTATTGTTGCCCTTTCAGCGGTAAAATTACCATTTTACCTTTTTTTCTCAAAAAAAGACCGTTTTCGCGCAAGTACTTCTAACTACTCATTTAAAATGAGTACTTAATTTGAGGGGAATAATTGATATGTTATATTCTTATAATTCGCTCCTCTATAGTAAAATTACCATTTTGCCATTTCTTCTTAGAAAAGGGTTGTTTTGCATATAAAAACTCCTAACCACTCATTTAAAATGAGTACTTAGCATAAGGGTAAAAATTGGGATGTTACATATGGAAAAGTTGTTGTTGTTAGTGGGTGGTGGGGTGGTGGAAGGAAGAGGATGAGGGTGAAGTTTTTTTTTTTTTTTAAGAGCAAAACAATGTCATTTTGCTTAAGTTGCTAACATTGTTAATCTTTCTTTTTCGTCCAAGGACCACTTGTTGTTCGAAAATTGATATTTTAATGGACTAAATTGACATTTTTCAATTTTCATGAACTAACTTGGTTTGTGCTAAACTTGTCAAGGACCAACTTGAGAGTTTGCTCTAACTTAAATATGTATAATGTTTGAATTTTCATGTACTGTTTGAAGCTTGGGTTGACCCATTTTACTGATCACTAGTTTGATCATTATCGAGTTAGAGTTATATTCTAAAAATTGACCCAATATAAAAATTTGACTAGATTTGGGTTTGATCTAACATGGGTCAACTCGTTCCATGTTCCTCCTTAGACATAATATGACTCTTTTTATAACGGGGTCAAGGGGCGACGGGTAATTTTGGGAATATGAGAATTAGTAGGGGGTGAAAATTGATTTTCCAATTTAATGCAGTATTTGAGACAATGCCAACGAGATTCTTGATACCTCTCATGGTTATCGCCGTTGTTTCAGAAAAAGAAAAAAACTCGTATCATCGGAAATGTCGGTGAGTTTCAAGCTTTCAATCCCCTTTTGCTCAGATCTGCTTCGTTCAGGGCATTCCATTCTATGTGTCAATGTCGTTTGACAGTGCTCCATTAAGTTTTTTATTTTTCTCTATTTTTTTGGTTTCAGATCCCATATGGGTTTCTTCTCTTGTTTGTTTGTGGTGCATTGTGTTGTTTGTGCTTGGACGCTGAGAAATTCCACTTTGGAATATAGGAAAGTGAAAGAATGAAAAGAAAATAAATCAGAAAAAGCCTTATATGTTTGGATTGATGGAGTTGAATGTAACGAAGCGGAATTTTAAGTTGAGTCAGAATTAGGAACTTTATGCTGCAACTTGCAATGCCTTTGGTAATTGTCTTTGACATATTTTCTTTGCAATAGAAAAAGAAAAAGAAAAAGAAAAATTATGATATAACTATCAATGGCTGTTATGCATAAATGCTCTGCTGTAAGTACTAGTTTGGATCTTCAATTTTCACCAATTACCTATTTGGATCTAATGAAATCTGCAAAGAAGATAGAACAGTGAGTGTTGCTATGCAGATAGTACTCATCAGGCTTTTGTGTGTTCCTGCCCTTTCTTTTTCAGACTCTCAATTTTCATCATTGTCTTGATGCTTAAAATACGGGCTTCTATTTTTCATTGTAACATTTTAACTCTTTTTGAGGTGTTTGACTAGCTTGTCTTACTTTTTCTCCTTTTTTCGCATGTCATTGCCTCTTTGGCTTCCTGATTTACAGAATTTCATCCTGGAAATACATTGATTTAAAATTTCATGCAGGCCCCAGTTGACCAAACTGATCAAAGAGTTGACGTGATTCCCCCCTCTACAGCTACACAAAATTGGAGTATTAATGTTTCGGACGTGAGTAAGAAATTTTTACATACTAACATTGGATAGGATTACAATTGTAGAATACACAGTCCTGGTTTAATAATATTTTTTGTGTGGATTCGTGATCACATCAATATATTGCGTAATTTCAACAATAGACCTGTAACAGCAATAGTCTTACCATTGGAGAACTAGTATAGATATTACACATAATGTTGTGCCAACGAATGTTCTTATGGCACTAGTTAAGGAATTAAAATTGAAACTACCAATGAAAAGTAGAAGCATTTAATATCTTGAAAATCCCCAAAATATTCAATTAGGATACACTTTGACAAAACCCTCAACATTATTAGAGATTCTGAATGCTTACATGTATACGGGACTCAAAATGACTCGAAACATTTTCAGCTATGTTTTGTTTGGCAAACTATATTTGCTGGCTGACTACATTCATGGTTTCATTTTGGTTAATCCTCCAAAATGTTTCTTATGTGTGCCTACTGTCCTTTATATTTTTGTTGTGCCCATTCTTCTAAGCAGTTTACCAGATTCAGCTGTCCATTGGTGGAGAATTTTCCTGAGTTCATTCTGTTTTGACATGTTACAGATAAGAACAGTTAAGGTTAGCAACATATCACTGGCTACCTCCAAGAAGGATATCAGAGAATTCTTCTCATTTTCAGGTGATATTCAGTATGTTGAGATGCAAAGGTTAGATCACTTGTAATGTACTTATCTTTCTTCGTTTCTTATGATTGTCTTTTGCCATTGTTTTATCTTTTGCACTAAATGCCACCCTCATCTTTGGTGGGTATTCTGCAGAGAAAGTGATCACACCCAGGTTGCTTATGTTACCTTTAAGGATATACAGGGAGCAGAAACAGCAGTTCTCCTGACGGTATATTCATAAGCAAAACAGTACTTTTCATGATAATGAGATGTGTTGCACCATTTATTCTATTGATACTTTTTCCATTCAATCGCTAAAGCTGATAGAAGATAAGATAAAATGAAACAGATACTTCTAGCTGATCTTCTACTTTGGCTTTTTTTTCAAACGATGTACTTATTCTTCAATTTTTAGTGTAGGGTTCCAAGATAGCTGATCTATATGTTACCATCACTCCTGTGGAGAACTACCAGCTGCCCCCTGAAGCACTTCCCTTGAGTCCAGTAAGTAACTTAATTGTTAGTTTATGTTGTGTCACTTATTCCATGTAATTGAGGTTATCAAGCACCATGATGTGGCTACTAGTACATTTTATGTTGTCCTATGCTGTAAAATGTGAATACTTTTGCTGAATATGCTTGTGATATGTTCCAAAAATTATCAGCGTCAAAGTAACATAGGATTTTAATGTGTTTTACATATTTAATTAAATAAATTATTATTCTTGATTGACTCTTCGTGTCATGCCAGATTTCAAAATATATTTGCTTACTTATTGCTGCCTAACTTATATGGTGCTAAATATCTTTATCTTGATGTGATAATAAGTCTTTAGATTTACTTTGTATTGCTGATAATATCAGCTACTTTGGGCACCAATGAAAGCTAACTCTGGTCTGAAGATGCTGGTTGAAAATCTTAGATACACACCAGATTACCACTTGTATCCTAGCATATCTATCTATGCATTGTTCAAACATTTTTCTTTGAGTTAGATTAATAAGTAAATAGCTACAATGTGAGTGTCATATCTGGTGCTCTAATCAAATATGCTGCAAACTTTGACATCGGGCTGATTTGAAGGAGACTTTTAGATCTTCAGCTAGATCTAGGTGCACAGTCTCTGACGTGTATTCAATTTCTTCCCTGACTGTCAAATTCTAAGTATCTGTGAAGTTTCTAATTTACAATGCTCTTTTCAATAGACAAACCAAACTGCTACTGCAGTTACAAAGGCTGAAGATGTAATGAGCACCATGCTAGCCAAGGGCTTCATTTTAGGGAAGGATGCAATCAACAAGGCGAAAGCCTTTGATGAACGCCATCACTTGACCTCAAATGCTTCTTCCACGGTCGCTTCCATTGATCGTAAGATTGGCTTAAGTGATAAACTAAGCATTGGAACAGCTATTGTCAATGAAAAGGTGAGAGAGATGGATGAAAAGTTTCAGGTTTCTGAAAAGACAAGGTCTGCTATTGCTATTGCTGAGCAAAAGGCAAGTAGTGCTGGATCTGCAATCATGAGCAATCCTTATGTATCTACTGGAGCTTCATGGGTGTCAAGTGCCTTTAGTGCTCTAACAAAGGCAGCTGGGGACGTCAGCACAATGACCAAGGAGAAGGTTGAACAAGCTGAGGTGGAAAGGAAGGAGATAATTTACAGTGAAAGGAAAGGAACTGTTGATGAATTCGCGCAGACTCACTTCGAGGTGTCTTCAGATGTTGGCCCTGCAGTAGTTCCTGTTAATTCTGGTGATGAAAGTAAGCTGGGAGTCGTATAACTTGAGCTGATTCACAGTCCCGTACATCAGCGCAAGCACAATTCGATTGATTTAGTTAGCATATCTGTTGTCAGTCTTCAGTTGCTGCAAGTTCGTTGTACTGTTGATGAGTCTTGTTGATTGTTATAGTGATAGAAACTGTAAAGGTCTGTCTGTTGCTGTGATTCTTAAATATGGTCATCATTCATGAAAAATGTTAATTGTTATTCAATATCATGTTACTGTTCCTTTTTTCTTTTTGTTTGGTCATTCATTTATCCCCTTTTATCATATGTTTTTGGAGGGGTTTAATGTAAAAATTATTATCAGTATAATACTTCTACAGAACGTTGTGTCATCAGGAACATTTCACTAAGGCAGTTTTCATCACCGTTTACGTTGAGAGAAAGAACAGGTGATAGCGTATAACTCTGCTTTTCAGTCCTACATAAGTCTGTCTTGGATCCTTTGGGTTGTTTTCAGATTACAACTTACAAGTTCTTAAACTCTTCGTGGTGTTGCCAGCTCAGTTGATCTCTTCAAAATTGAAAGAAATTCACTTTTTCACCTCTGTTCATTTGTTATTTTGGCAAATCTCCACGATCCATTTTTCACTTCACAGGCAGGGAGGCATTTTTCACTTTTAACGTTTTTCTATTCTTCCATATTGTTGTGAATGATCCTAATAACAATATTTTGGGATAACTTTACTACGTAACATATATAACTGCTGAATTGCCATTATCTGTTATATAGATTATTTGTGAAAAATTTCATAAAAATTAAATATTAATAAAATTGCAATCATATAGTTATTATTCTTGCTATTTTTGCCAAAAGCAATAACTTCTTACCCTGCACAAACTCATAAATTGCTCGTGTCTTGAGATATCATACGATGGAAATAAAAGCAGCTTTATATCTGATGATAAAAGTCAAAGAGAGAAACTGAAATTTGTTTCTTTGTGGTGCATAGCTCACCTTTAGTGTCTGCTGCAAGATTATGCACATGTGATGCTGAAGATTTGATCCCATATCTGTGAAGTATCGCAATGCCAGTCTCTTACAGCAACAACAACTACAAAAAAGTTTTCTTCCTGTTTTGTGGTAAAAACCACTGCAGATCTTCAAAAACAAAAAAAATTCTTACCATAGAATGTGGAAAATTGTTAGGATCCCATTCTCATGGGGCTGACGAAGACACACACGAGATAACACTGCTCGCATGAACAAACATGTCTGTTTAGTTTAAGTTTTCAATTTTTTCAGATTTTGCGATGAAAATGTTAAGGGGGCATTTGTTTTAAGGTTTGAAATTAGGTTCCTAGGAATATGATTCCTAGAAATAATATTCCTTAGAATATTATTTTCAGATATCTTTAAAAAATTGTTTGTTTAATATTAAACATTCCTGGGATTATTTATTAAGATTTCAGGGAATAAATTTAAACTTGTTTGTTTTATAATCTATACTCCTGAGAATATATATTATAATTTCTAAAATACCCTTAGCACAATCATAAAAAGAGAAAAATTCAAATAATTAAAGGATTATTTAGTAATTGCGCTTAATAATTGTAATTCCCAAGTCATAAGGATTTTTTTACCCACCCTTCAAATTGGGAATGAGATTTCATGAAATCACAGGAAAATCTTTTTCCATGGAATAATTAATACCCGGGAAAATTTTTGTAAAACTATAACAAACGTAGGAATACATCATTCTCAACTATCTATTCCCGAGAATAATTAAATATACCCCAAAACAAACGCTCCGTAAAAATTTTAAAAGCTATAAATTTCAATTTTTAGTTTTTATTTATAGTTTTTAATATTTTATTTACAAAATCCTAAAAATTAAGAATTGAAAACTCAAATCAAACTGCACTTAAAGAGTGCACATGGTGAGATAATAGTCATAAATTGAAACACGACACAAGCATTCCATTTCCCAGTTGCCCGCAAGTGCAACAGACAAGAAATGACAGCGGGGGCACACTAGGAGAGATTTCAACCAAACTCCAAATAAAATAAGCCCATTGTAGTTTGGGTTTACAATAGGAATATCGGCCTGTTGAGTAGAGGCCAGTCCAGGCTCAACACCAAAAAAGGGCCCCATCCGACGATGTGTACGAGTGTAGGCGGATTGCTTAGACCCGATCAACTTGAGAAACCCGAACTGAACCAAAGGATTTGGTTTGGTTCATCCGGTCTGATCACGTCAAACCCCATGAAACCAATGATGCATTTGTTCAGGTATTGAATTCTCAAAATTTGAAACCGAACCAACCCGAGACGCGAACATATTTATTTTATTATTGTTTTCTACTGACCACACACGTGCAGTGCTAAGTGCCCCTGCCCTTTACTCCTTATCTTACCCTCGTTATGGTCCTTAAGGGTCTGATTGGAAGCCTCAAAATCGAGGGGAATGGCAAGGAGTGGAAGGGTGTGGCGGAACTAACACTGTTTGGAAGTAAAATTTTATAAGGGAGAGGCAGGGACATCAGGGGTGAGGGAAGCCCTCCTTGGCCATCCATAACAGTAATTTATTGACCCCCAAATCGGGAGGACGAGGGTGGCCACGCATGTGATAGGTGTGATTTTCCTTTTATGCCACTTTGATACCTTTTATTTATAAAATACATTCATAAAATGAAAAGGATAAAAATGTACAAAAAATTTTATACACCATTACATTCCATACACTTATTTTTAAACTCCCAAACAATAAAATAATCTCTCACTCTCCACTCCACTCTTCACCTTTTTCTCTATTCCATTAATGACTATTCTCTTCCCCTATAAGTAAATCTCCCAATCATAGCCTAAAAGACCTGTATCTCACTCCCATAGTACTCACAAAGAGACACACTCGCAAGACATCACAAACTCTCTCATCATCATCAGCAGCATCCAAGGACTCACAAAGACACTTCACCGCACTGCCGCCCCCTTCTCCTTACCCCGCCACTGCCTCTCTCACTCCCAAACTACCCGCGTCCTTCTCTGCCAACCACCAATTGTGGTGTAGTGCTCCATGTTTTCCTTAGTGTTAACATCCCAATAGTGGAGCCTCCTTGATGTAGCACTATAGCAGCGAGGCACAACAAAGCATTGCAAATGATTCATCAACAGTTGAGCCACCACTTAATTGTGTTTATTCAATTTCTCTTCTATAGGTTCATCACATGTTGAAGATATTATCTTTCTTTTGATCATATTTGGATTTTTTGTTGTTTAATTCATCAAAATGATTGAGAATGGAGACACTAATTTTGGTATTTTGTTAATTGTTTGGCTGGGATTGTTTTTCCCTCTAAAGATGCATAACCCGACCACCCGAATTGAACCAACACAAATTTGATTGGTTCGGTTGTGTTTCGATTTGATGAAAATCTTTTTAAATCTAAGCCAACCTGAGTCAATCAATTTTTAATCAGTTGGAATTCATTTTTCCCTTTAAACCTGAACCTAACCGACCCGTTGGTGTGTTTGGATTAGATTTTACATCGACTTGATTTCAAAAAATTGATTTTTGATTAAAAATATATTGATGTCAATGTGATTTATGTTCAAATATTTTTATATTAAAAGTGATTTTGATATAATGGATATTGGGTGCTTATGTATCGAATTTTGGAGTCTTAAAATCACTTTTTCAACGAAAAAATTACTTTTCATATATTTTGATAATTTGTTAAAAATTATCAGAATTAAAAAAAAAATAGTATTTAGCTTAGAAGCTAAAGAAAGCAGCTTTTGAAAAATTTCAATTTTCACCTTTTCTAATTATAATAAAATTTAAGTTTTATTACCATTGTTTTTCAAATCTAAAACAAACATGCCCATTGTTTGGGAAATAGTATTCAAAATTACTGTTGAATATAAATTTACTAAAAAGGATATGAGTTTATATTATACTATTGATATTATCCTTTTATTTTTTTTATTAATAAAATACTTGAATAAACTCTTGGTGTTAGTATTAAATTATAAATTAAAAAATTACAACAACGTGTATAAGCAAATATATAAAAAATAATTTAACTAAATTTTTTTTTGTGCACGGTTTAATTAATTTTTTTATTAATAGAATTGTAAAATATACATAAGGAAAACAAATTCATTCAATGCATAAAAAGAAATTAATTTTTAATATATCAAATCAAATAAGTTTTTTAAAGTGGTTAATTTGGATAATTTATTTGTTGGCATGGTAAAGAGAAACTAACAAAGGAAGAACGCAACTGTTCACCAAAAAAAAGGAAGAACGCAACTCACTCAACTCAAACGAAAAGCAGCATCGGCCACTCAACTGAGGTGACGCGGCGCAAGTTTTGGACCATATGATGCTTTCCACCTATTCACTATTAAATTAAATTTCATTAAAATCTAATGGTTAAAAATGTAGTCGATTTATTCTGTTGTAAAATTTAGGTTTAATTACTAAACGATATTCCTATAATTCTACTCAATTTTTAACTAGATTTTTATAATCTAAATTTTTTTAATTAGGTTGTTGTATTATATAAAAAATTTTAATTGAATTTTTGTGGCTAATAACCATTACAAAAAATAGAATATTTTTAATATTTTTCATCTTTATTTAATATATTCCTAGTATATATTAGAAATATTTCATTTTTTGTAAAGATTATTACTTATTTAAACTTAATTAAAAAATTTTATATAGTATAAAAATTTAATTAAAGATTTCCAAACTATATAAAAATAATTAAAAATTAAATGAAATTATAAAACCTCGCGAGTAATTAAAGCTAAAATTTGTTAGAGCGTTCACAAATGTTTATCCACTCTACAATTACCAAAATGAGTATTTTCGGTCCCTAATTCACCCTGCCACCCACTTGACGTATTCCGTCGACGTCACCATCATTTCATCAAAGTTGTCGCCACCGGTGGCACTTTCATTTCTTGCTTTCATGATTGGCCTTTGAAGGTTCATGCTTCGGTACCACCTTCAGTCCGCACGCACATGCGACAGTGAGTCTAAGCTACACGCTATCAGAAGAGGCCGAAGGCCTGTTGTTCAACTGCACCCCGCCTCTCCAGAGCCTTCTCTTCCAAGAATATTATTTTCTAGTAAATCAATGCTATTCTGGTAAATATGAAGTGGGTACTATTACCTGATTAATTTTCCACGTAATAGTTGTGATCAATTTTAAATTTGTTAGAGATTAGTTTTAATCAGTTTTTCAGTTATACAGATAAGAATAAATCTGTTAGTTAGCTTGCTACGTATTCTATGCTCATATATAAGCACTGTAAGAATAACTCAGATTCCTTGAGCTTGTTAATTCTTCAGTCATTGAATAAAGTTCAGCCTTTCACTTTTCTCAATTTCTTGGTTCTCTGCAAGAAAGCTTCAGCTTTCCGTGAAAGTTCAGTTTCTTTTCTTCTTGACTGATACCATTTTAGCAGGTACCTCATGGGTTTTGGATTTTCATTTGTTATTGAATCCTTACATTCACCATTTGCTTGGCTTAGATTCAGATGAAATTTCAATTTCAGATTACATCCCCCAAATGGAACGGCTATTGTTTTATCTATTTTCATTTCTAATTGAGTACCTCTTTGTGGTATGGGTGCTCCTTCGGTTGAGAGCATTATTTGATGCACTTCTAGAGACAGTTGGAGGGGGATGTCAGAGCAGTGGTGTGCGGAGGTGAGCCAACAAAGATCATATGGATATCTAAAGTGAGTGAGGGACAAATATGTCATTTAAAATTGATATTAATTTTGTTTTTGTATTTACTTTATAAGATCTCTATCATTAAAATTATTACTGTTAAATCCAATGGTACAAATAAGAGTACCATTAGCCAATGACCCCTAGCCTAGTAGTAAAAACACGGGAGAGGTGGACACAGGACCTTAGGGTCTTGGGTTCAAGCCTGGGAGGGCAGAAAAAATGTATCGTTTGACTCGGGTTTCCCTTTGCTGTCGTGTCCCTTGATGTTTCCAGGCTATATCAAAAGATTAGAGAGATTAGTCTGGCATAACTAGGATACCCTCTATCGAAAAAAAAAGTAAGAGTACCATTAAGTAGCATAGGGTTATTGTTCTGGGGCAGTAGAGACAGAGACACAGAAACAGTGGAGAGAGAGACACAAAAAATATTATCTTTATATCTTGTTTGATAATAGTGTACAACACATAGTTTTTGTCTCTGTATCCTGTTTAGATACATGAAGACAAAAACAATAATACATAGTAAAAGACTTTTTTACCCCCACTTAACAAACACAACAAAAAATGCCCTAAAGTTTTTCTTCTCTCATGAGATGCCTCCACTGTTCCTTTCCCTCAACAGTCATCGTGTTTTGACCTCCCCCATTCTTCCTCCATTCACAATGGTCCTCTTTCATGGTTTCAGGGCATTTTCTTCCCTATTTTATTCTTCCATCCATAGCTTCTTTATCCACTTTCTCTTTGCCATCTAATTTCCTTTTTGTACGATCATCTTTCCTTTTTTGCTTCTTCATTTCATGATGGCAATGCAACCATGGCTTGCAGGTGTAGACTGTCGTTGTTGATGGCCTTCACGGGTTCTCGAAGGTGTGATTGTGGGGACAAGTTGATTCTACTCACATCTAATAGTGAGACAAATCCTGGGAGAAGGTTTTAGAGATGCCCTAATTGGAATGTAAGTGTTGCTTTTGGTTAGCTTTGGATTGGGAATGCAAGAAATTTTACTCCCTAATTTGTCTTATAGATGGGCACGCACAAAAATCCTATTCTAAAATCCATACATCCTCCAATTCAAGAAATTTTAGTTTGGTTACCCTTGAATTGGGATATTAAAATCAAGTGCTATTATTTTATTTTATTTTGGGTAGCTTTTAATTTGGAAGTTAATATCAAATTCTTAGAAGCTAAATGTAGTGAATCTCAAGTTAGAAACAGATTTGAAATGATTTGTGTGTGTGTGTGATGATTTGTAATTTGTTTGTTTAATAGAATGAGATATTTATATAATCAAGATTTTCACTTAATTGAAAATTGTTTACATTCTTTACAGACCTTAAATAGTTGTAACTTCTTAATTAGGCTAATAAGAAAGAAATATTGGAGATTGCAACTCCTGCACTTGAAATGGCTTAGTCCTCCATTGCATTATCAGATTTGTTACAAGAAAAATCAAGAAGAAAGATTATGAAGCTTAACAAAAAGCTAGGTGCTGAGAGGAGGAAATCAAATTGGCTTGTGGTGTTATTGTGGTGTCATGGGCAATTATATTTTTTGTTGTTATGTATTGTATTAGTGGTAGGGGTTGTGTGGATTAGAGGTTTAATACTTTGGTTAGGCAAGCATGGTGCTAACTTTTGTAAATTAACAAACTGATGTATGGTTTGATAACTTGGCAATGAAATGAAAAGCTAATGTTTTTGGTTCTAATTACTCGAGTTTGCTAATACTTGCTGGATAGCTAATTGTCGAAAAAGTTTCATCTGCATAATTGTTTATAAGTTGGTGAATACTGAGTTACTGCATATCTAATTTGTTGGATATCTAAGTTGCTACATAATTGCTGAATTTGTTATCTAGCAATGGAGAGATCTTGAATAGTGAAAAATGTGAAAAATGCTTCCTTTGCATAATTCCTCTACATAAAAGCTTCCTCTCCCATCTATTCTAAATAGAGAGATCTTGCTACTTTCCACACTATCAATCATCTCAACATTATTAGGAGGATCCTCTCCTACGATCATATGCTCAAGTTCAAGGACTATGTTTTCTTCAGGATCAATGTCCACGTTCATTCGAATAAATTTTTGTAGAAGAAAACAAGCAATTATAATTTGGTTTTGTGTTTTAATTAGGTAAAATCAAGGACTCCTCAAAAATAGCCCATCTCTTCTTAAACAACCCAAACATCATTCAATTATGTTCCTAGCTGAAGAGTGCTTCTTATTAAAGTACTCTTCATAGTTTCGAGGTGCACATGAATCTTGAGCCCATTCTTGCACGTGATATCGAGTACCTCTATACAGTGCTAGGAACCTTTGATCATTCATGTAACCAGCATCCACTAAATAATAATTACCTATAAAAAAGAAAGAAATATTATAAATAGTATGAAAATGTAAGTAATCTAATTTTTTAAAAGTTATTTTTGGACATACCAAGTAGTATTTTGAGGCTATGTGTAAAAGCATATTGGAGTATTCTTAAACCAAATGCTGATCCTTTCCAACCACTAAGTACATACACAAAATTCATGTCTTGATTGCATACTCCTAGGACATTGTAGAAATTCTACCCTTTCTTATTTGGAATTTGGGTTTATTAGTGTCAAGGGCAGTCACATCTATGTAAGTGCTATCTAATGCTCCCATACAACCCTATATATCACAAAATTAAAATTTTCATGGCTAATTGTATACATATTTAGTAAGTAATATAAAATATCAAATATATTTCCATGTATTGAAGTTACCTTAAACCATTTCCATCTGGGATCTACGCAATCTTTTGGAACAGGTTTAGCCTTGGCAAACAAATGGCTTTGGACATATATGACCAAGCAAAATACCTTGTTAAAATATCTACTGATAGTTTCTCTTGACCTATAGAATCTAACTTGTAGACTGTGATTCTTTTTATGTTGACCTAATATGATTAAAAAGGTTACAATTTGCTCAGCTATGCTTACATGACCATCTTCAATTAACCAATCTTGAACTTGAAGCAGCTCACACAATATTACAAATGCATTAAAATTCATCCTTAACTCCCAAATGCAATTCCTATCACCCATTCCACAATTCGCTCGAATGCATCTCACCTTAATGGAACACTATTAATTCTTTGATTTAGTGTCAAAGAATTATGGAATATTCTTCTATTCCTAGTGTACACTAACAAAGTAACTAATACATCTAGTATCAATGTGTCAAATTGAAACTTCATCAGTAAATAGCAAGTAACACATTGTTTAATTCGCTTAGAATGCTCCATTCTTTCCTATAAAACAACAAAATAAACATATCATCTTAAAAAAGGATGTATTAATTTGATAATAAACCAAAAGCAAGGATAAGCTATATAGAAAATTCCTTATTAAAAACTTGAAGAACTTTTCGATTCATGTTAGGCATACATAATAGATATTAATAGGAACAACCACGGACATAAATCAAAACTTCATGATGGATTAGCCATTCAAAGGGCAATAAGAGGGCATACAAGAATGAGTTTTGCTCATTGGTACCCAATTGAAGTTCAACAATGCATATTTGGACTCATTAAATTGAAAGGAAGTACAAAGAACCAAACTTCCTCCTTTTAGAGGTGAAATTTCTATTGAAACTTTGTCCCTCTTGAGAAGAAAAGAAAAGAAAAGAAAATCATAATATATATATTCACCGAATAGAGATAGATGAATAGCAAATAAATAAAAGGTGAAATAAATCACCAAATAGCAAATCATAACATAAAAGAAAAGAACAACAATAATAAACAACAATGGGTAGGTAGAGAAAAGAAAAGAATAATAAATCATAACAAACAACAAATCATGATGGGTTTTTAATAAGTAAAAACAAACGAATAGAGATTTGTAAAAAGGAAAAAAATATATTCACCAAACAACAAGTAAAAACAAGTAATAGAGACAACAAACAGAGATAGATGGATAATAAAATTAAAAAGGAAAGACAATCGTGAGCTGTTGTCTTTTGTTTTGCAAAAATTGGAAGAAGTACATGTGTTCCTCTTAAAGCTGAGTTTTGTTTTGCAAATTGAAGGGGAGAAGTGCATGTGGTCCTATTGAAAGTTGGGTTTTGTTTTACAAAAAGATGGAAGTGAATCGTGAGATGGAAGCGAAGATGTAAGTAGAGATGGAATGAACCCGAAAAGTGAAGATAGAAGCCGAAGACAGAGAAGAAGCTGAAGGTCTCTGCATGAGATTCACAATGATGGCAACAGGGCTCTTCCAAGCAGCACGAAGCAGAAGATAGAAGCAGCCCACCCAGGTTTATAAGGGATTAGATCTGTGAGGGCAAGCAATGTTAATTTGAAATTAGTATGAGGGTAAATTTGGAAGAAAAGTTATTAAACTTTTTATCCCCAAACTCAAAATGTCGTGTCCCCCTTTATCCCCACTTTTTGGGGGGACACTGATATGCCCAAATGTCTGTCCTGGGATAGGGACATTTTCCACTATTTTGTGTTTGTCTCTCCCTCCAAACATCTTTCTGTTCCCATTGTTTCTGTATTTCCTATATCAGGACAAGAATCAAACGTTGCCTGTGAGAATACAAAACATGGGCTAGACGAAAATTGTCACTCACCACCATGGAAGAGAAAATCGGACTAGACTAGCTGGTTCGATCGACTTAACCTAAAACATGTCACTTGGCCGATCTAATTAAGTTTAAAAAATCATGGAAGTCAAAACCTATCAAGAACAGGTTAAAATCGGGGAAAACCAGAAAAATCGATGAACTAAATTGGTTTGTCTTGTTTGAAACTTTTCATTTTTTTTCTCAAAACTTAAATACTGACATATTCTGGTAGCCACAAAACAAAAATGGAAAAAAGGAACCAAAGGAGGGCACTAATAAAGATTCTTCTCTTTTGGTCATTTGCAGGCTGCTCATCATAAATTTTACTGGTCACTAACAAATATTATTTTCAAATGCTTTATAATCTTGTTGCAAGACTGAGACTAATAAAGTTTTATATAGATTGTATTTATTTTTTTATGTTGATTATATTAATATTAGTAATTTAATTTTTTTTATATTTCAATTAGTCATATATATATATATATATATATATATATATATATATATAAATTATTATATTCCAATTGAATGATGATTAAATTAATTGGATCTCTAGACCTTTAAACTAATAATTTGATCGGATCCCTTTTCTGGTTTTCTGGTTTTCTCTTTCCCTCCTCGCCAGCAATGAGTTGCTTCGGCCTCAAAGTGGGTATTTTTTTGCGGTAGTGACCTCACCGTGGGTTTGGGTGAGTGGGATGCAAAAATATCCGAACAAAACTATCTCTTTCTGCGTTCGACACAGGACAGAAGATGGGAGATTGCGTGTGTCTAAAGCAGCCCATCCAAACACGCACCCTCCCTGTGGTGCTTTTGTGAGCGGGTGAGTGAGCGAAGAAGCTTCTGTTATCGTGGCGGTGGTGGTTTTGTGTATGCAGGGTCCCAAGAAGAAATGCTTATGAAGCTTCACCTTTTCACTTCCACCAACTTACTTCCTCCTACTTCAACCTCAACCCCAACCCCGCTTGAAAACTTCGTGCCCATTCCTAACAAAACCGCACTGCCTGCTCGTACCCCCAACGGCAGAAAACATGCCACAGACCAAGACCCACCCCCACAACTAACAAAGAAACTGAATTCGGATAATAAAAGATCCGATTCCAGGCTCGTAAAGAAAAACGGTTACGGCTCTGGTTCGCGGCGGAACAAGGTGCGTTCCACGTGTTCGACGAAACGGGCTTGTTACGGTGGGCGCATTCCTGCTATCCTGCAGGCTCTAAGCGCCATTCAGGATCTGGACGTGGCTCTCGGGCCGTGGGAGGAGAGCCTCAGCAGCAAGGAAATCAGCATTGTCTTGAAGGAACAGCTTTCTTGGGAGAGGGCCATGCAAATCTTTGAGTGGTTAAAAAAAAATGAGGGTGGTGGTGGTAGTAGTAGTAGTAGTAGTAGTTGTTGTTGTTGCGAGCTGAACGCAATTCATTACAACATAATGCTCCGTGTCCTTGGCGAGGCGCGGGAGTGGAGCCTCGTCGAGAGTCTGTGGAGTGAAATGAATGCGAGAGGGGTTGCACCCGTGAACTCCACGTATGGGACCTTGATTGATGTTTACAGCAAAGGTGGGCTTAGAGAAGAAGCGCTTGCTTGGCTTGGTAGGATGCAGAGTCATGGGATGGAACCCGATGAGGCCACAATGGGGATTGTTGTTCAGTTGCACAAGAGGAATAGAGAGTTTCACAAAGCCCAAGAATTCTTCAGGAAATGGTCAAAATGTGAACCTTTGAGACATGGGAATGTTTGTTTATTAAGCTCGAGGACTTATAATAACTTGATTGATGTGTATGGGAAGGCTGGCCAACTTAGGGCGGCATTTGAAATTTTAGCTAAGATGATCAGAGGAGGTATAGCCCCAACTACAGTGACACTCAATACGATGATTCGCTTGTATGGATGCCATGGGCGCCTTGAGCGAGTTGGTTTGCTGCTGCGGAAGATGGCAGAGCTTGGATGCCCCCCCGACACGAGGACATATAACATTCTCATTTCTCTTTGTATTAAGCATAATGACATTTGGTTGGCAGCAAAATATTTTGCAGAGATGAAAGAGGGGTGTCTTGAGCCAGACCTTGTGAGTTACCGGACGCTTGTGTGTGCATACTCGATAAGGAAAATGGTCCGAGAAGCCGAAGAGCTCATATGGGAGATGGATGTAAGGGGTTTTGAGATTGATGAATTCACCCAATCTGCTGTGACCAGGATGTATGTAGAATTGGGTATGCTTAAGCAGTCATGGTTGTGGTTCAGGAGGTTTCATCTAGCTGGGCATATCACTTCAGAATGTTATGCTGCCATCATTGATGCATATGGTCAGCGAGGGTATACTTTAGAAGCGGAGAAAGTCTTTAACTGCTGCAAAGCAAGGAAGAAGCTTGGTGTCCTCGGGTTTAATGTGATGATAAAAGCTTATGGGATAGGAAGGTGCCATGATAAAGCATGTCAATTGTTTGACTGTATGGAAAAATATGGGGTTGTTGCGGACAAGTGTAGCTACGGTTCTCTCGTACATATTTTGGCCAGTGCTGACAAGCCACACACTGCAAAATTTTATCTGAAGAAAATGCAGAAGGCAGGATTAGTGAGTGATTGCATTCCATATTGTGCAGTGATATCAAGCTTTGCAAAGTTAGGCCAATTGGGAATGGCTGAAGGATTATACAAGGAGATGATTGAATATGATGTGCAGCCTGATGTCATGATTTATGGGGTATTGATCAACGTTTTTGCTGATGCTGGAAGTGTTAAAGAAGCCATGAGTTATGTCAATGAAATGAGAACGGCAGGCTTTCCAGGGAATCCAACTATATATAACTCTCTGATAAAGTTGTATACCAAGGTAGGCTACCTGAAAGAAGCACAAGAAACATACAAGTTGCTTCAATCATCTGATCAGGGTCCTTCATTATTTTCCTCTAATTGTATGCTTGATCTTTATACTGAGCGACTCATGGTTAAACAAGCAAAAGAGATATTTGAGAGCATGAAGGAGAAAGAAGTTGCAAATGAATTCTCATATGCAATGATGTTATGCATGTATAAGAAAATTGGGAGATTGGATGAAGCCACTCAAATTGCAAAACAAATGAGAAACCTAGGACTCGCAAGTGATTTATGGAGTTACAATAACATACTTGGCTTGTACTCAATAGATAGGAGGCCACGGGAAGCTACAGAGACTTTCAAGGAAATGATAAAATCCGGCATTCAACCAGATGATTTTACATTCAGAGCTCTTGGAAAATGTTTGCTGAATTGTGGAGTTTCAAAGCAAGCTATTGGCAGGCTAGAAGTAATGGTTAAGAAGGATGCTCCAGGTGGTTTGCAAGCATGGATGTTGATGCTTTCATGTGTGCTTGAAGGAGATGATTATACAAATGAATAGATGTGGTTAATCATGGATGGACTTTGCATTAGGTAGAAAAGCATGATTGGCAACTTATCTGGACTGCCTTTCCTGTGGAGCTGGTTGTTTTCTTCTTCACTTGCTACATGGCTTAGTTTGTAATTGGAGCATTTCAATCACGGCATCTGGAATCACATGGGTAATATCTATAATAATATATTAATTTGTTGTCTTCTGGCTTGGTAGTTTGAATAGTTGTCCATAAAAGTAGGCAAAATAGTAGGCTATCCTAATTATGATGGTGGGATAGATTGATATTATTTTTCAGTTGTTTCATAGTAGCTGAGTATTGCCAATTTTTTGCGGCCTTGTTGCTTAATATATCTTTCATTTTCTTAGGTTATCATGGGTGAACAATTGAGCCTACTAGAAGTCATAGTTGTGTGCAAGGGAAAAGATCAGTGATCTGGGATTTCATGAGCAGTGATCCTTATGCTGTCGTCAAGATGGGGAATCAGGTAACTCGGATTTACATTTCGTTTTTGCCTTGTATGTTTCTAAATGAACAATGTGTAGCAAAGTCTAACCACACAATGTTGAAATGTTTCATTAAACTGTATCAGACAGCATAAGACCTGGGTTATTAATAGCTGCTTGAATCTTGTTTGAAATGAAGAGCTAAATTTGAGTCTGACAGAACCTTTGGGAGTTCTGAATTTGGAGATTTTCTTGATATTTGTTTGCCTTTGTAAATATCATCCTTGATTGACAGTTTAAATCTATACATATAATATAATAGAACCATAAACTGGTAACTTTTGACATGTGTCATTCAGCCAGAGATTTCTACTTTTTTTTTTTTTTTCAACTTACTGATAAATCTAATCCATCAAATGTCTCCTCCATTTTTTACTCCCAAACCAAACTGACCCTGAGAAGTATAGTCTGTAGCCTGTATTTTGGGATGTGAGACACACTTCTATCACTAGGATTGGGTACTATATTTATAGGATGTTTGATTGTAATTATGAGTTCATAGCATTGTTCACAACCTGTTCGTATTTCTATTTCGTGAAAAAATTTATTTAAGATGAAAATATGGAATTTATAACCAAATTCAACCTAGTTTCGTTTATGTCAAGGAGCAACAATAGCTGATCTGTCAGTTACAAAACCTCTGGATCCAGATTACCAGCTTCCAACTGCTGCCTTGGTTTCTTCTGTGTGCTTTGCATAAGAGACTTTCTACTATTTTTTTATACTTAGTAACTAGGCTGTTTGACCTCTTTTAATGTTTTGCAGGTAAAAGAAAGTAAAGCTTCTGGTGGTGCTGATTGCTGAATCTGCTTTACGGAAGGCAGAGGATGTGGTCTCCAGCATGCTAGCCAAGGGCTTTATCTTAGGGAAGGATGTTGTCAACAAAGCAAAGAGATTTGATAAGACGCACCAGTTATCCCCAACTGCCTCAGCAAAAGTTGCATCTTTTGACCAGGAAATTAGGCTTAGTGTGAAAATTAGTGTTGGAGCTTCAGCTGTGATGAAGTTCAAGATGTCGATCAAAAGTATCAGGTTTCAGAGAGGACCAAATCAGCATTTGCAGCTGCCAAACAGGAAGTCAGTACTGCAGGTTCTTCCTTAATGAAGAATCACTACACTCACTGGGGCCTCCTGGGTGGCTGGTGCCTTTAATCAGGCTCGTAAGGCAGCTGGCAGAGCTGGACCGAAGACAAAAGAGAAAGTGGAGAACCCTGAAGAGCAACAAAAGCTAAAATTGGAAGATCAGTATGCACAGGTCCTTTCTTAGCAAGGACAGCGGAATCCTTTGACAAACTTTTACTCTAGTACATATGTTGATGCACAGCTTTTGGAGTATATTTTCATCATGTTGTTAATTTAAGCATTGGGAGAACTAATTACATCAATTCATTTAACTGGTGATGCTATCCCAATTTCTATGTTTATTCTTCTTCTAATTATACTGTGTTATTGGTGCTATGCTTGCTACAGTTTTACATGCTTCTCCAACTTGAAAGTTTCTTCCTGTCCCTCAAAGAAAAGGCAATAGATTTAAGTGCTTTTCAAAGAGGAATATATGTTTTAACTAGGTTTTTGTTTCTTCTGTTATCCGAATATGCTGTTTTTTGTGTGTGATGATAAATTATTGATATGTAATTTCTATGCTTGAGTTTTGCCCTGTTTTTGAGGACACAGGACAATGGGGCTGGCTTATTTATTAAAATGACAGCATGAAACAGTCTGTAATTCTTTCATATAGGTTTTTTTCAGAATGAAAGCAAGCAGTCATTTTAAAATTTTGGTTTTAATAAAGACAAACACAGCATATTTTAGGTTTTCCTTTTTGTTACTGTAACTATACGTTTTAACTTTACAAATGCTCCCAAAGTCTATTCAGTTCTCTTCCTGCATTTCTCTTATCTTTATTTATTTATTTTCTGCTTTCGAAGTCTCTTATTCTTCCTGTGCAATGTACACAAAGAAAACATTGTTGTTATCTTTCTCATATTCTCACTATAGTCGTAAGACTTAACCCAATGCATGAGACTCCCACCTAGTGGATATGGGGAGAGTAGATGTATGCAATCTTATTCCCGCTTTATGAAGAGGTTGTTTCTAGGATTTGAACTCGTGACTTCCAGGTCATAAGACAGCAACTTTACTATTGTGCCAAGACTTTCCCTCTATTCTCACTATAGTCATGATGATGTTTAAAAGGGATGCACATGTGAATTAAATAGCTAAAACATGATAACAAAGTTTTGATTTGGGATGAATTTATATCATGTTTCAGCATAAATTCTTACTAACAGTTCATTAAATTTGACATGCAGGTTGACCCCATTTTAATTTCGGGAAGCAATGTCATACTGTGTTTTTCTTTTAGGGAGAGATGGAAAAACAATTTTAAGTGAGGGTAGTTTTGGAATTTTATTTCCAATCTTTTTAAAAAAAAAAAATGAAAAGGGGGGGAGGTGGCTTAAGTCACCGTAACCCCTCCCCCACAAAAGAAAAAAAAAAAAATGAAACTCTCTCATGCTCTCTCCCCTTCTCTGTCCGCTTCTTCTTCTCTGCTTCTTCTTCCTCGTTCTTCTTCTTCTCTTTTTTTTTTCAATTTTTTTTTTCTTTTCCACTTTCAACCACCAAATCACATAGTGGTTAATTTTTGTCATCAAAACTTGATACCACTAGCTTCAAAAAAAATTTAAGGTAAAACTCTAATCTCAATCTTATTTCTTTTCTTTGTTATTTTGGAGTATATTAAGAATTAGTGAGTTCTCAAAAATGGTGGATAGGTATATGTTTGGTATTTTAGGTATAAATATAGTGATTAGAAGTTCTATTATTAATATGTTGTAGTGGGTAGTGTCAAAACTTGAGTTTTCTCTACCCCTTAGGAACCCTAGATTCCACAAATTGGGGGTTTTGTTCAATGAGCTCTCTAATTGATAAATTGTTGTGAAATAAATTATTTAAACCCTTCAAAATGCTTATATTTGCTAGATTCTGTTGACGTGGAACGAGCTACTCTATCCGGAGCTGTCAAGGAGAGACCCAGTTGATTCTGTTGTACTGTGAGTGGCTATTTACATAGTGGCACTGTTTTAAATTATTTATGGGAGAAACTATATTGTTACATTAATAAAAGAAAAAAAAAATATTTATTCTAAGCTACTTGAATTATTTGGTAAGCTTGATTGATTGATTTTCTTTGATATAATGGTTATTAAATATGACTTGATGACTTGATTGAGATTATTACTAGCTCTCTTTGTCGATTTTACTAATGCCATAATTTTTGCTATATATATATTGTTTCAATGTGCATTGGAAGAATTTATTATATTGATACTTGTAAGGTTGGATTTATATGAAGATTGAATTTTAAATTTCTGAATTATGTTTGATGAAACTTTATTTAAGAAAAACCATGATGGGTTCTAAGATGGAATTTCCGCTAGCCATAGCGAAGAGAATTAATGGCCATACCGCTAGCCGTAGCGAAGAGATATAACGGCGTTACCGCTCGCCATAGCGAAGAGATATAATGGCTTTACCGCTTGCCGTAGCGAAGAGATATAACGGCTTATGTGCACATAGTTTCTCTTAGTGAGATATTTGAGAAATGATAAATCTTATGATTGATGGGTTGAGATTTCTACCCAAATAAAAATTTATGCTTCTTATGTAACCCTCATGAGAAATTGAGTATTGAATGTTGAAGTTAATTTTTATTGGACAAGTGAGCAATTGGCAAGAATAGTGAGAAAATGTATTTAGTAACTATTTTGCGATTTTATTTAAAAATGAAGATTCGAAAGGTACTTTGTTAAGACTATAGAAGAAATATGAAAATTGTGAACTATTACTCTCATTCATGAGTTTTAGAAATTTTGTATGATTTACAAGCTACTTCGTTTCATTTTAAATGCTCGTGCGTTGATTGGTTTCTCCTTCTTGTCCACTTTGGTTATAGTCCTCACTGGGTTTGTTGGACTCACCCCTCCCTTTCCTTCCAGATTTTCAGGTAGCTGAGTAGCAGGTCCTGGGATTGCTGTTGACCCAGGATATTCTTTTTGGTAGGCCTCTGTGGTCAGTTGAGGCTTTCTATTGTTGACTCTAGTATATTTTGCAGCTATAGGACCTAGGTTGGGTATTTTCATTATGTTTATGAGCAAGAGCTACGCATGATTCTTGTATAATTGGTCCTTATTATGTCAGTAATTAAAAATACTGGAATGTACTGGTTGTTGAACTTGGATTATAATATTACTTTGTCTAACAGGTTAAATTTGATTTATGGATTGTTCAATTTTTAGGGGAGATGCTGCCGGAATTTCGCTAGCCAAGTTAGCTAAGTTTGAGATTTGTTTTAGTGAAATCATGTCTTTAGGCTTGCCAGGCTAAATGAGTTCATCTAGCTTGAGCGCCGGTCACGGCCTGAGATTGGGTCGTGACAAGCAATAGGGCAACAATCACCCAAGATCTGCTTATAATAGCAGTGAATTTGATATTGGATTGATGGTTTGGTAGGTGAGCGTTGTTTCTTAGAGAAACTCTGAAGTGAATACTTGACTTTGGGTGAGCATTATTTCTCAAAACTTCCTACTTTAGGGAAAATTTCGCTTCAAATTGATGTATATTTGTTCTTTCTATTCTTTTTACAAGGGACTCGCCATCCCTGCCAAGTAAACTGATGAACTTATGAATTGAAGTATATTTTTCTTTTCGTTTTAGTTTATGGTTCTGGCTTAGTTGTGAGTAGTTCATTTCATGATTTTATTGCTAGTGCATGCTTGTCTACTTACTTAATGAATCTGAACTTAACGCTAATCTGATGTCTTAAGTGCATTTCTAAATTTTTCTGAACTTTGGTCTATAAATTTGAAATTGTTGTTTCCTATAATCTTCCCTGCTGGGTTTTAAATTAGGATTAAGCTTGGAGAAATGTTATGTTCACAACATTTGTACATTGCGTGTACTGTTGCAGAAAAAAGACAAACAGGCTGTTAGAAACATCAAGAATTGAATTCCTTCAAGGATTGGAATTCAATTCCTTGATTTGGAACTAAAAATTAGTCAAAAATTCAAATCTCAATAGAATTGAGTTCCACCAACACACCAAAAAGTAAATCAGACCCAAATGAGTCTGATTTGGAGGTGGATTTGAGCTAAAAAAATTGAAATAACCAAAATAACCTGTCTGGGAAAGCTGTAGCAGACCAATAGATCTTTTGATGCAACCTGTCCACCGCTTCTATGTTGTCGCCACCAGCCACCCCCACACAGTGCCACTGCCACTGCCACCCAATTAGCTGGAGGCTTTACAACTCTCTATTGAAATGAAGGAGTAGCTCTGTTTGATTAACACTGTGATTGCACATCCTTTTTCTTTTTCGGGTACATATTTTTTCCTTTTCTTTTATTATTTTTAGTCTGCTTTTTCCCCTATCATTTTATTAAGTGTTAGCCAATGGTTTTATGTTATAGAATGCTTGGCCTTAGTTTGGGGTTTTTTTTTTCAGTGTTTTCATGTTGTCTAATGAATTATTGGAGTTATTAGTAAAATATGAATTTGTTTTATTGGAGGATACAATAGTAAAAATAAATAAATAAATTCATTTTTAAACGCATTCCAAATCAAATAATTGAATTCAATCTTTAATTTATAGATTCATTCCAAATATAAAAATTCAATTTAATTCTATTCTATCTCGTTAAAGGTTTTCAAACACTTTGAAAAGAAATTGCGTTGCACCACGGGATTTAAAGTACAGTACAACACTCTTCCATCCTTTAAAATTAGGGGGATTCTCACATGCACATAACAAAAAATCTATAAGATGAAGATTTGAGTTGTCTCAATAATTACAAGACACGTGGAGTGAGTTTGGTGTGGTGTATCATACAACTAATTCAGTCATGATACACTATAGATAATCCTATCTTGGAATAGGTCTCCCTCATCAGTGCTATTGTCCTTCGACCATGTCTTAGCCGAAACAGCCGTGCCACCGCCACGACACCACCGACATTGTTGTTGATTGTAGATTGTTCCCACTACTCCCACCATCGAAACAGGTCTCCCTCATCAGTGCTTCTCCTCCTTGACTGTGCTGAAGATGCGAATCATCCTCGTGCGGCGATGGATCGAGCTTGGAGATGGAGCCACCCTTGCTCCATGTGCTTACCTTTCCTCATCACCGCACTCTCCTAGTGATCTGATTCTTTTCCATCTTCTCCAACTGCGTGCAACCAGACCGCAGCCATGCCTACCACCACGATCACCGTTTTCATCTTGATTCGCTGTTGTTTCTGATGGTGATGGTCTTTCTCTCTCTTAGATTCCAGATCTAGTTTTCGTCATTGGTCCGTTGTCGGTGGGGTTCTTGTTCTCCATTGTGCTTTTCGATCTCGCTATAGTGTTCCATCTGGTTCTTGGTTCTTCGAGCTTGTGCCAATACCTTCGGCGTTGCTTCCACGATGTCTTTGCCATCTCTCCGTTCAGATCCACCGTGTGCCGTAGCGGTGAATGTCTTTTCATCATCACATCTAGATCTGTTTTCTCCATCTTTGAGATTGAACATGTTGTTATCATTTGTTCCAAATCTGAAGGGAATGGGAGGTTCGCGGTGGCTGAAATGGTGGAGGTCATGAGGAAGATCTACAGGGTTCATGCTGAGGTAGTTTGGAGAGAGATTAGACTTTTACAATGAATATCTATGGTACACCATATCTAATTGGGGGCATGATATACTACTCCACATGTCAACTTATTATTTGATACAAACTATATCTTCATGTTGAAGATTTTTTTTCATCTGCATCAGAGAACGCACCTTAAAATTATATTTCATTGTCTCCCTCTATATTTGTTTCTTCATTCCCCCTCCCTTTTCTCTCTCTCTCTCTCTCTCTAAAACCACCATGGCTCCTCTCAAGCTTGGAAGAGAATGTGAAGAGATGTTTTTCTCATTTGTTAATTTTATATCATTTGTGATCTAGTCCAAGTAAAGGATACATGTATGATTTCAGAGAGTTTGGAAGAACAAGTAATTTGGAGAAGAAGGATTGTTTGTGTGGTTGAGTTTCACTTTGTTTCTCTTGGTGTATAACAAACAAAAGCATTTAATGCTTTATACAGTGGATCTTAATCACTTCCAACTAAGCAATATCATTGGATCAAGTTGTCATGATCATTCTAGTGAAATCTATTTATTTCCTTTGACCATCATCAATGTGATAAAGTTTCTCAAATTGTATTTTTCTTCTTGTATTGTAACTTGCAATGAAGTCTTTGAATTAAATTTTACTTCTTGCAATTTTACTTTAAATTGAATTCCATTTGCAATGGTTTGAAAATTCAAACCATGTATCATAGTTGTTACTTTTGTTGAAATATAGTGACTTTCATATATTAATAATTAGTTAACAATAATTAACTAGAAGGAATAAAATCAGGTTATTAAAAAGAAATAAATGAGCACAAAAAAAAAATGGCTTAAACTAAGGCTTGATGTGATTTTTTTTTTTTTGGGTTCTCCAAAAGCATCTCTTAGAAAGTAATGATAATATCATTCAGACAAAAGATACCTCATTTTTTTATTTTTTATTTTAAAAAAATTGGCTTATGTAGAATATGCCTTTAAAATACTCTACCAAACCTCAAACACTATAGTATAATTAAGTTTTTCTAAGACTTGAAAAGTTTAACTCAAAAGATTCAACAACAATTTTTTTAGGTTTAGTAAACACTTTTTAAATAATAACTCTTCTTAATAATAAATATTACTAAAAGTTGGATATGGTAAAGTAAAAGTGTTGACGGGAAAAATTGAGTGTATGCCAAACAATCCAAAATCCAGAGGATTGCTTTCTGCAGAGTGGTGTCATCAAAACTACTCTCACGCTCAACTTATCGTATACTTTAGTAGTGATCGTAATGTCTCTAGACATTCTAATAAGTTTGATTGTTGAAAAGGTCACAAAAGAAGGTTTCTAAATATTCTAAGAGAAAAATGTCGATTGTGTAATGGGAATTTGGATTGGATCGTAGGAGAGTAGGGTCACATATATACCTTAATCAATTTCTTGGAATACAAGTCATATATATTATTCTTATTCTTATCATACTTCATATCAACTTGATTTAAAATAATTTTAATTTTACATTCCAAATTTCAAAATTCACAAAAAAGGTTTCTAAATATTCTCAGAGAAAAATGTTGATTGTGTAATGGGAATTTGGATTGGATCATAGGAGAGTAAGGTCACATATATGCCTTAATCAATTTCTTGGTATACAAGTCATATCTATTATTCTTATTCTTATCATACTTCATATCAACTTGATTTAAAATAATTTTAATTTTACATTCCAAATTTCAAAATTTGATCCGATCTACTTAATTAATGTTACTCTTAATTGGCATTACTCTCGTCACCAATTTTTTTATTGCCAATGTTAAACTAACATTTTATATGTTCCATGTGAATTAAATTGCATGAAAATAAGCACAATTGAATATTACATTATGAATTTAAATAATAGTGTTAATATATTTGGAATGTACAATTAATTTAAATACATTATTCATCTAAGCCATCTATGAGGGCAAGTAGAATATAAGCATATATATATATATATATATATATATATATATATATATATATATATATATATATATATATATATATATATATATATATATATATATATATATCACTTATGAAAATGATTAATGGTGCGAATGTTGATTCACAAAACGTTGTATTATATAACACTATAATATGTTTTGATGAATGTTAAATACTTTGCAAGTGAGCTTATGGTCTAGTAATAGACTCTTACATGTTTCAATAAGCTAGGAAGGTCACGAGATTGGCTTTCACCCACATTACCTATCCCATAATATCTTAGTTAAAAGAGAAAAAAGAATGACAAATTATCTCTCTTATTTTATTATTCAAAATCTTATGTGATTTCTCATTTAAACATTCTTTATAATTTGGCGAAAAAGGTTTTGTACTGTATAGTGCTATTGTATTACAATTTATTACCCACTTTTGTTTCTGATTTCTATTCCATCCACCATTAGACAATGAATGACATTTGTATTTGTGATACATTCTTCAAGAGAATTTTACTCCAAATAAGAAGGCCAAATAAGTTAGCAAGGTATTTTCAAGTTACAAGTACTCTAGCTATTCCCATGACCTTTATGGATTTTGAATTAAGTTGATACTTGATAGGGGTGCTACTTGCACATGACGAATATGAAATGTGAATTATGTGTTTGACTAATGTCCTGATCCTTAGATAGATTATAATTGAGTTTATCTATTTTTTTTTTAAATGTTTCTGGTCTACCTACTCCCTAAATAGAACTTTGAAAATCACATTTTAAAGTGTAAGTAGCTTGAAATGAAGAAGCATAACTAAAGAATTAAACCTATGTGGGGAGTTAACATGCATTCGGCCAATCCTTTTCTCAAATGTTTAGTTTCAATCTAAACATTTGTCATAAGAAGGTTGCGCATACTTCTGGGAGACTGGAAAATTCATTATCCTCAGGACATGCAATTTCATTGCCAAATCTGTGCCTTTATTTGCTTTTATTTATTTATTGTCTCATCAGTTTGGAAGTAGGGAATTGTGGATTCATCAAATCAAAGGTTGAACTAAATATGTTCTATGTAAGTGAGTCAATTACTAGAACCCACATAAACTATGTAATGTGGCCTTATGTGAAAGTTTTTTAATAATTTAAATGATTGATGGATCATTTGAGGATGTAAGGGATATTGACTAATCAAGTGATTCAGTTGTAACATCTAGCTTTTAGTTAGTTAGTTAAAACTAATTCAGCCTATCGTAGTTAATCTGTTAGAAGCTTGATCTTATCTCAAGTGTATGACTCATGTATATAAAGACTCGCTCAGTGCAATAACAGTTAGCATAAATAAATCATGCACTCTGCACTGTCTGCCTTCCCCTTTCTTTACCACAGGTCTAATACCATTTCATGGTGTCAGAGCTTCATGATCCATGGCTGAGAACGCTTCTGCACACATAGCTCAAACGAGCTCCTTCACCCTGAGGACATTCTCAACCCTGATCTTCAAGCTAGATGAGGAGAATTACTACCCATGGAAACACCAAGCTTTGGCATGCATCAAAGCCAACAAGTTGAAAAGCCACTTGGACAAGAAGAAGGTTCCAATGCGATATGCTATACAAGAAGATCGAGCAGCTGACAATGAAATACAAGAATATCTCGAATGGGAACAGCAAGACTAGCATTTGGTATCATGGCTTCTAGCTTCTATGGATCTTAGCTTCACCAATCGAATAATAAAGAGTGAATTTGCACAGAAATTATGGGCTAAGTTGGAAGAATACTTTCTTGCTCGTACCAAATTCAAGATTAAACAACTGAAGACTCAACTCAAGACAGTGAAGAAGATGAGCACAACAAGTGAATACTAACTCAAAATAAAGAAAATTGCTAATAACTTAATAGCTCTTGGTACTGCGTTGTCAAATGAGGAATACATTGAAGCGGTTCTTGAAGGTCTCAGAGAGGACTACAGTGCCTTCATGACAATGGTAATGTCTAGATCTGACTCTCTTTCGATTACTGAGTTAGAGACACTATTGATAGCTCAAGAAGATATAATAAAGAAATTTAGGAAAGTTTAGCTAGGATCTGTCCAAGTCAATGTAGCTCAAAGAAGAGATAATGCACCATGAAGTGATGATAGGATGCAAAAATTGTAACGCTCCGATTTTTCTGCTAGAGTGAAAATGACCAAAATGCCCCTAAGGTCATTTTCAGCCCGGAATTCGAGGAAATCCAATCCAGCAGTGCTCGAAGGGCAAACTCAATGTTGAAAGGGGATTAGATGACCTGTGTATCTTTCCGGGATCGAAAATATCATTTTTTGAGTTTTCGGATCAAAATGACCAAAACGCCCCTGCAGTGTTTTACCCGTTTGCAAGTGCCGGATGAACCCGAAACTTCTCCAGATGATTTTAAAAGGCATTTTTATATAGACTATGACTTTAGTTTTGGTCCAGGAGGTCTCGGGCGAAATTAGTGCAAAATTACGGTTTTGCCCTTAGTTTCATGTTTTTACACTTAATCGCGTGATTAAGCAAACCTAAGCAATATTAGGCTCTAATTTAAGGTTAATTAATTTCCTTAATTAATATTGAGTCAAAATAATTTATTAAAGTTGAGTAGAACCTAAAAGTGCTTAATTACAACTTAAAATCATATTTTAATTTCAAGACTCCTAGTCATAGAATCTTGAATAGTATTTTCTCTTTCCAATTCCTTAAATCATGGAATTGTGTTACACATTGTTTATTCATAAATGAGTTTTTAATTCTCTAATGATGTATGAGCACTCCTAATCTTGTCATAAAATCCTTAAAACACATTCTTAGTTACCTAAACTTAAGCTTAATTATTCCTAACCTTATACCTAAGCTAATACACATTTAAACCTACCATTAACACTCAATTACATGATCAAACCTCACCTCCTCTCTGCTGCCCTGGTCTGGCCGAAACCTCCAAGCCTCCATATGCATCACATGTTCAATTTTCTAACACTCCAAGGCCATACCTCAAGTCACATATACCATACCTTGTCATAACTTTCAATCAAGCTTGAATTTCCATATGAATAAATAATTAAAACAATCCATTTTTCCCATTTATTTGTGGCTGGAAAAGTTCCAGCCATGACAAGTTTCTAGAAGCTTAATTTCATCAAAAATTGATAGGAAATTCACTCACATCAAGCCATTCTTTGCATTATAGCTTCCACACTTCAAACCATGCTTGAATGACCTTGTGTAAGAGATATTTTTCTCTTCCTTTCTCCCTCCAATGCTACAGCCACTCCTTCTCTTTAGTGAGCCCATGGTTCTGTTTTTCTATAAATAGGATGCTTGTGATAGCTTAGTTGCACCTTGAAGCATTTGCTAAGTTTAGAATTCTAGAGTTATCTTGCTAGTTCTTTTCTTTTCTCTCAAAGTTCCAAGAGTTCTTTCTCTTCATCTTCATCCTCTCTTCACATTATCACCTCACCACTTCAATCCACCACATCCTAACCTTAGATCATCATCAAGTCTCTTAAACACTAAACCTCAAACACAAGCTTCCTCAAAACACATCTCCTTTCCTTTTCTTTCTCTTTGGCCGAAGCCATCACACCACCTTAGGAGGAGTTATCCTTCTCATTTTCCTTTTCAAGTTCAAGCTTTCATCTTCATCACTTGGTAGGGAGTTTCTTTTCAAACTTTGTTTTACTCGAAAAATAAGTTTCTCTAGCTTTCTCTTGGATTTCTTTTGAAACTTTTCCTTGGTTCTTTGTTTTCCTTTCATTTCGGCCATGAGGACATAATTATGAGCATGATAGCTTGATGATGAGAGTTTCTAGATGATGACCTTGTGTTCATCTCAAAGAAACCTCTAAAGCTTGAGTTTTCCTTTTCTTATAACTTCATCTATATGATATTTAGCTCACATGGTTTTTCAACTTAAGAAAATTAATCTAAGGATTTCTAAAAGCCCAAGCCTGCCCTTGGCCGGCACATTCTAGAGATTTTTCTCTAGATAGGGGTTTTGGGTACTTAATAAAGAACTTGACTTAGTTTCAATCTCTTTTCCTTTTTGTAAAGTTTTGGTTTTGGTACCTTGATCCTTGAGATTTTGTTTTGTCTTGAAAGTTTATTTATCTTGAGCTTGATGATGATGTTCAAGAACCTCATAGTTCCTTTGAGAACTTGGTTCAAGAACTCTAAAGCTCTCTTTGTAATGAGATATGTGTTGGGTTGTTATCTTGTTAAAGTCTTGAATGAGCTCTAGCTAACCATAAAATGAACCTTGCATCATGTTTACTTTTATGCCTTGCACATCATGTTTATTTTCCTTGCTATCACTAAGTACCAAGATAATAAAGGAACTTGCATTATCATGTTTATATTTCAAGATATGCATTATCATGTTTACGTTTCAAGTTCTCACCTAAATATCAAAGATAATAATATGATGCATCTCATATTTATTTTATACTCTCACTTTACTTTCTAATAAAAGCTAAAACAAGTGCATAAGCATGTTTATCTACCATCACTATAATGAACCTAGAGCTCAAAGACTTGCCCATTGTTGTCTCAAACAAAGGTCTAAAATAATTATTTTCCATAGTTGAGATTTTGGCCCTAAGAGGTTTTAAGTTTTCCAAGTGTTAAGAATGTGTTTCTTAAATTTTCTAAGCTTATATGAGTATAAGGAATATGTAGAACTAAGTTTTATGAATTTAGAACCTCTTGAGATGAAAATGATTTAGCTACTGCCCTCTCAATTATTTTTATGATTTTGAAAGATAAAAATGTTTATAAATGAGTTTTGAAAGTTCTAAAAAGGTTCCAAGAGAAACTAGTATTCTATGTGCTATAAAAATTGTGTTCTATGCTTTTATGGAGATGCACATTTCGGTTCTGCCTTGCCATTTATTGCCACTGTATGTGTTGTTTTAATGATGATAATATGCTTATGTTTGAGTAAAAATAATGCTAAGACTCATATGTGAAAGATAGGATAGGTTAGGAACTAGAAAAGAATTAATTTGAGAGTTTTTAGATCCCTTAATTATTGAATTTTCTGGATTCTGTCCAGCAAGGATTAGATTTGATAATCATGGTTTTAAATTAGTTTAAATGTGTGAGAATGACTCATAATTGGTTTAGGACTTGATCTTGATGCCTTAGGAGCAAGCTAGACTTAGAAAGGGTCATTGTTGTGACTCCTAGGAACCCGTAAAGTTAGGATTATAAATTCTGCATCCTTGAGGTTTAGAGATGTTCCTGATCATAGTGTGAGGTAAGAAATACTTAGTTATAACCTCATAGGTACCCAAGAGATTAGGTTTGATGATTAAATAACTTAGAACATGAGTTAAGGACCTTAAGGGTCAAGGCATAAAACATTAAAAAGTCTTGAGTTTTTATGATGCTTAATTGATGTAAGTATAACATATGATACATGAGCTTTATCTATGATGAGTTTGATGTATATGCTATGAAGGAGTTTTTACATAATTAGAATGATTATGTGATGATGTATGTGCTATGAAGAAGTTTTATATGAATGCGTGATAACGTGATGATGTATATACTACAAAGAAGTTTTATATGATGATATGCTATACCTCATAAGAAATGTTTGTATGTCCCATATGTTTTCATGGCATAAGCAAATTTGAGGAAATTTGGTCTACAGCCGTCATACTGCCGAATTCCATCAAATTTGAGGAACTTAGAAAAATGTCTTTTTGAAAATCACGAGAACTTAAATGTGACACAACACTGAGACGCCATCTTGGGTGACACCGGTTTAGCCGAGCACCCCCAAGAAAAGAAATCCGTGAGGGTATTGACACAGAGCTTGCCAAAGCGGACAATACTACTATGCACTAGTTGCTAGTAGAGCATTTCAAAGAGAAAATGGCCCTAAGAGATGATCCTTAATTTGCTCCCTAGCCCGTACTTTAAGTCGGGATTATGTATGTTACGCTTATCATAGGATAAGTAAGAGGTAGTGACGACTAGTTAAGGTATGAGCTCATAACCTAGAGATGTTTTAGGGTGGCCCCATGAGATAAAAGTTAAAATTTAAAATGTCACATGTGCTATGAAAAGCCAAGAAAAGTTATTATGAGATTTATACTTGTCACCTTATGCCACTGTTATAATGTTTCTTAGTTATTCTATTGATTGGTTTACCTTCATGATGCATTCATGTCATTAGTGTATTCCATGCTTAGTCATAAGATGCGTTGTAAAATATGACGGACCTTGGATAACTAATGCTTTAGAAAACTAACTTAAAAGGAGTTTATATGCATACACACCTTTTTAGAAATAAAACCCAAGGTTCCTGAGGATATGATGACGTCACTTAGTCAGGGATTGCCCTACTGAGAATTCTTTTAGAAGTTCTCATTCCCTCTCTTTTCTTCCGTCATATCTTCAGATGGCGACTTTCGTACTCTTCATCGACACCCCGACGTGGGAGCTGCACCATGACCCAACACTCGGGTCATATCATTTTGAGGGTCGCTGCACAGTCAGAGTATTCATGTTTATGGGACGACCCTTCGCACACCCACTACGGAGCTACGGCCTCACCCCGACTGCCCTCTATCATCATAACACGATTTTCGAGCGAGCTAGACCACGCGACGAGCAGATCCTCCACATGCAGCCCGAGGCATCAGCCGTACATGACTACCCAGAGTACGTGCCCCAGACTCAGTAGTCGGAGACGGATCCATCAAAGGACTCGCCCTCGCACAAGTACAGTTGGAGCTCCAGCCCCGCTCCCCCACCAATGAGAGCCGGGAGTGAGGAGATGGTGGTTCAGCCGAGGTTGGCTCGTAGGCCATCCATGCACCCTCGCCGCGGTGGACACGCTCCGATGATCCGCACGACCACTCCCGCCGAGATCTGCCAGTGGATCGATTCCACCCCTCAGTACTCGGACCAGCAGGAGTAGGTGCATAGAATGGGTAGTAGCTAGTGCACACACGCCACATAGTTGAGGACACACTTTCTTTTGTATATGAGGTTGTCTACTCTAGGTGCACATGGGTATGGGTGTTACGATTTCCTTGTATTTACTTTTCAGTTGTATTCCGTTCTTCTATGTACCGAATAGTCCTGCCTTTTGGTAGGCACATTATCTATATATATATATATATATATATATATATATATATATATATATATATATATATATATATATATATATATATATATGTGATGTATTATGTGTTTTATTATGTGTTTTATTATTCAGTTGATGTATCCATATTATTTATGTGTTTTATTATGATTTGCTCATATGACTTGTATGAATTCCCGTTCAAAGAATCATGCGTGGCTCTCACTTTGGTTTTGATTCAAAAAAGAAAAATTTTACCTATATTTCCGCTAAGTATTTTCAAAGTAAAAGATGAAACCAAGAGGTAATATTCTAAGGATTAACCTGAATACATACTAGTAGTATTAGGTTAAGATTTAGGGTGTTACAAAAATCATGTGGTGGTTTTAATGGTGGACGAAGAGGTAGAAGTAGAGGTCTGAGAGGTGGCCATTCTTGGAGCAACTTAGGGCGCCCCCAATGCTAACTCTGTGGTCGCATTGGTCAAACAGTATGGCAATACTATCATTGTTTTGGACAAAACTTTCAGGGGCCCATGCCTAACTCATTCCCATCTCCTCCCTCAAGCTCCTTTCATAACCAAACTCCTGCCTCCCAACCTCCAACAACTTACCTTGCCATGCCCTCCACTCTAACAGATGAAGCTTGGTACACGGACTCAACTGCATCTTATCACCTCACCTTTGACCAGCAGAATTTGCATACTAGCATAGAATAAAATGGGCCTCAGTAGGTGTTCACAGGTAATGGACAAGGTATGAGCATCTCTCACATTGACAGATCCCTATTACAATCATCAAATTCCAATATTGTGTTCAAACTCAATGACATACTATATGTGCCCTCAATCACCAAAAACCTTATTAGTGTTCGTAGGTTTAAAGTAGATAATAATGCATATTTTGAATTCCATGCTAACCATTTCTTTGTCAAATGCCAGGCATCCAAGGAGATCCTTTCTCCAAGGAATACATAAAGATGGTTTATACAAACTTGAAGACATTGCTATAGACACAAAACCCCTTTCCCCAATTTCTTTTCATTCTATGTGTAAATCCCTTGATCCATCTGTTAAATCCCTGTTTACCCTTTGGCATAGAAGATTAGGCCTCACTTCTGTAAAAATTGTCACTCAAGTGATCTCAAAGTGTAATAAATCAGAAAATATCAATAAAGCATGTATTGATGCATCCTAGTTCAACAACACAGATACTTGTCTATCTGTTTCTAGTGTTAATGTATGTGAAACATGTTGTATGGGGAAATCTCATCAATTACCATTTGTAGACTCACATACTAACTACAAATCACCTTTAGAACTAGTATTTTCATATCTGTGGGGACCAGCACCTACACCAGCAAAATCTGGTTCTAGATACTATATTTGCTTTGTTAATGCCTATACAAAATTCACCTGTATTTATTTACTCTCCACCAAGTCATAGTCCTTTGATGCATTCCTCCAATACAAGAATATGATGGAAACAAAATTGGTTTTAGACTAAAAGCCCTGCAAACAGATAATGGGAAAGAGTATCTCTCACACACATTCACTTCATACCTCAAATCTAATGGCATCACACATAGGCTTACAGGCCCTTACACACACCAACAAAATGGGATTGTGGAAAGGAAACATAGGCATATCACTGAGATAGGACTAACCCTCTTAGCTTAGGCTTCACTTCCACTCACCTATTCAAATGAAGCATTTCTCACTACCACATACCTTACAAATAGACTTCCGTCACCCACAACCTTGAACAAATCACCTTTTGAACTGATACACCAAAAACAACCACATTCTTGAAAACATTTGGCTACACTTGCTATCCCTATCTTAGGCCCCATAACCAACACAAATTTGATTTCAAGACTCACAAATGCTTATTTCTAGGCTATGCTACTAACTAGTAGGGATATAAGTGTCTTTCACCCAATGGAACTATTTTTATCTCAAGGCATGTGTCATTTGATAAGCTTGAATTCCCATATCACCAACTATTTTCTTAAACTACCGCCAACATGCATGCTTCACCCCACACCAATGTCCCTATCCCAATACACACTACCACTCTTTCCCCTAAACCTCCCAATGCTGAAAAATGCTCTATATTGCCTATTACTACTATTAACTCTTATGCACCTATTAATTCTCTGCCTAGTGTGTAGCCTGCAGGTCCAACAATACCATCCTCAACAGTGTAAAACCCCAATTTTAAATAATAGAATTAGAAAATGTTGTGAATTAAAAATAAGTTAAAGTGTAATTTTTAAATGAATTTTATGAAATTTTAAACCATTTTGGTGAGCGATGCAGCACTCTTAGTGGTGCAGCGGTCAAGTGAATAGTAAGGCGGTTTAGGGGCAATTTTTGCGGTCTCTGGTGAGCACTGCAGTGCTAAGAGTGCTGCAGCGTTCAACAAAATACATAAAATCCCCTGTTCGAGGTCTAGAACCTTCACAATTGCCAAAACTCGACCTCTCCACCCCAAGACGCCAGAAACCTCGTTCCCTAACCTCTCTCCACCCTTCCAATCCTATTTTCTTTCATTTCTCTCAATTCTAACTCCAATCCTTCATTCCTAAGACTTTAAGGTATGCTATTCTCTTGATTCCTTTCTCTATTCTCCATTCCTTCTTTTTTATTAGAGTGATACTTCATGCTTCTCAAGGAGAGAAGTGTTCTAGTATGTTAGAGATGGATTCTTGAATATTTAGAGGTGTAAGAGGTTGATCTAGAGTCCTATGGCTTCTATATCAGATACTGCTGTCAGTTCTGCTTCCTAAAGTTTTGTTGATGCTATTCCTTCACTGTTCACCCCTCCAGGTGAGTGGGTTCGCACTTGTAGACTCTATGTTATGCATTAGAATTATTTTCATTAAAACCACGATTTAGTACTTGATTCTAGAGATTACTGTATAAGGATTGAGATTACTGTTGGATAATATGTTTTAGGACTGTGGATTTTAGAGCATGAAACCTATTTTTGAGGAAACTCATGGGACCATGCTTGTGATACTATTTTTAGATAGAATTGATGCTATGTGTAATAGTTAGAGACCTTTATGATTGTTTTATTGGATTCTGGAGTATGATGTTGAGATGTATAGACTATGGAAACCTTAGAGGTTGAAATATGTTTTAGAGAAATAAACAAAAATAGTTTTAGAGCTTGAATCTTCATGAGATTCAGAACAGTTGACGGATACATATTCTAAGGATATATGAGATCATGAATGTCTGCAAAAAGGGGCAACCTCTTAGGCATGATTCCATAGCCATGGTTTGCTAAAGTCAGATTGTTAGAGTTGTATACTCATAACAACTGCCAGCTACATATTCTATGGCTTGAAATCACAGTGCCTTTAAGTTGGTGATCCTTTAGACATGATTTCATAGATGCAGTTATGCTAAGGTCAGACTGTTAGAATCAGATATATTCAGAGCTCACAAGAGAAAATGACCCACGAGGGGCAAATTTACGCAGAGAAACGATCAAACAACGAGAAACCATGAAACTTAGCCCACGAGGGGCAATTATGAAACTTCGTCCACGAGGGACAACTTATTCAAAGAAACTACGAACTACGTGAAGCTATTAAACATAGCCCACGAGGGGCAGTTTAGAGACTTAGTCCACGAGGGACTTGACTTACGAGAAATAGAGCCCGAAATAGAACATAGATAGAGAATTAAACAGAATAGAGATATAGAATAAACAGAACAGAAATAGAGATTATTATTTCTTTGATAGTTACTAAATGATAAGCTTATATGGCTTTGGATAGGAATGTGAACAGAGGAAAATTGTCTTGAGTTGGAAATAATGACTAGTATGTATATATGTATATGTATATTTGATTGTGTAAGATTTTAGAGCATTATTAATATTATTATGATTTCATGCTTTGCTTCTTTGATGTCCCATGAAGGGGGATTATAGGTGGGGATTCACTCACTGAGTTTTGATTACAAAACTCACCCCGCTGCTTTATTTCATTTTTACAGATACGGTAGCTGCTGTAGACTCTTCTCAGCCATTCTCTCAGCGATAGCATTAAAGTATCAGCTGGTAAGCTTCACATAAGTGAAGCCCTTGTGCATAGAGTAGTATACTCCAGTGTAGATGCAGGCAGGATCCTCGGACCATAGTGCATAATGTGTAGTTTGCATATATAATGTTTTTGATGGACTGCATTATAAGACTTTATCATAGAGATTATGTATATTATAAACTTTTATGATACTTGATGATATTATGAGAATAGAATTCAGAGCAGAGAATATGGGACTACAGTTTTAAAGAATACTGGTTATATGTTTTAAAGGCAAGGAATTTGTATGTGGAACAGATTTTATGATTAAATTATTTTGGAATATACTGTGCATTTATAGAAATCCAGGTCATGAGACTTACGTGGGAATAGGATTCCTCACGTGCCGGTCATGTGCCTAGATCGGGGCATGACAAGCAACATCTGTGGTGCCAGCACTAACTATAGTAGCAACTGACCCTACTCGGGTCACTACTACTCATCTATGCAAATTAGAAGCAAGAATGGTATTCACAGGCCCAAGACATATGCTACTGTCCTCATTGCTGAAACTGATCTAGTTAATCATGAACCCACTCCTGTGTCCCAAGCACTTGCTTCCCTACACTGGAAGAATTCACAAAGGATTCACACCTGGAACTTGGTTCAACCTTTTCACACTCAAAGTCAATTGACTGCAAGTGGGTTTTCAAAATAAAGAGGCACCCAAATGGTACAATTTAGAAATATAAAGCCAGGTTAGTTGCAAAAGGCTTTCACCAAAGAGAGAGACTTGATTATGATAAGATATTTATCCCACTTAGTAAACCAGCAACTGTTAGAATCATGTTGTCAATTGCTCTAACCAAAGGTTGGACAATTAGACAATTTGATTTTAATAATGCCTTCCTCAATGGAGACCCAGAGGAGGATGTGTTTATGCAACAATCCGAAGGCTTCACCAACCCTAACACTCATTTAGTGTGCAAACTAAACAAGGCACTATATAGCCTAAAACAAGCGCCAAGGGCCTGGTTTACCAAACTCAGCAGCACATTCTAGCAATTTAGGTTCCATAACACAAGGTTTGATTCTACTCTCTTCACTAGATTCACCCCTACCTCAACAACCTACATCCTTGTATATGTTGATGACATCTTAATCATGGGAAGTACCCCTCAAGAGATAGCCACCATGATTACCAAACTAAGCACCATTTTCTCTTCGAAAGTCCTAGGAACTATGAGTTTCTTCCTTGGCCTTGAAACCTTAACAACAGCCACTGGAGTAGTACACTTGACACAAACCAAATACCTAAAAGATTTGCTAACTCGGGAAAACATGAGTAAAGCAAAACCCACGCTAACCCCAATGGTCTTAGTACCAAGCTATTTGCCCATGGTGACTCTGCCTTTATTGATTCGTCCCTCTATAGGTCTATTGTGGGAGGAGTTCAATATGCTACCATAACAAGACTTGATCTGTCTTATTCAATAAGCAAAGTATCCCAATACATGCATTCTCCTCTAGATGTGCACTGGAAAGTTGTAAAGGGAATACCTAGGTAGATTGCTGACACTCTTCAACATGGCTTGATGTTTCATCCTTGCAAGGATTTCAGACTCCTAGCTTTCTGTTATTCGGATTGGGGTTCTAATATGGATGATAGGAAGTCTACTAATGGTTATTATGTGTTCTTAGGACCTAATCTCATTGCTTAGTCAAGCAAGAAACAGAATGCAGTCTCCAAGTCCAACACTGACGTCGAGTTTCGAAGTATGGCTGCAGTGGTTGCTGAATTATCTTGGCTTCAAAACCTGCTAGCAGAAATGAAATTACAGTCTCAACTTCACCCACTATCTACTATGATAATCAAATTGCAGTGCTCTTAGCTGCAAATCCAGTACTTTAAGCAGGTCTAAGCATTTCGAACTAGATTTACATGTTGTAAAAGACAAGGTAGTCAATAAGCATGTATTTGTCCAGCATATACCCTCATAAAGTCAAATAGCAGATGTACTCACGAAGCCATTATCCCTGCTTCCTTTTCAGAAGTTTGGTGCCAAACTAAGGGTAGTAGATCCTACTCCCCTCAGTTTCATGGGGGATGTAAGGTATATAGCCTAATCAAGTGAATTAGTTGCAACAGCCAGCTTTCAGTTAGTGAGTTGAAATTGATTTAGGCTATGGTAGTTAATTTGTTAGGAGATTGATGCTATCTCAAGTGTATGACTCATGTATATAAAGACTCGCTCAGTGTAATAACAGTTAGCATGAATGAATCATTTCTTTTCTCTCACAAACTCTTGCATCCTTTCTCTCATTGTGCTTTGCACTCTCTGCCTTGCCTTTTCTTCATCATAGGTCTGATACCATTATAGAGGAGAGTATTTCAAATAAAACTTCTTCATTTCTATATGAGCTGTAGCTTGAGTTGAAATCAGATAAATTTGGATCAGAAAAATTTGGTGACTTGTTGATGTGCTTGAAGTTGCTAAACTCTAGTAGCTGTTCATATCTATATTCTAGTGAACTGGTTTTCTTAGCTTATTAGATCTTCCTAACTTCAATTGCACTATCAAATGGAATTTTATTTTGCTAATCATATTCAAATAAAGGTATAAGCTAATTTGATGAAACAACTCCTGGCATAACTTTGTTTTATGTGCTTATTTGAAATCTCTTTGCCGAGACCAGCCCATGACAAGGAAGGCTGAGTCGTCTTGCATTAACAGATCTAGTTTTCACCGTTCTATTTCTTGCCAATTTTGTAATAGGATTTTTTTTGCAAAAATTTCATCCATGGGCAGTTCCAAGCGGATTCTCGAGATTGCCAAGTTTGGGGTGTATGTGATTGTCCCTATCGTTCTTATGTATACTTTTGCCAACAATACTAGGAACCTTCAGAAATTCATGGGATATGTATTCTCCATCTCCCTCACTATGCATTTTTTTTTCTTTTTCAAAAAAATATAATTAGGACACAACATTTTTGCTTTTCTTGTTTCAGTGGATATTCAAGTTATTTAACTACTTGATTATTTGTTTTGATATGTTCATCAATTGAGATTAGAAAATTGGCTTATGTTTTCTATTTTCTATCCCCAAAACTGTGGATAAATCAATGGCTGTAATACTGTGCTAATGGCTTACGTTAAACCAGACGCTTGGCAAAAGTCTCATGAGTTGAACTCGGGGTGTGGTTGTGGAACTAGGGAGCAAGTTTTCTTTTTTCTTTGTTTTGTCTTAGAGGCATGGAGGTTATGGATTCAAATATTGAAAATAGCCTCTCCATTTGTGGGAGTTAAGGTTGCATATATCTACCCTCTACAGATCCCAGTAAATGGGAACCTCGTGTATTAAGCTATCTCTGTTTGTAGAAGTTCTAATATACATTGTAATGAAGGTATAGTTAGATTTGAGATGGGACTAGGCATTACCCATTTAGATATGGACTTATGTGAGGATCAAAGTGATGTTAATTGTGTATGGCCCAAAAATAGGGCTTTGGTCAGAGAGAAAATAATTGATACATGAATGGCATAAATTCTAGATGCTTTCTTGGATTAATTTATCATAGTTACAATAGTAATCTCAATATTTCATAATTTACAGTAAATATGTCGCATGAATTGAGATTACTTTATTTCAAGAATTGTTGAACATGTGGATTCAGATGTTCGTTTAGCATTTTCTCTTATATTACACTATTAAAGATAGAGCACTGTTACTAGTGGAACTTTTATTGTCATTACTCTCTGCTTTCCTAATTACTTATCTTTGCTATGCATGTTAGCTTTGAATTCTTATCATTGTGAGCATGAATACACTGATTTAGAAAATATTCACTTGTTTTTCTATCATGTATATACTAAATTATGTTTTCTTATCGTGTTACGAACATCATACATTGAATACCCTCCAGAGGCACCAAGGCCACCATCACTGGAGAAACTTAGGGAGATGGCTCGGTTGCTGGCCAGTAAAAGGAACAATCCATGATGTTCTATTTGGTTGCTTGTGCTGTAGTTGTTACATACTAGTCTCTCTTATTATATAGTTACATATATGTCGTGTAATGATGAATTCATAATTTGTGTAAATAAAAAGAAATGCTTTTGGTGATAGTCTTATAGCTTGTATTTGGATTCTTTTTTATTTTTTATTTTTGAAAAAGCCTATTTGGTTGTTTTAAATATCTTATGCATGTATGTCTTTTGATGAAAATAGTGCTTTATTATAGAAAAAGGATACATGTAAACGAGCCCATGATTGATCTACTTTCACCTATTAGATGAAAGTGTGCTCCCTCGGTAGCTTGAAAAGAAAACAATGGAGAAAATATTAATCCCTTCTATTCTATTCATATTTTTGGGTTGAGTGGTAGATATTATTTGTTGGAAAAAGTCAACGGTACTTTAATATATTAATCAATGGAATATTTTTAAAAATTTGTTACTAAGATTTATGATTTTTATGTTTATCTTCTTCTTTACATATAAAAGGATTTTTATAACCAAAAGTGCAACTTCCAAGGGCAAAAATGTAGCCTTTGAACCACAAACAAGATACAATATTCTTCTTAGGATTTAATCTTAATGTATTGATCTTGTAAAATTATTTTAGTCATTCAATCAAATTCAGTTATATGTATGACTTAAAGTGGTGAGATGAAGTCAACTATGTTTTGCTCACGTGGTAAAATATGATTAAATGATTATGTAAAAAGGTTCTGCATTGACAATGTGTTAATAATAAATTGAGTTATGTAAACAGTTATTGGGGTGATGCAATGCAAACAACTTGTATTCTAAATCGAATTCCAAATGAAAAAGAATAAAATAACGCTATATGAACTTTGGAAGAAAAGAAAACCCAATCTAAACTATTATAACCTTTGGGGTTGTAGAGCAATAATAAAGGTTCCTAAACCTAGAAGAAAGGAACTAGGTGAAAGAGGAATAGATTATGTTTTCTTAGGATACCTTGAAAATAGTAAACATATAGATTTTTAGTTATTAAAACTAATGACTAATCCTGTGAATACAGTAATTGAGTCAACATGTTGTTCGAAGAATATTTAAGTACCTATAGGGAACAATGGATTATAGTTTGAACTATAATGGTTATCATTCTGTTTTATAAGGATATAGGGATGCTAGTTGGGCAAATTATATAGAAGATAACTCAACAAGAAGTTGAATCTTCACTCTTGGTAGGGGTGTTGTTTCTTGAGGATCAAAGATATAAACTTATATTGCAAATTCCACCATGGTAGAGGAATTTGTTGCTTTGGTAGCAGCAAGCAAGAAAGTAGAATGACTTGGCAATTCAGTGCCTGAATTACAATATAGCCAAAAGCAGTGGCACCAATCTCTATACATTGTGATAGCCAAGCAACACTATCAAAAGCATGTAGCCAAACTTACAATTAAAAGTTTAGGCACATTGGACTAAGCCATGGTTATGTGAAAGACTTGATTGGCAATGTAATGATCTCAATAAATTTTATAAAATTAAAACAAAATCTAGCAGATCCTTTGATGAAAGAATTGACAAGGGCTTTGATGTGGAAAACATCAAAAGGGACGAGACTCATGCCCATATCTTAAATGGTCACCAATATGGTGAAACCCCAACTCACACTTGAGTAATACGATCTTGAGTTCAATCGGGCAAAAGTACATCATTAAAGTGACTGCAAGTTATTGCTAATTTTTATCCGTCCCAATGTCATAATAAATACTTGGTATACCATAAAGAAATAAAAAAGGCAAGGTTGATTTTTTCTCTTAATAGACCCATAGCATGTATATTTGTTGAAACGTTTATTATGAGACACTTCTAATAGATTATAGTCCACCTATAATAGTGTGAAGAGTGAGGCTGGTTCCAAGAGTTAAGGGCTAGCTTTGAATGCTCTCATGAAAAGGATATGAGATACAATGCCATGTCAAATGTGTCACACTAAATAGGACATTCAAGGATATAGAGATTTTACATGTATGATGTGCACACTTGTTCATATGGGTTAAATGGTTCCAAGCTTGTTTGTCTTTATAATCCGGATGAAGGAAGCATATGTATTACTAAGTAATGATTCAAATCATGAGATACCGTTACCCAAAGTATAAAATATCTGGAATGATAAGGATTTGGATTAAATGGTGGGGGTTATGGGAAATATTTCCAAAATTGTAAAGGAAACATCCATATGACTAAATGGGTGCAAGGCCAATGGTGGCTATTCAATTAGAGAGCAGTTGATGGCTATTATTAGATGTTAACTGGTGAAAAGTTTCATAGAAACTCTTCAAAGAGTTATGACTCATAATTTTCAAATTACATTCAAATCCATCTCCATTTATCTTTTATGCGCATAAAGAATAATAGAGAATGTCATTCTTGCGAATTTTCATTGTTGTTGCATGATTGTGTGGGTGTAAAACAATTGTATCGTGTAGGAAATTTGTTGCTGGACCATTTGCTCACATAAGTTTAGAATTGACAGGAATGAATTAAGTCTAAAGGAAAATGTGTTTACACTCGCCTAAATGGTTTTCAACATTTTCTTCTTATTTCTCTTTGCAGATTTTGGAAGATTCATTCATCTCCTACAAAGATTTATCATTGTTCTTTCCAACAAAGACTTGGATTTTTATATGAAAGGTCCAAGAAATATAATGTGTTGTCTTTAATTACCTAAGTTATGCCATCATTTCCAAGTCTACGTAATTGTTTTTTTTCCTTTTTTTTTTTTTGCCAATTTATGTGGCTTGCAATGTGAACACCATTATCCTATGCATGTTAAAAATCATTGCAATTGCAGCTTAAGCTAAACCTTCTAGTTTGATTCTGCTAAGGGTTCTTAACTATTATTGTTATTGTATATTTTTGTTATTGTGCGTACTACTTAAGCGTTAAGCACCCAACAATGTGTTAGGGAATATCAGAGTTGAGTATATCCCAAATGTAATAAACATTTTATGGATGTAAGCGGAAACATGCTCAAATTTATGAAGAGTAATAGATAAAATAAAACACGTGAATTGTACTTAGTAGTGGGACCCACTTTTCACTATTTACACCACCAAAATAAATTGAGAAAACTGCACATCAAATCTTAACGTGGAAAACCTTTCAGAAATTTTGAAGGAAAAACCACTAGCCAAACTCCAAAAAATATTCCACTATATTTAAAGAGTAATTACAATATAGTGTATCCCAGTGAGACTCTCTTCTACTATAATTTGTAGTATTATAGAGGTCTAGAGAATATGCCCAAAACTCCTAGTGTATACTCATGCTACACTCTTGGAATTTTCTTACATACAATTTCTAATTTTTCTCACACTACATGCATCTAACATAGGTTATTCTTAATACTTCTAAAACGCTTTTAGCTTGGGATGATTTTGCTTTATTTGCATCCCTCTATTTATAGAGGGTTCAAACAACTCTGTGCAATAATGCCTTGCAGCTCATAATTTGCTTTCAATGAAGTATTCCTTTTGCTTTCGGTGGATTCCTTCAATTGTTATTAGTGGCAAACAAAAGCAACCCACTTTTTTTACAATTCTCCATCCTAACTTGCATTTTGCAACAACATTCAACCTCTGGAAAAATTGACCAAGTTCAAGTAATACTTAAACTTATTAATTGACAACGGTTTTGTCATCATGTCTGTTGGATTCTCAGTTGTGGCTATCTTATGAACTGCAACTATACCATTATTGATACTTTCTTTGATAAAATGAAGTCTAACATTAATGTACTTTGTCCTTTCATGATTAAATGGGATTTTAGCCAAATTAATAGCACTTTGGCTATCACAATGTACAACTGGTGCATGTTGATTCAACCTAAAATTATCCAAAAGACCATGCACCCAAATGCTCTCTTTAACAGCCTCAGTCAACACCATATACTAACCTTCAAAAGTTGACAATGCCACTATAGATTGCAATGTCACCTTCCAGCTAATAGTACATCCAAAAAATTGTAAAGATATGGCCTGTCAATGACCTTCTTTTATCCAAGTTATTTGCATAATCATAATCTACATAACCCACAACTCCATGGTTCTTCTTACCTTCAAACACTAAACAAACATCAGTAGAACCCCTCAAGTACCACATGATCCATTTCACATATTCCCAATGTCCCTTTCCAGGTTTGCTCATAAATCTACTTACAATAGTTACTGCATGTGAAAGATCCAGTCTAGTGCATACCATGGCATGCATGAGACTACCAACTGCACTACAGTAAGGTACACGAGACATTTGCTCCACCTTCTCCGCAGTTATTGGATATTCCTTCAAAGATAACAAAAAATGTGTAACTAATGGAGTGCGAACTAGTTTGGACTGATCCATTTTGAAGCATTGTAGCACTTTCATAATGCAATTTTGTTGTGCCACGCATAACTTACCACTACGCCGCTCCTTACGAATCTCCATTCCAAGAAGTTTCATGCCACACCCAAGTCCTTCATCTTGAACTCTTTTCCCAACTGTGTTTTCAATATAATAATTTTAGCATTGTTGTGAGCTGCAATTAGCATATCATCTACATACAATAACAAATAAAATATGTGAACCATCTAAAAGATCCTTAGAGTATATACAGTTATCATATTGATTTCTACTATATCTAGTACCAATCATAAATGCATCAAACTATTTGTACCACTGTTTCGAGGACTGCTTTAAGCCATACAGTGACTTATTCAACAGGCAAACATGATCTTCCTTACCAAGAACTACGAACCCCTCTAGTTGACTAATGTAGATTTGCTCCTCTAGCTCACCATGTAAGAATAATGTCTTTACATCAAGTTGTTCTAGCTTCAAGTCAAACGTACTCACAATAACTAATAGGATTCGAATAGAGCTATGCTTCACCACAAGAGTGAATATTTCATGGAAGTTAACACCCTCCTGAGTATAACCCATTGCTATTAGTCTCGCCTTGAACTTTGGAGGCTCAATGATAGAAATTCATTCTTTCCTTTTGTAGACCTATATACAATCAGCTACTCTTTTCCCCTTTGAAAGTTGTACTAGCTCCTACATTTTTTATTTTTTTGAAGAGTTTCAATCTCCTCATTCATTGCTATTACCCACTGCTTCGACTCCTTACTTTCTACTGTATCATGGTAGGTGCACAATTCATCTCCAACTGCACCATCAGCTATAGCCAAGGCAAAGGGTATAGGATCTACATTTAATGAGTCAAGTGCACAGGCAACAGAATCCATATAACTTTTTAGTTTCTGGATTTCTCGTCTTTCTCTGCCAATAGCAATACTATATGGCTCTGCTTGTCTTGTTGGTTCACCAGCATTCTCATAGTCAGGTTCATCTTGTTGTTCTGCTTCAGGTTGAGCAATCCCTAAAATACTTAGCTGATTTTCTTGCTTTACCTTCCTACAGTCAATTTCTAGCTCCACTTACTTCTTAGCACCATGATCTGCCTCTGCCTCATCTTAGTTTGACTCCTTCTTCTCATTTAGCATTGCTGCCTCATCAATAGTGACATCTTTGCTGATAATTATTTTGGATGAACTTCGCTTTTCTCTACACCATAGTCCCTTTGACCCCTCGTGCATACCCTAGAAATATATACTTTCTTGCCCTCGCCTCAAGTTTACCATCACTCACATGGGCATAGCAAGACAATCAAATATTTTCAAATTAGAATAGTTTATAGGTCGTTCGAACCATACTTCTTTTGGAATCTTCAGATCAATCTCTTGACTGACCGCCCGGTTTGCTTCTTGACCATGGCCTTCAATTGCTTGAATTTGTCAAACACCTCTTCTTTTTTCTTCAGGAAATAAATCCAAACTTTTATGGAATAATCATCGGTCAGAGTAAGAAAATAATGAGCTCCACCTAAAGAGTTAATAGGAGCTGGACCCTAAATATCTAAGTGGATATATTCCAATATCCCTTTACTATTATGTTTCCCAGAACTGAACTTCACCCATTTCGGCTTTCCAAATACACAGTTTTCACATAAATCAAATTTGCAATTCTTCAATGCTTTCAATAGGCCTCTACCAGCAAGTATGTTCATTCTTTTCTTACTCACATGACCAAGCCGCATGTGCCACAATTGCATAGCATCATCATTTCTTTCAGAAGATAGAACTACAACAGTTCCATCAACTGTGCTTCCTAGTAATAGATAGATTCTTCCCTGTAGCTTTCCTTTGAATACCACCATTGAGCCTTTGAATGCTTTCAAGAAACCACCCTTTCTAGTGAACATATACCCCTGATTATCTAGGGCACTCAACAAGAAAACACCTCATGCTTGAAACATCCTTTTAGTACCATAATCCAAATTGACTTGCACATCTCGTTAACTAGCAATTAGAATAATTATATTATCTCCTAATCTATCTTTGCCATCCGATTTTTCATAGGATGAGAAAAATCTTCGATTAGGTGTCATGTGAAAGAATGTGCCAGAATCCAGGATTCAATCATTTTCGGTATTGCCTGTTAATACTATCAAGATTGAATCAGCATTGACAACTGTCATCAGAACTTTCAATTGTTATGTTGGCAAAATCTCCTTATTTCTCTTTTCTTTCTGGGAAGTTTGTTCTGATATGTCCCGTCTAGTGACAATGAAAACACTTTATAGATTTGTGCTTTTTAGACTTTAATCTTCTCTTGCTCTTGCTTCACAATCCTTTTTCTTGACTATATCTTCTCATCACGAACAACCCATCTGCTGGATCTTTAGTACTGGGTCCAGATACTAACTTCTAATGCTCCTTTATTATCAATGATCCTTTGACATTTTTCATTGAGATATTGGATCTACCATAAAGTATGGTATCACATAAATTATCATAAGACGGAGGTAGTGAAGTCAACAAGAATATATCTTGATTAACATCGTCAACTTTAATTCCAACTACTCCAACATCGGAGATCATTTAGTTGAAATCGTCTATATACTCTTGTATTGATTTTCCTCCTGAATATTTGAACATGTATAGTCATTTCCTCTTACAAAGCTTGTTGGACAAGGTCCAAAGCTTTTCATAGTGAATCAGCAGTTTCTTTTTCCATGATTTCTTGCACAACATTGCCTGCAAGACTCAACTGTATTATACTCAATACTTTGACCATTGTCTCCTCCTTCTTGGCATTAGGTAATGACTCTGACAATTTTTGTTTGCCCTTCAATGCCTTTGCAAGACCTTGCTAATTTAGCAATGCTTGCAATTTCAGCTTCTATAGTCTAAGATCATTAGACCCGTCAAACTTCTCCACTTCAAATTTGTGCATTGACATCTTGGATATGAAACCAAGTGGCTATGATACCACTTGTTAGGGAATATAAGAGTTTGGTACACCCCAAGTGTAATAAACACTTTATGGATATAAGTAGGAGTGTGCTCAAATTTATCGAGAGTAACAGATAAAACAAAGCACGTGAATTGTACTTAGTAGTGGGATCCACTTTTTGCTATTTACACTAACAAAATGATTTGAAAGAACTGCACACCAAATCCTAACATGGAAAACCCTCCAGTAATTTTGAGGAAAAAATCACGTGCCAAACTCTAAAAAATATTCCACTATATTTAAAAAAGTAACTACAATATAGTGTATCCTAGTGAGACTCTTTTCTACTACAATTTGTAGTATTACAGAGATCTAGAGAATATATCCAAAACCTCCAGTTTATACTTACACTATACTCTTGGAATTTTCTTACACATACTCTCTAATTTTTCTCATACTACAAGAAGCTAACACTGCTTCTTCCTAATACTACTAAAACACTTTCAGCTTGGGATGATTTTGCTCTGTTTGCATCCCCCTATCTATTTATAGAGGTTTCAAAAGCCTCTATGCAATAATGCCTTGCATCTCATAATTTGCTTTCAGTGAAATATTGCAAGCCACTTTTCTAACACAGTGAGATAAAGATTAGAGCAAATAGTGCACATAGTCTCTTAAGAAAATTTCGCAAGACAATTTAGTCCTTCCAAATCTGAAACTAAAGCCATGGCCCCTCATGATTTTAGTAATAACCCACATTAGTCTCTTTGTGTGTATTTGATCCTTGAAACACTAGCAGAATGCACAGTGATCCATTAAAAAGAAATTAAGTGATATGTGTATCATCAGAGGTAGAATGAAGTTTAAAATGAAACCCTCAAGGTGGTCCTTGACAATTTCAACGTAGGACAAGCTAGTCCTTGACAACTGAAAAGTGTCAATTTGGTCCCTGACAATGTCAAAAGTTGGACAACCGTTAATCCCTAGATGGAAAACAGTAACGGTGTTAATAACAATTTCATTTCCGGACAAATTAGTCCCTGACGTCCTTCATCCCCCATCCTTTTCCTTCCTTCATCCCTTATCCCTTTCCTTCCTTCATCCTCTTCACCACCACCACCACCACCACCATCACCATCACCATCACTACTATCAAATCTAAATGATGACAACCACCATCACCATAGCCACTATTATCCTTTACATAACCCCATATCACTCTCTATCACTTTCCTTCCTTCATTCTCTTTACCACCATTAACACTACCCCCACCACCACCAACCACAACCCATACTTCTTCATCATCAGTGGCCCATTTCAACCCACAACAAACACAACCATAACCTATTCATTATCATCCATAGCCCCATAATCATCATCCATCAACAACAATTATCTAACACTATCACAAACACACTCACTTTAACCCAAATAAAAAGAAAAATCTAAATCCCATAACCAATTTTAAATTAAAAATTTGAAAAAAAAAAGGAAAAAGAGCTCAAGCACCATGATTTTAACTAATGAAAATTTTTAGTTTTTCAGATTCTATAAAGGAAATATTGAAAATTTTGAAAACTATAAGATTTAGTTTTTAGTATTTTCTTTATTAAATCCTAAGAATAAAAAAAATTGAAAACTGAAACTAAAGATGGCTTAACTAACTTCCCTAGTTTGTCTTTTCAATCTCCATTCTCCTCACCTTCTAGCTTTTCAGTTTCTTTCCTTTGATTTTTTTTTTTTTGGTCTCTAATGACCTGCAAGAAAATACGTCCAGAATCTAGTAATAAATTACCCAATTGCTTTAGAAAATAAAATTTTTTAAAGCAGTGATCACAAGAAATAAATTTATAGATTAGTGTCTTGAAAGCAGTGATTAAAAAATTGAATAAAAATATAAAATGAAAATTTTATTTACATGCAAAATATAAATTGTTATTTTCTAAAATAATTGGGCAACTTAATGAATTGAGTAACTTACTAGAGCGCGTTAAATATAAGGACAATTTTATTTTTAGCTTTGTCGAGATTGCAACATATATTTATTATTAATTTCTAGTAAGAAAATCTAGTTACTTTCAGGACATGCTTGTTGGTGGGATAGGAGCACCATCAATAACTGTAATATGGGCAATGTCAGAACTCATGAAAAATCCCAATGCTTTGAAAAAAGCACAAACCGAGTTGAGAAAGTTCTTTGACGCTAAGGGATATATGGATGAAATGAACTTCCGCAAGCTAAAGTACTTAAATTCAGTTCCAAGAGAAAATAGAAAGGCATGTATAATCAATGGATATGAGATACCCGCTAAGAGCAAAATCATTGTAAATGCTTGGGCAGTTGGAAGATATGCTACGTATTGGGTTAAAGCAGAGAGATTTGAGGCAGAAAAATTCCTTGATAATCCGGTTGATTTTAAGTTAACAAACTTTGAATATGGGTTTTGGTTTGTGGTGGTGGGGGTAGTGGTGAAGGTGGTAAAGAGAATGAAGGAATGAAAGGGATAAAGAGTGATATGGGGTTGTGTGAGGGATGATGGTGGCTGTGGTGATGGTGGTTGCAATCCTTTATATTTGATAGTGGTGATGGTGGTAGTGGTAATAGAGAAGATGAAGGAAGGAAAGAAATGGGGGATGAATATATTTTTTTTTAAAATGACGTCAGGGACTAATTTGTCTGATAATGAAATTGTCATTAACACCTTACTGTTTTCCGTCCATGGACTAACGGTTGTCCGACTTTTGACATTGTTCGGGACCAAGTTGACACTTTTCAGTTGTCAGGGACCAGCTTGTCCGACGCTGAAATTGTCAGGGACCACCTTGGGGGTTTACTCCTCATTTTTTGTTGTTAAAATTACACAAAATGAATTATTAAAATTTCCATTACAAGTAATAAAATAACTCATTTTTTGTAAATTTTAAACATAAAAATGAGTGCAATATGTTCCAAAACGGTATCACTTTGCTTATATCCAATATTTTAATGTCATGTCATCATTATACTATGCCACGTGTGTAAACCCACTAACAAAGAACTAACAGGGAGACTAATGTGTCTATTGTTTGTAATCTTAAGAGATCACAAGATTAATACTGAGAGACCCAATAGTCCAACGCAAAATAGAGTGTTCACTCTAAAGATTAATATTGTTTGAAAGGGTAGATAGAAAATCGACGGTCACAGTCTTTGTAAGCATTAACTGCAACTTTCAATCTACCTCACACCATGAAGTTAAATTGCAGTTGATTTTGGTATTTTCAAGATGACTGTTGTGATAGCCAACCATGACCATAATGCTTCAAGTTAGAATGTTCATATATATGCCTCATATATCCATATATCAAAACATATACAAATATTTATAATATATCTTGCATGATGTTTATTGCATATAGACTTATCCAGTTAGTTTAATTAGTTTTCTTTTATCAGAAGATATACAAATGTTCCTAATATTAGAACAAACCAAAATACATGAGCAGAAAGCTAACTAAGTGAGTCATCCCCTGTTAGCATGTTTCATACTTTACTTCTTCTAGTGATGTATAGTTCTCCCCATATCCGTTAATTTGGTCAAAACTGCAAAAAGGAAATCCCTATTCCCAATTTTTGTTCTTACATAGCTTATATTCATTCATTTATGTAAATCTATAGGAATAAATTTGATACAACATCAAGAGATTTTAGACAATGTTGCTTTAGTGCTTTGTAATTAAAATTCAAGTGCCAAATACGTTAAAAGAGCGCAATGAGGCGACAAAAGCCAATGTCTGCTTATAAGGAAAGAAATGTTCATATATAATGCAAGTACTATAAACTTTTATGTAACCCTATAATATCTTGAGTCATGAACAGTTAGCAGCAGGGTATTCTCTCCCTTTGTTGTGTTTTTACTGCTTCAACAAAATTTTAAAAATGTGTATGTTTTGTCTTTATACCTATATAGAACAATCAATATAGTTACATGGGAAAAAGAATAGAATTCCATTCGTCTCAGATTGGGAAACAAATGAAATTTATTCAGTATTAATGAAGAATCAACCAGGCATAAGAAAGCCATTTGTCTGCAGATGGGTAGGAAGAATAGCAACCAAACTGAACTGTGTAGCAGATGTGCTCCTTGCCAGCAGTATGTAGTCATAGATAGCGTAATAGCCACTCTAGGCTCTGTTGAAGTGAAGATAATGCTAAGTTTCTAGTTAAATATATCAAGAATACCAATAATAGGAAAAATCAAATTATATAGTAAATGAAAATTATTTATTCCTTCTAATTGTTGTGTGGGGCTTTTCTCAGCATACGTAATTAAGTGATTTGATTAATTTTGTAGTACTTGTTGTATGGTGCTTTTTCCTCTGGCATTTCAGGAGGTATGACTAACATAATATAACAAATCGAGCTATCATACCTCCATGCATTTATGCAAATTCTCATCCTTTGATCTTACGTGGATCTGCAAAATCATAAGATCAATTACCTACTTGTCATTCTATTCACAATCTTCTCTACTGGAAGGCTTCTACGGAGAATAATCCAGTCAAAAGAAAAGGTGAAGCATTTAACTTTCACGAAAAGTCACAGAACTGTACAGACCATATAGTTCCTTTTCTATTTTCTCAAAAACCCTCGATCCAAACATCCTATGTGTTTTAAAAAATTTTAAAGACAGTGTAAAAGCAAGGCCATGCAAACATTGTCGTGCTCAGTTTTGAATAATTTTATATATAAATTGTTAGGAGCCATACTAAAAATATGATAAGGAAACTGGAATCCATGAAGCATATCTGCCCTTTAGCCCAAAGAATACTAAACATACCGTGTGCGACATTATGTTCATCCCCTTGACTAGGTTGATGCATTTAAGATTCAAATAAAGCAAAGGGCCTTTAGTTTTAATTACCCCTATGACTTTGTGGGATGCATTGTGATCGACTTCTAAGCAAGCCAGGATTACAAGTGCTGCCGCGATTGTTGAGGGCCAGTAACACAGCTGCTCATGAGCTGACAGCGCCAGCACCGCCAGGTACTTGACCCTCTTCTCCACAGCTGCATCAGCTTTAGCAGCTTTTAAGTAGAAGCTGAAAATTTTTTACAACCTTGTGTAGTTTAGCTGAAATAAGTATGATAAACGGGCGAGAAATAGAACTCTATTTCCTTCTGATGCTTGAGTTACAATCTTTTGAGAAGGCGGTATAAGTTTTTCTTAATTACTGCTATGTGAAGTTACAATTACACATATTTTATCTTTAATTTTTGAATTATGGACAATTTTTAAAATAAAATATTCGTTATTTGAAAAATAATTAAAAAAAAATGCGACTTTTTTAAACGCTTTATTTTAATTGTCTCCGAGATAAACTGTATTCTCGAAGGAGACCTGAAACCATAGAATATTAGCTGGTTGTAACTTTTATCCAAAATTTTAGATTATACTGCTGCTGTAAGAATGCAGACGAAGTTATACCACAGGAAATTGTATATGGTAGGCAGGAAACACTGGAACTTGAGCACCTCTTGGACCACCCATTCCATAGCCACCACCTCGCATCTACTGTACACACTGTTTCCAATGTAAAAATTCTTTTGCCCCACCCTGTAGTATCCACAATAAACTTCAGTTATTCATTAAAGGAGGGGAACTAAGTGACTTCAGTGTACAGGTGTATATAAATGTACTCTAAGAACAGGTGAACAAAAGAAAAAGAAAAAGAAGCTTGAGCTGGTGGAGAGAACCGGTTAGCAACTGCTTGATGAGGCGAAAGAGAAAGTCACATCAGTGCATATGTTACATAAATCATGACTAACCTTGGGAATGTAGCAGAGACAAGATAATGCAGTCTAGTTATCATAAATTGTCGGTATGAAATATATATTATCACGCAGTCATCATGTCATATTACAAAAAATTATTAGATTGGCGCAAAACAAAGTATATAATCCAACATTTGATAGGAGACATCGACAAGATAACTGAAAAAAATCGACTTTCAGATAATTATTATCATAACTAAATTCTTTTAAACTATGAGACAGTACATGATTAATGATAGCATAAACACGTACACTTTACACTGAAAATTAAATCGTACTCTATTCTATTGTCCTTAATCTAAAGGCCCTCAATACCCAATCATTTGCCCTGTGGGCAACCCAAAACCAGTGACAAAGGCATATGAACATGACTTATTCTACCAACACAACCAGAACGATGGCAAGAGATGAAAAAAATTAAATGATGAACCTGCTATATTGCTGGTTTTCTTCGATCCTCGTGGCTAAGGTCAGGCAGGATATTCCAACAAGTTGAAGGTTTCTCTTGGCTTTGAAGTATCCTTTGCTTAAGAAACGGTCAAGGAGGCTGACCCCAAGAAACATTGTCTCTTGCCGAAGCTGCTTTCGATAAGATTGCTGTCCATTTAAAGCAAATTGCGTGCTAAGTTAAAGTATTTTAAGCAAAATCAACTAGCAATTCGAAGCTGACCAACTTCCATAAAGACAGCATTTCAAATACCAGTCTTCAATATCTGAAGCTAAAAGAATTGTGATCTAAATATAAATGATTTCGGATACATTTAAACATTTAAAGTCGTCGAGTGAATGAGTGCTAGCAATTATCAACACTTTATAGAGGTACAAGCACAAAAGAAAAGTAAAAAGCAGTTCCATTTCCGTCTAGTCGTGGGAGAAAATTATCATCAGAAAGGTGTTGCTATGAAAAATAGGGTGAGGATTTATTAATGACCCCTTCAACAAAAGAAAATAAGGGTATTTATAGTAATTTCACCATAAATAAATAATCCATAGTACATATGACGGGGATTAGATCCTCCATACTACATCTACTTACTATGTACAAAAGGGATTGTTCCCTTTGGCTAGCTCTTGGCATTCAAATTTCTTGTTCCTAAAATACTCACATATAAAGAAAGTTAAGGAAAATTATAAAAAGTTCGAAGAAAATTTAAAAAGTTTTAACATAAAACAAAAATAAACTTAAAAGAAGTACTAATAGTAGTAATAATTTTAATATACTATCATTAGAATCAATTTGTACGTAATTATTTAGTTATTTATTGTAATATCAAAAAATTTGATGCTACACTAACTAGCTATCTTATAAGTAAAAAACGTAATATATTACAGATTATTGATATAAAATATTTTGATAAAACTCAATCTTAAAATGCCATAATGAAATTATATTCATATGTTAAATTATTAATAGTTTGAAATTTGCTAACGCTATCAATTATTATCTCTTTGTTTTTTTTTTCTTCTTGAATCAGGGCGTTAACAAAATGACAATAGGACCTTCTCAGATCAAATGCGTCTCCTATATGGGTAATGATACTTTAACACCCTAAAAGTGGGTGTCTGTTCTAATGAATGTAATAGATGTTTCCATTTATTTTTAACATCCATCATATCTAATGGTTATAAAATGAGTGTCTACAATAGACACCCACTTTAGACACCCACTTTTTAGGTGTTAATATAGCATTACTCCTCCTACATATATGGTCGTTCTTTCTACGCCCACAGCCTAGAAGGAAAACGCGTAACTGTGTCTCGAAAGAAGTTAAGAACCCAAACCACCCACATGCACCAATACGAGAAAAATGCGTTGCATGCACGAACATGACTGGCAAAACAAAAACTGAATCCTACGTGTCACGATACGATTGGTAGCTACTTGACTATTCTCCAAGACTCATTGCACCCAATGTTCACTCTCTTAACTGAATCAAGTTTAGTTTTCACTCTTGCAACGTGCTCTCAGGCAACCGCAATTATAGCTTGGAAAAATAACTAACGACAAGCCAATATTTAAAGCATGAGCACTGCGCAACTCTATCTCAACTTTCAAGGGCAATTTATCTTAAAAAAAAAAGGAAAAATAACAATCCAAATCACAAGAGAGAAAAAAGCATAATAATGATTTTAATAATAATAATAATGGATTTAGAGCTTTTAATTTTAAGACCAACCTCAACGATCCAGTGAACCATTTGCGAGCGCTGCTGAATCACAAGGTCACCGAATTCCGTGGTGGAAAAATACCTCTCACCACAATTCCATTGAAGAACTTGCCTCCTTTCTCTCTCTCTCAGCATCTGGTAGCTCTCTTCGTCATCCAAGTCATCGAACCTCACAAACTAAAATCACAAAATGCACCGAAGATAGCAAAACATTAAAAATTGTTATATTAATAGTTAAAAAATAAGCTAGAAACAATTTTATTTCTAACCGAACTAATAACTAATTATTTCGATCCCTGAAGCTGAAGCAAGCAAATTAACTTTTACTTTGGCCTGAAGAGGAAACTCATCATCTTCAACGCTGGAAGCATTATTATCAAATGGAGAAGTTATTAGCATCGAGAACTCGTTGCGGAACTGAAGGAATAGCGATTGAGTTGGGGAAGGAGTTTCTCCGACGGATCCCTGCGAGAACTGGCTTCCAGAATCGATGAACAGCGACGGAGTGTAATCCGAAAGCTCAAGCTCCGAGCACTCGGGGAAGCTGAAGATCTCATCGGAAGACGAAGTTCCCTGGCTTGAATAGTACTCAGATTCCGCATCTTCTTCGTCGTCGTAGTAGGAGAATTGCAATTGCTCGGTGCAAGCGAGATCGAAGTTATTCGTCCACTCGTTGATCGTCGATTGCGCTATCAGATCAACGCAGTTCTCATCGTCGTGGCGGTTTCTGCTCGAGCCTTGAGAGAGTTCGAATTCCGATGCTCTGTTTTTCTTGCCTATGGTTACGGTCTTCTCCTCCTCAAACGACGTCGCGCGAGCAACAGAGGAGCTAACCGAAACGAGGTCGTTTTTCAAATTTCCTTTGCCGGACTTCGAGTTCCCGCCGTGTAACCGCTCCTCGCAGGAAGTGATCTCTGATTTCGTGCAAGCTTCGGATATTTCCTCGTTTTCTTTCGGATTTTCGCTCTCTTTTCCGCTCCTGAACTTCAGAATCGAGCTCCTGCTGCTGCGTTCGTGAACTCCGGCACTGGAGTCCACGCACGAAGACTCCGAGACTTCACTTTCGTTTCGCTTCTCGAATCTTCGATTTTTCGAGAGCTCGCATGGTAATCTATTGCTCGCTTTGGAGCTGATGCTTCCGTTTCCGGCGAAAACGGCGGAAGCTCTGCTCGAGTCGCACGAAGCTTCTTCGCCGCCGGCGAAGTAAGAGCAAGAGCCGGAATCCCCTGAATTTCGAGAGAAACGAGGATTTTCTCCGGAAAAGTTTAGTCTAGTCGAACCGATAAGCACCGGTGAGATCTGGCGCCGTCGCCGGCGAGGGAGATTCGACCGGAGCTTCTTGCCGGTGTTTTGTGCCGGTTCCAGGTGAAGCTTGCGCTTCGATTTTCTCGATGTGATTGTTGTCATTGGTGTTTGGTTACCGAGAAACGCCGAGAAAATGAATTTTATGTGTTGGAACTTAGTTGTTGAACAGTGAGTAGGGAGAGTGAGGGAAGGGTGCTCGAACGGTTATGGGAGTTCGTGGGGGGACGGAAAATGAGGAAGTAGAGGAGAGTGAGTACTTATATGGTGCGGTCCTACGCAATGCGTTTTCCGTGCACCACGTCCACACATGACTGATGACGTGCCAGAATTAGCACTTTATTTATTTATTTTAGCCTGAAGAATTAACACTTGAATAATCTGTAGTCTTGTACTAATTTATTTATCGAATTGACAAAAGAATAAGATAAGATGACAAGTACGAAAAATGATACTCCCTCTAAATTAAGACATATACTTTCCCCATTGTGCTTTATCTGTCTCAAAACAAAATGCACACATATATTAAAAAAATAATAAATAAATCTTAACAATAATACAGAGTTATGTAAATAGATAAGATTATCCTTATTTAAACAAACATATTCTTATTAATGTAATTAATAGAATTAATTATGCTAAGAATAGTAATGGTAAAAAATAATTATTATCTCCTTGGTATTGCAAGTGGACAAATGTTTCAAAAAAAAAATCAAAATGTTGAAAGATGGAGTCAAGTGAAGGGAGAACCATATTACAATTTGAGAAATGTTATTTATACTTCTAACTTGTGGGACACCGTATCGACATACTCTTAGGATGTGATATGAACCCCACTTAATATAAATTAATATTCAAAAAATCGGACCGGACCAGCCTGTTCGACTGGTTGAACCGAGAACCAGCCTGTCCGACTGGTTGAACCGAGAACCAGCCTATTATCTTATCCGGGTTGGCCCTCAAAACCGGCCAGGAAAGAACCGGTGAAGAACTGGTTTGAACCAGCCAAGAACCAGTAAATTGGGTAAATTGGTTTTATGTATATAAAATATGCAAAATGACATCATTTTAAGTTTTCATTTTTTAAAAAAAGCCTAAAATCTTATTTTCCCTAATTCTTTTACTTTTCTGATATAAGAATTAGTAACTTGAGAGATTTGACGCATATAGATAATGTTTATTTTGATTAAGAGATTAATTATGTCATATTCTATAGATTTTGCTGATGCCTAATTTAATTTTTAGTTATTTATGACATAATTTTATTTTTTATTTTTATATATTTCTATACATACAGGTTTTATTATATACCGGTTATATTCCGGTTGGATCCCCGATCAAACCTTGGAACCTCTGAACCCTTGCCCTGACTAGTTCAGTGTTCGGTCTAGTTTTCAGAACATTAATATAAATAAAAGTGCGTCAACACAATGTTTTACATATTGTGAATCCAAATAACACTATTCTTACAATTTTTATGTGTATAGATGTGATAAATCATTCAATCCAATTTAGAAACGTAAAAAAAAAAAAAAAATGGTTACCAAAAGAACTCTTTTCTTAATGGTATAGATAATGAAAAAATTACATTGACTTCCTCTCAGGTGTTTGGTGTAATTATACTAAGTATACTTCTATTTTACAAAATTATCACTCAAGGTCCATGCATTTCACTAAAATTACACTAATCTTCCATATAGACACTACTTCATTAGTTTAAGTAAAAAATATATATACATAACATGTGACATTTACATAATTATTAATAATAAAATTATATTATTTTAGCAATAATTAACATATTGGTTGAATAAAATACTTTTTTTCATCACATGAAAATGAAATTTATAATTATAACTTATGATTATAAAAAAGTATATTAGTCAATATATATGTCAAATATTGTCAAAATGTTATAATTTTGTTACTAATCATGTACATGTCACATATTTTCACTTAAATTAGTTAATTAACATATATAGGAGAGATCAATGTAATTTTACAAAATATATGGCTAACAAGAGTAATTATACTAAACTCTCAAAAGAAGTCAGTGTCACGACCTACCTAGGATCGTGACTGGCACGTGTGACACTACAAAAGCCTCTCCGGTAACATAACAAGCTAAGAATGCATAACAAACTTCTTTCTATCCAAAATATAGTTTATCCATAATATCATCAAGTTTTATGAATCATATCCATAGTAAATAAATCCATGAAATTGAGTTGCTTAATCATGAATCGACTTATCTAAGCTAGTTTGTGGCATAGGAAGAACATAAGTACATAAAGGGTAAATACATATAAAAATAATGCATGTTTAAATTTTGTCTGCACAGCTATTGGAGCACTCTCATACTAACATATCTTAATCAAGCTTCATTTTGAAGCAAAACCCCCTACTTAACAACTGTAGAGTAATTGACAATGTGGGATCTAAAAGGTAACTGGATCAACGACTATATTTGTAAAGGGAGGAAAGAGAGAGGGGTGAGTCATCAAACTTAGAGAATGGATTTTGTAATACCCCAAATTTTAAATTTAAAAGGACTAGAAAATTTTTCCAAACAGTCACTGTTACTTGTCGTTTCAAGTTCTAAATTCTACAAAGTCTGGGCCCTACACCTCCTTGGAAGGCCATATGATAGAGTCATATTCTTGGGACCAAAAGTCTCGGTAATTGTTCCTTAGAGAAAACTGAGTTAAAGAGTGATTTTTAACAAATTTTATTAACCTTTTAAATAGGTCATTTTAAGATCACAAGTGTACGAAATTCTAAGAATTCCCGGATTTAAAATAAAATCCAAAATTGAGATTTTGATTTGTTAAGATTTTGATTTTTCTAATATTTTATTTGAATCCAAATAAGGGGTATTCCTTTATTTACAATTATGTTTAAAAGTTAATAGGAAGTAAATGATTCAACTTTAATAAGGAAATGTGAATAAGTGAGTTCTGAAGAGTGAAAGATAATTTTGAAGAGTGAGAGACAATTTTGAAGAGTAAGAGACCATCCTGGAGGGTGGAAAACCATTTTGGTGACTATTGCAGCGCTCTTAACCATTTTGGTGAGTACTGCAGTGCTAAGAGCGCTGCAGCAGTCAACAGTGAATAATAAGGCGGTGCGGGGGACGAATTTTATGTTCTTTGCTGAGTGTTGCAGCGCTCTTAGTACTGCAGTGGTCAACAGTGATTATAAAAACCTCTGTTTCGGGTTCCAGACCATTCCATACCCACATCCACCCCCTCATCTGCAGAGACATGCGAGAACTCCACCTCCCAACCCCATTTTCACCTTCTAAACTCCATTTTCTTCCAATTCTTCCAAGTTTAATTAGGAATCTTCCATCCTCCAAGCTTAAAATTATGTTATTTTACTAGTTTTACTTCATTTCCTTTAAGTTCTCCTTGTCTAAAAGGGATTCTTTGTGATTCTCAAAGGGAAGGAGCTTTCCACCTTATTAGAGATGGATTCTTGGGTATTTAGAGGTTCTTTGAAGTTGATTTAGAGTTTTATTACTTCTATATTAAATATTCCTGTCAAATTATGCTTCCTATTATGTTGTGGAAGTTAGTTCTTCATGGTTCATCCCACCAGGTGAATGGGTTCACACCTGTAACCTCTATGTTGTGCATTAGAAGCTATTTACATGAGAATATAACTTACTGTTTGATTTTAAAGATTTCTGTATAAGGATTTGAGATTTATTGTTGGTTATTGTGTTGTAAACTAATGATTTAAGAGCATGAAACCTAGTTTTGATGAAACTCATGGGACCATAGATGCTATGATGCTTTTATGTAAAACTGATGATATATACATAGTTAGAGGTTTTATGATTGTCTCAATGGATTTTGGATCTGCTTTATATATGTGTGAAGTAGTTTTATATTAGATATGTAATTTAGAAGAGGCAATAAAGTTGTGATTATAGACCTTACTGTTTGAAATTATAAAATGGAGTTTTCTAGTTATGAAAAACTGGATTGTTTGAATTATATCTCAAATGATTAATTAAATGATTTTAGAGCTTGAATCTTTATCAGATTCAGAATAGTTGACAGCTACATACCCATGGAGGCTTGTAATCACAATGTCTATGTGAATGACCATTTGGGCATGATTTCATAGCCACCAGTATGCTAAGGTCAGACTGTTAGAATCAAATAGATTTACAGCTCATAAAGCGAGTTGTAAATCTGAGATATGATAATAAATTGAAATCGGACAATATTACAATGCCGGGGGACTGGGCTATTACAGATGGTATCAGAGCCAGTCCCGGGATTGGTGTGCCAGCAAGGATGCTAGGCCCCAAGGGGGTGGAATCCTCCCATTGTGGTGGGTAAGCCCCGTGGGGGAATTTAGGAGTCCCACATCGGTTGGAGAGGGGAACGAAGCATGTCTTATAAGAGGGTGTGGATACCTTTCCCATTGTAACGCATTTTAGGTGGTTGACGTCCACACCAAGAACAAAGCCGTGAGAGGCGCGAGGCCTCAAAGCGAACAATATTGAAATGCCGAGCGTCTGGGCTGTTACAGTCTAATGTTTAGATGTACACACACACACACACACACACACACATATGCTCAATTCATCATGCCACCACTTTAATAACGAAATTTTCAATTTATTATCATATCTCAAATCATACAAACTCATGATGTAATAATTTCTAGAGAAAACATTGACATCCATCAATCATAGTGTAATCATATAAATTCATCTACAGGGTTGGAGGCTGGCTCTGCCAACCTTAGTGTCGGACTGGCTCCGTACACTCTTTCTTTATGAGCTGAGAATCTCTAGGGTTGGAGACTGGCTCTGCCAACCTTGGTGTCGGACTGGCTCCGTACACCTTACTTTACGAGTTGTAAATCTATTTGATTCTAACAGTCTAATCGTAGCATACCGGTGGCTATGAAATCATGCCCAAATGGTCACTCACATAAACATTGTGATTACAAGCCTCTATGGGTATGTAGCCGTCAACTATTCTGAATCTGAGAAAAATTCAAGCTCTAAAATCATTTAATTAATCATCTGAATTCCGGGTGTGACACTGTAAAAAGGGCTACCCTTATAAGTGCAGCCAACCAATGGAAGTTTCATGATAAGAGCCTTTGTTACCTTCGTGAGAAAGGGCTACCCTTGGAAGTGGAGCCACCCCGAGTGTGACAATTGGCATCCTCAGCTAGAAAAGAGGAGCAGTGGCCCATGGGATGGCACTCTCTCTCAAAGCATCAGCTAGTATAGCTAGAGTATCATGTCAGAGTGTTTTGGGCATTCAGGCTCATCCTTGAAACCCCATGTGGGTTAAGTACGTCATCTCCTTGATCTTCAAATTATGCAAGTTTAGATTTGGGGACCAAATCTTTTAAGGGAGGAAGATTGTAATAACCGGTGTACACGTGTCAGTAACTACACTCTGTACGGCCTCAAGGTCCCCCAGGATCCACCCATGCTGTCAGGTTCGGGATTTCGCTAAGTCTGGAGCCCTATACCTCAATGGAGGGCTATATGTTAGAGCCATTTTCTTGGGATCAAAAGTCCCAGTAATTGCTCTCTAGAGGGATATGAATTGAAATGTGATTTTTAATGAATTTTTGAAAGCCTCTAGATGTATCGTTTCTAGCCCCCAAGTTTAGAAAATCGCCGAAATTCCGGAATTTGAACTAAAACTCAAAAATGAGATTTTGATTGGTTAGGGTTTTGATTTTTTTTTTATATTTTATTTGAATTCAAATGGGGGTATTTTCTTATTTACATTTATGTTTTAAAGTTAATAGGAAGTAAAGAAATACGGAAATGCAAATAATCCTGACAGCAATATGTCTGCTGTTATATCAGCAAAATGTTGCTGATACAAGCTGATACCATGACAGCAAGCTGTTGCTGTCCGCGATTGCTGTCCACGGCTCTTGTTGCTGTTGCTGGTGTTGCTGTTGCTGCCCACGGCTAGCTTGCTGTGTTCTATCCACGGCTGGCTTTGCTCTGTGGCTGTCCACGGCTGGCTTTGCTGTGTTGCAGTCCACGGCTGGCTGTTGGACCATCCTGTCCACGGCTAGAAATTTCAAAAGAGTATTCAAAGTGTTTGATGACAGCAACATGTTGCTGTCATAGAGTTCCCACAGCTGAGAATGAGTTCTCACAGCTGAGCATGAGCCCCCACAGCTGAGCTTGAGCTTCCACAGCTGGGAATGAGTTCTCACAGCGGGGAATGAGTTCCCACAACTGAGAATGAGTTCCCACAGCTGAGAATGAGTTCTCACAACTGGGAATGAGTTCCCACAGCTGAGAATGAGTTCCCACAGCTGGGAATGAGTTTCCCACAGCTAAGGATAAGTTTCCACAGCTGGGAATGGGTTTCCACGACTGGGAATGTAATTCAACAGCTATGTTAAGTTTGCCACAGCTGAGGCATAAGTTTGTCACAGCTGAGGCCTTAAGTGAACAGTACCCCCATCCTAAAAACGATGAAGGGTTAAAAGTTTTTCCCCTCATTTTCTTTCCTTTTTCCTTCAAACCAGAAACTCTCCCCTCTTTTTTTCTCTCATTTTTCTTCAACCCCATTCCAACCTAGCTCCCATAAATCATCAAGGTGAGTATATGTTATAAGATCTTGTCTCCATTTTTTGCCATTCTTGCACATTCTCGAAGTGGGCATTTTTATTTCTCTGTTTTTGTCAAGTGGGGGTGCTCCCCAAACTTTGTTAGGGCTAGATTAGAGTTATTTAGGTGTTGATAAATTTTAATGTTGAGTTTACTGGTTATTTTAGTTAACGTGGTGCCCTCTCCTGCTCCCTGGAGCTCAGTTAGAGTTGACGTCACCCCTCCTTCCCCTCCAGGTGAATGGGTTTGACCTCATAACCTTAGATTTCCTCATTATTGATATGTTCTTGCATCATGGTTATGTTAAATATGAAGTTAAAGACAAGACTAAGTATATGTTATGATTTTCCCTGATTATGACAAGCTAGAAAAATTTTGATTTATGATGATTGCATGAAAAAAGTGTATTTTAGAAAAACCATGAGACCATGATTGATAGATTGTATGTTATTAAAATGTTTTATGTTCAACTCTAAGAGATTTAGGCAAGAGTATATGATTTAATAGTTATTATTTTATTAGATATGTTTTAAGAGTTTATGATATGTTATTGATTCAAGTATTGAGATTTTATAAATATGATTTTAGTATATTCAGTTGACGTATGTGTATATATTGGAAGAATGTTTGATAGAGTATGATTTAATTTGATGAATGGAAATGTATATTTTGGTTTTAGAGGTTTGTGATTATGAACTCTTTTATTTTGAAGTATAACAGCAAAGTGATTAAGTTATGAAAATATGTCAGTTAAGAAATGGATTTAAAACTTCAGTTTTATGGTACCAAGAGGTACGGAATTCAATATGATTCTTAGCAACTGTCAGATACATATTCTGTGGGCTTGAAATTGGAATGCTTACAAGCGGTGAACCCTTGGGCTCGATTTTCATAGCCACAGTTATGCTAAAGTCAGATTGTTAGAGTTATATGAGTCCAGAACTCTTAAAGTACTAAGAATTTAGGGGCTCTTGTTCGCCAGAGACTGAGCACCCACCCTTTAGACTTAAATGATTTTATAAGTATCTAAATATTTTATGATTTCAAGAGTAGAGTAATTGTATAAAGTTTTAAACCCCGAGAAGCGCTAGAGCAGAGTTTTAGAGAAAATTATTAGTTTATGATTTAGAGATTTGACAGTAGCTATAGAGAAACAAACAGTGAGTTAACGGCTAGGAAGAATTATTGTTAACCTTGGTACCAAGTTGTCCTTAGAGGCAATCTCATAGAGCAGAAATGGAACCTAGTTAGGTGTCCGATTCGAGTCCTTTGTGGATCCCAGAGATTAGAAAAATTCGCTATGTCATGGTTGACATGCATAGCTAGAGAATATATCATTATGCAATGCATAACTAGAGACCCATGTTTCTCTATTAGCATATAATTATTTATGTCAGCAAAGGTTATTTATGATTTTAGAGATTATTTGATTTACGAGTTATTACATATATGTATGGAAAATAATTTATTGCTAAAGTAAGAACTCATATATGAGTTCCTATGAATTTGTAAATGCAGAGAGAACTTTTATATACTTATGCCTATACATATCAAATGGTTTGTGATTGCTGCTTGTATATGAATTATTGTATCTTCTTGGTTGTCCCATGTGGGTGATGAGCGAAAGCTCACTCACTAAGTCCATTGACTCACCCCTTTCCCTTCCTTCTGTAGTTACAGGTACAGGTGTTCTTCCACCTCCAGTTCTGTAAACTCAGTTGCTCCCAGTGGTGAGCCCTATTTTTGATACAAGGCTTATTTAGGTTTCTGTCAGTTTAGAGAGCTCTAGTAGTTTTGCAGGCAGGATCCAAGCCTCGCATGTATTTTGAGATGTTATAGATAAATTCAGAGATTATATATTTCCCTATATGTTTTAGAGCTCAAGAATGTATTTTGAAATACAGACTATGCTTAGAGATTTATGTGAAAACTAATGATAATGAATTTATGATTCAATCTTCAAATCTTAACTAGATTTCAGAGCATGACAAAAATGTTTTAGATTTATATATGTGAATATTTCAGCTTTTATGGATTTGAATATTACGTTTTAATTAGAGAAAGAGATAAGGATTTGCAAGAAAATTGCACTTTCAGTATGATATTACACAATTTCATGCATTTAGAGAGATATGTCACCCAGAAGGCTTATGTGAGGATGAGACTCCTCACGTACCAGTCACGCTCCCAAGTCGGGTCGTGACAAAGTGGTATCAGAGCCAGTCCTGGGATTGGTGTGCCAGCGAGGACGCTGGGCCCCAAGGGGGGTGGAATCCTCCCATTGCGATGGGTAAGCCCCATGGGGGAATTTAGGAGTCCCACATTGGTTGGAGAGGGGAACGAAGCATGCCTTATAAGAGGGTGTGGATACCTTTCCCATTGTAACGCGTTTTGGGTGGTTGACGTCCACACCAAGAACAAAGCCGTGAGAGGCACGAGGCCTCAAAGCGGACAATATTGCAATGCCGGGGGTCTGGGCTGTTACACATATGACCACCCAGATGATAAACAGAGAGAGTAAGGCAGTGCTGCATTAATACCAGGGACTGTCCAGGTGCTCATTAACTACCTAGAGTGATAAAAACCCTTATTTCAAGTTTCCAGAACAGTCTCTCACCATTTTTCCACCCCCAACCTCGAGCTTTCACCTCAAAAATGCGATTTTCTCAAAACCCCATTTCTTTCACTTTTTCTCATTTAAACTTCACTCCTTCACTTCCAAGACTTTAAGGTATGTTATCTTAGTGATTTTACTTCCTTTTTCCCTTAATTTTCTCATGTTCTTAAGGGTATTTCCATGGGTTTTGTGCCATGGGGTCTCTTAATCAAGAATAAGGTGAAGATAGCCTATTTAGAGTTTGATTTAGAGTTTTATTGCTTCTATATCAAATACTGCTGTCAGTTCTACTTCCTAGTGAGCTGTTAGTACTGTTCCTTCATTGTTCACCCCTCCAAGTGAGTGGTTCACATATGTTATCTCTATGTTTTGCATTAGAGTTATTTTCATGAAAATATGAATTACTGCTTGATTTAGAGAAATATTATACAAGGATTTCAAGTTTACTGTTGAATATATGTTTTGAACTATTGATTTTAGAGCATGAAATATGTTTTTCATAAACTCATGGGACCATGTTTGTTATACTGATTTTATATAGAACTGATGATATGTTAATGGTTAGAGACTTTTGTAATGATTTCAATGGGCTCTAGTACTGTTTTATGCGTATAATATAGTTATACACCTAGAAATGCTATTTAGAAAAGAGAATGAAATTGTGATTACAACTTTACTATTGAGAAATATAATATTGAGAAATGTTTTAGAGAATTAAACAAAAATAGTTTTAGAGTTTGAATCTTCGTGAGAGTCAGAATAGTTGACAGCAACATATTCTATGAGTTTATAAAATCAAAAATGTCTGCAAAAAGGTAATCCTTTAGGTAGGATTTCATAGCCATGGTTATACTAAAGTTAGATTGTTAAAGTTGTAAACTCATAACAACTGTCAGCTACATATTCTATGGCATTGAAATCACAATGCCTTCAAGTTGGTGATCCCTTAGACATGATTTCATAGTCACAGTTATGCTAAAGTAAGACTGTTAGAATTAGATAGATTCAAAACTCGCAAAAGAACTAAAAAGGCCCACGAGGGGTAATTTATTCAAAGAATAACTTAGTCCACGAGGGGCATGATCACGAGAAACCAATAAACTTAGTCCACGAGGGACAATTTATTCAGAGAAACCATTAAACTTTGTCCACGAGGGAAAATTTATTCAGAGAAACTATTAAACTTAGCCCACGAGGGGTGTCGTTCACGAAGAACTAAATATCCACAAAACAGAATAGAGATAGAGAACAGAACAGAACAGAGACAGAGGACAAAACAGAAGAGAGATGGAGAACAAAACAGAACATAGATAGAGAACAAAATGGAATAGAGATAGAGATTATTGTTCATTTAGTAGTTACGGCATTATAAGTTTATATGTTCTTTATGATTTTATAAAATGATGACTAGTATGTATATATATGCATATGTTTTATTTGATTATGTAAATGTATGAATATTATTATTGTTATTATGATTTCATGCATCATTCCATTGGTGTTCCATGAAAGGGGGTTTCAGGTGAGGGCTCACTCACTGAGTTTTGGTTACAAAACTCACCCCTCTATTCTTCTCATATTTTTACAGATACCATAGTTGCTGAGGGTATCTCCCAGCCATCTTCCTTCTAGCAGTATTAAATTCCAGAGGTGAGCAAGATGGTCATGGGTTAGAGTGCTCCAGTGTAGATGCAGGCAGGATCCCGGACCTAGAGCATGTTGTAATTTGCATTTGGAACATCATAGTCACATTGATTTTGTATATAATAACTTAGACAATTAGATAAGTGTATGTTGATTTATATAGATAAACGATTTCAAAAGTTAAACTTGAAAGATTTGTTACAAGATTTCATATATAATTATCCTGATTTTTAGAGGACATGTGGTTGATTTGTAAAAAATAGAATAACTAAACAGGCTTTATGACCAAATCATGCATTTAGAGACAATCAACAGGCCCCAAAGCTTACGTGGAACGGAACTTCTCACGTGCCGATCACGTGCCCAGGTCGAGTCATGATATTATGCTAGTTCTTCCATGTTTTTCCTCCCCACATGTTATGGGTTGTTATTATTCTCCATTGTTGTCAAGTGGGGGTGCTCCTCCAATATTGTTAGAGTTGTGTTAGAGTAATCTAGAGATACCCATAGAGTATTCATGAGTTTAATAGTTGAAATGATGAACATTGGTGTCATCCCTCCTCCCCAGAGCTTTACCGGAGTTGTTCCCTCTTGTTCTCGTTCTCGAAGTGAGTAGGTTCAAATTCATGACATTGTTTTAGTTATTATAATTATGTTTTATGCACTATGTTCATTATATATATCAAGTTCGAAACAAGATTATATATGGATTATGATTTTTCGAGTTATGATAAAACTAGTAAATATTATAATTTTGACTGTAGCATGAAAATGAAATTTAGAAAACCATGGAACCATGATTGATACGTTGAGTGCTATGAAAATGTTTTATTTGTTCATGAAAAGATTTTTTGCAAAACGTATGATTTAGCAAGATGTCAAATTGAGAAAAATAAATAAATAAATATGTTCTTAGGGATTTATGACATCATTATGTTTTTTAGATTTATATTTCAAGCTATGTTTTTTAATATTCAGTTAACATATTTATACAGATTATAGAAATGCGAACAAGAGTATGACCCAGCTTTACGAATAAATACGTTAGATGACTTCCAAGTTTTATGATTTTCAACCCTAGTGTTTGAACTATGATATTAGAGATTTCAAGTATATGAAAAGATATGTTAGCTTAAGAAATGGATTTAGAATGTCAGTTAATGGTACCAAGAGGTATGGAATTCAGTATGATTCTAAGCAACTATCAGATACATATTCTGTGGGTTTGAAATCAAAATGTCTATGAGTGGGTAATCCTTTGGGTATCATTTCCTAGCCACGGTTATAATAAAGTCAAATTGTTAAAGTTATATCAATCTAGAACTCTCAGAGTACTAAGATTTGGGGGCTCGCATTCGCGAGGGACGGAGTACCCACCATTTAGTTTTAGTTTTGACAAACTAGTTTAGCCAATAGAGATAAGGAAATAGACAGTTGGTTAATGGCTGTGAAGAAATCATTAACCTTGGTATCAAATTGTTCGCCAGAGGACAGTTTCGCCCCCAGCAGTCACAGAAAACGGGACCTAGCTAGGCGCCAACAATTTATCTGCGAGGGACTAATATGATTTTCTGCAGGTGCTCTTGTTCATGAGGAGCTGAGCAACCATCTTACAGTTATGATTTTATAGCTTTTAATATTATCTATGTATTTATCATGTTCAGTAAATATTGTTAGGTCCCATGTGGGTAATGGGTGAAAGCTCACTCACTGAGTCTGTTGACTCACCTTTCTCCCTTCCTTCTCATAGTTGCAGTTACAGAAATGGTTCATACTCTAGTTTAGTAGACAAAATTATTTCCAATGGTGAGTCTTACTTTGAAGTAAGGCCTTGAGTAGAATTATGTTAGAGTAAAGTACTCCAGTAAATATGCAAGCAGGATCCAAGCCACACATGTGTTTTGAGATATTGTAGTTATTTTTAAAGTTCATGTGTCACCATATATGTTTTTCGAGTTTAAGTATGGCTTGGAAATATGGACTATGATCAAAGATTTATGTAATGAACTAGAAACGCATTAATGATTTAATTTTCAAGTGTTAAATAGACTTTCAAAGATTGATTAAGAGGACTGTAGAACTTTGTATATTAAAGTATTGCAAATTTTTGATTTTAGAAATTCAATCCTAGATAAGGATTTAAATAAAGATTTAAAAGAAGCTATGTTTTAACAATGAATATTTTGATAAATTATGCATTTAGAGAGACACATCACTCAAAAGGCTTACGTAGGGATGGGATTCCTCACATGCTAGTCACGTTCCCAAATAGGGTCGTGACAATATAATAATAAAAGTAACAAGAACAAATCATTTTGATATTTACATACTATTTTACTTAGTTTTTTTTATTAATAAACAAACGAGTGAACTCACTAACCAAGTTTTATTTCTCAATCTTATTCAGGGAATAGAAGTGGTTCCTCTAATGTGAGCTATCGAGTATTTTAAGCAAATGTTTGAAATATGTAGTACCAAAGCAAAGTGCGAATTAGAGAGAACAAATAACAATGTGTAATACAAGAAATTGAGATGAGAACATTACTTGAAAACTTCTAGACACTTGAGCAAGAAGAAACTCATTGTGAGTGTTGAAGGCCAAGTATGTGATTATTGCAAATGAATTTCCTACCACCACCACTATAAGAAGTGTTCTCTAAAATTATAGGGCCTGTATTCAATCCTACACTACTCTTGTTTATAGACAAGCTATATACATCCCTGTTTGACACATGTCCCATTTCCTAAACCCCACTACTTGCACAATCCCACTTTTGTTCTCTATTGAAGCTTGTTTGCGCAACTTGTCCCATGTTTGACATTACTCCGAAAAACAAATCTTTGAGTAACCACTCTCCATTGCTTCGACAACATTTCAAAAGGATTTCTTAAAGTCTTTGAGTTAGCTTTTGGCTATCTTCATTTTGTCGTTGGTTTTGACCTCGAGCACTTGTCGCATGCTGTTAATGATGAATCACTATGTATTTGGCTTACTTCCTTGACCACTTCTCCTTGACTAGGCTTCAACACTACTTGGGCAAGTTGATTTGGCTTCTTCCCTATGCTTTGACGTTCTTAGTCTGTCAATCCTTGCTTGATTTGTTTGACTAACTTGCCTTTGACATTGGTCTTTATGCACTAGGCATTTTCATGATATCCACAACTCTTTTTTCTTTGACATTTGGAATGTATCAAAGGACATAGTACTTTAGTTCTTTCTCTTCCTATTGCTTCCTGAAGGGCACTCCCTTAGGGTCATACCTTTGTCATTTTTTATTGTCGAAATTATTCTCTAACACATACATAATTATATAAAAAGACATTTCTAAATTTGTAATGCAGTAATTATTACGGAAACAACATTATCTGATTTTGAGACATGAATAACTGATACTATACTGATATATGACATTATTAGGAACTCGTGGGATACCACCAGATAATACCGATGCTATCTCTGACGGATTGTCGGCATTTTGTGTTATTCACCATTTGATTATTAATTTGCATGACAACTCATCGGTAAATAATGGTGCCACTGAGCGCCATATGGCATGCACAATTTTTGGTTACCTATTGGTGCAATTGTAACACCCTAATTCTTAACCCAACTTTCTAGAACACATTAGGCCAATCATTAGGTAATTACTTCTTTGTCTCATCATTTTATTAAAATACTTAGCAGAAATTACGGATAAATTTTTTTTTTGAAAACATAAACCAAAGTGAGGGCCGCGTATGACGTAACGAAGACTAACATACAGAAAAGAGATATCATATCATTCATGGTCACCAAACACAAACATTGGTCATTACATCATAACATAAACATATTATCATATATATATAATTACGACTATCATAGTCCTATTATCACATCAAAAGAAATACACATTCCAATAATCATAAAACTAAAGCGGCATCTACGCGCGTCCGTTACGTCCCACCAGTCCGGCTCATAGTGCATGCCTCATGCCCATGCTTTAGTAGAAGTCATGAACCGCGTCATGAGATACATCAGCATCTTCGTCTGGAGACGACAAGGAAGAAAAAGAGAGAGAGGGATGAGAAACTCATTCAAGATTCTCAGTAGGGATGTCCAACTCTAACATACGTGTCATCGTCATCATCCCCAGCCACTTCGGTTTTAATTATAAAAAGGTGGTCATGCATAAGGTTTAGTTTTTAACTTCTCAAATCTATTTATCCAAAGTGGGTGTCTTTTAGTATGGGTCTTAATTATATGAATGCAACAGATATTGGAGGTATGCATGACAATACATTATGCAACCAATTCAATGAAACATAACATCAAGTATATAAATGGCATATAACTTCTCATATAAAACTTTTTCTTTTCTCATAACTGTGTGACTTTAAAAACATCATATCTCTTTCTCATGCTTGAACTCTTAAGTTCTTTTTCTCAAAGACCACCCTCTTAAACATGGTCACCTAAATCCAACCGACATACCGTCTCGGCGATTTTTATCATAGTCCCCAAACTCCGTCTCACCTAATCACCTAGGAATGAGCTCAATCCTAGCCAGTCGTCACTAGATTTAATATGGGGAATAATAGAGGGGGTAACACATCACTAGTTTCCAACTCATTATCTGAATAAACGAACCATGAGATAGAATCCCAACTACTAGAGTACAGGTTAAGGGCGTAAGGGTCACCTAATGCACCGACTCCTTGAGTGCGAGTTAGGGACTTAAGGATCACCTAATACACCGACTCCCAGAGTGCGGGTTAGGGTTATTTCCTTCTTCGAAATGCATCTACGGCATCTAATGCACAGTAAATTTGTCCGCTCTGGCAGGCTGCATCTACCATATCCTCACGGTTTTGTTATCTCCTTACCGAGGTAGGAGAAATGCGTCTCGGTGTGTTATGCAAGAATGCATCATAAACACATGCCCTCAACTATCATCATGGAACTTGATGCAATATGCATATCATGCTCATCAATTCATGCAATTCATCATAGTATGTCATAAGCTATTCGCACAACGTATTCCTCATTTAAACCTCATGCTATGATAAACTTCATATCTTAAACAATCATTTCCTCATGCATCATAAACATCTCAACATGTTATTGCACCATATAAACATCATAGCATTAACAATTTCTTAATGTCTTATGCATTGACCCTTAAGGTCCTTAACTTACAATCTAAGATATAAATCATCACAACTTAATCTCTCAGGTACCTATAGGCTAATATCTAAGTATTCCTCACTCAACACTATGATCATAAACATCTCTAAACCTCAAGAATGCAGAATCTAAAATTCTAACTTTGCGGATACCTAGGAGTCACAACAATGACCTTTTCTAAGTCCGGTTTGCTCCTAAGGCGTCAAGATCAAGTCCTAAACCAATTATGAGTCATTCCCACACATTTCAACTAATTTAAATCCATGATTACCATTTCTAAACCTTGCTGGACAGAATCCAGAAAAATCAATTACTAAGGGATCTAGAACTCTCAAATTAATTCTTTTCTAGTTACTAACTTCTCTTACCTTTCACATATGAATTTTACCATCAAACATACATGAATATACTCATATTATCATCATCAAAACAGCATATAACAATGATCATTCATAGCAAGGAAGAACCGAAAATACATCTCCATACAAAGGCATAAAACTTGGTTTCTAAAGCACATAAAACACTAGTTTCTCTTGGAACCTTTTTAAAACTATCAAAAATCATTTATAAACATTTTTATCATTTAAAATCCTCAAAATAATCTCAAGGGCAGTAGCTAAATTAAATTTATCTCAAGAGGTCCTAAATTCATAAAACTTTGTTCTAGACATTTCTTGTTCTCATATAGGCTTAGAAAAATTATGAAACATAGATTTTGATACTTGTAACAAACCAAACCTTCTAAGGCCAAAATCAACGAACTAAGAAACATAAAAATTTCAAACCTTTGTTTGAGATAATAAAGGGTAAGTCTATGAGCTCTAAATCTCTTAAGTGGTAACATAAAAGTAAACATGCAATGTACTTTATTTTAGTCTTTATTTAGAGGTGAGGACATAAAATAAATATGCTATGCAACTCATTATTATCTTAGAGATTTAGTGAAAGCATAGACATAAATATGGAGATGCAAGTTCATTCTTTAATCTTGAGCATTTAGTGATGACATAAAAGTAAACATGGATGCAAAGTCTTTTATCTTAACTTAAAGCTCACACAAGACTTTTAAAGAGAACTACAGACCTCAACCCAACACTTATCTCATCACAAAGAGAGCTTTAGAGTTCTTGAACCAAGTTCTCAAAGGAGCTATGTAGTTCTTGAACATCATCATCAAGCTCAAAGAAACAAGCCTTTAAAGGAAAGTAAAACTTTAAGAGAGTAAAAACTAAAACAACATTCTTTCATGACATAAAATAGGAATAAAGATGCTTTAAAAATTTTAACAAAAACCTTTGAGGAAGAGCTATGGAGGCCAAAATGTATAGGAAAAGGAAAAAGAAAGAAAAACCAAAACTACACAAGATAAAGAACAAGACTCAAGCTTTAGAGGTTCCTTCGAGATGAGCACAAGGTCATCATCTATGAACACTCATTATCAAGCCATCATAGTCATAAATAAGGCCTTGAGGCCGAAATAGAAGGAAAAGAAGAAACAAGAGAAAGCTTAAAAAGAAACTAAGAGAAACTTTGAGGAAATCATATTTTTGAGTAAAAACAAAACATGAAAGCAACTCCCTACCAAATGTGAAGACAAAAGCTTGATCTTGAGGATGGAAATGAGAAGATCAACTCCTCCTAGAGAGGTGAGGTAGCTTCGGCCTTGAGAGAAGGAAAAGAAAGGAGATGTGTTCTTGGGGGTTTAGTGTTTGAGGTCAAGTGTTTGAGAGGTTTGATGATGATTCAAGGTTGTGAGGTAGTATTTAGAGGTTATGAGATGATAATGAGATGAAGATGAAGATGAAGAACAAGAGAAAACTCTCTTGAAACTTACAGAGAAAAAGAAGAACTCAAGGAAAGCTTAGAAAACTTGAAACTTAGCAAATGATCTAAAGTGTTTGCAAGCTCAAGTAAGCAAGGTATTTATAGAAAATGAAAAACAAATGAGAGCCCAAAGGGAGGAGGGGGAGGCAGTAGCATTAAGGCAAGAAGGAAGAGAAAAATATCTCTTACAAGTGGTCATTCAAGCATGGTTGGAAGTATGGGAGTTATGATACAAAGCATGGCTTCAAGTATGGTAATTTCCCTTTGTTTGAAATTAAAATAACCCTTCTAGAAGGCAAGGAGGGCTGGCTGAATTTGAACCACAAAAATGAGAGAAAAAGTCTTCTAGAAGTGGTCATATGAAGCATGGATGAAAGCATGGTATTTGGATGACAAAGTATGGTTTATGGTGAGGTGGAAGCATGGTTCTTTGAGTGTAAAAATTTGAGCATGTGATGGAAATTGAGAGAGTATGTTTCGGCCAGACCTGGACAGCATGGAGGGAGGAGAAATCTTCCATGTAATTGTATGTTAATGATAGGTTTAAGTGTAGGTTAGCTTAGGTACAAGGTTAGAAATCATTAAGCATAAGTTTAGGTAACTAAGAATGGGGTTTAAGAGTTTTATGACAAGATCTAGGAGTGCTCATACATCATTAGAGAATTTAAAACTCATTTGTGAATAAACAATTGAAAACACAATTCCATGATTTAAGGAATTGGAAAGATAAAATACTATTCAAGATTCCATGACTAGAAATCTTGAATTTAAAATAAGATTTTAAGTTGAAATTAAGCATTCTTAGGTTCTAATAAACTTTAATAAATTATTTTGACTCAAGATTAATTATGAAAATTAATTAATCTTCTATTAGAGCCTAATATTGCTTAAGTTTGTTTCATCACACGATTAAGCTTGAAAACACAAAGCTAGGGGCAAAATCATAATTTCGCACTAATTTTGCCTGGGACCTCCGGGACTAAAATTGAAGTCACAGAATACATAAAATCGCCTTTTAAAACCATTTGGAGAAGTTTTGGGTTCATCCGGCACTTGCAAATTGGTCAAACACCACAGGGGTATTTTGGTCATTTTGACCCGAAAACTCGAAAACCGAGATTTTCGATCCCGGAAAGGTACATGAGTCATCTAATCCCTATCCAATATTGAGTTTGCCTTTCAAGGACTGTCGGACCGGTTTTCCTCAAATTCCGGGCCGAAAATGACCTCAGAGGCATTTTGGTCATTTTCACTCTATTAGAAAATCAAGGTGTTACAGCAATAGTATTTATAAGACTATCGGTATCTTGTTCGTAAAGTGAACATGGCCCATGTGGCGCGAGATATTTACCAACAAGTGGTTAACAATTTAATTTAATTTATTTTTGCTTTTAAATTATCGATGGGTTATTTATATGTTAATTTTATTTATTTTTGCCTTTAAATTATCGACGGTTTTATCTATGGGTCATTAATATTTTATTTTTATTTATCTTTTTCTTTAGTTATTAATGGGTATACCATAGAGTCTTTTTAAATTTATTGATGGGTTTTTGAAAATTGTGCACATTGGTGCTCAACTCTTGGTATTCCCATAGACCCGTTGATAAGCTCATCAGTAATTACTGAAATTTGAAATGCATTGTTTCACTTAAAGTTACCAACAAGTATACCCATCGGTAATTTGCAGATATGTTTCTCCCTCGCGCTTCTTCTTCCACATTTCTCACACAACTATCTCTCTTCACTTTTTCTCCCTCCGCGCCATCGTCGTTTGCCGCTGTCAGAGCTCCATTTGTGAAAATGAAGACCGCCATTACGATCCTCATACGTTGATGAGCATTTTAATCGGTTTAGTTTTTTTATTTGACTTAGTTTTTTAGTTCGTTTGTCCGTGCTTATAGTGTTGTTTCTTTATGCGTTGGAAAGTAAATATTGTTATTATTTTGTGAATGTAGGTGTTTTGCAGACCCCCAGCACAAACTTAGTGACGGTCATGGTGGATATTGAGAGTAGCTTTTTTTTTGTTTTATCTTTTTTCCTTATTTTATTCTATAACTTGTATACATAGATGTTAACAAATTAATTGTGTGAAATTAAATATTTGTTCATGTTTGATTTTCAGGATTAAATTTGGTTACCCGCAGGGAGCTTTTAGATTCTTTGTTGTTTTCGCTGCATTCGAGGTTAGTGACGAAATCCTTAGTATTTATATGGTTTAATATGTATGTATGATAGAGACTTATGTTTTCTAGGATAGAGTTATAGGAAATAGGGATTGCATGACTAGAGGAAATGGCGTATAGGTACTTCCCTGACTTGTTGCAATTGTTTGCTGTGAGATTCTTTGTATTTATAGAGATTGCAGCATGCATGTTGTAGAGTTATAAGGGGATACGTAATAGAACATTTTTTAGGATTATGTGAATTAAATGTGATTATTAAGATGTAACTTTTTAACTATGTCTATTCTATTGTTGATCTTTAATAATATATATTATTGTTGAATTAACTGAAATATCTAATGAGCTACATATTTCCTTGATAGAGATATTAAAGATACTCCAATCTAGTGAAATGTTACTTACTTGGTTATGAGCTAGAGTTGTTCTTTTATAGAGAAGTTTGTTAAGATTTTATCCCTTAGTCTTAGAGTAATATATTATCTCTTAGGATATCTCAAGAGATCTCACCTTTAGCTGTAACAAAATTTTCTTCCTAGGTCCTTTATTTTGAGGATACTTAGTTATTATAGTTCATGGTCCGAGCTACAGGTTCTTACCTATAGGCTAGGATAACTCACGGACTAGGCCTTAAGTTTGTGTTAGGCCTCTTGACTTGGGACATCCCTATAAGCATTGGTGTCAATCTATAGGTTACTCGAGATACTACTTGATCGATAAGCCATTACAACTAAACATTTAATTAGCCAACATTCTCGACTAAAAATTTTGAGTAAAAAAATGAAATAAAAAATAAAGACTCAACAAAAAGACTGATCCAATTAAAATGCTCAACAGTGCACATGGAACACAATGGCAGTCACTATCTACGTAATGGCAACTTTGGCGATACTAATAGGGAATCAATGGCTAGTCGTACAGGGGTTTAAGAGGATTCATGGAGGGATAGGAGGAGGAGATAGGAGAAAAAGAATAGCTGTTATATCCTTTGGAATTTATCTATGTTTCTTGAGCTTTCACTGTGGATTTGAAATATTTATGATATTGTAAATATTTCTTTTTGTCTCTTTTTATCATTAGATACATGTGTAGAGTTATTCTTTTACGCACCATGGAGGAAGAACTTATTCCTCCAAGGAGAACTTATGCCTTTGATCCTAGATGAGAGAGCAAAGAGGAAAATAGAGAGAGAAAATATAAATGGTGAAGTTGTTGGGTGGAGTTAAAATAATTATACACCACAGAGGATATGAGAATCTTTCATGTGTCTTTTCTCTTGGTTGATGGCCATCGATGGGTACTTAGATGTTTAGGCAATTATATTTCAACACCTACATATAGGCCCATGTGGGTGTTAAAGGAGTGATAGAGAGAGAATAATTTGAAAGAAAAAAAAAAGTAGTGAGGCTCCTGTGTTTTGTCAGTAGGATGATTGGGTATTTGAGAATGTTGGGTGTTGAAATAGCAAAGTTGTAGATGTTTTGCTAGTTTGGACTCATGGTTTCAGTGTAAATGTAGATATGCTATGTGTGTGCAAATGATTAGAGGCAGAACCAGGGGTCCCATGGTCCCTCCTTCCCGCCAAAATTTTCACTTTTATTTACTATTATATATGTATATAGAATAATGGTTCCCCCATTCCCCATGGCCCCATTTCTTTGAAGAAATGATAGTGTTAGAGACATTTATGGTATGTATTCTTCCTCTTGGTCAAGAAAGTGCACTGAGGCACACTGTTGGATCCCATCACTAAGTACAAGCTACCTTCTAGTAGTAGCTGTGCAAAGGTTGTCGAGATTTTAGCAAAAAAAAAAGTCAAACAAAGCTTTTAAATATGATTAAAAAAAGTCTAAAAAAATTATTAAAAAACAAATAAAACTCACCTATTAGTAGCTTCTTTGATAAGCTTTTTCACTTTACACATTACCATTCTTCTCTCTCACTTGGAACAAAGCAATGAGCATAACACAGATAACATGTTTTTCTCTTTGGTTTTTTCATGCTGATGAGCAACCGAGCTAACTTTCTTTCCTTATTTTTTTTTTCAATTAAGTTAAGCACACGAGAAGATCATTGATGGAGACATGGAGTATTAGCAGCTAAAAGATAAAAAGCTCAAAGATGAAGGAGATACCCATGACATTCTTCTTGGAGTGAAAAAACAAAGTAAGAAAATTTCTTTCTTAACTATTTTTGTTCAGTATTATATCATGTGTAATGTAGAAATATGAAATATAGATACAAATTTTTTATTGGCTATCAATTAGTTAGTTGTTTTAATGTTTTATGATACTCTATTTTGATATTAAAATATGCAATTTTTTTTAGGTTGAGCTTTAGAGATGTCTAAGAAAAAAAACTATAGAATTGTTTTCAAGAGAAACGAGAAGATAGACGATGAAATAAACTCTAGTTTACCAAATTTAAATTCAGTGAGTAATGTTGAAAATTTTGTTAAGCAACCTGCAATGCGAACCATTGATCAACCTATTCAACAACCTCCTTCCAAAATTATGAGGATTGGATAAGAAAAAATTGATATTGATACTTTGATATATGATCCTAAAAGGCGTTCACAAATTTGGGATTATCATATCAATCAACAAGATGAAATTCATAGGGCATATGTGAAGTTTGGACCATATCAATTTTTTATGGATGTGTATCCCCTTTCTACTTTAGACAGTCATCCTTGTCAATTTCAAGCTAACTGGTTCAAAAGTTTTCCTTGGTTAGAGTATTCACCATAAGTAAATGCTGCTTTTTGTCTTCCATGCTATTTATTTCCTAAAAAATCTACTCCATTCACTCTGGGAGGATTTAGAAACAGGAAAAAAAGTGAATAATTGGAAAGATTGTGCATTTTTATTTCATATAGGAAAATCTCCTAATTCTCCTCAAAGTGTTGCTATTAAATGCTGCAAAGACTTGAAGAACCAATCATGTCATATTGACAAAGTGCTATATAAGCAGACTTCACAACAAATTGTAGCTAATCGATTGCGTCTTAAAGTTTCTATTGATGCTGTCAAGTAGTTAACATTTCAATCTTGTGCTTTTAGAGGACATGATGAAAGTTTGGAATCTAAGAATCGAGGCAATTTTCTTGAAATTTTGAAACTTTTGGCTTCTTATAATATAGAAGTGGATGCAATTGTTTTGGAGAATATCCCTCAAACTACAAGATACACATCACCTATTATTCAAAAGGAAATTTTACATCTCCCTACTAGAAAGGCTTAAAATGAAATTCATAATGAGATTGATAATGCAAATTTTGATTGATTGTTGATGAGGCTCGAGATGAATATAAAAGAGAACAAATGGCTCTTATTCTTAGATTTGTTGATACACAAGGATATATTATCAAGTGCCTAATAGAAGTAGTCATGTAAGAGATACTACTATAATTACTCTTAAACAAGAGGTTTGTTGTGTATTGTCTCATCATAATCTCAACATTCAAAATGTTTGAGGCCAAGGATATGATGGTGCTAGTAATATGCGTGGAGAGTGGAAGGGGTTACAAGCCTTAATTATTCAAGAATGGCCTTATGCATATTATGTACATTGTTGTGCTCATCAATTATAGTTAGCTCTTGCCGCAGCTAAAGAAGTTGTAGATGTTCATGCTTTTTTTCAAAACTAAACTAATATTGTCAATGTTGTGTGTTCTTCTTTCAAACGCAATGATGAGTTACCAACTGCTTATACAAATGAAATACCTCATTTAGTTGCAAATAATGAGATTGAGACAGAGAGGGAAGCTAATCAAATTGGCATATTGCAAAGGCCTGGGAACATTAGATAGAGTTCTCATTTCAATTCGATATGTAGCCTTTTATGCATGTTTAGAGCAATAAATTCAGTTCCTGAAGATTTAGCTATTAAAGGATCTACATACTCTCAATGAGGAGATACTGTTTATGCTCCAAAATCTTTCATGTCATTTGTTTTTGTTTTCATTTTACATGTGATGAGAAAAAAAATATAGGAATCACTGGCAAGCTTTGTCAAGCATTGCAGCAAAATCTCAAGATATTTTGAATGCTATGCATTTGAATTCTTGCACAAAATCATTAATTCAGAAGTTAAGAGATTGTGGTTGGGAAACACTTTTTGAGAAAGATAGCATTTTTTGTGGCAAACAAGCAATTGAAGTTCCAGATGTGAGTGCTTCTTTATTTGACATAATTTGATCCCATCATCGAAGAGATGTTGTCATGGTTGAACACTACTATCGTGTTGATATATTTACTGATGTAATAGAATAATAGATTTAGTAAACAGACAACCAAGCTTCCCATATTGACCACCGTTTTAGATCCTAAAGATGGTTACAAAATATTTAATGCTTGTAACATTTGTAAGCTAGTTGAGAAATTTTATCCTTCAGATTTTTCTAACCAAGAGAAGATCCAATTGGCATATGAATTACAACATTATAAACTGGATGTGCCTAAAGATCCAGAATTTTAGAATTTGTCTACTATTGCCAAGTTGTGTCAGAAATTAATGGAGGTTGGCAAATCAAATATATATCCTTTGATTGATAGATTAATTCGACTCATTTTGACTTTTCCTGTATTCACGACAACAATAGAACGAGTATTTTCAGCTATAAAGATTATTAAAACAAGGCTTCGAAATAAGATAGGAGATGGTTTTCTTACAGATTACATGATTGTTGACATTGAAAAGGAGATTGCTGCAAAGTTCAGTTCAAATGTGATAATTGATCATTTTCATACCACGAAACATCACCGAGCATAATTAAAAAAAGTAAATGTATTAGGTGCGTACTTGATCTCATATGTACATAATTATTTATGTTGATCTTAAATATCTGTGGATGACTTATAATTTGTTAGTAATTTCATATATTATATTTGTTTCTATGTGACAATTAATTTTAATTTTAATTTATGCTATATATATTAATTAGTTTGGCCCCCCTCTTTCAAAACTCCTAGCTTCATACCTGGAAATGATTATTGTGATGGCTATTGTATATGGGTTCTGCACCTATAGTAGAGAATGACGAGCGTGGAGAGAACTCTCCTTCCCATTGAATAGTTGTATATATCCCATTGGTTTTGCTCATTTAATTTATCAATATGTGTGATTTCAAGTTGAAGTATGTTTTCAAAATCAATTGTAACTCTAAAATCAATTCCATTTGAAAGGAAGAAAAATTTGCTTTCACTTCTACAAGTCCCATTTGCTTTGATTTAAAAAAAAATCATTTATATGTATTATCCTTTCTTTTTCAAGTTCTTACTAACATTTTTCATAAAGATAATTTGTCATAAAAGAATAAAAAAGAAACCAACTATTTTAGTGTAACACTTTCAAAATATAATAAAAAATTAAAAAATTAAAATTTACTCATATTTTATATTATTGTCTATAAAATATTATTTAATAATTGAATAAAAATAATTTTAACTATTTTAATACAGGAACCAAAACTAAAAAATAATAATTTTATAATCTTTCAAATATATCTAAATAATAAAATAGAATAAAAGAACAAGTACAATATCTAATTCATACCCATTTTAATAATTAGACATCTTAAAGTAATTTTAGTTAACTCTATCTAAATAACATTTATTGTGTCAAAATCAATTTCACATCAAACTACTAAATACAAATCTCTTTATTTTAAAATCAATTATGGCACAACTAATTAAAAATAAATAAATTTTATAAATGAAGAGCTAACACACACTTATATTCCCAATAATTTCAAGCTTAGACAACTTGCAATAATCATTATTTACATGACTATATTTATTGCCACTTGTGTGTGTAATTTACATGTGAAGAGAACCAGTAGTCCTTTTGTTTGTATTTGTCTAATTGCTACAGCCCATAGTTTTCTTACAGATCCCTTCCCTTCTTTTAGAGATCATGGTTTGTTTAATTCTAGTCTTGATAGCGTACTTGGTTTATCACAAATTGAATTCGCTGTCGGTAGCTTGTTTGAGGATTTTTAAATACACCCTACCAAATCAAATTTCAATTCATTTATGAATTCATTTAAATGCTATAATTGAAGTGTTTCAAGCTATTTTGACGGTGATTCGATTTGCAACTCAAACTATTACGTTCCTAATCTGTATGACGACAATTTTCAGGCTACTGCCACCAGTGATACACTGGCAGCTCTGCTTCACCAAGAAGCGAAGAATTAAAGATGTAAAGCTAGGAAGATAACTTAGCTGGAGTTGAACATCTCGTTAAAAATCAGAGCATGCTTTTAACTTTGTGCGATGTGCACGCTCAGCTCAGAGTGGAGGAACTATGAAGAAATTTTGACTTTGAATCTGAGTTGCATTGGAATAGGGGGTGTATTCAGGTCGACTCAACTTAATGAATTTGACCAACCCGAACAAAACCAATTAAATTGGCTCCGGTGGGCTAGAGTCATTAGGTCATGGCAGGTAAAAATCAAGTAAAATGTTTACCAAAAAAAAAAAAATCAATTAAAATAAGTAATAATTGGTTTGAGTATTAGATTTCATAAATTTTAACCCAATGACCTAAACCGATCACATATATCATAAATTTAACCCAATGACCTAAACCGATCACATATATATATATATATATATATATATATATATATATATATATATATATATATATATATATATATATATAGTGTATTTAGTTAATAAATCAAACTTTAGTTTTCTCTATTGATGATTTTAAGCTATATATGTATAAGAAATTAAGAAATTAAGAAAACTTTAGAAGATTTAAAATTTGTGATTTTTTCCTTTTAATTGAATTAAACAAAACAATAATAATAATAATAATAATCGGCTAACTTAATTATTGGAATCGAACCAACCTGATTTTAATATATTCTGTTTAGGTTTGGTCCCAAAAAAAAATCTATAAACTCGAACCAAACCAAATCAATCAAAATTAATTGATTCGGATTCATTTTTACCCAAACTCAAATCAACTTGACCCAATTACACCTCTGGGAAGGAATAAATTTATGATGTGATTGGTATATTTTCTTCATTAGGATTAGCTTTAACTTAATAGGTTGATATTATTTCAAACTTATTAAATTAAAAATAGTCAACTTTTCTATTTGATATTTATTAACATAATTATTAAATATAAATTAAAAATGTAGACACAAATGCTTTTGTATAAATATAGATAAATTTTTATTATATTTATTTATATGTTTTTGTTTTGATACTCATGGGATATCAATACCTTTTATGTAATCAACGACTGTAATTTGATAGATTAAAAAAACTTGGGTTAGTAGGACACTTAACTCATTCTTAGATACAAATAACCAAGAGAAACCAATACGTTTAAATTTTATAGGGTTACTGAAAAAAATCCCCTTATTTATACTATACTAATAAATAAATTTATGAAAAATTTGCATTAACTTTTATGTTTCTATTAATGTTCTACATGACTCCGTGTTTTGATGAAATAATATCTTAAAATAACATAAGAATAAAATTATCATTTGACATCATTATTTTTTTTTCTCATTTTTTCACATAGACAATAAAAAAGAAGTAATTCTCTCTTTTATATTCTTTTCTCTATTTTTTCATCCAACTATACTTGTGAAAAATAAAATTTCATTCCATTTCTTTCCTCTCCATTCTTTTCCTTTGTGTGTGAAAGATGCAAAATGTGCTTGCAAGTCAGAACAACATACATTTATTACATTTTGATATAAAATTGTTGTATTCGATCTACAAGAAAGGAAAGAAAGAAAACCAAATTACACTTGTATAAAACATGCTACAATGAAAATCAAACTACAAGGAAAGCTAAGTGAAAAAAAAAAAAGGGTACATATGATCGCCCAGTTTACATTCATGAACAAAGGGGATTGTACTAGAAATAGTGATAAAATAGGAGAAGCATAACGACAAAATCCACCCATGTTATCTGTGGGAAAATCCATTGCCAACACAATTGTACATCATCCCTTCTAAATATCTTTCTCAGTAATAAAATAAAATACCCTTGTCCTTTCGAGTTCATTCTTACTCGGTCTCTTGCCTCACCCCCAAATGACCACCTCTATCACCATCATCTCTCCCTAACCAAAACCCTAATTGGAAGCCCACAGCTCCTTCCATGATTCCCCATGTCGTTCCCTCACTTCAGTCCCTTATTACCCACAATAGTCTTCCTCCAATCTTGCTTCCTTCTTCTCCAATCGTGAACCCCTGCTCTCGTTAAGTTATCGAACAAGCACCTCGGGCCAACCACGTGCCCACGGTCAGAAAGAACTGGAATCGCATCCAGCTTTCGCAAGCCACCGGCGACTCCAAAGCCCAAACCCTGCTCTGGTTGGTGACGGAAAATGAGAAGAAGGTGGAAAACGTGGCAGGGAAGTGGGTGAGTGACGACAATGTGTGTTGGTGGAGGTGCTATTTTGAGATGGGGGAGAGAGGGAAATGAAGATAGGGTACAAGTGTCATTTCATTATGTTAGTTTATTAAAAAAAAGGTGTTTGCTACCATGCCCGACACAAATTTGAGGGCATGCTACCTAATCTAATGTGTATGGCTGCCATTGGTGGAGAAGGGCTTGTGGGGCCTGCCCACTAACACGAGCTATTTCTAATCTCCCCCACACCTCTTCTATTCTTTATGGTCTAACCCCCAACCAAAATTCATTTTATTGTTTTGACCCCTATATCAAAATGAGTTGATGTATCCACCACTCACCCCTTGGCCTTTGCCTCCGTATCCACCACTACCTTTCACCTATTCACCTTCATCATCAATTTTAAGCCACCTTCATCAGAACCCACCTCACCCATATCACCACCATTCAAACCACGTATATTCATCACCATCATCTCTTAAATCACATAAACACCACTAAAGGCAGTCACAAATCCATCCCACCTCACCGCCACACAAGTTTCCACTGTCATCACCTGAACCAAATATCATTGCCATCCACAAAGCCGTGAAGCCTGTGCCGTGCCTCCGTTCTAGTTCTACCTCAACACCGTGAAGCCTATCGCGTTACTCGCGAAGCATAAAGCCTCACGCTTGAGAACGATTGGGCCGCTTGTCTCCGTTCCGGCATCGTCGTGAACCACCGCGAAGCCCACGCTGCACCGCCCTTGTCTCATGGAGTCCGTCGCGTCTCAGGAACCGAGGAGCACCGTCATGCCAGCCTCGCATTCTCTACCATCCGCGCATGATCCCTGTGCCACCACCACCTCATAGTCACTGTCTTTATTTGCTTTTCCTTTACACTGATTTGGTGAAATCAGATTTGTTTGTTACTTTTTTTTTTTTATTTCATCTAAATTCATTTCCTTCATTTCTCCTTTTAGTCGGATATCATGTTTTTGCTTTCATTAATTTTGTTTGGTCCTTGGGCCTTATATGGATTAGTGATTGTTTGTACAATGTAGCACAGCATCATCTCATTTTTATATAGGGGTCAAAACGATAAAATGAATTTGGGGTGGGGGTCAGACCATGAAGAATAGAAGAGGTGTGGGGGAGATTAGAAATAGCTCAAAAGTGTTAGTGGGCAGGCCCCACAAGCCCTTCTCCACCAATGGCAGCCACACACATTAGATTGGGTAGCATGCACTCAAATTTGTATCGGGCATGGTAGCAAACACCTAAAAAAAATTACAAGGACCATCATGGACCAGCAACTACATGGAATATATTGACTAATGACTGCATCTGAGCATTGCCCTTATTATTTTTTGATACAAAATTGTTATATTCGATCTACAAAGAAGGGGGAAAAAAACCAAATTACACTTGCATAAAAATGCTACATGGAAAATCAAACTAAAACGAAAACTAAGTTAAAAAAAAAAAAAAAAAGATACATATGATCACCCACTTTATTTATTTATTCATTTATTTTTCTTCACTTCAATATCGAGCACTATGCTTGCTGCACTTCCTAAATGGGAGCATGGATATGACAACACAATTATCTAGTGTCCACTACTCTTCCCCAAGGAAGAAAACAGTGGGCTTCTTGGGCTCACTGATCTCCACTGTTCCTTCCAGCATCTTAGCCACCTTCCCCATAGTTGGCCTCAACTCAGGCCTATCCTGAAGGCACCACATAGCAGTCTTCACCATCCTATTAACCAACTCAAAATGTGCCCTGCTGTCATAAAACTGCCTAATCTGGGCATCAAGAATATCCTCTACCCTCATCTCCTTAAACATCTTGTCAAATGCCCAACCCGGGAAGTACCACTCCTCACTGCGGACCAAAGACCCTTGCGTCTCAAAGTTCCTCACCCCACTCACAAGCTCCAACATCACCATCCCAAAGCTGTACACATCAGCCTTTGCGGTGATTGGGTCCGCAGTGATCCACTCAGGAGCCATGTAACCAGGAGTGCCCCTCCTCTTGGACATGGTCACCATGTCCTCCTTTTTCCTCAGCTTCGCCAGCCCAAAATCCGATATCTTGGGACAAAAGTCCTCACCTAAGAGAATGTTCTCTGGCTTGATGTCACAGTGGAGAACCCACTCCAAGCACTCCTCATGCAAGTACGCGATGGCCCTGGCCACACCCAGAGCAATCCTGTACCTCACGTTCCAATCCAGAACAGGCTTCTCTTGTTGTTTGTTTTTATCAGAATCAGCTGCACCATCACTGTTGTTGTTGTAATTCTTAACCCGGAATAGGTACTTGTCCAATGACCCTCCGGGGATGTACTCATACACTAGTATCCTCCGACCCTTCTCAGCACAGAACCCCCACAAGCGAACCAAGTTGAGGTGGTGCATCCTGGCAATGATGGTGACCTCCGCCCAGAACTCGCGGTCGCCGCCAGTGACACTCTTGAGGCACTTCACGGCGACGATGCGGTGGTCCGGCAGCTCGCCTCTGTAGACATCCCCGAAGCCTCCTCTCCCTATGAGGCTGGAGAAGTCATTGGTGGCAGCTTTGAGTTCAGAGTAAGTGAACCGTTTTGGCCCGCCAGCGGGTAAGAGCTCAAGGCCCAACGTGGTGGCCATGTCCCTGTACTTGATGTACCTCTTGACGAAAGACCAGAAGAAAGCCACGCCGGAGATTAATTCCGCAGCGAAAAGGGTGCAGATTATTGCAATGTTTCTTGTTGTGGCGTTCGAGTCCTTGGGGGGTAGCGGCAGGCTTATATTCACTGGGCACGTTGTTTGCATCACCTCGGTTAAGCCAACGAAATTGCTGAGCTCTCTTTCCTTTTTGTCAACTTTCAAGAACAAGGCAGCTTCCGTCTCCGGCGACCAGTAACCGTATAGAAGCTCTTCTCCTAAAAACAGGAAACAGAAGCCTGATCCATCGTATTTGAATCCAAACCCGAGACATTTCGGTTCTGTGTGGCAGCTGGATTCGCAGATCGTGAAATTCTCGGCGCTGGTTTTGTTCATCTGGCTGCTGGTGTAGTTAACGTAATCCAGCCTTATGAAATCGGTGTTGTTGGAGAGTGGGATCTTCCTCGTGCACCCGTTCTCGGCCACACTTCTTCCATTGGGCGTGAACCCGGATGGACAAACACACGAAGTATCAGTGTTCAAATCCTCACTGGGCACGCAGATAGCGTAAGCACCGCCGCACCTTCCTTTGATCTTGCAAAACTCCCATATCCCTCTCCACACAACGTTCCACTGGTTCTGGTAGAAGCTGTAGATTTTGAGATTCCCGTCGTCGTCGAGGACCAGTTTCCTCAAGTTGTTCTCGCCGTAATCGGAAGTGAGGAAAGCGTTGTTCACCATGCTCATTTTCCCGAGACCGTCCATGCTCAGGAAAGGATTCGGCGTGGTGTAGTATTGAGCGGCGGAGGTGGAAACGAGGATCAGAGAGGTTGAATTAACGAACTTGTACTTCCCGTTGTTGGAAACAAGAGTAGTAGTTACGGTTATGTTTTGGTTGGGCAAGATTGTGTTGGTGGGGTTATTGAAGCTGTTCCAATTACCAAAGAACAGGTTTCCCTGGTCGGTGAGAGTGAGTTGTGTGGTGTTGGAAGAGGCGTTGTTGTTAGCCAAGGGGGAACCGTTGAGGAGGATCTGGCCACTGGGGGTGATGACAAGGGAGGAATTCGCGTTGAGTGGGTTGGTGGTGGCGTTCCAGACGAGTGCGTCTGTGGTTTTGGGGACTTTGGAGAACCAAACGGAGAAGGTGAAGAGGTTGCGGGAGTTGGGTATGGGGAAGAAGCCAGCGGTGAAGTTGGAGCTGGGGGAAACAAGGGTTCTGTTCTGGGTTGGATGCCATGGGGAGTGTGAGATGTTGAAGGATGAAAGCACTTGTTGTTGTTGCTGTTGGCCAATTGAGAGAGGAAGGTTGAAGAATAGGGATAGGAAATTGAAGAGGAGGAGGAAGAAGAAAGGGGAAGATGGAGACATGATAGGGTTTCAACTTTCGAGTACTACTTTCTGAGTTGTCTTGTGAAGTGTGCTTTATCTGAGATGGAAATACAATTGCCATCATGTAATTGGTTAGTTGGTTCGGTTGGATTGAATAATTGTACTGTAATACAATTGCCATTAATCAGCGGCGGCTTTGTGTGTGTATGTTGACCGTGGAAAGGTTGACTCGTGCATTGCTGGTGTCATAGCTTCATCTTTATGGTCTTCTCTCCTATTGTCGAATTTGACTGAGTTTCTTATTTTTATTTATTTATTTTTTATATTATTGCGTTCTGAGTTGTGGACTTGTGGTTGTGGATTTCTACTACCACTTGTCATGAATAGTTAGTTCACGATTTGATGTCCTTCTGCACCCCACCTGCCCAAAAAATGAAAAGTGAAAATGACGTCCTGTGAAAAGACTTCTCTACTTACTAATTTTTGCGTTCACTGAAATTATTTATATAAACATTGAACAGTAATATTAACCTTAGGCTATTTGGAGTTGAATTATTTAAAAATGCGTTTTTTAAGATGTGAAAAAAAATGAATTTTAATATACTATGAGTGTAAAAGTTAAGATAATAGACAATTAAATCATGAAATGATTGGAATACACTAATAGTGTAAATATCTTTGCATCCTTTATAAATAAAACGTTGACAATTTGTTATTTTGTGTAATTTTAAAAAAAATTTAAACTTGCCATAATTTGATAATGGACACACATAAATTTTATTATATTGTAATATAAAAAAATTGATATTATCAATGTATAGTAATTATACTCATCAAACCAGACATTTTTTATTTATGTGCCAATATATGAATTGATATTTTTATACAAATCTTTTTACATTAATAGTTCTTAAATTAAACTCTAAAAAAATTGATTTTAAATTTTATATACTATTATTCAATCATATATTGTCATCCGGCTAAATCTCACATTTATAACTTGAAAAGTCTTGTAAATAAAATAATTTAATTAAATGATGGTATAAAAAATATTTGATACTAATAATACATAGAAATTATATCCAACTAAATTTTTGTGGTCAAGAAAAATATGTTAGAAATTGAAGTTTTATTTTACCAGATTCAAATTATTAGCCGTGTTATATGGTTCTTCGCGATGCCCTGTAAATTAAGCCAGGGAGTGACCCTGACTTCTAAGTTCTAAGGTGCAACCGTGCAAGAATGCCGAAGGCGACCAAATCGGAAAACCCCACGGAAGGGTCAGTTTGAAAGGGGAATACGAAACACTACAACTTGATTGATAGTGATAGCCGTTAATATACTTTTGTTAGTCCTGATCATATTTAGACAATGACGGATAATATTCTTGTTCAAACTAAAACATGCTGAATTTTTTTTATTATTATTATTTTGATTTGAGATAATTTTTATTTTTACTGTGCATTTAGATAAATTTGCTTTGTTTATACAATAATAAAGGAGATTGGGTACAATAATTATTTTTTAGCATCCAGCTTTCCTTTTCATTTTGTGCTTACAATTCTACTATTTCAATTCTTGGGTCATTTGACTATTGCCACTCCACATTAATTATCTTTATTTGAACTATACCTTAAATGCCCTCAAAGTTATTCTAATAGTTAGTTTATTTTTTAATTTTTCAAAACTAAATTCAAGAATTGCGTATTAGAATCTCAATTACTATTAGTATTTCTTATTTATTTTTTCATTTGTGAAATTGTTAAATTTGTTTAATTGAAAACATATTTTTAATTAATATATTACCATTATGATATTTTAAATTTATGTTTAAAAGTTGTATAAAAATTAACTATAATCAAACTTCTAACGTAACACAAAAAATTTCTAACTTAAATATAATGTTTAACTTGAATTAAAAAGTGTAGTGAAATAAAATACAAATAACTTATAAATTTAATCAAATATAAATATAATAATTTTTTTCCAAGTCATATTTGGATAAAAATATATAATACATAACGGATCATATAATTTTACAATTTCATAAAAAAATTAATTCATCAAAATTTTTGAGTGATATTTGTCCAGCAATACCAAAAATTATATTCTAGTCTTAAAGCCAATTGTGTTAATTATATATTCATAAGGAATATCACTTCGCAACACCCCTATACTTTGATATGCCTCTTAGGAAGCCACAGGCCACAGCTCTTTTTGTAAAATTATTAAGAAAAAAAGATCGTATGTAAGGTGATGTAGTAATGATCTAGTGTTTTTTCTTTCTTTCTTTTTTAATTTTTTTATGATTAACAAAGCTCAACCCCAAAACAGTGAGGAGCAAGAGGCCTATCTTCATCAAATTGGCATCAACCCATAATAAAGTAAAAAAAAAATTTATAAGGCTTGAAGTAGCAATAAAATGGACACCAGAAACCGCATATGATATGAAGATACTATTCATAATTTAATTTTGGAAAAAAAATTAAATACTAAAATAAAGTTAAGGACATTTAAGTAACAGTATAGATGGGAGCAATTGATGTGGAGCGGCAATAGCCAAATGCTCCAATTCTTACTGTTCAATGCTTATTTTCTTTTTAAGTAATTATTTTTTTAAAAGATAATAGAGTAAACACCCAAATTGATCATTGACAATTTATTTGATGGACAAATTATTCTCTAACAATTATAAACATCGAAATTGGTCCCTTAAAATTGGAAAAATAAGACACTATATGTCCTTAACAGGCCTATCAAGGCTCAGCCTGCAGACAAAAATGAAAAAAGAGCTCAATTGGGAGAAGCTGGAACTCATATGGAAAGAAATATAGCTCAGCCAGACTAGGCAAAGCTCGACTGACAGGTAAACAAGACTGACAGGCATGTGAATGAGCTCTACCACCTATCAGCCATGTTTCACCTCCTCCTGTCCGAGCTCTACTTCCTTTCAGATGAGCTCCATCTTCTCCAACCAAATTATTTATCATCTCTGTCTTCCGGTCAAGCCTTAATAGAACGATCAGGACCTATAATGTCCTATGTTTACAATTTTAAGGGACCAATTTGGATGTTTATAATTATTAGAGATCAATTTGTCTATTAAAGAAATTGTCAAGGATCAATTTAAGTGTTTACTCAAAATAATAATATATGACTGAATATGTATCTAATATTTTTTTTATTGATAATGCTGTAAATTTAATTGAAAAAAATGTGGTGTCTAACAAGACAGTGTCTGAAGAGCCGCTAGTTTTACACAAGGTGTATGATTGAAACTTTTTAAATGAAGCTTTGACTTAAAGAAAATTTTTTAAAAAAATTATTGAAAAATCTTCTGAAAAGATTTATAAAGGTTTGATAAACTAAGCTATATGTATATGGACTGCCTACCGTCCTTAATTACCACCAAATCGTCTAACTAATTAATTACTTTCTAGTTTTCCGTGACAGAACACCATTTAGATTACATGTCACCATAAAGGAAAAGTGGGATTTCAGGGCACCAGCCCTTGATCCAAAATCCCAACCTCAGCTTTATCAAGAAAGTTAATTAGTCTCTAGTCCGATTCTTTGTTGTGAAAAACTTTGATTTTTTGCATGAAAAATTGACCAAATACTGACAAATATAGTAGATTGCACCATATGATACAAACTTTTTGATACTATCAAACTTTTTCTGACTCAAAACTTTTATTATGAAGCAACATTTCTCATCGTTTTGATAGATGTAAAATTAAACTTCTATGGATTATGAAAGCACGTGATTATATGAAAAAAAATAAAGGATATAAATTTGATTGTCAAATATAGTTAACAATATAACCAATTTTATGTACTAAGCTTACAAATAATGATGATATATTAAAACACGTTCTTTCATTTCAACATGAATCATGCTGAAAGCAAAAGCCCGGGTAGGGCTACTTTCGGTAGAATATTAATGGATAAGTTAAGTGCACATTTGGGGAGCTATCCAAACAGTTTCTTTTTCAGCAAAAAATAAAAATAAAAAAGCTGACATGGTTGATGAAAAGTGTATAAAGTGAACTATAATTAAAAGTTAATAATTTTAAATTAAAAAATGGCTTGTAATCATGAGTAACTTTTTGAAACTTTTCGGCATGCCTTTTTTGAATTGGACTTTATGTGTGCTGTCCAATTTTTTTTTTCCTCAAGACTTAAATAGAAAACACCAGTATGCTAGCGTTATTTGCAAACATCAGCGTCTTCCATCTTTGTTTTCTTCACAATTTTCTCTCTTTTATTTCTGGGTGTCTTGAGTATCCAATTTTTTGGGTTTAAATATATTTTCTCGTTTATTAGAAGATCCGTCTTTGAGTGAAACAATGGAAGTTTCCTATTAGAGAAAACAGAATAAAAATCCTCCCTCTTGCCAAGTTGTGTCCAACTATCACATCCACGAAACTCCATCCAAGTCATCTAGAAGTATCCTACAAGTTGTTGATTACAATATTTAAGAAGCAACGTGTTTCTTCTAATCTCATTCTTTTTCTTAGTTTTGGATTTTGGACATTTATCAAAAATTTTCTCCACTTGGACTTGAGGGAATTGCTTTTGTTATTAGTTAAGGAAGCTTAGTTAAAAATAAATTTTAAACATTTTTCTCCATGAAAGGATATGCCATTGCTTTGCAGGTGGGCACATAAATTAGAGTTCAATTAATCCGTGAGCAAATTGCTATTCAATTAACTGGTCAGCAAAAAGATTGAATCATTGCATTTAAATCGTATCCATAACAGGAGAGGATCGGTCCTATAGAGCGACTTGTGGATCTAACTCCATTTTTTTGGTATAATGTTGGATGATTTACAATAAAAAATTGAATCAGAAAAAAGTTTGGCAGTATCAATAAGTTTGTATCATTGGGTGCAATCTACTACATTTGTCATTATTTGATCAATTTTTCATGCAAGAATTCAAAAAGCTTTTCACAAAAAAGAATCGGACTAGAGACCAATTAACTTTTTTGATCAAGCTGAGGCTGGGATTTTGGATCAAGGTTGGTGCCCTAAATCCTGTTGTCACTTTATGGTGACCTGTAATCTAAATGCTGCTCTGTCATGGAAAACTAAGAAGTAATTAATTAGTTACATGGTTTGCTAATCAGAGTACTATGGACATTAGTTAAGAATGCAGAAAATAGAAAGTTTCAAATATTTAATGTATTGAAAACTTACAAAAACTCATCTTTTTAACAAAAAGTTTCCTTAGAACTTTAACACGATTTCATAACTCAATTTGAGAATATAATCGGCATGTGAGGAGTTAGGTCCCCACATAAGTCTCGTGGGTAGCAGGACATACTGAATGCATAGATTAACGTGATTTCTGTACTTAAAACATATAGTTTTGTCTAAACCATCTCAATTTATCTGTTTAAAACATAATTTTAGAATTCATAAAATTAAAATATTTCAAATACGTAGTTATGAAATTATCTAAATTAAATATGCTATTTGAGAAAACCTAAACTGTTTCATTCAATGACATTATTCATAATCTGAAAATCGGTTTAATTCTTGAAAACCAAATCGTGAGTATATAAATCACAATCTACATTTCAAATTCATACTTAAATTCTGAAAACAGAAAGGAATATACATAAACTCTGAAAATAAATACATAAATGCATGGTTCAGATTTTGCCTATACAACTACTAGAGCACTCTGATACTAACGTAAACCAAAACTAAGCTTTATTGTAACATAAAGCTCATCACTAGAATAGTTGTAGGCTACTGAACTAGTAACCGATCAATGACTTGCTCTACAGCTGTAAGGAGGAAGGGAGAGGGGCAAGTCAACAGACTCAGTGAGTGGATTCTCACCCACCAACCATATGGGATAACCAACAAATATAAATCATATATATGTATCAAGCAAATCATTGTAATATCTACATGCATAATTATATAGGAAAAAATAGTGCTAAACATGTGGTGCGAGGTGTGTGTGTGTATGTGTGTGTTTGTGTGTATATATATCATGATAATAATACATAAAATAATACTCTGATCTCTAGGGTACCTCATAAGGTCTTATATTAGACATCTAATTAGATTCCATTCTCTAAATACTATTGGGGAATATTATCCTCTAGCAGATAACTTGGTATTAAGGCTAACGATTTCTTACAACCGTTAACTCATTGTCTGTTTCTCTATAGTTGCTGTCAAAAACCAGTTTGCACATAAATCAAACAAATATGAAAACTGTTAAAACTTTGAAAGCTATGAATTCGTATAATTTTAACAATCTGACTTTAGCATAACTGTGACTATAAAATTATGTCTAAGGGATCACTAGCATATAGACATTATGACTTCAAAAGCCCACAGAATATATATGTAACATTTGTTATGAATCATACATGTGTTAATTCTTTCAATAACATACAACTAAAATTCTAAATTTGTATTTCATAATCACATGACTTTATAAACATGGTAGTTGTATAATCATAATGTCACAACCTAACTTAGGAACGTGACCGGCACATGGGAATCACATCTCCACGTAAACCTCGCCACCTCTGAGTCTCTCTATATATTTGCAACGATTAATAACTACTGTTATCATTTTAAAGGAAACATTTTACGACAGTTAAAACTGTCACAAATGTTTTAAGCATATTTTAATTCGAATTTTTTTGTGGGTTTATGTGTCATTTTTTAATTGACATTTTATGGCGGTTCTAAATGCACACAGTCTTTTGCGGTAGTTATTCCAGGGATTGGCCCTAACTACCACAATATGGTTTGGCAGCAGTTTGAACCGTGAGCTAAGGGTAAAAAAAAAATGGCCACTAAATTACATTTTCCTATTAGTGTTCTATATTATTTTCTGATAACTAAAGTGCATACATCTTGGTAAGAACTCTAACCTTCATGCAAGGTCTAAGCATATTGATATTAGGTACCATTGGATATAAGATGTGCTAAGTTCCAAATTGTCAGAACTGGAGAAATTCACACCGATGATAATGGTACTGATACAATGACAAAAGCATTGATAAGAGAGAAGCTTGAAATATTTTTTATCAGTGGAATGCCAAGGGCCTCAACTTAGTTGTGAAGGGGGAGATTTGTTGGGTTGGTTCTCTTCTATGTTTGAGGCCCAAACCCAATATTTTAGAGGTGTCTATTAACAAGCCATGTAGTGTTATTAACCCTATCCATTTAAAAGAAAATAATTTTATTTATATTTATATTTTTTGCTTAAACTGTATAAATAAAATTTTAATATTGTGATGAAAAATAATATTTTGACTTGATAATAAAGTATTAGTAAATACCAATTTAAACTACTATTAGTTAATTTATTCAACATTATTGGATTACATGAGTAATTATATATCTACCAAATAACTAATATAAATTTATATCAAATTAAAATCAATGAATAATATTTATACTTTTATAATATAAAAATTAACTCTAATATGAAAATATGAATATTCTAAATTTTATCTTAATATTATTAAAATCTTATAACATTCACATTGTAGATTTCTATCTGTAATACCCGGTGTATACGTATCAATAAATAAGTTCTGTATGGTCCTTGAGTCCCCCGAGATCCACTTTTGCTGTCCACGGTTAGGAATTCCATAGAGGTAGTGAAAGTGTTTGATGACAACAAAATGTTACTGCCATAGAGGTTGTGCTGTTGGACTTTGCTATCCACAGCTAGGAATGTCATAGAGGTAGTGTTGTTGGACTTTGTTGTCCACGGCTAGGAATTTCAAAGAGGTAGTGCTGTTGGATTTTGCTGTCCACGACTAGAAATTTCCATAGAGGTAGTGAAAGTATTTGATGACAGCAAAATATACTTGTCATAGAGGTTGTGTTGTTGGACTTTACTGTCCACGGCTGGGAATGTCATAGAGGTAGTGCTCTTGGATTTTGTTGTCCACAACTAGGAATTTCAAAGAGGTAGTGCTGTTGGATTTTGCTGTCCACGGGTGGGAATTTCCATAGAGGTACGTAGTGTAAGTGTTTGTGACAGCAAAATGTCTGATGACAGTAAAATGTTGTTGTTGGACCTTATTGTACACGGTTGGGGATGAGATTCCACAGTTGGGGATGTAATTCCACGGCTGGGGATGAGATTCCACAGCCAGGGATGTAATTCCACGGCTAGGGGTAAGATTCCACAACTAGGAATAAGATTCCACAGCTGGGGATGTAAGGGGATGAGATTCCATAGGTAGGGATATAATTCCACGGCTGGGATGAGATTCCACAACTGCATAAGTGCACAGTGCACAGGGTAAGGTGCCCCTGAAACGCAAGCGAACGTGGCTGGAGATGAGAATCCCGCAACTGGGGATGAGAATCTCACAGTTGGGAATGAGTTTCACGGCTAGGGTTATAAGTGCACAGTACTCCCCTGAAACACGAACGAAGGGATAAAAACCCTTCCCTCTTTTTTCTTTCCCATTTTCCAGAACCAGAAACCTTTCCCCACTATTTCCTTTATTCTTTTCTTCAACCTCATTCCATTCTAGCTCATCTAGATCATCAAAATGAGTATATGTTGTAAGATCTTGTCCCCATTTTTTTTGCTATTCTTTCACATTTTTGACATAGGCACTGTCATTTCTCTCCTTTTTATCAAGTGGGGGTGCTCCCCTAATATTGTTAGGGCTATATTAGAGTTATTTAGAGGTTATGAGAGATTAATCTAGAGTTTTATAATGGTTACAATCAACGTTGGTGACCTCCCGGCTCCCCGGAGCTCAATTAGTGTTGACATCATCTCTTCCTTCTTCTCCTCCAGGTGAGTGGGTTTGATCTCATAGCTTTAGTTTCCACATTATAATAATATGTTCTTGCATTATGGTTGTTAAATATGAAGTTAGAGACAAGATTAAGTATATATTATGATTTTACATGATTATCTCAAACTAGAAAAATTATGATTTATGATGATAGCATGAAAGAAATGAATTTTAGAAAGCCATGGGACCATGATTGATAGATTGTATATTGTAAAAAATGTTTTATGTTCAACTCTAGGAGATTTATACAAGAGCATATGATTTGATACTTATTATTTCATCAAATATGCTTTAAGAGTTTATGATTCAAGACTTGAGATTTATAAATATGATTTTAGAGTATTCAGTTAAAGTATATACATATATATTGGAAGAATGTGAGCAAGAGTGTGATTGAACCTTTGAATAAACATGTTACGTGATTTCAGACCTATATGATTTAGTTTCATGAATTGAGATATTATTATGATGTCAGAGATTTTTATAAGATTTAGAACCCCAATATTTTGAACTATGATATTAGATATATTAAGCATATTAAAAATTTGTTTGTTAATAAATGGATTTAGAACTTCGGTTTATGGTACCAAGAGGTACGGATTCAGTGTGATTCCTAGCAACTACCAGATACATATTCTGTGGGCTTGAAATCGAAATGCCTACAAGTGGTGAACCCTTGGGCTCGATTCCAATTTCCATATTCATAGTTATGCTAAAATCATATTGTTAGAGTTATATGAGTTCAGAACTCTTAGAGTACTAAGAATTTAGGGGCTCATGTTTGCGAGGGACGGAGCACCCACCCTTCAGACTTAAACGATTTTATATGTATCTGAGTAATTTATGATTTCAAGAGTTATTAATTATATAGAGTTTTAACTTCAGAGTAGAGCTTAACACAGAGTTTTAGAAAAAAAAATAATTAGTTTTTATGATTTGGAGATTAGATGATATCTATAGAGAAACAAACAGTGAGTTAACGGCTGGGAGAAACGATCACTAACTTTGGTACCAAGTTGTCCTGAGAGGACAATCTCACAGAGCAAAGAATGGAACTTGGTTAGGTGTTCAATTTGGACCCTAAAAGGATCCCAGAGATTAGAGAAATTCTTATGTCATGGTTGATATGCATAATCAAATAATTTACTTTTTGTCATGCGAGGCATAACTAGATATCCCTGTTTCTCTAGGAGATTACTATTTTTTACACTTTACTAGAGATAAATATGTTTTTAGAGAATATTTAATTCGAGAGTTATTATGTTTATATGGAAAATGATTTCTTGTTAGAGTAAGAATTTAGATATATTTTTTCTATGGATTTATAAATATAGAGATATCTTTTCTATATATATAGTTATGGATATGAATACCAAATGGATTATGTCTGCTACATGTATATTATATTATATTGTTGGTTGTCCCATGTGGGTGATGGGTGAGAGCTCATTCACTGAGTCCGTGGACTCACCCTTCTCCCTTCCTCCCATAGTTGCAGGTTTAGAGGTGATTCAGATTTCGGTTCCACAGATGCCATTATCTCAGTGGTGAGTTTTACTTTGCAGTAAGGCCTAGAGTAGGATTATGTTAGAGTAGAGTGCTTCAGTAGATATACAGGCAGGATCCAATCATGCATTTATTGTCAGACTATGTATTTAATTTCAGATATTGAAATATTTATGTATATGTTCTCAAAGTTCAAGTATGTAAATTGAAATATAAATTATAGATAAAGATTTGTGTGATAAACTAGAGATGTATTTGCAATTTAGTTTTCAAAGATTAAAAATTATTGAATAATTTCAATTTATGAAAATTAAACTTTATGTTTTCATTAGAGAAAAATGCCAGAGATTTCAAGAAATCATATTTTAATTATTATCTTTATTGATAAATTGTGCATTTAGAGAGATACGTCATCTAGTAGGCTTACGTGGAGATGAGATTCCTTACATGCCGGTCACGTTCCCAAGTCGGGTCATGACATTATCTTACAATTATGTCTACTACACAAATTTAATTGATTGCGATTAAATTAAAATTAAAACTTTCAATTTAATAATTAATATTTGTATATATTGTTAATTATGATAATTATAATAAGTTAAATGATTTTTAAGCATTGATAATAAAATATAAATAATTTAAATTATTACTAATTAATTTTTTTAATCTTACGATGATACTTAATACATATTGTACAATTGACACGGACATTTTTAATCTTAGAATGATAGGCACGGGTGATACAAGACATATAAATTGCAGTTAATTGTATATTTATAGTCCATAATAATATCTATTAAATTAGATAATTTAAACGTTAATTATAAAAATTATGTACTACTTGGTGAATAAAATATACTATGGATTTAATGATTTTAAAAAGTAAGAAGTGATGAGTTTTACAAGGTCTTTACAAATTTTCCTACAATTTCATAATAAAATCTTTGTTAATACAATAATATGCACATGATATATTAAATTAGCTTTAGAACGATTCACTTACTAATAATGATACCTCAAATAGGTGACATCAAATAAGCATTGCACATGTAATATAAATGGGAGAGTCTATTACCATTCCATATTGTCTATTGTCACTTCCACTCACTCATATATTATTTAACTTTTCCAAAATACCCTTTCATTCTCTCTCATAATTAACTTAATAAGTGATTTATTGGTACTTCTAGTATTTTTTAGATTAAATATTATTAACCCAAATAAAACATTTCGTTACTTTTGGTTTTCTTGGATTTTTATTTTGAGAAAATAATTCAAAATTTTTTTATTATTTTTATAATATACATGTTAAGTTTAGCTTTAAAGTAGGGATGAAAAAATATCTCAATAATTGATTAATACACACAACCTTCTTTTAGTATTTTTATACTTTTCTACTTTAATAAAATGCCATTAGAAAAGTGAAAAGGTTTAATATTTTTGACAAAACTACTAGATTCATCTCTCTAAAATTTCCCGTCAACCAAATTGGTCCTATAAAAAATAAGCTCTCAAATTTATCCATGCAAAATTGAATAGCTGACCAAATTAGTCCATACAAAAAAAATCTCTCCAATTAGTCCATGCAAAAGTAAATTATCAGATAAGTTAGTCCTCCTTGCCTAACTTATTAGAGGGACTAATTTGGTCGATTCTTTAATTTTGTAGGGACTAATTTGTTTGACTATTCAATTTTGTAGAGACCAATTTGAGATTGTTTTTTACAAGGACCAATTTGGTCGACGCAAAATTTTAAAAGGATCAAAATGGGTGTTTTGCCATAAATTTTTTAGTAGGATAATGTATGAATTACACAAAATAATTTTTGTTAATAAATTCAAATTTTAATCAATATTCATTGCCATTATAAATTATCACATTATTTAATGAATAAAATGACAATACAATTTGAATTACATAATTTAAAATTATAATAAAATTTAAGAGTTTAATACTATAAATACTAGTATATTATATGTTCATTTAATATTAGATTAAATTAAATAATACTAAATGGTTGAATATTGAATTCGTATATACAAGTACAACTGTATATACAATAGGTCTAATGACAGAGTATGATGAAAATGCAATATGAAATACAATATTGTTTAGGTGTTGGTTTAGCTAAAATTCTTGAGTTTGGTTATAATGCTAGCTAGGTTTGCTGGTGTATATATCTTGAGAAAATAGCTTTCTCTATTATTTAGGAGTATGATGCACTTGAGGTACACTCTATTAATTTTCTCTCAACCTTGACTTGTTGTGGAGACTTTTTACCCAATTATCTAAAAAAAAAAAATACATTTATCTTTCTCATTTCATATGATATTTATGTAATATTAAAACAAACAAGAATAAAAATTATTATGTGTAAAATATTTTTAAAATAAATTGCTTGTACGATAATTAAGAGAACCAACTTGAGAGACGGTTAATCTATTACATATTTATGTGAAAAGTTAAAATTTTAAAATTAGTGTTTTATAAAAAAAAAAGAGGGGAAAAAACTTTAAAACAACATAAAAAAAATGTAAGCAAAAATAATGAAAGAATAAAAGAAAATTTTATTAAATATGTTGACAATAACGTGTTTGAATGAAATAAAAAAATTGATAAATCAATAGTTTCATTATAAGGGAAGAAAGAAGGGTACTTTAGAAAATTGAAATAAATATAAATTAATTGGGGGTGGCAATAGTAAAATAAGTAGTGGCAATAGCCCCTCACAATATAAACATATAAATTGTGGTAATGATAATACATCAATGATTCCAACAATTTAAATTAAACTTAAATTAATAGGCTATATGTACATGTATTTAATTGTGTTAATAATAAAAATTATATTCTGCTAAGATAAATACTCGGGTAATAAAAGAAATTAGCTATAGAGTAAAATTTCTAAATAATTTTGATACTTTAAATGGATGATAAAAGATTGACATATTGTATAGATAATAAATTGATACCAAACATGTACATTACATGAGTAATGATTTACTTGCCAGATAACTACTATAACTTATGTTAAAACTAAAATAATTACACGATGATGTCAATCGTCAAACTGATTATACACTTATCATATCACTCTATTTTATATTTAAATGTATTATTGACCTGTTTGATGTGGGTAACTATACAAGTTCCCTTTTCTTTTACTTGTTATTTTCTTTTCGGTTCAAAAAGGGGCCGAGGCCCACTATATTTGCAAAGTTTTTTGAATATCTCTTTCCCCGACCCAAAAAAAGAAAAACTCTCTTTCAATATATATATATATTGAAAACAGAAAGGAATATACATAAACTTTGAAAATAAATCCATAAATACATGGTTCGGATTTTGCCTATACAACTACTAGAGCACTTTGATACTAACGTAAACCCAAACTAAGCTTTATTGTAACAAAAAGCTCACCACTAGAATAGTTGCAGGCTACTGAACTAGAAACCAATCAATGACTTGCTCTGCAGCTGTAAGGAGGAAAGGAGAGGGGCAAATCAACGGACTTAGTAAGTGGATTCTCACCCACCAACCATATAGGACAACCAACAAATATAAATCATATATATGTATCAAGCAAATCGTTGTAATATCTACATACATAATTACATAGGAAAAAATAGTGCTAAACATGTGGTGCGAGGTGTGCGTGTGTGTGTGTGTGTGCGTATATCATGATAATAATACATAGAATAATACTCTTATCTCTGGGGTACCTCATAAGGTCCTATATTAGACATCTAATTAGATTTCATTCTCTAAATACTCTGGGGGAATATTATCCTCTAGCAGATAACTTGGTATAAAGGCTAACGATTTCTCACAACCGTTATCTCACTGTCTGTTTATCTATAGTTACTGTCCAAAACTAATTTGCACATAAATCAAACAAATATGAAAACTGTTAAAACTTTAAAGCTATGAATTCATATAATTTTAACAATCTGACTTTAGTATAACTGTGACTATGAAATCATGTCTAAGGGATCACTAGCATATAGACATTATGACTTCAAAAGCCCACAGAATATATATCTGACATTTGTTACGAATCATACATGTGTTAATTCTTTCAATAACGTACAACCAAAATTCTAAATTTGTATTTCATAATCACATGACTTTATAAACATGGTAGTTGTATAATCATAATGTCACAACCTGACTTAGGAACGTGACCGGCATGTAAGGAATCCCATCCCCACGTTAGCCTCGTCACCTCTGAGTCTCTCTATATATTTGCAACGATTAATAACTGCTGTTATCATTTTAAAGGAAACATTTTACGGCAGTTAAAACTGTCACAAATGTTTTAAGCATATTTTAATTCGAATTTTTTTGTGGGTTTATGTGTCATTTTTTAATTGACATTTTATGGCGGTTCTAAATGCACATAGTCTTTTGCGGTAGTTATTCCAGCGATTGGCCCTAACTACCACAATATGGTTTGGTGGCAGTTTGAACCGTGCGCTAAGGGTAAAAAAAAAATGGCCACTAAATTACTTTTTCCTATTAGTGTTCTGTATTATTTTGTGATAACTAAAGTGCATACATCTTGGTAAGAACTCTAACCTTCATGCAAGGTCTAAGCATATTGATATTAGGTACCATTGGATATAAGATGTGCTAAGTTCCAAATTGTCAGAATTGGAGAAAATTCACACTAATGATAATGGTGCTAATACAATGACAAAAGCATTGATAAGAGAGAAGCTTGAAATATTTTATATCAATGGGATGCCAAGGGCCTCAACTTAGTCATGAAAGGCGAGATTTGTTGGGTTGGTTCTCTCCTATGTGTGAGGCCCAAACCCAATATTTTAGTGGTGTCTATTAACAAGCCATGTAGTGTTATTAACCCTATCCATTTAAAAGAAAATAATTTTATTTATATTTATATTTTTTGCTTAAACTATATAAATATAATTTTAATATTGTGATGACAAATAATATTTTGACTTGATAATAGAGTATTAGTAAATACCAATTTAAACTACTATTAGTTAATTTATTCAACATTATTGGATTACATGAGTAATTACAGATCTACCAAATAACTACTATAAATTTATATCAAACTAAAATCAATGAATAATATTTATACTTTTATAATATAAAAATTAACTCTAATATGAAAATATGAATATTCTAAATTTTATCTTAATATTATTAAAATCTTATAACATTCACATTGTAGATTTCTATCTGTAATACCTGGTGTATACGTGTCAATAGATAAGTTCTGTATGGTCCTTGGGTTCCCCGGGATCCACTTTTCCTGTCCACGGCTGGGAATTCCATAGAGGTAGTGAAAGTGTTTGATGACAGCAAAATGTTGTTGTTATAGAGGTTGTGCTGTTGGACTTTGCTGTCCACGACTGGGAATGTCGTAGAGGTAGTGCTGTTGGACTTTGTTGTCCACGGCTAGGAATTTCAAAGAGGTTATGCTGTTGGATTTTGCTGTCCATGACTGGAAATTTCCATAGAAGTAGTGAAAGTGTTTGATGACAGCAAAATGTTGTTGTCATAGAGGTTGTGCTGTTGGACTTTGCTGTCTACGGCTAGGAATGTCATAGAGGTACTGCTGTTGGATTTTGTTGTCCATGGCTGGGAATTTCCATAGAGGTAGTGCAAGTGTTTCTGACAGCAAATGTCTGATGACAGCAAAATGTTGCTGTTGGACCTTGCTGTACACGGTTGGGGATGAGATTCCATAGTTGGGGATGTAATTCCATAGCTGGGAACGAGATTCCACAGCCAGGGATGTAATTCCACGGTTGGGGGTAAGATTCCATAGCTGGAGATATAAGGGGATGAGATTCCACAGCTGGGGATGTAATTCCACGGCTGAGATGAGATTCCACGACTGCATAAGTGCACAGTACACGGGGTGAAGCGCCCTTGAAACATGAGCGAACACGGCTGGAGATGAGAATCTCGCAGCGGGGGATGAGAATCCCATGGCTGGGAATTAGTTTCATGCTGGGGTCATAAGTGCACAGTACTCCTCTAAAACGCGAACAAAGGGATAACAACCATTCCCTCTCTTTTCTTTCCCATTTTCCAGAACCAGAAACCTTTCCCTACTATTTCCTCTATTCTTTTCTTCAACCTCATTCCATTCTAGCTCCTCTAGATCATCAAAGTGAGTATACGTTGTAAGATCTTGTCCCTTTTTTTTGCTATTCTTTCACATTCTTGACATAGGCACTGTCATTTCTCTCCTTTTTGTCAAGTGAAGGTGCTCCCCCAATATTTTTAGAGCTAGATTAGAGTTATTTAGAGGTTATGAGAGATTAATCTAGAGTTTTCTAATGGTTACAATTGACGTTGGTGACTCCTAGCTTCCTGGAGTTTAGTTGGTGTTGACGTCATCTCTTCCTCCTCCTCCTCTAGGTGAGTGGGTTTGATCTCATAGCCTTAGTTTCCACATTATCATAATATGTTCTTGCATTATGGTTGTTAAATATGAAGTTAGAGACAAGATTAAGTATATATTATGATTTTACATGATTATCTCAAGCTAGAAAAATTATGATTTATGATGAGAGCATGAAAGAAATGAATTTTAGAAAATCATGGGACCATGATTGATAGATTGTATATTGTAAAAAATGTTTTATGTTCAACTCTAAGAGATTTATGCAAGAGTATATAATTTAGTACTTATTATTTCATCAGATATGCTTTAAAAGTTTATGATTCAAGACTTGAGATTTATAAATATGATTTTAGAGTATTCAGTTAAAGTATATACATATATATTGGAAGAATGTGAGCAAGAGTATGATTGAACCTTTGAATAAACATGTTACGTGATTTCAAACCTACATGATTTAGTTTCATGAATTGAGATATTATTATGATGTCAAAGATTTTTATAAGATTTAGAACCCCAATATTTTGAACTATGATATTAGATATATTAAGTATATTAAAAATATGTTTGTTAATAAACGGATTTAGAACTTCGGTTTATGGTACCAAGAGGTACGGATTCAGTGTGATTCCTAGCAACTGCCAGATACATATTCTGTGGGCTTGAAATCGGAATGCCTACAAGTGGTAAACCCTTAGGCTCAATTCTGATTTCCATAGCTACAGTTATGCTAAAATTATATTGTTAGAGTTATATGAGTCCAGAATTCTTAAAGTACTAAGAATTTAGGAGCTCGCGTTTGCGAGGGATGGAGCACTCACCCTTCAGACTTAAATGATTTTATATGTATCTGAATATTTTGTGATTTCAAGAGTTATTAATTATATAGATTTTTAACTTTAGAGTAGAGCCTAACACAGAGTTTTAGAAAAAAATAATTAGTTTTTATGATTTGGAGATTAGACGGTAGCTATAGAGAAACAAATAGTGAGTTAACGGCTGGGAGAAACGATCGTTAACCTTGGTACCAAGTTGTCCTGAGAGGACAATTTCACAGAGCAGAGAATGGAACTTAGTTAGGTGTCCAATTTGGACCCTAGAAGGATCCCAAAGATTAGAGAAATTTTTATGTCATAGTTGATATGCATAATCAGATAATTTACTTTTTGTTATGCGAGGCATAACTAGAGATCCTTGTTTCTCTAGGAGATTATTGTTTTTTACTCTTTACTAGAGATAAATATGTTTTCAGAGAATATTTAATTTGAGAGTTATTATGTTTATATATGGAAAATGATTTCTTGTTAGAGTAAGAATTTAGATATATTTTTTCTATCGATTTATAAATATAGAGATATCTTTTCTATATATATAGTTACGGATATGAATACCAAATGGATTATGTCTACTACATGTATATTATATTATATTGTTGGTTGTCCCATGTGGGTGATGGGTGATAGCACACTCACTAAGTTAGTGGACTCACCCATCTCCCTTCCTCCCATAGTTGCAGGTTCAGAGGTGATTCAGATCTCGGTTTCACATACGCCATTATTCCAGTGGCAAGTTTTACTTTGTAGTAAGGCCTAGAGTAGGACTATATTACAGTAGAGTGCTTCAGTAGATATTCAGGCAGAATCCAGTCATGCATTTATTGTCAAAATATGTATCTAATTTCAGAGATTCAAATATTTATGCATATGCTCTCAAAGTTCAAGTATGTAAATTGAAATGTAAATTATAGATAAATATTTATGTGATGAACTAGAGATGTATTTGCAATTTAGTTTTCAGAGATTAAAAATTATTGAATAATTTCAATAATGATACCTCAAATAGGTGACATCAAATAAGCATTGCACATGTAATATAAATGTGAGAGGCTATTATCACTCCATATTGTCTATTGTCACTCTCACTCACTCATATATTATTTAACTTTTCCAAAACACCCTTTTATTCTCTCTCATAATTAACTTAATTAGTGATTTATTGGTACTTCCAGTATTTTTTAGATTAAATATTATTAACCCAAATAAAACATTTCATTACTTTTGGTTTTCTTTGATTTTTATTTTGAGAAAATAATTTAAAATTTTCTCATTATTTTTATAATATACACGTTAAGTTTAGCTCTAAAGTATGGATGAAAAAATATCTCAATAATTGATTAATAGACACAACCTTCTTTTACTATTTTTATACTTTTCTATTTTAATAAAATGCCATTAGAAAAGTAAAAAGGTTTAATATTTTTTTACAAAACTATCAGATTCATCTCTCTAAAATTTCCCATCAACCAAATTGGTCCTATAAAAAATAAACTCTCAAATTGATCTCTGCAAAATTGAATAGTTGGCCAAATTAATCCCTATAAAAAAAAATCTCTCCAATTAGTCCATACAAAAGTAAATTATCAGATAAGTTAGTCCTCCTTGCCTAACTTATTAGAGGGACTAATTTGGTCGATTCTTTAATTTTGTAGGGACTAATTTGTTCGACTATTCAATTTTGTAGAGACCAATTTGAGATTGTTTTTTACAAAGACCAATTTGGTCGACGCAAAATTTTAAAAGGATCAAAATGGGTGTTTTGCCATAATTTTTTTAGTAGGATAATGTATGAATTACACAAAATAATTTTTGTTAATAAATTCAAATTTTAATCAATATTCATTCCCATTATAAATTATCACACTATTTAATGAATAACATGACAATACAATTTGAATTAAATAATTTAAAAATTATAATAAAATTTAAAAGTTTAATACTGTAAATACTAGTATATTATATGTTCATTTAATTTTAGATTAAATTAAATAATACTAAATGGTTGAATATTGAATTCATATATAGAAGTACAACTGTATATACAATATGTCTAATGACAGGGTATGATGAAAATGCAATATGAAATACAACATTGTTTAGGTGTTGGTTTAGCTAAAATTCTTGAATTTGGTTATAAAGCTGGGTTTGTTGGTGTATATATCTTGAGAAAATAGCTTTCTCTATTATTTATGAGTATGATGCACTTGAGGTACACTCTATTATATTTTCTCTCAACCTTGACTTATTGCGGAGACTTTTTACCCAATTATCTAAAAAAAAATATACATATCTTTTTCTCATTTCATATGATATTTATGTAATATTAAAACAAACAAGAATAAAAATTATTATGTGTAAAATATTTTTAAAATAAACTATTTGTATAATAATTAAGAGAACCAACTTGAAATAGGGTTAATCTATTACATATTTATGTGAAAAGTTAAATTTAAAATTAGTGTTTTATAAAATAAAAAAAAGAGGGGAAAAAACTTTTAAACAACATAAAAAAGTATGTAAGCAAAAATATTGAAAGAATAAAAGAAAATTTTATTAAAAATGTTGACAATAACGGGTTTGAATGAAATAAAAAAAATTGATAAATCAATAGTTTCATTATAACGGAAGAAAGAAGGGTACTTTAGAAAATTGGGAGTGGCAATAGTAAAATAAGGAGTGACAATAGTCCCTCCCAATATAAACATATACATTGTGGTAATGATAATACGTCAATGATTCCAACAATTTAAATTAAACTTAAATTAATAAGCTATATGTACATGTATATAATTGTATTAATAATAAAAATTATATTCTGCTAAGATAAATACTCGGGTAATAAAAGAAATTAGCTATAGAGTAAAATTTCTAAATAATTTTGATACTTTAAATGGATGATAGAAGATTGACATATTGTATAGATAATAAATTGATACCAAACATGTACATTACATGAGTAATGATTTACTTGCCAGATAACTAATATAACTTATGTTAAAACTAAAATAATTACACGATGATGTCAATCGTCAAACTGATTATACATTTATCATATCACTCTATTTTATATTTAAATGTATTATTTACCTGTTTGATGTGGGTAACTATACAAGTTCCCTTTTCTTTTACTTATTTATTTTCTTTCCGGTTCAAAAAGGGGCCGAGGCCCACTAGTTCCCTTTTCTATTGGACAGATATTTGCAAAGGTTTTTGAATATCTCTTTCCCCAACCCAAAAAAGGAAAAAATCTCTTTCAATATATATATATATATATATATATATATATATATACATATACATATTTGCAATTTTCGAAAAAAAAAAGATATTTGCAATTTAAAAAATGATATTTCAACACCTAAAAAGTGAATATCTATTCAGACATCCATCTTATAATCATTGGATGTGATAGATGTTCCCACTTATCTTTAACATTCATCACATCCAATAATTATAAAGTGGGTCTCTCAATAAACACTCACTTTTTGGTTATTAACATATCATTAGCCTTGCAATTTTGCATTGCGAGACGGCAAGTGAATACGCAAGTTGAGTGGATCCACTTAGATTCGCTAAAAAGAGAGAATGGAATAACAGCAAGAAAAGGTGAAGACACCAAGGAATACCATTTAGCAAAAGGACGAATGAATAGTAATGTAGAATAAAAAAAGTGCTGCTATGGAAGCATATGTCATATCCCAGCTATAGCACCAATTTGTCTGCACAAATTCAAAAACGATTTTTTTTTTTTTTCAAAGAACTGAAGGGACACTATTTGGAAGAAAAAGATAAAAGAAAAAAAAGAAGAAAAACAGAAAGAACATGAGCTACGTTTTCGCCCAAAGTGTCAACCACTCACGACCTCATCATAAATTCTCAAGACAATTGGACCTGTATACTTTCAATTCCGTTAGTCCCATCACGTTGTTCTTTAAATTAATGGTTATTGGAATCACACGAGATTTCAAACTTTAAAAAATCTATAAAAAGAATGGCTCTTTATATGTATCCATAGATTCATCGATAGAAAGTTTAAAAAATAAAAAGAGATTCGTCGAGAGAATATTCGAAACAAGTGTGATACTTTTTCCGTTCGAATAAAAGTAGAATTCAGAAGGGTTTTGAGTTTTTGTTAACAACTAATTAAAGGATATTTCAAAGTATTTTCACACCTCATGAGATTTATGTAAATTCACTTTGTTTCTTACTCATTAAGATGAAGGCGAAGACAATATTGCATCAATTACAAACTAAACTTTGTGCAACTGGGTGAAATTGACTATCTATATCCAAAGATGTCATAGTAATGGCAATAAATCATATCAGATTTACAATACAAATGTTGTACTTATTGAAATAACAAGAAGAAAAGGTGAAGACGCGAGGGAATACCGAAAAGCAAAAGGACGAATGAATAAAACTGTAATACGAAAAAAGTGCAGCTGTGGAAGCATGTCATTTTCCAGCTAGAGCACCTACTTATCTGCACAAATTCGAAAACAATTTTTCCGAAGAACTGAAGGGACAATATTTGAGAGAGAAAAAAAATACAAAACAAAACAAAACCAGAATGAACATCAGCTACCTATTCACCGAGAGTTATTTTATTTGTATTCATTGTGCCAACTTAATCACATTCACTGTTAGATAGGGTGTGAATCTCATTCAAGTAGGATCTACATCTTTTCTACTTATAGATGAAATATGAATCATATGGTACTCGATACCTTGTGAGTACAACTAATATTTTTCTTTCACCAAAGTGTCAACCATGCAACAATCAATGTAAAACTTAGTCAAATCTATATAACATGGAACAAAGAGGATGAAAAAAAGAAAAAATTAATCATCTAAGCCCTTATAAAGTATGAAAACACTATTTCAACCATTTTTTTCTGTACCTATGTATTCTAGCATCCCAGAATTCTCTAGAATACTAAGAAATTTTGAAAAACAAAACAGAAAAGCCATTAGAATAGAGGATATAATCCTAACATGCTTCAAAGGCTTGGAAGAAAGTAAAATACACAGACACCAGAGCAGAGGTTTTGTTGACTTGATATCAACTTCATCGACCATCACAAGATGTAAAGGAATTTGCAAATCCGGATGGCCGAGTGGGTATGCTTGACTGTGTATTTTCTCCGCTAGTAAGCATTGATGAAGATGATGACAAATCCACGGTGCTCCTTCCTTCAAAGGCCTGCCACTTACTGAGTGCTTGTGGTAAGCTCATGTCCAAGTCAATCCCATATATGTCATCAGCATTTGGTTCTGCAGGCTTCCAAATCTCAACAAGAGGGGCCAGCACATTCACCACATGACCCATATCCGGACGCTGATAAGGCTCCCTTGCACAGCAGTGGCTAGCCAACTCTGCAACAGTGGTAAAACTAGCTAAGGCCTCCTCATCATCAACATCAATCACTGGATCTATGAGCTTCCGGATCGAATTTTTGTTCAGCAGCATCCTCCGGAACCATGTAACGAGGTGGATGTTCTCTTCCGGTTGGCTGTTATCAATTGCTTTCCTTCCGGTTATCATCTCCATAAGAATTACTCCGTAGCTATATACATCAACTTTTGTTGTAACTCGTCCAGTGACTGCCAATGGAAACCATTATTGAATTGAACAAGAAAGAAGAAAAGAATGTGCCAGTGTTAATAACTCCACATACTAAAGTTCATTAGAGAAGAGCTACCAAGTACCAAATAGTCTTGCTTTTGTATGATATATACAAAAACCAATACAGAGTCGAAATGGATGGCACAAAAATAATGTTCACTTATTTTTATGAGCAATGCTAGTAGCAGCCCAGTACCAAAATTCCTTTCTAATCAATCAACTAAAAACTAAATATCAAATCGGGGGCAGCATTACAACAGTGCAAATTGGCTTTGGAGGATTATAAATCAGATCAGACAAATAATGACAATGGCAGTTGTTTATTTTCATAGTGAATTTAATAAACAATCTGTCATCTTTTGCTTTCTCAATGCAGTTGTTTATAGACGAAGTTTGGGGAACAAGTATACTACTTAGACAGTTGCAATCATTTATTCTTTGTCTGCATAACACTAGGATTGGCAGGATTGATTTCTTCATTTTTCTACCTGTCAATTCAAACCATTGGTGAATAGGATATTTTCGAAGGCATCTAAAAGCATGGCAAATAATTGTTATTCTAGAACTTCCTAGAAAGCACAAAACAATAATGTTGTAAATGCCTACCTGCATACTCTGGAGCCAGATATCCAAAAGTCCCAGCAAGCCTAGTCTCAAACGATGCCTGTCCTTCTGGAGCAAGCCGAACCAATCCGAAGTCCGATACTTTGGCACGCATATCATCCCCAAGCAAGATGTTTGATGGCTTCAGATCCCTGTGAATAAAAATTTGTTGTGCCAGACCATGGAGGTATTCAACACCTCTAGCAACATCCAATGCAATAACAAGCCTCCTCTTCCATTCTAGCGGCTTCAACCCTTCAACTTCCCAATCAAACAGATGTTTGCTAAGAGGCCCCTGAGGCATGTATTCATACACAAGAAGCCGCTCATTTCCATCCAAGCAATGCCCCAAGAGAGCAACCAGATGCCTATGCCTGACCTTCGTAAGCACAGTGATTTCCGACTTGAACTCTGTCAGCCCCTTCTCACCCTGGCCAACCATCCCTGACTCCATCCTCTTCACTGCAATCTTCGTTCCATCATGCAACTCTCCTTTGTACACAGTTCCAAAACCACCCTTCCCCAGTACATTCTCTTCGCTGAAATTGTTTGTAACCTGTCTCAAAACTTGAATTGAAATCACCACGTTACCAGCTTCCACATGCTGAACATCATTACCTTCAGGACTATATGACCCAATCCCTCCATGCCCATGCCCTGAACCAGCAGCAGCAGAATCCACAACACTTATCTTCAAAGCATCTCCATCTCCAGAATGACGAGGATGCACAACAATTGCATTTGGAGTTTGAGCCTTACCACCACCCTGCTTCTTTTTCCTGCCACACATAACAAACACAACACCCCCAGCACCAAGCAAAACAACAACCCCTACCACAACACCAGCAATAGTTCCAGCATTCCCTCTCTTCCCTCCAGAACCCCCTCCACTCTCTGGGCTGCCAGGCTGCCGCGGCGGATCCTTTCCGATATTCGGATTCCCGCTGGTGTTAACAACCACACCCTCACGAAACTTGGGGACCTTACCATACAAATTATTGTTCGAAACATCAACCTCCTTCAAAGCAGGCAGATTCACAAGCTCACCGGGTATAGTCCCAGTGAGATTGTTCCCATTAAGAAGCAACTTCCTCAAAGAAGTAAGGTTCGCGAAAGAAGGAGAAATGCTCCCAGAGAAGCCCATATTCTGTAATATGATATCCACAACATTACCATTCTCACAAAAAATCCCAAGCCACTTACTGTTACACGGATCATTACCCTTCCAACCGTCAGCAAGCTTTGCAGGGTAACCCAAGGGCTTAGCAACGGACAGCAAAGTGTCCACAACAGGACTACACTTCTCACCAGCCACATTCGTGCAATACCGATTAGACCCTTCAATGTCATCGACCCTCACGCCGTCCTTGAACTTCGGAACCGGACCCTGGAGTAAATTATTGGTCAAGTTAACCACCTGAAGCGAAGGAAGATCAACGAGAGACTGTGGAACCACGCCGGTTAACCTGTTATCCCTGAAACCAACGTCGTAGAGCTGATCATGGTTCGACAAGTCAGGTATAGGACCGGTGAAAGAATTCCCCTGTATCCAAACCTGCCTCAGCGAGTTCATGTTCTGCAAGACGTCGATCGTGCCGTTGAGGAGGTTTCCGTTCACCCAAAGCACGTCCATTTCACTCCCTGCGAAGCTGTCGGGCAATCCACCCACGAAACCGTTGAAGGACAAGGCCAGATTACTGATGCCAGAGAGGGTGTCTTTGCCGAAGAAACTGGGGATCGGGCCGACGAAGCTGGCGTTGATGGCGGAGAAATTGCGGAGCGTGAGGCAGTCCTTGAGGGACTCCGGGACGTTCCAGGAAGGGAAAGGGTTGTATCCGATGCTGACGGCTTGCAGGTTCGACATGCCGGAGAAGAAGTTCTCCGGGAATGAGGTGAACTGGTTGTTGCTGATGAAGAGGCTCTGGAGGGACTTTGGCATGAGAGGGAAGGGTCCCGTGAGTGCGTTCTCCCTGCAGTCGAAGTAGTTGAGCTGCGAGAGCTGAGCCAGTTCTTTCGGTAAGGTGCCTTCCAGGTTCAGGTTCGCGAGTTGGATCGACGTGACTTGGCCTGCACTGCACCTTACACCCTCCCATTGGCACATGTCGGAGCCCGACCAGTTCAGGCTCTTCCCCGACGGGTTTATCGCCTTGCTCAGAGCGCGCATCACCGCCGCGTCGTCGCACACGGCGGAGAGAACCAGCAGCGAGAACGACAGAGCGAAACCGAAACTGAAAGCGGGACGAGATTTTGCCATTGTCGCGAGAAAATGGAGTTTGGAGGAAGAAGAAAGAGATGGTAACGGAGAGATTCTGTTTTAGCTTTCGCTTGGAAGGAAGGAGTGACTAGTGATCAGTGGCGTAGCATTTGCCTTGATAAGGATTCGGGCCTCGAAAAGGAAAGGAGGAAAAGGGGGAATATTTTTTAAAGAGGGAATATATGCGCGTGATGGAATTCGCTTTTCTGGAAACAACTGGAATATGACGCGGCGTTGATAGAGGGAGATTTGGAAAAGAACGAGAGAGTGCAAGGAGACTGGGAGCGAAAACTGAACAACGTTGTTTTTGGGTTTTGGGAGGAGACAAGGTCGTTTCGGGTTTTAACATGGGTGTGGGGCCCCATTCGTTTGGATCTACGGCTGAGAATGCATCATGGCGGAGCTGTGAAGGCGCTATTAGGGCATAACGTAACGGATCGCACCTTCAGCGGGTGAATGTTTTTCTAGTCATATTTTAGATATTATTTTAGGGGGATTGTTTTATGAATGAATAATTGAAAATTTTACTTGAGGAGTGCTGCTATATCTTTTTAATAGTCAATTTGAAAATATCTTGATTTAAGATCTCACTCATAATTATAAAAGGGGTTTTTCCTCATATTCATGTAAAATTTAAGAGTATCGATATATTTTATTAATAATTATTTATGATTAAAAATAAATTATATGTTCCATTATTTTAAGTGATTAAGGTCTATGAAATCAATTATTAAATTATAGTAGTTGGAGATAAAAGAATATCATTACCATGTGGATACCAAAGGAGAATTCTTATATAAACATACATCATTTTGGTTTTAGTAGTTACTTTTATTCTCTTTTTCCTTTTTTATCCCTACTCTTAGTTTGCACTATTAAATGGGAATATTTATAAGGACCAAAGAAATTTTTTTAAGATATTTATAAGGATAGCAAACAAAATTATCAATATTCGTAAGGAATAAATGCATCTCTTAAACAACTTGTAGTGACCTAAATTTAGAACATATGGACCAAAAATATACTATTATGAAAAAGAAGGACTACAAAATTTAAATAATAGATTGATTAAAATCAAATTCACTTATATTTATAGGAATACAAAATATCTAAACCTAAATTATAATTTACTCAATATCTAAAAGTTATTTTTTTATGTAAAAGAAAAGGTTTCTTTAATAAAAAAATGTTACAAATCGATATATATATATATATATATATATATATATATATATATATATATATATATATATATATATATATATATATATATATATATATATATATTATTTATTTATTTATTTATTTATATATTACATTATTTTGAATAAGAAATAAATGTCTTCTTCATACTCTAAACTAACAACTGCAATGTGGCACTACTTCTTATCCGAAAACTATCAATATATAAATATCTTTCACATTGGAGATTATTATAACAAGTGTTGCAGCTTGAAAAAGGTACCAAATCTCTTTTCAACATAGATATGAATACTCCTACATTTATAAGACAATAAAAAGGAAAAATAATAAAAACACCAAAAAAATATAACAAAACAAAACACGAAACATGAAAAAAAAAATGGTGGGGCTGCCACCAAAAAATAAAGATGGCAGCCCCCTCAATATTATTCAATAATTCTTATTTTTCTAAAAGTTATTTTATATATATAAAAGTAGAATTTGCAGTTCAGAAAATTTTCAAACACTCCAAGAGAATTTAAAATTTTTCGATGGATGCATATAGTAAATGATGTAATAAGATATTCATAAATAAATTCATTAAAATAGCAATTAAATCCTTTTTTAATACATTTTTTTGTGTGGATTTAAACAGAAAAATTTGTCTCAATTTAAAGTTAAATTATATCTCTAAATTCATCTAATAAGTATAAAAACAAGTGAAAACTCATTTTAATCCATGACTTTGTACCCGTGAGTCATTTAGTCTCTAACTTTTAAAATGAGTTAAATCAGTCATTGATATTACAAAATGTGAGTCAAGATTCCTCGGCCCACTTTCTTTTAATATTCTATAAATTAAATGATAATATGTAACATTAAGTCACACATTAACAAACCGTGTGTCATTCTAGAGTAAAATGAAGTTTGAAATGACTTATTTTGTTGTTGAAATTACAAAAATGAGTAATTTAAATCTTTATTTCAATTTATAAAATGACTCATTTTTTGCAACTTCAAACACAAAGAATGAACCATTTAAGTCTCAATTACACATTCAATGGCATATCACACTGTATATCATCATTTAAGTGACGAAATATTAAATAAAAGTGGATCAAGGGGTTAACATGATTAGGACCAATTTGACTCATTTAAAATTTGAGGACTAAAAATGACTCAAACGTGCAAAGTGAGGGATTAAAGTGAGGTTTCATTCATATATAAAAGCTAGTATAAAAATACTTATACATCATCCACCAATAAAAAAAAAATTAATAATTGAATCTTAATCATATAAATAAAAAAGCACACGAGAATGTGTTGAATCGTGATTCACTTTTTCTTTCTTTTCTTTTTCTGAAAATGCTCAAACAAAGACTATCAAATATCAAACTTGAAGTGCAGTAGAAATAGCATTACAAACCTCAAAAAGTGACTTTTTAAATTATGGCAAGATAACAAAAACAAATATAAGCATGAAATCAGAAAACACAATCTAATAGGCACAAATTAGTAAACTAAAAAGGAGTTTAGAGAGAAGTAGGAATTTTTTTTAAGGAGGGAATAAATGCGTGCGATGGAATTCGCTTTTCTGGAAACAACTGGAATATGACGCGGCGTTGATAGAGGGAGATTTGGAAAAGAACGAGAGAGTGCAAGAAGAAGACTAGGAGCTAAAACTGAACAACGTTGTTTTGGGGTTTGGGGAGTAGACAAGGTCGTTTCGGGTTTTAACATGGGTGTGGGGCCCCATTCGTTTGCATCTACGGCTGAGAATGCATCATGGCGGAGCTGTGAAGGCGCTATTAGGGCATAACGTAACGGATCGCACCTTCAGCGGGTGAATGTTTTTCTAGTAATATTTTAGATATTATTTTAGGGGGATTATTTTATGAATGAATAATTGAAAATTTTCCTTGAGGAGTGCTGCTATATCCTTTTAATAGTCAATTTGAAAATATCTTGATTTAAGATCTCACTCATAATTATAAAAGGGATTTTTCCTAATATTCATATAAAATTTAAGAATACTGATACTTTTTATTAGTAGTTATTTGTAATTAAAAATGAATTATGTGTTCCATTAACTTAAGTGATGAAGACCTATGAAATTGATTATTAAATTACAATAGTTGGAGATAAAAGAATATCATTACCATGTGGGTAGCAAAGGAGAATTCTTATATAAACATACGTCATTTTGGTTTTAGTAGTTACTTTTATTCTCTTATATATATATATATATATATATATGTAATTTTTTATCCCTCCTCTTAGTTTGCACTATTAAATGGGAATATTTATAAGGACCAAAGAAAAACCTTTAAGACATTTATAAGGGCAGCAAACAAAATTATCGATATTCATAAGGAATAAATGCACGTCTTAAACCACTTGTAGTGACCTAAATTTAGAACATATGGACCAAAAATATAATATTATGAAAAAGAAGGAAAAAATTTAAATAATATATTAATTAAAATCAAATTCACTTATATTTATAGGAATACAAAATATTTAAACCTTAATTATAATTTACTCAATATCTAAAAGATTTTTTATGTAAAAGAAAAGGTTTCATTAATAAAAAGGTCCCACAGCACTTACAAATTGATATATATATATATATATATATATATATATATATATATATATATTACATTATTTAATAAAAAACAAATGTCTTTTTCACACTCTGGACTAACAACTGCAATGTGGCACTACTTCTTATCCAAAGACTATCAATATATAAGTATCTTTCATATTGGAGATCATTACAACAAGTGCTGCAGCTTGAAAAAGATACCAAATCTCTTTTCGACATAGATATGAATACTCCTATATTTATAAGACAATAAAAAGGAAAAATAATAAAAACACCAAAAAAAATAACAAAACAAAACATAAAACACGAAAAAATTAGAAAATGGTGGGGTTGCCACCAAAAAATAAAGATGGCAGCCCCGTTAATATTATTCAAGAATTCTTATTTTTTTTAAAGTTATTTTATATATATAAAAATGGAATTTGCAGTTAGGAAAATTTTCAAACACTCCAAGAGAATTTAAAATTTTTCGGTGGATGAACATAGTAAATACTGTAATAAGATATTCTTAATACATTTTTTTTTTGGATTTAAACAGAAAAGTTTGTCTCAATTTAAAGTTAAATTAAAAATTTATCTAATAAGTATAAAAATAAGTTAAAACTCATTTTAATCCATGATTTTGTACTCGTGAGTCATTTAGTCTCTAACTTTTAAAATGAGTTAAATCAGTAATTGACATTACAAAACATGAGTCAAGACTCCTCGGCCCCACTTTCATTTAACATTCTATTAATAAAATGATAATATGTAATATTAAGTCACACATAAACAAACCGTTTGTCATTCTAGAGTGAAATGAAGTTTGAAATAACTCATTTTGTTATTAAAATTACAAGAATGAGTAATTTAAATCTCTATTCCAATTTATAAAATGACTCATTTTGTGCAATTTCATAAACAAAGAATGAGTCATTTAAGTCTCAATTACATGTTCAATGGCATATCACATTATATATCATCATTTAAGTGACGAAATTTTAAATAAAGGTGGATTGAAGGACTAACATGATTAGGACCAATTTGAGTCATTTAAAATTCAAGGACTAAAAATTGACTCAAACATGCAAAGTGAAGGACTAAAGTGAGGTCTCATTCATATACAAAAGCTAGTGTAAAAATACTTATACATTGCCCACCAATAAAAAAAAAAAATGATAATTGAATCTTAATCATGTAGGTAGAAAATTGCACAAGACGGGGGTTGAATCGTGCTTTGCTTTTTCTTTTTTTTCTTTTTCTGAAAATGCTCAAACAAAGACTCTCAAATATCAAACTTGAAATGTAGCAAAAACAACGTTAGAGACCTTAGAAAGTGACTTTTTGAACTGTGGCAAGATAATAAACACGTTTACAAGCAAGAAATCAGAAAACACAATCTAATAGGCACAAATTAGTAAACTAAAATGGTGTTTAGAGAGAAGAAGATAGTGCACAGACGTTTTTATACTGGTTTGTCCAATCTGCCTACATCCAGTTTTCAACCATTGCTGAGTTCCACTAAAAAAACCTTTCTTAACCCGAGAAAATTATATAGTCGTTACAGCAGTAACCTTCCTAAGCTTTTACCAATGACTAGTAGCTCACTTTATTGTCACAATCAAGTAGTCTTTGACCAGCCTCTCCAAGGTAACTCAGTGACCAATAGTTCACTCATATTATCACAACCTAAGTAGCCTTTTATTAGCTTCTCCAACCTAACCCCGTGACCAGTAGATCACTTCTACTGTCACATTACAAGTAGTCTTTGTTTAGCCTCTCCAAACTAACTCACAACAATCATCAATAGATCAGGGTTACAAAGGTCTGTGTTCGAGTTTATCACTCAAATTAACCAACACTCAAGCTTTCGTAAGATATACAGTGACAGATGTGAAAAACTTGAATGACTTCTTTTTACGATTCTTCCTAGGAAAAATGTACGATCTACTAAGAATGTAGAAAGAAGACTTTTACAAACAAGACACTGATTATAAGAAGTAATGAACTTTACAAAGAATGAGGAATTCTTTCAGCGTTTCGGCACTAGTTTAGCTAAAAGTCTGTTCATTTTAAGTACAACATCTCCATTTATAAATGGTCTGTATTTATGACTATTGCCCTTGAGCTTTTGTCCAAGTGACACATGTTGATAATTTATTTGTGTCTTGGAAATTGAGTCTAGAGGAGTAGCTCATCATTTATCAGAGCTATTGCAGATGCCGTTGTGAAATAAAGGTTTCTGATATCACCTTCAGAAACTACTTTTTACTTTCTAAATAAGGTTTCTGAAATATTTCTTCTAGAAGCTAGAGTAGTTGAGTAAGTTGGTAGAAGAGATTTCACATCAGTCTATGACTGAGTTTAATTTTAAATTTGAATTTCAAATTTCTTTTCTTTTCCTGTAAAGTGCAATGTTTCACTGTGACTAGGTACTGAACCTGCAAAAGACAGCGCTGGCACAGCTTAGCTACTCTTCTAGAGTACAGTTCCTAGGACGCAAAAAGAAGATTTACGCATATCAAGAGGACACGGCTACAATATTTACACCAATAAAATGAACACCCCTAGCTCCAAGTTAAGAAAAACAGCCCAAGGATTAAAGGGTTGTATGACAAAGTGTTACAACACAACTCGTTGCAGAAGAAGATAGCCATATCTTGTAGCCCAGGTTGATCCATGATCCAATCCCCATCATTATTTTACAAGGCTTTAATATGATTACTCTTATGACAAACAACCATTGTCCCATGAAAATATCTACCAATTAGTAAGATAAATGTAGCTTCACGCTTATTTTTCATATTTACTGAGATGAGACATTGGCATTAAATAATAATGTTTTAGGATCTTCGTGCTATTTTTGTAAAAAAAAATAAAAATCATTTTTCGTGCCACCAAATATTTTCTATATTTTGGGTAATACTCCCCAAAACCTGATTTAAAATTGTTGCTCCTTAAGCCAACCTTCAGTATCAATGAAACTAATACTTGTCATTTTGTTAATTGTTGCTAAATCCAACTTCTTAGTCCAACTCACTCGCAATGATGTGTTAGAACCGGGCCCAAAATTGCCATACTCTGCAAAAGTTATGCGATCCCTGAAAATATATTGACATAATCAACAAATCAAACCAATGTAGAAGGCAAACTAAAATAAATCGAGAAGGAAAGAAAATGAATGAATTGACAAAAATGTTGGCATCCTTGCACATCTTGACGGATTAAAATTGTTTTAAATTATTATCATATGCATTTTGATTTCAAGTTTTGGAAAGGTAGAAGATGTTTTTCCTTTATGTTTTCTTTGGTATTGGTTAAGTAATTTATTTTTATTAGCAATACTAATTAACTCTCATAAATAATCATTTTTTGAAAGAACAGCCCAAAGGAATTGCAAAAAAATATTGTGCTAGACGCAACTACATGGCAAATGTGCGCCAAATTAAAATCATGCATGGTTAAAAATTTTCCTAAAATATTTTGCCACCTAGCTAGTTTTGGTAGGATACATCGCCTTTCAAGAAGAAACTCAAATTGAAAAATAAACAATACAATAAAAAAAAGAATCAATTAATGGTAAATTATCAATATAATTTTTTTTTGTAGCATCATCTAATAATGTATGTAGTATCTACAAAAATGTTTAATTTTCATATAGAGTAAAAATATTCCTTTATTGCAATAATATTATCTAAAAAATCACAAAAAATTGTATAAAAATTCTTAATTATAAGAATTAAACTCATAAAGTATAATAAATTAAATACATTTCATACGATCTAGATGCTTAGCTTATTCTATGATTAAAAAAATTATTTTATTAAAATAAGTACTATTTTATATTTTGATACGTTTACATAAATTTTTCTTTTTATAGAAAAAGGACATTTTCCAAGCAAGAGAGAATTTAGAAGTCATATTTTTGTTTTTCAAAAAATGAACATTTTTGTAAAATAAAAAATATGTTTGAGAATGAAAAACATCCTTTACTTGTATATCCAAACAAGAGAGAGCATTAAATAATGCACATATATATTATAATATATCTAAAAGTCGAGATAATTGGAGTTTGAATAGGATCTTACTCATGTCCAAAGAATTTCCATGGATCCCAGCCACTAGGTAGTATAATGTTGGACATGCTTGTATTGTAGAAAAGAACTTTGGCGTAACCTCTCCATGGCCTTCCCAAGTAAGTTTTCCCATTTCCAAAGACATTGCAATTCTTGAACACAAACCCATTTCCATCGTCTTGATTTGTTCTCCCTTGTGCTGTGATGAAACCATGAATGCCAAGATCTAGGGACGTCCCAATAACAGATATGGAACATCTCTATGAAAAAAAAAATAGATAAATAAGAATAATTCTGAGTTGCATGAAAATTTTTCCTGAATTTTGCACATGATTGGTCAAAATCTTTGCAACTCTAAAATTTTACCTTTACGTGCCATGATTTTCACTCATTTTCCTTTTTTTTTTTACACTTTTTTTTTTGTTTCTCATGGTTATCTTTGCATTCAAGTCCGAGCATTTGATATTCTATTGTCATGTACATAAAACAATTGTTGCAAAGCCGCCCTAAATGATTTGCCCAAAAATATTACTCTATAATTAGCATGCATGTAACAAGTTCTAAGGGGAAACATTTTTGGTGTTATTGAAGGCACCTATTAGGGTTTTGTTATACAATTTGTGGAGTGATATTTTAGCTTTATGCAATGGGAAAGCACACAACTAACTAAGAGAAATTGTTACATGCATCTAAAGAGCTACATGGATATGTTTCATATCCACATGATGCTCCAATTGCAATTAAAATTTCTCCCTAACAACCATTTAAAGCTTAAATGACACTCTATAGATTATCAGAGCACAATCTTAGTTGGCACTTCACCAGCACTTAAGGAATTTCTTGAGTTCTAAGTGATTTGGTGAAAATCATGGGTGATTAGAAAATATAAGATGTGTTTATCATAATTTGATACATAATTTTAGCAACTACTATGAAACAATAGAGGAATTGGAAAATAAGATAATTGTAGAATTGGAGAGAGAATAGAAGAATGAGATGGAACTTCAAAGGGACAGAGACTTAAAAGGGAGAAACTCAAATCACAATTCACCATATGTATACTATTTTGTTTTTTTCTTTTATTAATTAACAATGAGGAAAAATCGCAAACTATATGTCTATTACTACTATTACTATTCCTAATACTCCTATTCATACTATCTTCTTCTTTAACTAAGTCTAACTATTCTACTAACTGAGCTATTTTGGCCTCCATTATACATGTTACATTTTCCTCTCCTTCAAAACAATTTTCCTTCAAGGTTACTGGAAAAAGAGGAAAAAAAAAAAAGAACACTTTAAATCTTACTTGCAATAACTTCTAATTACATCTTCTTTTTTTTAAGAAACAATTAATCATAAAGGCAATTATTCCTATTCTATTGCACAAAAATAAATTGCCAGGGCCCCATTGTCTAATTGGCTTAACAAAGACTAGATTTTGGATTCTTATCATCACAAGGCAGTTTTCATGGCTCATTAGCTTGAAAGATACTGGTAGAGACATTATAGAATTGGTCTTGACCTATTAGGAGAAACCAAAATGCTACGAATGAGAATTTATGCCCGACCTAGGTGACATGTGTGAATGTGAAGTATTAGGAGTGCAGTCATAATTTAAACAAACAAAAAAAGGAGGACCCCACCAACAAATTTGTAAATCACCGCTTTCCACATATATTGGGCATTGCACTTCGGTCATAGGACTCGGGCTGTGTAGCATTACTTAAGGAGAAAACCCCTCACTTTAGGCTTGTCAACTCTGTAATTGCCCAATTGGGCTTGGCCCAAAAACACAATCTCGAGCTCTAGGAGATGAGGTGCCCGTGACCTAGGTGCCTCCTTCACATTCTGGAACCTTCTTCCCTCGAATACTATAGGCAGTTCTCCAAGTCACTCTGCCACCATTGCTTGGGAGAGAATCTCGATAGCCACCCTCTATGGTCGTTCTTGGTGAGCCACCTTCCATTGTGGTTGTGCAGCCGCCATCAACTTCCCATGTGGATTATCAATGCAACGCTTCTTTCTCCTATGAAAGTCACTTGCACAGCACCATCCTTGCCGTCACTACAATGCTTCAGTTGGGCTTTTCTACCACTATAAATCTATGGCCGATCACTGTTAGAACAACACCTCCACCTCAGTTTGTTGTAGGGGTGCTCATGGTTTGGTTGTTAGCGAGTTCTTACAAGGAGAGGTTAAGTTTCTGACCCTGTGGTCACCGAATCTCGGACATTCAAAATTTAATCTAACAGAATTAACAATAATATTTATATTTTAATATTAATAAAAGTAATTTTATAAATGAAGTACCTATTCTATCCTTCCCAATAGTTTGCCCCTCACACCCTGCCACTCTCTCTTCCTTCCTATGGTTTCACCGTCAATGGCCCATTGCTCATTTCACTACTATCCTACCCATGTAACAACACCATCCTTGTTCACTTTCCATGATTGTGCTGCTGTTTGGTTGGGGAAAACTCAATGAGCAACTCTTCAAGAAATTTCAGTATTTATCATCTAACAAGCATTTATATCCTTGATTTATAAGGATATGGTTATGCGATTGGGGAGTAGAGGCCATGCGAGATTGTGAGATTGGTCTTTGGTCTTTGGTTTTGGTTGTGGAGCCTCCATTATTTTTACTCTCTGAAATTCCTACCCACTTTTATATGACTTTCAAATAAAATCAAACGAAAGATTTTTATATGATTTTAATCAAATACAACATTGTTGACAAGAATAAAATGTCAGTTGAGGGTTATACAATAGATAATGTGAATGACTATGGGTGGTAGTAATAGGATGTTTGGAAACTCCTAGAATTCAATTTCATCAAGGAATTGAATTGAATTTTATTGTTTGGAATCAATTTAAGTGAAGAAATTAAATTCCCATGGGAATTGAAATCCAACAAAACTAAAGAATTGAAATCAGACCCAAAGGGGTGCGATTTAGTATGGGAATTGAATTTTAACAAATGAAAATACCAAAATAACCTTACTTAAATATAATGTTTTCTTCTTAACCTATTAATGAAGGATAAAATAGTAAAAATAATTAAATTAATTTATTTTTAAATCCATTCCAAACGAAGGAATTGAATTCAATTCTTTAATTTATTAGTTCATTCCAAACATAAGAATATAATTCAATTCAATTTTATCTCATTAAAGATTTCCAAACGCCCGGTAAAAGATTTTGGCTTTTGTGTGATTGGGAAATGGGACTAGTAGGTATTTGATTAAAAAAAACAAAAAAAAAAAGAAAAAGAAAAAAGGAGAGTAAAGGAAGAAAGTGAATGTGCTAAAATGGAGAGTAAAGGAACAGAGAAAAAGAGAGACGACAAATGGGGAGAGAAAAGGTAGAAGACAAGGATTAAAAATAATTTTGATATTCTCTTAATTCCAGTAGTGCCCATGACTGCATGTTCATAAACTCACTAATCCTTATCTAAGAACTTGCTTTGGTTATTAGGTCAAACTGAACTTAAATTAAACCAAACTGGATTTTGAGTTTGAAGAACTGAACCAAACCCGTTTGCAAACACTCAGATAAGTTCAATTAGTACTTCAAGTTCTAAGCCTTCATGCAAGCTTCAACATAAAATAGCTCCACCGCCCAACCTTTTGCTCCGTGAACACCAACAACTTCTCTTTCATCTTGAACCTCTTCTTAGTCATTCCTTCATCATCACCATCACCACTATTGTTAGGGTTTGACATGTCCTCCTCCTCCCTGCTGAGTCCCCACCAGAAAATGCTGCCATCGGTGCTACGCCATCAAAGGAGTAGTGAAGTGGTGAAGGTAGCCGATAGTCGGTGCCGGTGGCGGGTACAGGCAGCACAGATCATGGGAAACAGTGTTCTACAACAATAAGTGCAAAATACGGCATCGTTGAACAGCCATTGAAGTAAGCCCAACAGTTCTCACACTAGGGGAGGAGTTTGGCGTCGGATCTAGATGCCAGTGCCTAGATGTTCACGTTGGCAGCAATGGCAAACGACGTCACATCCTTCCCCCACAACAGCTCCTATACTCACGACTTCCTACTAAAGAAAGAAAGCGAAGCCATTAAAGTATACCTAATAGTTCTTGCACTAGTGGAAGAGTTCGTTGTTGGATGTACAACCTAAAGCCTAGCCATTCTCGTTGGTAGCGAACGGCATCACGTCCTTCCCCACAACAACTCCAACACTCACAGCTTCTCAATAGGGATGACAATGAGGAACCGTAGTCGTGAATATCCATGGGGATCCCTATCTTTGGATCTCTAATTTTGGTGATTTTTCCCCACTGGGAAAATGGGGACGGGGATGGGGACTATTCCCCGCCCCATGGATCCCCAAACCGAACCAAATGACATATTAATTCCTTAGATGATAGTATATAATAATATATGTCAAGGAGGCTATTTCAATCTTTTCAAATCTATTTAATTTTATTACTATATATATTTTTTTAATAGGAAATAAAGATAGCTTTCCTATGACCTTACCTAACATTACTTGCACTGCACAACACACCACCACTTTTAGCCTAACTCCTATTCCTTCTCTGTAAGTTATCCCAAAACACAATAGTTGCAACCTACCTTTAATCTTCTTCTCTCTGTCCTAGCTAGACCGCACAGACACATCATATCCACTTATCAGTGACCATGAGCTTACATGGTGCCGTTGGGAGACCATCTTCCCAACCACCATATCCCTCTTTTTCCGATGTTAGATCGTCAACATGCCTTAGTTGTTGCTCCCTCTGATTTCTTCTAAAAAACATATATGAATCTGCTATGGTTGTTATTGGCTTGCTATTTCATTATGGTTTCTCTTCCATTTGTCTTGAATAGAGCTTTTATGGTTGTTGTTAATGTCACCTTGTTTTATTTTTTGAATCACTCGAAGAGTGCGCACAACATTCGGGGTCTCTGTGGATCTCTGATAGGAGGATCGAGGTTGGGGATGGCTTGAAATTTCTCCCTGCCATGGAGATCGGGGGATAAGGACAGGGAACAAGTTGAATCCTCGAGGCAGGGATCGGTAGAGTAGTCCCTGCTGTTGCCTTGCCCCATTGCCATCTCTACTTTTCACCAACATAGAAAGAGAAGAGAACAAGTTTAAGATTTCAAACCAATTCAAAAGTCCAGTTATTTTAGCATGGTCCAGTTTGGTTATAAATCCGGTTAGTTTTAAATTATTTAAAAAAATCAATTTTTTTGGTTTGATATTGATAAACTAGTTAATTTAAATAGCCTTTGTTGTTGCAACGGTAGAGTGAACTATGACTCGTGACTTTGATGCTTCCTAGCCACCAGTCTCATTCATCTCGCTGACAGAGTTGACGGTAAACCTTTGCAGGATGTTTGGAAACTTTTAATAAAATAGAATTGAATTTAATTCTTATGTTTGAAATAAGTCAGTAAATTAAATAATTCAATTCAATTCCTTAATTTATAATAGGTCTAAAAATAAATTAATTTTATTATTTTTACTATTTTATCATTCATTAATTGGTTCGGAACAAAATATTATATTCAAATAAGGTTATTTTGATATTTTCATTTGTTGAAATTTAATTCTCAAGCAAAATAAAACCCATTTGGTCTAATTTCAATTCTATGATTTTGATGGATTTCATTTTTTTTGAGATTTTATTTCCTTAAATTATGTTGCTTGAAAGAATTCAATTCCTTCATAGAATTAAATTCCAGGGTTTTCTAAACACCCTATTGATGATTGTTAATCCGATCAACTATGCCGCAATCGTAAAAAATTTTCTTAAATAAAACTATGTTTAATCCACCGGAGATGTCCGGGGCATATTCAAAATAATTACCAATATCTTAATAACATATATAATTGAGAATTGTGGAATATGAATATTCTAATTGATTGGTTATGATGGATATTTAATTAATTACGGTTTCGCTTCCATTGCCTTTCCATGATCAAGCCATATTTGGATGGCTATAATTGTTCATAGAAATAATCTTATGAAAACCAGCAGTTTCATTACCTCATATAAGGACTGGCCAGCGCCAAAGATAAAATCAACGGCACCTTGGATGGTACAAAGCTTGTAGTAATGTTTTCCTTGATCATCCCACAACGTATCTTGCACACCAAAGAAGCCAACTCTATAAAAGGAACACTTGTCGCCGCTTACCATCGCAGCTACTGCAGGCACAATGGGTTTACTATTCATTGGACTATTGTATGAATTCTGTACCAATATAAAAATAAATTCAGAAATTATGCACCAACATTAGGTTGATTTATTAACCACTACCCAAACAAAGGAATACACAAATTAAGATTGTGGGTTTTTTTTGTTCGGTAAATATATAGTGGGATTTTTTTCTTTCATAAATAGATAGTGGGATTTGTAGCTAGGCATGAAATATGCTACTAGCTTGTTTGCATGTGCTTTTTTTATTAAAAAAATATTTTGTTAATAAAAAAGAATCTTTTTATTTTTCAGTATGTTTAGGTAGTTCTTTTAAATAAAAGTAGAATCATTGAGAAAAGCAAAAATTGATCTTTATTTTAAAGTTAGATTTTCATTTTCTGAAAAAATATTTTTTAATATTACATCCAAACATAAATCAATTTTTACTTTTTCAAAATATCTTGAATAAAAAGATCAATTTAAAAAAGATCTTTTTAGAAAAGCATATCCAAACGAGCTCTAAATGGTTAAAAAAAATTCTCAATTATGCTTTAAGTTTCTATGTGATCTTTTTTAAAAGTGAAATATCTTCTCTATTTTTTCTAAGTATATATCCTGTCTCTTAGTCAAAGGTTTGACTTGTATAGAGTGAAGAGAGAGATAAAGTCAAAAAGTGAAAAATTAATCATTCTTTAATCATTTACTTAAAATAAAGAGATTTATGTATAGTAATTCCTCTAAAAGTAATTATGATATAAGCAAAAAAAATCCCACTTTTTTCATAATCAATTCTAGAGGTAAAAATTGATTCTAGTGAAGAGAAACTAAACATCATAAAAACTAGCCAAAATTAATTCTAGACTCCTAGAATCAATTCTCATGGTCCTAAAAGCAAAATCAACAAGTTCTCAGTGTGACTCACACATAGCTAACTAAAGTTATTTATTTAAACAAAAATATTATTCAAGCACCTAAAAATAGGTGTTTATATTAAAATAGCAATGCTCTAATTTAAAAGAATAATAATGGAAAGTCTCATACTTGTTGAATGCTGATCACTCTACATAATTTTAACGAGTGGAATATAATTAAAAGAAAATTTTGAAATTTGTTAACTTATGTGAATGAAAAAATAATATAATTTGTATTAAAAATATTTTAATATTTTTTAATATGCTAGAGTAAATTTTTTAAATAAAAACAGAAGCACTAAAAAATATTTAAAAAAATGAATCCTTGAAAGTCATAAATTTTATATTTTAGAAAAAGATTTTTTCGTAACACAAAAATATGTTTAACAATACAGAAAGATGTTTTAATATTATATTTAAGCATTTAATCAAATATATATTTAAACATAAATTAATTGTATTATATAAAATACCAATTTTTAACTTTAAATGATCTTTTGAAATAAGTTATTCAAAAAGTGTTTCTTAAAACTTCATCCAATTGAATCCCAAAACTTTTATTAGACGAAAAAATTGTTTCATTGTTTAACGGAACCAATTAGAATTTTTGGGCTAATAAACAGCATATATTCAAAGGTCGCAATAAGTTACCAAGACATTAAATTCGATCTCGAAAAACTTCCCCACACATTATTGAAGGCCTAAATATTATCTATTCCTTGGTCAAATAATTCTTGCTCCTTGGTCCAAATTTTCAGTTCAGTTACACCAACACAATTTGGTAACGTAGAAAATGAATGTCAGAAACTAGAAAGGCACATAGGCATGCATGACCACAGCCCACTTGCATGCATTAGCACAAAATTAATCAGAAATATTAGTGAACCGTTTTCCTAAAGAGAATAAGCATCAACGAACGTGCATTGATGAATTTACAGGAAACTAAAACGCTCATGCATCTCCACTCCATTCAAATCCTAAATTTTTTCATGTTTAGAGTAATGAATAAAATCAACTTACATATTAAGGGTTTGTCTAATAATATTAAGGGGTTGTCTAATAAGTGCCCACTGGTTAAGATTCAAGGGGGAAAAAAATGCAAGTATTGCAAATAGAAAAAGAGAGATTTTCAAGTTTCTAAATGCATGGAACCCATTAGGAAGTATAGAAACTTACCACTTTTTGGATACTAAGTGCCCTTATCAGGAAAAGTTCAAATAATAATTAAAAAGAAAAAGCAAATCTTTCACCCAAAATGTGGAACATAGAGAAGGTATTACCATATGAAACAGCGAAGGGATCAGAACATTTCTCACCCTAAAGCTAATGAACTTGACGACAACATGGTCAGCCATGGTTGAGAACGTAGGGCTCTGTGAGGTTGTAGCATGGTCATCCCAGTCAACGAATGTTGTCTTCCTTCCCTCTCCTTTTAGTCTGATGTAAGGCTTGTCATCAGGAATCTTCAACTTCTCCCTGTAAATATGTAAACGCTCAAAAACAAATATTTGTGTCCTAACCAATAATATTTTGAAATTTGAGAGATGAAAAATATTATTAGTAGCATCTAATTGTTTATCAGATTTAAAATTAAAAAAACTGGTGAGAAAGCATTAACGCTACCAAAATTCGCTATGTATAATGCAAAATATTGCATTTTTTTTTTCCTTTAGTAAAACTAGTTAATGGAGGAGAATATATATAGTTTTACCTGTAGGTTCCAGCCTTCACATTGATGGAAACCCAAAACCTATTATTGGAGGGGACTGAATCAATGGCAGATTGTATGGTAGAGAAGTTTCCATGCCCTAATGGATCCACTGTAATTGTCCAGTAAGGGAGGAGTCTGTGCCCATTTCTTCGGTAAAACTGAGCATCTGCTAGTTCTACTCGTAAACCCACCAAGATAACGAGACGTGAAAGGAAACACCAAAGAAAAGACATGACGGACCAAAAGAAAAGGAGAAGCTTTTGATGTATTTAAAGATGCAAAAGGGTAATTGAAGACGAATTTTCATGTGTTTTAATGAGAAAGTTAGGAAAGTCAAAAGGTTTATTAGCAGAGAAGTAGTAGAGAACCAAGGAAGGTGTTATACAATCGTAGCATCCTTTGCGATTCTTAACAAAATCATACCGATTTAATTTTGTTTCCACAACTAGAGGAATGTAATATATTTCGTTTCAAAAAGTAATTTATGAATGTAGCCAAAAAGTAAAAGAGTTATTTATTTTGAGACAAAGGGAATATCAAACGTAAATTAAGAGAGGATTTTGTGTGTATATATACTCCCACAGACATGTTCTATTTCCATTTTTATCCAGATTTGCTGATATCGCAATGATCCTCAATTATCCCACTATGCTTAGTATGGAAGACATACTTCGATACTTTAAAATAATGTCAGAATCAATATTTTGCTTTTACAAATTGGTTGTTCCAAAAAGGAGGAAAGGAATTTGGTCATGTGTTTAATTATAGACCTCATTAGTATTAAGAGAATGGAATTTGGTTGGGTATTTAATACGAGACCTCATTAGATGTCCTTCAAAGTTCAAAGTATACTTATATATGTATGTGATATCCCAAATATGAAATTTATTAATATGTGAACTAGAACTACTACTACTACTACTATTATTATTATTATTACTATTTTATATATATATATATATATAAGAAATAGTTTGTGCAACACGTTGCTAAATAATTTTACAAGTAGCATATTTATATAAGGATTATTATTATTATTATTATATGATATTATATTATATTATAATATATATTTATGCACAACAGGTTGCACGTTGCTGTGCATCATCACATTATATATATATAACCTAAACGAAAACACGGGAATTTCGTTTCCGTTCCGCCTTCGTATTCTTTTTTTTTTTTTTTCTTTTTCCTATACTCCTAGTATATATTTGGCACATCATAACACTCTTAAGTAATTTTCTAAGAACCCTAGCCGTCAAGGAATTTTCCCTAGAGAGAAAAACTGGTTTCTCTCAATTTTCTCCAATCAATCTCTTCCGGTAAGTGATCTTCATGGAATTTAGTCAATTCTTTCTCTCTTTTATCTAGTCTGTGAGTTTGGGTATTGTTAGGCATGGTTTTCTCTCATCATTCTTCCTCCCTATCATCCCAAACTTAGTTTGGGCAAATAAATTAAATCGTTTATGTCTTCATTGTATTGTTTGGCAGTTACCGGTGCCATTCCTGCTCCCCAAGGTCAAGTTGTCAGTGAAAGTACACTCCCAGTTACCAACGGTGAGTGGGTTTAAGCTCATGGCCATACTTTTGGTCATTATTATTATTTTTCTAATATTATATAAATTATTTATGGAATTTTAGAATGATTTATGCCTAGAAATTATGCTTCTATGAATTATAGAAATTTTAGAAGATTATTATTTTGTATTTATCATGAAAGATTATTAATTTAGAAAGCTCATGGGACCATGCTTGCTGTGTGTATGATTAGATATATTTTTTTATCCGTCAGAAAATTTTATGAACTCATGTATTGTATGAACAGTGCATTTTGTTGCTATTATTTTTAGCCAATAGTTAGTGAGAAACAGATCAGTGAGTTAACGGCTGTAGGATTGATCGTTAACCTTGGTACCAAGTGGTCCATTAGAGGACTAGCTCGCCCACAGTAAGGAACCTAGTGAAGTGTCCATTTATGGGACCTAGTTAGGTGCCCATCAGATTAGCCATTGGCTCAGATTTAGCTATCAAGCTCAGATTATATTTATGTTTCTCTACTAGTTGTTGCCATGAACTTAGTTAAATTATTGTTTTCATTATTATTATATGTAATTATATATAAAATGCTTTACACAGTTGCATGTATATATATATTATGTATTCTTGATGTTGTCCCATGTGGGTTGTGAGTGGAGGCTCACTCACTGAGTTTTGATGAACTCACCCCTCTCTTTTCCTCCCTACTGATTCAGAGTTCTGGTTGCACCACAAGATCTTCCCAAGAGTCAACTTCTTTTGGTGAGCTTCGCTTCGGAGTGGGGCTTATTATAAGTTATGTTAGTTTAGTAGTGCTCCAGTAGTTGTGTAGGCAGGATCCCGGACATGCATAATATGAATTTATTTATTTTATAGATATCAGCTATTTTATTAATTATGTTTGATTTCGGCCCAGATTATAGATTTTATGCAGTTTTAAATTTAGGATTTATATTTGGAGATATTATCAGGTTTATGGAGTTTGATTAAATTGGAAATATTATAAATATATTTTGATTTATTTATGCATAATAGTTAGTTATATTACTAGAGGCTTCCGTGAGGACTCAATACCTCACGTGCCGGTCACGTTCCCTAGACGGGTCGTGACAATGTATTTGTTGTTTATTATGCTATATATATATATGAGAAGATATCCGTTTACCCTAGCAGTAATTCTTGATATACTTATTTCAATAAATAATTTATTGTAGACATTAAATTTAATCAATCCAACCGTTGAATCATGCAATATTATCTTGATGATAAAGCATATCTAATTTCAGAAAAATTGGTAATTAATGGATATCTTATCTAACACTCAATATTTAAATGTATTTTAAAAAATTATATTGTATGTCTAAATAAAAAAAATGATCAAGTATCAAACTATTTTGAAATTTTATGTACTTGATTTATATAGTGGTAACTTACAATTCAATAGTTGGATTAATGAAATTTTATGTTTATCAAAAGTTATTCAATGGACTAATAAATATACAGAAATTTACTCCGAGAGTAAACAAATCCTTCCTTATATATATATATTTATTATCAAAGTCCTCTTTTTCTCTACTAGTTTACTGTTTTATAGTTTTTATATTATTATTTATGTAATTTTATTAGTTGTCCCATGTGGAGGTTACAAGTGAGAATCTACTCACTGAGTTTTATATAAAACTCATCATTCTTTTTTCCACTCCTTACTGATACAGTTGCTGCTTTCAATCACTCTCAGCCTCGTCCTCAATAACACTAGTGCTTCAATTTGGATGAGCTTTACTTTACAATGAAGTATTTTGGGTTACATACGTGGAGTGCTCCAATGATTTTGTGATAGCTCTGAACCATGCATAAACTTTATTTTGATACCATGAGTTGAATTTGGATATGTAATGAAGTGTATATGGTTTTCTTAGTTTTGTATATAGAACTTAGTTATATTTTATTTTATGATTATGGAGTTTAAATTTGGTTTATGAAATGCAATTATGTGCTGATTATGCTTTGAGAAAATGAGTTTGATTATGTTTTGAAAAAGGAAATTACATTTAATTATGCATTTAGCATGACTTGGTGGCCATAAGGCTTACACAGGTATGAGATTTCCAACGTACTAGTCACAATCTAAGTTGGGTCATGACACCGATGATGGGTGCATTTGACTTGTGATTGGCGACCAAATCCTCAGTAAGCCCAGGCTCCATCCTCATATCTTTGACTCCATCTAGAAACTTGTAAGGACTATACACTAAAGTCAAAATATGTTCCACTCAATGTATCTAGAATGGATATGTTACATGGTTTTTGGTCTAGTGTCCCCTTATATAGATTGTTTTGTTATCAGGTTATCTAATATGATTGTGATAACTGAATATCTTATCTCAGATATCCATCCTAGGTATAACATCTTTCTTTCTATTTTAATAGATTCCTCTTTGCTTGTCTAATTTAAACTCTTTTCAGTAAGCTACGGCACCTGCTATTTTATTCAGACTTTGTTGAGCCAAGCCATGAGGGTGGCATGGCCACTCAACCCAAAGCCCCCCAAGAGGTGTATGACTTCGAGCTACAGGTCGCCTAACAAATAGCTCGGTATAGACAACTATACAACTTTAGTAATATGTTCAGAACATGGATGCAATTGTAGCATATAGAAGAAACTCATGAATACGTAGAGTCTTTTATCTATCTAAAACATCATAGAACATCATACTCCATGGCTTAATAGGAAAAAAGTACTTAGTGGTGACATCTTAGAATTCAGGAGTTGGACACAGTGGCATCTAGTTCATCAAACATGGTGGCAGCCAAGTCTATATACTAGTAGCCCACTTCATGGTACACATCTGATCAACAAAGTCTTCAAAGATAACCATATACTGTAGAAGGAGACCTACTGCCTCAGAAAAATGCCAACCAATATCTATCAGCAAAAGTTGTCAATCTATCATTATCATAAAAACAATTATTGGATGCAAAAGGTAACTGCAATCGCAAAAGTCCAAAGTACAAGTCCCCAATCCAGATATCCTAACATCAAGACAACTCACTAGACATGAAAATTAAATACATCATCAACTAGAATAGAGGTGAGCCAAAATGAAATAAAAGGCTCAAAAAGAAAAATTAAACCTAAAAGAAAAGGGGAGATCAATCACAATAGAGGGGATGAACCACCTCTATGGGATGACTTCCCCTTCATTTGGAAGAGGGAGCTGTTGCGAAGACAGGGAAAGGTTGGCTGAAAGGGCGATGACACTAATTTTTTGCTTTTTTTTTTCTTTTGGGTTGAAGCGCTAGGGTTGGTTGTAGGAATAAATGAAAAAAGTTGGGTTGTTCTTTGGAAGACTAGGCCCAACGAACTAAATTAAAATGGGTCTGTTATCCCTGGCCCACTAGATGCTTTGATATGCTGTGAGCAAATTGGATGTGCTCTCCTTCAAGCCTCAAAATCAAGTTTGGTTGGCACGTCTCTCAACGTAATGGATGACATCTCTGCCGGCCCAATCCAAGGAATCCCGTTGAATAAGATGACAAAACATTAAAAAAACAAAAGAAAAAAAGAATATATTCCATGATAAGAGACTTGTATTACTAGATCAACGTATGTGCTGAGGTAATGTATACATACTTATATCACGTCTTTATACATTTCCTCTATTTCCCCTCATATATTTTGTTATTTTTTGTATCATTATTTTTTATAGTTAAACATAGCAGGCTCGAACAACTCCTCAAAAGAGGAGAGGAACATGCGTCTTCTTAACAATTTCTCCCTTATCTATCGTTCAATTAGTCAATTCTGATTAATGTAGCGTGATTCACATAGAAACTGCGATTTTGGGATTAACTAACGGTAGTGTAATAGCACTACCCATCCTGCGTATAAAGTTGTGGAACCATGCGATTGTATGATTTGTAATTGTTAAAAAGAATTGATTGGTTGATGTGTGTCCCTCTCTAGTTGAGTACATATTATGAATAATATTTGGAATAAATCTTTAAAGCATAAACATAAAGCAAATTATGCACCTATGGTCACCGAATATTCTATTCTATTGATACTTGACCATACAAATAATTTTTCCCCTGAGATTGACCACACCATCTGAGTTTTGAGGATTCAACCTTCACGTACACATTAGCTTCTACAATATTCAAGATGTTTCACGTACACACAAGCAAGCGCGCCCTTGTTGTTCTCTCTCTGTTTTTTTTTTTTTGCCTCAAAAGAAATTGATCATCATTTTTTTATTTTGGTTTTTGATAGATCCGAACTTGATCATCATTGAGTGATTATACCTTGCACTGACTACAGATGCCGTCTCAATAGACGAAGAGCAGGATATAATAAACGGACTCGGTAAAGAACAAACTGATGGATTAATAATTATTAGAGGATCCACGCATAATAAAAATTATTGATTTAAAGGTGATTAAGTATTTATTTTCTTATTTTACTAACTCTCTCACCTAATAAACTCTTTCGGTCAAAATCATCATAAGATCGAGTCATTCCAACTATAAAAATCTTGAACAGCCCCAAAATACCTGTCAAAATTAACTAAGCAAAAATGAGGATGTCACATGTTACATTCTTAATCGATAAACAAGTTGACTCGATAGCTTCCACCTCATTTAACAAAGATTAGTTTGACCGAACAGTATTTTAAACTTTTAGTCTCTATTTCCCGTTTTGCCGCCATCACCCCGTGCGACTTTGTCCGTCCAGATCTCAATTTACGGAACCAAGCCCAAGATTGCGTTACGTTTCAGCCCACGTAAGCTATAAGCACCCGCATGGGCCCCACCAACAAACCGACACCACGCTGTTCTTTCTCCCTTCTTGCCTCCCACTCTAAAATTTAAATTAAACTAAACGCACAGCACAGCATCAACCCCCAAAAGTCAAGAAGCAAAAAAGCTTCTCTGTTATTGCTTTCTTGCTGTACAAAAAGGTAATAAAGTTCGTTGAAGCTCGGAAGTTGGCGGTGGTGGTGGTGGCGCCAAAAGGCATAATATGGCGAAGCTGTTAGCTTTGACATGCTTCCGCAACAAGGAGGGATGGGGTCAGTTGTCGGCGCGGCCTCACTACCCGTCGATGCCCAGGTACCCCAAGGGAGTCCGCCTTCTCCAGGCGGACTCCGAGGCGGAGAGCACGGCAGTCTTCTCCGTCGTCGGTATGACCTGCGCCGCCTGCGCAGGTTCCGTCGAGAAGGCCATCAAGCGCCTCCCCGGCATTCGCGAAGCCTTCATCGATGTCCTCAACAACCGCGCCCGAGTCCTCTTCTACCCCTCCTTCGTTGACGTAAGTTCTTCTGTTCAGGCGTCATACCATCAGATTGAGATTGAGTTGTGTTATTTGAACTCGTTTCGGTCGGCAAAACTTGTCGACTCATCCATCATTCAGACATGATAAGCATTTTATTTTAAGAAATCACATCCATCCTTTCCAATAGTGAATTGATGTGAGTTTATATATATAATGAGGACAGATAACACAGCTCTTATTTTAGATACTTTACAATCGTTTTTTAGAGTCGGTGAACCAAGTATACGTAACATTTCTTCGTCAAATTAATATTGGCAAACACTTCGAATTCGTTTCTAGTGTTTGAAATTGATCTCTGAAGGAGCCAAAAGTGGATGAAGTTAGTTACCCCGTTTTGATCAATTTCTGGGAACCTTCAGAGAGTTTTCTATTCTCCAAGTGAATTTGAAGTTGGTTGCCGACCTATTGATCCTTAATTCGCATTCACACTGCTTGCTTATGTTAATTGGATGGTGTCTTACTTTTTAAGAAAAGTTTAATAAATGACAAACATGTCAAAGGTTGTGTTTCGTTAACGATAGGCATCCTCTGTTTTCCTCACTCTTGATTTTTTTCAATTTTTATCTTTTTTGGGGTATGGATAGTTATTATGAATTTAATTTATGTAAGGACTTTTGCTTTAGCTGAATATATAATTACATGCATTTGTTTCTTCTTTTGTTTTATTTCTCACTGATTCTTTGTATTACAATCCATTGATTTGTAGTTGCACTTGGCTTATTTTTTATACATATTTTCTTAGGAGGAGACCATTCGCGAGGCCATTGAAGATTGTGGGTTTGAAGCCACGTTGCTCAAAGATGACAACATGAGTGACAAGTCCATTCAAGTATGTCGCATCCAGATTAAAGGAATGACTTGCACATCATGCTCCTCCACTGTTGAATCCGCTCTGCAAGCCCTTCAAGGCGTGATCAAAGCCCAAGTGGCCTTGGCAACCGAAGAAGCTGAAGTTCAGTACAACCCAAGCATTGTTACCCATGGCCAAATCTTGGAAGCCATTGAAGACACTGGATTCGAAGCCATGCTCATTAGTTCAGGTGAAGACTTGAGCAAGATAGACCTCAAGGTTGAAGGTGCAATCACTCATCATTCCATTACACTGATTCAAGAGTCCCTTCAAGCACTCCCTGGGGTCCTAGCCGTAGATATACACCCGGAATTGGACAAGATTTCACTCTCTTATAAACCAGACATGACAGGACCCAGGAATTTTATTAAAGTGATTGAGGAAACTGGTTCTGGCCATTTCAAGGCAAAGATATTTCCTCAAGAAGGAGGAAGGAGGGATACTCATAGGAAGGAGGAAATCAAACAATATTACAGATCTTTCTTGTGGAGTTTGGTGTTTACTGTCCCTGTCTTTCTAACCTCTATGGTGCTTATGTATATCCCTGGAATTAACCATGTGCTAGATGCCAAAATTATCAATATGCTTACTGTGGGGGAGGTTGCAAGATGGGTGCTTGCCACGCCAGTTCAGTTTGTTATAGGCCGGCAATTTTATTCCGGTGCCTACAAATCGTTGCGCCGTGGCTCTGCTAACATGGATGTTTTGATTGCATTGGGAACAAATGCAGCGTACTTCTATTCAGTGTACTCTGTCCTCAGAGCAGCCACCTCTCCGGATTTCAAGGGTACTGATTTCTTTGAGACTAGCGCCATGCTTATATCATTCATTCTTCTTGGAAAGTATCTTGAGATTTTAGCTAAGGGGAAGACATCCAATGCCATTGCCAAGCTCATGAACTTGACCCCAGATACAGCTATATTGTTGACCCTGGACAATGAAGGAAATGTCATCAGTGAAGAAGAAATTGACAGCCGATTGGTTCAGAAGAATGATGTGATCAAAATCATCCCCGGTGCTAAAGTAGCTTCAGATGGATTTGTTATATGGGGCCAGAGTCATGTGAATGAGAGCATGATAACAGGTGAGGCACGCCCTGTGGCAAAGAGGAAAGGTGATACTGTTATTGGAGGAACTATGAATGAGAATGGAGTGTTGCATATTAAGGCAACACGGGTCGGATCAGAAAGTGCACTTTCCCAGATTGTTCGACTTGTTGAGTCAGCACAAATGGCCAAGGCTCCTGTGCAGAAGTTTGCTGACCGCATTTCGAAATACTTTGTGCCTTTGGTAATTATATGAGATATGAATCCTTTAACCTATTTCTTTTGTGATTGTTACGTAGACAATTTAGTTTTATTGAATCCTTATGTTTATAGAGGGCTTACTTTAAAACAATATCTCTCTGCAGGTCATCTTCATTGCATTTACGACTTGGCTTGTTTGGTTTTTGGCTGGAAGATTTCATGCTTATCCAAGGTCTTGGATACCATCTTCTATGGATAGTTTTCAGCTTGCTTTGCAGTTTGGGATCTCTGTCATGGTCATAGCATGCCCTTGTGCTTTAGGTTTGGCAACACCGACTGCTGTTATGGTCGGCACTGGGGTTGGGGCGTCGCAGGGTGTACTGATTAAAGGAGGGCAAGCATTAGAAAGTGCACATAAGGTACAATACACTAGCTCCTTGAATTCTGGATTTGATTTTTCAGTGTCGGTGGGCCTTTAAAATCAAAGGGTGACTCGCTTAAAGACAGTTAAAGGAAAAAATAAGCACAGTAAAGGAAAACAATCAATATCAAGTGGTTTTTGAAAGCCATTTATGCTAACTAATACAGCATCATATATATAGTTTTAGGAGTGCCACATTCACTTTATATATCATTGCTCCATTGTTCAGATTTAGTGCCGGTGTTTGTTATGCTGAGAAACGGGAAATAGTGTTGTTGTTGTAGTCCAATATATTATTTTTCTTGTGCTTCATTTGTACTTCTCAGAACTTTACTTGAAGTTAAATTGGAGCAACTGGTCCTTCCTTGCTTTTGTATGTTGGTGCATCACAATATCCAGTTCCCCACATCCCCGTGTAAAATCTCCATTTCTCTCAATTGTAAATAGTAGTCATAAAACTGTAAAAACGAAAAAATTATGGTTTAACATGGATTTACATTTACATTTGAATATGCTTATGACAATCTTGTTCTCTTGTAGGTGAATTGCATTGTTTTTGACAAGACAGGTACTCTCACTGTCGGGAAACCTGTGGTAGTAAATACAAAACTATTGACAAATATGCTGCTCCGAGAGTTTTATGAAGTTGTAGCTGCAGCTGAGGTAGGCATCTCCCCCATGCCCTTCTGAATGGCTTAGACTCAAATTATTTATACAAACAGTTGTCGTCTTCAGATAACTTGTTTTATAATTATGACACCAATTTAATATGTTGTAGTTCCAGTGTTTATACAATTCATAGATTATAGAATCATTGTGCCTATGATAAATAATAGCTAATAATGTTACTTGCCTATCTCAGGTGAATAGTGAGCATCCACTGGCTAAGGCAATTGTTGAGTATGCCAAAAGGTTTAGAGATGAAGAGAATCCTTCTTGGCCAGAAGCCCGGGATTTTGTTTCCGTTACTGGACATGGGGTGAAGGCCACTGTTCGGAACAAAGACATAATTGTGGGTAACAAGAGCTTGTTGGATGACCATAATGTTGCAATTCCTAGTGATGCTGAAGATTTACTTGCTGAAGCCGAAGGGATGGCTCAAACTGGAATTTTAGTATCTATAAATGGGGAAGTGGCTGGAGTTTTGGCAATATCTGATCCATTGAAACCAAGTGCTGAAGAAGTCGTTTCCATTCTCAAGTCTATGAAAATTAGGACCATCATGGTGACTGGGGACAACTGGGGTACTGCTAATTCTATTGCGAAGGAAGTTGGAATAGAAACTGTTGTTGCTGAGGCCAAACCAGAGCAGAAAGCAGAGAAAGTGAAGGAGTTGCAGGTACTTACGATCGTAACTTTGTTTGTTTCAACTCAATTTTAAGAAAAAATATTCTTTTATAAGATGATTATGATTCGGAGAAAAACAAAAAGATCAAGTTCCTTCCTTTTATCAATTACATCCAGTTCTCAAAATCAAAGAGTAACAAGTAGATATTTTTCTTGAAAAGAGTGTATACGTTTAGCTTTTAAATTACTCATTTCAAGAAAAATGCCCATACATCAATATTTGATTTGAAAATTGGTTGAAATGGATATAAGCAACTTGATACAGGTTGTGTCCTAATGACTCATGCAACTGCTTGAAAATAACACTGATTTATTTTGAAGGCAGGACTAAACAACTCATTGTCTTTGACGGGTAGTGACTAAGAATCATTGTATTTATTCCTGGTGTGACTGCTGGCCTTTATACCATGAACATGAACTTCAGTTCAGCTTAAATTAACTTCAGTCTCACTTCATCATTAGTAACGCTTCACTGTAATATATTGGTTGCTGTAATATATTGAGTACCTTTTCCTTTTTCAGGGTTCGGGGTACACTGTGGCTATGGTGGGGGATGGTATCAATGACTCACCTGCACTTGTGGCAGCTGATGTGGGAATGGCAATAGGTGCCGGTACAGATATTGCCATCGAGGCAGCTGATATTGTCCTTATGAAGAGCAACTTGGAGGATGTCATAACTGCCATTGATCTTTCCAGAAAAACATTTTCCCGTATACGCTTGAACTACTTTTGGGCTTTGGGTTATAATCTGCTTGGCATCCCAATTGCTGCTGGAGCTCTTTTCCCTCCTGCAAGATTCAGATTGCCACCCTGGATTGCTGGGGCTGCTATGGCTGCTTCTTCTGTCAGTGTTGTTTGTTGCTCTCTATTGTTGAAATATTACAGGAGACCTAGGAAGCTGGACAACCTTGAGATACGGGGCATAAGGATCGACTCATCAAGTGATACTATGCATGAATATTGAGGGTTTTGTTTCTGCTAATTATTTATGTGCTGCTAGGAGGACTTGCTTCCATGAATGAATAAACTTAGGCAGTTGCTAGGCCTTGTTGAAGCTGTAAATATTTACCCATTTTGGTTTGTGTTTTGTATATATATGTAGCATAACTGTTGTTGTTGATGTTAGTCAAGCATAAGCATGCACAAATGAAAGCAGTTCTTTTGTCAGCACATTGAACCTTTCCTTGAAAATGTAATATAATCAAATTCTTCACTCTGCACTATCAAATTTACTTTTGTCTGCAAGAATCACTAAAAATCAGCTCTCTGAATTGCTCGTTATAACACATGGCTTAGGCTTGGTCTGGCAACTTAGCTATTTGAAAGTTATTCACTGAATGAACTCAAATTTATGCATTGCCCTCTAGAAAGAATCCGGATCAATTTTGTTGTTCCAAAACTGAGAAAACACACAGCAAATAGATATTGTTAGGAAGGTTTTCTGCGGTACCCCAGTTTCTTTTAGAGGTGATGGTACCCATATGCTGTAAAGACATGTACTTTCATGTTTACTTGACCAACTTTTCAACTGATAGGGAGGAATTGCTTGGGGTGTATTTGTAATTGATGGAGCTACTCCGGTCCAATTTGGAATTGATGCATGAATGAAAAAGTAAGCAGGCTGGTTGAGTCTTCCTCTTGATCCTCGATGATGACTGGGAAGCAGCTTTATTCATAGATGCTATGGTAGATGGCCTTAAACTTGAGCAGTACATTTCCTTTTCCAGTCTGTATTCCTAAAATCTGAAAAGAAAATAATATTACAGTTTATTTTTGCCATTCCATAGAAATAAAGAGATGTAGTAGAGTAACTGATATCATGATATATCGAAGCATGTAGTCAGTAGAAGTAGAATGTGGTCAAAGAAGAGAGTTTGTATTTTTCTTTGTTCCTTTTGTGTTGCTTTCTCCAAAACCAAAGAAGTTTAATGGCTTTCTCCAGACTACAGGAAACAGTAAGCTGCCACTTGAGTAGTTTGTACTGTGATCCGTTTCAGCCAAAACAAAAAAAATGCTACTTGTTTTATTTTTGTTTATGTAAAAGAAAGTAAAAAGAAACATATCACTTGGTTTATACATCTAGTGTAGTACCCATGCGCTGGTTCAATTAACTAAGTCAAATACAAAGATGATAAATATATTGAATTAATTTAATAATGAATGAGATAATGTAAGATAACATTTTACCTGCAACTAATTAGTATTAAAGTGAATAAGATAAAGAGAGGTGATATATATTAGAACAAAATGAAATTATGAACGAGAAAATCATATAAATTAAATATTGCTAGTAATATTGTCATCAAATAAGTATAAAATGAGATAATATTGTAACATCCTAATGTTTTTTTTTTAGAAAATAATTGAGGCTTTAGTAGTAAGAATATCAAATTTTGGTGTACACAAAAATGATGAGAACAATGTAACGAACATTAAAAAAAAAAAAAACGTGAATAGTGTTTTTCTGTGCGTGAGAGACTCCACTGGAACAATTTGAAACCTTAGATTCAAGACCTGAAGGTGCCCAAAATTTGGAAATTATAGGATTAAGGTTAGAAATAGGTAGGAATAAATATTTTATACCTAGAATTAATTTTCAGGCAATAGTTGATTACCCGGGTACACTATTTTACCCATTCGGTTAAATTACGGTGTGTAGTTTTTACAGTATAAAGCTACTGCAAGGTAAGCATGCCACCTAGGGTGACAAGTGTGTGGCTTGAGATATGCCACACCATTGCACCTTTATGGCTAACCAATAGGAATTGTACAAAATTACTATATTTAACTTTAAGAAAAACCGTTTTGTACTTGAAATCATTATCCATTTTGCCCTAAACTCACAAGATCAATATCTTATCACCACCACTCCATCATTTTCATCCAACACTCCAAAATTACAGCCTCCATATTTGTTTCCTCTCAAACCTCCATTAACAAGCTTCAAGCTCCAAAAACCCTAGGCCAAAGTCACTAAAACACAAAGTTTCCTTCACAAAACTTGTTCTAGACATCAACACCTACAAATATAACCGATTAGATTCTCCAAAACCTCACCTTATCACATCACTCATCTCTGGTTAGAGAGTATTTTACTGTATTTTAAGAGCTTTGGGGTAGAGTATATCTATCTTGGAGTATACAAGAGACAAAGAGGCATTAGCTTCCAAGGGTAGGGTTTTCTTTGGCCTTTTTCTTTCCAAATTATTCTGTAAATTTTTTTGGGTTTTATTCCGAAATTTATAGTTATATTTGATGATAATATGTTGATATTGATGTGTTAATTTTGGTGGAGTGTTTGGATGAGGTTAAATAATGATTTTTGTCAAAATAAGTTTTGGCTAGACTGCTGAATTTTCAGATTTCAGCAGGACAGGATTTGTTCATAAATTTTCTAGTTCAATTCTATTCATTTTTATGAGCTATAAAAATTATATGTTGAAGACAACATCATAAGGAAACTCTTATAATTTTCGTGGTGCATAATAAAGAGTTTTACTGCCTGAGAAACATCAAAAACCAAGAGTATATCTATGCTGGCTGAAATCTTGAATCGGAGCTGTGAATTTGTATAAATTTTTATTTATAGCAAATGATGGAGTTATCCTTTGAAATTTTTACAGAGTTTTGTAGACATCTTTAAGTATAACTATGATTTTTATTTTGAGTTGTTTCTATCATTTTCTAAAGTTAAAAAGTGTGTGAATCCTATTCTGAGCTGTGAAAAAGTGGCCTCTGACCACTAAAATTGTAGGATTTATTTGACATGGTTCTAGTATTCTGTTTGCTAGGAACTTTTTACAGGGACTTTTAGACACATTGAGGTGTCATAGAGAATTTTTATGGCCAGTGAATTGCCCATTGGATATGTGAATTAAATGTTGTCCCCATAATGGTAAATCTATCAAGAAGCTAGAATGGTGAAGATGTATTAAGTTAATGATATAAATCTATTTAATCCAAGTATATATCATATGAATGTATGTTAATTGTTTGAAAGGCTTGTTTATAAAGTATGAATGAGACTCCAATGATACTGAATGCCTATATCTGGCATACAAACCTGACTTTGAAATAGAAAGGTCCATGACATGGTTGTATGACAAAAGAGAATATGTGAAATTTAATGGTGCATGTTTTAACATACGGGGAAAATAGAAACAAGGCTTATGTGTGATAGAGAGGGAAGGCAAAAATAAGAACTTCCCAAGAAATTTTATGAGTCAGTGACTTATCGACTAGGAAATAGAACTGTGTGTGATTGAAATGGAAAAAAATGAAGTCGATGATCACGAATAGGAATGAGCTCATGTCCTAGCAGTCTATGGTCCTCGAGGAGTTATCCACTACATATGTTACCCGATGTGAATCTAAGCCTTCCCTATGTTAATAAAAGAACTACTACACTAAGTTGAATTCCATGTGATATAATAGAAACACTTATGATTAATACCATTTTGCATATAATTTTCTTTGACTCATGTATGCTAATATTGATATATGTGATCTAACATGATGTTTTTCTTTATTATTATAAATGCATTTCTTTGTTTATATTAAATACGTATGTGGGGTTTACCCTCTAATGAGAATTTTATAATATTCTCACCCCTATTTGTGTATATCTTTGTCAGACAGCCTGATCTGCAGATGCTCTGGGTGAGGAGAGGCCATCATACCGATGGCCAATGGTTTCAGTAGGAGGACATGAGACTTACGTGGGCTTTGACTTGTATATAGTGTAGTATAGTGCGAGGAACTTACCAAACTTGTAGACTAATTGGTGTTAGATGTCTTAGGTCCATTTCTGTGTGTTTAGTATTTTGTTGGACCTAGATATTTGAGCAAGCTTGGTAGATCTTTTGATAGTAGTTCCTGTGTTGTATTATAAGCGAAGTGACTTAACTTCAAGTATGGTATGTATTAAAGAAAGTGGTATGTAAAGTAATAATATATGTACATTTTATAGTAGTTTTCTTTATAACTCTAGAGTTTGATTTATCTTATTTCATTTCATTTGACTAGTGGATATTATAGAAAGGAAGTGATACTCTTCTAATTACAATGTTAATACTCGAGTAATACATGGTAGTTAGGAGGGTATTACAAATATTATAAGATATAACATAAATTTTTTTAAAAAGATGAAGAAAAGGAAGAGATGAAGCATTCTCTCCTAGATTTGAGTTCCAGAAGACAATTCCGACGTAGATATCATACTAAATTACAAAACAACAAAATACAAAATAATTATTATGGAATGCAATAACTCAATTTATAAGAAAACACGACCAAAAATAACATCGCCGTACCATAATGTACATGGTTATGTTGAACATGGTTATTTTTTATTTTTTAAAGCAAAAAAAACAAAAGATGGTTTATATGGAATAAATAAGAACAAGTCGGACAGAATGTGATTATGGGAGTTGCATAAGCAGAGACACATGAACAATTGATGAATAAGCAATGGACCATATGTTTAGTAGGCTGGCCTTCATTTCATTTTAATTCGTCTTTATGCTTAAATTTTGACCATTAGGTTGAATAGAGATTAATGTGCGAACTAAGATAAGAATAGAATTTAACTTAAAATTTTCCGCATGTAAGATTTATAATGAATTTGTCAGGGACCTCCATAGTGCAGACTCTACTCCCCTCAGGCTTCTTGTTGATCCAGAGCTAAATATCTTCGTCTTTTTTATCAACAAAGCTAGTGCATGTACATTTTGCTTCATAGCTTGTCAATTTAACAGAGAGACACAGTTGTTGAGAAACTGACGAGGAATCTTTTGAGAGATTAGAACCATTTTACTGAACTTCATTTCTTTTTTCCCTCTGAAGCTAAGGATGGTTTGAATGATTCTTGCTTCAGCTGAGTTAACTAGATTGAAATTCTTTCTTTCTGTTTTTTTTTTTTTCTCTTCTCCTCCCAGACACCACCAAGTAGGAGCTCCGTACATTGGGTCGTCCTTTTTTTTTTTTCCAATTTATTTTCTCCTTTACAAAATTTTTGTCCAGCTAAAGGGTTCTGAACTTTGTGAACTTTTATGATCCATCTTCTCTTACGCTTCGTAAACAATGTGATTCTTCAGATAATTGAAAGATCTGCCCATGAATTCCTTGGAAGTTGGAAATGAAGAGTCTAGCTCTCTTGGTGCTTCAGTAGTTTGACTAATTTGCTCATTTTATAGGAAAATATTTCAAGTAACAGTTTATTATGTTTATAAACATGTACAGGAAACCAAATGATAATTCTTCCTGCATCCGGAGTTTTGTTGATCTTGCATGACGTATGCGTGCATCGCTAACCAATTCAGCTGTACAAGGTTGAAAGAGGGTTGCGACATAAATCAGGATTTTTTTAACTAGGATATGCTATCTGCAAACGCAGGTTAGCTTGTGAAGATTGTATTTCTCTCTTTTGTGACATACCAAAATCCAGGAGATGAGTCTGTGCTCACTCAAGCTTACACTGAACTTTTACTTCCCTTGCCATGAAGCCCTCTTAGGCATGTTACTCCAAAATGACTGTGGTACTTGTACTCGATACTTACTTGGTACTAGTATTTGTTAAATATTTTAGGTACTTGTTAATCAACAATTTCAATAAGTAAATATTATTTAAATATAAATAAATTCTTATAAAATGTTAAATTTTGCAATTTAACGAATTAAACTACTATTTTATCCTTTTAAATATCATTTTTCTTTATATATTTTTACTTAAACATCATAAAAAATTATTCATTTTATGATATAATTATTTTATTGATTATAATTTTATATTTTTATATAATATATTTTTCGTATCCATGCCATAATTTTTTAGAAATTTTCGTACCCCATATTTGTAGTCGGTACAGATATCGTACCCGTAGCTATGTTACATAGACGAAGCCAAAAGCAAAACCTTTGTTTGCCTCGCACGCAATTGAGTTTGGATGAGTTTCAATGAGCTTATTATATTGTTCACTTTATAAAATGGCTTTCAGTAACCTCCTCATCATGTATGAGATTGTAGATTATGGTTTACTGATCTTTCTAACAGTAGCACCAATCACAGAAGGCTGTGTTGAATACAGCAATAGAAATAGAAATAGATAATGTCCTCTTGTCTGTACCTAGGGGTGTCAACAGGCCAGGCCAGGCCAGGCCTCGCCTTAAATAGACCTGGCCTGTAACAAGTTCATTGGGCCTGAACCTGGCTATTACTGTTATATGCTTTTATTTTTGCCTAGTCTAGCATGCTTGAAAGGCTGACTGGCTTTGAAGCCTGTTTATAAAGCCTGTTGCAAATTTATATAATAGGCTTATACCTTCATATAGGCCTAAATAGGTCTAGGCCTTTTAACACTCCTTTAAAAGGCCTATCATCATTCAATTTCAAGAATCAAATTAAATCCAACAAAATTCTAACTTCAAACACATCAAGATTAAATATTCAACTAAAAGACCAAGCATACACTAAATCAAAGTTTGAAAAGAAAATTCAACCACAAAGCTCACTAAGTAATCATACAACTTAAATAATATATAACTAAATAAAATACAATCTTGAAATAAACCCAACAAACTAACAAAAAATCAAATCTTCAAAATGATCTCCTCCTCTTCTTCAAACTCAAGTACCTTGAAAATGAGAAATTATTTATAGTTAGATTGTGACATAAATTAACAACTACTAGAAAAGATAACATTATAGTATATAAAATTCATACCATTTGCTTCTTGAGATTATACTTGTTGTAGCCAATCCCATACAAATGAAATTTGTAATAGATGCTTCATTCAATCTTGAGCGAAACTCATCAATCACTCTTCCTCGACACTAAATGTTGATTAGGATGCAACTGTTGAGATTGGGATGGCTAGAATATCAGCGGCTATCTTTGACAAAATCTTATATTTCAAGCTGTTGTTTTTCCACCATTCCAAAGCACTGAAAGAGTTAGTGCTTTTGTCAAGAATATGGACATTCTCATCAAGATAAACCTCAAGCTCAGATTTCATTGAGGGAATTGCCTGTTTGTCACGAACGAAACTCATGAATTCATCAGCTCCACTGATTTCTTGTTGAGGATTAATCTCATTGTCACAACCTCTCGCAGAGTTCTGGTTGGGCGGGCGGTTAGGTGGCTGTGTGAGTCTGCTTTGGCATGCGGGTGGGTGTGGCAACTTGAAGTTGGGTGAGGTTGTGAGTGTTTGCAATGGCGCGCCAGCGAAGGGGGCGGAGGAGTGCTAATGGTCTTGTGAGTCTGTGAATGTTTAATGGAACTTGGAAGGAGAAGTTTCTAAAATTGTTGGGTGAGACAATGGTGATAGAACTTGGCCAGATTTGCTCATTTGTGATGGGGGTGGCTGTGTGCGATGGACGATTCTCTTGATGGAAGGAGAACGGTTTCTAGCTTTGCACTTGCTAGCTTTTGTGAGTGGAAATTAGAAAAGATGCCATGTACTCATGTAGTCATGTGAGCTTGCTAAAGTGCAAATCCATTACAGCCTAAAGTGCTAATCTCCCACTCCCTAAGACAATTCCGTGTCCTAATCTCCCACTCCCCAAGACAATTCCGTGTCCATTACAACCTGTAAATGCAAAACATGATTTCACTTTTGATTCAAAAAGAAAGTGCTTTTAACATTATTTAATTAGTTTAGGTTTGCAAACTAATATAAATATATTAGATACATAACATATTATCAAACAAACAAGTTAGCGTAGTGGTCTTTATTCTTTCCAAAATGTAGAGGAGTTGGGTTCGAATCCTCTACACTGTCATTATATAATTTTACATATATTCATATAAACAGTAGGCTGCCAAGCCTAACAAAGCTTAGAACCACCTAGGCCTGGCCTCTTTAATTAAACAGGTTTTTAAAAGGCACGAGCATTTATTTATTAAACAGGCTAGGCCAGGTCAGGCCACCAATAGGCCAGGCCCTAGGCTCCTGACAGGCCGCCTAGCCTGTTGACACCCCTATCTATACCTACTGCCTTTCCTGTCACCACTCACTTTTAGCAATGTTTTGTTTGGTTTTTTATTTTTTATATGGTGTGTCAATTTAAGAATTACTTATGTATGAGATTGTGTAAAAATTTACATAAATATGGTGTGTAAATCTTGACATTGGCGAGATTTGATTTAAAAAATAATATTTTTCGTTTTTTAAATCTTGCCGTTAGCAAGTTTTGAATTAAAAAGTAATATTTTATTAGTGAAATCTTGCCATTGGCGAGATTTCATAAAATCCTGCAATTGGCGGGATTTCATACACCATAACCATGTAATTAGCCAAACTAACCCTGATAAATTTTACCTTCCAGCACCGTATTGAAAAAAATGACCCTTGCTCTGGGCACAAACTGGTTGCAGGTATTTGCAAGTGATAGAAGGAACCTTATGATTTGCCATATAAATCCGCAAACTCCTATACGCTCCTTTGTCGTGCATTTACATTCTTCTCATGACTTAGAACCTAGCTAATCATATTTTAAAAATGAGCTTTGAGATTGTTGTCTTACACTATTTTATTTTTAATTACCAAATTACTCGTCTTAAGGCAGTAAAATGAAATTAAATAAATAAATAAAGGACATGTAAATTTCAAGTATGTGTAGTGCATATGCGCCCAACTATGTATACATGGAGCATATTCATAAAGATTTCTTTCCATTTTTATTGACAGACCGAATATTTCCCACAATAAAAAACAACCGATCAAATGAAAAAAATCAATAGTTGTATCTGATACTTTTTTGTTTTTTCATGCCCGTCTCCAAATTAGCTTAATAAGTAGTTCATTTAGAACTGTTGGTTCTGTAGCCATTCTTCAGAGTCAATGAAGTCCATACTTGCCATGTTATTCACTGTCGCTAAACCCAACTTCTTAAGCCAACTCACTCGTCTGGAAGTATCAGAGCCTGGTCCCAAGTTGCCATACTCTGCAAATGTAATGTGATCCCTGCAATATCAAAACCATGAGTGAATCCCTTATATGTGGCAGTGAAACTAAAAGAATTGCAGAAAGAGGAGAAAAATGAGAAGACAACTAGTTCTCTATGCTTTCTCTAGTAAAAAAGATGCATTATGTTGAAGCTCTTTTTTTTTTTACCCCCTAAAAATTCTCTCTCTTTTTTTTTTTTGGTGAAAGTCAATTCAATTTCACTAATAATGTAAAGGCAAAATCCTTTTCTTTTTCTTTAAGAAAATATCACAAGAAATTACCTAGCATGATTTGATATTTTTTTAAAATTCTATTTATATGCATTGTAAAATTACTTTACATTCAGTATAAAATAGGATTTAAATGGTTAATAAATATAATTTAAACTCATATATTGAAGAGGGTGACGAATTATGGTAAGTAATTATTTAAAGTTATTTTACATTTTTATTATGTAAAAATTAGGATTTAATTTATATATATTATCAGTATAAAATAATTTTACGTAAACAATTTAACTGTATAATGCTATGTAAGCAAGAAAAAAAGTATTTGACTCAATCATCCACCGTATTAAAATTCGTCTCTACAAATCAAATCATCCACTAAACCCTAAACCCTAAACTCAATCATCCACTATCTTGAAATTTGTCTCTACAAATCAATCTCATGTGTTGCTACTTCCTATGACTTGATTTATAGAGCAAGTAGGACTATGAAAGAGAGATCTTACTCGTGTCCGACGAATTTCCATGGCTCCCAACCACTGGGTTGCACGACGTTGGACATGCTGGTATTGTAGAACAGAACTCTAGCGTAACCTCTCCATGGCCTTCCCAAGTAAGCTGTCCCATTTCCGAACACATTGCAACTCTTGAACACAAACCCATTCGCATGGTTTGGATTAGTTCTCCCTTGTGCTGTTATATAACCAGAAAGGCCTGGACCTAGGGCTGCACCAATAACGGATATGGAACACCTCTGCAATAAATAAGTAATTAATTAATTGAAAAATGTTGCCGCCACATAATAAGATATCTGTGATATATTCGAAGTAACTACAAATTCATTCAATTTTTTTATTCCAGAATAACTACGGACATTTTGACATGCTCAGATATCTCCTGCATTCTGAATTGTCTGTATAAATGTACTAACAATATTAAATAATTTATGTAGTTAACTAATAGAATTTTCTTTTAAAAGAAGTTATCAAATTATGATAATAGATGACTATCACATTCGTTAATTGCCAGGCACAATTTAAGACAATTTTTTTGAAAAATTTTATTAATTAACGTATGAAATTTGTTTTGAATTTAATTTTTATGTATTGATAATGTAAAAAAATTTTATACTGTAATTCAATAATGTATTGCCACTTTAACAAAATTTGTTAAATCTCAAACTCACTACTTGAACAATCATTCAAATGAAATTATTTAATTAAATGATAATATAAAAAAAATTACACTAACAATGGATAGAAATTAAATTAAATGTTTAATAATTCTACATATCCTTATAGTTTCACTCAATTTTTAATTAAGTCACTATAATTTAAATTATTTTAAATAGGTCTCTATAGTACATAAGGTTTTTTAATTAGATCCACACTATTATAAAAAATGGACATATTTTATTTCCATAAGAAGATGAAAGGGATATGGAAATTGAATATTTATGGAATATTCCTTTCTAATAATGGCAGGAACATGATTGAAATGTTTCATACAATATATATAGAGACCAATTTAAAAAAATTTAAATTAGAGAAATCTAATTGAAAATTGAGTAAAACTATAAAGATTTACAGAATAATTAAACCTAAATTAAACTCATTTGTTGTACACACATTGAAATTAAACTCTATAAACTAATTCTTTCAGTACATGGTACGTAAGTAGAAGCTATGTAGTCTTCTAATAATATATACACATTGTAATTGAATAGTTAAGTATTTCCTAGCTATTTTGTTGTGCATCTCATTATTACGTTTCCACATCATGCCATCGATCGACATGATTGTTCATAAGCACAATCATGACCAAGGGAAAAATAATAATAACAATAATAATAAACAGCACCACTATTACCTCAAACAAAGACTGGCCTGCACCAAAGATAAAGTCAATGGCACCTTGTATGGTACAAAGCTTGTAGTAATGTCTTCCTTGATCGTCCCACAAAGTGTCTTGCAAACCGAAGAAGCCAACCCTATAAAAGTAAGACTTGTCGCCGCTTATCTTCGCAGCTACTGCAGCTACCTTGGGTTTATTATTTATTGGATTGTTGTATGAATTCTGCTCCATACATAACAAGACAAAAATTTAGGAATTACGGGGATTTGTAGAAACAGAATGAAATAGGATGTCAGCAAGGGCGGGTTTAGACCTTAGACTATTATATTAGGACAGACTAATATTTAATAGTTAATTTTATATAAAATAATATATATCTTAATGATGTTTAATCTTATCTAAAAATTAAATAAAAATCATCATATATAAAAGAAATAAATATTTTATAATAAAAATTCAAGAGATACACAGATATTTATATAGCATGTTATCTATTATAATATCTAATAAATATCAAGTTAAATAAAAAAAATTGACAAAATTAACTAAATAATTTTTTTAAGGGGTGGTCAAATTAGAAAATATGAACAAATTAAATTATAAAAGAAACTAATAATTTGAGGGGCCACTGTCCCCCTCCCTTTAACTACCCTTGGCCGCCGGATATGAGGAGACATCTTGATGTATATTTATTTATTGAATTCCTACATTATCATAATTGGTTGTATTTACGGTGAAAAGTTGGTAGAAACTCAAACTCTCCTTGTGCAAGAATCATCCATGGTTTTACACATTACTATCAAGAAACTTCCATATATGTTGAACTTTTTCATTAGTTGATCTTATAATGAAATTGAAAATAAATTTGAATTTTATCGTTTTATGCATACGTATGATTTCTCTATGATTTCTAAAAAGTAAATAATCTTCATTATACAATCTGAGTCTAACGTAAATAAAAGATCGACGAGTGAAAATTTGAAAGAAAAAATATGTTAAAAAAATTATCAAAGTCACCATACACAAGATTAAATCTAGATCATTTTTCTTGAATCTATAATATCCTATCAACAACAATAAATTCGTTTGTCCCCGCCTAGAGTCAGATACATGCATTAGTCATATATTTATAGACAAGCCATTCAAATCAAAGTCATTCTTAATGATTTGGATTTAGTTTAAGTTTTTATTTTTTTCTATTTTTAAAATTTTATGAAGAAAATAGTAAAAATAATAAATAAAAACTAAAAGTAGAATTTTGTTCTTTTCATTGATTTTATAATTCATTCACAAAATTCTGAAAACAAGAGACAAATAAAATAAAGATAAAAAAGAGAAAATACAAATCAAGCATCATCTTTAATTTTTCAACGTCATCTTCAGTTTTTAGATATTAAAAAAATTGGGACTTTAGAAATATTCTCTCCAGACGGTATTTTAATAATGTTTTTCTCAATACATTTATACTTTAATTTTTATAGATTGTCAATATAAAAAAATTTATGCAGATATTTAATTATATATTACCAATAAAAATATTTGATTCAGCTATTTATTACCTCAAAAATTTTATAAATAAAAACATATGATTGGACGAATACTTCTTAACGCTCTAGATTCTTATAAATAATATTTTGTAATTTAATTCCAAAATCAGAATCGTAAATTCTTCATATATAGTTTCTGCCTGGGATTCTGAAAACTTCTTAATGAAAAGGTTTTTCATTTTTTATCTGAATCGCTAATCAAACGTGTTTTCTTGTTATACAGAAAAGAAATTCAAACGTTGCATTAAGTTAAAGAAAAGGTTTTGTTTGGGTTTAGAACGAATTCCCCCCAACACTAGAGACCTATGACCTATGACTTGGGTCAAATAATTCTGCTTTTTCGTCCACAGAAAGTTCGGTGTTTGGACACTACAAACTTGTCAGCTGTGACGAGAAAAATTCATGGGAGAGAAGGGCAGGCACGCACAAAATAGTGAAATACTCACGTGAATAATAAAAGTATTATTTTTATCATCACTAAATATAATAAAAATTTTATTATCTATCTATTATATTCAAATTTAATAAAATAAGTGTTTCAATAAATATTTATTTTTTTAAGTGTTAAAATAATATTAGTACATGAATAAAGAACACAAAGTGCCGTTAGTGGTCATGGGACATACGCACACAAACAATAAATCAATAAAAAAAATCATAATTCCACGTAAAATTTAGTGAACCATTTATTTTTAACATAGTTATTATTGTTTGAACATGGTATATACTCCATTATTAATATCATATGTAATAATATAAATGTGGAATTGACATGTTATTTTCGAGACCGTTTTGATTAGTTAAAATCAATAAAAGAATGAGTTTGATTTCTATACATGTTCATGTAAAATAGTTTATTATATTGACATTTAATCGAGTGTTATTATATAAGTAAAAAAAAAATTGACTTTGACACCTACTATCACAAAAAAGAAACTACTTTTATTTATATAGCAGCATACAATTATTTAATAGTGCATAAAAATTAAACTTTAAAACAATTATATAAGTATAATTCACAATTATTCACATATCGTGTACGTTACATATTTAAAAGCTATGTTAAAAAACATTCTCTTACTTCGAAGGAAAGATACGTACAGTAATTGAGAGCATAATGAGCCACTCACTTGGCAAGTGATGGCGTTGCATTCTTAGAATGGGTGGGAAGAATAAACCTTTCACCTTTGTATAGTACATTAATGATTCAAACTGAAGTTATTTTACAAGTCATTATTAATTGAAACATCAAACATGCCTTAAACCGGATAAATTATAAGATAGAAATCAAATTTTGATATTAATCATTGAATAATTATTATTTTTATTGAATTATTTGATTTAATAACTAATAATAAGGAGTTCATAATAAATTCAAAGATAAGAGGTCCACCATAAAATGCATACTTAAACTGTAATGTCTTCCATATATAGATTTTTCATTGGCTAAGATTTGTCGTATGCCTTGCATATGAAGGGAAATATTTTTAAAATTAAATAAAAAGGTGAAAATTAGAAACCAAGAATTGCAAGTGAGATCAAAGCTCAAAGACATTGCAGTAAAAGGTGCAATTTGGAATTGCATAAGAAAAAAAAAAAGAGAGAGGGCAATTTTTGCGGTAATGAATAACATAAAAAAATAAAGGCTTGTTTGATTTAAGTTTTTCATTTTTAGTTTTTATTTTAAGTTTTTTAATTTTTATAAAGAAAATATTAAAAACTGAAAATAAAAATTTATAATTTTTAATATTTTCTTCATAAAATTTAAAAAATTAAAAATTAGAAATCCAAATTAAATATGCCCTTCTAGAAAACTCATCGAGAGAATATTTCTCACCCTAAAACTGATGGATTTGACGACAATATTGTCAGCCAAGGTTTCGAACGTGGGGCTCTGTGAGGTTGCGTCATGGTCACCCCATTCAACCGACGTTTTCCTCTTTCCCTCTCCTTTTAGTATGATGTAAGGCTTATCATAAGGGATCTTCACTTTTTCCCTGGAAATATATAAACACAAAATAAAACACTTCTTTCTTAGTCCATTAAGATACTTAGGGATAGAAATAGAATCATCGGCATACCCAACTGGGGGGAACGGATAGAGAGGGGGCAGGCACCCCCTTCCTCCTCTCAATTCATTGATATATAATTAAGAATTATAAAAACTTGTAAAACTAATATGTATATATTTTAAAAAAATCTATTTCACTTTTATTTGTACTCTTTTAGATATGTTTATATTCAGTTTTATTAATTCTTTCTAAATATATTAGTTGGTTTATAAAAAAAATTGTACAATAATATCATTAAGAGAAATATTTTTTATGTTATTCATTTATTTATAACTAAATTTGTAGTGATCAAGTTATGGTATAGACGTACATAGCAAATTAGTAATACATAATTGAAGCGCTTGAACATTCAAGTAAAATACTTATAATTTGTAATTTATAATATATGACTTCAAAGTATATTTTGTTATTGACAAATTTTATATGATTGTCCAAAGTATGATATGATTATATATTATGCAAAATATGATATGATCATTTATATAATATAATTATTATTCAATATCTTCATTGATCCGTCATTTCATTCATAATCAATCCATTTACTTTTTCTAACAGTAATTGTTAAACAAAAAATAAACTAATTTTCATTCTAATCATTAATTAACCACATTGTTATTATTCTAGGACTAATTCCAACTAAAACTTTAGTGAGTTTGGATTAGAATCAAATAGAAGAAATTATTGTATGATCATATATCATCAAGTGAATTATACTCATCTACTTAATGATAAAATAGCATTTCAGGTATAAATGTGAGTCATACCACTGAAAGTATATATGTGAGTGTGAATTTTAAAGGAAAAAAGAGGGAAGAAATGACTTGTAGTGCATGAGTTTAAAATTTTACACTATAAATTCTTCTTTCCCTTCATTTCTTTTTAAAATCCAAACTCACAAACACACGAAAGAAGTTGAAATGCTACTCTATATTGTGAATAAGGTCCAGTGTACCTTGAAGTTCTATGACTATGTAACAATTTCTCATCAAATAGTACATGGTTTGATGACCAAACTGATGGAGGAGAGTATTTAGTCTTAAGTACCTGTAAGTACCTGCCTTCACCTTGATTGAAACCCAATACCTGTTGTTGGAAGGGACTGAATCAATTGCAGATTGTATGGTAGAGAAGTTTCCAATATTTCCTGATGAGTCCACAACAATAGTCCTGTAAGGGAGAAGCTTGTCTCCAACTTTTCGGTAATACTGAGCATTAGCCTGCTCTACAACTACGCCCAAACCCACCAAGAGAAAAAGACTTGCAAAGCAATACCAACGAAGAAACATGATGAATGAAAAAACAGAACAAGCTTAGAGACTTTTCTAAGAGCTGGGAAATTTCAGTTTTTGTTGGTGTTAGCTACAAGAAGGAAAAGGAAGACCCTACACGCAAGAGGAGAGACAATTAGGCACAACTTGTTTGCAATCAAATGAAGTATGCAGAGATATGAATCTGTATTTAAGGACAAATTTCTATGTGCTTTTGGATCTGGAGGGAAGTTAGGAAAGTCAAAGGACAAGGAGAAGGTTCTTCAATCATGACATTTTTTTTTTTATGGTTTTAATATATGAAACTGACAGGTGAAAGACTAATCTTTAGGATCATATATAATAATCTATTTAAGCAATGATATTAGATTTTTTTTTATATATATAACAAATTATAAGATTAAACATGTTTAAGGAATCTAAGCTCTGTCTACTCGGACCAACACATATTATCAAGGTTTTGAAAACCAGACCGGACATCGAACCGGTCAAGGCAAAGGTTTAGAGGTTCAACCAATTCAACCGGGGGTTCAACCAATTCAATCGGAATATAACTGGTATATAATAAAACCTGTATTTATATAAATATATAAAAATACAAAATAAAATATATGTCGTAAATAACTAAAAATTAATTTGGGTATCAACAAAACTCATAGAATATAACATAATTCATCGATTAATCAAAATAAACATTATCTATATGAATTAAATCTCTCAAGTTACTAATTCTCATACTAGAAAAGGAAAAAAATTAGAAAAAAAAAATGAGAAAAATGATATTTTAGGCTTTTTTTTTTTTTTAAAAAAACATTAGTTTGACCGGCCAGGCCGGTTTGTCCGGTTTTTCCCATTCTCGGCCGGTTCAAACCGGTTCTTGGCCTGTCCGATCTCTACCGATTTTGTGGGTTAACCTTGGGCAATGTAGGTTCGTTCAACCGGTCCGACTGGCCGGTCCGGTCCGATTTTCAGAACATTGCATATTATTGATATATGATATCATATTTAATTGCTAAAAATATACCTTTTTGTTTGTTTCCCATAGAACATGGATAAGAACGATACATAACGGATCAAGAGAGGAATGAAACACGTTTCACTTCGATCATATGGCATTTTACCAAAATTTTTACCGGAATTGCCGCACTAATTTCTTTCTTTGCATACACCTGATGTGTTTACATTCTTATTAAATGCCGGTGCTGATGATTTTCTAAAGCGATATTAGGGCCGGCAATAAGCAACCAAAAGAGTGGTGTCGTTGTGTGAGATAGAATCAATTGTGTTAGGTGGTATTCAGAGTGCTTTGAGAAAAAGAAAATGCTTTGATTTTGAATGAACATTGACTTCGAATTCCATTAAAAAAAAATTAAAAAATAAATATATAAACAAGTTCGTAGATTTGACATAGTAGCTTCTTCGTCGGACACTTGCATCGCGGTCAGAAAGCATCAACACATTCCAATGTTGCACCCCACATCATACCGAAAAGGGTGTCAAGTGCTAGCTAACTGAATTGACTTCTGTACTTCACTTTTTTTTTCTGTAAATATAAAATAATGACAAGTGCTAATGTCAATGGATTACAAACAAAGCACCAAAATAAAAAAAAGAGATTACAAACTAATTTTCTTATACCTGCAAGTCTAACCCAATAGGGTTGAAAAGATTTGAGTAATATATTTGAAATTTTAAGTTTAAATTATATTACAATTAATGTAATTTTTGAAGTACTAAAAAAAATTTAGGATGCTTTTGTTTGGGATGCTGAAGTTTCAAGATCATTTTTTTCACCAAAAAATTGATTTTTTTATATTTAAATAAATTTAAAAAAATAATCAGAATTTCAACTTTTTTTTTTTGGTAAAAAGGTAGCTTATGAAAAAAAATTGTTTTTCAAATTTTTCAATTAAATATAAAATTTAAGTCCCATAATCACTTTGTTTCAAAATTTGAAACAAACTTATCCTTAATTTTGCTCTTATGAAATAATTCTTTTTTCATTTTACTCTTTTTCATTTTTTATTTTTTAAGAAACGGAAGAAAGCATTTAATTTCCTCAGTTCCTCATTGTACAGTACTACACTCTTCTATGTTATTAGTTCAAAGTGAGCTATTATCACGACCGGAAAAAAAAAAACTAGATGTTATAAATTATTAAATTGGTAATCTATTTAGCAGGAACATTATTTAACATTCAAGGGCCTCTCACTTTTGTTGGTACAAAGAGTTTCATTTTGATACATTTATACATAAGCTATTTTAACACTACTTATTATTAGAAATAAAAAAATTGATAATGTAATAATACGTAATTAGCTTATTATATAAAAGAAATTTACATGAAAAACATTGTATTAAAATTAAATCTACATAAAAATTGAAGATAAATAGTAGGAGGAGTTCAATCTTCATAACTCTCTATAAGTCTCAAAATTCTTCGACAATTTGATTCGTATTGAGGAAAATAAAAAACCATTCTGGTCTTCGTATAATTTAGGTAAATTAGGTGAGTTTTTCGATTCATATTGAACGTTTGACTTTCTTACCATCTCTCTCAATCAATTGCAATTCGACCAGAATGTCTCCAACGACCCTCTCAAATCCAATGTTTAATATAATCCGAACTTGTATACGGTTCCGTCGTTCCCTGTGCAAGGGAAGAAAACAGAAGACAAACCGGCCTAACAAAAGCATTGCCTTTTTTGTTTGCTCAACACGCACTTAAATATCCCAAAAGAGGAAAATCCCAGATAACACTCAAATAAACCATGTTGATAATAACATATCGTCACGTAAACTAGCATATATTGGTGTTCTTATCTAATGAAAAATGATGAATCATTCACATCATGAGATGCACAAATTGGGTAAACCTGGCTGCATCTTTATGTGCATATCCGTTTGAGTAAGCAATAGTGTGGGAAAACCAACAATTTATGTCCATTAGGTTCGAATTCGGTATTGAACCCAAAAAAATGGTGCACAAAAGGGGAGTTGAAATTGATAAGAACAAGACAAAGACTGTCTTGGAGGCTAGCCCCCCATCAAATTTAAAACTGCTTAGGTCTTTGTTGTGTAAGATTAATTTCCTCATAAGATTTATTCCAAAGACTAATGTGTTTGCACCATTATTGAAACTCATGAGGGACCAATAGTTCAGATGGGGCGAAGAGCACCAAAATGTTTTTAACAAAATGTGAACACCCGATTTTATTCGGCTTATAAGATAAAAATTCAAATTAGCATGTTTTTAAAATTTAGTCCCTTTAAAGACTCATGTGGTAATTTTATTTTGTTAAGTGAAATTTCAAACCATTTCAAATCTTGTTTATAGATAGTTCTTAGTTATGTTTAATCCAAACTTAATTTTTGTTTAAGTTCAATTATTACCGTTTTACATTTTTTGTTTCATATGCATTAAAAAAAAAAACAATGTTTTTGGTCAACCCATTTACTCTGGTCCATTTCTATTTGTTTAAGTAATATATATAAAAAAAAAAAACCCAGCCCAATCTAATAATAAAAATAAAAAAATGAAACAAAGAAATAATAAAGGAAAGTCACGGGATGCTGGTTCTGTGACTCTCCACGTGAAGCAACAACATAATTAGAAAAAAATAAAAAGAAAAAGAATACAATGATGATGTTCTGCTCAATTTTTCACAATGAGCCAAAACTCCTTTTGGCTACAGAGAGCATATGAACTGGGGAAGATTATTTTTTTTAGCTCTAATATCAGCACCATCTTCATCCGGGTGGGGAACTAAGAGAAACCTCAACCAAAAATCATCATCAACACAATATCATCAACATAGCTTTCTTCCTCCAACCAGCTCATTTCATAGAACCTCCATTCCCATCACTAACATATCAAAGGACCCAGCCATAGACAGCTCCCTTCCCGTTCATCATCACATTCCCTCACCATATCACCCATCGAAACCAAAGAGCATTAACAAAAAAAAAAAAAAAACTCCCAGCAATATAACCCAATAATATCATCATAATACAAAAAAATTGGCCAGCAGAGAGAGTGGGAATACAAAGAAAAATCTGCAAAGAGAGTAGCAACAGATCACAGCAACAATCCAGCAGCAACAAAAAGTAAAGAATAAGGTATTAGCAGCAGCAATGTCATCATCACCAAATAAAATTAAATAAAAAGAAAAGAAGGAAAGTGTGGGAGAAGCCACAGCGGTCCTCCTATTTCGCCACCGCCGCCGCACTGCAGATCGGCCAACTGCCGTCTGAACCTCGGCCGATCTAGCTCAGGATTGCGTGGACCTCCCTTTCGCGGCACACCCTTGCACAGCCACCCACTGCAGCGCCGTTCTTCCTCCCTTGCACAGCCACCGCAGCCAGCATCTCCTCTCCACTGCACAACCCTCGCCATCACAGCCTCCTCCATCACGCAGTACCCGCCCCTACAACTCCGCCCCTTTCTCTTAACCAAGTCACCATCGTGTGCATACCCCCTGGCGCCGCCAGTGGCCGCAAGACCGCGCGGCTCTGCCTCCTCTACCCCAGATCGCGTCCCCTTTTAGTCGCACAAGCTCCATTGCAACTCCCTTTGTCTCCCCTTCCTCTCGGCCATGGATCTCTCTCTGCCAAGCCCGCTGCACTCTTCCTCTCAGCCATAGATCTCTCTCGCCCCTTCCATTTGCCGCAGATCACCACCGAACCAGCTTCATGGCCGCGATCCAGCAGCCCCCCTCCTACCTCGGTTCCTCTTTCTTCCAGCTCCAAAAACCACCGTCGGACCGCCGCGATGCAGATGGTCCCCACCCAGCTCCGGCGTGCTCGTGGCATCCCCTACTCTTTTCCTTGTTTTGGCCGATTCCTTAGCTGCGATCTTCCGTTCTCTCACGTTCTCTGCCTCACTCTCTTTCTCTCATCCTTACCCTCTCTATCTCTCTCTTTTAATCCCCTTGTGTGTGTGTTAGAGAAAGACTTCAGTGTATGTGTGCGTGTGTGTGTGTGCGTGTGTGTGTTCGCATGTGTGTGGGGGAGAATGGAAAAGGGTAGTATTAGATAATAAAATTAATTTTAGGTGAAAATAATGAATGGAGGTTTTGTTTTATTTAATTTTTGGTCATGGGCATGTCATTGATTCAGGTTAGGGGTTTATTTGTTTGAGTTTAGGTTTGATTGTTTGAGTAATATATTTTTCAATTTTAGGGTCCTTTTTGTTTGTGCTTAGATTTTTTTCCTTAGATTTGGGATTAGATTAATTCAGGCTAAGAACAAATAAAAAAAAGATTTTATTTAATTTGAACTAAAAATGATTTTTCAAGGGAAAAAGTAAATTTTTATTTAATTTAGGTTAAAAATGAATTCTTGAGTGTTTTGTTTAATTTATCTTTAACTAATTTTTTTGTAGATAAAAATATGATAATAAGATTAATTAAGCCGTGACGGCTTATTAATTTTATGTTCTAGATTATTTTAGCTGCGACAGCTTGATATTTTAAAATTTTTTTTTCAAAGATAAAACCAATCAATTCATAATTATTTAAAGAACTACGTGACTTTGAATTCCTCATCGCACCAGAGGATACGTAGGAGCAGGTGATTCCTGTTAAGTCAAAATTGGATTTTATTAGGTTATTTTATGTTATTTCATTTTTTATTTGTAAATATTTATTATTATTTTTGTTTATTTATAAATACTTATTGTCTTTTATTGTTATGTATTATTTTAATTTCAACTAATAATCAGATTATTTTAAATGAGGATGTTAATTTAGCCGTGACGGCTTGTTAACTCAGTTAAACATCTGAGCTGTGACAGCTTGATGTTTTAAATTTTCAAACAAAAATTAGATTTTTATAATTTGTATTACATGTAAATATTTTCTTTAATACCTTTTTATTCTTTAAGTTTTAAATTAATTAATTTGTTAAATATTTTATTTTGAATAAAAAGTTAATTTAGCCGAGACGGCTTGTTAATCGAATATTTTGGACATCTAAGTGTGCTGACTTGATGTTTCAAACTTTCAAGCTAAAGTTAAATTTTATGACATCATTTTATTCTGTTTTGCATGTAAATATTTTTGTTCATTATTATTATTATTATTGCAAATATTTATTTAGTATTTATTTATGATATTGTTTTATTCTGTTTTACATGTAAATATTTTTGTTCATTATTATTTATTATTGTAAATATTTGTTTATTTATTCATTTATTTATTATTATTATTTTTATTTTTATTATTATTATTATTATTACCCTCCTCTTTCTTCATTGAAATGTATATATTTTATTTCAAATAAATATGTTAATTTAGCCGTGATGGCTTGTTAACTCAATATTACGGATACCTGAGCTGTGACAGTTTGGTACTCCTAAATTTTCTTATTCTAAAAAGATTTTCTTTTATAATTTTCGTAAAATAAAAGTGTAAATAAATATTTTGAAAGGTTATTAATAATTTGCACAATTAATTAAGGTACCGTCTAAAGACGGGTGTATTAGGGGTGCTGTAGGATTAAGTCCCTACCCTTCCCTAAACATAACTGACTCCCGAGCTTAGATCTGGTTTCAAAGATCATTTTCTTTAAACAAAATGGTTTTTCCATGTTTTTACCAATTAAATAAAACTTGGTGGCGACTCCATTTTAATCAAAAATCAATTTTTCTCGCCGTCCACGTCGCGATCCCAGTTGCGACAGATGGCGACTCCACTGGGGACAGTTTGAGAGTCAGGCCTGATATAATTGATTGTGCATATTATTTTAATCTCACTTTTTCCTTTTATTCTATTTTATTTTGTATATAGAATTTTGTCATCATTATGTTTGGATTTATTTTTACCACTATCTTTGTACATATGTTTATATATTTATCTCTTTGTAACTACCTAGGATAATAGACTTTTGTTCTATTTGTATATATTTATTTTGTTCTTTATGAGCACCTTAGGATAGAGGAATTTTTGTTCTATTTGCATAAATTTATTTATTTTTGTTTCTTTGTGATCACCCTGGGATAGAAAAATTTTGCTCTATTTGTATATATTTATTTATATTTAATTCTTTTGTGACTACCTTAGGGTAGAAGACTTTTTATTCTGTCTGTATATATGTATTTTTGTTTCTTTGCACTCTAGGATAGAAGACTTTGTTCTATTTGTATATATTTATTTTGGTTTCTTTGCACTTTAGGATAGAAGACTTTTGTTCTATATTGTCTATTTTGCAGGTGTTGTTGTGGGTAGTTTTAGGATTCCAGGTTTGTATGCTCTCTTCACACACAACACTCACACTTTAATCACACATGAGTGGGGCCCTATACCCGGGTCTGAGTGCAACTTGAGATAGGTAAGAGATTGTGTAGTGGTAGCCATTTTGGATGTTCATCCTGTTTGGTTATTGCGAAAATCTCGTCTAGAGTGTGACTCTTTTGTGAATATTCCACACCTAGTGGTTTACTTGCTGTTGTGGATAATATTCCGAAATGAGCTTTAACTCTAGAAGCCATAGAATCCTGAGTATATAGATCCACCTATTGCAAGTGTTCACAAAGTAGAATAACCATAGAACTATAGATTGACCTCCAGAGCTTAACTCAAATAGGACACAAAGGGAGCATACTCTTTCTTTAATTAATTTCCTTGTACATAAATTCTTTAACATATTCAAAGTATTTATTATTTCCTTTTACATTTAAATGAAAATCATCACATTTTTTCTTTGTTTTCCAGGTTTGTTAGAGAATCATATCCAAGTCTTGTTGTGAGTATCTTTGGAAAATGGAAATAAACATGAGATCAAACAATCATGAGGGGGAAAAATTAAAGAAAACTTTACATCTTAAAGCTAAGAAGCCTGACACAGAAAGTCTGAGATCACTAGGTCAACTATTGGGTATGCCACAACGTCTTTCTCTTGCAAGAAAGTATGGAAAAATTTTGAATCATAGAGGTGGAAGAACAGGTAGAAGCAATCACAGCATTAGCACAGTACTATGATCCTCCGCTCCGATGCTTTACCTTTCAAGACTTCCAGTTGGCACCGACTCTTGAAGAATTTGAGCGAATCCTAGGGTTACCACTAGAAGGAGAAAAACCTTATCACTACCAAGGTCATTATCCTTCCTTACATACCATAGCAATTGTTTTAAAGACCAATGTAAAGGGATTTGCATGAAGCACGAAGTGTAGAAATGGAACCAATGGATTCCCAAGGGATTAATTGGAGATGCATATGCATGGCTTAGCTGAAGCTAAAGATTGGGACACCTTTGTAGATGTATTGGCTCTCACTGTTTATGGCACTGTTCTGTTTCCAAATATTGAAGGCTTTGTAGACTTCGCGGCTATCGATGTATTCCTTGCTCGTAAATTTCATGGTCACAATCCTGTTCCAGCCCTCTTGGCAGATGTTTATTGTACCCTAAATTTTTGCTATGAGAGGAATGGCAAAGAATTTTATCTTTGCATCGATGCTTTACGTGTGGGTCATCACTGACGTATTCCAAAGAAACTACAAAACACCATGTCCGATTGAAGACCTAAAAATGCATCACATCAAGAAGAAGAATGGACAAGAATGGGCTCAAGACCTAGCCAAATTGAATGAAAAGGTGATCCGATGGTACCCTTGGTGGGAAGGCAGGCGGACTTTGATCTATCGTGTGGAAGCTTCTCAAATGTTCCCCTCATGGGTACCCGAGATGCATAAATTACAATCCAAGATTGGTGCTGCGTCAACTTGGTTACCCCATGATGGGACCACCTCAAGCTGCAATCACTCCATTTGTCTTGTATTACCAGGACTTTGAGGATCTTGGCATGCTACGAAAGTCTGATCTGCTTGGAACAAGGTTATCAGGACAGGAAAAGAACTGGGAGTTAGGAGCTGTGCGGTGAAAGAAAGCTATCATCAATGGGTGAAAAATAGGGCTCAGGAGATTAAAGCGCTATTGAACCCGACAGAACTCCACCTAACAAGGCATCATCCTCACGTCTTGACGATGATGAGGAGATCAAAGAAATAAAAGAGAAGTTGGACAGAATTAAGCAAGAAAAGATGCAAGTTGAGGCTGCATTGGAAAATGCTCACCATAATTACGCAGATTTGAAGCGAGAAAACACTGAGAGAAATCAAATTCTAGAGGGCACCACTAAGAAATTAAAAATGGGGTATGAGCACATGATGAAGACCAAGGAATGCCTCCAAGCTGCTAATAAAGAGCTAGGGCTTCGAAGGCAAGAGCGTGACCGAGCAATAACCGAAAAATCACTTGATTAAGGAAGCTACTTCAATATACCAAAATTCTTGAGGAAACCGCGCTAGCAAGAGAGGAACAAATGAAGCAAGAAATGAGAGAAATAAGCAAGGAATACCAGAGGAAGGTCGGGGAACTAAAACAACATATGAAAGATGAGACCATGAAGTTTCAAGCTGCTTTAGAAGAAGAAAAGAAAAGAGTTACAGATTTGGAGTTTGAGGTGCAACACCAAAGTCATATCATTCATGAGTTGAAAATTCGTTTTTCAAATTTGGCAGGACTAGCTAACACGGTAATAGAAGATGTTCCAAGATACCTGGAAATAGCTGAACAAGAAGTTATTCCTTTCAAGACCCCAACTGGACTTCGCAACTTTGTCAACTACTGCAAAGATTTGGTTGGAAGGATGAAACAAATAATTGCTGAAAAAAGCTGAAGAGACATTATCTTTTAGTGATGATGTTTTTAGGGATCGATATCTGGCTTTATGATGTACCTTTTTGTCATTTCTGGGAATGAATGTAAAAAAAAAAAAAAATGATTGTAATATACTCTTATGATGAATGGATGGTTGTTTCATTGTTTTGATCTTATGGCAATATCCATTAAAGATAACTTAGTACCTTTGAATGAGACGTTCTGGGGAAAAGTTGTAACTGAAGATACTCACATCAAGACTCGGCATGATAGACAATCTCTAACAAATTGCAATATTTTTATCTTTTTACTTAAATTTTTTTTTTAATACAGGTGAAACATCGCAACCATTGGGCGCCCGAGGAAAGAAGATACCGATTTAACTCGAGTTCATAACACCAGAGCTCGGACCAAGATGGCGGGTGGTAATGGTGAATCAGGAGCGATCATCCCAGCTGCAAATACTTCCGAATCAGGAAGAAATTTGGGCCTAGAAGTTGATGCAGTGAGGGGAAAACTGAATGAAATGTCAATTAACCAATTAAAATTGGAAGAGATGATAAGAGCCATGAAGGAGTCAATTGACTTATTGGGAGCTAATCAAAACCGAGACATGGTGAATGCGTCTACGATGTACAACCGTATGCTGGAATAATAACCGTATCAGGGGAGCATCAAATGCGGCTATAAATGTCACTCAAGGATGAATGACGGGATGTGATTCTGAATAACTCCTGCGGGCAACCACCTACAATGCCATTAGTAATCCCTATTGGAGAAGGTTATCGCCCCTTAGAGAATGTTCATACTGATGGGCACTGGTCCATGCTACCCCTATTTGGGAGCCACCTCGCGGTTGTCATCCAAAGCAACCATTTTCCTCGGAAAATAGTCGCAAGTGCAGGCAGAAAAGGACAAGTTCAAAGAAGAATGGATGAAGAAAATTCGGGATCAAATTAAAGCTATCCAAGGGCCTAGCACTTATGGCTATATGGAAATTGAGCAACTTTGCTCCTCCCATCGATGCGTTGGTTCCGGCGACTTCAAGATTCTCGACAAGTATGATGGAATGGGTAATCCTCTGTTCCATTTGAAGAGTTATTGCACCAAGATGTCAACTGGGTCTAAAGATGAAAAGTTTGTCGTTAGCTTTTTCCATGAAAGTTTAACTGACCGCTTCTAGAATGGTATATTCAATTAGACCATTCAAAGATTTCTAGCCGAGAGAACTAGTCGACCAATTCATGAATCAATACAAGTTTAATATGGAAATAGCACCAACTAGAGAACACTTGAGCACGATGCGTAAAAAGAAGGATGAATCTTTAAGCAATATGCTCAAAGATGGAGAGCTCGTCGCCAAGTGCAACCGCCACTTATCCTATCCGAAATGTGCTCAGATTTTTAGAAACCTTGGGATCTCTTATGTTGGAGCCATATGTGAGCAAAGCATACAAAGATTTCTCTGAGTTGATCACTACATCGAGAAAGAATTGAGAATCTAGCCAAAACAGTAAACTTCCCATGGGCAATGAAGACACAAGAAAAGTTTCCACCTAGGAAGAAGGAGATTGATGTAAACTATGTGCAGAGTCAAGAACCCTTTAACCCAAGACACGCACCAATGCACCCAAGACCCCAAACACCACCATACACCAAACCTCAACCACTCTTACCTATTTTACCAAACCACACAAGCCACAAACACCGCCCCATACCCCCAACCGCAAGTCAATAACATTCACATACGACCATACCAACCACCGACTAACATATGCCTATAATCCAACCATGCATCCTCAGTAACTTCTCAAACACCACACCACCACGACCAAATGCTCAAAATCAAAGCTGCTCCCGATTCCAGAATTGCCACCTTTCCCTAAACTATCCATTTCAAATGATCTCTTTCAACGATTAGTTGATGCCACTTGATCTCGGCTTATCTCACGCCCATTAGAACCACCATATCCAAATTTGGTACAACCCAAACCTTACTTGCAAATACCATATGGACATAGCAGGCATTCAATTGAAGATTATAAGGCTTCAAGACAAGAGTAAAAGACCGATTGCTTGTGGTAGACTAGACTTTCAAGAGGAGTCAAAACCAGATATTGTCCATAATCCAATGCCAAATCATGAAAGAAGAGGCCGGTAAATGCTATAGAGAAAGAAGAACTCTGATAAAGAAGGTTTTGAATCTCGTAACATCCATGGAGAGAATTTTTGTCAGCCTGAATGAGTTTGGTTACAACATCACAAGATCTCGCCTTCCGACAATAAAGGAGAATGAGAACATGACATGAATTCAAGCCGCTCAGACACGTGGGGCTCTTGGCCATGACATAGAAAATTACCGGGATTTCAAGGTTCTGCATGTGATTACTCAACTTAGGAGTAATACAAGCAAAAAGAGGCCGAATATACCGACGAGGTGAATGTAATCGAACCTTTCATATTTGAGTACCACCACTTAATGTAGCTCCTAAGCCGTAAAAAGTGGTCATTACGGTTAAGAAACCCACATCATTTGAGTATAAGACTACATGCTGCGGCCTTGGAATTATGAGACCAGTCGATAAGCAGAGACATCGGGAAACTCAAGGCTCGAGAAAATGAAGAGGTGACTGATGTCATGGAGGTGAAAGGAATAACAAGAAGTGGAAGAGTTTATGGACCCTGAGCTGGAAAAAGGGAAGTTTGTCAATGAAGGATATGCGGAAAAAGTTCGATTTAGAAAGAAAAGAAAAAGAAAATGAGGAAGAAGAGTTTCAAGATCATGAAATAGAGCGAGTACGCATATTTTGGAACAATTAAAGAAGACTCTCGCCGTAATATCTCTTTATCATTAATCATGTCATCTCAACCTCATCGAAAGGCGAATAAAAGTTTTGAAGGAAGCTTATGTCAAACTCCGATGTCTCATCGAAATGTGGTGAATATGAGGATCCAGTTGGAAACGTGTTAACATGATCACGCTTTTCAAATGAAGAAGTTGTTTGTGTCAACCCACGAGCACTATACATAACCTCAAATGTAAAGGATACATAGTGCCCGTAGTTCTCATTGATGGAGGGCCTGATTAAATGTCTTACTCGTACGACTTTAAGCTATTTGTCGATGAGTAAGGAAGATATATTACCACAAATGATGGTAGTGAAAGCTTTTGATGGAGCAAAGAAAAGCATCATAGGGGAGATGGTATTGTTATTGGAGATCGGCCCGAGCAAATTCGATGTATTGTTCCAAGTAATGGAGATCGAGTCAGACTACAATATGTCGCTTCTGAAGACCATGGATAAATGGTGTTGGTGTCATGTCCTTCAACCTTGCATCAGAAGATTAAATACATTGAGAATGGTTTAGTCATCACAATCCATGGAGAAAAGGAGATCCTGGTATCCAAACCAGTGACATTGCCATATGTTGAAAATGTGGAGCTAGTGGAGAACAGCTCATGGCACAACCTCGGAGGCGAGGTCGTGAGACAAGAGCAAGATAAGGCCCTCAATACAAAATCGTGCAGTGGCTCACATCATGGCTAAGAATGGATATCCTGGAAGGAAAAGGACTAGGATCACAATTGCAAGTTCTTAAACTCCCATATCTGCCAAGGAAGGCTAACCGATTTGGTCTAGATATGAGACCTCCCCGATGACAAGATGAGTGCCTTGGCTCGGGAACGTAATAAACAGAAAAGGAAAATGAAGCTGATTCCTCACTTGAAAGAGACATTCTCGTCCGCTAAAAGTGATTATGGCCGTGGTGAAGTTCGGCTTCCCTTGTTATTTCTCCACCATCAACACCTTGATGTCGAGAAAATTGAGGAAATCAACAAAGTCCATGTTGCTAGCAATGATGAGATGCTGATGAACTGGATAGCTGAACCAATGCTTGATGTTATTGCTGAAAAGTAATTTGTTGGGTTGTATTATTCAAGAATTATTTATGCTTTTGTTTATGCTACTCAGAGACATCATTTGAATGAATTTGCATGATTTTCAATAATCTTTCTCTATGTTTTCCATTTGCCTCGCTCGCTTCTATTTCTTTATGCTCTTCTTTTCTATGTTTGTTTTCTTCTACCACTCTCACCGTTAATTTGCATTTTCCATGCTGTTTTATAATCCACCATTTGGTTTAGCATTCCAACCCACCGCAATTACTTTCCAGGAATTTGAATGTCAAAGAAATTTTACCACATGAAAAGGAATTTGAGAGCTTATCAATTGATTCTCTTGCTGCACTTGACTATGATAATCATGAGTTCGAGGATGATGAAGAAGCTATTGAACAGTTTTCAAATCTCCTGGATTATTCAGAGAAAGGATTTGACTTAGATAATGAGGTGGTCGAGGTGATTAACATGGGCACCGAAAAAGACAAAAAGGAGTTGAAAATAGTGGAAAATCCTGAACGCACAGAAATGTTTGCATTGTTCAAAGAATTCCTGGATGTATTTGCATGGTCCTATCATGATATGCCAGGATTAGACCCAGAGATTGCTTCACACAAGATTCCTTTGTATCCCGAAGCTGAGCCAAAGAAGCAAAAGTTGAGAAGAATGCGACCGGACATGTCATTAAAGATTAAAGAAGAAGTGACTAAACAGCTGGAGGCTGGATTTTTGGAGGTATCAAGACACACTGATTGGGTGGCCAACATTGTACCCGTGCCTAAAAAGGATGGGAAGGTCAGGATGTGTGTAGATTATCGGGATTTGAATAAGGCTAGCCCGAAAGATGATTTTCCTCTACCCCACATTGATCTCCTTGTTGATAATATCACTGAAATCACCGATTTTCCTTTATGGACGGATATTCTGGTATAACCAAATTCCCATGGATATTCATGACAAAAGAAAACTACTTTCATAACTGGGAACATTTTGCTATACAGTCATGCCGTTTGGATTAAAGAATGCCGGTGCCACCTACCAACGTGCCATGGTCGCATTATTCCATGACATGATGCATAAAGAAATTGAGGTGTATGTAGATGATATGGTCGCGAAATCTAAAGAGGGAGAAAGTCATGTGACAAGCTTCGCGAAAGTTGTTTGAAAGGCTCAAAATACAAGTTGCGGTTGAATCCGAATAAATGCATTTTTGGAGCTTCTACAGTGGAAGTTACTCGGGTTCATTGTCACAGAGATGGGATAAAAGTGGATCTCGACAAGGTGAAGGCAATACAAGAGATGTCTCGCCCTCAAACCGAACGAGAAGTGAGAAGTTTTCTTGGAAGGCTCAATTACATTGCTAGATTTATTGCCAATTTGACTAGTACTTGTGAGCCTGTATTCAAGTTGCTGCGAAAACATCAACCTGGGGAGTGGAATGAAGAATGCCAAGAAGCTTTTGATAAAATAAAAGCCTATTTGATGAAGCCTCCGATTCTTGCCCCACCACTGATCGCCTTAATATTATATCTCACGTTGTTGCCCATGTCACTTGGGGCAATGTTGGGTCAATATGATGAGTCTGGTAAGAAAGAACGGGCAATTTATTATCTGAGCAAGAAGTTTTATGACTGTGAATCTCGTTATCTGGCGATTGAAAAGACTTGTTGTGCATTAGTGTGGGCTTCCAAGAGGTTGAGGCAGTACATGCTATACTACACTACCTGGTTAATCTCTCGAATGGATCCATTAAAATACATATTTGATAGTCCTCATGTTTCGTTGAGAATGTCAAAATGGCAAGTGATGTTGTCTGAATTTGATATCAAATATGTGACTTTAAGTCTATCAAGGGAAGTGTAATTCGATCATCTAATAAAATCCTCTTGAGGATATACAAATTTTATCATGTCTGAATTTCCCCGATGGTGAGGTGTTAACAAAGTGGGAAAAGATGGGATAAAAGAGGAGAATGTATGCGGAAAATGTACTTTGATGGGGCCGCCAATATGAATGTGTGTGAATAGGAGTCAGAGTTGTCACCACCGGAAAACAGCACTCAATTTCCATCAAGTTAGATTTTGAATGCACCAACAACATCGCAGAATATGAAGCTCGTATGTAATGGTTTGCAAGTCGCAATTGACCTAGGATCAAAAATTAAAGGTGTTTGGAGATTTCGCGCCATAATCTATCAAGTTAATGGAGAATGGCGCACGGCGATCCGAAATTGGTGCCTTATCAGAAATACTTGTCTCGATTAATTGAAGAATTTGATGATGTGTCATTCTCTCACTTAACTCGAGACCATAACCAATTTGCGGATGCATTGGCAACCCTGGCTGCAATGACAAAATTGGAAGTCCATACCAATGTCCAACCCATCCACGTAGAGGTGCAAAGTGAACCAATATACTGTGACAAGGTGGAGGTTGAGCCAGATGAACAACCATGGTATTATGACATCAAGCAGTACATTCAAAAAGGAGAATATCCGACTGGAGCAAATGAAGTGCAAAGAAAAACAATTCGACGATTGGCCATGGTCTTTTTCTTGAATGGTGAAGTCCTTTACAAGAGAAATCATGACACCACTCTCCTCAGATGTGTGGATGCTCATGAAGCTCAAATGATCATGACGGAGATCCATGAAGGAATTTGTGGAACCCATGCTAATGGACACATGATGGCACGCAAAATCCTAAGAAGCGGTTATTACTGGTCTACCATGGAGAATGATTGCATCAATTATGTCCGAAAGTGTCACAAATGTCAAATATATGCAGACCGAGTCAATGCTCCTCCAATTACGCTGCACAATATGGTATCTCCTTGGCCTTTCTCAATGTGGGGCATGGATGTCATTGGCCCAATCAATCCCAAAGCCTCAAATGGTTATCGTTTCATTTTGGTGGCGATAGACTATTTTACAAAGTGGGTGGAAACTACTTCATATGCTAACATCACACGTAGTGTTTCTCGATTCATCAAAAGAGATATCATCTGCAGATATGGGATTCCGTAAAGAATTATCACAGATAATGCTCCTAACCTCAATGGTGCCGGGTTCAAAATTCTTTGAGACTTTCAAGATCAAGCATCACAACTCAGCTCCTTATAGACCTCAAATGAATGGTGCGGTTGAAGCTGCAAATAAGAATATCAAGAAAATCATCGCTAAGATGGTGGTGAATTACAAAGACTGGCATGAAATGCTGCCATATGCTTTACACGCATATCGAACCAATATACGGTCAACTACAGGGACAACTCCCTTCTCACTGGTGTATGGAATGGAGGCTGTATCTCCTATAGAAGTGGAAATCCCATCATTAAGGGTTCTAATGGAGGCTGAGTTAGAAGAATCTGAATGGGTGAAGGTTCGATATGAACAATTGAACATGATAGAAGAGAAAAGACTAGCAGCTATCTGTCATGGCCACAGTACTCAAAAGGTAATGGCTAAGGCTTTTAACAAGAAAGTCCGCCATAGAGATTTTTATCCAGGAGATTTGGTTTTGAAGAAAATTCTCCCTAATCAAGAGGATGCATGGGGTAAATGGGCCCCAAGCTATGAGGGTCCTTACATTGTGAAGCAAGCATTCTCAGGTGGGGCATTGATTTTGCAAAACATGGATGGACAGGAATTGCCCAAACCAATTAACACTGATGCAGTCAAGAGGTTTTATGCTTAAAAAAAAATGTTGAAAAAGCCCATTAGGTTGAAAACTCGAAAGAGCGACCTAAGCAAAAGCTAGGGTAAAATGAAAAGAAAAAGAAAAAGAAAAAAAAAAGAAGCTCGTTAGGTTGAAAACTCGAAAGAGCAACCTAGACAAAAATTAGAGCAAAAAGATAAGCATCATCTCAAGCAACCTATACTGGGGCAATTTTAGTGTTGAATTTGTCCAGTGAATCAAATAGCCCAAGACCAAAACTGAGGCAATTGTTCGAAAAAGAAGGGCCTGAAGACATCATCGAAGATCATGGCTAGGGTGTTCAACTTGCTGTAAGAAATCGATTGAATGAGCCACAAAGAACCGGAACTGGGGCAAATTTTCATGTCTCTCACAGTCTTGTCTTTTGCTTTTATGTTGTTCCCACCTTTCAAATATTTTGTCATCCCATACACCAAGCAATAAAGATGCCTATTCAACTAACCTTTTCATTTCCTTTTCAAATGCATGTTTATTTATGATGTCTCGAGTAAACATAAATTTAAGTTTAAAGTTATACAACTTAATAATTCTTACAGCAATGCATCCATGGCTAGCATCACACCAAGGAAATTCAGAAGTTTCAGTTAAACTCGGTAGAAAAGCAATCATCATCCTAAGAAAGGGAAAAAGGAAAATGGGAAAGAAGTGAGCAAAGGTCCATAAGTAAAGAAAGTTTATGTCAGAAGGTCAGCGCATGAATTATGAGTTTGATCGGTTATAGTCTTCCTTGAGGCTTGCTTGATTTGGTTACGGTTAGTTTTTCTGAAATAAACTGAAAATTGATGACTTGTACATATAATCTGAAAAAAAAAAAGAAAAAAAAAAGATAATGTGGAAATCGTTGTTTTCCAGATTGCCAATTTTAACTTTCCTATCGGCCTCAGATTGCCAATTTAATCTTCTTGTCTACCTGATTGCCACCATTTAATTTTCATGTCGGCCTCAGATTGCTAATTTACTTTCCTGGCTGGATTGCACCAAGCGACTTTTTTCCTTGCCTCAGATTGCCACCATTTAATTTTCATGTCGGCCTCAGATTGCCATTTACTTTTTCATGTCACCTCGGGATTGGGTTAATTTACTTTCCAATGGCCTCAGATTATTAATTTACTTTCCCGTGGCCTCAGGGGATTATTAATTTACATTTTCATGTCGGCCTCGATTAGTTAATTTATTTTCCAGCCTCGGGTTTACTAGATTGCCAATTTACATTTCATGTCGGGCCTCGACAAGTTAATTTACTTTCCAGCCGGCCTCGGGATTGCCAATTTATTTCTTTGCCGGCCTCGATTGCCAATTTACATTTCATGTCGGCCTCAGATTGCCAATTTACTTTCCAATGGCCTCAGATTGCTAATTTACTTTCTCGGTTTGGCCTCGGGATTGCCAATTTACATTTCATGTCACCTCAGATTGCCTTACTTTCTGCCGGCCTCGGGACAAGTTAATTTACATTTCATGTCGGGCCTCGGGATTGCCAATTTACTTTCCAATGGCCTCAGATTGTTAATTTACTTTCTGGCCTCGGGGATTGCCAATTTACATTTCATGTCGGCCTCGGGACATTGCCAATTTACTTTCTTGTCGGCCTCGGGATACAATTTACTTTCCTGGCTGGGCCTCAGATTGCAAATTTAATTTTCATGTCGGCCTGCTAATTTACTTTCCGTCCGGCCTCGGGAGCCAATTTACATTTCTAGCCGGCCTTAGATTGCTAATTTACTCTGTCGGCCTTGCCAATTTACTTTCCCCGCCGCCCGACGCTAATTTACATTTCATGCTCGGCTCAGATTGCCAATTTACTTTCCGCCGCCTTAGATTGCCAATTTACTCTCCCGTCGGGCCTCAGACAAGTTCAATTTACTTTTTCAATCGGTCTCGGATTGCCATTTTCTTTCATGTCACCCTCAGATTGCCATTTTACTTTTCCATCATCCTCAAATTGTTCTTTACATGTACAGATTGTCTCAAAGTGTCAATTTTTCTGATTAGTCTTTTAACATTTCTTGTAAGTTGTGAATTTCGGTCAAATTGGTTAGCCATTGTTCTTTGAGTGATTCACGCATATTTGATTTCGAACCGCCTCATGTGACTTTACTTGAAAGTTTATGTCATTTTTGTTCAATTTAAATTTCATTGCATTGCATGCATTGGTTTAACAAAATCGATGTTCATGTCTTTACTCATTCCTTATGAAGACAATATTTAAAATTCAAATTTTTGTATTTTCTTATAAGAAATGAGTAAAGAGGGGCAACTGTGAACACCCGATTTTATTCGGCTTATAAGATAAAAATTCAAATTAGCATGTTTTTAAAATTTAGTCCCTTTAAAGACTCATGTGGTAATTTTATTTTGTTAAGTGAAATTTCAAACCATTTCAAATCTTGTTTATAGATAGTTCTTAGTTATGTTTAATCCAAACTTAATTTTTGTTTAAGTTCAATTATTACCGTTTTACATTTTTTGTTTCATCTGCATTAAAAAAAAAAAACAATGTTTTTGGTCAACCCATTCACTCTGGTCCATTTCTATTTGTTTAAGTAATATATATATATAAAAAAAAAACCCAGCCCAATCTAATAATAAAAATAAAAAAATGAAACAAAGAAATAATAAAGGAAAGTCACGGGATGTTGGTTCTGTGACTCTCCACGTGAAGCAACAACATAATTAGAAAAAAATAAAAAGAAAAAGAATACAATGATGATGTTCTGCTCAATTTTTCACAATGAGCCAAAACTCCTTTCGGCTACAGAGAGCATGTGAACTGGGGAAGATCATTTTTTTTAGCTCTAATATCAGCACCATCTTCATCCGGGGGGGAACTAAGAGAAACCTCAACCAAAAATCATCATCAACACAATATCATCAACATAGCTTTCTTCCTCCAACCAGCTCATTTCACAGAACCTCCATTCCCATCACTAACATATCAAAGGACCCAGCCATAGACAGCTCCCTTCCCGTTCATCATCACATTCCCTCACCATATCACCCATCGAAACCAAAGAGCATTAACAAAAAAAAAAACTCCCAGCAATATAACCCAATAATATCATCATAATACAAAAAAATTGGCCAGCAGAGAGAGTGGGAATACAAAGAAAAATCTGCAAAGAGAGTAGCAATGTATCACAAGAATAATCCAAAGAAGAACAAAGTAAAGAATAAGGTATTAGCAAAGAAGAATGTCATCATCACCAAATAAAATTAAATAAAAGAAAAGAAGGAAAGTGTGGGAGAAGCCACTGGCCGGTCCTCCTATTTCACATCACACAAGATCGGCAGATCGCCAATCGCCGTCAACCTCTCGGCCGATCTAGCTCAGATTGCGTGGACCTCCCTTTGCGGCACACCCTTGCATTACTCCATCGCAGTCACGTTCTTCCTCCTTGCACCCATCGCAGCAAGATCTCCTCTCTCCATCGCACAACCCTCGCCATCACACCTCCTCCATCACGCAGCATTCGCCCCTACAACTCCGCCTTCTTTCTCTAACTAAGTCACCATCGTGATACCTCGGGCGCCAAGGCCAGATCTGGTTGCAAGACCGCGGCTCGCCTCCTCTACCCCAGGATCGCGTCTCTTTAGTCGACAAGCTCCATTGCAACTCCTTTGTCTCCCCTTCCTCTCGCCATGGATCTCTCTGCCAAGCCCGCCGCACTCTTCCTCTCACCATAGATCTCTTCTTTCGCCCCTTCCATTTGGTACCGCACAGATCACCACCGAATCCAGCCTTCGTGGTCAGCGATCCAAAGAAATTTCCTACCCTTCGGCCTTCTTCTCTTCTTCCACTCCAAAACCACCATCTGACCGGCACGATGCGATGGTCCCCACCCAGCTTTCGGCTGCTCGTGGCATCCCCCCGCTTCTTTTCCTTGTTTTGGTCGATTCCTTAGTCAGCGATCTTCCGCTCTCTCAATGCTCGCCTCTCTCTCTTTCTCTCATCCTTACCCTCTCTATCTCTTTCTTTCAATCCCCTTGTGTGTGTGTCAGAGAAAGACTTCAGTGTATGTGTGTGTTGGTTTGTGTGTGCGTGTGTGTGTGTACGTGTGTGTGTTCGCGTGTGTGTGGGGGAGAATGGAAAAGGGTAGTATTAGATAATAAAATTAATTTTAGGTGAAAATAATGAATGGAGGTTTTGTTTTATTTAATTTTTGGTCATGGGCATGTCATTGATTCAGGTTAGGGGTTTATTTGTTTGAGTTTAGGTTTGATTGTTTGAGTAATATATTTTTCAATTTTAGGGTCCTGTTTGTTTGTGCTTAGATTTTTTCCTTAGATTTGGGATTAGATTAATTCAAAGCTAAGAACAAATAAAAAAAGATTTTATTTAATTTGAACTAAAATGATTTTTCAAGAGAAAAAGTAATTTTTTATTTAATTTAGGTTAAAAATGAATTCTTGAGTGTTTTGTTTAATTTATCTCTAACTAATTTTTTTTAGATAAAAAACATGATAATAAGATTAATTAAGCCGTGACGGCTTATTAATTTTATGTTCTAGATTATTTTAGCTGCGACAGCTTGATATTCTAAAATTTTTTTTTCAAAGATAAAACCAATCAATTCATAATTATTTAAAGAACTACGTGACTTTGAATTCCTCATCGCACCAGAGGATACGTAGGGAGCAGTGATTCTCACAAGTCAAAATTGGATTTTATTAGGTTATTTTATGTTATTTCATTTTTTATTTGTAAATATTTATTATTATTTTTGTTTATTTATAAATACTTATTGTCTTTTATTGTTATGTATTATTTTAATTTCAACTAATAATCAGATTATTTTAAATGAGGATGTTAATTTAGCCGTGACGCTTTAGTTAACTCCGCTTAAACATCTGAGCTGTGACAGCTTGATGTTTTAAATTTTCAAACAAAAATTAGATTTTTATAATTTGTATTACATGTAAATATTTTCTTTAATACCTTTTTATTCTTTAAGTTTTAAATTAATTAATTTGTTAAATATTTTATTTTGAATAAAAAGTTAATTTAGCCGAGACAGCTTGTTAATCGAATATTTTGGACATCTAAGCTGTGACAGCTTGATGTTTCAAACTTTCAAGCTAAAGTTAAATTTTATGACATCATTTTATTCTGTTTTGCATGTAAATATTTTTGTTCATTATTATTATTATTATTGCAAATATTTATTTAGTATTTATTTATGATATTGTTTTATTCTGTTTTACATGTAAATATTTTTGTTCATTATTATTTATTATTGTAAATATTTGTTTATTTATTCATTTATTTATTTATTATTATTATTATTATTTTTATTATTATTATTATTATTACCCTCCTCTTTCTTCATTGAAATGTATATATTTTATTTCAAATAAATATGTTAATTTAGCCGTGAGTAGCTTGTTAACTCAATATTACTTGACACTGAGCTGTGACAGTTTGGTACTCCTAAATTTTCTTATTCTAAAAAGATTTTCTTTTATAATTTTCATAAAATAAAAGTGTAAATAAATATTTTGAAAGGTTATTAATAATTTGCACAATTAATTAAGGTACCGTCTAAAGACGGGTGTATTAGGGGTGCTGTAGGATTAAGTCCCTACCCTTCCCTAAACATAACCGACTCCCGAGCTTAGATCTGGTTTCAAAGATCATTTTCTTTAAACAAAATGGTTTTTCCATGTTTTTACCAATTAAATAAAACTTGGTGGCTAATTCCATTTTAATCAAAATCAATTTTTCTAGGTCATTCACGCTGATCCCTATGACACAAAAATAAAACAATGTTTGGTAAATTCCCTTGTAATAGATTCTCCTTAAATGTTATATCAGGGACTAAACTGTTAATTTCAAAATTTCAATAACTAAAATAAAGTAATCTTACAATTTCAAGAACCAAAGTGAATCATTATTATTATTATTAGTATTATTAGTATAGTAGAACTAACCGTTTTGTAGGAAATTTAATATATACACAGATATTAGAAGAATTGGATATGAAAATATTCTTTTCGTATGAGCCAAAATGAGTGTTGAGCATTATTGTTTTCTGGACATTCAACTCCCCAAAAGAGTATTCAATCCCAAGTCGCAACTTACAAGTTAAATATCATGACAAAAGGTTCAGTTCTTAAATTGTAGAGAAAGAAACCAAGGATATGCTAACAAGAGAAAAAAAGAATCATGATGGTAAGGAAGCTAAAGCATGGGTTTCCTTCATTTGAAGTTTAAACTCATGACTTTTATACCATCAAGACTGGGATCGAAACAATTAGAGAAAACATGTACAGACCAAAAAGGAATCATTCTCAACCAAGAGGAAAATGAAAACCAGAAACCCCCATTATTAATCCTCACCAAAATTACTGCTTATATTTGTATAGAAAGCAATTGAAAACCACTCCCTTTATTCATTCAATCCATTTCCATAACTTTTCACACGAGAAACGAAAATTGAAGATACAGGAGGAGCCACTAGCCACGAAATGGACGCCAAGGAAGCAGCAGCTACTGGCACGCACTATTATGAGGATTTTGAGCCCTTTTGCAAGTGGATTAAAGATCAGACTCTGGAGATCCATCTGAAGGGTACAACATTTCTTGCTCATATATTTTTGTTATGATGATAATTAACGTGAATTTAACAATGCTTTATTTATTATTTTGGAAAAGGTTCATAACCTTGTGAACAAAGGCTACAATCTATTCAAAATACAAGAATTATATTTTACCGAAAAGAAAACAGAATTTCACAAGTATTTCGTATTAAAAGGAAAAAAAAGATAGAAAAGATAACATTAGAGTTAATGAATATTTTGATCTCTCAAATTCTACAGGAGAGTCACTTTTATCTCTAAAGTTTAAAATCTGATTAGTTAATCCAGACTTTGTAATTGTGATTCACATTAATCCTTAATGGGTATTACAAATTTGAGTGTTAATACTAATTTGAATCAAGTTCTTATTTAAGAACTATGTTTAACGGCCTGACATATGCCCATTATTGTACTTTCATTGACTAACATAATTTATAATTATAAACTCAGGAACTAATTAGTCGAATTTTATATTTTTAATATCAAAGTGGCCCATATGTAATTTCAAGGAGCAAGTGAACATTAATTCGTGATATTAAGTTGGCATGATATGATAATTAAGTATATACCCTAAAAAAAGGTTTTTGTAACTAGTGTTCTAAGAAAACAAAAAACCAAAAACAAAGTCTCAGATATTAAAAATATAAAACCTCATCTTCCAATATAATTTTTTGCCTTTTAAATTGTTTAATAAGTTCTCTTAGGACAGTGGTTAGATAAATCAAACAAAAAATATGTATGGTAAGAATATGGTCTTCTTTAATTTGTGCAGGTTTTAAAAGGGAGCAACTTCAGGCTAGAACCAACAGGAGGATCCTAACAATATTGGGAGAAAGACCACTCGATGCATCGAACAACAAATGGAGCCGCTTCCGCAAAGAATTTAGGCTTTCCAAAGGCTGTGATGTGAATGAGATTAGGGCAAAATTTTCTCGAGGGGTTCTTTCTATAGTACTACCTGAAAAGGTTCAACCTTTGGAAAAAGAAATTGAGAAGAAGCATTCAAATTGGGGAGTGAACATAAAAAAGAGAGTGATTATTAAGGTTGCAATAGTGGTGATGATAGTGGGGGTGGCGGCTGCAATTGGTACTCAAATAGCCCGACTTGTAAACAGACATCCTCATGATACAGCTGTCAAGGATTAAGCTGTGAATGTTTAAGTTCTCATGCAAATATGTTAAGACTGCTAAACATGAACGATATTTTCAAGCACACATCGTATGATGGATTATGTTCATTTTGATGACTCGCTTTTCAACTAATGAGTGGGCGTGTTTCAAATTATAGTTGTGATTGTGGTTATTGCGATTATGGCCACTGCAGCTACTGTGATGTGGATTGTAGCCATTGCAGTGTAGTTTTTTTTATTTTTTGTCATAAATTTCAAAATAAAAAAGATATATTAATTATAGCATCAAACAAAAAGAGTAGGTTTGGAGACTTTTAAGTGGGTTCTAAACTTTTAAAACTTAATAATCGTCATTTTTATCAATGTGAAAATTTTCTTTTCTTAACTCTTTAAAGGGCAGTAGTTAGATAAACCCTTTTAATTAATAAGATAAGATTTAAGCTAAATTTAATGACACCTACATGTTACAAGAAGAGAAATGCTATGCTGTGCACATGCTAGGATTTTTATCAAAGGTTGCTACACCTATGTATCCATGTAGCATATGCACCAAGCCCATTAAATGTCCCCTTGAAAATCTTTGCATCAGAAGCTCTATGTATAGATCATCCTAAGCATCTTCTTTTAGTACCAAATTCTCATTCTCGTTTTAGTATTTGCTAGCAGAGGAGAGAGCTTTTTGAATTTCTCTAAATTCTTCTCTTTAAGCGTGCTAAATGCATACTTCAGTTAAAAAAAATATATTGTAAATATTTCGCATGTATTAAAAAATTGTTTTAACTAAACTAAAGTGTGACCGAAGAATCCGTCTCTTCCTCTCTCTTTCATTGTTTCTTCGTTTTCTTCATAATTTCAAAACTCTACTTTTCTATATTCTCTCATGAACACGATTTTGTTAAAAGCACACCCCACCCCAGAAAAAAATTGTTACATATGGAACTTAATAGTCATTTCTATATAGCATCTTTTACTTAGACATAGTTACATGTACAATATAATTGATAAAAAGCAAATCACCCATTGCAATAATGATACACACATAACCCAATCGTTGAAGTCGTATGAACATGCGCCAAACGCGCACGGTAACCGACACTAGCAAAGATATAAACCTCCATATATGCAAAGGTTCACATTTGGTTTAGTGGTTTTGTCTAGGTTTTCAAACCCATTTTCATTTTCTTTCTACTCTGTCTTTCTTCATTTTAAATCGATTTTGAAGCACCCAAATTCTTTGTAACCAGGATTACTAACATCAAGAAACCATAAGCTCCGTGGCATAAGATATAAATTATCTATGGAATAATTGACAAGCTATTTACAATCACAACCTTTAAACAATTCTTGGGTTCTTGCTCAAATTTATGTTTTCATAAGCAATCCTCAATTCAAGTCTTGCTTATTATCCTATCACAATCGAAAAAAGAGCTAAAATTTCAGCTAATTATTGGAGGATATATTTCCTAAGTTTCTTTTTCCATACCTCCATCATATATCCTAAACTACCAACCGTGAACAATCCTAAAACATGCATCATCAAAGAAATGAAGAACACACGCACATCACAAGGATATTAAATTTGAGGGTAACACTGAAAAATAAAGACCGAACACAAATCCATATGTATACCCCAACACAAAGTCTGAGTCTCAAAATATGCACCCTTGCTACATTCTGTTAAGGCCAACTACACAAATTTCTCACTTTCAACTAAGTATATATATAGGGCTATAGAACCTAGTCACAGATTTGTACTAAAGAAAAAAAAAATGTACAAGGCGATATATATGATCATGAACTAATTCAAATAACCATTTCAAAACATCTGACCCCAGACACTGCAAGCAAGACCAGGGAGAATTAAAATGCACTTTCACTTTCTATGCATGATTTAAAGGAAACAAGCTCAAGCAGTGAGGAAATACTGTAGGATATGGCATGGATTTTGAGTCAAGGTCCTGAAGGGAGCAAGCATGAGACATCTTGCTATTCTTAATGTCATACAGGTATAGATTTGCACACACCTTCAACAGCAAGACCCCGTCTTTGAAGCCTAGAGGATTCATCCATGGGCTTGTGTCCATGCTCACCCGCTGCGAAACTCGATTCTTCAGATTGTAGAAGAATTGGGGGAATTCAGCTTCAACCCCCTCCAAAGACTTCCAATGCTTGAGTGTCCACTTGAACTCATAATAGTCTTCAAGGCACCACACATGAAGACCTTCTTCTGATATCAAGACATAGTGCAGCTTGCCTTCATGTTCCCCAATACAAGCTTCAGGTACAGTCCTGAACCCGAAGGCGGGGACCGGCACCGGAATCATCCAAGCCATCTCATTCTCAACATCAAAAGTTAGCACTTGATCACCATCAGTGAGCCAATGCAAGACACCTCCTATGTACAAGCCTTTGTTTTTTATCAAACTGTTGTTACATTGGCATGTTTCATTGGATTTCCTCCATGCTTTTGATTCTGATGAGTAAACCTCAAATGTTAGGTAATATGTTTTCTCCTCATCCTCACTATCCTCCTCAACCTGCCTGACTCTCACCAGTTTGAATCTCATAGAGATCATGTCAATGCTGCAACCTTTAGATTTGTTGTTGTCATTGCTGTCAAGATCAAAAGCCAATGCTATGCTTTCATTCCTGTTACAAGAAGGCCACTCTATCTTAATCCATTCCTTATTGGAAGGGTTGCAGACATATATAGACGGTTCCGAGGAACAAGGGAGGCAGCTTCGGCAGCAGACAAGACCTTTGCACGATGATAGGACGACGACGTCTTCAGGAAGGAAATGGAAGACCGTTTGATGTGCTGCTTTGGAACCTGCTGAGATTATTGTTGTCCTCCCAACAGGGATGTAACTAATTGTTTTGATGTCTTCCTTGCACCACGTGAATTTCTCTTGGAAGATGAAACCCGTTAAGGCCAGCCCTGTGTTTTGCAAGTGAGCTTTAACGAAGGGGGTGCTGGAAATGATGCTGTGCCACTCTCTCGAAATGCATTTTAGACCCAGCAGAAGCTTCGCAGGGATCCGTGACAGAACATCAAACAGAATGTCAACATTCAGAGACCTTTCAACTTTCTTCATTTTCTGAAAACAAGCCCAAAAAAAAAAAAATGGTAGTACCGCAATTAATCACAATAGCATAGGTCGGTCCAAAGCAGAGTTAAGAAAAAAAAAAAAAAAAAGGGTTTTATTATATAACACCCAAATCAAACTCATAATAAGCTTGATTCATTATACTATTTACCAATGCAGATAACACACAATCTCAACTAGAAGAATTTCAACCATTTTAAATCTACTTGTTTCAATTTAACATAACATAACAGGAAAGCCAAAAGCAGAATATTACTGAGAGAGAAGCATAAAGATAAGAACAAAATCAAAACATTAGGCAAATAGAAGGCTTTTCCATGACGTACATAATAGCAACGACAAATAGAACAGCGTGTGTATAGCAATAGGTAGCTTTCTCATATCAATATATGAATCAAGAATGAAAGATACTGAAGGAAACCCAACAATCTCTCCTTTGAGGTTCAAATACTGTTGCATTTATTTACCATTGGTGTTTCTATTGATGTAAAAACATTTTGTACACATATAATGGGAGCGAAATAAGAGTTTCAGGGATTCATATCAGCTTTCTTTAAAAAGTAAAGAAAATTTTTTTAGAAAAAAAGGAAAGCAAGTATATTAAGAAATCCTTTAAAAGAAGGGTCTGGTCTAACAACGCCTTTGAAGTTGAACCTGCCTGCGTTAACTGTGTCTGTATTTCAACAAGAGCAAGGGAGTGTTCATTCAGATGAAGAAATGGAGCTCATATGAAAAGCATTGATCAGAAGGAATTGATGGTATATGATATCGAGTGATTATAAGATAAGGGAATTTGAACGAGCGTAAACCGAAAAGGCAATGTGTTTTACTCTTGCGTGGCTAACCAAAACGTCTCTTCATTTGCAAAAGCAGAGTGCTACGACGTAGAGAGTGGCAAGGTTCCCTTGCTTGCAAAACAGAACGCACGCACATGGAGAGAGAGAGAGAGAGAATTGCATTTACATATATATTTTCTTTTCTTTTTCCTTTCTTCTGTCGTGTAGTGTATTGCAGCAAATGGAGGCAGGCGAATGGTTTCTGTGCTGGGAGCAGTACCAACGGTCTCGGCATAAAACCTTAGCCACAGGATTTTATTTAATCCGAATCGGACGGCTATGATAAGCGAGTAGGCAGAGAGGGTGGAAATGGAATGATGCTGATGTTCAAGTAAAATACGTCACGCGCTTTTCCAGCGCGTCGAAGAACGTTGGAACCCGTAGTGAGTGACAAGTGAGTGTGCATGAGGACTATTTTTGGGTAAGAAGTGTGCAGCCAGGAAGATGATCTCAGACAATAAAATATTCAGATGGTTTTCTTTTCTTTTTTTTTTTTTTTTTGGGGTAAGGATATTCTGAAGGTATTGAATAAGAAGAACCTCTGGTCTTTTCCTTTTTTAATTTTCATTGTTGTAGTTAACAAAAAAAAAGAAAAAGAAAAAAGCATCCTATAACCATAGTTCTTAGAATCGGACTGGTGATCAATTTGATCAAGATATTGAGTTACTAGTTCAATCGGTGAATTATGGGTTGAACGAGATTAATTAAATAAATATATAAAAATATAATTTAATATAAATGGAATTTTGGACAATGGTTGAGCACTTCCCCTTGATGGGGGTTTGAACATGGTGGATGGAATTTTGGAATATTTTCAGGCAGTTTGATGTGCTGATGTTGCTTGCCATGTGGCTGGTTCACTCACTAGTTACATGGCTGGTTCAAATATCCATCCATTGGTTCAACCTAAGTTTGACCGGTTCAATGCCGAATCGATCCAAATGCTAAATTGAACTGGTCCAATTGCTAAACCAAGTTAGACTAGTGTCTAGTTTACTGATTTTCAGTATGCACCGACCATTCCGGTTCGGTCCGATTTTCAAACTATGCCTATAACGGCTAAGACAAAAAAATTATGTTTTACTATATTATAGTTTCATTTTGGAAACTTTCTCCCCGATTCGAAAAAGAAGGTCTAGTAGGAATCTTAGTTTTTTAAGGAAAAAAAAAATACACTATCATATTGTAATGATTCATAGCACTCAATAATTCAACTTGCACCTTGTTAACTTTAATCTCACCTTAATTTTTATTACAATATTTTCATAATATCTTTTTTACATAATTACATAATATTAATATACATATTAATTTTGTGAAAAATCTTGGGCACCACATCTAGCTCCTACAGGCACCCCTCTAAATCCTTCACTAGGTACATAAAAGAGGACACCCTTTGGTAGTTGGTACAGAAAATTTCCATATAACAAGTAATTTGGTAACACCAATGAAATAAAACAATCCCAGCATAAAACCTTAGCCACAAGATTTTGTTTCATCCCAATCAAATGAATATGATAAGCAACTAGGCTATATAGCACATATATTAATATGGACATGAAACATAATACAAATATAGATATGGAGGCATACCAAATTCAAAGTATTATAAGACAAAGGATACGATACACACACGCATATATATGTATATATAATATTAAAATTTTAAGAAGAAAATTCACCGTTCATAAAGAAACCCAAATTTACTTTCTCTTGTTTTTAAAAAAATTTTTGGACTTTTGTTTTTGTTTTTTTGGTGTAACTAGACTCGGGTTTAATGCTTCCTGCGGGTAGGCAAATTGGGCGGCATGACGCCAATGTTGAGCTAAACAACATCACACGCTTTTTGCAGCGCGTTGACGGACGTTCAAACACGTGGTCTGCAGGAAGATGATCTCGGACAACAAAATATTTAAAATTTTTATAAAGGGTATTGGTTACGAAGAGGCTCAGGTCTTCTTATTTTAATTTTTTTTATTATTAACAAACAAAATCAAAGAAACGAAATTGAAATACGTCAAAAAAAAAAGAAAATGAAATAAAACTACCTCTAACTTGTGTTTGGGTAAAAAGGAAAATGAGAAAAAACAAAATACAAAATTGAGTAAATTTTTACTTTAATATAAATATCCTTGAATGAAAAGAAAAAGAAATTGAAAATAATAAAAGAAGAAAATTTTGTTTATTTATGCAAAAAATAAATAAATAAAAGCGATAACGATACAAAATAACAATTTTATCTTTGTTATCAAAAAGTTAAGTTTTTTTATGAATACTGGATAGAAGCCCAAACATTATGCAAAGTTATTCCAAGCATTAAAAAGTACGAAGTAAATAGGTTTTTGAGTCATTCTCTTTATTTTTATCTAATTTTTATAAATCAAATATAAAATATATCTCTCTCTTCCTATATATATACTACTTAAATATATTTTGCTTCAAGAAAAACTACCTGATTTTTCATTTTAGTTTATGATTTTTTATTTTAATTTAAATATTTCTAAAATTATTTGATTTTAGTCTCTATAGTAATTTTGTTTCTATTAAATATTAAGATAACTAATGAAAACCAATATTAACCAATGTTGTATAGTATCCTATTGTCATACTTCACATACCATATTTTATACGTTAAGCTTTACTTAATAAATCATTAGACTCAATCTTTTAGTCCATGGCTACTAGACAAGATTGGATCATGGTTTCATATTACCTAGTTCATCATTTAATATAAATAGACTAACGATATATATTAAAATTAGACAATTTTAAGAATAATTGAAACAAACCATTTTTTAATGAATTATGCTATTTATACTTATTATGTGTTGGACACTGTATCGACTCATAAAACATCAACTATTGGATGAAGTATGGACCTCACTCAATAGTGGGTGAATTATGAGTCAATAAAATCTTCAATGTATAATGAGTATAAATAATATTTTTCTTTTTCAAGAACTAAAAATCAAAATTTAATTTTTTTTATGGGTAAAAAGTATATTTATATTTTTCTCCTATTTTCTCATGATTTTTCTTTCATGTCCAAATAAATGGATTATGTGTGTTCAGTTTAAAAAATGATTTTCATGTTATGTTTTTAATCTGTTAATTATTTTTAGAATTTTATGAAGTAAATAGTGAACAAAGGAAATAAAAATTGAAAAATTAAATTTTATAATTTTTATTATTTTCTTCACAATCATAAAAAAAATAAACTGAAAAAAAAAATAAAAAGTGAAAATTATTTTATAAAACCATATTTGTTTTTTACTTCTTTTTTTTTCCTCTTTAGTTTCTTTCAATTTCTTTTCGTCCACTCTTCCTCCAATTTTAAACCCAAGCGAATAAAGTCTTCGACTCTGACTCCGTTTCAATTCATCTCTCAGAAGAAAAAGTGACAAAATGCAAAACCCACTGTACAGCACCCACGTCAAACTCCTCGCCTTCGATCTTCTCTCCCTTACGCAAACCCCTTCTTCTTCTTCCTCAGACCCATTCCCTTCGCTTTCACGGCGAGGCATCCCTCTCTCGCTAGCGGAAACAGTGGGCACTGTGACCCTTCGCGACCACAAGCCCCACAAGTTCCTCCGCTTCGCCATCGACGACGGCACGGGCTGCGTCCCCTGCATCCTGTGGCTCAACCACATGACCTCGCCGTACCTGGCGCGGCGGCGGAGCCCCGAGGACGTGCGGATGATGGCAGAGTCGGCGGCGCGGTTCGCAGCGGCGGTTAGGGTTGGGGTGGTGGCGAGGGTGAGGGGCAGGATCAGCTGCTACAAGGGGAAGGTGCAGATCACTGTTTCAGATGTTGTGGTTGAGAGGGACCCCAACGCTGAGCTGCTGCACTGGCTCGATTGTGTGAAGCTTGCCCGCAAGTGTTACAATGTTTTGCCTGCGCCTGTTCCCTCTGCATCTGTTACACACAAGTAGAGTGGGATAAATTCAATGTTATAGGGAAAAAAAGAATTGCATAACAAATACACAATACACACATCATCACCGTTAGATGTAATGAGTGATGTAATGAGTGAGCGAACCACTATTAAATCTGATGCGTGGTTCCTATTCATTTTGCTCGCTCATCACGTCTAAAGGGTGATAAGTGTATAATGTGCATTTGTTGTGTAATCTTATTGTTCCATAACACTACACTTTTTCGTGGGATGTGGATTGATGCGAAGAAGGTGAATGTTTAGCAGAGGAGAGTGCTTTACCACTATGCTTGCCTAGCCGAACCATATTAAAATCAGGTTCGGTGGATTCTCAATTTTTAATGATTAAACAAAAATGGAAAATGTTTGTGATGTATCCTGGTCATTGAGTTTTGTTTGCTTTGAGATGAGATATAATCATGATAACTGATACACATTAAGTATGGTTGATTTTAAAAAAAAAAAAATGGGATTCACTGGGGTGAGAACAGAGGATGAGCGGAAGACGCTAGTATCGCTAAGGGGGCACAACCCATATACTAATGCAGCTGAACTTGTGCGGGTCCTGTGAGAGTATCTTGTGTGAAAATATCTTGTGATTTTTTTTTTCACGAAAACAAAAAAATTATTTTGTAATTTTACGGTGGGGGGAAACGTATACATAATATAGGTTTTTTTAAAAAAAAAAAAATGAGAAAGGATCCGTTGACATTGGGATATATAATATATCTTTGATGTCTTCTTCATCAAAAAACACTATCTCCTCCTCAGGATCTTGATCTCAATTCCTTTCCGCTGTAGAGTCCATTCTTCACTCTCAATTGAGAGCACATGTTGATGGCAGAACCATACTTAACCACAGCAGCAAACTGATTGCCTCGCCTAGGCAAAGCCCTAGTGAAACACAAAAGTAACTCTAGCAGGGCACAAAAGAAACCCTAGCAGAGTCGCAAAAGTCAATTGTGGGCTAGAGGAATGTTCACACAGTGTCGTTGGAAGAATATTGGCTGATCGGCTCTTCGGTGCAGGAACAATGGAATCAGCCCTAGGAGCGATTTGGGGACATCCAGAGGGCTTCAGAATTTTGGATCGTGGGGACAACACGTTCCAAATATTTTTTTTGCCAATGAGGTGGATTTACTAAGGGTGGAAAGGGGAGCCCCATGGTTATTTAAGAACTTCATTCTTAATCTGAAGAGATGAGAAGAAGACATGAAAATAGAAACAGAGGATCTTACCCATGTTCCTGTTTGGGTTCAATTATGGGGCATGCCTGAGCATTACAAAAAACTGAACTGGGGAGGAAAATAGGAGGATGAATTGGGGAAGTGCAGGAGGTTGCAACCTTTAATATGAAAGGAAGGGAAGCAAAGATCATCAAGGTGAAAGTTAATCTAGATGTTACGAGTGTTCAAAGACAAAATCAAGATTGCTGGTCCCAACAAAAAAGTCATTGCTGGCCACTTAGGTCATGAAGAAAGAGCTTGTCGTGATTTCCTAAAAGATACAATCAATGGGGAAATACAAGAAAAAGCTGGGGTTTGGCTGAAGGCGGAACATTCAGGAAGGAAAATGGAAGATAATAAGAAGGCCCCCTTAAATTTCAGAGCAGAAGGGTCTCTAAGGCTAGATGTGAAAAAACATTAACCCGTTAGCCTTCTACGCGTTTTCTCAAACCTATCAATGGTTGAGGAAACCATATGAGGTCTCAAGCATCTGGTTTTCACGTGATTCACTTTTAAAACAGACACAGGTTCACTCTTAACAGATTTGATTTGATTTGCAAATCATTTCATTTCTATTTTCATGTGATTCACTCTTAACAGACACAGATTCACTCTAACAGATACACAGAAGGAAAGGAACATAGATTACCAAATAATTATCACCAAAATTGCTATACATAACATTATACAATAACAGTCGTGCCTCACAAAGTGGGGAGGGGTCCATACAAGGGGCATTTCGATAGCACCCGTAGAAATAATCATACAACTGGAACAAATACCCTCGTTTTCTTTTTAGATGAAAACATGTATAAAATCAATTTGTATTTGAATTATCAATGACGAAAGATGGAAATTCCTTTTTTAAAAAAATTTCATGAACACTACAACCCTAATAACGAATCAGATTACATAAAACATTGGCAACCAAATAGTGAAATGCACAGGTTTGCCTGCATGATCACCATTCAGTGCCTCTCATTCTGTTACTCCACAGCGATGGTTTTCTCCACGATCACTGTGACATCAAGCATGGTTATGTAAGCTTCATGAACTTCCAAGGTCAGAGCAAGACCTCATCACACCTTTGGCATTTTACATGCTGCACAACATGATGTGGCAGCAAAGGCACAATCTGAACTTCAAATTTTATTTGTCTTGTTCTCTATTTAAGCCTAACCTGGAGAATTAGATGCACCTGCTTTTTGAAAATGGATCTTAGCTCTTCATTGGCCTCAATTCCTATTCTCCTGTATCAAAGAAACATGAATAAACACATTTGCAACTTCCAGCACAATGATGCCCAAATAGATGTTCACTTCAAGGAAGCAAGGAGGAGATATGAATCTGGAGCGTACATTCCCAGGAGGAGAAGAAGGGCATGAAAGTGGATGAGAGACTAAGATAAGAAACTAAAATAAAATAGGAGGACCAACCTTCGATGGAACAAAAAACATACAGAAAATGCAAATTTTCATCGACAGAAAGGTTATTGATTCCATTTTTGAGTTCAAAGAAGCTGCATGATGAAACTATCACACAACCATATAATTGAATCCCAAAAGGATGGAGATATCCCCAGTTTTTGCCATATGTATTGATTGAGCTCAAACCACAATGCTCCAATGCAGTTGTATTCCAATAAAAGAAACCGGTAAAATAACAATATTGAAATCTGTGAAGCTACATGAAGGAAAGGCCGAAGATAGAAATTACCCAATCTTTGAGCCATTCTTCCCCACAAGAATCTTGCGTTGACTTAATTTGTTTGTGATGAAGTGCTGCTCGATCCTGAGGGAACCATCTCGTAACTCTTTCCAGTCAATCAGTCGATGTTCAATATCATATGGAATTTCCTAAAATTGAGAGAAGTATTAATGAATATAAAAAATTCTAACACTGTTTCTTGACTCTACAATATACTTATCAAGGCTGCTAAAAGGGCCAGCCGAGCTTATTAAACTCTGGCCAAAATGACAAATTGTTAAACAGGTAAGTATTTTACCAGCTCGGCCATTTATGGGTGTCTTGTGAACCTAACTAGGCCGGACTTGAAAAGCATTTAAATTCAAATCATAACAAATGCAAGCTTCCAAATCTTAAAAAGTCATATCAAATTTACTTCAATAGCTGATGTGTCATTTATTAAATAAAACAAAATAAATATATTCTCTCACTCTCAGAGCATCCAAGAATTTCTCCCTTACAAAAGACCCACCAACCGATGATTTCAAGAATAAAATCAAACCCAAGTCACGATAAAGCATGAACAAAAAGTCAATTAGGTGAGCCAATCCCCATTGGTCAAAGCATATCTAAGATTTCAATTCTAAAGCAAAGTCACAACAAATTCACACTTCCAAATCAAATTCATCAATTTAAACTTCCGAGAAAAACTTATATGGTACTTTTTAGAAGTTGTGTCAAATTAGTTTCAGAATTTTTTTGATAGTTTTTATTTTATGTTTTATTAGTCTGAACAATTATTGTGTTACTATTGGGCACTATCATTTAAAGGAAAAAAATATACAGGGCAACAAGCCAGCAAGCAAATGAACAAGTTTTACTTCTGGGCTAATTTAAAGCGAGAAAATGGGCCAGCCAACCAAATCAACTTGTTTGACCGCCCATTTATACAATTCCTAGCAATAAATTAGAAAATTGAATGAATTCAACAACTACCTGATGTACATGGTCTAATAATCTTTCACGTACAACTTCTAATGCTATCATCTTCATAACTTCCTCACTCATGGTGAATGGATCTTCTGCCCAGGGTCGTTCAACTGCCTAAACATCAGAAACAATTAATAATCCAGAAGCCTTATCCCACTAGGTGTGGCAATCGCACCTTTGCACACCCAGAGATAATTGCTGTTTCCGTAAAAGGAAATAATGAAATCATTTGGATATAGTTAATATACAGCAGAAGTAGAGAAAAAAACGTACCTGCTCCATCAGATACTGAGTCAAATCTTTTACTCCAGCCCCCTTCAGTCCTGATATCATAAAATGCCTAAATAATAAAAAAATAGACATTAGAAGCTAGCTTGAGGACTGAAGTAAATCCAAAGAAAAGTTACAAACTTTCAATCATACTAATACTACAAATCTAGATCGTCCCTTGCCTAGTCTTTATCCAAGAAATCCTGACCTTTCATATCCAGGAAGATCTTTGAATTCTTCAGCAACCTTCAATAAATCTTTCTTTTTCTCTACTAAATCAATCTTGTTCATACACAAAACTCGCCTTTGATTTGGAATGGGTTGACTTCCCATACGCTTGATCAATTTTATCACTCTTGAATCAGGCCTGTATTGATGGAATATTAAAGGGATGGGGTTAGTAATAACTAAAATAACTAAACAAATATGCACTTAAGAAACATGTATACTGATGCAAAAAAATGTTGAGAGACATAAATATGGTGACACCAGATTGCATTTCCATTGCTAGCTCAATAAATCAACGATTCATAGAAGCATTCCAGGGTCCAGACAGCCTGAAGAGCAGTATATCCATTGTGGTATTATATAGTGTGCTGTATAGTTTTGATTAGTATTGGTACACAAGCACAGTACGAATGATCCATCACCTCATCAGTACATCATATTGACGATCATAATAAAAACCAATGAGAGCCCCTTGACTCATTTATAAAAATAATCATAAAATTTAACAAGTCACCAAAAGGCCAAACTATTCTCCAGCTAAAAGTTAAACAGATGAGAACAAGATTTAATAAATCTATAACTGACTATGAGATTAGATTAATACTTATAAAATTGCAAGAGCAGAGACAATTAATATCGAGCTTTCTGCAAGTCATGTATTAATTACGGAACACAGCCATAGCCATACCTGCCTGGATAAGTAAAAGAGGAAAGTTGGGAAAAATCTAAAAATGGAATTTCTGATAAAAATATTTACCATGAAGAAACAATAACCACTTTGGCAGGTTATATACATGAATTGAAGCTACATAATAGTCACTTTAGCAGTTCTCTCTCTCTCCTTTTCTATTTTATTATTTCAAGGTAAACAACTGTAGCAGGAGTTGCTTATTTGGGATTCTCCCAAGGGTTGAACATTAGAAAGAAAATAGGTCAAAACACAATGGTACAAGTACTCATCAATTTAAATAATAATATCTTGACCTGGTAATATGTCTATGAACGTCAAAAATGACTATAAGCACTTCATAGAGATTGACTGAACTCCAAGCACTTTCCACACGAACCTTGACATCCCTATAAGGATATCCACCAAAGTTTAACATGAGCCCTGGTGTATCAAAAAAACACTGCATAGAAAAATGATACGACTATGAGTATGCAATTAAATAAAATGCATTATCAAATGAAGAACCTGTCCAAATGCAATACAATGAAACACCAAGATCATGGATAAAACTTTGTATCCCGAAAGTTTTTGACAAATATAATTAACAAATAATAAACAAATGACAAAATCCAAAACCTACAAGTGGCTGGATCAGACAAAGTTGAGGTAAAGAATACTTTGAATACTTTGCAAGCTCAACCATACTTCTTGTAAGTATATCATACTTAGACTGAAATACATATATTCAGTCATTTCAAATTATATCTTGAAGAGAAGTGTGTGCATATTTTGGCTCAGATATAAAAATCCTATAGTCACCATCAAAATTATTCTAATCTATCACATGTACTTCGGCTCAAGAGATAATAGCCCTTCGCTTTATGCAACAAGTTTGATTTTAACCTCACAGTATATCCCCTTATACTGTGAGGATATTTTGGCTCAGATATAAAAATCCTAGTCACCATCAAAATTATTCTAATCTATCACATGTACTTCTGTTCAAGAGAATAATAGCCCTTCGCTTTATGCAACAAGTTTGATTTTAACCTCACAATATATCCCCTTATACTGTGAGGATATTTTTGGCTCAGATATAAAAATCCTAGTCACCATCAAAATTATTCTAATCTATCGCATGTACTTCAGCTCAAGAGCATAATAGCCCTCCCCTTTATACAACAAGTTTGATTTTAACCTCACAGTATATCCCCTTCCCTTTATGCAACAAGTTTGATTTTAGCCTCACAAAGCAGTATAATAATCAGCCAAGTTACTCACAATTTGGGTATCTCCTTTTGTCAACACGCCTACAACTTCATGAGTTGTGGTGTTTGTCTTCCGTGAAACAGCCGCTACCTTCGTCCCAACCTGCGACAAATGTGTAAAACAATAAAACACATTAAGAACTCATTTGATATGACTGCTGATGATGGAAGATATCAGAAGCACTTCTGAATGAATCCAGCATGTATGAACAACTCTCAAACAAAATCAGACTAACAGTTCAAATTTAGTAAACACCTAAATGGACTACTTACGACTACTGAACATCAACATAAGTTTATTCGAAATGAGAACAAATGCTTTGCAACTGTTAGGTATTGGTATTAGAGAAGAAAAGATGTTGATAGATACTGGTATCAGAGAGCTCAAGGATGAAGAAAAAGTCTAGTATATTAATGCAGCTCAAACCAGTATCTTGGTGATGTCAGCAAGGCTCTGAGAATGGAAATGAAAGGTGAATACAGCAGAAAGAAAGATGCACCCTGAGTTATTTGAGAGACCCACCATTAACCCACTAGTTTCCCAACTGATTTCCTACCACTCCCTCACTCACACACAAATATCCCTTATACCCAAAACCCACAAAATCCTCCTCTACCTCCAATTGCTTGGGCCAACTTAGCAAGTTAGTTATTACTAGAGGACTGCTTGTTCTCTCTCCTCTTACCCTCACTCAGTGCCTTCAAAAATTTCTTTCTAGAGTATACATCGGTCACCATCAGGGTCCTATCAACAACATTGCTGCTTTATTCACATAACCTCTTTCTAAGGAGGAATTGCAGAGAACATAATCAAACCACACCCATATCATTAACCCAAAAAAAAAAAAAAAAATACTAACTCAAACTACTATTCCTAATCAAAGAAATTCATCCATCGCCAATGAGCTGTAACTCAAAGTGCAACCTCCCCTGGCCCTAAAGTCCAGGGATGGTTAACTTTTGTATTAGGGATTCAATCCCCCTTTGTCCATCCTTCCCCCATTCCCCCCAGCTACACTAGAAGCTCCCTTGGGAAAAAAAAAAAAAAAAATTCATAACGTGGATTTACAAAATAAATAAGCACTTCTCCAAGCCACAGATAATTTGCTCAAAAAGGGATCTCAACAATCATGAACAACCAGGCTTGTCCCTCTTTTCACTTCCTCTGCACCAAGCAGTCCAAGAGGCATGTGTAGTTCAGAATGATACATAAGCCAATATAATCCAACACAAACACTGGTACAATACGCCTTTTCCCCACCTTAAATCTTAAATTATAGGCACAAAAAATTAATGATATGACCGGAATCATGTTGGCGGGTTTTTTATTTCTTAGGGCACTAATCACAGACAAGCTTCGAAGCTGTTCTTTCTTCTTCTTTTTTTTTTGCTAATCTCTGAATAATTGGAATAAAAAGCACTTCTCCAAGCCATAGATAATTTGCTCGAAAAGACATCTCAACAATCATGAACAACCAGGCTTGTCCCTCTTTTCACTTCCTCTGCACCAAGCCACCAAGCAGTCCAAGAGGCACGTGTCCTCTAATCCAACACAAATACCGGTACAATACGCTTTTTCTTCCCCCCTTAAATTTTAAATTATAGGAACAAAAACTTAATGATTTGACCGGAATCATGTTGGCAGGTTTTTATTTCTTAGGGGACTAATCACAGACAAACTTCAAAGCTGTTCTTTCTTTCTTTCTTTTTTCTTATTTTATCTTTTTTGTTTTTTGTTTTCATAATTGGAACAAAAACAACACAGTGGAAAAAGAAATAGGAAAACAATAGTAGGGAGTAACGAACCATAAAATTAGTGAGGGCAGACTTGCCAGCATTGGGAGCACCGATGATCCCAACCGACAACGACTTCTGATCCTCCTCCTTCACCACACCCAAACCCTTCTTTTCTCCCACCCCTTTCTCAGCCTCCTCATCATCATCAAGCGCAGCCTCAAGCAGCGCCTTCGCGAGCACCCTCCTCCTCCTCTCGTCGTCCTCTTCCTTCAGCCTCAGCCTCCCCTTCGGCCCCTCTCCACCGAAAACCACCTCGTCGGCTCTCGCCCTGTATTTATCATCCCAAGTGGCCCTGTGCAGTTCGTCTTGTTGTTGTTGTTGGAGGTGGATTTGGGGAATGGTGGGGATTTCGTAGTGGGAACTGTTGAAGACTGAGTGGGATTCGGTTTCGGTATCTGGGGAGGTTGTAGGGTCCTCGTGCTGTGGTTGTGCGGAGAAGAAGTGGTGGAAGATGGCTGTTCTTGTTGTTGGTGGTAGTGGGGTTTTGGGGTGGAGGGTTCTCCTTAGGGTTCTAAGTGATGTTGTGAAGGCTTTCATAGTTGTTGTTGTTGGTGGTGGTGGTGGCGGCGGGTTCTATGGAGCAAGCATGGAGCAGAACTTTATGGCGGCAGTGTCTGTTTTTGTGTGGCGTCACTGGCAGTGGCTTTCGACTTGCTTTTGAGGATTTTGGGTCCTGGGGTTTAGGGACTATTTGGATGAAATCTTTGGCCCCTCAGGTTTGGGCGGCGCGTACGATGGGATTGTCGGGGTGTCAAAATCATTTTTTTAATTAAAGGAATTGCTTATCAGTTTTTTCTAAAAATATTGTAGACAAAATTTAGGCTTAAATATATACTTATCCCTCTAAATATAGGTTGTTTTGGTTTTAATTTTCTAAAACTATTTTGGCTTCTGATCCTTTTTTTCTAATATTATGTTTTTTTATCCTTACATTCTATATCTAGATATCTACAAGTAATTTAAACTTTAAAACATGTATTTAATCCTTAAAATGATTGAAAACTTCATTTTTTTTATTCTTTTAAATATGTTAAAAATATTTCTTTGATCCTCAATAGTATCGCTACTTAATTTTTTTGATACAAGGAGAAAGAAAGGAAAAACATGACAACACTTAGCTGTTCAAGTTATCAGCTATGAGCAAATTAACAGTACCCTTAAAAGCTGAAACTACTCAACTAAAGATTCACACCAGTCCTAGTCAAAGAGTCGGCCACCTTATTAGCTGAGCAGAGGACATGATGGAGAGAGACTACCCAATCACGTTGTATAAGATCTTTAATTTGATGAAGGAGACTCTGCAAAGTAAGAACTCGAAAGCTTTGAGAATTAGAGATTAGACTTACAGCCTCCAGATAATCTGATTCACAAAACACCCTTCTCCATCCAAGATTCCAAGTAAAGAGTAATTCTTCCTTAATGGCTAACAACTCCACCCAAATGACATCGACGGACCCGGCCCTGCATGAGAACCCTCTGAGCCAGTTCCTGTTTAAGTCTCTGATCACCTCCCCAAATCCACTGTGCCCCTCCATGAGCCGCACACTAGCATCCACATTAAGTTTAACACTGCCAATCGAAGGGCGAGTCCACATGTCCAACTGCTCCAATTGAGCCGGAGCAACAAGAGGAGATGATGCAACCTTAGCAATATCCACCACAGAACCCTAAATCTTACAAGAAATCTGCAAAGGATGCCAAGCTTCATTGTTAAGAACTGCCTGGTTACGTGCTCGCCATATCCACCAAAGTGTTGTGATATAAAGAGTCAAATTATTACTTCCCACCAATTAAGCCATCCTCTCATCAATACATAAATTAGCCCATGCTCTGGGATCGAAGGCCAAAGAATGCCAAACTGCACTAGTTGCCACACAATCCTGAAGGCAATGAACAACATCTTCCTCTGTGCTGTCACAACGGGAACACAAGGGAGATGAAACTAAGTTCGTGCAATGTCTAAAGTTATTGGTTAGAAGGGCCCTATGATAGCATTGCCAGAGAAAGAATTTAAACTTTTCAGGGACTTAGAGTCTCCACAACTCTCTCTACTTTTGATCTTCAGTCCAATTCCTGTTAGAGGCAAGCATCCACTTGTAACATTTAGCAGTCATGTACCCCCTGTCTGTACTATGAAGCCAAATCCAATTATCAGGAGACTCATGAAGAGGACCTATCTTATTCTGAATAAGCTCGATAATATGATTGGGGAGGGGGTGTATAGGGAATTAACCATCATCATTCCAACTATTAAGTATCGCTACTTAATAGTACAAACTAATAGTAGAGGAAAAAACAAAATATTAGAAAAATGAAGAACAAAAATCAAAATAACATCTATTTTCATGAATAAAAACATATTTAAGCTTAAAGATATCAATTTTTTAAATGTACAAAGCCAAGGCACCTTTAATTGAGGGGTAATGCAACACGAAAAGAAAAATAAAAAATAAAATTATAATGAGATAAATTTTTTATGATATAAGTAAAAGTAAGAGAAATGCTCAAGTGCCTTGAGGATAAGAAAAAATATTTATCCTGCTCTATTTATTAATTATCACATTAGGTTTATATACTATTATTATTTCCCATTTTACCTACTTTTTCAATGCAATTGTTGATGTGTCAATTATTCCTCCATTTCAAGTTATTTGTTAAGAAAACACAAAATAAATATTAGCAATGGTATAAAATTATATAAATGGACTGAATTGCCCCTATTTTAAAACACTATGATTAATGTTTTCTTTAAACGATAAGCAAGCACTAAAGGTAATATTGACAAAACAAAATTAATGTTTTCTTAAAATGATAAATGAACAGTTAATTTAAAACATAAAAAATCTCAATAAGTGAACAATCAACCTAAAACAAAGGGAGCAATAAATAAAACAGAGCGAACATTTTCTCTTAATCTAAGAACACCAACAAATTTCTTGTAAATATATATATTTATTTTAAGATAAATTATTAATATTACATGTCATTCAAACCATCTTGAAGTCTCATTTCCAATCTCACTTTGACTCTACTACTTGTCACCGCATACACAAAACATCATAAAAGTTAAAATGAGATTGGATTTGAAATTCGTTACTTAAGTGGAATATCCCAACTTTAATCTCACTTTTGATATGACATGTTTTTTAAAATTATATCCTTTGTTTTAAAATTATATATATATATATACACACACCAATTTATCAAATATTTTATTTCAAATATGCAATTAAATTTTTAGATTTGCTTGGTCCATGTGTGAAAATGCCAAAAAACCAAAAAAAAAATAATGAAGAATTTTTGGGCAGTCCGTGACTATATATTTGGAGATCAGGCTGATCCATGAAAAAAGAGTGATATACTAAGAAGTAAGTACACACCGACTTGATGATGTGTTCGTGTATCGGACATGTGTCGCTATCCGACACCCACACGACAAGTATTGAATACGCGCCAATACATGTCCAATTAAAAAAATAATTTATTGAGCTCAAACATGCACAGAATACGGCTAGCACTGCTCTAATTCATTGTGGACGTGGCTTGGACACCATGTGGACACGTCTGAGTTAGTTTCTTTATTTTTTTTTTCAAATTTTTAATATCAACGTGAACTTAAAATCAACTTTAATTATTTGGTTGGATTTGTGTTATTGAATCATCTTATTTTGAAAATTTTTCAGTTGATCATAAAAAAAAGAAGAAGAATTAATTAGATAAACAAACACAACAAAAGAAATTCAGACAAAAATAGACCAAAAAATCATACAATAAAATAAAAAAGATTATATATGTGTGTGTGTGTGTGCACGCCGAGTCATATAATTTTTTGAGTTTGGTGGTGTGTCTTCGTGTCAATGTGCTGGCTGGCTGTGTCTTTGCTTCATAGCTGGCCGCGTCTTTGCTTCATAGTTGATATATAAATTACTAGGAGTCAACATTCAAATCTGGCACTTTGCCTACAAGATCAGATTCTCCCAAGACATTAGACGTTGTTTGGGTTCTCTGTCCACAGAATGTAGCCATTCATCTTCCTCCACAACTCAGCTTCCCCTCATACACGGATTTATACAGGAGTTTTAAGTATTGCAGAGTTCTGCAGCACAAATGAAATATTCAACGATTCGGGTTAAAAGTTTACAAACCAATGGCCGATTGATAATCTATCCCATGTAGGAACTAGGAAAAACAATATTGGCCTTAAAGTGGGAAAAGTGCCCTCCCTACACCCTTGTCACCTTCCACCTCAATGGCACTACAACCTGGAACCTTTTTGATTCCCATATCTTTCATTCTACTTCTCACCTTGCTCACATCTTCCCATCTGTCAGCAGAAGCATAAATGCTAGCAAGAAGTGTATGTAGACTTGAATCACTAGATTTAACTTTTGCTAGTGTCACCGCAAGCCTTTCACCCATATCGATATTCCCATAAATTCTGCAGGCACTTAGCAAAGCCCCATAAAGTGGAATTATCATCTCATTGTTTTGATCTGGTAACTTCTTTACTAAATCCTCTGCTTCATCCAACTGTCCAGCTCGACCAAGAAGGTCAATGAAACACCCATAGTGCTCTAAATTTGGCTCGATATGATATATTCTTTTCATGGAGTGAAATAACTTGCGGCCTTCTTCTACCAATCCTCCATGACAACATGCACTCAACACAGCTATAAAGGTAATGTCATCCGGTCTCACCCCAAATGTTCCCATTGCTTCAAATAGCTCAATAGCTTGGCTTGTCTTACCATTCATGGCAAGCCCATAAATGATTGAAGTCCATGCGGCAGTATCCTTTTCCTTCAATCCACAAAAAATCTCCAAAGATTTCTCTATGCAACCACATTTTGCATACATTTCAATCAATGCAGTGCCAACCACGGCATCCACCAAGATTCCATTCTCGTCTATGTAATCATGAATCCACCTGCCTTGCTCTAGAGCTCCCATTTGAGCACAACCAGTAAGGAGAGTGACCACAATGAATTTATCTGGTCTGACTCCTCTGATTTGCATCTCCCGGAACAATGCAATCGCCTCATCACAACGATTAAACAGCACATACCCATTAATCATAGCTGTCCAAAGAACAATATCTCGAGATGGACTTTTCTCAAACAAATCTCGAGCTTCATCCAGCCGATCGCAATTCACATACCCAGCTACCATACTAGTCCAACAATTCACATTTTTCACTGGCACCTCATCAAATACTTTCCGGGCTTCGCTCAAGCATCCACACTTGCAATACATGTCCAACAACGCATTCCCTATTTTAGTTGTCAAATCTAGTTCCATCCTAACATAACTATGGATTTGCTTGCCAATCTCAATATCTTTCAATGCTGTACAAGCTGATAGAGTACTTACAACCGTGGCTTCACTAGGCTTCTCACCGCTTTCCTTTTTCATCCGCCGATAAATACCAATAGCCTCTCGGAACCTCCCGCACCTCACATACCCTGCAATCATGACATTCCAAGAAACCTCGTCCCTCTCAGGCATTTCCTCAAACACTTGTTCCAAACAACCAACTGTACCCAATTCGGCATACATATCCATCAACGAGTTACAAACATAGGCATCAAACTCAAGCCCAGTCTTGACCACAAAGGCATGAACCTTCTCCCCTTCATTAACCTCTCCAACACAACCAATAGCCTTAAAAACATAAGGATACGTGTAATTATCCGGGGACAAAACAGTATCTTCCCTCATTCGGCGGAACAGAGAGATGGCTCCTCTGAAACAACCCCTTTTGACAAAGGCTTTGATCATGACATTGTATACGAACAAAGATGGTTGGTGAATGGAGTTGAAGATTCTGAGAGCGTAGTGAAAGTTGTCTCCTCCGTTGTTGTAGTCCAGAGAGAAGGCCATGAGCTTGTTGAGGGTGTCCCTGTCTTGCTGCAAACCCACAGAGAATATCTGGGACTGGATCTGCTTGAGCTGGCTCATGGTTTTGCAGCTTTTGAGAAGGGAAATGCATGTTCCCTTCATTAGCTTTGCTGCTGCACTGTGTGACATGATTGATGCTGACACCACATTGATTGATTGGGTCACTGCAACAGTGCGTGCAACATGGTGGTGACTGATAGTGAAATTATCTATTTACCCTTAAGTCGCAACCACGGCCACCACCACCAACACCACCAGTGGTGAAGGCGTCGACCGAACAATCCTTGCCGATGGCGATGTTCTTGATGGAGGTTTCACCGACGGTGAGGGTTTTGGTGACGACGCCGAAGACTGTGTGTGTATGAACCGAGGCCGTAAGAGACCGTTGCGACACTGCGATTGGTTTGAGAGTGGATAGGAAGAGGAAGAAAACCGGCCGAATATTGGGGGGTGAGCGATGAAGGAAGGGGTGACAATGGCAAGGGAAGAGTTCTTGTTTTTAAATTACTGTGTTTGGTTAACTCACTCTAAAACTGCTTATATATAGAAAAGGGTCATTTTTTTTATATTATATTTGCATTCAGGATTTGTTACGATATAAGATTTAATGATTATTTATAAGAATATGAGATTTTTTAAAAGCAAATCTTAATGGTAAGATTTTAATATTAAAATATTATCTTTTAACTTAAATCTCGTCAATGACAATATTTGAATAATAAAAATATTATTTTTTAAATCAAATCTCAACAATAATAAGATTTGAATAACAAAAACTATTATTTTTTAAATTAAATCTTGCCAAGGGTGAAATTTACACATCATATTCATGAAAATTTATGTATAATCTCATACATAAGGAATTGTTAAATTAAAACACCATATAAAAATTAAATAACCTATAGAAAAAGATTTTTTTTCCCTTGAATATTTATAAAAAGATATTAAAAATTTTATTTCAATGTTCTTTGTTGCAAAAAAGTTTAAATTGACAAAGTTAAATATTTGAGTTATTATTCTTATTTTAAAAATTAACATTACGTTGAAATATTCAACTTGTTAGGAAAAAAAAGGTGAAAATAGTTTATTGATTTCCTATTAGTTTTAATTTGATACTTATTTATTTATATAGAAGAGTACAAACTTGGGTGAGTGAAATTTATTATATTTGTATTTATTTGCTTTTACTTTACTTTGACATTCTGTTTTAAAAGTAATTATTTGATATTAAGTTAATATGTATAATTCACATATAAAAAAAAGGCTTTAGATGCATGATTGACTCTAACTGAGAAACATCAAAGAAATCACAATCACCAAAACTTCCAATATTGATTGTTGATATCACATAAACGATCTCATTACAGCTAGGCAATTGGTTCTTTATTTGCTCTCTTATCTGTTCCATTTTTTTTAACACTTTCAGCATCTGGTTCTTCCCATATGACATCGCTAGACTCTAGTTCGTCTACTTTTTCATCAGTTAAATCAAAATATTCATGGAATTCTTCAAAACTTTTGTCGCTTGTGTCATTCTGTCAGATAAAATTGTGTAAAGCCATGCAAGCACCAATGATCCTAACTTGTGTGCCCAAGGAAAATGATGGCATGGCACCCAGGTTTTTCCATCTTGCTTTGCAACATCCAAATGAGCCTTCAATTGTACATCGAAGGCTAGATTGATAGTAGTTAAACACATCATTTTTCCTCTTGCTCTGGGCCCCAATCTGAAGTGCAGGAGATGATATTTCCGACCTTTATAAGGGCCTAAGAAACCCATAAAACAAGAATAGCCAGAATCTACCAAGTAGTACTTACCTAGAAACGAAAAATTGATATCAATCAGTGATGAATGATCATAATTTAGCCATGCTTTTGTACAAAATATGCATTCTATATACGACTCACCATCAATTAATGAAAAATAAAAGGAGTTTAGTCTAATAGCAAAATAGTCTAAAATTCACTAACCTTTAGGAGGAAGAGGGAAATGAAGGCTAGGTCTATGGACAGCTTGATTGAAAATTTTAATATCATGTGCAGACCCTTCCCAACCTGATCATACTTACAAATCTGAAACACATGTTAAAATTGTAGGTTGCCATTGTATTTGTAGTTGTAGTACCCTTCTACTAAGATTTTAAATTGTGGACCGCATCACGTGATGTGGTCACAATATTGCTGTTGTGGTCAGCAGCGCAATTGCATCGGACCACAATTATGGTGTGATGTATTTTCACATAAATTGATCACAATATAATCACAACACAATAACATCAGGGCCGCAACGGACAATATTAGGGCCGCAACGGATAGTCACAATGCGTGTTGCGAGCCACATTTTCCACAATCGTGACCGCAATCACAATTTAAAACACTGCTTTCTACCAATGCATGGTATTTGCTTATCAAAAGGAACAACAATACGTATATGATTTCCATTTATTGCACCAATACAATCCTTAAAATATGGATAGTATTTTTCATCATTTCTGATCTCCATAGGAATATTTTTGAACTGTGGATCAACTGGTCTAACAATATCCTTTGCAAGTTTGCAAATTGCTTCCAATACCAAATGAAATTGTCTAGAAATGGTTTCCCCTAATGCTGGAATCTCTCTTTTGCATTACGAATTGAACTTGGTTGCCCAATGATGTATAAAAATATACCCACTTGTTCATGAATTCCAATGCATTTTATTGGCCTGAGATTGCAAGTACTTTCTAAAACATCACATAGATGAAGAAACACTTGCTTTTTCATCCTAAATTGCTCATAGCAACGAATAGGATGTCCCTTCAAATTTTCATTTACCCATTTACTTTGTGAAAAACTGACAATTTCGAAGTTCTTCATGCACTCTTTACAATGTACTTTAGAAAATAGTCGATACACATAGCAACTGTGATTAAAATCCTCTTCTTCTTATGTTTAGCTACGACTTTTTTTTTGTTTTCAAATTCATCATCAGACAAACTTTCTTCTGATGTCAAGCTTTCACTTGACAAACTTTCATTTAAGCTATTAGACATCCTGTTCTACAAATATTCAAACCAAGAAATAAGTACTAATGACACTAATCTTGGGGAAAGCCAACAATTCTAAATTTATATCTTAAATAGAAAACAACCATCAAAAGCAACACTAATATATTATTAAAAAAAATATCAAAAAACAAAAAATACAGATATGCCGGACAAAAAATTTCAAGAGCGAGACATATCTGTATGCCAAATTGTGAGTCTTCAACCACCGAAGTTGCAAGTTAGATTCTTCTAGTCCCATAAAAGTCTCCCTCTTTGACTTCTTTGTCATGAGTCTTGTGGCTTTAAAGAATAAATCACTTCCTAATTCTAATCCTGGCAATTGTTTGAGAATAACTAAACATGTTGAAATACTTGCAACATTGCTTATACAAATAATCTATTTTAACACCCACATGGGTGTAGACAATCATATGGTATGAGAGGAGTGATAGATAGAGAATAAGTTGGAAGAAAAAGTAAGTGGTGGGATTCATGTTGTTTATGAGTAGGGTATTTGAGTGTTTGAAAAAGTTGGGTGTTAAAATAGCAAAATCTTTACTTATGCCAACTACTTCGACAGCTTTTCTGATTCAAAGTCATTAATTATATGCTTTAATTGAGTTGAAAGTTGAGAAGCCCTTGATCTTCTATCACCCTTTCCAACCCTCCTTTTCTTTTGCTTCCCAGCTGTTGATGGTGTTAATTCATTATTTAAGTTATCCAAACCCTCTTCCTCATACCTCCTTTCAATGTGATTCTCTTCACCCATATCTTCAATGTCATTGTATCCTTCTATAGGTGCTTCCATATTCATTGCTTTATTTCTATAACTTTCATCTATATCTTGAAAGGTGCCCATGCATAACCAAAGTCGCTACAACATCTTTAAAATGGAACTCCATTTCATCAAGATGTTTTGGACCCTCCTCTATAAATTTCTCCACATCAGGATTTTCCTATGAAATGATAAAATATCAATAAAAAAAAATCTCCTATTAAAATTGATATTTTACAAATAGTTTAAAAATATTAACATAGCTTAATCTTAGCATCCCACCAATCATCACTTGCTTGTATGGTCTTTTTAAAGGATCCCAACCAAGACCTGTCTCCTTTCCAATAAGTTTAGCCCAGAGTCCCCACTCAATTTTCATAGCCTTCCATTTGTTTTTTTATTTGTTTATACTCATAATTCAAACCCATCTCATTAAAGAACTTTGATTTCAAATTTGGCCAACCAACTTTGTTAAAATGTGTTCCAGGTCTATTGCCAGCTACCATGTCTTCTTTACATATTTTCATTAATATAGCAGTATTTTTCTCGTTCTAACCAGCTATAGATATTCTTCCAGACTTGCCATTTTCATTAATTTGTTGAGGAAGAGCATTTCGTGTTGGGTCCAGAGACTGATTCACAGTGTAATTAAATGTTGCCAATGTGTGGCAATGAGTACCAAAACTAAATCTGGTCACTATTCACATGGGGGCCCGTTGGTCACTATTCACGAATAGTATTATTCACAAATAGTACTATTCACACCAGTATCAAGAAATTTGCACACCGAATATTTAACGTGGAAACCCCCAAATACCGGAGGAAAAACCACGAGACAAACTCCGAAGAATATTTCACTATACTCAGGATAATTACAAAATATCCTTTCCACACTCTCCAACCCAAGAGGTAAATATAGTGTATCACAGTGAGAACCCTCCTATTCAAATACTACAATTTTGCAGTACTAAGGAGTAATAGAGATGATACCCAAAAATATTCCCGGTGTATATACCCACACCCTACACTCTAAGGGATTTACTCACACTCTCTATTTTCCTCTCACTCTCAGAAAAATAATACACTCTCTGTATATTTTTCTCTCTATGCAGCTTGTGTTCTTCGCTGCTCTGATGCATCTTCCGCTACTTCGAACGCCTCTATTTATAGAGGCTCTCTACGTATGAATGCAATCTGCGTTGCACGGCACCTAACACAAGTGCACAGTAAATTTCACTGTTCACTTGTTGAAAAAACTCTCCTCAGTACCGAACTCTTCATGCGTGAATAGTGATTTACTATTCATGCATGGAAAAATTCCTTCTCTCCACGTTATGGTTTCAAATTTTCAATAAAAACGGGACCCATGACTGGACCTTACATTTCGGGCCATACTAATATATTTGGGAAAATAATGAATAAGTTATACACAAAACAAATAAACACAAACATTGTGGGTACAGGAAAAAGATTATCTAGTTTAAAATAAGATGGATGAGATAAACACACACTTAGTTAGACATGAGAGAAATGGTAAATGAGACATCTTTCGGTTCCTAGCACAATACGTAGTGTCATTAAGGTAAGAAAAAAGTTAAAAATATATATTCCATGGAAAGAAAGAACAACATGAAACAAAAATTAGAATTAAAAAAAAATTCAAATATGAAATGGGAAAGAAAATGAACATGAGGGGAGGGACAACTTGAAATAAATAATGAAGAAAGAAAAATAAGCAACAGATGACAGTTAGAGAAGGGTGTGTAGCTACAACTTGCAATGATGGTTCAAACCAAAAAAAAAGAAAGAAAAAGTTATCTAGGAAGAACAATGCAAGGAGTGGCATGGGCAAGTGTAGTTGTCCTAGCAATAGATATAAAAAACATTTTGCAAAGGAAAAGATGAAACTCTATAAGAAAAAGGATGCAATTATATATCAAAAATTGACTTTTATAGAAAGTAGAAGTCATCTATTTTAACTTCCTATAAGCTTTTAAATAACTTTTTAGGAAGTTATAAGTTGTCTTTATAATTTGATCCAAATACTAGTAGTATGACTTTTGACTATCCAAAAGTTAATAAAAGTCAAAAGTACATGTATCCAAACTGGCTCTACTTGCATTTTTCCCTTATTTTAATTTGGTTCATTAATTTGGTTAAATAATCTGTATTTGATTTCAAAGTTATAAGTTATTGGAGCTTTTCAGGTGGATGCACCTTACACATGGCTTAGGTGCTTTGCGAGTTTAAAATGGAATTGTAAAATAAGTTGTCCTATACAATATTAATCTCAGGTAACCTAATATTTAAGACAGAGAAATGTATTTTATTATGCTTTTTGGTTTAGTTCCATAAATTGTATTTTAGGATGTAAGAATAGTTGTGTGTTACATTTCATTTATTTTGGTTGTAGTAGGAGTTGAATTCATTTGTTCCCCCCTTTGTAACCTAGCCATAGGATAAAAAAGTGGGTAGGTTTATTTCCCTTGGGTTGATGTGTCCTTTGATCTCTTGAAAGTCGGAACACATATTGTTCACTTCTCCATTAAAATCATAACAAGAAAACTTAGCATTATCAACGGTCATTTGTGTTGAAAAAAATATGCTTGGCCGTCAAAAATAGTTTTTCAACAACAATTCAATCGTCAAAAAGTGTTGAAAAAGATATCGTGAACAAAAGAAATTTTCACGGAATGTGGTCATTAAAAATATTTGTCAACCTTTTTCGACAATTATTGACTATCAAAAGTTTTTGTAATTGTTGTCAACTAAAACCATACCCCAACTCTTATTTCGTCTTTTTTTTTTCTTTTACAATTATAAATATTGATAATTATAAACATTGACAATTATAAAAGAACACTTCAATTATGTAGACAAGAAAATATCAATTTATAACATTGTATTAATTCATATTACAAGCATGATTTTTCTAACAAAAGTGCAAGTCAATTAGGTGTTCTAATATAGTAAGAACAAAATAAAAGCAAGTGTTTCTCCTTCTCATACTTCTTCAGGACCTATACATATAAAGTGACAAAATAATGTCAAGATTGCTGTATTGTGTTTGGGGTTTAAAGCTATCTAATTTTGTTCTCAATCTTGTGTAATATCCCAAATTTTAAATAGAAAGGTTAGGAAAATTTTTTGAATCAGGAAGGGTATCAATCACTCTTATCTGTCAATTTGAGTCCTGAATTTTTGCTAAGTCTAGACTCTATTTCTCATTGGAGAGTCATATAATAGAGCAATATTCTTGGGACCAAAAATCTCAGTAATTGTTCCTTAGAGAATAATAAGTCAAAAAGTGATTTTTAATGAATTTTATGGAACCTTTAAATACTCCGTTTCTAATCCACAAGTTTATAAAACCGTGAAAATTTCCGGATTTAAACTAAAACCTAAAATTTTGATTTTGATTGGTTTGAATTTTGATTTTTTAGACATTTTATTTGAATCCAAATAGGGGGTATTCCCTTATTTATATTTATGTTTAAAAGTTAATTAACTTTAATTAAGAAATATAATAAGTGAGTTCTGGAGAGTGAGAGAGACCATCCTGTATAGGGAGAAACCATTCTGGTGAGTGCTGCAGTGCTCTTAGTGCTGTAGCGGTCAGAAGAGCAATAAGTCGATATAAGAAATGAATTTTATGCTCTCTGGTGAGTGTTGCAGCACTCTTAGCACCGAGCTGTCAATGCACAAGAAGGTGGTGCGAGAGATACTCTTCCGGGTGAGCTCACGCAGCGGGTCAACAGCGATTATAAAAACCCTTGTTCGGGGTCCAGAACCTTCAAAAGCACCAAAACACCTCCCCACCCTTCTTCTCAGCGGAGAAAACACAATTCTTCCCCCCCTATACCTCATTTCTTCACCTTTTCATCAATTAAACTCCATTTTTCTTCCTTATAGGGATTTAAGATATGTTATCTTACTAGTTTTGCTTTAGTTCCTTTAAGTTTTCCTTGATTAAAGGAGGGTTTTCTATGCTTCTCAAAGGAGAGAAGTCTTCTAGTATGTTAGAGATGGATTCTTAGGATATTTAGCAGTTTTAGAGCTTGATTTAGAGTTCTATGACTTTTATATCAAATACTGTTATCAGTTCTACTTCCTAGTGTGCTGTTGACACTACTCCTTCATTATCCACCCCTCCGGGTGAGTGGGTTCACACTTATGATCTCTATGTTCTGCATTAGAGTTATTTTTATGAAACTGTGGTTTAAAGTATGATTCTTTAGAGATTATGGTGCAAGGTTTGAGACTTCTGCTAAAATATGAAACTATGGTTTTAAAATAGCATGAACTATGTTTTAGAAAACTCATGGCACCATTGTTGATATATACTTATGTTTAGAGTTGGTTTTAATTGTGATTATTATAAATTTATAATTGTTGAAATGCTTATTTTATGATGAGCATGGATTATGCAAGTGATTGTTAGAGAATTATGAGCTCTTGAAGAATGTTATTATGATTTCAGAATTTACCTGCTTATAAAAGGATGATATTGAGAATTGGTTATGTTAAACTGGATTCTGGACATGGTTTGTGTATATAATAAAGTTATAAACTTAGAAATGCTATTTAGAGAGGATGATGGAATTGTGATACTGAATTTGGGTGTTTGGAATATGATATTGAGATGTATAGACTATGAAAAACTTAGAGGTTGAGATAGGTTTTAGAGAAATAAACAAAAACAATTTTAGAGCTTGAATCTTCATGAGATTCAAAGCAGTTGACGGCTACATATTCTGAAGATATATGAAATCATAAATGTTTGAAGAGGGTAATCCTCTAGGCATGATTTCATAGCCATGGTGTGAACACCATATTTTTGTTTTCAATTTATTGTTATTATTATTATTATTGTTGGTTTTGTGTGCATTTGAATTTAAATTTAATTTCAGCTGACAAAAAAAAAAAATCAATTCAAATCCTAACTGACTTAACCCTAACTAATCCCAAAATCTCTCTGCTTTGCTCTCTATATAATAATTAACCACAAAAAAAAGTGAGAGGAGATTCACCATTCACCTCCATTATCATTTTGGCCTCCATTATCACTACTACCATTTTCTCCTCATCAGAAACCAAATCACAGCCCTCTCATCTCCAAGCTAGTAGACATTCATTCATCATTCCCTTGATTTACCTCCATCACCATCATCAAATTTCCATCTTTGATTCTATTTCTCACATAGCAACCACTAATTTATCATTCTTTTCTATTGAATCCATCACCACTATCATAGCTCATCACCATTATTATTATCACAACCTTCTCACCAAACCACAACCCTTTCATCATCAATCATAAGCCATCATTATCAATAAACCTCATTGATATCATCATCCTCATCTTTAATCTTATTTTCTATCATCATTCTCATCTTAGATCTTATTTTTTTTATCATAGCCACAATCATTATCAGTTTTACATAGCCTTCAGAGCCACTACAATCAGCATCTCCACAAAGCCATCACTATCACAGTAATCATCCTTAGCGTCATCATTGTGCCACTTTTTCCTCATGGTTTTGCTTCTTCCTTATTCCCACATTACAGTGATCAAGTAGGTGTCATATTCTTTTTGTTTTACTTTTCTTTTTATTTTAGTTTTATTTTATTTATTTTATTTCTTTTTTTTAAATAATTTGTTAATTAAATTTCTTTTCATAAATAAAATCAATCAACACATTTTTTTATTTTTGTTTCTTAATTAAAATCCGTTAACACACACTTATTTTCTACAAAAACGACGTGGCTTTGAGTTCCTCATTGCACCAGAGGATACGTCGGCGTAGCCAACAACTATCAAGCCAAAATTAGTTTTTCTTCAAATTTTGTTCTCTTTTTTTTTTTTTCTTTTTTTTCTCATTTACTCATTTATTTATTTGTATATAATTTTTACATGTTTTGGGGATAAATAAATATTATTAAGTTATAAATTAATTTGCATAATAAGCTCTAAGGTAACCGTATTTATACGGATGTATTAGAGGTGTAGTGGGATTAAGTTTTCACCCTTCCCTAATCATAATTAGACTCCCGGACTCAAATCTTTTTTAAAAAAAGACCAATTTTGATCAAATCAAAGGTTTTCCAATTTTGGCCAGAAATAAAATTGGTGGCGACTCTATTTTTAAATTTATTTCTTTTTAAGAATAAATTTTTATTGTCATTTTGTTATGACGTCCTCCAGTTATGTTGTGACACATGGTTATGCTAAAGTCAAATTGTTAGAGTAGTATACTCATAACAACTGCTAGCTACATATTCTATGGCCTTTGAAATCACAATGCCTTAGGACTGGTGATCCCTTGAACATGATTTCAGAGCCAAAGTTATGCTAAGGTCAGACTGTTAGAATTAGGTGGATTCAGAGCTCAGTAGAAAACAAAAAGGGCCCACAAGGGGAAAATTACTCAGAGAAATTACGAAACTACGAGAAACCATTAAACTACGAAACTACGAGAAACCACGAAATTACGCAATAAAACTACGCGAAACCATGAAGCTTAGTCCACGATGGACAATTCATTCAGAAAAACCAATAAATTATGAGAAACTGAGCACTCACAAAACATAATAGGAATAGAGATTATTGTCCCTTGACAGTTACTATAAATGAGAAATAATATGGGTCTGTATATTACGATGAATAGAGGAAATTGTATTGGAGTTAGAAAGATGACGACTAATAATTACAAAGGAATGTATATATATGTATATGTATATTTAAGTATGTGAGATTTTAGAGTATTATTAATATTATTATGATTTTACACATTGTTTCCTTGATGTCCCATGAAGGGGGATTATAGGTAGGGTTCACTCACTGAGTTTTTGTATAAAAACTCACCCCTCTCTTTTCCTCCTATTTACAGATACAATAGCTGCTGTGGGTTCTTCCCAGCATTCTACTTCCCAACAGTAATAGAGGATCATTTGGTGAGCTTCACTTGAGTGAAGCATTTGTGATTCTATAGAGTGCTTCAGTGTTACTGCAGGCAGGAGTACTGATTCATATAGAGCTCAATTTTGTATTTTGCATATTTGATCATATTGTGGTTTGTATTTAATGGAACTGGTTGTTTCTGGACAAATTGAACAAAAGTAGTTTGATATGTATATTTGTATTTTGGGTATGGATAATGTACGATTTCAGACTTTTGAAGTGGATGATGATATTTTAGTTATCAAGATTTTGATTTCAGAAAACAGGAAACTTATATGTTGAATGTAATCTTGTTTTACAGTAATTTTCCTAATTAAATATGCATGTAGAGCATTACACAAGTCTCAAGGTTTACGTGGGGATGAGACTCCCCACGTGCTAGTCATGTGCCCAGATCGGGTCATGACATCTTGATAGTTGATTCAAACTCAATCCTCAATCTTGATCCCCTTCCTGCAATGAGAAATAAAAAAAGAATTAGAAACTATAATATATTTCTTTAGAAATATAAAACTAATTTAGGAGTTCTGTATTATAATTCTACTTAAATACTAATATCATACTGCAAATAGAGAAGAAAACTTGCCATGTCAGTCGAATGATCATCAAATGTTAGAATATTGTTTTCAAATATTGGCATCCTTCCCTCTAATATTTGTTCAAGAATTCCAACCATATGATCCACTTTCTTCTTCAAATCCTCTACCTCTGCCTTAGAATCTTCAAATTTTCTTTCAGATTATTGGAGTTTTATCGATAGATCACAAATTAAAGATGAATTAGGACCCCATACTTGCATGGGGGTCACACCAGCTCCATATCCACGAACTCTTCCATATCGGTCAAGCCCAAATACTTCCACTATCACCTCATGCTCATTCATCTCTAGCAATCCTTCATTGACTTGATCAGATAGTTCTTTAATTTGATCCTGTAAATCAGACATTAACTTTTTGGTAAACCAACAAAATCATCATCTATGATTCATCCTACACATATCATTACTCATCTTAATAATTCGACATCAAAAGAACAAAAAATTGACAAAAAAAAGAACTAAAACAGAAAATTTTAGTGTTGTAGCAACTAACATGAATAATAGAAACATGATAAAGTTTGATGGTGCGTCAAGTAAAATTTTAGTTACTAGTTGAAAAAGGTCTCCCATCAATAATCAAGAGCCTAGAAATTGATATAGCAATAATGATCACTAGTCAGGTATATGTTTAGGCCCATTTCATCATATAGTTTTGCCCCAATTAGGCTAGTATAACAACTACGTGTGATATATTAATTAATATAACTTATCTTTGCTTCTAATGAGCCTTTGATGGGTCTCAAAGGCAAGCATATTATGACTTAAAATTAATGTTGTTTTTTCTATTCATGCTTAATATATAGCTACATGTTTAGGTCATTGTTGGAGGGTTGTATCTTCATGCTTAATATATAGCTACACCATTTGCTTTGATAATTTGATATATGGTTTAGTTGTGAAACTCATTATTACCATGTGTTTATGTATACTGGAGATTAAGGCTCATAGCTCATTTGTGGTACATGAGTCTCCCTTAAATCTCCTAGACCAAGAAAATATAGTAACCAAATACTAATATGCTTAATACTATAATATATCCACAAGGTTCAAGCAGCAAATATAGTAATCAAATACTAATTTGCTTAATTTCTTACAAGTTGATCCTGAGTTTCATCATTGCAAGCTTCCCTATCAGCTGTTGTATTCGTAACTTCCCAAAGACAAAGGCAGCCTATTTCTTGTCCAGTTTGCTCAAACTGTCATTCACAAATAATATAAATTGCTAACATAATGAAGGATAAATGTTTTTAAATAAAAATACTAAATTAAATAAGTTTGTATACTGCCTCTTCCCCCTTTGTTGGACACCCTTAGAACCAGTAGTATGGATTATCTTATTTGCAGCTCGATTCATCTTATTTTGTTGACTCATTTTCTAATAATTGTAAGATAAATCAATTGGTCAATAAGTCTACAAAATAAATTCAAATACACAGTAAACATTTTCCCAATAAACATGTAGCCTTGTTGCTATTCTTATAACTATGTAGCATTGTTTTCTAAGTATTCATTCCATAAGTCCCTACTAATATGTTTCATTCATCCAAATCATGTGAGTTTCTAGGATTTTTGTAAAATATCTATTGCAAGTAAAGTTAAAATTGATAAATCAAAACCTGCCAATCTTCATCACAACATAAATCTATAAGATACTCCTAATCATCCTTAGCTATTTTTGGTGGCACTTTACGTTTAGCAATTCTTGGGTTATAAATAAACAATTGTGGAAGCAAACCTAGAATCCAACTTTAGGTTCAATTCAAACACTATAAGATGCAAGTCATAGTGAGAGTTTTCTATATGTTTACAAGCCATAGATATTAGTTGTGAATTGGTTTGGATTTTCTGGTTTGAACCAACATAGTTGATCTGTAGTTATAAGAAATGGAGGGTGATACCATATTTTTTTGTTTAGCTCATGATTGTACTTAGTTGGTATGAAACATATATTTTTCCTTGTAACATTTCTACACTTTGTGCTCTTTTTTTTTTTTATATAATAAAACATACATTTTTTAGTTTAGCTCGTGATTGTGCTGTCATTTAATTTTTGACGTTGAAGTAGTACTCCATTTTCTGGTCATTTTTGGCTATCTAATTATAACCAATAACTAAATCATTTCTTATCAATCAGAAAATAAATACTTTTATGATTTCTGATATGAGAAAGAGACAAAAGACTTTAAGCCAATGCTGCAATAGAAACTTATAGATTGAATGGGCCCAGGACTCAACCATGATGTCTTGTCCATAAACAATATGACACAACATGCTTTGGGTTCAATTCAAACACTAGCAGATGCAAGTAAAAGTTGAATTCCTATTGTTTATATTGTTTGCTAAATGTAAATGTTATATAATAGAACATCACCCTCTCCATGAGATCCATCATCATTTCTAGTTGAATCAACATTTGCTTTAGAATTATGACCAAATGAGGAATCATGTTGCCTTCTAACTTGTGAGTGACTTGATGATTCTAAATTTGCATTAGTTCTATCTGCAATGGAATAAAATAGCAACATCAACCAATCAAAGTAGTAACAGATAGTCTCTAAAATATTGACCATGTAAAGTAGTAACAAAAAAGAAAACCAATATTGCCCAGCTGGACAGAAAACAATCCTCAAACCAGCCTCTTAGAAACGGGGGGAACATGTTTCATGTGTTTGATTAAATTGATTGTTCTCATTATTACTTACTTTTTTATTTTGATAAGTATAAATACATCAGACCAGATAATGCTACGGCACCTTTTCTGGCTTAAAGCCCATTGCTTCTTCCAACAGCAACACTGCCAACATGTTTGTTATTGGAGACACCTTTGTCTTTAGCATAGCTAGCCATCTTCGAAGTACTTGGCTAAATCAATTTTGTTGCATATGTGACAAAAGATTGATATCACAAGTCCAAATAAAAATGAAAAGCATACAATACTAATTGAAAGCAAGTAAAAAACTAAATATAACAGGAAATGGTATACCAAAAGGCTGCATGTCTAAAAAGAAATTATTTTTTCATCAAGCATGATGTCACATTTGTTGGAATGGTTCTTGAACAGCCACTTCCTCCTCCTTGTCATCATCTTCTTCTTCCTCCTCCTCCACATCCTCTTTTAGAGGCATGTTAAAATAGTCCGCAGTGCTACTTTCTCAACTTATAACCAATTACAATTAGTGATATCTTCCGCATAAAATACTTGCTCAGTTTGACATGTCATGACAAATAGTTTATTTGTCCTTAGTGTTCGACCTTTGTTTACAGTGATTACATTATATTCATCTAATTTCACTTCTTTGCCATAATTATCTACATCTCTCCATGAACATTTAAACATAACAATTTTGTTATCATCCATATAGAGTAACTCTACAATATCCCCAATGACTCTATAACACTCTTTTTCATAATCCAACTTTATCATAACACCACTACTTTGAGTCTTTCAACCATTGTCACATTCTTTTGTATGAAAAATAAAACCATTCACCTTGTATCCTTTATAGCATACTACTTCTCTTGCTAGACCTTATGCTAAACATAAAAGTTGACGTGTTATTTGTTCACTCCCTTCTCTGTACAGAGTTGTAACCTAAATTCAATAAAAAAAAATGTTTAGTTACTATAATAGGTTGAAAATAATATGTACATTTTTTTTTCTAATTTCAAGACTGACATGACTTTCAAACCATTATGAAAATTCTTGATCATGCCATTTCTCAATATTTCTTGGATTTTCTGTTTCCAATTCAAATTTATGCTCATTATATATGAAAACTAATATATTCCAAGCATTACTTCTCAAAAAATTGGCTTTAACTAAAAATTGAACATTAGCCTAATATAATTGTACTTACAGTATGAAAGGAGTGACCTCATCATATATAGTTTTCCAAAACATAGAGATGAGCTTGTATTACTTTTTCTAGACCTAAACTTCTTGATACTTTACAATTTTGTGTAGGTCTTCTATTTTGTATAAAAATCGACAATCCTTCAGCATCATAAGTTGCAACACCATCCCAATATCTTCCCACTCGATTATGCTTAATCTCAATACCACTAAAGTATCTTGAGCAAAATAACGAGCATTCATTTGTAAGATATCCTTTAGCAATTGAACCTTTTGGATAAGCTCGATTACAGACATAAACCTTTAAGGTGTATAAATACCTATATGTACATGTTATTGGTTGTTTATTAGTATAGGAATTTGTTGTGATTATGTTTTATTTTATATATAAAATGGGAAATAAAAAGAGAGAAATCACACCTTTCAATAGGTACATTCAACGATAATGGACTGGTCCAGCAATCTTTGCTTCACCTGTCAAATGAATAAGTAAATGAATCATGACATCAAAAAATGAAGAAGGAAAAATCATTTCCAACTTGCAAAGAGTGTTAATAATTTGTTTTTCTGTTTTGTCCAACTTTTCCATAGTTAGAACTTTAGAACATAACTCCTTTAAAAAATTACAAAAACTCAATCAATGCACCATGCACCTCTTGTGATGAGAAAAGCCCACGTAAAACAAGTGGAAGAAAGCATTCTACAAAAATATGACAATCATGACTTTTTAAACCATTTATCTTATTCTCTTTTAGGTTAATGCACCTTCCAATATTTGAAGAATACCCGTTTGGCACTTTGACATTTTTCAAAAACTCACATAAGTTCTTTCTTTCTTTGTTATTCAATTTGTAAATAGCTTCCGGCAACAACGTAACTTCTCCTTCTCTAATAGGGTGCAGTTCTTCCCTTATTCCAAATTCTTCTAAATCCAGACAAGAATTCAAATTGTCTTTTAATTTTCCTGGAATATCCACCAATGTCCCAAGAACACTGTCATATTCATTTTTTTCTATGTGCATGGCATCCAGATTATGACGCAACAGTAAAGTCCTTCAATATGGAAATTCAAAGAAGATGCTTCTTTTCAACCAAGGATTTTAGCTTCCCATTTCTTTTCTCTTCCTTTTCTTCTTTTATCTTTTTGATTACTAAGTACAAGACCTTCCAACTCACAAACTTGATTAAAAATATCATCACCGGACCATTGCTTAAGAGGATATCCAAGTTTTTTTGTGCCATCAAATAGATTTCTTCATATCGCCACCTATGTTTGATAGGCAAGAAGCGCCGGTGCCTTAAAAAACAATATTTATTTCCATTCTTTAGAAACTTAGATGAAGTCTCTGCATTACAAGAAGGGCAACGAAGAGATAAACTAGTATTCCATCCAGACAAATTTCCATATGCTAGAAAGTCATTGATTGTCTATAATATAGCTGCACGCATCATGACATTTTGCTTTTTATTTGCATCAAAGGTATCAACACCAAATTCCCATAATTTTTTCAATTCTTCAACTAGTGGTTGCAAATATGTGTCTATTGCATTTCCTGGACCTTTTGGACCTGGAATAAGCAACAATAATATTAAATAAGGATCCTTCATGCACTTCCAAGGTGGTAAATTATACGGATCAAGTACCATAGGCCAAACACTATAATTGGTACTCATTCCCAAATGGATTAAACCCATCACTTGCTAACCCTAGTCTTACATTTCTAGGATCCATGGCAAAGGATTCATGCAATTCATCAAACAATTTCCAAGCTTTTGAGCTGGATGCTGTAAAATCCCATCATCAATTCGTTTGTCATGGTGCCATGTCATGTCTAAAGCTGTCTTGCTAGACATATACAACCTTTTAAGCCTCGGAGTAATTGGAAAATAGCAAAGGATTTTTTCAAGAATCTTCTTTCTCTTTTCATATTTTTCCTTAAACTTCCGCCTTGAGGCACCACAATGATTACAATAATCTTTCTTATTATTACCATCTTTCCAAAATAGCATACAATCATTAAGACAAGCCTCGATTTTCATATAATCTAACCCAAGATCCTAAATTATCCTCTTAGCTCATAGTATGATTTAGGCAATTGCAACCCTGCTAGGAATGCATCATTTAATAGTTCAAGTAACATGGAAAATGACTTATTACTCTATCCACTAAGACATTTTATGTGCAATAGTCTCATAAAAAAAAAAGAGTTTTGAATATCGACTGCATCCCAGATACAAATTTTTCTCAGAATCATCCAAAAATTTATAAAAATTGGCTGCATCTTTAATTGGCTCTTCCGTATCCCAATCCCCCAAATGTCTTCCATGTCTTCTTTATCTATATCATCATCACTATCAAATGAACTAGAACAAGATGACTCAGGTGAGTTTTCTCCATGGTAATACCAAATTGTGTAATTTCTAATTATACCATGACTTAGGAGATCAAGTTCTACATCTTCTCGTGATTTTCTTTGGCAATTGTTGCATTTGAAATAAGGACAATATGTCTTATCTTCATCTGTATGACTAAATGCAAAATCTAAGAATTCCTTTACACCTGTCCTATATTGTAGAAGAGTTCTATTCCTAATTTGTATCCAATCCTTGTCCATTGTAATTAAGCTTAATACACCTAGAAACAATATTAACTAGCTCGTTGACATTCATATACATACATTAACAAAATAATCATTATAAAAAGAAAAGTCACCAAGTAGATATGATTATTTATGACAAACTTTTTCTATCAAATAGTAAATAGTATACAAATAGTAAATATATATTCATGTGAATTTCTGCATTGTCTCAAAATATAGAAGTAGTTTTGTATTAGTTCTTAATATTATTTGAATCTATAGTTGTTTAATTACCAAAATATCAAAAATTTAATTCCAATCACTTTAAAAAAATAGGAAACAAAAATAGCCAATGAAATGTCAATATTCCAATTTTCACTAATAAACAACACTTGCCTCAAGAGGTTGATATTTTCTCTTGAACAACAACTTGCTAGCCATTGATTAGAATTAGTGAAGCCTAAAATGTCAATGAAAAGAATTGATTAATCATAGGAGTCTTGCAATACTACATATATAGAGTTCAAGCAAAGAATTGAATTCACTGGAAGATAGGGATATGGTGGTTCACTGCCTAAATTGTCGCCAAGCAATAAATAAATATCAGATACATGAGATATCTCTTAATCAACGCCCACTATATCACCACTTAGCTATTCACTAACACTACTTAAAATATTTTTAATTAATAGCATTGAACATGCTACTCATAGTAACCATACCAAAATAAGTATTTTTTTATTGTTTATGTAGGTACTAGTTTGTCTTTGGAGATCGCTATTGTCTTATAATATGGCCGATAATGGGTTGAAAGTCAATTTATCCTATGGTGGAAATATGAGTCTATTCTTATCCAAGGTCTTGAGTTTCAAATGGATTCAAAAAAGTAGCATTGCTCCCATCCCCACCGATATGAGAAAAATCTATCTATTCAGGATGCTCATGAATGCCATCATTGCACTATGATGTTTCACAATTGAAAGGTTAAGTCTAATGTAGAAACATTAACAATAGAAATTTCAAAACTCCTGTCAAGATCTTTTTTTTGAAGATAATTAATAAGGACTTAAAACTCAAAAAGAGTGGAGCATGAACAATGCAATACAGATCGCATAGGGAAAATACCTAACAAAACTCATCATAAAAGAACCCAATCAAACAGTCCAGTAGCAAAACCAACCTCCAATATTTTTATGGCATTTTCACAAACAGATAGCTTTCACAAACAGAACAGACTCAAGTACGGTGTCAGACCAACTGAATTGCACATGCATAGATAGCTGGCAATAGAATCACAATTCAGCTAAAAAAATTTTGAATACTACAACAAAATTGATTAATCAAACTCAATACAAAAATAAAAAATGAAAATAGGAATCATAGTTTCAATTTCGTTCAGTTCAACACAAAAACAAAGGCTAACCTTTTTCAGATTTGAACCTTTAGAGTTCAACTTATTTGATCCCTCTCTGAAATCATAAAGAAAAGAGAGATTTCATGAAACTAGAGTGAAGGGATTTGAAAATAGACTTCATGAAAATCACGCCTAGATTTGAGATTTGAAATGTCTGAACGAAAATGGATGAAATCATGTAGTTGCAAACATTGCAAACTCATATATGAGATTTGAAATGTGTTTGAATCAAAAACTCAAAAGAACAAATTGCAAGATATCAAAAAATTGATGAATCAAAAATTGATATAAGAGGTGAATGCTTAGCTTTTGGATGAATTGGAAAAGGAATGAAAAAAATTTGAAAAAAAAATAGAGAATTAATTGAGAAGAAATTGGGGATCGTGTGAATGAGATGGAATTTTCACCTAAGTGATTCTCTTTCTCAAAGCAATGCCCAATTCTGAAATCAAAGAAGCTTAACATATTTGATGGATGTTAGTATCTTTTTTCAATGGCCAATGGATTATTTGACATGCACCAACTCTTTCTTAACACAAGCATTGAGAATGATAAAGAGGAGTGACACAAGTTATTTTCCAAGGAGAGTATTTTCAACAATCACACATATTGTTGATAAAGGATTACATTGACAAATATATTTATCAATGCTTTTTATCAATGCTTGTAAAAAGAGAGTCAATAATAATATTTTTTTTTCAACACTTAATATAGACCGTTGAAAATACATTGTCAATAATACTAACTTTTCTTGTAGTGAATCATATACCTTGCATCTACCATATTTACCATGTGACTTCAATCATTTAGTTTTCTTGTTCACTCTTTTAACTTTAGCATAAGTTGAAGAGGAAGCTTTTCTACCTTTTCACGTTTTGTGATTTGTATTTTGTTTCCTTTTTATTTATTTTTTATTTTTCACTTTAGGAAGCTTAGTGCTTATTTTGGGCTCTTGTGGGCTGGTTTTCTTTTTAGGTTGAAGTATGTTGTGAAACAATTTTGGGTTGTGTGGTCTCTTAAAAAAATATATATGTAAGATGATGCCTTTTTTGCTTTGGTATGAAAAGTAATGTCTTTTGTGGGTTTTTTTTTTTCATGTGTCGCTAGATTATGTTTTCTGTTTTTTTCAAAAAAATGTTTATCTTTTGGTTGTAGTGCAACTCTTTTTGGTTTGTTATTAAATATGAGAGTCTTTAAAAATACTTTTAATAAAATAAAAAAATTGAAACAGATAAAAATTTGAATATTTTTGTGGGGCTCAATTGAGTTTTTCATGTTTCCCCTTGATTTCCATTTGATTTGTATTTATTTAACCTCTTGATTAGTCTTGCATTGTTAGCATGTTGTTTACTTAAAATAAAATCATTTGGAATTTATTTATTTTTTGCTTGGATTTCCTTATAGCTTTTTTTGTCCATGCAATGATCTTTGATGGTGATTGAGTAACAATTATTATCTTCACTATTTTTGAATAATAAGGGTTTATTGAGTAGTCCAGTACTAACTTAAACCCTATGCAAAAATGAATTTGTATTTTTAATTATTTCAAATGAGCTTTTTTTCACCCATTAAAATCCATTAATACACAGTTTTTTTTTCTTCCAAAGAACTACATGGATTTGAGTTCCCATTATACCAAAGAATGCATAGGAGCGAGTATCCCTTGTCAAGACAGACTTCAAATTTTCACAATTTTGTCTCTTATTTTTGTTATCTTATTTCCTCAACTTGTAGACATTTTAGTTGGATGTTATCTTTTTTTGTTTATTTGTAAATATTATTTTTTTTGTCTTTTGGGGTAAATTTTATATGCTTTCAAGTTATTCTAATTGCACAATTAACTTTTGTGTAACCATTTTAGCACGGATGCATCAAGGGTGCTGTGGGATTTAGTCTCCACTCTTCCCTATGTATAAACAAACTCCTGGTGTAACTCTGTTTAGTAGACTGGTTTAAAATTTCCTTTTTACAAAATGGTTTTCTCAATGGTTTTCCATAATAAACCTTGGTGGTGACTCCTTAATAAACCTTGGTGGCGACTCCATGAAAAATATTTTCAATATTTTTTACCACCTCATTGTGATCTCTGTCACAACAGGCCTGAATTCAAGATTATGAGGTCAACTCAACTTATTGTTAGGCAAATTTTTTTAGAGCTTCTTTTCTCTCTTGTTATGATAGTTACATTATACAAGATATTGTATTGATATGTCACTTTAATGTTTGAGGATCTTAATATTACTTTTATAATCTATGTGTTTCATTGATCATTAATTGTTCTGAGCTTTATATTACATTTAGTATCACTATTCTCTGATAATAATGAGGTGTGGTATGTTAAATAATGTTACCAATTTTGGACTGCTAAAAAGAATGAAGATGTCATGATTCCTATGAGTAAAGAAGTTGATGTAACATGACATATTATATGTATGTTTTTCATTAGTTATAAAGATAGCTATTGCTATGCTTTAAATTAAGTAAATCGAAGTAGAGATTCTCAAAGTTTCAATTGCATGGCAATTCCTCATGGTTCAGCATTGGGTCCCGAGGTTCATAATTGGTCCTATTGAGCTACACTATGACATGAGTCTAGTTGTTATCCCATATTGAAGTGCTTTTTGTGTCAGTTAAAGTTTTTGTAGTTTTCATGAAAATTAGCCAACAATATATTTGTTAGAATTTGAACTTTCTCTTCGGGAATTGCTATGTATAAAAGAAAAGGTGATAGCAAAAATGATGAGATGGACAATTGTGAACAACTTGGAATTGAGGATAGCAAAGAGTTAGTTACAAATCAAGGACCAATTTCTCCCAATCTGGAAATCAAGGGGGTAAGAAGAAGCACTAGATTGGCCAAATTCAATAGTAAATGGGAAGACCGTGCTCTAGGAAGTATGGAGTTGATGTGATTTTTCCTCCTTTTGAAAGTTCTTTGTCTACCAATCTATTGAAAATTCTTCTTTTTCTTCTTCTTCCTTTCCTCTACTAGAACTCACCTATGATTTGTCAATACTTCCAATGGGTGTGATCTAACTCAATGGAACATTATTGATAACTTTCCTCAATTGGATTTGCCTGTGACATCTGGAAGATCATTTTCATTATGTTTTCATACTATTCAATTTCCCATTAGTACTTATATAGACATGATTTTACTTTAGTTTTCCTGATTTGCTTTCTATCATACTATTATTGTTCATTGAGACCTTAGTATTATAGTCTGCTACTATTACTTCATTTGGTAGAACCCTTACTTTAGCAATATAGATATAAATGTTCATTTTTTGTTTTTGGGATAAATAACAAGGGCAAAAACTCGTAAAAAGAAAACTACATTTTCATATATTGAAAACTTGGTCCCTACATGTAATACCCTAGTTTCAAATAAAAAATGTTACAAAATTTTTTAATAAGGAAGGGTGCCAGTTATCGCTATTTGTCATTCCGGGTCCTAAATTTCCTTAAGTCTAGACTCTACACATATGTGGAGAGCCACACAATAGAACCACATTCTTGGGACTAAAAATTGTGGCAATTGTTCCCAAAAGAAAAATAAGTTAAAGAGCGATTTTAATAAATTTTATGAAATTTTTAAATGATTCTTTTAGCTCACAAGTTTAATCTTGAAAACACCTGGATTTGAACTAAAACCCAAAATTTAGATTTTTGTTTGTTAGGATTTTAATTTTTGTGATATTTTATTTGAATCCAAATAGAGGTATTTCCTCATTTATATTTATGTTTTAAAGTTAATAGATTAACTTAAAATTAAAAAATGTAAGTGAGTATTGAGACAAACTAGCCCAATACACATCAACACTTGAGTTATTGCTCAATAAACAGAGAAAACCTATTCTAGAGAGTGTTGCAGTGCTCATTACAATAATAAGATGGTACAGAGTATGATTTATGCTCTCTAGTGAGCACTGTAATGATCAAAATTTTATAAAAACCCTTATTTTAGGGTCTAGAACACTGACACACCCAAAACACACCCTACACCTGAGTGCTGCAATAGTCAAAATTTTATGAAAACCTCATATTTCGGGGTGTAGAACACTCACACACACTCAAAACACACCCTACACCTCCCTCAAACATGAAAACTTTGTCTCTCTGCCCCTTTCACCCTTCCAAATCTCCATTTTCTTTCAGTACTTTTAAGTTTAACCTATATTTTTCCACCTTCTAAGCTCTAAGGTATGTTCTTTATTAGTTTATGCTTCTTTTCTTTTAAGATTCCCTTGTTTTTTAGGGGTTGGCACAGAGAAGTTCACAGTTCTTCTGGAAGTGAGGTTTTTCATGATGTTAGAGTCGTATTTATGCAAATAGGAAGTATTAGAGGTTAATCTAGAGCTCTGTTGATTCTATACCAGATAATAGTGTTATTCCTGCTTTCCTAGGGTTTTATAGGTGCGGTTCCTGTGTATTCTACCACTCCGGGTGAGTGGGTTCACATATGTGATCTCTATGTTGTGCATTAGAATTATTTTTATAAAAACATCATTTATTGCTTGATTTTAGATATTACTATGCAAGGATTTGAAGTTTACTATTGGTTTGTATATTTTAGAACTCTTGGTTTTAGAGCGAAAAAGTTGTTTTTGATAAAACTCATTAGACCATTATTGTTGAACTATTTTTAGATAGAATTGTTGATATATGTTATTGTTAGAGACTTTTATGATTGTTTGAATGAATTTTGGAACTGGTTTATATATATGATATAGTTTATTAACCAGATATGAAATTTAGAGAAAAGGTTAGAATTATGGTTTTAACCCTATTATTTCAAAGTATGATGTTGAGCTTTCTAGTTTATGAAAAGGTTGATAGTTTGAGATATGTTTTAGATAACTAAACACAAAAGATTTAGAGCTTGAATTTTCATGAGCTTCTGGACAGTTGACAGCTACATACTTTATGGAGGTATGAAATCACATATGTTTACAAAAGGTATTTTTTGGACATGATTTGATAGTTACAGTTATGCTAAGGTCAGATTATTAGACTTGGATAAATTCAGAGCTCTCAGAAAATGAAAAGGTTCTAAATGTTTTCAGATTTACATGAATTTATTTAGTTAGTTTAAAAGGTAGCTATAGAAAAACAGCCAACAAATTAATGGCTATAATTGATCATTAACTTTGGTACCAAATTGCTTGGGGGTAATCTCACAGAGCAGAGCAGGGAATGGACCTAGTCCATATATTAAATCAGTCCACGAGAGATGTGGTACATGAGAAACTATTAAAATTTTAGTTGGGGGCTCTTGTTTACGAGGAACTAGGCACCCATAAGCCAAGCATTAATATTTCTCTAAAAGCTACTACACTATAAGTTTACATAATTTCAAGTATGAAAGTACTTTGTCACAACCTGACCTGGATTGTGACTGGCACGTGAGGAATCTCATCCCCACGTAAGCCTTGTGATTGCTGCACCGTACTATATGCACACTTTATCCATAAATCTGAATAACCCTTTCTCCTTAAATAAAAATGAAACTGTAGTTATAACATGAATCTATCCAAGTTGCTCATTTACAAAAGAACCATGAATATCACTTAAGCACAATTAAATCATGGTATACAAAATGCAAAATATGAACATATACATATGCATGTGTCCAGGACCTTGCCCATCATAGTACTGGAGCACTCTACCAAAAAGGACCCAAAATACTTCATGGCAAATGTGAAGCTCACCAACTAAAACAAGCTATTGCTGATGGGGAGAAGAGGAGAATCCCAAGCTACACCTGTATCTATGAGAAAAGGAAGAAAAGAAGGGTGATTTTTGTTAGTAAATTTAGTGAGTGAATTCTCACCCGTAACCTATTTCATGGGACAATAACTAGCAAGATGCATCAAAATTGTAATAATACTAATAGCAATAACAATAATAATAATAATAATAATAAAACAAATTCTAAAACTATTTCTAGTAATCCCATATAAAACGTATAAAACAAAGCTCTAAACTCCTTTGAGTTGTAGTCAATAATGCTCTGAATTTGATAAACATACATAAGAATAATAATGACTGTTTATAAATATCTCTATTCTCTATGGGCACTTCACTAGGTCTCGATTTGCTATGTTCTCTAGAAGCTCTGCCTCCATGGTCGTGAGAGGGGTTTGCCTCCATGGCTATTAGATAAGCTTGCCTCTATGGCTGTTTATTACTATTGCGTTCATGGCTATTTATTATTATTGCCCCCATAGCTATTTAATACTATTCCCTCCATGACTCTCTAATATTATTCCCTCCATGGCCGTTAGTAAATATCATCATACATAACTCAACAGAAATAAATAAATTCAACAATATAGAAAATTTTGTAACTAAAGAGTAGGTACTCAGTCTCTTGTGAACAAGAGCCCCTAAATCCTTAGTACTCTAAGAGTTCTGGATTTATATAGATTTAACAATCTAACTTTTGCATAACTTTGGTTGCAATAATCGTGCCCAAGGGATCACCCGCTTGTAGGCATTCTGATTTCAAGCCCATATAATATGTATCTGGTAGTTGTTATGAATCATACTGAATTTCACACCTCTTGGTACCATAAAATTAAAGTTCTAAATTCAAATCTCAAGCTAACATAACTTTCATATTCTTGATAAATCTAAAATCATAGCTCAAAACGCTGGGATTCAAAATCATAACATAATAGCTCAGAGATGAAGTAACATATTTATTCATAAAGGTAAACCATACGTTGCTCTATGTATTTATTCTCTCTAGATACTCCGTGCTAGGCTTTTCTCTGATTTAAATTATATCATATAATTATTCTACTCTTAAAAAAATCATAACAACATAGCTTTTTATAATCCTGCTTTAGCTACTTATAAAAGAAATCATTTTTAGCAACAATGGTCCCATGAGTTTCTGAAAATATACTTTATGTTTTTTGAAAATCATAATCTCATCAACTTAACAAAATCATCACCAATCTCTAATCCTTAAAAAAAAAAAAGCCTCAAAACATACATTTCATGATATCTAAAAGCCGTGATTTCATAAACTTAACATAGTTAACATCTATCTAAAATCTCTTTGAAATATGTTCTAACATTACACATTACGCCACACTATGAGAAAAATAACTCTGATGACCAAAAATAAATGTCACAGGATTGAATCCACTCACCTGAAGGGGTGGAACTTGAAGGACCAACTATGGGAGAGTTCTGAGGAAGGGGGATGGTACAAATGTCTGGCATTACAATCATAAAACTCATCAAAGATCTATACGTAGCTCTATATTGCCGTAAACTAACTCGAACAACATTGGGGGAGTACCCCTACTTAACAACAATAAGAGAAAATAATTATCCATACTAAGAACATGGAAGAATGGAAAGAACGGAGACAAAATCTATCAATATAAACATACATTGATGATTTAGGGAAGCTAGACTTGAATGGGACTGAGAGAGAAGAGAGAAAATGTGTTTGGGAGAGAGGGTTTAGGATTTCTAATTGAAAAAATAGGGGAATAAAGAGCAGGGAAAGGGTTTTGTAAAATGGGGGAGGTATCAGCAAGTGCAACAACACTGTTTCATGTTGGTCACACTCTAGGGGGCTACTATAGCAGTCAAGGCATGCTCGGGCAACATGCTAACCACTTACGACCGCTAAAGTGGTCTTGGACCATGATAGCAGTTCTTAGACCACAAAAATCCCTAAACTGACATACTATGACCGCTATAACAGTGATAGTTCACCTAGCTTCTGCATTTTCTCAATCATTTTGGTATTTGGTTGTCTCAAACTCACTTATTTTTCTTAATTTTAACTTAATCTCCTAATTTATTTTACTCTCCATTAACCTTAATCTCTTCATTTATTTTACTCTTCATTAACTTTAAAACATAAATGTAAATAAGGAAATACCCCCAATTTGCATTCAAATTAAAAAAAAAAAATCAAAATCCCAATCAATCAAAATCCAAATTTTGAGTTTTAATTCAAATCCAAGAATCTTCGAGATTTTCTAAACTTGTGGGTTAAAAAAGAAATGTTTAAATGTTTCATAAAATTTATTAAAAATTGGTCTTTAACTTATTTTCTTCTTAGGAACAATTACCGGGACTTTTGATCCCAAAAATTTGATTCTATCATATACCAATCCAAGGAGGTCTAGGATCCAGACTTAGTAAAATTTAGGACCTAGCAATATAGGTGGCTCTCGGGGGATTCTAAGGCTATATGGAAAAAAAAATCTACTGACATGTGTACCTTAGGTATCATAAACTTAGAGGAAAATGATTTTATGATGTTATGAAACAATGATTTGGACACATACACGCACTTATAGATATATAAATGCGTATGTATAACTTTGAGTATTATTGAAGTTAGTATGATTTTAAGCATTGTTTCTTCAGTGTCCTATGAAAGGAGGTTTCAAGTGAGGATTCACTCAATGAGTTTTTGAATAAAAACTCACCCTTCCCATCTTTATTTCCCTTTATAGATACAGAAGCGGTTGTACGTCTTTCCCAGCCACCATATCCATGCTCATTATTTAAATCACTACTCCCAATTTTTTCAAATATTAGTGATTTTTATATTATATAAATTTGAATAATTTATTTTTATTAATATTTTCGTATTTATTAGCTTGATATTATTCTAAACTTGTCATATTAAAAAATAGTTATATTTTCTATTTGATATTAATTAATAAAATTATTAAATATAAAATAAAGATATTGACTTGAATGTTTTTATATAAATATGTATAAGGTCAATTTTTATTATATTTATTTATATTATTTTGATAGATAAATTTACAAAATTGTATTTAATTTTAATTTTTAATAATTTTTCAGATAGTTCTATAAAAAATAACCTTTGTTTTTTCGTAATATAATGATAAAAGTTATTTGATATTATTGTTCTTTCTTTCCTTTCACTTTTCTATCCAAATAAAAAAATGAATTAATCTTTATTTTATTTCCTTCCTTCCTATTTTCCTTTCATCCAAACATATCTATGGAAAATAAAAATTACCTTAACTTCCCTTCTCTCTATTTATTTCGCTTACGAAACAAAGCCTAATAGAATAGAGAAGAAAGGTGAGGAGTGGAGTGGATAGTAAGGGACAACTTTATTGTTTAGGAGTTTATAATTTAAGTGGGTAGAATAGAATGGTGGATAAATTTATTTTCCATTTTTACCCTTTATTTTATGGATGATTTTTTTTATATATAAGATTGAAAAAAATTGGTAAAACAGTAAAATCACCCAAAATGTCTTCCTTCCTATCAGTGTCCTCTCGATTTAGAGGGTCTTTAAAATCATTGTAGAGGAGGGCTTGAAGACTCTCCTCATCCATGCCACACCCTCCTTCAAAACCACTCCCAAACATCGATCTCTATGACTTGTCCTTGCCTCTTTTCTCCATTCCCTTCTCCGCTATCATCCCAATCAGACTCTTAGGCTATGTTTGTAAGGTTAAAATGGATGGAATGGAGGGGTCATTAATGGAGTAGAGAGAAGATATGAGGAGATGAGTGGATGATGAGATGCTACTTTGTTGTTTGGGTGTTGAGGAGGGAAAGAGAGAGATTCTTATAGCAATTGTCTCTAACCCCCCTCCTCAAAAATTGGGGATCACCGTTTTCAATGTTTGCAATGGCTAGAAAGGGTTTGATGTCCCTTATTAACCATGCCTCTCTGTCCTTATAAAACTCTCCCAAGCATAATTTGAATCAATCTTCCCCTCATTCCCTTGCCCTTCCTTCCTCATTCATTGCTCCCATTCATACCCTTTGTGACCCCCAAGTTGAAAGGTTAAGAAGGAGCAAACCTTTTACTATCTTTATTTTTCCAATTTTGGCCCTTATATGAAAAATATATGTAATGGCCTATATTTATAATATTAATAACAGTTAATGGTGAGTATGACAAACTAAAAGTAAACATGAACTTTGTTTCGATAACCTAATAATTTATCCTTATTTGTGCCTTTAAAACATTATTAATATGGAAAATAAAATACATCATATGAGTTTTGTGTTTGACATAGGCTAACTCAGATACATATTAGATGCTATAATGCTAGTGAGTGGAGGCCACTCTTTTTTCCCCTTTCTTTTCTTTCTTTCCTTTTTTCCTCTTTCTTTTTTCCTCTTATCACGACCTGACTTGGGAATGTGACCGGCATGTGAGGAATCCCATCCCTACATAAGCCTTCTGGGTGATGTGTCTCACTAAACGCATAATCTATCAATAGATATAATTATTAAAATATGATCTCTTTGAAATATAAACATTTTCTCTAATTAAAATATAATGCTCAATTTCATAAACTGAAAATATTTAATAATTTAATCTCTAAAAACTCTTATTCAAATCTGTTGAGCTATGATTCATAACTAACTCATCGCAAAGAATTAGTCCTAAACCTAAAAATGCTTGATATTTGAAAATTGAATTACACATTCATCTCTAGTTCATCACATAAGTCTCTAATTACAATTTACATTTCATTTACATGCTTAATATCTGAAAATACTAGAATATATCAAACTACATGCATGGAAAGGATCCTGCTTGCACATCTGAATAGATAGGAAGATAATCTGATCAATCTAGGCAATCTTGTCTGAAAGAATCACAAAGTCCAGTAACCCATCTAAGCGTGTAAGTCATAGACTTTGTACGCCTTCGCTCGTCACTTCACTTACTGAACTTACCGAAACTCGCTACCGTAAGATCACAGAAAGACGTATTCACCTTAAAGTCTAGGCCTACCTTCTATCTACAGGCTCAAAGGACGGTATGAGTTCTCTGCGATTAGACTCTTAAAGAACAGAATGAGACAGGAAAGAGGCTGACTAGGATCGATGGGAGGGAACTGGCTTGCTACCGTTTGATTGACTTGCTTTCCTCCACTTTCTTGCCTGGAATGTCTTCGGGAAGTCAGTCCTTCTCTACGGTCCATGCAATCGGCTTGTGTTCAGCATAGTGAGAGAGCACATTCATCAACTAGTTGTAGTCTAGCGAAGAGGATCTTTGACACTAGGAGCACTCTACTTTAACATAGTCATACTCTAGGCCTTACTAGAAAGTAAGACTCACCACTGGAATAACGATGTCTATGGAACCAAGTTTTGAATAATCTCTGAACCTGCAACTATGAGAGAAAGGGAGAGGGGTGAGTCAACGGACTCAGTGAGTGAGCTCTCACCCATCACCCATATGGGACAACCAAGGAATATACATAATGAAATATACATGCAACAAATAAAACCATTTGATATTTATAGGCATAACTATATCACAATATATCTCTGCTTTTATAAATTCATAGAAACACATATCTAAATTCTTAGTTTAACAAGGAATCATTTTCCACACATTTACATAATAGCTCTTAAATCAAATATTCTCAGAAAACATATTTATCTATAAACGTAAATGCTATAAAGCTGGTAATCTCTAGTAAAGCATAAAGAACAGTAATCTCCTAGAGAAACAGGGATATCTAGTTATGCCTCGCATAACAAAATATAAATTCTCTGATTATGTATGTCAACCATGACATAACAATTTCTATAATCTCTGGGATCCAAATTGGATACCTAACTAGGTTCCATTCTCTATTCTGTGAGATTTTCCTCTCAGGACAACTTGATACCAAGGTTAATGATCGGGATTCAGCTGTTAACTCATTGTCTGTTTCTTTATAACTACCGTCTAGTCTCTAATTTATAAATATTTTGTTTTCTCTAAAACTCTTCTCTAGGCATAAATCCCCATAATGCATAATTACTTTACTCTTAGAATTACTGGGGAAATTCATAAAATCTCTAAATCAAGTTATAACCATACTCTAGCTCTTTTAATAAAATCATTTTAAATCTGAAGAGTGGGTACTCCATTCCTGGTGAACGCAAGCTCCTAAATCTTAGTACTCTGAGAGTTTTAGACTCATATAACTCTAACAATCTGGCTTTAGCATAACGATGGCTCTGAAAATTGAGTCCAATGGTTCACCACTTGCAGGCATCCTAATTTCAAGCCCACATAATATGTATATGATAGTTGCTAAGAATCATACTGAATTCTGTACCTCTTGGTACCATAATGACATGACCCGATTTAGGCACGTGACTGGCACGTGAGAAATTCAGTCCCACGTAAGCCTCGTGACCTGGATTCCTATATATGCACAGTATATTCCAAAATAATTTAACCATAAAATCTTTTATACATACCAATTCCTTGCCTTTAAAACATATAGCTAGTATTCTTTCAAACTATAGTTTCATATCAATCTCTGAAGTCTAAATTCACAGTGTCAACAAGTGTAATAAAAGTCTTTCATATACAAAACCTCTATGAGTAGCAAAATCATATAATATAGTCTAAATAACATTATACATGCAAACATAAATCATGCACTATGGTTTAAGATCCTACCTACATCTATACTGGAGCACATTACTCTATATGCAAGGGCTTCACCTATGTGAAGCTTACCAGTTGATACTTTAATGCTATTACGGGGGAAAAGGCTGAGAAAAGTCTGCAGCAGCTACTTTATCTATAAAAATGAAATAAAATAGCAGGGTGAGTTTTGTAACTAAAACTTAGTGAGTGAGTCATCACCTAAACCCCCTTTCATGGGACTCCAAAGGAACAATGTATGAAATCATAATAATAATAATAACATTCAAATGTCTTCCATAATGAAATATACATATACATATACATATATATAGTTATTAGTCATCCTTTTTTTTTCCAATTTCAATATAATTTCCTCAATTCATTTTCATATCTGAAACCATGTTAGCTTATCGTGTAGTAGCTACTAAATAAATAATAATCTTTGTCTCTATTCTGTTTTTGTGGGTGCTCCGTTCCTCATGAATAAGAGCCCCTTAACTGAAATTATAATGGTTTCTCATGAATGACGTCCCTCATGGGCTAAGTTTAATGGTTTCTCGTGAGCTATTTCCTTCATGGACTGAATTATTCTATGAGTAAATTGCCCATCGTGGGCCCTTTTTAGTTCTCTTGTGGGCCTTTTTTAGTTTTTTTGTGAGCTCTGAATCCATCTGATTCTAATACTCTGATTTTAGCATAACTATGACTATGAAATCATGCCCAAGGGATCACCAATTCTAAGGCATTATGATTTCAAAAGCCATAGAATATACAACTAGCAGATGCTAAAAGTATATGACTCTAACAATTTGACTTTAACATAATTATGGCTATGAAATCATGCCTAAGGGATTACCCTTTCACAGACATTCATGATCTCATACCTCCACAGAGTATGTAGCCATAAACTGTTCTGAATCCCATGAAGATTCAAGCTCTAAAATCGTTTTTATTTAATTCTCTAAAACATATATCAAATTACCAAGCTTTTCACAGTCTAAAAAGCTCAACAATATACTTTGAAATAAAAAGGTTAAAACCATAATTTTGATCATTCTTCTAAACTTCATACCTAATTATAAAAATGAACAATACACACCGGTTCCAAAATCCATTAAAACAACCATAAAAGCCTCTAACCATCAAATACACTTGAAATTAGTTCAACAAATATGGTCCCATGAGTTTTATGAAAAACATATTTCATTCTCTAAAATCAGTAGTTCAAAACATATAACCCAATAGTAAACTTCAAATCCATATATAGTATTTCTCCAAAATCAAGCAGTAAATCGTATTTTTATGAAAATAACTCTAATGCAGAACATAGAGATTGCAAGTGCGAACCCACTCACCTAGAGAGGTAGAATGCACAGACACAGCACCAACAGGACTCTTGGAAGCAGAAGTGATAGTAATATTTAGCATAGAGGCAATAGAACTCTAAATCAACCTCTAAAACCTCTAAATACCCAAAATTCCATTTCTAACAAGATAGAAAACTTCTCTCCTTTGAGAAGCATGGAGAATCACCCCAATAACAAGGAAGAAATAGAGAAAAGAGAGAGAAATCAAGAGAATAACATACCTTAAAGCCTTAGGAATGAAAGATTGGAGTTAGAATTGAGAGAAATGGAAGAAAATGGAATTTGGAGAGTGAAGAGAGGTTAGGGGACGAAGTTTTTGGTGTTTAGGGCTGGAGGGGTTGTGTTTTTTATGTTTAGAACCAAAAATGGGGGGTTTTTATAACTCTGTTGACTGCTGCAGCGCTCACTAGAGAACATAAAATTCATCTCCCACACCGCCTTACTGTTCACCTAACCATTGCAGCGCTCACCAGAATGGTTTTTCCACTCTCCAGGATGGTCTCTCACTCCCCCAGAATGATCCCTCACTCTTCAGAACTCACTTATTTATAAGTTAATGTCCTCATTTATTTTAATCTCCATTAACTTTAAAACATAAATGTAAATAAGGGAATACCTCCCATTTGGATTCAAATAAAATATTAGAAAAATCAAAATCCGAACAAATCAAAAGCCAAATTTTGGGTTTTAGTTCAAATCCGGCAATTCTCATGATTTTATAAACTTGTGGATAAAAAACAAAGTATTTAAAGGTTTCATAAAATTCATTAAAAATCATTCTTTGACTTATTCTTCTCTAAGAAACAATTAACGGGACTTTTAGTCATAAGAATATGACTCTATCATATGGTCTTCCAAGGAGGTGTATGGTCCAGACTTAGTGAGATTCAGGATCCAGAACGTCAGATGAGGGTAGTTGACACCTTTTTAGTTCAAAAAAATTTCCTAATTCTTTTATTTAAAATTCTAGGTATTACACATACAACTGAAGTTCTAAATCCATTTCTTAACAAACATATTTTTAATATACTTAATATATAACTAACATCATAGTTCAAAATATTGGGGTTGTAAATCATGTAGCTCTAATATTATACTTCTAAACCAAAGAGATTCATAATCATAAAAATCTCTGACATTACAATAATATCTCAGTTTATGAAACTAAATCATACTCTGTTTGACATTCTCGTCAAAATATCTTGATTGATACTCTAAAATTATATTTTGAAATCTCAAGTCTTGAAATATAATGATATCATAAACTCTCAAAATATGTTTGACGAAATAATAACTTATTAAATCATATATTCTTACAATAAATCTCTTAGTGTTGCACATAAAACATTTCCATAACATACAATTTATCAATCATGGTCTCATGGTTTTCTAAAATTTTTTTTCATGCTATATATTCGAAATCATAGCTTTGCAAAATCATATATATTCATATTTTCATCTCTAATACCATAGTTAATAATCCTCATGCATAAAACATATTTGTAATGGCTAAAGATAAGGCTATGAGTTTAAACCCACTCACTTAGAGGGGGATGAACAGATGGCATCAACACCAACTGAGTTTCACGGAGCCGGGAAGGCACCAATGTCAACTATAACAATCATAAAACCCATCAAAGATCTATAGGTAGCTCTAAATTACCCTAAACTAACTTTAACAATATTGGTGGAGCACCCGTACTTACCAACAATGGCTACAAACAACAACCCATGACATGGGGGAGGAAGAACATGACATAAACCAACAAAATCTTACCTTTAATCTCCTGGGAGGAAGTGGGGTGGATTTGAGTGAGAAAGGAGTAGAAGAGGGTTTGGAAATGATAGGATTTGGAGTTGGGGGGTGAAAACTGAGCTTGTGATATAATCACTTATGACCGCTATAGCGGTCCTAGATCGCTATAGTAGCGACAGCAAAGTCTAATAGCACCCTTTTACTATCATCAACACTTGAGTTACATTCATACTCACTTATTTTATTCTCCATTAACTTTAAAACATAAATGTAATAAGGAAATACCCCCCATTTGGATTCAAATAAAATATCTAAAAAATAAAAACACCAACCAATCAAAATCTCATTTTTGAGATATAGTTCAAATTCCGAAATTCCTACGATTTTATACACTTGGGGGCTAAAAATGAAACATCTAGATGTTTCCTTAAATTCATTAAAAATCACTCTTCAATTCATCTCCCTTTTGGAGAGTAATTACTAGGACTTTTGATCCCAATAATGTAACTCTATCATATAGCCCTCCAAGGAGGTGTATGGCTCCAAACTTAGCGAAATCCCGGACCTGACAACATGGGTGGGTCTCAGGAGAACTTGATGCCATACAGAACTTGTCTACTAACACGTGTATACTGGTTATTACACTTCTTTCCCTTCTTCCTTCTTTCTTTTTCTTTTATGAATACATCCCTCCACCCAATTTTCTTTCTTGGCTTTTTTTCCTTCTCCCTCTCTCTCTCTCTCTCTCTCTCTCTCTCTCTCTCTATTGTGTCACCACCGCCACGCCATTGGTGCCACATCCAACCTTCCCCCCCTGGCAGCCTCGATTCTCTCTGCCCATGCTTCCTTGCTCGTGATTTCTCTTTCTCTCTAGGAGATGAAATGGTGGAGGCCATGAGTTTTGGGGTGTACCCTCCCTCCATTCTTCTTCTTAGTATGGTGGGTGCGTGTCAATATGACTCTGTTAATCCTATTGACCTCCCTATGTGATTGTTTATGATAGATTTGGGGTTTTTAGAACATTAGGTTTAGAATAACTGGAGATTTTGAAATTTAGAGCTAATTTATGTTAATTGGCAATATTGTTGGCTCATATATGCTATTGTTGGCTTGTTCCTAGTGTTATAGATCAAATGAACATCAACCGAATAATTTGTTGGCTTTGAGGAGTAGTCTTCGGTTTCTTGAGAACCATTATTGTGAGTAGATTTAGTATCTATAGTTAATTTCTTAATCTATATATTATTTATGAATGTTATTGAATCCCTGTTGTTCCCTGTTTACAAACTAATATGATTTAAGTATCTAAGAAAATTTATTTGTTGCTGTTAATTGAAAATAAACATGTTTTAAGGACCCCATGAGACAAACAAAATGTTTTACATAATATTTCAAGAAGAATTATCTAGATATAATGGATATATGAATTTTAGAATTTGGAAATTGATTTATAGGTTGAATCCCAATTGCTTGATGGACTAGAAAGTGAGTGGAATCGAAATATTGTAACACCCTAAATCTTAACCCAAGACTACTAGTATGTCCTTAGGTTAATTTTTAGAATATTACCTCTTGGTCTCATCCTTTGGAAAATACTTAGCGGAAATACGGGTAAAATTTTTCTTTTTTAAAATCAAAGTGAGAGCCACGCGAAACTTTAAGGGCAACATAACTTGAAACATATAAGCAAAGCATAAGAAACACATCATGTCATGGAAGCATCAACTGAATCATAGATATATATATATATATATATATAACGTGCCTACCCAAAGAGGCAGGACTATTTGATACATCATGAAGCGAAATACAACTGAAATGCAATACAAGGAAATCATAAAAAGCAAATACAAAAGAAACTACCCCCATACCCATGTGCACCTAAAGGAGACTACCTCATATACAAAAGAAGGTTTGTCCTCTACTATGTGGCGTGTGTGTGCACTAACTACTACCCCTCCTATGACTACTCCTGCGGGTCCGAAATGCTGCGGTCGAGTCGATCCACTGGCGAATCTCGGCGGGAGTGGTCGAGTGCATCATCGGGGCATGTCCACCGCGGCGAGGGCGCATAGATGGCCGTCGAGCCAACCACGGCTGGACCACCGCCTCTCACTCCCGACCCTCATCGGTGGAGGAGCGGACTGGAGCTCAGCTGTACATGTGGGATGGCGGGTCCTCGGATGGGTCAGATCTCAGGAAATCGGGGCCAGCGGCACATACTCGGGGTACTCGGCGTCTTCTAGCGATGTCTCGGGCTCCATGCGAAGGATCTGCTCGTCGCGTGGTCTCGCCGCTCAAAAATCCCGTTATGCGGTAAGGAGCGATCGGGGTGAAGCGGTAGCTCGGGACGAAGTGCAGCGAAGGGTCGTCCCCATGAACATGAATACTCACGGCGGTCTGGCGACCCTCAAAATGATATGACCCGAGTGCCGGGTCATGGTGCAGCTCCCATACCGGGGTGTCGACGAAGAGTACAAACGTCGCCATCTGAAGATATGACGGAAGAAAAGAGAGAGGGAATGAGAATCTTTCTAAAAGAATTCTCGAGGGTTATCCCTACCTAGGTGTCATCGTCACATCCTCAGGAACCTTGGGTTTATTTCTAAAAGGTGTGCATGCATATAAGTTCCTTTTAAGTGGGTTTCCCAAAGAGGTATTTTACCCAAGGTCCAGCATATTTTATAATGCGTCTTTATAACTTAAGCAGAAATATACTAATGATATGAATGCATCATAAGGTAAACCAAACAATAGAATAACTAGGAAACATTATAACATTGGCATAAGTAAAGTTTATGTGACATTGTCAACTTTAACTTTTCATCTCATGGGGCCGCCCTAAAACTTCTCTAGGTTATGAGCTCATACCTTAACTAGTCGTCACTAGCTCTTACTTATTCTATGATAAGCGTAACATAATCCCGACTTAAAGTACGGGCTAGGGGGCAATTTAAGGATCTCCTTTCTAGGATCATTTCCTCTTTGAAACGCTTTGCTAGCCACGTGGGCCTCGCAATTTGTCCGCTTTGGCAGGCTGCATCTACACATACCCTCACGGATTTGTCTCCTCCTGGGGGTGCTCGGCCGAACCGGTGTCACCCAGGAGAAGCGCGTCTCAGTGTTGTGTCACATTTATATTTTCATAAGTATTACATCACAATTACCTCATCATTTATCATATTCATTTTTATCATGCATTCTCATGTAGCTTTTTCATAACATAAATATCATCACATGAAACTTTCTCATAACATTCGTCACATAAAACTTTCACACAAACATCATCACATAGTCATATTTAACAATCATCCCCATAGGCTCATAGACATGTTATGTTATATCTCATAGTGCTTTTAAACTTCGATTATTATGAGTCTTAAACTTGCAAATTAATTATTCTTAACTTCTTTATACACCTATACAAATCTTATGCTTAAGAATTAATCCAAATAGCACTAAGCAGAATTTGGACAGCTTTATGTTTAAGTGATTACGGAGTTCTAGAAATTACGGTTTAGATCTTTATCTCACATTCTAGGTTATTGATCATCAACACCTAGTCTCTTGGGAAACTACAAGGTTATAACTAAGTATTTCTCACCTCACCCTATGGTCAAGAATATCTCTAAACCTCAAGAGTGCAGAAATCAAAATACTAACTTTACGGGTACCTAGAAGTCACAATAATGACCCTTTCTAAGTTCGGTTTGCTCCTAAGGTTTCAAGATTAAGTCCTAAACCAATTATGAGTCATTCCTACACATATAAACTAATTTAAAACCATGATTATTGAATCTAAACCTTGCTGGACAGAATCCAGAAAAATAAATCTTTAAGGGATCTAGAACTCTTAAATTAATTCTTTTCTAGTTCCTAACTTATCCTATCTTTCACATATGAGTCTTAACATAATTATTACCCAAACATAAGCATATTAACATCATTAACACAGCTCATGCAGTGGCCAAACATAGCAAGGCAGAACCGAAACAGAAACTCCATTGAAAGGCATTGAATCATAGTTTCTAAAGCACATAAAATACTAGTTTCTCTTGGAACCTTATTAAAACCTTCAAAACTCTTTTATGAACACTTTTATCATCTAAACTCATGGAAATACTTAATAGGGCAGTGGCTATGTTATTTTCATCTCAAGAGGTCCTAAATTCATAATACTTAGTTCTACACATTCCTTATACTCATATAAGTTTAGAAAAATTATAAAACATAGTTTTCAATACTTGAAGACATTAAGGCCTCATAGGGCCGAAATATGAGCCATAGGAGATAAATGTTTTAGACCTTTGTTTGAGATATCCTTGGGCAAGTCTTTGAGCTCTAGAATCATTAAAGTGATGACATAAAAATAAACATGCTCATGCACTTATTTTAGTTATTGCTATAAAGTAAAGTGAGAGCATAAAATAAATATGTGGTGCAATATATTATTATCTTTGATATTTAGGTGAGGACTTGAAATATAAATATGATAATGCAAAGCTTGAAACATAAACATGATAATGCAAGTTTATTCATTATCTTGGGATTTAGTGATAGCAAGGAAATAAACATGATATGCAAAGCTTAAAGTAAACATGATGCAAGTTTCATTTTTATGTTTAACTAGAGCTCATTTAAGACTTTAACAAGATAATAACCCCATACAACATCTCAAAGATCACAACACAAGAATCGAAAATCATATAAAAGAGAAAGAAAGTGAAGCTACATCAAGTTCTTTATTAAGTACCCAAAACCCCTATCTAGAGACAAATCTCTAGAACGTGCCGGGCAACTTTAAGGTTGACAAGGGTAGGCTTGGGCTTTTAGAAATCCTTAGATTAATTTTCTTAAGTTGGAAAACCATGTGAGCTAGATAACATATAGATGAAGTTGTAAGAAAAGGAAAACTCAAGCTTTAGAGGTTTCTTTGAGATGAACACAATGTCATCATCTAGAAACTCTCATCATCAAGCTATCATGCTCAAATCAAGGCCTCATGGCCGAAAATGAAAGGAAAGGAAAGACAAAGGAAAGTTCAAAAAGAATCCAAGAGAAAACTAGAGAAAAACACTTTCTTGAACAAAATAAAGTTTGAAAACAAATCCCTACCTTTTGATGAAGATAAAAGCTTGATCTTGAAGATGGAAATGAGATGAGCAACACCTCCTAGGATGGTGATGATGATTCGGCCTTGATGAGAGAAAAAGAAAGAAAATGTGTTTCTAGTGGAGTTGTGTTTGAGGTGTGGTGTTTGAGAGGTTTGATGATGGTTCAAGGTTTTGGGGTGGTGTTTGATGGTTGAGAGGTGATGATGAGGTGAAGAGATGAAGAAGATAAAGATGAAAAGAAAGGAAGAACACTCTTGGAACTTTGAGAGAAAAAGGAAAGACTAGCAAGACAACTCTAAAACTCTAAACTTTGCAAATGCTTCAAAGTGTAACAAGGCTAACACAAGCATCCTATTTATAGAAAATAAAAACCATGGAGGAGTGAATGGGGAGGGCTTGGCCGTAGCCTTTGAGGGAGGAAGGAAGAGAAAATATCTCTTACACAAGGTCATTCAAGCATGGTTTGAAGTATGGAAGCTATGCTACAAAGTATGGCTTGATGTGAGTTAATTTCCTATCACATTTTTATGAAATTAGGCTTCTAGAAATAATGCATGGCTGGAACTTTTCCAGCCACAATTAAATGGGGAAAATGGGTTGTTTTAATTATTTATTCATGTGGAAATTCAAGCTTGATTGAAAGTTATGACAAGGTATAGTGTATGTGACTTGAGGTATGGCCTTGGAGTGTTGAAAAATTGAACATGTGATGCATAATGGAGGGAGTGAGGCTTCGGCCAGCTTGGGGCAGCAGAATGGGAGGATGATTTGACCATTTAATTGTGTGTTAATGGTAGGTTTAGGTGTGTATTAGCTTAGGTACAAGGTTAGGAATGATTAAGCTTAAGTTTAGGTAACTAAGAATGTGATTTAGGGAGTTTATGACAAGTTTAGGAGTGCTCATACATCATTAAAGAATTTAAAACTCATTTATGAATAAACAATGTGTAACACAATTCCATGATTTAAGGAATTGGAAAGAGAAAACACTATTCAAGATTCTATGACTAGGTGTCATAAAATTAAAATATGATTTTAGGTTGTAATTAAGTACTTTTTGGTTCTAATCAACTTTAATAAATTATTTTGACTCTAGATTAATTAAGGAAATTAATTAACCTTCGATTAGAGCCTAATATTGCTTAGGTTTGCTTAATCGTGTGATTAAGCGTAAAAGTACGAAACTAGGGGCAAAACCGTAATTTTGCACTAATTTTGTCCGGGACTTCAAAAATTAAAACTGAGGTCATAGAATACATAAAAACGCCTTTTAAAACCATCTGGAGAAGATTCGGGTTCATCCGGCACTTGCAAACGGGTAAAACACCACCAGGCGTTTTGGTCATTTTGACCAAAATTCAAAACGAGATTTTCGATCCCGGGAAGGTACATAAGTTTTCTAATCCTTCCAACATTGAGTTTGCCCTTCGAGTCTTTGCGCCAAGACTTGGCTTTCCTCGAATTTGAAAAATGACCTCAGGGGCATTTTGGTCATTTTCACTCTAACAGAAAAATCGGGGCGTTACAAATATGCTAATAGCAATGTCTATATTTGGCATTTGTATAAACATAATTGGAAAATGTACTACAATATGAAATTGATTGGTCAATTTATAAATTGTTTGGGGAACGTCTGAAATAGAAACTACAGTTAATGGCAGGTTGCGTTAGCCATGGTACACCTTGACTGATGGGAGTATTACATGACCACATGAGAATAGTACATGATGGGTGAGTGGAGGTCCACGTGTTTGTGGTTCTTAATGGAAGGCATGATCACACAAGAGAATAGCCGCTCGAGCATGTGATATTGATGAAATTTCTTGTCTAAGGCCATTTCCCCATATTTATCTATTTTAATTATGACTACATTTTTACCTTGTTGTTTATACAACTTTCTAGTATTAATTATTTAGTTTTGCTATTGTTTCATGTTAGCTATGGATACTTGATCTATTCACTAAGTTGTCAAACTCACTTTGTTGCCTTCCATCCTTTTCAGATACAGGTGTCGATCCTAACTTTATGGATTCTCCAGTTTAGTGATCTCTATCTGTTAAGTGGTGAGCCACTTTTGATCTCATGACTTATGTGTTTAGGATTGTAGCTCCAATGTGTCACAGGCAAGGTTTGAGACATGATTATGTTTTTTCTTTAAAACTTATTTGAATGTAATTGTTTCTATATTATGTTTCTAAATTAGGATTAAAGCAATAAGTTAACTAATGTTTTATGTTTGATTCTCTTGGATTTAGCTATGCACATCTACTCAGAAAATCATGTTTTAAAATATAATTATATTTATTTAGTATCCTGGTTATGCAGAAGTTTTGCTATGTTATAAGGAAATATTTTCTACAAGTTTTGTACTTGGGGAATGTCACAAAAACAAAGAAAACTTTGTCCATTTTTTCTAGAAAATCTATGTTTAGGGTCTACTAAGAAACATGTTCTTTGTATACCAATCATGACTCGAGTTGAATTGTGACGTTATACTTACAAAATAAAAAAGAAATGTAAAATAAAATTTATATACCATTTTATTGTGTGCACTTAAATTTTAAACGTTTGAACAAACGTGAGGGCGTGTGGCATGTATATATTTCAATTAATAAGTATTCCCTTTCCTCCGTTTCAAATCTCCCGAAGGTTATCCTTTGTTAATGTGTATTCACCAGTCTTCCCTATCCGACTCCGGCGCCGACACTAGCACCTTGTTGGATGCCATGCCATCGAGTTCGAATGCTCCGCTCTCTCTTCACTCCGCGACGCCGCCACCTCACCCATCACTTCAACCACTTCCTTTCTTCTTCTTCTTCTTCTTCTTCCATTCCCACACACCCTTCTTCCTTCACCTCAACCAACAAGAACCAAGGAGACTTGTCAAGCGTTGACTTTCGCGGTTTCGCCCGTTCCGTGTTATCCCTTTTGGAGCGTGAAAACCGACTCATCAACCAGCAACGCGCCAACGGCGATCCTCCTTCTCTGAAGGACCTCCTTTCGGAGGTGTCCACCGTGATCCCCGAAACCACTCGCAAGTTCTGGCGGGCCCACGTGCTGGAACCCGAGCACGTGCACGAAATGCTGGTGAATTTTCAATCCGAGTGCTCAAAACATGGGATCATTCGCGCTGAAAAGGTCAGGCCTCTGTGGTGGATTTTCAAGAGCCTCAAGAATCATCTTCCGCAGTCTTACGAGGCCATGGCATCGCTGCTTCTGCGAGCTGGGCTGCTCAGAGAAGCAGAGCACGTGCTCCTCTCTGTTGCGCCATCGGTTTTGGAGGAGGGTCAAGGTCAAGGGGTTTCAATTTTGAGTGATCTGGTTGAAGGGTATGTTGGTGTTGTGAAAGAACCGGAAAGGGCAATTCTTGTGTTCAGCACTATGAGGGATCGCGGTATGGTTCCTTCGCGGTCCTGTTATCGCGTTCTGGTCGATCTTCTGGTGAGAATGAAGAGAGCAGAGCTTGCGTTTCGGGTCTCTGTTGATATGCTGGATCATGTTGTTGGTGGCGCACCACCATTGAGTTGTGCTGAGGTGAAGACATTGGAGAATCTCATGGTGCTGCTTTGCGGCAATGGGAAGGTTCAGGAAGCTAGGAGCATGGTGAAGAAGGTGTTGCCTTTTGTTAACCCTGAGGAGGTTAGTAGCTTGGTTTTCGATGAGATTGCGTTTGGATACTGCGAGAAGAAGGACTTCAAAGATCTGCTTGGTTTCTTTGTTGAAGTGAAGCGCGCGCCTAGTGTAGTCGCTGCCAATAGAGCTGTGAATTCTATGTGCAGTAGCTATGGGGTAGAAATGGCAGGGATGTTTATGCAAGAGCTTGAAGAGAACTTGGGCTTTGAACCTGATGAAGTAACCTATGGGATTGTAATTGGTTGGAGTTGTCGTGAGGGGAAGTTGAAGAATGCTTTGTGTTATTTGTCTGCTATGCTATCGAGAGGCTTGGTGCCGTGTATGTATACTTATAATGCTCTTATAGGTGGGTTGTTTAAAGTAGGCATGTTGGAGCATGCTGGTCACATTCTCGATGAGATGATTGATAGGGGGACACAGCCTGATGTTTCAACTTTCAGGGTTCTTATAGCGGGATATTGCAAGTCTAGACGGTTTGATAGAGTGAAAACATTGATTTGTGAGATGGAGAGTCGTGGTCTTGTTAAGCTTTCTTCTGTGGAGAATCCGGTTTCCAAGGCATTTGTGATTTTGGGCTTGAACCCTTTGAGTGTGAGGCTGAAACGAGACAATGACAGGAAACTTTCGAAGACGGAGTTCTTTGATGAGATTGGAAACGGACTTTATTTGGATACAGATGTTGATGTGTATGAGAATCACATTACTTGGGTTCTTGAAGAATCCATGGTACCTGACTTCAATTCGTCTGTCAGGAAGGAATGTAGCGATAATAATCCGAAAGGTGCAGTGGTTTTGGTTGAAGAAATGCTTCGGTGGGGTCAAGAATTGCTGTTGCCCAACTTTTCAGAGTTAGTAAGACAACTTTGTTCGTCTCGGTCACGAATCAAATCAGTGATCGAGCTTTTGGAGAAAATGCCACGGTCTGCCAATAAATCTGACCCGGAAACTCTCAATTTGGTTGTACAGGCTTACAGCAAGAAAGGCTTGCTATGCAAAGCAAAAACTTTATTGGATGAAATGCTTCAAAACAAATTTCAGATCAAGAATGAGACGTATACTGCCTTACTATTGCCTTTATGGAAGAAAGGAAATTTGAAGGACCTGAGTTATTATTGGAAGATTGCTTGTAGAAATAAATGGTTTCCAGGGTTGGAGGAATTTAAACATCTTCTTGTTTCTATCTGCCATCAGAAAATGCTTAGGGAAGCATTACAGCTTCTTGAGATCATGCTGCTGTCATACCCTAACCTAAGGTTAGATATATGTCATGTATTTTTAGAAGTACTTTCTGCTACAAGTCTTACAAGCATTGCACTTGTAGTGTTAGGACAACTACAACATTGTTTCGTATTGGATCATCCTGGCTACAATAATCTTATAAGGGGTGTTTGTAACGAGGGAAAATTTTCTCTGGCCTTTACCATGTTGGACGATATGCTAGATAAAAATTTGGTACCCTGTTTGGATGTTTTGGTCTTGTTAATCCCCAAATTGTGTAAAGCTGATAGATATGACAAAGCTGTTGCATTAAAAGATAAAATTTTGAAAGAGCAGCCTTCATTTTCTGATGCTGCTCATTGTGCATTGATACGTGGATTTTGTAATATGGGAAACATTAGGAAAGCTGATGCTCTGTTCCATGATTTGTTGTCCAAAGGTCTAATTCCAGATGATAAACTGTGTAACATCCTTGTTCAGGGTCACTGCCAAGCTAGTGATTTGAGGAAAGTGGAGGAGCTTCTCGGTATTGCAATAAGAAAGGGTTGGGAGCTGTCCCTCTCGAGTTATGGGCATTTGGTCCGATTGATGTGTATGAAGGCTAGAGTACTAACTGCTCTGAGCTTGAAGAACCTTATGCTTGCACAATGTCCACTTGATGACATTATCGTATATAACATTCTTATTTTCTATCTTCTGTCAACTGGAAACAGTTTGGTTGTTAATAAAATACTAACTGAAATGGAAGATAAGAAAGTTGTACTCAATGAAGTTGGTCATGATTTTCTTGTGTATGGTTTCTGGCAATGTAAAGATTTATCTAGTTCTCTGCATTACCTGACTACCATGATTTCAAAGGGATTCAAACCAAGCAAACGCAGCTTGAGGAAGGTAATAAGCAGCCTGTGTGATGCAGGGGAGCTGCAAAAGGCCCTCGAATTGAGTCAAGAAATGAGATTAAGAGGCTGCATACATGATTCTGTCACTCAAACAGCTATTACAGAAAGCCTTCTTTCCTGTGGGAAGATACAAGAAGCAGAAACGTTTTTGGACAGGATGGGAGAGGAGTCTCTAACCCCTGATAATATCAATTATGATTACCTGATTAAGTGTTTTTGCAAGTTTGGAAGATTTACCAAGGCAGTTCATCTTATGAACATAATGCTGAAGAAAAATAACATTCCAGTTTCTACCAGTTATGATTCTATAATCCATGGATTCTGTGCACTAAATAAATTGGACGAGGCTTTGAATTTTTATTCTGAGATGTTAAATTGGAATTTGAGACCAAGAGTTGACACAGTGGAGATGCTTGTCCACAGCTTCTGCGAAGATCGGAGGACAAAACAAGCAGAACAGTTCCTATCAGACATGATTCGTATAGGTGAAACTCCAACCAGAAAAATGTATAGCACTGTAATTAAGAGTTATCACATGGAAAAGAATCTTAGGAGGGCATCAGAGCTCATGCAAGCCATGCAGGAAAATGGCTATCAGCCTGACTTTGAGACACATTGGTCTCTCATAAGCAACTTAAGCTGTTCCAAAGCAAAGGACATTGATAATGACAGCAAGGGATTTTTGTCGAGGCTTCTTTCTAACAGCGGCTTTCATCAAAAGAAATGATTCAAAGGCTAGCCTTAGGTTGTCTGTGGCATATTTGTTGGTTGATTGTATTAGTATGTATACTGGTGACAATTTTTTTGGGAAAATTTTGAGGAACAGCAGCAGATGAGAATCATAATGTACATCATATATTTCAAAAAGAGGAACTGTACATAATACATAAAGTGGGGATAAGAAATATGATCATTTTTCAGAATAGAAACCTGTTCGCTGGAATGCTTTTTCAGTAGGTCTAATACACATGTTGAAGCCTTGGATCTCTGGCAGGGCAAACTGCAATTCATATATCTACACATTTCTGATTCGGCGGTTGTACATCTTTGCAGCTGAGGGTCTTGGTGAAGCTCAATATATAGGTGGAGTCTACTCTCTGATGTTAAAGGTGAATCTATCCCTTAACTATTTCTAGAATCTGTTTGTTATATAATGTGCCTGTCATGTCACTACACCAAAACTTGCCTTTAACAGCATTTATTTAGCAGCAATTGAGTTATGGTCAATCACTCATTAATATAAATCAAGAGTTTTTGTGGCTAATAAAGACTAGCCTCTAATAAGTACTCTATAATTGCAATTACGGTTATTTGCCACTAAAAAGGTGTTAACCACCCGCAAAAGTTTTTGCACGTTCTCTCCCTCCAATCCTTATTCTACTTCTGCCTAGAAGTTTAAATTTTCCCTCTTCCCTACAGAATCAGTAACCACTCTGCTCCTTTAACAACCATAATCTCCTCTAACTCTTCATTTTTGCGGCTGTTTCGAATTCCACATTCATATTGCGAGCTCCTCATTCTCCCTAAGCATTCTCATTGTTACCTCGTCAACATCGCCGATCATTGACACCCCAATTTCCTCAGTCCCTGTGCGTTCGTCTTGCTGCTGCTGCCAAAGGTGGTAAGTTCCTCTTTCTTATAACCCCTCTACATTGATTTTGTTTTCCTGTTCTTTTTTATAATCTGGTTAGTGCCACATCCATCCATCTTTGTCTAATCTGTTGATGGATCTCCAACAACATACACATTATTATGGGATTTCAGCACTCCTAATAATTTGTTGATAGCTCTAATTCATTAATTATTGAACGGTCCTACATCTCTCTTTATCTTCCGCTTTTTATGAAAATTTTCCATGAAAATTAATTTATCACTTTACTTTTCATGGATTTTATTTAATGAGTGTAGAATAGAGAAAATGGATGTATCGACCATCAAAGTTTTCCTTTTGTTTTTGCACCTTTGCTGTTCTTTTACTATAATATGGTTTTTCCCTTTTCATTTGGTTCCTCTTTCACTCTTTTGGGGGTTTGTACTGATCGTACAATCGTAAGAGCGAGTAATAGTGTGTAAACAGAAAGTTGGATCAGTGATTCTACTGAAAGTTTAATTTTATAATTTTAATTGTATAAAATATATGTTTAGCCATTTCTCTATGTTTCTGGAGCTGTTTTGTTTACCTCTGTTTATTGAGATTGATCAGGACATAGTTTTATTCTTTGGTCTATTGTCAATGAACTCATTAAGCACAAGTGTCAGGCTCCAAATCTCATAGTGGAATTCTTTTCTCTTGTCAAAAATCAGTTCATGACTAGCGTTAAAATTTTTAGTTCTGGCAATGCCAAAGAGTTGATTACATAAAAAAAAAATGTTGCTGTTTCTTCGATCCTTCTGTTATTATTACTTTCTGTAGTCCAAGTAATTTTTCTATGGCTCTTACTACATCGTTCTATTATTAAATCATGATGGATTAGGGAATATTTAAAATAGATACCTAAAAAATATAGACCTGTAATCTGCCATCTGTGTCAATGCTTTTTAGAAGATTAATATTGTTCCACAGCTTCTGGAATCATTGGCTACGTGATCAAGCTTGTACAAATGGATCTACTCCACTCCGATTTTCAAATTGCAAGTTGGAACTTATGAGAAAGGCAGAACATGGGTTATATATGGTGGGTTAGCTATGGAAGATTAGAGTCCATAACTCTTTGAAACATTCCTTTTTCTCCGACAAGAATGGCTCAATCTGATTCCGTTCACTATCCATCTCCAGAAGACCAGCCTCTGATGTTGGGATACCTTCCACAATCCATTGATTCGGTCCTTATTTTCAATGTTTGCTAAAATTATTGCCTTTCAAAGTTTGACATTGATGGAGAAATTGTGCTTTTTTTAGCTGTTTTTACTGTGGTTTTTCTCTTCTTGTTTAGTAAATCATTTTTATTTAAAGATGTTACTATTTAATATTTTTGCCTTTGCTTCTTTTTTTTTAAAAAGCCATTTTAATTTGAAGTTCATTTTTGTTTTATGATTCTATAGCAGGTTGTTCCTCTAAGTGCCAAAAAAAAAAAAAAAAAGATTAGTTGATCGCCCAAATACATTGCAGCATTTCTGCAGCTGCCACATATTAACGAGATTGGTATTAAGAGGCTAACCCATAAGGTAAGTCAAAACACTTTGCATGTCCTCTTATGATTCAAATGTGAATGCTTTCATTTCCCTGGTCTAGGTGTTCATGTATGTGATGTTGCCTATTGTTACAAGGTCTAAAGGTCTTAAGCCTTGATTGGAGTTAAATTACCTTGTAATAAATATTATGAACAATTTTCCAGGTCATCAAACAATAGGTAGTTGGCTACATGCTAAATCTTATACAATTGAAGTTTGATTTCTGCTAAGTGTCTTAAGATTGACAATGGAAATTATTCATTTAGATTTCATGTAAATTTTTTTATGGGATAATAGCAGCTGAACTGCTAGTCCAACGATATAACTAATCTATCTTATTTAAAATAAAAAGATAACTGTAGTACTGTATCTTTTCAGCACAATTAGCCAACCAAAGTTATATATAGGACTGCAGAAAGTTGGCAAAGTAACACATGGGGCTGAGTCTAGTGAAAGTTACTATTGAAAGTGGGCTAAGAAACTTAAAAGATCATATCGCTTACAAAATAGCCCTTGAAAGAAACTATATTTGCCAGTGACCCTCCAAAGATCCATCTCATCCGACAAATTCCCCAAATATCAAGTGACCTTCATTTTCGTTCATAAAAGTTATTCTTTCAATGTTATTTTGTCAAAAAAACATGAACCTTTTTTTATGGAAGGAGGGTTGTAGATTGGTGGTTCTGGATTACTAACTTGGCATTAAAAAATGTTATTTTGACAGATATGATTTATTGGGATTAAAATGGTATTTCTAAAGTGTCAACTTGGCATATAATGTGATCGTGATCTCTTTTGTTAATAAAAATGAAAATCAATTGACATTTGGGTCAATTCGTCAAACATGATGGATCTTTAAAGGATCTCTGTCAAATTTAGTTTTTTTTAATAGGGCTATTTTGTTAGCGGCATAATTCTTTAAGAGTCAAAATGGTAGTTCTCCCTTAAACAAGTAAGATAAAGAGTTAGAGTTTGGGATATCCAATTATAAAAAAATTTGATTGATGATGTTTTTGTTATGTTGACTTTTATTTGAACGCCGACTTCCTTTCAAATAAACATTTGCCTTTTTTTTTTTTCCTTTCGGTGTAACCTCGACTACTAATGTGTGATATCCCAAATAAAGAAATAATAATAATAATAATAATTATTATTATTATTATTATAGTTAATAGTAAACTATGAGCATACATATGCATTATAGTTAGTATATTCATTTTAGTTAGTTGTGTTGCATGCATTATAATTTAAATATGCATTATAGTTAGTAGTGTTAATGCATTATAGTTAGAATATGAATTAAAATTACTAAGTGTAGTTAGCATTAATATTAATTATTATTATTAAGACTAGATATATGACACTAATATTAATTATAATTATTATTACTAAGTGTAGCTACCATTAGTATTATTATTATTAAGTGAACCTAACATAAATATTATTTAATATTATAATTACTAAGTGTAGTTAGCATTAATATTAATTATTATTATTATTAAGTCTAGATATATGCCACTAATATTAATTATAATTAATATTACTAAGTGTATCTAGCATTAGCATTATTATTATTAAGTGTACCTAGCATTTATATTAATTATAATTAATATTGCTAAGTGTAGATAGCATTAACATTATTATTATTTAGTGCACCTAACATTAATATTATTTAACATTATAATTATTAAGTGTAGCTAGCATTAATATTAGTTATTATTATTATTAAATCTAGATATATGGCACTAACATTAATTATAATTAATATTACTAAGTGTAGCTAGCATTAGTATTATTATTATTAAAGTGTAAATAGCACAAATATTATTTAACATTATAATTACTAAGTGTAGTAGGCATTAATATTATTTATTATTATTAGTAAGTATAGACATATAGCACTAATATTATTTATGATTATTATATTTGTGTATAAATATATGTGTGTAGGAGTGTGTGTGTGTAAGAAATGTTTAGTTTCATTTTGCTAAGTTTTGCTTCCAACTCCTCTAAACCAAAATTTCTCTAAACCAAATCTCCTCTAAGCCAAACCCACTTTTGGCCGAATTCATCTCTTGTTAAGCTCATAATTCTCGTGGAGAACTTGATGGACTTAACTAATCATCTCTTAAGACGTTGTGACGCTCCCTCCCTTTAATCGACAAGTTTGGTTACTTGTACCATTCCAATTTTTCAAAATCAAGTTGTTAGTAGAAGCACACTCCTGACTATCAAAGGTGAGTGGGTTTAAGCTCATGACCATACTTTTGGTCATTATTAATATATTTTCAAATTATATGAATTATTTATGAAATTTTAGAATAATTTATATCAAGAGAACATGTTGTTATGAATTATGTCGATTTTAGAAATATTATCATGAGAACTAATTATTTTGGAAAACTCATGGGACCATGCTTATTTGTATGAATTATTTAGATTTATGTATTAGTTAGAAAATATTTTAAATCTCGCTTTTGTATGAAATTATTACTATTATTTTTTAGCCAATAATTAGTGAGAAAGCAGGATCAGAGTTAGCAATTTGCAGAATTGATCGTTAACCTTGGTACCAAGTGGTCCACTAGAGGACTAGCTCACCCACAATAAGGAACCTAGTGAGGTGTCCATTTATGGGACCTAGTTAGGTACCCATTGGCTCAGATTTAGCTATTCAGCTCAGATAATTATGTACAGAATAATTCATGTTTCCCTACTAATTGTTGCTATAGATTGATTAATTTATATGTAATTATATATGTAATATATTTCACATCAATTGCATGTATATGTTATGTATTTTGTTATTGTCCCATGTGGGTTGTGAGTGGAGGCTCGCTCACTGAGTTTTGATGAACTTACCCCTCTCTTTTCCTTTCCCTCTGAGATCTGATTCTGAGTTCGGTTGTACCACAGTAATCCTCCTTGATAGTGCTCTGACTTCCTTGGTGAGCTTCGCTTTGAAGTGGAGCTTATTGTCAATTATGTCAGCCTAGTAGTGCTCCAATAAATTGTGTAGGCAGGATCCCCGGACATGCATGATATTATTTTCAGAATTTATGTTAATTGTTCTATTATGTCTGGCTTTGGCCTAGAATATGGATTTTATGCAGATTTATGTTCAGAATTTATGTTTTAAAAATAATTCCATATTATCAAGTTTTAGTTGAACTTAACATATTTTAAACAAATTTGGGTTATTTATGCATATTAGTCCACGTTACCAGAGGCTTAGTGGGGACCCAAATCCTCACGTGCCGGTCACGTTCTCTAGGTGGGTCGTGACAAAGTGGTATCAGAGAAATAGGTTTCCCTATATATTATTGGAGCAAGTGACCACAAATATCATGACATCTAAGTAAATGGAAGCGCGCCCATTTGCAATGATGTGGTGCTATTTGAGGCCTTTAGGAAATGGTCAGTCTTGTTTAGGTTTTATAAGAGCTTGTCTTTCTTGGCACTCATAGTCTTGTTATATGCCCTCCCTTTCACAGTGTGACAATGCCACCTATACACTCTTCACGTCTTCACCGCCGTCAGAGGAGCAATGCATCTGGTGACAATGCTCGTCTTAGAGCTTTTGAGCAGATGGTAGCAAACTTAACATTTGTGATGGCCAGACTAGAGCGACTATGCACCACCTCGATTAGAGATACGGATGACTCACTTTAGAGCGATTCAAGAGAATGGACCCACCTACTTTCAATGGGCGTCGGCGGTGAGGATCCCAGTGAATTCCTTAGGCGGTCGAGAAGATAGTCGGTGTCATCCATTGCTCTTCGGAAAGAGCGGTGGAGTTGGTGGCTTTCGACCTTGGAGGCCAAAGCGAATTATGGTATCAAGAGTTGACAAGGGTATGGAAGCTCATTAGCTCTCCCTCTTGGGAACAATTCAAGGAATCCTTCATGCGAAGATTCATATCGAGCCGCCAAGCAGATGATTGAGGAGTTTTGAAACTCCGTTTAACTCAGTATGTGATTCTGAGTATGATGAGCGTTTCACTTATCGCGCAGTGACCTCTAGCATAATACTGCAAGCAGATCTGACTAGGGTGAGGCGTTTCATTGAGGGCTGCCAAGAGATCTATTCCTCGACTTGCGGCCTCATGTCGGGACCAAGGACTATGCTCGGTGGTAGACATTGCGATTGGTCTCGAGAATGGTTTAGCGAGCGGCGGGCTATGTCGAAGCCAATAAGAAGGCCAGGGTTCATGCCACTTTCTCGAGTGGAGTAGGTTCGAGCAAGGGCCACTATCGGAGGACAACAACGAAGTCGATCGGGTAGGGCCACCTTCTCGGAGCCCATCCCGGCCACGCGATTGTAGCACACTCTTTTAGTAGAGAGCGATCGGCCACGATGGGCGGGGTTCATGGCGGTCATATCCGGTATGCGACTTGCGAAAAAGAGACATCGGGGTCAATGTTTATTTGGCTCTACAAAGTATGTTATAGATGTGGTCACCGGTCATAAGCTCACGAGAATGCTCGATGTTTCAAAGAGCTCCTAGTCGGGTCAACTAACCCCTCCACATCAATTCAATCTCTGCGATCAACGATCGAGGCGGCGTCATCGCATCGGCAGTCGTGGAGCAGGTAGGGGCCACTGTTGGCCGAGGACCAGGTGGAAGAGGAGTAAGCGGTAGAAGCCAAGGTAGTGGAGGACAACCCGTCTATTCGCTATAACCGTCGGGATGCGAGCTTCAAATGAAGTGGTAGTGTATGACGACGGTATGTTCCTTTGATCTTTGTGACATTATTTGATTCGAGTCTACCCACTCTTATGTGTCCCCGTTCTTTCTTTATGCGGTTTGGAAGATCCTGAGGATCTTGATGAGCCGTTTTTAGTTGGGGTGCCTGGGAAACCCATCCTTATTCAAACGATGTATAGATCATGCAAAGTCAAAGTTGGTGACATGGAGCGCTAGCGATTTGAAAGTGTTAGACATGTCGACTTTGGCGTTATTCTAGGCGTAGATTGGTTATCCCCATGTCATGCCTTGATAGATTGTTATAGAAGAGTAGTGAGATTCGAGGTCGGTGATGAGCCAAGAGAGTTTCTTGGCACAAGATGCTTAATGCCGACGAGCTTAATATCGACTATGAATGCGCTACGGTTGATGGATAGAGGTGGTTATGGGATTTTAGTGCGATGAGGATGTAGAAGCGAGAGACACCAAGTTTGGATACAATTCAGGTGGCTAATGAGTTCGGACGTGTTTCCAGATGATTTACAGTATGCCACCAGAGAGAAATAAAGTTTGGGATAGAGCTTGAACGGAAGTTAGACCCATCTCTATACCCCCATATCGCATGGCTCTAGCGGAGTTAAAAGAATTGAAGGAGCGACTACAGGAGTTGTTGGACAAAGGGTTTATACGGCCAAGTACCTCTCCATGGGGTGCTCGGTGTTATTCGTTAAGAAGAAAGATGGTTCGATGAGGATGTGTATAGATTATAGGCGACTAAACAAGGTGGCGATTAAGAAGCGATACCCTTTACCCGCATAGATGATCTTTTGACCACTTCAAGGGGCAACATGTTTCTCCAAGATCGATCTTGATCTGGTTACCATCGGTGAAGATTAAGGATGGAGATATACCTAAGGCGGCTTTCGGGACTCGCTATGGACACTACGAGTTCTTAGTGATGTCCTTTGGGTTAACCAATGCCCAGCTGACCTTCATGGATTTAATGAATAGGGTGTTTAAACCGTTTCTGGATCACTTTGTGATTGTCTTCATTGATGACATCTTAGTGTATTCCAAAAGTAAGGAGGGACACGAGCAACACCTGAGAATGGTTTTACTGGACCTTGAGGGAAAACCGGTTGTATGCCAAGTTTTCCAAGTGTGAGTTACGGCTAGAGCAGGTGGCATTCCTTGGACACGTAGTGTCGAAGGATGGCATTCTAGTAGATCCAAAGAAGGTGGAAGCGGTGCGAATGGCCTAGACCTACAGCTTTGAAGTTCGTAGTTTCTTGGGTTTGGCGGGGATATTCCAGACGATTCGTTCAGGATTTCTCGAGGATTGCGGCACCCATGACCAAGCTGACACAGAAGAATGTCAAGTTTCGATGGATGTAAGAGTGTGAAGAAAGTTTTCAAAGGCTGAAAACATGCTTGACCACGGCACACGGTTCTTGTACTACCTTGAGTTCGGAGGTTTTTCAAGATTGTGACGCTTCTAGAATTGGACTTGGCTGTGTCTTGATGCAACATGGCCAAGTTATAGCATACGCCTCGCGGCAACTTAAAAAGCATGAGCAAAATTATCCTACCCATGATTTGGAGATGGCAGCAGTGATTTTTGCTTTGAAGATTTGGAGACATTACCTGTATGGAGAAACTTGTGAGATTTTCACAGACCACAAGAGCTTGAAGTATATCTTTCAACAGAAGGATTTGAACCTGAGACAGCGTAGATGGCTTGAGTTATTAAAAGATTATGACTGTACGATCTCGTACCACCCAGGGAAGGCGAATGTAGTGGCGGATGCTTTAAGCAGGAAGTCAGCAGGCAGTTTGGCCCACATAACGCTAGTAAGACAAGCGTTAGTAAAAGATATCCACAAGATAGAAGCTGAAGGAGTTCAGTTTGGCCTTAGTGAATCAGGGGCTTTTCTAGTTCACATCAAGGCTCAGTCAACCTTGGTGGAACAGATCAAGGCACAACAAGGTGAGGATTTGAAGTTAGCTAAGTTGGGTGAGGATGTTCGTAAAGGTGAGAATACAGAGTTCTCGATTGATACGAGGGTGTATTGCACCTTGGAAATCGTTTATGCGTGCGGCTGATGGGTGAGTTGAGGAGAAAAGTAATGGAAGAAGCTCATAGTGCAGCATACTCAGTGCACCCAGGATCAACTAAGATGTATCAGGATCTAAAACAGTTATTCTGGTGGGATGGTATGAAGAGAGATATCGGTGACTTTGTAGCTAGGTGTCTGGTGTGTCAGCAAGTCAAGGCTGAGCACCAGAGGCCAGCAGGGTTACCGGCAGATAGACATTCGAGAATGGAAGTGGGAGAGGATAACCATGGACTTCGTGGTGGATTACCTCGAACCACCAAAGGGTTCGACTCGATATGGGTAATAGTAGACAGAATGACCAAATCAGCACACTTTTTACCAGTAAAGACTACCTTTAGTGCGGCACAGTATGCTCAATTGTACATCAATGAGATAGTTAGACTCCACGGTGTCCCAGTATCTATCATATCCGATAGAGGATCCCAGTTTACTTCACGATTCTGGAGGGCATTTCATGAGGCCCTTGGCACACGTGTGGATTTGACCACGCCTTTCACCCTCAAGCGGATGGTCGAGAAAGGGACGATACAAATCTTAGAAGATATGCTCAGAGCCTGCATACTAGATTTCAAAGGAAGCTGGTGTGATCACCTACCCTTGATCGAGTTCTCATACAATAATAGTTATCAGTCGAGTATCCAGATGGCACCATTCGAAGCCTTATATGGGAGGCGTTGCAGGTCTCCCATCGGGTGGTTTGAGCTTGGGGAAGTTAAGTCCTTAGGTCCGGATCTAGTTCAGGAGACCTTAGAGAAGGTTCAGTTGATTAGGGAACGTCTCTTAGCAGCACAATCCAGGCAGAAGTCGTATGCTGATAACCGTCGACGTAACTTGGAATTTGCGATTGGAGACAACGTGTTTCTGAAAGTATCCCCTATGAAAGGAGTAGTGAGATTCGGTAAGCAAGGAAAGTTAAGCCCTCGTTTTATTGGTCCATTTGAAATCTTAGAAAGAGTTGGAGCGGTAGCTTATAGGTTGGCACTGCCTCCCAGTTTATCAGCCATACACCCAGTATTTCATGTTAGTATGCTCAGGAAATATATGCCTGACCAATCTCATGTGATCACTCCACAAACGGTCCAAATTGATGAGAGCTTGTCATATGAAGAGGAACCAGTTGCCATCGTGGATAGACAAATTAAGAAGCTTCGCTCAAAGGAGATAGCCTCAGTAAAAGTTATCTGGAGGAACCATTCAGGCGAAGCAGCAACTTGGGAAGCTGAAGAAGCTATGAAAACCAAATATCCCCATCTCTTCCCACCTCAAGGTACATTGTTTAGATTTGGGGACCAAATCTCTTTTAAGGGGAGTAGTATGTGATATCCCAAATAAAGAAATAATAATAATAATAATAATTATTATTATTATTATTATAGTTAATAGTAAACTATGAGCATACATATGCATTATAGTTAGTATATTCATTTTAGTTAGTTGTGTTGCATGCATTATAATTTAAATATGCATTATAGTTAGTAGTGTTAATGCATTATAGTTAGAATATGAATTAAAATTACTAAGTGTAGTTAGCATTAATATTAATTATTATTATTAAGTCTAGATATATGACACTAATATTAATTATAATTATTATTACTAAGTGTAGCTACCATTAGTATTATTATTATTAAGTGAACCTAACATAAATATTATTTAATATTATAATTACTAAGTGTAGTTAGCATTAATATTAATTATTATTATTATTAAGTCTAGATATATGCCACTAATATTAATTATAATTAATATTACTAAGTGTATCTAGCATTAGCATTATTATTATTAAGTGTACCTAGCATTTATATTAATTATAATTAATATTGCTAAGTGTAGATAGCATTAACATTATTATTATTTAGTGCACCTAACATTAATATTATTTAACATTATAATTATTAAGTGTAGCTAGCATTAATATTAGTTATTATTATTATTAAATCTAGATATATGGCACTAACATTAATTATAATTAATATTACTAAGTGTAGCTAGCATTAGTATTATTATTATTAAAGTGTAAATAGCACAAATATTATTTAACATTATAATTACTAAGTGTAGTAGGCATTAATATTATTTATTATTATTAGTAAGTATAGACATATAGCACTAATATTATTTATGATTATTATATTTGTGTATAAATATATGTGTGTAGGAGTGTGTGTGTGTGTAAGAAATGTTTAGTTTCATTTTGCTAAGTTTTGCTTCCAACTCCTCTAAACCAAAATTTCTCTAAACCAAATCTCCTCTAAGCCAAACCCCTTTTTGGCCGAATTCATCTCTTGTTAAGCTCATAATTCTCGTGGCCGAACTTCAGTGGACTTAACTAATCATCTCTTAAGACGTTGTGACGCTCCCTCCCTTTAATCGACAAGTTTGGTTACTTGTACCATTCCAATTTTCCAAAATCAAGTTGTTAGTAGAAGCACACTCCTGACTATCAAAGGTGAGTGGGTTTAAGCTCATGACCATACTTTTGGTCATTATTAATATATTTTCAAATTATATGAATTATTTATGAAATTTTAGAATAATTTATATCAAGAGAACATGTTGTTATGAATTATGTCGATTTTAGAAATATTATCATGAGAACTAATTATTTTGGAAAACTCATGGGACCATGCTTGCTGTATGAATTATTTAGATTTATGTATTAGTTAGAAAATATTTTAAATCTCAGTTTTGTATGAAATTATTACTATTATTTTTTTTAGCCAATAATTAGTGAGAAACAGATCAGCGAGTTAACGGCTGCAGAATTGATCGTTAACCTTGGTACCAAGTGGTCCACTAGAGGACTAGCTCACCCACAATAAGGAACCTAGTGAGGTGTCCATTTATGGGACCTAGTTAGGTACCCATTGGCTCAGATTTAGCTATTCAGCTCAGATAATTATGTACAGAATAATTCATGTTTCCCTACTAATTGTTGCTATAGATTCAGTTAATTTATATGTAATTATATATGTAATATATTTCACATCAATTGCATGTATATGTTATGTATTTTGTTATTGTCCCATGTGGGTTGTGAGTGGAGGCTCGCTCACTGAGTTTTGATGAACTTACCCCTCTCTTTTCCTTTCCCTCTGAGATACGATTCTGAGTTCGGTTGTACCACGAATCCTCCGCAGAGTGCTCTGACTTCCTTGGTGAGCTTCGCTTTGAAGTGGAGCTTATTGTCAATTATGTCAGCCTAGTAGTGCTCCAATAAATTGTGTAGGCAGGATCCCCGGACATGCATGATATTATTTTCAGAATTTATGTTAATTGTTCTATTATGTCTGGCTTTGGCCTAGAATATGGATTTTATGCAGATTTATGTTCAGAATTTATGTTTTAAAAATAATTCCATATTATCAAGTTTTAGTTGAACTTAACATATTTTAAACAAATTTGGGTTATTTATGCATATTACGTTACGGAGGCTTAGTGGGACCCAAATCCTCACGTGCCGGTCACGTTCTCTAGGTGGGTCGTGACAAAGATATGTTTGTGAGCTTGGATTTTGAAAGGAAAGGGAGGATTTGTAATGTAAAATTATATTTTAAATACTGCCCTCTCCCTCTTTCCCTTTTAAAACCCAAACTTACAAACATACTCTAAATGTCTTTGTTGTGCCTTACAAGTAAGATAATCCGACATAGAATATCTGCATATCTAATATATAAGATTTGTATTCTTTTTCCTTGATGTTAGCATTTGTTCATAAGAAAATGGCAAAGAAGAAATTATATTTAAAATCCATAATCACAAGAAAGTAGATTGATGTTATCTTATTCAGTTAGGGGAAACTTTGTTCTATTTTGGTCATATTGGCTATTCTTTTCCAATATTGACTGAAAGACATGTAAACTGGGTCCTGTTCAGCCACGTGAGCTTTGTATAAGCTTGTCTTCTTGATTAGTGAAACATAAGTTTCGAATAATGAGAAGAAACAAAGGTGATGGAAAATTTACCCTGTAAGCAAACCGTTTGTACCTATATATACACATAGGAAATATATCATATGAGAGAATTTGTAAATGCTTTACACTCGATATTTTTGTCAGTTGCTTTAATTTTGACATTATTATGTATATTATTTAAACTAATGAATTCTTATAATCTAATTCATCAAACATATGCTGTTATACTTTATTACTTATCGAGTTTTCTACTTAAAAAATAGTGAATAAATTTGTAAACGTAAATATTTATGATCAATATCAAAGTATTTGGAAAGAACATCCCATCCTGGCTCTCTTCTTTTCAATGTCTTGGAAGAATGGTGGAGAGGCTAACAAAGACTGCGAATAGAAAGAGTAATAGACCTGTGAAGTTCACTATTAGCGCCTCTTGGCTGCGGAAAAGGCCAAGAAACTGAAAATATTGAACCAAACCCATCTCAGCTGTGCCAACTGCAAGCAGGAAGATGACCATGCCAACAAACCTGTGCCATGGCAAAAGCGATGCTCTAGTGTACATTTCTGCTCCTGGGAAGAAGTAAGCGAAGAAGGCAAAAATATACTGGGAAAAAAAAAAGGGAAAAAGAAAAAGTATTTAGTTTAATTAATTCAAAAACTGGTATGGTATGCCTCAATTAAATAAGTTGTTATTAACTATGAGAGTATAACATCATAAGAGTTTACTAAATTATACTTCTTTTTTTTTTAACTTATCTACAATAGAAGCAATCATTAATATCCTCAAGGTGTAAAGCTTATAGACATGAGTTTTGCCTCTAATCTTGAAACTCTTTCCATGTACACCATTGGAGGTCATACCCTTAGTTAGATGATTAAAGAAGTTAGATCGCTATCAAATGCAATAGGCTTCGTGATTTATATTAAAATATACTATTACAAGTTACAGAAATAAAGTTGATATCAACAAATAAATTTTACCACACAATGAAAGTTATTAGTGAATTTAATTTTGATGAATTAATGCACCTCAGTTTGGAGACTCAAAGGCACACTACTAGTAAATATTCTTTGAGGGGATTGGTGATCTTCTACAATTCTTTTGAGGCACACTACTAGTGTCTACTATCTAATTCTGATTTAACAAATCCTTTGTGATTGTAGCTACTACCAAGTGAATGGAACAGTTTAAAAAGTAATTTAAGTAACATGGGAAAAAAAAATGTATACGTTGAAGAACTCGGTGTAAGTAATTTAATACACACTCTCAGGACACCCTCTAAATCCTTTTTTATTTTAGAGACGCGTTTATTCAAATATATTAAGTACTTTCAATTGCTATATGATATACAGTGGTCATAGCAGAAGCCAGAAGACATTATCCCTTCTGTGTAACCACGCAAATGCAATGACCAATGTAATTTATACATCAAAAGTGAATATCTTTTGGTGAACATTATAAAAAGAAAAAGCCACAACATTTGGTACTTAATTTCTGTTGGAGTCGAGACTTGTCTCTTTCTCTTTATCTTTTATTTGCCAAAACTGTTCTTTTTTTTTTTCAGGTTGTATTAATTTAACCTCATTTAAGTAGGGTCCATATCTATCTAATGATAGATGAGATGTGAGTTGGCATGATATTCATGCCTAATGAGTACAAATAACATTTTTCCTAATGCAATTGCATGTAATGGTTACTGCAATACCAATATATAATGACATCCTGATAGGCTGATATATACCATGCAAAGGACAGAAAAGCTAGTAATTGATTTACCTGCAAACCAAATGAGCAGATTGCTGCCATGCCTAGCCAAGAATGTAATGTATACATATTGGGATCACCCACCTCTTTCTTATATTTGAAAACTGCAACAATTCCTAAAATTCCAGCCCCTAGTGCTATCAGATGCAATAGCAGGTGAACCACCTTCACTGCTCTTCTTTTTTCGGGGATGGACTTGTATATCATGATAGCTATTGCAAGTAATAACGTCAAAATTATCACAATAGTACTTGTGAAAATTTGTGAGTACAAAGTCTTGTCATGTTAGTATTACTCTTCAAAATTTGCTTGTCTGCTCTTTTGCTACTAATTACTTAAATTTCATATAATTGTAGTTCGTTGATTTCTATCACGTAAAGTATTTCGCAAAGACGTGCTTAATAGCAAATTAGGGCTAGATAGGAGAAAATTGCTAACGTAGCTAAACATCTTGGTTGGATCGATAGATGAGTTTAAAAGTGATCACTAGTGTAAAATTTGTAGTTGAGTTTGATGGTAAAAGTCTCAAAACTTATCCCTAAATAAGATATATATATATATATATATAACATATCATATGAGAAAGGTAGTTTATTTTGAGAGTGAGAGTAGTTAATCTTGATCATTGAATTTTATATGAATGGTTAAGATTAAAATGTAAAGTCACATGACTTTTTTAAATGAGTATGTGAGTATTGATTGCCATTAATTATCTTTAAATCTTGATCATCCATGTATAGTTATACAGTCCATATTTGCTTCTCTCACTCTCATAACAAGTTATCTTTCTCATGTGATACGCCCTGTGTGTGTATATATATATATATACACACACACACACAATTATTAATGATAACATTATAATATTTTAGCAGTATTCAACATATTAATTGAATACATATTTTTTTATCACATGAAAATGAATCTTATGATTATAACTTATGATAAAAATGAGGTATTTTAGTTAATATATATGTCAAATATTATAAAAATATTATAATTTTATCAATAATAATCATGTATATGTTACATATTATCTTTTATATTACTTAAATTAATGGATTAATATTTGTAGGGAATGTTAGTATAATTATTGTAAAATAAATGTGTGTCAAGTATAATTACACTAAACCTTAGAGAAGATGGTGAGTGTAATTTATTCTAAATATTTTAACCTAAACTTTTAATACAAATATTAGATTGGCCTAAACTTTGTATTAATGGAAATCAAATATCAAATCTTTCCATTTTGGTCCAAACAGTCAGTTCCCTAGCTCGAATGAGGCCGCTTCATTATGAAATATAAGTCTCTCACCGCTAATTTTTTCTATCCGCTAAAGTTCTTTGATATTTGATATGCAATAAATCTAGTTGAAAAAATAAAAAAGTTTTTGACAAAAGAAAGGTAGTGTTTCGCGAAATAAATCTTTGCTTACCTTCTCCGCCAACTAAAACAAACCCAATGACCATTAGAAGTGGATGAAGCTGCAGAAAACAGAAAAGAACACATGTCACTACCTAGACATCAAGGTCAAATGAATTCCATACTACAAAATCAATTTCATGTGTCTTGAACAACTCACATTTAAAATCTTGATTTTGTTTGAAGAATTGAAAGCAACACCTTCACGGAAGTGTAGCAACCAAACTAACACAAGGGTTGTTATTGCTATGAATAACAAATGTGCAAGTATGGTAACCGGGGTCACTTTAATTTGAAAGCTGCCAGACATTTTGCTAAATGTAAATGCCTCCCAAGTCACCAACTATAGAGATCTTTATCAGTATTGGAATGCAAAAGAGATCCCTTCAGTGCTTCTATATATAAAAAATATGCAAACTGAATGAAGAATCAAACGATGCATATATTTGTATGAAGATGCTAACAAAATCGCATTGGGGAAACCGTCGGGCCGGCAGGTAAACTGGTGACAAGTCCCATAACAACAATAACTTAGTCTTAAATGGTTGTGATCAGTTGATGAATGAAGATGGGAATTTAATCTTGATCAACAATGCTGATGCTGGGTTGAGAGTTTGAATTTGCAAGGGTGACTACGTATCTTGTTATTACTATGAAGAAAAAAAATATATATATATATATATATATATATATATATATATATATATATATATATATATATATATATATATATATATATATATATATATATCAGAAGAAAGTAAAATATATACTTTTATTATTTTATTGGTCATAACCCTAATAAAATGATGAGTAAACCCATAGTTTTAAAACTCGATCCGGTGCTCGACTCGGTCAAGGCACCAGGTCATTGGGTCATTGATTTAACTGATGAGCCACTGGTCGAATATGATATTATTAATTAAATATATAAATATATTAAAATTTTGTTACAAAAAAATATATATTAAAATTTAAATAAATATAATAAAATTATACAACTAATTAATAATTTAATATATTTAAATGGAAGAAAACGTGACATAACTTATCACAAACTAAATTATACTAAATTGAAAAGTAAAGGAAGATTATAAATTTTTTATTTTTTTGTAAAAATTAACATATGTTGCGATATAGCTGAAAGCATGGATGATGGATCCCAAATCCCAATCCATTTTGCATTTTTACTTTTTCATAATAATGTAAAAAAATAAATCCCATTCACACCAAACCCCATCATGTGCTCAGTCTCCTTTTCATGGTGAAATTTCTCCTACAACCCTTCTCTCTCTCTCTTTCTCCCATTGCTCACCCACACAATCCTCTTTCATAGCATCACACCCATCCACCCTCACATCCACACAACCTTTCCATCCCCAAGCCCTTTTTCATGCCACTACATCTGCATCCTCACTAAACCCAAAACTCACCACCATGCTTATCAACCATAGCCACTAAAGCCAAAGCCTTTGTCGCGCTCTGTTGTCATTGCCACATTGAGTTGTGCAAGTAGCAGTGTTTTGCAGAAAGCAGTTGTCACGACTCGACTTGGGAGCGTGACCAGCACGTGGGGAATTTCATCCCTACGTCAGCCTACTGGGTGACATGACTCTCTAAATACATAATTTATCATAAATATAATTCAAAATATGATCTCTTTGAAATATAAACATTTCCTCTAATTAAAATGAAATGCTCAATTTCATAAACTGAAAATATTCAATAATTAAATCTCTAAAAGCTCTTATTCAAATCTGCTGATTTATGATTCATAACTATCTCATTACATAAGTCTCTAATTACAATTTACATTTCATATACATGCTCAGTATCTAAAAATACTAGAATCTATCAAACTACATGCGTGGATAAGATCCTACCTGCACATCTACTGGAGCACTCTACTCTAGCATAGTCCTACTCTAAGCCTTACTACAAAGTAAGACTCACCACTGGAATAACGGTGTCTGTGGAATCGAAATCTAAATCACCTATGAACCTGCAACTATAGGAGGAAGAGAGAGGGGTGAGTCAACGGACTCAGTGAGCAAGTTTTCACCCATCACCCACATGGGACAACCCATAAACATAATAAATTATATACATGCAACAATCACAAACCATTTAATATTCATGTTCATAGCTATATATGAAAGATATCTCTTTAATTATAAATTCAAAAAAAAAATCTCTCTAAATTCTTACTCTAATGAGAAATCAATTTCCATACATTTACATAATAATTCTTAAATCAAATATTCTCTGAAAACATAATTAACAGTATACTAATTAGAGAAACAAGGTTTCCCTCTTTGGTACTGGGATTCGGCCTAGGCCCCCACGTACCCTCAAGGCTTTGCTCCTACCGGGATTCGGCCTAAGCCCCCGCGTAGAACTCAAGGTTTTGCTTCTATCGGGATTCGGCCTAAGCCCCCGGGTAGAACTCAAGGTTTTGCTTCAGTGGGTGCCAAACACGGGCTCCACCACACTGAACGCATCTACTATGCTCCACCAGTGCCAGACATGGGTTCCATTGGGAATGTAATGTGGACACCTAAATAGGTTTCGTTTTCTGTATATGCCGCCATGGCCATTTATCATTTATCATTTATGTAATTAACTGAAAATAGATGAAACAAAAATACTGAAATCTCATAGCTAAAAGGTGGGTACTTCGTTCCTGGCGAACGAGAGCCCCTAAATTCTTAATACTCTGAGAGTTCTGGACTCATATCACTCTAGCAATCCGACTTTAGCATAACTATGGCTATGAAAATCGAGCCCAAGGGATCACCCACTTGAAGGCATCCCGATTTCAAGCCCACAGAGTATATATCTGACAGTTGCTAAGAATCATATTGAATTCTGTACTTCTTGGTACCATAAAACTGAAGTTTTAAATCCATTTCTTAACTAACATATTTCATAACTTAATAACTTTGCCATTATACTTCAAAATAAAAGAGTTCATAATCACAAAACCTCTAAAACCAAAATATACATTTCTATTCATCAAATTAAATCATACTCTATCAAACATTCTTCCAATACATAAATATATTAACTGGGTATTAAAACATAGCTGGAATTCTAAATCGTAAAAACATAACTCTAATATTATAGTTCAAAATGCTGGGGTTCTAAATTATACAACTCAATCATTGTGGTTTATCATCATCATAATTCTAAGGTCATAACAACATATCTATTTAAAAGCTAAATCATACTTAAAATGTCATAAATTCATAACATATATTTTACACTGTCATAAATCTCTTTAAATCATACAATTCCTTAATAAATCCTTTCTCAAACATGTAAAACATTTTGCATAGCACACAACATAGTAATCATGGTCCCATGGTTTTGCAAAACTCATTCTTTTATGCTATCACAATAAACCAAAATTTTCTAGCTTGATGTAAGCATGTAAAATTCATAATATATATATTTTATCTCATCTCAAATTCCATATTTGCCAATCATTATGCAAGAAATATAATTTTAATGGGGAAACTAAGGCAATGAGGTCAAACCCACTCACCTGGAGGGGGAGGAATAGGTGGCGTCAACTCCAACTGAGCTCTGGGGTGCTGGGAGGGCACCAACGTCAACTATTATAACCATAAAAACTCATCAATACTCTATGGATATCTCTAGATTGCTCTAACACAACTCTAACAACATTGGGGGAGCACCCCCCACTTGACAACAATGAAAGAAAACAAAGACCCATACCAAGAACATGAAGGAAATGGAAGAAAAGAGACCAAAATCTACAACAAACACATACCTTGAAGCTTGAGGAAGATGGATTGATGATTGATTGAGAGAAAAGAGAGAAATGGGGTTTTGGGGGCTGCTGGTTCGGGCAAAATTGGGGAAGAAAATGAGTGGGGGAGGGTTTAAGTATAAGGAGGAGGTCTTAGCAAGTGAAACGACGCGTTTTGCACTGTTTCTGGAAAACTGACACCATTATAGCGGTGTATGACCGCTATAGTGGTCTAGGCGCTCCCCGCCCCCATGCCTGATCACTTATGACCGCTATAGCAGTCTCCAGAGGCTAAGTAGCGTGCTGCACATTTCTTATAACCGCTATAACCGCTATAGCGGTGACATAAACACCCAACTGCTGCAGAATTTTACTGTCATGGTTTAAGCATAATTCCCATACTCCCACTCATTTACATTTCTTTATTCTAAGTTAAATCAATTAACTTTAAAACATAAATATAAATAAGAAAATACCCCCCATTTGGATTCACATAAAATATAAAAAAAATCAAAACCCCAACCAAACAAAATCTCATTTTTGAGTTCTAGTTCAAATTTCAAAATTCCGGCGAATTTCTAAACTTGGGGGCTAAAACGAAATATCTAGAGGGTTCCAAAAATTCGTTAAAAATCACTCTTCACTTCATTTTCCTTTGGAGAGCAATTACCGGGACTTTTGGTCCCAAGATTGTGGCTCAAACATATAGCCCTCCATTGAGGTGTAGGGCTCCAGACTTAGCAAAAACCCAGACCCGGCAACAGCAGTGGGTCCCAGGGGACCTTGAGGTCATGCGAAACTCGTCTACTGACACGTGTACCCCAGGTATTACTGCAGTGTGGCGGTGGACCAGTTATTGTGGTTTTTTTTTACGCTTTATGGCAACCTTATTCCTTGATTGTTGTGTTCTCCTCTCCTGTTGATGATATCTTTTCTCCTTCTCGATCAGTTTTTCTTTCTTCCAATGTTGGTGTTGAATCTGAAACAAATCTGTTGATTGAAAAAATATAAAAAATGACCCAGTCTGATTTTGTGAATCGTTTGGGTCATTGGTTTTTCCTTAAACTGGCCAAGTCACACTGAGTCATCCCGGTTTGAATGCAAGTCCAATCCAATAGGTGACTCGACTTGGCTCGATGACTGGTTTACCGGTTCAGTAGTCGAAGCGACCGGTCCAAGCCAGGTTTGATAACTATGAGTAAACCCCCAATGTGGTCTCTGACAATTTCAGCGTTGGACAAACTAGTCCCTGACAACTAGAAAGTGTCAACTTGATCCATGACCATATCAAAAGTCGGACACTCATTAGTCTCTGGACAGAAAATAGTAATGGTGTTAACGACAATTTCATTACTGAACAAATTGGTCCCTAACGTCCTTCACCTCCCATCCCTTTCCTTCCTCCATCCTCTTAACTACCACCACCACCATCACTATCAAATCTAAATGGCCACAACCACCATCACCACAGCCACTATCATCCCCCACACAACCCCATATCACTCTCCATTCCTTTCCTTCTTTCATCTTCTTCACCACCACCACCACTATCATTGCCATCATCACTATCAAATCTAAATGGCCACAACCACCATCACAATAGCCACTATCATCCCCCACACTGTAATACCTAGTTTTAAATGAAAAAAGGTTAGAAAATCTTTTTGAACTAGGAAAGATGCTAGTTGTCCTTATCTGTTATTCTGGGTCCTGAATTTCACCAAGACTGGATCCTACACCTCTTTGGAGGTCCATATGATAGAATCACATTCTTAGGATCAAAAGTCTTAATAATTGTTCCCAAAAGGAAAATAAGTTAAAGAGCGATTTTTAATGAATTTTATGAAACCTTTAAACGTTTCGTTTTTAGCTCACAAGTTTAGAAAATTTTGAAGATTCCCGGATTTGAACTAAAACCCAAATTGTGGATTATGATTTGTCGAGATTTTAATTTTTCTGATATTTTATTTGACTTCAAATGGGGATATTTCCTTATTTACATACCAGTACTTGAATTATAGCTCTAAGTTGAGAGAAAAACCATTATGGAGAGTATTGCAGTAGTTAGGGAATAGTAAGACGGTGCAGGGGATGATTTTATGCTCTCTGGTGAGTGCTGGGGTCAAAATTTCATTAAATTCCCCATTTTCGGGGTCTAGACCACCAAAACACACCCCATCCATCTTATTTCTTCCAAAAACTGCGATTCTCTCACCCTCCCAATCCATTTCTTTACCTTCTCTCAATCAAACTCCATATTTCTTCCTTCTAAAGGCTCAAGGTATGTATAGATGTGGATTTTGTCACCTTCTCTTCCAATTTCTCATGTTTTAAGGGGTTAAATCTAGAGTTCTCAATGGTTTTTTATGCTATGAGGTTTTTTCATTATGAATAAAGTGAAGTTAGGGTATTTAGAGATTGATATAGAGTTCTATTACTTTTATGTCAGATATCATTGTCATCCCTACTTCCAAGTGTTCTATCTGTGTTGTTCTTGCGCATTCAACCTCTCCAGGTGAGTGGGTTCGTATATGTGATCTTTATGTTATGTAGTAGAATTATTTTCATGAAAATACTATTTATTGCTTAATTTTAAAGAAATACTATATAAAGATTTAAAGCTTACTATTGGATTGTATGTTTTACAACTCCTAGTTTTAGATTATGAAACTTGTATTTGATAAAACTCATGAGACCATTATTGTTGAATTGATTTTAGATAGAATTGGTGATATATGCAATTGTTAAAGACTTTTATGATTGTTTGAATGGATTCTGGGAATGGTTTATATATATGCTACAGTTTTATATTTAGATACGAAGTTTAGAGAAAAGATTAGAATTATAGTTTTAAACCCCATTATTTCGAAGTATGATGTTGAATTTTCTAGCTATGAAAATTCTGATGGTTTGATTTATGTTTTAGATAATCAACCAGAAGGTTTTAGAGCTTAAATTTTAAGGAGATTCAGAACAGTTGACGACTAAATACTCCATAGAGGTATAAAATCACAAATGTCTACAAAGGGTGATCCATTGGGCATGATTTTATAGCTATAATTATGCTAAGGTCAGACTATTAAAATTAGATATATTCAAAACTCTCAAAGAACTAAAAGATTTTATAGGTTTTCAGATTTATATGAATCTATTTAACTAGTTTATCTCTAGAAGTTACTACACTTTAAGCTTCTATGAGTTCAGGTATGAAAATAAATTGATGAACTTGTTTTTGAGTTTGCAAAATGATGACTTAAACATATATAATAATATATGTGTATACTTGATTACGAAGGACTTTTGAGTATTATTAATGTTATTATAGTTTTATGCATTGTTTCTTTAATGTCATGAAAGGGGGTTTCAGGTGGAGGCTCACTTACTGATTTTTTGAATAAAAACTCACCTATCTCTTCTTTATTTCTCTTTACAAATACAGAAGCAGCTATGGATTTTTCGCAGCCACCACTGTCTCAGCAACATTGGAGTTCCAGTGATGAGCTTCACTCAGGTGAAGTGTTCATTGTTTGATATAGAGTGCTCCAGTACATTTGCAGGCAGGATCCTGGACCGTAAAGCATGCCATATAGTCCATGTATATCTGGAAGACATCATGAGTTATATTTATAAAATCTTACCTTTCATGGTTATTTTGTATAAATAGACCTTATATGTTTTGGTGTTATTATAACCTCAGACTTAGAGAAAGATTATGAGATTTCTCATATTAATTTTATAGTTAACAACATGTGACTTATATGTAGAAAGTGAAACTATATTTTAAATAAGCTATAAATATCTTGTTTACAGAGTAATCTAGGTCATAAGGCTTACGTGGAAATCAAATTTCTCACGTGTTAGTCATGTGCCCAAGTCGAGTTGTGACAATAAGTTAGTAAATTAATGGACTTTTTATTTATAAATTATGGCAATTTTATTAAAATAATGTTTTTTTAACTTCAACTTTTCATCCATTATATATTCAATTAAGTTATTTTAAACTAAAATATAAAGAATGTAGATTAATTATATTTTTCGAAAATATATCTATTATGCTTTTATAAAAGAAATTTAAGCTAAGATGTACCAAATAACTTATGAATAACAAACGCATAAAAATTAAGGATCTACTTGCTTTAAATTTTCATTTCTTATGTTTTCAGAATTTTATTAAGAAAGTAATGAAAAAAAGAACCCTATGGCCAGTAATTGTAACAAAATTGTCTAAATCCTACTAGAAATTATTAATAGTAACTGAGATTTGAGTCGATACGATATCCCATACTACTATGATTACAAATAATTTTTTTTTTAAAAAAAATATGAGCTAGGTAAATGTTTTCGGCTGTGATAATTGTAATTGAAATGAAATGAAGGCTGTGGGTACTGTTAGGAACTGAGCCGAGGCATGTTGGCAGCAGCAACGAGGCCATTGCTCACCAACTTGTTCAACTTTGGCAGCAGGCACTGTCACCTCACTTGCCGAATCCCACCCTTTCTAATGGCAACAACAACAACAACAGCAGCAGCAGCTAGGGTTTCTCCTCCTCCTGCTTCTGGGGCTTCTGAAGCTCACGCGCCGTTGAAGCGCGTGGGCACACACAACGGGAGCTTCCACTGCGACGAGGCCCTTGGCTGCTTCATGATTCGACTAACTAACAAATTCTCCAACGCCCAAATCGTCCGCACACGTGACCCCCAGGTTGCGGTTCCTTCCCACTCAATCCTATTTATTTTATTTTTTTCAGAAAAATTGTATGTGTTTCTTTGCTTGTTTAGATACTGAGAAAATCTTGTTTTTCTTTTATTTGGTTGATGACAATGTATGTGTGTCTGTGTTTTATTTGGTTGGTGAGAGAATTTGATTTTGAAAATGTGTATTTTTTGTTCCTTATTTTTTTGGTGGATGAGAAAAATGTAAACTTTCATGTTTGATTGATGTGATTTTTTTTTTTTGATTAATTGATGAGAAAGTGTGATTTTTTTTTATTTTGCTTGGTTGGATGAGAATTTGTCCTTTTTATTTAGTTGATCAGATAATTTGGGCACGGATGATTCGTTGTTGGTTGCTGAGAAAATTGAATTTTTCTTTTTGGAAGTTTAATGGTTTATGGATGACCCAGTGTGGTATTTGTTTGCGCGGGAAATTTTTAGATGCTAAGATGTGGTCAGTGAACTTATATGCATATATATTGGCTGAGTGTGTATTTGGCTGCTGAGAAAATGTGATTTATTTATTTTTTTTAATTTTGGGAAATTTACTCTCTTATGAGGGCACAGTGACGTTTCTGCTTGTTTGGGGAGGTGTTCAATGCTGAAATGTAATCAACAGCACGAAAAATGTCGTTAACATTTTTGTTTTGGCTGCTGAGAAAATTATGAAGGAGTGGAGGCGTGGGGGTTTGGGGTGGCTGGTTCTTACTGGAACTTTTGATCACCTATAGCAACCTGGGGAGGAGCCTTTCCTTTGCTAAACTTGTAGTCAAGGACCCAAAAGTGGGAGCAATGATCCAAGCTTTTATGAGTTTACCTTGAATTCTTGATACAGCTGTTGCTTTTTTGTGTAGAAACTAAATGGAGTGGAATTTTTTTTTTCCTCTCAATTTGTTTGAATCAAATTGTTGGTCTGTAGGTGTTGGATGGTCTTGATGCTGTTCTTGATGTTGGGGGAGTGTATGACCCCAGCAGGGATCGGTATGATCATCACCAGAAAGGTTTTGAGGAGGTTTTTGGGCTTGCCTTCTCCACCAAAATGAGTAGCGCTGGTCTTGTTTATAAGGTAAATTTCTTATCTAAACAACGTTTTTTGGTTTCTGTTTTCTCACTTCCTCTGTTTTGGTACAATCACCAATAGTTGTTGTGGGAAGTTTCAATTGGAAGATGGATCTACCTTGATAATTTTGTTATGCTTCCTTTTCTCCTTTCTGTAGCATTTTGGAAAGGAAATTATAGCCAAGGAACTTAATGTAGATGAAGAGCATCCAGATGTGCATTGCATATTTCTGGCTGTTTACAAGAGCTTCATGGAGGTAATAAATTTTCAATTCATCCTTTTGTTGCCCTCTCCAAACTTATATTTTTTGTACATTGTTATTAGGTTGAATTCTTTTCCCTGCACTAATTTCTTTATTAAAAAAAATTATATGTTCTTCCTGTTGAATAAAATCTGAGTCAGAGGACTTAGGGGAGGTTCACCAGGATAGTGACTGCTAAGAGGAACAAAATATTCTTCATTTCTTTTTGCTCTAGGACAGTGAGTGCTTTCAAATATAGTTTCTATGATGCATGGACATAGAGAAAGATATAGTATAAAGGAACTGGAAAAATTAAATTTTACTTCTGAAAACAATACTATATCCACATTGAGATTTGTTTGTGATGAAAATTTCTGCTTTACTTATGCTTCCATATAATACAATTGTGATTATGCTGTCTGCTTCTCTTTCTTCGTACTGGGCACCAACAGTATCAGTGTGGTCTGTAGAAATAGTTTTGCCATAAACTTCAGTTTTATTCATTATCAACATTATTGTTGATAAAGTTTGAGCTCTGACTGAGTGCTTACATACTCAACATTTTTGTGAACTTCTAGGGCTTTTCTGAGTTTTTGTTTCGAAAGTAGTTAGAGGTGTATATCTAACATATTGTGCATTTCTATTTTATAGTATGGATTGGTTTGATCCTTTGTCATTTGAGATTCATTATGAATGGCTTGTTTAGAAGATAAATCTGGTCTGTTTGATGTTGTGGGATGCTCAACTGAGGACCAGTTGTTATTGGCTTTAATTTGAAAATGCTTGCATAATGGCCTATGGGCTAATGGCGCATTGAGGTTCATTGCCAGTCCTGGTAAAGTGATGGTATGTGAGGTATATGTCAAAGACATATTCGTCATTTATAGTATGGATTGATCCTTAGTTGTTTGAGATTCATTATGAATGGCTTGTTCAGGAGATAACTTTGGTTTGGTTTATGTTGTGGGATGCTCAACTTAGAATCACTTGTTCTTGAGGTTATGAACTTGTTATAAATTATCTGGCGAAAACAAAAATATGTGGGGGACGGCATGTGAGATTATGAACTTCTGATGAATGATGTTCTTTTTTAATTATATCAGGCAATTGATGCTATAGACAATGGAATCAATCAGTATGATACAGACCAACCTCCAAAATATGTGAATAATACGCATTTGTCCTCAAGAGTAGGAAGGTTAAATTTGGATTGGACAGATCCTGATCAGTCACCTGAGAAAGAAAATGAAGCCTTTCAACGTGCTATGGCTCTTGCAGGCAGTGAATTTATGGATGTGAGTCTTCTCTCCTCATGTCTTTTTGTATCCTAACTTCAATAAGGGGTTTTAATTTTGTTCTTGCCCTGTGTGTAATGGTGTTTCTTCATCTTACATACAAACGGATTGCCTTTCTTTGTTGCATGGCTTATCCCATTAGCATTAGGATTTAGTTGTCAATTTTCGGTTCTTTGTGAGATGCCTTATCCTCCTTTGTATCATTTATTGTCTTCTAATAAAGTTTATTTTTCTATCAAAATTAAAATGTAAAATTTCTTCTTGCCTGTTTTACTTTTTGCTTTGTTGTCTAAACAAGCTCTCCCCCCCCCTCGCTCTCTCTCTCTTCCAACCCTCACTCCCCTTTTGTTCTTTTGCAGAGTGTTCAATTTCATGTAAAGTCATGGTTACCAGCAAGGTCAATTGTAATGGAGACCCTTGCAGCTAGACATACCGTTGATCCTAGTGGAGAAATTTTGGTTTTAACTAAATTCTGTCCGGTGAGTTGGAGGCTCTTGTTTCCCTCTTCTGACAGTTTGTATAATATTTGGAAGTTTATTTTAATTCAAATTATATCTATTCATGTGTCATATATGCAGAAATCATGATTTGAAGATTAAACATTTATGTTGATGAAAAAAAATTGTATATAGTTTTTTTCATACCAATTTTTTTATAACATTGAAAGTGGATGCAACTGGCAGAAAGAGGATATCTCAATCGATGTATTGAAAAACAGTATGATTTGCACCCTCACAACACTACTAGTAATCGTCTTGCAAAAAAAACTTCCTGGATGAAGTATGGTCTTAACCGTTGCATAACAGCTGTGTTAATCTCACTCTTTTCTCACTTTCCCATCTAGAATGGTCAACTCTGGGCCCGTAAAAGAAGACATTCTGTCTTATACAAAATTTTTCTATGTCTTTATTCTCCTTTGTTGTTAACTGCATGGTACTATTAGCACAAACTTGATACTGTACTGTCAGAAGATATGAAATTGGATTTGTTTTCTGCAGTGGAAGCTTCACTTATTTGAGCTTGAGGGGGAGATGAAAATTGACCCACCCATCAAATATGTTCTCTATCAGGTATGTAATTGATTTTCATTTTATTTATTTATTAAGTGGTAGATGGATGATCTATAATCTATATAGTGTGATAAACTTTCAGAATGACTGGTAAGTTGTGTTGTAATTGGCTTTGTTTTGGTCCAATGAAGCTCATGATGACATCCCTTTGTCATTAAAAATTAAAATACTTCTTTGGGATCAGAGTTGCAACTACTAAGAAGTCCAAGATCAATTGAAAGGTAGCTGTCTTGTATGTCCATGGGTTGAATGTCTAAACTGATGTTGTGTTCCATTTGAAGGCCTAAGTAAGCTAGAAATATGGTCCAATTCTTCAATGTATGTGGGGGCAGGAGACTTGATCAGAAAATTAAACTCAAGGACTCACTTGATCTTAAAACCCAGAGTTCGAAAAGAACAAGACTGCAACTGGGCTCTTGTTATAGAAGGCTGTGTGTCTTGTCATGGAATATACTGGGATTTAAAACCACATAATGTCGTTCAAGATTAATTTTTGTTTAAGCAGCAGTATATTTTTGGAGCCTACCAGTACTCAGTCCTAATGGGGACCAAATATAGCGCTAGAGTTTTGAAAATACCATGAGTCTATTTGGTTTGTTCCTGTATTTCCATTTTTTCAGGATTTTATGAAAGAAATAGTGAATTTTTACTATTTCTTTCATAAAATCCTGAAAAACAGGAATGGGATTGAAAACAGGACATGAAAACAGTTACCACACAAACCCTGAAAATCCCATTTCTCTTTTTTAGAACAGACTAATAAACATCCTATTTTCAAATTATGTTGGACCTTTTAGAATGTTGAAGTTCTGCTAACAAAATTCTCTAGTCCTATAGCATTGGCACCAGCTGTTCTTAACTTTGTCATTAAGGTTGTTAGGTTTAATATATTTCTGATTTTAGGTTCTTTCATCATATCAGCTGATTTCTCCACGTTTATGTTTCTCAATGCCGTTTATAGGATGAGAGAAGCAAACAATGGCGAGTGCAGGCAGTCGCAGTATCTCCGGACAGGTTTGAGAGCCGTAAGCCTCTACCCTTGCAATGGCGGGGTCTAAGGGATGATGAACTGTCAAAGGAGGCTGGCATTCCTGGTTGTGTCTTTGTCCATATGAGTGGATTTATTGGTGGAAACCAAAGTTTTGATGGTGCCTTGGCCATGGCAAGAGCTGCTTTGAAGATGTAGGCGAAGGAACATGATGAGTCAAGTTACCGTCCCTCAATTTTGCAACAGCTTTCACAGTATACAGTATACTGATTGCATTGAAATCTCAGGAAGGGACTGGGAACAATGGCTAAAGATAGTTCTGTATTGATTTATTAACTTCTTTACACGTTTGCATTGCATCTATCTTACTCACATTTTCTTTCGATAGTTTCATCATGTATTATTCAGGAATTCTGGATGCTCCCGGTCTTTCATCATTATGATTGATTTTATTGTTATTACTTATCAGCACTTGTGCCTATAGGCTAAAACACGTGACTTTCTTGTGTCAAATTCGGTCACTTTATAGAGCATTAAAACTTCAAAGTACGACAATTCTTCTCAACAGTGGTAGTAATGATTTGGCTACTGGGCACTCGTATAATACCTCAATGGTGGGTTTTATGGGGTACCTATTATCTTTAGGTCCATTATGGATCTCTTATTATTAGTCATTGCATCAAATCATCTAATAAAAATATTATTCATCCAATGATTGATAATAAGGGGTCCATGATGGACCTAGAAATTTGACGTCAATCTTATAATTTGCCTATCTCAATTGCTTTTCAGGGAGTGTGTTTTAGGTGGAATCTCTGCTAATATTACAATTTTAGAATCATCCTTATTGTGCTGGAATTTCGGGTTGTGTGTTGTGTGTGCTGGATATGGGTTTGTGTTTAGAACTACCCGGTTAATTGTGTTAGTTTATAGAATCTTGGAATTTTCTTCTATGAAAAATATTATTTGTATTTATAGGGTGTGAGACACTATATTAACTCACACTTCATCCACTATTGAATGAGATATGGATCCTATTTAAATGGGATTCATATCTCATCTAATGATGGATGAGGTGTGAGTCAGTATAGTATCCCATACTTTATGAGTACAAATAACATAACTCTTCTTCTATTGGTCGTGGGGTTCTTATGGCTATGTGATTTGATGCTTATCTAGCTTTTGGAAGTTCTATCAAGATTTGGTGGCAACTCATAAATCTGCATGGCTTTATTTGTTTTTATATCTTTGCGGGAGTTAATCTGTCTTGTTGCATTATATTAAGGTACTATCCCATTCTTGATGGCTTATGTAGGGGATGATGATAGTATCTGAGCGTGATTATCTGATTTATTTTTGTGATCTCTGGCAATTTTGCTGCTGGTTGTTATGTGCTGTGTTCTGTTATTGTGTTGATGCTTGCTTGTTTTGCCCTTTTTTGGGCTTTGAGCTCACTTGATAAGTATAAAAAAAAAAAAAGTTGAATGATTTATGCAACAATGATAGGGATTAGTTCATTTGCTTGATTTTATGCTTATATATTGTTATAATTTGGGTGTGAATCTCAACTTTTCCGAGTGTGATCTTTAAGTACCTTGGTTAGTATTTGATGAATTTGGACTAGAGTGAGTTTCCCCTCTCAACCTAAACTTCTGTTTGGACAAAAAATATCAATATTTCTTTTTTTTTTTTAAGAGAAGAATAAATATCCTTTTTTTAAGAAAAAAATAAATAGTTTTGGCTGACCGGAAATATCTTTCAAATTGAATATTGGTGCTCATCTTGGTGATTGTCACATACATGCGATTGCATATCAGTAAATGACTATGTTTCTTGATGTGTAAATATAGATTATGTTTATTCATTTGTTTTAGGTAAATATATGTTACAGCTCTCTAATTTGTGCATCATGAGTTGATTGGGCGTCAAATAGACTATGAATTTTATTTTGTGCTTCTGCAATTGCTCTTGATCATGTTTTAAATTCTGATAGTCTTTAGGGATGATTGTTGACACTATTTGAAGCTTGTTTGATTAGAACTAAATTTGGGTCAACCTGAATTTTCAACAACAATATCTCACCTAATGTCACAGAATCTCTCTTATCCTAACCAATTTTAAGGAACCTATACATAAACCGTTTTGTTTCTAAAGTTATAAAGCTATCTTTATCTGCAGCGCAATGGCAACTGTTTTATTTTAATGAGGGGTAGTTAACTAGTTATTTTTAAATGGGCGTCACAGTTGAATTCCTTTCAGGGCATCATGCGTGGCGGAACATTTTCTACGTAGCAGCTGCATTAATGACAAGTTCGTCTACTTATTGACTATGATTCCACCCTTTGTAGGGTTTAAAAGATATGTTTATAGAAAGTGCCTCTCAAGAAAAGAAGCGTGCAATGGCCAATTTCTGAAGCAATCAAAGTAAGAGTAGTGTTATTTATATTTACATTTTATAGATATCGTGTCGACATATTTTTATCTATCATTAAATGAGAGATGAATCCTAAATTAAGTGGGATTTTTGCTTTATGCAATAATAAATAAAAATGTATCAGTACGATGTCTCATAAGTGCAAATAATATTTGTAATGAATGGGTTGGCCTCTACATATGCCCAAGACACCATCAAGAAGTGGGAAGGGGCGGACGCCATTCGTCAAACTCAAATTCTCCTATTTCTCCTAAGTCTTCTTTGGTAGAATAGTGGAAGAAAAACTTGAATATTAAAAGCATCATGCATATTTTAATTCGTATTTCTTTTACTGAAAAAAATGACAAGACTATTGCCGGCTTGACTTAAGATAGCGTTGTCTATATCCTATAATCATAGTGACGAAAAAAGAGTTAAATAAGTGGAGAAGAAATTTATAGTGGAGTGGTGGCCCAGCGTTAGACAACTCGTCCACTATTTCTCTCACAATAACTATATCTGTAAAATATGGAAAAATTATGACTGCTACTCAGTGAAAAATATTTTTGGCCAAATATACCTACCTTACTAACTTTGATAAAATTCAATATTTATAAAACTTGTCGAGTAAATTTTTGATTTTGTGAAATTATTACACTAATTTTCTTTGAGCATATAAAATAGTTAATTGTTATCTCCTCCATTGCACATTGAAGGAGACTAGTGTTATTTGGCCAAATAAAAAAAAAATTAATCTGAATTTTATCAAATCACATGAGAAGTCAGTATAATTTTATCCAAAATTATTTTACATAATTCATGTAAAACTACTTAAGAGTCAATAAATTGAAAGACATGGATAAACTCATGCTAATTAGAGGAAAAAAAGGGAGAAATTACTCAAACCCTAATTAATAATTAATTTTTTATTTGATGGACAAATAAAAAATTAACAGTATGAAAAATGATTAACAATATCGAAAATTTAAAAAAATCAATTTTTCATTTGTCCATCGAAAAATAAATAAAAATACCTAAACCCTAAATTCATAAAAGAAAAAGGATTCTAATCTTATCTTATCTATATTTTTTTCCCTTCACTTAATTTATTGGCTTGGATTTTCATTTATTATGCTGCTCTGGTAGGCAAGAGGCATAAACACACGTGGATTATAATATATAACGCGGCAGAACCATTTGCATTATTAAAATATGCTAAGTGAGCCTCATTTGGGGATAGTAAACCTAGGGCAGTCTGTACTTGCCATTGTTGTTATTAGTGGGGACAAGTTCCACGAGTACAATTTTTTTTTTTTTTTTATATGGCATCTGAATGGTGTTCTTACGCCAATATGGGAATGACGAAAAATTCATTGACAAATAGCATTCAGAATTACATAAAAGTTGAGTTTTATTTAAATTATTTTTAAAATAAATTCGAGGTTGTCAAGTTTAATAAAAATCAATTTAATAATAAACTCGTAATTGTTGAATTCAACTAAACTCTATATTTATATTTATGTAAGTTCTTTAATAATTTCATTCAGTATAAATTTATGTAAAACTCATATAAAATGTAAATTTTATTTTGGACGTATTTGGTTGAAGTGAAAAATGGGATAAAATTTTTTATTGATTAATTTTATATATAATTTCACATATAAAACTTATAAAAATATTTATCCAATTTTTATCCTTAAACCAAACATACCTTTACATCTTCATCGATAAAAGAATAAAATAGATTATTTGAGGCCTGTACTAGCTCTCATCTTATGGCGTTCAATGATGGGAAATGACAATAACATCAAATTGGAGTGCCAAATTCATCTTTTGGTTAATTTCAGCACGAATGGAATACTTAAGTCCTCTAAGAGAGTTAATTAGAGGGTGAAATGAAAACATTCTTACCTCAAGTCCACACATTCTCTCTCGTGTTAAATACCACTAGCTAATAAAAATAATGTTAAGGTTGCACCATAGTCTGTGACGAATTTAAGAACTTTTGTCATTGGGACCAACAAATAATAGATTAGCATAAAAATAAGTGGATATTATTATATTGTATCTTGTTATTTTATCTCATATAGAATGATCAAATTCAATAAAATAGTGGAGATTAAATATATAAATATTTTTATAATTATTAAAAAAATTATAAAATTGTTGTGGGCACATATCCTCCCAATTTTACTATCGTGGATAGTCCCTGAACATAGCCACGGCAGTAGCATGACAAGATGAAATTCGTGACTCTCAGTACAACCTTCTAATAAAATGTTCAAAGAAATTAGCTAGGTTTGGAGTGGCTTTGTTCAAGAAGGACAAATGATCTCCCAAAACTCCAGAGTATGCTTTAGTTGAGATGATAAGGTGCAATTGTACATAAGTAAACAAAATTGGATCCCTTTAAAGCAAACTGTTTCATCAATACTCAGGGCAAGAGAGAATACATAAGCAAGCAAAATTGTTCATCTATCAGGCAGCGAATTAGGCTATCTCATGAAATGGAGGGAGATACAATAAATGCAGAAAAATGGGGTGCCAATGGGGAGCAAAATTAAAGTAGAAACTTTACTATTTTGGGACTTAACTCATCAAGACCGTAACTTATTCTCTACAATTATGAGAAATAAATGAATTTTAAGTACCAAGACAAAGAAGTATATGAAATGTAGCTGTCAGGACAATGCAGAAAATCACATTGTCTCTCCTCTTCCATTGGGAGTAAAAATAGGTGAATTGCTAAATGAAGGAAAACTGACATACATGTCTCTATTTCCAATATAGGATCTTGAGCTCAACTTATTAAACGAAGAGGATTGAAGTGAGTGCAAGAGTTCATCAAAACCCTCATGTTGAGTTATCTCTCCTGGCTTCATCAACACATCTGGCAACCCAACTTCTCCATCCAAATATCTGGCCACTTGTCTCATGCTAGGCCTAGCAGTTGGTGCACAATTTGAACACATAAGCCCCAATTTCAGCACCATGAGCACCTCTCTTTCATCAAAATCACCATTCAATTTTGGGTCCACCACATCAAGTATTCTCCCTTCTTTGAACCTTTTCCACACCCAATCCACCAAAACCAAGTCTTCTGGCAGTTTCTTTGGCTCCACAGGTCTGAGCCCACATGCCACCTCCAGCAAAAGTGCACCAAATGCAAAGACATCTGAGCTAGAAGTGGCCTTACCTGTTCTAGAAAACTCAGGTGCCATATAGCCTAAGGTACCAACCACTCTTGTAGTACTTGGGTTAGCCCCATGTTCATACAATCTTGCCAGACCAAAATCTCCAAGTCTTCCATTGAGTTCACTATCTAACAGCACATTGCTAGCCTTCACGTCTCTGTGTATCACCACCTGCTCATATTCTTCATGCAGGTACAAAAGAGCCGAAGCAACATCCTTTATGATCTTGAACCTCTGCTCCCAACTTAACATGGTTTCTGGCTCATCAAACAAGTACTTGTCCAAGCTCCCATTAGCCATGAAATCATACACAAGGAAGAGGTCGCCGCGGCGGCGGCACCATCCCAGCAACTGAACCAGATTCCGGTGGCGAAGCCGGCCGATGCTGGCTATCTCTGACACAAATTCCCTCAGGCCTTGTTTTGATTCATGTGAGACTCTCTTAACAGCTACTTGTGCCTTGGAATTTGGCAGTGCTCCTTTGTAAACTTTGCCAAACCCTCCTTGACCAAGTAGGTCCTTGTAATTGAAGCCCCTTGTGGCTTTCTTGAGCTCTTGGTAGGAGTACCTGTGAGGCCCAATCTCAAGCTCCCAAGCCTCTATCACATCAGCATTCTTGATTTTTCTGAACAGGTAGATGCCAACAAATATAGCAGACAAAGCAATGAAAGCTGAAGTGACTGAAACCCCAACAACCATGGGTGTTTGACTCTTCTTTGGACCTGGAAGTTGTGGGAGTGAAGAGAGATCAAGGGGTGGAGCTGGTCCATTGATCTTGAAGCTCCACCCCAAGATGTAATGAGAGCTAGCAAGCAAACCTGTTGATGCAGAGAACCCAACATACATGGACTCATGAAAAATTGGTGAGAGATCTACAGAATAGGACAAGGTTGGGTTTCTGGGTTTGGAAGAAGAGGGGGAAAGTGTGACACTGATGACACCTTCAGCAGAATCATAATCAACCCAAGCCAGAATTGGTCTGCCAGACTTGAGGTTTAGATTTTCTTTGGTTGAGTCATCGGTGTAGTAGCTTGCGTTGGCAGAAGCATTGGACACCAAGCTGTTGATGTCAATCCCAACATGGTTGTCATTGATGTCCCCAAACTCAAAGTCCTGGACAGTGTCAAACTCAACAGCAAAGAGGTGGTTGGAGAAGTTCCCTGTGTCAGTGGAGTTAAGGAGGCCAAGGTACTGGCTTGGGAGAGCCTTGAGGATGAGATCCTTGGAAGGTGCAATGGTGAAGGCCAGGCCATGACCACCTAGCTTTGGATACTCGGGCACAATAGCCAAAGCAAATGAAGAAGAGAAAGAGAAAACCTTCCCATTGGTGGAGTTCTTGAACTGAAAAGGGGTTGGATAGAAAGCATGACCAATCAATCTGCTGGTCTCATTTGTGAGCTTCAAGATCCCATTTTTCTCTATCTCTGCTATTCCAATCAAGGTCAAGTTGTTGTTGTTGTTTCCCAAATCCTTGAATCCAGCATATAGGAACTGTTCAGGCTGAGATGAAACTGGGATCAGATAGAACAGTAGCATAGGGAAGAGTTGGAGCACTAGCTTGGCCATGATGAACATAAAAAAAGGACAAAGAAAGAAAAAAGGTTATAGAAGATCAAGGACTTCGAAAGAAGAAGCCTTTATAGTTGAAAATATTGGTGGGAGTATGATGTGTAGTGAGGAGGAGCAACCACAACATGTTTTTTTTCCTTCCTTTCTTTGTTGAGTTCAATGAATTGAAGGAGACTGGTTGATGAGGAAGGACATTCCAATTCTAATATCTAAAACTGAAATTTTAATTAGGATATATATTTCATTATATTTAGATGTGTGAATAGAAAAAATCAAGATTATGGTTACATCTAATAATAATAGAATAATAATCTTAATCGAACATCCATGTTAGGACTTGGAATAAAACTTTTGTGGGGAGGAAAATGTTGGAGAGTACGGATATCTATGGGAGAATGAACGAAAGACAGCATATGGTTGTCCACATGGGCCAATCGATTTTTAGTCATGTAGAGGACAGAGTGAAAGTGAAAGGAGTCATTCTTCTATACACTGCTAAGAAAAAAATTTCTTCCTCCGCAAGGTTTTAACTCCGTCCATTATCTGACAAGTTGGGCCTATTTCATCATCCAACGATAGGAATACGTTGTGGATGGAGAGAAACTCTTCTCTATGAGTATGTTACAATTTTTTAGAGGAAGTTATTAGGTTTGGGTTTGCTGCTGCGCCACGCTGCAGAACAAAGTAGGTGTCAAAAGTCTACCTGTTTCTAATAGAAAATATTAAAATATTAATGCATATGAATGTGATGCATGTGAGAGGAGCAGCCATCTCTGTCTTCTTATCCTTAGGATCTGAAAGAGAACTTACTTGTGATGCGAGCAAGTCTCACTTTTGATCATTTTCAATTCTCTGTTTAGATTCATCCTAGGCGGTTTTACTAGAAAGCTAGTTAAATAATCTTGTGCAAACCAACACAAATTCATTGATTTTGGTGTAACATTTTCTTTAATGTTCTATAATGAGTCATATTTATTTTAATGTGTTTTATTTATTCCTCATAATATTCATCACGAATAGTAATAATTAATTCTTTTGCTATAAGAATTTTAAAAGTAAACATCTAATTATGATACATTCCTAAAAATCAAACCCTTATTAAAATTTTTAAGAAGTCTAATTATCTATCAATTGTGCTAAGCTATCTGATTTGTTCATTTTAGTATTAAAGTTGTATGAGTACTTTATTTTGGCCCTAGAAATTAAGAAATTCATTGTTTAGTTCTTAAAATTCGAAAATGTGATTCATATTCGCCATTAACACGTTTCTTAGCTAACTTTAACAAAAATTTTGACATGTCACGTTAAATTAAAATGGCCATCCTACGAGGCACTTAAATTCATTAGATTTGAATTATTTGAATAGAAGTAACGTTATAGCTTTATATTTTAACTAAGCTCACTAATTAAAATCAGAAATATATTTAATTATTTATTAATCTCCTGATTTACGTATGAATTATTTACCTTTAATTTGACAGAGGATTGATGTTCGCACAAATTTGCCTAACCACAATGCTTTTGTTTTTTAAAAAAAAAATGGCAATCCAAAAGTCAGGTTTAAATTTTCAGTTTTTAATTTTTCAGTTTTCTAAATTTTATGAAATAAATACTAAAAATTCTAAAAATTATAAATTATAATTTTTAATATTTTCTTCACGAAATCTAAAAAACTGAAAATGAAAATTAAAAATTCAAACCAAACAACCCATTAGCTTTACTAGTTCTTTGGTGGTTTGTCCTTATATTTTGTTTAGTCTAAGGTAGACAGCTGTTTGGATACAGTCAAATAATTATTTAAGAAGCCAACGACGCAGCCTTCTTTGGTTATAAGGTATCTAATTGATAGGAGAACCAAAATGCCTGGTGTTTCTTGACTGATTTGTTATACAATTAATCCCTTCAGTAAAGAATTTAATTTTGGCATAATTTTGATATCAATAAATTTAATAGGTCCCTTTATATAGATAGTTGTGCGATATTATGAGATCGTCATCGTTCTCGCACTGACGCCGTTTTGGGGAGAAAGACAATCCTGTCATGTTAATTTTGACATGCTCAAAATCTTGCATGTGGCTTTCCTCAAAATTAATAGCATATTGTTGTCTAACTTTTTTTGGTCGTTGCTTCTTGTTGTCTTTTATTGTGTTTGTTGCAGTGTAACATTCTCACAGACGGTCGGAATGGTAGATTCTATGAGCAAAAGTCACTCATTACATCCAATAATGATAAGATATATGATATATATTTATTGTATAATTTTATTGATCCTATTATATTAGTCTTATACGAATGATATTCAAGATATGAAATAGTGTGTATATATATATACACTCAAGTGTTTTAATAGAATTATCTAGCTCCTGTAAAAGAGGATGCGTGTGAAAGAAAGGGATAGAGGGATCCAAGTCATGAATTAGCCAGTGATTGGTTGAGTCCAATCCAATGTGAATGGCTTCAATAGGAGATGAGTAGTTGTGCACTAAAAAACACTATGTCTTGATGATCCTATTGCCGCAACTTGACCCATTTCGGTTATAGCACTCAGTGTGACTTGAAGTTGCTGTTTTTTTTTTTTTGGGCTTCGCCGAATTGAAGTTGCTGGTTTGTGAAATGGTATCGCACTTCGATTTTAAGGATTCTGTGTTAAGCGAATCTGAGGCATATCTCGGCCGCAGTGGATTGTAGTGCTGCTACTATGGATGTTAATCAAAGGCCATAGACATTTTTTATAATATGCTAGCTTTTTTTATTGTATGAGTATTAATATAAATTGAAAAAAATAAAATTAATACTTTATTGAAATGTGAAATTGATAAATATTTGAAAATATAAGGTTGTTTAAAAGTGAACAGATATTTTAAAAGGGATAAAATAAATTGTACTAACTAACTCTCTCTAATGACAATTTATTTCTGTATTTTTTTAGGTATTATTGAAATAATAAAAATATCTAATATGGAGGTTTATTTTACATTAGTACTCAGATTGATTAGATGTGATTGGCAAAAGTAGGATTTCTCAATCCAATGAACCTATTTATTAAGTCAATCTTGAAATCATAACTTGAAGCTTGAACGTGTGTTTAGATTAACATTCTTGAACATTTCTTTTGATGGGAAAAAAGAGAGTCAAAAACAATACTTATATAAGACAATTTTTCATGCAAATGTTTTAGTAGATAAAGCTGATGGAATGGAAACTGGATTTCATAATATGTCCATTGAAATATTGGACAAGTAGCTTAGGATTATTTTTTGTGAACATTTGCCTATGATTTCTATCCCGTAGAAGGATTCTAGAAGTTCAAATGCCTAATGCAACATGGTGTAATTTGTACCCTAGCATCACTACTAGTAATGGTGTAGCAAAAACAACTTCTTGGATGAAGCGTGGTCTTAGCCGTTGCATAACAGCTATGTCGTTCTCTCTCTATTCTGACTTTCCCATTAAAATTAACATTATGCGTATCATAAAGCCCACCAACGGGTTACTACTATTACTTATGGACTAGAACGGTCGTTTCTGGGTTTGTCTATTCAAACATATGGGAAATGTCCTTAAAACATTTTCTCCTTTATACCAAATTTCACCATTTCTTTATTTATCCTTGGGCGTTAGATACTCTGTTGTAAGAAGATATTAACTTGGTTTTTGTTTTCTGCAGTGAATGCTTCACTCATTCAAGTTTGAGAAGCTGATGGAAATTGACCCTTCCGTCAAATATGTACTCTATTAGTAGGTACTTGATTTTAAATCTTTTTAAAATTCTAGGTTTCTACTCAAGGAGTCTTCGAGAAATGGTAGACGAATGGTCTATATAGTGATTATAGATAAACTTACAAAAATTAGAATGACTTGTGTAAGTTGTGCCTTTATTGGCTTGGTTTTGGTCCAATGAAGCTAATAATCTTATCAATTGTCATTAAAATGCTTTGTTGGGAGTAGAATGACTACTTTGAGAAGTTCAAAATAGGTAATTAGCTAGTTGCTATGTCTGTAGTCCTAACTTCTAGCCTGATGTTGTGATCAATTTGAAGGCATAAGTAGGCTTGAAATGTGGTCCAATTCTTCAATATAAGTTGGGGAGGAGAGGAGACATGAACAAAAACTTAATTGAATGTACTTACTTTGTTTAAGGCCTAGCTAGAGTTTGAAAAGAACAACCAAAAGTTGACAACTAACTAGTCTAAAATGAGATTTATATGCATTTAAAGAAGTTTAACAAACAGTGAAGAAATTCAAAAAAGCTAGTAATTAACAATGGTGGTGTGAAAGAAGAAGAGATAACTGTAACTATCTAAAATTATTTTATATTCTTTTATAAAGAGAAAATTACATTTATCACTATGAATATTTTAAAAAACAAAATTTAAAGTTTGTCCAACTTTTCTACAACAAATACAAGTAAGATTTGTCCATTTTATCTTTTTGCTTTTTGGTTTTTAATAAAACTTACCTCTTCTTTTTCGACTAGCGGATATGAAATTATTTACACCCTTTTTTTATTGTATAGTATGAAATTGTTGTTTCTTGACTGTTGTTACTTGCACGACTTGGTCATCTAATCTAAATTTCCCCTTGTCTTGGTCCTTTCCTCTTTCTGCTCAATCTAGAATTAAAAAATTTGATTAAATTTATTTGATTCTCTGAGACATCTTTTGTTGATTTCGTTGTCTTCTAGATTTTAACACGATTATATATGCTTTCTTGCAACTCAGCAATATTCGTTGTGTCTATATCATGTAACTCTATTATCATAGTCACCATATGGTTTCTCAAACTTCTTGTTATTTAATGTCTTCTTCATGCTTTCTTATCTTACTGACAAGGTTAGTAACATGAGAATAGCATTTTTCAATAATTTTTTAGCTAGATATTTCATATGTTTTTATTCTTTGCATAAGGATTATAATTTGAATTTATGGGCCTCATTTACACCTTTGTAAGACAATTTTAAAACATCCCATGCTTCCTTGGCATTTTGGGTATTGCCAATTTTGCTAAATGCCAAATAATCTTCTCTCGAATGGATTTGGGACAAAACCATTTAATCTTTTTGTTGAATTGCTGCATTTGCTCCATACATTTAACAAGTTTCTAGATATTTTAAGCCTTAAGTGATCGAACAATAAAAGTATCCAATAACTTAAATCAAGATTGCTATCTAATATGAGACCGATGTAAATAATATTATAATTGTTTGGCACAATGACTATAGCTTTATGAGAACATTCTTCTTGACAAGACCCATTTTTAGATGAGGTATTGGAATTGAGAATTTTTACCCATTTAAAATAAAAATACATTATCTACCAATATAAACCAAATGAACATTTGCTAAAGATCAGGACGATTTTTATGTAGGAATCAATATGCTAGAGCTCTTTACGAGGGAATTTTGAGAGGAAATTTGAATTTTCAAGTTTAAACTTTAAATCTTCAATTTAGAGGGAATTTAAAATTTCAAAACTGATCACATTTAGATCTTAAAAATAATTAAAAACATCTAATGATATAACCGTGCCTTTAGATTATTAAGAGGATAAAATTAACAATGGATGATTGATTATCCATTAATTAGATAATTAAAATAATTTTCTTGGACATGTCATTTTCCCATTGAATATTTTAGGTAGCCTAGTGTATCCCACACTAACATTAAGCTTGTTGCACATATCCGGTTATTATATAAAGAGGTAGCAAAGCAACCCTTGAGACTCTTAATGTCACAACTTGAGCAAAGACAAAAGGTGGTGCATGAAGAAGGTACATGATTTGCAACAGTTACTAGCAAAAATGTCTTTACCTGGGAACATTGAAAATTAAGGATGTAAGCTACTGGGTTCAAAATCATAGTTTCATGTATTCACATATCAAATGATTTTGAGTTCAAATTTATCTAAAAAATGTTGCCACAAATATTACATAGAAAATGTACCATCTCCAAAACTTGTTTCACAGGAAGCATACCTAATATGCAGGTTTATGTCATTGTATTCAATCATCGTTTGAAAGAAGCTAATTTGAATTGAAGATGAGAAGAATAGTTTTTTTAGACATGCATGGTAGGGTTGGAGTGAAAAGTCACAATGTATATTCATCTTTATACTAGTTTTATAAAGTTTGCACAAATGTGAAAGCATCATTAGTCAAATACTTTTTTGGATTTTTTATAAGCCCTAAAGTTTTAGGTCCTGGCAATGTTTATTGACATTTTCATCCCCATGGTTGAATTTTAAACTTTAACAAGTTCCTTCTCAAGAGCACATTGATAAACTTCTGGGCATTTCTTCTGCAAATTCAAAATTTATGATAAGTTTGTTCCTTGAAGTTAAATTTTCAATATGAGCAATCATTTCTCATAGGAGATTGTGTTATAGTTGTTTTCCTAAAGATTCAATACTTTTTGTTTTATTCATGAACTAACCATGTAGATTTTCCAAAAGTTGGACCAATTAGACCAGAAGATATAGGGACAGCTTTAAAGAACACAAGGCTATCTGGATATCTCCATGCCCTATGAAAAGTTTAATGCTAATTATGGTAATCAAATATTTCAATGAAAAGATGTTGCCTTACCTATATTCGAAAGTTGTTGCTTGTCTATAATACCCCAGATACACATGTCTATAGACAAGTTTGGTATGGTCTTAGGGTCTTTTGAGACCCACCCATGTTGTTGGGAAAGCTCCAGAAGCAAGATTGACTTGAAAGTGCAGCGACTAATATTACTGTCACTACTATAATGGTTGCTATAGCGATCTAGGAGGATCGCTATAGCCATCACAAGTATATGACTGGCAAAGATTGGGGGTATGCCAACTGCTATAGTAGTCTCAAACCGATACAACGGTCACATAATGTACTCGGGGTAGGGTAGTAAATACCCTATGCTATAGCGGTCATACATCGCTATAGTGCTCTCCCAAAAATGTGAATAATGCTAAATGGTGTCTTTCTACTTATAGAACCCTCCAACATTATAAAACCCCTCCCTCACTCATTTCCTCCCCCAAAAACATGAAAACCCTCACCCAAAATCTCTCTTCCTCCATTACTCTTTCAACCCCATTTAGATCTACCTCCCCAAAGCCTCAAAGTGAGTTAATGTTGTTAGATTATGTCTCTTTTCTCCCCATTCTTTTATTTTCTTGGGGTGGGTGTTGGTATTTTTCAATGTTGTTAAGTGAGGGTGCACCCCCAATGTTATTAAAGCTAGAATAGAGTTATCTAGAAATTGTTAGAGCTTAATCTTGAGTTTATGATCGTTGTGGCAGACATTGGTGCCATTCTCGCTTTCAAAGCTTCCGTGGTGTTGGTCCTTCACATTCTACTCCTTCAAATGAGTGAGTTTGATTTCATGACCTTATTTTGGTCATTACATCATATTCTTCTAGCATTACGAATTATTTAGAGACTTTTTATGGATTTTGTCATGATATGGATTTTATATAAAATTTGCAACAACTAGAAATGCTTCCTTTGAAATTATACATGAAAATATATGATTTTAAAAGTGTATGGGACTATAATTGCTCTATAAATGTTTTATATGATTGAATTCATGATTATAGACTTGACTATGATGATGGAAATTAGTTATGTTTGATGAAAAGTAAATGTGAAGTTCTATGTTTATTTATGAGAACTGAGAAATGTTGAACTAGAATCATAGAGATCCTCTTTTTATAACTTTAGTATGGATTAGAATAGGAAATTACTGAGAGGAACAGAGCTGAGAGTTAACAACAGTTATATCATTAACCTTGGTATACCAAGTGCCTGCTAGGGGCAAGTTATCCTTATTCAGATCAGTCCACCATGGATGTGGTTTGCCAGGGACCGTTAAGATCTCAGCTAGATGCTCTTGCTTGGTAAAGACTGAGCACCACCCATGTAGTTTATGGATAGTCTATACTCTTAGTAATTCTTTGAGAAATAAGATGTTTTCTATGTTTCCAGCAAACTATGATTTCCTAGCTATTATGTAGCATAAAAGAAGTGGTTTCGAAATGTTGCACTATTATTTATGTATATTCTTCTTGTCCCATGTATGGTTATAGATAAGGATCCACTCATTAAGTTTTATGTAAAACTCACCCCTCTTTTCTTTCCTTTTTCCCCACAGATACAATGGTAGCTTTGGATCCTCCACTTCCTCCCCCTTAGCAATAGTGTATTCTAGTTTGGGTGAGCTTGACGTTGTTGTGAAGGGTTATGTTTTGTAGATTGCTTCAGTAATGTTGTGGCCAGGGTCCCAGACCACATATACATATTTTGGATTTTGAATTTTCATGATTTATTTTGGATTTAAACTGATACAGCATTAATGGTTCTTTTTGTAAATGAGCAACTCATTATATATTGTATAACAGTTATAGTTTTATAGACGATGTATGAAATGAGTTATTCAGAAATTATTAGCATTACCATGATTTGGAGATTTGCAAGTTAATATAGATAATTAGAATTGGATTTCTTTTATAAAAGTAAGCATATAGTACGACTAAGTGATCACGAGGTTTACGCGGAGATGAAATTAACAATGAATGATTGATTATCCATTAATTAGATAATTAAAATAATTTTCTTGGACATGTCATTTTCCCATTGAATATTTTAGGTAGCCTAGTGTATCCCACACTAACATTAAGCTTGTAGCAGATATTCGGTTGCTATATAAAGAGGCAGCAATGTAACCCTTGAGACACTTAATATCAAAACTTGAGCAGAGACAAGGGGTGGTGCATGAAGAAGGTACATGGTTTGCAACAGTTACTAGCAAAAATGTCTTTACCTGGGAACATTGAAAATTAAGGATGTAAGCTACTGGGTTCAAAATCATAGTTTCATGTATTCACATATAAATGATTTTGAGTTCAAATTTATCTAAAAAATGTTGCCACGAATATTACATAGAAAATGTACCATCTTCAAAACTTGTTTCACAGGAAGCATACCTAATATGTAGGTTTATGTCATTGTATTCCAATCATCGTTTGAAAGAAGCTAATTTGAATTGAAGATGAGAAGAATAGCTTTTTTAGACATGCAGGGTAGGGTTGGAGTGAAGAGTCATAATGTATATTCATCTTCATATTAGTTTTATAAAGTTTGCACAAATGTGAGCATCATTAGTCCAATACTTTTTTGGATTTTTTATAAGCCCGAAAGTTTTAGGTCCTGGCAATGTTTATTGACATTTTCATTCCCATGGTTGAATTTTAAACTTTAACAAGTTCCTTCTCAAGAGCACATTGATACACTTTCAGGCATTTCTTCTACAAATTCAAAAGTTATGATAAGTTTGTTCCTTGAAGTTAAATTTTCAATATGAGCAATCATTTCTCATAAGAGATTGTGTTATAGTTGTTTTCCTAAAGATTCAATACTTTTTGTTTTATTCATGAACTAACCATGTAGATTTGCCAAAAGTTGGACCAATTAGACCAGAAGATACAGGGACAGCTTGAAAGAACACAAGGCTATCTGGATATCTCCATGCCCTATGAAAAGTTTAATGCTGATTATGGTAATCAAATACTTCAATGAAAAGATGTTGCCTTACTTATCTTTGAAAGTTGTTGCTTGTTTGTAATACCCCAGATACACATGTCTATAGACAAGTTTGGTATGGTCTTAGGGTCTTTTGAGACCCACCCGTGTTGTTGGGAAAGCTCCAGAAGCAAGATTGACCTGAATGTAATATCCCAAATTTTAAATAAAAGAGTTAGAATATTTTTCGGGCTAAAAGAGTGTTAGTTACTGTTATCTGTCACTTCAGGTTCTGAAATTTTGCTAAGTCTGGACCTTACTCCTCATTGGAGAGCCATATAATAGAGCAATATTCTTGGGACCAAAAATCCCGGTAATTATTCCCTAGAGAATAATAAGTCAAAGAGTGATTTTTAACAAATTTTATGGAACCTTTAAATACTCCGTTTTTTATCCACAAGTTTATAAAACCGTGAAAATTTCTGGATTTGAACTAAAACCCAAAATTTAGATTTTGATTTGTTAGGATTTTGATTTTTCTAATATTTTATTTGAATCCAAATAGGGGGTATTCTCTTATTTACATTTATGTTTAAAAATTAATAGGAAATAAAAGTTAAAAGGAAATAAACGATTTAACTTTATAAGTGAGTTTTAGAGAGGGGGAGACTACAGAGACTATTCTGAGGAGTGAGAAACTATCTTGGAGAGTGAAAATCCATTTTGGTGAGCGCTGCAGCGGTCAGCAGAACAGTGGAAATGAATTTTATTCTCTCTGGTGAGTGCTCTTTAGCGCTGCAGCAGTCAACCGTGACTATAAAAACCCCCTGTTTGGGTTCCAGAACCTTCAAAGTTGCAAAAACACCTTCCCCACCCCCTCCTTTATAGAGAAATGTGGTCCTCTCCTTCTGCACCTCATTTCTTCACCTTTCCTCCATTGAAACTCCATTTTTCTTCCTTCTAAGGGTCTAAGGTATGTGTAGCTTATTGATTTGTCTCTTTCTCTTCCTATTTCTCAAGTTCTAAGGGGTTAAACCTAGGGTTCTCATGGTTTTTCATGCCATGGTGTTTTTCTACCATGGTTAGGATTAAAATCTAGTTAGTTAGAGATTTTAGAGATTAATCTAGTGTATTTTGATCATTATAACAGTGACTAGTGTCATTCCTGCTTCCTAGAGTTCTGTATGCGTAACACCTTCATTGTTCACCCCTCCAGGTGAGTGGGTTTTCATCTATAATCTCTATGTTATGCATTAGAGTTATTTTGGTTAAAAATATGATTTACTACTTGATTCTAGAGATTATTGTACAAGGATTGAGATTACTGTTGGATTATATGTTTTAGAACTGTTGATTTTAGTGCATGAAATATATTTTTGAGAAAACTTATAGGGCCATGTTTGTTGAATTGATTTCAATATATTTGATGATAATTGTGATTGTGGAAAGCTTCTATAAATGTTGGAATGAATTCTAGAAACGATTTATGAATATTTAACACTTGAAAATGGTATTTAGAGAAGAGAATGGAAATGTGATTGTGAACATAGCTATTTTGAAATATGATATTGAGAGTTTCAGTATAAAAACTGGATGGTTTGAATTGTATTTTAGAGAATAAACCAAAATGATTTTAGAGTTTGAATCTTCATGGGATTTAGAATAGTTGACGGCTACATATTTTGTGAGCTGTTGAAATCACAAATGTCTACAAAGGGTGATCCCTTGGACATGATTCATAGCCACAGTTATGCTAAGGTCAAACTGTTAGAATCAGATAGATTCAGAGTTCACAGAGAGTTAAATGTTTTAAAGGTTCTTACATTTATTTGTTTATCTAGTTTAGGTAGTAGCTATAGAGAAACAAATAGCGAGTTAATGGCTGAATGATCATTAACCTTGGTACCAAGTTGCCTAAGGGCAATCTCATAGAGCAGAGCAGAGAATGGAACCTAGTTAGGTATCCAACTTTGGTTCTATAAGAACCATAGAGCAGAGAAACATTTATATCACAATTGATATACATAATTATAGAGCAGAGACTACTATTTCTCTATGAGCTACTATATTGTATTGCTTGTTTGATTTCAAGTATGAGAATAAATTCAGAGAAATTGTTTTAAGTTATAACATGATGATTATAAAGAACTTTTAGAAATATATGTATACTTGGTTATGTGAGATCTTTCCTTCTATTATTAATGTTATTATGATTTTTGTACATTGTGTTCTTGACGTCCTATGAAAGGGGGTTTCAGGTGGGGATTCACTCACAACCAAAACTCACCCCTCTGTCTTTCTTTCTATTACATGTATTATAGATGTTGTTATTCTAGGCCATCCGTGAAGCAGCACTAGAGTATAGCTGGTAAGCTTCACTTGAGTGAGGCCTTCCCATTTTGTTTAGAGTGTTCCAGTACATTGTAGGCAGGGTCCCAAACCTAGAGCATGTTTTATTTTTGCATTTGGCATAATACAATAATATTGTGATTTGTATATAATGATCTGAACATTTGACAAAGTGTATTTGGATTATATGTATAATTCATTCATGATTTTGAAATCCAAAAAGGTTAATACAAGGTTTTAAATATAATGACTTTGTCCTAGAGAACAGATGATTGTCATGTAGAAAAAGAGGAAGTCTCTATTTTTCATGGATAATAGAGCAGAGTATGCATGCAAAATTAGTAAACACGTCATGAGGCTTGCGTGAGAATGAGATTTCTCACGTGCCGGTCACGTGCCTAAATCTGGTCGTGACACTGAAAGTGCAGCGACTAGTATTACTGTCACCACTATAGTAGTTGCTATAGTGGTCTAGGAGGATCGCTATAGCCATCACAGGTATATGGCTGGCAGAGATTAGGGGTATGCCAAATGCTATAGTAGTCTCAAACCGATACAGCGGTCACATAATGTACTTGAGTAGGGCGGTAAATACCCTAATGCTATAACGGTCATACATTGCTATAGTGCTTCCCCAAAAATGTGAATAATGCTAAACGGTGCCTTTCTACTTATAGAACCCTCCAACGTTATAAAACCCCTCCCCCACTTGTTTCCTCCCCTAAAAACATGAAAACCCTCGCCCAAAATCTTTCTTCCTTCATTACTCTCTCAACCCCACTTAGATCTACCTCCCCCAAGCCTCGACGTGAGTTAATATTGTTAGATTATGTCTCTTTTTTGTCCATTCTTTTATTTTCTTGGGGTGGGTGTTGGTATTTCTCAATGTTGTCAAGTGGGGGTGTACCCCCAATATTGTTAGAGCTAGAATAGAGTTATCTAGAAATTGTTAGAGCTTAATCTTGAGTTTATGATCGTTGTGGCATACATTGGTGCCATTCCCGCTTTCAGAGCTTCCGTGGTGTTGGTCCTTCACATTCCACTCCTTCAAATGAGTGAGTTTGATTTCATAACTTTATTTTGGTCATTACATCATATTCTTCAAGCAATATGAAGTATTTAGAGACTTTTTATGGATTTTGTCACGATATGGATTTTATATAAAATGTGCAACAACTAGAAATGCTTCCTTTGAAATTATACATGAAAATATATGATTTTAGAAAGTGTATGGGACCATAATTGCTCTATAAATGTTTTATATGATTGAATTCATGATCATAGACTTGACTATGATGATGGAAATTAGTTATGTTTGATGAAAAGTAAATGTGAAGTTCTATGTTTATTTATGAGAACTAAGAAATGTTGAACTAGAAGCATAGAGATCCTCTTTTTTATAACTTTAGTATGGATTAGAATAGGAAATTACTGAGAGGAACAGAGCTGGGAGTTAACAACAGTTATATCGTTAACCTTGGTATACCAAGTGCCTGCCAAGGGCAAGTTATCCTTATTCAGATTAGTCTGTCAGGGACGTGGTTTGCCAGGGACCGTTAAAATTTCAACTAGATGCTCTTGCTTGCTAAAGACTGAGCATCACCCATGCAGTTTATGGATCGTCTATACTCTTAGTAATTCTTTGAGAAATAAGATGTTTTCTGTGTTTCCAGCAAACTATGATTTCATAGCTATTATGTAGCATAAAAGAAGTGGTTTTGAAATGTTGCACTATTATTTATGTATATTCTTCTTGTCCCATGTATGGTTATGGATAAGGATCCACTCATTTGAGTTTTATGATAAAACTCACCCCTCTTTTCTTTCCTTTTTCCTCACAGATACAATGGTAGCTTTGGATCCTCTACTTCCTCCCCCTCAGCAGTAGTGTATTCTAGTTTGGTTGAGCTTCACGTTGTTGTGAAGGGTTATGTTTTGTAGATTGCTTCAGTAATGTTGTGGCCAGGGTCCTAGACCACATATACATATTTTGCATTTTGAATTTTCATGATTTATTCTGGATTTAAACTGATACAGCATTAATGGTTCTTTTTGTAAATGAGCAACTCATTATATTTTGTATAACAGTTACAGTTTTATAGACGATATATGAAATGAATTATTCAGAAATTATTAGCATTACCATGATTTGGAGATTTGCAAGTTAATATAGATAATTAGAATTGGATTTCTTTTGTAAATGTATACATATAGTAGAACTAAGTGATCACGAGGCTTACGTGGAGATGAAACTCCTCATATGCTGGTCACGATCCATGTCAGGTTGTGACATTGAAAGGTCATCCACAATTCCACCGTGTTATACAGTTGCAATTGTACAACTGTAATACATGCTGGTTATTACAATTCTTCTCCCTACTCAGAACTTTCTATGTAATTACAATTTGTAAAATTATCATTTTTCAATTGAAACTTTTATTTATTTCAATTACTCGTTATTATTAGGTGTTCGTAAATGACATGTATAATAAACCCTTGTAACAACCCTTTCGCCACAAACTTCCCAGCCTGCTCATGGTAAGAAGCTAGCTCAAAGAAGAATATAAGCTGTTGAAGTGTCTCTTCTTGCAACAAAAGACCATCTTAAACTGCACTCCTATTGGAATTTGACAATGATGGGGAGTCTATTCCACAACCCCAAGGGGATGAAACCAGGACAATTAAAGAGCTACTTGATTAGAGTGTGGGGTGTTGGAAAGATGAGAACCTTATTCAATATCCCTACAGCCAATGAAGTCACCTCTACACTAGTTGGATCGAATCATGTACAGGATAGTGTGATGATGGTGTAGCCTCTGCAAGAAGAGGCACGCAGCCTATGGATGACATAATAATAACAGTTAAAGGAGAAGGGAAATGAACAATTGAATTTCACGTAAGGTACAAAATTTGGACAGCAGTAGGAATGTAAATGCATATATTCCTTTTGGCTACATACTCTGAACAAGAAGCTTGTCAAGACGACACAACCGCAGCAGGGATAATGGTAGCACTGAAGAGTTTAAATTATGAGGACAAAAAACGCATACCAATTCTTAATTGGCAAAACTCAAGCCTCTAGGACTAAAAGAAGGCAACACTTCCTGAACATCGTTGATTGCCCTGGAAACAATTAACATATCTGGCTGAACTCATGACACAATCTCAGGTCAAAAGAGTAAGAGCTCCATCATGTAAATAGTCCATGGGGTCTCCTTTTTCACATGCTGTTTTGGCCAATGCTTGCTTTAGGTCTGGTGGCTTCGTTTTATACATTGGGTTTACCGAAGGTGTTGCTTTAGATTAGTTTTTTTTGGCTCTGGAAGCATAATCATGATCGAATCAAATAGGGTGGACATGAACCATTTCCACTCAAGTATAGATGGAACAAAATTGAACGACTGACATTGACTTCAAAATTGTAGGAACATCATGCCACATGTTAGGAGGGACTGTCTGTGTTGGACATGTGATCCAGTGTTTTGGTGCACCGTAGAGGTCATCACTATGTGTAACAACACCTGTAGGTGAACCATTAGTGTTCTCATCCTTGATTATCAATTTCAACTGTGCTGAGTCCGGTTTCCTTTACCATACTTGCTCCTCCTTCAAGCACCCCATAATTTTCTTCTATAACATTAGTTTGCTTCTTTTCTTGCATTCTCGTAAGATCTGAGATTCTTCCAGCAGCAGCATAAGTGCTAGACATTAGGAGGGAATCTGTAGGATGCTCTGTATAAATGTTGGTCAGAACATCTTTCACACATTTTCCCAATTTGACATCACCATAGACCCGACAAGCAGAAAGCAGCGTTCGCCATGCAGTAGCATCACCCTTAATGGCTAAGCTCTTGATTAGTTTATGTGCTTCATGTAGCATTCCTGCTCGACCTAGAAGATCAATAAGACATCCATAATGTTCAACCTGTGGTGAAAAGGCATAATCCTGAACCATGCTCTTAAAAATTTCCATCCCTTCAATTACGAGCCCTCCATGACTACAAGCAGTGAGAATTGCCAAAAAAGTAACTTCGTTTGGCCTAAACCCTTCATTCTCCATCCTATTGAAAAGCTTAATGGCAGTGGTTGGCTGCCCATGAACTCCATGGCCTGAAATCATGGCTGTCCAAGCTTTCACATCTTTACTCTCCATCCTCTCAAATGTGTTCATAGCCTCATCTAGAAAGCCACATTTAACATACATGTCAACAAGTGCCGTTCCAAGAATTGCATCCACTTCTATTTTCTCCTCTTCGATTAAACTACTAACGTCTCGAACAACTTGCATGGAACCAGACGCAGGGCAAGCCGAAAGCAACCCCGCCAAGGTAGAAGAATTAGGTTTAACACCCTGAATTCTCATCTGATGCAGCAAAGCCACTGCTTCTCCAACCAGGTCATTTCTTGCATACTTGCCTATTAAACAGTTCCATAAGACAACATCTTTCTCAGCAACACCATCAAAAACTTGGCGCGCCAAAGAAATATGACCCGTTTTCGCATACAGATCAATCAATGCAGTAACAACACTCAAATTAGAACCAAGTCCAATTCTTATACAGTATCCATGGAGACACTTCCCTCCAACAAAACTCTCCATCTCACCAGCCGCTGACAAAAGACTCAATGCAGTGGCAACACCGGCTTTAACCCCATTCCAGCACATCTCCCTGAACAAATCAAAAACCAACTTGGTCTTAGAAACAAGAAGGTACCCACCCATCAAAGTGTTCCATGAAACCAAGTCATTTCCTTCAGGAAACTCATCAAATACCTTGTGGGCATCTCCAGTTCTCTTACAAACACAGTAGAAATGCAAAAGGGTATTCCTCAAATCAACAAAAAACACATTCCCAGACCTCACTACAACCCCATGGATCCCTTGGCCAAACCCAACATCTGAAACCCTACCACAAGCCTTGAGCACAGTGATGAAAGAGAACTGATCCATCAAAATTCCACGGTTCCTCAGTTCTTTGAAAATGGGCAATGCCTTACTGGGGAAATTGCTCATAGAATAGCCTCTAATCATTGTGTTGAACATGAAAAGATTCGGGTTTTGAACAGAGCTGAAAATGGACGTTGCATAGTCCATATCAAAAACTGAAGCTGCGAGGAGCTTGCTGAGAGTGAAAGGGCCGTTGGTGAGACCGGTTTTGACCATAAAGGCATGAACTTGACGAGTTTCGGAGGCCCTTTCGCACGATTTCAAGAGAAGAGCGAGGTTGTGATGTAGTGCTGGAAGTGCTTCTGAGGAGTGTGTGGGACATAGTTGTTGGAGACTCTGCCTTAGACGTAATGAGGCATTAGGAAAAGTCATGAATGAGGGAAGCCACTGAGAGAGCAAGTTTCTTCCTCCGGCGGCGGACTGCGGTGATGCCCAAAGACACGACGGAGTTCGTCGCCGGAGAGAGTGAGCGCCGCTGCAGCCCATAAACTCTTACCACCGCAGCCGTCGCATTTCCCTGACACTGCAGTCAAGCAGGTACCATACTCACAGAAATTTTGGGAAACAGATCTGCTAATTATTGCAAGATCCATTAGTCGAAGAATTAATTGGTTCCATATTTGTATTCAATTTTGCAAAATTAGAACTAGAACCCTATAGCATTGGTCTCACGAGTAGTTTATATGAACTGCCATTCAGCCTTGCAAATACCTCTGCAACAATGCTGCCCTGTCTTTTTCCTCTTTCTTGCTAACCTTTTTGTGCGACTTGTTTAGGGTGGAATCGGAGATTTTTCTTTCCATCAGTTTAAATATTATTAATTAATATAATAATTCTAAATTAAATGTGATGTGGCATGTCAATTAATCTAATACATTGTACCAGCAGTGTTAGTCACTCTAGTTAGGGATTTGGGATCTTGTCACATAGCATATATAGCATTAAAAGTTTATCAAATCTTATACGGATCTTATACAATCTGTGATTATCCTATCCAGCGCGATTATGGATACATACATAGTGAAAGTGCTGACATACAAAATATATGAGAGGGGTGGGGGATTGTAGGGGGCGGCTGGTTTGGTACACTCACTAATAGATTTTGTGGGAAGTTTCAATTTGAAGATGAATCCACCTTAGTTATTTTGTTTTGCTTCCTTTTCTCCTTTCTGTAGCATTTTGGAAAGGAAATTATAACCAAGGAACTTAATATAGATGAAGAGCATCCAGACGTGCATTACATATTTCTAGCTGTTTACAAGAGCTTCATGGAGGTAATAAATTTTCAATTCATCCTTTTGTTGCCCTCTTCAACTTTCTATTTGTTGTACATTGTTATTAGGTTGAATTCTCTTCCCTGCACTAATTTCTTTATTACAGAAAATTATATGTTCTTCCTATTGAGTAAAATCTGAGTCAGAGAACTCACGTGAGGTTCACCAAGATAGTGACTGCTGAGAGGAACAAAATATTCTTCATATTTCTTTTTGCTCTAGGATAGTGAGTGCTTTCAAATATAGTTTCTATCTTCCATCCGTATCATAACTGGTTTCTAATTGGCAGCATGGACATAGAGAAAGATATAGTATCAAGGAACTAGAAAAATTAAACTTAAATTCTGAAAACAAAACGATATCCACATTGGCATTTGTTTGTGATGGAAATTTCTGTTTTACTTATGCTTCCATATAATACAAATGTGATTATGCTGTCTACTTCTCTTTCTTCGTTCTTGGCACCAACATTATCAGTGTGGCCTGAAGAAGTAATTTTGCCATTTAAACTTCTGTTTTATTCATTATCGACATCATTGTTGATAAAGTTTGAGCTCTGACTGAGTGCTTGCCTACTCAACATTATTGTGAACTTCCAGGGCTTTGCTGAGTTTTTGTTTCGAACGTAGTTAAAGGTGTATATCTAACATATTGTGCATTTATATTTTATAGTATGGATTGGTTTGGTCCTTTGTCATTTGAGATTCATTATGAATGGCTTGTTTAGAGGATAACTCTGGTCTGTTTCATGTTGTGGGATGCTCAACTGAGGACCAGTTGTTATTGGCTTTAATTTGAAAATGCCTGTATAATGACCTATGCGCAAATGGTGCATTGAGGTTTATTGTTAGTCCTGGTAAAGTAACTGGTAAATGAAACACAGATGTTTAAGTGATGTTATGTGAGGGACATGTCACGCATATTCCTCATTTATAGTATGGATTGATCCTTAGTTATTTGAGATTCATTATGAATGGCTTGTTCAGGAGATAACTTTGGTTTGGTTTATATTGTGGGATGCTTAACTTAGAATCACTTGTTCTTGAGGTTATGAACTTGGGATAAATTATCTGGCGAAAACAAAAATGTGTTGGGGACGGCATGTGAGATTATTAACTCATGATAAATGATGTTCTTGTTTAATTATATCAGGCAATTGATGCTATAGACAATGGAATCAATCAGCATGATACATACCAACCTCCAAAATATGTGAATAATACACATTTGTCCTCAAGAGTAGGAAGGTTAAATTTGGACTGGACAGATCCTGATCAGTCACCTGAGAAAGAAAATGAAGCCTTTGAACGTGCTATGGCTCTTGCAGGCAGTGAATTTCTGGATGTGAGTCTTCTCTTCTCATGTCTTTTCATATCCTAACTTCAATAAGGGGTTTTAATTTTGTTCTTGCCCTGTGTGTAATGGTGTTTCTTCATCTTACATACAAAGGGATTGGCTTGGTTTGTTGCATGGCTTATCCCTTTAGCATTAGGATTTAGTTATCAATTTTCGGTTTCTTTGTGAGATGCCTTATCCTCCTTTGTATCATTTATTTTTCTATCAAAATCAAAATAAAATAAAATATCTTCTTGCCCGTTTTACTTTTTGCTTTGTTGTTTCAACAATCTCTTGCCCACCCCTCTTCTTTTGCAGAGTGTTCAATTTCAAGTAAAGTCATGGTTACCAGCAAGGTCAATTGTAATGGAGACTCCTCCAGCTAGACATACCGTCGGTCCCAGCGGAGAAATTTTGGTTTTGACTAAATTCTGTCTGGTGAGTTGGAAGTTCTTGTTTCCCTCTTCTGACAGTTTGTATAATATTTGAAGTTTATTTTTTTTCAAATTATATCTATTAATCTGTCATATGTAGAGAAATCATGATTTGAAGATTAAACATTTATGTTGATGAAAAAAATTCTATATAGTCTTTTTCATACCAATTTTTGTGGTAACATTGAAAGTGGATACAACTGGCAGAAAGAGGATATCTCAATCGATGTATTGAAAAACAGTATGATTTGTACCCGTCTTGCAAAAAAACTTCCTGGATGAAGTACGGTCTCAACCGTTGCATAACAGCTGTGTTAATCTCACTTTTTTCTCACTTTCCCAGTAAAATTAGCATTATGGATAGTATAAAGCTCATCAACAGGGTGCTGCTATTGCTTATGGCCTAGAACGGTCATCTCTGGGCCTGTAAATGAAGACGTTCTGTCTTATACAAAATCTCTCCATGTCTTTATTATCCTTGGGTGTTAACTGCATGGTACTATTAGTACAAACTATGTTTTCTGCAGTGGAAGCTTCACTTATGTTAGCTTGATGGGGAGATGAAAATTGACCCTCCCATCAAATATGTTCTCTATCATGAATGTAATTGATTTTCATTTTATTTCTTTATTATTATTATTATTTTTTGAAGCTCCATACTTGGCTAGTCTTTAAAAAGCGGTAGATAGATGATCTATAATCTATATAGTGTGATAAACTTTCAGAATGACTGGTAAGTTGTGTAGTAATTGGCTTTGTTTTGGTCCAATCGAGTTCATGAAGACATCCCTTTGTCATTAAAAATTAAAATACTTCTTTACACATTTGCGTTGCGTCTATCTTACTCAAATTTTCTTTCGATAGTTTAATCATGTATTATTCAGGAATTCTGGATGCTCCCAGTCTTTCATCATTATGATTGATTTTATTGTTATGACTTATCAACACTTGTGCCTGTAGTCTATAGCACGTGACTTTCTTGTGTCAAATTTGGTCACTTGATAGAGAATTAAAACTTCAAAGTACGACAATTCTTCTTAACAGTGTTAGTAATGGTTTGGCAACTGGGCACTCGTATAGTATCTCAATTGCTTTCCAAGGAATATGTTTCAGGTGGAATCTGTCCTAATACTACAAGTTTGGCATCATCCTTATTGTGCTGGAATTTTGGGTTATTGTGTGTACTGGATATGGGTTTTTGTTTAGAACTACTTGGGTGAGAGTGCTATTTTATTGAATCTTGGAACTTTCTTCTATTGGTTGTGGGGTTCTTATGGCCACGTGGTTTGATGCTTATCTGGCTTTTGGAAGTTCAATCAAGATTTGGTGGCAACTCATGAATCTGCATGGCTTTATTTGTTTTTATTTTGTTTGCAGGAGTTCATCTGTTTTGTTGCATTATATTCAAGTACTATCCCATTCTTGATGGCTATGCAGGGGATGATGATAGTATATGAGGGCGATTATAGGATTTGATTTTGTGATCTCTGGCAATTTTGGTACTGGATTTTATTTATTATGGGTTGCAAACTATGTTCTGTTACTGTGTTGATACTCACTTGCTTTGCCCTTTTTTTGGGCTTTGAGCTCGCTTGATAATTATAAAAAAAAAATATGAATGATTTATGCGAGCATTGTTTTGTTGTTTTATGCAACAATGATAGGGATTGGTTCATTTGCTTGATTTTATGCTTGTGTATTGTTATAATTTGAGTCCAATTCTCAAGTTTTCTTTGTGCGTGATCTTTAAGTACTTTGGTTAGCACTTGGTGAGTTTGGACTGAGTGAGTTTTCCCTCTCAATCTAAACTTCTATTTGGACAAAAAAATATCAATATTTCTTATTTTTTTTCTTTAAGGAAAGATAAAATAAATAGGTTTAGCTGACAGGAAATATCTTCCAAATTGAATATTGGTGTCCATCTTGGTGATTGTCACATATATAGGATTGCATATAAGTCAACGATCATTTTTCTTGATGTGTAAATATGGATTATGTTTACTTATTTAAGTAAGTTTATGTCTTAGCTCTCTAATTTGTGGGTCATGAGTTGATTGGGCGAGCAATATACTATGCATTTTATTTTGTGCTTCTGCAATTGCTCATGTTCATGTTTTAGATTCTGATAGTCTTTAGGCATGATTGTTGACGCTATTTGAAGCTTGTTTAATTAAAACTAAATTTGGGTCAACCTGAATTTTTCAACACCAATATCTCACCTAATGTCACAGAATCTCCCTTTTCTTAACCAATTTTAAGGAACCTATACATAAACCATTTTGTTTCTAAAGTTATAAAGCTATCTTTACCTAGAGCACAATGTCACCTGTTTTATTTTAATGATGAGTAGTTAACTAGTTATTCTTAAATGAGCATCACAGCTGAATTCCTTTCAGAGATATCATGCGTGGCAGAATGTTTACTACGTAGCAGCCGCATCAAAAACAAGTTTGTCTACTTATTGATTATGATTCCATCCTTTGTAGGATTTAAAAGATATGTTTATAGAAAGTGTCTCTCAAGAAAAGAAGCGTGCAATGACCAATTCTGAAGCAATTAAAGTAATGAATGGGATGGCCGCTACAAATCCCGTTCCTCGCGGCTTAGCATCTGGAATGAATAATAATAATAATATACAAATAATGTTTTGCTATGGTTGAAAGGCAACAACAAGAAGGGGGAAGGGGCGGACTCCATTCGTCAAACTCCTCTCTAAGTCTTCTTTGATAGAATAGTGGAAGAAAAACTTGAATATTAAAGGCATCATGCATATTAATTCGCATTTCTTTTACTTAAGAGAGCTTTGTCTATATTCTATGATCATAGTGACAAAAAAAGAGTTAAATAAGTGGCAAAGAAATTTATGGTGGAGTGGTGGCACAACGTTAGACAACTCGACCATTATTTCTCTCATAATAACTATATCTATAACACTTGAATTTGAATTTAAAAATATGGGAAAAAGTATATAATATTATTAGATGCTGGATAAATAAATATTTTAATTATTTGATATTTCTTTGTACCAAAAAAAACTTGTACGGTCGCACCAAGAAAAATTAAAATTATAAAATTTTCAATATATTTGGCAAAATATCAAATTTAATTTGAAAACTAACGAATTCGAGAACTCAAGCTTTTTTCTGTGTACAAAGGATTCAAACTTTTATAAATAAATTAATAGTGGTCCATTCATAATTAATTTATATACACAAATATTTTAGAATTGTTAAGCTATTTCGTTGATTTTAATACTCAAATATTGGAACAATACCAACAAAGTCTAGCATAGTTGGTAAGGTGGCTGGGTCCTTTATGCATGTGTTAGGAATTCAACTCCTACCATGTGTATAAAAAAAGGGCTTTGTTGAAATAAATAAAACTCATTTCGGTGATCTCCACGCCTCAGTGGGATTAGTTTTCGGCCCCGACTGGGGATACCCTTGAGCAATAAAAAATATATATTGGAACAAGGAGAAAAATCTTTCAGCAAATTAATTATTCATGATGTTAATTTTTTAATGATTTTTGAAATTATTAAAATAATAATATTAAAATATATCTATCCTAGCATATAATAATATTATATAATTTTCTATTACATACATAATATTCTAGTAAAAGAAAATTTTTAAAAATATTAGTAATTCGTTTAGAGAGAAATAATAGAAAGTGAATATTAATTAAGTTAGAGAAAAATTAAAGGAGCAGTAATAAATGCGAGTTAAACAAAATTATAATACTATTTAAAATTACAAATTGAAATAAGAGAGAGAAAATAAATAAAGTGTGGACAATGCTAATCTCCATATATATATATATACACCATAATACATAATCTATACATTTGACCTTCACATGTGTGAAACTACCTACTATTGAATTTAACATGATTCATTTAAAGGTTATTTTGCCAAGCTACCTTGAATGGAGAAGTATAAGTTAAACTATAGATAGGCTATGACACCAAGAAATACAACAACAAATAATGCTGCAAAACTCCAAACAAAGGTGTCCCTAAAGTCACTTCCATGTCCATGAGAGAAAGTCTCCATCCCTAGTGGTTTGGCAATGGATGAGCAATTGTGGTCAAGTGGAGGTGGTCCATAAACAAAAGGGTTACTGTCATAGCTACTTGCCTCAAAAGTTTCAAACTGATTGATTCTTTTTGGTGTCCTTCTAGATAGGTTATTGTGAGCCACAAAGAAGAAAGACAAGCTATATAACACTATCAATTGTGATGGAATTGGACCACTAAGCATGTTGTGTGAAAGATTCAAGCTTTTTATTTGCTTAAGGTTGCTGAATGTTTCTGGGATAGTCCCTGTGAGATGGTTCTTGGACAAGTTTAATGTATGCAAGTTGCTTAAGTACCCCATTTGTGGAGGAATGTGGCCTATAAAGTTATTGTCTGACAGATCTAGACCAGACATGAAATTCATGATATTTTCCTTGTCTGATTCATACCTACATTTTGACATGAAATCTGCTTCTAACTCTTCATACCATGCAAAGCATAGAATGTGTTGATCATCTTCAAAAAATTCATTTGTCATTGGATTATAGGCATATTTAGTGGCTCTTGTAACCCACTCAATAACAATTTCCCCTATTCCCATGTCATTCAAAATATCCAGCCTTCCAAATGCTATATCTTTAAAGCAAGACGGTACCTCTCCAGAAAGGTTGTTTTGAGAAAGATCCAAAATACTAATGTTCGTGAAATGACATATTTCCATAGGGATTGAACCTTCAAGTTTGTTCCCCTTTAAAAGAAGAATCTTTAAATTCAAAAACAAATTGATCCACTTAGGAATTTGCCCTGAGAATTTGCTCTTCATCAAATTAAAAGTCATCAAGGTGTTGGACTTGGCCAAAGTAGCATGTATTGATCCACTAAATTGGTTACTTTGCAAATGTAAGAACCTTAAGGATGACATATTGACACAACTTGGGAATCTGCCGCTTAAATTGTTATAAGAAAGGTCCGGATATGCATGCAAGTTTATTCAATTGGCAAAAGCCTAATGGAATTGGACCATGAAATGAATTTTGGGACAGAATAAGATAATTTAGAAGCTTCCAATCCAGCTCGGTATTTTTCCATGGAGTTGGTTGTTGCGTAAATCCAACATTCTTAGCTCAGTACTATTCATGATTCCACTTGGTATCTCTCCCAAGAAGTAATTGTTGGCTAGATGTATAGATACCAAGTTTGTGAAATTTGATTCAACAGGCAAGAATGGGCCATGCAGATTGTTGTTTGACAACTTCAAAACCCGCAAATCATTGCTACCTTTACCAAACTCTGGTGGTAAGTGTAACATCCTCAATTTTTTTTAATATAGTATTGCTTTATTATAGTTTTTTAGAAAGTATGAGGATTTTGTTTAGGCAAGAAATATTTAGATATAGTAAAAAAAAAGTCTAAATTAAAATATAAAAGACTTAGCATCAAAATGTAAAATATTTAATTATTCCCTTGGATTTTAATAAAATTAGAAAATACCACTAAATAATAGAAGAAAAGCATATAACATAATTAATATCAGAAAAAGTCTACATAAATCTTAGAAAACAAAACTTGAGGAGTGTCAAAAATTATGATGAAAAAAAATTATAAATACAATTTAAACATAATTTTGATGATAAATATCAATATTAAGTAAATTTGTATAATATTAGTATAATTACACACACAAAAAATAACCTAACCTAGGGTATGAAATAAATACCGAAAAATCCTAGAAAACAACTCTAGGTCACATTAAAATTTTTTTTTACTAAATTATAATATTAGACAAAGAGGACCACAAAATTGGACTCTTTATTAAACCATGGTTAGTGTTAAAAATCACATTGACCTTTAATTAATAATTTTGACTTAAATAAAGCTTAAAACACCTAATTAATTACCTAAGCTTTAAGATAATTTTCCAAAATCTTGATTAAACTCACTAGTACTCTTAAATCAATTAAATGACACCTAGAATGATGTAAAATTCGGACTCATAAAAAATAATAATATATATTCTAAAAGTAAAGGATATTTCATATGACATATTATCCAAAGCCAACCATTTTTGACTAAAAATTTCAACAATGGTGAGCTTATCCCCTTATCATGATAGACAACTCAAAAATTGACATGGCCTACTGTAAAAAAAATATATTTTATTTTTAGATGACTAATTATTTTAATTAACTTAAAATAGGCCTAATTAAGGTAAAAATATATTAAAAATACTAAAAGTTATAGAAAATTCATAAAAAATTATAGATAGCATGTAAATAAGGTAAAAATATCTTATTGATAATATATCAATGAAATATAATTTTTTTAGATGAATATTGTATTAATTACCAAAGTATATGTAACTTTAAAATAAAATTTTAATATACAAAATTTGTCATTTTCATATATTAATCATTCAAGACAACTTGCAACCCACTATAACTTTATTAGAGATAAGATTCAGACCTAGTGGCTGCAAAAGAAAAGATAATAATATTTTAAAAATAGTTAAATAGATTATTAATTAATTAATTACTAATAACATTAATAATAATGTAAAATACCAAATAAAATGTAAATAATTATAAAAAATTATATAAATTTCGTGAATCCTTGTATTATATCTCCAAAAATCTAATGAAGATATTTAAAAATAAATTAAGTCATTTACCAATTAATTAGCTTAATTAAGATTAACTAGTTTAAGTAATTTTGCCTTATTTTAAATAATTCATTATTAAATTATATGTAAAAATATTAAAATTTACTAAATGTCTTTAAATCATGTCATTAACATTTTAGTATGTCTTTAAGTGATAATTAAGAATTTATTAAATTATTTAGTATTAGTTTTAATATTTTACTAATGAAACTAACTAAATATGAAAAATAAATTATAAAATTAATAATATTTTAATCCTAGATTTTTTCTATAAATAGCACACCTCTAAACACAATTCCACACTTCATTCTTCTGCCCAAAAACTATCAAAAACGTGTAGCCATTATTTCTCTTCATTTACTTTATTTTCATACCAAAAACACTTACAAAATTTTACCAAAACACTCCCAAATTATCATATCTTCTTATCACCATCTACCATCAACACTTTCCAGCCTTTATACATGAATCTTAGCCCTTAGAAAAGGTTTAGAAAAGTTGAAGAAGTTGCTGGTCTAGCCTTGGTATAATAAAGTTTCTAAAGCTCCAAGAACAAGTAGGAGTTTTCTTTCACTTCTAAGCTTCATATATAATTTTCTTGTATGATGTTATGCTATGTGGTATTCAAAGCTTATGTTTTATTGTTTTTAATACCTTTGAATGATTTAATGATGGTGTCATAAAACACTTAATCCATGTGTATATGATGCATATTTATTTGTCTACTTATATGATTGAAAATTGTGATTTAAGATTATTTCAAATTTTTATTATGCTTTCTTCAAATATTTAAATATTGTATGAAGTTGTTTTAATATGTTAAACCATATGTATTTCTCTTTGATAAAAGCTTTGTCTTCAAGTTATGGAGTTTTAAGGTAATATAATTTTGATCTCATTATAATTGTGAAACATTTCTATTCATGAAAAATGCTTTATTTAATTTACTATAATGAATGAATTCTAAATCTTTAAGCATGCAATATTTAGTTTAGTTTGTGTGTTGTATTTCTCTTGGGACCATTAAAACTTAATATGATATAAAAGACACTAAAATATATTTATATTAATCATAACCTTTATTATGGACCTTGGACTATAAACCTTGAACTATGGACCTTGGACTATGAACCTTGAACCATGGATTTTGAATAACGGAACTTGGACTATGAACCTTGAACTATGGATCTTGAACTACAGAACTTGGACTATGAACCTTGAACTATAAATATTTGACTTGATTATACATTTATTAATAATAAGGAATATTGTTTACAAATATTTAAATTTAAGGTCCCATTAGAAACATGACACGTAAACTAGCTAGTTTCTTGCTTGAAGTGATTTTCTAAAGCTTGGGTATATTTTTGGCTATTTTATTTTATATTTCTTGAAAGATTTCATGATGTTTTCTTTGCTCTATGATTATATCCTTATATGCATAAAAATATTCTTTTTACCTATGTAAGATAATTTACCTAAGTATTTTCTAAAGATACATTTGAAATGATTTTGGGTATATTTAGACTTATGGGATTAGTAAAGAAAGTATTATATGAATACTTGAAATTGAATTATTATATAAAAACTAAGTTAAGCGTATTTCATTATAAAGAAAATGAGTTTATTACAATAGTATGTTTTGGTGCTTCAATGATAATTATAAAGAAATATGGTTTTTGTTTAGGAATCTTATATTGTTTGGGCTTTATGTGCAAATATGGAAAATCTTGTGGTCTACATGTGAATATGAAAGAAATTGTGGAAACTTTCTATAATTTTCATACTTTATGCATACTATGTACACAATGTAAAATGGACAAATAGATAAGTGACACCTTGGGCCCCGCCTTGTAGCGGAAAAGGACTTGGTGGATGTTTTAGTGATGCCTTGGGCCCCGCCATGCTAGCGGACAAGGACATGGCATTCACTTATCTGACTAGGGGACACCCTAGCAATGAGAGCTCTCACAGATCCAATATGAACAAATCTTGCAGATTAAAGCTATTAGAGGGGAACGAGATATTATAAAAGGGAGTTATAGTACATTCATGATTATTTACTATATTTCTTTTACTGCACTTTTATTATGGTTAATATTATACACTTCCATCTTGCTTGACACCAGCAAAATATAATTTATGCATTTTGCTGCACTCCCGTGTTATTCTTAGTATTTTTGGGATGAAATGAGACTCCCCTGGAAACATCACCCTACTGGGAGACTTCTCTCACCCCTTTTCTTTGATGTTTCCAGATAGCATGGATCGTCTTCAACAATGAAATGGATGTAGCCATGGACTTAATTTCTAAATAATCAGATTCTATTATGTGTGCTAAATAGAATCTTTACTATATATTACCAGACTTTGATTATGTTGTATTGTGATATAAAAGTTTTTCTTCATGTATCTTGAATGTGTAATATGTACTATTGTACCCTATGAATCGATATTGGTAGTAAAGTATGTTTTCTATAGATGATGGTTGTCTAAACTGTGGGAATTATTGATTAACAAACATTAATATTTTGTTAGAGAAAAAGCATTCTTTGTTATTAATAATAATAATAATAATAATAATAATTTACCTTTAGGTTACTAGAAGAAAGTGTATTAATGTGGAATGTAATTTGGAAAGGTTCTGGCTAAGGAAAGATTTGGTATTTAAGCGTGTCCACTGTGACCCACCTCTCTTTCCTGAGAGTCTACCAAATACATGATTTACAGTTAATACACATTATTCTGGTATATAACTATGAATAAGAAATAATCATAACAAAAAAAAAATTCTCAAATTTCAAGTTATAAATTAATAGCTAACCATTGCAATATTAAAAAAATTAGGATGAAAGAATTAGAGTTTATTAGGGTGTTACAGTAAGTATCCAAACAAATTGTTGTGTGATGAGTCTAGATTATTTAACAGTCTCATGTCACCCAATGAAGCTGGAAAACTACCATGCAATGAACTTGAGGACATGTTCAAAGATATCAAGTGGGGGAAAATTGACCCTATAGCTGGCAGAATCTCTCCCCCAACGGGATTACAAGAGACATCAAATGTATGCATATTTGGGAATTTTGAAGTGGGATTGAATTCAAGGGGACCCATGAAGTTGTTGTGGCTGAGATTGAAATAGCTTAGTTTGGTGTTATTTGGAAATAGCCAATTTGGGAAGCTTCCTACAATGTTTCTATGGCCAATATGTAGCATTCTCAAGTCATGTTGATGATAAAGGAAGGTGGAAATTGCATAGCTTTGTTCATTTGGTGTGCAGTTTACCACCCTGAGAATTTTCAATTGAAAATATGGGAAAAAAGGTGGGTTTTCAGTTTCAGCCTTTACATCATTCTGGTTATGGCTTATAAGATCAAAAACTTGAAGGTTGGAATGATTAGTAAGCAAGCTGAATGAAAGTGAGCCCTTAAAATGATTTCCAGAAAGAGAAATATAGGCAAGGGACTTGAAACTGTAAATAATTAAGGATGGCAAGGTTCCTTCAAAATTATTATCAGAAACATCAAGGAGTCGAAGAGATGACAAATTGGCAAGACAATTTGGAATTTGTCCCTCAAAGTGGTTTACACTGAGATCCAATGCTATAAGATTCTTCAACCTACTAACACAACCCTCCTGTAACGCATGGGTTTATATTAGCATAGGAAATAGTGCTTCAATTGTGTGTGTGTGTGTGTGTGGTGGTGGTGTTATGGGTGTGTGGGAGGTTGTTTGCAGAGTGAATATAAAGTGTAGTTAATATAGTTCTTCTTTTTTCTGATTAAAAGATCATTTGGGGCTCTGCCCCCTTTTGTTCACCAAAAAAGAAAATAAAAGATCATTGCATAGTATGAAGTCGAATCAAACACAAACATGCCACATGAGATGGCTGCCGAACAGCTTAGGTAGGGGTATGGATCGGGGGAATGTATGAGATGTTAAAATTTTTATGAAATCAAAATTTGATATGTGGCGAGAAAAATTATTAGATAGACATAAGTTTAACAACTTATATTTTAGTATATTTAAAATTATTAGAGAGACAACGCTGTTTTGCACACAGAAGGAGGAAAGGAATGGGGAAAGGAAAAAAAAGAAAAAAAAAAGAAGGACAAAGAAGTGTGGGGTGTTGTTCCTAAATGAGATTAAGATATAGGTGCACCCCCCTTTATGGGTGCACCAATGCTCCCAATCTTTTTTTGTTCTTTTTCCGGATCACCACACCACTGGATTGACAATCTAACTTGCCAACCGTAGCATCACAAAGCCAGATGGAGTATTGGAAGATGTCCTAGTAAAGGTAAATAATTTAATATTTTCTGCTAATTTTTATGTGCTTGAGATGGAGAATGACACTTACGCCAACCAATATACATTAATCTTGGGTAGACCTTTTTTGAAAACTGCCAGAACCAAGATTGATGTTTATACTAGTACATTATCCATGGAGCGTAGGGATTTGAAAGTCTAATTTTGTTTATCCGATGCTATGAAATTCCCCCTTGAGGAACACTCTGTGTTTGGTATTGCTATCATTAACTCCCTAGTGGAAGATACATGTGATAGTTTACTTGATAAGGATACACAATCCTCGTTTCCTATTTTTTCTTTTCCCATAGGATATGATGAATTTGCTATGGTGAAGTTCTCCGAGTTTTCAGATGCAGGTACTTCAATTGATGAGTAGTCATCGGTTTTCCAAGTGCTTCATGAACCACCTATTTTGGGAAAAAAAAAGCCCTGTGAAGGGCAATGAATCTTGTTGCGTGAGCCCCGATCAAAATTGATGAGTAGAAAATCAAGATTTAGATGGAAGAGACCATTCTTAGTCACTTATGTGCACCCTGGGGGTGCAATTGAGTTGGAGAACCCCAGGACCAAGATCAGATGTGATATTGATAGGCACCAACCGATGCACTTATGTGAACTCTGTAGGGATTTGGGGGTTTAGATGACTTATTTGTGAGTTGAAGCTACACACCCTCCATGAGGGTTCTGACCGTCCAACTTAAGGATGTTAAAGCAAAATACTGGGTGAGAGACAACCCACCATGAGGTTTTTCTTTACTTTTCTCTTTTATTTTTCTGCATTTTATTTATTTTCATTTTAGTTTTGAGTCTTGCATTATACTTATTTTTGTTTCTGTCCTACACCATTCCTTTGACATCTTAGAGATCACATAAATAGGCTCACACCACATGTACCTTATTGACTTGTTTGACATTGACTTTATCTTGTATTGCATGCTTGGTGGATTCATTGTTGTTTGGATTGAGACATGCACTTTTACCTGTGAGATTTTGAGCCTCTTGATTAGACTATCATGAGTCATGCTTATTTGTTCATGTGTGTTTCCCTCATTGAATTTGCATTCTAGAACTTGTCCAGGGTCTTATTTGAAAATATGTTCCCATGTGTATGCTTGAAGGTGACTAAGGCATTGTTCTTATCTTCTTAGCAGTTGGACCATATAGCCAACCTTTGCATATTACTATTGTTTAGCCCTTTTGAGCTTTTTTGCCCCTTTTTCTGTTTTAACACATCCTTAGCCAAAAGTGAAAAACCATGAAAATTTTCCAACCTTTTAGGCTTGGGAGAGCATATGTATATATATATTTTTATATGTGTTTGAGCAAAAGGATGGGAGAAAGTATGTGAACATGCCCTAATTAATGTGTAGGGGAGGGAATGTGTATCTGTGAGTGGCCAAATAAAAAAAAAAGAAAAGAAGAAAGCAAATGAAAACAAAGAAAAAATTTGGAAAAGTTTGGATAAGGTGTACCACATTGCAAATTATAGGCCTGTAAAAATTTAACTTGGACAAAGTGTACCCTTAAGCACTTGTGCTCTTGATGTACTACGCAGTTGCTATCCTTTGACTAGAGATTTAACTTTATTAGCCTTTATATTCTCCAACCTTCACCTAAGCCCTATCATAACCAAAAGCAAGTTCTATTGATTCAGTATGCATGTGTGTGTGATGAATAGAGAATGAGATCCTTGACAAGTCTATAGCAATGTATTTTCATTTGAGGTAATTTGAGTATGCATCTTATCCTAAAATACTTGAGTGAATGAGTGGCAAACACTGACTTTGGGAGGATTTTTGTACTTGGTCCATGCATCATGTTTGTGGATTCTATCTTGTGTGCTACGTTCTTATTCATGCCCTACTTGTTGAGATCCTCTTTGATTGTTAAATTTTTTTTCACTATTTATGGTTAATACAAAAAATACATGGCAACATTAATACATGGAGCGTTTTAGTTGAATAATAAAAACCAATTATTGGTATTTTGGTCAAAACTCCCCTTTATTTTATTAATAACAAATTCTCAAATTGATCTATAAAAATATAAGATACTTTCAACAAAAAATTAATACTACGAGATAAAACTGAGGAATGAAGAACCATTGAGGTGTTGGCTCGAATAGAAGGAGCTTAGTTCCTTGAGCGCGGGGTATTGTTTCAATTTCTTAATGGTAGAGAAATGAAGATGTTATGAAAACTAAAAATATGGGTCAAATTTATTAAAACAAAAAACTAATTTATTTGATTAAAAGCATTTTGTAAAGACAAATATATCGATAACAGGATTAATTTAACTTATATTTTTAATGTTCAAGAGGATAAGCCTCAATATAATGATAAGGTTGCTATTGTCTTATGACCTATGGTCATAGGTTGCTGCGTACATCTACTTCCTCATGCCCTATAAGCCTCATGCAATGGCCTCCCTTTTATATTTTTAATGTTCATGACTTATGCATGCTATGAGTTTTTACTTGTTGGGCATAAATTTATTCGTTGATACTTTTTTGTAATGAAAAACTATGAATGAGGTAATTAATTTTGTCCCAGCTTAATGCTTCATGTAATTCATAGGATAGGTTTCCTAAATCCTAATGGATAATTTATGAACTTGAAAAAGGAATTTGGATATAGAACATGAACAAATAGTAAATAGAAAAGGCAAAATTTACCAAGTTGCATTTTAAAACAAGGAAGCTTGGTAATGCATAGATGCTCCATGGGAGCTGTAACTTTGACAAGGAAATCACTGGTGGTGGCCTCAGTTATCGTCCACTCCTCTCACATTCATCTACTTTTCTCAATATAAAGAATTAATATTCAAAGTCCATTACAAAAGCCGCCAAACTGTGTTTTTTAAATCCAAAAAAATGTGGTGGATAATTTGGTTCTTCACTACTTTTGCATTATTATATGATCTATCAGTCCAAGCTGTTGGATTGGAATTTAGTGAAATCTAGTGGTTGATATGTAGCTCGCTTCATTTTAATTTTAAAATTTACATTCAATTCATGAAATATTTAGTTTTGCTAAGAAGTTCTCCTAGCCTTTGTCGACTGAAGATGAGGAAATGAACAGGTGGTGGATGATAACCTGGAAACCCTAGCCCTTTTTTGAAAAAGCAATCGAACTGGATGAGAAAGATGAAAGATCAATTCAGAGATATGATAGATGAACCAGTGGTGGATGGCAATGAAATCCTTATCCTTATGTTAAGGAGCAACCAAACGTGCTGTGGTTAAGGGTTCCCTTGATCGTCGCACTTGTTCGATTTTCGATTACCTTCTATTCACTTATTCTTGGGTTTGGAAATTGTTGTTCAGTTTTCCACTGAGGCTAATTAATCGATCTAGGGGCAGCCATCACCAGGGACAGGGCCAAGCACGCTGTCGACCTACTCTCCACTGCAAAATAGCAGGGCTCGACAATGGCAAGGCTTCCATGGAGATTTCCTGATCAAGGATTTTGGGGCTTGCCAAAGTTTCTTGGGTTGAGTTATGATTTGTGAATCAATGAATATGATTTAGTTAGTTATGATTATGCATGAATGAACTTAAGTTTTCTTCCAATTATGAATGAAGGAGTGAATAATAATGCTATTGTGTACATGTTTTTGTCTGCAAGTTTTGGATATGTCTTCTTGTTCAGTATTTTTTTTTTGTGCACTCTTGTTTAGCAATTTAATTTACGCTGGAATGATTCAAGTTCCACTTGTATCAGAGGGGATTAGGGATAAGATGATGGGAGAATCCTTCATTCCTTGTGGTTCAGACATGTGAGCTGGGATAAAAAATTAAAGTAGATAAATCCGTTTCAAATCCACCCAAAATTAAATCCTTGAAATACATAAATCCAAGAGCACTGATGAACCAGTGAAACATAGCTTCCCGTTTTTTTTTTTTTCATGGAAGAGTGAAAAAAAAAAAATTCAACTCAATACTTTCAAGATTGAGAACGTGAAACTGAAGTAGATAATTAAGAGAATGCAAATACAATATTTGAACCCAGCCAACGAAAAACATAGAAGTTGTTTGCAGCAATAGCAAGCGGGTGCGGGTTGTGGAGGGAGGCAGGGGGGCGAGAAATGGACACAAGGGGAGCTACATCACAGAAATGTCATATTGAAGAATGGAAAAATGTGAGGAAGCTGTAGGCCACTATGCAGATCAAAGAGCTTAGATTTGAAAGCAAATCCTACCCAAAACAAAAGCCTCAGTCCTTCACTCAAAATGCAATCGAAATGGATTGTAAGTCACCAAAGTGTAATTTAGAGTGAAAGGACCAAATAGAAATTTTATTTAATTGGAGTTAATGAGTGCAGGAGCCATTTTGCAACTTTATTCCGGAACCATCCGAAGAGCCATAACTAATCTTGGACCAAATTATACGTCACCCTAAACAAAGGGTAGAAATTGCTCCAGTCACATTCATATACTTTTCTCAATAAAAAAGAATTAACGTTCAAAGTCCATTAGAGAAGTCGCCAAGTCGTGTTTTTTAAATCCAAAATAGCGGTAGAAATTATGTGCCTAAAAACATGCTAGAAATTAGTAAATGAGCATAATGTTCTTATTTTTCGAACTGGTGGGTTCTACCAAAAACTAGTGGGATGCTGTAGTCTTCTTAATGTTTATATAGGGGTCTATGGACGGTCATATGGCTCCTTCCCATTGGGTTTCTAGACTGAGATCTGGTCTGATCCCTTTCTTTCCATGAAGTTTCTTACTAACAAACATATAAATAAACCATGGCAATTACTATTTCAAACAACCATGTAAGGAAGGTCCTTCAATTCAAAAGTTAATTGTTCATAGCTTACCCACTTGTTGAATAGTACAAGAATGTTCATTCTTTAATTGAGAGTGAATGAGCAATGTATACCTAGGCTTGGAAGACAAATAATTGGAGCAAACTTGAATCAGTTCCCCTCCACCAATAGAAGCTCTCTTCCTTACCTTCAATCTTCCCTTTGTTACTTGTCAGTAGTTACTAACTAAAACTTACAGCTACCAAAGCCTTGATTTCAAGAATACTTTTATTTCTTTGTATTTTTATCATACTCATATCTCAATCCAACGCCCGGCCAAAATTCCGAGGCCACTTCTGTGTGGATGCCAATGGTAATTACACTGCTAACAATACCTACCAGAGCAACCTCAATACCCTTTTGTCCAACCTTTCTTCTAACACAAAGATTGACTATGGCTTCCACAACTCTTACTATGGCCAAGGCAATGATAGAGTAAATGCAATTGGGTTGTGCAGAGGAGATGTTAAGCTAAATGATTGCCTTAGCTACCTCAATGATTCTAGAGTCCTCCTTACTCAATAGTGTCCAAATCAAAAAGGAGGCAATTGGGTGGTATGACAAGTGCATGTTATGCTACTCCTAATAGATCGATATTTAACACCAAGGAAACTTCACCTGTTTTCTCTTTGAGCAACACTGGTAATGCAACAGATATTGACCAGTTCAACCAAGTGCTGAGGGGCTTGCTAGAATGCCTAATAAGCAAGACTGCATCAGGGGACTCCCTACAAAAATTTGCTGCAGCAAGTGTTAAAGGGCCAGGCTTTGAAACTAAATATAGTCTTGTGCAGTGTAAACCTGATTTGTCTTAGCAAGATTGTAATGGTTATTTGATTTAGGCTATCTCGGGAATCCCACAATGTTGTGATAGCAAGAAAGGTGGTAGAATTTTAGTACCAACCTGTAACTTCATATATGAGATACACCCCTTCTTTGACCCTGCAAGTGTTACAACACCAACATCACCACCATCGCCATCGCCCGGGTCTGATCCTCGCCTCTCATCTACTGATGCCTCGTCAACAGAAGGTAGGTATCACATGTTGCTTAAAAATGTGACAATGAAAATGAACTAACATATTTTAACTCAAAAGTAGTTTCTTGTCAATTCTGCTGAAAATTTAGCTTTAGGATATGTCATGCAAAATTGCTACTCTTCTTTTACGAATAATAAGCCCAAACTTAGATTATTTTTTTTGAATATAAGTCAAATCTATTAAAATCAAAAACTATCCTAACCAACCTATCCTCAACGTTGTTTGTGCCTCATAAGAAAGAATCCTTTTCTAAACTAACTCCATATTTCAAACCCGGTTGAAATTTCTACTCTCTCCTCCGATGTGTTCGTTGACAATGACTCAACTCTTTGCGTCACTATTTTTTACTAAGTATCCACTCTAGTTCTCAAAAAATATATATGATGAATTAGCATCTTATGATTTGAAAATTCTCTATTAGTTCTCACAGTTTGAAAAAAAAGGAATAAATCAATTCCTTCATGTAATAAGTCCGCACGTATCTTACTAAGACTAACAGAAAATTTTCAAACTTTGAGAGAATAATTTCTTTCTTCATATATTTCTCAGACACTAAAAGGGAGGATTATTTTTATAAAAAGTTAGAGATTTTAAAGTCAAGAAATTTTTGGATTATTGAATTTGGTTAAGAACGCCGAAAGAAATTCTCCAGAAAAAATTCACGCTTGCTTTTAGTTTAACATATAAATATCAATAGCTTAATCAGGCACGCGCACTTTTTTATTAATTATTTAATAGAGAGACTAACATGTTTTCTTTTATAAAATGTGAAGAACTTCCAATCCTATAGCACCCAATATTGGCTAAGGATAAATTTGAAAATTTCAATCTATATATAAGTTAAATCCTACTTATATACCCCATTTCAAAGACCCATAAATCAAAAAAGAAAAAAAAAAAGAAGAAAAGTTTTCACAAATTTATTAGGATGTAATTAGAATACATTGATATGGTAAAATTTTTTTACATATTTATCTAACCATATAATAACACATCAATAAATATAGTTCTATCTCACTAGCTATTTAAAAAGTCATTAAAAAATAATTTAATTAGATAAAAAATATAAAATTTTTTACAGTATTAAAATTAAACTCATTTTATTATATCAAACACACTTTCCTAACTCTTTTAATTAGAAAAAATAAATGTATTCATAGGCGTCAACAAAGCGTGGGTTTACTTTTTACGCAACCCAGGGCCCGGTGGTTATTTCTGTCGACGAAAGAAACAACGAGCATCCAATCGCATAAAATCACAACCCTTTCTTGTTCATGAGTTTTCGCCCCGTACCCAACAGAATAAAGTTTGGTCCCACCATCAGTTGACTGCGGTGTTAAACAGTACATTCCTGAATTGTAAGATTACACGCAGCACCTAAGACAGCCTCCTCCAAGACAGCACTTCAACATTGAAAATTGTTTCACGGCACGAAACGAACTCGTTAAATGATCCTATCCCGTTTTCTAGATTTACGGCGTTGGGATCCAAGGGAGAGGGGATGAATATTAGAAAGAGAAGTTCTTAAATCTTCACGTTACCTAATCTCCCACCTGATTTCATTATATACTGCCACGTTACTTTTGTGTTCAATTAGTCAAAAATGTTACTAAAGTAGCGAATGATTAGTATACAGAAATATTGGATAATGAAACATATTTGATGATAGAGATATAAATAGAGGATGGAAAAGATTTTTTTATCTCCAGAATAGGTAAATATAAAATTTTTATACCTCTAAAATTATGATAAAGACAGAATATAGAGATAAAAATTTAATATTTTTATACATATTTAATATTTATATCTTTGTCTCTATTATATCTATTGTCCCTGTATTTTTATCTCTGCCTCTATATCAAATGCTACCTAATAGTCTAATACACTTTGAGATTTTAACTTTTAAGCCATACCTTTTGACGAAGCTTTGCTCATAGTTTGTCTTTAACTCTTGTCCCCATATGTGCAAAAACACATAAGACACCATATGACATTATATACCATGATCTACCAAAGCAAGCTTTCTTTTCTCTGTGTACTTCTTCTCATTCTGATCACATCTCAAGAAGGCACTGCTAAGCTAGACTACGAGAACACGACATGCATCTCATCAGATCCAGACTATGCCCCTAATAGCACCTACCATACCAACCTAAATACCCTTCTTTTTTCGAGGCTCACTTCCAACACACAAATTGACTATGGCTACTACAGCTCCTCTTACGGCCAAGATCCCGATACAGTCTACGCAACTGGGATTTGCAGAGGAGATGTTGCCCCAGATACGTGCCGTAGTTGCCTCAACAATTCCAGTTCCGTTCTCCTACAGCACTGTCCACAACGTAAGAGGGCCATTGTAGTGAATGATCAGTGCATGTTACACTACACAAACCACTCAATAGATGGTTACGTAGAATCTGATTACCGGGGCTACTTCTGGAGCAAAACCAATGTAACAGATTGGGATAAATACAATCAAGTGCTCACGAAGTTGCTGCCAAGACTCGGAGAGAAAGCTGCAGCAAGTGATGACCCTAATCGCAAGTTTGTTGCAGGGCATGCAACAAGTCCAAGTTCTCATCAGAGTGTATATGCTGTTGTTCAGTGCCAACCTGATTTGACTGTGGCACAATGCAACGACTGCTTGGAAGGTGCTTTCTCAGAATTACCAAAGTGCTGTTACAACAAGTCAGGTGGTGCGGTTTTTAAATTCACTTGCAACTTCAGATATGAGAACTCCAGATTCTATGAAGCTACTGCTGATGCATTAACAGTATCATTGTCACCTCATGGATCTCCTCTTCCTTCTCCTTCTGCTCCATCCATCACTACAGAGCCATCAAAAAGCACTCATCATGGTATTCGTGTAACATGCATGGTTACTTAGAAGTAGTGCATAGATACTTTAACTACGCATCAATCAGCACCTAACATGGCACATAACATCTAATTTTTGCTTTTTGATGTGGCTTCTTATTTTTATTTTCATTCAAAAGTAACAGGGCCTTGGCTAATTAACTGGCTATAAGTTATTTTAGATTTAAAATTTGCAACATTTCCAGGGCATCTTGTCTCTATCCAGTAACTGGGCTAAATTGAGATATCCTCAAGCGGTGGTTGATATTGAGTTTTTGCAGGAAAAATCAACAGATCAGTGATCGCCAAAGCTGCCCCTGTTGTTGCCTTTGTTGTATTGCTGATCTTTGTTTGCATCTATTTTAAAGTACTGAGGAAGTCAACAAAACATTTTGAGAGTACTTCCATATGTAGGTGCCAATGTTTTTTTCAACTTGTGATTTTTTATTTTTTATTTTCTGGGAGAAGGAGCGGGGTAGGTATGTGAGACCTTTTGCGAGACAGAATTATAAAGAATCAAATATCTCACTCGTCTTAATTTAGAGTTTATACACAGATTTGAAAAAAATAATGAATGACTTTAATAATTATATTTATGAAATAAACTAGTCTCATTAAGCCGGAATACAATTCTTTTCAAGAAATGATCAATTGCCTTTGTGTTCTACTAGGTCTCAAAGTGCAAAAAACATTTTGGAAACATGAGACATTTTCTTCTGCCAGCTGCATAATCGATTTCCATTGAACAAACTCACTTTTTAAAACAATCTGCCCAACTCAGGTGAGGCTGCAGTTGACAATGAAATTAACCAAGTCAAGTCTTCGCAATTTGACTTTGACACCATCAGTTTCGCTACAAACCACTTCTCTGATTCAAATAAGCTTGGACAAGGTGGATTTGGACCTGTTTATAAGGTAAATATGACATTATTATAACAATTGAAACTCATTTGTATGACAGTGAGACCCAATATGCCTATATTGTTGATAAATTTTTACCTGCATAATCCACTGTAATATGTTTAGGGCATGCTCTCCAATGAACAAGAAATTGCGTCAAAAGATTGTCTAAGAATTCTAGCCAAGGAGATATTGAATTCAGAAATGAAGTGCAATTAATGACCAAGCTTCAACATCGAAATTTAGTTAGGATTCTTGGTTTTTGTTTTGAAAGAGAAGAACGGTTACTTGTCTACGAGTTTCTTCCAAATAAAAGCCTTGACTACTACTTGTTTGGTAAGTCATCTTTTTCGTGAATTGAACTTAGCTGCATTATTTCTTTTGCGTGAGGCAATGAAGAGAGGTTCTGAACATAGTTTAAATAGCTGCATTCATGTTTTGGTTAGTTGAAATGATTGCATTTTTGTTTTGGCTTGTAGGTCCAATTAAACGAGCAAATTTGAATTGGAAAACACGCTACAAGATAATTGAAGGAATTGCATATGGCATTCTTTACCTTCACGAGGATTCCCAACAAAGAATTATTCACCGAGATCTAAAATCCAGTAACATTCTTTTAGATGCAGATATGAACCCAAAGATTTCAGATTTTGGTTTGGCAAGGCTATTTGATTTAAATCAAACTCAAGCTATTGCAAGTAAAATTGTGGGAACCTTGTGAGTTTTAATATATTATGCCAAATTTGTTTCTATTTTTTGCGCCAGTAAAAGCCAAAAGGACCAAAACAAAGGGAGAATATGGATTATTATCAAGAGAACCAGTAATACTTATATCTAATCAAGTTTGTCCTTATAAAATGCAGTGGATATATGGCACCTGAATATGTAAGGCATGGGAAATTCTCAGTGAAGTCAGATATCTTTAGTTTTGGTGTAATAATTTTAGAAATTGTAAGTGGCCAAAAGAACAGAGGATTTCATGATGGAGGGAATGCAGAGCATCTGTTAAGCTTTGTATGTATACCTTGCTTATTCTTGTCTTTACAAGTATTAGGAATTAATAACTCACTTCAATTGGTACAGGTGAAATATATGGAACTAATATTTCTGCAATGAACTACTTTTTGCAGGCTTGGAAAAATTGGAGGAAAGGGACAACTTCTCATATTATAGATCCCACCTTGGATGATGGTTCAAGAAATGAGATAGAAAGATGTATTCATATCGGGTTGCTTTGTGTTCACGAAAGAGTTGCTGACAGACCAACATTGGGTTCAGTTCTGCTTATGCTTAACAGCCAATCTTTCTATCTCCCAGTTCCCACGCCACCTGCCTTTTTTATTAACTATAAATGCACATCAAACATCCAATTTTCGGAGTGTGGTTCCATGACAACAGGATCAAGTGAACAGAAAAGTAACTCCGTTGAAGCATCAATAAATGAGGCCTCCATCACCAGTCCATATCCTCGGTAGATATGAATTGCACTGTAAGTACTATTTACTGTACCGAGTATTGGCATAGATTGGCAATAACAGTTTCAAATGCATGACAACCTAGTAAGCATACATGCTAACCTGAGTAGGCAAGGGAGAAGAGTATTTTTAATGTTTATTATTAGATAGAAATAGCATAAATTGGGATAATCTGCCAATAAAACGATTTAACTTACTGACAAATTAAGGACGATGAAAATATATGCAAAATCACCAATCTATATTAGGACAGTAAAATAAATGTTTCATTAAGTTAGTTACTTAGTTAGTTAAATAACAGTTTTCCATTTATTACTGTAACAGAATAATGATCTCTGTAACAATATATACTTCTATGACTCAATAGAAAATGATATCAGTTCTTTACACGAAGTCTAATATGGTATTAGTTGTTCTCTAAAACACTTCCGCAAATTCATCTCTTTCCTCTGAACTCTCTCATTTTTTTTCTTGCAAACCCTCTCTAAAAGTCTGTTTCCTCGTCTTCCATCTTTGTTCCACCATGGATGATTTTTCTAGCCCCTTCCACCTTCACCAATCTGAGACCCCAGGGAATGTGCTTGTCTCATAGCACCTCACAAAAGAAAACTATTCCTCATGGAGCCAAGCAATGATTGTTGCTCTTTCGATGACGAATAAACTCTCCATGGTTGATGGTTCTATTTTAAAGCCGGATCCAGTGCAGAGTCCTACACAATATCAAGCATGGCTTCGTTCCAACAATATGGTGATTTCTTGGCTCCTTAATTCTATTTCCAAGGAAATCTTACCAACATTGGTGTACTATGACACTACGGCTGACATTTGGGCAGACTTGAAAGCAAGATTCCAACTCTGAAATGGTCCACGTTTGTTTCAAATCAAACGTGATCTTATGTCTCTCACTCAAGGTAGCCTTTCAATATCTCAGTATTTTTCCAAACTAAAAATCTTATGGGAAGAATTGAAAGAACATCGACCAATTGTTCACTGTAACTATGATGGCTTCCGTCCATTTCTTGATCACCTCAAACAAGAATACGTGCTCCAATTTTTGATGGGGTTAAATGAAGAGTTTGCTGGCATTCGAGGTCAAGTACTGATGATGGAGCCACTTCCTTCTATCAACAAGGTTTACTCTCTGCTGATCCAAGAGGAACGCCAGAAAGCTGTTGGAAAGAACTCAGCTATTCTTGATTCACAACTTGCCTTTGCTGCCAAAGGAAATGATCACAAAGTCAAGAATTTCAAGAAGTCCCGTCCACTTTGTTCTTATTGTGGTTTGTTAGGCCACACTATAGAAAAGTGTTTTAAGATCCATGGTTATCCTCCCGGGTACAAGAAAGGTAAAACTGTTGTTACTAATCAAGTATCCATTGGCAATACCAAACCAGATTCTCTCCCTGGACCATCTACCTCTACACCCAGCACCGTTCAAATTCCTGCTGAACAATACCAGCAACTGATTTCTTTGCTACACTCTAGTGCTGTATTGTCTTCTAATGCTGGGGTCAAAGCCAATGGTAATGAATCAGAAATAGGTATTATTTTATCCCTTCATGATTCCAAACATACACCATCTAATGCATGCATTCTAGATTCAAGGGCATCTTGCCACATTTCATTATCTTTAACTAATTTCTCTCATATTGAACCAACCATGAACCACTTTGTTCAATTACCTAATCAAACTCAAATTATTGTCAAATTCATAGGAAAAGTTAATTTACCATCTGGCACAGTTCTACATAAAGTCTTTTATGTTCCAAATTTCAGATATAATCTAGTTTCTGTTAGTGCCTTATCAAAAGAACTTGATTTATTGGTTTAAATTTATGCTAATCAATTTTTTATTCAACACACCAAGACTTTGAAGATGATTGGCAGGGGTAGTCGTGTGGATGGCCTATATGTTTTCAACAAAGACACTTCTGATGATCTTCATTTTTTTACTACCAATTCTGTTTCTAGTTCACATATTGTCTCTGATTTTAATTCTCGACTTCCTGATGTAAGTTCAGAAATAAACAATGTAACTAGTTTGGCACTCTAGGTTAGGGCATCCATCTCTTAAGAAACTCAATGTACTTGCTCCAAAATTACAGTTTTCTCTTAATAAAAATACTGATATTGCAAATTGTTCTATCTGTCCCATGGCTAAACAAAAGAAACTCCCTTTTCCATCACACAATCACGTCTATGCATGCATTTGAATTAATTCATTGTGATATCTGAGGCCCCTTTCATGTTCCTACTTATAATGGCAAAAGATATTTTCTTAGCATAGTAGATGATCACTCTAGGTATACTTGGACTAATTTGTTAAAATATAAATCTGAAGCCTCTTCCATTCTTGAGAATTTTATTACTTGAGTACATAATCAATTTCAAGTAACTATCAAATCTCTAAGAAGTGATAATGCAAAAGAATTAGCTATTACTAGTTTTCTTAAGGACAAAGGTATAAGTCATCAATACTCATGTGTTGAGACTCCTGGACAAAATTTTATTGTGGAGAGGAAGCATCAACATTCTGTTTGCTTGTATTAGAAACTATTCTCCAAACTCTTGACTCTGTGACTGAATGAAATTGGTCCACTGAACGCGGTGACACACAACTTTTGAAGTTGGGTCTGTTATATAAGAGTTAAAAATCTTTCGCGGTTTGGGATCTTGTAACGTGTACTGTGTACATGGTCCACGTCAGATTGAAAGTTGACAAATAAAGTCTTCATTGGTGTTTCCACGGTTTGTCCCAGCCGACCTTTTCCTTGGGTCAACGAAGGCATTGCAAAAATCTTCGTATTTTGAATCTAGAATTAATACAGAATCTATGGGTGCTGCTTGACATAGGTTCTAGAGTTAAAAACACAGCCACAAGTCCAAGTTCGATCTAGTCAGTTTTTGAAAGGTTTAATTATATTTCGAGTCTTATAATTTTAATCTATTTTTAATTAGGTCCTATAACTTAAAAAAATTTAATTGAATTTTTATCGTTAATTATTATCATAAAATTATTTTCAGCAATATTATCCTACATGTAGTAAAGTCAAGTATGCCATAAAATTTATTATTTTAAATTATTTAATATATGAAGAATAAAAATCTATAATTAAAAATACCTCATGTATTAATACACTCTTTTAATATATTTTATATAAAATAAGTAGAAAGAAACAAAAGGCCAAAAACTAAACCCAAAAAATAGGGTGGTGGTGGCTGTTCGATTGTGGAGTCTCTGATGGCTGTGCGATTGTTGGGTGCCATTGTGGAACCTCTTATGGCACAGTTCATCAAATAATCTAAAAGGCACAAATAGCGTCTCCCTCACCTTCGCTTGAGAAATTATGGTCCCTCACCTTCTCTTGGGTCAGCTTGAGAAATTATGTATGGTCCCTGTTTTGTGAGTGGTCACCTCGCTGGTTGAGGTCTACAGCGAGCACATGGGATGTGCCCTTCACCATTGCAACAACAGAAGCCTTCCTTTGCAAGAGTGGATCTCCCTGCCTCCATTTGAGTACGAGGTTTTTGTCTGGCTCTTTGAGGACGATGGAGTTGAGGGTGTAGCTGGATGAGGAGAACTTGAAGAGAGGGCGGGGGGAGAGGATGGTGCGGATCTTGTTGAACTCTGGGATGGTGCGGGGTTGTGGTTGCGGCTCGCTGGTTAGATCGCCTCAAGTCCCTCTGTGACGAAATCAATTGGATGGCCTCATCGGAGGGCGGGTTGCGGTGGAACTAGACGTGTGTGCCGATAACCCCACCATCGAGAAGTCCGTGCGGAAGGCCTGGGACCCCTTTAGTCATGTTGATTCCTTGATTAACAATGCGGCGCAAAGACGGTTGGAAACACATGGGATTCAATTTTTTCTTAGAATTGAATTGAATTTTATAATTTAAAAATAACTTAAATAAATAAATAAATTAAAATCTATTGAAATTTAATAAAATTAAGAAATTGAAAATTAGATCTAAATGCGTATGATTTGATATGAGAATTAAATTTTAATAAATGAAAAATATTAAAATAACTTTACTTGAATATAATGTTTTATTTCTAATCAATTAATAAAGGATAAAATAGTAAAAATAATTAAATTAATTCATTTTAAACTCATAATTGAATTCAATTCTTTAATTTACTAACTCATTCTAAATATAATAATTCAATTCAACTCTATCTCATTAAAGATTTCTAAACACTCTGTTAACCTTTTAGAAAAACAAAATTATATTCATTCCTGGAACTTTGTTCTGTTTTGAATTAACAACTAGTTTGCCCAATCTAAGCTTTCTTAGCAAATAGGCACAATTTATTTTAACTATAACAAGATTAAATCGAACTAACAAAAGTACAAATGAAATGTTGCTAGCAGTGTCGTGAATAACTTGAGTTAAGCTGATGAATGAGAAGCTCCATTGGTTGGTTTGGATGTTGGGTGGTGGGAAGAGAAAATAGATGGGGTAGAAGGAAATGGAATATGCTTGGAATATTTTCTTTTTTGGTAACTATTATTATTTTTAGGGATTTGATTGAAAAATTTTATACAATATAGGGACCTAATTATAAATTTTTAAAATATAGGGATCTAATTAAAAATTAAGTAAAATTATAAAGACATGTTGTATAATTGTATCTTTTTAAATAAGTGAGTGCATGTGTTAACCAAAACTGCATCTCTAATAAGTAGTATTTTTTAGAGTCAGTATATTAAGTAAAACTACCTTTCTTCAAGTTAATAAGTATTGTTACTTTTTAAAGTCAAGTAATAGTGTCATGCTCATACATTAATACAGTAGTCTTCTTTGGATTTTTTTTATTTTTCCTCAATCCTTAGACATCAGATTTGCCAGAGGTCAATGATTTGATACACAAGCAAAAGTAGATTTGTCTCTTATGTCGTCTTTCTTTCTTTCTTTGTAAAGATGGCAATCGGGCAGGTTTTTGATCAACTTGATCCCGCCCCATACCAAATAATATGAGTCTTAACATATCCTATCTTATCCCTACTTACAGGTTTTACAAGTTTAAACTCATACCCTCTATTTTCTAAAAAAACCTATAAAATTATCTCAAAACATAAAAAATCAAACACAAAAATATAAAATACAACCAATGACAATGTTAATATTTAAATTATAAAGTAGTAATCATCACTACAAAAAAAAAAATATATATCCTTAATAGAAAAAATAACTAAGTTCCAAACAAGTTTAACATATATCAAATATATAATTATTAAGGTTTTAGGGTTAGGTATTTTTCTTTAAAAATATATAATATATATATATATATATAGACACACACACACAATATATTAATAATTATATTTTTTAAAATATATATGGGGTGCGGGACGAGTTCACCTTAAACTCAAGACTCCACCTCAAGATCAACCCGCCCCACTGAAAGTGTGTTTAAAACCCAACCCAAGTGGGACGAGTAGTGCAAGTTTTCCTTTTGATATGCACGGGTTATTTGTTCTTTTTGCAAAAGCATGCATTTACATATTTCTCGACTTCCTTTTTTCCAATCTCTCCACAAGTGGATATTTAATATTATTATTGGAAGGGTTGATTGTTTCAAAGAACGCGAAGAAGTGCATATAAGAATATCAATTCCACTAAAAGGTTTTGGCCACATCCTGTTTTAACCTTCAATCTTTCCAGTTTGTACATACATGATTCATTGAGGATGGCTAATAAGGTCACATTTTCTAAAAGCTTGATGTTCTCATTTCTTTCTCTCCTTGTCAACTTCGTGGGCCCAACCCGGCTTCATACACTCCTATTGTATTGATAATAATGGCAACTACACTGCTAATGGTGCCTACATGCCAACCTCAATATCCTTTTGTCCAACCTCACTTCCAATACTAAAATTGACTATGGCTTTTACAACTTCTCGTATGGCCAAAACCCAGACAAAGTTAATGCAATTGGCATGTGTAGAGGAGATGTTAAGCCATATGATTGCCGCAGTTGCCTCAATGACTCGAGAGTCCTTCTCACAGGATTGTCCAAACTAGAAGGAGGCAATAGGGTGGTATGATAACTGCATGATGCATGATGCAAGCTGTTGCGACTCATAAACAAATTAAAATTTATAAAGTGTCAAGTTGTACCAAAAATGTAATAAAAGACACAACTCAGGTAGTCTCACAAGAAAGTGTTACTAGTCTGTTACTAGTCAATTAGAAATTGGGCTGTTTTGAAATTTTTTGGAAGAAAAATTAAATGGAGAGAATATTATTGGAAGAATTACCTGCGCAAGGATTCTCTCATATTAAGAGTTGTTCAATCATCGATTCAAAAGATAAGTTTATGATAGTGGTTACTTTCATTAGTCATGCTATCACACAACAATGATGCAATTCTATTTATGGTGATGTAATCGCACTCCCACTAAGCGTTTGACTAACACATGCACTATGAATCTATACCAGTTTAATTATCAATTGCAGCAATCTAATCCCCAAACAGAGTTAATTCCAATCTCTTACCAACTGAATGTAATTTAATCAATTGATCAAATACCCCAATGGAACCCCAATTGTGCATTCGAATGAACACACTATCAAGCAACCCTAAAAAATACAATTGCGATAATTTTCATAACTAATATTAAAGAGAGAAGATAAGAAGGAAAGAAAAACCAACCACAAACTACAATTAAAACTTGGGAAGCTCAAGAACAATCCTAATCTTCAGTTGTCCTTGCACATGGTAAAAAGGAGTACTCCTTCATAAGGGGAGGATCAAAATTGTTGTTAAGAGGGTGTGAATTGCGTTCTCAAATGGGAGCCAAAACAAAGATTGGAAGCTCCCAAAACCTAGAGAAAGAATAGAAGATGTAGAGAGAGAAAGTGCTCGATAGCTAAATAAAATAATGACTCAAAAAGTCCGCTCCAATATCAGCCCTAAAACTATCTATATTGTAGCTAAAAAAAATACATCAAGATGAGTCCACTAGCTAAATAGCTAAAAAGTTTGCTAACGTGATGGAGCAGGGGTCACTTATGACCACTATAGCAGTGTGAGCCCGCTATAGTGGTCCTGCCTTCAAATTCTCAGATTGTTGGAATCATCCACACTGTCCACCGCGATGTCGGTTGGGAATTGCTATAGTAGTCCTAGCCTCCACGCTTCAAGTCTCTGCCTTCTGCCAACCGCTATAGTGATTGTAGACCGCTACAGCGATCTTGCTCATGCTGGTCCATGCTGTTTTCCTCTATTACAGGTTCCTAAATCCTTTTTCTTGCCTTGGCACACCAATTGGGAAGTTCCTGTCACTCAAATAGTGCTCACACAAAAGATTAAAAGCATGGGTAATTTTCAAATATAATTATTTACTAAAAAATGATGCTAAATCCCATGAAATTGCTCAATGACACATAATGTGAATAAAGCAAAAATTCACCAATTAAACATCAATCAAGCACAATTCAAATGCAAAATATTCATGGTTAGGATAGAAAATGGGTGCATAAATGCAACCCATCAAACTCTCCCACACTTAAACAATTGCATGTCCTTATGGAAGAGACTTAGATGGATACAGCAAAGCGACTGAACTCCTAAGTCTACTAACTCTAAAAATGCATGATGTATGGAAAATTATAATACACGAATCCAATGGACCTAGATATACAATCAATAAGCAATCACACTAACAATCAAAGAGGATCTCAACAAGCAAGGCATGAATAAGAACATAGCACATAAGATAGAATCCACATACATGATGCATTGACCAAGTACAAAAATCCTCCCAAAGTCAATGTTTGCCACTCATTCACTCAAGTATTTTAGGATAAGATGCACTCTTAAATCACCTCAAATGAAAATACATTGATATAGGCTTGTCAGGAGTCTCATTCTCTATTCGTCACATACACATGTATATTGAATCAAGAGGACTTGCTTTTGGTTGTGATGAGACTTAGGTGAAGGTGGGAGAATATAAAGGCCAATACAGTTATACCTCTAGTCAAATGAGAGCAAATGCATACACGAAGAGCACAAGTGCTTAAAGGTATACTTTGTGTCCAAGTTAACCATTTACAGGCCTATAATTTGCAATGTGGCATACTTTCATCCAAACTTTTCCAAAAATATTTTTGCTTTCTCTTTTTTTTTTTTTGGCCACTCATAGGCACACATTGTCCCTACTCCACACTTAAATTGGGGCATGTCCACATGCTTTCTCTCACACTTATGCTCAAATACATATATAAAAAAATTGTACAAATGCTCTCCTAAGCCTAAAAGGTTGAGAATTTTCATGATTTTTCATGATTGTACAAATGCTCTCCCACACTTCAAAGGTTGGCTATATGGTCAAGTTGCTTAGAAAATAAGAAAAATGCCTCAATTACCTTCAAGTATGCACATGGGAACATATTTTCAAACACTACCCTAGGCAAGTTTTAAAATGCAAATCCAAAGAGGGAAACACACATAAACAAATAAGGATGGCTCATGATAGTCCAAACTAATCAAAAAGGCTCAAAAACTCACAAGTAAATTGCATATACTCAATCCAAACAACATAGTGAATTACCAAGCATGCAACACATTATAAAGTCAATGCCAGGCAGGTCAATATAGTGCATGTGGTGTTGACTTATGCATGTAACCTCTAAGGTATCAAAGCAATCGTGTAAGACAAATAAAATAAAACATGATGCAAGACTCAAAACTAAAAATGAAAATAAAAATAATTAAAATGAAAAAAATATAAAAGAGAAAAGGTAAAGAAGAGCTCACTCATGGTGGGTTGTCTTCCATCCAGCACATTGTTTTAATGTCCCTAAGGGACAGTTAGTGCCCTCACGGAGGGCGTGCAGCTTCAACCCATAGAATTCTTATCTCAGCCCCTAAATCCCTGGGAGCTTCATAGAGGTGTTTCAGTCGGTTCCCACTGAATTTACAGCAAATCTTAGATCTTGGGTCCTCTAACTCAACTGCACCACAAGGGTGTACACAAGTGACCAAGAATGATCCATTCCACATGGACTTTGACCTTCCAGTCATTAGTTTTTCTTGGGGGTCATGCAGCAAAATCCTTAGCCCCTAATGAGGCTTCTCTCCTAGGATAGGCTGGTCATAGGGCACTTCTGAAACTGATGACTGCTGCCAGGATGGGGTGCCTATATCTGTAAGCTCGGCGAACTCTACCATAGCAGATTCATCATATCCAATGGGAGAAGAAAAAATAGGAAAAAGGGATTGTGTATCCTTACCAAGTAAACTATCACATGCATATTCCACTAGGGAGTCAATGATATCGATGCCAAACACAAAGTATTCCTCAAAGGGAAATTTCATAGCATCGGATAAACAAAACTGGGCTTTCAAGTCCCCATACTCCATGGATAATGTACCGGCATAAACATCAATCTTGCTTCTGATAGTTTTAAAAAAGGATCAACCCAAAATTAATGTATGCTAATTGGCATCAGTGTCATTCTCCATCTCAAGCATATAAAAATTAGTAAGGAATATTAAATCATTTACCTTTACTAGGACGTCTTCTAGTACCCCTTATGGCTTTGTGATGCTGCGGTTGGCAAGTTCGATTGTACCTGGTGGGCTTGAGCTCCGCAAAGTGTAAGGATCTGTAGAATGATTTTGGCATAATATTAATATCAACCATGGCTTGCTTGATTTGCAGGTTCACAATGGTGCAAGAACATTGAATGTTCCTGGATTCTTACACTTTGGTGGCAAGTTGCCTGGCTTGATGATGGCGGAAGCATTCACCCCATAGTCACGTTCTCCTTCTCACTGCCCTGTACTCTTCTCCTGTTAGTGCACAAATCTTTCAAAACTTGGCGTACCTCAGAATCTATTTGATTACATCCAACAGAGGTATATTCACCTCCACCTTCTTGAAGGCCTGTAAGAGCTCTTTTTCTAACTATGTTTCGGTTGGCTTCTTAGGTCTTTGCATTCGTTAGGGGAAGGGCAGTAAAATGGGCTTCTCCATTGGCTGAACTGACTTCTTTTGTTGAGGTGCAGGTTCAGGCTGTTGCACTATAGGCTCATGTATTTTACCCTGTTCATCACCACCTTGCTCAAGTGGAGTAGCAACCCTAAGCAAAACTGTATTAGATCTCAGAACCATAGTAGATATGTTCCCCTTGGGGTTAGAAACTGTCTAAGAAGGAATAGTGGATGCACTACTCTACTGGGCTTGGGAACTTTGTAGCTGTGCAATTACATTTATCATCTGTTGCATAGCTTGTTCATGTTTCTTCTAGTTTTTAAGCACCATTTTCATCATCTCCTGCCATGGCACATCTGAGGGGGTAGGAGAGGCAGGTAGTGCTAAAGGCTGTTGGGAGGGTACTGTAGATCAAGTGGTTGCTGGAACACATGTGGGTTGCTCTACTGTCTTTGTTGGGGTGGAACATACTTTTATTGTTACTGTGATGAGTTGTTCCACCTGAGGTTGGAGTGATCTCTCCAACCTAGGTTATATGTGTTGCTGTAAGGGTTGTACCCCTGCTAGTTGTTCTAATTCTGAAGTCTACCAAGGAACACATTGTTAGCAGCAACTAAAGTGGTGTCCTCCTATAGCTGTGGACATACATCAGTAGTATGGGTATCATAAGAACAAATACCACAAGCTGTCTGAGGTGAAGGAACTCGTTTCAACTTATTCAAGGCTATTTGTTTTAGGAACTCAGTCATCTCATCTAGTTTCTGCCCCACCCTACTATTATCCATTGGAGACACTTTACTTACATTGCGGGTGTTCACACTAACTCTTGACTCAAACTACTGAGAATTCTAAAGTTCTAACTGCAGAAGGGGTCTTGTCAACTAAGGCACCCCCACTTGCAGCATCAATCATGCTCCTTTCTATGACTAGCAATCCCTTATAGAAATACTGAATAAGTAACTGCTCTAGGATCTGATGCTAGGGACAACTGGCATACAATCTCTTGAATTGCTCCTAGTACTCAGAGAGATTCACCTTGCAATTGCCTAATGCCATAGATGTCATTCCTTATAGCAGCTACTCTGGAGGCCTGGAAGAATTTCTCTAGAAAGATACGCTTCTTACTAGCCCAACTGTCAATTATTCCATGGGGGATATAGAAAAACCACTCCTTAGCAGCTCCTTCAAGCGAGAATAGAAAGGCCCTCAACTAGATTTGGTCTTCTGTGACCCTTTGAGGCTTCATTGTCACACAAATCACATGAAACTGCTTGAGATGCTTGTGTGGGTCTTCCCCAGATAGCCCATGGAACTTAGGCATATGGTGCAGGAGCCTAAACTTAAGCTCAAGGTCGACTTTATAGTCGTGGTAAGTGATCCTCAATGGTTGTAATTAAGATCTTTGGCAGTGAGCTCCTTCAATGTCATGTTATTGTCAGCCATATTGCCTGAAACACTAACAAAAGGATCAGAATGTTCAAGAGAATAAATAAAGAAATTATCTAATTCCCAAGTTGTATTAGAAAAAGAGAGTGAGTTTGGTAAGTTAACTTGCTTCCACATAACTTTCCTAAGCTACATAGCAGTTTTCTCAATCTTCGAATCAAGCGAGAGTATGGGAAATTAGGAAGGGAGTGGGTCATAAAATTAAATCACCTCAACAATAAAAAAACATAAGGGAATAATCTATGAAACAAAAACAAAATAATGAATTTTTTTAAACAAAAGGAGACAATAATTAAAACTAAGGAAATAAATGAAAATTAATTAAGAAAAATAATAAATAAATAAATATGAAAATAAAAAAAATCAAATGAAAGTAAAAAGAATCAACTAGCACTGCTTCCCAGGCAACGGCGCCAAAATTTGATGCGAGCTGCCATGACTCACAAATAAATTAAAATTTATAAAGTGCCAAGTTGCACAAAAAATGTAGTAAAAGGCACAACTTAGATTGTCTCACAAGAAAGTGTTACTAGTCAATTAGAAATTGAGAGGTTTTGAAATTATTTGGAAGCAAAATTAAATTGAGAGAATATTATTGGAAGCATTACCTGTGCAAGGATTCCCTCAGATTAAGAGTTGTTCAATCATCAATTCAAAAGACAAATTTATGGTGGTGGTTACTTTCATTAGTCATGCTACCACCCTGTGAACACCATATTTTGTCTAATTATTTTTATTTGTTTGTTGTGTTTTTGTTGCAAAAAAAAAAAGTTCAGAAAATAGCCCATTTTATTTCTTTTGTTCAGCCTATTTCCAAACAAAAAAAGGGGGCCAACCTATTTCAGCCCATTTCTTTTCATTAAAAAAAAAAAAAAAGAAACACCTAACTCATTTCAACTCACTTCTCCTAAAAAAATGATGATAAAATAAAATAAAAATATATAAAAATACAAAAGATAAAAATAATAATAATAAAAAAAAAAAGGGAGTAGCAGAGTGGTGGACACCATGATGGTGCTCCTCTCCACTCCTTGCAGAATGATAATGTTTTTTCCCTTTTACAAGTGAGGGATGATCCATGGATCCCTCCCAACCAACCTGTATGAAACGAAATGAGCAATAAAATTTCATTGTTAGAACTACTATATATAGATCAATCACTAGCAAGACTAAGGATCGTTGGGGATTCTGAAGTCGAGAGATTTGAAAAAGGAAGAGAATAGCATTGTGGTGTATTTTTCTTTCTTTCTTCCTCTTGTTTATTTGGTTTTGATTCTCTTCAACTATTCCTAAATCATAGATTACACACTCTTCAACTATTCCTCAAATCATAAAACACAAATGGAACCATTTCTCAACACCAGACATAGCCTCACGACCAGTATCATCTTCAAATAAAAAAAAAGAAAGACCAATCTCAAAGTTGAAATGAACAAATTCAAAACTTAACCATTCTCAGTATCAAGTCACAGCCAAAAACAACAAATACAACCCAAATAGTCCTACAAATAACAGCAAAGAGCAATAAAAATTTAGATAAATGTGAGAAGTAGGGAGAAGAGGTGGCAGTTCTCTTCATGGTAAGCGCATCGCCATCGTGCTTAGCAGCAAACCACCGCAGTTTTCTCCATTATCGTGGCTGTCAATTGCGAACCATGCATTCCCACCACTACGAGCTTTGCACCTCTGCTCCTTTCATCTTATTTTTCTTCCGCCGCCTGTTCAGCTATGCCTTCCATCTGATCCACTATCATCACCACCAAGCCAACCAGTTCTGTTCCTCTCTCCATCGCTCCGCCACCAATGTCGCGATCCAGCCCCAAAATGCCACTCCTTTCCCCTTGCAAAGCTTCGCAAGCTTCTCAGCTGACTCCATGGCTGCGCGATCGTGGCTATTCCTTGGTTGTGATCCAGCTCCGCCATCATGCATCCAACAGCCACAGCCTCACCCTTCCCTTTTCCTATTTCGGCAACGGTCACCCACCCAGCCGCCAGTGTTTCTCTGCCATCGCGCCTTCCATTCTCCCTTCCTCTCTCTGTATCGCTGCGGCCTCCTTCCCCCTTGCAAGGTTTTCTTTCTACATTGATGAATATCTCTGTGCATAACCCATCCATCCCTTGAAACTCAAATCCACAAAACACCATTTTAAGTGCTCCAAACTCTTCTTTTAATTTCCTTGTTTTTATTTTTTTTTCAGTTTTTTATTTGGTACCTTTAAAATATATGGGTACCAGTACCTTGTGCATGTGTCAATTAATGATTCGCTACTTTTATATGTTACTTTTAATATAAATTATTATAATAACCAGTAACTTGCTAAACCAGTACACTTCATTATTTAGTTGAAATTATGTTATTATTCCATTGTCTTATTCAATTTTGAAGAAGGACTCATCTCATTTCTTAGTTGTAATTGCCTCTGCATCTCCAAACACGACAGTATTGAGGACGTCGTTCTCTTCTTCTCACAGGTCTCCAACCTCACTAACACCATTGAGTCCCAAGGTTGCGGCTTTTTGGGTGGAGACTGATAAGAAGCCTGCCTTGAAGGCGAGAGGGATTTTGAAGGTCATGAAGAGGAGGTTGTCACAATCCGACTTGGGAATATGACCAACACGTGAGGATTCTCATTCCCACGTAAGTCTTTTGGGTGACGTCTCTTTCTAAATGCCTAATTTATCAAGAAATATAATTCTTAAAATCTGATCTCTTGAAATCTCTGGCATTTTTTCTCTAATGAAAACATAATGATTAATTTCATAAACTCGAAGTATTCAATAATTTTAATCTCTGAAAATTGAATTGCAAATACATCTCTAGTTCATCATATGAATCTCTAATCACAATTTTACATTGCAATTACATACTTAATATATGAAAATACTATAATATGTTAGACTACATGCATGGGTAAGATCCTACCTGCACATTTACTGGAGCATTCTACTTTAACATAGTCCTACTCTAGGCCTTATTGCAAAGTAAGACTTACCACTGGAATAACAACATTTATGGAATCCAAATCTGAATCATCTCAAAACCTGTAACTATGAGAGGAAAGGAGAAGGGTGAGTCAATGGACTCAGTGAGTGAGCTCTCACTGATCACCCACATGGGACAACCAAGGAATATACAATATATAATATTCATGCAGCAATCATAAATCATTTGATATTCATATGCATAGCTATATATAAAAGATTATCTCTGTATTTATAAACTCATAGAAACACATCTCTAAATTCTTACTCTCACGAGAAATCATTTTCCATACATGTACATAATGGCTCGTAAAAAAAAAATTTCTAAAAGCATCAATAATCTCTTAAAACATAAATAACAGTACTCTAATAGAGAAACATAGATCTCTAGTTATGCATTTACATAATAATATATTCTCTAGCTATACATGTCAACCATGGCAGAGTGAATTTCTAATCTCTAGGATCCCTCAATGATCCAAATCAAACACTTAACTAGGTTTCATATCTACTTTGTGAAATTGCCCCTCAGGATAACTTGATACCAAGGTCAACGATCGTTTTTCCCAATCGTTAACTCACTGTTTGTTTCTCTATAGCTATCGTCTAGTCTCTAAATCATAAAAAGCAATTATCACTCTAAAACTCTGTGTTAGGCTTTGCTCTGGAGTTAAAACTTTATTATATATAAATACTCTACTCTTGAAATCACAAAATCTCTAATATATATAAAATCATTTTTTTAAAATATGAAAACTCTTGAAACTCTGAAAGTTCTGGACTCATATAACTCTAATAATCTGACTTTAGCATAACTGTGATTGTGAAATCATGCCCAATGGATCATTTGCTTGTAGGTATTCTGATTTCAAGCCCACAGAATATGCATCTGGCAGTTGTTATGAATCATACTAAATTCCATACTTCTGGGTATCATAAAAAAAAACTGAATTTCTAAATCTTCATTTTTCAAGCTAACCTCTTTTCATAAACTTGATAAATATAAAATTATAGTTCAAACACTGGGGTTCTAAATCATGTAACTCTGAAGTCAAATAACATATTTATTTAAAAGCTCAATCATACTCTTATTTCACATTTCTCTAGCACATATAGATATATTAATTGATGCTCAAAAATCATATTTTAAAATCTCCAGTCTTGATGCATAACGATATCATAAACTCTTAAAATATATTTGATAAATTAATAACTTATTAACTCATATATTCTTGCAATACATCTCTTAGAGTTGAACATAAAACATTTTCATAATATACAATTTATCAATCATCATCCCATGGTTTTCTAAATTTCATTTTCATGCTATATATTCATAGTCATAGCTTTGCAAAATCATATATATTCATATTTTCATATCTAATACCATATTTAATAATCCTCATGCATAAAACATAATTGTAATGGCTAAAGATAATGCCATGAGTTTAAACCCACTCATCTGGAGGGGGAGGAAGAGATGACGTCAATACCAATTGAGCTCCGGGGAGTTGGGAGGGCACCAACGTCGACTATAACCATTATAAAAACTCTAGATTAATCTTTAATAATCTCTAAATAACTCTAATATAGCTCTAACAATATTGGGGAAGCACCCCCTACTTGACAGCAATGTGAAAAATCGCAACTCAAACTATAGAATATGAAAGGAATGAGAGAAAGGAAGCATAATTAATAACAAAACTCTCCTTGAAGCTTGGAGGAAGAAGATTTAATGGAGGATGAGAGTGGAGGGGAGGAAGAAGAAGAGGAGATTATATTTTTGGGGTAGGGTTCGAAAATGAGGAAGAAATCTCGAGTTTGGGGTATATATTAGGGTGGAGGGGTTCACTTGATGAAATGGTGACGTTTCTCACTGTTTCTAGCAAACTGACATCGCTATAGCGGTCTAGGACCGCTACAGAAAACTGAAACTCGCGAGACACCCTTCACTGTGCACTTATGACCTCTATAGCGATCTCCAAAACTCCCAAAACAGTGACTGCATTGCTGTGACCGCTATAACAATCTTGGATTGCTATAGCGGTGACAGTAAAATCTATCAGCAGCATTTTACTGTCATCAAGCAAGTGGGTTATCTCTATACTTACTTATTTACATTTTTTTATTCTAAGTTAAATCAAAACATAAATGTAAATAAGGAAATACCCCCCATTTGGATTCAAATAAAATATCACAAAAATCAAAACCTCAACTAATCAAAATCTCATGTTTGAGTTTTAGTTCAAATTCCGGAATTCTAACGATTTTCTAAACTTGGGGACTAGAAATGGAAGGTCTAGAGGTTTCCTAAAATTCGTTAAAAATCACTCCTCGTTTCATTTTCCTTTGGAAAGCAATTACTGGGACTTTTGATTCCAAGAAATTGGCTCTAACATTCAGCCCTCCAAGAAGGTGTAGGGCTCTAGACTTAGCAAAATCCCCCAGACTCGGCAACATGGGTGGATCTCGGGGGACCTTAAAGTCGTACTGAATTTGTCTACTAACACGTGTACACCAGGTATTACAAGAGCAGCATCACCGCCATAAAATCTTGAAGTAATGTGAGCTTGTTCCTAAACGGTGGTGGTGGGTCTAGCTTCCCCCTCTTCATGGTTAACAGCAAAAAAATTAAAAAAAAGTCAAAACTTTTCTTTACTTGGTTTTTTTTTTCCTTTATGTATTTTTTGCTTCAAATAAAAGAAAAAATTTTCTTCTTGTTCCGATCACATCACATGAGAATAAATACAAGAAACAGAGAACGAAGAGGAGAATGAGAGTTCATTGTTGAGTTATGTGTGTGAGTGCATGATCTTTGAGTGAAGTTTGGGATTTTGTTATTGATTTTGAAAAATTTTATTATATATGCCATAAAAAGTAATGGGAAAAAAAGAGGTCACTAATTTTTTTTTATAAATTGGAGTGACATGTATGTAGGTTTGTGTTATTCATTTGGTTCAATTTCGAAGCTGAAAATGACACCATCAGAAAGAGGGCAGTGGTGGCCCCCCGCACAAACACTATAGCACCACACACACAGAGATCATGATCATAATCTTTTAAACAGGTGAAAGGCAAAGGCGAGCTTGATAGTGAAGTGGTGCAACGCGGTCTGGATGACAATGTAAAAGTGGATGAGAAGGAGAAAGAAAGAGGATATGGAGATTAGAGGGGATGAGGTCAAATTTCAAATTTAAAAAATAAGGCTTTAAAAATAATATATAAGTGGCAAAGCCTTTTAATCTATTAATGGGCAACTACCTAGTGATTGAGAGTACCGGTACCTAGAAAAAATATAGGGTACTAAAAAATGTCCTTTTTCTATTCAATGTGAGTTGCATTTTTTTTTTCTTTCCCATGTTGGGCCATTTCAGCTTTTCAAAAAAAACCATGCTTGAACTATCGTTGTTATTTCCTCATTTTTGGTGTTTTCCTTTTTTTTTTAAGTTCTTTTTTATTTTCATTGAGGTTAGGCCGTTTTGTTTTTTTTTTGTTCAAAATTTTTTTAGGGGTGTTGGGCTTGGTACTGGACTGCTTAGGTGTTTAATTCTTTATTGCCTTTTTTTCATTTTTATTTTTACTTTTTATTTTATTTTATTGTTTAGATCTTAGGGCTCTTTTTAAAATATATATATATATTCCTATCTGTACAACAGTCAATGGTCACAATTGAGAGGTGAATATCTCCTTCATGTATTGTTGATATGTAAGGGTTTATTGAATAGTTTAGTGCTAACTTGAATCTCGTGCAAAATGGAATTCTTTTTTTAATAAAAAAAATCCATCAATCAAAAATATTTTCACAAATAAAATTAACCAACACACTTTTATTTTATTTTTGTTTCTTAAGTAAAATCTGTCAACACAAACTTATTTTCTACAGAATAACATGACTTTAAGTTTCTCATTGAAAAAGAGGATACGTCCGCGTAGCCAACAACTATCAAGTCAAAATTAATTTTTCTTTAAATTTTATTCTCTTTTTATTTAATTTTATTTTTTCCATAATTATTATGATTTTTGGGAACAAATGAATATTATTAAAATTATAATTAATTTACATAATGAGTTATAGAGCAACTGTATTTATATGGATGTATTAGGGGCGTAATGGAATTAAGTTTCCATTATTCTCTAATCATAATCAGACTCCTGAACTTTAAAACCCTTAAAAGATCAATTTACAAATTAAATTTTTTTTTAATTTTAACTAAAATTAAAATCGGTGACGACTAACACCCATTTTTTTAAACATGTTGTCATTATCCTCAAGCGCCCTCTGGGAGGCTGTGACACACCCAATCATGTGCAGTGCACCCCTGTTTGTAAGAGCAAGCTTGCGACGATTGCTTGGTTAAAGTAATCTCCTGTATCCCGAACCGTTGTGCTGGCAAGACACGTTGCAGACCTTGTAAGCCAAGTTGTAATGTTAGATTCGACAAACTTCCTTACTACAATCTGCAAGTGATGTGCAGCCTCCACTGACACAACATCCATCTCCGTCTCCTTCTCTTACTCCATCCATCATGGCAACGTCCAAAGGTTCCTTCCTGCCATGACATGCTAGTTAAAAACAAAATTACTATTATGTTGGTGACTTTGTATCTTACAGTTTACACACGAGAGATATTCAACTTCCAGGTTTTTCTGTTTTTCCATTTTGGGGTTTTTTTCCTTTCCCAATCACTGACGAGTACTCAGTTATAGCTTAATACGATATTATATTAGGCACATATTCTTTTTGTGGTTCCACTAAAAATTTACCAGCAGGATCCATTGTCAAATTATTTTCAATTATATGTAATGAATGAACCATAATGTCTTATTCAGCATCGGCTCAGCTTTTCAGATGTTGGTTTTGCCGGAAAGAGCAACTCATCACGAACTGTGATTGCCATAGTTGTGCCAGTTATCTCTTTTGTTGTAGTTGTCACCTTTATGTGCATCTATTTAAGACGGAGGAAACCATGGAAGTATTTTGAAAGTAAGTTCAATATACTGTTTTCCTTCTGTGTACCTTAATGTTAATTATAAAGTGAGGCCTAGCCACAATGGGACAATGAATGAATTGTTTACTTAACACAATAACCATATGCAACAAATTAATACAGGAGTTCATTTAATTTATTGTAGATTCTCATTCTGGATTAAATAATTCTTATTATTTGTTAATCAAACAAAATTATACAGTATGTATGAAATAACTTCTGTAAGTTGATGGGGCATTAAACCATTACTAGAAAAACAAACCTGCCTAGAGTTCCTGCAGCCAAAATCTTAGGTATGTATCATTCAATGAACTCGTTTAAACTCATTACATCGGGGAATCTGAAGCTGACTATGAAATTGAACCTATTGAGACATTGCAATTCGACCTTCAAACCATCATGGACGCTACAAATAACTCTTCGTTTGTAAATAAACTTGGACAAGGTGGATTTGGACTTGTCTACAAGGTACGATAATGCAGAGATTGAGCTAATTATAGCCTCTATAGAAAACTAGTCTGTTTAAGTTGCTGGCAGAGAATTTAATGTACCTAAACTCTAAATTTAATGTACCTGCATATCTCTTACATTTATGGTTCTTGAAAAATTAAAGTAAGAGTTATTGTCGCAACCGGGATCGCGACGGGGACGGCGAAAAATGATTTTTTTTTTTGTTTAAAATGGAGTCGCCACCAAATTTTTATTTAATTGGGAAAAATTATGGAAAAACCCATTTAATTTAAAGAAAATGATCTTTGAAACCAGATCTGAGTTCGGGAGTCGGTTATGCATAGGGAAGGGAAGGAACTTAATCCTACAGCACCCCTAATACACCCGTCTTTAGACGGTACCTTAATTAATTGTGCAAATTATTAATAACCTTTCAAAATATTTATTTACATTTTTATTTCAAGAAAATTATAAAAGAAAATAGTTTTTTTTAGAATAAGAAAATTCCGGAGTACCAAATCATCACACTCAGTACAGTAATATTGAGTTAACAAGCCGTCACGACTAAATTAACCTCTTTATTTGAAATAAAATATATACATTTCAATGATTAATTTAAATTAAGATAATAAAGAAAAAGGATAATAATAATAATAATGATAATAATAATAAAATATAATAAAATATTTACAATAATAATAATAATAACGGATAAAAATATTTACATGCTAAACAAAATAAAATGACATCATAAAAAATTATTTTTAGCTTGAAAATTTGAAATACCAAGCTGTCACAACTCATGTATCCAATGCACTAAGTTAACAAGCCATCACGGCTAAATTAACTTCTTTATTTGAAATAATTTGATTATTAGTTGAAATTAAAAATAATACATAACAATAAAAGACAATAAATATTTATAAATAAACAAAACTAATAATAAATATTTACAAATAAAAAATGAGATAGCATAAAATAACCTACTAAAATCTAATTTTGACTTGTCAGAATCACACTCCTACGTATCCTCTGGTGCGATGAGGAATTCAAAGTCACGTAGTTCTTTTTTAAAAAATATTTTCCAGTTAATTAATTCATTTCTATACAAAGATTTTTAAATATCAAGCTGTCTCAGCTAAAATATTATCAAGATATAGAATTAATAAGCCATCACGGCTTAATTAATCCTATTTTCAAAATGCAATGTGTTAATTAATTCTTGTTTAAAACAAAAATATACAAACGCTTCATTATTTATTTTAACTCAAATTAAATGACATTTTTTTATTTTAAATTTAAACCAAATGAGGAGAATTTTGTTAGAACATTAAGCTGTCACAGCTAAAATATTCAAAATGTTGAGTTAATAAGCCGTCACAGCTAAATTAACTAAAACAAATTTGAATCTTGGCAACTTATTTATTTATTTTTTAAGCAAGCTAAAATACCATTTTTATCTAAAACATTCTATAATCATATACACATTTAACTAAAGAAACATTATGAATTGAAATATATTAATCCAAGAGATATAAACCAAATTTTATGAAAATCCAATTAAATTAGGGATCAGAATCTGCACTTTCAAACAAAAGAAAAGACTAATTTTCATTTATGTTTTTTTTAGTAAGAAGGATAAAATAAAGTAAAATACTTTAGTTATGTTTTATATACATATACATATACATATTTATAGTAGTCTAAATAAAAATTTCTATTCTAGCATTCTTTATAATCAACAAGATCAAAACTCCAAATAAAAATCTAAATCTAAATTTAAAATTAACCCAATCACCCAATAATCTCAATGTTTCAGCCTTTATATTTTTCAGACTATGAAGCCCAGCATTTCTTTTTATTTTTCGGACTCAAACAAGCCCAACCTAAGTGAATTCCTAAAAAGCCCAAACAACCCATATTATTTAGTCTGAAGCCCACTAAGTAAAAAAACAACCATACTTAAAATAAATAAAAAAAAAGAACCGGTCAGAATTAAAACAAAGAAAACAGAAGCCCAAACATTGAATCAATAAAACAAAAAAAACTAAAAAATTTTACTTTCTTTAATCTAAATACCCTCACACACGCACCCACACACACAGAGATACACACACACACACACACTCTAGCATAAACACAGAGAAGGGGATCGGGAGAGAGAGAGAGCTTGTGAGGAAGAGAGAGGAAGAAATAGAGGCGGAGAGAATGAGAGGGGAAGCCGCGGCCATGGAGAGAAAAGGAAAGTCGAGGGAGAGGAATGGCTCGCGGCCAGCTGGATCACGACAGTGATGTGATGCCGTTCACGATGGGAGAGCGAAGGGAGACTATGCCACGATGGGAAGGAGGAGGTTATGCTGCAGTGGGTGGTCTTGGTGACCGGGTTCGAGTGCTGCAGATCCATGGCGGAGGTGGGTTGTACACGGTTGGTAGAGGAGAAGAGGAGCTGTGGCCATGGAAGAATGGGAGGCCAGCAGCCAAGGCAGCCATGGAGAGCAGGAGCCGATCTATGCTAAGGGGAAGGTCGCGTGAAGTGTAAAAGAGGAGGAGGAAAATATGCTATGTTGATGGTGATAGGGAAGTGGTTAGATGATAGAGATAGTGGTTGTTTGGTTGTTGATTGAGGATGGATTCTGATATGAAAAGAGAGTGGGGGCAAAGAGGGAAGGAGAAAAGGGGGAAGCCCCTTGCCAGCCCACAGCAGTGGTGGTTGGCGTGCGGCGGCAGCCTTGCAAGGGGAGGAGGTGGCGTGGATCTGATGGAGAGCTGGACCGAGGAGAAAAGGAAAATCACCGCTGCGGTGATGATGTAAGGAGAACGGCAAGTGAGTGAGCTCGGACGGCATGGAGGCCGAGAAAGAGAGGTCAAAATCGCACAGCCATGGATTAGTTCCTTACTTCCTTTCTGTTTGTTTCAGTGCCTTCACCTTTGATTTTGAGTTTGAAAGGTTTGGGTTATGGACTTAAATTGAAATGATGATTTCATGTTAAAGGTTTTGAGTCTGATATTTTGGTTTTTTTTTTTAAATGGCTAGTATTGTGTCTGATTTTTGTAGCTACTGGCTTGGATGGATAATAGTGGATTTGAGTAGCTATGGGTTATAATTCCTGGTGGGATTGATTTGAAGTGGAGAGGGTGTAGAATTAGATTGGATTTCTCAGTGATGATAATGATGACTATAGTGTAAAAGAATTTGCTTACCATTGTGTTTTCACTTCTTTCTTCTTTTTCGGTTTATGCAATTTTCCTCTGATTCCCAAAACCTCTCAACTCTTATGATTATGTTTGAAGACACACTCAGATGCTTAAAAAAAGATCACTGCCCCTCCTTTTTTTTTTGAAGATGAAATTGAATTTATATGCCTCCCTGTTGACCAAAATCGTTGCCTGCCATATCTTTACAGGTTGGCTGGTGCATCCGTGATTTGTAACCGAAACAAAACCCCTCTCCTTTTGTGAAGATCGGAGAGCAAACTCTACAAAATTTGTCCTCTGCCCATGGTGGAAAGGAACACCGAAAGAACTTCATCATGATGCCTGTTATTATTATTTTTTATTTATTTATTTATTTTTTTACTTTACTTTCCCTCATTCCAATTTCATTATTGCTCCACGGGTAATTAGTAAAGGATGTACAGGAGCATGGATCCGTGACATTCTCTTGTCCCTTTTGTTTTATTCTTTTTTCATTTAATTATTATTATTATTATTATTATTATTATTATTATATATATATTATTATTTTTTTTGAATGGAAAGAGACTGGACTGGGTTGGATCTCTTTTTTTTTTTTATTTTCAGAAATAGAACATTAACAAAGGAAATGGGCCGACTCCAAATGAATTGGGCTCTACACTATGTTAGTGTTTTTATTTTTTTTTGTGTTTTGGACAAGGACAAATGATCAAAATGAACAAAATAGTGAAATGAAACAAATTGGATGGGTTAAACGTGAATGGGTTACAAATATTTTGAAAAGGAATTGGGATCAGTTTACAATGTGACTTGGACTGAAAATTAAAACTAAATTGATGGATCAAAATTTTTTATTATTATTTATATTTTTATATATATATATATATCAATGCGTATGGACCACAAGTTAGAATGAAACTGAAATTAGTCTAAAATGAATTTGTGCTAATAAACAAAGAGAACATGAAAAATATGCTAATTTTTTGAATTTTTGTTTTAAGGGTCGGACAAAATTTGGGTGTTCACAGTTGCCCCTCTTTACTCATTTCTTATAAGAAAAATACGAAAAACCTAAGTTTAAAGTATTGTCTTCATAAGGGATAAGTAAAGATATAATTTTATCAATTTTGGTCGACAATGCATGAAATTGAAAATGCAAGGAAACTTGAAATTAGAAATAAAAGAAACTGGATGCTCATGAGAGACATGTGCCATGCAATGATGCAATTCAAAAAAACCAAGATGTATGAGTGACAAGAAATGTTAAATTAATCTGTACAAGCAAAAAGTGTAAATCTTTGACAAGAAATGACAGAATTAAAAATCCAATTGGGGTAAACAGAGATCTTAGAAAGCGATAGGGACTAACGAAATTTAAAAATAGGCGAGGTGGCTGAAATTTAAAAGCCGATCTGGAATAGCGAAATTGAAAAGCCAACGGAAAAACCAGCAGTTTGTGAAGAAATGCCAATGGGGTTGATTGAAATTGAAAGACCGATGGGGCTAAGGAAATTGAAAAGTCGACGGGGTCGACCAAAAATGAAAAGCCAACAAGGGCTTATAAGAAATTAAATGGTGACCTGAGACTTACAAGAAAATTAAATTGACAATCTGAGGCCGACATGAAATATAAATTGGCAATCTGAGGCCGACATGAAAATAAATTGGCAATCTGAGGCCGACAGGAAAGTAAATTGGCAATCTGAGGCCGACAGGAAAATTAAAGGGTGGCAATCTGAGGCCGACTGGAAGGTAAATTGGCAATCTGAGGCCGACAGAAAAGTAAATTAGCAATCTGAGCTCGATAAGAAAGTAAATTGGCAATCTGAGGCTGACATGAAATGTAAATTGGCAATCTGAGGCCGACAAGAAAGTAAATTAGCAATCTGAGGCCGACTGGAAAGTAAATTGGCAATCTGAGGCCAACAGGAAAGTAAATTGGCAATCTGAGGCCGACATGAAAATAAATTGGCAATCTGAGGCCGACAGGAAAATTAAAGGGTGGCAATCTGAGGCCAACTGGAAAGTAAATTGGCAATCTGAGGCCGACATGAAATTTAAATTGGCAAATTGAGGCCGACAGGAAATGTAAATAGCAATATGAGGCCGACTGGAAAAGTAAATGGCAATCTGAGGCCGACATGAAAATTAAATGGTGGCAATCTGAGGCCAATAGGAAAATTAAATGGTGGCAATCTGAGGCCGACAGGAAAGTAAATTGGCAATCTGAGGCCGACATGAAATGTAAATTGGCAATCTGAGGCCGACTGGAAAGTAAATTGGCAATCTGAGGCCGACAGGAAAGTAAATTGGCAATCTGAGGCCGACATGAAATGTAAATTGGCAATCTGAGGCCGGCAGGAAAGTAAATTGGCAATCTGAGGCCGACAGGAAAGTAAATTGGCAATCTGAGGCTGACTGAAAAGTAAATTGGCAATCTGAGGCCGACTGGAAAAGTAAATGGCAATCATGGAAAATAACGATTTTCACATTATCATTTTTTTTCAGGTTATATGCACAAGTCATCAACTTTCAGTTTATTTCAGAAAAACTAACCGTAACCAAATCAAGCAAACCTCAAGGAAGACTATAACCGATCAAACTCGTAATTCATGCGCTGGACCTTCTGATATAAACTTTCTTTACTTCTGGACCTTTGCTCACTTCTTTCCCTTATTCCTTTTTGCTTTTTTGTCAAGTTTGACTGAAACTTCTGAATTTCCTTGGTGTGATGCTAGCCATGGATGTATTGCTGTAAGAATTATTAGGTTGTATAGCTTTAAACTTAAATTTATGTTTACTCGAGACATCATAAATAAACATGCATTTGAAAAGGAAATGAAAAGGTTAGTTGAATAGACATCTTTATTGCTTGGTGGATGGGATGACAAGATATTTGAAAGGTGGGAACAACATAAAGCAAAAGACAAGACTGTGAGAGACATGAAATTTTGCCCCAGTTCTGGTTCTTTGTGGCTCATTCAATCGATTTCTTACAGCAAGTTGAACACCATAGCCATGATCTTCGATGATGTCTTCAGGCCCTTCTTTTTCGAACAATTGCCCCAGTTTTGGTCTTGGGCTATTTGATTCACTGGACAAATTCAACACTAAAATTGCCCTAGTATAGGTTGTTTGAGATGATGCTTATCTTTTTGCTCTAATTTTTGCCTAGGTTGCTCTTTCGAGTTTCCAACCTAACGAGTTTTTCTTTTTTTCTTTTTCTTTTCATTTTACCCTAGCTTTTGCTTAGGTCGCTCTTTCGAGTTTTCAACCTAACGGACTTTTTCAACACTTTTTTTTTTTTAAGCATAAAACCTCTTGACTGCATCAGTGTTAATTGGTTTGGGCAATTCCTGTCCATCCATGTTTTGCAAAATCAACGCCCCACCTGAGAATGCTTGCTTGACAATGTAAGGACCTTCATAACTTAGAGCCCACTTGCCTCGTGCATCCTCTTGATTAGGGAGAATTTTCTTCAAAACCAAATCTCCTGGATAAAAATCTCTAGGCCGGACTTTCTTGTTAAAAGCCTTAGCCATTCTACCTTGGTACAATTGGCCATGACAAATAGCTGCCAACCTTTTCTCTTCTATCATGTTTAGCTGTTCATATCGAGCCCTCACCCATTCAGATTCTCCCAACTCGGCCTCCATTAGAACCTTTAATGACGGGATTTCCACTTCTATAGGAGATACAGCTTCCATTCCATACACCAATGAGAAAGGAGTTGTTCCAGTACTTGACCGTATATTAGTTCGATATGCGTGCAAAGCATATGGCAGCATTTCATGCCAGTCTTTGTAATTCACCACCATCTTGGCGATGATTTTCTTGATATTCTTATTTGCAGCTTCAACCGCACCATTCATTTGAGGTCTATAAGGAGCTGAGTTGTGATGCTTGATCTTGAAAGTCTCAAAGAATTTTTGAACTTCGCACCATTGAGGTTAGGAGCATTATCTGTGATAATTCTTTCTGGAATCCCATATCTGCAGATGATATCTCTTTTGATGAATCTGAGAAACACTTTCTGTGTGATGTTAGCATATGAAGTAGCTTCCACCCACTTTGTGAAATAGTCTATCGCCACCAAGATGAAACGATGACCATTTGAGGCTTTGGGATTGATTGGGCCGATGACATCCATGCCCCACATTGAGAAAGGCCAAGGAGATACCATGTTGTGTAATGGAAATGGAGGAGCATTGACTCGGTCTGCATATATTTGACATTTATGACACTTTCGAACATAACTGATGCAGTCATTCTCCATGGTAGACCAATAATACCCACTTCTTAGGATCTTGCGTGCCATCATATGCCCATTAGCGTGGGTTCCACAGATTCCTTCGTGGATCTCAGTCATAATCATTCGAGCTTCATGAGCATCTACACATCTGAGGAGAGTAGTGTCATGATTCCGCTTGTAAAGGACTTCACCATTTAGGAAAAAGGCCATGGCCAATCGTCGAATTGTTTTTCTTTGCACTTCATTCGCTCCAGTCGGATATTCTCCTTTTTGAATGTACTGCTTGATGTCATAATACCATGGTTGGCCATCTGGCTCAATCTCCACATTGTCACAGTATATCGGTTCACTTTGCGCCTCTACGTGGATGGGTTGGACATTGGTATGGACTTCCAATTTAGTCATCACAGCCAAAGTGGCCAAAGCATCCGCAAATTGATTTTTGTCTCGAGTTAAGTGAGAAAATGATATATCATCAAAGTGCTCAATCAGTCGAGATAAATACTTATGATAAGGTATCAATTTTAGATCTTTTGTACGCCATTCTCCATTAACTTGGTAGATTATGAGTGCAGAGTCTCCAAAGACTTTTAATTCTTTGATTCCCAAGTCAATTGCCACTTGCAAACCGTTTGCACATGCTTCATATTCTGCAATGTTGTTCGTGCATTCAAAGTCTAATTTGATGGAGATTGGGTACTGCTTCCCGGCTGGTGATACCACTACAGCTCCTATTCCACATCCATTCATATTGACAGCCCCATCAAAGTACATTTTCCATACACTTTCCTCTTTTATCCCCTCTTTTTCCACTGTTAACACTTCACCATCGGGGAATTCAGGCATGATAGGCTGTATATCCTCAAGAGGATTTTCAGCTAGATGATCGGCAATTGCACTTCCCTTGATAGACTTCTGAGTCACATATTTGATATCAAATTCAGATAGCATCACTTGCCATTTTGACATTCTCAACGACACATGAGGACTATCAAATATGTATTTCAATGAATCCATTTGAGAGATTAACCAGGTAGTGTAGTATAACATGTACTGCCTCAATCTCTTGGATGCCCACACTAATGCACAACAAGTCTTTTCAATCGCGGATAACGAGATTCACAGTCATTAAACTTCTTGCTCGGATAATAAATTGCCTGCTCTTTCTTTAGGACTCATCATATTGTCCTAACATTGCCCCAAGAGACGTGGGCAACACTGTGAGGTACAATATTAAAGGACGGCACAACTGTGTGGGGCGAGGTGGAGGCTCCATTAAATAAGCTTTTATTTTATCAAAAGCTTCTTGGCATTCTTCATTCCACTCCCCAGGTTGATGTTTTCGCAGCAGCTTGAATATAGGCTCACAAGTAGTAGTCAAATTGGCAATAAATCTAGCAATGTAATTGAGCCTTCCAAGAAAACTTCTCACTTCTCGTTCAGTTCGGGGGCTAGACATTTCTTGTATCGCCTTCACCTTGTCAGGGTCCACTTTTATCCCTTTTCTGCTAACAATGAATCCCAGTAACTTCCCTGTAGAAGCTCAAAAAATGCATTTATTCGGGTTCAATCGCAACTTGTATTTTCTGAGCCTTTCAACGCGACTTTAGTAACTGTCACATGACTTTCTCCCTCCTTAGACTTGGCAACCATATCATCTACATACACTTCAATCTCCTTATGCATCATGTCATGGAACAATGCGACCATAGCACGTTGATAGGTGGCACCGGCATTCTTCAATCCAAACGGCATGACTGTATAGCAAAATGTTCCCCACGGTGTTATAAAAGTAGTTTTTCCTTTGTCATGACTATCCATGGGAATTTGGTTATACCTAGAGTATCCATCCATAAACGAAAATCGGTGGTTTCCAGCTGTGTTATCAATAAGGACATCAATGTGTGGGAGAGGAAAATCATCTTTTGGGCTAACCTTATTTAAATCCCGAGAATCAACACACATTCTGACTTTTCCATCTTTTTTAGGTACAGGTACAATGTTAGCCACCCAATCAGTGTGTCTTGATACCTCCAAAAATCCAGCCTCCAACTGTTTAATCACTTCTTCTTTTATTTTCAATGACATATCAGGTCGCATTCTCCTCAACTTTTGCTTTTTCGGCTCAGCTCCTGGATACAAAGGGACCTTGTGTGAAGCAATCTCTAGGTCTAATCCTGGCATATCATGATAGGACCATGCAAACACATCCAGGAATTCTTTAAACAATGCAATCATTTCTGAGCGTTTGGGATTTTCCACTATTTTCAGCTCTTTCTTTTCTTCTTCAGTGCCCATGTTAATCACCTCGATCACCTCATTGTCTAAGCCAAATCCTTTTTCTGAGTATTCCAGTAGGTTTGAAAACTGCTCAACAACTTCTTCCTCATCCTCGGACTCATGGTTATCGCAGTAAATTGCAGCAAGAGAATCAATTGATAAGCTCCCAAATTCCTTTTCATGTGGCAAAATTTCTATGACATTCAAATTCCTGGAAAGTAATTGCGATGGATTGGAATGCTAAACCAAATGGTGGATTATAAAACAGCATGGGAAATGCAAATTACTGAGCTAGAAGTGGTAAGGGAACAACATAACGGAAAAAGAGAAAGTAAAAGGAATAGAAATAGAAACGAGGCAAATGGAAAACATATAGAAAGATTATTGAAAATCATGCAAATTCATTCAAATGATGTCTTTGAATAGCATAAACAAAAGAATAAATAATTCTTGAATAACACAACCCAACTAATTACTTTTCAGCATTTAATTGCTCCAGAATATCATACTCGCTTTGTTTCATTATCTTTAGGAATTCTTCCTCCTCATCTTCTTTTTCTTTTCTTTCTGAATCTGAACTCTTTCCAGCATACCCTTCATTGACAAACTTCCCTTTTTCCAGCTCTCCGGGTCCGTAAACTCTTCCACTTCTTGTTATTCCTTTCACCTCCATGACACCAGTCACCTCTTCATTTTCTCGAGCCTTCGAGGTTTCTCCTATGTCTCCACTCGTCTTGACCTGAGTCTCATAATTCCAAGGCACAGCATGTGTACTCTTGTACTCAAATGGTGTAGGTTTCTTGATAGTAATCACCACCTTTTCTGGCTTGGGAGCTGGATTAAGTAGTGGCACTCGAAGAACAAAAGGTTCAATTACATTCACCTCATTAGGTATATTTGGCTTCTTCTTTGCTTGTATTACTCCTAGGTTGAGTAATCCCTGTACCCGAGCCTTGAAATCCTAGCAATTTTCGATGTCATGGCCAAGGGCTCCATGGTGATACAGGCAGTTTGAATTCATGTCATATTTCTCATTCTCCGTTATTGTCAGAGCAGATGCCGTGATGCCGTAACCAGACTCATTAAGGCCAACAAAAATTCTTTCCATGGGTGTTTTGAGATCCAAAACCCTCTTTATCAGGAGTTCTTCTTTCTCTACAGCATTTACCCGACCTCCTCCTTCATGATTTGGCATTGGGTTATGGACAATATCTAGTTTTGATTCCTCTTGAAAGTCTAGTCTACCGCAAGCAATCAGTCTTCTTACTGCCTTCTTGAAGCCTTCACAATCTTCGATTGAATGCCCTGCTATGTCCATGTGGTATTTGCAAGTAACGTTTGGGTTGTACCAAGTTGGGTATGGTGGTTCTAATGGGCGTACAGGATAAGCCGAGATCAGGTGGGCATCAACTAATCGTTGAAAGAGATCAGCGTTTGAAATGGATAGTTTAGGGAAAGGTGGCAAATTCTGGAATCGGGAACGGCTTTGGTTTTGAGCATTTGGTCGTGGTGGTATGGTGTTTGGGTAGTTCTGAGGATGCATGGTTGGGTTATAGGCATATGTTGGTCGAGCTGGTTGGTATGGTCGTATGTGAATGTTATTGACTTGTGGTTGGGAGTATGGGATGGTATTTGTGGTTTGTGCGGTTTCGTAAAATGGGTAAGGAGTGGTTGAGGCTTGGTATGGTGGTGTTTGGGGTCTTGGGTGCATTGGTCCGTGTCTTGGGATAAAGGGTTGCTGACTCTGCACATAATTCACATCAGTCTCCTTCTTCCTGGATGGGAAACCTTTTCTTGTGTCTTCATTGGTCATGGGAAGTTTGCCATTTTTAGCTAGATTCTCAATTCTTTCTCCAGCAGTGATCAATTCAGAGAAATCTTTGTATGCTGCTCCTGCCATTGCTCCAATATAAGGAGATCCCAAGGTTCCCAAAAAGTACGAACACATTTCAGATGGGATAAGTGGTGGTTGCACTTGAGCAGTCAGAGCTTTCCACCTTTGAGCATATTGCTTGAAAGATTCATCCCGCTTTTTCTGCATCGTGCTCAACTGTTCTCTAGTTGGTGCTATTTCCATGTTAAACTTGTATTGATTCATAAATTGGTCCACCAGTTCTCTCCAGCTAGAAATCTTTGAATGGTCTAATTGAATATACCATTCTAGAGCGGGTCCGGTTAAACTTTCATGGAAAAAGCTAATGAGAAACTTTTCATCTTTAGACCAGATTGACATCTTGGTACAATAACTCTTCAAATGGAACAAAGGGTTACCCGTTCCATCATATTTTGAGAAGTCAGGAATCTTGAAGTCCTTTGGAACCACTGCATTGATAGGAGGGCAAAGCTGCTCGATCTCCATATAACCATAAATGCTAGGCCCTTGGATGGCTTTAATTTGATCCTGAATCTTCTTCATCCATTCTTCTTTGAACTTGTCCTTTTCTGCCTCTGCACGGCTATTCTCCGAGGAAAATGGTTGCTTTTGGATGACAACACGAGGTGGCTCCCAAATAGGGGTAGCATGCCCGCGCCCATCAGTATGACCATTCTCTAAGGGACGATAGCCTTCTCCAATAGGGATCACTAATGGCATTGTAGGTGGTGGTTGCCCATGAGAGTTATTCGGAATCTCATCCCCGTCATTCATCCCTTGAGTGACATTTATAGTTGCATTTGATCCCCCCGGTATAGCTAGTATTGCAGCATCTGGTCGTACATCGACTGACGCATTCACCATGTCTCGGTTTTGATTAGCTCCCAATAAGTCAATCGACTCCTTCATGGCTCTTATCATCTCCTCCAATTTTAGTTGGTTAACTGACATTTCATTCAGCCTTCCCCTTACTGCATCAACTTCTAGGCTTAAATTTCTTCTCGATTCGGAAGCATTTACAGCTGGGTCACCATTACCACCCGCCATCTTGGTACGAGCTCTGGTGTTATGAACACGAGTTAGATCGGTATCTTCTTTCCTTGGACGCCCAATGGTTGTGATGTTTCACCTGTGTTAAAAAAAAGTTTAAGTAAAAAGATAAAAATATTGCAATTTGTTAGAGATTGTCAATCGTGCTGAGTCTTGATGTGAGTATCTTCAATTACAACTTTTCCCCAGAACGTCTCGTTCAAAGGTACTAAGTTATCTTTAATGGATATTGCCATAAGACCAAAACAATGAAACAACCATCCATTCATCAGAAGAGTATATTACAATCAATTTTTATTTTTTTTATTTTTATATTCATTCCCAGAAATGACAAAAAGGTACATCATAAAGCCAGATATCGATCCCTAAAAACATCATCACTAAAAGATAATGCCTCTTCAACTTCTTTCGGCAATTATTTGTTTCATCCTTCCAACCAAATCTTTGCAGTAGTTGACAAAGTTGCGAAGTCCAGTTGGGGTTTTGAAAGGGATAATTTCTTGCTCAGCTATTTCCAGGTATCTTGGAACATCTTCTATTGCTGTGTTAGCTAACCCTGCCAGATTTGAAAAATGAATCTTCAACTCATGAATGACATGACTTTGGCGTTGCACCTCAAATTCCAAATTTGTAACTCTTTTCTTTTCTTCTCCTAAGGCAGCCTGAAATTTCATTGTCCCCTCTTTCATGTGTTGTTTTAGTTCCCCAATCTTCCTCTGGTATTCCTTGCTTATCTCTCTCATTTCTTGCTTCATTTGTTCCTCTCCTGCTAGTGCAGCTTCCTCAACGATTTTGGCATTTTGAAGTAGCTTCTTTAATTGTTGGTTTTCAGCTAATGCCCGATCACGCTCTTGCCTTCGAAGCCCTAGCTCTTTATTAGCAGCTTGGAGGCATTCCTTGGTCTTCATCATGTGGTTGTGCCCAATCTTCAACTTCTTACTTGTTCCTTCCAAAATTTGATCTCTTTCGGCACTTTCTCGTTTCAGAACTGCATAATTGTGGTGAACACCTTTCAATTCGACCTCAATTTGCGTCTTTTCTTGCCTGATCTTGTCTAGCATTTCCTTCATTTCTCTGATCCCTTTATTTTCACCAGAATATGAGGACGATTCTTTGTCGGGAGGAGTGGTTATCAAAACTCTGAATGGCAGCTTAATCTCTTGAGCCCTGTTTTTCACCCATTGACTGTAGCTTTCCTTCACTGCACAGCTTCTAACTCCCAATTCTTTTCCTTTTCTGACAACATTGTTCCAAGCAGATCGAACTTTCTGTAGTAGGCCAATATCATCAGAGTGCAAGTAATATAAAGCAAATGGAGTGATTGCAGCTTCCAAAGGTGGTCCCATCATGGGGTAACCAAGTTGACACAATACCAATACCGGATTGTAATTTATGCATCCTCGAGTGCCCATGAGGGGAACATTTGAAAAGCTTCCACACTGATAGATCAAAGTCTGCCCATCCTCCCACCAAGGGTACCATCGGATCATCTTTTCATTTAATTTGGCCAGGTCTTGAGCCCATTCTTGTCCGTTTTTCTTCTTAATATGATGCATTTTTAGATCTTCAATCGGACAGGGCGCCTTGTAACTTCTCTGGAATACATGTGCAGTGGCCCATACATACAACATTGGCAGACAACATAAAATTCTTTTGCCATTCCTCTCATAGCAAAAATTTAAGGTACAATAAACATCTGCCAAGAGGGCTGGAACAGGATTATGAACATGAAATTTTCGAGCCAGAAATACATCAATAGCCGTGAAGTCCACAAAGCCTTCAATATTTGGAAACAGAACTATGCCATAAACAGTGAGAGCCAATACATCTAAGAAAGTATCCCAATCTTTAGCTTCAGCTAAGCCATGCATATGGTTCTCCAAGTAATCATTTGAGAATCCATTGGTCCCATTTCTACACTTTTGAGCTTCATGCAAATCCCTTACATTGACCTTTAAGACAGCTGCTACGGTATGTAAGGAAGGATAATGTCCTTGGTAGTGATAAGGTTTTTCCCCTTCTAGCGGTAACCCCAAGATTCGCTCAAATTCTTCAAGAGTTGGTGCCAACTGGAAGTCTTGAAAGGTAAAGCATCGGAGAGGAGGATCATAGTACTGTGCCAATGCTATGATTGCCTCTACCTGTTCTTCCACCTCTAACAGATTCAAAATTTTTCCATACTTCTTTGCAAGAGAAAGGCGATGTGGCACACTCAACAGCTGACTTAGGGGTCTCAGACTTTCTGTGTCGAGTTTCTTGGCTTTAAGATGTAAAGTCTTTTTCAATTTTTCTCCCTCATGATCGTTTGATCTCATGTTTGTTTCCATTTTTCAAAGATACTCACAACAAGACTCTGATATGATTCTCTAACAAACCTGGAAAATAAAGAAAAAATGTGATGATTTTCATTTAAATGAAAATGGAAATAACAAATACTTTGAGCATGTTAAAGAATTTATGTACAAAAAAATGAATTAAAGAAAGAGTATACTCTCTTTGTGTCCTATTTGAGTTGAGCTCTGGAGGTCAATCTATAGTTCTATGGTTATTCTACTTTGTGAACACTTGCAACAGGTGGATCTATATTCTCAGGATTCTACGGCCTCTAGAGTTAAGACTCGTTTCGGAATACTATCCACAACAGCAGGTAAACCGCTAGGTGTGGAATATTCACAAAAGAGTCACACTCTAGACGAGATTTTCGCGATAACCAAACAGGATGAACATCCAAAATGGCTACCACTACACGATCTCTTACCTATCTCAAGTTGCACTGCACTAGGGTATAGGGCCCCACTCGTGTGTGATTAAGGTGTGAGTGTTGTGTGTGAAGAGAGCATACAAACCTGGAATCCTAAAACTACCCATGACAACACCTGCAAAATAGACAATATAGAACAAACGTCTTCTATCCTAGAGTGCAAAGAAACAAAAATAAATATATACAAACAGAATAATAAGTCTTCTATCCTAGGGTAGTGAAAAAAGATTAAATATAAATAAATATATACAAATAGAGCAAAAATTTCTATCCTAGGATGGTCACAAAGAATTAAATATGAAAGTATATACAAATACGATGGTAACAAAATTTAAAAGAAAGAGAATAATAGACGACTAACAATAAAATAAAAAAAAAATGAGGTTATAATAATATGCACAATCAATTATTATAGGCCTGACTCTCACATAGTCCCCAGTGGAGTCGCCATCTGCGCAACCGGGATCGCGACGTGGACGGCGAAGAAATGAATTTTTTTTGTTTAAAATGGAGTCGCCACCAAATTTTTATTTAATTGGGAAAAATTATGGAAAAACCCATTTAATTTAAAGAAAATGATCTTTGAAACCAGATCTGAGTTCGGGAGTCGATTATGCGTAGGGAAGGGAAGGAACTTAATCCTACAGCACCCCTAATACACCCGTCTTTAGACGATACCTTAATTAATTGTGCAAATTATTAATAACCTTTCAAAATATTTATTTACATTTTTATTTCAAGAAAATTATAAAAGAAAATATTTTTTTTTAGAATAAGAAAATTCCGGAGTACCAAACTGTCACAGTGCAATTCGTAATATTGAGTTAACAAGCCGTCACGGCTAAATTAAGCTCTTTATTTGAAATAAAATATATACATTTCAATGATTAATTTAAATTAAGATAATAAAGAAAAAGGATAATAATAATAATAATAATAATAATAATGATAATAATAATAATAAAATATTTACAATAATAATGATAATAACGGATAAAAATATTTACATGCTAAACAAAATAAAATGACATCATAAAAACTTATTTTTAGCTTGAAAATTTGAAATACCAAGCTGTCACAGCTCAGGTATCCAATGCACTAAGTTAACAAGCCGTCACGGCTAAATTAACTTCTTTATTTGAAATAATTTGATTATTAGCTGAAATTAAAAATAATACATAACAATAAAAGACAATAAATATTTATAAATAAACAAAACTAATAATAAATATTTACAAATAAAAAATGAGATAGCATAAAATAACCTACTAAAATCTAATTTTGACTTGACAGGAATCACCTGCTCCTACGTATCCTCTGGTGCGATGAGGAATTCAAAGTCACGTAGTTCTTTTTTAAAAAATATTTTCCAGTTAATTAATTCATTTCTATACAAAGATTTTTAAATATCAAGCTGTCTCAGCTAAAATATTATCAAGATATAGAATTAATAAGCCATCACGGCTTAATTAATCCTATTTTCAAAATGCAATGTGTTAATTAATTCTTGTTTAAAACAAAAATATACAAACGCTTCATTATTTATTTAAACTCAAATTAAATGACATTTTTTTATTTTAAATTTAAACCAAATGAGGAGAATTTTGTTAGAACATTAAGCTGTCACAGCTAAAATATTCAAAATGTTGAGTTAATAAGCCGTTACGGCTAAATTAACTAAAACAAATTTGAATCTTGGCAACTTATTTATTTATTTTTTAAGCAAGCTAAAATACCATTTTTATCTAAAACATTCTATAATCATATACACATTTAACTAAAGAAACATTATGAATTGAAATATATTAATCCAAGAGATATAAACCAAATTTTATGAAAATCCAATTAAATTAGGGATCAGAATCTACACTTTCAAACAAAAGAAAAGACTAATTTTCATTTATGTTTTTTTTAGTAAGAAGGATAAAATAAAGTAAAATACTTTAGTTATGTTTTATATACATATACATATACATATTTATAGTAGTCTAAATAAAAATTTCTATTCTAGCATTCTTTATAATCAACAAGATCAAAACTCCAAACAAAAATCTAAATCTAAATTTAAAATTAATCCAATCACCCAATAATCTCAATGTAGAAGCCTTTATATTTTTCAGACTATGAAGCCCAGCATTTCTTTTTATTTTTTGGACTCAAACAAGCCCAACCTAAGTGAATTCCTAAAAAGCCCAAACAACCCATATTATTTAGTCTGAAGCCCACTAAGTAAAAAAACAACCATACTTAAAATAATAATAAAAAAAGAACCGGTCAGAATTAAAACAAAGAAAATAGAAGCCCAAACATTGAATCAATAAAACAAAAAAAACTAAAAAATTTTACTTTCTTTAATCTAAATACCCTCACACATGCACCCACACACACAGAGATACACACACACACACACTCTAGCATAAACACAGAGAAGGGGATCGGGAGAGAGAGAGAGCTTGTGAGGAAGAGAGAGGAAGAAATAGAGGCGGAGAGAATGAGAGGGGAAGCCGCGGCCATGGAGAGAAAAGGAAAGTCGAGGGAGAGGAATGGCTCGCGGCCAGCTGGATCGCGACAGTGATGTGATGCCGTTCACGATGGGAGAGCGAAGGGAGACTATGCCACGATGGGAAGGAGGAGGTTATGCTGTAGTGGGTGGTCTTGGTGACCGGGTTCGAGTGCTGCAGATCCATGGCGGAGGTGGGTTGTACACGGTTGGTAGAGGAGAAGAGGAGTTGTGGCCATGGAAGAATGGGAGGCCAACGCCGGCGCGCAGCCATGGAGAGCAGGAGCCGATCTATGCTAAGGGGAAGGTCGCGTGAAGTGTAAAAGAGGAGGAGGAAAATATGCTATGTTGATGGTGATAGGGAAGTGGTTAGATGATAGAGATAGTGGTTGTTTGGTTGTTGATTGAGGATGGATTCTGATATGAAAAGAGAGTGGGGGCAAAGAGGGAAGGAGAAAAGGGGGAGGCCCCTTGCCAGCCCACAGCAGTGGTGGTTGGCGTGCGGCGGCGGCCTTGCAAGGGGAGGAGGTGGCGTGGATCTGATGGAGAGCTGGACCGAGGAGAAAAGGAAAATCACCGCTGCGGTGATGATGCAAGGAGAACGGCGCGGCGGAGCTCGGACGGCATGGAGGCCGAGAGAGAGAGGTCAAAATCGCACAGCCATGGATTAGTTCCTTACTTCCTTTCTGTTTGTTTCACTGCCTTCACCTTTGATTTTGAGTTTGAAAGGTTTGGTTTATGGACTTAAATTGAAATGATGATTTCGTGTTAAAGGTTTTGAGTCTAATATTTTGGTTTTTTTTAAATGGCTAGTATTGTGTCTAATTTTTGTAGCCACTGGTTTGGATGGATAATAGTGGATTTGAGTAGCTATGGGTTATAATTCCTGGTGGGATTGATTTGAAGTGGAGAGGGTGTAGAATTAGATTGGATTTCTCAGTGATGATAATGATGACTATAGTGTAAAAGAATTTGCTTACCACTGTGTTTTCACTTCTTTCTTTCTTTTTCGGTTTATGCAATTTTCCTCTGATTCCCAGAACCTCTCAACTCTTATGATTATGTTTGAAGACACACTCAGATGCTTAAAAAAAGATCACTGCCCCTCCTTTTTTTTTTGAAGATGAAATTGAATTTATATGCCTCCCTGTTGACCAAAATCGTTGCCTGCCATATCTTTACAGGTTGGCTGGTGCATCCGTGATTTGTAATCGAAACAAAACCCCTCTCCTTTTGTGAAGATCGGAGAGCAAACTCTACAAAATTTTTCCTCTGCCCGTGGTGGAAAGGAACACCGAAAGAACTTTATCATGATGCCTGCTATTATTATTTTTTATTTATTTATTTATTTTTTTACTTTACTTTCCCTCATTCCAATTTCATTATTGCTCCACGGGTAATTAGTAAAGGATGTACAGGAGCATGGATCCGTGACATTCTCTTGTCCCTTTTGTTTTATTCTTTTTTCATTTAATTATTATTATTATTATTATTATTATTATATATATTATTTTTTTTTTTGAATGGAAAGAGACTGGAGTGGGTTGGATCTCTTTTTCTTTTTTTTTTTTTATTTTCAGAAATAGAACATTAACAAAGGAAATGGGCCGACTCCAAATGAATTGGGCTCTACGCTATGTTAGTGTTTTTATTTTTTTTTGTGTTTTGGACAAGGACAAATGATCAAAATGAACAAAATAGTGATATGAAACAAATTGGATGGGTTAAACGTGAATGGGTTACAAATATTTTGAAAAGGAATTGGGATCAGTTTACAATGTGACTTGGACTGAAAATTAAAACTAAATTGATGGATCAAAATTTTTTATTATTATTTATATTTTTATATATATATATATATATATCAATGCGTATGGACCACAAGTTAGAATGAAACTGAAATTAGTCTAAAATGAATTTGTGCTAGTAAACAAAGAGAACATGAAAAATATGCTAATTTTTTTGAACTTTTGTTTTAAGGGTCGGACAAAATTTGGGTGTTCATAGTTATATTCCGAACATTACTGAACATGTTAAATTTTTCAGTGGGCATGTAGATCCAATCAAGCGTTTGGATTTGGATTGGGAATGACGCTACAAGATTATAGTAGAGATTGCTCGAGGTCTTATTTACCTTCACCAAGATTCTCGGCTACGCATTATTCACCGTGATCTAAAGGCAAGTAACATTCTCTTAGATGAAGAAATAAATCCTCACATATCATATTTTCCATGGCAAGACTATTTGTTGTTGATCAAACTCTTGGAAATACACTCAGAGTTGTTGGAACCTAGTAAGTATCATGATGTACCAAAGAGCAAATAAATTTTCCTCGTCACCACTCTCAGCTACAAGCCAACACCAATATTAAAGGACAAGCTTCATCTTTTTCTGTATCTAATTGAATGTATACATGTTAATGTACCGTGAATATATGGCACCTGAATATGCATTGTATGGATATTTCTCGGTAAAGTAAGATGTTTTTAGTTTTGGTGTACTAGTCCTTGAGATAGTAAGTGGACACAAAAAAAGTAACATCCACAATGGCGACTACGTAGAACATCTAATAAGCTTTGTAAGATTGTTATTTTTAAGTACTAATCTTCTGCCTTACCAAAGTCCATAGATCTCTACATTTGAACGAAACAAGTAATATTTTTGTTCCAATTCACCAAACTTTTTCAGGCATGGAGAAAATGGAGGGAAGAGACTGCCTCAAATATTGTAGACCCGATACTGAATAGTAAATCTAGAAGCCAAATAATGAGATGCATCCATATTGGGTTACTATGAGTTCAGGAAAATGTAGCTGACGGACCAACCATGGCTACAGTTGTAGTCATGCTCAACAGCTACTCCCTCACTCTTCCAATGCCCTCACGACGAGCACATTGTTTGTATGCTGAAGATTTATCAAATACAAGATCAGGTGAATCAAGAAATAACTCCCTGCAAGCATCAGCAAATGAGGCTTCGATTTTTGAGCTCAATCCTCGTTAGATATTAATCATAGTGGTTCAGACTCAGAAGCATTAGTTACTCATGTTAATTCATCTCTTGCAAGACAAACAAGTGCTCTTGCTTTCGCTAAGAGAAAGAAAGTATACATAGTGATGCAGAGTTCTTCAACCACATAAAGATGTTGGCCATTAATTTGTTTTAATACATTCGGAATTCTATAATGCAATGAGCGACTTCATTTATTTTGAATAAATACAACTAATTCATAAAGCATAAGGAAGGCGCGGCACAAATCGGTTCCTTGAAATGAATGCTACACTTTGTTAATGTTCATACCTCGCCCATGTGGTGCTTGAAATGTTTCTTGTTCTGTCACTCAAAGTTTGTACTTCTAATGCTCGTAACCCACTTGCTATCAATCCATTCTGGTTGTGTTTTTCGTTGTATTTTGAAGTAAAGTTTTAAACTTCTAGCTTGGGCATTTTGACGTAGAGCTCAATTCAATTTCCTTCTTGAGCTTCTTTTATCAAGGGCTGCTAAACTTCTGATTTGATTCCACTGGAGAATTTTCCTTGTACTTTGTACAACCGGCTAACTAAAACTTGCACGAACTAAGATCTTTAAATGAGTAAAACCTCATATTGATTTTCTAATTAGTTGTGAGACATTAATTTAGTTATGAAAAGATTAATTTTTATTTTAATCTAATCCAAAATATTATATTACAAATAATCACAGCATACAACACTTTATTATTTACTAAATAATGCATGTTACTGGAAAGTAATACAATTAAGTCCAATCTTTGCTATGGCTGGATGTCATTTGCAGTTGGTTCGTGGCAACTGGCAATTAACTACTGCTAGTGGTGGTTTGTTTGTTGACAGCCACCTTGCAGCCAACTTCATTTTACTCCTAATGAATTTTCCAAGTCAACCTGGAGCTTACTTGGTCAACGAAGTTATATTTTAGACAAGTGGATTGCTTTTTGTAGCATTTTAATTCACATTCATTGCCATCGGAGCTTCCCTCCCCCAAGTTTATTTGTTATGGTCATTTTGGCCCTTCCCTCAAGTACTAGGGACAATAGAATAGGCGTTCCAAGGAAATAACATGCACCGGATTAAGTATAGCATGGGGAGCATTAGATTAAACATGATTGTTGTACTATGTTTAAAATTTGATGATGCGGGCTCACACCCTAAATCAGTGAAAGCTATGATATATCAGATAAATCATGAAGAATTGTATATCAGGAGTTTACTCACATTTATAAATTATCACTAAATATATTCAAAATTACGATAAATGCGTTCAAACACCCTTTATAAATGTCGCTAAACTCCTAGTGTGTTATGCAATGCGTATATCATCAACAAAGCCAAACAAGTCCTTGATAATAAATCTTGGAAAAATTTTTACTTCTCCAAAACATACACAATCACTCATCCATTATTATTATCCTTTTTTTTTTGCATAACAAACATTTTAAACTAAAATAAATTGTTATAAATGTCACTAGAGCATGCATTAAAGGTGCTATCAAAGGATGCGAGAATTTCTCGTTACCTTGAGCGGAAGATCTAGACTGCTAATACATCTTTGACACGTATTGTGACCATTCCTGCATCAGATTGCATTCCTTTGACTATGGAAGATGAACTTTTCCCGGAAGGAGAGAAACCAGGATAACGGATGTGACCATTCATAGAACAATGAGAACTTCTTGACTTGACGATAGTATTATTCCGTTCATTAAATGTGAAAATAACTAAAGCTATTTTTGGAATAAGTCAAATAAATTACAAGAGTTTCCTATTCTTGTGGAAATGAAAGAAAGATAGTAAGGCTCCTACATTGATGCTACCATAAGCTTTCTACGGAAGAAAGAAAAGTGATTTCATTCTCTCGTTTCGGATGGATAAGAATTGAGAAGCTCTCCTATAAATTGAGCTCTCATTCTTTCTCATTTCATCAAGTCATCCAGAGAGAAAAACATAAGAGTTTCTTTGAGAGGTGATCTCCTATATATAAGAGAGAAGTATGTTCTCCTTTAAAGAAAGAGTGTTATTATTATCTTCTTGTAATACAGAGAAGTTATAATCCTCAAAGAAAGTTATTCAATTCTTTCCACATATTGTGTAGAGTTTCCATTTTCTTATTTTATATTTTAGCTGCATCATACGTCTGGTACCTAACATTAAATGGAGGTTACTAAACCAGGAATATAATCTATTTATTTTCGAATAGATCTCTTATCATGACTACAATAAGCTAAGGAGCCTTGATGCCATTTTCCCCTCAAAATAAATGTATGACTCGGATCCTGTCTACATATCTACTTAAGCACTCTAATTCTAACATAACTTGAAAAAGCCTTACTGCAACGTAAAGCTCATCACTAAATAGCTATGGCTACGGAATCAGTGACTGTGTGACAACTGGACCTACAATGTAAGGAGGAAGAGAGAGGGGTAAGTCAATGGACTGAGTAAATAAATTCTCACCCACAAATCACATAGGACATCCAAGGGATCTACATAATACAATATACATAGAGCAAGCATAATCATTTTATATTTATATACATAGCTAGCTAGTAAAACACTTTTCATTCCATAGGTTCGTAGACAAGCATCTCTAAATTTTATTGTCTTGCATGAAATTCATTTAACTTGTGGTGTAGTAAATATTAAAGAAGTAGTAAATCTCTGGATATATATATATCTTTGAATTTCTTTGATCTCTATGGATTCCTTACACTGTGCTGAAATTTCTCTGATCTTTATGGATGCCTTACAAGGTCCCAAAATTTGGACACCTAACTAGGTTCCATTCTTTGAATACTCCGAGGGCGAGATTGTCATTTAGCAAACAACTTAGTACTAAGGCTAACGATCTCTCACAGTCGTTAACTCACTATTTGTTTCTTTATAATTATCATCTAAAACTAGTTGTACATAAATAAAATAAATCCAAAAACTCGTAATACTCTGAAAACTCCTAAATCTCTCAAAATTCTTAAAACTCTTAAAGCTCTGGATTCATATAACTCTAACAATCTGACTTTAGCATAACTGTGGCTATGAAATCATACACAAGAGATCACCAGCTTGTAGGCATTGCATTTTAAAATTCTACAGATTATGTATTTGGAAGTTACTATGAACCATACTAAATTCCATACTTTCAATATCATAAAGATGAAATTCTACAGTCTTATTTCAAGCTGACATATTTTCATAACTTGATACTCCAAAATCGTACTTCATAAAATGATGACTCTAAATAATAGTAACATCTCTATTCAACATTTTTCCAAGATAACTTGATACTCTTAAAGCATATTTTGAAAATCCAAAGTCTTGAAAACATAGTGATTTCATAAATTCATAAAAACATGTTTGATAAAATGTCAAACTTGCTACAATACATATTTTCTTAAGAAATCCTTTCTTAAACATGTAAGACATTTTCTTAGCATATGACATATCGATTATGGTCCCATGGTTTTCTAAAGCATATTTTCATGCTATAATCAACATATTTATAACTCTTTCTACCTAGGCATATTTGTAAAATCATATGCATAACATATCTCTACTTGTAGATTCATATTTAGCAATCATAATGCTATAAACATATTCTAAAGATGAAAATAAGGTCATGAATTTAAACCCACTCACCATTTGGGGCCGGGAGTATGTCGGTACCTCCAACCTGACCTTGAAAGCTTGGAATGGCATCAACAATTACCATAGAGCAACATAGATGCGTGAATAATCTATAACAATTTTGGAATAACTCCAAACCAGCTCTAACAACATTGATGGAGCACCCTCCCCCCACCTGACAACAACTAAGAATATAAACACTCTAATGCATGAACATAGAGGAAAGAAGAGAAAGGAAGCATAAACCATGAAAAATTCCTAACCTTGGAGCTTAGAAGTGTAGGTAGAAAAGCACACAAGAAGAGGGGTTGAATCATGTTTCTCTTTTCTTTACCCTTTTTGCAACTGAAACTTTGAACAAAATACTATCAAGCACTGAGCTTGAAGCGCAGTGGAAATAATATTAGATGTTTTAGAAAGTAACTTTCTGAAATATAATGTCAGTAACAGACAAGCTAAAAAGATCAACTTTAAACAGATGTTAAGTTATTCAAACTGAACAGCAAAAGTTAAAGGATAAGGGAGAAGAAGATATTACACAGATGTTTTATACTGGTTCGACCAATCCGGCATACACTACAAAAAAACAAGTAAATTATGGTAATTATTTTTGTTGATTGTGGCGGTTATAACTGCCATTTTTCACAATAATGGAGGTTTAAGGAACTGCCATAATTACCATTGCCATTTGGTCAATTACGGTAGTTGTCAATGAACAGCCACAATCAAACATAATAACCGCCACTATATAGGTAAATTAGGATGGTCCTAAACTGCCATAATCAACTATAGCAACAACGACTATAGAGGTATATTAGGCGGTTCAAAACTGCTACAATTTTCATTATAGCTAAAAAAAATTATTACAGCAGTTCAAAACCGGCGCATTTTGCCATATATTTGAAAAAATAATAATTTATATTTCTGGCAATTCAATACCGCCGTAATGTTTGCTACAGCAAGGGAAAAAATAGCATCACAAGTAAAGCATAATTTAAAACCAATCCATAATTTTACATTCCTCTATGACATAATATTAATCTTGAGATAAATGCAATTGGAAAGAAAAAAAAATGCTATTAATTGGCAGGTCTTAATGTCTACCAATGACATAAAAATTCAAGGTAAACTAAGGAAAAATGGTAACATCCAAAAGCTTTTAGTAAGATTAATCACAGTTATAAATTAGGCCATTATTACATGAACTTATTTAACAAATAGAAAGCCATGTGCAGTGAAGACTTAATGTCCAAAAACACTGAGTTCTAGCATTTTCTTATTCCAACCACTAAAAGTTGTAGGGCTCCCTAGGTTAGCAGTTGTTATTACTATCGTTATATGCTTTGACACATATGTCTTCTTTGAATACAACACCAACTCATCCCATCAAAAATGAACCAACCTGGAACAATTTGTAGAAAATTGCATTAGCATGCAATGTGAATAAGCTTTTAAAATGGACTTGAGTTTCATTTTCACCTAATAACAATAATGAGCAATCTGAAACTTCTATCAGTTTGACTATATCAATTATTAAAGCAAGAATGCAAGATTCAAAACTAATTTGCAATTGGGTAGTTCTAAAGATTAAGACCCTAAGCATCACTTGACAGCAAACTAACAATCATATTGATTGCTTCATAGCAAGATTCAAGACAAATTTGCAATTGTATAAACCTGTAGAATAAGGATTTAAAAAGTATACAATAGTAAAATATATCCTCTTCAGCCATGAGAAAAAGGGATAAGTACTTCAACATCAGAAGTTAGAACATCTAGTATTTGGCCATTGGCCTCATACCTCTAGCTTAGAAGGTGACACGAAATTTTCTCTATAGTTAGAAAAGCAATAGTTATGAAGAATTTAATATACATGGTGGCTTTGAAGCAGGTTATAACAATAATATCTGAAAGTTATGGTCCTGTCCAAAAATTCTAGAGTGTTGTGAACACACCATAATCTAGATATATCCAAAACATAGAAAAATGATAAAGATGGGAAAAAGGTGCAAACCATATTAGAATGAAGGTCAAGATACAGAAAAGATTGGTTGCTTCTCACATCGGCATGCTTGGGGCCAAATACCTTTTGCAATAAATATCTTGATTGGACTTGCATAAGATATTATGACTATTAAGATTCTAGCAAAATAATTGCATGTGTCCTAACATGAAGTTTGACAATATAAAGTATATCATGGTACTAATCACAGCTTAAGAATTTCCAATAAGCACTTAATTATAAGCAAAACAAAGTATTTATTGAAGTTATTAAAGACTAGCACATATATAAGTCGAGCTTTGAGTTACAACCGGTGTTTCTCTTAAACAAATCATAAATAGCCTATAAAGTGGAGTAGAAAATGTAAGCTGGAAACTCAATGCGCCTCAACAACTCAACCAACAACAAATAAACCATTTCCTTCAAAACAGAAAGGAGGAATTAATGGATGATCTCACCTGGCCATGTTCACAGCCAACAACAAGCTTCCCAGATGAATTTCAGATACACATATGAATTTTAGGTAATTTGAAAAGAGTAATAACAGTCAATGAACTATTGAAAATAAAACTAACCCAGTTCATATTGCTCATGTTGTGCAAAATATATTTTGGGCTATGAGCAAACCTACTCCGGGTCATATAAAGAAGGGAAGAAAGGCAAACAAAACAAGTCAAATTAAGCCCAAATGTTTGGGATAAATTCTAATTATATATGTTGGTGTAAAAAATGACATGAGATAGAGAGAAGACTATTGCACTAACTAGTAATTGCTATTTCACCTATTACTATGAATCAGAAGCGTGGTTGTATATAACACTGACTTAGATCTTCATTTATACTCAAAATCAAGACTACCAAAAAGAAAGTATGTCCTTTAATTCGAGTACACTACAAGTAATAATTCTATCAACTCGTACAACACTCATTGCATAGGACTTTCCTTTTCACCATACTATTAGCAGTTTTCTACATCATAACTCGCCAGTCATAGTAATTTCTAGAATTTAAAGAACAAAATTTAACTGGCCAACATTGATAGCTATAAGTCGAGTTATCTCATTTCCCATCCAATCAATAAGTACAGGAAGGCATGCAAGTAGTTCTTCATTCAGATTATCACCAAATGTTGACACAATAAGGCCCATGCAGGAGATAACACACTCCTTAACCTCTTGGAGAGGAAATAAGTTACGCATGATAAATATAAAAAGAATCCTTCTACAAAATATTTTACTAACCTGATCCTAATATTGGTTTATTAGGGCTTTAATTTTCAAATTTGAAGTAGATGATTTGTCTTGGAAAGTAAAGGGAAGTCCAAATAATTAGCAATAGGAAAAAATAGATGAGCTTAACATAATTACAACTTAAGCAAATATTGCATACATTTAATGCTCTTTCAATTCCTCGAATGAGTGATCCAATGTAGTCTGCAAGATAGTCTGGCAAGACAACCACGAGTTCTTTCAAAACAGAAAAGGCACCAAGCTACGTAGACAAATATGCTTAAAATCTGGTGAGATTCAATCAAATATCAACTTTTTGCTACTCCTACCTTTGTCTTGATGGATTTCTCACACAACTACCTATTTATAGATTTAACTATCTTTGAAACTTCTTGCTTCAACAACCATTGAGGACTGCATTGCATGTCAGAACAAGAGAGTTAAAATCCAACACCTTAGGGGGGTAGCTGTAAAAACTGGTTGACAGCAGGAAAAGCTGAAGTGATAATGGATGAAGATATTGCTCTTGATAAGCTTATAAACCCAAATATAAGTTGTGACAAAGTCAATTATCTCATAACTTGGATGCATATGCACACCCAAATGCAGTTGTCATAGATAAACTATGAAGATCACATTAAAATGAGTATATCCCGGTACTCTAAAGAGACATGTCCAGATGTAAAACATCTAAGCAAAAGAAGCAATTAAGTTATACATACCAGGAATCACAGAAGTGCACTCGAAGTAATAGAATATTGCTCAATGATTCCGATATATCAACTACATGGCTATAAACAACATAACACAGGCATTCCAAATCCACTTATGTTATTATCATTTCATTAGTGATGGTAGTACTTTTATAATGGTTAAGTAATTAAAAAAAAGCACTCACAAAGTAATTTTTTTATTCCAAAAACTATATGTTATTATAAATTGTTTTCAGCTTAAAATAAGTCAACACAAACATGCTAAGTTTAAGAACAACCAACACAAACACGCTAAGTTTAAGAACTGCATATAACTGAGCAATTAATGCAATCAAGTTGAAAATAGATCAAACTAATTGATCACAAAAATAATGGTAGAAAAGCTAAAAAACAACCAATTCTACAATGATACAAGTTCATATAAAAGTTGATCATAGCAGGACATTATTCATAATTTCATATGAGCAATTCATCGGTCATGAAAAACACACGAAGGTAGACATTTAGAGGGAAATAAACCTGGGCATCAAGCCATTAGGTTGAATTTCATGCTCAAGGCAATATAGCGCCCAACTTGAGTTCTCACCTTGAATTCCAGCTTGTCTAATATGATTAAAAGTTAGGGTTTACAAATCAAATTTAATCAAGAACATAAAATCACGAATCAATTAAATTAGAATTAGATAAATCCATTGACACATGAAAAGAGATTGAGTGCGCAAGAAAAGATAAATTTTGAATTTACCTTGAGGAGTAAGAACTTGAGTATGAAGTAGGAATCAGAGAGAAATATCATTGAGAAACCAGAGGAAGCATGGTTTCAAAATAGAAATCGCACATCACACAATTCAGAAGCAACCAAACCCCAAAGGTAGCAGGTGAAGTGAAAAAAAAAGGAAATGTTAGTTTACCAGGGGAATCGAAGCAAGGGCACCGTTGTTGTTGTTGTTGTTGGTGTTGCCGAGCTTTGGGTGCTTAGGGTCAAGAGGAGGGGGAGAGGAGCCATTGAGGATGCGAGCGACGACCTCCTAGGGGTGCTGCTTGGTGAGCTCGATTCTGGAGGCTAGGGGAGTATGAAGCAAAGGCGTTGCAGAGCAGGTGCAGCGGCGTCACGGAGTAGGTGTGGCGGTGTCACGGAGCAAGTACAAGAAGATCACTGGAGCAGCGGCATCACTGAGCAAATGGCAGTGCATTACTGAGCAAAGGGCAGCGGCATCATGGACCAAAGAGAGCAGCGTCATGGAGGCGGACTGATCGCCGCGGCTTTTGGGAGAGAAGATGAGACGAGGAAAGTGTGAAGGGAAAGTAAGGCTTAAGAGTTGAGAGACGATAGCCCTAATCCGCTTTTTATGTATTTAAGTTTTAATTTTTTTGAAGTACTGAAATGGCAACCCGCCTTTCTATACCATGCAACCGCCATTTTTTCATTGAAATTGTGGCGATTAAAAAAAAGGCCTTAATTCACATATATTATGGCAGTTCCAACCAAACCGCCCTAATTCAACTATCATAATTTACCTATTTTTTTGTAGTGATACATCCAGTTCTTAGCAACTGTTGAGTTCTACTAACCTTTCTCAACCCGAGAAAGAAAACATAACATAGTCTTTATAGTAGCCTTCCCAAGCTACAACCAGTAGACAACCTCTACTGTCACAAACCAAGTAGTTATTCACCAACTTCTTCCGGTTGAACTTTGAGTAATCTTGTACTAGCCTCTTCAAGCTAACTCCGAGTAGTCTTTGACCAGTCTCTTCAAGCTAAACCATGACCAGTAAGAACATCTTACTATTGCACTGCAAGTAGTTTTACAGTAGCCTCTTCAACCTATCTCACACCAATCACCACTGGATCAAGGATACAAAGGTTTTGTATTTGGGTTGCTACTCAAACTAATTTGCACTCAAGTTTCCTTACAAATATATAGTGAATAACCTGGGACAACTTGAATGACTTCTTTCTAACAATTCTTCTTTGGAAGAACGTATAAACAAATTAAGAATGAAAAAAGAATATTTTTACAAGGAACTAATTACAAAAAGTAATGAACTTCACAGAAAAGATGAGGAGAAGGTTTTGCAGCATTTTTACATTTATTTGTTCTTCGAGTTCTCTTCATTGAAAGCTTAGCATCTCTATTTATAGATGGTCTTCCTTGTGATTGTTGCCCTTGATCTATTTTCCAGTGACACATGTTGATCATCTATTTGTCTTGGAAACGTAATCTAGAAGAGTAGCTCATCTGGTGGCAGAGCATTTTGCAGAAGCCGTTGTATAGTTGAGGTTTCTGATGGCCCTTCAAGAAGTACTTTTTTACTTTATGAATATAGTTTTTGAACTTGCCATTCTAGAAGCTGGAGTAGTTGACCAAATAAGCAGAAGAGATGACATGCTAGTCTAAAATTGGGTTTGACTTGAAATTTGAAATTAAAAAATTCAAATTTCCATCCTTTTCAATAAAGTGAAGTGTTTTATAGTGATATGCACTTTCTGAAGTGCAGTATCAGTCCCTTGATGAATGAATGATCTTCTATTCTTCAAGTAGAGCATATGTGTGATTTAAATATTTGCGATGAAGATGATTAAAGGTTATAGAACGTCCTTGCTTCAAATTTGACTTGATATCTTCATTCCGTGTGTACTTTTTGAAGTCTCATTCTACTTTCTGAAGATCTATGCCTTGGTTTCTTGTGCACAATTAATCTTTTTAGTTTGACAGGCACACATATGTTTATTTTACATTATAATATTCACTTCCGTTTAGTCTTTATTTCTTTTCATGAGATATAATAATGTTCACACATGTATAGTGAAATTATTTACTCTTTAAAGAACATATTATGCATATGGAGTGCCCTGTTTGCTATGTTAATAAATTCAAGGAAACCATTAGTCATTCTTCAAAAATATTTTCTTAAAATTTGTTATGTCATCACTCAAAACATATTTCTTTAAGGCTTCTGAAGGATTCTGGAGCTACCAAGAGGAGGTGGGATTAATGGAGGATAGGAGTGAGGAGGTAGAAGAAGGGTTTTAGGGTTAAGGTTCTTAGATTTTTAAATGTGTATTTATAAAGTAGAGGGGACACTAATCAAAACTACATCATTTTGCATTGTTCTGACATCAAAGGGTATGGCCATAGCAGTCTATGATGGCTATAGCAGTCGAAGGATTTCAAAACACCCATTCTGGCAACACATGACCGCTATAGTGGTTAACAAAGACTCCAAATTCTCCTTGCCCATGCATTTGATCACTATAGTAGTCCTAAACTGCTATAATGGTCTTAGAAACACTTGTTCTGCAAATGAATGGTCCTTTATACATCCAGGACCTTTCCGGCAGCACAAGTGGATCTCAAAGGACCCTAAGGCCATATAGGTTTGTCTAGGGACGCGTGTACTTAAGGTATTACAATAGCAGCAGCAACCTCAATACTACCAAAACCATGCATTTGACCACTATAGTAGTCTTTCATGCATTTGGGGACTTCCCGGCAGCATTGGTGGGTCTTGGGGGATGCTAAATGTAACACATCCCTTAATTACAGTATTTTACCCAGGATTTAACAACGTAACTAGGAGTATGGTACTACATATCATATTCATATACTATGTAATAATTGAAATATTGTATTCTAAATTCTCCATTACGAAAAATATTTCTTGATCTTATTCAAGTAGTATACAGTATTAGAAGTTGGTGATATATGGTTGGAATCATATGATTAAAGAGAAATTAATGTATAAACAAGTATCATTAGATTTGTTTTTAAAGTACTACGAACATTAGTACATTTATTTGTATATATAATTGGGCAAGTATGCCATCTCAGTACATAAATAATATATAGTCATCCCCTGATTTTTAAGTACTATGAACATTAGTACATTTATTTGTATATATAATTGGGCAAGTATTCCATCTCAGTACATAAATAACATACAGTCATCCATTGATTATAGGGCAAATGTCAAAAGTCCATGTAGGGATTGCTCAATATGCATCAACATACAAAACATAAATTTACTCGAAGGTAAGAATCATCATAAGAACGTGTACTAAAAAGGTTCTATCCAACATTCTAGTCTACAAGTGTCTGGGAAAATGACAGTATGAAATCCTAATCTTGAACAAGGTTACAATGCCACTCCAGTTACGAGGTCTCAAGGATAAACATGAGGCATGCCATCTCCAAAATCTAAGGTAGACATGGAAATACACATAGGGATGAGAATTCTAAAATTCTCAGTAAAGTACTCCTATACACATATAAATGTCAGGATTATCTACCCCAGCTGCTTCTATTTGATTATAGAAATATTACATGTCAATAGAATAATTAATGACATTTATCTTAGCTTGTAAAAGTCTTTACTTGAAGTAGGCTTATTTTATTCAATCATTATCTTTGGAGTATATAGTGTCAATGTCAATCTCATAGGTACATCTTGATCTCAATAGAATAATAAACTCATTCATTTGGCACATAACATAAAAGGTAACGTAGAACAATTGCTACTTTAACTATCTTAGCCCTCGACTTATGGTGGTTTATTCCTCTCCTGGGTAATAGACTGCTTTTCAGGATTGAGCTCATTCCTATACATGATCGTTTGATTTGCTTTCTCCACTTCTCACACAGACCTATTTCTAGTCAGGTTTACTTTTCCCGACTCAATTCAAGGGTAGTCAGATTTACTTTTCCCAGTAAATCGAATTTACTTTCTCCAACCCAAGAAACATAATCCCATACTTTCTTTCACATATAAGCAATTGTAATAAGTGTTCATATTCATATGTGTCTAACATCATCCATAGGTTCATATAGTATAAATGAGATCGAGCCATAATCATTTCGTCATATTTTCAGCTAGTTTAGTGTGTTGTCCTCATTTTTTATCTTAAAGAAAATTATGGATCAACTACTAAACCTCATCAAAACAGAGCAAAATAAATCTCTAGAGTTAGTTCAACATATCTATGAGACCCTGTAAAAGGTCTTTAGGTATATAAAAAAAATTCCAATAATTCGGAGGTCAAAACTACTTAGTTTTAGCCAACAACTAGAAGTCTCAATTTTTCTACCTTATCAAATGAATAGATAAAATCCTACAAAAATTCAAGGTTGAACCTCAACTGTCCTAAATACATGTAAAAATTTCAGCTCAAAAGTTGATTATTTGATATAGTAACAAAATTAGACAATTTCAGTGCTCTAGAATTGACTATTCAAGCAGCAACCCTAACCAGCTTGGTACTTCAATTTTTAAAAATAGCAAAAGTGCTTAAAATGACTCAAGAAAATGACTAAAAACACTTCCATATGTTAGCTTCATAACATAAAATTTTTAGCTCAAGATAAGGTCTCTAAATCTATAAGAAAAATCATGTAAGTTGAGCTGCTTGCTTGAAATCCAAGTTTCAGTAACATAGTTCACAAGATAATTTAACAAAAAGGATTTTCTCACATCATCCAAACGCTTTACCAAACTAAATATATCAATATCTATTTATTATCAACTAATTAAACTAAAAATTCTAAGCTCAATTATTCAGAAAATTCCAGAGTAAATTTTGAGGGAAAAGGGGATAAATAAAGCCTTACTTGGCTCTTGTAACTCTAACTTTTCTTCTTGGCTTCCTTCAAAGCTTTTATGACCAATTCTTGATCTAACCCAAGTGAATCCTTCTTTAGAACAGGAAGAACAACAACAATTTGATGATATGATCATATGAGGTTTTTTTACAAAGGCTTGATTTGGGAATTGTAAAAGGTAGTATGTAAGATATGCTTTGGATTATGGAGTTCTTATATGCATACTAGGCCTTCAAGTTATGGTTTGGTAATTTCTATAGGAAGAAGATGGTGTTGGATGTGGTTTGGGGTTTTTGGCCAAGAACTTAGAGAAGAAATGGTGGGTTGTATTGTTTTGTGTATTTATGTTAGTATGCATATTAATTTTCCATTACAAAAATTATTTTCCTTACGATAATTACATGCAATTTTGTGATATTCCCATTGTCCCTTGGAAAAGGCAAGGATATGTTTCTCTTAAAGCCATACACTTGTCACATTGGGTTGTAAGTTACACTGCAAGCTTCATACGGTGTGAACACTGCACATTGTAATTTAACCGAATAGGTAAAATATCGTACTCGTAAAATAGATATTTCCTCAAATTTAATTTCGGGTCTATAATTTTCACTTCTAACTTTTCCTAACCTTTATCATATATTTTCTCAATTTCCGGCATCACCTAGTCTTGATTATAGGATTTCAGTGGGCTCCACATGCCTGCAAGGCCCTCACAATCACTATTCATGTTTTTTTTTCCTCCTCCACCAAGTCATTCTTATCTTGACTAACCCTATCATAATCATGAAATTATGATTAATAAAGTCTAATTTTTTTTTAAATAACGTCGGGTGTTACACTAAGATTGTACTAGACTTGTTTAGGAACACGTGGACCTGAGTATTACACTTGGAGTATGTTTTATTTAGAAAACAAGTTAAGAGATGCATGTAAATTATTATTATTATTATGTAAATTGAATTGGATGTCTTTGTTGCATGTATTATTATTTAAGTATTTTTTGTTGTTGTCTCATGTAGGCTGTAAGTGATGATTCTGCTCACCGAGTTTGATGACTCACTCTCTTTTTTCACCTTTTAGACCCAGTTATTGGTATAGACGATATTTGACTTATTCAATAATGATTGCTGATGAATACTTTTAGTGAACTTTGCTTTAGGATTTATGTTAGCTTAGAGTTGCTCCAATAGTGTGCATACATGCATATTGGGTTCGCAAACTTCATTTAGCATATATGATTATTTTAAAGTTTTTTTTAATATAATTCTTTCATATTATGGATTTATAAATGTTGAGCAGGTATATGGTTTATTAAATAATCTTAAAAGAAAAATTGTGGATTTTATAAATTAGTTTCCAACCAATTTTAAGTGCTTAAATCATTTATTTATTTTTTCAAATTATTATGAGTGCTAATTAAATTTAAAATTTATCACGCATGATTCCATGACAACTTTAAAAAAGCTTCCATAAGGTTGCATTTGATACCTATCTTGGGACAGAAAGGATGGAAACAATAAAACAGTAGAGAAGATGATATTGGAGCCGAAGACGGAACTGTGTGACCTCCCACTCAAAAGGTGTAGAAGATAACTGCAACCACTAGATCTCAACCACAATTAACTGCTTCTTTCTTTTTGTTTTTTTATATAGTAATATGTATCCACCATAATTTTTAATTATTTGACCGTCACTTAAAGTTTGAAAATATATATTCTTAGCTTGTAAATCTCAACCATACTTTTGTTATTGACATTTTTACAGTTTAAATTATTAAAAATGCTCATTTTTTTTCATGCAGTGATAATTAAATATTTATTGTCATTTCCATTATCAATAGATTTCAATGGATTTCTCTATAATAGCCTTCTTCTATTTTAGTCAAAGCAATAGTTTAACACGAATTATTTACTGTTAATCATAATTTTTATTTTAAGTTACTTATAACATTTCATATGAAAGTTAATTATGACTACTGAATTATAATTCACGCAAAAAAGAAACTACTTATAAAAATAACAATAAGTAAAAATGAACAACTATAAAGATAAGTACTAAATTATGAATAGACCAAATATACAAGAAAAGAATCAACAAAAATTAATTTAATGTAACTAATTCAATGTATGAGGTTACCTTATTTTTTTAAAAAAAAATAAATAAATTGTAAAAGATAATTGGCCAGTAAAATATATTTGACTACTATTCGTTTCTTTAATATTTATTATATTACACAAAGTGATACCAATGAGATAGAACTTTTAGTTGGTTTTGAAGCAATTTCAGTTCGAAATGGTTTTCTAGTTTTGTTAATAAGAGGGAAAGGACAATCATATTTTATATTTTTAAAATAATAACAATAAAAATTAAAATAAAGTTATGATTAACAACAATAAACAATTTATGTTTTCGTTTGACTAAAATATAAGAAGGGTCATTATAGATAAATCCATAAAAAAACTATTGATAGTAGAAGTGACAATTTACGTTTGGAAGTGGTTATACTAATAATAATATAGTGATATTTAGCTATGACCCATTTTTAGAGTGATAATTAATAAAACAGTTTTTCACTTTCATAAATATATTTTACTGGTGTTGTAATCCATGCGATGTACAGGAAAATAAGTAGGATCATACAAAATTAAATAAATTTTAATTTTAATTTATGGAATGACCATTAATAAAGGCATTGTATAAAAATATTAAAGATGTTAATATCATTATATTATAACAATGAAAGTAATGTATCTAATAAAGAAAGAAAGTATTATATGATTAATGGTATAAAAAAAATTATTATGCAGAACATAGCACCATCAAAGTCTTGATTTCTCCTTAAGAAGCTGCATTAAAGTAAAGGAAATATTAACAATTTTAAAATAATCAATTTCATTAATAAATTATAATAATTGATCTCAAAATAAAAGTCAGTAGTATCATCAATATATATATATATATTCTTCACTGTAAAAAGCATTTATTTCTATACTATATATAAATATGTAATTACAATTACAATAAAATATAAAATATATTATCATATTTATATTTATAGTACATGATTTGAATGTCATCGATCTATTGTATATGGTAACTCAATCGGCAGCCAGTTTTTACAATTTAAAATGTAGAAATTATTATTTTGACATTGTACAAAAGCTTGCAAGTGAATGTTTATATTAAACTTTTCATTTTATGAAATTATTGTATTGTACGGTTGAAATGCTTGCAGGTTGCACTCAACTTTTCCTTTTATGAAATTATTATTGTACAGTTAAAATGAGTGTACACATATTATAATGTAATTGAAGGCTATAATTTATAGTTTTGACCAATGTATTAATTTTGAAAATAAAATGAAATAAATAAATCTCATAATAACCAATTTAAAGTATGTTGTAACAACCAAAAAAATTAAATGGATTTATGTTATGAAAAAATATCTTTATCTTTGTATAGTAGTTGTATATGGAGTTGAGGGGCCACATTGCGTTCATTTATATATATATATAAAGAATAATAATAGAGAGAATAATGGAAAAAAGGAGAAAGAATAAATTTATTGATGATTTCAAAGGAACACTATATGAAGTATCCAAAGAGCTATTTATAGTCAAAGGAAGAAAGATATAATATCACATCAAATCATAACAGATTTTATTTAATCTAATTAAATCTTAACTGAATCACCTAAAGATATGGACATCCATAAATGAATAATATTTCATAACACTCTCCCTTGGATGGTCATGTCACGACCCGATTTAGGCACGTGATCAAGACGTGAGTAAACTACATCCCCACGTAAGCCTCGTGGACTGGATTCCTATGTAACGCACAGTATATCACAACATAATTTAACCATAAAATCTTTTCTACATACAATTTCCTTGCCTTTAAAACATATAGCCAGTATTCTTTAAAACTGTAGTCTCATATTCTCTACTCTGAATTCTATTATCATAATATCATCAAGTATCATAAAAGTTTATAATATACATAATCTCTATGATAAAATGTTATAATACAGTCCATCAAAAACATTATATATGCAAACTACATATTATGCACTATGGTCTGGGATCCTGCCTGCATTTACACTGAAGCACGCTACTCTATACACAAGAGCTTCACCTCTGTGAAGCTTACCAGCTGATACTCTAATGTTACTACTGAGAGAATGGCTGAGAAAAATCTGCAGCAGCTACCTTATCTGTAAAATGAAATAAAGCAGCGGGGTGAGTTTTGTAATCAAAACTCAGTGAATGAATCCCCACCTATAATCCCCTTTCATAGGACATCCAAGGAATAATGCATGAAATCATAATAATATTAATAATACTCTAAAATCTCACATAATCAAATATACATATACATATATACATACTAGTCATTATTTTCCAACTCAAAACAATTTTCCTCTGTTCACATTCATATCCAAAGCCATATCAGCTTATTATTTAGTAACTATCAAAGAAACAATAATCTCTATTTCTGTTCTATTTCGGGCTCTATCTCTATTCTGTTTCATTCTCTATCTCTGTTCTGTTTCGTGAGTGCTCAGTTTCTCGTGAATCAAGTCCCTTGTGGACTAAGTTTAATAGTTTCACGTAGTTTCGTAGTTTCTCTGAATGAATTGTCCCTCGTGGACTAAGTCTCTGAATTGCCCCTCGTGGGCTAAGTTTCATGGTTTCTCATTGTTTGATAGTTTCTTTGCATCAAATTTGCCCTTCGTGGGTCATTTTCTCTTGTGAGCTCTGAATCTGTCTGATTCTAACAGTCTAATCTTAGCATAACTGCGGCTATGATATTATGTCTAAGGGATCACTAACTTAAAGGCACTGTGATTCCAAGTCATAGAATATGTAGCTGGCAGTTATTATGAGTATACAACTCTAACAATCTGACTTTAGCATAACCATGCCTATGGAATCATGCCTAAGAGGTTGCCCCTTTTTGTAGACATTCATGATCTCATATATCCTCAGAATATGTATCCATCAACTGTTCTGAATCTCATGAAGATTCAAGCTCTAAAACTGTTTTTGTTTATTTCTCTAAAACATATTTCAACCTCTAAGGTTTCCATAGTCTATATATCTCAACCTCATATTCCAGACAACCAGGATCACAATCACAATTCCATCATCCTCTCTAATTCATTTATCTAGTACAAAACTACTTCCTGTACACAATTTAATTCCAGAATCCAATAAAACAATCATAAAGGTCTCTAACCATTACACATAGCATCAATTCTATCTAAAAATAGTGTCACAAACATGGTCCCATGAGTTTTCTCAAAAACATATTTCATGCACTAAAATCAACAGTTCTAAAACATATAATCCAATAGAAATCTCAATCCTTGTACAGTAATATCTAGAATCAAGTAGTAAATCATGTTTTTAATGAAAATAACTCTAATGCATAACATAGAGACTACAGGTGTGAACCCACTCACCTGGAGGGGTGAACAATGAGGGAATAGCACCAACAGAACTCTAGGAAGTGCAGTGATGCTAAAGATCGATACAGAGCCATAGGACTCTAGATCAACCTCTAAAAACTCTAAATATCCAAGAATTCCTCTCTAATATACTAGAAGACTTCTCTCCTTGAGAGGCATAAAGAACCATCCAAATAACAAAGAGGGAATGGAGAATAGAGAGAGAAATCAAGAGAATAGCACACCTTAAAGCCTTAGGAATGAAGGATTGGAGTTAGAATTGAGAGAAATGGAAGAAAATGGGATTGGGAGGGTGGAGAGAGGTTAGGCAACGAGGTTTCTAGCGTCTTGGGGTGGAGGGGTCGAGTTTTAGCAATTGTGAAGGTTCTGGACCCGACAGTGGGATTTTATGTGTTACATTGGTGCCACCTCAGAGAGCGCAAAAATTGCCCTTAAACCGTCTTACTGTTCACTCGACCACTGCAGCACTAAGAGTGCTGCAGCGCTCACTAGAATGATTTAAAATTTCATAAAATTCATTTAAAAATCACACTTTAACTTATTTTTAATTCACAACATTTTCTAATTCTATTATTTAAAATTGGGGTATTACAGGTCATTAGGGATATGCCTCATTAAAACCTTACTAAGAAAAACTCAGTGGGAAAAAATCTTAGTGAAGGAAAAGAGTATAGTATCCTCATAGTGAAAATGTAGAACTGCCTCATTAAAAACCTTATCAAGGAAAAATCCAGTAGAATAAAAACCTTGATCAAGGAAAAAAGAGTACATTATTTCTCCCTCTCTTTAAAGTATCACTTGAAATCTCATAATTGGTGTATTCTAATTTTGTGAACCACTTTTACAAAAAAGAAATAGGTAGTAACTCTATCACTTGAACAAATTGGACATTAGATCCTCTCTTTAGTTGAATTATTTAAGTCATGTTGTCCTCATATAAAGTTGTGTAATTTTCTTCAAAGAGAATATACACGATAGTTTGAATATGTTGATCCATTGTCTTTATTTAGAAAGATTCACAAGTTTTGTGTATTTCACTAATTTCTCTGTGATTTGAAGAAATAGTAACTATAGTTTATCTTGTGTATCTCCAGGATATGATCATGTCTCTATAAGTGAAAGAAACCTATTTAATATATGCCTTTATGCAAATTTGATAAATATCCTGCATACTAATACACCTAAGGAAAATATATGCAATTTATCCATATAAAACTTCATAAGAGTTATCTCTGTGTAAATTGATTGATAAACAAACATTTTGTTTGTTAAATACTCGATCTGCAGGTCTAGACAAAATTTTGTCTTTCTAAGATCTTTCATCTCAAATTCTTCTTAGATCTTTTATGAAGATGGAAACTTCTTTAGGAATTCCAATGATATTCAAGCCATCAATGTACACAGCTACTATAATGGATCTAGATTTAGGGGCAAACAACATCATTTGCAAACCCCCTTTTAATCAAATACTCATTGAGATGATTATATCACATCCGTCCATATTGCTTTAGACCATATATAGATTTTTGTGACTTGATGAGTACATACCCCAGGGACGTTCATTAGATAATATAGATATTTTCAATCCTTTAGGGACTTTTCATGTAAATATCATTGTCTAGTGAACTGTATAGATAGGATGTGACAACATCTATCAGATGTATATTTAGCTTACTATGTGCAGATAAGCTAATCAAATATCAAAACATTGTTGCACCCACTACTGGGGAATACATTTCGCCATAATCTATACCATGTTTTTGTGAGAAACCTTGTGCTACAAGTAGAGCCTTATAGTGTACAATTTCATTTTTCACACAAATACGCCTATTTGTATCCCATGGGTTTCACACTTTTCGGTGTTTGGACTACAAGTCCAAAGACTTCATATTTTCCACGTGAGTCTAATTCAGCCTGTAAGGCTTCTTTTCATTTTAAGCCAATCATTTCTACGTAGACATTTTTTTTAACGATTCTTGGCTCAAGATCCTCATTTTCTTGCATAATATTTAGTGCTATATTATATGCAAATATAGTGTTGACAATAATTACTCCTTGACTCCACCATTTTCCTGTAAAGATATAGTATATTGAAATCTCATTATTTTCAATGATTATTTTCAAGTACCTGAACATTTTCTGGCGGTCCAAATATATCAAAATTTTGGACTTTAATAATGTTCTTACTATCTCTCTATTATCTTCAACAGGAAAAGTATCATTTGCCTCCACAACATCATTTGGCCTCTTTGCCCCTCTTCTTTTTTGAGGATTTTTATTTTAGGAATCGACTAGTCTACCATGCTTCTGGCGTGCGATTTTTACATTGACCAATTTCCAACAAGGACATCAATTCAGATTGAGGCATTTTCAGCTTGTATATAGGATTTAGTTATCCTTTTCTATCATAAAAAAAATGCATTTGGCAATTCATTTGCTATTCTTTGCAAATGTATAATAATATGAACTTCTAGTTCATGTTGCCTTGTGTGAGGATCTAAATAGAATATTGATGCATTCCAACTTATTTTCTTTTCCAGCTATCCACTCTCTCCTCCTAATGTTCGAAACATTATTTCTCACAAACTCAGCTTTAAAGAATCTCCCATTTGTATTTCAGTATATTTGACCATAAAGGGAGAACCATATCCCACATATATCTCCAATTTTCTTTGCAGTCCCATTTGAAAAAAAAAAGGCAGTTAGGACATATACTGCACTTCTAAAGTTCTTAAACAGGAATCTTTTGGCTCCAGGCCAAAATAATTGTAGGGGAAAGAATTATTGGCAATTTGTTAGCATTAGAGAAACAAGTGCTGTAAAATAATATGCGCCCAACTAGAAATTGAGAGATTTATTCTCATGAGCAAGCGATCTAGCAATTAACTGGAGATCTTTTATAAGTTAATTGTGCTAGCCAACTTTTTCTATATGTGAACATAGATAATTAGATGTTCAACATTTATAACATTGGCCTACAAGCACTAAAAGCTTGAGAAATAAATTCACCAGAATCATCAAGATAAACTGTTTCGATTGGATTATCAGGAAATTGTGCTCTTAATAATTTGCACAACTAATATCGCAAGCTTCAAGTTGCGAAATCATAATGAGCACACATATGACCATTTCATAGATGCATCTATTAAAATCATAAAATATTTGAAAGGTCCATATGGTGGATGAATTGATCCACGTATATTGCCTTAACTTCCTTCTGGGAATTTAAGAGATTTAAATCCAATATTTGCTGGTGAAGGTCATATAATTAATTTACTATGAGAACATGCAGCACAACAAAACTCATTAAAATGAAGAATCTTCTGGTTTTTTGATAAATGTTCATATGAGTTTTCAGTAATTCCTTACATCATTATTACTTCAAGATGTCCCAATAGGTCATGCCAAAAAAATCATCTGGGCTAGTAAACATCTAGTTTACAATAGCATATGATGATGTCACGACCCGACCTGGGCACATGACCGGCACGTGGAGAGTCCCAACCCCACGTAAGCCTCGACACATGTGTAAAGCTCTACATGCATATTTAAATGGGAAAATCCATGTAAACAATATCTCAATTTCAGTCTATAGATTTGCTATTTTCTAAAATCAAGATCTTAATAACTAAAATATCATCATCAACATTAAAAGTCTAGAATCTTCCATTATCCATACACAAAATACAAATATACATATCAACCTGTTTTTGTTTAGTTTGTCCAAAAACAACCAGTTTCATTAAATACAAATCATAGCATAATCAAATATACAAAATGCAAAATGAGCTCTATATGAATCAGGACTCCTGCCTGCAATAACACTGGAGCACTCTACAGAATAAAAAATGCTTCACTCAAGTGAAGCTCACCAGCTAATCCTCTATTGCTGCTAGGAAGTAGAAGGCTGGGAAGAATCCGCAGCAGTTGCTATATCTGTAAATAGGAGGAAAGGAGAGGGGTGAGTTTTTATACAAAAACTCAGTGAGTGAATCCCCACCTGCAACCCCCTTCATGGGACATTAGTAAAACCATGCAGTATCTATATGAAAATCATTTATAACTTAGAACTTTAAAACATTTCATATAACTATATATACATAATCAATTAGTAATTGGCCTTTAAAATCATTAACAGCATCTAACTAGAGAATTAGAAATCTCTGCTCTATGGTTCTTCAAGAACCCAAATGCTCTGCTCTATGATCCGTCAGGGATCTAACATAGACACCAACATAGGTTCCATTCTCTGCTCTATGAGATTGTCCTTTAGGACAACTTGGTACCGAGGTTAACAATCATTCAGCCATTAACTCGCTGTCTGTTTCTCTACAGCTACTGTTTAGTATCAACAAAAAATCAAGTCCTCTATCTCTATGTTCCACAAGGGCCTTTACCCTAGGGTTCCAAGTTTTCTCATATAACAGTATCTAGTACACCAGGAATTATCAAATCAACATAATAACTTTAAAACGTTCAAGAGTCACAATCAAATGTTCACATTTCAGTAACAATAGTCCCATGGTTTTCATAAGAATCCATAGTTCATGACATTTAAAAATCAGATTCTCATAAGCTTGAATAATTGACAAAAACCTCTAATCTCTTTGTAGAACTCTCTAAAACCATCATATAAAGCATATTTTTATGCAAATAAGTTTAATACAAAACATAGAAGGCATAGATGAAAACCCACTCACCTGGAGTGGTAGAATGAACAGGAGAGACACCAACAGGACCCTGGGAGGTAGAAACGGCACCATTATCTACCAGTAAAGCAATAAAACTCTAAATCAATCTCAGAAGAACCCTATTCTCACTCCCATCAATATGGAGGAGTACTATGACCATAGAACAAGAGGGAACCCAAGATTAACTCTAAGAACAAGAGAGGAATAGATGAGATAGGAAGGAAATCTAGTAAAATCTCTTACTTTTAAGCCTTGGAAGTGAAAGATTGATGTTAGATTGATGAAATAGAAGAGAGAGAGATTGGGGATGAGAGTTCGCGTTTCCTGGGGGGAAAGAAGGGTGTTTTTACACAAATGAAGGTTCTGGACCCCGAGATGGGGTTTTTAAGTCGTCTGTCGAGCGCTGCAGCGTTAACCAGAGAGATTATTCCGCACCGCCTTACTGTTCTGTTGAGCGCTATAGTGCTCACCAGAGAGCACAAAAGATGGTCTTCGCACTTCTGTTGACCACTGCAATGTTCTTTAGCGCTGTAGTGCTCACCAGCAAGGGTTGTCACTCTCCAGGACGGTCTCCTATTCTCCAGGATGGTCTCTCTCTTCCCATAACTCACTTATTTACATTTATCATTTCTTTATTTCCTATTAACTTTTAAACATAAATGTAAATAAGGATTACCCCCCATTTGGATTCAAATAAAATATCTAAAAAATCAATATCCCAAGGAATCAAAATCTAAATTTTGGGTTTTAGTTCAAACCCGGAAATTCTTACGACTTTTAAAACTTAGGGGCTAAAACCGAACTGTTTAAAGCTTTTATAAAATTCATTAAAAATCCTCCTTCAACTCATTTTCTTCTTAGGAACCATTACCAGGACTTTTGATCCCAAAATTATGGTTCTATCATATAGCCCTTCAATGGCGTGTAGGGTTTCAGACTTAGAAAATTTAGGACCCAATTTTATCTACAGACACGTGTGCTACTCTACACGTTTCTAGGTAACAGTATATCTAAGGTATTACAGATGATTCAATCATACTCATATTAGTACTATGGACTGGAAGAAAATACCGATAAAATTTTTCTAAAGCAACTTTCTTACCTAAAGCATAAGTTGTGATATAGAGGTACTCACTATTTTCCTTACTTACTATCATGATATGACATCTATTTTAGTGAATATCTTTGAGACTCACCAAGTCTCTTTAATACTTTTGTATCTAGTAGAGAATTATTTTTGTTTCTTCAGGAAACAAAATAATAGCTCTTCTGGAGCCTTTATTCATCTTGCTACCAAGAATTATATCGGTATTTCTAAATAATTTTGTTTCTTCGGGAAACATAATAGTAGCTCTTCTGGAGCTTTCAATCACACTCACAAAACTAATAATCTTGTTAAGATTTTATTATCTTATTACAAGATGAAAATATTAAAATATGTCATCAAAGCATTAACATATAATGTAAGTGAAAGAAATTTGTCATGACATGATGATGATATAAATACATGTATAACAATTACTCCAAAAATATCAGTATCATATATTATTATTTTATGATATATTAATCATGGTAATATATAAGATTATCATGTGACATAAATCAATAAAGTAAATGTTATGTTTAATATCAACAATATCACATAAAAATATAATTAATAATTATGAAATATGCCACGAATAGCATAGCTATTTTATTCAATATTGAGAACAATCAGTACTAAAAGTATTGAAATAAAATATTCTAAAATATTCCTTAAAAATAGTATCAAGTAATACATCTAATAAAAACTTTCATTATTAAATCCAATAATCAATATTTATATAAAAGATAAAACATACATCTAAATGACTCATATTAATCATGAAATGATTTCATAATATATCTTGAAAAAGAATCGCATTTCCATTTTCTCATTCTCCTTTAACAATAGTTAATAAGGATCAAACAAATATCTCAATGTACAACAGGTACATGCCAAATTTACTTTGATGTCATAGCAATAACATTCATAACATTTATCACAGTTGAAACCAACAATCTCCTCCCAAATGTGAGGTCCAACACGGTATGCTCCCATCTTAATGGAAGCTTTCACGGAAAAACCAAATACAAAATCTTGGTCTAGTGCTCTAACCACGGGTTGATACTACACCTGAGCACAAACAAATAGTCATGGCTTAACCAAACCATCAACTTTGATACCACTTTTGGGGTTATAATATTTGTGTGACATTCACTTCAGGGAATGGACGAGAGTCAACTGGGTAAATTTTATGAATTTTTTTTCATGAAAATTCATTATTTGATATCTTGTAAAGTCCTTTTCTTGACAGTGCTACTCCAAATGCACATTTGATACATTAAAGTCAAGAATATTTTTCAACATATATTTATCAATAATGCAACTATAAGTGCCATCATAATGTGCTCACAGCTCTTCTTTGTACTTTTTCAAAGAAATTAGCAGGATCTTCTTAAAATATTTAGACATAATCTTTTATATAGGTAGCAAAGAAGGAAAATAAATAAACCCATTATATTATTCTCTTTAGGAGAATATGAGTATTTAATATAAATACTCAAAATTAAACAAATTATATATTGCAAATACTCAAAATTATCCTTGGAGATACATTCATTTCAGGGAATGTAAATATGAAAATGTTCCTTATAGGAAATATACAAACTTATTTTAGAATGTCACATACTTTAGGTGGTGTGAATAATATATTCATTCACTTCGGAGAATAATCTTTAACATATTCACTCCTGGAAATATGTAAATCTCATTAAATAGAGAAATAAATCTATTATATTTTCCTAGGATAATTTTAAATAATTAAGATATATTCACTTCAAGGAATGATTATCCATTTTTCTATACAATTCTCATTCATTTTTAGGAATGATTGCCATTTACTTCTGGGAATGGTATAAGAATCAAACAAAGTAGAAGGAGTACATATTGATATAGTCAAGTAAAAAAAGTTCAAAATTAAAACAATTAATAAAAATTGATTTGTACAATTCTTCTGGGATGTAGTATTTTCTTCTTCTTCTTCTTTTTTTTAATGATGTCTCCAAGACCCATAAAAAGATGAGATTGTTTTGTGCAATTCTTCTGGAATGCAGCACTTTCTTGTTTATTAGTCTCAAGACCCATTGAGTAAAGATTAATCTCAATATGTAACATTTTTAAAAAATATGGTTATAATGTTTTACATCAAGCCTTCCTATTCATCACCGTATACCGATGCTATAATAATAATATAGGGGAAAGCAAGAACCAACCAAGAACAAGTGCCTCCATAAATGTAAGTGGCCCTAGGAAAAAAAAATTACCAAGAATACTAGAAGAAAGAATCATGCAGCATTGTATTAAAGAAAAAGAGAAGAAAGAATAGTTATGGATAATTTCAAAGGGCTCTATATGGAGCATCGAAAGGGCTATTTATAGTTAAAGAAAGAGAGATATATAATATCATATCAAATTCTAATAATTTCTATTTAATCAAACCAAATCTTAACTGAATTACCTAAAGATATGAACATCCATAAATAAATAATATTTCATAACAATTTTTTATTTGTTTTGTCATTGTATCACACGAAAGAGATATTATGAAGGAGATCCTTCTACGCTTGCCAGTGAATCTTGGAGTAAATGTGGGTTTGATTTACAGCCCCATATAATCAGCAATGATAATTGAATGTGTGAGCTCTAGGTATTTTGATGTTGAAAATAAGAGCTTTAAGACATTTTCAGTGTTTCATCTTTAAAAAATACATCTTCTCATGACTAAGATCTTCCTTGCTAGGCAATTCATAAAATTTTGATAACAGGAAGTTTGATCATTCTTATCTCACTCATCACACAAGGTACGTAGTTTCATCTCTTTTACCATTTGCTTGCATACTTAATTGATTTTTCTTTCGTCATATTATGTATTTTTACTTTTTCATGGAATAAAATTTTAATATCTGGAAGGTGGATCATTCTTATCCCTCTCATCACACAAGGTAGTTTCATTTTTTCTTTTTACCACTTTTACACTTTATTGATTTTTCTTTCGTAATATTAAATGAGTTTTACATTATACTTTATTACATGTTGTATTACTTTTTTATTGATTAATATTTTTACTGTTTACTTTTCAATATAATCATAAATGTTTGAAAGTTATTTCCAACATTTTAATTTTCCACTTAAATTAAATTAACTTAATTTTGTTATTATTGTCAGATTTTTTAGGAAATGTAAATATTTAACTTAATAATCATACTGCTACTCGAGATACTTCTATACAAATTTAACTTCCTTAATTATAACAAAATTATTAAAAATAAAATTCAAGTTTATATTCTTATTACAATTGATTTTTGTATTTACAAAAACTGTCTTAAAATTATATAATAAATTAACTTCTTTATCAGCATTAGAAAATCATAAAAATAATACCTATAAGAATTACTTTTAATATAGTAGAATTACTTTAAATATAACTTTTACTATATCATATTTGTATTCAATATAACTTATAACAATTTTTAAAATCATTGTAAATTTAAATATATATGACATCTTATATAATTTAAAACTTCTTTTTATTGAGAATATAATAATCATTATAAAAGCTTAATATATTTTAATTTCTCTTTTTAGTTTCTGAAACAAGTTTCGTAAATTATATTAATAAGTTTATCTTTTAGATGATCCAAATGAGAATTGTTATGAAACTGATTTGTTAAAAGTCACTCTGATATGTAATAATTACATAACAATACTATTTAATAGTGTTGCATATGACAATATTAATCTTTTATATATTCAATTTGTGTTAATTATTTGTATTATTATTGCCACGGCTAGTGGCATGACATTGGCAGCTTATTAATTCTTACGCTTAATTAATTGTAATCTATATTGTCTTTTTAAAATTTCATAACTGCAATTATGTACAATCAATATCAATAACCGAATAATTATATAATTTATCATTCAGCGAAAAAAAGAATGCAGTGGCCAATTAGAGAACTATTGAAAATTGTATCCATAAACACCTATTACACTTGAATTGAGAACCATTCCAAAAATGCTGGTGATACTGATTAGGATTATTGAAACAAAGTCAAGCCAGCAAATAAAACACAAAATAGTTGGAAGCATCGATTGGCAAAAAGAGAAGGTAATGATCTCAACATCAAGAACGGGAGCTGGATTCTCTCTCCATTTTCAATTAAAAAAAATTCTCACCATTTTAAAAAATGCAATTAAAAATATTGAAAAATTACAATTATATATCGACAACCATGATTTACTCCATAATAATGTTAATGTTGTTTTGGAACTTTTTTAGAAGATGGAGAATTATTTTTGTGATTAGATATTTTTTGCTCTAAGATATTGGCTCTCCCTTTCTATGTTTATAGTTTAGTCTCGAGATTTGGTTTGTAGCCTTATACTTAGTTTGCCCCATGGTTATAGTTTTCTTCTTGTTTTTTATTTTTGGTAAATCGATGTAGATTTTGGCTCCTTTCTTTGTAGAGGGTTGTTTGAGCTCATGTTTTAAACAATAAAAAATAAGAAGATTATGGTAACGTGTCAAATTTTAATTAGTTAACAATGTAAATGAATTTACACCATTACTGTATACCAATTAATCTTTTATAAGGTTATTAAATAATTAAGTTAAAAATTATAACACTTAAAATATTGCGTATAACAATTAAAATTTTCGTATATTGTTATCATATTTAATTTTTAATTAATGTTACGTATTTCTTTCAAAAATATTCTTATCAAAATCAATTTTTTAAAAAATATTACGGAACCCGTGCGTTCACGGGCCTATCTCTAGTATAAGTAATATAACTTCCTTTAATCTAAATCTTTTCAAACAATTCTAGATAAACAACTTTAAAATAAAATCAATTCCCATCAAATGCTTAAATAAATGTGATTTTTAATTGAGGCTTTAAATTTGATTCTTTATTTTTTATTTTCAATTATTATTTGAATGACATATATAAAATTCATCTATGAAATTTTTCTCCTCATTTTTATATTTCAATCAAGCGTACCCTTGGAAATATCACTGTATTATTGAAAACGAAACACATTGAATTCGTGGGGGAGGATTTTTTATTTCTATTTTTTTGTGATGTAAGAAAGAAAGGAAAAAGAATAGCAGAGCCAAATTAGACTTTCACATTGAATGTCACATTACGGTGATCAGGGACGGATGCAAGTATAAATTGATGGGTCAGATCATATGCTCCCGTCCAAATTTGAAAATTTGATTATATATATATATATATATATATATATATATATATATATATATATATATATATATATATATATATTTGTTAATTTTAAAATTTAATCCATATTAAAATAATATAAAACGTATTATTTTGCTTACATATTATATTTGACCAATAAATAATGTTTGATATATAACTAAATTATATAACAAATATACACCACACACTTTATCTCCATCCATTCCACTCAGTCATCAAATTTAATGTTGATAAAATATATATTATATATTTATTATATAATTTAATTATACAGTTAACATCACTCATGATCAATTGCCTAAATCTTCTAAATTCGTTATTCACAATGACCGAGCATTCAAATATTTCTCGCATCCACGGATCCCGGATCGACACAGATTTAGAAAATACAATGCACTGTCACTGTAGTATACTAAATATACGGATAATTATGTAATGGAATGGACCCCCGTTGAACTTTCTCGCCTTTTTAATCTTATCCCTAAGCATTTGTTTGGATTAAGAGACGTGGCAAGAAAAAGAAATCTTATTATTCCTTTCATTTTATAATAATTATTAAAAATTAAATAATATATATGTTAAAAATATTTACAGTTATTATTATTTATCTTGATAGTATATTATTACTTAACTAACATATTTATAATAAAAATATAAGTAGAAAAAAAATTATTACTATCTAAATATTATAAATAGATAAATATTATAAAACATTAAAAGATAAAAAAAACTAATAGTTATTAAGAAACGGCCAAATAGTATTTTTAACAATTAAAATATTAAAAGTGTCATTGTCACTGTAGTATAATAAATGACGGATAATTGATGGAATCGACCACCGTTGAATTCTCTCGCCTATTTTTTATCCTGTCCCTAAGCATTGGTTTGGATTGAGAAACGTGCAAAGAAAAGAAAAATTATTACCCCCTCCATTTTATAATAATTATTAAAAATTAAAAAAATAAACATGTTAAAGAAAATAGAAAATTTCAATACATATGAGAAATTATGGGTTTATAAAGTTTTTTTTATAATTATTATTATTCATCTTGATAGTGTATTATTACTTAATTAATACATTTATAATAAATATATAAGTGAAAGAAGAAAAATTAATGTTATTTAGATATTATAAATAGACACATATTATGAAATATGAAAAATTCAAAAATTGATAGTTATTATGAAGTAGAAAAATAATTTTTTAAATAATTAAAATATTAAAAGTGTCAATAAAAATATTATTAAAAAATTAATTTTGATATAAAATGTTCGCTAAAATATTTATAATTGTTTCTTTCTTCATCTCTTTTTTATCAATCATAATTTTTTCTTTAAAAAATCGATTTAGTCTTTTAAATTAACCCTTTTTTAAAGATTAAGATTATTTGACAATTTTCTTAATTCTTATGCACTAATCTTGAATAACATTTATTTTGAAGTTGATGAAATATTAAAAAATTATCACATATATACTCTATCAGACAAATATTTGCACATAATATTTGTTCAGGTCAGGTACGTGCCCTAAACAATGATAAATTTTATTTTTCGAATTTAATTTTAATATATAGAAAGTATAATCTTTTTTAATTATTCATTTAATCTCATGTGCCACAATAATGGCAAAATCCTATTTGACTCTCAAATCAATACATTAAAATCATGTACATGAGATACCTTAATTAGATGATACAGTATAAAAATCACTATATATAAATTAAATTTTTTATCTCAAAAATGATAAAAAAAAAAAAATCACCACTTATATTTTGGGTATTTATCTTCCATGAAAAGGAAATTAGAATCCTTGATGAAAAGCAAGGCACGTCAATCTAACGTGATTTCGTGCAAAGTATTTAGCAGCAACAAGTATTATTTCCTCCTCGTATTTGAAGTATGTGACTCACAAGAGCAAATGCCACATACTTGTATTGCCTTGACTAGAGGAGCTTGATTTACTGCAATTTGTTTCAGAAATTCTGTAAGCTCATCTAGTTTCTTCTCTACCCTACTGCTCTCAATTGAAGAAACTTCACCCACATGATGGGTACTGCTACCAGCTCTAAACCCGAACTACTAAGAGTTCTTTGCCATGTTCTCAATCAGAAGTCTAGCTACCGCAGGAGTCTTGTCAACTAATGCACCCCCACTGGCAGCATCGATCATGCTCCTCTCCATAACTAACAACCCTTCATAGAAATACTGGATCAAAAGCTGCTCTGAAATCTAATGATGGGGACAGCTAGCACACAACCTCTTGAATCGCTCCCAGTACTCATAAAGAGATTCACCCTGTAGCTACAGAATGCCACAAATATCTTTTCTGATGACAGCTGCTCTTGAAGCTGGGAAAAACTTTTCCAAGAATATACGCTTCATGCCGGCCCAACTGTCAACTATCGCATGAGGAATGTAGAAGAACCAGTCCTTGGCAGCTCCTTCAAGGGAAAACGGGAGGGCCCTTAGCTTGATTTGCTCCTCTGTTACCCCCTAAGGCTTCATAGTCACACAAATAACATGGAACTGCTTCAGGTGTTTATGTAGGTCCTCTCCAGACAACCCGTGAAACTTGGGTAGATGATGTAGGAGTCTTGATTTCAGTTCGAAGTCACCTCCCTATTTGGGATAGACAATCCCCAATGGTTAATAGTTCAGGTCTTGAGCAGCAAGCTCCTTCAGTGTCCTGTTAACTTCTCCCATATTACTTGAAACACTAGCAATAGGATCAGAAAGTTCAGGAGAAAAATGATAAAAATTATTGTCACAGTCCTTCGTTATGTCAGAAGAAGAGGGGTTGCTCAATAAATTAACTCTTTCCCTCGCTTCCTTCCTAAGCCTTTTGGCAGTTTTCTCAATCTCCGGATTAATTGGTAGAGTGGGAAAATTAGGAAAGGAGCGGGTCACAAAATTAAATTATCACGACAGTCAAATACAACAAGAAACAAAGAAAAGATAAATAAAAGTAAAATTAAATAAACTATTTTTTAAATAAAAAGAAACATACAAAAATCGAAATGAAAAGAAAAATTATTAAAATAAATAAAGATGAAAATTAAATAAAATAAAATGAAAGAAATAAAATAGAATAAAATAAAGAACAAAAAGAATCAATTAGTACACTTCTCCGGCAACGGTGCCAAAATTTGACACGAGTTGTCGCTACTTGTGACAAATTAAAAGGAATTTAAAATACTAAATCACACCAAAATGTAGACATGGTGCAATCCAGGTCATTTCACATGGAAGCGTTGTAATTGATTCTGGAAAATTGGGGTTTTCAAGTTGTTGACAGCAAATTTAATTAAGAAAATTATAATGCAAAAGTTACCTGCACAAAGACTCCTTCAGATCAAAATGTGTTATATCATTAGTTCAAGTGGATAAATTCATGGTGGTGACAACCTATGTTAACTATGCTTTTGCACAAAAGATGACACAATTCTACTTAACAGTTATACGAACGTACTTCCACTAAGGGTTCAATTAACGCAAGAGCTAGTGATCGCAATCATGACCCTATAAACCTATGTTAATTTAATTATCAATTGTGGTAGTCTAAATCCTAATAGAGTTAATTTCGACCCCCTTACCAATTGGAATTAATCAAATCAATTGACCCAATTTCTCAATGGTATCCAGATCATGCATACAAACGAATACACAATCAACAACTCTTAAAAATATAATCACAAAAATCATCGCAATTAAGATTTAGAAAAGAAATTAATAGGGGCGAAAAACCAACCATGAACTGAAATTAAGAATCGGGAACCTCAAGAACAATTCTAATCTTTAGTTGTCTCTGTGCGCGGTAAGGGAATTACTCCTCCATGTGAGAAGTTTCACAATCAAAGATTGAAGAAAAACTATAAATTACAGTGTTGGAAAACTGAAAATAAACTGTAAAAGGAAGCCTCTAAACCTAGAGAGAGAAGAGAGAGAGAGATGAGGTAGAGATAGAGCTCCCAATCCTAAAACTAAAACCTAGATTCTGTCTGCTGCTCCTTCCAATCGTGTTTACTGTTGCTTCCAAGAAAAAGGGCCCAAAAATTGGCCCAAACAAGATAGCAGGCAAAAATCAAGTCATCGAGCTTAGCGCTGTAGTGCTCACCAAAACAGGCTGCTTCCAAAATAGATCATTCGTGCTCTCTACTGAGCGCTACAGCGCTCACCCAAATGGCGAGCTCTTGCAATTTTTTCATCCTTTCAGTCTCAGCTCCTGCTCTTGATGCTTTGCACTCAATGTAATGCTCCTGTACACAAAATCCTAACTCAAGGAGACGAGTTAATTGTAACAAGATTTAATTATTCAAAAATGGAGCAATTGTCATTCATTTCTCAAAATTGTGCAATGAGGTTCAATTTATAAAACACTATTATTTTCCTCAATAACACATCAAAAAGCTCATGCAAAAACCCAAGGTTTAGAAGTTAAATATGCGGCGTAAACGCCACTTATCAAATATAATCATAAAAAATAATTTGAAATATATTAGAACGAAAAAAATTTAATTCATAAATTTAAAATATAGAGTAAAAAGTTGCAAAGTCAATAAAAAAATTTTTTTTTTGCAAAGTGATATTGCAGATAATGGGTTTTGAAATTGATTTGTAAAGTGGGAGTGAAATCATGATTTATAATTGATTTCTCATGATTAATAATTAATTGTGATTGATTTGATAGATATTTATCAATTCAGTGTAATGAATATAGAGGGGATTCAAATGAAAATGAAAATTGTGGACCCTAAATCTCTCTAGGAATGACACCTATAAACGTTTCCCTCATAGAAGTCTGAAATATTATTATTATAAATTATAGATTATTTATTATTGATATTATTGTGATAGATTGATTTAATTACAAATTGATAATTACATATTAATTGAAAACTATCATATAAGTTAATTTCAAATTATACATTCATTGATAATATATAAATCATGTGTTCCATATAGAACTATATACATTTGAAAAATAACCATGACTATATATTAAGCCAAATAATTATTTGATAGATAAGCTAAATAATATAATCATAAAAAAACAATTTGAAATATATTAGAATGAAAAAAATTTATTTTATAAATTTAAGATATAGAATAAAAATTTGCAAAGTCAATAAACAACAAAATATAATATGGGTGACAAAATCTCTTACAAAACCACCTTAAGAAAGAGTAAAAGAAAATTGGATAATGTGGGTGACAAAATATATGCACACATAATACACACAAATTTAAAAGAAATTAACCATGAGTAGCTCTACATTGTCTAAGCATCATAAACTTGCTACGAATTTTTTAAATTTGCTGGTAATTGTGCTAATTATTCCAATTTTCAATTGTTACCATTCAAATATAATATTTTTTTTTTGGAGGCTGTAAGCCTTCCAAAAGCTCTAGCTCTATTTATTGGGTCAAGTTCTAGTAATTAAAAATCACGTAATTGTTAACCCGATTAGAAGTTACACAAAAAAAAACCACTATTTGTAGCTAGTAATTGCTCTCATACGAAGGTAATTTCTGATCAGAAAGCTAGTAATTTTATAAACTTGTTGGTACATGTGCAAGGTTTTAAACTTTTCAATTGTGCACTCACTCAAGATGCACTTCTCACAAGCACTAGCACTCACTAATCTCACAATGCAAGAGAGCATGCATTCACAAACACTCACGGTGGCCATCTACTATGTACACAGGATTACAAATGAGCCAATACATCTATATGCTTACATATGTTAGTCAAGTATTTGCATATACAGAGCGCCCCCATCTCACAACCTTCATGGTGAAAGCATTCGAAAATCATTTATCAGTTGGGCTCAATATATCATTTCAACATCAGCTTGCAACTCAATTATGCATAGACCAGTAATGCCGGAAATAGTTTTTCAAGAGGTGAACATTAAATATGCATCATTCATTAACAATACACACTAGTTCTCCCTAAATTGAAAAAGTAAATGAAGGAATAACAGGTCTAACCTTCACAACTGAAGTGAATTTATCATCTGAGATAATGATATCAGAGCTCTCTTTGGCAACTTCTGTGCCTTGAATACTCATTGCAAGACCTATATCAGCCTATATTTCAAAAAGCATATACGTTGCAAACACAAAATACAAACTGATTTACTTCATTAGAGAAAAAAAATCATGCATTGAAGAAATTGTAGATTCAAACTTTGAAATTAGAAACACATGAGATAATGTAAACAGAATCATTCATTAACAAAAGTGCTTCTCATCACACAACTAAATAATAGCAAGACTCGACAGGAACATGATACAAATATAGCAGTGACTTGATCACCTTGAAAAGCACTTTGGCAATTTAACATGTTATAACTAAATTGAACATGCCCAACAAAAAAATATATATATTAACAGGACACAAACAAAGTTTCAAAATGGAAGCTATGCAATACTTTAACCCCATTTTTTTGGCAAAGTTGCACTGCATCTTTGACTCCAGGTCGACAAGGATCCTGGATTTCAAATACACAAACAATATTAAAAATAATAATAAATTTAACATGCATAAGCATATTTTAGGGTCAAATGCCATCATAAATTACAGCTTATTAATTATGTTTCTTTGTTAAGTATAAAGACACAAGCCTCTCAAAAGTTATGGCAAAAAAAAAAAAAAAATAGCAAGGTCAAGAGACAGGAGAAAGGCACAATAAATCAAATAAACAAAACAAATATAAATCCCGGCTGCTTCTCGAGAATGGGATTGTTAGTTAGGAATGAGTGGGCAAATTACAGTAATAATGCTAGGGAGCTTCAACTTTACATTAGAGAAAAACGAAAATATGAGAAAATAATATTATATAAAAACAGAAAAATATAACAACGATGACAGTGATAAACATGTTTTCAAAGAAAATACATACTTGCAGACCAACAATAGCTAGCAAAACAAGATCATCTTCCGGTAAAGACCAGTGAGCTAATTAATCTTCACTAGCTGGAACCTTCACCACTCCTACGCTAATCTTTAGTCTTTGAAAGGAACACTAGATTCTTTTGCAAATCCTTTCACCTTCTTGATTCATCATCAATGAATTTCTATAGCAAAAGCAGCAAACATGAACCAAGTTAATACTTAATGGTGACAATACATAGCTATAAAAATTTGTTAGTATCTTCTAAACTTTGCTACCACTTATAATAGATGAAAAATTAGGTACCATGGAATGACATACCACATACAGAATGCCCAATACGTCCTTTTCCTCGTGCCATTTGATATACAGGAAATAATTGCAATATATTCAAGTTACCTACAAACAGAACATCAAAGATACAAAAAAAAGTTAAGATTTAAACTAACTACCCATTGGTATATACATTTCTACATAGTTGCCCAATTCAAAAGCAAAAAGATAAAGAAAACCATTTCATAGTTGCCCATTGGTATATCAATTTTATATAACCAGCTTCATATTTAAAGTTCAACCTCTGCAAAATTCAAAAGTTGGAATAATATTAAAGAAAATAGCAATGAGGCTACTTTGCACTATAAAACAAAAAGTTTGATATACAAATAAAAGTTTCCAACTGAATAGATGATACATATGCCAATCATTAGTCAAGTTAATTAAGCTTTCTAGGCAACCACAACAATGCCCACACTCAAGTGAAGTCTAGTTACACAATTCCAGAATCTTTTGCAAATGAATTAGCAACCAAATTAACATATACTCTATGCATGGATACTTAACTCCAATCATGTGTCACAGATTCACATAAATATTGCAAGAAGCATACATTTACAAATTCAGCACAGCAACATAAACCATTCCTCCAGCCCAACCATTTCATGCACAAGGATAAATCGACATCTCTCAACCACACTCAATAACACAGTCATCAATGAAAACAAAAAGTCAACAACACAACCAACATTGTACTGAAAAATACAATTAGATTAAGCTCTCTTTAATATGCAAAGCTCTATGACAAAGAGCTTAGCAACCTAACAACAACATCAATGACTACCCAATGGTTCAAAAAATAAACATCAAATCCCCAACAAATCTGATACCCACGCTACACCCCTCAAAAAAGAAAAAAAAAAATCCACACACACACACTCACAAACAAACTTGAAACCTCAAACACCCTTACTGTTTTCGTGAGCTTGACAAAGGGACATCAAGAGCTTCAATGGAAGACAGGGGAACCGAGAGCTTGTGGGGTGGACAAGGGAACCAAGAGCGAACCAGGAGCTCGACGGACAGAGGAGCACCACCTTGACCACTCTTTAGTGACTGTGAGCTTGAGAGAGGGAGACGGCTTCAACAACGGACAGTGGATGGAGACCGAGAGTGCAAAGTAGTGCAACCTTCAGACCATGGGTTAAGGGTTCATGGGTTAAGGGAGATCGATAGAGGGAGAGCGAAAGTGCATAGAACAGAGTTGGTTTTCAGGTTTCTTGAGGGAGTGTGGGAGAGACCGAGAAAGGGAGACTCACAGTGCGCAAAACAACTTGAGGGAGTGAGGGTTTCATGAGCTTCACAATGGATGAGATTTGAGAGAGAGATGCAAATGGGTGTGAGAGGGAAACGGGGGATGGAGATGAAGTGAGTGAAAATGAATTTTGGGATCCACTATGGTGTGTTGCTTTTTTTTTTTTCTCTATGCATGCACCTCGCTACAGTTCTCTACAGTGTCTGTATAGACACCCCAGCGGGGTGTTAAATTAGCATTTCTCTTCTCAGAAATGGTAAAGATGCTATGCTAGTTTCTACTCAGTTTTTTATTTCCCTTTCCTTTTTACTTTTTATTTTTAAAATTAAATTCTCTCTCCTTTCCTTTTCGCTTTAATTTCCTTTCTTTTCTATCCACCATAGGATAATGATATTTTAATACTAAAAAAATGGGTGTCTTTTTAGACACCTATTTTATAACCATTAAACGTAATAGGTATTCAGGATAAGTGCGGACATAATCACATCGAATGATTATAATATCATTACCATCCACGATATTGTATTATATTTTGCATACAGAACATCTCGCTGATAATTCTACGTTACTCAACTACCTACCTATTCCAGAGCACTACTCCTCTCCTCCCATGGCTATGATTCCTGCAGCACTGCAGCAGCTTTCATTTCTTTCTCTCCTTGCCGTACACACATCCGTAGCCGACGACCTGTTAAGTTTCGTGTACCACGAATGCAACAACGACCTCGGCAACTTCACCCAGGGTAGTAACTACTTAACCAACAGGGATTCCCTTCTTAAGCTTATCACCAACCGTTCCTACACAGAAATCGACTACGGTTTCTACCACTTCTCCTATGGCCAACACCCTGACAAAGTCAACTGGATAGGGCTCTGTAGAGGAGATATTAACCCAGACCAATGCCGCATGTGCCTGGGAAATTCCGCACTCGTTCTGCCAGACCGGTGTACAGTTCAGAAGGAGGCTGTTGGGTGGCATGACAATTGCATGTTACGCTACTCCAACCGCTCCATATTCGGGGTCTTGGAAACTCCCGACAACGTTCTGTGCAACCTAGATAACATAACAACGTCGGGTGTTGTGTTCAACAAGGTGGTCAACGACCTGCTGGATGGGCTGAGAAACGCAACTGCTTCCGGTGACTCCCGCCGTAAGGTCGCCGAAGCGAATGCTACGGTGGGCAATTCCACCGTAAATGCTCTCCTTCAGTGCACACCTGATTTGTCTGAGCAAAATTGTACTCAATGCTTGAATTACAGTTTCTCACGCATCCGCAAATATTGTGACGGAAGGCAAGGAGCTCGATACTTAGCACCAAGCTGTTCTACTAGGTACGAGTCCTACCAGTTTTTTGGTCCCATATTGGGTCTGGATACAACAGCACCAGCACCTCGCCCAGCAGAACCCTTGCCTCCACCAAGTAGTTCTCCCCTTCTCTTTATAGTAATTAATTAATTAAATTAAATTAAATTAATTAATTAAATTAAATTAAAAAGTCTATGTTTTTCCCCTTCTCTGCATGTTTAGGGTGCATTTGGTTTTAGTTACGGTTTTAGTATTTGGTTTTCCAGTTTTCACAAAACTGGAAATCAAGCTGAAAACTGAATTTTATCATTTCTCTACTTTTGATCCGATATTGTGTGATGTTTGGGTTTGGAAATTTCGGTTTGGTTCCTTCACTACATCATCTTGACCAGGTTAGATTTGTCATGATATATGGTATATCTTATCATCATGCCGATTCAACTCTGTTTTCTGGATTTTTCACTTTCAGGACAGACCAACAAATCACGAACCGTCCTCGCCGTAGTTGTTCCGGCGGTCGCCCTTGTCTTACTCCTCGTCCTTATCTGCATTTATTTAAGAGTAAGAAAACCAAGAGACCAGGATACTGCAAGTAAGTCAACGTTAGTCTTCTTTATGGTTTGTTAAATACTTAAATGTTAATTGAAGTTACTTTTAAAAAGGACAAAAATTTACTTCAGAATCAAGAAATTTTTTTCAGTTTGTCTTGGACTATACAGACAAATCAAAATGAGAGGATCACTTGTCCGTTGAAGAGTTACAAATAACATCAACTCATTCCACTAAAATTAACGATAAACACATGTTGTAGGTGAAGTTAAATTATCCGAAGCTGATGATGACCTTAAAACAACAGAGTTGAAGCAATTTGACTTTGAAACCATCAGATTTGCTACAGATAACTTCTCAGATGCAAATAAAATTGGACAAGGTGGATTTGGAGCTGTTTATAAGGTATAAATATTTATCCCCCTTTTGTGCAAATACCTATGGCATATTCTGATTCATTTCAGAGAACTATCTACATCAAACTTTGAATTGATTTCACTATTCAGGGTTGGCTCGTTGATCAACAAGTTGCCATTAAAAGGCTGTCTCACAACTCTGGCCAAGGAGAAATAGAGTTTAAGAACGAAGTGTTGCTAACAGGAAAACTTCAGCACCGAAACTTAGTTAGGCTACTTGGTTTTTGTTTGGAAAGAAGAGAAAGACTATTGGTTTATGAATTTGTTCCTAACAAGAGTCTTGATTATATCATATTTGGTAAGATCAAATTTTTGCTTGGACATTATCTTTTCTTATCTGTAATACAAAGAAAGATAAATATTTTAAATAGGTTGTTAAATTGAAAAATAATATATTGTGTATATGATGTCTTTATGTAGATCCAATCGAGCGTGCAAATTTGGATTGGGAAAAACGCTACAAAATCATAAAAGGCATAGCTCGTGGACTTGTTTATCTTCATGAAGATTCTCGATTACAAATTATTCATCGTGATCTCAAAATAAGTAATATTTTACTAGATGAAGAGTTAAATCCTAAGATATCAGATTTTGGCTTGGCAAGATTATTTGATATCAATCAAACTCAAGGAAGTACAAGTACAATTGTTGGGAGCTTGTAAGTATCACAATATGTTTTTGGGAATGGCTATTGCCACTCTTCTATGGGTATTGCCACTCCCATTGCATTAAATTTTTATTTACTCTCACCAAAATATCCTTCTTCTTTCTTAATTACATAAATAATTAATATAAAGTATTTATTAGTCAAAATAATATTTCCTCTATCTTGGAGTGGTTGAGCATTCATTTCATCCTTTGCTAATTTAATTTAATTAAAATTAATTTAATTAATTCAAAATATTTAATATATATTTCTTTTTTTAACTTTTTATATAATCAATATATAATCAATATATATATATATATATATATATATATATATATATATATATATATATATATATAATGCGCATCACATCTATCATAAACCTTGGTGACGAGGACAATACTGTTGAGGCTCTAAGAACTACCACACAGCTGTTGCCTATTTTGTGAGATGAAAGCCACACAATTAGACATGGTTTATCAAAGAGTGTAAGCTCTTAGTTTTGGTTTTCCTTTTCTTTAATTACTAAAAAGAAAACTTTACATATTTAGTATAATCACTTATGTTTATTGAGTTTTTTTCAAAAGAAAAAATTTAAAATGATAGATATTTAAATAATATATATATACACACACATATATAGCTATGCACATTTATAAAAATACAAGCAAACAATAATAATAGTAATAAAGATAAATTACTAAATTATAATATACAACATACATATTATATTTTATTATGTAATTTTTATATTATTTTTAAAATTATTAAATAAACATATGATATTAAGATATATCTGCAATCACTTATTTTTTTATTATAATTCTTTTCATTTGACAACTCTATTAAAGTGAATTTAACTAGTTATATATATAATTGATGTGTATTACCATGAATAGTATATTGAAAAATAATTACAATACACATCCATCCATGGTTTTTGAGTTTTTAATTCATTATTAGTATTAAAGTATTTAAATTATTCTAATTTCTTGATATTATATTATTTAAATAATTATTGAATAAAAGAAAAAAGATATTTCTACATTTAATTATATCAAATAAATAAATTATCAATATTTATAATACCTACAAACTATCTAAAAATAGAAATATGAGATACATATTAAATTTATAAATAATTGAATTAATATAAATAAATTTTGATAATATTATGATAATTAATAAATAGTTGATTTAAACTATTCTTGTGATTTAGAAAGAAGCGTATGGTGGTAAAAGTAAATGAAAATTTAATGCAATTGGAGTGGCAATAGTCAATGCATGTTGTTTTGAGCTAATGATATATTCCAAATGTCCAGTTAATGTTTTCCTTAGCTACAAAATTAAAGGTGAAACATTAAGACGGTTGATTGTGGAAGATGAACATTTTATATTTAACTACACCTAATTGTGTTGACATGCAATGGATATATGGCACCTGAGTACATTAAGCATGGAGAGTTCTCAGTAAAATCAGATGTCTTTAGTTTTGGTGTTATGATTTTAGAAATTTTATGCGGCCACAAGAATAGTGAGCTTCGTAAAGGGGAGATTGTGGAGGATCTATTAAGCTTTGTAAGTGCGATGCTTGTTAGTTGTTTTTCCCTTTTTCAGTAAGTTTGAAAGCTTGTTATTGTGCAAATGAAATTTCTACTGTTAAAATTGATCGTAAGAATTGTTTATTTTTCAATTGAGCGAATTCCTGTAGGCATGGAGAAATTGGAGGGAAGGGACAGCTTCAAATATAATAGATCCCACATTAAACTATGGCTCGGAGAATGAATTAATGAGATGTATTCGCATTGGGTTACTCTGCGTTCAAGAGGATATAGCTAAAAGGCCAACTATGACTTCAGTTTTGTTAATGCTTGGTAGCAGCTCTGTCCCTCTTCCTGATCCTTCAGAACCTCCATTTTTAATGCATGGTAAAAGGTTATTGTCGACAAGAGCAAGTGATTCAGGAAGTCAATCTACTAGTCAAGGAGCAACAAATAAGACACAAATTACGGATGTATATCCTCGCTAGATATTTTTGATGTAATTGACATGAATCAAAAGCGTGTTGTACCCGACGAAAAAAATAAAAGGATTCTGAGGACAGATATCGATTTATTATTGTTCAGGTCCGTTGTTTCGATATTTGGTGGCTTTTAATTAAGCCCATACCTTCTCTGGTTTTGTTTATGCAAACCATGGTGCTTGATGCCTTGATCCTTTTTTTTTTTTTTTGTAAATTTTAAAAAAATAGTAATTCGGCCAGCTCGCGACTTAGTGTATTTAATTTCATGTACTGAAGTAGCACTGTCTTTCATAATATATCAAATGTGGACATCATATATATATATATATATATATATGTGTGTGTGTGTGTTAAAATTTGCTGTATGTGTCAGTGACAGGGTTAAACATCAATAGATATATACATGATAGGCTGACAATAAAATATAATACCATTCCCACATTTCTTATTTTGTCACCATTGAATATAATGAGTGACCACTTATCACATCTAATGATGATAAGTGAAGACTAAATCTCCGGATAAGATCAAGTGAATCATGAAATAACTTCATGCAAGCATAAGTGAACGACACTTCGATCACTGAGCTCAATCCTAGTTATAATCAAAGTGATCACTCTCTGTAAAGGTAGCTTGTCATTGCACTGATGAAATGAATATGCTATATTCATGGAGATGGAACACATTTAGTTTAGAAATTAATTTTAAGGAAACTTCTGAGATTATGCGTGGACTTATTTATATATCTATATTTTATATTTATGTGTAAATATCAACCAGGATTTGGGAATATACATGTATATGTACCATGTAAAATATCAATTTAGGGTTGGTTCTTTTCTTTTATTTGAGATTGTAATTGTTCTATAAAGATTTGATTATTAGTATGTGTTTGTCATATTTACGTATATCACTCTTGTAATAATACTGTTAACATAAAGTATTTCATCGTGAAAATTGATTATATCTTATATTTTATATAACTTTTTTGGTTGTTATAAAAACCATATGATGATAATGATTCAAAATTAAATATATTTATTTAACTACTTGTCTTTCTATATTTACATATAGATTTATCAAGATTTAGATATAGATAAATTGATGCCCGTTGATTATTAAATAATAGCAGAGAGTTTTCAAAATGATTAATAATTAACCAAAATCATAAACATTATTGTTTGAAAAAGATTTTCTACACGTCATGAATTAAATAATATTTATCTAAAAATATTAGATATTATTTATTGTTTATATTTAACATGTATTATTATATAATATATAGAGGTATCATTAATAAAACTCAAATTTCTCCCATCTCACTCTCTACAGCCACGAGAAATTTCTCTTATTTTGTTCTCCTCCTTCCTCTTTGTTAGGGTGTGTTTGATTAGGGGGTAAAAATTGTTGAATATCCTATGTGTGGACTAACATAAATCAATTTTTTTGTTATAATTTGATTCCAAATTAATTAGATGCTAAAATATATAATCATATTGATTAGCCCAATTTTATGGTTAATTTTGTTATTGGGCTCAATTTTGATTTTGTTATTAGTGGATATGGTGATATTTAGTTATTGTTACTGGACTTAGTTATAATGGGCAAGTTTGGCCCATTTAATTAATATAAAACCTGCAAAGACCCCTACTCCTAACCCTAATAATCAAAGTGGCTGTTGTCCTATTGAGACAGTGCATAGGTTTTGGCAACTGATAGGGTGATAGGAGAAGTTTCTCTTTGCTACTTGGATACACACATTGAAAGGCTAATCATAAGATCATGGATTCATCAATTTCTTCCACTCCAGGTAATTCTGACACTTAATTCAATTTATAGCATTTGATTATCACATGTCATATTTAGAATTAGATAAAATTTTCTTCAATTGGTATCAGAGCTAGGCTAATTCTAATATGGTTGTGATAATATAATTCAGATTAGCTGTTTATAATGTAAAATTCGTATATGTGATGAACCCTAAATTACCAATTCCAAATTTTATAATTTTACTGATTAAATTCGAAATTGATTGAGGGTTTTTGTTACTGATAATATCCTGAGAAAAATGACATAAAGATCATAGGAATCGTGTTAGTGTACAAGGAGAATTTCGATTTTGAAGTTATAAACCCTATATTGAAAGCTGATTCTGTTTTAAAATTTCTTAACCCATATATGTGTGAAATTATTTCGAATTCATTAGGGCTTTCGTAGAGCATAAAATTTCGAATCTATTGACACCAAAATCATGAATTTTCATCAAGTATAGAGAGAGAAATTGCTAAAAAATCGAGAGTAATGGTGTTAAACTTTGCGGAATTTTCTGTACTCATAGGGGTTATAGTTCGAAACAAAATTATATGGATTTTGTAGAGCATTAAGAGAAGAATCCATAAACACAAAAATCACTAAATTTCGCTGAGAATTGAGAGAGATATCGCATTCGACCCATATCACAGCAAAACGGGTCGCGACCTAGAACCAGGACCCGACTGAAGCTTGAAGATGATGAATAGTAGCATCTAGGCAAGGCCCACGCGTGGGCTTGGCACGTGCAGCGTGTGCGGGCCCATCGGGGGCCCATTTTGGCCCTTTTTTTCATTTTAAAGGGTTTTAATATTTTAAAATTATTGGTGAATTTTATTTATTTTTCTGGGCATCAGAAATTATTGTTATTAATTTTTAATTGAATAAATTCCTTAAAAATATTTGATACTCCTAATTTTGGTCTAAAATTTTTTGTGCATATTTATGACATTGTTAGGCACACTATGTACAGCATAATCTCAGATATTAGTATTATTTGGTTAATTAAACAATTTTGTGCTCTATTATATACATATTATTGATTATTGTGATTATGACATATTGCTATTATAAAATTTTATGACATATATTTCTGAAATATGCTATTTTAGACCATTTCGTACTGTTATTGAGTATTTTTCATAGTTGTGAGCTCGCCTTCGCGGGACGGATTATGATAAAATACTATTGTTGGAAAATTATTGTTACTAATGTGGCATTAGAAATTATTTTAATAATGCACATACCCTATCGATTTGTCCTTATTAATATAATTCCTAATGATTGATAATTGTATTTTAAAGTTTTTACTATCCTCTCGATATTAGCTTTAAGAATATAATTATTTTATATAATTTGGGAGTTAAGTTGTGCATTGTAATTCGGGACCCTTAGGCTGGATTGCAATTGCATGAGGTGACTTTATTATTGTTATAAGCTCTATTTCTTTAGTTGGATATGCTTGATAAAAATCTCCCATTAATGTGCAAATTCCAGCTTTGCCTATGAGTATGAACTCTTTACCAAAGCTGAATGGAACCAATTATGAGGACTGGGCCGACTCTGTTAAGTTGTTCCTTGCCATTTCTAATGTCGATGCTGCCCTTACTGAGAATGAGCCTGAAGTTCCCACACTTGAGTCTTCCACTACTGTTATAGCAAAACATGATAAGTGGGCTCATTCTAATAAAGTCTATCTGATGACTATGAGGTTCACTATGGACAAGACCATCAAAGATAATGTTCCTGAGACGAACAGTGCTAAGGAGTTTCTCGAGTCTGTAGGACAGAAGTTCAAGAAATTTGACAAGACTGAAAAGGCTTACTACTTGTCATTATTGACAAAGACTAGATATGATGGTGTATCGGGTGTTCGTGAGCATGCTATAAAGCTCACCAATTGGTACAATAAGTTGAAATCCATGAAAGTGGAATTGGGAAGTGACTTTCTAGTCTGGCAGGTGTCGGACTCTCTTCCTTCTGAATTTGATGTTCTGAAGACTTCTTATAATGCATAAAAGGAGGAGTGGTCTATTGATGAGCTTATAGCCATTCTTAATCAGGAGGAGCAAATTATGAGGAAGGGTAAGGCTCCAGTTGTTCAGTTGGCTTCTCATAAGAGTCATGACAAGAAGAAGAAACATTTTAAGGGGAAGAGTAACAAGCCTCAATTCAAGAAGAAGTGGAGTGATAAATTTGGACCTCCTTCAGTTCATGAAGATGGTGAACCATCTGGTGCTAAAAAGAGATTCAATGGCACTTGCAAATTTTGTGATGTGTTCGGACACAAACAATCTGACTGTTTTAAGTTTAAGAAGTGGCTAGAGAAGAAAAAGTAAGGTATTCACCTAACTCTAGTGTGTTTTGAGTCTAATCTTGTTGATGTACCTTCTCATACTTGGTGGTTAGACTCTGGTATGACCATTCATATTGCAAAATCTGTACAGGAGCTCAAAACCAGGAGAAGGCCAAATGAAGGAGAGGTGTCTGTTGCAGTTGGAAATGGGATGAATGTCAAAGTAGAACATATAGGAGTAGTTGCTTTGAAATTAAATAGTGGACATGAGTTGATTTTGCAAGACACTGTTTGTGTAACTTCTATGAGAAGGAATTTGATTTCAGTTTTAGTTTTGGATGAATGTGGCTACTCTTTCCATTTCAGATCTAATAAAGTTGTTTTTATATTATACATCTGCTATTGTTGGTTATGGTGTTAAATTGAATGGCATGTATATGTTGGATCTTGATCCTCTCTCTCTTGAACAATGACATTCCAATGTTAATAATGTTGTTGGGCAAAAGCGTGGAAAAGCTGTTGAGAATTCTTCTATGTTGTGACACAAGAGGTTGGGACATATATCCCGAGAAAGGATGGAGAGATTGATCAAGGAGAATATTCTTCATAGTGTGGACTTCTCAGATTTTGATACTTGTATTGATTGTGTGAAAGGAAAGCTCACTGCTGGAGTCAAGAAGAAAAGAGTTAGTAGGAGTGAAGGTATACTGCAGTTGATTCATACAGATATCTGTGGGCTAATTACTCCCATTGCATTGGGAGGATTTAGATATTTCATCACTTTTATAGATGATTTCTCAAGATTTGGATGGATTGATTTGTTGCGTGAGAAATCAGACTCTTTGAATGCTTTTAAGACTTTCAAAGCTGCTGCTGAGTTGAAATTTGGCACACAGGTTAAGTGTGTTAGATCTGATAGAGGTGGTGAATTTTATGGGAGGTATGATGAAACTGGTAGGAATCCTGGTCCTTTTGCAAGGTTTGTAGATGATTGTGGTATTGAGGCACAGTATACCATGCTTGGCATTCCCCAGCAAAATGGTGTCGCTGAAAGGTGAAATCGTACTCTCATGGAAATGGTTAGGTGTATGCTTAGCCATTCAACTCTTCCTGATTTTTTATGGGGAGAAGCTTTGAAGATAGCAGCTTATATTCTGAATCATGTGCCTAGTAAGTCAGTTCCAAGGACTCCATATGAACTTATGATAGGGAGAAGGCCTACTCTGAAGCATTTTCATGTCTGGGGTTGTAAGGCAAAAGTCAGGCTCTATAATCCAGATATAAAGAAGCTTGATCCTAAGACGATTAGTGGTTTCTTTGTAGGATATTGTATTGGCTCCAGGGGTTCTAGATTTTATTTTCCTACTCATACTACTAGAGTTGTTGAATCTGATCGTGCTGTCTATTTTGAAAATGATATAGAACATGATGCAACTCAGGAGCCACGTGTTGTTAGCTTCAAAGAAGAACATGTCACTATTCCTGTACCTATTGCTCCTTTGCACGAGTCTATGCCCATTATTGTCACTCATGATGAAGCCACTGATCCCATTGTTAGTGCTGATGTTGATCCACATGTTAATTATGACGTTCAGAATCCTGATATTATTGAGCCTCAATTGAGGTGATCTGAGCGTGTTCCTACATCTATTGAGTCTACTAGATTCAAGGATTATGTTGTTTATTTGCAGGAACATGAGTTCACTTGTGTTGGGGATTCTGACCATATTACTTTCCATGAAGCCATTTCTGATTCTCATAGTTCACAATGGCTGGCTGCTATGGAAGATGAATTGGCTTCTATGCGAAAGAATGATGTTTGGATTTGGTGGAATTGCCCGAAGGTTGCAAATCTATTAGTTGTAAATGGGTCTTTAAGACCAAACGTGATGCTAAAGGAGAGATAGAGAGGTACAAAGCCAGACTTGTTGCTAAAGGGTACAACCAGAAGGAAGGCATAGACTATAGAGAGATGTTCTCTCCTATCTCTACTAAAGACTCTTTTCGTGTTGTGATGGCCTTGGTTGCTCATTTTGATTTAGAGCTTCATCAGATGGATGTTAAAACAACATTCTTGAATGGTGATTTGTTTGAGGATGTCTATATGGATCAACATGATGGTTTTGTTGAAAGTGGTAAGGAACACATGGTTTGCAAATTGAAAAGATCCATTTATGGTTTGAAGTAGGCTTCTAGACAATGGTACTTGAAGTTTGATAATATTATAAGCTCTTTTGGCTTTAAGGAAAATGCAGCTGATCAGTGCATTTATCTGAAGAACAATGAAAGAAATTTTGTTATTCTTGTTCTTTATGTTGATGATATCCTTTTGGCTAGTAATGATATGGGTTTTCTAAATGAAACCAAACAGATACTTACAACACATTTTGATATGAAGGATCTTGGTGATGTATCTTTTGTTTTGGTCATTGAGATTCATCGTGATAGATCTCATGGTATCCTTGGTTTGTCTCAACGAGGATATATTGATAAAATCCTGAACCGGTTCAATATGCAATCTTGTAAGCCCTGTGTTGCACCTATTCAAAAGGGTGAAAAGCTTTCTAATGCCCAATGTCCTCAGATTGAAAGTGAAATGGCAGATATGAAAAAGATTCCTTATTCTTCTGTTGTTGGCAGCCTTATGTATACTCAAGTTTGTACATGTCCTGATATTACTTTTGTTGTTGGTGTACTTGGGAGATACTTGAGTAAACCTGGTGTGGCACATTGGCAGGCTGCAAAACGTGTTTTGAGGTATCTGAAAGGTACCAAAGATTGTATGCTTACACACAGGAGGTCAAATCATCTTGAGGTAACATGTTGTGATTCTGATTATGGTGGTTGTCCAGATGATCATAAGTCCACATCAGGTTATGTATTTATGTTAGGTGGAGGAGCTATTTCTTGGAAGAGTGTCAAACAGACTCTTACAGCTACATCAACCATGGAAGCAGAGTATATAGCTTGTTATGAGGCTACACGTCAAGCGATATGGTTGAAGAACTTTATTGCTGAGTTTATTTTTGTGGAAAGTATCTCTAAGCCTCTGACTATATATTGTGACAACTCTGTTGTGGTGAGCTTCTCTCTTAATAATAAGAGCTCAAAGCGGACAAAGCACTTTGAGACAAAGTTTATGTTTGTGAGAGAGAATATCCAAGAGTTTAAAACTCGTGTTGAGCATATCCCTACAGAGCTTAATGTTGTTGATCCCCTAACAAAAGACATAACTGTTAAAGCATTTGTTGATCATGTAACCCGTATGGGTGTAGTGAAGTCTTTTGATGTTTTGGATTAGTAAGAGTTTATGTTTATGTTTTGTTATGACCTTGTATTTATAATATTTGAGACATTGTTCAAATAATGGTTATTGTTGCTACTGGTATTGCCATATGAATATTTTGTGCAATTTAATTGTTATAATTATTATTATATATTTATATATTGTGATGGCATATTGTGGAGACATTTTGGACCCAGTCTCAATATTGTTATTGTGATAAGATTTATTAAATCCTATATGGCATTTTGGGCGGATGTTTGGGCCATTTTGTTAGGAAATTGCACCTTGTTCAAATTATGGCATGCCATTTTGTTGTGTTTTCCCATTTATCCATATTTCACTTTGTTATTGGGTCACAAGATATACGTGTCTTACAATGTATGATATCATTATTCCTTCGAGTATGATTTTCTGCATTGTTGAGATGCTTATAGTTCCATTTTGGACCTTTTCGTGGTTTATGTTAGCTTATTTTTGCATCTTGTTGTGGCCACATATTGTTGATTAATCTGTTATATCTTGATGTTTTGATTTATGCTGTCCAAATGGGAGAATGTTGAATATCCTATGTGTGGACTAACATAAATCAATTTTTTCGTTATAATTTGATTCCAGATTAATTGGATGCTAAAATATTTAATCATATTGATTAGCCCAATTTTATGGTTAATTTTGTTATTGGGCTCAATTTTGATTTTGTTATTAGTGGTATGGTGATATTTAGTTATTGTTACTGGGTTTAGCTATAATGGACAAGCTTAGCCCATTTAATTAATATAAAACCTACAGAGGCCCCTACTCCTAACCCTAATCAGAGTGGCTGTTGCCCCATTGAGACAGTGCACAGGTTTTGGCAACTGATAGGGTGATACGAGAAGTTTCTCTCTACTGCTTGGATACACACATTGAAAGGCTAATCATAAGATCATGGATTCATCAATTTCTTCCAGTCCTAGTAATTCTGACACTTAATTCAATTTATAGCATTTGATTATCACATGTCATATTTAGAATTAGATAAAATTTTCTTCAAAAATAGGATGTAAATTTTTATGAATGAGTTCTATATATAAAATTACACATAAACCTTAGCCATAAAAAATTTATTTTCATTTTTACTCTCCAACCAATCATATCCTTATTAGTGAAGAAGTCATGTTAACGATTAGTTGGGAACCTCCAATTCTTGACACGAGAGCCTAAAATGTCATTTTCGCTCCACGTAATTAACGTTAGTTGTCTACGTTGGGGATACCATTCAAGTCTCTCAAGAAGTGAAAATGCGTTCCCCACAACGTATAATGAGCAGGGTTGTTGCTCATGGTCATAATTTGGTCCTTATAATTACTTTAGAAATTATAATAAATTATGCATATGATATTCTGAGCATGAGAAACCTCATGATAGATGCATCAAATTAATTTGCTATCATGAAAATTATGACTTTTGAAAATCAAATGGGATCATATTTGTTGTATGCATGTTAATTTATATCTGTTTGTGAAAATGTAAATTATGGAACATGCTTTTATGAATGATTAACAAGAAAGTTTGTATTTTTGTCAAAACATGATTATTTAGAAATTATGGAATCAAAATTGGGATTTATATAATTTATTTCATGGATAAAATGATGATGTAAAATTTAGAAAAATATATTTTTGTATGTATGAGCAAGTTTCATGAATATGATTTTATGATTTTTTTTAGAGAGTTGCAATTAATTCAACAGTTTGAGAGTCATGTGAGTTGTATAATCAAAATAAACATTTTCTATAACATAATAAGTGTGAGTTAACAGTAAATTAGATTGGTAACATTGGCATATCATGCTATCCATAAGGAAAGTCTATATTTTTATGAATTTAGAGATATCAGAGAATGTGGGTCCTGTGGGGTTGTCCCCACAAAGTTATTCAGAGATCATCATGGGCCCTATGGGCAAGTTCCCATAAGCATAGAGAAACCCAAAGAAATATATGTGTGTGTATACATTTTGAAAGAATATGAATTGTTTTAAATTAATTAATTTCCTTAGAGATTGTATTTTATTAAGAAGACAAGTTAAGATCAAAGATGCATGTATATTATTATTATTGTTGTTGTTGTTGTTGTTATTATTATCATTATTAGTTATTCTTGTTGTTATTGTTGTCATTATTATGATTGTTGTTGTTATTGTTATTATTATTATTGCTATTATTCCTGTTATTATTGTTATTACTATTGTTGTTGTTATGAATTGCATGCCTTTGTTGCATGTATTATTATTTAAGTATTTTTCACTGTTGTCTCATGTATGTTGTAGGTGATAATTCTTCTCACTGAGTTTGATGGCTCACTCTCTCTTTTCACCTTTTATATCGAGTTAGTGGCACAGACAATATCTCACTTCTTCTATAATGATTGTTGACAAATACTCTTAGTGAACTTCACTTTAGGATTTATGTTAGTTTAGAGTTGCTCCAATAGTGTGTGTGCATGCATGCATGTTGGATCTTCAAACATCATTTAATATGTATGATTATTTTAAAGATTTTTTATTTAATTCTTTCAAATGATGGATTTATAGATGTTTAGCAAGTATATGGTTTATTAAATAATTTTAAAAGAAAAAATTGTGGATTTTATAGATTAGTTTCCAAACAATTTTAAGTGCTTAAATTATTTATTTATTTTTTTGAATTATTATTATTGCTGATTAAATTTAAAATTTATCACACAAGATTGTATGAAAACCTTCAGAAAGCTTCCATAAGGCTGCATTTGGTACATATCATGGGACAAAAAGGATGGAAATAGTAAATTAGTAGAGAAGAAGATGATATTAGAGTTGGAGATTGAACTCTATGATCTCCCACTCAAAAAGTATAGATGACAATCACAACCATTAGACTGTGTGTTCAATCACAATCAATTACTTCTTTTTCTTTCTTTCTTTTCATTTTTTATATAGTAATATTTATCCATCATAATTTTTAATTATTTGACCGTCACTATAAATTTGAAAATATATATTCCTGTAAATCTCAACCATACTTTTGTTATTGACTTTTTTTAATGTTTACATTATTAAAAATGCACATTTTTTTTCACGTAATGATAATTCAATATCTATTGTCATTCTCATCATCAATAGATTTCTCTATAACGCCCTTCTTATATTTTAGTCGAACCTATAGTTTAACATGAATTATTTATTAATCATAATTATATATTAATTTTTTATTTTAAGTTAATTATAACATTTCGTATGAAAGTTAATTATAACTACTTATAATTCACGTAAAAAAAAACTACTTATAATTACTTAACTCTAAAAAATATTTAATGTTAATCTCATAATATTTATTCACTAAATATTGTAAGTAGTTATAATTAACTTATTTCCTATAATTATTTATATTTATAAATTAAATAATTTTTTTAAAAGTTTTTGATACAATAATACATAAGCCATATAATAGTGGATTTTTCAAAATAATAATAAATAAAAATAAAAAAATAAAGATAATTACTAAATCATGAATAAACCAAATATACAAGAAAAGAAGTAGCAAAAATTAATTTAATGTAACTAATTCAATGTATCAAGTTACCTTATTTTTTTGAAACAAAAATAAATAAAAAAAATTGTAAAGATAATTGGCCAGCAAAATGAATTTGAGTACGATTCGTTTCTTTAATATTTATTTAATTATACAAAGTGATCCGAATGAGATGGACCTTTTGGTTGGTTTTGAAGCATTTTCAGCTCGAAATGGTTTTCTAGCTTTGTTAATAAGAGGGAAAAGATAATCATATTTTATATTTTTAATTAAACTAATAACAATAAAAATTAAAATAAAGTTATGTTTAATGATAAATAATTTATGTTTAAATATTCGTTTGACTAAAATATAAGAAGGGTCATTATAGATAAATCCATAAAAGAACTCTTAATAGTAGGAGTGACAATTGATATTTGGGAGTGGGTATACTAACAATAATGCCTGATATTTAACTATGACCTATTTTTAGAGTGATAATTAATAATATAGTTTTTTACTTTCATGAATATATTTAACTAATATTGTAACTTTTGGCTACTCAGCTAGTGAGCTTCTAATCCAAGTAAATCAACAAACAAAGGGTATGTTTGGTTTGGGAGTAAAAATGGGGATAAATTTTTTATGAATGAAATTCATGTGTAATTTTATATATAAAACTCATCTATAAAAATTTACATCATATTTTTATCCTCTAACTAAACATAAGAAAAATAATCATGACATCAACTTAAAATCTTGGACAATACTTAGTTACTTACCATATTGAATTCAAGAACCTAACCATACCAATAGCTACTTCTTTCAGGGATTGGTTCCTTTAGATATCAAGATATTTGGCCTGAAATTATTGGCACAAGATCTATTATATCATCTTTAGTATAGTCAAATCATTAGCACTTCTCTATATTATAATTCTCACTATCTAACTCAAATAATGATTTACAAGCTATGATGCATCAAACCTATTTAAAAATTACTCTCGATGAATGTCTTACTATTACGTTATTATTATATGCATTAAGTTTACAGTAGATGTGATGGGCCGGGTATTCATGCTTCTTGACGTAGACTTATAATGCCCGGACCCCGTTAACTTGGAAAATGGGGTACCAAAAAGAAAAAAGGAATCTTTGAAAATGTGATACACGTTGAATAGAATGGGACTCCACAGAGCTTCGGTGCTGGACCATACCCATAGAAGGAGAAAGCCAAAAGCAGAGGCCATCAAACATTCCAAAAAGCACGAACGTGTGTGACCAACTGCAACTAGAAAGAGTTTTATTTTTTTTGATTGACTAGAAGGACTTTTATTAGCTAGTGCAAAGTTATGAACTCGTACTACCACAATTGATTTGGAAAATTTAGGCACTGACATTTCCATAATAGACGGCAAAAGCCAAACCAGTGGTCACTAAACATTCCAAAAATCATGAACGTGTCTGAACAACTGCAACTATGGACAAACTTTTATTAGTACATCTTCATGAACAATTGAAAGGGAAGAGGAGAATTGGGAAAAACCAATTTGCGTGTGGAAATGGAAAGTTTCTCTCATCTTTTAAGATCTTGGTAGATTAGGTCTCCTTTAGTTGCCCTTATGCTTTATTTCTTGATGACTATAATTGTGCATTGATTTTATTTTATTTGATATTAATTATCATTTAAATAAACATACAAAAATAGAGTAACTGTCCAAGAGCTATTGTTAGAACGGTATTTTTCAGAGCATTCAAATTTAATCTAACTAAATGAAAACCGTTAAATCAATTCAATCTAAATAGAAAACTATTCAAAATCAGTAAAATTGATTTGATTTATTCCTTTTTTTTTCAACATATTGCTTAGATGGAATTAGATTTAGGATTTAGTTATTAAAATTGATATGATCCAATCCAAATCAAACAATACTAGGTAATATAATCTTTTATTGTTGAGCTTTTACTAGTAAAAAATTTAAGGATTTATCTTATTCAGTGCTCTAGTTAAGGATTAAAAAAAAAAAGAGAATATTTTTATTGAAAAGATAAGATTGTATGTTTTCAAAACATTATATTCATGACAGAGTTTTAAAACTCAATATTTTTAGCAACAAATATGAGGGCACTAATTAGCAAAATTTAAAAATTAATTTATTATATAATTTTTATTCATTATATGGTGTATGAATTCATATACCAGAACAAAAGCTCTCTAACCCTTTTGTTCACACACAATCCTAGGTGGATAAGAACTAAGAAAGTAGGAATTCATTTATATTAATGGGAGTAAATGGGTTTGCACTGATTCTATTTGTACTCTGACACCTTTGCCCTTAGTCAACTGTGTTAAGAGGAGTCAACTTTCCTCTTTTAATTTGGTATTTGAGAGCTATCAAGAGCAAAATTGGACCCCATATGAACACTGTCCCACGAATTGAACAGAATTTCGTTTTAAAGACGGTAAGCAAATAAATTTTGTATATAGAACCTAGCAACAAGTTATTTAGCAGCAATAAGTATTTTTTTCTCCTCGTATTCTTGTCGTTGAGCTGCTTCACCTGGACAAGTATATTGATGCGTGCATCTGAGGCTTAAATATTCCGTATGTTAATTGTGATTGCTAGAGGCTTAAATGAGTAAGGTTATGTGTATAACAAAATTATACAATAAATATATACCACATGTTTTATTATTGTTGGATTTGATGAATGGGTGGGATGAGTGTGGACCACACATCACATCTAATGGGGATAAAAATGTGTGATGTGTATTTATTATGCAATTTAATTGTACCCAACACATTATTCGGCATAAATATATGATGATGGTGTTTGTTTCTGTAAGGTTGTTTTCCTATCTTTGTTGTCTCCTTTCCATAATCATATCTCAAGCCTGCGCGCAGCAAACTTTTAGTTTCCTAAATGCCACCTGTGCAGATGATAGAGGTTATTACACGGCCAATAGCACCTACAACCTCAACCTTATGACCGTCTTGAACAATCTCACATCCAACACAAAAATTGATTACGGTTTCTAAAATTCTTCGTATGGCCACAACGCCGATAAAGTAAAGTAAATGCCCTTGGGATGTACAGAGGAGATGTAAAGCGAGATGATTGTCGCCGTTGCCTTATGGATGCCATTGCCCTTCTCACGCAGCTTTGTCTAAACCAGAAGGAGGCAATTGGATGGCATGACAATTGCATGCTGCGCTACTCGAATCGCTCCATATTTGGGGTCGTAGATACTTCACCTACTTTTGATTTGTGGAACCCATCTGATGCATATGAGGTGGATCAGTACAATCAAGTGGTCCAAAAGCTTGACGAACAGGCTAAGAATCACAGCCGAAGTAGGTGATTATCGCAAATGTGCTACAGCAAACGTATGTGGTCCAAGGTTTCAACACATATGGCCTTGCGCAGTGCACACCTGATCTGTCTGGCCGAAAATGCGATGATTGCTTGGTTAAGGCTATCTCAGAAATCCCAAACTGTTGTAATAACAAGAAAGGTGGAAGGTTTCTTAAACCCAGTTGCAATATTAGATATGAATCCTACTCCTTCTTTGGACCTACCGCAGATGCACCACTACCATCACCTTCACCATCACCATCACCAGTCACATCACCACGACCTTCCCCAGTCACCAATAACACTTCCTCAAAAGGTCAAGGTTAGTGACTTGTCATATTTTGCATGCATAGTTGCTAATTAGCACCATGGAGCCACCCCACATTGAACTTGCTTAGGAGTTAACTTCATGATCGATCCGCTTTTCAAGTATATTAGTAACTAATGAAATTTGAACCACTTTTTTTCTCTACGAGGCGTTGTTCTACGTTTTCGTCTGATGGAGGGAATATAAGTATGTTAAAACTTAAGTAACAATCTATGGTGGTCCATCTCTTGAATATCGAACCCTATGATCTCCTTTACACCCAAATACATGGTCTCTTCCAAAGACCAAATTAAGCTAAAACATAGCTCCCACTAACTTAAGTCATGTTCCTTTTATTATTAGAGTTTGGTTGTTAATTATGTTTAAATGATAATTGTGAGCCTGTTTTGGACAGTATTTTAGTTGTCGGACTAGTTGATGTTTTATTATCTTAAAGTCATGGAAATCAAGGATTCTAATTTGTACAGGAAAAGGCAACACGTCTCGAACTGCCATTGCCATGGCAGTGCCAACAGCTATATTGTTGTGTTGGTGTCGAGTATCATATGCCTCTATTTAAGAATGAGGAAGTCAGAGGAAAATTTTGACGGTAAAAGACTCTCTAACCTTCTCGGCCTTTTGGCTAAAATAAGTGTAGATAATATCTTCTTATCAACATGCAACAAAAAGACTCTATAACCATGAATTTATTAAGAACTACTAAACACAATTTATGAGAAGACTATAGGACATTATGGTGTTCCTTGATTGATATGGTTCATCCCATTCAGGAGGATATATATAAACCTTAGTTTTTGTTGCTATATCTTTTCCTTTAATTATTTGCAAAAGCAAAATATAATTTATAATGAAGGTAAAAGTAATATATGTTTGGATGTAATAGAATAGATTTTTTCGTCGGTTAAGGGGGCGTTTGTTTTTTTTGGTGTGTAAAAAACACGTTTTTCACCCCAAAAAATTATTCTTATATATTTGAATAATTTTTAATAAATAATTAGAATCTAAAAAAAAATTAGTTTCTATTTTTTTATAGAAGCTAAAAATAGTGGCTTTTGAAAAAAAAAATTCAATTATCAAGTTTTTCAATTATATATAAAATTTAAGTTTCATAATCACATTTTTTAAAATCTGAAATAAACACATGCTTAATTTATATATATATTTTTTCATTATAGATAAATTTAACACAGACATTCAATCATATATTATCATATCATGAAAAGAGTTAGATTCAACCACTCATTACATTGAAAGGTTTATGAAAAAAAATATATGATTAAATGCATGTGTTAAACTTTGTTGCACTATTTATGCATCAAAGTTAAACTTTTTTTTTTTATTAAAGTTTAATTTCTATGCTGAAAAAATAATTTTTTTTTACATTTTTATCTAATTAAATAATCAAATTTGCATAACTTTTTAAATAGTAGATTTGGGATTTAATCACTTTTGTTAATCTAACAATATATGATTTGGTAATAGTGTAAAAAAGCAATACATAGAAATTAAACTATGCAAACAATTATGTTGGGTTAAAAGCAAATTTAAAGATCAAAATCATAACTTTGACCGAAAAAAAGGGATATTTCTTTTCAACTGATTTTTTAAATTAAGATTATCTTAACATTAAAAAAAAGTACATATTTTATTAAAAAAACTATTGTTCACTCAAAATATATAGTATATTTAAAAGGATCAAAGTTTGCTAGTCATCATATAATCAAATTTTTCTATCAAATTTTACAGTAATTTCTTGTGATAATGTGAGTATGGTACCTTCACGCATTCATACATTACTCATCATTAGAATTATTAGTGAAGAAAATTGGGAACTCAATAGCCATTTTGTTTGGGCTAGTTATGCCTCCCATGATTTATTTTGACTGCACTTATCAAACTCACTAGTTTAACCCTGTTCTCATGTGAAGTTGAGAGAATTGAAGATGAAATTATAGCCAATGAGTCACTGCAGTTCAACTTTGATACCATACAAGTTGCTAGAAGTGATTTCTCATATTTTAACAAACTAGGACAAGGTGGATTTGGAACTGTTTATTGGGTAAGATAACACTATTTCATGAAGGCAAACACCACTGCTTACGCAAAACATGGTATACAAAATCATTTTTGGCCAAGAAAGAACCTAATTTACCTAACTATAATATATTTCAGGGTAGGCTTTCCAATGGACAAATGATTGCTGTCAAAAGGTTGTTAAGGGACTCAAGCCAAGGAGCTATGGAATTTAAGAATGAAGTGCTTTTATTGGCTAAACTTCAATTCAACACCGAAATTTAGTTAAGCTCCTTTGTTTGGAAGGAAATGAAAGATTACTTGTTTATAAATTTGTTCCTAATAAAAACCATAATTACTTCATATTTGGTAAGTTCATAATTGAATTGATACTCATTACATCTGTCTTGGACCTTATTTTCCAATATAAAGACTAAAACACAGTGTTAAACTCTATAACTTTGGTGTATATGTAGATCTAATCAATAATAGAGAATTGGATTGGATAAAGTGCTACAAAATTATTGGAGGTATTGCTCAAGATCTTCTTTATTTTCATGAGGATTCTAGACTATGCATTATATATCGTAATCTCAAAGCAAGTAACATTCTCTTAGATGAAGAAATGAATCCTAAGATATCAAATTTCGGCTTAGCAAAATTGTTTATTATGGATCAAACTCAAGGAAGTATAAGGTAAATTATTGGAACATAGTGAGTATTAGAACATGCTAAGCTTATTAATTGTTAATAAAGTTTTAAGAGCTTGGCTCTCACCACAATTACTTTCAAAAGTCATACTCTTTAAAAGTTTGTTGAATACTTTATCCACAAGTAATTGAGTGATAGTATAAATTTTTTATATTATTTAAAATTAAGTGCTTATTATTCATATTATTAGCCTTAGTAGCCAAAGGAGAGAAAATTTATTATAGGAAGAGGTTCATCAACATTTATGTTTAAGTAGACGGTACTCGTGCATTGCATGTGCATTGTACCTGCATTTCTAATAAAAAAATCTTTAATATTTCCTTCAAACAAAGCACTTAGAGTGTTATAAGACGTAGTTTCACTACTTACGTTAAGTATAACATTTAAAAAATAATTTTAGTTAATTGTTCCCTTATTTTTTTCATTTTTATTTTTCCTCTAATCTCTTTATTTTTTTTTTTGTTTAATTTCACAAATTGAATATGCTATTTCCATTACAAGATTTTTATTTGTAGTCTTTCCTTATTTTGAAATTATATATTTCATTTTGTACATTTTTTTATTATTTATGCAATAAAAATAAGTGAATGAATATATAAGTAACAATAGATCTCTACCAAAGGAAAAGGTAATAATGGATAAAACCAACATTCAAGGATGGGCAATGCACATGCAACGCACAAGTACCATATCTAGATAAAAAAAAAATTATATTAGAAAGAAATAGATTAATGAAAAATGAAAAAGATTTGTTTTAGAACAGAAAAATGGTTGTAAATAAATAGATGTAGAACTCTAAAATTGATACTATTTACTAAATGTTGAAAGAAAATAAAAATATTAAATTGAGAGCATTAAATTGAAACTTTGGTATCCAAAATATAAAAAATCATAATCTTTTATATATATAACATTGAATTGAGACTTTTATATCCAAAATATGAAAAATTATAGTCTAATTTTCATATATAGAATTGTAGATATAGATGACAGGTTTGTTCATTTTATGTTGTGGACCAGCACCTGTGCATATGTCCAACTCTCTAGTGCATGTCCAAAAGTACGAACATGATTGACTAACTTTTCATTTATAGGCCCAATAGAAAGTTGTAATATGAGTAATGTTATCAGAATAATAAAATTGCATAATAAATACATATCATACACCTTATCACCTCACTCATCATATATAATGGTGATAAAGTGTGTTGTATGCATTTATTATGTAATTTTATTGTTCTCATAACATTACTCTAGTAATATCTCATCACTAGACTAGATGGTACCTGTTGTGACCTGCATGTGTGTTGCCCATGAGTTTCTTATAAAGACCTTTTAACATTCATTTCTAGTGAAGTACTTAGAATGCTAAAAAAAAAAAAAAATTAATACCCCATCAAGTAACATTCATATTGTAGTAGTTAAAGTAGAGGAATTTTATTACAAGCTAAGGAAAAGGTATTTCATTAACATTTATGTTTAAATTGTTGGCTTGTAGTGGATATATGGCTCGTGAGTATGTAACACATGGATTGTTTTCGGTGAAATCTAATGTTTTAGTTTTGGCGTATTTGTTCTTGAAATTGTGAGTGGCTAAACAAATAATGGCATTCAGCCTGGTGAGAATATGGAGGAGTTACTAAGCTTTGTAAGTCTTCCTTTTTCTCACTATTACATCTTTGTTGTTGTCAGAGGCACAACTTATTAGAAGGCTGTGTTCCAAAAACATTAAGGTAAAGTGGGATACATGAATTTAATAACATCAATTAGCCATATCATTGCAGGTGTGGAGAAACTGGAGTGAGGGAACAACTATAAATATTATAGATCCATCATTACATAATAGTTCACAAAATGAAATGTTGATGTGTATACATATTGGTTCACTCCGTGTTCAAGAAAATTTAGTTGACAGGCCAATCATGGCTTTCGTTGTTCTGATGGTCAATAGTTATTCTTTTACTCTCCCAAGGCCTTCGCAACCTGCATTCTTTTTTGGATGGTAGAAGTAGAGAGCTTCTATTTCCAGACATGCAGTCAATGGAGTACAATTCAAGGGCAACAATAAGTGAATCAATAATTAGACTAGTTCAAGAGTTAGAAAATGTGGCTTCCATCACTAAGTTATATCCTCTATAAAATTTGGTCACAGTAAGGATATCATATGTCACCACTCATCAGTGTTTCAACCAAAATATGATGTCTTGCTTGTTTAAATGGACCATAGATCCCTTTGTTTGAATTTAGACTGAGACTGGAACACTAAAGATGATAATTAGTGGATCTTTAAAAATGTATATTATGACTATTCTACTAGTAGCATTGTTAGATGCTCTTTTTACGTTAATTAATTTATCTATTTAATTTCTTTATTGGTGTGTTAGAAATTTTGTTTCTATTGCATTAGTCGTGTGTATACACAGGATTAAAAGTTTAAAACTGGCCACACAATCTTTGATTCCTGGGAGCCACTTTCTCAAAATTATTTAACTAGTTTGGAAATCTGAATAAGACATTGTTTTTGACTCGACTAGACTGCTAACATGACAAGAGTGACCATCGACCATGAACATTTGGAAAAGAATAGTGTCAATTTTAGGTTTTACGAATTAACATAAGATGGTTGGTAAATGATATTATTTCAATGTTTTGATGCTAGCCTTCATGAATCAGAGTGTCCTTCTCACTCAGTTTTGTCCATGCCAAGAGGGAATTGGGTGGTATATGACAATTGCATCTTATATGATACTCTAATTAACCAGTCAATATCCGGTATTGTGACTTAAAGAATGCAACTTATTCAGGCTGTTTCAATCAAGTTCTAAGAGAATAGCTGGAAAGCCTCAAAAGCATAGCTGTGTATGGTGACTTCCATCTTAAGTTTGCTGCAAATATAACATAATGTCCAGCTTTTCAAACTACATTTGCTAATGTGCAGTGCACCCCTGGTTAGTCTCAGCAGATTTGCTTCGAATGCTTGGTTAGGGAAATCACAAATGTTGAGAACTGTTATGTTGTGTTGGCTAGATAGGTGGTACAATTGGAAACCCAACAATTTGGAGACAAAAGATTTCCATCATTGATAGCCACCCTTAGATATTCCCCCCATTGCAGTCCGCTCAAATTCAATGCCATGGTAAAAAGTTCAATCAAGTATTTTTATGGGATATTGAAAACTTGCTACTAATATGTTGGCCACATCAGAGACATTGACGTAGAGAATATAATGCAACAGTACAACAATGTTACGTGGAGAAGTAGGACTTCCCTGCCAACATCTAATTTTCTCGCCTCAATGGCTTGCCCAACATACAAAGACCTTGAATCATTCTCATTTGAACCTTCCTTTGCCATGTGTGGCTATCATGAATCTTATAATCAATCATGTATTTTTTTTTTCAAGAGAAATATATTTCTCTTTTTATCCTAAGTTTTATTTTAATGCGTCTTCGGTGCAAAAGAATTTTACACTTTTTGAATATTTATAATAATATGTGATTGAATACCTGTGTAAAATTTATTTTCACCTTTTGGAACTCATCAATTTATTGGACCCTATTACTAGAAAATCAACTAATCGAGCTCGATCACATAAGGGGCTCTAGGCCTTCTAGCCAGATTTGTTTTTTACTCTTAATACTCAAACATGAGACACTTGATTAAGATGGTAAAATATTTAGTCATTTCTACCTTAGTAAAAATTGAGTTCTTCTAGTTATTACCTGATTAACCAGTATATATCATGAATGTATTAGGAGAGAAGGCTTTTTTTTTTTTTTAATTAGGTGATGAGAGATTGAGAGGAATAACTTTTGGCAACTGATATAAATCATCAATATAAAAAGTTATTTGAAACACACAATCACTTAAAAAAATCACATGATTTTATAACTCGTTAGACGTATTTTATCTGAACTAATAACTTATTTTAAAATAAAATTTTGATATATAAACTTGTGATACATCACATACATATGCTTATTGGTTAAAGAAATAAAAACAGCGTACAATAATTTTTAATAATAAAAAATAAAATAAATCAAAAGGAATTTTTGTCCTCAATTTCTCTTTTTTTAGTGTCATCTACTTAGAAAACTCGTTAGAAAAGATTATTCAATATTCATTTTCATTCTTAAATTTACATACGTGAGTCACTTTGATTATCGAAGTTTAAAATTTGATAAGCCAGCCATTGACTTTATAAACGTACATCATGTTAATCTCTAATAAATAAATTAACAAATTACTATCCTGGTGTGAGTTGAAGTTATTATATTTAATAATTAATTTCATTAAATGGTATATATTTAAGGGACTAATATGAATTGCTTATACATGACACATTACTATAAAAAAAGGTACCAACTAGCCAGATTTTAAATTTTAGAAAGAAAAGTAACACTTATATAATTTTCGGGCCATAATGGACATACACTCCCTCACAAAAAGTCACATTGGCTAATTGTCCACCCACTTAGATCTCACTCAACTATTCCTTTTATTTTATTTTTAAAATATTTTATCCCCCATAATGAGATCATAGTATCACACATTGGTCAAGCAATCGAAATTAAAATAAATCGAAGCATTCTTTTTTGAAATTTTAATTTTTAAAAGGTTAATTAGAAATATTTTAGTCCTAAACAAATTTACATTATATATAACATGTTAATCTCTTAATATAAAATTTATATATCAATCACCTATATATTAGCCTCCGAATACAATTTTTTTTCACGTGATATCCTTCCATTAGCGAATGGATGAAGTGTGAATTGAGATGACAACCAATACAAAATATGTTTAGATGATATTTCTCTTTCTAATTTCAGCTAGCGGTGCCAATATAGAGGTGAGTATACGTGCTTTGACTTTTGCATAATTTACCACCTACTTTAAAAGCAAATGCACCTTCTCGAAGACAAAACACACAAGCAAACTGTTGACACAGTCTTCCATGCATAGTGTGTAATGTTGAAAAATCTCACGTCAAAGTAAAACAAATCAACAACAATAGCCGCACGGACCTTTTTAGGGTGTTTCTGGCTTATAGTTTCCAAGCCATGTTTAATACAATGGAACTAAAAAGTCTAAAACAAACACGGACTATGTATGCCATGGAGATCTATACTAGTTATTTGTTTTCGCTTATCCTACTCCTTGATTGTTTCAAAGAAACGTGCCTACCAAACGTATAGCCCATATATATATATATATATATATATATATATATATATATATATAAATATCTTGCTGAGTGTCCACAACGTTAAAATTTAGCAGCTAGCTTGTCCAACGGGGCATTCTGCAATCTTCATCAAGTGCAATGTCCATGGCACCTTCGAGAGTGATTTCCCTTCTTTCTCTACTTGCTATACTCATATCTCATACCACCGCCCAGCCAAGCTTCCTGTACCATTTTTGCATCAATGATAAAGGAAACTACACAGCAAACAGTGCTTACCAGACCAACCTCAACATGCTTTTGTCCAACTTGTCTTCCAACACACAAATTGACTATGGCTTCTACAACTTCTCTCGGGGACAAGGCTCTGACAAAGTTAACGCCATTGGGATGTGCAGAGGAGATGTTGAACCAGATGCTTGCCGTAGCTGCCTCAATGATTCCAGAGTCCTCCTCACACAGCGCTGTCCAAACCAGAAGGAGGCCATTGGATGGTATGACAATTGCATGCTTCGCTACTCAAATCGCACAATATTTGACACTATGGAAACTTCACCTTCGTTTTATATGTGGAACCCGAACAATGCGACAGAACCGGATGAGTTCAATCAAGTGCTCAGCAACTTGATGGACAAGCTAAGAAACACAGCCAAAGCAGGTGACTCTCGCCTTAAATATGCTGCAGAAGACATGAGTGTATCGAGTTTTCAGGACATATATGGCCTTGTGCAGTGCACACCTGATTTGTCTAGCCTAGATTGTGATCGATGCTTGGCTGAGGCTGTCTCAGGAATCCCAAATTGTTGTAATGACAAGATAGGTGGCAGGGTTGTTAAACCCAGCTGTAATATTAGATTTGAAACCTACATCTTCTTTAAACAAACTGCTGCAGATATACTGCCTCCGCCACCATCACCACCACCTTCCCCATCTACCAATAATAACACTTCCTCAGAAGGTCAAGGTATGATACTTTTCTCATTTCTTCTTAGGTTGCTAACACCGGAATAATTATACCTGAGGAGTTAACATAATGAATTAATGATCCACTTTTAACTTTAACTGGTAATTATTGAAATTTGAATGTTTTCTTCTTTGTGAGGTTTTGTTAATTTTACGGATTCATCTGATGGAGGAAAGAGAAGTGTTCGTGTCAAAACTTGTTTTAAATGGTAACAAAATCTCAAAAATCGTGTTTGTGTGACTTTTTTGCCATGTATTTTGCTCTTGGACCAATTGATATTTTATCATCATAAGTCATGGAATGTCCCACCCAGGATTCTTCATCTCTGATTTGTGCAGGAAAGAGCAACACATCACAAATTGTCGTCGCCATAGCAGTGCCAGTTGTTGTCGTAGCTTTGGTGCTCAGTTGTATATGCGTCTATCTTAGAGTGAGGAAACCAAGGAAGTTTTCTGAAACTAAGAGTAAGGCTCTCTAAGCATGACTTACTGTATCTTGCTATGAACATAGTCCTAAAATTTAAAAGGGCCATAGTCTGCTAGATATCAAAACCGAAATTTTCTATCAAGTTTTAAAATAATAATTTCTTATGGCAATGTGAGAGAGAATTTTGCGTCCATGCATTAATCACTATTTGATGTAAGGGAAGAAAACAGGGGAAGTCAATAGCCATTTCGTTCTAGTTTAATTTCTCGTTAAGAAATTATATCTCCCAGTCATTTATTTCAACTGCACTTATCACGTTTGGAAAACTCACTAGTTTAACCCTATTCCCCTTGCGAAGCTGAAGATGTTGATGATGAAATTATAGCCAATGAATCATTTCAATTTGACTTCGATACCATACGAGTTGCTACAAGGGATTTCTCAAATTCTAATAAACTAGGACAAGGTGGATTTGGAGCTGTTTATAAGGTAAGACTAACACTATTTCATTTGACATATATCACTTCTCAAAACATGGTATACAAGTGCTTTGGCCAAAAAAGAACTTAATCGATCGAACCATGATACATTTTCAGGGTAGGCTCTCCGATGGACAAATGATTGCAGTCAAAAGGCTATCATGTAACTCAAGCCAAGGGGCTATGGAATTCAAGAATGAAGTGCTTTTATTGGCAAAGCTTCATCATCGAAATTTAGTTAAGCTACTTGGCTTTTGTTTGGAAGGAAGCGAAAGGTTACTTGTTTATGAATTTGTTCCAAATAAAAGCCTTGACTACTTCATATTTGGTAGGTCCATAATTGGATTATTACTCTTGACAATAGTTCTTAAGGTAAAGCCTAACAACGAATGTGTAGTGTTAAACTAACATGTCTTTGGTGTATATGAAGATCCAATCAAGAAAGGACAATTGAATTGGATGATGCGCTATAAAATCATTGAAGGTGTTGCTCGAGCCCTTCTTTACCTCCACGAGGATTCTAGACTACGTATTATACACCGTGATCTCAAAGCAAGCAATATTCTCTTGGATAAAGAGATGAATCCTAAGATATCTGATTTTGGCTTAGCAAAACTATTTGTTGTGGATCAAACTCAAGGAAATACAAGCAGAATTGCTGGAACATAGTAAGTCTTATAATATCTAGAGTTTATTAATTGTTAATGGAGTTTTATTTTGGCATATCTTAATACTATTAATTATAATGTAACATCTTTGAGAGCTCCACTCTAATAACAAGTACTTATCATACTCTCTTGATATTACTTACATATAGATGATTGAGTGATGAACTGAAAATACTTATATTGAAGTTGGATCAAAATTAAGTGCTTATTATTAATATTGTTGGTCCTTGTAATTGAAATAGAGGGAAAATTTATGACAATGAAAAGACTAATTAACATTATTAACATTTATGTCTAAATCATTGACATGCAGTGGATATATGGCCCCTGAGTATGCAATGTATGGAAACTTTTCAGTGAAGTCCGATGTCTTTAGTTTTGGTGTATTGGTTCTTGAAATTGTGAGTGGCCAGAAACATAGTGGCATTCATCATGGAGAGAATGCAGAGGATCTATTAAGCTTTGTAAGTCTTCCTTTTTTCACTAGTACATCTTCATTGCCGTCCAAAGTTTGGCTTAAAGGTTATGCATGTGTTCTTAAACACTAATATATTGTTACAAGTTGAATTAGTGAACATAATAGCATCTGCAATTGGCCAAATTCTTGTAGGTGTGGAGAAACTGGAGTGATGGGACAACAACAAATATTATAGATCCATCGTTTAAGAACTCACCAAATGAAATGATAAGATGTATCCATATTGGTCTACTCTGTGTTCAAGAAAATGTAGTTGATAGACCAACCATGACTTCTATTGTACTGATGCTTAATAGCTATTCTCTCACTCTCCCAGTACCTTCGAAGCCTGCATTTTTAGTGAATAGTAGAATTGAAGGCCCTCTATTTCCAGACATGCAGTTAGGGGAGCATAGTTCAAGGGCAACAACAAGAGCAAGTGAATCAACAAGTAAATCAGCTCAAGAATCAGAAAATGAGGCTTCCATTACTGAGCTATATCCTCACTAAAATTTGGTCACCGTGGTCGTATGTCATCATTCATCAATGTTCCAACCAAAATACAATGTCTTGGAACTAAAGTAATTTATGTATCTATTCAAAGTCTTATTTTAATACATTGTTTTAAAATGTATGCTGGGTAGAAGCTTCACTAGCTGCTCTTTCTAAATTTGTTTATTTATTTAATTTCTTTATTGGAGTTAAAATTTTGGTTTCTATTGCTTCATTTGTGTGTATACACTGGATAAATAAAATGACCACACAATCTTTGTTTTCTGGAAGCCATTTTCTTGGAACTATTTAATCTGGAAACGTGAACAACACATTGTTTTAGACTATGCTATTAGACCGCTAACATGACAAGAGGGCTATAGGCAACATTCAGAAAAGGATAGTTTCAAGTTTAATTTTTACTAATGAACATAAGCTGGTTGGTATAGCATAGTGTTTTAGAATAAAATATTAGTGTACACATATATCAATGCAATCATACACTCAAGTAATTTCTAGCATAAAATAAAAACCAAACCCACTTCACCACTGACCCGAGTAAATAAAAGATTGACCCTTGATGTGATGTGAAGGGATGTTAGAAGGAAAAGGGGGGAGTTTCCTTCGCTGAGAAACATGGCTCCACTCCCCCCTCCCCCTACTATGTTTATATATATATATATATAGTTGTGTGCAGGGAAAAGGGGGAGACACATCCCTTCTACCAAAAAGCTCCTTTTAATTCTTCCTCATCAATCTCTTCCTTGCAAAAACTTAGAGAAATCCCATGCCTTGTAACGTAATATTGAACCCCCTCCCCAAAACATTTGGCAACTCCACTAGGGAGGCATGAGATCACTGTTAGCATATGGAAAAAGGAAGAATTAAAACCCTCAATTTCATACCAAAATCCCTAACCGTCAAATCATGTGTTTCATCATTTCATTTTTCCTTTGCGACTAGAACACCAGTGGAAACCTAAGCGTGGAGGCATGACAATAATGTTCCTAACGGCAGTGAACAGTGTCACCACGACCAGGAAGGAGCCACGACACTACCTTCCGTCCAACAACCCACAACTACAATGTAGAACTGCTGACTCTTACGAAGGCCCAACCGACAAATGGGTTGTGTTCCCATGACAACGAGCACCCATGCTGTGGTTGTGGTTGCGTGAGCTACTCGCATCATGAGCTTGATCTTGAAGTACATATTCACGGTGTGCTGTTCCTACCTCACTCTCTCCTTTATGAGCCCCTGAGAAATTCATCTGGAGATATTCTTGAGTGGGTTTCCTTTAATGGGAAGCAAGAATTTTCTTTTTTTTTTTCAAGTACGTGATTTTATTTATTTATTTATTTTTAATGATTCTGATTGTCCCCCTGCTCTAAAGGTGCTTGTGTTATTGCCTGTGGGTTTAAATAATGTCTTTGTACTGGCATATCAGGTTGTTCATTTGACTTATTGTTGACTATAAATGTATAATTTCAAACTTTAACATAAGAAGGCTCTAGTATGCAATTTGAGCATATCTCATTCATTACTACACTCAGTCCTTGTTGACTAGGATATGATAAAAGTTTTTTAATGTGGAAGAGTAATTCAAAGTAAATATAACCCAAGTAGAAACATTATGTATAGTACCCTAAGCCCACTAAATGTTCATTTCAAGGTTAGCACCTCCATGGTATAGTACAAATTTTATTAATGTTAGAAGCATCATATTTGAGTAAATATGCTGATAACGAACATATTTGATATATAGCTGCGTGAGTTAATTAGTGTGATTGGAAGAATTATATGAAGTGGAATGCATGAGTTCTAGATGTGTTCAAATAGCTGAGATTGAAGGTGTCAAGATACTATTGTGCCGTTTACTTATTTATTTTTAAATTAAGTTATTTTGTAAAAATCCACATTAATTTCAAGTGCCAAGTGTACATGGAAGACTCTAGTTAGTATCATCTGAAAAAAAAATTATATTGTTGAGATTCTGTATGAGTTATAGATATACCAATTATTTATGTTATGAATATCTTGAGTGGTTTTAGTTAATCTTTGAGTTCCCATTTAAAGTCTAATTGTCAAGAGTCAAATTCTTTTACTAACACATAAGATAATAGTGCACTGTAAACTTTACTTTTAGGTCTAAAGATAGTGAAGATCCAGATCCCATTTTGTGCTATTGAAGCTCACTCTAGAAGATAATGTTTGCCCCAGCGTGCCTCTACCGCTGCGTTGTGTGTGAGGCTATACCACCGTTTGGTGATACCACCGCTTAGGTCATGAACACTTTCCACCTGCGCATGCCTCTGCCGCCGACTTGTGTGCGAGGTTATACACCATTTAGGTGATGAACAATTTTCGCCCGAGTGTGCCTCTGCCACCATGTTGTGTACGAGGCTATACCACTGCTTGGTGATACCATCACTTAGGTGATGAACAATTTTTGCCTGCATGAGCCATCATGTCGCATAGTAAGGCAAGGCGTTACCACCGCTTGGTGCATATCTATCCGCCCATGCAAGCTATCATGCCACGTAGTCAGGTGAGGCTTTACCTCCGCTTGGTGCATATCTATCCACCCGCACGAGTTATCACACTGTGTAGTCAGACGAGACTTTACCGCCATTTGGAGACAAAAATTTGACCCGCGTGAACTCTTATGCCACGTAGTTAAGTGAGCCTTTTCCACCTATGAGGCTTTGCATCTGCCCACTTGAGCCTTAATATTGTGTGGTGTTAGAGACTTTACCTCCCTGTGGCATGTGTTTAGGGGCTAAGATTCAGCCCAAAGAGAATCACGCCACTGAGAGATGCAAACTAATGAAAACAAGTAGTAAGGTCTACAAAGGTGTTAAAAAAAAAAAAGAAAGAGTTGAGAATTCTCAAATGAAGAGCTACATCTCTTCATCGAGCAGGTGGCTAATGTCTTGGGAGTGACCCCTTAGTGGAGACTCCAGGAGGATCTGCTGGGCGGAGACCTCGAGGCAGGATTCCTTGGGGGGAGACCATGGTGGAGATGGCTCAACCATCTTTGGGCGGAAATCCGCTAGACGAAACTCCTTAGTGGGAATCCCTAGGCAAGACTCCTTGGCGAAAACCCTAGCTATAATAGTTCACCCCTAAGCAGGCGACCCCTAGGCGGAGACCCTTCGATGGGACCCCTAAGCGGAGACTCCTGAGCAGAGACCCCAATGATGGCCTAACAACTACCCTTGGGCGGAGAAGCCCTAGGCAAGGGACCCTAGGTAGAGCTGGCTTAAGCACCTGGGCGGAAACCACTAGACAAAGATAATTTGAAAACCCCTAGGCAAATACCATAATAGCAATAAAATGCAACATAGGCATACTTTCAAGAAAAATAAGCAAGGTTAGATGGGCCTACTCCAAATTGTATGGTGTTAGGGGAAAGATCCCATAGAGAGTCATGATCAAACTAGGCAAAATAAGGTTGGGGGGCTGAGTGAAGCTAAACCCTAAACCCTATATATATATAGAAGCAGGAAAGCTTACAAAACATGAGATACCCTTACATTAACTTGGATCAAACAATAAAAGACAACAAGTTGAAGAAGAAATGAAATGGTGAAGCATGCTCAACAAAGAGCCATACCTCTTAGTTGAGCATGGGGCTAATGTTTTAGAATAAAATATTAGTGTACACATATATTAATGCAATCATACACTCAAGTAATTTCTAGCATAAAATAAAAAGCCAAACTCAATTCACCACTGACCCAAGTAAATAAAAAATTAACCTTTGATGTGATGTGAAGGGAAGTTAAAGGGAAAATAGGGGAGTTTTCTTCACTGAGAAGTATGGCTCCCCCAACCCCCCCCCCCCCCCGGGCGACGATTTTTTTATATATATAAATGTAGTTGTGTGCAGGGAAAAAGACATCCCTTCCGCAAAAATGCTCCTTTTCATTCTTTCTCATCAATCTCTTCCTTGCAAAAACTTAGAGAAATCTCATGCCTCGTAGCACAATATTGAACCCCCTCCCCAAAACATAGTATTTTAGGATTTTTGTGTAACAGACATACAAGTATGGCAGCTCTTTTTTGGCAGAGATTAGTACTTCAGCTGTGAAATTCAAACAAAATGATATATGTTTTTTCCTTTCCTTCCCTGTTTATGGGCAACTCAGCTAGTGATCTTCTAACCCAAGTAAAACAACAAACTAAAGGAAAAAAAGTACCGACGTCAACTTAAAATCTTGGACAATACTTACTTAATTACCATATTGAATTCAGGAACCTAACGATACCAGTAGCTACTTCTTTCAGGGATTGGTTCCTTTAGATATCAAGCTATTTGGCCTGAAATTATCGGCACAAGATCTATTATATCATCTTTAGTATACTCAAATCATTAGCACTTCTCTATATTATAATTCTCACTATCTAACTCAAATAATGATTTACAAGCTATGATACATCAAACCTACTTAAAAATTACTCTCGATGACTGTCTTATTATTACATTATTATTGTATAGATTAAGTTAACAGTAGATGTGATGGGCCGGGTATTCATGTAATTTGACTTAGACGCATAATGCCCGGACCTCGTTAACTTGGAGAATGGGGTACCAAAAAGAAAAAAATCAACTTTGAAAATGTAATACACGTTGAATAGCATGGGACTCCACAGAGCTTCGGTGCTGGACCGTACCCATACAAGGAGAAAGCCAAAAGCAGAGGCCATCAAACATTCAAAACGCACGAACGTGTGTGACCAACTGCAACTAGAAAGAGTTCTTTTTAGTTTTTTTTTTTTTATTGACTAGAAAGACTTTTATTAGCTTGTGTAAGGTTATGAACTCATATACTTCTTAAGGAAGTAGCATGGAAATTACTTATGAACACATTGCTCCAAAGACCTTAACCGCAGTTGATTTGGAAAAGTTTGGCACAGACATTTCCATTATACACGGCAAAAGCTAAACCAGTGGTCATTAAACATTCCAAAAATCATGAACGTGCGTGAACAACTGCAACTGTGGACAGACTTTTCTTATCACACATTCATGAACAATTGAAAGAGAGAAGGGGGGAAAACCCAATTTGCGTGTGGAAATGGAAACTCTCTCATCTTTTAAGATCTTTGTTGATTAGGTATCCTTTACTTGTCCTTATGCTTTATTTCTTGAAGACTATAGTTGTGCATTGATTTTATTTTATTTGATATTAATTATCATTTAAATAAACATACAGAAATAGAGTAATTGTCCAAGAGCTATTGATAGAACGGTATTTTTCAGAGCATTCAAATTTAATCTAACTAAATGAAAACCGTTAAATCAATTCAATCTAAATAGAAAACTATTTAAAACCAGAAAATTTGATTTGATTTATTCTTCTTTTTTTTTTACATATTGCTTAGATGGAATTAGATTTAGGATTTGATTATTAAAATTGATATGATCGGATTCAAATCTAACAATACTACATAATATAATCTTTTGTTGTTACGTTTTTACATTTACTAGTGAAAAAATTAAGGGTTTATCTAACCAGTGCCCTGGTTAAGGATTCAAAAATAGGAAACATTTGTATTGAAAATATGAGATTATATGTTTTTAAAGCATTACATTCATGACAAAGTTTTAACACTTAACATTTTTAGTATCCTTAATCTAAGGATACTGGTTAGCAAAATCCCAAAATTAATTTATTGTATATTTTTTTTTTCATTATGTGGTATATGAATTCATATACCAGAACAAAAGCGCTAACCCTTTTGTTCATACACAATGCTAGGTGGATAAGAACTAAGAAAGTAGGAATTCATTTCTATTAGTGGAAGTAAATTGGGTTTGCACTTACTCATGACCCCCTTGGGTCTTAGTCAACTGTGTTAAGAGGAGTCAACTTTGCTCCTTTAATTTGGTATCTGAGAGCTATCAAGAGCAAAACTGGACCCCATATGAACACTGTCCCACGAATTGAACAGAATTTCGTTTTAAAGACGGTAAGCAAATAAATTTTGTTTATAAAAGCTAGCAACGGCAAAATATTGCATCCACAATCATATCTAAAGCATACCGTCATCCTATTGTTATTTCTTATTCCGAGAGGAAAACCATAATGGCTGTTCATTCTTTGAGGCTGCTTCCCCTTGTTTGTTGCCTCATCATAGTCATTTCCGGTGTCGTAGTAAATTCACAACAGTTCCAACACTTCTGCGATAAAAATAATGATAGAGGCAACTACACAGCCAATAGCACCTATGAAAAAAACCTCAACACCCTTTTGTCCAATCTCACTTCCAACACAGAAATTGACTATGGTTTCTACAATTCTTCATACGGACAGAACACTGACACGGTATTCGCCATTGGGATGTGTAGAGGAGATATCAAGCCAAATGAGTGCCGCAGTTGCCTCAACTATGCCAAAGCCAATCTCACACAGCTTTGTCCAAACCGCAAGGAGGCAATTGGTTGGTACCATGATGAGATATGCATGTTGCGCTACTCAGACCGCTCGATATTTAGCCTCATGGAAGCAGGACCTGCGTATTATTCTTGGAGCGAAAATAATGCATCCAATGCGGATCAGTTCAATCAAGTGGTGAAGAACTTGTTGGATAGCCTGAGAAGCAAAGCTGCATCAGGCGATTCTCGTCGTAAATATAGTGTTGGAACTGCGACTGCTCCAGATGGTCAACCAATATATGGTCTTGTTCAGTGCACACCTGATTTGTCTAGGACAGACTGTGACAACTGCTTGATTCAGTCTATCAATGTACTCCCAGTTTGTTGTAGAAATAGGATAGGCGGTAGAGTTATTAGGCCTAGTTGTAGCTTTAGATATGAAACCTCATCCCCCTTCTATGAACCTTCAGCAGAGGCACCATCACCATCACCATCATCACAATCACCACCGGCATCACCATCTCTGCTTCCAACACCAGCATCTTCACCCAAAGGTACTTGTGACATTATGCTCATTCCTTTTTATTTATTTATTTAGCTTTTTAATCACTCACTGATTGGTAGTTGGTCATCCTTTATCCATTAAGTATCTCACTAGGGATCAATTATGGTGTGTGTGCAGGGATGAACAACACATCTGGTACTGCGACCGCTACTGTTCCGTTATTGTTGTTATTAATGGGCTCATTTTTATCTGTATCTATTTGAAAGTGAGGAGGCAAAAAAAAAAAAAGAAGAAAGTAATTCCATATTTCTAATAAAGACAGTTGCATCACGTCAAAGATTTGCTGTAGTGAGTGCAACTGGTCCAGATTGTTGTAAGGAAGTTTGTGACAGTTATTAGTAAGGAAGTTTGTGAACTGAGGCGAGTTGTGACGTCGTCACGAATTAGTTTGGGAACATTGAAGACGGTTAATAAAAAAAATTTGTGGGCTCAAACTAAATTACAAGGTCAGGGTTAAAATGTAAGACAATGAAAATGAATAGGGTCAGATTGTAATTTTCATTCATTGATCCATATCAAACTACACCAATGGATCATTGTCCTTCCATCAAAAACATCATTTACACCTCAATCAAATAGCCCAAGCTACATCATAGGAAAAAAAGAAGATAACAAGCAGCACCCAAACACAAGAACGGTCCAAAATCAAACATGAAACGAGAGGGGTTTAGCTTTGGGACTCCTGGGGTTACAGAGAGAGAGAAAGAGATTTTCAACCAAAGAGAGAGAGAAGCTAAACGGAGGTAGACCATAGAGCGACGGCAACAGTAAGCGCAATGTGAGCCCGATTGATTAGCGATGAAGCGGCTAATCTCACGGTGGTAGAGGTGGTGTGAGCGTACGTAATGGAGTGAGGAAACGCGGTGACTTGTAACCGTGAAGTAAGAAGCCATGGTGAGGCTCGCGGTGCTTGGTGGTGTATGTGCGGTTTTGAGGTGTGGTGGAGGTTGCGATGAAGGCGCGACAACGCTGACGCGATGAAGAAGACGGTGGCTACGGGTTTAAGGTGGTGCTGGGCAGTGACCGCGTTGGTTCCAAGGGGAGCTGGGGCTTTCCCCCTTTTGGAGGCATGGGGCAGCGAGTTTAGTTTTACATTCCCACAAATGCCATTTTGAGAGCCTTTAATAAAAATACTAAACTCTCAAAAATATTATAAATATATCTGGGAATTAATATTCATGTGTTTAGTTGTATAATCCTAGGAATTTTGGATAATTTTCTCAAAATATATATTTTTTTTTTATCGAAATTAAGGTATCCATCGCCATTAGCAGTGACTAATCCCTCATGGAACTCTCTCATGGAACTCCTCCAAGAGGTAAGCAACTACCATGAAATGCGTCTCCATTCCCATGAATTTTCTCAAAATATCCCTCATAGTTTTAGTGCTAAAATTAATTATTTCAACTAAAAATCAACTATCTTAACTTCAAATTAACAATTTAACTGCAAAATTAACTATTCTAATTATAATTTAATAGTTTTAACTCAAAAATTAACTATTTAAACTAGAAAAAAAGATATCTATGAACAACTCAAGTGTGATTCGATTCTATAGTGTTAAGAATTTGAAAAAGAGAAATCGAAGAAAGAGAGACCGTATGGGTTGCTCAATAAGAATCCTAATCGAAACAAAGAGGAGTAGAGAGAGAATAATATTATAACATACCTTGGGCCCAACCTCGTGGTGATGGTGGCAGGTCTTCAGACGGCAACGGCAACGGTAGCAGCAGCACTAACTCCTTGCGGTGGTAGCAACAATGAGCTCCTCATGGAAGGGAGAGAGCAATTGCGAAGTTGAAGATGAAAGAAAGTTAAATTTGTGATATTATGAGAGGGTATTGTAGAGATTGTTCTTTGTTAGAGCTCATCATTCCCTTTCCTAGGAATAAAACATTCCCACCTTGAAGATGGGAAAGAAAAAATAAGGTCTATATTATTTCTGGGAATAAACCATGTTTGGGAATTTTATTTTTTTTAATCTGCTTACCAAACATAAAAATGTTACATTCCTGTTTATAAATTGTGAGGAATTTAAAATTGATCCCACTGCCATACAGCTCTATATATAAGGCTGATCGAGGCAATGAATTCGTAAAGATATAAGCTAGGAAGTGAACACACCCTTTATATAAAGAGTAATTCTATTTTAACACCCACATGGGTTTGGGTCCCATATAAATATAAGAGGAGTGATGACGAGAAAATAAATTGAGAGAAAAAGTAAGTGATAGGACCTATATATTTTGTGAATAGAGTGTTTGGGTGTTTGAGAAAGTGGGTATTAAAATAGAGTAATGTTAGGTAAACAACAAATTTACACAACAAATGCACACTACACACCTTATCATCATTAGATGTAATGAGTGAGTAGTGGGTTGAATGGGAACCACTCATCACATTTAATGGTTAGAAAGTGTATGATGTGTATTTGTTGTACAACAAACATTTTTCATTGAAATAACAAAGTTGTTATATAAAGATTTTTTTTGTTTGGTCCTATATTAATGTACAAAATTTATCTAAGAACTCTTTATTCTTGTCTTTTTATCCTACAACTAAACATCCTTTTTTTTTCACTGAGTTATAGGCTATTTTTTATATAAAAAAAATAAAAACAAAAAACATAAGCCCAATTTATTCAAAAATCAGATCAATCAATTCGACATACTGAACTGGGGTTAGATTCTTAAAGTTAGGAGTCTAGTCGCTTTGCTGCATCCATCTGAGTCTCTTGCATGATGACATGCAATTGTTTAAGTGTGCGGGAGTTTGATGGGTTGCATTTATGCACCCATTTTCCATCCTAACTTTGAATATTTTGTATTTGAATTATACTTAATTGATGTTTAATTGATGAGTGTGCACTTTATCCTCACTGTGTTATTGAGCAATTTCATGGCTATTAGCACCATTTTTTAATAAATAATTATATTTGGAAATTACCTGTTATTTTAATCTTTTGTGTGAGGATTGTTTGAGTGACAGGAACTTCCTAATTGGTGTGCCAAGGCAAGAAAATGGATTCAGGAACCTGTAACAAAGGAAAGTAATGTAGACTAGCATGAGCAAGACCGCTATAGCGATCTACAGCCGCTATAGTGGTTGGCAAAAGTTTGCGACTTGAAGCATGGAGGCGAGGACCACTATAGCGGATGACAGAGTGTGAAATCTTCAACATTTGGGCTCGATAATAGCAAGACCACTATAGCAGTCATAAGTGACTATTGCCAGATTCTCCGTCAGCGAGCTTTATCAATTTATATGCCTAGTGAAATAGTTTTGGGATACAATTTTTGGTCACAGTATAAATAGTTTAGGTCTAATATTTTGAAGACATTTCTAATTCATTATTTTGTCATCAGCCAAAAATACTTTGTCTTTTTACTCTCTCTTTAGGTTTTGGGAGTCTCAAATCTTTGTTTTCGCTCCCGTTGGGAACACAATTGCAACCCCCCTTAACAACGATTGTGATTCTCCCCTTATGGAGGAGTAATCCTTTTACCATGTACAAGGATAACTGAGGAATAATATTGTTCATGAGATTCCCAATTTTAATTGCAATTCATGATTGATTTTTCTCTCCCTCTTATCTTTTCTCTTTAATATTGGTTGTGAGGATGATTACCATTGTATTTTTGAGGATTAACGGATTGTGTGTTCATTTGTATGCATAATTGGGATTCCATTGGGGTATTTAGTTAATTAATTAAATTACATCCAATTGGTAAGGGATTAAAATTAACTCCATTCAGGAATTAGGTTGCTGCATTTGATAATTAAACTGACATAGGTTCATAGAATCACGATTGTGGATTACTAGTTCATATGTTAGTCAAACTCTTAGTGGAAGTATGTTTGTGTGACCATTAAGTAGAATTGCATCATTGTTATGTGAAATCACCATTAATGAAAGTAATCACTGCCATGAATTTATCTCTTGAATCGATTATTGAACAACTCTTAATCTAAAGAAATCATAGTGCAGGTAATTCTTTCCATCATATTTTCTAAATTTAATTTTTCTCTTGATAATTTAAAAAATCCCCAAATCTTTTGAGTCAATTAGAACCCTTCCTTGTGAGACGACCTGGATTGCACCCTAACTGCATTTTTTGGTGTAATTTAGTTATTATATTATTTTTAATTTGTTGTGGGTAGTGACAACTCGCATCAACAATTTTTTCCATTGTACCAAATTTCACCATTTCTTAATTATCCTTAGGTGTTAAATACTTTTTTATAAGAAGATATTAGCTTGGTTTTTGTTTTTTGCAGTGGATGTTTCACTTGTTCAAATTTGAGGCGGTGATGGAAATTGACCCTTCCGTCAAATGTGCACTCTATCAATAGGTGCTTGATTTTCAGTATTTTTAAGTTCCATTCTAGGTTTCTACTCCTCAAGGAGTCTTCAAGAAATGGTAGATGAATGATTTATATAGTGATTATAGATAAACTTTTGGAAATTAGAATGACTCATGTAAGTTGTGCCTTTATTGACTTGGTTTTGGTCCAATGAAGCTATGGTTGGTATGTTTGAAGTCCTAACTTCTAGCTTGATGTTGTGATCAATTTGAATGCATAATAGGCTGAAAATATGGTCCAATTCTTCACTATAAGTGGGTAGGAAAGGAGATATGAACAAAAACTTAATTGAGTATAATTACTTTGTTTAAGGCTTAACGAGAGTCTGAAAAAAAAAACAACCGAAAATTGACAACTAACTAGTCCAAAATGAGATTTATGTGCATCTAAAGAAGGTGGTGTAAGAGAAGAGAAAAACTGTATCTATATCGAAATTATTTTATATTCATTTACAAAGTGAAAATTGCATTTATCCCTATGAATATTCTAAAAAATTAAGACTCAGTTTGTCTAACTTTTCCACGGCAAAAACAAGATTTGCTCATTTTTTTTGGTTTTGTCTTCTTTTGCTTTTTTTAAAATAAAACTTACCTCTTCATTTTCGACTAGTGTATGTGAAGTTGTTTGCACCACCTTTTTTGATTGTATAGTATGAAATTGTTGTTGCTTTTTTTTTATATTGTAATTACTTGCACAACCTAGTCGTCTGACCTAAATTTCCCTTCGTGCTGGCCATCTTTTTCTTTTTTAATAAAACTTACCTCTTCAATTTCAATAATTTTTTTCATTTCTTCACGACGCAAAGCTCTACGGGCTTGTTATGAATAGCATGGTACAAGGAAGCCTTTTGTTGACGTAGGTTTCATAATTAAATAATTCATAATGCATAAAATGAAAATCTAACCAAAAAGATATGTAATAAATGTGTTTGTGAATCATGACTATATTGTCTTGTTAGTATAGCAGGTATCAAATTTTGTTGGTGACTTCTACAAGCCATATTTGTTAGATATGGAGACAAGTAGTGCTTGGTGTGGGTTTGGGTTAATAATTGCTACTAGCATACATTCATACTCCTTTCTATTCACTTACGTATACCCATCAAGTATGTCCAAATAAAAGGATTATGCAAAAACAACTGCTTACCTCACTTTCTTCATGTGGTACATTTGGTGCGGATAATCCCTAACTCAAGATTTGCAGCATGAACATCATGGTCTTCCATTCTTCTTTCTCTACAAATTATGGATCTAAATCCGTACATGTAGATGTGCTTCTATGGCGGGGATGGCTAACTTTGTGTAGGTTGGTAGTGAAGGTGTTCTTATTTGTCAAAAAATGATGTTAGTATAGATTCGGATTCATGGCGAATCTTACACATGAAAACATGTCAATCATTCAAAATTTAATTTAGCATTATAATAATATATAGATATTATAGATAGAGGAATGATACATTACTTACATTGCTCTACCCAACAAATTTTGTGCATGTATAGCGCCTGCATATGGAGGGGCAATTTTGGCAAAGAAAGAAAAAAAATCAAAATATTTCTATGAACCTATTGCTCTACATTACTTGTTTGTTGTTTTTTGGCCCATTTGAATATCAGCCCACCTTTCTTCCCCAACCTATACTTGTTGGTCCGTAGGATGAATGAAAAAATTTTAATGTGCAATCAGAATAAAATAAAAATACAATTTCATCCCAATCAGGAAAGTTAGCATGGGATCAAGGCAATTACCGCATCATTGAAATGAAATCAGTGTGGGACCAATGCATTTAATGCCTTGGTAGAAAAAGAAACAAAGCATTTAATGCCTTAGTCAAATCAAATTGACAATAAGAGCTCGAAGAATATGAAAGCATTTAATACTTTGACAATGCATTTAATGACCCAACAATCAAGGTATCTGACTCCTAAGGCGTATAAATAATAAAAATCAAAGAAGGAAAAAGGAAGCTAATTTTTTGCAGGAGACCCAGAGAAAAGGGGAAGCGAAATTTTTAGAGCAAAAAGAAGTAAAGAGACCAGAAAGTCAACAAGAAACAGAGAGATTGACATAGTGCAACATCATTCATTCTCAACCACTTTCACCATCATCTTCCAAACACTGACACGAAACTCTTTCATAAGCCATAGCAACTACCACCATCATTTTAATCTAATAGCTAGCAACAACAACATTGATTACCATTCCAAAATCAATATCAACCCCTAATCAGTACATCACAGCCCAACACAGGTAAGTTTCTCTCACTAGTAGCTCCTCTTCATACTTTCATCTAGTTATCCACATAGAGACAAATCAAATAATCACAACATACATATCATCAAAAGGAGAGAAGAATAAGCCAATTAAATTCATCATCATTGTTCATTGAATAAACATTCCAGCATTAGACAAGTGCATTGATGCCCTAGGCAAAATCTAAAACAAAAAAAAATAGATCCAACAAAAAACTTAGAACAGCATGACCCCCACCAATGTAACAACCTCTCCTCAGCACCACCCATAGCCGTGGAGCTTTGCCAGCCGATGAACCCATAACAAGTTCCGCCGCGAGGCTTTCTTCTTCCATGTGCCGTCGCTGGCCAACCCACCACCAGAAACCACCGCGAAGCCAGCAGCTCCGTCAAATTAGATCTGCCTTCTGCACATCGTAGCCCACATCTCCACCTCCATGATCTGGCCATCGCTGCACAAGCTCTGCCTCCGCCAACCACAGCCACGTTTGCGAACCACCCCGTTATATCTCAGTCGCCCCAGCTCAGCACCGCTACAGCGCCGCCCTGCTCCTCCTGTCCACAGCACCGCGAGCTCTCACAGCACCCACTGTGCGATGCGGAGACACCTGGCTAGCAACTAGCCACCACCATGGAGCCGATCCACATCGCCAGAGCTTCCCTTTCCCTCTCGTGCTGCCCCGTCGTCATCCTTGTGTCTGCATTACTACTAGTTTCATCTAGTGTGCAGCCACATTTAGGTTAGAAATTGGGAATTGGTTTTTATGATGATATAGTTTAGTTATAGGTCAAGTCCTCATTTCCTTTTCTGGGCTTTAAGTGTTTGGAACTAGTTTTTTGTTGGGTTTGGGTCTCTTTTTGCATAGTATGGATTAATGTTTGGTCTTTTGGGGGTCAAGGCCTATTTTTCATTTTATTGGGCTGTTAAGAAATTTTTAGATTTGATTTTTGTTATTTATTAGGTCTGTTATTTATTTCCTGGTCAGGTCATTTTTTGTGTGTCAAGATTAGCGTTTGGACTCGGGGTATTCATTTTCGTTTACTATTTGGGTTTTGGCTAGGTTCATCTTTTATGGGACATATTGAGCCAATTGTTTTTTATCATATTTTCGTGGATAAAAATATTGGGTCTACTGTTCTTGGTCAGGTTCATTTATTGGGTTGGAATTCTTTCTTGGACTAGGACTCTTAAGTTTAATTTTCGTGTCTTTTTTTAAAAAAATAAAAAATAAAAACAAAATGTCTTTCGTTTTTTAGTCCCTTAAATAATAATAATAATAATAATAATCAAAATATTTTATCCGTGTGATGGCCAATGATTATGATTGAGAGGTGAATGTCTCCTTCATATATTGTTGAATTGTAAGGGTTTATTGAGTAACCTAGTGCTAACTTGAATCTCATGCAAAATTGGATTTATCTCTCAACAAGTTGTTAGTCAAAAGTTCATTTTCAAAATCAAAATTAAAATCAACCAAACACATTATTATCTTACTTCTAAATTAAAATCCATCAACACATACTTATTTTCTATAAAATGATGTGACTTTGAGTTCCTCATTATACTAGAGGATACGTCGACGTAGTTAACAACTATCAAGTCAAAATCTCTTTTTCATAAATTTAGTTCCTTAATTCTTGTTTTAATTTTATCTTTATTTTTGTAAATATATAATTACTAATTTAATTTTATTCTTGCAAATATATAATTGTTAATTTTATCTTTATTTTTGTAAATATATGATTATTAATTTTATCTTTATTTTCATAGATACATTATTATTAGTTGTAGTTTTATTTTTGCAAATATATAATTACATTTTGGGAAAAATAAATATGTTAAAGTTATAATGGAATTTGCATAATTAGTTCTAGGGTAATCGTATTTGTACGGATGTATTAAGGGTGTAGTGAAATTAAATTTTCATCATTCCTTAATCATAATCAGATTCCCGAACCTCAAAACTCTTTAAAAAACTAGTCCTACGAATCAAAAGGATTTTCCAATTTTAACTGGAAACAAAATTGGTGGCGACACCTGTTATTTTAAATTTGGTTGTCATTCCTGTCACGACGCCCTCCAAGTACATTATGACAGTTTGGCGACTCCATTGGGGAAATTAGAAAGTCAAGCCCTTTAAAGTTAATTATGCAAATAATTTAAATTTTAATATATTTATTTTCCCCTTATAATACACTTGTTTTAATTTTGTAAATTTTTTTGTTGTAAATAATCATTTATTTTATTTGTAAGTATTTCTTATTCAAACATTAGGATAGAAGACTTTTATTCTTATATATATTTGGAACCTTAGGGTAGAAGACTTTACTTTATTTTTCTTGAAACCTTAGGATAGTCAACTATATTTAGTTGAATATGTATTGTTTTGTTGTGTTTTATTTTTCAGGAAAGGGTAGTTTTAGGATCACAAGGTTGGTATGCTCCATACACACAATGCACATTCACACCTCCTCACTCACTTTTTGGCTCTATACTCGAGCTTGTGCGACCCGAGGATTAGGAAGGAGTTCCAATATTATCACTGAGGGGCTTCATGCTCACTTGGCATTTGGCGGAACACCACCCAGATTATTACTAGTCTGATGGATCGATTATTACTAGTCTGATGGATCGATCATACAAAGAAGGTTCATCCCTACTTGTGGTCCTTTCATGAACTGGGTCTCTATCCTATGGATAGAGGCAGTCTGGGGACCATAGCCTTTAGATGTCTAGACCAGTCCCAATAACTGTGCTCTAATAGATTGAACCTAGTAACTATCCTATTAAGGTTTGGACCTTAGAAAAATCTATCTCTAGAATTAACAATCTTAAGACACAAAAGGAGCATCCATTTTCTCTTTTTACTCTCATTGAACATGTCTCATCATGCACGCACGCATTCTTTTCTCTTATTCTTTAGAAAAAAAGGTTTCCATAAGCATGTCATTCATAGGGCATTTAGTGTACAAAAAAACAAAATCCTGTGCATACATAGCGTTCATTTTCAAGATACAAGTACCATGCATAACTTTCATTTTCAAGATAGGAGTTCCATGCATGATGCATAAAAATAAAAGAGATCATTTCATGCATAGCATGCATCCATTACTCATGCATATTTAATATTGCTTATGTCATTTGATTTTATGTTCCTTTTTAAACAGGGTACAAGGTTTGTCATCACTCAAGACAATGGAAGCGACCCAGAATATCATTAGCAATGCAAGAAGAAACATCAAGGTCACTGTAGTCCAAAGCGAGCTACAAAAAATAAAAGAATTATGTTGGCTGATGCTGCATGAAATTAGACTTGAATTCAAGAACACATATGGACATATAGTTGACCTCTTGCACATCCCTATCGAGGAACATATGCTTAGTGCCCTCATACAATTCTGGAAGTCTTCTCTACAATGCTTTGAATTGCCAAAGATTGACATAATCCCGACGATAGAAGAGTACACAAGAATGATAAGATTACCTATCCATGGAAAGGCAAGCGTGTACCTCTATCAAGGGAATCATGTAACAAAAGCGAAAGTTGCCAAGCTAATTAGGATCCAGGTTGACTAGATGGTAATAGAAGAAAGGGGATCTACTCAAGGATTGAGCAGAGGTTTCCTTGAGTCTCACCTTGAAATGTTAGCCCAGCAAAAAAGATGGGACTTGTTTAATCGAACTTTGGCATTGACAATTTACGGGTTGATGTTATTCCCTTTTACACCAGATATCATTGATCAAGCATCCATGGATGTCTTCTTCAAGTCTTGCACCTATAGGGCGAATCCAGTTCTTGCTATTTTGGCGGACGCATTTCTCTCTATGGAGATATGCCATAAAAAAAGAGGGAGATTGTGATGTTGCTCACACATGCTATACATGTAGGTAATAATGCATATGCAAGCCGGAAATCACATGAGACATCTACCAGACCTATTGAAACACTTTCATCACATACCAGCAAATAAACAATAGGTGCACGAGTGGATACAAGAGTTCTCTACTATTGAACCTGACACTTTTAAATGGGTTTGCCCATGGTACAATGGTGAAAATATTATCTACAGCTGTAGGGGCTTCCCTTATGTTCCGTTAATGGGCCCAAGGGTTTGTGCATCATACTCCCCTGCTTTGGTACTTAGGCAGCTTCGTTGGACACAAACTAAGCCTCAAGAAGAGCAATTGCAAGGATTTAGTTTCTTCTAACAATAACATCAAGATACAAAGAAGCAAGAGCTGGAGATCAATAGGGCTTGGGAAGACATCAAAATAGCATGAAGACAAAGGTTGGGAAAACAACTACCAATCTCATCCCCAGAATATGAAGAGTGGAGAAAAGCAAGAGTGGGACAAGTTGAACCCTCTCTAGAAGTTCCACAAGTTGATGGAGAACAATCTCAAGCAATATCCCAAACAACCTCTCATGTTGAGGTATTAAAGACACAAATGAGGCTACTAAAAGAGAAGAAGCAAAAAGCAGATGTGCAAGTTCTCATTCTCCAAGACCGGTGTCACAAGATGGCAAGAGAAATTGAGACATTGAAGGATAAATATGCAGACTCCCTAAATATCCCAAGAGGACAAGGAAGCGCATTGACTGCAAGACTCCGAGAACTTGAAGGAAAGGTCCATGGCCTTTTAAAAGAAAAGAAGAACATTGAAAGAGAAATCAAATTCCAAAACAAAACCAAAGCAAAATTGGAAGCTAAGCTTGGGAAGAAAGAGAAAGTATTGCAGGACCTAGAAGCAAGGGTTATCAATGAAAAAAGGGATGAACAATGAATTAGAAAAGGTGATTAGCATGGAGTGACAAGCAAGAAGGGAACTAGATGGTAGAGTAAAAGACCTATTGGAAGTCCTAGCACAAACAAAAGATGAATATGCTCGTGCACGAAAGTCATCAAACCAATATTAGCATCTCTACGTCATAGCAACAAAGCATAGGAAGTTTTGGAAGAATAAAGCTTTGGATAGTATGGAAGAGGTCGAAGAATGGAAGATGAAGTATACCAGAACCATCAAGGAAATTGATTACCACAGTTAAGAAGTCATACAATGCTATGAAAGGGCAAAAGAACAAATAGAGGAGACATTGCTGCTCAACCTACCACAAGGAGTAACCAAGTTCTTGAAGAAATGCGAAGGCTATGCTAGGAGATTCAAGAAATAGAAAACCAAACTCTTGATGTACTAGACTTAATAGCTTATGATGTATTGAATGACATTTTGTTTCAAGGAATAAAATTTTCAAGTCTTCATCGACATGATTTTCTTGTGTGAAATGGAAAATGAAGTCTAGCTCCAAGAAATTGCATTACTAGTGTTTATTAAATGGCATCTAATGAGGAAGTAAATATTCCCTTCATGATTGCTATCAACCACACTTAAGTTACAGGGTAGGGTGCCTGTAATGATATGTGTGGGAGGATACTTCCATTAGTCACAAATGCTGATGACATTCCTTGTGTCCAAAAAATTTTAAAAAAAAGAAAGAAATTAAGCAATGTTCTTTTGCAAGAATCTTTGCTAGTCCTCGAAGGAAAGCTTTGCCTACACCAAGTGATCGTCAAGCATTACCCCTTCAAAGAAAGCTTTGTTTGATAGCAGTCCTTGCCTAGAGAGCCGTGCACACTTCAATCAAGAGTTGAGAAGAAGAAGGCCAACGATAAAGAAAATAGCATGGCTACAGACAGCGATAACTTTCTAAGTCAAGAAATTGATGAGCTTAAGGCCATGATGAAGTCCATCTTCGGATCAGAATTCAAGAAGTTCATCATTGAAACAGTAAATATGGCCAAAGGAAATAAAGAAAATACTGAGCAAAAAGAACAGCCAGGATACGATTCGAATATGAATGCCCATAATGGAACCCCACACAACCACACCAATAATGCAACCTCAGACAATAATGTAGAAAAAGAGGCGGAATGATTAAAGCTCAAATAAGAACTAAAGAGAGCATGCAGGAGCAGTTCTGAATGCTATGTGGACCTAGCCCATATGGTTCAATAAGTATTAGTGATCTATGTCTGGCCCCTAGTGTGGTCATTCCCAAAGACTTCAAGATGCCTCAGCTCATCAAGTTCGATGGCACCACCAATCCCCTCATGCATTTACAGATGTATTGCACAAAGATGGGAATGTTGTCCAAGGATGAGAAGTTCCTGATCAATTTTTTCCCTGAGAGCTTGGAAGGCACTGCATGGGAGTAGTATATGCAGATGGACCGAGCACAGATTAGGTGTTAGGAAGATTTAGCTCAGGCTTAAACTAACCAATACAAATTCAATCTGAATGCTGCTCCCACCAGAGATCAGCTTAAAGGGATAAGGAAGAAAGTGAACAAATCTTTCAAGGAATATGCCCAAAGGTGGAGAGCCATAGCTGGAAAGGTTGTTCCACTGATGTTAAAGCAAGAAATGTGCTTTTACTTCATCCATACATTGGAAGGTCCCTTTTTCAAGAATATGCTTGGGACTCATGTAAAAGAGTTTATGGATTTGGTCGAGATAGGAGAAAGAATTGAAACCAATGTGCAAGAAGGGAAGGTGGAGCTAGCAACAGGAGAAACAAGCGAATCCAAAAAAGACTCCCATTTCAATAAGAAGGAGAATGTTGTCAATTACATCCACCTGCAACCTCATCAATCCACTCCTCGGCCAAACCACTACTCATCTTACCCACATGCACAACACTCATAATACCCACACGCACAACACTCATCCTACCTACACCAACAATACACACTTCCAAGAGCCATCCCAACCCAAACCTAAACACTATACATGCCTCAATCACACCAAATTAGCCATGTTTCTCATCTACGATCTTACACTCCTATATCACCTAGACCCCACCAAACATTATATCCAACTTGCTAAAAAACCAGCCCTTTTACAATAACCCCACCATTCACCACCAACAACAAACCCCCAACAGAAAATCGGCCACTACCTAATTTCCACATGAGCAATGTCGAACTGTTCAAATGCTTGTGTGGAGACAGCTTGCTAACCCCGCATCTTGGGAAAACCTTCATACCACCATATCCTTGGTGGTACAATCCAAACCAAACATGCGATTGCTATTCCAACTCTCCCGGGCATTTTGTTGAAGATTGTTATGGTTTCAAGAGTGCAGTATGGCACTTGATTGATCGCGGCGCCACTAAGCTGGAAGAAGAACCAAGACCACACATAAGGAACAATCCATTCCCCAATCATGGTGGAGGATAGGTAAATTCCATCTGCTGTGAGAATCTTGCAAGTCAGGGATTACAGAATGTCAAAGTCCTAATGAATGAGATCTTGGAAGCCATGAGGAAGGCGGGCTATGAGATGGAAGTCGAAGGAAGGCAAGGAAAAAGAACGGTGAAGGGAGATGAAAGTGATTTATTTTGTGAGTGCTCCAGAAAGAAGCACCACATAGAAGAGTGTCCAGAGTTAAAGCTCTTTGTTGAAAGAATGGTCAAACTAGGGGTGCTCAAGATACCAAAGGGCATCAAACAGAGCGTCAACATGGTCCACCAAGCGCCCCCTATTTTTAAGGTTTATAAACCTAAGCCGGTACTTGTTTTCAAGATACCTAAGCCATTTTCCTATGAGAGCAATCACACGATTCCATGGAAATATGAAACTGTCATAGAGTCCCGTTCTGCGATGTCCAAAGAAATAACCCCTAAACAAGGGGAAGTACCTGTCTTCAAAGTGTCTAGAACCAGCATAAGGGAGAAATTCCCAACCAGAGGCCTCAAGCCAAAGGAAGAGTCTTCGCCTTGAGTACACAAGAAGCGGCTCAAAATCCTAAAGCGTCTGAGTGCGTGTATTTTAAATAATAAAGCATTAATTGCACTGTTTGATTCTGGAGCTTCTCATTCTTTTATTTATCCAACCCGTGCAAATGAACTTGAATTACCCATGTCTACCCTACCACATGACTTGATTGTCTCTACGCCTACTGGGAGTAGAATTTTGACTTCTTCTGTTTGTTTGGACTGTCATATTCAGATTGGTACTCATTATTCCAATGTTGACCTTATTTGTTTACCTATGGATGATATTGATATTATTCTAGGTATGAATTGGTTATTTGATAATGATGTCTTTCTAAATTGTCGTAAGCAAACCATACATTTCTCTATTCAAAATATCCTTGCAACCTCCTTATCAGAGACTGCTGAATCCTTAGCCAATCAAATAGGAGATTGTTTAACCAAACAAACCCTAGGATGTGTTTTACTATGCTTATTGGAATAAGAGGCACAGGATCAGCTGAAAATTGAGGATATTCCTGTAGTGAAAGAATTCCCTGAGGTATTTCCTCCTGATATTGAGAATTTACCTCCTAAGAGAGAGATAGAGTTTTCTATTGACCTATTGCCTGGTACTAGTCCTATATCCATAGCACCCTATAGAATGTCACTTCCTAAGTTGAGCGAATTGAAGAAACAAATAGAGGATCTATTAAGGAAAGGATTCATTAGACCTAGTGCCTCACCATGGGGAGCACCTGTGTTGTTCGCAAAGAAAAAGGATGGTAGCTTCAGGTTGTGTATTGATTACCGTCAATCGAATAAAGTTACCATTAAGAATAAGTATCCCCTTCCTAGGATTGAGGACCTTTTTGATCAACTGAGAGGAGCCATGGTATTCTCTAAGATAGATCTAAGGTCAAGATATCACCAAATCAGGATTAAGGAAGAAGATGTACCTAAAACTGCTTTTAGGTATGGCATTATGAGTTTTTGGTGATGCCTTTTGGATTGACTAATGCCCCAGCTATTTTCATGGATTATATGAATAGGATTTTTAGAGCTTTCTTAGACAAATTTGTGGTGGTGTTTATTGATGATATTTTAATTTATTCTAAGACTGAGAAGGAACATGAGGAGCATTTGAGAATAGTTTTGCAGATATTGAAGGAGAAAAAATTGTACGCAAAACTAGAGAAGTGTGATTTCTGGCTAAAAGAAGTAAAATTCTTAGGTCATGTGATCAATGAGAATGGAGTGTCTGTGGACCCTAGTAAGGTAGAAGCTGTGTTGTCATGGGAGAAACCTAAGACGGTAACTGAGATTAGGAGTTTCTTAGGACTTGCAGGATATTACAGAAGGTTTATCGAAGGATTCTCTCAGTTAGCTTTGCCTTTGACTAGGTTAACCCGAAAAGGAAAACCATTTGTGTGGACAACAAAGTGTGAAACTAGTTTTCAAGAATTAAAACATAGGCTTACATCTGCCCCAGTATTAGCTACTCCTAACCCAAAAAAGGATTTTGTAGTGTATAGTGATGCCTCTAGAAAAGGTTTAGAGTGTGTCTTAATGCAAGAAGGAAAAGTAATAGCTTATGCTTCTAGGCAATTGAGACCACATGAGGAGAACTACCCTACCCATGACTTGGAATTAGCAGCTATAGTTTTTGCTCTTAGGATATGGAGACATTACCTATATGGTGTTAAGTTTAAGGCTTTCACTGATCATAAGAGTTTGAAATATTTGTCTGACCAAAAAGAGTTGAATTTGAGACAGAGAAGGTGGTTAGAATTTTTAAAGGATTATGATTTTGAAGTTAAATATCACCCAGGTAAAGCAAATGTAGTTGCCGATGCACTGAGTAGAAAATCTCTACATGTGGCAAGTTTGATGGTCAAAGAATGGGAATTATTAGAAAAATTTAGAGACTTGAATCTTGAAGTAAGCATAGGGGCTAATAATTTCAATTTGAATCATTGGAGGATAGAAAATAACCTTAGGAAACAGATCATTGAAGGTCAGAAGGAGGATCAGCTTTTGCAAACCTACAAAGAGCTGGTAATTAAGGGGGAACAAAAGGACTTTTGTATTGCCAGAGATGGAGCACTGTTATATCGTGATAAGTTATGTGTACCTAGTATGGGAAATCTAAGGAAATTAATCTTAGATGAAGCACACAACAGTAGGTATACCATACACCCTGGAGCCACCAAAATGTATCAAGAAATTAAGCAATTCTTTTGGTGGCCAAGAATGAAGAGGGATATAGCAGAATTTGTGGCAACGTGCCTGGTTTGTCAAAAAGTCAAGATTGAACATCAGAAACCCTCAGGCTTACTCCAACCCTTAGAAATCCTGGAATGGAAGTGGGACAACATAGCTATGGATTTTGTGATGGGATTGCCTAGGACATCCTTGGGACATGATGGAATTTGGGTAGTAGTGGATAGGTTAACTAAATCTGCTCACTTCTTAGCCATTAGAGCTACCTATTCACTAGATAAGCTAGCTCAATTGTACATTAATGAGATTGTTAGACTTCATGGTGTGCCCACTAGCATTGTCTCTGACAGAGATCCCAGGTTCACATCTAGGTTTTGGGGAACATTACAAAAAGCCTTTGGTACTAGGTTAAGTCTTAGTACTGCTTATCACTCTCAAACTGATGGGCAATCTGAGAGAACCATACAAACCTTAGAGGATATGTTGAGAGCCTGTGTTTTGGAACAACAAGGAAATTGGGATCATTACCTACCCTTAACAGAGTTTTCATATAACAACAGTTATCATTCCAGCATTGGAATGACACCGTATGAGGCTTTATATGGTAGGAAGTGTAGATCACCATTATGTTGGTATGAAGTTGGTGAAAGGAAAATGCTAGGACCTGAAATTGTTCAAAGAACCACGGACCAGATTAAGCTTATCAGGGATAAATTGCAGACTGCACAAAGTCGGCAAAAGAGTTATGCTGATACAAGAAGAAAGCCTCTAGAATTCCAAGAGGGTGAACACATTTTTCTAAGGGTTCCTCCCACAATAGGGTTAGGCAGAGCTCTGAAAACTAGGAAGTTGAGTCCTCGTTTTCTTGGTCCATATCAAATTTTGAACAGAATTGGTTTTGTTGCCTATTGTCTTGCTCTTCCCCCAAACCTATCAAACCTTCATGATGTCTTCCATGTATCTCAATTAAAGAAATATTCCCCTGATCCTTCACATATACTCCAGAATGACTGTGTTCAATTAAAAGATGATTTAACCTATAAGGTTAAACCTGTTAAGATTTTGAATAAAAGCCTGAAGGAACTCAGAGGTGGTAAGACTATTTCTTTGGTAAAAGTTCTGTGGGAAGGATTGACTCCCGAAGAGGCAACATGGGAAAAGCAAAAGGATCTTCAAAAAGACTATCCAGAGATTTTCAACTAAGGTAATCAAATTTCGAGGACGAAATTTCTTAAAGGAGTGGAGAAATGTAACATCCTCAATTTTCTTAATATAGTATTGCTTTATTATAGTTTTTTAGAAAGTATGAGGATTTTGTTTAGACAAGAAATATTTAGATATAGTAAAAAAAATGTCTAATTTAAAATATACAAGACTTAGCATCAAAATGTAAAATATTTAATTATTCCCTTGGATTTTAATAAAATTAGAAAATACCACTAAAAAATAGAAGAAAAGCATAGAACATAATTAATATTAGAAAAAGTTTACATAAATCTTAGAGAAAAAAAAACTTGAGGAGTGTCAAAAATTATGATGAAAAAAATTATAAATACAATTTAAACATAATTTTGATGATGAATATCAATATTAAGTAAATTTGTATAATATTAGTATAATTACAAAAAAAAACATAACCTAACCCAGGGTATGAAATAAATACCGAAAAATCCTAGAAAACAACTCTAGGTCACATTAAAAATTTTTTTTTACTAAATTATAATATTAGACAAAGAGGACCACAAAATAGGACTCTTTATTAAACCATGGATAGTGTTAAAAATCACATTGACCTTTAATTAATTAATTTTGACTTAAATAAAGCTTAAAACACCTAATTAATTACCTAAGCTTTAAGATAATTTTCCAAAATCTTGATTAAACTCACTAGTACTCTTAAATCAATTAAATGACACCTAGAATGATGTAAAATTCGGACTCATAAAAAATAATAATATATATTCTAAAAGTAAAGGATATTTCATATGACATATTATCCAAAGCCAGCCATTTTTTACTAAAAATTTCAACCATGGTGAGCTTGTCCCCTTATCATGATAGACAACTCAAAAATTGACATGGCCTGCTATAAAAAAAATATATATTTTATTTTTAGATGACTAATTATTTTAATTAACTTAAAATAGGCCTAATTAAGGTAAAAATATATTAAAAATACTAAAAATTATAGAAAATTCGTAAAAAAATTATAGATAGCATGTAAATAAGGTAAAAATATGTTATTGATAATATATCAATGAAATATAATTTTTTAGATGAATATTTTATTAATTACCAAAGTATATGTAACTTTAAAATAAAATTTTAATATACAAAATTTGTCATTTTCATATATTAATCATTCAAGACAACTTGCAACCCACTATAACTTTATTAGAGATAAGATTCAGACCTAGTGGATACAAAAGAAAAGATAATAATAATTTAAAAATAGTTAAATAGATTATTAATTAATTAATTACTAATAACACTAATAATAATGTAAAATACCAAATAAAATGTAAATAATTATAAAAAATTATATAAATTTCGTGAATCCTTGTATTATATCTCCAACAATCTAATGAAGATATTTAAAAATAAATTAAGTCATTTACCAATTAATTAGCTTAATTAAGATTAACTAGTTTAAGTAATTTTGGCTTATTTTAAATAATTCATTATTAAATTATATGTAAAAATATTAAAATTTACTAAATGTCTTTAAATTATGTCAATAACATTTTAGTATGTCTTTAAGTGATAATTAAGAATTTATTAAATTATTTAGTATTAGTTTTAATATTTTACTAATGAAACTAACTAAATATGACAAATAAATTATAAAATTAATAATATTTTAATCCTAGACTTTTTCTATAAATAGCACATCTATAAACACAATTCCACACTTCATTCTGCCCAAAAACTATCAAAAATGTGTAGCCATTATTTCTCTTCATTTACTTCATTTACTTCATTTTCATACCAAAAACACTTACAAAATTTTACCAAAACACTCACAAATTATCATCTCTTCTTATCACCATCTACCATCAACACTTTCCAGCCTTTATACATGAATCTTAGCCCTTAGAAAAGGTTTAGAAAAGTTGAAGAAGTTGCTGGTCTAGCCTTGGTATAATAAAGTTTCTAAAGCTCCAAGAACAAGTAGGGGTTTTCTTTCACTTTTAATCTTCATATATAATTTTCTTGTATGATGTTATGCTATGTGATATTCAAAGCTTATGTTTATTATTTTTAATACCTTTGAATGATTTAATGATGGTGTCATAAAACACTTAATCCATGTGTATATGATGCATATTTATTTGTCTCCTTATATGGTTGAAAATTGTGATTTAAGATCATTTCAAATTTTTATTATGTTTTCTTCAAATATTTAAATATTGTATGAAGTTGTTTTAATATGTTAAACCATATGTATTTTTCTTTGATAAAAGCTTTGTCTACAAGTTATGGAATTTTAAGGTAATATAGTTTTGATCTAATTATAATTGTGAAACATTTCTATTCATGAAAAGTGCTTTATTTAATTTACTATAATGAATGGATTCTAAATCTTTGAGCATGCAATATTTAGTTTGGTTTGTGTGTTGTATTTCTCTTGGGACCATTAAAACTTAATATGATATAAAAAACACTAAAATATATTTATATTAATCATAACCTTTATTATGGACCTTGGACTATGAACCTTGAACTATGGACCTTGGACTATGAACCTTGAACTATGGATTTTGAATTACGGAACTTGGACTATGAACCTTGAACTATGGACCTTGAACTACAGAACTTGGACTATGAATCTTGAACTATAAATATTTGACTTGTTTATACATTTATTAATAACAAGGAATATTGTTTACAAATATTTGAATTTAAGGTCCCATTAGAAACATGACACATAAACTAGCTAGTTTCTTGCTTGAAGTGATTTTCTAAAGCTTGGGTATATTTTTGGCTATTTCGTTTTATATTTCTTGAAAGATTTCATGATTTTTTATTTGCTCTATGATTATATCCTTATATGCATAAAAATATTCTTTTTACCTGTGTAAGATAATTTACCTAAGTATTTTCTAAAGATAGATTTGAAATGATTTTGGGTATATTTAGACTTATGGGATTAGTAAAGAAAGTATTATATGAATACTTGAAATTGAATTATTATATGAAAACTAAGTTAAGCGTATTTCATTATAAAGAAAATAAGTTTATTACAATAGTATGTTTTGGTGCTTCAATGATAATTATAAAGAAATATGATTTTTGTTTAGGAATCTTATATTGTTTGGGCTTTATGTGCAAATATGGAAAATCTTGTGGTCTACATGTGAATATGAAAGAAATTTTGGAAACTTTCTATAATTTTCATACTTTATGCATACTATGTACACAATGTAAAATGGACAAATTGATAAGTGACACCTCGGGCCCGCCTTGTAGCGGAAAAGGACTTGGTGGATGTTTTAGTGATGGCTTGGGCCCCGCCATGCTAGCGGACAAGGACATGGCATTCACTGATCTGACTAGGGGACGCTCTAGCAATGAGAGCTCTCACAGATCCAATATGAACAAATCTTGCAGATTAAAGCTATTAGAAGGGAACGAGATATTATAAAAGGGAGTTATAGTACATTCATAATTATTTACTATATTTCTTTTACTACACTTTTATTATGATTGATATTATATACTTCCATCTTGCTTGACACTAACAAAATATAATTTGTGCATTTTGCTGCACTCCCGTGTTATTCTTAGTATTTTTGGGATGAAATAGTACTCCCCTGGAAACATCACCCTACTAGGAGACTTCTCTCACCCCTTTTCTTTGATGTTTCTAGATAGCATGGATCGTCTTCAACAATGAAATGGATGTAGCCATGGACTTAATTTCTAAATAATCAGATTCTATTATGTGTGCTAAATAGAATCTTTACTATATGTTACCAGACTTTGGTTATGTTGTATTGTGATATTAAAGTTTTTTTTCATGTATCTTGAATGTGTAATATGTACTATTGTACCCTATGAATCGATATTGGTAGTAAAGTATGTTTTCTATAGATGATGGTTGTCTAAACTGTGGGAATTATTGATTAACAAACATTAATATTTTGTTAAAGAAAAAGCATTCTTTGTTATTAAAAATAATAATAATAATAATTTACCTTTAGGTTACTAGAAGAAAGTGTATTACTGTGGAATGTAATTTGGAAAGGTTCTGGCTAAGGAAAGATTTGGTATTTAAGCGTGTCCACTGTGACCCACCTCTCTTTCCTGGGAGTCTACCAGATACATGATTTACAGTTAATACACATTATTCTGGTATATAACTATGAATAAGAAATAATCATAACAAAAAAAAAATTCTCAAATTTCAAGTTACAAATTAGTAGCAAACCATTGCAATATTAAAAAAAATTAGGATGAAAGAATTAGAGTTTATTAGGGTGTTACATGATCCACAAGGAGCTAGAAGTGTATATGGATGATATGGTAGCAAAGTCACAAGAAAGAGAAAAGTCATGTCGCCGTGCTCAAAAAATTGTTTGAAAGGCTAAGAATTTACAAGCTTCAATTAAACCCAGCAAAATGCACCTTCGGAGCATCCACTGGAAAATTGTTAGGATGCATCTTTAACAAAAAAGGCATCGAGGTCGATCCAGACAAAATTAAAGCCATTCAAAGCATGCTAACGCCTAAGACAAAGAAAGAGGTTCGAGGTTTCTTAGGTCATCTAAATTAATCGCAAGATTCATCTCCAATCTAATCCATACCTGCGAGCCGATATTTAAACTATTAAGGAAAGATAATACAATTAAATGGGATGACAGATGCCAAGAAACCTTTGACAAGATCAAGAATTACTTGTCAAATCCACCTCTCCTGGTTCTACCCACACCAGGACGGTTGTTCATACTCTACCTCACGGTGTTGCATGAGTCGATGGGAGCGGTGTTAGAACAGCATAATGAGTCCGGGCAGAAAGAGCAAGCCATTTACTACTTGAGCAAGAAGTTCAATGATTACGAATCCAGATATCTGGCTATTGAAAAGACTTGTTGTGCACTGGTATGGATGGTGAAGAAGTTACGACAATACATGCTCCATTATAAAACTTTACTTATATTGCAAATGGACCCCATGAAGTACATCTTTGAAAGCCCACATATCTCCATGATAATGTCCAAATGGCAAGTGGCTCTAGCAGAATTTGGCATCAAGTATGTGACCAGAAAGTCTATAAAAGGAAGCAGATCACCTAGCTAAGAATCCACTTGTAGAGTATCAGCCAATGGAATTTGAACTTCTTGATGAAGATGTCTTAGCAGCCATAGAAGAAGATAGTGAAGACGAGGTAAATGAAGATCTTATATGGAAAATGTACTTTGATGGTGTAGTCAACATTCGAAGAAATGGGGTTGGAGCAATCATAATATCCCCTAAAGGAAAATAGTTCCCGATCGCTATCAAGTTGGCATTTGATTGTACCAATAACATGGCCAAATATTAAGCATGCACTACAGGACTGAAGGCAGCAATATCCCTTGGAGTACAATGCTTGGAGGTCTACAGAGACTCAACCCTGATCATCTTTCAAGTCAATGGAGAATGGCGAGTTAAAGAGCATAGGTTACTGTCATACTATAAACATCTTATGAGCTTAAAAGATGAGTTCAAGGATATCAGCTTCCATTATCTACCTCGTGAATAGAATCAGTTTGCAGATGCCTTAGCTACCTTGGCCGTAATGACCAAGCTCGACCTGGAAGTGGAAGTGCAACCTTTGCAGGTGATTATTAGGAGAGAACCAGCATACTGTGCCCATATTGAAGAGGAGCCAGACAGTAGACCATGGTTCCATGATATCAAGAAGTTCGTTAAGGAGAGGGAATATTTGTCAGCTGCAAATGAGAATGACAGAAAGACACTTAGACGACTATCAATGTCATTCTTCCTCTCAGGAGATGTGTTGTATAAAATGAACCATGAGAAAACCAGCATATTGTGCCCACATTGAAGAGGAGCTGGACGATAGACCATGGTTCCACGATATCAAGAAGTTCATTAAGGAGGGGGAATATCCGTCAATAGCAAATGAGAATCATAGAAAGACGCTCAACGACTATCAATGTTTTTCTTCTTCTTGGGAGATGTGTTGTATAAAAGGAACCATGATGGAGTTTTATTGAGTTGCGTCGATGCTATACAAGCAACTTCCATCATATCAAAAGTCCATGAGGGTATTTGTGGAACCCATGCTAACAAGCATACATTATTTCTGCAGATCCTCAAGTAAGGGTACTATTGGCTCACAATGGAAAAAGAGTGCATAGAATTTTTTAGAAAGTGCCACAAATGTCAAATCTATGCAGATCGAATCCATTCTCCTCCTGTGCCATTGCATACTTTGACATCACCTTGGCCGTTTGCAAAGGGGAATGGATGTCATAGGACCGATCAGCCCCAAAGCTTCCAATGGGCATCGATTCATTCTGGTCGCCATCGATTACTTCACTAAATGGGTATAGGCAGCATCCTATGCTAATGTAACATGGAAAGTTATGGTGAAGTTCCTGAAAAACAACATCATTTGTAGAAATGGATTGCCAGAAAAGCTCATCATAGATAATGCAACTAATTTCAACAATGTAAAAGTACAGAAACTATGTGAGCGATTCAAGATCAAGCATCACAATTCAGCTCCTTACTGACCAAAGATGAATAGGGCTGTGGAAGCAGCGAACAAAAACATCAAGATCTTAGGGAAAATGGTAGTCAAGTCACCTACAAGGATTAGAGTGATATGTTGCCTTATGCATTACATGCATACCATACATCTGTTAAATCCTCAACTGGGGCAACCCCGTATTCACTGGTGTATGGAATGGAAGCAGTGACACCCATTGAAATGGAAATCCCATCTTTAAGAGTCTTGGCAGAAGTTGAACTAGAGGAAGCCGAGTAGGTCAAAACAAGATACGAGCAATTAAACATGCTCGAAGAAAAAATGATTAACTGTAGTTTGCCACGGTCAGTTATACCAGAAAAGGATGGCAAAAGCATTTAATAAGAATGTTTGCTCTTCAACATTTCAACCAGGCGATCTTGTTCTGAAGAAGATTTTGTCAAATCAAGAAGATAATAGAGGTAAATGGGCATCCACACATGAAAACCCTTACATTGTCAAAGATGCTTTTTCTAGAGGAGCTTTGATCTTGCTGATATGGAGGGCCAATTACTTGCTAAGCCAGTCAATCCAGATGCTGTGAAGAAATACTTTACCTAAAGATTAAAAATGCTCACTAGGTTGAAAACTCAGAAGGGCGACCTAGGCAAAAATTAGAGCACAATAAGAAAAAAGAGAAATGAAAATGTTTTCTAGGTTGAAAACCCAAAAGAGCGGCCTATGCAATGGTGAAAAATTGGACCAATAACCAAGAAGCTATATAGGATACCGAAACTAGGGCAATTTGAGTATTAGTGGATCACGGCATGTTATTAAGGACACAACAAAGGATTGCAATCACGATAATGGAATTCAAGTTTGGCATAGCCAATGAATCAGTGAAGCAGGTTGATCACTTGAAAATAGCACTACCAGTCTTTCCTTTCTTCCCTCTTTATCTCTTAACAGATATTTACATCCTGTAAATACTTTTCAGTATAGGGTTCAATAAAACTGTCCTTCCCTTCCTCTGTGTTTCTAATTTTCTTTCCTTTTCTATCAAAATTTTTGTTCTCATATTATCTTTTAATACTATGCATAATCATGATATTATAATTGAAGTACAATCAAAGAACTAATTTGCTAACAAAGCTCATGAATGATAAGTCAAACAAATGGCATGGGGATCAAGATAAATTTGCAAAAGGAAAAAGACTAGTGATCACGACAAAAGATAGAGCCATTGGGGCAATAAGAAGCCGTTGAAGCATCATCAGGTCAAGGTGTTTGAGAACCGCAATGAAAGGAGTCACAAAATAACTCATCTAAGTAAACGATTCATTTTGAAGAGAGACAAAAGCTTTCTTGAAGGACAATGCGAAGATACCTCAAACTAGGGCAATTTTAAATTTTTTTTTAAAGGCTATTTACATCAACTTTGCATCATTCATCACATCATCACACCAGTTTTGCATTATTCATCATATCATCATCACACCAATCTTGTATTATCATTTCATCAGAATTACCAGTCATGCATTTGCATTTATTTTCACACACATATACCTTCACAAAATTTCAATGTCACAAGTTTTACCTTCACAAGTCTTTTAGATTTCATAATTTATATGTTTTCACATTTCACAAGTATTTAAATTTCACATTGATATGCTTTAATTTCACCAATTTACTGCTTTCATAAGTTTACATGTTTTCACCAATTTACATGCTTTCAAAAATTTACATGCTTTCACATTTATATGCTTTTACTAATTTACTGCTTTCACAAGTTTACATGCTTTCACCAATTTACATGCTTTTACATGTTTACATGCTTTCACAAATTTACATGCTTTCATATTTATATGCTTTCACCAATTTACTACTTTCACAAGTTTACATGTTTTCATCAGTTTACATGCTTTCACATTTATATGTTTTTACAAATTTACATGCTTTCACTAATTTACTACTTTCACCAATTTACTACTTTTACAAATTTATATGCTTTCACGAATTTACATGCTTTCACAAGTCTACATACATTCACATTTACATGCTTTCACTGATTTTAAATTTCATAGTTTACAAGTCTTTTCAATTTCACATTTACATGCTTTCACATATTTGAATTTCATAGTTTACATGCTTTCACAGTTCGCAAGTCTTTTCAATTTCACATTTACTTTGCTTTCACAGTTCACAAGTCTTCTAAATTTCACATTTTTCACTTTTCACAAGTATTTTAAATTTTACATTCACTTTCACAAATTTAAACTCCATATGCATTTACTTTCACAGACTCTCCATTCACATCTCACATGCATCTCATGTAACACCCTAATAAACTCTAATTCTTTCATCCTAATTTTTTAATATTGCAATGGTTAGCTACTAATTTGTAACTTGAAATTTGAGAAATTTTTTTTTGTTATGATTATTTCTTATTCATAGTTATATACCAGAATAATGTGTATTAACTGTAAATCATGTATCTGATAGACTCCCAGGAAAGAGAGGTGGGTCATAGTGGACACGCTTAAATACTAAATCTTTCCTTAGCCAGAACCTTTCCAAATTACATTCCACAATAATACATTTTCTTCTAGTAACCTAAAGGTAAATTATTATTATTATTATTATTATTTTTTATGACAAAGAATGTTTTTTCTCTAACAAAATATTAATGTTTGTTAATCAATAATTCCCACAGTTTAGACAACCATCATTTATAGAAAACATACTTTACTACCATTATCGATTCATAGGGTACAATAGTACATATTACACATTCAAGATACATGAAGAAAAACTTTAATATCACAATACAACATAAACAAAGTCTGGTAACATACAGTAAAGATTCTATTTAGCACACACAATAGAATCTGATTATTTAGAAATTAAGTCCATGGATACATCCATTTCATTGTTGAAGACGATCCATGTTATCTAGAAACATCAAAGAAAAGGGGTGAGAGAAGTCTCCCAGTAGGGTGATGATTCCAAGGGAGTCTCATTTCATCCCAAAAATACTAAGAATAACACGGGAGTACAGCAAAATGCACAAATTATATTTTGCTAGTGTCAAGGAAGATGGAAGTGTATAATATCAATCATAATAAAAGTGCAGTAAAAGAAATATAGTAAATAATCATAAATGTACTATAACTCCCTTTTATAAAATCTCGTTCCCTTCTAATAGCTTTAATCTACAAGATTTGTTCATATTGGATCTGTGAGAGCTCTCATTGCTAGGCGTCCCCTAGTCAGATCAGTGAATGCCATGTCCTTGTCCGCTAGCATGGTGGGGCCCAAGGCATCACTAAAACATCTACCAAGTCCTTTTCCGCTACAAGGCGGGGCCCGAGGTGTCACTTATCTATTTGTCCATTTTATATTGTGTACATAGTATGCATAAAGTATGAAAATTATAGAAAGTTTCCACAATTTCTTTCATATTCACATGTAGACCACAAGATTTTCCATATTTGCACATAAAGCCCAAACAATATAAGATTCCTAAACAAAACCATATTTCTTTATAATTATCATTGAAGCACCAAAACATACTATTGTAATAAACTCATTTTCTTTATAATGAAATACGCTTAACTTAGTTTTTATATAATAATTCAATTTCAAGTATTCACTACAAGAAAAAACGCTGTTACCGACGGATTTTTTAGTGTTATCGATGGAAATTTCAGTTACCGACGGATTTATCGACGGATTTTGTTAACTGGTAATAACGGAGTCGGTAATTATTACCGGCGGAAAAATCCGTCGATAAATTTTATCAACGGCATTACCGATGGAATTTTATCTGAAAAATCCGTCTGTAAATAGATGACGAAATTCGTCACCAAATTCGTCAGGGCGAAAGGATTACCGACGGATTTTTATTAAATTACCGATGGATTTTTCCGTCGATAATTTAGATTACCAACGGTTTTTTTCCGTCGGTAAAAATTAGAAATTACCGACGGAAAAATCCGTCGGTAACACATATTTTAATTTTTTGTGTATATTTTACTTACGGAAAAATCCGTCGGTAATTTGAACTTGTTGCCAATAGTTCATTCTATAATTCATTAATTCCTTGGATATTGAATAATCAAAAATTCTAAAAAATTACTTAATAAAAACTAAATGCAATAAATTTAAATCCAAAATGTAAAATAGATGAAAATGTCAGAAAGCCTCCTGAGTATATATATAAATGGTCCAACTAAAAGAGAAATAGTTTAACTACAGCCAAATAAATAAAAAACAATAACTCAAGTCAAGAGAAGTCAAAGATCATCAAGATCATCATCATCATCGCTGAAGATCATCACCACTACCACCACCACCACCATCATCATCATCATCATCTGTGTCTAGTAGTGCAGAGGAGCCTGCTTGCATCTTCTTCCATAAAGACACCATCTCTTTCTTCATCTGCTTTCTTAGTCTTATCTCCTTCTCCCTCATCTGCTTTCTTATTTCTGTCTGCAAGGCTTTTTCCTTGTCCTCCATCTTCTTTTGCATTTCTTGCAATCAAGGCGCTGCTCTCTCTGCATCTTGCTCTTGCATACGATAAAGTTCTGCGTTGAGGAGGTGAACTAGCTGACGGACCTCATTATCCTCTGCAGTGGATCCAAGGTGCAGAGGTGCCCCAAAGGATGAGGGAGAGGACAAACTACTAGCATAGAATGACCCCATTCCATAGATGCGGTTCTTGTAAGGACCGCCAACTACCTCTTGCCACAACCGATCCTCATCAATCGGTGGACACTCCTCACCAGCTGCAATCCTCTGCTCTCGTTGGGTCGTAGCCTCCTGATATCGCTGCTCATAGTCATTCTATAAGAAAATAAAATTAATTAAACGTCTACCAAATATGTTAAGTAATAAATTAAATATATATACAAACAATGAGTGCTAAGAACATATATACCCAAACATTCTCCGAACGAGTATCGACCCATGTCTTATCTGTCTTGCGCGTGTGAGTTTTTCTGAATAACTCACTCTGTGTGGGTGGTCTCTTCAACTCATTGGCCTGCATTTTAAGTGAAAATTGATAATATTAGTAAGTGAAAATATAAATTTAACAAGAAGAATAAAAGATATTTAAAATAATGACTAAACCATCTGGCGACGCGTAGACTCTATAGTAGCTGAACCACCACAATGAACGGATCCACCCTTTTGCGACGCTCTGCTTGCCTTAGCCTTGAGAGACTTCTCTTTAAATGTCTCACTTCTCCAATATTGCCACAAATAGTCTAGGCTATACTGAGTCATCCACCTGGGGGTCTTGTCCCGTTCTCGGATGTCGATGTACATGTCGATGTACTAGGTTGTGGACTAATCTCACTCATTAATGTTGCCCACTGGTCAAATGAATTTTGACTTTGGTTAGCTTCTGACTTTATAGCTAACATCCTAACCGCTAAAGACAACTCCGAGTGTATACACCCTTCCCATAAAGGAGCCTTTACAGCCTCTAATATAGAGTAAAAATTTTCAATCTCGGCATTAGGAGCCTCAATAGAAGGTTCATAATCTGCATGAATTTGAGGACCAACTGCATCATAAATCATTTCCTCATATCGTCTAGAGTTATCCTCCCAATTAATGTTTCCTATGACATGCTCACCAATATAAACTCTACTTGCACAACCTCCAACATATGTATTTTCAACACTTTCATGTTCGAAATTTTGTGTGGCAACTTCCCCATGCATAGTCCAAACCGAATAATCCGCCATAAAACCATCCTTATACAAGTGATATCTAATGGTGTCCAGCTCAAAATATTTCCTACATTTACACCTAGCACAGGGACACCTAACTTTTTGCTCATTCATAAATTGCACTGTTTGACAAGCCACATTTACAAACTATTCAACTCCCGCATAAAATTTAGGTTTGATTCCCCCTCGACTAGCGTGCACCCTGTCATACATCCATAGTCTATTTGTAGAGCTCATGGTTCTTGAATATGTAATTCAACCTAACAAATTCATTTAAATTTTCTCAAATTAAAATTTTATTTAAAAGAAGTTATTTAAGTAAATATTTTGTCCTATGTAATTTAACAAAATTTTCGATAGCACCCCCCTTTTAAATTAACATTCCACTCTTTTACATTAAAAAAAATTCGACATAACCTCCTCTGAAAGTAAGACATCCCAAAAAATAAATTTCAATATATACATGTATAGAATCACAATACAATACAGATCAAAAAAATTTCACAATACAATCAAATAAACATTTACAGATCCTAAAACCGTTCTAGAGCACACCCCCTTATAACATCACAACATGCAATCCTGCAATCTCCGTGATACACAATGAATCTCCACGACAAACAATGCAAACAAATCGGGGAAGGACCTCTACGCCCTTCCCCCCAGTCATGCAATCCCATTTTCCTACAACTCTATCTTAGAAATCATAAGTCTCTATCCTAACAAAAATGCATTTAAAAAGAAGAAACAAGTACTTACCTTAAAAAGACACAAAATAATAATATCCTCCTACCAAAAGAAATACTCCTACCGAATTTGACATTCTGTAACAAAAGCAATTAGTTAGATTAATAACTTCAAAATAAATAAAATGCAGTCACTAATTACTTAAGCAAAACCAATTCTTCTTATGTTACAAGGAGAACAAATTCTAAAGTTAAAACTAGCTTAAGTTTTTAGATTACATGATGAATTTAGAGAAAAAAATTTGTCACGCTTTCAAAACTAGCTCTGTCCTGTATGCATACAAAGAGATGACAGTTTCCTCAGTGCTTTCCCTACACGAATTTTTGTATGGTTATATGCAAAAATATTTCAAAGATGTGCTTATGTGTTCGGTGCTGCATGAGTTGAAACTGTATCCTCATATTATTGAAGCTTCAGCCACAAGATAAACAAACAAAAGAAGTTTTCTCAAATTAACCTTAAACTTAAACTTGGTGTGCTGAAATGATGCTCCAACTGGATTTATTTGACGCTATTTATCCGTTTTGGTATGCAACAATGACAATTGTTCTGCAAGAAATACACTCATCATGATATATAGATAGATAAAGAGCAAGTGTCTTATTAAACACTAAATGCATTGATATAATAAGCACCAAGACGAGAAAAAAAAGCACCAGAAGAGACATACAAATGCAGGGTTGTGGGGGAAATAAATAAGCATTATGCATTGATACAAATGCATTGATAAATAAGCATTGATAAATAAGTACAAATGCATTGATACAAATGCATTGATAAATAAGCATTGATATAAATGCATTGATAAATAATTACAAACTTCAAATAAATAACCAAATTTCATGTGTATTGGCCATAAACAAGTTTTGTTGTGGGGGAAAACTTGAAACAGACATAACTTTTGACTCGGGTATCAAAATGGCTATTAATGCATATCAACGGAAAGCCCCAGACGAGAGCATCGATGGTGCAACTGGTTGGCGGTGCTTCTGGGCTCAAAAAAAGCTGTTTAAAGATGTTTTGACTGCTTTAAAAAATTTCTCATGTAATCATTGATATGAATAAGGGCATGTTTATGACCTACTCACTTAATAAACTTGGACAGGTGATACTCAACATATATTATATCACATAACGATCAAGGTGTACTACTAAATGAAATAATCTATCATAAAAATTAAAGAACATTACATTACAGGTATGAAATAACACGGCCTTCTTCAACTTGGCAAGCTCTTGCCTAACAATAGATGCCTTCTGCACAAATTAGAAAATGAAAAAACAAATTTGATTAGCATAGTAAAATAATTACATGATAACTTTGAAAGTTGGAAATTGGAAAATCAAAAGCTTTGCAAGTCAGCAACTAATTTCGAATGGCAATCCATATAGTTACCAGTTCAAGTCAGCAAACACGGTTGTGCTAAGCTGATCATTGTTCCTTTTTCATTTTTTCTGCTAAGCTGATCCTTTTGGTTGTGCTACCAAACAGAGATAGAAGCATATAACTAAAGAAACCATGACAGAATGCTTGCCAAATAGAAAGAAAACATAGACAAAAATGGGAGTGGAATGCTTACCTTGCGCAGGTCGCGGAGGAAGGAAGGAGCTGAGAGTCGAGAGCCGCAGATGGGGTCGCGAACATGCGAGGCTGTGATGGTCAAGGAGAAGCTGCAGAGATGGTCAAGGAGAATCACATGGCTGCAGAGATGGCTGGGCAAATCTAACGCGGGAGTAGCGGATGACGGCAGGCGGCGGGCGGCGGGCGGCGGGCGGCGGGTGGGTGGCCAACTGGGGCGGGCACACAAAGAGAGAGGAGCGGCGGGTATACAGAGAGAGAGAGCAGCAAGAGGGATGAGGGATGAGGGTGTGAGAGATTCTAAAATAAAAATGCTATCTTTAAAATTACCGACGGATTTTCAAATTTTTGACGGAAAAAAATCCGTCGGTAATTAAACGCAACGGCGCCTTCCTTTCCTGAAAATTTTCATTATTGTTACCGACGGATTTTTCCATCGAAAAAATCCATCGGTAACATTACCGACGGAAAAATTCGTCGGTAAATTTGATTTTTTAAAAAGTAAATTGTAATTATTATCGACGGAAAAATCCGTCGGTAAAATTAATTTTTTAAAATAAAAAATATTTCAAAATTATTACCAACGGATTTTTCCGTGTGTAATGTGCGCGCCTCATCCAGACTAGTTGGCGCGAATATTATTGACGGAATTACCGATGGATTTTTCCGTCGGTAATGACTGAAACCCAAATTTTCCCAATTCCATGATTTTCGTCGATAAATCCGTCGGTATTACCGACGAAACAAATCCGTCGGTAACTCGCTATTTTCTTATAGTGATTCATATAATACTTTCTTTATTAATCCCATAAGTCTAAATATACCCAAAATCATTTCAAATCTATCTTTAGAAAATATTTAGGTAAATTATCTTACATAGGTAAAAAGAATATTTTTATGCATATAAGGATATAATCATAGAGCAAAGAAAACATCATGAAATCTTTCAAGAAATATAAAACGAAATAGCCAAAAATATGCCCAAGCTTTAGAAAATCACTTCAAGCAAGAAACTAGCTAATTTACGTGTCATGTTTCTAATGGGACATTAAATTTAAATATTTGTAAACAATATTCCTTATTATTAATAAATGCATAATCAAGTCAAATATTTATAGTTCAAGGTTCATAGTCCAAGGTCTATAGTTCAAGGTTTATAGTCCAAGGTCCATAATAAAGGTTATGATTAATATAAATATATTTTAGTGTCTTTTATATCATATTAAGTTTTAATGGTCCCAAGAGAAAATTAAATAAACTATTTTTCATGAATAGAAATGTTTCACAATTATAATGAGATCAAAACTATATTACCTTAAAACTCCATAACTTGTAGACAAAGCTTTTATCAAAGAAAATACATATGGTTTAACATATTAAAACAACTTTATACAATATTTAAATATTTGAAGAAAGCATAATAAAAATTTGAAATAATCTTAAATCACAATTTTCAACCATATAAGTAGACAAATAAATATGCATCATATACACATGGATTAAGTGTTTTATGACACCATCATTAAATCAATCAAAGGAATTAAAAACAATAAAACATAAGCTTTGAATATAACATAGCATAACATCATACAAGAAAATTATATATGAAGCTTAGAAGTGAAAGAAAACCCCTACTTGTTCTTGGAGCTTTAGAAACTTAATTATACCAAGACTAGACTAGCAACTTCTTCAACTTTTCTAAACCTTTTTCTAAGGGCTAAAATTCATATATAAAGGATGGAAAGTGTTGATGGTAGATGGTGATAAGAAGAGATGATAATTTGAGAGTGTTTTGGTAAAATTTTGTAAGTGTTTTTGGTATGAAAATGAAGTAAATGAAGTAAATGAAGAGAAATAATGGCTACACGTTTTTGATAGTTTTTGGGCAGAAGAATGAAGTATGGAATTGTGTTTAGAGGTGTGCTATTTATAGAAAAAGTCTAGGATTAAAATATTATTAATTTTATAATTTATTTGTCATATTTAGTTAGTTTCATTAGTAAAATATTAAAACTAATACTAAATAATTTAATAAATTCTTAATTATCACTTAAAGACATACTAAAATGTTAATGACATGATTTAAAGACATTTAGTAAATTTTAATATTTTTACATATAATTTAATAATGAATTATTTAAAATAAGGCAAAATTACTTAAACTAGTTAATCTTAATTAAGCTAATTAATTGGTAAATGACTTAATTTATTTTTAAATATCTTCATTATATTGTTGGAGATATAATACAAGGATTCATGAAATTTATATAATTTGTTTTTTATAATTATTTACATTTTATTTGGTATTTTACATTATTATTAGTGTTATTAGTAATTAATTAATTAATAATCTATTTAACTATTTTTAAATTATTATTATCTTTTCTTTTGCAGCCACTAGGTCTGAATCTTATCTCTAATAAAGTTATAGTGGGTTGCAAGTTGTCTTGAATGATTAATATATGAAAATGACAAATTTTGTATATTAAAATTTTATTTTAAAGTTACATATACTTTGGTAATTAATAAAATATTCATCTAAAAAAATTATATTTCATTGATATATTATCAATAACATATTTTTACCTTATTTACATGCTATCTATAATTTTTTTATGAATTTTCTATAATTTTTAGTATTTTTAATATATTTTTACCTTAATTAGGCCTATTTTAAGTTAATTAAAATAATTAGTCATCTAAAAATAAAATATATATTTTTTTTTTTACAGCAGGTCATGTCAATTTTTTAGTTGTCTATCATGATAAGGGGACAAGCTCACCATGGTTGAAATTTTTAGTCGAAAATGGTTGGCTTTGGATAATATGTCATATGAAATATCCTTTACTTTTAGAATATATATTATTATTTTTTATGAGTCCGAATTTTACATCATTCTAGATGTCATTTAATTGATTTAAGAGTACTAGTGAGTTTAATCAAGCTTTTGGAAAATTATCTTAAAGCTTAGGTAATTAATTAGGTGTTTTAAGCTTTATTTAAGTCAAAATTAATTAATTAAAGGTCAATGTGATTTTTAACACTATCCATGGTTTAATAAAGAGTCCTATTTTGTGGTCCTCTTTGTCTAATATTATAATTTAGTAAAAATTTTAATGTGACCTAGAGTTGTTTTCTAGGATTTTTCGGTATTTATTTCATATCCTAAGTTAGGTTATTTTTTTTGTGTAATTATACTAATATTATACAAATTTACTTAATATTGATATTCATCATTGAAATTATGTTTAAATTATATTTATAATTTTTTTATCATAATTTTTGACACTCCTCAAGTTTTTTTTTCCTAAGATTTATGTAGACTTTTTCTGATATTAATTATGTTATATGCTTTTCTTCTATTATTTAGTGGTATTTTCTAATTTTAATAAAATCCAAGGGAATAATTAAATATTTTACATTTTGATGCTAAGTCTTGTATATTTTAATTTAGACATTTTTTTTTACTATATCTAAATATTTCTTGCCTAAACAAAATCCTCATACTTTCTAAAAAACTATAATAAAGCAATACTATATTAAGAAAAATTGAGAATGTTACATCTCACATTCACAAGCTTTAAAATTCCTCACTCTCTTTCAGTTTCTTTTAGACTTTTGCATGCATCTAGTTTTCACATAGATTTTATTCCCTACCTGACAGTAGCAATGTACAATCATCATGAGATCATTTGGCATCATTCATTAAAAGCATTGACATCATGCATTCATCCTCTTAATGAAATCATCTAACCTCATTTCGCATTGTCATCAAACATTTATTGTCTCTATACATCCAACAATGCTTTTTTCATTATCACTATCCATTCATCATTTTCATCATACACTTATCATCATCAACATCACTATCATGCATCATGCACTCGAATAAAATGTGTTCATATTTTTACTTGTCCCTTACAACAGACTTTATAATTTTCAATAAAAAACAAATAAAGAGGGACAACTGTGAACATCACATTTTATCCGAACATTTTATTTTTATTTCACTATTTTGTTTATTCCATTTTTTGTCAGCCCAAAATTTTTTTTTCCTATTTTAGTATAGGTCCCTCGCCCTATTTATTTTAATTTATTTGTCCACTATTTTGTTTATTCCATTGTTTATTCTAATTTATTTGTTTGTTGTTTTTTGGCCCATTTGAATTTCAGCCCACCTTTCTTCCCCACCCTTTACTTGTTGGCCCATAGGATGAATGAAAAAATTTTAATGTGCAATCAAAATCAAATAAAAATACAATTTCATCCCAATCAAGAAAGTCAGCGTGGGATCAAGGCAATTAATGCATCATTGAAATGAAATCAGTGTGGGACCAATGCATTTAATGCCTCGATAGAAAAAGAAACAAGGCATTTAATGCCTTAGTCAACTCAAATTGATAATCAGAGCTCGAAGAATCTCAAGGCATTAAATTCTCTAACAATGCATTTAATGACTCAACAGCCAAGGCATCTGACTCCTGAGGCGTATAAATAATAAAAATCAAAGGAAAAAGGGAGCTAATCTTTGGTAGGAGACCCAAAGAGAAGGGGGAGCGAATTTTTCAGAGCAAAAAGAGGCAGAGAGACCAGAAAGAGATCAACAAGAAACAGAGAGATTGATATAGTGCAACATCATTCATTCTCAACCACTTTCACCATCATCTGCCAAACACTAACACAGAACTCTTTCATAAGCCATAGCTACAACCACCATTATTTTAATCTAATAGCTAGCAACAACAGCATTGATTACCATTCCAAAATCAATATCAACCCCTAATCACTACATCACAGCCCAACACAGGTAAGTTTCTCTCACTAGTAGCTCCTCTTCATACTTTCATCTAGTTATCCACATATAGACAAATCAAATAAAAATATCGGCATACATATCATCAAAAGGAGAGAAGAATAAGCCAATTAAATTCATCATCATCGTTCATTGAATAAAAATTCCAGCTTTAGACAAGTGCATTGATGCCCTAGGCAAAATCTAAAAAAAAAAAATTAGATCCAACAAAAAAATTTAGAACAACATGACCCCCACCAATGTGACAACCTCTCCTTAGCATCACCCACAGCCGCGAAGCTTTTCCAGCTGATGAACCCGCAGCTAGTTTCGTCGCCGCAAGGCTTTCCTTTTCTATGTGCCGTTGCTACCTAACCCACCACCAGAAACCACCGCGAAGCCAGCAGCTCTGCCAAATCAGATCTGCCTTTTGCACATCATAGCCTACATCTCCACCTCCATGATTTGGCCATCGCTGCACAAGCTCTGCCTCTGCCAGCCACAGCCATGCTCGTGAACCACCACATCACATCTCAGCCACCCTAGCTCAGCACCGCTACAGCGCCGCCCTGCTCCTCTTGTTCTCGGCGTCGCGAGCTCTCACAGCACCCATTGCGCAATGCAAAGACACCTGGCTAGCAATCAGCCGCCACCATGGAGCCGATCCACATCACCGAAGCTTCATTTTCCCTCTCGCGCTGCCCCGTCGTCATCCCTGTGTCTGCATTACTACTAGTTTCATCTAGTGTGCAGCCATGTTTAGGTTAGAAATTGGGAATTAGTTTTTTATGATGATATAGTTTAATTATGAGTCAAGTCCTCGTTTCCTTTTCTGGGCTTTAATTTTTTGGAACTATTTTTTTGTTAGGTTTGGGTACCTTTTTGTATAGTCTGGATTAATGTTTGGTTTTTTGGGGGTCAAGGTCAATTTTAATTTTATTGGGCTGTTAAGAAATTTTTAGATTTAGTTTTTGTATTTATTGGGTCTGTTATTTATTTCCTAGTCAAGTCATTTTTTTTTTTGTGTCAAGATTAGTGTTTGGACTTGGGGTATACATTTTGGTTTACTATTTGGGTTTTGGCTAGGTTCATTTTTTATGGGACATATTGGGCCAATTGTTTTTTATCAGATTTTCGTGGGTTAAAATATTGGGTCTACTGTTCTTGGTCAGGTTCATTTATTGGGTTGGAATTCTTTCTTGGCCTAGGACTCTTAAGTTTAATTTTAGTGTCTTTTTTTTAAAAAATAAAAGTAAAAACAAAATGTCTTTGGTTTTTGAGTCCCTTAAATAATAATAATAATAATCAAAATCAAAATCAAAATATTTTATCCGTGTGATGGCCAATGATTATGATTGAGAGGTGAATGCCTCCTTCATATATTGTTGAATTAATAGCCTAGTGCTAACTTGAATCCCATGCAAAATTGGATTTATCTCTCAACAAGTTGTTAGTCAAAAGTTCATTTTCAAAATCAAAATTAAAATCAACCAAACACATTTTTATCTTACTTCTTAATTAAAATCCATCAACACATACTTATTTTCTATAGAACGACGTGACTTTGAGTTCCTCATTGCACCAGAGGATACATCGGCGTAGTCAACAACTATCAAGTCAAAATCTCTTTTTCATAAATTTAGTTCCTTAATTCCTGTTTTAATTTTATCTTTATTTTTGTAAATATATAATTACTAATTTTATTGATTTTAATTTTATTCTTGCAAATATATAATTATTAATTTTATCTTTATTTTTGTAAATATATGATTATTAATTTTATCTTTATTTTTGTAGATACATTATTATTAGTTTTGGTTTTATTTTTGCAAATATATAATTACATTTTGGGAAAAATAAATATTTTAAAGTTATAATGGAATTTGCATAATTAGCTCTAGGGTAACCGTATTTGTATGGATGTATTGGGGGTGCAGTGAAATTAAATTTTCACCCTTCCTTAATCATAATCAGACTCCCGAACCTCAAAACTCTTTAAAAAACCGGTCTTACGAATCAAAAGGTTTTTCCAATTTTAACCAGAAACAAAATTGGTGGCGACACCTATTATTTTAAATTTGGTTGTCATTCCCGTCATGACGCCCTCCAGGTACGTTGTGACAAAAATCATACTAGAAATCACGAACTCACATACCTTACAATACAAACAGAAACTCCTTCACAAATCTCGAACAACTATAAAAAATATCTCAAAAAATTGATACAAAACCACAAATGAAATGAGGCACTGGAAACGTAAGCATGTTTTATGCTCTTCTTCTTCCACTCCCGCTCGTTGCCAGGAATGAGAGCTATGAGAGAATGGTAGAGATGAACGAGAAAAGAATAGAGATACAATGGAAGTTTTTCAATGGGGGTAAGCGAGAGTGAACCTTTTTCCTCCTTTTTGCTTATATTGAGACCGCCACATGTGCACGTTTCTTTTTTTGCCTTTTCTCTCTGTGCCAAGATTGTTCCTCCATATTCAAGCACTATACATACGTGAAATTTGTCAAATAGGACGGTGTAAGTATTTGGTGGATGTGCAATAGTGGGTGTGCAATAGATATTAACAATTAATGTGATGTCAAGTATTAAGAAACACATAAACACAGGTCTATATTGTCACCATTCTTGGTCGAATCAAAGCACAATATCCGGTGAGTAGTGACCCTAAAACCCTGATTGGGTTGCCTTCCATAGCTTGGCCTATTAATCCTCCTCAATAGATCGAGCTTCGATTGGAAGTACAGGCGAAGTCAATGGTGGAACGATGAGGAACTTATTAATTCAACTCATTCATCCTCTCATTGTGCATCCAATCTCATTAAACGTCTTTGCTAAATGAAGTATATATTCTAAAAATTAGATTAGTCATAATGAAGAATAAACTATGGCTCATTGTTGATACCTAATTCATCCATAAATTAGTTATAGAGGGTCAAACCATCAGATTAACATTGACAAATTGACGGTTGTCATTCATTATTGATTGAAAACATCACTTAGGATTGGTGTCTTAAATACACATTGTGAGTATTAAAACCTCAATACTCATGCCACTTTGAGAGGGTAGTAGCCTTGCCCTACGTTATACTTCCTCCATTTCAAAATATAGGCAGCTTTTAGATTTTTTTTATATTTTAAATTATAAGCCATTTTCAAATTTCATTGATTAATTAGTTATCTTATATCTATTTTATTCCTTGATATATTGGAGAGAGAATGAGTGGAGGTGAATTTATTGTGATGTTTAACTAGGGAGAGAATGAATAAGGATTGAATGATAGAAGGATATTTTTATTTTTTATTCTAATTTTTTCAAATAATTAATAAAATCTAATTATTATCTATATATATATATATATTGTAATTACTTCTTTTAGTGTCCAACCTTTTTTATTTCTTATCTAGCCTCATGTCTATTTGTTAGTTATCTATTCACATTTTAGTAAGTTACAAGAAGTTATTTTTAAAATTAAATACTATTTTCAATTTTTAAAATTTATATTTAAAAATGAAATTAGGTAAATATAACACATAAATTAATTTTATTTTCGTTTAAGTTTATTAATTAAAAATAATTTTTAAAATTTATACTCAAAATTAAAGGTTTGGAATGATAGGCAAGAACAATTCACTAGTGTAGGATAACGTTATTTTACTTATCTTTATGCCTGAAATTCAGCTAAAAAAAAAAACCGTAAAATTTTGCCCAGAATTGATTTTGCCATAGTTTATAATTATGAGATGTGTAAGTTCATCGAGTAGAGTCACTCTACACGTTAATGTTAATTTTTCAGTCTCTACTTACTTTGGTTTTGTTCCTTGTATTTCTTTTTGCTTTCTTCTTCTTTTCCCTTTCATTTCGGTGGAATGTATTTCTTTTTGCTTGGGAAGCTTGTTCTTTCTCCGATCGCGCGAACATTCCACACACATATATAGTAATCTTCCTAAATGCTGTCTTTTTTTTTTTGTTTTTTGGATCGATCCTAGGTGTTGTTTGGAAATGGATCATGATGAGTCATGAGACATGAGTATGTGCTCTATTCTTATTCGAATTTCTAGCTTCACCACCTTGAATACAACTCATCTTTAACACAGGCACATACTCCGAAATTCAAATTAAATATCCCTATCCCCATCGCCAAGCACCAATGTGGGTCACACAGATCAGGATTGGATTCGGCGTGGCCTCGGACATTTGTGTGCGTTCAAATACATTTGTGTTGGTTTGGAGCGTAGCCCCTCTCGGATCGAAACTTAGCAGGCAGAAGAAGTTGAAGCAGAAATCTGAGCCCCTCTCTCTCTCTCTCTTATCAAAATAATAATAATAATAATAAAAAAGAGCGTTTTTGTCATGAAGATATTATTTTATCCCATACAATATATCACCAAACATTGCATAATATTAAAATTTTATCAGGCTTTATCCTATCATATCTTATCCTATCAAACCTTATCCTGTACACCATGCCAAATAGGCCCTTAAGAAGCAAGAATATATACTTAGGTACAACTATGATCCATTTAGTTGATATATATATACATATATAATACGTATAATTTTTCACACACTCAGTTAAATATATTGTCCATTTTCTATAATTTTTGAGATAGTGATAATAACATATTTTTAATTATATACATTAATAGAGAATGCCAACTTTTGTATGTTGATATTAGAAAGTTCCTTGCATATTCTATTTTAGAAACAAAAATTAACATTAAAATTTGTTAACAATGATTAATTAAGAAAAGTAATCAATTATATTACAATTATTAAACAAAAAAAAAACTATTAAGCACCATTCAAAGAGAAGGACCAAGATTTTTTTTTAATAATAATAAGTAGACAAATACCTTTAATAATTGAGGATTTCTCCAATATCTCCATAAAATTTAAGGCACTAGTACCTCTCAATTATCTGTAATTAAAAATGAGCCACATATCTCACTAATTCAAGTATTTTAAAATCTATCAAATCATAACTGTTGATTATACAAAGAGTACTGGTATCTTGAATATCGAAATAAAAATCTTAATAAACTATTTTTCAATTATATATTCTATTTACATTTTTTATTGCTCATCACTCTCAACTTTTTGTCCAGTGACTCTCTAACCCTCACCCCGCCATTACATTTACCTCTGTTTGTCAGTGCACTGTTGTTTCTTTATCTGTTTTGACTTCTATTCCCTCAATCCATTTGTGCGAAGATTAATATAGTTATTAGTTCTTTTTCCCTTTTCTTTCGGGTAAAGAGTGATACAATGAAGACATGCACATGGTTAGGAAGACTACTCTGACTATGCCTGTATAGTGTATGGATGCATGGCTTGGGAGTCCTTCATAGCTCATCTATTATTTCCCACAAATGTATGAATAACAAAAGAATATATATAAATATAAAAAAAAAACAAAAGAATATATATAATAGAATCGATCTTCTTATTCATCTTCTATTTCGCCTGTTTGGAAAGCCATGCGCTGAGCATCTAATATTTTGAAGTATGATTTTCGGATACAATTAGGTGATGGTTCCTATTCCTTCTTTGTTAGATAAGCCATAGATAAAGGTGTCGACCTCATTGGCGAGGGTGAGGCTTCAAGAGCAGCTAGATAAGGATGTTGAGAGAGTGAAAAATAAGAAAAAGAAAATAATCATAAATAGTTTAATTTAAAGATATTATTGTCTATTTATAAAATGTTTCTTTTGTTATTCTTCTTAAACAAAGTTTAATACTAATACGTCTTTCTTAATAATTTTAATATAATTAATCTTTTTTTTAATTAATATTTTTTATGGTCTTTAATATTAATTTCCTAATATATATAATCGACTTATAGGTGTGGTAATTTTGCAATTTTATGTTACACACATTGAAAAAGAGAAAAATATTATATAGGTGAGAACAAAAGTAAAGTAATCATCAATATAAATACAAAATTAATTGAGTTTGTATCATTAATATAATTAAATACAAATAGTAGTAAATGAAAATATAAACAAAAATATTTACAGTTGCAAGAACATCAAAATTAAATCCAATAATATATAACATATAATATACTTTACTTTTGTGATATAGATGCTTGCTAAATGCCAAAGTTTCTTTCAAAATTCCTAAACCAAGAATACAAGCAATGCTTTCTCTCTCTCCCTCTCTCTCTCTCTCTCTCTCTTTCCTCGTACTCCTTTAATTTATACCAACTTTAGGGAAAGGAAAATTCTTTAAGACTACTGAACCACCCTAGGACAACATCATTTCATTTGTCTCTCTTCTCTTCCATCTACTCACTTATCATTTTCTTCCATCTATACAGATATTGTGACAAGATGAGTTCCTATGGTATGCATGGTGTGGCACAATTGTTTGGCATCTTGGCCATCATACTGTTGCTTTTTTGGTTATTGCATTACCGCGAGGGGATTGACTATGATTCAGAAGATGGACTTCGTGTCTTCAATGTACAAAACTTTTTACTGCATTTTTCTTCTTTTTTATTACATTAATTAAGCATATAGCAACCACATGATGCAAACTATACCTGACTAAATCTGTTCTGCAGCTTCACCCTTTGATGATGTATTTGGGGTTTATCTTCCTTGCTGGTCAAGGTACGTACAAACTTCATTTCCCCTTCTCTCCTATACAACTACATCTTACAAGAATGCTAGTTATATATACAGTCGTTAGCATAACATACATACATTTATGCAAATGCAACATTGTATAACTTCAGATTAACAGATTCCTTTCCCTTCATGCACCAAGTTATCTGGAAAAGATGTGGTTGTATTAAACATCAATATTATTTCAGTAATACTACATGACCAAAAAATGTTTAATTTCTACAATATTTGACGGAGGTTATGGCCAATGATTATATGGGATGAAATAAAGAGATATGATCTATTTATTCATCTAAAAATTTACAATCATAATGCAAATACGGTATTTTATTTAATCATAGGTTGCGTTATTCGTGTAATGTGGAATGCAACCACAAATTAAGTACCGTATTGCTTTTCTTCACTAACCAGGTTGATGCTAATAAATTAATTTGAATTTCAACAGCTATATTGTCATACCAAACGATACCAGGAGAAAGGAAAACCAGGAAGTTCTTCCACATGGCATTTCATTTCATTGCTATAATCCTCGGGATTGTTGGTTTGTGTGCCGTTTTCAAGTTCCATAATATGAATAATATTGCTAATCTTTACAGCCTCCATTCATGGATTGGCATTGGCACCTTCTGCTTGTTTGGATTACAGGTAAAATTAATCCCAATCAATACTAAGCATTTTTCTTTTCTTGATAGAAAGTAGTTTAGAGGATATTGAGAGCTTTTGTCACAAAATGAAGGAGATGTCACAAGCTTAATAAAGCGCTTATATATGGTGGTGCCATAAAATAACATAGCAGTCCGTGGCGTTATAATAATTAAATTGAAGCCAACTATGCAGCTTTTACCCTTATTGGCATCTAATTATGAGAAATTCTACCTGATAAAAAAAAAATTATTAGTTTGCATCAGTTAATACCAGCCAGCACAGCCACATCATATTGAAAAAGTTAATGAAATAATAGATAAAATATTTAATTTTTCAATTATATATTAACATATTTGTAAATATGATCGACTTTTACATCTATGAGCGATTCGACAGCACTGCCGTGCCTGTCGAGTCACCTTTTAATTGATGCTAGTTCGTAAAAATAAAGAGAGAAATATTGGGATAAATCAATTATGTGTAAATATACGATTTTATATGAAATTATTTGATATTATATTTAACAGAAATTAAAGTTTTTTTTAACTTTTATAATCTTTTTATTATGCTAAAAAAAGACTGGTTACATGAAAAAAGAAAAATAAAATGGAGAAGCTGGGGTAAATTGGATTGTGATTGGTGGATTTAAAAATAAATTTTAATAAAGTGAGGAAACACTAAAAGGTAGTTACTCATCCCAATCTCCTTTATTAATAGTATAGATTATTGAAAAATTATAAGAATGAAAAAATTTAATTAACTGACTTTTATAAAATATTTTTATATTATTAGTATCAAAATTAAAATATCTATAATATACAATAGCAAACATAATTAATGTAACAGATGCTGAATGATACGAAGAGGGAACTTTTTCTTACATTTTGAGAGCACTAAACAATCTCAATGATCTGCCCAAATCGACTATATTCCCATCCAAACATTCATAGTGGGAAGTGTTTCTTATTCTTGCGTTATTTCAGTGGCTTTTTGGATTCGTTACGTTCATGCTTCCTGGAGCTCCACAACAAACAAGAGCTAGGGTGGCTCCATGGCACGTTGCTGGTGGAAGAGCACTGTTTTTCATGGCAGTGTGTGCTGCAGAAACAGGGTTGATGGAGAAGACCGCTTTCCTAGGACTGAAGCCACATCAGAGAGAATCTCATTTGATAAACTTCACCGGTCTAGCAATTCTCTTGTTTGGTGTTTTCGTGGAACTTTCCGTTGGTCTTCGCCACTTCTGATATGTTTTTGAGTTATGTTACATGTACTTAACTTTTCTTGATCATTGTACCGACTCATTTAGTCGTCATGATGTGTAAGAAAAGTTGGGTAGACCTTACATTTATTTATTCTATTTCATATACATTTGATTGATCACAAACATAGATTTGTCCAGTATTTTCTTCATTTTTTTTTCTTCTTTATTGATTTCGTAATAACTCTATCTTCAATTATTGGTAATGGTGTGTATATCTTTTTTTCTTTTGAACAATTTGATGGTTTAAGTGTATACCCTGATTAATTAATGTGGTTTCTTTTGCTTGCTCAAAATGGGGGCATATCATCCAGTGTGAATATGTAGTGGTATTACCATGATTGATATGCTTGCTCCTAGTCGGGTACCAACTAATTTTGAGTGGTAAAAAAATTGTTAGTTAATAGCAACTTAAAATGAAATAATCTTCCACGTCAAAAAGAAAATGAAATAACACGCGAAAAGCAATGAAAATAAAAAATAGTTTTTTTTCACTTTTTAAATTAGAAGCTGAATACATAGTATTGGGCTAATTAACTTGCCGCTTTGCACCTTTAGCCGAGTTCTTTTTCTTTTTCTTTTTCTTTTGATTAAATGGGACAAAAGCCTAAACAGAACAAGCCAAGTCACGGAACATGATTCGTTTCCCGAACAATATGATGAATATGAATGTGCCAATCCCTTCTCAGGAGATCATCGAACTGAGAAACCGCCAGTGCATAATAAGGATGTTTATTGTCTATTCCATGATGGATAGTAGAAATTAAATAACTGCAGTAGAATCAAGCTCTAGGAGCACCTGTTTAAAGCTTTTTGTGCCAAGCCATGTCAAGAGGGTAAAAAGCACCCCAAACTTCAACAATTGTGATAGGAAAAATGCCCAAATTAACGGCAAAGCCCCCCCTTAAATTCTATGTAGCATCTCAAATTAAATCCCCACAAGAAGCTTTATGTGAATTGAGAACATAGAACCATAACAATTAAGCTTAATCCAACGAGGAAAAAACCAAGCATTGTGTAACTTCCTCCCAAATACAACATCATCCTTAAGTCATGACATCGTACTCGAGAGTTGTTATTTATTAATTAGCTGACCTTTCTTAATTATCTATATTCACGAGATAACTATGTCGTATTTAGAATAAAATATATAACAACAGAACACAGTTTTTATTAAATATAAAGTCAAGTAGAAAAGGGAAGCTCTTCTATGAGTTATAATACATATCTATTCATTATTATATATACATATTTCTACAACTAAGTACAATCAATACAGTCTCAAACACTAAACTACTGCAATTCCAATTTCTCTTGTGTAATAGCACTATAGCTCTCTGGATCAATCTGGAGATGACATGGAAATACAAATATATAGGGATGAGAATCTTAAAATTCTCAGTAGGTATCCCCGAAATGTATATTAATAAGAAAAAAAAATCCATGTCATCGTTATTATCCCAACCACTTCGGTTTATTAGAAAAATGTGAGCATACTACATATATCAAAGGTTCACTTTAAAGTTTAAAAATCATTCTTTGAAAGTGGGTTTCTTTTATTATTCAAGCACTTAATATACACAAGTCATTCTACTCAACATCTTCAATCACGTAATATACACATGTCATACTACTCAACATGATAGTAATTCAATCTCAATTGTACATGCCCTTGGTACATCGAAGGGGATCTCATAAACATCATCCCTATCTTTCCATGTCCTTAACATAATAAAAGGGATCCTTTTCATGCCCTTAACATACTAAAAGGGATTTCATCCTTCACCTTAACACATACATCACCCTCAAGTTCACATACACAATCATAACATTACTATATGCATTAGCATAAATTTCTGAATTTCATAATGCTTCAAATATATGTATCATTTATTTATCACCTTGCTTTTACCAATGCATGCTCGAAATACATATAAATATTCATTCCTCATAAGTCAATCTTTAAATCATATAGCATGCATTTATACTCATCACACTTGAATCAAAAGTCATTACATTACCAAATCAAGGATCGGGTTCATTTCCAACATATTGGTATATTCTACATTTAAGTAGTAAGATTTATTTTCATATCAAATAACCAATTCCAATGCCACAAAAATTCCCCATGACACCTCAATGTGTCCATAAGGTCCTATAAAAATTTAAGAGAAATAATCATTCTCTAAATATTTTAACAAAATTTCAAAAATTTGGTGGTTAGAGACCACTTAATCTCAACTCACAGTAAGAATTCTAGAATTTTTAACCCTAGCCAATGACTGCCTAAACTTTGAATAAAATTAATAGTTAAACTTTAAGATATTTCCAATAGCTTGTAAAAATTTTAAAGGAAAATTCAATCATTTACTATACTAACAAAATTAGTAAAATTTGCAGCTTCAATTCCAACAATTCGGGCAACACAAGCATAGTTTCGGTTCTTGATTTTTTAATCACAGTAAAAGTTTTCAACATGACCCAAGAAAAATCATAGAGTTACCTTAGGATGTTAGTTTCAACATATAATTTTTCTAGATCATAACAATACCTACAAACAATTAGAAAATTCGTGACAAATTCCTACCTACAAAAAAACCAAAAATCCAGCAATATAGTTCAACACTTCTTTTGACAAAAATGACTTTCCCACAACACCAATACACTCCACCAATGTAAATACATGCATGTGTGTGTATGTGTGTGTGTGTGTGTGCGTGCGCGTGAAATCATACATTAGAACTAGAAAATTTGAAATTCCAACAAGTAAAAATCTGGAAAAATAGAATGGCTAAGAAAAGGTACAAAGAACTCTACTTTGTTCGCTTTAGGGATCTTGGCTCCAAGAATGACCCTAGAATGATCTTCTTCATTTCAAAGCCTCCAAACCAACACCAAACCCTTCCTTAGGCAATAGGGTATGACCTATCAAGGTGAGGACTTAAAATTTCAATCGGTTAGTATGGTAGATCTTGATGAAGGGAGTAAGTTTAGTGAAAGGTGTTTGTAGTTTCAGCAAGTCTAGATGTAATACCTAGTATACACGTGTTAGTAGATAAGTTCTGTACAACCTCAAGGTCCTTAGGACCCACCCATGTTGCCAGGTCCAAGATTTTACTAAGTCTGAAGCTCTACATTTGCTTGAAGGGCTATATGTTAGAATCATATTATTGGGATAAAAAATGCCAGTAATTGCTCTCTAAAGGAGAATAAGTTGAAGAGTGATTTTTAATAAATTTTAGGAAATCTATAGACGTTTCGTTTTTAAGCCACAAGTTTGGAAAATCGTATGAATTTCGAAATTTGAACTACAACTCAAAAATTAGATTTTGATTGGTTGGAGTTTGGATTTTTTAGATATTTTATTTGAGTCTAAAAGGGGAGTATTTCCTTATTTACATTCATGTTTTAAAGTTAATGTCCTCGTTTATTTTACTCTCCATTAACTTAAAATAAAGAAATGTAAATAAGTGAGTATTGAGATAAGCCATATGCCTAATGACAGCAAAATACTAAAACTGGACTTTGCTATCATCGCTATAGCGGTCATAAGTGACCAGTGCGCAAATGGGAAATGGCCTAGACTGCTATAGCGGTGTCAGTTTGACAAAAATGGTCCAAAACAATGTCATTTCAATTAAATGAACCTTTCTACCCCTATATAAACCCCAACTTGAAATTTTCACCCCCAAAATTGAAACCCTCCCCTACCAAACCCCTCTCCACTCTCTTTCGTTCAATCCAACATCAGTTTTATGGTACCAAGAGATATAGAATTCGGTTTGATTCTTAGCAACTGCCAAATACATATTCTATGGGTTTGAAATCAGAATGCCTACAAGTGGTGAATCCTTGGGCTCGATTTTCATAACCACAGTTATGTTAAAGTCAGATTGTTAGAGTTATATGAGTCCAGAACTCTCAAAGTACTAAGAATTTAAGTGCTCACATCCGCGAGGGATGGAGCACTCACCTTTTAGTAATGTTGATTTTATTTATTTCTGTTGAGTTATGTTTGATAAGATATTACTAGACGGTCATGAAGGCAATATTATTTAACAACCATGGAGACAATATTATTAGACGGCCATGGAGGCAATATTACTTAACAGCCATGGAGGCAATATTATTAGATGGCCACGGAGACAATACCATTAAATAGCCATGGAAGCAATATCATTATATGTATTTAACATGCTCAGCAGATACTATATCCCGATGCTCTCCATCCCCTAGTCAAAATGACTTCATATGTGATTATGAGCTAAAAATGGTTATTGTGAATTTATAGTATGAAAAGTGATTTCATAGCTAGCTATTTATTTAAATATCAAATTATTTATGCTTATTACATGTATATTATATTATATTTCTTGGTTGTCCCATATGGGTGATGGGTAAAAGCTTACCCATTGAGTCCATTAACTCATCCATCTCTCTTCCTCTCGTAGTTGCAAATATAATTTCAATTTCAACCCAAATTGGTAGACGCAATTTTTCCCATTGGTAAGCCTTATTTTGGAGTAAGGCTTAGTATAGGTTCATGTTATTATTAGAGTACTCTAGTAGATGTGTAGGCAGAATCCAAGTCATGCTTTATTTTCAAATTTAGTATTAAATTTCAATATTTGAAATAGTATATATGTGTTGCCAGTTTACAAGTATGGATTTGAAATGATAAAATTTTATTTGAGTTATATAACACGCCCAAGGGGTGTTATTAGTGATTTAGTTTTCCAATGTTAAGGGGATTTTCAAAGTCTGAACATTAAATACTTCAAGTTTATGAAACTAAATGATATTTTAATTAGAGAAAATACTAGAGATTTCAAAGAGATCACATTTTAATTATTATATTTATTGATAAACTAAGCATTTATAGAGCCACATCACCCAGAAGACTTACGTAGGGATGAAATTCCTCACGTACCGATCACGTTCTCAAGTCAAGTTGTGACACTAGACAAGGATTATGGAGGTTTGAATCAAGTTTTTATGGTTTTAGTGAAAGAACAATGGACGTGGCTACTTCTCCCTTGATGGCCAAAGATGATGAGTGGAATTAATGAAGTTTGGTAGCTTATGTATATCTTATATTAAATTAAAAGCATTATTTAATTATAAAGGATAATTTTTTCTAAAAGAAAATAAGATGTATGGCTAGGATTTAACCTTGTAAATTAAGATTAAATCTTAGCCTTACACTAGGTTTAAATAGATATACATTATCTTTTTGTAAAGATTAAACTATCTTTCGGTGTTATAAATCACATGCCGAAATTTTACCGAACTGATAAAATACCATACCAGGGTAATCAAACATTATCCGAAATTAAATTTCAAGTAAAAAATTATCATCTCTAACCATTTATAACCTTAATCTTATAATTTCTGAGTTTTGGGCATCTCCAGGTCCTAATTTTAGGGTTTCGGCTGTCTTGATGGGCCTGTGGGGCCAACAAGGTCACTATTCATGACCGGCCTAAAATTTTTTTGAACTCATCCATGGGGCCATCCTCATCATTGCTAAAACTGTCAAATGTTTGAAACTCTCACTAATAAAATTTAAATTAATTTTAAAATAATTTTTTGAGTGTTACATAATGTAATCAATAGAATAGTGATGAACAACATGAGAGGAATCCACTTAATAAGAAATATAACAATTGGCTTAAAAATATCGACCAAAATTTATGAAATATCTCAATATGAGAAGGGGTTAAGAATTCAAAAACCTCATCATACCTTCCAAAGATAATGAATCACAAAAGGCAAAATTCTTGTCCAATTTATCCCATTATTTGGATTATTGGGTCTAATATTCCATAGAAACCAAGATCTCAATGGCAGATTAAAAAATTTAGGGAAAAGATTTAACATCAACCAAATGGGAGCATAAGCAACTAACAATATCAAAGTTAGTACTCAACGTTAACTTTCTTCTGTTATATGGCCATGTGGATTGATCATAAATAGTGAAGTGGAGTGGAATAGAATAAAATGGAGTAGAAAGAAGTAGAGTGAAGTTACATAATCATCCCACTTGATCATTTGGATATGTCAATGAGATGGATTGAATATTATAAAATTTTTATTTCTATAATACCCTTAATCTAGAATATAGTTATATTAGTAATAGGGGTCAATTAATAATTTTATTTATCAAAAAACTCATTCCATCCAATTCCCCTTTATTCAGGGGAGGGGGAATTAGAAAGGGATGGTAGTGTTGGGTGGAATGAGCTCTATATTTATCTCTATTCCATTGTATCCAAATTTTATATATTCAAAAAATGAAGCTAATTAAAATTTCGCTCTTTTCCCTTCCACTCTATCTAACTCTACCAATCCAAATAGTGGAATAAAAGTGAATGAAATTCTTTCAAGGAATTAATTCTTAAAATGTCAATATTTTTGAGTGACTAAAACCATATTTAAGTTAAATTTAAGCTTGATCTAATATTCTTAGGCTCAATTAGTCTTTCAATTTCGGATTTTCTTATAAAATTAATACATAATGATGGAATAAAGACATGCCATTACTTTTATTAGTTGGACAAACAAAACTGTGGTGTAATACTAGATTGATATGCAATTTTTTTTATAATGAAAAGTTTAGGCAAGGGTAAGTATCGATATCTTATCATGATCAAGGAGGATTCAATCCTTTTCGAGGATTTTTGGGAGAGATTACATATCACTTCACCGATAAGGTAATCACATCGGACATTGTGGACAAAATAAATTAGGGCTCTATTTTGGTCCACTATCTTTTTGCATAGAATTATCATATTACTTCCTAAAAAATTATATTATGTGATAAAAAAAATTCATCATTTAGTATCAAAAACTGAATTTAATTTTGATTTATTATTAAAAATTTTATATTATCATCTAAATGCATGTCATTATTGTTATGGATAAGAGTCCAAGTGAAGCTCAAGGACCGCAATAATCCCAATTGGCAAAGCCCAATTTGGTAAGCCTTGGACCTCCGAGATTCGAATATGAGATTCCACCCTACTCGACCTTGCTGGTCTTGTCACATGGAGGCAATTACCAAGCTACAATCTACCACCTTACTCTCACCCATAAATGGAGAACATGGTAACGAGGAGCTTCATGCATAATTGGTCCTCTCCCCGCCAAAACCACTTTTGGAGCCACCTTTATAAATATCTCCAGGGACTCTGGGAACAAGTTTTCTGTTCACTTGATACAATCACCATACATTAAGCCTTTGGTGATTAACTGTAAATTCTTTGTAGGTGTACACCCCTTTTTTGTCATCGGAGAAGGAAGGCTTGATGTCACCTTGTGTTTGTGTCATGACCTGACTTGGGAGCGTGACCGGCAGGTGAGGAGTCTCATCCCCATGTAAGCCTTCTGGGTGACATATCTCTCTAAATGCATAAAATAGTGTAATATCATACTTAAAGTGCAATTTTCTTGCAAATCCTTATCTTTTTCTCTAATTAAAACGTAATATTCAAATCCATAAAAACTGAAATATTCACATATGTAAATCTAAAACATTTTTGTCATTCTCTGAAATCTAGTTAAGATTTGAAGATTGAATCATAAATTCATTATCATTAGCTTTCACATAAATCTCTAAGCATAGTCTATATTTCAAAATACATTCTTGAGCTCTAAAACATATAGGGAAATACATAATCTCTGAATTTATCTATAAAATCTCAAAATACATGCGTGGCTTAGATCCTGCCTGCAAAACTACTGGAGCTCTCTAAACTGACAAAAACCTAAGTAAGCCTTGCATCAAAATAAGGCTCACCACTGAGAGCAACTAAGTCTACCGAGCTGGAGGTGGAAGAACACCTGTACCTACAACTATGAAAGGAAGAGAGAGGGGTGAGTCAATGGACTCAGTGAGTGAGCTTTCACCCATCACCCATATGGGACAACCAAGAAGATATAATAATTAATATACATGCAGCAATCACAACCCATTTGATATGTATAGACATAACTATATAAAAGTTCTCTCTGCATTTACAAATTCATAGGAACACATATCTGAGTTCTTACTTTAGCAATAAATCATTTTCCATACGTATATGTAATAATTCGTAAATCACATATTCTCTAAAATCATAGATAACCTTTGATGACATAATCAACTATATGCTAACAAAGAAACATGGATCTCTAGTTATGCATTGCATAATGATATATTCTCTAGCTATGCATGTCAACCATGACATAGCGAATTTTTCTAATCTCTAGGATCCGTAAGGATCCGAATCAGACACCTAACTAGGTTCCATTTTTGCTCTATGAGATTGCCTCTGAGGACAACTTGGTACCAAGGTTAAAGATCATTTTTCCCAACCGTTAACTCACTGTTTGTTTCTTTATAAATACTGTCAAATCTCTAAATCATAAACTAAAGATTTTCTCTAAAACTCCGCTCTGGCTCTTCTCTGGGTTTAAAACTTTGTATAATTACTCTACTCTTGAAATCATAAAATATTTAGATACTTATAAAATCATTTAAGTCTGAAGGGTGAGTGCTCAGTCCCTGGCAAACAAGAGCCCCTAAATTCTTAGTACTCTGAGAGTTTTGGACTCGTATAACTCTACAATCTGACTTTAGCATAACTGTGGCTGTGAAAATCGAGCCCAAGGGTTCACCGCTTGAAGGCGTTCCAATTTTAAGCCCACAGAATATGTATCTGGCAGTTGTTAAGAATCATACTAAATTCCGTACCTCTTGGTACCATAAAACTGAGTTTCTAAATTCATATCTTTACTAACATCTTTCTCTATATACTTGATAATACTAAAATCATAGTTCAAATGTTGGGGTTTTTAACCATAATATTCTCAAATCAAATAACATAATTTATTCCAAGCTAGATCACACTCTTGTTCACATTATATATATATATATATATATATATATATATATATTTCAACTGAGTACTCTAAAACCATATTTATAAGTCTCAAGTCTTGAAATAATAAGATATCATAAACTCTCAAAACATGTTTGATAAAATAACAACTTATTAAAACATATATTCTTGCAATAAGTCTCTTCATAAACATATAAAACATTTTCATCACACATGTCATAGCAATTATGGTCCCATGGTTTTCTAAATTTCATTTTCATACTATTATCATAAATCAAAATTTTCTCTAGCTTGCATAAGCATATAAAATTATAATATACACTTTTTCTTGTCTCTAGCTTCATATATAATAACTATCATGCATAAAACATACTTGTAATGGCAAAAAATAAGGCTATGAGTTTAAACCCACTCACTTTGAGGGGAGAGAGAGTTGACGTCAACTCTAACTGAGCTCCGGGGAGCAGAGGGAGACACCACGTCGACTAAAATAACCAATAAACTCAATATTAAAATTTATCAACACTTAAATAACTCTAATCTAGCCCTAACAATAGTGGGGGGAGCACCTCCACTTAACAAAAAGAGAGAAATAAAAAGCCCATTTCGAGAATGTGCAAGAATGGCAAAAATGGAGACAAGATCTTATAACATATACTCACCTTGATGATTTATGGGAGCTAGGTTGGAATGGGGTTGAAGAAAAATGAGAGAAAAAGGAGGGAAGAGGGTTTCTAGTTCAAAGGAAATGGAAAGAAAATGAGGGGGAAGGGTTTTAACCCCTCCGTTCGCGTTTTTAGGATGGGGTACTATGCACTTAAGGCCTCAACTGTGACAAACTTAGGTCTCAGCTGTGGCAAACTTAACACAGCTATGCAATTATATTCCTAGCCGTGGAAACTCAGTCCCAACTGTGGAAACTTATCCTCAGCTGTGGGAAACTCAAGCTCAGCTGTGGGAACTCATTCCCAGCTGTGAGAACTCATTCTCAGCTGTGGAAACTCTTTATGATAGCAACTCTTGCTGTCATTGAATATTTTGCTGTCAATTTAACTTCACCAACACTTATACTACTTCTATGGAATTTTCTAGTCGTGGAAAACAAACTCTCTAGTCGTGGACAGCACATTAGGCAGCTGTGGGCAGCAAGACCAGTTGTGGGTAGCAAAGCCTAACAGCCGTGGACAAGCTAGCCTTGGACAACAAGGTCCAACATCACAACCTCTAAGAAACTCCAGCCGAGGACCACAAAACCAATAGCTTTGCCTGCATGAAACCGCAGCCGTGGACAGCAACACGTTGCTGTCATGGCTTCAGCTCATATCAGTAACATTTTACTGATATGTCTAATACTGATACATCGCCAGACATATTATTGTCATGGTTATTTACATTTCTTTATTTTAAGTTAAATCATTACCTCCTATTAACTTTAAAACATAAATGTAAATAAGAAAATACCCCCATTTGAATTCAAAAAAAATATAAAAAAAAATCAAAACCCCAACCAATTAAAATCTTATTTTTGAGTTTTAGTTCAAAATCCGGAATTCCAGCAATTTTCTAAACTTGGGGACTAGAAATGAAACATTTAGAGGTTTCCTAAAATTCATTAAAAATCACTCTTCAAATCATATCCATCTAGAGAGCAATTACTGGGACTTTTAATCCCAAGAAAGTGGCTCTAACATATAGCCCTCCCTTGAGGTATAGGGTTCCAAACTTAGCAAAAACTTGAACCCGGTAACATGGGTGGATCCTGGGGGACCTTAGGATCACCTGGAACTTATCTACTGACACATGTATATCAGGTATTACATGTGTACACCGATCATTACAATTTGTGAACTCGGCATTTCTTTGGTAGCAAGGAAATATTTTATCCTATTTTTGTTTCCACCTCGTTATAATTACATGGGAGACTTTTGACATAGTGAGTATAAAAATTAATTTCTCAAAAATTACTTTATTTAAACTATTTCTTATACTTTTTTAACTATGTAAATTGATAATATAATGCAAGAGTTATGCATACCAAAACGTGCATGATATAATACATTTTTTTAGAATGTAATTTATGTGAAAAATTAGTGTGAAAAAGTTTCACACAAACATATAATTATGTATTGTCATATTAGTAAAAGTATTTGACTTGATCCTTTATCACCTTAAAAGTCTAACAAATAAAAATATCAAATTTTATGATGTGTAAATTTTTTTTATAATGTTAGTATATAAAAGGTAATTTAATATTTTTAATAGTGCAACTTTTGATATCATTATGGCAACTTTTTATTTTTCAAAACTTTAACTTTTGAGTATTAAATTTTATTTATAGTCTGTATAAATAATTTTATATTTTTATTTAATTGTGTATTATTATATAGATTTAATTAGAATACACTGACAGTGTAAAATTTTTTTACATATTCATTCAATCATGTAATGTCACATCAGTAGATATGGTTATTTTCAATCCCATTACTTAAAAAACCATATAAAATATAGGAGATTTAATTAAATAACATTATAAAAAAAATTTTACACTGTCAGTACATTAAAATTAAATATAAACTCTTATTACATTAATAAAATGTTTAACCTTAATATTATATTAAAAGTCACCTGTAAAAAAAATATAATTAAATAATTATATAAATTCTTCACATAAATAATATATCAAAACTACTCTATTTTTAATAGATAAAATACAATATTCCCTATTACAAATGGCAAAGCAACTTCCATTAATTTATTAAGGAGTATAAAAAATTAGCAGAAAAGAAAGTCATTTTTCCTGTTGAGTTGAGACGTTCGGTTTCAAATTTTGGCAAAATATTTTACAAAATGATTTTTTTTATTAAAATTTAATAGAGGTCATGAGATTAGCGTTACTTTTGGGTGGAAGATGACCTGGAGATACGTTAACGTTAAAAAACAAAAGCGTGTCCTAAAAGCTTTTGTCAACGAGTCCTTTGTTTGTAGTTAACACTTGTACCCCATTCAAAGGAGAAGAAAGGATGAAATCAAGGCAAGAAAGAACAGAAACCGGAGAGATAGAGAGAGAGAGAGAGAGAGAGAGAGAGAGAGATGCAATGATGAAGCTGATACATTTCTCATTTTCCATAATACTTCTTAATTGCTAATCAATGAAAACGAGGGTGACCCAATATATTTAATTAATTTTATATTTTGACAATTCTATTTAATTCATTTTCACAAATAAAGAACAAATAGATCATGTAAAATAATTTTATATTATTATTTAATTATATATTATTATATTATTTATGATAACTAACTCTCTAATTTATCATCTAAAAAATTATATAAATAAAAATTTTAATTAGATGAAAGTGTTTTACATTGTAGTGAATCAAAATTAAATTAAATTTTTTAATTTGAGATTAATTTAGTCTTAGTAAAAATTTTATACTAACTGAGTTAAATAAATTTTAAGTTAAGAGAGATTTATAAAATGATTAAATTAATATTAATGTCAAATTGATGCAAAAAATTATTAAGTTTAAATTAATATCAAAATTTTTATAAAAAAATATTCAAACTAAATTAATATACAAAATTTATTAAGACCATTGACATGAAATTAAAATTACTTTTCACAAAATTTGTTTATTTGTTTATTCAAAAAATAAATTTGTCTACACATGAAGAACACAACATATTCCCGAGACACACAAATAAAAAAGACCTTCCCTTGTCGTGTTTTTCTCTAATTCAGCACTTTTCTTCCCTCTCTTTCTATCCTTTATAGCTGTAGTGATATTCCAGGACCTCTCTCTTTCGTCCTCAATTCTTATTCATTACTCTTCCTTGTACCATCTCTTATATATATTGCACACACAAACACAAGCAGACAGAGAGAGAGAGAGAGGACAAGAATCCAGTACAGGAAATCATTTGAGACATTAATCTTTAGGCAAAAAGAATTTCACTTGAAGGAAACAAACATGGGAGGGTGTCATCTGAGTTTGCTTTTGTTGTCAGCCATGCTTGTTGTTCTGGTTTCTGGGTCATCCAGAAACTTGCCCATCATAGCCTTTGAGGATGGTTACACACCTTTGTTTGGCGATAATAATTTGATCATCCATAGGGATGGGAAACTGGTTCATCTTTCACTTGATGAGAGAACAGGTTTTCATCTATTCCTTTCATGGGGTTGTTGTTATCATTTCTTTTTAAAGTTCTTTTGCTACTTCTTGATATGGTGACTTTTTTTTTTTTGGGTTAAAATTTTCATTTTTGTGATTCTGTTTTTTTATGTGTATATATATATATTGGGTTCTGTTTGCAGGTTCTGGATTTGTGTCTCAAGACCTTTACCTTCACGGGTATTTCAGTGCCTCGATCAAGTTGCCTGCTGATTACACTGCTGGAGTTGTGGTTGCTTTTTATGTGAGAAACTAAGCTGGCTCAAATAGATGATCAAATAAAAAGAATATTTAATTCTTATTTGAAATTTCATATCCTATTTATACAATTTTAATCATCCGTCATCGTCATCAGAAAGATTACTTTTTGTTTCCCTTATTTTCAATCTTTCATCTTGATTTCTCTTTCATGTTCTTGCTATTTTTCTTTTTCTGTTTGTTTTTTCATTAATTTTATATATATATATATTTGAGAATATGGTCCAACAAGCTATCAGGATTTTCTCAGAAACTTTTTCAAGCATGCTTGTAAATTTTGTGCTTTGATATATATGATGAACCAGATAGCTTTCGGTTTCTTTCTTTTCTTTTTTTTTCCTTCTATCTCATGATCAGGAATGGAGTAAAAAATTTGTAATTGTTCTGTTTTTCACCAATTTTTTTGTTTGGTGAAAGATCAATTGTTTGTTTCAATTTTTTAAAATAAAAACTCCAGTTAAAATTTTTTGTCTTTTTTTTTTCACCTTTATAACTCTTGTACAGGAAATAAGGGGGAATAAGTCATCAATTCATCATGTTTTGTTGTAGTTGTCAAACGGTGACATGTTCAAGAAGAACCATGATGAGATAGACTTTGAGTTTTTGGGGAACATTAGAGGCAAAGATTGGAGGATTCAGACTAATCTTTATGGTAATGGAAGTACCAGCACTGGCAGAGAAGAAAGATATGGTCTCTGGTTTGATCCTTCTGAGGATTTCCATCAGTACAGTATTCTCTGGACAGATTCTCAGATCATGTAACCATCTATCTCAACCCCACATACCACATTTGGTTATTTTGTTATTTGGTTTTTCAGATTTTATATACTAATTACAACATATTTAGTTATTTACATTGGCTTTGTTATAGTAAAAGTTTCTCTGTCATACTCTGGAAAATCCCCTGCTTGTAAGGAGAAATTTGATGGCTCTTATTGCTGGATTGGTGATGCTTCTGTTCAAAGATGTCTCTGGTTTTCTTTAACCGTGTTTAATACATCCCTTGTTTTGTCAAAACCAGTCTTTTCTTGTAATGGGATTACTATGTACAATTTACACATTGATTGCTTACTGAGAATGGATAAAAACCAGATATCTCGAGTACTGATTCTTAAAATTGTGTGTATCCTCGAGGAAAGGGACCCACAAGATAAAAACTAGGTGGGATTTATCCCGCATGTGGGTTCACATGACAAATTCTTAGTTTTTGAAATTTTGTAGAATTTAGTACATGGAAAAACTTAATATGTCTACCTAATTTCTAAATCTCTAATCAATATTCTTTCCTTTGTTACTATAGTTACCAAGTGGGATCTCATATGTCCCTTGTATATGGGAGATAAGAGAAATTATTCTGGTTATCGTTTTATATTCTACAATCTATATTTGATAATTATCATCATGAGGTTGGTTAAAGTGGTGGATGTCTTGACCCTTTAACCAGAGGTCTCGGGTTCAAATTCTAAAATTGGGAAAAATCCCCGTTGAGAGACCCCAACCTTCTTTAGGAAGCTCAGTCAGTTCGAGTCGAATAAGCCGTGTTCTTGGTAATAGCACTCGGAAACTAGGAATTTTATTGAGACAACATGAAAATATTTTATTTGATCATTATTTGTGATTTACAGTGAGTCTTGATTCTGTGTTAATTTTTTCCTTTTTATCCTTTTGCAGATTTTATGTAGATAATGTTCCTATCAGAGAAGTTAAGCGAACAGAATCTATGGGAGGAGATTTCCCCTCAAAGCCAATGACTTTGTATGCCACCATATGGGATGCATCTGATTGGGCTACCAATGGAGGCAAATACAAAGTGAATTACAAGTATGCACCCTATGTTGCTAAGTTCTCAGACTTTGTCCTTCATGGTTGTGCAGTTGATCCCGTTGAGCATGTAGCCATGTGTGACAATGCTCAAATCTCTAAGGCATTTCCCTCGGGCATCACATCAGAAGAAAGAACCAAAATGGAGAAGTTCAGGAATAAGCACATGACATACTCTTACTGTTATGATAGGGCCAGGTACCAAGTCCCTCTACCTGAGTGTGTGATCAATCCACAAGAAGCTGAGAGGCTCCGGACGCTTGATCCTGTCACGTTCGGTAATGGCCGGCGCCACCGTGGAAAACGACACCATCACAGTAGAGCAAGCCAGGGAGAGGCTACTTCACTGTAATATGATTCAATGTGAAGATTTTGTCATAAAAGAAATAATTTGATATATTATGATAGTTTGGTTTCCTGGTTTTACAGCATGTCTGTCTTATTAATCCTTTCATTTTGGTGTATACAGAGAGAGAGAGAGAGAGGTTTGGGCATATAATTCCTTAATATGGCAGTTTTTATATGGTTCTTGCTGGTGGGTATTTGTATATAGTTCACACCTTTGGGTTCCTTGCTGTTTGGTCATTAATGTTATTCGCCTTACAAATGGAACCTCACATACCTCAGGGATCCAATATATTACTTGCTAGCATGAGTTATTTGATGATAGGTATGATTTTCCCCCCCTTTTCGGTGTCCGTTTGATTTGCATTTGCATTTTTCATATTTTTGGTTTTTAGAGATTTTATAAAGGAAATTGTGAAAACAGAAATGGGAAAAGGAAATAAAATTTCATTGTTTTTGTTTTTTTCTTTCACAAAATTCCAGAAACGAAAAATGATAGAAACAAAAAATGAAATAGAAACCGAATGCGCTTTCTATATAATACTTTGCTTGCAAGGCTTAACTGGTTCAAATTATTCGATGTTCGATTAGAGTTGAGAGTCTTGCTATAAAGTTGTTTAGAAATATAAGGGCATATCTGATTTGCTGTTTTCAATTTTTAATTTTTGTAAAGAAAAAATTAAAAAAATTGAAAATTGAAATTTCAGTTTTCAGTTTAAATTTTCAATTTTTTTCAATTTTTTCTTTATAAAAACTAAAAATTAAAAATAGTAAATTAGACAGGCCCTAATTGTTCTTAAAAAAAATTTCACATGATTTTATTACGTGGATATTCATTATTAACATCTTTATTTCATATTTTTTATCTGGGTTTTATTTTTTAAATAATTGATGATAGATTACACGTGATAAAATTACACGAAAATTTAATATAAGTTCGGAAAACTTCCAATTAGTAGTTCAGAAAAAAAACAGTTTTCTGACCAAAATTATTGTATATTTATTCCATGACGGTACTGCACGACTGCAGTATGTTGGACTCTGGTAATTTACAAGGTCAGAATCTTGTCAGCTTCAGGACATAATATATGGTCCTTTTGTCAATCTAATTGGAATCCAAAGCGAAGCTGAACATGACAAATGTTGCAGCAGCGGTGCTGCAACTGGTCATTTTACTGGTTCTTTCATTTAATTGTGACCAAATATCTCTCTCCACTTTTACTTGTGCACGCGTTTGTATTCTGGTATGGAGTTAGGAATTTGTAGAGGGCAGTTGCGATCTCTTCAGATATACAAAATTGGGAATGGATATTGTCATGTAATCCTGCTGCAGTTTCTATCTAAAAGAATTGCCAAAGAGTAGTGTTATTTAATTAAAATACTAATTAAATATATAAGCAATATTAAAAAAAATAATGTTTGAAATAGTTGGATATATATATAGAAGTTATTGAATTATGGTGCTTGAAGTTATTTAAATATGTATGTAGATTTGAAAAAGAATACAATTTAATGACAACAAAAGCTAGATACCAACACCACCCTCTTTATATATTATATAGATAATTTGTAGGACATTATTCCGACACATTTCATCTACTATTGGATGATATATGAAACCCATAGTTGTATTGAATCTCAAATTGATTTGGTGGTTTTATCTAATGTATATCTTTTTGAATATTAGATTGTATCATCTCCTTAATAGTAGGAATTGCATCAAGTGTATAGATATAGATAATCAAGATTGAAAGTTAATTAATAGTAATTAATGATTATATTATCATTTAAAAGTATCACATGATTTTATGTTTCAGTCTTAATCATTCATATAAAATTCAATGGTCCAAATTTATTACTTTCATTCTCACAATAAATCTTCTCTCTTACTTTAATATATATATGTACACTTGTAATAAAAAATAGTTTCTTGATCATTATTGAAAATAAATGATAATTTATTTAAATATATCTTATTAAAAATTGAGTATATAAATTTATCTTAAAAGTAAGTTAATATTTAAATAACTACATAAGTGGAAAAAATATATCATTTTATTTTATATCTTATTTTGAATATCATATTTATAAGATTGAAAAAATCTCGATAGATAACCTACAATTAACAATAAAAGCCTATTTTATGAAAATTTTGCATATTTTGAAAGTTGAAATTGTTGAATAAAGAAAGATAATAAATAAATAATTTTACTATATCATGAGCCACTTATAAGGAGGACAATGAGTATCCATGAGAAAGGCGACATGTCTCACCCTTCCTGTCACTGTTTAGAATTTTACCTCTCATCCTCATCCCCATCTCCCTTATGGGTCCTTATTTCTTATTTCCCATAAGAATTTTGAATCCTTATGATATTAAGGGGTTTATTAACAAATTTCAAAAGAGAAAAACTTTAAAAATATTTTATAATTTAAAAAATAAATATCCATAATAACAAATACTATTAATGAAACATAATCTAAATTAAAATTAAAATGCATATATAATGCAAATATAATAAAAATAATTAAAAAATGAAGGTGCGTTATCCACGTCACTATCCCGTTTAACAAACGGGACTTAGCATCATCGATCATCCCTATGAAGACAAAATATGTCTTAACTCCCTTTTCCATTGTGGGTAATTCCCACGTGTACCCACTTTCAATTTTTTTTTATCATCCCTAGTTATTTATATCTTTTCAGTAAATTAAAATATTTAATTTATAAAAATATAAATTACACGTTTTTTCTATGTACATCCTTTAATGAATAAATTTAATTTATACGATTTCAATTACATGTCTTTTCCTTGTACACCTTTTTGATAAATTAAAATATCAGTTTTAAAATATATGTTATAATTAATGTGTAATTATTAGTAAAAAATATAATTCTAATTTATATAATCTCAATTATTAGAGTAATATATCAATTATAATATTATTTTGAATAAAAAGTAATATACTTATTTAATTTTTAAAATTAATAAATATTTAGTATCATTATCAAAGAAGTGTAAATTGTGGAATTAATTTTTTTAAAATATTTTAGTGTTGAAAAATTAAAGGTGTTTTTTTCAAAAAAAAATTAGTATGAAAAAATTATGGAATTAATAGATTGAAATATGCAAGTTGTAAAAAATTAAATAGAATATAGTGATATAAGTAGATAGATAATTTTTTTATTATGATTTTCAAAAGTGCTAAATTTGAAATTAGAAAAATTTTTCCTAATCCCATCCTCATTTAGAATTTTGCCTCCATTCTTATCCACATCCCCATCATGAGTCTCGATTTCTCATTCCATGTAATAATTTGAATCCATATTGATATTTATGGGTTCATTAAAAAAAATTTAAAATACTTTGAACTTTAAAATATAAATATCCATAATAACAAATACTACTAATGCAACATAAATATAATAGCTTTATTATCATTAATACTATAATTATATATATAATTTTTATGGTATAATATATTGAATTATAATTTTGTTTATTTTATTTTTTATTTTTTATATTATTTTGTTAATGGTAGAGAGATATAAAGGTATTATTGGAAAAATAATTGATAATTAGAAAGTAAATTAAATTCAAAAACTTGATTTAAGTATTAAGATTATGAAATGATAGGGTATAATTTTTCTATGAATAGTGCATGAAAATTTTTTTATGTAATGATAGGGTAAAATTCTGAGATAAATTCATCTCTTTTCTATGATCAGTCTAATGAAATTCTACATTAAGTATCAGGCAAATTAGAATAGACACTACTAGAAATTCATCAAATAGTGACCGATTTTGTTACCGAAATAAATCGGTCACTAAATTGATGAATTAGTGACTGAATTAGCGACCGAATTTAGAAATCAAGGAAAAATAAAAAGGTGGAAAATTGGTCATTAATTGAAATTTTAGTGACCTATTTTCACTAATCTTACTTAAAACTAATTTCATTAATCTAAGTCTACCCTTTTCCCAACCCCACACACACACGCTCATACACACAGATACAAACTAACACACACACACACACGCTCACACACACACACAGAGTCTTCTCTATCTCACTAACACACACACCCACACACAAAGTCTTCTCTATCTCACTAACACACACACAGATACACACGCAAATAGAGAGAAAGAGAGACAGAAAGCGAGGAAGAGAGTAGATGAGGCGGAGAGAAAGGGAACCTCCGCGGAAGAGGAGAGGAGGTCGCGGTCGTGCAAGGGGGAAGGGATTCACGACAGGGGCACTGGGTGTGAAGGTGGCGTGGCGGTTGAAAGGAGGAGTTGTCGCCGGCGTGGGCTACGCACGGAAAGGGCGGAGGTGCTGGCGGGTACGCGATCTCGATGACGGTGGAAGCTAGGCGGATGGCGATCTGGTTCGTGATCCTTGCGATGGGCAGGGGTTGCTGGCATCGCAAAGCTAAGGAGGGAGGCTTGAACGGAGCTGATGGCTGGATGGCGGCGCTATTTGCAAGAGAAGGAAGGGGTGCTAGGTGGCTGTTGCGGCTTGCTTTGGGGAAGGGAAGCACGCGACGGTGAGGGGGAAGGGGAGATCGTGTGTGGGAGCTGGGCAGAGGGACTGTGCGCAAAGGGGACACCGGGGGCGGAGATCTGGCCGCGAGTTACTGGCATCGCGACTCCGCCTCACACGTTTGCACAGCTTCTAACTCAGCCCCGAGTTTACCTCCATTCGCGTCGCTGCTTCTCTTTGTTATGGTTTGGGTCTCTGTTTGGTTGTGATGTTTTTTTCCTACATTTGCTTTTTTGTTTTTGTTATTCAAATTTTGAAGTTTGTTCTGTATTTCTTAGTTTTCGGTTTTTTTATTTATGAGGACACTATCCTTGTTTGAGGCTTAAACTTTGATTTGAGTTGGCTGTTTATTCATAGGTTGAGAGTTTTAATTATTAAATTTGAATGGAAACGGAGAATGCAACCATTGTTGAGAACCTTAGCAATGTGAGAGGCCACAATAAAGCATCACAAGATCAGCTGTCATCTCTTAAAGTGAGTTTGCTTCTCTGTGATATTTGATTTTAGTGCTATTGATAGGTTGAGAGTTTTAATTATTAAATTTTCCCTTTGATTTTATAATATATTTTATTAAATCAAGTCAAATGCTTGCGAACAAGTTGGAAATTCTTTTGCCACCTTGTACATTTGATCTTAATACTAGTACAGTACTTCCTTTGTCTACTTACTTGTATCTCTTAGCTACCGATGTGAAAATGAGCTCCTGATTCTAACTTATCATTTTACTCTATAGGCTTCATGATTTGTGGATCAATTAATTGCAGTTCACATATTTTACTGAGGTTTTTTGGTTTTTAATAATTTTGCTGAATTGATAAGTTCTCTTTTGAAGGTTGAATATGAAATATTTTGCTTTCATGGTGGGTTATCCCCATCTATTGAACCCCTTGATAACATATGTAATTTCGATTGCGTACAAGAAGTTCCTCATGAGGGTCCCATGTGTGATCTCTTATGGTCTGATCCTGATGATCACTGTGGTTGGGGTATCTCCTCTATAAGTGCTGGATATACCTTTGGCCAGGTAATCTAGTCCTTGTGTATGATGCTTGTAAGTTTCAAATGTCATCATTAATTTTTGTTGATTGTTCATGTGCGTTGCTTTTATAGGACATATCTGAGCAATTTAACCATACCAATAACTTGAAGCTGATTGCTAGAGCTCACCAACTGGTTATGGAAGGATATAACTGGGGCCATGTAAATACTTCATCTCATTTAGTTTGGTTTCATTTTTGCTTTGTGGTTTATAATGTATCTTTCAAATATCAAGTCTTGTGGTGTTGATTCTTGTCTAAAGGTATAATGGTTTTGACTCTTTTTTTTTTAGTCCTTTTTAACTAATGCTCTTGGTTATCCTTGTCTCTCAACGTGTCATCAAAGGTTAATTATTGCAATTGATATTCTGTGAGTAATTTACGCTATAGTCCTTTAATTAATTATATTTCTTTGATCTTGCATTCTCTTCCTTGTTTTTTATTCCTTAATTCATTATATCTCTATTTTTCTCTTAGATTAGAGGGCTTTATGTTGTTGTAAAATTTGAAATATTTGGATTAAAATTACTTTGTTGTATGATGTTAACTAGTTAAAATATATTGGCAATTTTCAAGTTTGTGTATAGATATATAATTTTTTGTTTGATGATATCTATTTAAATTTTAAAAGCGAGATTTCAAAAATTTAAATTTTTCTTTTTTTTTAAAAGGATCACATATTAGTGATGGATATATCGGTCACAAAATTAGTGACCGATTTTTCAATCACTAAAAACACACCAAACCATTCGTTGTCTGGATAGAAAAATCGGTCACAAAAATTAGTGACCGAAAAATCAGTCACTATTGTTCAAATTTAAATCGGTCACAAAATTTAGTGACCGAAAAATTGGTCACTAGTGAGTCAACTTCTTTCAATTGGTTATGGGACAATTTCGGTCACAAAGTTGGTCACAAAATCGGTCACTAATAATTTAGCAACATTGAATCTAGCTACAACATAAATCGGTCACAAAATCGATCACTAAAAGATTTTGTGACCGATTTATTGCATTTAGCGACCAAAATTTCGATCATTAATAGGCGATTTTCTTATAGTGAGATAATCACGAATTAGTTCATTACCTTTTATTTTAGCCAAATGAATCCATTTGTCAGTTTGTTAGACATGTTAATTATTAGTAGTGTGATCCAAATGCAATTAACAAATTTTTACTTTACACCTAAATCGGTGATTAAATATATATAAGGATTCAATGAGCAATAATAGCGGTCATGTCTTGCTTTATCCGATGTACGACAAATCAAGGAATCCCCACTACAAGAAAATATTGAGTTACCGATGGATTTCATACGTTACCAATGGAAAAGTTTATTACCAATGGAATTTTTGACGGATTTTGACCATCGGTAATAACGCAATCGGAAATATTTATTGACGGAAAAAATCCGTCGAAAGATGTTACTGATAGATTTTTTAATGAAAATTCGTCGGTAAAATGATAAGCATTTTCGTCAGCTAAATTCTTCAATTTCAAAATTACCGACGGAATTTGTTACGTTACTGATGGAAAATCCGTCGGTAATTTATTTTTTATTTTTTATTTTTTTAATTAGTTGAAATTTACCAGCGGATTATTTTGTCGGTAATTTATAATTTAATTTTTAAATTTTTAAAATTCTAATTTTACCGATGAAAAAATTGGTGAGTAATTTATAATTTAATTTATCTTTTTTTTATAGTTTGAAATTTACTGACGGATTTTTTCCATCGGCAATTTCTAATTTAATTTTTATTTTTTTAAAATTCTAATTTTACCAACCGAAAAATCCGTCGGTAATTTTTTAAATTTATATATATTTTTTTGTTTACCATGGATTTTTTCATCGAATATTTAACTTTAAATTTTATTAATTATAATACCTAAATATATTTAATAATGAAAAATGATAAAAAAAATCCTGATAAATAATAAAAGCAACGAATTTAAGTTCAAAATATAGAATAGATAAAATTGTCAAGAAGTGGCAGACACAAATATAAAAAATTCAACATGTAACAAAAAAAAATAACAAGAACTCAGATTAGGAGAAGTCAGCAGTATCATCATCAGCATCACCATCACCACTACCATTGTCGTCGCCATCACCATCACCCTCATCATCATCATCACCGTCTGGCTGTGCAGAGGAGCTTGCCTGCATCTTATTTCATAAAGACATCATCTCCTTATTCATCTTCAAGTCCATGGCCTTTTCCTTGTCCTCAATCTTCTTTTGCGTCTCTTGCCACTGGCGCTGTCTCTCTGTGTCTTGCTCTTGTATACGATGAAGTTCCGCATTGAGCAGGTGAACTCGCTCGCAGACTGCATCATCTTCGGCAGTGGACCCATTGCCTGTACATGCACCAGTGACAGAGGCAAAAGACAAACTACTCGCATAAAATGACCCCATGCCATAGATGTGGTTCTTGTAAGGACTGCCGACTACCTCTTGCCACAATGCATCCTCATCAATTGGTGGGCACTCCTCACCAGCTGTGATCCTCTGCTCTTGCTAGGTCATAGCCTCCTGACAGCGCTGCTCATAGGCATGCTATAACAAAATAAAATTAATTAAACCTCTATCAGATATATAAAATAATAAATTAAATATGTATACAAATAATAAGTGTTCAGAACATATATACCCAAGCTGTCTCTGAGCAAGGATCGACCCATGTCTTCTCTTTCTTGTGCGTGTGAGTCTTTCTGGATAACTCACTTTGTGTGGGTGGCCTCTTCATCTTAGCAGCCTGCAATTTGAGTGAAACACGTAAAACATTAGTAAGTGAAAATATAAATTTAATAAAAGAAATTTTAAAAATGGTTAAAATGATGAATAAACCATCCGGTGACGCATAGTCTCTATAATAGCAAAACCACCACAATGAACGGATCCACCCTTTTGAGATACTCTGCTTGCCTTAGCCTTTAAAGACTTATCCTTAAATTTTTGACCTCTCTAGTATTGTCACAAATAGTCTAGGCTGGCCTGAGTCATCCACCTAGGGGTCTCATCCCGCCATTCCCGGATGTCGATGTACATGTCTTGCAACCTATGAGCTGCCTTGGATTTGAAGAGCTTGAACATGAATTCTTCATCTTTGGGCTCAATGATGAAATGGGACTACATATGGAAGTGAAAAAAATGGGTAGTTGAAAGTAGTTTCTAAACTAAATTACACATTTTCATAGTAATTATTTTATTTTACCTTTCACTCAATAAACCAGCACAGCTTTTCATCCTTCATTAGCTTGCCGAAGGACTCAATCAGCCTATCATACAATTTCTAGATGGTGTGTGTCACCTCATGCATGGCCCATGCATTTGGATGCCAACTGCATAGGAAATAGTACAAAACAATGTGTATTAGCTGTCAATAAATTGTTCAAATTATTACAACAAGATTCATGAATTTAAAAATTAAATTACTTACCTTTTCTTACCAAGAAGTACAAGCGATATCCGTTCCTCCCCTGTGGATCCATGTCCTGATTGCCCTGCCGATAAGCCACCAACTGCCCCGCTTTCATCACCCCCTTGTAAGTCTTGTATTGGGGTGGGGACATGATCTACTGGTGGTGGTGGAGGTGAAGGCACCTCTCCAGGAAAAGGCATCATGGCACGGGGTGGTGTCATGGAAAAGGTAGAAGTGGAGGTGTGAGTGGCTGTGGTAGATGCCTGACTAGTAGGGTTGAATATCTGATTATTTGGGACATCCTTGCCCTTCCCCTTGCCCTTGTTTTTCGCTTTAGGTGCCATGTCTGAAAAAGAAACAACAATGTATAAAACAATAAATAATATGATAATTTAAAATAAAAACATGTAATAAGTATGGAACTAGATACATCACATTTAATCTGAAAGTTGAGGACTATCTTCATCATTCCCAATCTCAATATCATCCTCAAACTCATCTTCCTCATCATCACTACCATCACTTTCGTTGTGCTCACTCACTAGTTGATCACTAGAAGAGTGAATTATCTCAACCTCATCTGAATCAGAACGTAAACTTGGCAATATTCCTGTATCAATAACTACCTAAGAGGGGACTAGATCATTAACTTGAAAAGCATCATCAGGTAGTTCTTCGACCTCAACTCGACCCCTAGGTTTAGTTTTCATGACCATCTTCTAATCCTTTCTGCACCTTCCAGGGTATGGTGCATAATATACCTATCTTGCATTCTGAGCAATAATGAAAGGATCATATGCACCGTATCTCTTAGTATGATTCACCTCAGTAATTTTATATTGATTTTGTATGCGTGTTTTATCAGGGCTTCTTGGGTCATACCAATCATAGCTGAACAACACTACCAATTTTTTAGGTCCATCACCCACATATTCAATCTCCAATATTTGTTTGATTACTCCATACTAATCACCCTCCCCACTACTTGCATCTCCTCTGACGCAAACCCCACTATTGTCTGTTGCTCTCCCCCGACCCTATTCAAATGTATGAAACTTATATCCGTTCACATAATACATTGGCCAACTGTTTGCTTTGTTAGCAGGACCCCAAGCCAAACTTTGTAAATAAGGACATGAAACATTATTGTTTTTATCATGAATAATTGAAATTCAAACATCAACACAAAAGATGATAACTAGAACATGTGTGATTTTGGATCAAATGGTTACTAGATAGTTAGGTCACATACAAATGATCTGAACCATTATGGAAATTGTTCAAGGGTGTGTCGCTCATCAACTTGTTCAAAATACCTGTAAATCAAACATTGCAGATAAAATAAGATTTGATTTATGTCAGCACATTAATTACCTGAAAGTGATACATTGATATCACTTACGTTTTAAATGGTTGCACTTCATCACAGTTGATTAAGATTTGCAAATGCGCAACATGTTTCTCTCTCTCTGATAGCCAATGGGGTTTAGATTTTCCAGCAGCACGTCTGGACTGATTGAATATAGACAAAGTATGTTGAACTAAATTTTCACCCCCATCATCATTCCGACCAACCCTCGTTCGTCTAGATTGAACATGTGGCTCAAAGTAATAGGAGCAAAAGAAATATGTCTCCTTGGAGATATATGCCTCACATATAGAACCTTCTACTTGAGCTCTATTTTTCACAGTTCTCTTGAAACTTCCAATATTTCTTTCAAACGGATACATCCATCTGTATTGAACTGGTCTACACACCCGTGCTTCATATGCTAAGTGTACAGGCAAGTGCTCCATAGAATCAAAGAAACCAGGAGGAAATATTCTATTTAATTTGCACATAATTATAGGAATGTTTCTCTCCATAATTAGGAGATCTTCAATCCTCAAAATGGATTAGCATAGGTCTCTAAAATATTGACTCAACTCAGTCAATCGCTTCCAAATAGGGAGAGGTAATTCTCTAAATGCAATTGGAAGTAAACATTCCATGAATACATGACAATCATGACTCTTCATGCCAAAAAATTGTCCTTGTGCAATGTTGGCGCATCTACCCAAATTTGAGCAATAACCATAAGGCATCCTCACCTCTTGCATCCACCTACACACAGATTGTTTCTGCATAGAGGTTAATGTGTAACTGGCCTTCGATTTACACACACGACCATCTGACAACTTCTGTAAACTCAACTCAAGTCGCTTACAATACTCTGTCAAATCTTTCCTTGCTTTCACATTGTCCTTAGTCTTATCCGTATCCATCACAGTATTTATGATGTTATCATACACATTTTTTTTTACATGCATTACATCAATATAATGACGAACTAGAATATCCCCCCAACAAGGCAGCTCCCAAAATAAACTTTATTTGGTCCAGTTATGATCTACCCTATATCCGGGAAATCGAATGGATTTATCCAATTCAGTTATCTTTGGAAAGCCTCTAATTCTGTGCCAAACTTGGTTGTCGCTTAGCCTAACAGGAGGCTCATCATGTTCAATCATATTCTTTTTGAACGCGTCCTTCTTACCCCTAAATTCATGATCAAGGTCCAAAAACCTCCTATGACAATCAAACCATGAGTTTTTCTGACCATGTTTCAATGTGAATGCCTTTGTATCCTCCATACAAATTGGGCATGCCAATTTTCCCTGTGTCATCCAACCTGACAACATTCCATAGGCTGGAAAATCATTGATGGTCCACTTCAATGATGTCCTCAGCAAGAATTTTATTTCGTAGAAATATCATAAGTTTGTACACCGGAATACCACAACTCTTTAAGCTCATCAATCAATGGTTGGAGGTAAACATCAATCTTGGCTTTGGGATTATCGGGGCCAGGGATTATATAAGTTAGAAACATGTAAGGATCTTTCATGCACATTTCAGGAGGGAGGTCGTAAGGTGTAACAACCACAGGCCAGCAGGAATAAGGTTTGCTAAACTGATTATTAGGAATAAATCCGTCTGCACAAAGCCCCAACCTAACATTCCTAGAATCCACAGCAAAATCAGGATAAGTTTGGTCAAAGTGTTTCCAGGCTTTGGGATTTCTCTTATTCTCAAAGTGTCATCTCATGTGAGGTGCTGAACTCATTGAAGTATATAATCTCTTTAACCTTGAAATTAGGGGCAAATAATGTATTCTTTTATAAGGAACATCCTTATATATTCCATTTCCAGATCTTTTGGGTTTGAACGTAGGGCTTTCACAAAATTTGCATTGTGTTAGGTATGTATCATCTTTGTAGTATAACATACATCCCTTCAAACAACAATCTATTTTTTCTAATTTCAGCCCAAGTTTTGAAACTAATGTCTTAGCCTGATAAAAATCCTTTGGAACAAAACTAGGTTGTGGACTAAGCTCACTCATCAATGTTACCCACTGGTCAAATGAATTTTAACTTTGGTTAGCTTCTGACTTTATAGCTAACATTATAACAGCTAGAGATAACTCTGAGTGTACACACACCCTTCCCATAGAAGGGCCTTTACAGCCTCCAACATAGAGAAAAATTTCTCAGCCTTGGCATTAGAAGCCTCGATAAAAGGTTCATAATTTGCATGAATTTGAGGACCAACTGCATCATAAATCATTTCCTCATATCGTCTAGAGTTATCCTCCTAATTAATATGTCCTATGACATGCTCACCAATATTTACTCTACTTGAACTACCTCTAACATATGTGTCTTCAACACTAGCACGTTCAAAATTTTGTGGCAACTTCCCCATGCATAGTCCAAACTCAATAATCCGCTATAAAACCATCCTCATACAAGTGATACCTAATGGTGTCCATATCAAAATATTTTCTACATTTGCCTCTAGCACAGGACACCTCACTTTTTGCTCATTTATAAATTGTACTGTCTGACAAGCCACCCTTACAAACTCTTCAACTCCCGCATAAAATTCAGGTTTGATTCTCCCTTGACTGGGGTGCACTCTATCATGCATCCATAGTCTGTTTGCGGAACTCATGGTTCTTGAATCTCTAATTTAACCTAACAAATTCATTTAGAATTTCCCAAATTAAAATTTTATTTAATTATAAATATCTCACATCAAACCATATTCTAAAAGTAAAAGTCTTTAAAGTAAATAGTTTGTACTCTTTAACTTGACAAAAATTTAGTAGCACCTCCCCTTAAATTAAGATTTCACTCTTTAAATTAAAAAAAATCGACATAATCTCCCCTAAAACAAAGACATCCCAAAAAATTAATTTCAATATATACATATACTAATCCAGTCAAATAAAATTCACAATACTATCAAACAAACATTTAAAGATCCTAAAACCGTTCTAGAGCACGCCCCCTTATAACATCACAACATACATATCCTGCAATCTCCGCATACACAATCAATCTCCATAACAAACAATACAAACAAGTCGAGGAATGACCTCTATGCTCTTCCTCCCAGCCATGCAATTCCAATTTCCTACAACTCTATCTTAGAAATTATAAGTCTCTATCCTAACAACAATATAATTAAATAAGCAGAAGAAATAATTACTTACCTTAAAAGAGACAAAATAATATGTTCCACCAAAGAAATACTTCAACCAGATTCGACGTTCTATAATAAAATCAGTTACTTAAATTAATAATAATATGCATAAAGAGTAAGTGTTTTCTATACAAAAAAATATATTCAGTGTTAAATTTTAGAATTAATTTTACCAATAGTTAGCAAATTAAGGAACGAACATATTGTTGTTACAAAATTTTTCCTTCCATTTTTGTTACAGCAGAGAGAAAGATTGGAATGGAGAATAGATTATTACCTTGACAATGGAAAGGAAACGCTACTGCTTGGAATGGTGGCGGAGAGAGTCCGTGATGCAGGGAATGTGGCTTCCAGTAGCGTTCGTGGGGGCAGAGGGTGACTGGAGCATGAAATAGAAAGAGAGTCGTGTGGAGAGAGAGAGAGAGAGAACCAGCCACACAATTAGGGAGGCAACGTGAGCAAGATCTGGTGGCTCCGGGGACCGGCTATCAGGCAAAGAGCAGCGGCCAGATGGCGGAGATGAGCGCAAAGCACCGGCCTGGACAACAGGGGTCGCGAGCACCGTCGGCAGGTTTGCGCGAACCAACGCACAGGGGTAGCGACGCTAGGGGTCGTGAACGGTTGGCCGGCTGTGGTGGGGGTCGAACGGCGAGCGCCAGTCAAGAAGCTGCGGTCCAGGTCGTGCGGTTCGCAAGCTGCTAGGGACGGGGTGGCGGCGAGTGGTGGTCGGGTTCTTTCAGAGTGCGGTCACACACAAAGAACTGCTCGGAGAGACAGCGGTCGGTGGGATCGGGGTGCTGCGGGATTGGGACCGGCATCCTAGGCTTAGCGGTCGGGGTCCCGAGGGCAGGAGGTAGCAGTATTTCAGAGAGAGAGAAGGAGATAGAGACTAGATGAGAGAGATTAATATCAGATAATGAAGATGTGGTTAATATCAATACTAGAATTACCGACGGAAAAATCCATCGGTAACAAGGGCAAAATGGGGCTATGAGTGTCTGAAAATTACCGACGAATTTTTGAATTACCGATAAAAATTCCATCGATAACAGAAAACTTATTACTGACAGAAATATCCATCAGTAAATCCATCGGTAACTAGCCCATTAAAAAAAATTAAACTAATTATTTTTTCCAACGGATTTTTCCGTCAGTAATATTAAACTCCAAAAAACACAAAAATATTACTGACGGAATTTTCAGTCGGTAATATTAATTTACAAGAAAAAATTTTGTGATAATTATCGATGGATTTTTCTATTGATAATCTGCGCACCATATTTAATTCAAGTGGCGTGAATTTTACTGATGGATTTTTCATCGGTAACGAGGTAAACCCATCATTCTCAAACATGTGGTTTTTCCGTCAGTAAATCCATTGAAAATGTCAATGGAAAAAATCCGTCAGAATAATCCGTTGGTAACTCAATACTTTCTGGTAGTGCCCATGGATATAACAAAATCAAATCTAATAACAATGAATAAAAAATTAAACAGAAAGATTTGCCCCTAAAAGATCTTGCATGCCATAATCGTATGGCAAATAGGAGACTTTTTTATTGATCTGATCAAGGCATTCCCCTTTTATTTTTATTTTTTTCATATCACACGATTTTATATTGTAATGGCCCTATTAATATTTTAATCACCCAAATACATTTATATCTAATTTAGTTTTCAATAATTCTTAATTCTATATTTGTTTTTCATTCTTAATGGTTCTTAATTTTAATTGTAAATCGTAATTTTAATGATTTGTAATCCCATGAATATATCTTAATGATTCTAATTTTATTGATTCATGTAATCTTTAATGATAGTATATTTGATTTTATTAATAATTTAATTGTAAATTAAGTAAAAAAATCTGTAGACATAAATGTTTAGAAAAGTGGGCCCTAAATCACTATATGAATGACATGTGTATCTTAAAACTCTATATGAAAGACACTTGTAATACTTTCCATGAAATGACTCTCAAATATTATAATAGTATATATATATAAATATATATATATATATATATATATTTATTTATTTATTTATTTATACGTTGTTTGACCCGTGCGATGCACGAGGAGATAATAAAAAATATTTTTTTATTATTATTGAAAGTAAATAATAATTTATTTAAATATATCTTATAGAAAATTAAGTATATAAATTTATTTTAAAAGTAAGTTAATAGTTAAATAATTAAATTAAATAAGTGGATAAAATATAAATATATTATTCTATTTTATATCTTATTTTGAATATCGTGTCTATAAGGTTGAAAAAATCTCGATAAATGACCTACAACTAATAATAAAGAGTCTATTTTATGAAATTTTTGCACATTTCGAAAGTTAAAATTGTTGAATAAAGAGAGAGAATAAATAGATAATTTAACTATATCGTGAGTCATTTATAAAGATGATAATGAGTATGTATAAGAAAGGGGGCATGTCCCATGCCTCCCATTGTCATTTAGAATTTCGCATCCCATCCCCCTAATGGGTCCTCATTTCCCATTTCCCATTTCCTGTAGGATTTTTGAATCTTTATAATATTCAGAGGTTTATTAACAAATTTCTGAAAGAAAAAAATTTAAAAATATTTTACAATTTGAAACATAAATATTTATAATAACAAATACTATTAATGCAACATAGTCCAAATTAAAAATACATACATAATACAAATATAATAAAAATAATTAAAAAATGAATGTGTGTTATCCTCATAACTATCCCATTTAACACATGGGGACTTAGCCCTCAGTGATGATCCTATGACGACAAAATATGTCCCAATTTCCCTCCCCATTTTGGGTAATTTCCATGTGTAATAACTTTCAATTTTTTTTATCATCTCTAGTCATTTATATCTTTTAAGTAAATTAAAATATTTAATTTATAAAAATATAAAATATATTTTCTAATAAAAGTAATAAATACATTTAATTTATATGATTTCAATTACATGTTTTTTCCTTGTATATCCTTTTAATAAATTAAAATATCAATTTTAAAATATATTTTATAATTAACATGTAATAATTAGTAAAAAAATATTTATGATTCTAATTTATATAATCTCAATTATTAGAGTTGTATATCAATTATAATATTATTTTCAATAAAAAAAAAGTAACATAATTTTTAAAAAATTAATAAATATTTAGTATCATTATCAAATAACTGTAAATTGTGGAATTAATTTTCAAAAATATTTTAGTGTTGAAAAATTGAAGGTATTTTTTTTCAAAAAAATTAGTATGAAAAAATTATGGAATTAATATATTGGAATGTTCAAGTTGTAAATATTTAAATCGAATATAGTGATATAGGTAGATAGATAATTTTTTTTATAATGATTTTCAAAATTTCTAAATCTGAAGTTAGAAAATTTTTCTCTAATCTCGTCCTCATTTAGAATTTTTCCTCTATTTTCATCCACATCCTTGTCATGGATCTCTATTCTTCATTCCATATGGAGATTTAAATCCCTATTGATATTTACGAGTTTATTAAAAAAATTTCAAAAAGAAAAATTTTTAAAAACACTTTAAACTTTAAAATATAAATATCCATAATACAAATAATACTAATGCAACATAATTATAATAGCTTTATTATCATTAATACTATAATTATATATATATAAATTTTATGGTATGATATATTATATTATACTTTTGTTTATGTTATTTTTTATTTTTATATTACTTTTGTTAATGGTAGAGAGATATGAAGGTGTTATTGGAAAAAATAATTAACAATTAGAAGGTAAATTAAATTTAAAAACTTACTTTAAATATTAATATTATGAAAATGATGGGATATAATTTTTCTATGAATAACACATGAAAAACTTTTTAAGTAATGAGTCTTGAATATTTGTATTATATCAATTGTTATCATATTTGATTAAGAATAAATTATCATATTAGTATTATAATAAATCTTAAATATTTAATTAAGAATAAATTTGGTAGAAATTGAATTTTGAATTATTATCATATCAAAATCAATCAATTAGCAATTTGTTAACAATTTGACCTGCTCGTTTTCTTTAGAAAAAAAATATGATAATTTTAAAGCATATTTATTTTGGAAATATTTCCTTTATAATTTTTTATATTACCTTTCATAATGTGAGGCTATTAATGGTTCTTAATTTAATTATAAATTGTAATTATATTGACATAGGTTCCTTCTTAGTTCAAATTGTAATATTTAATGATTGTAATATTTGATTATTTAATGTTTGTAATATTTGATTATTCAATGATCGTAATATTTGATTTGATTTTATTTTATATGAAAAATAAGTGAATATTAAATTAAATTTTAAAAAATCTTTAGACATAAAGATTGAGAAAGGCAGGGCCTTAATCACAATATGAATGACACGTGAAGCCTAAATCACTTTATGAATGACATGTGTAATGGTTTTCATGAAATGAGTATAGTAGATTAGTATAGTAGATTACCTTCATAATGTGAGGCTATTAATGGTTCTTAATTTAATTCTAGATCGTAATTATATTGACATGGGTTCTCTCTTAGTGCAAATTATACTATTTGATTCTCTAATGCTTGTAATAGTTGATTTTATTTCACATGAAAATAATTAATAAGTAAATTGTAAATTAAGTTTTAAAAAATCTTTAGATATAAAGATTGAGAAAGGTGGTGCCTAAATCACTGTATGAATGTGTAATACCCTAGGCTAAAAAAAAAATTTGGGAGACCACCCAGGTGGTCATTGTTACCGCCCAAGCAGTCATCAGAAAGTAAGTCAGTGCGGGAACTTCATTGGAAACAGCCCAGGCAGTTATTGTGATCGCCCAGGCGGTTATCAAAGCACTTAAAATACCCCATTTCAGGTCCAGAACCTTCCTACATGCCATTTTCACCCTCAAACTCGAGCTCTCACTCCCAAACTCGGTTCTCCACCCCCAATTCACACCCAAACTCCATTTCTCTCAATTCTAGCTTAAATCTTTGATTCCTAAGGCTTTAAGGTACGTTATTCTCCTAGTTTTGCTCTCCTTTCTCCCTTTTCTCTGGGTTATTAGGGTGATTTTCTAAGCTTCTCAAGGGGGAGAGGTTTTCTACCTTGTTAGAGATGGATTCTTGAATGTTCAAAGGTTTTAGATAGTGATTTAGTATTTTTAGACGGTGATTTAGTATTCTATGGCTTCTGTATCAGATTCTACTGTTAGTTCTGCTTCTTAGGGTGCTGTTGGTTGTTAGTTCCTCACTGTTCACCCCTCCAGGTGAGTGGGTTCCCATCTGCTATCCTTATGTTTTGCATTAGAGTTATTTTCATGAAAAATAGGATTTACTGCTTGATTTTAGAGGAATATTATACAAGGATTTGAAATTACTGTTGATTATATGTTTTGGAACTGTTGATTTGAAAGCATGAAACCTGTTTTTCATAAAATTCATGGGACCATTATTGTTGAACTGGTTTTGGATAGAAGTGATGATGTATATGTATTGTTAAAGACTTTTATGATTGGTTGAATGGATTCTGGAATTGATTTATGCGTATGATATAGTTATATGTCTAGAAATGCTATTTAGAGAAGAGAATGGAATTGTGACTGTGACCTTAGCTATTTGAAATATGATGTTGAGATTTCTATTTATGTAAAGCTTAGAGATTGAGATATGTGTAGAGAATTAAACAGAAACAGTTTTAGAGCTTGAATCTTCATGAGATTCAGAACAGTTGATGGATACATATTCTGAGGAAATATGAGATCATGAATGTCTGCAAAAAGGGTAACCCCTTAGTGCATGATTTGTAAATTGCATTTGGTATATTATAGTCACATTTGTTTGTATATAATGACTTGGACAATCAGATAAGTGTATGTTGATTTATATAGATAAATGCTTTCAAGAGTTAAAGGATTTGTTATAAAATTTCTGATGTAATTATCCCGATTTTAGAGAATATGTGATTGATTTGCAGAAAATATAATAATTTAAATAGACTTTATGAACAGAGCATGCATTTAGAGACAATTAGTAGGTTCTGAGGCTTACGTGGGATGAGGATTTCTCACGTGCCGGTCATGTGCCCAGGTCGGGTCGTGACAGAATGACACATGTAATAATTTCCATAAAATGAGTATGAAATATTTGTGTGTGTGTGTGTGTATATATATATATATAATCTCAGAGTAATCTCTCTATCTCTATCTATTTATCATTCAACATATATTTTTATTTGTGTTGTGTGTCTATTTAGAATGATTTTAAAAAGTTTCTAAAGTTTTCTATGATTACTGCTTAGTTCAGAAAGTTACATTCTAAAGTCCACTAACAATAATTTTTGTTGCCTTCAAGTGAATAACTTGATAGCATTTTTAAGGAGAGATTTCAATAGGACCAAAAATAATGTCATCAATATATATTTGAAATATTAAAAAGTTATGTTTATTATGGGAGATGAAGAGGATGGTGTCTACGTTACCTTTTTTAAACTAATTTTGAAGGAAAAGGTAATGAGTCTTTCATATCAAGCTTTTGGAGCTTATTTAAAACCATATAGTGCCTTGGCAAGATTAAACACAAGGTTAGGAAATTTTTCATTTTTAAATCCTACAGGCTACATCACACATACTTCTTTAGACAGAAATCCATTTAGGAATGCAGGCTTGGCATACATTTGATAGAGAGTGAAACATTTATGAGCAATAAAAGGCTAACAACATTTTGATGGCTTTGGCTACTAGAGTGAATGTTTTGCCATAGTGGAGGAGATGATATCTTTGTGGAGGAAGATGCAAGCAGGCTCTTCCGCACCACCAAACACTGATGATCATAATGGTGGTGGTGGTGGTGGCGATGGGGATGCTGACGATGATGCTGCTGACTTTTCTTGACTTTAGTTATTGTTTTTTTCTTTATTTGTTATATCTTGACCTCTTTATGTTTATGATTATATACTTTGTTGAATTTTACATTTCGAATATAAATTTCTTGCATGTATTATTTATTGAGTACTTCCTTATAATTTGTCATTATTAGAAATATTTATATATTTATAATTAGCGTTCAATAAAAAAAATAAGATCTTAAATTATTAAGTAATATAAAAATTACATAATATTTATTTAAAAAAGAAATATTTATTACTGACGGATTTTCCGTAAGTAACTTTTACTAAGAAAATAGGGAAATTCGGGATTTACCGATGTAAAATCCATCGATTAAATAAAAATGATAAATAAAATATTAAACATTACCAGCGAAAAATCTATCCATAATTTAAAAGAAGAATAAAATTTAAATTTTTATAATTTATAATTCCCAATGACAAATTTTTCAGTAAAATATTTTTTAAAAAATAAAAAAATTTACATATTATCGACGGAAAATCCATCGGTAAATTTTTTTTAAAAATGAAACAAAAATTTTATCGACAGAAAATATGTCGGTAATTAAAAACAATATGTCGATAAAAATTCTCACTAACAAATTTGCAGAAAGCTCATTACCGATGGAGTTTTTTTGATAATCCATCAGTATTACTTCTGACGATGTTATTACCGTAGGACAAAATCTGTCGGTAATTCCATCGGTAACAAAAAAAATCCATTGGTAACAAAAGTTTTTCTGGTAGTGAACATGCCCCTAGCAGGCCTTGGTATATCAAGGTTAACAGAGTAACTGCTGTTAACTCACAGTTCTATTCTTCTCTATAACTTTCTAATCTAAAACCAATTGCAATCATAAAAAGGAAATTCTATTTATTCTAAGTTCAACCACTATTGCTTCTCATAAATAAAACATAATATTTCCTCATCGTGAATTAAATTTAAATCATGGCATAAATCAAACAATAGTAATTGCCTACCAAATGTGGTCCCATGCATTTTTGTAAATGTAGATTTTTCATGATAATCCTTGCAAAACATATAAATCTTGATCCATGTCCAAATTCAAGTAAAAATTCTCCCTAAATATTTTATAATGCTAGAAATTAATTATAGAATGACCAAAATAAGGTCATAAGATCAAATCCACTCACTTGGAGAGATAGAAAGTGAAGACCAACTTCGATAGAGCTCCGGGGAGGAGGGATCACAACAATGTCTGTCATTACAACCATAAAACTCATCAATGATCTATGGGTACCCTTAGATTACTCTAAAACAATTCTAATAACATTAGGGGAGCACCTCTACTTAACAACAATTAGAGAAAATAATAATCCGTACTAAGAACATGGAAGAATGGGAAAAATGGAGACAAAAGCTATCAATATAAACATACCTTGATGATTGGGGGGAGCTGGATTTGAATGGGATTAAGAGAGAAGAGAGAAAATGGGGGTTTGGGGGTTTCTGGTTCAAGAAAAATGGGAGAAGACAGAGTGGGGAATGGTTTTATAAAAAGGAGAGAGCTGAAAATGGAACGATGCTGTTTCTGGGTACTGTTCATGTTCCAGGGGAATCGCTCTAGCGATTTATGACCACTATAGCGGTTAGGGAGTCTATGCGTCCCTTAGCTGGTCACTTACGACCATTATAGCAGTCCTCAAACCCCCAAAATCACTGAAACCCACCCCTGTGACCGCCATAGCAGTGACAATAACCCCAACTTCTGCATTTTTTTTTGTCATCTTAGTATCTGGGTTAGTTAAAACATATATGTAAATAAGGAAATACCCCCCATTTAATTTGGATTCAAATAAAATATAAAAAAAATCAAAATCAAAATTTTGAGTTTTAGTTTAAATTCGGGAATCTTCAAGATTTTTTAAACTTGTGGGTTAAAAATGAAATATTTAAAGGTTTCATAAAATTTATTAAAAATCACTTTTTAACTTATTTTCCTTTTGGGAATAATTATCAGGACTTTTGGTCTCAAGAATATGGTTCTAACATATTATCCTCTAAGGACATGTAGGATCCATACATAGCGAAATTCAGGACCCAACAATATGGCTGGATCTCGGGGGATCTTGAGGCTGTACAGAAAAAATCTATTGTCACATGTACCTCGAGTATCACATTTGGTCCCCAAATTCATGCTAACGTACCACAATACCATAGGAACACACAATTTCAGCAAATATTAAAATACAACAACTCATACCACCATATCACTTTGCTTCAAGTGTGTCCATGTCTTTCAACCAATAGAAGTATATTCAAGCTCCTCATTATCAATTATTTATTTAACCATGCAAAAGGAAACATTCCCCAATCGAAAATATGTTAGGGAAAGCAAACACACAAACTAGTTCTTTTAAGTAAATATTTCAAGACTTAAAACATAGGGACACACATGACAATCTCAATCCTATTGATTAAGTTCTCTTGACATCATCGATTTGTGGCTGTAAATTTCCATCTGCTAAGTGAAATGGAACCTAAAAATTGACTTAAATCTTTTAAGGAATAACATCATTTCATTGAAATTTCATTGAAAAACAAATTAAGAACATATTTAATACAACTGTATACACAAAAACAATGCCTTAGCAATTTGAAAGAAAACACTTTAAAAGGACTAAGTTATGGCTAACTTATCACATAACTATTTAATTATTTAATATATCAATAAAACATGTGTTGCGATCCATGAGTGCATGTCCTTACTAATTCCTAACTTAATTATCATACATGTTCATGGCAATTAGTTCTAATAAGAATCGAAAATAATTGAAAGAAAATTGTGATGAAAGTTTTACGAATTTCCATTTGACCGTATTTGTAAAATTTGTTATAGAGTTCATGCCAAAAATTTTAAATCATTTCAATATTTATGCACTCAACAGACATTCTCTTAGAATTCATACAAGGTGAACACGCTCCTATTCATTACATCACACTTACTAATTCAATTTGAGAACCTATTCCATTTTACTGCCTTCTAATAATAGTTTTACTATTGGAGGTGTTACTAAGAGTTTTACTATTTTCTGGTGTCATGTTGGGTTCTTTTATGCCAATTAAATTGTTATTGTTATTATTATTATTTAAGATAGTGATAATTAAATGTACTCACTAGATTGAGCTACTTTTTTTTTTTCGTTCTAAACTCTACTCACTATATTAATTAGAGATAACTAGGCTTTATATGTATAATGTGTGTTTTACACTTCATTTTTTAATATTTTTTGAAATACAGATTACATTAAGTAAATAAAAATATCAAATTATTTAAATAATTAGCAATACTCATAATCAGAAAACTAAGGCTAGTTCAAACCTATTCACTGTTTGGGATAAGGAGTGTGTGGATGTTACTAACTTAACATTGGAAGCTTGGAGTAACACCAATAACTGCCATACAGTACCATAGACACATGAATACTCTCTAACAACTCTAGAATAACTCTAAACTAACTCTAACAATATTGGGGGAGCACCCCCACTTGACAACAATGAAAAACTGTAACACCTAAACTCTAGAACATGGAAGAAAAGAGAGAAAGGAAGCATAAACTGACATAAATCTCTTACCTTGAAGCTTAGAGGAGGTAAGATTGATCAAGGTTGAGAGTAGGGAGGGAGGAAGATAAAATTTGGGGGTTAGGGTTCAGGTTTCTGCTTCAAAATGCAATTGGAAGGGTTTATATATGGGTAGGGTTTCATTTAAATAAAACTGTGTCATTTCATACTATTTCGGGTTCGAGGGGTACTACTATAGTGGTCATAGACGCTATAGTGGTGTTAGATCACACAACCCTTGATGGGTTGCATTCATGCACCCCATTTCCTATTCAACTCTAGGCATATTGCATTATTTATGTGCTTAATTGGTAAACATTTAGTAGATTTCCATTTGGTTCTAATGGAGTATCATTGAATAAAATCATGGTTCTCTACATCATTTTGATAAATAAATATATTTTACAACTTCCTGTGCTTTTAACCCTCTTTTGTGAGTGTTATTTTCTGGCAGAGACTTTTCAGGTTGCAAGATTAAAGGTTTCTAATGTTGTGATGTTGTCCAATTTTACTCTCAGTTGGTATTTTACCAATATTTGGAGCTATAGATGTCCAATTGACATCATTCTTGTGGTGTTGGAAAGCTTGTTTAAAGAGCTACAACTTCTATTTCTAGAGACAATAACTAATAGGAACATTTTAGGCCTCAAAATGGGTTTGGAAGTATATGAAGCGGTGTTGAACGAGCACATGACCGCTATAGTGGTCTATAGCAGTCATATAGCGGTCACCAGAGAGGGATTTTGGTTGCAGCGCTTGGAAGCAAAAGCCAAGACCACTATAGCGGTCTCCAACCGCTATAGCAGTCATCAGAGGAGTAACTTGGCTACAACGTTCACGCATAGGAGGCAGGACCGCTATAGCAGTCATAAGTGATTTCACGTCAGCAAGACTTTGCGACTTCATTCCGCATTTTGAATCTTTTCGTATTTTAACTCCATTTCGGAGACTTGAAAAGGAATTCAGAACATTTTATTATTTTTTAGTTTTTAGCTTTTGCTCTCTCTCTCTCTCTCACTACTCTCTCTCTAGGCTAGGGTTCCCAATCATTGTTAAATTTTAGTATTTTCTGGGTTAGAATTTATCATTTTTCTTTGACGTTGGTTGTAAACTCCCCTTATGGAGGAGTAATTTCTTTACCATGCATAGGGATGACTGAAGATTAAGATTGTTCTTGAGGCTCCAATCTTTATTTGCAATTCGTGGTTGGTTTTTCTTTCCCTTTTATCTTCTCTCTTTAATATTGGTTGTGATGATTATTGCAATTGTATTTTTGAGGGTTGTTTGATTATGCATTCGTTTGTGTGCATAATCTAGATATCATTGGGGTATTGGATCGATTGATTTAATTACATCCAAATTGGTTAGGGATTGAAATTAACTCCGTTAGGAATTAAGTTGCTGTAATTGGTAATCAGACTGTCATAGGTTCATAGAATCACGATTGTGAATTACTAGTTCATATGTTAGCCAAACCTTTAGCGAGAGTGCGATTGTATGACTGCTAAGTAGAATTACATCATATTTTTTCAATTTAATTTTGCTTTCAGTAATTCCAAAAATCCCCCAATATGTTGAATCAATTAGAACACTTCCTTGTGAGATGACCTGAGTTGTGCCCTTTACTACATTTTTGATGCAACTTAGCATTTTATAAATTTATAATTTGTTGCGAGTAGCGACAGCTCACATCAACCCTTATCCTCGAAAGTGCCTGATAGCTATAGTCGTCCTGAACTACTATAGCCGTGATAGGGAGACCCGACTGGTACTTCTTGTTGAGCTTTTGCTCTTGGGGCCTTTCCAGCAACACGAGCATGTCTCGGAGGATCCTAAGGCGACCTATTTAGAGACATGTGTACCTAGGTATTACACTTTATTGAGTGAGCTTGATTATATAACCTTGAACATGATTATGGGATGGTTTTATGGTTGACCATGTGGTTGAAATGAACCCTGATTGTGAATTCTAATTTGTGATTGCGGATTAAATACATAATTAGGGGAGTTAATTGAGCATAAGTTAGTCGATTGATGAATGCTTAGTTGGCCTAGGAAATTAAGATTAATTCTTGGCATGTGTGATGCCTAACATAGCCTTTAGTTGCCCTGAAAATCCCTGGTTTGCTGAAAACCATGATATTGCTGAAGTATGCATTTTTATGCAAAACAGACTCGTTGTAGTGAGAAATCATTGCAGCCAGTCAGGCTCACTACTGTGAGAAGGGGAGCAAGTAGGCTCGCTACAACAAAAAGGTGGGTTAGCAGGTTCGCTGCAGCGAGGACCCCCAACACTGACAAACATTCAAAACAATGCAGTTTTGTTTAAGTTACCCTAACCCTATATAAATCCTTCACCTACATGTTTCCACTCCCAAAAATGCAAAACCTAACATCTTCAGCATCTCTCCCACCCTCCACTCTCATCCTTTCTCAATCTTGCCTTCTTCAAGCTTTAAGCAAAAAGATTGTGTCATGACCTGATCTGGGAACATGACCGGCACGTGAGGAACCTCATATCCACATAAGCCTCTTGAAGCTCTGAGTCATTCTATATGCATATGTTAAACATGAAAACCATTTAAATCACTAATCCATTTCCTACATGCATAATAATAAAGCTCTAAACATTTCATATATATATACATATAGTCATAATCATGGTTTTCCATAAATCAAAACAATATTACTCTAGTAGAGAAACAGGAATCTCTAGTTATGCCCAAGACATGTGACATAACAAATTCTCTAGTTATGCATGTCATTCATGGTATAACAATTTCTATGCTTTGTGATCTATTGAGGACTGCTCTGTGATCCATCAAGGGTCTAAATCGGACACCTAAATATGTTTCATTCTCTGCTTTGTGAGATTGCCCCTAAGGCAACTTGGTACCAAGACTAAACTAGTTTGTACTTAATTTAAATATTTTGAAAGCTCTTAAAATCTCTTAAAGTTCTGAAAACTCTGAAACTCTAGATTCATACAATTCTGACAATCTAACTTTAGCATAATTGTGACTATGAAATTATGCCCAAGAGATCACCGTTTGCAGGCACCGTGATTTCAAAAACCCACAGAATATAGAGCTGGCAGTTGCTATGAGTATACAACTCTAACAATCTGACTTTATCATAATTGTGGCTATGAAATCATGCCAAAGAGATCACAAGCTTGTAGGCATTGTGATTTCAAGAGCCCATAGAATATGTATCTGGCAGTTGCTATAAATTATACTAAATTCCATATTTCTGAGTATCATTAAAACATAATTTCTAAGCTCATATCTCAAATTAATATCATTTCATAAATCATTTTGACAGCCATAGAAAATTTCTAGTCATCATAGTGATAATCTTTTTTACATAAAATCAATTTAACAACAATAGACCCATGAGTTTTCTCAAAAATACAGTTCATACTCTTAAAACCAACAGTTCATAACTTGATAAACAATAAGAAATCTCTAATATTTTCAAAATATCTCTAAAATCATGCGTTATACCACATATTAATGAAAATAACTCTAATGGCCAATATAGAGATCACAAGTTCGAGTCCACTCACCTAGAGAGGTAGAAGGTGAAGGATCAACACCAACTAGGCTCCTTTGAGCTGGAATGGTATCAATATCTACCGTTGAAGTAACAAAGCTCTAGATAGCTCTAATCTATCCCTTTGAGCTTTGGAGGAGAAGGATTGGAGTTAGAATTAGAGAATGAAGGAACGAGGGGTTTAGTGACCTTTATATAGAAAAATTATTACAATATAATAATAATAATAATAATTAAACCTTGTTTAATCTTTAAGAAAAATGGTAGTAAAGTTTAATTAAAATTATTCTTTGGTTAACTTAGTCAAATGTGATGGCTAGATGAATACAAGTTCGAATTGAATTCTTCTTTGTTTAACTAGTCAAATATAGTGGCTAGATGAATGCAAATTTGACTTGAATTCTACTTCATCCAGGAATCTTCTAGAAGTAAAGTTCAACTTCAATTCTTCAACCCATGTGTCTAGAGGTTTCCTAAGGTCGTATTAGGCTTCTCTAGGGACACATGGACTTGAGGTATTATAGATTGTCCATTATTTATGCTTTATTTCTCTTAATTCCTTCATGGTTATGAGTTTAAGGTGTTTATGTTTTTAGCTGTTGACAAGTTTGGCTAATCTCCTAATGTTCATAGAGTTGTTTAGGGTGTTTATGAATTTTCATGGTTTTTCTCTTACTTCCATGGTAGACATTAGTATCATTCTCACTCCACGAAGCTCCGTTGGTGTTGACACCACTAGTTTCTCCCCGCTCAGTGAGTTGGTTCAATCTTGTGACCTTTATCTTGATTATTAGATATATTTTCTTAGCCCTATGACATAAGAACATGATTTTGAAATTGTTGCATGACAAGTATGAATTAATATGAATTTATGTCAAGATTTGAGATTTTATGTTCACCAATTTATCAAGAAAATTTGTTAGAAAACTCAAGGGACCATGATTTTTTGTTTAAATGGTTTATCAAGTGACTATGATTAAAATATGGTTTATTAACAATGCTATGCATGCTTAGTATTTTATTCAAACTTTGTATTCATGAAATTTAGCCTACAAGTTCAGAGTTAGACTTCAGTCATGGAATTTACAGGAAAAGAACTTAGTTTTCAAGGTTTTGGTTTATATGGTAGCTATAGAAGACAGACAATGAGTTAATGACTATGAGATCATCAGCCTTAGAAGACAATCTCACCCTATCAAGTATTCTGAGAATGGAACCTAGTTAGTGTCCACTATGGGACCTTGTTAGTCCTTTTAGAGTTCAGAGTATATCTATGTATTATATTATTATGCTATATACATATTTAGAGATTCATGTTCTCTAATAGTTTGTTGTTATTCATGGTTTACACAAATTACAAGTTTTGGAAATATTATGTATTTAAATATCAAGATTGTTTATAGTTGATGCATCTTTATTATTTTATATATCTTTTGTTGATTGTCCCATGAGGAGGTTATGGGTGAGAATCTGCTCATTGAGTTTTAAATGAAACTCACCTTTCTCTTTTTTCCTTTTTACAGATACGATTGTTGCATCAGATCCTCCTTAGCCTCGTCCTCACCAGCCATAGTGTTTCAACATTGGTGAGTTTCATTTGGCAGTGAAGTATTTTGAGCTTTGTCGTAGAGTGCTCTAGTGTTATTATAGGTAGGGTTTCAGACCATGCATGATATAGTATTTTGCTATCATGATTCAAATTTATTGTTTATTTAAGATTATATAGTTTTCATGGTTTTGTATAGAGTAGCTTAGTTTACCCTTTATTTTATGCTATGGATTTCAGACTAGAATTATGGAATGGATTATACATGTTTATTATGTTTCGAAAATGGAAGTTGATTTATATTTGAAAATGGAAATTATATTTAAGGTAGGCATGCAGTACGACTTAGAGACTATGAAGCTTATGTAGGGATATGATTTCCCACATGCTGGTCACATTCCCAAATTAGGTCATGACAACATACATATTTTGGGTTTTTGAGATCTCAATAATTCACGTGTATGTTAAGCTATTGCTTAGTTAATTGTATGATTGCGTGATTTGCTAAGTTATTTAATTAAACAACTAACATTAAAAGTTACCCACCATATGTTAGATAAAATTGTGTGTCAAGAATAGATAAATCCTAAGCTTTTGGAATCCTTGTACTAGTGCCTTTATTATATTTAGATTCTTGCTAATTTAATTTGTGTTGAATGTTATTTCAAACCCCCTATTTTCACATAGTTGTTAGTCACCAACATTGTTGGGAGACAACCTAAGTTGGCTCCACTTTACTACATATCTCTATTGCCACTCAGTTTTTATAAATTTCTAATTTGTTAGGGTTAAAACCATGACATTCTAGTTGCTACCATTGTTCAACATTCAACACACACACACACACACATAAGTACCATACAACTTTTTATTAAAAATCAAAATAACACCGTTGACTCAACCCCGCAAATAATAACTATCAATAACAAGGAAAGAAAAGAGCTCACATTTGGAGCTAATTATCCAATGTATATAGTTCATGCTACATATCATCTTATTTAGATTTCCTGCTCCAGTCTCAATGACCCAAAAAAAGTGAACTTAGAATTTGTGATTGTGAGTACTCTGCTATGATGTCCAAGGTCCTATTTTAAGTTGGATGGTGTTGGAAGATGATCAGATAGTTGATGCTGAAAAAGATCTTATCCTCAGCGCTATTTGAGCATAGTTTTCAAAGTTTGCTCGATATTCAACTTTGGTCAAGACACTGGATCACTAGTTCAACCGATGAGTCATTCGTCAAACCAGTTGAACCAGATGTAATTAATTAAATATATAATTAAATGTGTTTTTCTTATGGTAGGAATGCATTTCATTAAAAGCTTCACTCTATTTTTGTAAGAAAAATCCTTGTCCTGGTAAAGCCACCCTACTTCTAGTATTAGTTTCTTAACAAATTCTACATTAGATAGGGAGCTATCATCAGGAAGCTCGCCAATAAGAAGATAGAACCTTGTATAAACTGTATCTTGAAACTACTCCAACAAGTAGCTTGACAATGGTTTTGAAGATCCACCTTCTTGATTATGAGCTACTACAATGCTAATCACTATAAATTTATACTTTTAATTATTCCATATGGTTTGGTTATCACAGTTTAAAGCTCTAGCAGGTTTGATTTTGAAGAGCTTGAATGTTTGAATATATGTTTTCCTCCTTCAATAAGAAAGAATGATACATATGTGAGTATATATGTGACAAACCAAGGCACTGAGGTTCTATCTAAGTCCTATATCTAAGGGAGAAAGTACTAGAGGCCAATTATATCTATTATAAAAAGAGAAGGATGGAATCTTTCAATTGTCCAGAGGCTAGAGCCACTACTTACCATTGCGGTTAATAAAGTAGGCCCAAGACTTGGTCTGTTAATATATTTTAGAAGTTGAAAAGTTTTTTAGACTGAAAATTCCAATTGAAAATTTTAAAAAGACATTTGGACATGACTCGACTAGTTTGTTTATGTCACGACCCGATTTGGATCGTGACCGGCACGTGAAGGCTTCCATCCCCACGTAAGCCTCATGATCACTTCACTGTACTATATGCATATTTTATTCATAAAGTCTACTTTAAATCGTAAATCAAATCTCATATTAAACTTGAATAATTCCTTTCTCATAAATAAAATCTAAAAATGTAGCTATGACATAATTCAAACTGAGTTGCTTATTTACAAAATAAACCATGAATGCTAAATTATTTTAATACAAAAGAATCATGGTGTGCAAAATACTAAACATGAACATAAATCTATGCATGTGTCCCGGATCCTAGCCGTCATACCATTAAAGCACTCTACAAAAGAATCTAAAATACTTTATGGCAATGTGAAGCTCACCAACTAAGAAAGACTATTGCTGAGAGGGGAGGAAGAGAAGGATTTTGAGCTACACTTGAATCTGTGAAAAAAGGAAGAAAATAGGGGTGAGTTTTATTGCAAAACTCAATGAGTGAATCCTCACTCATAACTATGCATGGGACATGAAAAGCATACATAATAATAATGCAAAAACTATAAATCTTTTCATTTATTGTTACATACTAGCTATAAAATCCTGGTTGCTGGAATACAAAAAACATAATAGTTCTCCAAATTTCAAAAAGGTAACAGATTATCCATCAACTGTAAGGTGGCTTCTCAGTTCTTGGCGAACAAGAGCCCTTAGCTAGATGAGATCTTAAGGGCCCCTGGCGATCTGCATCCCTTGCGGACTGATAAATAAGGATAACTTGCCTCTGGCGGGCCTTGGTATACAAATGTTAATGGAATAACTGCTGTTAACTCACAGTTTTGTTCCTCCTAATAATTCTCTATCTAAAGTCATGCTGAAATCTAAAAAGGGAATTTTAAACGTTCTAAGTTCAACGATTCCAATTTCTTATAAAACAAACATGGCATTTCACATTATCATTTTCTCATAAAATAAACCTAGTTTGAAAATCATAACTAAATCATGTGATAGCAATTATATTCCAAGTGTAGTCCTATGCATTTTGGTAAACGTAGATTTTCATCATGTTAAGCTTCAAAATATATTCTCTTGATCGTTGCTAAAATACAATTTAATATTTTAGTTCATGATAAAACTCAACAAATAATCTCTAATCCTTTTATAATGCTAGAAATAATTTATAGGATGACAAAATAAGGTCATGAGATCAAACCCACTCACCTGGAAGGGTAGACTGTGAAGCACCAACACCATAGGGATTCCAGGGAGGAGGGATGACACCAATGTTTACCATTGAAGCAACAAGACTCATAAACAACCTATGAGAAACTCTAGATTGCTCTAAACATACACTAACAACATTGGGGGAGCACCCCTATTTGACTATAATGAGAGAAATAATAATATCCATATCAATAATGTGAAAGAATGGTGAAAATGGAGACAAAATCTTACAACATATACTCACCTTAATGATTGGGGATATAGATTCGGGTGAGATTGAGAGAAAAAGGAAAATGGAGATAGGGGAAGGGTTCTAGTTCAAAATGGAGGAGGAAAGGAGTGGGGGAAGAGTTTTATAAAAGTTGGGGTATCAGTAAATGGAACGATGCCATTTCACACTATTTACGCTCCAGCGAGACCGAGGTCAGGGCGCGTTGCTTATCACATATTGTGCACTTATGACCCCTATAGCGGTACTCAGACCACTAAAACATGTGAGATCATCCTCCACTATGCACTTATAACCGCTATAACGGTCCTCAGAATACTAAAACATATGCAATCACCCTCTGTGACAAAAAGCCTTAGTTCTGCAATTTTTCTGTCATCTTGGTACCAGGGTTATCTCAACACTCATTTACATTTCCTCATTTATTTTACTTTTCATTAACTTTAAAACATAAATGTAAATAAGGAAATACCCCCATTTAGATAAAATAAAATATAAAAAATTGAAATCCTAACAAATCAAAATCCAAATTTTGAGTTCTAGTTCAAATTCGGGAATTCTTACGATTTTCTAAACTTGTGGGCTAAAAAAGAATTGTCTAAAGGTTTTCAAAAATTCACTAAAAATCATTCTTTAACTTATTTTTCTTTGAAGAGTAATTACCGAGACTTTTGGTCCCAAGAATATGGTTCTATCATATTGCTCTCCAATGAAGTATAGGGTCCAGACTTAGTGAAATTGAAAACTATAGGGAACTTTTCTATTGATACGTGTATACCGGGTATTACAATTTATTGCCTCAAGTTACTAGGTTTCTTAAAACCCCCTAATTTTGATCGGTTCATGCTGGTTCAATGACATTTCTAACTTGAACTGGCTAGTTTTTAAAAGACTGCATTTGAAGGTGGGGACATTATTTTTTTAATCAATAATACTTACGTCAAAATGAGGATGGGTACACGATTGGAAGAAAGTTAGGAAAAGGAATGCAACTATGAAGTAAAGGAAAACTGAGGTGACGAGAGAGGGGAAAGGATGAGGTGTGGGAGATGAATCTTTAGGTATTTTTGTAATAAAATAAATTATAAGATTACCATTTGAGTAGTAATCCAAATATACACTACTTTGATAATGTAGACTACCATCAATGTGAATTCACCAAAGAAGATAATACTATGGACCCATGTAATTTTAAACAAAATTTTTAGTAATGTAGATGGATTACCAATTACCAATCGCCCCCAATTTGGAGAGGAAGAAAAATAGAGAAATATGATAGCATCAAATAAATGAGCTCTATCCATCTGCATCACATTCCATCCAAACAACAAAATTTTTTATAATTCCATTTTCCTTCACCCCGCTCTATCCTATTCCAAACATAGTGCGAATGCCCATTGGAAAAATCCTTATTTTATTTTACTTTTTGTTAAATGAGCATCACATATGAGTCCATATAGAAAAGTGTTTTGTGAAATTTCACCTAATTAAAAAATCAATTTTCTATTTTCATTTCAAATTTTCACTATCTTTTAATAAAATTCAAATAATATGAATTGTAACAAAAAATATAAAGTAAAATCTGAAAATTATTTCATCAAATTAAGTGCTAAACTTTTAATGCGAAATTAGGCAAACAATAAATAAGAGAATGGGAGAAGGGTAGCATGCGAAACTTAAGGGTCTGTTTGGTTTGAGTTTTCAGTATTCTAGTTTTCTAGAGTTTATGAAAGAAAAATTGAAAATTTTAAAAACTTGGCTTGTTTGTTTTGCTGTTTTTAGTTTATGTAAAGGAAAAACTGAAAAAATTAAAAATTTAGGGTCTATTTGGTTTGCTATTTCTAGTTTTCAGTTTTTTTCTTTTAGTTTTCAGTTTTTCCTTTACAAAAACTGAAAACTAAAAACTGGAAATAACAAACCAAATAGGCCTAGTTTTTTATTTTTCAATTTTTCCTTTATAAAAACTGAAAACTAGAAACTGAAAGCAACAAACTAAATAGATCCTTATAAATTCCACCTTTTAAAATTTTTAATTTTTACTTCACAAATTTTTAAAAAATAAAAAATGAAAATTCTGATGTTAGATACCCTCAATGGAAGAAAAACCATGGAAGAAAAAACGCGTAGTAAATAAGCCATCAAAGGGCCACGCGCACACAGGAAAGTTCCCCCTTTTTCTCCTTTTAACCTCATTTAACAAACAAACCACTCAATTTTCAATATCAACATAAACCAAACCATAACCCTAGATCTTACCCCTCACTTTTACCTTAGAAGAAGGAAAAAAGAACCCCATTCTCGCTTTGCGTCACTCTAACTCAACACCAACACCACCACCACCACCTCTTCTTCTCTAGTTTCTTCACATCCCATTCTCAGATCTCGCCCACTCTCCTTTCAACGTTAATTCTCTCTCAATTTCGCATTTGCGGGATCCCACTTAAAACGCGTTGGGCTTAAACCAAAAGAAAATAAAAGAAGACCAGTCTTTTTATTTTTTTATAATTTTTTTCTCTAATTTATCTAGATCTAAATTTCTGAGTATTTGGTATGCTTTATACGCGGTTGTAGCGGGATAGACTGGATTCTTGTTTTTGACTCCTCATGGCAATGCCATCGGGAAATATGGTAATGCCGGAAAAGATGCAGTTTCCGAATGGCGGCGGCGGCGGCGGCGGCGGCGATATGCTCTACCGCCAGCAGCAGTGGTACATGGACGAGAGGGACGGGTTCATCAGCTGGCTACGCAGCGAATTCGCTGCGGCGAACGCCATCATAGACTCAATGTGCCACCACCTGCGTACCGTTGGTGAGCCCGGGGAGTACGACGTTGTTGTCGGGGCCATTCAGCAGAGGAGGTGTAATTGGAACCAGGTGCTGCTTATGCAGCAGTACTTCTCGGTGTCCGAGGTTGTGTACGCTTTGCAACAAGTGACATGGAGGAAGCAGCAGCAGCAGCAGAATAGGCACCACGTGGTGGCGGATCCGGTGAAGGCCGGCGGCAGCGGTGGCGGCGGCACGAGGGAGTTTAGGAAGTTCAGGCAAGGAGGGCAGAGGTTTGAGGTTGCTGCCAATAAGGAAGGTTATAATTCGAATGTGAATGCCGCCGAGAAAGGAGCTCATGGGACTGAGAAGAATGAAGAGGTGGTTAAATCTGGTGGCAAGGTTGGGGCAATGGGTGATAGCAACGGTTTGGACTCTGCAGAGGAGGACAAGAAAGGTAAATTGATTGGTCTGTCGTTGAATCTTGGATTTCTTGGTGAATGTTGTTATTGTGGATATAGGAGATGATTATGATTCCCATTGATTTTGACAATTTGTGAGTTAGAACTTAGAACCGGTTCTTGGCACGGAACAATTTATGGTAAAAGATTAAGAGGAGGGATTTTTGCTTCATAGAGGGTAATTTATATGATATTCTTAAGGCAAAATACATAACTTGGTTTTGTATATATTGGATACATGTATAATAAGTTGAGAGCACTATTGTGATTTAGAGATGAGTTTAATTTTGACGAACTGACAATGTAAAGTCTCAGTCAAATTTCTCAGTTTGTATAACTTATCAAATAGTGGGTGTGAGGGTCAACAATATGATTGGATGACAATGTGCATCAAAGTTAAATCTTTTACAAATATGGTTTTATTCTATGTAATTTATGTGACATAGTAGCAGTAATGTTTTGTTGGGCTTGATAGCAATGATTTATAGAAAGTTCATTGTATATAATTGGATCCTTTTATGTACATATAATGTATAAGTATTATTGGGGTTGAGGGAAATGAAGAATCTTCTGTTTAGTTTTAGTAGAGGTAAAGGTTAAGTACTAGTTGCTTGTAGCTCAATATGGGATTTCACGGCAAAAGACAATTCATGTAATATGCCAATTGTTTGTGTCTAAAACTTAAAAGGGTTGATCGTGGCTGTTGAAAATAAAGACAAGGCTGAGTCAAAGGATAAGGTCACAGACCACTGATAAATTGGATAAATTTCTACAGATTTTAATGCCATGAGCTTGCTTATTTTGACTTTTGTTTCTTAGGATGTTGTAGCTCCTGCTGCCCCCATAAGGTAGAGGATGATTTCAGAGATCATGGAAACACCATAAATCAATGACACCTAACAGCTGGATGTGTCTGTAATTGGTAGGAAAAATTTAGTGCAAAGAATGGTTTCCTTGAAGGGTTATAAGTGTGGACAGATCTGTGATTTAATAACTAATACACTTTCACTTAATTTATGTACATGCAAAATGAGACTAGATATTTTTATTGCAATTTCAAAATTGTCTACTATATATTAAATAGGGCAGTGATAGAGAATGCTTGAGCAGTTATTTTGCTCAGGCTTCCCCACTCTTAGTACTTTTTTTTTTTAAATGTCTCATAAAATACAAATCCCAAGACCTGTTCTTTTATAATCTTGAAGTTTAATAGCTTGGGAGATAAATGCATGAGTGCTCAGTGTCATTACCCTTTTAAATATAGTAACATAGTTAGGAGAGCGTATATGTCCCATTCACTTTTGTATAGTAATTTGACAATTGGAGGAAATGATGTCTCTACAATTATTAATGAAGATATAAACCTCTGCTCCCCTTTTTGTTTTCTGTTGCTTCTGTCTTGATTCCAAATCCAGTAATCACTGTAATTCTGACTTGTTAAAGATAGTAACAAGCATCAGAGTTTTTGACTTTATTAATACTTTCTATTTGCCTCGAGCTATATTGACATTTTTCATCTTTTGGTTACTTGGACAGATGCTGCAACAAAGCATCAAGCTAATGGCATCTTGAACAGCTCTGGGAATTCTCAAGGATCTCTGTCCAATTCAGAATCTGAAGCTGCAGTTGTAAATGATGGATGTATATCAAATACTGCAGGTTTTCTTCCTGCCACTATGCTGGACAATGCTAGCTGTATGCATGAATATTAGGAACATGTAAATAATGCACAGATTGTGACCCCTTCTCCCCCGTCTTTGTTATAGGCATGAAAAGTACCAGAAAATCTACATACCTAATAAAAGCAACGTCTGCTCTTACTCTCTTGCTTGCGGTCATACACGTACAGTGTCACATGCACATAGTCAGCTTATATACGTAGATTGCTATGCAGCCTGTGCTGATTGGTTTGATATTTTTTTTTCCATCTAACTTTTAAAAGTTTTGTGGAATGTGTTTCTAGGGAACCATTCACATTTTACGCAAGATCAACATCAGATTCAAAATCCTTCTACCTTGGGAAAAACTTTTATTGGCAATGAGATGTTTGATGGAAAGATGGTATGGTCTTCTTAAATATTTGTTCCCTTCTGTCCATTTCTTCTTATCTTTTCTTGATGTGTAATACCTTCTCTTAAACATTCATTTATGCCTTCTATATTTTGTATTCTATAGTTAAGGTGAACCTGCTTTTGATTTTTAGGTTAATGTGGTTGATGGACTGAAGTTATATGAAGAATTATTTGATAGCAATGAAGTTTCAAAACTTATTTCATTAGTCAATGATCTGAGGGTTACTGGAAAAAGAGGACAATTTCAAGGTTAGTGTTCTGGGTCTTATATCTTCACTCTTCATGTTCGAAGAATCTATTACGACTGAATTCTTATAATTTTTCTTTTGATTGATATGGAATAGTAAAACATGTATAGCAAAATAACTGGCAGGCTTCCTTAAAGTTGGTGGTTTCAGTAAAATGATTGTATAATTGTGTATATTTTTTATCTTTCACTTTAGTTGTTCAATAGTCATTTAAAAAGAAATGTTTTGGTTCATTTTGATTTCAGCTGAAAACTATGAAGTAGTAGCTTGACATTTGCTTATGCAAAGTCTAATACTTACTCTAGCATGCAGTTTCTGATTCTGCCATTCTGGTGATAATTGTAAACTCATATGCATTTCCATTTATCAAGTGATGTGTTTTCAAAGGACCTCAATTACCAAATGCTAGAGGCTCTGAGGTGCTACAGAAGGTGCTTGTCTGAATAATGAATTGCTTTCCTCCTGGATCTATGGTTAAAAATTAAAAGAAGTCTTTATCAAGGGAGGTGATGAATACAGGACAGAATAATCATGGTTTTACTAACATATAGAAATAAGGAGGAAAAAAATTATTAAACAAAATGTATATCAGCTCAAAAGGGCTTTTACTTACAAAGAAGCAAGAAATACTGTCTTCTATCCTGTAGAAGATTTGTAATTGAGGATCTCTTGCTGAAAATTCTAGCATTATGTTCCAATCAAATGCACCTCCTCCTAATAAATAGGATGCAATTCAGTTGCATCTTTCTCTACATTTTTCTCCTGGACAAAACTTACCTCAAGTTCCATTTTATCAAGGTTTTCAATCACACAATGACACATGGACTTTTTTATTCCACACACTAAAACCCACTATTTTTGTGACATGGACAAAACCCACTAAATATCCTTGTGTCAATGTTTGATTGGAGAACTTGACAAAATAGAGGCATGGAGCTTGAGGTAAGTTTTGTTATTTCTCCCTCAAAACATGGACTATCAAGTATTTGCCTGTAGATCCCAAACAGCATATTCCAGTAGTGAGTAGTGACAAACAACATCAAATGAAACAGGAGGATGGGTCCCTAAATGGCCTCCGCAATTGTAACAGCTCATTTGTAAATATCCTGTTTAGTCATACTATACAGGATATAGCCTCTACAAAGGCCTGAACCATAATGGGAGCATCAATTTCCTGGGGAGAAGAGCAGATATCTGTGGTTAGGTTTCAAATTACTTGGAAGACTTTGTAGGTGGAGCAACTGCATGAGTCTGAAAGCCAGGTATTCTCAGAGGGAGAACGAGTAGTGAGAGGTGTCAAGAACATTATGCATAGACTAGGAAAATTCCCAAGACAAAAAAAAAAGAAAAAGGACTAGGAAAATTCCCAGTTATGAAGTTTCTTCCAAATGTGAACTTTCCAATTTAGTTGATATATTTATTTTGAAAGAGTAATGAGATAGGTTCGAGAAGGGTCTTGAGTCAGTAATAGGAAATATTAATATTACTAAGTAGAGGAACTGCAAGTTTCCTAGGTCCAGTTCTGCAGGAAAAGAACAGTGAAAGCTGCCAAGAATATAACCCCACAGCCCAAGTAGCTTCCACTTATGAAGGTTCTTCAAGAAGTGACAATTTGAAGAAAGATTATCTTCAATAAAAAAGCACCTTCAAATACTGTATAGAATTAGGTTAACATTGATTTGCATTTTTAAGACAGACTGATGTGATATTTGAAAGGATTGCTGGAATTGTGGCATTTTCTTGCTGGGATCTCAATGCAGATAAGGAGTTTTTATTTGTTATCAGAACCTAAATAGCAAGATGTGGGAAGTTTTTAATGAGACCCCTCCACCCCCTCTTCCAAAAACAAAAACCTTGCCATCATCAGCTCCATCACTCTCCAAACCTTCTCCAAGGTCTTCTCAAGTTCCCGTTCACATATTTGTAGCTCATAATTATGCAACCTTTTATCTTTCTAGATGCTGTAAAGTCTAAATAAGCAAATAAGCATTTAATAAGGTTTGGTCTAGTTCGGTTCTCTCTTACCTTGTATTTTAGAAGAAATGCAATTTGTGATATAATTGGCAGTTATATATTTCTGTTGAAGCAAGTCACATTTCTTAAAAAAAAATTTCCTCCTAAATCTGTGTTTCCTTATGTTAAACTAGTATCAATTTTATCCATAGATGGTTACCAAAAATTGAATAAAAAAAATTGATTAATTGAATTTGCTCAATTAAAGAAGGCTGTCTAATTAAAGATACAGTTTCAGAATAACTTTTTATAATTACTTTCATAATAGAGAGTGAGTTTTTCATTTAGAAAAACTAGAAATACTTTTAAATTGGTTCATGCAGTTTAATCTTTTGGAAAAAAAATAAAAATTAAACTTTAATATATTACAGTCTAAGTCAGTTCTATACAGTCTTCAAATTAAAAACTATCATATTATTATATATAATTAAAAAATGAGTTTTTTTTACAACCTGCATCACGTGTACATTTTCTAGTGCGAAGAACGTTGTTTATTTGGCATCTAGGGTTTAGGGATAGATTCTACATTTTTTTGGCGCTTTCATTCATATTTTCTGTAGGGGCTAATAGTTTTATATGCAGGAACTCAAACATACGTAGTTGCAAAAAGGCCCATGAGGGGACATGGAAGGGAGATGATTCAGTTGGGTGTTCCCATTTTGGATGCACCATCAGATGTCGATCATGTGACAGGATCCTCCAAAGGCATGTCTTCTTATTTGATAACTTTTTTATGCTGACTGTTGCTATATTTTACATATTTTTTTCTTTGCAACCTAGTTATCTGTTTCACCCCCTGCTAATAATAATTGATGAAGTTCCACCAATTGCATCTGGCAGATAAGAATGTAGAATCTATGCCTTCCTTGTTTCAAGATATTATTGAGCGCATGGCTGCCTCACAAGTTATGACTGTGAAGCCTGATGCATGCATTGTGGATTTCTATAATGAGGTTGGTTCTTGTATGTATATATTTTAAGGAATATATATGGTGGATTCTATTTGCTTAGCTAACTGGGTATTACAATTGTCTATAGGGTGATCATTCACAGCCCTACAATTGGCCACCTTGGTATGGAAGACCCATTTGTATGCTTTCGCTGACAGAATGTGACATGACATTTGGGAGAGTGATTGTCCCAGACCATCCTGGGGATTTCAGGGGCACTCTCAAACTTTCTCTTTTACCAGGGTAATATTTGTTAACCTTTGTTTATTTTCTGTGCTTTTGATGCTGATATTTGTAGTTTACTATTATTATTTATGAATAGGATCATCTTTGCAGTATAAATGCCGATGATGTGGGATTTAAGGAAATGATGTTAGACTAGAATTTATTTCTATTTGGGAAATGTCGATAGATCTGGTTGAGTCCCCAGTAAATATCTGTTAATTGTTAATATCATTAATTGGTTGTCACATCGCTAAATGCTCATGGACAAACCCAAAGGTGTTTTCTCTTGGGTTCTTTTAATTAATAAAATAATAATAGTGGTTATTATGGTCTAACTTGTTTTGTACTTCTGTTATATGTTAGTATCCTGATTCATGTGTTACCAGTACTGGAAAGGTTTTTACTGCATGATGTTTATATGGCCCCTGTCATGTGTCATTGCCGCAAAAGTCTTTCAAATTTTACCTTTTGCTAGGAACCCTTCTGTTTTAAGTTTTTGGGTACACAACCCTCTTGTTTATCGAATAAGATTTTGTCATACTTAAAAAGTTTTAGCTTTTATGGCAATCTGGTGATTGAGATTAATGTTTTGAGTTCAACACATTGCTGATCTTTACAAAGGTTAAAAGCTCTAGTGGGCTGCTCATGCCACGTAATATTGTTTGTATTATTTCCCCTACTCAGATTCTGTACTTAATACCTGATATGAACTTTTTACTCTGGCTACTGTAGGTCCTTTCTGGTAATGCAAGGGAAATCAACTGATTTCGCTAAATATGCTATTCCGTCCATTCGTAAACGGCGTGTACTCGTTACTTTCACAAAGTCTCAACCAAAGAAGTCACTGTCAATGGACAAGCATTGGGCCCCACCACCCAGTAGATCTCCCAACCATATTCGTCATCAAGTTGGGCACAAGCATTATGCTACGGTTACAACAACTGGAGTATTGCCAGCTCCATCTATGCGCCCTCAAATACCACCTCCAAATGGCATGCAGCCATTGTTTGTGTCTGCGCCAGTCGTGCCTCCCATGTCATTTACTGCACCTGTGCCTATTCCACCTGGTTCAACTGGATGGGCTGCAGCTCCTTCGAGGCATCCTCCTACTCGACTCCCAGTTCCTGGCACGGGAGTCTTCCTCCCTCCACCTGGGTCAGGTATTTCATCTCAACAATTACCGGGTACCTTAATTGATGTAAACCCTAGTGTAGAAACTCCAACCTTACCTGATAAGGAAAATGCAAAAACTAATCATAACAATTCTAGTACTTCACCAAAACGTGAAATTGATGGGAAAACGGATATGCAAGAATGCAATGGAAATCCAAATGGAACTGAAGTTGAAAAGGCGGTAGAGAAAGAACAGGAAAACACTGACAATACTGTGGCAAGCCATTGAGCTGTGCCATGTTAGAGAGAGAGAGAGAGTGAGAGATAGAGAGAGCTTATCAAAGTAAAGGGGTAGGCTCTGAACGAGTTTGAAGCAAATGTAAAGAGCGGCAACATTCGAGATTTCATGATACTGCAGAGGAGAGAGCAAGGGAAGCAGGCAGGACTTTTTGGTTCTCTCCAAAACCTTGTTTTGCTCCATGCCTTTTTTGTTGTCTCATTAATCATTATATTAACTTTTTACAGCAAGGGAAACCCATTGTTAATTAGATTTTGAATTTTTTCTGTCGTCCAATTCTTTTTTCTTTCTTTGGATAGAACAGAACCTAACTTGGAATTCTTTTGAGCATCTTGCAATTAATGTTATATTTTGTGGTAATGTTTGCTTCAACTGGTTTTATCTTTATAATAAATGACTAGTTTAATGCATAGATGCAATGTTGAGACAGAATCTGAGACCGCTTCAAGTAGAAGTTGGGAAAAAAGAAGGATGATTTTGGAAACTGAGCTTGGAACCGAGTGCGTTTGGTTATGCATTTGAAGAATTGATTTCAAATACAATTGATTTTGTTAGAATTGATTTTAAAGTAAAGTAATTTATGTTTGGTAACTCTTCAAAACGTCATTTTGAAGGAATGCAATAAATTTTCATTTCTAACAAAATCAATTTTAGAAGTATGAATTGATTCTGAACTTTACCAACCGAATAAGATAAAAAAAATTTAGAATAAAATGTTTGAGGGTAAAATAAATTCTTAGCCGCCAAACTGAAAACTAACACACTGATCAGTAAAGAGTGCAATGGAACTATTGATGTGAATTAGTTGAGGAGTTTTTGCATGTCACTGGGCACACTTATGCGTACTCCTTAAATATGTACAGCTACTTATTTTAACTTGTAATGTATTAAATGTATTATAGGAGCATATCAAAATTTATAGTATTAGTTGGCAAGTTGCTGCTAAAGACCATGTCCGTGGTCTAACCCGCCATTTATTGTATTACTATCTTTGCGATTCTTACACACTTTGAATGGCAACAGTGGGTGCTCATGTTTGTCTTTAATGCCCACAATTGAGTTTCAAGTATTGCATTTTTTCATAATAGATATGGATTTTTTTGTAGTCGAAGATATTTCACTAGAGAATCATGAAAGTTGAGAGAATTCGGTTTAATGGTACAAAGTGAAAAGCTTTTTTATTTTTTTGTTTTCGGGCTATCATAAAGTTTTGAATCAGAGTGTTAATTTTGAGAGACTTCAGTGTATTAGTCAAGTTTTGAATTGCTTCTCTCTTTTCATTTTCAACGTTTTCGCATGCTAATGAAATATCCGCTAAAATTAAAATCTGAGAAGTTGCATTAAAATAAAAGAAAATGTTAACAATTTTAAAATAATCAATTTCAATAATGAATAACAATAATAATCAATCTTCAAAGAAATTATTAACAATTTTATATTATTATTACCTTTTTTACAAATTATAGAAGGGCTAGTCCTTTTCATATTCAATTTAATTTGTAAACATATTCAAAATAACTATTTATAATTCAAAGGTGTTCATAGTGTGATTAGCCACACACTTATCCCTCTCATTATCTAATTCTTTTTTGAAGCTCCTGGATGATTATTAGATGAATTAATATGCTAATTGATTACAAAAGACTTTTTTAATTATCAAATAGGTATTATTTATTTAAAATATGATTTTATTGTAACCTCTATTTAAAATTTATTTTATACAAATCAATTTTAAACATTTCTTTTGGTCTACTACGGGGCAAAAAGCCCAAGACCCAACAACTAATTGCAAAAAATGCTAGGGAAAAAGGTCCCCCTAACTTCGGCATTAAAAGTTAAGGAAAGGAAACTGGAAACAGTGAGAATTCCTTAAACCAAACATCAAGATGATGTCCACATTTGGCTAAGGAGTCTATAGACTGGTTTGCTTCTCCATAACTATGAACAACTTCAAGGCTTTCACCAATTCATCAACACTTTTTTCTTAAAAGAGTTTTATATAACGTATTTGAATTGTTTCTTTTTAATTTTTTTTTTTGAATTTCATCGTGCTTTAGAAGTTGGCAAGTGGCATAGGTTTTCTACTAATAGTTCTTTAATATTAATAATATAGATGGTGGTTGGTAAAATATCATCGACAGAAAAAATTTACATCTATCGTGATGATGCAATATTTTACACCTCAATTGTGTAAATGGTAACCACGTTCAATGCAATATTCAAATGCAACTTTTCCGTTGTGTGAATGGTAGTCTTCGACATGAAAAGGAGCAACTTCAACTAGTGACTAGCGATTGGGCTATTTGCGCCAAAAAGGATTCCAGAGAGGCACAAGAGGCTTTGTTGTGAAATAGTTGGCCAGATGAGAGATTGATATAGGAAAAAAAATGGATGAGAGTTAAGGGTTAGTTTGGTTTGCTAGTTGATGAATAAATTGAAATATTTAGATAAGCAATTATATCATATTTTTGTGCTTTACTGGTAAAAAAAAAAACATTGTTTGATGTCATTAAAAAAATGCTTAAAAAGGAGAGAGAAGAAATACCAAAGTTACATTTATAAATGAGTGATGTTATGTGTACAACAAATACACACCACATACTTTATCATCATTAGATTTAATAAATAAGTAGGATGGATGAGGATCACACATCACATACAATAGTGATAAAGTATGTGCTATATATTTATTATGTGATTTAATTGTACACCAAACATTATTATTTATAAATTGGACTCGATCATATGTTTTTGTTTTATATTAGCCCAATTCTCAATCAGTAAAACTCGTAAGTTTTCTTTTTCTCTTTTTTTTTTAAAAATTCGGTAACCCGGCTGGACCGGCCGGTTTTCTTTCACCGAATCTGCAAAAAGTAATCTGCTAGCTATCCAGTCCTTTGGCCTCTATCCATTACAAAACTAATACTATTTTTTCTGCCCTGCGACTTGAGTGAGAAGTAGTACTCATGGCAGAATCACAAGCTTCGGTCGAGGTAGAGCAGGTACTTGGCAGATCTGTCCAAGAACTATTCTTGAATAATATTTCCGAAAACTTGCCAACAAATTACATCTACGAGGAAGGTGGTGCTGGGTTTCGAGATGCTCTTCTGCCGTCGGAGGATGATGATATTCCGGTCGTTGACCTTCACCGCATCACTTCTCCGTCTACAGCAGACCAAGAGCTTGGAAAACTCCAGCATGCTCTCAATTCATGGGGTTGCTTTCAGGTTTGGTTATTCTATCAATTGCATATATAATAATCCAATTAGCTGCCGATGTGAACTTGATTAGGTTCTGTTCATCATTTTCATCTTTGCTTCATTGATTTTGTTTTGTTACGAATAAGATCATTCACGTGTGATAAAAGTTTAATTTTTCAAGACAGATATATAAAATATTTCATAGTATTAGACCTCTATAATCACATGGTCTAGGTTCTGCACCAATAAAAATGTCCAGATGCGTGCTTATCCTCCCGATAGTAATCATTTACTTTTTTTTTATGCCAATCAATGTGCCACTTCCAACAATTTAGGGTATGTTTGTAAATTTGAATTTTGGAGGGGAAGAGAGGGGAGGGAAGGACTTGTAATGTAACATTCTTTTCTAAAATCCAAACTCACAAACACACTCTTAGCGTTCAAGCATTCATTCTAGAATTCTGTTACCTGGTATACGTGGAATACAGGAACTAGATAACTTGTTCTATTTGATACAACTTCGTAAAATCAGCTTAGAATATATCAAATGAAGTTAGAAAAATATTGATGGTATTGAATGCGGACTAGAGCCTGCCAATGTTTGTTCATCATAATCACTTGATTGGGATTTATCAAGCATTAACAAGTGAACTGAAGGATCAGTTTTGTGATCATTTTGTGAATGGTGCGAGTGGAACTCAATTTTTTAGAGCAGTCCTGCTTTTTTTAAAAGAAAAAAATTGAATATTTTTCATTCTGCTTTTTTTTTAAAAAATCTTATTCAAACAGTTTATAAAGAATGTAAGAAGTACTTATTCAATATAGAACACAATTTTTTTAGAGCAAATGTCTTTTTCAGGATATTAAAATTGACATTAATTTGATCCTGAATAATTTTTTTTTTTTGACATCATCAATATAGTCCTAACATTTTAAATTTTGGTCTGAACATTCTATAACTTATACACAAACAAACACACCCTTTATCTGAGAGAGGCATGTATAATCTCTGCTTTGAGTATTCTCTGTCCTGTATTGATCAAATATAAGAACACTATAATGATCAAATCAGAGAATAAGCGATGTACAAGTAGCCCATTTTCAGTTTCAAAATCCCAAGAATGATATTCACAATTTATTGAGAAGCAATTTATTTATGTGGTAGTACACGGGCCAAGCCCCAATGATATTATCAATTATGTTGTGGGATTTAGGCAATAAACCATGGTATGTCAAGCGCGTTTCTGGACAAAGTGAGACAAATTTCACAGCAATTCTTTCAACTTCCAAAGGAAGAGAAACTAAAATACGCAACGGAACCAAATGGTATTGAAGGATATGGAAATGATACAATATTCTCAAAAAATCAAAGGCTCGACTGGACTGACAGAGTATACCTCAAGGTGCAGCCTGAAGACAAGAGACAGTTCAAACTTTGGCCGGAAAAGCCAAATGATTTCAGGTATATGTATACATATATATATATATATATTCATTATATTCATGCCACCTCTAGCATTTCACTTGTACAGAATGTTATAGAAACTAATAGCTCCACCATACAAGTAGTGTTATTTTCACGTACATGTTAAGTACGTGAATTTGATATACAATAAGCATATGTATAAATAGTGGGTAATTCTGATTCATGTTGACTAATTATGAATTGAAAAAACTGCAATAGCTAATGGTAAATATTGTTACCCGATTTTTTAAGTCAATATGTAAAATCTCTCACCATTTACGCATGAATTCCTCACTTGAACAATAACATTATCATTTATTTCTGTATTTTTCTTATCTCACATTAATCAACATAAATTCCCACTATAATTTACGCATATACTTTACTATGTCCGATTGACATACTTTCAAGTGCGTTCAAAAATCATTTATCTTTTGACACGCACGTAACTATATCATTTTTTGTTCTAGGAATTCACAATTTCCCCCATTTTTTCTTGATGACACAAGCATTCCCTCTAATCTCATTGAGCATCAAAATGTAGGACAACCGTACTAGAGTACACCGAACGGCTAAGAGTCCTAAATGAAGTAATTTTGAAGGCGATGGCAAAGTCACTAAGCCTGGAAGAGGATTGCTTCTTGAACGAATGTGGAGAGAGAGTTGAAATGCTTCTAAGATTCAACTTCTACCCTCCATGTCCTATGGCTGATCATGTTCTAGGCCTGAAGCCACATGCTGATGGATCAACTATCACTTTCCTTTTGCAAGATAAAGAAGTAGAGGGCCTCCAAGTCCTCAAAGATAATCGTTGGTTCAAGGTCCCGATCATCGATGATGCTCTCGTGATTAATGTTGGTGATCAAATTGAGGTAATAACTAACGGTTATTTATGAGGTCGTGAATCTATCTCTACCCAAGAAGCTATCTAAACGGGGAAGGGGTTCCCAATATGTGATTATAAAGAGTACTATTCCCTTCGATGTAGAATAATTGTTGGTTTTTCATAGTTTTTATGATTCAGAATATTTATCTATTTACGATGAGCTTGTTTAGATTTGCTTTTTTTGATTAAAAAAAAGATCTTTTTTATTTTAATTTTTTTTAATGTTTTTCAGCATGTTTGGATAATCTTTCAAGTAAAAGTAGAATAATTAGAAACAGAAAAAGTATCTTTTTTGGGAAGTTAGAATTTTCATTTTCTAGATAAAAGATTTTTTTTATAACATAACAAAGATTTTAAAAAAATAGTGATATTTTAATATTATATCCAAATATAAATTGATGAAACATAAATTAACTTTTGTTTTTTAAAAACCTTAATTAAAAATATTAATTAAAATGGATCTTTTTTGATAAGCACATTTAAACGAGCTCAATATCTACCTAGTATTAATTTTTTCTTCCATTTATACCTTTAATATAAATATGTTAGTTAAGGAATCATTACATTTACCAAGATAAATAATAATAATTATAAAAAGATAGTTTTGGCAACTCATAATTTTCTATATTTTCTAAAAAAAAAAAATTTCATTCTTTATATGTCTCTTGTTTGGCTTTTGACAGTCACTCTGAAATAGAGGGTGCTTGAATTTATAATTGTCAATTTGGGACTCTCTACCAAATACACTTCCACACAAAATTATGAGGTCCACCTCTCGTGTCACTTTTGTTTAATAGCTCTCTTTTCTTGAATGAATTGAGCAATGAGTTGGGCAGGAAATTGAGTACAAACATCATTACTCATTGTCAAATGCCATAGCTATATCCTTTAGTAATGTGGGACTTAACACTAGTTACAATTGATTCAATAGCAAGGCTTGTCCATGATAACTGATAAAAATGACATAATATGTTGAATGTGGTGCACAGATACTTAGTAATGGATTTTTCCGGAGCCCAGTACATAGAGCAGTGATAAATGAAGAAAAGGAAAGGCTTACAATAGCTATGTTCTTCACTCCAGGTCCCCAAAAAGAGATTAAACCAGTTGCCAAGCTAGTGAACGAGTCAAGGCCAGAATTATACAGACCGGTGAAAGATTATACTGGGATCTATTTTCAATATTACCAGCTAGGAAAAAGACCAATTGAAGCTTCAAAGATTTAACTTCTAATTACGTATTTTCTAAGGTACAATAGTTCTCCAAAGTTCAATCAAATAAAAGTGAATGAAAAATGCAATAAAGCATCCATGTAAGTGTGTAACAAAAAAAAAAACCTCCAGGCTATGTCTTCTTTGCCTTTGATGTTGGACACATGGATCGATTAAACTTTCTACGTTTAGTTATTCCATTTATTCCCTAATTCTTGATATGCATAGTTCTGTGTTCATGTATTAGTAGGTATAAAGAGTTTATTTATGCATGCACTAAATTATATAATAGCTACGCATGTTATAATCAATAAAGTTTCCTCGTGGTGGTATGCTACACTCAGGCGGATCTTAGCTTGGACAATGGGGCCATGGCTCCCCTAACATTTTGAAAAATTATGTGTGTTTGTGTTACAACATCCCTAGAGGATGCTATAACAAAAATGACAACAAAAAATTTATTTCTAAAAAGATTTGAGTAAAGATTTGAGTCTCGGAGTCTAATTATGATTAGGGAAAGGTGAAAACTTAATTTCACTGCATCCCTAATACATTCACATAAATACGGTTACCTTAGAACTTATTATGTAAATTAATTTATAACTTAATAATATTTATTTTTCTCAAAACATGTAACAATTATATACAAATTGATAAATAAGTAAATGAGAAAGGAAAATAAAATAAAATGAAAGAAGAGAACAAAATTTGAAGAAAAATTAATTTTAACTTGATAGTTGTTGATTACACCGACGTATCCTTTAGTATAATGAGGAACTCAAAACTACGTCGTTCTTGTAGAAAATAAGTGTGTGTTAATGGATTTTAATTAAGAAATTAAAAATAAAAATGTGTTGGTTGATTTTATTTATAAAAAGAATTTGGATTGATAAATTATTTAAAAGAGAAATCTATTTTTTGCACAGGATTCAAATTAGTATTAATTCTTAAAAGTCCCCAAGAGTGACTAAATAAAACTTAGTAAAAAAGGATAAAAGGGAGACAGACCTGACAAAAAAAAAAACAAAGAATAAAGGAAATAAAATAAGACTAAACAAAATTTAGTAAAAAAAGAAAAAAAAAAGTGACGGACCTAAAGACCAAAAAGGAATAATAGAAATAAAATAAGACTAAAACCATCGTGGCAATGGCGGCTTCGGGACCAAGACTGGTGGACTCACAAGGGCAACTCCTTCATGGACTTCGCGGGGCTTCACAGAGAAGGTGCCATCAAGGTTTGACACGAGTGATGGTGGTTATGCAAAGGGAAGACAAAAGGTATGCAATGTTGATGGTGGTGATGATAGATTGGTTAGTGTAAGTTTGATAGCTATAAGATGGAATGGTGGCTGTTATGTGAGAAACAGAATCAAAGATGGAAATTTGATGATGGTGATGAAAATGAGTTTTTTAACGATGATGGTTAATGGACAAAGGTGATTATATGAATATTGTGAAACAATGAGTGGCTGTGATTTGGTTTTTTAGGTGAAATTGTGAAAATGGTAATAGAGACCAAGCAAGGGAATGATGAATGAATGGGTATGTCAATAATTGTTTTCTTTTTGCGTCTGTGTTCTTATCCTGTTACTGTGTGTGATTAATTATTATATAGAAAGCATACCTGAGAAATTTTGGGAATCAATTATGGCTAAACTAGTTAAGATTCTAATTGATTTTTTGAGTTAGTTGGGATTTTTTTTATTTGATTTTGTTGTTGAGTTAGCTAGAAGTTAAATTCAAATTTCAAATGCACACAAAAAGGAAAAAGAAAAGAATAAAATAGAAAAAATAGAAAAAATAAATAAGCAAATTGAAGACAAAAATATGGTGTTCACAGTTGCCCCTCTTTACTTGTTTCTTACTCATGTAATATAAAAACGATAGTTTTTGATATTTTCATTGTAAGAAACTAGTAAAGATCTGAACACATATTTTTGTTTCAACCTACATGTGAAAGTGTGTGAAGTGAAGGCATAAAAATATATGACAATGCTAAAAGTATGTGAAAGTAAATTGACAATGCTGAAAGTTTATGAAATTAAATGCTTGACAGTGCTGAAAGTATGTGAAAGTAAATACTTGACAGCATTGAAAGTATGTGAAATCAAAAACTGACAGTGCTGAAAATATGTGGAAGTAAAATTAACAGTGCTGAAAATATATGAAAATAAATTGACAATGCTGACAGTATGTGTGTAATACCTAGTGTAAACGTGTTAGTAGACAAGTTTCGTATGACCTCAAGGTCCCCTGGGACCTATTGCTTTTGCCGAGTCCGGGTCTTCACTAAGTCTGGAACCCTACACCTTCTCGGAAGGCTATATGTTAGAGTTATATTCTTGGGATCAAAAGTCTCGGTAATTGCTCTTTAAAGGAAAATGAATTGAAGAGTGATTTTAACGAATTTTTGGAACCCTCTAGATATTTCGTTTTCAGCCCACAAGTTTAGAAAATAGCCGGAATTCCAAAATTTGAACTAGAACTTAAAAATAAGATTTTGATTGGTTGGGTTTTTGATTTTCTTTTATATTTTATTTGAATCCAAATGGAGGGTATTTTTTTATTTACATTTATATTTTAAAGTTAATAGGAAGTTTAGGGTTTAGGATTTACATTTAACTTAGAATAAAGAAATGGAAAAAAGTGAGTGAGTTTAGAGGTGAGCCAATATTATGACAACATTTCTGTAGAATTTTGGGTTTCATGTCACCGCTATAGCGGTCTAGGACCACTATACCGGTCACAGGGAGGTATGCAGCATGGGTTTGGGTTCTGGAGACCGCTATAGCGGTTATAAGTGCACAGTTTGCGGTCAGGGAAGCGGCTAGACCGCTATAGCAGTTTATGACCACTATAGCGATGTCAATTTTGCAGGAATAGTGCAAAATGACGCCATTTCACTCAAATGACCCCTCCACTCCAATATATACCCCCAAACTCGGAATTTCCGAACCCTATCCCCAAAATCTCATCACCCCTTCTTCTTCCTTCCCCTCACTCTCATCCTCCATTAAAGCTTCATCCTCCAAGATCAAAGGTAAAGATTTTGTTAGTTTCTTCCATGTTCTTCCTTTCTCATGCAATGGGTTGTTAGTTTCTCTCATTGTTGTCAAGTGGGGGTGCTCCCCTAATATTGTTAGAGCTAGATTAGAGATATTTAGAAGTTAATAGAGTTTAATCTAGAGTTCTATGATGATTGTAGTCGATATTGGTGCCCTCCCGGCTCCCCGGAGCTCAGTTGGTATTGACGTCACACTCCCTCCCCTCCAAGTGAGTGGGTTTAAACTCATAGCCTTATTTTTGGCCATTACAAGTATGTTTTATGCATGATAGTTATTAAATATGAAGCTAGAGATAAGATAAAGTATATATTATGATTTTATATGCTTATGCAAGCTAGAGAAAATTATGATTTATGATAATAGCATGAAAATGAAATTTAGAAAACCATGGGACCATAATCGCTATGACGTGTGTGATGAAAATGTTTTATATGTTTATGAAGAGATTTATTGCAAGAATATATACTTTAATAAGTTGTTATTTTATTAAACATGTTTTAAGAGTTTATGATATCTCATTATTTCAACACTTGAGATTTCAAAATAAGATTTTAGAATATTCAGTTAATGCAGTCTTATATGTTAGAGAAATATGAACAAGAGTGTGATTAGCTATAGATAAATATATCAAATGATTTCCAAGTTTACGATTTTGAACCTCAGAGTTTGAACTGTGATATTAGAGATTTTAAGTATATGAAAATATATACTAGCTTAAGAAATGGATTTAGAACTTCAGTTTTGTGGTACCAAGAGGTACGGAATTCAGAATGATTCCTAGCCACTGTCAGATACATATTTTGTGGGCTTGAAATCGGAAAGCCTACAAATGGTGAACCCTTGGGCTCAATTTTCATAGCCACAGTTACGCTAAAGTCATATTTTTAAAAGTTATGAGTCTAGAATTCTCAGAGTACTAAGATTTAGGGGCTCGCTTTCGCGAGGGACGGAGTACCCACACTTCAGATTTAAAATAATTTCATTAGAAGAGCTAAAGTATGATTATGACTTGATTTAGAGATTTTATGAATTTCCCGAATGATTTTAACAGTAAAGTAACTATGTATTATAGAGTTTTAAACTCCAGAGCAGAGTGTAACACAGAGTTTTAGGGAAATGATATATTTTTATGATATAGAGACTAGATGGTAGCTATAGAGAAACAAATAGTGAGTTAACGGCTGGGAAAAATGATTGTTAACCTTAGTACCAAGTTGTCCAGAGAGGACAATCTCACAGAGCAGAGAATGGAACCTAGTTAGGTGTCCGATTTGGATCTGCGAGGGATCCTAGAGATCAGAAAAATTCACTATGTCATGGTTGACATGCATAGCTATAGAATGTATCGTTATGCGATGCATAACTAGAGATCCATGTTTATCTATTAGCATATAGTTATTGATGTTATCAAGGGATATTTATGATTTTAGAGAACATTTGATTTAAGAGCTATTATGTATATATATACGGAAAATGATTCCTCTTAGAGTAAGAACTTAGAGAGGTTTTCTATGAATTTTTGAATGCGTGTTTATGAATATATAAAGTGAAAAGTGTTTTGTTATACAACTATGTATGTAGATATTAAACGGATTATGATTGTTGTATGTATATTAGACTATATTCTTGGTTGTCCCATGTGGGTGATGGGTGAGAGCTCTTTCACTGAGTCCGTTGACTCACCCCTCTCCCTTCCTCTCATAGTTGCAGGTCCAGAGCCGGTTTGGACTCCGATTCCAGAGATGCTGTTATTTTCCCTGTGGTAAGTCTTAGTTTGGAGTAAGGCTTAGTTTAGAGTTTTATTAGAGTATAGTGCTTCAGTAGATGTGCAGACAGGATCCAGCCACACATTATTTTTCAGACTATGTATATGTATTTAGAGACTTAAATATTTATGTATATGTTCTCAGAGTATGAGTATGAAATTTAAATGTAAAGTATGGGCAAGAAACTTTATAAATAGCTAGAGATATGTTGATGCTTTAGTTTGCAAGTGTTAAACAGATTTTCAGAGATTGAATTAAAGTATTCTAGAGCTTTAAATATTAAAGTATTTCAGAGTTTTGTTTTCAGAAATTTGGTCCCGGATGAGAATTTAAATAAAGATTTAAAGAAAGCTATGTTTTATGAATGAATATTTTCATAAATTATGAATTTAGAGAGCCACGTCACCCAGAAGGCTTACGTGGGGATGGGATTCCTCACGTGCTGGTCACGTTCTCAAGTCGGGTCGTGACAAAGATGGTATCAGAGTAATAGGTTTCCCTACATAATACTGGAGCAAGTGTCCCCAAGTAGCATGGCGTTTATGTAAATGGAAGCGCGCCCATTTGCATTAATGAAGTGTTACTTGAGGCCTTTAGAAATGGTCAGTCATGTCTAGGTTTAGTTAGAGTCTCTGTCATTTCTTGGAACTCTTGATTCGATCTTAAGCTTTTCCCTATCTTCTCAGTTAGGTTATGTCATTCGTTGATCGGCATTGCTATCACCACTGCAGTAGCACCATGTCAGTTTGTATATCAGTTGTGTGTGGCGCCTCGAGCGAGCCATTTCGAACTGATCAAAGATAGTCTGCAAGCACATATAATACTGGAGTGCATTAAAAAGAAGCACAAGCAAGAATGATTAGCTTAGACAGAGGTCAGTCGCAGGTACCGTCGGCCAGGGCCACCCCTTTCAGTGCCTTCCCTGACGTGTCTCATCATCGTACAGTGAAAATTCCAAGCAAATGAGTATGGAATCTCAATATCCTAGAGGAAGAGAGTTGTGTGAGAATGACTTAGAGTTAGTTGGTAGAAACCCAATAAGAGCATGAACCATGCATATAGGCATACCATAGGATTTATGCTTTATGTCTGATACGTCAAACTATTTAAAGAAATCTTTGATGCCATGAACAACTTGCATATTATATTTCAAAAAAAAAAAAGAAGTAAAAAGTGTATTGTTGCATGATTTGCATTTGTGAAATGTGTTTTTGCTTGGTAAGAGTGTGGAATGCATGTGGAGTATGTTAATGACTTAATAGAAAGTGCTAGCTAGTTTTGAATGTCCACTATGATGATGAATGGTATGAGTATAGTATGTATGCCCATTATATGAATGACATGATAGGAAATGCTAATGTAGTTTTGAACATATAATGAAACATTATACATGTCAATTGCAATTGAGTGAAACAAGCATGTGGATGGTTAGCATGAACTCGTAGGCTAAGAATTTAACTAGAGAATACTTGCACATTGTATGGCATATAAAGTCTTGGTGCATGGATTTTATATGTTTTATGAGTTTGACTTGTGATTTGAGAATTTGTTAGTATCCTTAGAAAGGGATTTTATGAATATTTGAGGCTCTTGGCCAAAGTTTTATAAATTCTAGAGGAAAGGATTTTCTTTTCTTAAAGAAGTTTTGTAAACTTGCATTAACATGATTAGTTTGTCTTATGCCTATAGCGAATAGTATGATTCATGATGAAATGTTAAAAAAAAAATGGTTTTATGAATACGTAAGTTTTTCTTTTGGTAAATGTTTTGCAAGATTTTGAACGGAAAGTTTTTCTAAAAGAAGTTTCAATAGTATCATCCCACCATGGCTAGTTCTTAAAATGGAATAGAGGAATTTAGAAACATGTTTTAGTTGGAATGTTTCCTTCTTATGTTATATATGAAAAAGTGATATTACCTTAAGGTTATGTGACATGAATTAGAGTACCATATGCATGTATGAAAGTTTTACTTGAATTGGCATTACGGAGACATGATTAGAGTAAATTGAGGAACTCGTATGTATAGGATGCATGTAAGCTAAATGAAAGAAATGAAAGAAATTGAAATGAAATCTGTCAAGTTTAAGTTACAGCTTGGTAAAGTAACAAGAAGTATGTTGTTTGCCTTTAACATGATTAGTTTGTCTTAAAGAAGTTTACATGATTAGTTTGTCTTATGCCTATAGCGAATAGTATGATTCATGATGAAATGTTAAAAAAAAAATGGTTTTATGAATACGTAAGTTTTTCTTTTGGTAAATGTTTTGCAAGATTTTGAACGGAAAGTTTTTCTGAAAGAAGTTTCAATAGTATCATCCCACCATGGCTAGTTCTTAAAATGGAATAGAGGAATTTAGAAACATGTTTTAGTTGGAATGTTTCCTTCTTATGTTATATATGAAAAAGTGATATTACCTTAAGGTTATGTGACATGAATTAGAGTACCATATGCATGTATGAAAGTTTTACTTGAATTGGCATTACGGAGACATGATTAGAGTAAATTGAGGAACTCGTATGTATAGGATGCATGTACGCTAAATGAAAGAAATGAAAGAAATTGAAATGAAATCTGCCAAGTTTAAGTTACAGCTTGGTAAAGTAACAAGAAGTATGTTGTTTGCCTTTATTGCATGAACTTTTACTATGTACAAAAATGATTGGAAGTTGTGATTGCATGCTTTTATGCTTAAAGGAGGACTGTTGAGGATTAGAAAGTCTCAAGGTAAGAAGAGTGGTTCACGGGAACCAATGATACCATGCGTGTTTTTGCATTTTCTAGGTGAACAAATAGAGTAGTTGCTTTTCATACATTACACATGCATAAAGAGTAAGAAAGTTCAAGAACAGAGAACTGGGAGTCCCTGTAATATCTGTTGATATTAGATACAAGAGAAAGAGAAATAGAGTAAGAACTAAAGTGACGTTTAGCGCCCTAATCTTTGAAAGCTCTCGTATGCATGAGGCAGCGGAACGTAGTTTTTCCCCCAGGACTGTCACTGTGGAAAGGGCTACCGTTAGAGGTGGAGCCGCCCGGTGTAAGTGTCATGATAGGAGCCTTTGTTACCTTGATGAGAAAGGGCTGCCCTTAGAGGCAGAGCCACCCTGGGTGTGACAATTGGCATCCTCGGCTAGAATAGTGGAGCAGTGGCCTATAAGATGGCATTGTCTCTTAGAATATCAGCTAATATAGCCAGAGTATCATGTCAGAGTGTTCTGGGCATTCTAGCCTATCCTTATATCCCCATGTGGATTAAGTATCACAACTCCTTGATCTTACAGTTATGCAAGTTTAGATTTGGGGACCAAATCTTTTAAGGGGGAAGATTGTAATACCTGGTGTACACGTGTTAGTAGATGAGTTTCATATGACCTCAAGGTCCCCCGGGACCCACTACTGTTGCTGGGTCCGGGTCTTCGCTAAGTCTGGAACCCTACACCTCCTTGGAGGGCTATATGTTAGAGTTATATTCTTGGGATCAAAAGTCCCGGTAATTTCTCTCCAAAGGAAAATGAATTGAAGAGTGATTTTTAACCAATTTTTGGAACCCTCTAGATATTTCGTTTTTAGCCCCCAAGTTGAGAAAATCGCCGGAATTCTGAAATTTGAACCAGAACTCAAAAACAAGATTTTGATTGGTTGGATTTTTTTATTTTTTTGACTTTTTTTTTTAATCCAAACGGGGGTATTTTCTTATTTATATTTATGTTTTAAAGTAAATAGGAAGTAAAAAGAAATGGAAATAAGTGAGTGAGTTTACAGGTGAGCCAATACCATGACAGCATTTCTATAGAATTTTGGGTTTCTTGTCACCGTTATAGCAATCACAGGGAGGTATGCAGCACGGGTTTGGGTTATGGAGACCACTATAGCGGTCCTGGACTGCTATAGCAGTCATAAGTGCACAGTTCGTGGTCAGGGAAACGGCTAGACCGCTATAGCAGTCTATAGCAGTGTCAGTTTTGTAGGAATAGTACAAAACGACACCGTTTCACTGAAATGACCCCTCCACCCCCATATATACCCCCAAAGTCGAAATTTCCTCCTCATTTTCGAACCCTACTCCCAAAATCAGGACTGCTATAGCGGTCATAAGTGTACAGTCCGCGGTCGGGGAAACGGCTAGACTGCTATAGCGGTCTATAGGGGTGTCAGTTTTGCAGGAATAGTGCAAAACGATGCCATTTCACTCAAATAACCCCACCACCCCAATATATACCCCCAAACTCGGAATTTTCTCCTCATTTCTGAACTCTACCCCCAAAATCTCATCTCCCCTTCTTCTTCCTTCCCTTCACTCTCATCTTCCATTAAAGCTTCATCCTCCAAGATCGAAGGTAAGGATTTTGTTAGTTTCTTCCATGTTCTTCCTTTTTCATGCAATGGGTTGTTAGTTTATCTCATTGTTGTCAAGTGGAGGTGCTCCCCCAATATTGTTAGAGCTAGATTAGAGGTATTTAGAAGTTAATAGAGTTTAATCTAGAGTTTTATGATGATTGTAGTCGATGTTGGTGCCCTCCCGGCTCCCCGGAGCTCAGTTGGTGTTGATGTCACCTCTCCCTCCCCTCCAGATGAGTGGGTTTAAACTCATAGCCTTATTTTTTTGCCATTACAAGTATGTTTTATGCATGATAGTTATTAAATACGAAGCTAAAGACAAGATAAAGTATATATTATGATTTTATATGCTTATGCAAGCTAGAGAAAATTATGATTTATGATAATAGCATGAAAATGAAATTTAGAAAACCATGGGACCATAATTGCTAGGGCGTGTGTGATGAAAATGTTTTATATGTTTATGAAGAGATTTATTGCAAGAATATATGCTTGAATAAGTTGTTATTTTATTAAACATGTTTTAAGAGTTTATGATATCTCATTATTTCACCACTTGAGATTTCAAAATAAGATTTTAGAATATTTAGTTAATGTAGTCTTATATGTTAGAGAAATATGAACAAGAGTGTGATTAGCTGTGGATAAATATGTCAAATGATTTCCAAGTTTACGATTTTGAACCTTAGAGTTTGAACTGTGATATTAGAGATTTTAAGTATATGAAAATATATACTAGCTTAAGAAATGGATTGAGAACTTCAGTTTTGTGGTACCAAGAGGTACGAAATTCAGAATGATTCCTAGCAACTGTCAGATACATATTTTGTGGGCTTGAAATCGGAAAGCCTACAAGTGGTGAACCCTTGGGCTCGATTTTCACAGCCACAATTATGCTAAAGTCATATTGTTAAGAGTTATATGAGTCCAGAACTCTCAGAGTACTAAGATTTAGGGGCTTGCGTTCGCGAGGGATGGAGTACCCAACCTTCAGATTTAAAATAATTTCATTAAAAGAGCTAAAGTATGATTATGACTTGATTTAGAGATTTTATGAATTTCCCCAATGATTTTAACAGTAAAGTAACTATGTATTATAGAGTTTTAAACTCTAGAGCAGAGTCTAACACAGAATTTTAGAGAAATGATATATTTTTATGATGTAGAGACTAGATGGTACCTATAGAGAAACAAATAGTGATTTAACGACTGGGAAAGACGATTGTTAACCTTGATACCAAGTTGTCCAGAGAGGACAATCTCACAGAGCATAGAATGGAACCTAGTTAGGTGTCTGATTTGGATCTGCGAGGGATCCTAGAGATCAGAAAAATTCGCTATGGCATGGTTGACATGCATAACTAGAGAATGTATCGTTATGCAATGCATATCTAGAGATCCATGTTTCTCTATTAGTATATAGTTATTTATGTTATCAAAGGATATTTATGATTTCAAAGAACATTTGATTTAAGAGCTGTTATGTATATGTATACGGAAAATGATTTCTCTTTAGAGTAAGAACTTAGAGAGGTTTTCTATGAATTTTTGAATGCGTGTTTATGAATATATAAAGTGAAAAGTGTTTTGTTATACAACTATGTATGTAGATATTAAACGGATTATGATTGTTGCATGTATATTAGACTATATTCTTGGTTGTCCCATGTGGGTGATGGGTGAAAGCTCACTCACTGAGTCCGTTGACTCACCCCTCTCCCTTCTTCTCATAGTTGTAGGTCCAGAGACGGTTTGGACTCTAATTCCAGAGATGCTGTTATTTTCCCGGTGATAAGTCTTACTCTGGAGTAAGGCTTAGTTTAGAGTTTTATTAGAGTAGAGTGCTCCAGTAGATGTACAGGTAAGATCCAGCTATGCATTATTTTCAGACTATGTATATGTATTTAGAGACTTAAATATTTATGTATATGTTCTCAGAGTATGAGTATAAAATTTAAATGTAAAGTATGGGCAAGGAATTTTGTAAATAGCTAGAGATATATATTGATGCTTTAGTTTGCAAGTATTAAACAGATTTTCAGAGATTGAATTAAAGAATTCTAGAGCTTTAAATATTAAAGTATTTCAGAGTTTTATTTTTAGAAATTCGGTCCCGAATGAGAATTTAAATAAAGATTTAAAGCAAACTATGTTTTAAGAATGAATATTTTCATAAATTATGCATTTAGAGAGCCACGTCACCCAGAAGGCTTACGTGGGGATGGGATTCCTCACGTGCCGGTCATGTTTCCAAGTCGGGTCGTGACAATGTGAAAGTAAATGATTGACAGTGCTGAAAGTATGTGAAAGTAAAGACTTGACAGTGCTGAAAGTATGTGAAATTAAATGTTTGATAGTGCTGAAAGTATGTGAAAGTAAATGATTGACCATGCTGAAAGCATGTTAAAGTAAATGATTAACAATGCTGAAAGTATGTGAAAGTAAAGATTTGAAAGTGATGAAAGTATGTAAAAGTAAATTGACTTGGTAGTGCTAAAAGTATGTGAAATTAAATATCTGATAGTGCTGAAAGTAAATTGACAGTGCTGAAAGTATGTGAAAGTAACGACTAAAGTGCTGAAAGTATGTGAAATTAAATATTTGATAGTACTGAAAGCATGTGAAAGTAAATGATTGACAGTGTTGAAAGTATGTGAAAATAAAAACTAGACAATGCTAAAAGTATGTGAAAGCAAAAGTTGGACAGTGTTGAAAGTATGTGAAATTAAATGCTTAATGGTGCTAAAAAGGAAATGACTTGATAATTACAGAAAAATAAAAGATGTGATAAATACAGAAAAGCAAATGATGTGATAGTGCCGAAAAGTAAATGATGTGATAATTACTGAAAATAAATTATGTGATAATTGCAAAAAAGTAAATAATGGGATAATGCTGAAAAGTAATTCGTGTGATAATTGATGAAAAGTAAATAATGTGATAACTGTGCAAAAATAAATAATGTGATAGAGATGAAAAATAAATGATGTGATAATTGCAGAAAAAAATGGTGTGATAATTATTGGAAAGTAAATGATTGTGATCGAGAGTACAAAGTAAATGATTTGCATCATGATAAAAAAGTAAATAATTGAGATCGAGACAGCAAAATTAATTATTGAGTTTGAAAAGCAAGCAAAATTAAATGTCTTTAATACCCACAATTGAGTTTCAAGTATTGCATTTTTTTCATAGTAGATATGAATTTTTTTGTAGTCAAAGATATTTTTCACTAGAGAATCATGAAAGTTGAAAGAATTAGGTTTAAGGGTACAAAGTGAAAAGTTTTTATTTTTTTTGTTTTCGAGCTATCATAAAGTTTTGAATCCGAGTGTTAATTTTGAGAGACTTCAGAGTATTAGTCAAGTTTTGAATTGCTTCTCTCTTTACATTTTCACTGTTTTCGCACACTAATGAAATATCCACTAAAATTAAAATCTCTTTGAGAAGTTGCATTAAAATAAAAAGAAAATATTAACGATTTTAAAATAATCAATTTCAATAATGAATAATAATAACAATAATAATCAATCTTCAAAGAAATTATTAAAAAATTTATATTATTATTACTTATTATTACAAATTATCAAAGGGATATTCCATTTCATATTCAACTTAATTTGTAAACATGTTCAAAATAACTATTTACAATTCAAGGGTGTTCGGAGTGTGGTCAGGCAAACACTTATTCCTCTCATTATCTAATTCTTTTTTTAAGCTCTTGGATGATTATTAGATGAATTAATATGCTAATTGATTACAAAAGACTTTTTTAATTATCAAATAGGTATTATTTATTTAAAATATGGCTTTATTGTAACCTCTATTTAAAATTTATTTTATACAAATCAAATTTAAATTTTTCTTTTGATCAACTACGGGGCTAAAACCCCAACTAATTACAAAAAAATCCTAGGGAAAAAGGTCCCTCTAACTTCAGCATTAAAAGTTAAGGAAAGGAAACTGGAAACAATGAGAATTCCTTAAACCAAACATCTAGTTGATGTCCACATTTGGCTAAGGCGTCTACAAACTGGTTTGCTTCTCCATAAATATTAATAACGTCAAGGCTTTCACCAATTCATCAACACTTTTTTTTAAAAGAGTTTTATATAACGTATTTGAATAGTTTATTTTTTTAAATTTTTTTTTAATTTCATCGTGCTTTAGAAGTTGGCAAGTGGCATAGGTTTTCTACTAATAGTTCTTAAATATTAATAATATAGATGGTGGTTGGTAAAATATCATCGACAGAAAAAAAAATTACATCTATCGTAAGGATGCAATATTTTACACCTCAATTGTGTAAATTGTAACCGTGTTCAATGCAATATTTAAATGCAACTTTTCCATTGTGTGAATGGTACTCTTCGACGTGAAAGGGGGCAACTTATGCAATGGCTAGTGACTAGCGATTGGGCTATTTGTGCCAAAAAGGATTCCTGAGAGGCACAAGAGGCTTTGTTGTGAAATAGTTGGCCAGATGAGAGATTGATATAGGAAAAAAAAATGGATGAGAGTTAAGGGTTAGTTTGGTTTACTAGCTGATGAATAAATTGAAATATTTAGATAAGTAATTATATCATATTTTTGTGCTTTGCTGGTCAAAAAAAATTTGTTTGATGTCATTAAAAAAAAAAGCTTAAAAAGGAGAGAAAAGAAATACAAAAGTTAAATTCATAAATTGGACCCGATCATATGTTTTTGTCTTATATTAGCCCAATTCTCAAACGAAGGTTCAAATTCCATTTTCTCAGTTTAGTTCGATTTTTAAATTTAAAATAATAAAATATTTGAAAGAAATAGAGGATTGACTCTCTTCTTTTTAAAAAAGCAAGAAAAGTTAAATTGACTAACATAGATATTTTTCATGTGAAAAATTTACTCGACTTGATCATGTAGTGATTTTTATCTTTTTTTTTTTTTGTGGTTTATTATTGTTTTTTTTATCTTTGATCAAAGCTCTTATGGGAAAATTTACTGGACTTAGCCTTATTTTATTGATTAATGGTAAGGTCAGTACATTCAATTTTATCAGTACATTCAAAGCAGATTTTTTTCGGGCTCTAGTGAGGTGAGGCATGTAATCCCACTTGTAGGGTGGGAAGTTTTTCAAAAACCCAGAAAATGGGGTGGACTTGGAGTTAGTGATGTATTAATTATGAACACAACATTACTGTTTAAATGGTGGTGGAGATTCTCTGTGGAAGAATCCGCATTTTGAAAGCAAGTTATGTGTTTGTGTCATAATTTAAATGGTTCTAAATTGTTGATAGATCAATGCAGCCTTGTTAAAGGAGGTTTGTGGGGAGCTATTAGTGACATTGGAGGGCTTAATAAGATAAGTAGATCTATCGCCTCTGGAGGCTTTAGGAAATATTGTCCTATAGGAGGATACTTGGGTCGGTGATGGGAAATTAATGGTGGTTTTTCCTAGATTATACTCCATCTCCCCTCAAAAGAGGAGATATGTTGCAAAGTGTGGATTTTGGAGTGATTCAGGTTGGTCATGGAACCTAAGCTGGCGAAGAAGTCTCTTTCTGTGGGAAGTCACTTTGTTGAAGGATCTTGAGGGTAGGTTGAATATGACCTCAAGGTCCCCCGGGACCCACTACTGTTACTGGGTCTGGGTCTTCGCTAAGTCTGGAACCCTATACCTCCTTGGAGGGCTATATGTTAGAGTTATATTCTTGGGATCAAAAGTCCCGGTAATTTCTCTCCAAAGGAAAATGAATTGAAAAGTGATTTTTAACGAATTTTTGGAACCGTCTAGATATTTCGTTTTTAGCCCCCAAGTTGAGAAAATCGCCGGAATTCTGAAATTTGAACTAGAACTCAAAAACAAGATTTTGATTGGTTGGATTTTTTATTTTTTTGACATTTTATTTGAATCCAAACGTGGGTATTTTCTTATTTATATTTATGTTTTAAAGTAAATAGGAAGTAAAAAGAAATGGAAATAAGTGAGTGAGTTTACAGGTAAGCCAATACCATGACAACATTTCTATAGAATTTTGGGTTTCTTGTCATCGTTATAGCAATCACAGGGAGGTATGCAGCACGGGTTTGGGTTCTGGAGACCACTATAGCGGTCCTGGACCGCTATAGCAGTCATAAGTGCACAGATTAGTCGTGAAAGCAGCTAGACCGCTATAGCAGTCTATAGCAGTGTCAGTTTTGTAGGAATAGTACAAAACGACGCCGTTTCACTGAAATGACCCCTCCACCCCAATATATACCCCCAAACTCGGAATTTCCTCCTCATTTCCGAACCCTGCTCCCAAAATCAGGACCGCTATAGCGGTCATAAGTGTACAGTCCGCGGTCGGGGAAACGGCTAGACTGCTATAGCAGTCTATAGGGGTGTCAGTTTTGCAGGAATAGTGCAAAACGATGCCATTTCACTCAAATGACCCCTCCACCCCAATATATACCCCCAAACTCGGAATTTCCTCCTCATTTTTGAACCCTACCCCCAAAATCTCATCTCCCCTTCTTCTTCCTTCCCTTCACTCTCATCTTCCATTAAAGCTTCATCCTCCAAGATCGAAGGTAAGGATTTTGTTAGTTTCTTCCATGTTCTTCCTTTCTCATGCAATGGGTTGTTAGTTTCTCTCATTGTTGTCAAGTGGAGGTGCTCCCCCAATATTGTTAGAGCTAGATTAGAGGTATTTAGAAGTTAATAGAGTTTAATCTAGAGTTTTATGATGATTGTAGTCGATGTTGGTGCCCTCCTGGCTCCCCAGAGCTCAGATGGTGTTGACGTCACCTCTCCCCCCCTCCAGATGAGTGGGTTTAAACTCATAGCCTTATTTTTTGCCATTACAAGTATGTTTTATGCATGATAGTTATTAAATATGAAGCTAAAGACAAGATAAAGTATATATTATGATTTTATATGCTTATGCAAGCTAGAGAAAATTATGATTTATGATAATAGCATGAAAATGAAATTTAGAAAACCATGGGACCATAATTGCTAGGGCGTGTGTGATGAAAATGTTTTATATGTTTATGAAGAGATTTATTGCAAGAATATATGCTTTAATAAGTTGTTATTTTATTAAACATGTTTTAAGAGTTTATGATATCTCATTATTTCAACACTTGAGATTTCAAAATAAGATGTTAGAATATTTAGTTAATGCAGTCTTATATGTTAGAGAAATATGAACAAGAGTGTGATTAGCTGTAGATAAATATGTCAAATGATTTCCAAGTTTACGATTTTGAACCTTAGAGTTTGAACTGTGATATTAGAGATTTTAAGTATATGAAAATATATACTAGCTTAAGAAATGGATTGAGAACTTCAGTTTTGTCGTACTAAGAGGTACGAAATTCAGAATGATTCCTAGCAACTATCAGATACATATTCTGTGGGCTTGAAATCGGAAAGCCTACAAGTGGTGAACCCTTGGGCTCGATTTTCACAGCCACAATTATGCTAAAATCATATTGTTAAGAGCTATATGAGTCCAGAACTCTCAGAGTACTAAGATTTAGAGGCTCGCGTTTGCGAGGGATGGAGTACCCACCCTTCAGATTTAAAATAATTTCATTAAAAGAGCTAAAGTATGATTATGACTTGATTTAGAGATTTTATGAATTTCCCCAATGATTTTAACAGTAAAGTAACTATGTATTATAGAGTTTTAAACTCTAGAGCAGAGTCTAACACAGAATTTTAGAGAAATGATATATTTTTATGATGTAGAGACTATATGGTACCTATAGAGAAACAAATAGTGATTTAACGGTTGGGAAAGACGATTGTTAACCCTAGTACCAAGTTGTCCAGAGAGGACAATCTCACAGAGCATAGAATGGAACCTAGTTAGGTATCTGGTTTGGATCCGCGAGGGATCCTAGAGATAAAAAAAATTCGCTATGTCATGGTTGACATGCATAACTAGAGAATGTATCGTTATGCAATGCATATCTAGAGATCCATGTTTCTCTATTAGTATATAGTTATTTATGTTATCAAAGGATATTTATGATTTCAAAGAACATTTGATTTAAGAGCTGTTATGTATATGTATATGGAAAATGATTCCTCTTTAGAGTAAGAACTTAGAGAGGTTTTCTATGAATTTTTGAATGCGTGTTTATGAATATATAAAGTGAAAAGTGTTTTGTTATACAACTATGTATGTAGATATTAAACGGATTATGATTGTTGCATGTATATTAGATTATATTCTTGGTTGTCCCATGTGGGTATGGGTGAGAGCTCACTCACTGAGTCCGTTGACTCACCCCTCTCCCTTCTTCTCATAGTTGTAGGTCCAGAGACGGTTTGGACTCTGATTCCAGAGATGCTGTTATTTTCCCAATGGTAAGTCTTACTCTGGAGTAAGGCTTAGTTTAGAGTTTTATTAGAGTAAAGTGCTCTAGTAGATGTACAGGTAGGATCCAGCTATGCATTATTTTCAGACTATGTATATGTATTTAGAGACTTAAATATTTATGTAAATGTTCTCAGAGTATGAGTATAAAATTTAAATGTAAAGTATGGGCAAGGAATTTTGTAAATAGCTAGAGATATATTGATGCTTTAGTTTGCAAGTATTAAACAGATTTTCAGAGATTGAATTAAAGGATTCTAGAGCTTTAAATATTAAAGTATTTCAGAGTTTTGTTTTTAGAAATTCGGTCTTGGATGAGAATTTAACTAAAGATTTAAAGGAAACTATGTTTTAAGAATGAATATTTTCATAAATTATGCATTTAGAGAGCCACGTCACCCAAAAAGCTTATGTGGGGATGGGATTCCTCACGTGCCGGTCACGTTCCCAAGTCGGGTCGTGACAATGTGAAAGTAAATGATTGACAGTGCTGAAAGTATGTGAAAGTAAAGACTTGGCAATGCTGAAAGTATGTGAAAGTAAATGATTGACAATGCTGAAAGCATGTTAAAGTAAATGATTAACAATGCTGAAAGTATGTGAAAGTAAAGATTTGAAAGTGATGAAAGTATGTAAAAGTAAATTGACTTGGTAGTGCTAAAAGTATGTGAAATTAAATATCTGATAGTGCTGAAAGTAAATTGACAGTGCTGAAAGTATGTGAAATTAAATATTTGATAGTACTGAAAGCATGTGAAAGTAAATGATTGACACTGTTGAAAGTATGTGAAAATAAAAACTAGACAATGCTAAAAGTATGTGAAAGCAAAAGTTGGACAGTGTTGAAAGTATGTGAAATTAAATGCTTAATGGTGCTAAAAAGGAAATGACTTGATAATTATAGAAAAATAAAAGATGTGATAACTACAGAAAAGCAAATGATGTGATAGTGCCGAAAAGTAAATGATGTGATAATTACTGAAAATAAATTATGTGATAATTGCAAAAAAGTAAATAATGGGATAGTGCTGAAAAGTAATTCGTGTGATAATTGATGAAAAGTAAATAATGTGATAACTGTGCAAAAATAAATAATGTGATAGAGATGAAAAGTAAATAATGTGATAATTGCAGAAAAAAATGGTGTGATAATTACTGGAAAGTAAATGATGTGATAAATGATGAAAAGTAAATGATTGTGATCGAGAGTACAAAGTAAATGATTTGCATCATGATAAAAAAAGTAAATAATTGAGATCGAGACAGCAAAATTAATTATTGAGGTTGAAGCAAGCAAAATTAAATGTCTTTAATACCCACAATTGAGTTTCAAGCATTGCATTTTTTCATAATAGATATGAATTTTTTTGTAGTCAAAGATATTTTTCACTAGAGAATCATGAAAGTTGAAAGAATTAGGTTTAAGGGTACAAAGTGAAAAGTTTTTATTTTTTTGTTTTCGAGCTATCATAAAGTTTTGAATCCGAGTGTTAATTTTGAGAGACTTCAGAGTATTAGTCAAGTTTTGAATTGCTTCTCTCTTTACATTTTCACTGTTTTCGCACACTAATGAAATATCCACTAAAATTAAAATCTCTTTGAGAAGTTGCATTAAAATAAAAAGAAAATATTAACGATTTTAAAATAATCAATTTCAATAATGAATAATAATAATAATAATAATCAATCTTCAAAGAAATTATTAAAAAATTTATATTATTATTACTTATTATTACAAATTATCAAAGGGATATTCCATTTCATATTCAACTTAATTTGTAAACATGTTCAAAATAACTATTTATAATTCAAGGGTGTTCGGAGTGTGGTTAGGCAAACACTTATTCCTCTCATTATCTAATTCTTTTTTTAAGCTCTTGGATGATTATTAGATGAATTAATATGCTAATTGATTACAAAAGACTTTTTTAATTATCAAATAGGTATTATTTATTTAAAATATGGCTTTATTGTAACCTCTATTTAAAATTTATTTTATACAAATCAAATTTAAATTTTTCTTTTGATCAACTACGGGGCTAAAACCCCAACTAATTACAAAAAAAATCCTAGGGAAAAAGGTCCCTCTAACTTCAGCATTAAAAGTTAAGGAAAGGAAACTGGAAACAATGAGAATTCCTTAAACCAAACATCTAGTTGATGTCCACATTTGGCTAAGGCGTCTACAAACTGGTTTGCTTCTCCATAAATATTAACAACGTCAAGGCTTTCACCAATTCATCAACACTTTTTTTTAAAAGAGTTTTATATAACGTATTTGAATAGTTTTTTTTATTTTTTATTTAATTTCATCGTGTTTTAGAAGTTGGCAAGTGGCATAGGTTTTCTACTAATAGTTCTTAAATATTAATAATATAGATGGTGGTTGGTAAAATATCGTCGACAGAAAAAAAAATTACATCTATCGTAAGGATGCAATATTTTACACCTCAATTGTGTAAATTGTAACCGTGTTCAATGCAATATTTAAATGCAACTTTTCCATTGTGTGAATGGTAGTCTTCGACGTGAAAGGGAGCAACTTATGCAATGGCTAGTGACTAGCGATTGGGCTATTTGTGCCAAAAAGGATTCCTGAGAGGCACAAGACGCTTTGTTGTGAAATAGTTGGCCAGATGAGAGATTGATATAGGAAAAAAAAAATGGATGAGAGTTAAGGGTTAGTTTGGTTTGCTAGTTGATGAATAAATTGAAATATTTAGATAAGTAATTATATCATATTTTTGTGCTTTGCTGGTAAAAAAAAAATTTGTTTGGTGTCATTAAAAAAAAAAAGCTTAAAAAGGAGAGAAAAGAAATACAAAAGTTAAATTTATAAATTGGACCCGATCATATGTTTTTGTCTTATATTAGCCCAATTCTCAAACGAAGGTTCAAATTCCATTTTCTCAGTTTAGTTCGATTTTTAAATTTAAAATAATAAAATATTTGAAAGAAATAGAGGATTGACTCTCTTCTTTTTTAAAAAACAAGAAAAGTTAAATTGACTAACATAGATATTTTTCTTGTGAAAAATTTACTCAACTTGATCATGTAGTGATTTTTTATCTTTTTTTTTTGTGGTTTATTATTGTTTTTTATCTTTGATCAAAGCTCTTATGAAAAAATTTACGCGACTTAGCCTTATTTTATTGATTAATGGTAAGGTCAGTACATTCAATTTTATCAGTACATTCAAAGCAGATTTTTTGGGGCTCTAGTGAGGTGAGGTGTGTAATCGCACTTGTAGGGTGGGAAGTTTTTCAAAAACCCAGAAAATGGGGTGGACTTGGAGTTAGAGATCTAGTAATTATGAACACAGCCATACTGTTTAAATGGTGGTGGAGATTCTCTGCGGAAGGATCCACATTTTGGAAGCAAGTTATGTGTTCGTGTCATAATTTAAATGGTTCTAAATTGTTGAGAGATCAATGTAGCCTTGTTAAAGGAGGTTTGTGGGGAGCTATTAGTGACATTGGAAGGGTTAATGAGATAAGTAGATTTATCGCCTTTGGAGGTTTTAGGAAAATAGTGGGGGATGGCAGAAATATTTTCCTATGGGAGGATACTTGGATCGGTGATGAGAAATGAATGGTGGTTTTTCCTAGATTATACTCCATCTTCGTTCAAAAGAGGAGATATGTTGTAGAGTGTGGATTTTGGAGTGATTCAGGTTGGTCATGGAACCTAAGCTGGTGAAGAAGTCTCTTTAAGTGGGAAGTCACTTTCTTGAAGGATCTCGAGGGTAGGTTGAATAGGGTGAGCTTAACGTAGAACAATCCAGACAGATTTATTTGGTGTTATCATCCTTCTTAGGTTTTTGTTGTTAAGTCGTTTATGGATAAATATTATCAGGAAAGTTTTGGTAATTTTCAAGTTGACCAGACTATTTTTAGTGTGTGGCATGCATGTGCCCCACCTAGGGCTAAGCTATTTGTGTGGTTTGTCCTTCGTGGTAGAATTAATACAAAAATCCGTCTTAATCGTCTGAATATTATCAACAATGACGACGTCAAGTGTGTTTTTTGTAATTCTTCTGAGGAAACTCTGCCACACTTATTCTTTATGTGTCATTATTCTTGGAAATTTTGGGCCTTTTGTTGAAACTGGTGGGGTATCAAGTGGGTGATTGCTGAGAATCCAAGTATAAATTTTCAAATATGGAGTGAGGTGTTTTTCAAGGGTAGATACAGAAAAGGTTGGAACATGTGTTTTTATGCTATTTTACTATCAATTTGGGAACTAAGAAATAAAGTTATTTTCCAAAATGAGTAGATCAATTGGCATAGCTTCATGATAAATCTCATGCATAGATGTAGGTCCTGGCAATTTTCCTTATATTGACAATTTGCTTTGTAGGAGTTTTTGTGGTTGTTTTTGCAGGAGAATATTTTTTTGTTGTTAGATGAGTAAAGCTTGTTGAGTTAGTGAACAGAAAAGTTCTAGGAGCTGTTTTGTTGGTGAATAAGGAGAGTTGCTGAGAGATACACAAAGAGATTAGTTTTTGAGGGGGAGTTGTGAGATTGTGGGAGAAACACAATTCTGAGGTGTGAGATGTTTTTGTGTGGAAAATTATATTTGGTTTGACTAACTTTTTCTTATTGGCAGGTTCTCATTTTCTTTGCTCCCAGAATATGGTTGTTTGGTGGTTTGGATGAGATGAGTGGAGTGATACACAATGAAGTTTGTTTGGATTGAGGGGGAGTCTTGGGAGTTGAGGGTGTTTTATTGATCATTGAAAATAATGAGATGATTTTGAGCGAAACACTGGTGAAGCCTTAGTTCTTAGGTATCAAAATTTTTTTGGGTGTGTGAGTTAGATCTTTCGGGCTTGCTGCTGATGTTGGGTGGTTTAATTGGAAAATTGTAGTCTAATCTGTTGGGTTGGAATTAATGTTTTTTTATTGACTAGAAAGTGCTGCATTCATTAGTGGAGTATGTCTTCAGCAATTGTTGGTGCTCGTTTTAGGTGGCTTGTTGGATTTTGTTCATCATTTTTTCTGGTATTCCATTAATTGTGAAGATATGATTGCTTGGAGGACTGATTTATTGCTAGGAGGGTCAAGTGTTGCTCTTGATGGTGTTGTAATTGCGATTTTGTTCTTCCTGGGGCCATCAAGAATTGCTGTTAAAGGAGAAATTTAGTTCATCTTTGGCAGGAGCTCTTTGGAGCTTATTCTTTTTGTCCTTGTTTCCTTGCTCTGCGAATTGGAGTTGATATAGGTGCCGTCATTGACCACAACAAGATTTGATATATTTAAGTTGAGGAAACCATGCATTCAACTGAATAGCGATGTGAAATTTTTTTGTTCTGGTTGTATTTTTTTAAGAGCAAGGATGGGTTTGAAATCTAAAATCTAATGATGCAAATAACAACAAATAGGAGGAGCAGTTTCTAGTCTTAGGTTTTGTTTACTGTTCGTTTGTTTAGTTTCTTTGGTAACTTTGATATATGTTTCTTTTGTTGCTGAACTTGATGCTCCTCTGGTTTGAGTTGAGCCTTACTTTATTATCAACAAAAGATAATAATAATAATAATAAAATATTTTAAAGAAATAATATATCAAAAAAATTTTTGAAACAAATAGGAGATTGTTTCTCCTCTTTTTTGAAAAACAAAAAAGTTAAATTACTGAAATATATCCATGTGAAAGATTTATATGGCTTGATCGTGTGTTGATTTTTATCCTTTTATTTTATTACATTATTGATTTTCATCTTTGATTTATGGGTATATATTTATGGTACATTTGATTATAGGGTAAAAACTAGAATAAATGTTTTATAATTGATCTATATGTGTAATTTTATACATAAAATTTAATTATGAAAAATTTATATCCCTATTTCCACCTTCCAACTAAATATATTCTTATTATATTTTTTAACAGTTAGATCTAAACAAGATTTTTTTTTCTCGAAATCAGCGCCACCTGATCATATCATAGATTTTCATATGAAAAGATACCCTTATCATTTCTCTTTAACAAAACAATTTTCCAAACACAAGTTTGTAACTTTAACCCTCAAAAAGCACCAGAACCAAATGCCACATTTTTCTAAGAAGGCTCTAGTCTGCAGCAGTACTGAATCTAGTTTAAGACTCAATAGCAACATAAGTTGCTGGCTCGCTACCTGACTGGGTATTGTAAAATTTTTCATACACCAAAACCAATGTTGTCAATGCCATTAATACAAGCTTGAATCTCTGGAAAAGGCACATTCATGGACAACAACAACTAAATCCACCAATCAAATAGTTTGGATGACTGGGAATTGCAGCTTGGTAATTCGGTGAAAGAAAACCGGCCGGTCCAGCCGGGTCACCGAATTTAAAAAAAGAAAAAAGAAAAAGAAAACTTCCGAGTTTTACTGATTGAGACACCCGAAATTATGCTGCTAAAAGGAATGTTCTAGCTACCCGGTCCTTCAACCTCTATCTATTGCAAAATTATTACTATTTTGTCTGCGCTGCGACTTGAGTGAGAACTAGTACTCATGGCAGAATCACAAGCTTCGGTCGAGGTAGAGCCGGTACTTGGCAGATCTGTCCAAGAACTGTTCTTGAATAATATTTCCGAAAACTTGCCAACAAATTACATCTACGAGGAAGGCGGTGCTGGGTTTCGAGATGCTCTTCTGCCGTCAGAGGATGATGGTATTCCAGTCGTTGACCTTCACCGCATCACTTCTCCGTCTACAGCAGACCAAGAGCTTGGAAAACTCCAGCATGCGCTCAATTCATGGGGCTGCTTTCAGGTTTGGTTATTCTATCAATTGCATATACAATAATCCAATTAGCTGCTGATGTGAACTTGACTAGGTTCAGTTCATCGTATTCATCTTTGCTTCATTGATTTTGTCACGTATAAAATCATTCATGTGCCTCATGGATAATAGTTTAATTTTTCAAGAGAGATATATAAAATATTTCATAGTATTAGACTTCTATAATCACGTGGTCTAGGTTCTGCACCAATAAAAATGTCCAGATGCGTGCTTATCCTTACTTTTTTTTTGTGTGCCAATCATACGCCACTTCCAACAATTCAGGTATGTTTGTAAATTTGGATTTTGGAGGGAAAGAGAGAGGAGGGGAGGACTTGTAATGTAACCTTCTTCTTTAAAATCCAAACTTACAAACACACTCTTAGCGTTCAAGCATTCAGTCTAGAATTCTGTTACCTGGTATACGTGGGATACAGAAACTAGATGACTTGTTCTATTTGATACAACTTCGTAAAATCTGCTTAGAATATATCAAATGAAGTTAGAAAAATATTGATGGTATTGAATGCGGACTAGAGCCTGTCAATGTTTGTTCATCATAATCACTTGATTGGGATTTATCAAGCGTTAACAAGTGAACTGAAGGATCAGCTTTGCGATCCTTTTGTGAATGGTGCGAGTGGAACTCAATTTTTGAGAGCAGTCCTGCTTTTTTTAAAAAAATTGAACATTTTTCATTCTGCTTTTTTTGTAAAAATCTTACTCAAACGGTTTATAAAGAATGTAAGAAGTACTTATTCAATATAGAACTCAATTTTTTTAGAGCAAATGTCTTTTTCAGTATATTAAAATTGGCATTAATTTGGTCCTAAATTTTTTGCCTTTTTTTTTACATCATCAGTATAGTCCTAACATTTTAAATTTTGGTCTGAACATTCTATAACTTAAACACAAGCAAAAACACCCTTTATCTGAGAGAGGCATGTTTAATCTCTGCTTTGAGTATTCTCTCTGTCCTGTATTGATCAAATATAAGAACACTATAATGATCAAATCAGAAAATAAGCGACGTACAAGTAGCCCATTTTCATTTTCAAAATCCCAAGAATGATATTCACAGTTTATTGAGAAGCAATTTGTTTGTGGTACTGTTCGGGCCAAGCTGCAATGATATTATCAATTATTTTGTGGGATTTAGGCAATAAACCATGGTATGTCAAGCGCATTTCTGGACAAAGTGAGACAAATTTCACAGCAATTCTTTCAACTTCCAAAGGAAGAGAAACTAAAATACGCAAGGGAACCAAATGGTATTGAAGGATATGGAAGTGATACAATATTCTCAAAAAATCAAAGGCTTGACTGGACTGACAGAGTATACCTCAAGGTGCAGCCTGAAGACAAGAGACAGTTCAAACTTTGGCCGGAAAAGCCAAATGATTTCAGGTATATGTATACATATATATTCATGCCACCTCTAGCATTTCAATAGTACAGAATGTTATAGAAACTAATAGCTCCACCATACAAGTAGTGTTATTTATACGTACATGTTAAGTATGTGAATTTGATATACAATAAGCATATGTATAAATAGTGGGCAAGTCTAATTCATGTTGATTAATTAGGAATTGAAAAAACTGCAATAGCTAATGGTAAATATTGTTACCCGATTTTTTAAGTCAATATGTAAAATCTCTCACCATTTACACATGAATTCCTCACTTGAACAGTAACATTATCATCTATTTCTGTATTTTTCTTATCTCACATTAATCAAAATAAATTCCCACTATAATTTACGCGTATACTTTACTATGTCCGATTGACATACTTTCAAGTACGTACAAAAATCATTTATCTTTTGACACGCTCGTAACTATATCATTTTTTGTGCTAGGAATTCACAATTTCCCTCATTTTTTCTTGATGACACAAGCATTCCCTCTCATCTCATTGGGCATCAAAATGCAGGACAACTGTTCTAGAGTACACCGAACGGCTAAGAGTCCTAAATGAAGTAATTTTGAAGGCGATGGCAAAGTCACTAAGCCTGGAAGAGGATTGCTTCTTGAACGAATGTGGGGAGAGAGCTGAAATGATCCTAAGATTCAACTACTACCCTCCATGTCCTATGGCTGATCATGTTCTAGGCGTGAAGCCACACGCTGATGGATCAACAATCACTTTCCTTTTGCAAGATAAAGAAGTAGAGGGCCTCCAAATCCTCAAAGATAATTGTTGGTTCAAGGTCCCGATTATCGATGATGCTCTCGTGATTAATGTTGGTGATCAAATTGAGGTAATAACTAACGGTTGTTTTTTGAGGTCGTGAACCTATCTCTACCCAAGAAGCTATCTAAAGGAGGAAGGGGTTCCCAATATCTGATTATAAAGAGTACTATTCCCTTTGACTTAGAATAATTGTTGGTTTTTGACATTTTCATGATTCAGAATACTTATCCATTTATGATGAACTCGTTTAGATGTGCTTTGTTTTTTTTTTTTTAATTAAAAACAAGATCTTTTTTATTTAAAAAAATCTTCCCATGCTTTTCGGTATGTTTGGATAATCTTTCAAGTAAAAGAGAACAATTTGAAACAGCAAAAGTATCCTTTTTGAGAAGTTGGAATTTTCATCTTCTAGATAAAAGAATTTTTTTTGTAACACAGAAAAGATGTTTAAAAAAAGTAGTGATATTTTAATATTATATCCAAATATAAATTGACATTATATCGAAGCATAAATCAATTTTTACATTTTAAAAATATCTTAATTAAAAATATCAATTAAAAAAAAAGATATTTTTTTATAAGCACATTCAAACTAGCTCAATATCTAGCTAGTATTAATTTTTTTTTCTTCTATTTATACATTTAATTTAAGTATGTTAGTTAAGTAATAATTACATTTACCAAGATAAATAATAATGATTATAAAAAGATTGTTTTGTCAACTCATATAATTTTCTATGTTTTCTACAATAGTTTTTCTTTTTTCATTCTTTTTGTCCTGTTTGGTTTTTGACAGTCACTTTGAAACAGAAGGTGCTTGAATTTATTATTGTCAATTTGGGACATTTTATTAGACACACTTCCGCACAAAATTATGAGCTCCACCTGTGTGTGTCACCTTTGTTTAATAGCTCTCTTTTCTTGAATGAATTGAGCAATGAGTTGGGTAGGAAATTGAGTACAAACATCATTACTCATTGTCAAAGGCCTTGGCTATTTCCTTTAGTAATGTGGGACTTAACACTAGTTACAATTGATTCAATAGCAAGGCTTGTCCATGATAACTGATAAAATTGACATAATATGTTGAATGTGGTGCACAGATACTTAGTAATGGATTTTTCCAGAGCCCAGTACACAGAGCAGTGATAAATGAAGAAAAGGAAAGGCTTACAATAGCTATGTTCTTCACTCCAAGTCCCGAAAAAGAGATTAAACCAGTCGCCAAGCTAGTGAACGAGTCAAGGGCAGAATTATACAGACCGGTGAAAGATTATGTTGGGATCTATTTCCAGTATTACCAGCAAGGAAAAAGACCAATTGAAGCTTCAAAGATTTAACTTCTAATTATGTATTTTGTAAGGTACAATAGTTGTCCAAAGTTTAGTCAAATAAAAGTGAATGAAAAATGCAATAAAGCGTCCGTGTAAGTGTGCAACAAAAAAAGAAAAAAAAAAATCCAGGCTATGTCTTCTTTGCCTTTGATGTTGGACACATGGATCGGTTAAACTTTCTACGTTTAGTTATTCTATTTATTCACTAATTCTTGATATGCATAGTTCTGTATTCATGTTTTAATAGGTATAAAGAGTTTATTTATGCATGCACTAAATTATATAATAGCTACGTACGTTATAATCAATAAAGTTCCCTCGTGGTTGTATGTTACACTCGTAGGCAGATCTTAGCTTGGACAATGGGGCCATGGCTCCCCTAACATTTTAAAAAATTATGTGTGTTTGTGAATTTAATTTAATATCGAAGTGTATTAGCACATTTTTTTTCCAATCAAAAAAGAGAAATGAAAAAATCATAACAATTGGGCATCATTTTAAAGTGGAATATTTTTTATTATATGATAGATAAGCAATTACAAGAGTTTAAAATCACAAGAAGTTCAATGGTCAAATAATGAATTTATTAACTCTAAACTATGTTTTGATTCCAAAGAATGGTTAGGAATTTTTTTTAACATTATTTGGTGCATGTTTGGAAATGCAAAATATAAAGTCCCACCCGCCACCCCCAAGTTCATGATATTTTGAAATAATTTCATGTGTTTAATTATGTAAAATGTTTGAATCACTTAGATTTAAAGAAAACTAATTTTGAAGTGTCAAATTCACTTATTATTAAGTGAGAGCATACTTTTTCAATTTTCAATTACAATTAAAAGTTAATTATTTTAGAAACATAATGTTTTGTCAAACTAATCCAAAGTCTGACCCCAAGTGCCTTCCGCTAAATAACATGGGACCGCCATAGCAATTGATAGAGTACCCAAACTCTGCCAGCCCAACCCCTTGACTGCTATAGCGGTCCTGTATTGATATGGCAGTGACAACAACACCAGATTTTGCTCTTTTGGGTTTTTCATGCATCTACAACCCTCCCGATAACACAGGTGGGTGTCGGGGACCCTGAAACCATACTGAACTTGTCTCCGAACACATGTATCTAGGATATTATAACTACTTACCATTATATAACAACCTCTTCACCATGACATTTTAACACCTTCAACACCACCACAACCTCAACACAGGCTCCCTCGTTCAACCACGCCATCAACCTCTAGACCAATCTTACCTATCAAAAATTATTTTTTAATTTCTAAAATGTATTTAGAGATAATTTGACATAAATAAAAATAATTATAGACATAATGTCTACTTACAGACAGATTTAAAAGAATCAAAGATCAACTCTCAAGTACCACTAATCCAATAGTTAATGCTCAAAGAGCTAGAGGAAGCCCTCGGAATGACAAGAAAATTAAATCATAAATGACACAGACATTACATTGAATTGTCAACCACAAGTCTATATATCTAGCTGTAAGTTCATAATAAGTGCTAAATTGTTTAGGACAGATAGAATACCGTTAAAACTGCAACAATTTAAATGTTTCAATTGTTGATCAGTACATGTTTATGGCAGAATTTGGCTCTTACTTGTCAATAACAAATAATTGACAACCTCCTTATGCAGGAGGCCAAACTGCTCTAAACCAGGTGTAAATCGACAAACTTCAGGAGTTTGAATGACAGTCTTTGCTTTTCAAGATCTCAATTCGGGAAACGAAAAGCTACTCTTCTTGAGTTCTCCACCAAAAGAATTAAGTGTGAAACTGTTTCTTGTGAATGAGGATGGAATTGAATGCAATGTGTAATGTGATTTGTGTTGTGATTATATGAATGTAATGCTTGACAAATTAAAGAGGGCGAAGAAGAAATACATAATGTGAATTGATTGACAAACTGAAAGTAAAGTACAGAAATTGTAAAGAAATACAAAGAACTTAAAAGAAATATAATCCTAGAAAAGCAAAAGAGAAGGTTGAGAACAATACTCAGTTAACTTTGGACTCTATCTAGTCATTGGAGACATTTTAGAGTGAGAGTGTGAGTGAAAATTCCAACCTTTTACAATTTGTATAGAACTAGTATTTATAGACAACCTAGGACTCTAGGATTTTGACACTTGTCTTCTGGCTGCCTTTGGATGTTGTCCACGTGGCTTTGACAGTTATTTTCTTTGTCACTTGCTCTTTGATCACCACTTTGTCACGTCTTTGTCAAGCTTATGTCAATAACCACTGGAAATCATCAATAACCGTCAGCTGACGAAAACATACGAAAGAGTCACTCTAACAGTATCTTCAATATCTTTAAAAATTTTTAAGTCTTCAAGTGACAAATCATCACTTCAACTTGTCAAACTTTAGGTATCATAGTTAGTTGTCTTCAGCTTCCGATTACTTTATTTAAAATCTTCTAAGTCCCTAATGACAAACTTCAACTTCGATTTGTCAAATGTCGAATGAGAGAACTATTAAATGTCGAGTTGCCAAATTGGGTACTCATCATAGCTGGCCTCTTTTGGGTCGACATGTAGTTTGACAAATCAGAGACTTGGTCAATCTTACAATTTTGTCAATCCTTAGTCATGCCATACTTTTGACTAATCTTTGAACTTGTCAAAGTCAACCATTAGTTTGACAAGTTGACACTTAATGAAATTTGGTGCCAACATGATGCCCCCCACAACTCCCATTTTGAAGAGCAACTTTGTCGATGAGAAGTTAGGGAGTTATAATTTTGAATTTTGAAATATTTCTGTTAAAAGATAAATGATAACCTTCCAGTTACCATTAATGTGGCACGTTAATCGGAACCATCACACCAATCCCATCACATCTCATAATGGTCCCGATTTCTTAGGCCCATCAATTTTTCTCATAGCCTATTAGGAGGACTATAAATGTTTCAAGACTCACATTTTCGCGCTTACTTCCCTAAGCTGCCACTGTTCATCTTTCCTCTCTTCTTCCAGAGCTCTTGAGATTTTTCCTTCTTCTCTCCACTTTCTTTGATTTTTTCCCTTTTGCACCCATGGCTTCTCCATCCAAATCTATCTCCTCTAAAGGTATTGCTCCTACTAGATCATCCCTTAGTGATCCCAAGAATTCTCAACTGGTACTCTGGTAGCTTCAGTCTAAGAACCTATGATTGATCAAGATGAGGGTTTTACTATGAGCCCTGATCCGAAGAACTCTCCTAAACTTACTTCCCAGGTACTTTTTCCTTTCTCTATAGGTTCTGATATTCATGCCTACGTAGGTCCTGTATTAACCCATAGGCGGGCTACTAAAACAGGGATTTATTACCTCTCTTCTAAGTCACAAGAGATTCTGGCTAGCCGTCCCTAGCTCCATTGTAGGTATTTTAATTCAAATTCTAGGCTGTTTAGGAACTAGCCCAAGAACTCTAAACCTTTTCTTGAATGGCTCCAGAGAGTTGAGGTGGCGAAAGCCACTATCTGGAGAAGTCTGGGAATTTTTAACATTATCCTATTAGCCAAATATTTTGTTAAGGTTAATAATAGCATGTTAGGATCTGCCATGTATTTCTGAAATTCGACCACAAATTCTTTCCAACTTCCTTGTGGTATCATTAGTCCTACCTTGTTTGAAGTGGTTGCTATCACGAGTCTTTGGCTTACAGGTCTTGACATCCTACCTAACATGGAACCTCGAAACCCATCCAAGTACACTTTAAATTTGTCTGATATGTCATACACAGCTTTTGTCGAGAATAACAAGGGAACTGGACCTATGAGCGACATTGAACACATCGTGCTTCTTTATTACTGGTTGAATTCCATTGTCTTTTGTTCTTGAAGTGTAAAATGCAAGCCATGTACCTTCCCTTGGCCATGCTATTGCACCAAGGTAACAAACTTTGTCTTGCCAAATTGCTTTTGGCACATCTTTATGATGAACTGAACTATTTTGTCACCAAAATTTGTAACAATGAGTCTCTTAATCCTGGAAGTCCATTGTGGCTTTTTCAACTCTAGTTGAATGCCGTCTTCAAGCCCCAATTGACTTATTCTCCACCAGCTATAATCCATTGAGGCTGTGAAGGGCCTTGACAAAGCTTTTTGCCTCGCACCAAACCCAGAGACTCAAAACCTTTTGATGAGTTCTGGTATTTCTTCCAACATTTTCATGAAGCTTCCTTTTCTGGTTCTGACCAAATGAACTTAACCCTATTTGTCAATTGTAACCTTGGCTCACCCTGGTTTATTCATCCCATAATTCGAGATACTGAAGTAAGGCAGAGCCGAAGTCACAATATTTGGTCAAATTTTCTATGCGTACAAGTGATCCTTTAGGATTACCTGGATCGAACGCTTTGGAGGTTGTTTTACACGCCCCAAACTTCATGGTATGACAGCTCGACTTTTCTCAATTAATTCCAGCACCATTAACACTTGACCCTGAAGAGCAACTTTGTCATTCTGAAGTCTCATCCCTTGAAGATTTGAACTATTGGTTGGAAGATAACAAGCCAAGAAGAGATGTCTATTCCCCCATGGCCGTAGAACCTAGCTATTTTCCAAGTGTATCATTTGTCATTTGGTGGTGTGAATATTATGATGCTCTTCCTGTTGACTTAGACACCATCGAACAACACTTTTTGATGAATTCTTCTGATGCTTTGCAATAGGGACAACAGGATCAAGTCGAATAAGGTAATAAACCAATGCTGTTATCCATTCTCTTCTTGTAAATCTTTGACTAATCCAAATATCCTTCTTATTATTAACAAAGGAAGATAAAGTAGGAGCCCAAGGTCGAAAGCAGAAGGCTACTATCTTTAAGCCAAAAAAACCAAAGACAAAAGATACATAAACCAAAACAGGGGCCTCCAAGAAAGAAAAAGTAACCAAAGCTCCCAAAACTTCAAGGGTGATAAGATCAATTCTTCCTTCCAGATCATCGACTCCTTCACACACCTTATCTGACAAAGTAAGTCGCCTGTGTAGATACATCTATGCATATATCTTTTGTCTCTATATATTTGTAACTTCAATATCGATGATGATCAAGAAAGTGATTCATCGAGTTCTCTTGTTCAAAATAAGGTATGCTTTATTGACTCAATTTGTCATCTAAACATTATATGGTCAAATATAAATAACGCTTATCTTTTTTACTTCTATAGCATGCCCACTTGGATCCAGATGGAACAAACCCCTGATGAGGCTATGGACGAAGTTGTGACAAACAAAGAAGACTTGTTAGTTAAGGATTACACTATTGAAGACGTTGTCGAGCCTCCTCATATGCAAATCAACCATGATATTGTTCATCATTCAATCACTCTTACCCTGCCTGTTCCAGTCAGCTAACCTCAATCGATAACTCCTGTCTCTACGATCCTTCCAATTCAAGAAAAGGACAATGAGGAAGAAGACGACAATGTTGAATTTGACATGGGCTTCTTGAGCACCTTAAATCAAGCTTTGTTAGATTCTGTAATTGTCAAAGATACTCCTTCTGTTTCTTAAGCCAAGAGCATAAAAAAATATTGCTGCCTCAACAACTGAGATGCTAAAATGTCCCACTCCTACTTCAACCATCCCCCAAGCTATTGATTTTCCTGTCGAGTAACTTTCCAATATTATGAATCTCCTTAATCACCCTCTTGACTTTCTAGTTAGTGATGGTGATCTTAAACATAAGCTGGTCAAAGCCATTTCTTCCCTGTCCCAAGCAGCTTTTGTTGACCAACATTAATACTTAATGAGTTCTCTCTGAAACTTTATGACCTAGTCTTTTGATGCTTTTGCTTTCATATAGAGTGTCTATGAACAAAGGCAAAAGAGTTTAGAAAATGTTGACTTAGTCCATAAGAATATTGAGAAGATTAACAGCCAAAAAGCCAAGATTGTTGACAATTTGAAACAAGGTGAGAATCGTGAAAATGCCTTGGTCAAAGAGATTCAAAATCTTCAAACTAGAATTCAAGAGTTAACGACCAAGATAGAAAATCTTGCTAAACTTGTGCCAGAGGGAAAGCAACATTTGGGGGAATTTGATAGAAGACTAGAGAAGCTGACAAAGGAAGAGAAAGCTGCTAATGTGTCACGACCCAACTTAGGCCATGACCACCACCTAGGGAATACCTTCCCCAACAAGCCTTAACATACACAATTTACTAGGGAAATGGATAGAGTTTCCTCCATTTATCGAACATTCCCCAAACAAAAATTCAACCTATAATATCCCCAAAGAAAACTACAGCACTTGGGCCTCAATCATTCTCAGAATGTGCCCTTCCAGAATATCGCATTATCTAAGTATAAACCAACTTGTATTAACCATAATCCAGATTAACAATCTAACCTTAATACCAAATTAAGTTTATAAATCCTTTCTATAACATAATATATATAGTTAAGCAATAAAATCTCAAACAAAGAATAATCTAAATCTAAGGACCCTACCTATGACATATGGAGCAACTGACATACTAAAAGATATTATTAAAACAAAAAAGGTCTCAACAATCAAATAATGCCTTCTTAAGAAGGTTCACCATATTAGCATTAATTAACAACTAAGTCGAAAGAACAATACTGGTACTAGCACCTGTATCTAAAAAAAAAATGATGAACAACGGAGTGAGTTTTGCAACTTAGTGAGAAATAGTATATCTGTAGTTTATTATATGCAAGCATAAAAAAATATAAACATAATAACATATATGTACTCATAAGAATATGGTTTTAACCATAAAAATGAGATTTCTAAGTATAATAAAAAAAATAAAAAAAATAGTTACTAAATATACTTTCTCACTACATTCACCAATTCCTCATTCTCACGTAAAATCAACTTTAGGATTAAATACTTAATTACTCATGAGGGTTACATAAGAAGCATAAATTTTATTTGGGGAGTAATCTCAACCCATCAATCACAGGGTTTATTATTTCTCAAATAAGATTCTTTTAAACTTTATCTCACTAAGAGAAACTATGTGCACATAGGCCGTTACATCTCTTCGCTACGGCAAGCAGTAATGTCATTAGATCTCTTTGCTATGGCGAGTAGTATTGCCATTATATCTCTTTGCTATGTCGAACGGTATTGCCATTATATCTCTTTGCTATGGAAAGTGGTATTACCATTATTTCTCTTTGCTATGGCTAGCGGTAATTCCATCTTAGAACCCATTATAGTTTTCTTAAGTAAATTTTTACCAAACCCAATTTACAAATCTAAAATTCAATCTTCATATTAATCTAACCTTGCAGGTATCAAATATCATAAACTTTTCCAATGCACATTGAAATAACATTGCAAAATCATGGCATTATGAAATCAACAATGAGAGATAGCAATAATTTCATCCAAGTCATCAAGTCATATTTAATAGCCATTATATTTAAGAAAATCAACTAATCAAACTAACCAAATAATCCAAGTATCATAGAATTAAATTTTTATTAAATCTAATTAAATTTTTATTAAATCTAATAAGTTAGTTTCTCCCATTAAAATAATTTAAAACATTGCCACTTTGTAAATAGCCACTCATGTAATTCCTAAATCTTCTTTAAATCATGAAAGAATATGTTTCATCATTTCAAACTAAGAACTTTTTTTTTTCTTCATTTATTTTGTTTTCCAAATGCTAGTCTAACAATGACTCCACAGCTTGATATAATTCGAATACATATATAATATCCTATAACCAAACATGAGAACTTCTAAACCTTCATAATTCATTTCAAAAATAATTTTCAATACCAATTTATAATTTCTCAACTAACTCCATGACTATATATAAATAAAATCCACTAAGCAAATATATAAAACACTTTAATAGCATATTCATAATTAAAATTCACTATGCAAAAAGTAAACTATAGATATGCTATCTACTCACAAAATGGTTTCCAAGGAATCGTAGAATACTCCTTGAGCTATCAAAAATCCCCAATTGGTGTCCGATTGCTCTACAATTCTATGAACAAGACAATAACAATATATGTGAGCTGACAATTTACACAAATTAGCTCTAAATTATAAAACCCTCAAAAGTTACGGTTCCTAGAGATTCATTCTAACAATTGCCTAAAATTAAATAGAAACTTTGAAAAATCAAAGGAGTAAGTTTAGGCACCACTTACCACTCCAAGAAGAGAAGAAGAAAGAGAAATCATACATAATCTCTCTACTAAGCTCCCATGGTCATCAATGGAAGTTCTAGTTAGAGAAAAAAGTGTGAGGAGGAAGAAGAAAATAATGGTCTTGAATTAGAAAAAGGGAGGAATTCAAAAATGGAAGAGACCAAAGGATGAGGATGATAGGTTAGAGTGAGAAAGAAGAAGAAAAGAATGGAGGGGGAGAGCTAGAGAGAGAGAGCGTTGATTTTAGAAAGAGGGGAAGAGAGGAACGTAAAATGAAGGGAATGAAGAAGAAAAGAAAAAAATGAGTGGAAAAGGAACTATGGTGGCCTTACCGCTTAAAGCCCATGGATGGTCCTCACTTTTTTTTTTTTTTTTTTTTTTTTCAGATATCACATAATGATAAGCTTGCAAAGGCCAATTTAGCCCTGGAAAAAGTAGAATCGAACAAAGAAACAACTCTTCAGCTTTAATAGGATTTGAAGTTAAAACTCCGTAGCCTTCTTCCTTAGTTCTTTAAATAGTTTGTTTGCTCATTGCGTTGAGCTTTATTTTAGATTTGTAAACTTGACAATTACTTGCTCGATTGAGTTTACTTGCTTTTATTTTCTCTTGACAATCTGACAAATACTCATTTAGTTGATTTTATTTTTAACTCTTTTGACAAATGCTTGCTCGGTCAAACTTACGTATTATCTTATTATCTTTTATGATCAATATATGCATATTGTCAATTGTTTATTTTAACTTGATACATTACTGGTTTATATGCTTTCAAGTGCTTGCTATTAATCGATGCTATTCTTTGTCCATTGTCAACATCAAGGAGGCTATAAGCATTACCAGAAAATGTTTTGTCAAGTCGAAAAGGTCCTTCCCAACTTAGGGGATATTTGCCAAGTATTCTTGATTTCTTTTCAAATAGCAATATAGCTTTCCAAACCAAGTCTCCAATGTCGAAACTTTTAATTTTCACATGATGATTACAAAATCTTGCCATTTTTTTCTTTTTTTGCATCATATTTTCTAATGCAACAACTCATTCTTGTTCCAAATCATTTAACTCATCGAACATAGAACTCCAATAATCGTCAATGGGTAACTCATTTTGTCTCGACACCTTTATGGACTACAAATAGATATCGACAGAAAGAACTGCATCATGTCTATAGACTAGTTTGTAAGGACTTGTCCCTGTCGACCCTTTGGGCGAGTTACAAGATGCCCATAAAATTTGCCTAAGTGTATTGTGCCGATCACGAGGTTGTCGACCTATATGCCTTTTAATCAAAGCAATAATATTTTTATTTACAGCTTCAAATTGACCATTAGCCTGATGTAATACTTGATATACACATGTCAGTAGACAAGTTCTGTATGGCCTCAAGGTCCCTCAGGACCCATCCATGTTGCCGGGTCTGGGATTTCACTAAGTCTAGAGCTTACACCTCCTTGAAGGACTATATGATAGAGCCAGATTCTTAGGATCAAATGTCTCAGTAATTGTTCCCTAGAGAAAAACAAGTTAAAGAGTTATTTTTAATGAATTTTAGGAAACCTTTTGATGTTTCGTTTTTAGCCCATGAGTTTAGAAAATCGTAAGAATTTCTGAAATTGAACTAGAACTCAAAAATTGGATTTTGATTGGTTAGGGTTTTGATTTTTTTTTAATATTTTATTGAAATCCAAATGGGGGATATTTCTTTATTTATATTTATGTTTTAAAGTTAATGTACCCATTTATTTTACTCTCCATTAATTTCTTACTTTTAAGTTAATGTACCCATTTATTTTACTCTCCATTAACTTAAAGGTAAGAAATTAATGGAGAGTAAAATAAATGGGTACATTAACTTAAAAGTAAGAAATATAAATAAGTGATTATAGAGGTAACCCATATGCTTAATGATAGTAAAGAAGTAGAAGCTGGAGTTGCTGTCACCGCTATAGCGGTCACATGAATGAAATTTCATGTGTTTTGGGATTTTAAGACCGCTATAGGGGTGGTAAGTGGGGTGTTTCACGGTCTGAGGACTGCTATAGCTGTCCTGGTCTAGGACCACTATAGCAGTCATAAGTGTATCAACATGCAACGAAAGAACCACTATAGTGGTCATAAATGTATAAGCACATGACGAGGGAAGAGGCTAGACCGCTATAGCGGTCATAAGTGTACATCACAAAGGGGGAATGATGTCGTTCCACTTGCTAAGACCTCCCTCATTCTTTAAAACCCTTCCCACCCTCTTCCTCCCCTATTCTCTCAAACCAGAAACCTCCACACCACCATTTTCTCTCTTTTCTTCATTCCCACTCCAATCTAGCTCCCTCAAATCATCAAGGTATGTTTATGTTGATAGATTTTATCTTTGTTCTTCCCATTCTTTCACATTCTTGGTATGGATATTCATTTTCTCTCATTGTTGTTAAGTGAGGGTGCTCCCCCAATGTTATTAGAGTTATTTTAGAGTTACCTAGAGGTGTTTAGAGTCTAATCTAGAGTATATGGTTGCTCTATAGTAGTTGTTACTGTCATTTTAAGCTTTCAAGGTCAAGGTGGTGCCCATTTACTCCTGGCCCCAAACGGTGAGTAGGTTCAAACTCATGGCCTTATCTTTAGTCATTATAACTATGTTTTATGCATGATGATTGTTAAATATAATATTAGAGATGAAAATATGAATATATATGATTTTACAAAGCTATGATTTTGAATATATAGCATGGAAATGAAATTTAGAAAACCATGGGATCATGATTGATAGATTGTATGTGTATGGAAATGTGTTATATACAATTCTAAGAGATTTATTGCAAGAATCTATGACTTAGAAAGATGTCAAATTTAGAAAAATAAATAAATAAATATGGTCTTATGGATTTATGATATTATCATGTTTTCAAGATTTAGATTTCAAGCTGTGTTTTTTAATATTCAGTTAATATATTTATATATGTTAGAGAAATGTAGAATAAGAGTATGACCCAGCTTTACAGATAAATACGTTAGACGATTTCCAAATTTTATGATTATGAACCCTAGCGTTTGAACTATAATTTTATAGTTATCAAGTTTATGAAAAGAGGTTAGCTTAATAAATGAGAATTTATGGCTTCATTTTTATGGTATCAAGAGGTACGGAATTCAGTATGATTCCTAGCAACTACTAGATATATATTCTATGGGCTTGAAATCGAAACACCTCTAAGTGGTGAACCCTTGGGGCTCGATTTTCACAGTTACAGTTTTGTTAAAATCAGATTGATAGAGTTATATGAGTCCAGAACACTCAGTACTAAAATTTAGGAGCTTGCGTTCGCGAGGGATGGAGTACCCACCCTTCATATTTAAATGATTTTATATGCATCTAAGGATTTTATGATTTTTCAAGAGTAGAATAACTATATAGAGTTTTAAACCCAAAGAATAGCCTAAAATAGAGTTTTGGAGAAATAATTAGTTTTTATAGTTTAGAGACTAGATGGTAACTATAGAGAAACAAACAGTGAGTTAACAGCTGGGAAAAACAATCATTAACCTTAGTACCAAGTTGTCGTTAGGGGTAATCTCACAGAGCATAGATGGAACCTAGTTAGGTGTCCAATTTGGATCCTTGAGGGATCATAGAGATTAGAAAATTCTATGCCATGGTTCACATACATAGCTAAAGAATATATCGTTATGCAATGCATAACTAGAGATCCATGTTTCTCTATTAGAATACTATTATTTATATTTCTAGAGATTTTTTATGCTTTTCAGAGAACATTTCATTTAAGAGCTACTGTGTAAATGTGTGGAAAATGATTTCTTATTAGAGTAAGAATTTAGATATGCTTTTCTATGGATTTATAAATGCAGAGATATTTTTCTATATAGTCATGGCTATAAATATCAAATGGTTTATAATTGTTACATCTATATTGCATTATATTTATTGGTTGTTCCATGTGGGTGATAGGTGAGAGCTCAGTCACTAAGTCCATTGACTCACCCTCTCCCTTCCTCTTATAGTTGTAGGTACAATTTTGGTTACAGCCCAGATCGGTAGACACAATTCTTCCCATCGATGAACCTTATTTTGGAGTGAAGCTTAGTATAGGTTCATGTTAGTATTAGAGTGCTCTAGTAGATGTGCAAGTAGAATCTACGCCATGCTTTATTTTCAGATTATGTGTTTAGTTTCAGTATCAGAAACAATTATTTATATGTTATCAGCTTATACGTATGGATTTAAAATTTGTAGATTTTGATTAGAGTTTATATAATAAGCCAGAGATGGATCTGTGATTCAGTTTTCCAGTGTTAAGTGGATTTTCAGAGTTTGAACATTAAATACTTCCAGTTATGAAATTAAATATTATGTTTTAATTAGAGAAAAATACTACAAATTTTATGATATATTATACATCTTAACTATTATTTTATGATATATTATACATCTAGAGAGTCATGTCACCCAGAAGGTTTACGTGGGGATGGAATTCCTTACGTGCCGGTCACGTCCCCAAGTCGGGTTGTGACACCTGTGTATAATGAGGAGTTTAATAATCATTTTAATTGCTCTCATACTAGCATATTCAAGCACTCTTCGACCTGTGAACATTGTTCCTTGGTCTATGGTCAGAGTTTCAAGGATTCCAAAACAGTAAATGATTCTTTCTTTAATAAAATCAATTACCTCATTTTAGGTCACATCTTTTAATGCAACTGCTTCAACCCATTTAGTAAAATAGTCGAAAGCGACCAAAATAAACTTATGGTCCTTCGACAAAGGAAAGTAAATTTAACCAATAAGATCTAATGCCCATCCTCTAAATGGCCATGGTTTGACAATAGCATACAACTCTAATGCTGGCACATGTTGTACATTGCCATGCTTTTGATAAACTCGACAAGATTTAGCATATTGCATGCAATCCATGGCCATTGTTGGCCAAAATAATCTTTGCCGATGAAGGGACCATCTCATCTTTTGTCCTGCTTGATAGGCACCACAAATCCCTTCATGAATTTCTGCCAAAGCAATATATGCTTTGGTTTTCCCTAAACAGGACAATAAATCACCTTCAATAACTTTCTTGAACAAAGTGTCACCAAGAATAACATAATTCAAGGCTTGATATTTTAATTTATGATTGACACTTTGACTTGAATTTTTTAAGTATTCAACAATTGGCTTTCTCCAATCACAATCATCTAAATGATCAATGACAAACACTTCTCGTTCGTCAAAGGGGCCTAGCATTTGCTCAATTATGACAAATGTTTCCATGGTCGATGGCTTGATTATGTATCTCGAAGCTATTTGGGCAATCTCATTTGACTATGAATTTAAGTCTCGAGATACATGTTGAAGTATAACAATGTCAAATTCATATAACAACCTTGTGGCCGTCGCAAAGTATTTGAATAAATTTTCACTAATACATGTGAATTCTCTTAACAATTGTTTTATAACTAACTGTGAATCACCAATAATTTCAACATTCTTCACCCCTTTAGCCAATAACATGTCGAGCCCAATAATCAAAGCTTCATATTCGACTTTATTATTCGAGCGTGGGAACTTAAGTTCAAACATGAACTTAGTATGAATATGATACGGATAGACTACCATTACCCCAGCCCCAGCACCTCGATAGTGTCTTGAACCATCGCAGTATAACTTCAAAGGAGTTATTCCCACATAATTTACCACTGGTTCATCTAACTCATCACAAGGATGATCGACAAGAAAATTAGCCAATATTTATCCTTTGACAGCTTTAGTTGGTACATATTTAATTGTAAACTCAATCAAAGAAAGCATCTATTTACCAATTTGACCATGCAAAATGGGATAAGACAACATATATTTTATTATGTCAACTTTGGAAATTACATGGACCTCTCTTGACATCAAGTAACACTTGAGTTTGGTATAGGCAAAGTGCAATGACAAACATAATTTTTCTAGAGGACTATATCTAGATTCAACATTTGTCCAAAACTCTACTAAGATAATATATAATTTGCTCATTGCCATTGTCATCTTCTTGTGCCAGCATACTTCCAGTAGTTGCTTGGAAAGCGGTAATATAGAGTTTGACAAGTTTGCCAGGTTTAGGCGACGTCATCACATAAGTGTTTGTCAAACATTGCCTGATCATGTTGAACACTTTTTGACGGTCATTTGTCTAGACAAGTCCTCTTCTTTTTTGAGTTTGATCAAAGGTGCAAAACTCCCTGTCTTACTAAACAAATTAGCAATGACGTGTCGCATAAAATTAACTTTCCCTAGAAAAAACTACAATTGCTTCTTGTTCCTTGGGGGTGAAGCTTCTATTATTGCCTTGGCTTTATTTTGGTCGATGGCAATTCCTCTCTTTTGGACCATAAAACGCAAAAAGTTTCCTACAGTCACACCAAAAGCACATTTGAAAGGTTTCATTTTCAAACCATTCTTTCTCATTCTGTCGAAGACTTTCCTTAAATGCTCAAGATGTGTTTTTTGTTTATCAGATTTGACAACCACATCATCTATATTAACCTCCATGAAATTGCCAATGAATTCATGAAAAATGGCATTCATGGCTCTCTGATATGTCACTTTAGCATTCTTAAGCCTAAAAGGCATGACTACCCATTCATAAGTGCCTAAGGCATCAACCTAAATGCCATCTTTGACATATCTTTCTCAGCAATAAAAATCTGGTTGTAGCTAGAATAACCACCCATAAACTAAGTATTTCATTGCCAACTGCAGCGTCAATTAACATATCTGCCACAGGCATATGATACTCATCTTTTGGGGTTGCATTATTTAGATCTATAAAATCTACGCATACCCTTAATTTGCCATTCTTTTTCATTACAGGGACAATATTAGAAACTTAATCGACATACCTGGCTATTTGAATGAATCTTGCTTTAAGCAACCTCTCAATTTCTTCTTTGATTTTGGTTATTAGCTCTGGTGCAAATCATCGAGGTGCTTGTTTGACAGGTCGACTGCTCGGTTTTAGGGGCAATCTATGCTCAACTAGTTGACGATTGAGTCTAGGCATTTCTTCATACTCCTATGCGAAGTAATCCCTAAATTCCTTAAGCAGTTTAACTAACTCTTCTTTGAAATCCTTTGGTAGTAACTGGCTTATGTATGTTGGTCTTATTTCACCATCTTCGCCTAAGTTGATTTCGTTAAGAGAGTCTTGCATTTGACAACTTTTATTTCTACTCCTAAGATTGTTAGATAAAACAGAAGTATTTTCAAATCCTTAAAGTTCAAAGTCATAAATATAGTCTAATAATGCACCATCAGAAGTACATGCAAATTGTTCGACCATGTAAGTCGACAAATGAGCCATTTGGCTCAACAAATCCATAAATTAATCTAAGTTTAGGACCGTTTCGACTTCGGTCCTGGGTATTAACTTCAAGCTTTCATTTCCAACAATACATTTATCAATTTTCTTTGGGTCGAACTCCTCTTCAACCACCAAAAGCTTGATCTTTTTGTCATAAATTTTGAAATCCACATGAAGTTGTTCGACATAGCAAAAGCCATTGTCAGCTCCAACTTCTTTGATACCTCCCTCTTGATTCCAAAGTATGACCTTTTGGTGCAGTGTTGATGGAACTGCTCCTACCCTATGAATCCAGTCGCCTTCAAGGAAAACATTGTAACTTACTTTGGATGGGATTACAACAAACATCGTCTTTCGACTGACATTTCCCACTTTGACATCCAGCACTACGACACCTTTAGTAGTAGAGGACTTCCCATTATAATCAGTTACAGCTACGTTAGTTTTCACCAAATCTTTAACATTTTTGCCAAATTTGATCAGCATACACTCTAGCATCAAATTGATGGCTACTCCACCATCGATGAAGACCCTATTAACTAATTTTCCTTTAATCATCGCCTTAATTTGTAATGGCCTCAGGTGAGCCTTAGTCATTTCGTCAGGCTTTTCAAAAGTTCCACTGCTGTAAAATTCTTCATAGACAAAGACACATTCATTTCCTACATTAGCATCGTCACAGTCATCTTCCATTTTGGCACATGCTACTTCAAAGGCATACTCCGTAGGCAAAATAGAAACTACTCCAGCCAAATTTGTGTTAAAAATAGTATTTAAATCATCATCAAAATCAGTTTCAAAGTTTTTGGTCAATAACTTTTCTCTAGTTAGTAGGTGGTATTCTTGCACCACTCTGTCACCTTGATCAGCCTTTGAGAGCGGGTGGTACTATGGGACTATCTTATCATTCTGACCAGTTTCAGAGCGTGCAGTTGGCACTTCTTGTGTCAAATGCTTCTTAATGACTTTAGACGTTTAGTCCAGAAGATTTGATAGTTTGAACTTTTGGACTTGTACAACATCCTTCAAGGGAGCAAAATCTTTGCCATTAGGAGACTTAGGTTTGCTCACTTGAGAATTAGCTCGACTTTCATTTTTCTTTTTGTCAACCCTCGTCCATTGTCCTTGGTTGTACCTTTATCTTGGCCTTCTTTTCCTTCTTGAAGATGAATCTTCATCATCATGGTGGACGTTCTTAACCCATTGATTTTGAACAACCCTGGCTAGAGGAACACGAGTTCGACTCGACATGTTATTGGGCTTGCCATCCAACATTACGACAGTCTTCATCTTTTAGTTGAATTATCTTGTTCCAAGTTTAAGAAACTTAGGATCAAAGGGACCAAAATCAAATTTCAATTTACCTGCCACTTTTCTTTTTAATTCCAGTTTTCCTTTTCCTTCTTAGCAATCACCTTTCCAATCTTTTGCTTTTCATCTATCGCAACTATAGTTGGATCAAAAATAGCACTACACCTTAGACAAAGAGAAATGTCTCAACCACTATTCTATCGCTTAATGTTGGCATCACAATTCACTAAGTGTCAAATTGTTGAATTCATATTCGACTATGACGAGATGAAAGATTAAGCCCGATGAAGATTGGTAGTCATGAGATTGACAAACTCTCTGTTTGACAAAATTATATCAGAAGAAGCCAGTTGACTAGTACTTAGTTTGGCAAGTCAACTTTGACAATTCTATTATTTAAGGTTTGACAAGTCGAAATGTAAGTTTGTCATCTGAGGCTAGACCGAATAATCAAAAGCTAGACAACTGTCACAACCGAAGATCGACAAGTCGAAGTGGGAGTTTATCAGTTAAAGTGGGAGTTCATCAGTCGAAGTTGAAGTTTGACAGGTCGAAGTCAGAGTCTGTCATTCAACGCTTAGAATTTTTTGAAGATCTTAAGAAGATCGTCATAGTGATAAGTAAAAGACAGATGTTGGTCGTGTGACAGTTAACAATGGTTTCCAGCAGTTACTGATAGAGGCCTTATAAAGACGCGACGAAGTGGTAACTGTCTGACGACAAAGGTGCATGGCAAAGTAGTTCTTATGCCTGAGGTTTGACAAGTCGAAGTGGGAGTTTGTCACTTGAAGACTTAGAAAAAATTTGAAGATGTTGAAGATACTGTCAGATAATTGTTTCACATGTGTTCGTCAAATGGCGGTTATTAACGGTTACCAGCAGTTATTGATAGAAGCGTGACAAGAACGTGGCAAAGTAGTGGCAGAGGATAACTGACAAAGAAAATAACTGTCAAAGCCACGTGGACAACATCCAAGGGCAGCTAGAAGACAAGTGTCAAAATCCTATAGTCCTAGGCTGTCTATAAATACTAGTTCTATACACATTGTAAAGGGTTGGAATATTCACTCACACACTCACTCTAAAAACGTCTCGAATGATTATACAGAGTCCAGAGTTCACTGAGTATTATTCTCAACCCTCTCTTTCGTTTTTCTAGGATTAGATTTCCTTTTAAGTTCTTTGCATTTCCTTACATTTTATGTACTTTATTTTCAATTTGTCAATCAATTTCCAGTTTGCATTCTTCTTCTTTTTCTTTAATACATCAAATCATTACGCACACACATACACAACTCAAATCACGTTACAATAATCTCACATTTCACCCTCATTCATAACAAAAACAAGTTTGACACTCGATTCTTCTTTTGGTGAAGAACCTAAGAGGAGTAGCTTTTCGGTTCTCGAATCGATATCTTGAAAAGCAAAGGTTGTCATCCAAACTCTTGAAGTTTGTCGATATACGCCTGGTTTAGAGCAATTTGGCCTCCTACACAAGGAAATTATCAATTATTTGTTGTTGACAATATAAGCGCCAAAATATGCAATAAACAAATTGGCACACCTAGTGGGACCCACTGTTTAAAAAGAAGTAAAATCGTGTCAAACAAAATATATGCGCTTGCGTAGTAGCACTAGAGTGTCAAATATGTCAAGAGCATCGTCCTCATCAGAAGACAGACAAAATGAGGGAGAAAATAATCCCCCTAATACTTTAGAGCTTGTCTTGACTCCAGTCAGTCAGACAAGTGAAAGTATGCCTCAAACAAGTGTGGCCAACACCACTACAATGTGACCTCCATATGGCCTTCCTTCGGGATTTATACCCCCAGGGTATATGCCTTCCACATTGTCAAACATGGGAAATCTACCAAACACGGGGAATCCATCAAATGTTGGTAATAGTGATGTATTTAATAATGTGTACTCACATAATCCTTTGTTTCAGAGTCAAACTATGCCAATCATGTCTAGTTTGCCACAATTTAGTACACATTTGCCAACAGTTTGGTTTTGTCAGCCCTCCATTAATGGGCCCTTCTATGGATGGAATGGGGAATATGTCTTCGACAGACCCAACCACTACAAGACAGCCAAACATAGGCCCAATTTTCCCTGATATACCTAGAGCAGGTGTGACAGGGACTCCCACAAACACGGTCGACTTTATCGCTGTGTTTAGACAAAAAATTGACGAGGGTAATCACGATCTTGTCAATATGTTAACTCAACAAATGGCGACAATATTGACGCCTTTGATTGAGACAAATAATACAAGATTCAAGAAACTGGCTCGACAAATGGGACGAATGGCCCAAGCCATCACTTTGGATGACAATCCAAATGATCCCTATGATCAAATCAAAAATCAACCTCCAAATGAAAACGATCACGTCGACCCAATTGTCAATCTAGTCCGTCGAGGACAAGATGCTGACAATGAAGTTCAAAGGGTTATACAACAAAATGTAGGGGGGCATCATCAACATCAACATCATAATGCGCGTCAAATTCAAAATATTCAACAAAATCAAAACATCACACGTGCTGTCAAAACTGTTCTGAACAGATTTGGCTTCAATGTTGGCTTTGCCAATCATCCTTTATTTGTGTCTACATTCCCAGATTACATTCAACAGGCGAGAAGTGCCTAGAGGTTGGAAGATTCCCAAATCTTTGACAAAATTCCCTGGTGAGAATGGGGAGTCAACTGTCGAGCACATCGCTCGATACACCATTGAGATAGGGGAAATGGCATCAAACGAACACTTAAAAATGCATTTTCCCCCTCATCCTTGACAAGAAATGCTTTCACATGCTTTTCAAATTTGAGACCCAACTCTATTTTGACATAGGCTCAACTAGAAAGCAGTTTTCATAGTCAATTCTTTCAAGGTGAAACCAAAGTAAGCTTAACCGATTTATTCTCTATTCGACGTTTCACAGGAGAAACTGTCGATGATTATTTGGCCAGATTCAGGAGTGCTAGAAATAGATGTTTTACTCCTGTACCAGAGTCTGAATAGTCAAAATGGCTATCAACGGTCTAGATTTTGATATTAGGAAGCAACTCATCAATCTTCAATTCATAAACCTTGGCCAATTAGCAAAGAAAGTTCGTCAAATTGAACAAATAAAAAGAGAGAAGGAAAGAATGAGAAAGAAAACACTTCGTCGCGAAAAGGTAGCCTATGTCGAGGTCAACCAATCTGACGATGAGGTAGAGGGTAGTGGTGATGAAGTTAACGTGGCTGAATTGAAATCAGGGCCAATTTATGTTTGTCAGTCTTTGAGGCCTGCTAGATATAAAGAAAAGATGCCGTTATAAAAAATCTATTCTTTCGACATTACTAAGGCTGACCAAATATTTGGCGTGCTTTTGAAAGATAAACAAATAATTCTTCCTGAAGCAAAGAAAATCCCTTCAATCTCAAAATTGAAAGGACAAAAATTTTGTAAATTTCATCAATCGACTGGACATGCTACTAGCAGTTGTGTTTGTTTCAGGGATTCGATCCAGAAAGCAATTGACGAAGGACGTTTGAAATTCGAAGGGAAAGAAAAGACCATGAAAGTTGATACTGACCCTTTCCAAGTCAATTCAAGCTACGTCGAGCCAGCTTTCCTCGACATCAATGTTGCTGGATTAGGAATGTCAAACCTCGAAGCTGAAAAGAAGTTTCGACGTGACTATGAGCTCGATTTTTTCAAAGCTGTCGAAAAAATAGTCTACCCAAAGGCAGAGGAAGATCTTTTGACATTCCTGATTAAACAAAAGAATAGTAGTTGAGATGTTTCTCTTTGTCCAAGGTGCAGCGTTGTACTCAACCCAACCGTAGCGGCGAGGTATGAGAAGCAAAAAATCGAAAAAATGATTGCCGAAAAGGAAAAAGAGAATCTGGAACTGAAGAGAAAAGTAGCAAGTAAGTCAAAATTTGATTTTGGTCCTTTCGACCCTAAGTTTTTAAAACTTGGAACAGGACAAGTTAATCAAAAGATGAAGACTGTTGTGATGATGGATGGAAAGCCTAACAACATGTCGAGTCGAACCCGCGTTCCTCCAGCCAGGGTTATTCAAAACCAATGGATCAAGAACGTTCACCCTGAAGATGAGGCTTCATCTTCAAGAAAGAAAAGGAGACCAAGAAGGAAGTACAATCAAGGGCAAAGGATAGGTTCTAATCCTTATGTTTGGAGGAGGGTTGACAAGAGGAAAAGTGGCAGTCAAACCACTTCCCAAGTGAGCAAACCAAAGTCCCCTAAGGGTAAAGGTTTCATTCCTTTAAAAGATGTGGTACTAGATAAAAGGTCCAGATCATCAAATTTTTTGAATCAGTTGTCCAAGGTTACTGAAAAGCCTTCGACACAAGAAGTGCCAACTACACATTCTGAAACTGGTCAGAATGACAAGATGGTCCCTGAATATCATCCTTTGTCAAAAGTTGAGCAAGAGGGTAAAGTGGTGCCAGAATACCACCCACTCACTGAAGAAGACTTGTTGACAAATAATTTTGAAACTAGTTTTGATGATGACTTACATACCATTTTTAAAGCACATTTGGTCGGCGTTGTTTCTTTTTTACTGCAGAGTATGCTGCCGAAGGGGCATATGCCAAGATGGAAGATGACTGTGAAGATATCATCATCGGAGATGAATGTGTCTTTGTCTGTGAACATTTCTGTGGTGATGGAGTTTTCGAGAAACCTGACCAAATGACTAAAGCTCACTTAAGGCCTTTGCACATTAAGGTGACAATAGAAGGAAACATGATCAATCGAGTACTGATTGATGAAGGAGCAACTATCAGTTTGATGCCAGAATGTATGTTAGTCAAATTCGGCAAAAGTACTAAAGATCTGGTGAAGACTAATGTAGCTGTGACCGATTATAATGGGAAGTCCTCAGATGCCAAAGGCGTTGTGATTCTGGATGTTAAGGTGGGAAGTGTTAGTCGAAAGATAATGTTTGTCATTGTCCCATCAAGAGCAAGTTACAATGTTTTGCTCGGACACAATTGGATTCATGGAGTAGGAGCTGTTCCATCAATGCTGCACCAGAAACTCATACTTTGGAATCCAAAAGGAGTGATCGAAGAGATTGGAGCTGATAACAGTTTTTGCTATGTCGAGCAACTGCATGTGGACTTCAAGATCTACAATAAAAAGATTAAGCCTTTGGAGGTCGAAGTTAAGTTCGATCCAGAGAAAATTGACAAGTGCATTCTTGGCAATGAAGGCTTGAAATTGATACCTAGGATCGGGGTCGAAGTGGTCCCAGATTTGGATTAGTTAATAGATTTGTCGAGCCAGATGGCTCATTTGTCAGCCTATACGGTCGAACAATTTACATGCACTTCTGATAGTGCATTATTAGATTGTATTTATGACTTTGAACCTCTAGGATTTGAGAATACTTCTGTTTTATCTAACAATCTTAGGAGTAGAAATAGGAATTGTGAAGTGCAGGATCCTCTTGAAGAAATCAACCTAGGCAAAGAGGGCGAAACAAGACTAACATACATAAGTCAATTGCTGCCACAAGATTTCAAAGAAGAATTGGTCGAACTGCTTAAGGAATTCAAGGACTGTTTTGCATGGGAATATTATGAAATGCCTGGACTTAGTTGTTGACTAGTCGAGCATAGATTGCCTTTGAAGCCTAACAACAGACCTGTCAAACAAGCACCTCAATGATTTGCTCCTGAGGTAATGACCAAAATTAAAGAAGAAATCGAGAGGTTGCTCAAAGCCAAATTTATTCGTATAGCCAGGTATGTCGATTAGGTTTCTAATATTATTCCTGTGATGAAAAAGAATGGCAAACTAAGGGTATGTATAGATTTTAGAGATCTAAATAATGCAACCCTAAAAGATGAGTATCATATGCCCATAGCAGACATGCTAATTGATGATGCGGCAGGTAATGAGATACTTAGCTTTATGGATGGTTATTCTGGCTATAACCAGATTTTTATTGCTGAAAGCGATGTGTCGAAAACAGCATTCAGATTCCCTGGTGCTTTGGGCACTTATAAATGGGTAGTCATGCCTTTTGGGCTTAAGAATACTGGAGCAACATATCAAAGATCCATGAAACCATCTTTCATTAATTCATTGGCAATTTTATGGAGGTTTATATAGATGATGTGGTTGTCAAGTCTGACAAACAAAAGACACATCTTGAACACTTAAGGAAAGCCTTCGACAGAATGAGAAGGAATGGTTTAAAAATGAACCCTTTGAAATGTGCTTTTGGTGTGACTGCAGGAAATTTCTTAGGTTTTCTGGTCCAGAAAAGAGGAATTGCCATTGACCAAAATAAAGCTAAGGCAATATTAGAAGCTTCACCTCCAAGAAACAAGAAACAGTTACAATCTTTTCTGGGAAAGGTGAATTTTATGCGATGCTTTATTGCTAATTTGTCTGGTAAAACAAGGATTTTTGCACCTTTGGTTAAGCTCAAAAAAGAAGAGGATTTCGTTTGGACCAAAGACCATCAGGAGGCGTTCGACATCATCAAACAATACTTGACACATGCTCCTATGATGACGTCGCCAAAGGATGGTAGACCTATTAAACTCTACATTGCCGCATCTCAAGCAACCATTGGAAGTACACAAGATGATGATAGTGGTAATGAACAAGTTATATATTATCTTAGTAGAGTTTTGATAGATGTTGAATTTAGGTATAGTCCTCTAGAAAAATTATGTTTGTCTTTATATTTTGCCTACACCAAACTCAAATGCTACCTGATTTCCAGAGAGATTCATGTAATTTCCAAAATCGACGTAATAAAGTATATGTTGTCATATCCAATTTTGCATGGTCGAATTGGTAAATGGATGCTTGCTTTGACCGAATTCACAATTAAATACGTACCAGCCAAGGTTGTCAAAGGACAAATATTGGCTGATTTTTTGGTCGATCATCCTTGTGATGAATTAGACAAGTCAGTTGTGAATTACGTCGGTATAACCCCTTGGAAATTATATTTCGATGGTTCAAAACATTGTTGAGGTTCCAGGTTGGTGTAATATTGGTTTCTCCAGATCATATTCCCACCAAGTTCATGTTTGAACTAAAGTTCCCATGTTCGAATAATGAGGTGGAATATGAAGCTTTAATTATTGGTCTCGACATGTTATTGGCCAAAGGAGTAAAAAATGTTGAAGTTATTGGTGACTCACAGTCATTAAACAATTGTCAAGAGAATTCAGATGCATTAGTCGAAGTCTATTCAAGTATTTGCGAAAGCTGCAAGATTGTTATATGAATTTGACACTGTTATACTTCGACATGTGTCTCGAGACTTGAATTCTGAGGCGAATGAACTAGCCCAGATAGCTTCTAGATACAAGATAAGGCCATCTACTATGGAACCATTCATCATAATTGAGCAAATCCTAATCCCTTTTGACGAATGAGAAGTGTTTGTCATTGATTCTTTAGATGATAATGACTGGAGAAAACCAATTGTCAACTACTTAAAGAATCCAAATCAAAGTGTTGATCGGAAATTAAAATATCAATCCTTGAATTATGTTATTCTTGGTGACACTTTGTTGAAGAAAGGTGTCGAAGGAGATTTATTGTCTTGTTTAGGAGAATCTGAAGCTTATATTGCTTTAGCAGAAGCCCATGAAGGTATTTGTGGTGCCCATCAAGCAAGACAAAAGATGAGATGGTCCCTTCGACGACAAAGATTATTTTGGCCAACAATGGCCAAAGATTGCATGCAATATGCCAAATCTTGTCAAGTTTGTTAGAAACATGGCAATATGCAGCACGTGCCAGCATCGGAGTTACATGCCATTGTCAAACCATGGCCTTTTAGAGGATGGGCATTAGATCTCATTGGTCAAATTTACGCTCCTTCATCAAAAGGGCATAAATTCATTATGGTAGCTATTGACTATTTTACTAAATGGGTTGAAGCAATTGCATTGAAAGATGTGACCCAAAATGAAATAATAGATTTCATTGAAGAAAGGATCATTTATCGTTATAGGATTCCTGAAACTTTGACCACAGAACAAGGAACAATGTTCATAGGTCGAAGGGTGTTGGAGTATGCTAGTACGAGGTCAATTAAAATGATCACTTCAACATCTTATTATGCGCAGGCTAATGGTCAAGTCGAAGCTGCCAATAAAAGCATCATCACTCTAATTAAAAAGCACATAGGTCGACAACCTCGAAATTGACACAATACACTTAAACAAATTTTGTGGGCATATTGCAATTCACCCAAAGGTTCGATAAGGACAAGTCCTTATAAACTTGTCTATGGGCATGATGCAGTTCTGCCTATCGAAATCAATTTTCAATCCATAAGGGTGTCGAAACAAAATGAATTACCTATTGACGATTATTGGTGTTCTATGTTCGATGAGTTAAATGACTTGGAACAAGAACGAATTGTTGCATTAGAAAACATGATGCGACAAAAAGAAATTATGGCCAAATTTTATAATTGTCATGTGAAAGTCAAGAGCTTTGACATTGGAGATTTGGTTTGGAAAGCTATATTGTCATTTGAAAAGAAATCAAGAACATTTGGCAAATGGTCCCCAATTTGGGAAGGACTTTTTTGAATTGACAAAATATTTTCTGGTAATGCTTATGGCCTAATCGATGTTGATAGTAGACAAAAAATAGCATTGATTAATGGCAAATATTTGAAAGCATACAAACCAGTAATGTATGAAGTTAAACTAAATAATTGACAATATGCGTATGTTGCATCATAAAGGATGAAGTAGCCTATATGTTTGACCAAGTAAATATTTGTCAAATATATATATAAAAAAAGGGGGCTTAATCAGACACGCATTTGTCAAAAAAGAAATGAGTGGGGTAAGATATTTGACATGCTATCATGACAAATTATAAAAGCTAAACTCAACCAGAGCGAGTAATTGTCGACAGAGCAAAAAAACTTTAAAACAGCCAAACTCGACCAAAGCGAGTGATTGTCAAGTCATTAATGAAAAGTAAAACTCGACGCAGAGAGCAAATAAGACAAAATTAAAGTCAGGGAAGAAGACTACGAAGTTTCAACTTTAAATCTTGTTGAACTTGTAAGGCAGTCTCTTTATTTGACTCTACCTTCTCCATATCCGAATTAATCTTTGCAAGCTTTTCTTTCATGGCCTTCTCTTCATTCGACAATTTTTCGAGTTTCTTGTCGAACTTCATCATATGTTGTTTTCCTTCTATCAGAATCTTACTAAGGTTATCTTTCTTGTTTGATAAATCTTTAATTTGGCTTTGAAGGTTTTGTATTTCTTCAGCCAAAGCATTTTCTTAAACCTCGCCTTGGCGCAAGCTTTCAGTGATCATAGCATTTTGGTTGCTGGTCTTCTCGATATTTGCATGAGTCGAGTTAACAGTTCTCAAGATGTTCTGCCTTTGCTCAGATGCATTCTGTACCATGGCAACATAATCAAAGTACTGGGCTATAAAGTTGTGTAAAAAGCTTACCAAATATTGGTGCTGTTCAGGAAGAGTGGTTTGAGACAAAGATGAGATGGCTTCGATCAGCTATTGCTTCAGATCGCCATCAGTAACTAAGGCATCGAAAGAATGGTTAAGAAGGTGTAAGATAACAGAAAGGTGATCGACTGGCAGATCAATAGCAGGAGGCATGGTTGAAGTTGGGGTTGGACTTTTTAATATTTCAGCAATGGCAGCAATGTTTTTGACACTCCTAGGTTCAGAAGCAGATGGAGTACTTTTGACAATCATAGCATCGAAAAGGGCTTGATTCAAAGTATTGAGGAATCCCATGTCAAATTCCTCATCATCATCATTATCATCTTCGTTCTGAACCTCTGAAGGAAAGATGGTAGTAAGGGGGACAGCAGCTTCGATAGTAGTGGTTTCAACAGGTGGCTCAACAGAAATAGAAGTGGGTGTTGGAATTGGATCTTGATGTGCGACAGCAGGATTTGTCATCTCATCAATGGTGTAATCCTTGTAACACCCTAATTCTTAACCTAACTTTCTAGAACACATTAGGTTAATCATTAGGTTATTACTTCTTAGTCTCATCATTTTATTCAAATACTTAGCCGAAATTATGGGTAAATTTTTTTTTGAAAACATAAATAAAAGTGAGAGCCTCGTTCTTATCTAATCGTGAGACATAAATATCAATCATAAGGAACACAAAAGCTAAAGCAAGTAATAATAGAACAATGGTTATCGTAACAAAGGAAACATTTCATTAATAACATAGTTACAATACATAGTAGTCACCCTTATAGGAACGGGCTGAGCTTGCAATACATAGGGAAAATGGAAATACAATAGGAATACATAAAACAAAGAAAGTATAGGTAAATCATGACTACCCAAGTGCACCTAAAGTGGATAACCTCAAGACGAAAGAAAGTTTATCCCATCTATGTGAGAGTGTGTGCACTAACCCTCCCCTATGACGTCGGCTACTGGAACTCGGGGTATGACGGAACATAACCAATCCACGGACGCAGTGTGGCAGGAGTAGGCACACGTGAAGACTGAGCGTGAGCTCCTCAATAAGGGCGCCTCTCGGCTCGCCTAGCCAGCCTCGACTGCGTGACAATCTCCTTGCTCTCGCCTCGCATGAATTGAGGTGTAGGAGCAGAGCTCTCGCTATACATATCCGTCGGCGGGTCCTCGGAAGTGTCATCCTCCGAACTAAGAGACTGAGGCACATAGTCCTGGAAGTCTCGAGGCATCGAACCACCAGTGTACGTCCGTAGAATCCTCTCATCTCGCGTCCGGGCACGCTCAAAAACCATCGCATCATCGTAAGGCGACATCGAGGAGAAACGGTAGCTCTATACAAGGTGTACAAAGGGGCGTCTGATGAACATGAAGACTCGTACTGTGCACTGCCCCTCAAAATGATATGACCCGTGGTCCAAGTCAAAGTGAACCTCCCAAGTCGGTATGTCGACGAAGACCACGAACGTCGCCATTGCTCTCTAAAGAAGTGACGGAAGAAAGAGAAGGAAGAGAAAGGAGTGAGAATTCTTACTAAATAATCTCAATAGGAGTCTCCTATTCTAGGGTTACATCGTTCACATCCTCAGGAACCTTGGGTTTATTTGTAAAAAGTATGCATACATATAAGATTCATTATTAGGGTTTATAAAACCAATTATCCAAGTTTCATTCCTTTTAGCATGCATCTTGATGTAATGAATGCAACATATCAAAATATGAATGCATGGCAATACTTGAGCATATGAATCAACAAATCAAATCATATAGAAACAATCCATGTGGCATAAGGGCAATAACTTCTCAAATGGAACTTTCATCAGTATGTGTGACATCATTCATGGAATCTTTAGCAATGTAGAGGCCACCTTAATAATAAAAACTAGGCTATGAGCTCATACCTCAGCTAGTCGTCACTAGCTCTTGCTTATTATTTGAATAACCGAATAATAAAATAATGCACCCGACTACTTAAGAGTACGGGATAGGGGGCTAGGGAACTCCTCTCTTAAGATATACTCTCTTTGAAATGCTCTACTAGCCTCAAGTGCATAGCGAATTGTCTGCTTTGGAAAGGCTCATGTCCAGACCCTCACAGATTTGCCTCTTCCTCACCGTAGCAGGAGAAATACGTCTCAGTGCTTGTCACATAAAAATCTCCTGGGGGTGCTCGGCCGAACCGGTATCACCCAGGTTTTTCAACTCATGTGGTACTTTGAAACATATTTCAACCCTTTTAGGTTTGTCGGAAATTCGACAGTATAACAGCTGTTAAACCGAATTTCTTTCAAACCGATATTCATGCCCCAAGCTAAGAACACAAACATGTTTCTCATTCAAACCTCATGCTTAGGATAAACTCATGTCTCAATCAATTCATCTCATCACAACTCACACATCATATACATCTCAACATCTCATTACATCATCATATGATTCAAGACTTCTTAGTGTCTTATGCATTGACCCTTAAGGTCCTTAACTCAAAATCTAAGTTATAAATCATCACCACTTAATCTCACGGGTACCTATAGGCTCATATCTAAGTATTCCTCATTCAATACTATGGCCATAAACATCTATAAACCTCAAGAATGCAGAATCTAAAATTCTAACTTTACGTGTACCTAGGAGTCACAACAATGACCCTTTCTAAGTCCGGTTTGCTCCTGAGGCATCAAGATCAAGTCCTAAACCAATTATGAGTCACTCCTACACATTTAAACTAATTTATATCCATGATTATCATTTCTAAACCATGCTGGACAGAATCCAGAAAAATCGTTTACTAAGGGATCTAGAACTCTCAAATTAATTCTTTTCTAGTTACTAAGTTCACTAATCTTTTCACATATGAATTTTAACATTAATTATACACAAACATACTCATATTATCATCCTCACACAGCACAAACAGTGATCATATAATGGCAAGGCAGAACCGAAATCCAATCTCCATATAAAGGCATAAAACTTGATTTCCAAAGCACATAAAATACTAGTTTCTCTTGGAACCTTTTTAAAACTTTCAAAACTCATTTATAAATATTTTTATTATCTAAAATCATCAAAATATTCTCAAGGGAAGTAGCTAATCTAAATTAAACTCAAGAGGTTTTAAAATCACAACTTTTGTTTTAGACATTCCTTGAACTCATATAAGTTTAGAAAAATTATGAAACATGGATTTTAATACTTGTAACAAATGAAACTTTCAAAGGCCGAAATCACAAGCCTGAGAACACATATTTTTTAAGCCTTTGTTTGAGACAACAATGGGCAAGTCTTTGAGCTCTAGGTTGTCTTAAGTGATGACATAAAAATAAACATGCTCATGCACTTGTTTTAGCTTTCATTAGAAAGTAAAGTGAGAGCATAAAATAAACATGAGATGCAACTCATTATTATCTTTGATATTTTAAGTGAGGACTTGAAATATAAACATGATAATGCAAAGCTTGTAACATAAACATGATAATGCAAGTTCATTTATTATTCTTGATGTTTAGTGATGGCAAGGAAAAATAAATATGATGTCCAAGGCATAAACATAAAAATGGATGCAATATTCATTTTAATCTTGTCTAAAGCTCTTACAAGCCTTTAGAAATACAACCCAACACTTATCTCATCACAAAGAGAGCTTTAGAGTTCTTGAATCAAGTTCTCAAGGAACTATGAGGTTCTTGAATATCATCATCAAGCTCAAAAGAAACAAACTTGTAAAAGAAAATAAAACCTCATAGAAAAGGAAACCAAAACCAAAACCTCAAGGCAAGGAAATAAGGAAACTGAAATCAATAGCAAGGAGAAGTGAAGGTGATTCTTGAACTAAAATCATTTAGGTGAGCAAATGAAGATGAAACTTAAAGGAAATAAAAACTCAAGCTCTAGAGGTTCCTTTGAGATGAACACATGGTCATCATCTAGGAGCTCTCATCATTGAGCTATTATGTAAATAACAAGGCCTTATGGCCGAATACAAGAAAAAGGAAAACAAGGAAAGGTTCAAAAAGAAACCAAGAGAAAACTAGAAGAAGATCTCATTTTCAAGCAAAACAAAGTTTAGAAACCACTCCTACCTAGAGTGAAGATGCAAACTTGAACTTGAAAAGGAAAACAAGAAGGAAAACTCCTCCAAGGATGATGATGAGCTTCGGCCAAGGTGAAGAGAAAGGAAAAGATATGTGTTTTGAGTGAGGTTGTGTTTGAGGTTGAGTGTTTGAGAGGTTAGGAGGTGATCTAAGGTTGTGAGGTGGTGGTTTGAGATTATGATGATGATGATATGAAGAGAGGATGAAGAAGATGAAGATAAATAAGAAGAACTCTAAGAACTCTTTGAGAGAAAAGAAAAGAACGCAAGAAAGCTTGGAAACTAAAACTTTGCAAATGATCTAAAGTGTTTCCAAGTGCTTCTAAGCAAGGTATTTATAGAAGAATGAAACAAATGAGAGCTCATTGGGAGGAGGGAGAGGCCGTAGCAATAAGGCAAGAGGGGAGAGAAAAATATCTCTTACAAGTGGTCATTCAAGCATGGTTTGAAGTATGGAAGTTATAGTGCAAAGCATGGCTTCAAGTATGGTAATTTCCCTTTGTTTGAAATTAAAATAATCCTTCTAGAAGGCAAGGAGGGCTGATGAATTTGAGCCACAAAAATGAGAGAAAAAGTCTTCTAGAAGTGGTCATATGAAGCATGGATGAAAACATGGTGTTTGTATGACAAAGTATGGTTTATGGTGAGGTGGAAGCATGGTCTTGGAGTGTCAAAAATTTAAGCATGTGATACAAAATGGGGGAAGAGTGGCTTCAGCTAGACCTGGGCAGCAAGGAGGGAGGAAGTGTTGATCATGTTATTGGGTGCTAATGATAGGTTTAAGTATAGATTAGTTTAGGTGCAAGGTTAGGAATCATTAAGCATGAGTTTAGGTAACTAAGAATGAAGTTTAAGGATTTTATGACAAGATTAGGAGTGCTCATACATCATTAGAGAATTTAAAACTCACTTATGAATAAACAATTGAAAACACAATTCCATGATTTAAGGAATTGGAGAGAGAATTCACTATTCAAGATTCCATGACTAGGAATCTTGAATTTAAAATAAGATTTCAAGTTGTAATTAAGCATCCTTAGGTTCTAATCAAATTTAATAAATTATTTTGACTCAAGATTAATTATGAAAATTAATTAATCTCTTATTAGAGCCTAATATTGCTTAGGTTTGCTTAATCACGCGATTAAGCTCAAAAACACAAAACTATAAGCAAAATTATAATTTTGCACTAATTTTTCCTGGGACCAAAACTAAAGCTACGGAATACATAAAAATGCCTTTTAAAACCATCTGGAGAAGTTTCGGGTTCATCTGGCACTTGCAAACGGGTAAAACACCACAGGGGTATTTTGGTTATTTTGACCCAAAAACTCGAAAAACGAGATTTTCGATCCCGGGAAGGTACACAAGCCAACTAATCCCCTTCCAACGTTGAGTTTGCCCTTCGAGTACTGTCAGATTGGCTTTCCTCAAATTTCGGGCCAAAAATGACCTCAGAGGCATTTTGGTCATTTTCACTCTAACAGAAAAATCAGGGCGTTACAATCCTCAACTGATAATTCCCCTGTGTTTGTCTTGGCATCACCCGTGGCCTTGTCAAGGTCAATGGATAAACCCTGCTCAGAACGAGCACGCTGAATAATAGAGGAAACTGATGAGTTGTCAAAAAAAAAAAATGACAACATCATTCGGTGAAAACACACCTTATGAATAGGGGAACTAGAAGAGTCTCCTTCTTCTTCATCACCAATTTCGACCAAGTCATGAGGTCGACCTTTGACTGATAGGGAATCACCTAGTCGAGCGCCAACAGACTAAATATTTGACAAATAAAAGGTCAACATCAAGTGGAAAGCTAAATGCATACATAGCTGTGTATATATTACTCACTTTGTCAGACAAGGTAAGTGAGGGAGTCGATGATTTGGAAGGAAGGGTAGATCTTATCATTCTGGAAGACTTTGAAGCTCTACTCGTCTGACCCTTTTTAGTCGAAGGTCCTATCTTGACAGATGTTTCTTTTGCCTTGGGTTTCCTTGGTTTGAAGACAGGTGCCTTACACTTTCGACTTATATCATCATCTATAAAAAGTCCAAATTAAAAAAAATAAAAATAAAAATAAAAAGATAAAAAATCATCAAATTTGTATTACCTTGTTCAGCTTCTTTTTCTTGCTCTTGTTGCAAGACACCAGAAGAATAAGTCAGAATACGCCGTTCGATGGTGTGTAAATCGGCACGAACAGTGTCATAATATTCACGCCACCAAGCAACAAAAGATACACTGGGGAAAGAGCTAGATTCGATAGCCATTAGGGAATAAACCTCCCTTCTCGACTCATTATCGGATAGCCAATAGTTCAGTTCTTCTAAAGATGAAACTTAAAAGTGGCAAAGCTGTTCCTTAGGATCGAGAGTCAAGGGTGCTGGAATTGCTTGGGAAAAACCAAATTGTCACACCATAAAATTAGGGGCATGTAAAACAACTCCCAAAGCATTCGACCCTGGTAGTCCCGAAGGAATAACTTGCGAACAAAGAAAGTTCGACCAAATATCATTGCTTCGATTTTGACCTACTTCAGTGTCTCGAATTGTAGGATGTGTAAACCAAGGAGGACCAAGGCGACGATTGACAAAGGGAGTCAAGTTTATTTGGTCAGATCCAGAAAAGGAAACTTCATGAAAATGTTGAAAGAAATGCCAGAACTCGACAAAGGACCTAGAGTCCTTGGGTTTTGCTTGGGACAACAAACAAAGTCGAGGTCCTTCACAACCTTAATAAATTATAGCTGGAGGAGAAAAAATCAATTGAGGCTCGAAAACAGCATTCAACCATAGTTGAAGCAGCCACATTGGACCTCTGGGATTGAGAGATTCATTGTTACCAATCTTGGTGACAAAATAATGAAGCTTGTTGTCTTGGTGCAACAGCATTGCCAGAGGTAGATACATGGTTTGCATCTTCAGACTCCGTGAACAAAAAACAATGGGAAGGAAGAAGTACCTGGGAAGTGAGCCTAGGAGAGTTCTTCGGATCGGGACCCATAAGAAAATGCTCATCTTGATCAACAATGGGTTCTTGAACTGAAGCCACTAGTTGAGAATTCTTGGGGTCATTCGGAGAGGAGCTAATTGGAGCACCTTGGGAAGAAGCAAGTTTAGACGGAGAAGCCATAGATGAAAAGTGAAGGGATTGAAAAAAGCACGAGTAGAAAAGTTTTCGAGAGCTCTGGGAAAGAAGAAAGATTCTGGAAAGATGAACAGTTGCAAATACAAGAAACAAGCTCGAAAGCTTGTAACTTTGAGATATTTATAGTTCTCCTAATAGGCTAAGAAGCGAAACTGATGGGCCTAAGAACTCGGGGCCATTATAAGACATGATGGGATTAGTGTGATGGTTTGATGTGCCGCATTTACGATAGTTGAGGGTTATCATTTATCTTTTATCAGAAATATTTCAAAACTTAAAAAAAAAAGAAAAAAAAATATTACAACTCCTCAACTTCTCATCAACAAAATTGCTCTTCGAAGTGAGAGTTGTGGGGGGCATCATGTTGGCATCAAAATTCACTAAGTGTCAAATTGTGAATTCATATTCGACTATGACGAGATGAAAGATTAAGCCCGATGAAGATTGGTAGTCATGAGATTGACAAACTCTCTGTTTGACAAAATTATGTTAGAAGAGGCCAGTTGACTAGTACTTAATTTCGCAAGTCAACTTTGACAATTCTATTATTTAAGGTTTGACAAGTCGAAATGTAAGTTTGTCATCTGAGGCTAGACCGAATAATCGAAAGCTAGACAACTGTCATAGCCGAAGATTGACAAGTCGAAGTGGGAGTTTGTTAGTTAAAGTGGGAGTTCGTCAGTCGAAGTTGAAGTTCGACAGGTTGAAGTCAGAGTTTGTCATTCAACACTTAGAATTTTTTGAAGATCTTAAGAAGATAGTCACAGTGATCAGTAAAAGGCAGATGTTGATCGTATGACAGTTAACAGCGGTTTCCAGCAGTTATTGATAAAGGTGCATGGCAAAGTAGTTCTCATGCCCGAGGTTCGACAAGTCGAAGTGGGAGTTTGTCACTTGAAGACTTAGAAAATTTTTTAAGATGTTGAAGATACTATCAGATAATTGCTTCACATGTGTTCATCAAATGGCGGTTATCAACGGCTACCAGCAGTTATTGACAGAAGCATGACAAGAACCTGGCAAAGTAGTGGTAGAGGATCACTGACAAAGAAAATAACTGTTAAAGCCACGTGGACAACATCCAAGGGCAGCTAGAAGACAAGTGTCAAAATCCTATAGTCTTAGGCTATCTATAAATACTAGTTCTGTACACATTGTAAGGGGTTGGAATATTCACTCACACACTCACTCTAAAAATGTCTCCAATGACTACACAGAGTCCAGAGTTCACTGAGTATTGTTCTTAACCCTCTCTTTCATTTTTCTAGGATTAGATTTCCTTTTAAGTTCTTTGCATTTCCTTACATTTTATGTACTTTATTTTTAGTTTGTCAATCAACTTCTAGTTTGCATTCTTCTTCTTTTTCTTTAATACATCAAATCATTACACACACATATACACAACACAAATCACGTTACAATCATCTCATATTCCACCCTCATTCATAACAAAAACAAGTTTGACACTCGATTCTTCTTTTGGTGAAGAACCTAAGAGGAGTAGCTTTTCGCTCCTCGAATCGAGATCTTGAAAGCAAAGGTTGTCATCCAAACTCTTGAAGTTTGTCGATATACGCCTGGTTTAGAGAAATTTGGCCTCCTGCACAAGGAAATTGTCAATTATTTGTTGTTGACAATATAAGCACCAAAATCTGCAATAAAAACTTAATAAAAAATGTTAAAAGATCTCCCCTGCTTTTAGATAAATTTTTTGTTTGACAACTTCGAAAAAATCAAGCTCATAATCATGTTGAAACTTCTTTTTGGCCTCATGGTTTGACATTCCTAATCCGGCAACATTAATGTCAAGAAAAGCTGGTTCAACAAAGCTTGAGTTGATTTGAAAACGGTCAGTGTCCACTTTCATGATTTTTTTCTTTCCCTTCAAATGTCAGACGTTCTTCATAGATTGCTTTCTGGATCAAGTCACTGAAATGAACACAGCTGTTAGTAGCATGTCCAGTCAATTGATAAAACTTAAAAAATTTTTGTCTCCTCAATTATGATATTGAGGGAATTTTCTTCCCCTCAGGGATCACTATTTGTTTGTCTTTTAAAAGTACATCAAATATTTGGTCAGCTTTAGTGATGTCAAAAGAATAAATTTTCGATGAAGGCATTTTCTCTTTATTTCTAGCAAGTCTTAAAGACTGGCAAACATAAGTTAGCCCTGATTTCAATTCGGCCACGTTACTTCGTCACCACTACCTTTGACCTCATCTTCAGATTGGTCGATCTCAACATAGGCTACTTTTTCATGATGAAGTGTTTTCTTTTTCATTCTTTCTTTCTCTCTTTTTAATTGTTCAATTTGATGCACTTTTTCTGCCAATTGGCCAAGGTCTATGAATTGAAGATTGATAAGTTTCTTTCTAATGTCATAATCTAGACCATTGATAGCCATTTTGACAATCTCAGACTCTAGTACAGGAGTAAAACATCTGTTTCTAGCATTCCTGAATCTGGCCAAATAGTCATCGATAGTTTCTCCCATTAAACGTCGAATAGTAAATAAATTAGTTAGACTGACTTTAGTTTCACCTCAAAAAAATTGATTATGAAAACTGCCTTCTAATTGAGCCCATGTCAAAACAGAATTTTGGGCCTCAAATTGGAAAACCATGTGAAAGCATTTTTTGTCAAAGAAGAAGGGAAAAAACTCATTTTCAAGTGTCCATTAGATGTCATTTCCCTTATTTCTATAGAATATCGAGCAATATGCTCGACTGTCAATTCCCTATTCTTTCTAGAGAACTTTGTCAAAGACTTAGGAATCTTCCAACCTCTAAGCACCTCGACCTGTTGAATGTAGTCTGGAAATGTAGACACAAGGAGAGGTTGGTTGGCGCTAACATTAAACCGAATATGTTTGAAACAGTTTTGACAGCACGTGTGATGTTTTAATTTTGTTGAATATTTTGAATTTGGTGCGCATTATGATGCTGATGATGCCTCCTACATTTTCTTGTCTAACCCTTTGGATTTCATAGTTAGCGTCTCATCCTCGACGAACTAGATTGACAGTTGGGTCGACATTGTTATTTTCACTTGGAGGTGGATTATTAATTTCATCATAGGGATCGTCTGGAATGTCATCCAAAGTGATGGCTTGAGCCATACGTCCCATTTGTTGAGCAAGTTGCTCGAATCTTACGTTATTTGTCTCAATCAAAGGCGTCAACACTGTCGCCATTTGTTGAGTTAACATATTGACGAGATCATGATGACTCTTGTCAATTTGTTGTCTAAACACAACCATTGAGTCAACTGTGTTTGTAGGAGTGCGTGTCACGCCCGTTCTGGGTATATCAGGGAAAACTGGGCTTGTGTTTGGTTGTCATGTAGTGGTTGGGTTTGTCAATGACAAATTCCCTACTCCGACTACAGAAGGGCCCAACAGTGGAGGGCTGACAAAACCAAACTGTGGTGTGTACCAAATTGTGGTAAGTTTGACATGAATGACGTAGTTTGACTCTGAAATAGAGGATTATGCAAGTACACATTATTAAATACACCATTATTACCAATATTTAATGGATTCCCCAAGTTTGCTGGATTTCCCATGTTTGATAATATGGAGGGTATGTATCCTGGGGGTACATATGCTAGACGAAGTCGATATGAAGGCCACATCATCGTGGCAAAATTATTCACATTTATTTGTGGCATACTTTCATTTTTCTAACTAACTGGAGTCAAAACAGGCTCCAAAGTATGAGGCGGATTATTTTTTCCCTCATTTCGTCTATCCTCTGATGAAGATGATACTCTTGACATGTTTGACACAATTGTGCCACTACGCAAGTATATACACTTTGTTTTTTCTTTGTTTGACACGAGTTTGTTTCTTTTCAACCAATGAGTCCCACATGGCATGCCAATCTATTTATGGTGTCACTAACTTGTCAAGAAAAAATAATTGACAAACTCCTTGTATAGAGGCCAAACTGCTCTAAACCAGGCGTAAATTGACAAACTTCAGGAGTTTAGATGACAGCCTTTGCTTTTCAAGATCTAAATTTGAGGAGCAAAAAACTACTCCTCTTCGGTTCTCCATCAAAAGAATCGAGTGTCAAACTCTTTCTTATGAACAAGGATGGAAGTGAATGAAATGTGTAATGTGATTTGTATTGTGATTATGTGAATGTAATGCTTGACAAATTAAGAGGGAGATGAAGAAATGCAGAATGTGAATTGATTGACAAACTGAAAGTAAAGTACAAAAATTGTAAAGAAATACAAAGAACTTAAAGGAAATATAATCCAAGGAAAGCAAAAGAGAGGGTTGAGAACAATATTCAGTTAACTTTGGACTTTGTATAGTCACTGGAAACGTTTTAGAGTGAGTGTGTGAGTGAAAATTCCAACCATTTACCATTTGTACGGAACTAGTATTTATAGACAGCCTAGGACTCTAGGATTTTGAGACTTGTCTTCTGGCTGCCCTTGGATGTTGTCCACGTGGCGTTGACAGTTATTTTCTTTGTCGCTTGCTCTTTGATTACCACTTTGTTATGTTTTTGTCAAGCTTCTATCAATAACTGCTGGAAACCGTCAATAACCGTCAACCGACGAAAACATACGAGGGAGTCACTCTGATAGTATCTTCAACATCTTCAAAATTTTTTGAGTTTTCAAGTGACAAATCACACTTCAACTTGTCAAACTTTAGGTATCAAAGTTAGTTGTCTTCAACGTCCGATTACTTTATTTAAAATCTTTTAAGTCGTTGATGACAAACTTCAACTTCAACATCTCAATCGTCGAATGAGGGAACTATCCATGTTGAGCTGCCAAATTGGGTATTTGTCGAAATTGGCCTTTTTTGGATCGACGTGTAGTTTGACAAATCAAAAACTTAGTCAATCTTACAATTTTATCAATCCTTAGTCATGTTAGACCTTTGACTAATCTTCAAACTTGTCAAAGTCGAACATTAGTTTGACAATTTGTCATTAATGAAATTTGGTGCCAACAATACCAAAGTGAAGACTGACCTCTACACCAGAGGAGTTCAATTTCTTGATTTCGTTTCCAGAAAGACCAATATACTCCGGTTTAAATTTCTATCTTACATATTAAAGTATATAACCCTGCCAAAAAATTTGCATTTAATTAGGCATTCGGACTCCACATCAAAATGTTTCAGGTTTCATTATAAAGATATTGTTGAAGGTCATTCAAAATTTCATTTCGTGAAAAATTTGATAAAAGGATAGCACATCAGTTAAAAAGGTGGTTTGTTATTCATCATGTTTTAAAGCTGCCTTCATGGATATAAAATTTCAAAATTGAATTATAAATTGTAATATATACAGGTGTAAACATGGAACGATGGAAACGATAAAGTAACAACATAAAAAATGTTTGGGTAAAATATATTTACCTCCCTTGAGACTTTAAGAAATGACACTTCTCCCCATTTGTTTGAGAAACTTACACTTCACCTTAGTTCACTAATGAAGTATTTGATATTTTCTTTTATGATTTACTTTTTATAAATTATATACCAAAATAACAAAAATAATTATAAAATAATTAATGAATTTAATTTTTATATACTGATAGCATAAAATAAAATTTTAGCAAGTACTTTTTCTTTTACCAAATTTGACACTTTTTGGAATTTTTATTTGTTCATGGTTAAAATTATTTTATATTGTCAATTTATAAAAACTAAATTGATAAATAAAAATAAGAATTATATTAAAAGTTAATAATAATTTTTTAATTAAATATTAATAATAAGAATTTTAAATAAAGAAGATATAAAAACTAAATAAAAATCTATCGTAATATTAAAATATATAAATAAAAAATAATTTTTTAAAAAAAATGAATAGATACGTGGTAAATAATATTATTAATAAAAAATATTAATACAAAATATAATTATATGAATGAGATTCAAAATATTAAAAATAATTTTTATAAATCAATAATTTAATTATCATAGTTAGTAGTTAGTTATCTAGCATGATTAGACACTACTTTAAATTTTTATTAGTTTGCAATGTAAAATCAATTTAATTATCATAGTTAGTGGTTAGTTATCTAGCATAATTTGACACTATTTTGATATTTTATTAGTTTACAATGTAAAACCTAAGTTTACACTACATACTAATAAAAATTCAAGAATTAGTCAAACTATGGTGGGTAATTATCATAATAGGCAGTTTACCTAGTACGATTTGACACTTTTTTAAATTACTATTGATTGATTTATTTTACAATTATTGTTTTTATAAATTTAATTTTGATATATTGATAGTATAAAAGTTTTTTACATTGTTATCTAATTAATCATTTCATTTAAATGATTTTTCAAATAGCGGATATAAGAGTAAATCACTCTGGATATGAGACAATATATGCTTGAATACATTATAAAACTCATGTATACTATTAGTACATAAAAAAAACATATTCATTAAAATAACAATTATAAAACGAATCAATCAAATGTTGTCGAAAAAAAGAAGCATCAATCAATAGAAATACTTATTATTAATTTTTTATTAACATAATTATTATTAAATTTAATATAATTCTTAATATTAGTTACAAATTTAGTGTCTACAAACTAACAATAAAAAATAATGGCAACCGTCATTAGTCTTTTTAAAAGTTTAAGTCGGACAAATTAGTCCCTGTAAAAAATAAACTCTCAAATTGATCTCTATAAAATTGAAAAATAGGAGAAATTAGTTCTTGTAGAAAAAATCTCTCAAATTAGTCCATGTAAAAATAAATGTCCCTTAAGCTCAACTTAACAGAAGGACTAACATATATGATTATTCAAGTTTACAAGAATCGAGTTGTCCAATTATTCAATTTTATAGGGACCAATTTGAGAGTATTTTTTTGCAGGAGCAATTTATATGATGATTAAATTTTGCAAGGATCAATTTAAAAGTTTATTTTTTGTAGGGACTAATTTGTCCAACTTGAAATTTTAGAGGGACTAAAATGAGAGTTTTGCCTCAAATAATTTTAACCATGAACCTATAAAAATTTAAAAAAAAAAGTGTCAAATTTGGTAAAAAAATTATCCACCAATATTTTATTTTATGTTATTAGTGTATAGAAATTAAATTAATTACTTATTTTATAATTAATTTTATTATTTAATATATAATTTATAAAAAATAATACACCAAATATACCCTTAGTGAAATAGAGTGGAGTGTGAATTTTTCAAATAAATGGGAAGGAATGTTATTTCTTAATATTTCAAGGGAGGTAAGTGTATTTTACCCTAAATTTTTATTTAGTTTTTATATCTTCTTTATTTAAAATTATTATTATTAATTTTTAATTAAAACAATTATTATTAACTTTTAATATAATTCTTATCTTTATTTATGAATTTAGTTTTTATAAATTGATAGTATAAAGTAATTTAACTATTAAACTATAAAAATTTAAGAAAGCATCAAATTTGGTAAAAAAATTATTTGTTAATATTTTATTTTATACTATCATTGTATAAAAATTAAATTTATTACTTATTTTATAATTATTTTTGTTATTTTATATATAATTTATTAAAAAAATCATAAAAGAAAAAACACCAAATACACCCTTACTAAAATGGAGTGGAGCATAGGTTTTTCAACTAAATAGAGTAGTGTCATTTCTTGAAATATTACAGCAAGTAAATGTATTTTTTCCAAAATGTTTATAATTTTTACAGCCACAAAAGCTTCAAAAACCATCTGCTATTGTGCTTCTCGAGCCTGTTGGCGGCCTTTAAAAAAAGGCAATGAAAATAGAAACAATTTACCAAACTCAAGTTTGTAACTTTAACTCTCAAAGAGCACCAGCACTAAATGCCACATTTTTCTTAGAAGGCTCTAGTCTGCAGCAGTATTGAATCTAGTTTAAGACTCAAAAGCAACATATATTGCTGCTCGCTACCACTGGGTATTGCAAAATTTTTCACACCCCAAAACCAATGTCGTCAATGCCATTAATACAAGCTTGAATCTCTGAAAAAGGCACATTCACGGACAACAACAACTAAATCCACCAATCAAATAGTATGGATGACTGGGAATTGCAGCTTGGTAATTCGGTGAAACAAAACCGGCCGGTCCAGCCGGGTCACTGAATTTCAAAAAAGAAAAAGAAAAAGAAAACTTCCGAGTTTTACTGATTGAGACACCCGAAATTATGCTGCTAAAAGGAGTGTTCTAGCTACCCGGTCCTTCGAACTCTATCTATTGCAAAACTATTACTATTTTGTCTGCCCTGCGACTTGAGTGAGAAGTAGTAGTCATGGCAGAATCACAAGCTTCGGTCGAGGTAGAGCAGGTACTTGGCAGATCTGTCCAAGAACTGTTCTTGAATAATATTTCCGAAAACTTGCCAACAAATTATGTTATAATTTTATTAATGATTATATTTCAAAGTTAATTAAGTTTATATTAATTGTTTTACTTGATGCTCTTTCCACGTTTTAGAAAACAAAGAAAATTCAAACATAAGTTTTTTACGTTGCAAGCTTTACGTTGCAAACGTTATAAGCTTTTAATGAATTGTTCTTTTCCTTAAAGTCATATTCTTCACGTGGATAACTATACTTTTATTAGCATAACTCACAAATCAATTAGCTAATAGGAACGTTGGTTAACAGGAAGCTTTTTTCCATATCTATAAATAGCAACATAAACATTTCTTTGATATAGAAAATATCTGGGCATATCATTCTATATCTAGTTCTCTTAAGCACTCCATATAAGTTGTTCCTGTAAGCCTCACTATTTCAAGTGCAGTGTTAGTGAGAAGTGGCTGTTATATCCTGGGGAGTATTAGTCGTGAGACCATCTGCATCAAATAATTATTTTGTGGTGGCGAAATACTCTTAAGCTCGATTACCTGTACGTCTCGACCAACAACATTGATAAGCTACTCTATTCAATTTGTTCTTATTGTGTTATTTAATTTTTCCTTTTCATTTTGTATTATCGTGAACATTATTTTATTTTATTTTTCAGATTTGGTTGCTTCATTTGTATTATTTTATTTTAAAGTTTCCAACATTCTTAAGAGTATTTTCTACTTTAGTTACATTTCAATTATTTTTTAAGTGTTGGTCTAATTAGGATTTTGTTATTGTCATTATTAATATTAACTAAAAATGAAAATTTCATTGGAAAAGGATGTTTCAGTAATGGTTTATATTTGCTAAATGTTTCATTTGTCACAAGTGAAAATACATGTGTTGATTCTTATTCTTTTGATTTATGGCATGGTAGATTAGGACATGTTAATTTTTCTTACCTAAAGAAAATGAAAGAACTAGGAATTATAAATGATATGACAATAAATAATAATGTTAAATGTCCAATATGTGTAGAAGCCAAAAGTACAAAGAAAACCTGTAAGCCTGTAGATTTTCGTGAGACAACTTTATTAGGCTTAATACATTCAGATATAGGTGATCTTAAATCTACAATGACTAGAGGAGGTAAAAGATATTATATAACCTTTATAGATAATTTTTTAAGATACAGATATGTCTATCTGTTAAGAAGCAAAGATGAAAATTTGAGAAATTTAAAATTTATAAAGAGTGAAGTGGAGAATAAATTAAATAAGAAATTTGAAAGACTGAGATCCAACAGATAAGGATAATATGAGTCAATTTCTGTTAATAACTTTTGTGAACAATACGGAATTCATGAGTTAACACCACCTTCTTCACCGGAATCAATGGAATAGCGAGCGGAAAAATAGGACAGAAAGAGAAATGATGAATGCTATGCTAATAAGTTACAGTGCATCTCCAAATTTGTGGGGAGAAGCTATTCTCTCTGCATGCCACATTCAAAATAGGGTAATATTTAAGAAAATAGGAAAAACACCTTTTGAGTTATGGGAAGCATGTGTTCCTAATTTAAAATATCTTAAAGTGTGGGGTGTTTAGCAAAAGTGTTATTACCTAAACCAAAGAAAAGAAAAATTGGATCTAAAACTTGTGATTGTATATTTATTGGATATGCGGGAAATAATGTTTTTTTTTATAGATTTTTATTATTAAAAAGTGATGTTTTAGATGTAAATACAATTATTGAATAAAAAAATGTTGAGTTCTTTGAAAATATCTTTCCTTTGAAAACTCCTATAAGAAAACCTTTATTTGGAAATGCTTGTGAACCTAGTAGCTCTAAAAATAAAGAAATTGAACTTAGAAGGAGTAAAATAGAAAGAAAATAAACTAACTTTGGTAATGATTTTTACATCTTTTTAATGGATAAAGATCCTTTAATATATCATGAGGCAATATCATCTTATCTCTAGATGGTCCTTTATGAAAAAAAAGTCATTAATAGTGAAATAGAGTCAATAATGAGTAACCATACATGGGGGATAGTATATTTACCTAATGGAGTAAAACCAATTGGATGTAAATGGATTTTTAAAAATAAAGTAAGAGCTTATGGTTCAGTTGAAAAATATAAAGCAAGGTTGGTAGCTAAGGCTATACACAAAAAGGAAAACTTAGATTATTTTGATACATATTCACGAGTGGTTAGAACTTCTTCTATTAAATTCGATTGCTTTAGCATCTATTCATAATTTATTAATACATCAGATGGATGTTAAAACTGCTTTTTTGAATGGAGATTTAGAAGAAGAAATATATATGCATCAACCTGAAGGTTTTGTGATTGCTGGAAATGAAAATAAAGTGTGTAGGTTAATGAAATCTTTATATGGTCTGAAACAAGCACCTAAGCAATGGCATGAAAAAATTTGATAAAGTTATGGTGCAAGATGGCTATAATGTAAATGATTAAATAAGTGCATTTCTGATAAAATTGATGATAATTTAAAAGGTGTTATTGTTTGTATATATGTGGATGATATGCTTATTTTGGGAACCAATATTGATGTGATTAATGAGACTAAAGAATTTTATCATCAAAATTTGACATGAAAGATTTAGGAGAAGCTAACTTAATTTTGGGAATTAAGTTAACCAAATTAAAAACTGGGTATAGGATATCTCAAGAACATTTTGTTGAGAAAATATTGAGAAAATTTGATTTTTATGATTCTAAACCTGTGAGTACTCCCTATGTTGGTAGTTTACATTTGAAAAGAACAATGGTAATTCGTATCTCAAACTCAATATGCTCAAATAATTGGTAGCCTTATGTTTTTGATGGTATTCAAGGCACGATATTGCATATCTTGTGAATAGATTAAGTAGATATACACATAATCCTAATAAAGATCATTGGGTACTTTGTGTAGAGTTATGAAATACCTTGAGGTACCATAGACTACGGCCTATGTTATGGGGGATATCGGATGTACTTGAAGGGTACTCGATGCTAAGCTGGATCTCACGATTCAGATGAGACTAAATCCACGAGTGGATTCATTTTTACCTTTGGTGGTGGAGTAAACTTGGAAATCATCCAGCGGACTTGTATAGCGGATCTACTATGGAAGGTGAGTTTATTGCTCTTGACTTAGCGGGATCTGGTTTGAATGGCTAAGAAATCTCTTAGTCGATATTCCTTTAATGGAAGAAACCCTTGTCTTCCATATCTATACATTGTGATTGCTTAGCGGCAATAGCAAAGAGCAAATAATAAAGTCTATAATGGGAAACAAAGACATATCATTATCGTCATAATTACGTGAAGCAACTATTGAATGATGGAATCATTTCCATAAATTATGTAAGGTCGAGAGATGAATTTGGCGGATCCTTTGACCAAGCCACTTAGCGAAGCTAGTGAAGCGATACATCGAAGGGGATGGGGCTTAAGCCTATTTCACATATTGAGGTGATGGTAACCCAACCTGAATTTGAGAATTCCTCAAGGTTAGGTTCATATGGGTAAAAACAAGTCACTTGTCAATCAACCAAACACTATCAATATAGTCCATCCCTATGATGTATAAATGTGAAGGATAGTGTGTGACTACTGTATAGAGGATGAGTTTTACATTCTTAATGAATCTATAGCTCATGAATGAGTGGTGTGCTTATTTGTAGTGTACACTTGATAGATTCACCTATGTGAGTGGTGGAGGTGGGGCCGCCTCTATGAGAGCTTGGGCAATTCTCTAGAGCCACTCATGAAGTCCAGAACAGCAGTGCAAGGCCAAAATGCACCACAGCGTTGAACAACTTTGGATGAGAAGACATTGTGAGTAATGAGATCACTGAACCATGTGAGGGGTGAAGGTTCATAGAGGTTATAATCTCACCGTCATTTCTGTGGTTCAAATTTCATTTTGCTCTATGTGCTAGTTCATAATCCAAAGACACTAGTACTTATGCATTGAATTCTTACGCTTAAGAGTACTAGATAAAATAATATTAACTTTGAAATATGTGGGGATTGTTATAATTTTATTAATGATTATATTTCAAAGTTAATTAAGTCTATATTAATTGTTTTACTTGATGCTCTTTCCACGTTTTAGAAAACAAAGAAAATTCAAACATAAGTTTTCTACGTTGCAAGCTTTACGTTGCCAAGCGTTATAAACTTTAATGGTGTTCTTTTCCTTAAAGTCATATTCTTCACGTGGATAACTATACTTTTATTAGCATAACTCACAAATCAATTAGCTAATAGGAACGTTGGTTAACAGGAAGCTTTTTTCCATATCTATAAATAGCAACATAAACATTTCTTTGATATAGAAAATATCTGGGCATATCATTCTATATCTAGTTCTCTTAAGCACTCCATATAAGTTGTTCCTGTAAGCCTCACTATTTCAAGTGCAGTGTTAGTGAGAAGTGGCTGTTATATCCTGGGGAGTATTAGTCGTGAGACCATCTGCATCAAATAATTATTTTGTGGTGGCGAAATACTCTTAAGCTCAGGTCTTTGTCTCGATAACAACATTGATAAGCTACTCTATTCAATTTGTTCTTATTGTGTTATTTAATTTTTCCTTTTCATTTTGTATTATCGTGAACATTATTTTATTTTATTTTTCAGATTTGGTTGCTTCATTTGTATTATTTTATTTTAAAGTTTCCAACAAATTACATCTACGAGGAAGGTGGTGCTGGGTTTCGAGATGCTCTTCTGCCGTCAGAGGATGATGGTATTCCAGTCGTTGACCTTCACCGCATCACTTCTCCGTCTACAGCAGACCAAGAGCTTGGAAAACTCCAGCATGCGCTCAATTCATGGGGCTGCTTTCAGGTTTTGGTTATTCTATCAATTGCATATACAATAATCCAATTAGCTGCTGATGTGAACTTGACTAGGTTCAGTTCATCGTATTCATCTTTGCTTCATTGATTTTGTCACGTATAAAATCATTCATGTCACTTATGGATAATAGTTTAATTGTTCAAGAGAGATATATAAAATATTTCATAGTATTAGACTTCTATAATCACATGGTCTAGGTTCTGCACCAATAAAAATGTCCAGATGCGTGCTTATTCTCCCGATATTAATTATTTACTTTTTGTTATGCCAATCAATACGTCTCTTCCAATAATTTAACATTCAAGCAGTCAGTCTAGAATTCTGTTACCTGGTATACGTAGAATACAGATACTAGATGACTTGTTCTATTTGATACCACTTCGTAAAATCAGCTTAGAATATATCAAATGAAGTTAGAAAAACATTGATGGTGTTGAATGCGGATTAGAGCCTGTCAATGTTTGTTCATCATAATCACTTGATTGAGATTTATCGAGCATTAACAAGTGAACTGAAGAATCAGCTTTGCCATCATTTTGTGAATGGTGCGAATGGAACTCAATTTTTGAGAGCAGTCCTGCTTTTTTTAAGAAAATTGAATATTTTTCATTCAGCATTTTTTTTTAAAAAAAATCTTATTCAAGCAATTTATAAAGAATATAAGTATTTTTTCAATATAGAACACAATTTTTTAGAGCAAATGTCGTTTTCAGCATATTAAAATTGACATCAATTTAGTCCTGGTTTTTTTTTTTGACATCATCAATATAGTCCTAAGATTTTAAATTTTGGTCTGAACATTCTATAACTAAAACACAAACAAACGCACCCTTTATCTGAGAGAGGCTTGTATAATCTCTACTTTGAGTATTCTCTCTGTCCTGTCCTGTAGGGGTATTCATTACCTGTCCTGTCCCGCCAACTCAGCCCGGCTCAAAGCTAATTTGGATGGGTTCGGGTCTTAAAATTTGACCCGGTACATTTTTTGGGCCGAGTTCGGGTCATACGTCGGGTTGACCCGACCTAGCTCGAAGTCAAATTATCCCTTAAGAGATATATATTTTTATAATAATTTATGAAAAATTATAAGATTTTAAAGTTCAATTAATATATTTTACATAATTTGATATTATTTCTACATTGATATGGTTTATTTTGAAACCTATATCGTAAAATATCTCTAAAACTTTGTTTTTTACTTGTAAAATTTTATAACTTTATTATGTACAATATCTAAATTCTTATATATTGTTCGAATGTCGGGTTGACCTGGTATGATCCGGGACATAGTCGGGTCATTATCGGGTTTTAAAAATTGACTTGGTATAAAAATCGAGCTGGATTTAGGTCTTGTCCAATCCGACCGAACCCATCCCTTGTACATCGCTACTGTCCTGTATTGTCAAATTTAAGAACACTATAATGATCAAATCATAGAATAAGCGACGTACAAGTAGCCCATTTTCATTTTCAAAATCCCAAGAATGATATTCACAGTTTATTGAGAAGCAATTTATTTATGTGGTATTGTACGGGCCAAGCTCCAATGATATTATCAATTATTTTGTGGGATTTAGGCAATAAACCATGGTATGTCAAGCGCATTTCTGGACAAAGTGAGACAAATTTCACAGCAATTCTTTCAACTTCCAAAGGAAGAGAAACTAAAATACGCAAGGGAACCAAATGGGATTGAAGGATATGGAAATGATACAATATTCTCAAAAAATCAAAGGCTTGACTGGGCTGACAGAGTATACCTCAAGGTGCAGCCTGAAGACAAGCGACAGTTCAAACTTTGGCCGGAAAAGCCAAATGATTTCAGGTATACGTGTACATATATATTCATGCCACTTCTAGCATTTCAATAGTACAGAATGTTATAGGAACTAATAGCTCCACCATACAGGTAGTGTTATTTATACCTACATGTTAAGTATGTGAATTTGATGTACAATAAGCATATATATAAATAGTGGGTAATTCTGATTCATGTTGACTAATTACGAATTGAAAAAACTGCAATAGCTAATGGTAAATATTGTTACCCCATTTTTTAAGTCAATATGTAAAATTTCTCACCATATGCACGTGAATTCCTCACATGAACAATAACATTATCACTTACATCTGTATTTTTCTTATCTCACATTAATCAACATAAATTCCCACTATGATTTACACGTATACTTTACTATGTTCTATTGACATACTTTCAAGTACGTACAAAAATCATTTATTATCTTTTGACACACGCAACTATATCATTTTTTGTGCTAGGAATTCACAATTTCCCCCATTTTTTCTTGATGACACAAGCCTTCCCTCTAATCTCATTGACCATCAAAATGCAGGACAACCGTACTAGAGTACACCGAACGGCTAAGAGTCCTAAATGAAGTAATTTTGAAGGCGATGGCAAAGTCACTAAACCTGGAAGAGGATTGCTTCTTGAACGAATGTGGAGAGAGAGCTGAAATGCGTCTAAGATTCAACTACTACCCGCCATGTCCTATGGCTGATCATGTTCTAGGCGTGAAGCCACATGCTGATGGATCAATTATCACTTTCCTTTTGCAAGATAAAGAAGTAGAGGGCCTCCAAGTCCTCAAAGATAATCGTTGGTTCAAGGTCCCGATCATCGATGATGCTCTCGTGGTTAATGTTGGTGATCTAATTGAGGTAATAACTAACGGTTGTTTTTAAGGTTGTGAACCTATCTCTCTACCCAAGAAGCTATCCAACGGGGGAAGGGGCTCCCATATATGATTACTATTCCCTTCGATGTAGAATAATTGTTGGTTTTTGACATTTTCATGTTTCATAATATTTATCCATTTGCGATGAGCTGGTTTAGACGTGCTTTTTCTAATTAAAACAAAAGAGATCTTTTTTATTTAAAAAAGTCTTTTTATGTTTTTTGGTATGTTTGGATAATCTTTCAAGTAAAAGCAGAATAATTAGAAACAGTAAAAGTATCTTTTTGGAGAAGTTAGAATTTTCATCTTCTAGCTGAAAGAATTTTTTTGTAACATAAAAAAGATGTTAAAAAAAATAGTGATATTTTAATATTATATCCAAATATAAATTGACATTATATCGAAACATAAATCAACTTTTACTTTTTAAAAATATCTTAATTAAGAATATCAATTAAAAAAGATCTTTTTTTTATAAGCACATTCAAACGAGCTCAATATCTAGCTAGGATTAATTTTTTTTTCTTCCATTTATACCTTTAATATAAGTGTGTTAGCTAAGTAATCATTACATTTACAAAGATAAATAATAATGATAATAAAAAGATAGTTTTATCAACTTATATAATTTTCTATATTTTCTAAAATGGTTTTTTTTTCCTTCCTTATATGTGTCCTATTTGGTTTTTGACGGTCACTTTGAAAAGGAGGGTGCTTGAATTTATAATTGTCAATTTGGGACTCTCTATCAGGCACACTTTCACACAAAATTATGAGGTCCACCTCTCTGTGTCACTTATGTTTAATAGCTCTCTTTTCTTGAATGAATTGAGCAATGAGTTGGGTAGGAAATTGAGTACAAACATCATTACTCATTGTCAAAGGCCTTGGCTATATCCTTTAGTAATGTGGGACTTAACACTAGTTACAATTGATTCAATAGCAAGGCTTGTCCATGATAACTGATAAAATTGACATAATATGTTGAATGTGGTGCACAGATACTTAGTAATGGATTTTTCCGGAGCCCAGTTCACAGAGCAGTGATAAATGAAGAAAAGGAAAGGCTTACAATAGCTATGTTCTTCATTCCAGGTCCCGAAAAAGAGATTAAACCAGTCGCCAAGCTAGTGAATGAGTCCAGGCCAGAATTATACAGACCGGTGAAAGATTATGTTGGGATCTATTTCCAGTATTACCAGCAAGGAAAAAGACCAATCGAAGCTTCAAAGATTTAACTTCTAATTATGTATTTTGTAAGGTACAATAGTTGTCCAAAGTTCAGTCAAATAAAAGTGGATGAAAAATGTAATTAAGCGTCTGTGTAAGTGTGTAACAAAAAAAGAAAAAAAATAAATCCAAGCTATGTCTTCTTCTTTGCCTTTGATGTTGGACACATGGATCGATTAAACTTTCTACGTTTAGTTATTCCATTTGTTCACTAATTCTTGTTATGCATAGTTCTATGTTCATGTATTAGTAGGTATAAAGAGTTTATTTATGCTTGCACTAAATTATATAATAGCTACATACGTTATAATCAATAAAGTTTCCTCGTGGTGGTTGTTACCCTCATAGGTGGATCTTAGCTTGGACAATGGGGCCATGGCTCCCATAACATTTTGAAAAATTATGTGTGTGTTTGTGGATTTAATTTAATGTCGAAGTGTATTAGCACATTTTTTTTCCAATCAAAAAAGAGAAATGAAAAAATCATAACAATTGAGCATCATTATATTTTAGACTGGAATATATTTTATTATATGGTAGATAAGCAATTACAAGAGTTTCAAATCACAAGAAGTTCAATGGTCAAATAATGAATTTGTTAACTCCAAACTATGTTTTGATTCCAAAGAATGATTAGGAATTTTGTTTAAACATTATTTGGTGTATATTTGGAAATGCAAAATATAACGTCCCTCCCCCCACCCCCAACTTCATGATATTTTGAAATAATTTCATGTGTTTAATTATGTAAAATGTTTGAATCACTTAGATGTAAAGAATACTAATTTTAAGTGTCAAATTCACTTATAATTACGTGATAGCATACTTTTTCGACTTTCAATTACAATTAAAAGTTAGTTATTTTAGAAATATAATGTTTTGCCAAACTAATCCAAAGTCTCCAGGCATTCGAAGTGCCTTCCGCTAAACAATATGAGATCCTATAGAAGTTGATAGAGTACCCAAACTCTGCCAGCCCAACCCCTTGACTGCTATAGTGGTCCTGTATTAATATGGCAGTGATAGCAACGCCAGACTTTGCTCTTTTGGGTTTTTCATGCATCTAGGGGCCTCTCGGTAACACAGGAGGGTATCGGGGACTCTGAAGCCATACTAAACTTGTCCAGAGATATATGTATCTAAGATATTATAACTACTTACCTCTCTACTACAACCTCTTCACCACGACATTTTAACACCTTAAACACCACCACAACACCACAATCTCAACTGAGTCTCCCTCAGAAAACCCCGTCATCGACCTTTAGACCAATCTTACCTATCAATAATTATTTTTTAATTTCTAAAATGTATTTAGAGATGATTTAAAATAAATAAAAATAATCATAAATATCATATCTACTTACAAACAGATTCAAAAGAACAAAATATCAACTCCCAAGTACCACTAATCCAATGGTTGATGCTCAAAGAGCTGGAGGAAGCCCTCGGAATGAAAAGAAAATTAAATCATAAATGACACAGACATTACATTGAACTGTCAACTACAATTCTACATATCCAGCTGTAAGTTCATAACAAGTGCTAAATTGTTTAGGACAGACAGAAGACCGTTAAAACTGCAACAATTTAAATGTTTCAAATTGTTGATCAATGCCAAAGTGAAGACTGACCTCCATACCAGAGGAGTTCAATTTCTTGATTTCGTTTCCAGAAAGACCAATATACTCTGGTTTAAATTTCTGTCTTACATATTAAAGTATATAACCCTGCCAAAAAAATTGCATTTAATCATGCATTGGGGCTCCACATCACAATGTTTCAGGTTTCATTATAAAAATGTTGTTGAAGGTCATTCAAAATTTCATTTCGTGAAAAATTTGATAAAAGGATAGCACATCAGTTAAAAACCTGGTTTGCTATACATCATGTTTTGAAGCTGCCTTCATGGATATAAAATTTAAAAACAGAATTATAAATTGTAATATATACACGTGTAACCATGGAACGATGGAAACGATAAAGTGACAATACAAAAAATGTTTGGAAAAAATGCATTTACCTCCCTTGAGATTTTAAGAAATGATAATCCTCCCCATTTATTTGAAAAACTTACACTCCATCTTATTTCACTAAGGGTGTATTTGGTATTTTTCTTTTATGATTTATTTTTTATAAATTATATGTAAAATAACAAAAATAATTATAAAATAATTAATTAATTGAATTTTTATAACACTGATAGCATAAAATAAAATATTGGCAGATACCTTTTTTGTTTTTTTTTTTTACCAAATTTGACATTTTCATGAATTTTTATTGGTTCATAGTTAAAATTATTTTATATTGTCAATTTATAAAAACTAAATTCATAAATAAAAATAAGAATTATATTAAAAGTTAATAATAATATTTTAATTAAAAATTAATAATAAGAATTTTAAATAAATAAGATATAAAAACTAAATAAATATCTATAGTAATATTAAAGTATATAAATAAACATTAATTATTTTCATAAAATGAATAGATACGTGGTAAATAATATTATTAATAAATAATGTTAATATAAATATAATTATATGAATGAGATTTAAAATATTAACAATAATTTTTATAAATCAATAATTTAATTATCATAGGTAGTAGTTAGATATCTAGTATGATTAGACACTTTTAATTTTTTATTAGTTTACAGTGTAAAATCAATTTAATTATCATAGTTAGTAGTCAGTTATCTAGCATAATTTGACACTATTTTGATATTTTATTAGTTTACAATGTAAAACTTGATTTTACACTCCATACTAATAAAAATTCAAGAATTTGTCAAACTATGGTGGGTAATTATCATATTAAGTAGTTTACCTAGTATGATTTGACACTTTTTTTGAATTACTATTGATTGATTTATTTTACAATTATTATTTTTATACATTTAATTTTGATACGTTGATAGTATAAAAGTTTTTTACGTTGTTATTTAATTAATCATTTCATTTAAATAATTTTTCAAATAGTGGATATAAGAGTAAATCACTTTGGTTATGAGACAACATATGCTTAAATACATTATAAAACTCATTTATATTATTAGTACATAAAAAAACATATTCATTAAAATAATAATTGTAAAACAAATCAATCAAATGTAGCTAAAAAAAGAAGCATCAATCAATAGAAATAATTATTATTAATTTTTTAATTAAGATAATTATTATTAACTTTTAATATAATTCTTAATATTAGTTACAAATTTAGTGTCTACAAACTAACAGTATAAAATAATGACAACCCTCGTTAGTCCCTTTAAAATTTCAAGTCGGACAAATTAGTCCCTGTAAAAAATAAACTCTCAAATTGATCTCTGTAAAATTTAAAAATAGGACAAATTAGATCTTGTAGAAAAAAGCTCTCAAATTAGTCCATGTAAAAATAAATTGTAGACAAGTTACTACCTTAAGCTCAACTTAACGGAAGGACTAACTTATATGATTATTCAATTTTACAAGAATTGGTTTGTCCAATTATTCAATTTTATAGGGATCAATTTTTTTGTAGAAACAATTTGTATGATGATTCAATTTTACAAAGACCAATTTAAAACTTTATTTTTTATAAGGAGTAATTTGTCCTACTTGAAATTTTAGAGGGACTAAAATGAAGATTTTGCCTCAAATAATTTTAACCATGAACCTATAAAAATTCAAAAAAGTGTCAAATTTGGTAAAAAATTATCCACCAATATTTTATTTTATGTTATTAGTGTATAGAAATTAAATTAATTATTTATTTTATAATTAATTTTATTATTTAATATATAATTTATAAAAAAGAAATTATATAAAAATGCACTAAACACGCTCTTAGTAAAATAGAGTGGAGTGTGGGTATTTCAAATAAATGGGAAGGAGCATTATTTCTTGATATCTCAAGAGAGGTAAATGCATTTTACCCTAAATTTTTATTTATTTTTTATATCTTCTTTATTTAAAATTCTTATTATTAATTTTTAATTAAAATAATTATTATTAACTTTTAATATAATTCTTATTTTTATTTATGAATTTAGTTTTTATAAATTGATAGTGTAAAGTAATTTTAATTATGAACTGATAAAAATTTAAGAAATTATCAAATTTGGTAAAAAAAATTATTTATAAATATTTTATTTTATACTACCAATGTATAAAAATTAAATTCATTACTTATTTTATAATTATTTTTGTTATTTTTTATATAATTTATTAAAAAAATCATAAAAGATAAAACACCAAATACACCCTTAGTGAAATGGGATGGAGTTTAGGTTTTTCAAACAAACAAATAGAGTAGAGTGTCATTTCTTGAAATCTTAAAGGAGGTAAATGTATTTCACCAAAAAAGTTTATATTTTTTACAGTCACAAAAGCTTCAAAAACCATCTGCTATTGTGCTTCTCGAGCCTGTTGCGGCCTTTAAAAAAAGGCAATGAAAACAGAATTAACAAAACAATTTACCAAACTCAAGTTTGTAACTTTAACTCTCAAAGAGCACCAGCACCAAATGCCACATTTTTCTAAGAAGGCTCTGCAGCAGTATTGATTTCTAGTTCAAGACTCAAAAGCAACATATATTGCTGGCTCGCTGCCACTGGGTATTGTAAAATTTTTCACACACCAAAACCAACGTTGTCAATGCCATTAATACAAGCTTGAATCTCTGAATAAAGGCACATTCACGGACAACCACTACTAAATCTACCAATCAAATAGTATGGATGGCTGGGAATTGCGCATGGTAATGGTGAAAGAAAACCAGCCGGCTGGCTGGGTCAATGATTTTTTTTTTTTAAAAGTTAATACTTATTTTAGTCTTTCATTTTATATTTGTGAGTTATTTTAGTATTTAACTTTTAAAATGAATCAAATTAGTCTTTAACATTACAAATTATGAGTCATGTTAGTCCCTCAATTTACTTTTATTTAACATTTTATCAATTGAATAATGATAGATAACTTTAAGTGATACTTTGACATATTATTTACCTTCTAAAGTAGAATAAATTTTAAAATAACTCATTTTAGTGTTTAATATTGCACAAAATGAGTCATTTTGTTATTTAGCATGAAAATTTAATTGACTCAATTTGTGTAATTTTGAATACCAAAATGAGTTATTTTAAACTCCAAGATATTTCAAATGATATAAGGTATGTCAAGGTACATTTAAGATTATCTATCATCATTTAATTGATGGAATGTTAAATAAGAGTGAGTTGAAGAATTAAAATGACTCATGTTTTGTAATGTTTGACTCATTTTAAAAGTTTGGACTAAGATGATTCATAAATATAGAGATGGGGACTAAAATAAGCTTTGAGCTTTATTTGGAAATTGTTTTTGAAAACAGTTTTCAAATTTTAAAAATAAAAAACCCGAAAAAACTTGTTTGATAAGTTGTCTTTTCGGTATTGATTTTAAAAATAGAAAAATAGAAAGTATGTTTTAAAGGAGGATTCTAATATGGGGAAGGGGAAGTTGTGGAGTATGATGAGGAGAGTAGGCTATTGGAAATATAGAAGAGTGAGAGGCACATTTGAAATCATAAAAGAATGATACTTAATTTTATGGAGCATTCTATGATGGTCCTAGTTGAGTTTGGGACCATCATGGTCCTTGAATTTTAGGCTTTTGGATTCAATTTTGAAGGTTGAGATTAAAAAGGTTTTACTCAAAAAATAATTATAAAATAATTTATTTGAATATTTTAATAACTCTTTGAAAATAGTGTTATGTATGTTGGCTATTATATCCTTTCTATGTTTTCTAATTTTCTATACTGCCATTTTATCCCTCAACACACCATTATCCCTTCCCAGAGAACACCTTGTTGCCTCCTCATCCACCTCCCCCACCTGGCACATCATTGCCGCTAGCTGCCTCCCTCGCCGATCACCATGGCACCACAACCTTCATCATTTTACGGCCATGGCCACATCCTCCCTTCCCCCATATATGAGTGCCGCCATGTCTAATACATGGTGGTAATCCTTTTGATATGTCAGAACGTGGCTTGCATCATGCAAGGCCCACATCTTTATTCTTTTTACCTCAAATGTGTTGTCCCTCACCGAAAGTGCTTCCTGCATAGCTATAGAGAGGTTGTGCAATTATTGCACAAAGCTTGAAGGCCTCATATAAATAAAGGGAGGTATCAAACTGAAAATCTCATCCCAAGCTGAAGCAATTTTCAACAATGTTAGAAGAAGCAGCGTAAGCTTCTTATAGTGAGAGAAAAATTAGAGAGTGTGTGTAAGAAAATTCCAAAAGTGTAGTGTGAGTATACACTAGGAGTTTTGAGTATATTCTCTATATCTCTATAATACTACAAATTACAGTAGGAGAGAGTCTCATTGGGGATATACTATATTGTAATTACTCTTTAAATATAGTGGAATATTTTTTGGAATTTAGCTCGTGGTTTCTCCTTCAAAATTACTGGAGGGTTTTCCACATTAAAATATTGGTGTGTAGTTCTCTAAATTTATTCTTGTTAGTGTGAATAGTGAAAAATAGGTCCCACTACAAAGTACAATTCACGTGATTTATTATCCGTGACTCTCCATAAATTTTGAGCATGCTTCCACTCACATCCATAAAGTACATATTACACTTGAGGTGTACCTAACTCTGATGATGCCATAACAAGTGGTATCAAAGCTTTTGGTTTCGTGGGATTTATTCTTAGTATGCTCTATGGTTATAACTTAGTCTAATCTTCTACACCAAAAAAGAATTTCTCCCTGGTGCTTGAGAATCATCCTTAGTTGCTGTTGTTGGAAGACAGTGTGATACTATGAAAGTGCAGTTTGGAAAGGTTCTGGCTAAGGAAAGACTTGGTATTTAAGTATCCATTATGAACCACCTTTCTTTCCTAGGAGCCTTCTTGGTGCACTATTTACATCTAAATTACACTATTCCAGTATTCAATTATCAGTATAAGGTTTTGAGTAAGATCCAAGATGTCAGTGCCAAAATTTGAAGTGGAGAAGTTTGACGGGTCCAACAATTTCAGACTATGGAAAGTGAAAGTTCAGGCATTGCTAGGTTAGCAAGGTCTTGTAAAGGCAGTGCCAAACCCGGGATCATTACTTGATGATAAAAAGAAGGAGATAATGATCAAAGCACTGAGTACAATACAGTTGAGTCTTGCAAACAATGTTTTGTGAGAAGTCATGGAAGAAGGAACTGCTGATTCACTATGGAAGACTTTGGAAGAAAAATATTCTGTAAAGACCCTGTCCAACAAGCTTTATCAGAGGAAGCGACTGTACACGTTAAAATATTTAGGAGGAAAATCAATGCAAGAGCATATAGATAATTTTAATCGGATAATCTCTTATGTTGGAGCAGCTGGAATTAGAGTTGAAGATGTTGATCAACCTATTATCTTGTTGACTTCACTACCTCCTTCCTATGATAATTTCTACGATACCATACTTTATGGTAGATCTGATATCTTAGTGAAAAATGTCAAAGAATCATTGATGATAAAGGAACATCAAAAGTTAGTATCTAGATCCGGTGCCGAAAGTCCTGCAAATGGGCTGTTCGTGATGAGAGGGCATAGTCAAGAAAGAGGATCTTGAAGCAAAAACAAGAGAAGATCGAAGTCTAAAAAGCACAAATCTGTAAAGTGCTTTCACTGTCACCAAACAGGGCATATAAGAAAAAATTTCCTAGAAAGAAAGGAGAAATCAAGAGATTCTGTCAACACATAACAATTGAAAGTTCTGAAGATAGTGATGCTGATACTGGTTCAGCCTTGATAGTATTCACAGGTGACATTGGAAATGAGTGGATCCTGGATTCTAGCGCATCTTTTCACATGACGCCTAATCAAAACGTTTTTCCATCTTATAAAAAAAGGGAGGGAAAAGTTAGATTAGGAGATAATAGAATTATTCCAATTATTGGTAAAGGAGATGTGCAAGTCAATTTGGATGATGGTTCAAAAAGGACGTTTCAAGCATGGCATGTACCAAACTAGGTAGAAATCTGATCTCGTTGAGTGCCCTTAACAATTGGGCGTAGAAGTTCACTAGAAAGGGTAGGTTCTTAAAGGTATTCAAAGGCTCAATGGTGATATTAAAAGGAAAGCTACAGGGCAGGATCTATCTATTACTGGGAAGCACAGTTGATGAAACTGCTATTGTTCTATCCTCTGAAAGAAATGATGATGCTACACGATTGTGGCATATGTGGCTTGGTCATATAAGTGAAAAAGGAATGACCATACTCACTGGCAGAGGCCTATTGAAAGGCATGAAGAATTACAAACTTAGTTTCTGTAAAAATTGTATATTTGGAATGCAAAAACGGGTGAAGTTCAATTCTGGCAAACACAATAGTAGAGGAATATTGGAGTATGTCCACTCGGATGTTTGGGGTCCAACCCCTGTTAACTCCTTAAGTGGAGCTCACTATTTTCTTACTCTGATAGATGATTATTCCAGGAAAGCCTGGATTTATTTCCTGAAGAAAAAAGAAGAGGTGTTCGACAAATTCAAGCAATGGAAGGCCATGATCGAGAAGCAAACTAGGCAGTTAGTCAAGAGACTAAGAACTAACAATGGCAAAGAATTTTGCAGTAAAGAATTTGCAGAGTTCTACAGAAATGCTGGTATAGTGAGGCACCATACTGTACCAGGAATAGCACAGCAAAATGGAGTTGCAGAACGGATGAACAGAACACTTCTAGAACGTGCAAGATGTATGTAAATCAATGCAGCACTTCCCAAATCATTTTGGGCTGAGGCAGTCAATACAGCTGTATACCTAGAAAACAGATTTCCATCAATTACTATTGATCTGAAGATTCCACAAGAGGTATGGTCCAGTCGATTTGTAAACTATTCTAATTTGAAGATATTTGGTTGTCCAGCATATGCCTAGGTGAATGATGGTAAACTTGAGGCGAGGGTAAGAAGGTGTATATTTCTAGGATATGAACGAGGGGTGAAAGGCTACAAATTGTGGTGTACAAAAAAGGCAGGTTCATCCAAAATCATTGTTAGCAGAGATGTCACTTTTGATGAGGCGGCAATGCTAAATCAGAAGAAGGAGTCTAACTTAGATGAGGCATAGATAGATCATGGTGCTAAGAAGCAGTTGGAGTTGAAGATTGACTATGGGAATGTAAAGCAAGAAAAGGATGAAATGGATCAGCCAAATACTTCAGGAATTGCTCAACCTAAAGTAGATCAACAAGATGAACCTAACTATGAGGAGACTAGTGAACCAACTAGAGAAGCAGAACCATACATTATTGCTACTGGCAGAGAAAGGCAAGAAATCCAGAAACCAAAAAGATATTTGGATTTTGCTGCCTATGCACTTGAGTTATTAGATGCAGATCCTATAGCCTTTGCTTTGGCTATGGCGGATGGTACAATTGGAAATGAACCATGTACTTACCATGATGCAATAGAAAGTAAGGAGTCGAAATAGGGGTTGATAGCAATGAATAAGGAGATTGAATCTCTTCAGAAAAATCAGACATGAGAACTGATACAACTTCCAAAGGGGAAAAGAGTAGTTGGCTGTCAATGGGTCTACAAAAGGAAAGAAGGAATCCCTAGCATTGAACTTCCAAGGTTCAAGGCGAGACTGGTAGCAAAGGGTTATACTTAAAAGGAGGGTATTGACTTCTATGAAGTATTCTCTCCTGTGGTGAAGCATAGCTCTATTCAAATCCTATTAGTTATTGTAAGTATGTTTGACTTGGAGCTAGAACAGCTTGATGTGAAGACAACGTTCTTACATAGTGAGCTAGAGGAACAAATCTACATGAGTCAACTAGAAGGGTTCATAGTTCTTGGTAAGGAGAACCATGTTTGCCTGTTGAAGAAGTCATTGTACAGCTTGAAACAATCCCCAAGGTAGTGGTACAAAAGATTTGATGCATTTATGATTGGTACTGGATATAGTAGAAACCAATATGATAATTGTATTTACTCTAAAGAGCTACCAGATGGTTCATGAATTTATTTGTTGTTGTACGTAGATGATATACTAATTGCAGCTCGTAATGAGGCTGAAATTAGTATGTTGAAAACTCATTTGGGAAAAGAGTTTGAGATGAAGGATTTGGGTATGGCAAGGAAAATTCTTGGAATGGAAATTCTTAGGGAGCAACATAGTGACAGGTTGTGCTTGACGCAACAAAATTACATTATAAAAATGCTACAATGCTTCAATATGGATCAATCCAAACCAGTTGGCACTTTGTTAGCTACACATTTTAAGTTATCTTTGAAGGAATGTCCGAGAACTGAGGAAGATGTGGAGCACATGTCTCGTATACCTTACTTTAGTGCATTTGGCAGTCTTATGTATGCCATGATGTGCACTAGACTGGATCTTTCACATGCAATAAGTGTGGTAAATAGGTTTATGAGCAAACTTGGAAAGACACACTGGGAAGCTATGAAATGGATTGTGCGGTACTTGAGAGGTTCCACCGATGTATGTTTGGTGTTTGAAGATTAGAAGAACCATGGAGTTGTTGGTTATGTAGATTCTGATTATGCAGGTGACTTGGATAAAAGGAGGTCATTGACAAGAAATATCTTTGCAATCTTTGGATATACTATTAGCTGGAAGGCGACATTGCAATCTACAATGGCATTGTCAACAACTAAAGCTGAATATATGGCATTGACTGAGGCTGTTAAAAAGAGCATTTGGGTGCATGGTCTTTTGGATAGTTTTGGGTTGAATCAACATGTACCAGTTGTATATTGTGGTAGTCAAAGTGTCATTCATCTGGCTAAAAACTCAATCTATCATAAAAGGACTAAGCACATTGATGTTAGACTTCATTTTGTTAGAGAAAGTATTAGAAGTAATACTGTTGCAGTTTAGAAGATAGCCATAGCTGAAAACCCAGTCGACATGATGATAAAACTATTGCCGATTGACAAGTTTAAGCATTGCTTGGGCTTGGTCAATATTTGCAGAAGTTGAAGATTATTGCAAAATGCAAGACAGGGTGGAGAATTGTTAGAACATGGCTTGCATCATGCAAGGCCACATCTTTATCCTTTTTGCCTCAAATGTGTTGTCCCTCACCGAAAGTGCTTCTTGCATAGTTGTAGAGAGGTTGTGCAATTATTGCACAAAGCCTGAAGGCCTCCGATAAATAGAGGGAGGTATCGAACTAAAAATCCCATCCCAAGCTAAAGCAATTTTCAACAGTGTTAGAAGAAGCAACGTAAGCTTCTTATAGTGAGAGAAAAATTAGAGAGTGTGTGTAAGAAAATTCCAAAAGTGTAGTGTGAGTATATATTGGGAGTTTTGGGTATATTCTCTATATCTCTGTAATATTAAAAATAATAGTAGGAGAGAGTCTCATTGGGGATGCACTATATTGTAATTACTCTTTAAATATAATGGAATATTTTTCAGAGTTTGGCTTGTGGTTTTCCCTCAAAATTACTGGAGGGTTTTCCATGTTAAAATATTAGTGTGTAGTTCTCTAAATTTATTCTTGTTAGTGTGAATCGTGAAAAGTGGATCCCACTATAAAGTACAATTCATGTGCTTTATTTATTCGTGACTCTCCACAAATTTTGAGCACGCTTCCGCTCACATCCATAAAGTATTTATTACACTTGGGGGTGTACCTAACTCTAATGATACCATGACATGATAGTCATGTTCGTTAATCTTCTCTAACATTGCAGCTATGTATAATGATGCCAATGCATTGTTCAAGCAAAACAAATATTTGCCATCTCGCTATCATATATGGTTGAGAAGGCTAGCTAGTTGGTTTGAATACAAAGAGAAGTTGTGCTGCGTAGAAGTTGTAGAGGCCAACAATATGCATTCAGCCTCCTTGGTTGGTGGTGTGCCATTTTGTTGTTGTAAATTATAAGTATTTCAGGTGGAGTGATATTAGGTGTATAACTAAATTGCATAATAAATGTACACAATATACTTTATCACCATTGGATTTGATGAATGAGTAAGATGAGTAGGGACCACGCATCACATCCGATAGTGATAAAGTGTGTGATATGTATTTGTTGTTCAATTTAGTTGTACATCAAATATTATTTTTTTAGGTGTGAGGTCTACGGGTGAGAGGGATCTATGGGTGAGGGGAGGCATGAGCCAACGGTAATGATGTGGCCGGCTGGAGTTAAAAATTGCAACAGACAGACACAGACTGACGAGAAAGCATGCGAGGATAAATATGTAAATTTACTAATTCTTAAATAATTATACTGCAAAGGTTACCATTTCCAGTGCCATTTTATTAAACCTATTAGCGCTAATAGCAAAAGCAAATCTGGGTGGCCAACATAGTTTTATACATTTTACTTCATACTATAATGGGTGACTTAGTGCAATTTCATCAAATTTGTCTATACCTTAGATGTACAACATTAGAGAAGGACCATTAAGGTCCATGTCCATGTTAGAAAGACCCTGTTTTTAAAAACTAAAAGTTAAAAACATTTTAAAGTTGTTTTTGAGAGTCAGTTTTTAAAAACTCATGGTGGCACATAATGTAAATACATTATCCCAACCTTCCACTCTTACCGGCTGAAAAATTCCAAAACATTCATTTTCTTTACGTCAAAGCTATCTGTAATTTATAGAAAAATAAAATTGCAAATAGTACATTTTAAGTTAAAAATTGTCAAAGGATTATTTTATTATCTTTAATTACTTTCAACTTACTTTTAGAAAAATAACCTAAATAGAATTTTTTGTTTTTAATAATTTGAAACCTATTTTGTAGGTTCAATTATCAAACAGATTTTTCTATTCTTTTGTTTCCAAAAATTGAATTTAACATCATTTTTTAAAATTGTTTTAAAAAACCAAAAAATAAAAAATTTCCAAACAACCCCAACTCTTTTTTTCAAAAAAAAAAAGAAAAAGAAAAAGAAAACTTCCTAGTTGTACTGATTGAGACACCCGAAACATAAAGAATTCCAAATTGACCCGCTAAAACAAATCTTCTAGCTGTCGATTCCTTTTACCTCTATATATCGGCAAACTAATACCATTTTTTCTGCCCTGCGACCTCAGTGAGAAGTAGTACTCATGGCAGAATCACAAGTACTTGGGAAATCTGTCCAAGAACTTGTCTTGAATAATATTTCCGAAAACTTGCCAACAAAATACATCTACGAGGAAGGTGGTGCTGGGTTTCGAGATGCTCTTCTGCCGCCAGAGCATGATGGTATTCCAGTCGTTGACCTTCACCGCATCACTTCTCCGTCTACAGCAGACCAAGAGCTTGGAAAACTCCAGCATGCGCTCAATTCATGGGGCTGCTTTCAGGTTTGGTTTTTCTGTCAATTGCATGTATAATAGTCCAATTAGTTGCTGATGTGAACTATAGCCTTTGATTGGGTTCAGTTCATCATATTCATCTATGGTTCATTGATTTTGTTACGTATAAAATCATTCACGTAAATCTATTTATCAGACAGTAGTTTAATTCTTCAAGAGAGATATATAAAATATTTAAAAGTACTAGACTTCTATAATCACATGGTCTAGGTCTGCACTAATAACAATATCTAGGCTTTTTTACCAAAGAAAAACAAAAAAAATCATTATTTACATATATGCATGACTATTCATATTATTGACAAATATACACTCATTTTGAAATAAAAGCAATACGTGACACAATATTACATATTTAGTAATAGTCTCATACACAAAATACGTGGCACAGATTCGTAAAAATAAAACGTGATACTGTATCACATATTATTATCCTGATCGGAACACATAATACGTGGAAGGGCCTCACGTATTATGCTCATTATCCGTTTGACTCTTTCACGTATTGTTGGTTTGCAAGTTATTGTTTTGGTTTCTATGGAAGAAACGGGCGGCTTTTGATTTACATACCCCAGCAAATTCCTTTTGATACATTCGGGCTACATATTAATTACATGTAACAGAAACCGAATTGACAAGCTTGTAGGTGTGCATAAATTATCCGAGCACGTCCTAATCATGAGATGTAGTCCTGTTTCCAATTCAAAGTACTAGGCTTCGTTTTTTCTTTTTCTTTTTTTTCCCCTTATGCATAAGCAATCAATTCTTAGTTAATCAGCCCCATTAAATTGAATACTACACTTATATATATAATATAAATACAGTTTAGATTAATGATATATATTTTGGCTAATATATATATATATATGTGTGTGTGTGTGTGTGTGTGTGTGTGTGTGTGTGTGTGTAATTTCAAAGATATGTAGATTCAAAATTATCTCTATAAATCTCATTGCAAATCACAATATGATTTTCATCATTTAATGCCTTTTATCATAGTTAAGAGTTTTTTTTAAAAAAGCAATCACTTATATTATAAGTGAGTTTAACACTTAAAATTCTAATTTTTCACATCTAAACTATTCAAACTTTTTACAGAAACATATGAAATCATGTTAAAATAGCTTAAATTGGGGATTTTTTGGCATTTCAAAACATACACCAAATTGAAAAATATGTATCTCTAAAATGAGGTTCAATTGTGATATGATTTTTTATTTATATTTTGTAATTGAAAAATGTCTTAATAGGCTTTTTAAGTTAGAGAAGCCCATTTATATTGAGTAGCATCATTTATACAAAGTAGTGTATTTGGACTTTAAATCTATTTATTATACAAAACTTATCTCTATTGGTGTGTTTATTTTATACTTTTTTATAGAAAATAATTTGTGAGTAAAAAATATTAAATAATTACTTTTTATAGAAGCTATTCATGTAATCTTATATTTAAAAATTAAAAATAGATTATAAGACTTTTAAAATAATGAATGACTAAGTTAAGATATAACAATACATAATTAAATATTTGTGCAGAAAAATTTACATTGATAGTTCATAAAAATTAAATTCACACACATTCACATACACACACACATTTATAGATTTATATATTAATTTATATTAAATAATTTATTTATATTTAATTTACATATAGAAGTTGTTGGCTCAATGGTCCCCCTAAAAATTTTGTTCAAACTCTACCACTGTCTATAACTCTTATAATAAATCACCCTATCATAAGAGTCATTTCATTTGGTATTATTTCAAATTGAGCATAAAGTACCTTCTATAAATATAGATAACTATGATAAAAGGCATTAAATGATGAAAATCATATTGTGATTTGCAATGAGATTTATAGAGATAATTTTGAATCTACATATCTTTGAAATTATACACACACACATATATATTAGCCAAAATATATATCATTAATCTAAACTGTATTTATATTATATATATAAGTGTAGTACTCAATTTAATGGGACTGATTAACTAAGAATTGATTGCTTATGTATAAGGGGGAAAAAAAGAAAAAGAAAAAACGAAGCCTAGTACTTTGAATTGGAAACAGGACTACATCTCATGATTAGGACGTGCTCGGATAATTTATGCACACCTACAAGCTTGTCAATTCGGTTTCTGTTACATGTAATTAACATGTAGCCCGAATGTATCAAAAGGAATTTGCTGGGGTATGTAAATCAAAAGCCGCCCGTTTCTTCCATAGAAACCAAAACAAGAACTTGCAAACCAACAATACGTGAAAGAGTCGAACGGATAATGAGCATAATACGTGAGACCCTCCCACGTATTATGTGCTCCGCTCATGTTAATAATACATGACACAGTATCACGTTTTATTTTTACGTGAATCTGTGCCACGTATTCTGTGTATGAGACTATTATTAAATATGTAATACTGTGTCACGTAGTGCTTTTATTTCAAAATGAGTGTATATTTGTTAATAATATGAACGGTTGTGCATTTATGTAAATAATAATTTTTTTTGTTTTTCTTTGGTAAAAAAGCCCAATATCTAGATGTGTGCTTATCCTCCCTATATTAATTATTTACTTTTTTCCCTCCTCCAACATTTTAACATTCAAGCATTCAGTCTAGAATTCTGTTACTTGGTATATGTATGATACAGAAAAACTAGATGACTTGCTCTTTTTTTTCTTTTCTTTTGTTCACGACTAAGGGTATCCACCATTGAGCACAGTGACTAATCCCTGTGCTGGATTGTAGACACTTCGATGGGTGGGATAGCTGACCCGGATATTTAAAACTTCTCTATATACAAAGTCAGGAATCGAACCACTGACATTTGGTTAAGGGTGAATGAGTCATTTCCACTCAACCATACCTCGGATTAGATGACTTGCTTTATTTGATACAACTTCATAAAATCATCTTAGAATATCTAAAATATGTTATGATATCATCAGAGTCGGGTACACCCCAAGTGTAATAAACACTTTCCGGATGTGAGCGGAAGCGCGCCCAAATTGAAGAGGCGGAAAAATGGAGCACGGTGAATAGTAATTCGCAGTGGGGCCCACGTCACTATTCACGTGAATAGTACTATGTAGTGGGACCCGCTTCACTATTTATGAATAGTACTCGTTACTATTCACACCAACAAAATAGATCAAGATAACTGTACACCAATATTTTAACGTGGAAAACCCTCCTGTAATTTTGAGGGAAAAACCACGGGCCAAACTCCGAAAAATACTCCACTATATTTAAAGAGTAATTACAATATAGTGTATCCCCAATGAGACTCTCTTCTACTACAATTAGTAGTATTACAGAGATCTAGAGAATATATTCAAAACCCCCCAGTGTATACTCACACTACACTCTTGGAATTTTCTTACACACACTCTAATTTTCTCTCACTACAAGAAGCCTACATCGCTTCTTTATTTACAATCGAGGAAATGCTTCTCGATTCAGGAGATCTGAAACAAATGCCTTGAAGGCTCTATTTATAGATGATTTTTGAAAGATTCTTGTGCATATTCTTGTGCATATTTCGGTGATACTTGTATTTCACATTCTTGTGCATGTGCACAGTAATCTCTTTGTTTTCAGCAGTCGGTGGTGCAAAATGCCTGACCACCGCTACTTTTTCTACAATTCTCCACCTTGGCTGCATTTTGCAACAGCTTTCAACCTCTGCAAATATTAACTAAGTCCAAGCAATGCTTAAACTTGTCAATCGGCAATGGTTTTGTCATCATATTTGGGTTCTCATTTGTGGCTATCTTCCGAATTGCAGCGATACCATTATTGATACATTCTCTGACAAAATGAAGTCTGGCGTCAATGTGCTTTGTCCTTTCATGATAGACTGGATTTTTAGCCAGATGAATGGCGCTTTGACTATCACAATGTACAATTGGTACATGTTGATTCAATCAAAACTATCCAAAGACCATGCACCCAAATACTCTCTTTATGACCTCAGTCAATGCCATATACTCAGCTTCAGTAGTTGATAATGCCACTGTTGATTGCAATGTCGCCTTCCAGCTAATAGTACATCCAAAGACTGTAAAGATATAGCCTGTCAATGACCTTCTTTTATCCAAGTCACCTGCATAATCAGAATCTACATAACCTACAACTCCACGGTTCTTCTGACCTTCAAATACCAAACAGACATCAGTGGAACCTTTTAGGTACCGCATGATCCATTTCACTGACTTCCAGGTGTGTCTTTCCAGGTTTGCTCATAAATCTGCTTACCACACTCACTGCATGTGAAATGTCTAGTCTAGTGCACACCATGGCATACATGAGACTGCCAACTGCACTAGAGTAAGGTATACGAGACATGTGCTCCACCTCCTCCTCAGTTCTCGGACATTCCTTCAAAGATAATTTAAAATGTGCAGCCAACGGAGTGCCAACTGGCTTGGATTGATCCATATTGAAGCGTTGTAGCACTTTTATAATATAATTTTGTTGTGTTAAACACAACCTGCTATTATGCCGCTCCCTATGAATCTCCATTCCAAGAATCTTCCTTGCCGCACCTAAGTCCTTCATCTCAAACTCTTTTCCCAACTGAGTTTTCAACATACTAATTTCAGCCTTATTACGAGCTGCAATTAGCATGTCATCTACATACAACAACAAATAAATCTTTGAACCATCTGGAAGCTCCTTAGAGTAGATGCAATTATCATATTGGTTTCTACTATATCCAGTACCAATCATCAATGCATCGAACCTTTTGTACCACTGCCTTGGAGACTGCTTCAAGCCATATAATGACTTCTTTAATAGGCAAACATGATTTTCCTTACCAAGATTTATGAACCCCTCTGGTTGACTCATGTAGATCTGCTCCTCTAGCTCACCATGTAAGAACGCCGTCTTCACATCAAGCTGTTCTAGCTCCAAGTCAAACGTACTTACAATAGCTAATAGGATCCGAATAGAGCTATGCTTCACCACAGGAGAGAATACTTCATGGAAGTCAACACCCTCCTTCTGAGTATAGCCCTTTGCTACTAGTCTCGCCTTGAACCTTGGAGGCTCAATGCCAGGGATTCCTTCTTTCCTTTTGTAAACCCATTTACAGCCAACTACTCTTTTCCCCTTTGGAAGTTGTACCAGCTCCCACGTTTGATTTTTCTGAAGAGACTCAATCTCCTCATTCATTGCTATCAGCCACTCCTTCGACTCCTTACTTTCTATTGCATCACGATAGGTACATGGTTCATCTCCAACTGCACCATTCGCCATAGCCAAAGCAAAGGCTATAGGATCTGCATCTAATGAGTCAAGTGCACAAGCAGCAGAATCCAGATATCTTTTTGGTTTCTGGATTTCTCGTCTTTCTCTGCCAGTAGCAATACTGTATGGCTCTGCTTCTCTGGTTGGTTCACCAGTTTCCTCATAGTCAGGTTCATCTTGTTGTTCTACTTCAGGTTGAGCAATCCCTGAAGTACTTGGCTGATTCATTACATCATTTTCTTGCTTCACCTTCCCATAGTCAATCTCTAGCTCCACCTGCTTCTTAGCACCATGATGCATCTACGCCTCATCTAAGTTAGACTCCTTCTTCTGATTTAGCATTGCCGCCTCGTCAAAAGTGACATCTCTGCTGACAATGATTTTAGGTGAACTTGCCTTCTCTATACACCACAGTTTGTAGCCTTTCACCCCTCGTGCATATCCTAGAAATATACACCTTCTTGCCCTTGCCTCAAGTTTACCATCATTCACATGGGCATATGCAGGACAACCAAATATCTTTAAATCAGAATAGTTTCTGGTCGGCGGACCATACCTCTTGTGGAATCTTGATTAATAGCAGTTGATGGAGATCTGTTTACGGATATACAGGTGTATTATCGCCTCAAATTTCAAAATGATTTGGGAAGTGTTGCGTTGATTCGCATGCATCTTGCGCTCTAGAAGTGTTACGTTCATCCGTTACGCAACTCCATTTCTTTGTGGTGTTCTGATGCAGTATGGTGCCTCACTATACCGGCATTCTGCAGAACTCCTCAAATTCTTTGCTTGCAAAATTCTCCGCCATTGTCGGTTCTTAGTCTCTTGTTGACCGCCCGGTTTGCTTCTCGACCATGGCCTTCCATTGCTTGAATTTGTTGAACACCTCTTCTTTTTCTTGAAATAAATCCAGACTTTTGGAATAATCATCTATCGAGTAAGAAAATAGCGAGCTCCACCTAAGGAGTTAACGGGGCTGGACCCCAAACATCAAGTGGACATACTCCAATATTCCCTTGCTATTGTGTTTGCGAATTGAACTTCACCCGTTTACGCTTTCCAAACACACGTTTTCCACGAAACTAAGTTTACAATTCTTTAGGCCTTTCAACAAGCCTTTGCGGCAAGTATGGTCATTCCTTTCTCGCTCATATGACCAAGCCGCATGTGCCACAATCGTGTAGCATCATCTTTTCTTTCGGAGGATAGAAACGGCGGTTCCATCATTGTGCTTCTTAGCAATAGATAGATCCCACCTGTGACTTTCCTTTCAATACCACCATTGAGCCTTTGAATACCTTCAAGAAGCCACCCTCTCCAGTGAACTTGTACCCCCGATTGTCAAGGGCACTCAATGAGATCGATTTCTACCCAATTACGGTACATGCCATGCATGAAAGCGTCCTTTTAGTACCATCGTCCAAATTCACTTGCACATCTCCTTCACGTGATCGGAATAATTCTATTATCTCCCAATCTAACTTTTCCCTCCATCTTTTTATAGGATGAGAAGAAGTTTCGATTAGGTGTCATGTGAAAGGATGCGCCAGAATCCAGGATCCACTCATTTCCGGTGTCACCTGTGAATATTGTCAAGGCCGAACCAGCATCGGCATCACTATCTTCAGAACTTTCAATTGTTACGTTGGCAGAATCTCCTGATTTCTCCTTTCTCTTTGGGCAATTTCTTCTGATATGTCCCGTCTGGTGACAATGAAAGCACTTCACGCATTTATGCTTTACGGACTTTGATCTTCTCTTGCTTTTGCTTTGATCCCCTTTCTTGACTACGCCCTCTCGTCACGAACAATCCATCTGCGGGACCTTCGACATTGGATCAGGCTACTAACCCGATGTTCCTTTATCATCGGTGATTCTTTGACATTTTTCATCGAGATATCGGATCTACCATAAAGTATGGTATCACGAAAATTATCATAAGGCGGAGGTAGTGAAGTCAACAAGATCATAGCTTGATCAACATCTTCAACTTTAATTCCAGCTGCTCCAACATCAGAGATCATCCGGTTGAAGTCGTCTATATGTTCTTGCATTGATTTTCCTCTGAATATTTGAATGTGTATGATCGCTTTCTACGATAAAGCTTGTTGGACAAGGTCTTTCTGAGAATATTTTTCTTCCAAAGCCTTCCATAGTGAATCGGTTTTTCATCCATGACTTCTCATGAGAACATTGTCCGCAAGACTCAAGCTGTATTGTACTCGGTGCTTTGACCATCATCTCCTTCTTCTTGTCATCAGTGTAATGACCACAGGTCTTCCAACGCCTGCAAGACCTTGCGACCTAGCAATGCCTGCACTTTCAGTTTCCATAGCACTGAAGTCATTGGACCGTCAAATTTCTCCACTTCAAATTTTGGCACAGACATCTTGGATCTTAGTCGAACCTTATACTATTAACCAGTATCTTTGGAATAGTGCAACTCAATCAGAAACTGCACCAAGAGGCTTCCCGGGGAAAGAGAGGTGGGTCACAATGGACACGCTTAAATACCAAGTCTTTCCTTAGCTAGAACCTCTTCAAACTGCACTCTCACAATATCACACTGTCTTCCAGCAACAGGAACCAAAAGGTGATCCTCAAGTATTAGGGAGAAATTCTTTTCTGATGTGGAAGATCAGGACTAGGCTGCAACCACAGAGCATACTAAGAATAAATCCCACCGATCCATAGCTCTGATACCACTTGTTATGATATCATCAGTGTCGGGTACACCTCAAGTGTAATAAACACTTTCGGATGTGGCTGAGCGCCCAAATTGAAGAGGCGGAAAAATGGAGCACGGTGAATAGTAATTAGTGATGGGGCCCACGTCACTATTCACGTGAATAGTACTATGTAGTGGGACCCGCTTCACTATTTATGAATAGTACTCGTTACTATTCACACGAACAAAATAGATCAAGATAACTGTACACCAATATTTTAACGTGGAAAACCCTCACTTGTAATTTTGAGGGAAAAACCACGGGCCAAACTCAGAAAAATACTCCACTATATTTAAAGAGTAATTACAATATAGTGTATCCCCAATGAGACTCTCTTCTACTACAATTAGTAGTATTACAGAGATCTAGAGAATATATCCAAAACCCCCCAGTGTATACTCACACTACACTCTTGGAATTTTCTTACACACACCCTCTATTTTTCTCTCACTACAAGAAGCCTACACTGCTTCTTTATTTACAACTGAGGAAATGCTTCTCAGTTCAGGATACTGAAACCGTCTGCTTGAAGGTTCTATTTATAGATGATTTTTGAAAGTTACTGTGCATGTTACTGTGCATATTTCGGTGATACAACTGTATTTCACATTACTGTGCATGTGCACAGTAATCTCTTTTTGTTTTTTCAACAGTCGGTGGCTGCAAAATGCACAGCCACCGCCACTTTTTCTACAAAATAAAATTAGAAAAATATTAATGATATTAAATGCGGACTAGAGCCTGTCAATGTTGTTCATCATAATCACTTGATCGGGATTTATCAAGCATTAACAAGTGAACCGAAGAATCAGCTTTGCGATCATCTGTGAATGGTGCGAGTGAAATTCAATATTTGAAAGCAGTCCTGCTTTTTTTTAAAATTGATTATTTTTCATTCTGCAATTTTTTAAAAAATCTTATTCAAACAGTTTAATTTATAAAGAAAGTAAGAAGTACTTTTTCAATATGGAACACATTTTTGATCCTGAATATATATATATTTTTTGACATTATCAATATAGTCCTAACATTTTAAATTTTGGTCTGAACATTGTATAAATTAAGCACAAACAAACACACCCTTTATATGAGAGAAGCATGTACAGTCTCTACCTGGAGTGTTCTCTCTGTCCTGTATTGATCGAATATAAGAACACTATGATGATCAAAACAGAGAATAAGCGATGGACAAGTAACCCATTTTCATTTTCAAAATCCCAAGAATGATATTCACAATTTATTTATGTGGTACTATACGGGCCAAGCCCAGTGATGTTATCAATTATTTTGTGGGATTTTGGCAATAAACCATGGTATGCCAAGCGCATTTCTGGACAAAGTGAGACAAATTTAATTCTTTCAACTTCCAAAGGAAGAGAAACTAAAATACGCAAGGGAACCAAATGGTATAGAAGGATATGGAAGTGATACAATATTCTCAAAAAATCAAAGACTTGACTGGACTGACAGAGTATATCTCAAGGTGCACCCTGAAGACGAGACAGTTCAAAGTTTGGCCGGAGAAGCCAAATGATTCCAGGTATACACATATATATCCATGCCAACTCTAGCATTTCAGTAGCACCTTATGTTAAACTTAGAGAAATATTCAGAGAATAAGTGAAAATATTTATTCTGATTTATTTATTAATTGATACATTAATTTTATAGGCCACTATTGTCTCCTACTTTCCCAATATTTTTAATACAAATAGCTGATTTGTCAATTAAAAAATAGAGCAGAGTAAATGTTTTGTCTTGTTCTAAGAGCATATAAAAATTTCTCATTAAACACATAGAAACTAATAGCTCCACCAAAAGGGTATGTTATTGTACATATTTACTATCTTTAGTTTAGAATAATTATACGTATAAATAATGGGTAATTCTAATTCATGTTGATTAATTAGGACTTGAAAAAACTGCAATCGTAAATGGTAAATATTTTTACACGATTTTTTAAGTCAAATGCAACATCCCCCCGTCATTTACACATGAATTCCTCATTTGAAAAATAACATTAGAAATGTTTTTTCAACACACACTATCTTGAATCTCATGCCGATACTCAATTTATCACTTAGGCTATGACTTATCATTTATTACTATATTCTTCATCTCACATTAATCAACATAAATTCCCACTATTTACACGTATATTTTCCTATGTACAATTGACATACTTACAATTATGTACGAAAATCATTTATCTTTTGATACAATGCTACTATATTATTTTTTGGACTAGGAATTCACATTGTCCCCCATTTCTCAAGGTGACACAAGCCGTCACTCTATCATTTGCACAGGAGTAATATATTTAATCTCAGTGGGTTTCAAAATGCAGGGCAACTGTACTAGAGTACACCGAAAGACTAAGAGTCCTAAATGAAGTAATTTTGAAGGCGATGGCAAAGTCACTAAACCTGGAAGAGGATTCCTTCTTGAACGAATGTGTAGAGAGAGATGAAATGTTTTTAAGATTCAACTACTACCCTCCATGTCCTATAGCGGATCATGTTCTAGGCCTGAAGCCACATGCTGATGGATCAACTGTCACTTTCCTTTTGCAAGATAAAGAAGTAGAAGGCCTCCAAGTCCTCAAAGATAATCATTGGTTCAAGGTCCCTATCATCGATGATGCTCTCGTGATTAATGTTGGTGATCAAATCGAGGTAATTGCTAACGGTTGTTTTTAAGGTCATGAACCTATCTCTGCCCAAAAAGCTATCTAGTGGGGGAAGGGGTTCCCAATGTTATTATAAAGTGTACTTCTCCATCCATTTTAGAATTACTGTGGGTATTTCACTTTTTCGTGTTTTAATATGTGTTCATTTACAATATCTAGATAGTATTAATTTTTTCCCTTCCATTTATACCATTAATATAAATATATTAGTTAAATAATCAATATACTTATGAAGATAAATAATGATGACCATAAAAGGATAGCTTTATTAACTCATAATATAATTTTCTATATTTACTAAAATATTTTTTGTTTCCCTTATATGTGTGCTGATTGGTTTTTAACAGTTATTCTGAAATGGAAAGTGTTTGTATTTACAATTATCAATCAAGGACTCTGTATCAGACAAACTTCCACACAAAATTACGAGGTCTACCTTTGAGCAGTGTGATATACACTTTTGTTTAATAGCTCTCTTTCCTTGAATGAATCGAGCAATGAGTTGGGCAGGGAATTGAGTAACATCATTACTCATTTGTAAAAGGCATTGGCTATATCCTTTACTAACGTGGGACTTAACACTAGTTACAATTGATTCAATAGCAAGGCTTGTCCATGACAACTGATAAAATTGACAAAACCTATTGAATGTGGTACACAGATACTTAGTAACGGATTTTTCCGGAGCCCAGTACACATAGTAGTGATAAATGAAGAAAAGGAAAGGCTTACAATAGCTATGTTCTTCACTCCAGATCCCGAAAAAGAGATTAAACCAGTCGCCAAGCTAGTGAACGAGACAAGGCCAGAATTATACAAACCGGTGAAAGATTATGTTGGGATCTATTTCCAATATTACCAGCTAGGCAAAAGACCAATTGAAGCTTCAAAGATTTAACTTCTGATTATGTATTTTGTAAGGTACAATAGTTCTCCAAATTTCAATCAAATAAAAGTGAATGAAAAATGCAATAAAGCGTCCGTGTAACAAAAAAAAAAGAAGAATCCAAGCTATGTCTTCTTTGCCTTTGATGTTGGAGACATGGATCAGTTAAACTTTCTATGTTTAGTTACTCCATTTATTCTCAAATTCTTGTATGTGTATAGTTCTGTGTTTATTAGTAGGTATAAAGAGTTTATTTATGCATGCACTAAATTATATATTATCTACGTACGGTATAATCAATAAAGTTTCCTTGTGGTTATAATGGCTCCCCTAACTTTTTTAAAAATTTTGTGTGTTTGTGAATTTAACTTTTATATATTGTCAGAGTATAAACGAATTTGCAAAGCTAACAAATCATGTACTATCATATCTTGGCTCAATCATTCACCATTTTAAAAGTTTTATAAATGATCCGTTGTAACTTTTGACTAATAGCTAATATGAATCATTTCTATTAAAAGTGATTTGTTTTCACTTGAAAACTTATACTTTTTGGTCAAAACAATCCAAAACAAATGCACCCATATAGAGAAGTTTCATATGATAAATAGATTTTAGGTTTGAATATATATCTTTATAAACTATGCTACTCCATATATATAAATTGACTTCTCCAACTTAAAAAATGTATTAGCACATTTTTTTTTTCCCAATCGAAAAAGAGAAATAAAAAAATCATAACAATTGAGCATCATTTTAGAGTGGAATATTTTTTATTATATGATAGATAAGTAATTACAAGAGTTTAATCACAACAAGTTCAATGATCAAATGATGAATTTGTTAACTCTAAACTATGTTTTGATTCCTAAGAATGATTTGGATTTTTGTTAACATTATTTGGTGTATGTTTGGAAACGCAAAAAATAACATTTCCCCTGTGGTTCATGATATTTTGAAATAATTTCATGTGTTGAATTATGTAAAAAGTTTGAATGACATAGATGTAAAGAATACTAATTTTAAGTGTGAAATTCACTTATAATTAAGTGAGAGCATACTTTTTCAATTTTTAATTACAATTAAGAGTTAATTATTTTAGAATCATAATATTTTGTCAAAATAATCCAAAGTATCAAATATATATTACAAAATACAGACAAATTATTTTATATACATTTTTTTTAGTAAATTATCATTAAAAAAAGCATTTATTTTAGTAGAATCTAAATTAAACAAAACACAGTACTTTAAAGTTGCTTTAAACTTAATGTATCGAAACATAAAATTAATTTTTAACTATTCAATTATTAAAAATCAATTATACTTTCAATCAATTGTTTTGGAATAATTTTAATCTCTCATCTAATCTAAATATATACTAACATTAGGTGCGTTAGTTATTTACTTTGGCAATCAGTTTTAATTTGATTATCATCAGTTAATTTACACATCAAAGAAATTACTGGCCCCTAAAAATTTTTCTGAGGCTCCACCACTAGTTGTGTTTTACTACTAATGAGGTTGGTCATGATTGTGTGGCTTGGGCAGGCAGTTATGATGCTGATATTACTTTGAAATCTGCTTACCAAGTGGTGGCTGGTACACAGGACATGCATTCTGAGTTCTGACCCTCCGTTCAAATTAAGTTGGAGATGATGGCAGGGGTTGGAGAGGGTTAAATTTTTTCTATGGCAAATTGATAGTAATGCATCACTCCCCTACTAATTTCATGCGAGCTTCTGGGCACCTTACTGATCGTCCTTTGTGTGATAGGTGCAACCTCGGTGTTCGTGAAACTACCCTGCACGCTTTGCAGAACTGCCTAATTATTTTTTATTTTTGGAAATCTTTTGCTCCTCCTCACAGGTGGTTGGCCTCATATTTGAATTGTGTTATTTGTACTTATGGGTGTGAGATATTATGTCGACTCACATCTCATCTACCATTAGATAAGATGTAGATACCATTCAACTAGGATCCACATCTCATTTAATGATGGATAAGGTATAAATCGACAAAGTGTCTCATATCCTATGAGTAAAAATAATACTTTTCCTCTTATATTTGGTGTTGCTTCTCACTTCTTTTGGAGGATCCAGAATGAGGAGATCTTTGAAAAACTCACTCCTTCCCTTGATGGTATGATTTCTAGATTTTGAATCCTTTATCATGAACATCAATGTTATTCTGATAGACTTGGTGGTGTTCGTCCTTCCTTGAGGAAGCACGTGAGTTTTATTGCTTGGAAATTTCCTCATGAGGGCTGGATTAAATTAAATTGTGACGGTTTTGTTCTTCACTTTGGTTTAGCTTCATGTGGGGGTGTTTCTCGGACTGAATCGGGAGATTTTAATGTGGTTTTATAGCTAATTTGGGTAGTTGCCCCATCATATTAAGTAACAGAATGAATGACTTACTTTATTGATTAACCAAAGAAGTATATATATAATACATACACGGTATAACTAGTTGATATATTCTAACTGATACATGTTATAACTAACAGCATAATAAATGATGCTTATAACTATCTAATAATTTGTGTTTATAACTAACTGATGACTGTAATACAATGTTGATTATACATCAATACATCACGGTGGCTGAGACTTGGGAGGTGTTTTATGCTTAGTCTGGCTTGGTCTATGGGAGTATAAGAAGGTCATTCTGGAATTGGGTTCTTCAGCTACGCTATCTCTCATTAAGTGCTGACTTGAAACACCCGTACTACAGAGTTATTAACCTTGTCAAAGATCTTCTTGGTAGGAATTGGGAGGTTGTTTTAACTCAGATTTATTGAGAGGCAAATGGGGCGGCAATTCATCTTGCTTATCTTGGGCATACTCATTTTATTGGGGTTCATTATCTCATGTTACCTCGTGTCTTTTGGGTGCTTTCTGCGTGATGATTCTTTTTTTTTTTTTTATAAGGAGCTCCTAGCGGAGGGGAAATGGGAAAGAGAATGGGCGAATTGAGGTAGAACTCTTGATTCAATACTAATAAACTCCTAATCACTTGGACCAAGAGTGGTATCATGTGAGCTAAAATTATTGAGTGAATGATGATTCTATGTCGGTAGCATTGCCATGGGTGGTTGTCGTTGTGTAATCCATTTTGTTCTGTTTTGTTTGGGGGCGTTTAGCCCTGCTTCTACCCCAAAAAAAAAAAAAAAAAAAAAAAAAAAGAAAGAGAAAATGTCCCTTTGCTGCAAGGATATCTTAGCTTTTTGTGATAATTTCTTTTAATGAATTCTCTTTTGAAAAAATTATGATAATAATTAAAAATTAAATATATTAAGAAATTTTATTTGGTTTAATTGTTTTGCAAAATGACCCTGCTTGAATGTGCTTATTATTATTAGAAAAAATATTTATTTTGATAATTAAGTAATTTTACCATTCTTCCATGTATAAAATTATCATTCTTCACAATACTTTAACCATTTAGTTTATATTCTTATGAAAATCATTGGACTTCTGAAAGTAAATTAATATTATGCAGAAGATTGGAAAACCAATCAACTACTATCTCATATGATCATACTCTATATTCTAGTGAAATCTTTAAGAGTTAGGCCATAGTTAATAACCAATTCGATTTACAAAAAAGCAATATGTGCATTTCAAAAATTAAGAAGAAATAAAAATATAAACAAAATAACAACCTGAAAATACACTTTGATAATATACGTTATGAAACAGTGGTTTATATCATTAATCATTTTTATAAATAAATCCATAAAAACTCAATAAATTCCCAACATCATTTTCATATGCAAAGTATAGATCCAATGTCATGTTTTTCCAAGAATACACAGTAATCAAAATCTTCTAAAGATCATCTTTACTGTGAAAAAATAGTATTTTTCTAACAAAAGATTCATATCTTCAAGCCAATTTCTTTAAGCCGCGAAATTTAACTCATCGGGTTTACTCACTCATGACTCTTGAAGGCGTTAAATACCTAAGTACGACAACACGAGTTGGATCCATTGAATTAGTCCACCAATTTGTCATTTTTTGACCAGGGAAATTGACGCTCCTAAACCAAATAATCAGCCCCACCTTGTTTTATAGTCAACCCATGGTGGGAGGGAGTAGGTTGATAATCATACCATAAATATAATAAAAATTAAATTGGTCCACCAGATTGACTCACCAATCCACTATTTTTTAGTAGTAAGGGCTGGTACTTTCAACTAGGGATGAGAATAGGCCAGGCCAGACTAGGCTTTCCTCTTAATAGGCATGCTTGTATAATAATCAATTGGCCTGAGCCTAACCTATGATATGTTATAAACTATTATTTTAGCCTCAGCCTAGCTTATGCATAAGCTTGGCTCTAGCCTAAAGCCTATTATAAAGCCTGGACTTCTATAAATTTCAAACATATCACTGACCAAGATATTCAACAGTTTAAATATAGGCTTTTATTCAAAATCAGGCCTAGGCCTTGAAACAAGCCAAACACAAAATGAAGAACAACAACAAATCAAAATAAAAATCCAGCATAAATCAAACTAACCAAACAAACAACAATCAAGGATGAAGAGCAAGAAAATTAAATCTATGGTTTCATTTTAGTATTGAAGAACTAACTAGAAAAAAATGAGAAGTTGATTGAAAAACGCCATCTTCATTACCACCATGGGACACAATCTCATTTAGAAACAAGCATCAACATCTAGCAACAAGGCACTGCAATGTTCGACAAGGCAAACATGTTCGTGAGATGGGTTTGGGCGTCATGCGGTGGGCGTTCATGGCGGCGTCAAGTGGTGGGCATTCATGGCATCGTCTCACGGTGGTTACATTGCATAGTGGGGTCATCTCACAGTGGGGGCGTTATGTCGCAATGGTTGCGTTGTGCAGTGGTGGCATCATCTCACAGTGGTGGTGTCGCGTGGTGGATGATGGAGGCGTCGTTGCATTGGTGCCATCACGCGGTGGAGTTTGAGAGAAGAGGTATCACAATGGTGTTGAAGACTTGGTATTGGGGTTTCTTTTGCAAAGTGTATTTTGTGAATGTTTTTCACTTAATCTAGGTGAAAGCAAAGCATCAATAGCAAGTTTCCTTCATTTCAAATTGAAATGAAATATGAAATACCCATAATAAAATCTAAAACATTCAACTAGTTAAACAAATTGAACATGTGGTTTGATGGTAAGGTGCTTTGCTAATTGAAATGTGTAACAGGTTCAACTCCCTCAACATATACTTTTATAAGTGTACAATATATATAACTTTAACAGGCGATAGGCCCTGACGAGCCGCCTGACCTATTCCCACCTCTACTTCCAACTCAAATAACCAAAACGGACTAACCCATCAACCCCATCCAATTTTATGGCCAACCCACGACAAGAGGGGTTGACCCACCCCACCCCTTTTGCCAACCCGATAAATACCACTCCAGGATTGGGTAGAACACATTCTACCTTTTAAGACCAAAGTTTTAAGACCAGGCAAGAATTTCTCGACGAGGACTATTGTACTGCATTTAAACAGGTCTTTACAAACTGTCCGTGTTGCTATATCATTGGCCAAAAGCACAACCACTAAATCCTGTGTTTATTTCCAAGTATATTTTTCAAACGTGGCACGTACTCAATTTGTTTATCGACAAATAGGCACATTCCCTCTATAAACCTTTAATTTCAATCCACGTCATTGATAATTAATATAAAGCCTGCAGAATATGGGACCACTTGGAAAATTTACAATGAACCCTACAGTTCACTCTAACGGCTTGCAATGAGGTAAGAATGTAGTACTCGAACTTGAGTATGTACAAGAACTGCTACAAGTTAAACACCATCTAAAAAATTAAATAGATAACTGAATGAAGTCCATCAAAAGTTACTTGACAAAAATCACTTCAGACAGCCTGATCAAAAAGTAGGTAGCTGATGGCAAAATCTAGGTGGATTTTACCTTGCATGCCAGTTCCACTGCTTCACATTTACCACCAATGATGGTGGTGCTGCATTCTGCTTGAGGCTAATTGTTGCAAGAGGGATGGAGGGGAGAAGAAAAACTCCATCAGTTGCTCATGCTTTTAGTCAAACTTCCATCTTCTTGTCAGAAACCTTCGGTAAGCGCAAAAGTTCGGCCAGCTAAAGAGGGAGGCAAAGCACCTATAGCTTCTTGAATTTCCTGAATATCATAAGCATCACCTGCTGCATTAGTATCCTAAAAAAAAAAAAATCATTGGAGAAAATATAAAAAAAAAGTTTCAAGCTGACGATAACTCAACAAACAAGAGTTAATTTTGTACAACATCAAATAGAAGGGAATTTCCAGTAGGTAAGCATGGTAAGCATTACCAACTTTCTCCCAGGATCCCAAACCAAAGACCAGGGCTTTCAGCCAGGTACATGTATCATTTGCAAGAGTAAAACTAATATCATACCTCTACGGTGTAACGTGCTGAAAAGTGAATCAAAAGGATTGCTTTGTTCTGTAACCTCTCCGCATAGCTTATTATCTGGAGAATATTAACCAGAAGAAATAAACAAATAAATAGAAACAAAATGATAAAATCACTGAGATTTATATGAAGCTTTTCATACCTCATACAGATGAGTGTGTCCGTAATCTTTGGCATGCTCCACAGTGATTGAATTGTTAATAAAGGTGCACTGTATGAGAAAAGGAGCAAAACTAGAATTACCTCATTGAGGGTGTAATACTGCAATCCGTAGAGAATTAAAATTAACAAAATAAATGACTAATGTCCTCTTAAAAATGATGAACCTAGTCCAGTTACTGAACCAGAATAAATAAGACAGAGCAACAATTAGAAATGACTCAAGAACCATGATTTCAAATAGCAAACTTCGCAATGTAATGACAAGTTCTCCTGAAGCAATGTGCCTATAAAGAACTGATGCAGGTAGATATTCAATACGAACGTGAATGCAGCGGCTATGCACGAAGATATAAGACTATAGAATGAGAAGGAACATAAAATTTGGAATACAAAGCAACTGTGAAATTTTAATGTAATTCGAAGCAATTTCAAGAGCTTCATTCTAAATTAATTTAATTGAATATCAACACTTAGGATTATGCAACTTAGAAGAGCCAACAGCAAAATGTGGAACATGATCGAGTAAATGTAAAACTATTCCTTGGTTAAAGAAGTGTGTATTTAGATTAGAAGCCTTTCGTTTCTGGCCGATATGTTACAGATGCTACTCAGTGGTACCAAGTTATTCTTATGTTTATTCTTCCTTCCTTGCTAATGAAAATTCTTTTATCTAAAAAACAAAATTTCATAGTGGCACCAAACAGGAGAAACTATATCTGGACATGCACTTCAATGAATGCATCATTCCGTGTTTACAGATTGAGCATTTAAGCCAATAGTCCTCTGGAGAATGTATGTTATCTGTCAACAACCCAGCCTAAGTAAAATGTGGAACCAAGAGGCCAGATCATGGCAAACAGATTCGAAGAAGGCTGAGAAATCTACTCAATCTGCTAAACATAACATCCAAAGCACGAACCCAAGAAGTGAGATGAGATGTTTAACCAGAAGTAAATTAAAGGTACACCAAGATCTTATGCTTTGAAAATACTCAATAATACAGAGAAGGGAAAAGAAGTAACAAGGAAACAATGATAGATTTAAAGAGATGACTGACATAAATGATGTTGCCAGAGGCTAAGCTCTATTACAGACGTTGCTCTAGCAACAGGTCACCTACAAATTGTGTTGCAACTAACAGATTGACTAGATTAATTTATGCAACTTCCTCTATCCCTTTTTTGATGATTTGAACCCAAAAGAGGGTTAAAAAAACAAAGAGTCAACAATTATAAGTACCAAAAGTATGCAAATTCAAAATACTTTTTACTTCATTAATTAGAAACTCAAGGACTTGTTGCCTTGCATTGGGGAAGTATGGATGTGCACATAGACTAGAAAAGCTCTTAATCTAGTTATCAATGATTTGTTGGTTTAGAAGTATTGGATAGAGTAGTTCACCTCCACAACAAGGATTCTAGCCCGCAAGACATCGCTGTTATTTTCATCAACTATGAAATCTGACATGGTGTCTCCTGTGAAAGCAATCTCTGGTTGTGTCAGAGTGTATGTTATCTGTCAACAAGCCAGATTGGCTAGCATGAGCAGTATAACAAAATCATATAGCAGATGGCACAGGCACACTAAGACTTCTATAGCATAACAGATCGAACTTTACACCAAAATTCTATGTAAATGGTGCATAGGTTACAAACAATTTTCTTAAGCACAGTAATTAACTAATTTGGAGAAACTGGCTAAGAGCAAAGACAAACATGTGTCTTAGGAAAATAAACACAGATAGTTCCAAGGCATTCAACGGGCTCTGGCTTCCCCCTCCAGTCCATTCCCTTTTATCTTGCTGCGGGTGGGGTTCCACCCCACGACCCGCCAAACCCACCTGCCCGTGAGCAGGTTGTTACAGTTTGGACACACATAGCTTATCACACTTCTTCCTTCCCCTCTTTCCCACAAGAGCTATAATCAAGCTTAGGAGGTGTCTAACATCAAATTAAAATTCTGCAGAATGCTCAGCTTGAATTATATCATTTTGCATATCAGAAGCAAAAGTACTCAACAACAAACTAAACTTCATTTGCTAGTGTACAGCAAGGATGTGACCAACATTAAATAATATTAGTGAATTGATACTTTGATAGGCATGCAAGTTCCTATCAATTCACATTTTTTCATTTTTAGTATTTATTTCAAATTTATTTTTTTATGTTAAAATTATTAACTTCCTTCATGTTTTTGTAACTCCCCTAAACTTCCTTTACATTGTGGGTATTTTAGGAAATAGGAAATTTGGATACCAAGAGGTGGTTAAAACATAAAAAAGTTAAAATAGTTGTACATCTGTGGATCTCAAAAAAGGTTTCAAGTGAGTTTAGAAAGACCAAAAAACGGTTACTTGTTGAATCCCTTTTATTAAATGGTATAGATATAGTGCACCAGATCTTAAGTTTAAGAAAGGGAGACCAAGACAACTAAATCATAGAAACATAACACAGTCATCTACTGATGACTGACAATAAATCACGGAAACATTATATTGAGCTGGCAGCTACAAGCTATTTTCTCTCGTCATCAAATACAGAGTAACAAAATAAATGGAAAAACACCAATTAACAAGTGCTAAAATTATTTAGGACAGACAGAAGACTGTCAAAGCTGCAACAATGTAAATGTTTCAAATTGTTGAACAGTACCATAGTGAAGACTGACCTCTACACCAGAGGACTTCAACTGCTTGATTTCGTTTCCAGAAAGACCAATATACTCCGATTTAAGCTTCTGTCTTACAGAGTAGAGTATATAACCCTGCCATAAAAAAAGCATTTAATCAGGCATTCTGGCTTCACATTGAAGTGCTTCAGGTTTCATAATAAGGATGTTATTGAAGGTCATTCAAAATTTCATTTCTAGCACATCAGTTAAAAGGATGTTTCTTAAACATCATTGTTAAAGCTGCTTTCATGTATAAAATTACAAAATAGAATTATAAACTGCAATATATACAGGTGTAAACATGGAAAGGATAAACATGGAAAGGATAAAGTGACAATTTAGGATAAAACAAATGTTTATATTTTTGACAGCCACAAAAGCTTCAAATACCATTTGCTATAGTGCTTCTCGAACTTGTCTGTGGCCTTTAAAAAAAAAAAAAGCAATGAAAATAGAATTAACAAAACAATTTACCAAACTCAAGTTTGTAACTTTTACTCTCAAAAAGCACAAGAACCAAAAGCCAAATTTTCTAAGGCCCTAGTCTGTAGCAGTATTGAATCTAGTTTATAACTCATAAGTAACATATATTACTGGCTCGCTACCTGACTGGGTATTACATGGTAAGTGCAAAAAGCTTTTACTTTAAGATCCTTTCTCAAATAGAACTCTTCTCCTGCAAATTTAATCCACATTCATTAGCACCTACTGTACACAAGTGTAAAAACATAACACTTTAAATGTGTAGTAATTTGGATTGAAATTAACCATTACCTACATCCAAGCCAATCAGGTTGTGCTTAAGCTCTGATTGGTCCATTTTCCTGTGCACTTCGAAGAGTTTCTCTACATCCTCTTTTACTGAAATTGGCACAATAATTGTGGGGGGCTTCATACGGTACAAGCCACGTGTGGCAACATACATTGGTAGTCCTCCCTGTCATAAGAAATTGTATGCCACAAAATGTCAGTTCAACAACAAATTAATTCATCCCAGATAAAGCCCCCTATGCAATATATTAATTTAAAGGATAAAGAACAAATGAAGTTGTTATTGATTTGAATATTACAATATAATATACATGCACCAGAATTCCAAAATTAAATCTTATGCATGGCATTTTGGACAAAAGAAGACTAACTATGTGATCCATGTGTGCATGGGAGATTAACAGAAAGTCTTGGGAAACAGCACGAGGTGGGCAGCGACCAATATCAAAGGCTACTTTAAGTGTAGGAAATATTATGCATGTTTCATGGCCTCCAATCGACAAACCCCCAACTGGGTATCCCTCAATGTTCAAATCCTTTGCTTTCTTTGAAGAAGAATCTGATCCTCGTATTTCTCTCACTGAATTTGTCTGTTCACTTCTGGGCTCCATGAACAATATCTAAGAACAGGCAAAGGAGAAAATAATAAGAGACAGAAAGTTTAGAACAGAAGATCAGCCCAAAAGATTAGAAATGTCAAGTGTGGATGTCAATCAGAATACGTCAAAGATAATATGGTAGAAACGCAAAAAATTAAATGTTGTCCCCGAATTGCATGATACTTGCGATTTGAATTGGACAATTCTGCCAATTCCCTCCAATTTCTGATTCGGCCTTGTTTTTGTATCGCTGTTTCCATGAGAATCTTTTCGAATCAGGCAATTTGAATAGTGAATCGCACAATACCAACAACACTGGGTAGAACCATTACTGCTTAACAGAAAAGGTATAAAAGATATACAAGTGTAATCTCAGAGTAACAATGAAATATAAGGAAGGGAAAAATTAACAATATCTGAAAGAATTGTTTGCCCCATCTGTGACTTCTACATGGATTGAGTTCCCAGTACGCACAAATGGAAACCAAAATGAAGTAATACTGAGTAAATTACCCCCAACAAAACCCTAGGACATTTCTAGCTGTTTTCTTAATGTTTTGATGGGATGTAGCATTTCAAAACTTCAGAGAATTTAAATTGCAAGGGGATTCAATTGAAGCAACTCAATTTCCTTCATTTGCAAAAATCCCTGCCCGGACATTAAATTTGGCAAAGGAATTCTTATTGTAGAATTTTTCATTCACCAAAACCAGTGTTGTAAAAGCCATTAATACGACCACGAATCTCTGAAAATGGTACATTCATGGACAACAACAAATAAATCCACTAATTAAATACTATAGATGACTGGGAATTCCAGCATGGTAATTTGGGGCTTGAAACCAAATTTTGTATAGGAGAAACACGAAAAGACAGAAAAATTGTTATTTTGAAATCATTTGTATGCAAGATTACCAACTGCCAAGTTGTTCAACATTCAAACAAGCTTTAAGAGTAAAGCCAGAGACAATAATGGACTCAATTTCAAAACGGACTCCACCTCAAAACCTGATATAGGCAATAACCAACAGCAAGGGTAAGATTTAAAACTAAAAATCACTGTTCATCAGCAAGCAACAGCCTTGACCATGAGCGGTGAGGCGGTGATGCAACAGGACAGTACGGAGTCGCTCTGCTTCTTGTAACACGTATAATTGGTCCCACATAGCCCAATTACTAGAGTTAGACTTAGAGAAATATTCTAAATAGGACTACAAGGTATTGTAATGATTATGTGAGAATTATGAATTGAGAGCTCAACCTCAATTCCCTCTAATCCTCTAATTCCCCTATATCCAGTTTCTGTCTTGTTTCAATGGCGCTTTCATTGAGAGCTCAACCTCAACCACGGTACACTCAGGTCCCGTGAATGAGTATTATCACGATTTGTTGCCTGTCATGTTCATGAGAGTCATCCAGGAGTACTGTTGTATCATTTCATCAATGGAATGAAAAATAATATTGGTTGAGGAGTAATTTTCGAAACTCCTCAATCTCTTTGATGTGTCTTATATTAGGCAAAATATTACAAGGAAAGAATTGCAATAGCAGATCAGCAACATCAACAAATTCAGCAACAAATCCAGAAAACAACAAATTCAGATTCGGATATAACTCAGCAATAACAAACCAGGACTTCTCAGACTCACATGATTGCGGATCGAGCGACGAGAACCTGGTTGCAGCGGAGGAAGAAAGCGCGGCAGAGGTAACTGCACCAACAACGTCGAACTCCTCCGCTTCGAACCTACATGCGGTGGTCAGCGAGGCATTGCTGACGACGGAGGGAGGCGGCGACGACAAACGAGGCGCAGGCCACGACGGTGTTAAGGCTTGCCGGCGACGGACAGAGGCGCGTATCGACTCCAGTTGCAGAGGATTCCGTGAAAGGAATTGATGGGCCAAATTAAAGCCCAAGAAAGAAGCCTGCGAGAGCAATGATTTTGAAGGTCAGGAGTGGGTTCAACCGGAAATTAAAACAGCCAGGAATGGGCCAAGTTTCAAATGAAGAGAGGAAAGCTTGCTAAATTAATAACCAGTAATTTAACCCTTGCGATAAAGGGTGATTAATAATTAAGTTTAATTTTAATACACTTATAGCGTAAAAGTGTTTTATATCATCATCCAATTAAAATATTTTATTTAGATGACTTTTTAAGTAATAAGTGTAAAATTCAACTATCATAGCTTATGTAGCAATACATTATTAGATAACTGTGTACATTTTTTTTACACTATTAGTGCATAGCAATTAAATCCTTAATAATAAACAATTTTTTAAATATAAATAACAATAGTAAATAATTAAAAGTAATTTACACTAGTCTCTCCTAAAATTTAGTGTGATTATACTCAGAACCCCCTATCTTACAAAACTATCACTAACCTCCCCTAAGGTTCATTAAAATTACACTGAATTTCTTTGCAGATACTAGTTCGTTAATTTAAGTGACAAAAAAAGATAACATAAAATACATACATAATTATTAATAAAAATTATAATATTTTGATAATATTTAACACATCAATTGAATAAAATATTTTTTATCACATGAAAAAATTATAAATATAACTTATAATTAAAAAAGGCACTTTTTATCACATGAAAACAAATTTTTAATTATAACTTATGATAAAAAATATATATTCTAGTTAATATATATGCCTAATATTGCTAAAATAATGTAATTTTATTATTAATAATTATGTTTATACCATGTATTATCCTTCTTTATTACCTAATTAACGAACTAGTATATATAGAGGAGGTAGTACAATTTTAGTGAATCTCAGAATATGTTAATGATAGTTTTGAAAAATAGACATGTACTGAGTGTAATTATACTAAACCTTGAGGGAGGTTATTATAATTTTCTCAATAATTAATAACAATGTTTATGATTAAAAGTAGATATTAGTATATTACAAAGGATTATTTATATAGGAGGTTTATTTTTAAATTTTTCTCTTCGTACATCATCCTACATTATATAATAAAAATATATATTAGTAATGGGCTATGAGAAAAATTAATAGCAAATGCAATGAATGTTTTATTTAATAAATGAGTAAACCCTCATTTTTTCCCTAGCAATATATCGGGAGACAAATTAGTCTCTTCAAATTTCAAAGTCTACCATTGGTCCATTGCAATTCAAAGAAAATGATAAATTGGTCCCTTCGTATAAATCCATACAATTAAAAAGCCACTTTATGGACCTATATAGAGGGGCCAATTTATCTTCACTTTAAATTGTAAGGGACCAATAAGGGATTTTCAAATCTTGAGGTACTTATTGTCTTTCAATATATTTCTGAGGGATCAAAATAGGCATTTAGTCTTAATAAAAGAAAAATATAAAACGTAAATTCATAATTGAAATCTAAATCTTTTTGAAACATTTTTGGGCAAACAATATTTTTTGTTATGTTGCAAGGTTTCCCATTTCCATCTAAATAATATTTTCAAACTGCTGTTAATTTCACTTTTGAGATAACCATATTAAGTTGTCCATGCTGAAGATAGATTTGGGTAAAAATAATCCAACAAAAGAGTGATTGTGAATATAATTATCTTCTTTGAGAGTAAAAGATAAAATTGTTAAATAAGTAGAGGTGGCAGCTCATGTAAATGTGGGGTGTTTACCCCCTCTTCCTAAATTTTAATTTTTTTTGATACTTTATATATATATATATATATTTGTGTGTGTGTGTGTGTGTGTGTAGAGTTGGCCCCTCTCTCAATTTTTTCTATTTTATATTTATTCTTTAACAAAAATGAAGAAAGAATAGTGATATATCTCTTAATACATTTTCTCACAAATCATCCTATATATTTTTTTTGGTAAAGGAACAAGAAAGAAAGACAAAATAGGAAAAACCATATGCTTTCTTCTTGCATAATAGTAAGTAAATTAGGAGGAGTAGCACTTCATGTTAGCGGTTTGCATGATGTGCACTTCATATAGGTGATCAGCTCCCTGATTAGCGGTTTACATGATGTGCACAACAGAAGTAGTCTAGTCCCTACTTCGTGTTAGCTCCAAAACCCTTCTAAAATCTTCAATGCTATATGTTTTGAGTGATAGCATAATCAATCTTGAGAAAATATTTTGAAGAAGGATTAATGTCTACCATGAGTTTTTTAAAGCTAAAAATAGGTCCTATCACGTTAGTATAACGCATTCTTAAAGCGAAATATTTTCACATGTGTAATACCCTAGGTGTAAAAAAAAAAAAATCTCTGGAGACCGCCCAGGCGGTCATCAGAGCGGTTAAAATACCCCATTTCGAGTCCAGAACCTTCCCAATCCATTTTCACCTCCTTCACCCGAGCTCTCACTCCCAAAAACGAGTTCTCACCCCCCAAAACTCCATTTCCTTTCCATTTTTCTCAGTTCTAGCTCCAATCTTTGATTCCTAAGGCCTTAAGGTATGTGGTTCTCCTAGTTTTGCTCTCCTTCTCCCTTTTCTTTGGGTTATTAGGGTGATTTTCTAAGCTTCTCAAGGGGGAGAGGTTTTCTACCTTGTTAGAAATGGTTTCTTGAATATTTAGAGATTTTAGACAGTGATTTAGCGTTCTATAGCTTCCATATCAGATTCTGCTGCCAGTTCTGCTTCCTAGTTGGTTGTTGTTGTTAGTTCCTCACTGTTCACCCCTCCAGGTGAGTGGGTTTTCATCTGGTATCCTTATGTTCTGGATTAGAGTTATTTTCATGAATATATGATTTATTACTCGATTTTAGAGAAATACAATATAAGGATTTGAAGTTTACTATTGATTTATATGTTTTGAATTGTGGATTTTAACGCATGAAACCTGTTTTACATAAAACTCATGGAACCATTATTGTTGAACTGGTTTTAGATAGAAATGATTATGTATATGCATTGTTAAAGACTTTTATGATTGGTTGAATGGATTTTGGAATTGATTTATGCGTATGATATAGTTATATGTCTAAAAATGGTATTTAGAGAAGAGAATGGAATTGTGACTGGGAACTTCGTTATTTTGAAATTTGATGTTGAGATATCTATTTATGTAAAGTTTGATTATATGAGATATGTTTTACAGGATTAAACAAAAACAGTTTTAGAGCTTGAATCTTCATGAGATTCAGAATAGTTGACGGATACAAATTCTGAGGATATATAAAATCATGAATGTTTACAAAAAGAGTAACCCCTTAGGCATGATTTCATAGCCATGGTTATGCTAAAGTCAGATTGTTAGAGTTGCGAACTCATAACAATTGTCAGCTACATATTCTATGGCTTGAAATCACAATGCTTAAGTTGGTGATCCCTTAGACATGATGTCATAGCCGCAGTTATGCTAAGGCCAGACTGTCAGAATCAGATAGATTCATAGGTCACAAGAGAAAATGGCCTACGAGGGGCAAATTTAAGCAGAGAAACCTTGAAACTTAGCCCACGAGGGGCAATTATGAAACTATGTCCACGAGGGACACAACTTACGAGAAACTATGAAACTACGCGAAACTATTAAACATTAGTCCACGAGGGACTTGATTCATAAGAAACTGAAACTCACGAAACATAATGGAGATAGAGATTATTATTCTTTAGTAGTTACTACACGAAAGCCAATATGGTTTCAGATGTGAAAAGTGATTTGATGAAATTTCTTTGAGTTTGGAAAATGATGACTAGTATTTATTTATGTATATGTGTATTAGAGTATTATTTATGTTATTATGTTTTCATGCATTATTTCCTTAGTGTCCCATGATAGGGGGTTTCAGGTGAGGGCTCACTCACTGAGTTTTGGATTACAAAACTCACCCCTCTATTCTTCTCCTATTTTTACAGATACCGTAATTGCTGAAGGTATTTCCCAGTTATCAACGTCAAGAGGTGAGCATGATGTTCATGGATTTAGTGTGCTCCAATGTAGATGTAGGCAGGATCCCGGACCTAGAGCATATTGTAATTTGCTTTTGGCATATTATAGTTACATTTGTTTTGTATATAATGACTTGGACAATCAGATAAGTGTATATTGATTTATATAGATAAATGCTTTCAAGAGTTAAAGGATTTGTTATAAGATTTCAGAGGTAATTATAGTGATTTTAGAGAATATGTGAATGATTTGCATAAAATATAGTAATTTAAATAGACTTTATGAACAGAGCATGCATTTAGAGACAATCAGCAGGTCCCAAGGCTTACATGGGATGATGATTTCTCACGTGTCGGTCATGTGCCCTGGTCGGGTCGTGACAACATGACATGTGCAAATATGTTTAATCTCATTTAAAGAGATGGGAACTAAATGATAGTGAGAAATATATCGTGGAATAAATGTATATATGTTCAACAGATTGAAGAAAATCATCATATACAAGAAACCAATGTTCAAATCTTCGAAAAGGAGCACGTAACTTCAGAGAGTACGTCTCAAGTGAAGATTTATATCCAACTCTGAAGCCAACATGTTGTACAACCTTTAATAATCTCAATTGCAATCATAACTTCATCTACAAGCTCTGATTGAAGACTAAAAGATAGAAGAAATTTTATGAAATCGATATTGCATTTCAGAAAGATCACTTTATAGGAAAAGGAAGGAAATTTGAAATTCAAATTTAAAGTCAAACCCAGTCTCAAACTGACGTGACATCTCTTCTGCGAACTTGTTCAACTACTCCAGCTTCTAGATGGAAGTGTTCAAAAACCTTGTTCAGAAAGTAAAAAGTAATTTCTGAAGGTAGCCTCAGAAACCTCTATTTTACAACGGTTTTTGCAATAGCTCTAACACATGACGAGCTACTCCTCTAGTTTGCATTTCCAAGACACAAACAAATGGTCAACATGTGTCACTTGGATAACAGATCAAAGTTCATGAATGTAGACCATCTATAAATAAAGATGTTGTGCTTTTAAAGAACAAGACTTTTGCAAAGAACAAAGGCTAAAACACTGGAAAAATTTCTCCTCATCCTTTGTAAAGTTTATTACTTCTTGTAATCAATTTATTGGTTGTAAAAATCTGCTTTCTAAGTTTTTAATAGATCATACATTAAAACTCCAGAACCCTTCAGAAAGTACGAGGCTTAAAAGGTTTTGAATAACAACAAAGCCAATTTAGAAAAAATGTTTTGAAGAACGACTAATGGCTACCTTAAGTTTCTTGATAAAGTTTAATAGGTAGATCTGGTCTGTATTACATGAACCTAAACAAGATTAATATTTCACTCTGCATGTGTAAGCATGTTATATCTTGTGGGAAGAGATTAAATTAATCAAAAAGTGAATATGAAGTCGAGTGAAGTAAGTGTATATAAATTAAGGCATAATATGAACTCAATGCAAGAATAATATTTTACTATGCATGCACAAGCATGATATATATCTCATGTGAAGATAATAAAATAATCAGAAAGTTAATGTTATTTTAAGCAAAGAACGTATTCATGTTCGTGGACCAAAGGCATTGAAGCAGACTTGAATCAAGAATAATTTCACTACACATGAGAAATCATGTTTATCTCATGAGAGGAGATCAAGCTTAAAAGGTGAATATTATCTCAAGGATAGAAAGCATAAATGCTAGAGGATTGAAGCTGATCAAGTCAGAAATCAACAAACTAAGGAAAGGATCTTTAGAAAGTAGCACAAGACATAAAAAAGAACACTCATGATGAAGAAATCAATTCATGTCCAAGATCAATGTGTTACTCAGTCATTAATCACTACAATCGCAGAGAAATCAACATCAAGCAATCAAGATTGAAGACTGGAAGATCAGAGAAAAATTAACGTGATTGATTACAACGTTAGAAAGCTCACTGAAGAGTGGAGCAAAGAACGCTGAGAAAAAATGGAGAGAGTTTCAAAATTCAAATTTCAAATCTCAAATCAGATCCAGTGTTATAACTGATACGTCATCTCTTCTACCTAAGTGAGTGAAGATCCTAGGAGGTGGAGTTCAGAAACCATGGGCCAAAAGTAAAAAGAAAAAATGAGGACTTCAGAAACCTCTACATTACAACGACTTCTGCATCGATGGGACAAGTTGTCAGCCTACCTCCCTAGATTAACGTTCCAAGGCACATCTAACGAAACACACATGTCACTTGGAGATTATATCAAAGAGGCAACAATCATAAAGATAGACCTGTATAAATGGAGATGCCAAGCTTGAAAGCCAATAAGAGAATTGAAAGCATTAGTGCAGAATATTTGGAAAAAATCTCTCCACACTTCTTGTGCTGTTCATCAATTTATGTAATCAATCACGAAGTGTAAAAATCTTCTTTCTTGGTTCTAAAATGTATTTGTATTTGTATACTCTTCATGTAAAGAGATAGGAGAAAGAAGTCACTCTAAGTTTCCCAGATCTATATTAGCTAGCATCTTTAAGGAAACTTGAGTGTAGGTTAGTTTGAGTGGCAACCCAAACACGTAACCTTTGTAACCTTGATCCATTAGTGATTAGTATGAGACATAGCTTGGAAAGGCTAAGGTAAAACTATTTGCAACGTGTTAGCAAAAGCATTTGCTTATCACAGTTTAGCTTGGAGAAGCTGTTTGAAAGACCACTTACAATGTGAGTGCAAAGGTATTTGTTCTTCACGGTTCAGCTTGGAGAGGCTGTTTGAAAGACTACTTACAACGTGGTAGTAGAAGATGTCTGCAAATCACGATTCAGTTTGGAGAGACTGGTACAGAACTACTCGGTTAAGTCGTAGTTGGGGTTGTCCATTGTGCAAGTTCAGTTTGGAGAGGCTGGTATAGAACTACTCAGTTAAGTCACAGTTGGGGTTGGCCACTGTGCAGGTTAGAGCTTAGGAAGGCTATTGTAAAGACTATCTGTTTACTTTCTCAGGTTGAGAAAGATGTTGTTAGTAAAATCTCAACATGTGTTGAGTACTGGATGTAGGCATGTTGGTCGAACCAGTATAAAAACTCTTCTGTTCATTTTTCTCTTTCCTAAACTTTTATTTCTATTGTTGAGCACTTTAGATAATGCACTGATTATTTTAATGAACCAAGAGTGAGTTAAACATGCATTAGAAACTTACTTTCTGAAACAACAAACCATCATTCCATTGTATTTCAAGCCTCGAGCTTGATAGATTTACTTATTCAAAATTGTTTCAGGTCAGAAAGAAGATTTCAAGAAGCACAATTTAACCCCCCTTCTCATGCACTCTTTTACCAACAATATGCTCTTCCTAGGAAGAATTGTTACAAAAAAGTCATTCAAGTTTTCTAGGTCTGTCATTGTATATTTTACAAAAACTTAAGTGTTGGTTACTTTGAGTGATAAACCCAAGCACAAACCTTTGTATCACGATCCGATAGTAATTGTTGTGAATTAGCTTGGAAAGGCTAAGCAAAGACTACTCACAATGTGATAGTAGTTGTGTTCTACTGGTCACAGTTTAGCTTAGAAAGGTTGGTCAAAGACTACTCAGGTTGTGATAGTAGAGTAAGCTACTGGTCACAATTTAGCTTGAAAAGGCTGGTCAAATATTACTCAGTTGTGACGGTAGAGCGAGCTATTGGTCACTGGTAAGAGTTTGGGAAGGCTATTATAAAGATTATCCAACTTTTTTAGGTCGAGAAAGGTTTTTAGTGGAACTCAACAGTGGTTAAGAACTGGATGTAAGTAGGTTGGTTGAACGAGTATAAAAACACTTGTATAGTGTGTTCTTCTCCCTAACTCTCCTTTAGTTCACTGCTTTGTGCTAGTTATATTGTGTTTTCTGATTTCTTGCTTATACACATTATTTTATCTTGTCATAATTTAGAAAGTTACTTTCTGACGACTCTAATGCTATTTTCACTGCTGTTCAAGTTTGATACTTGATAGTCTTCGTTTAAGTGTCTTCAGAAAAAGAAAAGGAAAGAAAAGCAAAGCACGATTCAACCTCCCCTTCTCATGCATTTTTCCATCTACACTTCATAGGTCTCAAATCTGGTTAAGCAAGGGGGTGATACGGGGAGAGCAAACACTTTTGTTGCCTAAAATAAAAGATATTGCTTCCAAACAATCTGATTCAACAATAGTAGCCCTAAAGCCCTACAACCAATTCCAAACCCAGGAGAATCACATGTAATTCCACAATCATTACAGGTTGAAGGGAAAGCCACATAGACAGGCCATACAACCAAGATCCAGTATGATCCCTGAGAATGACAGTAACATCTGTCACATGGCGATAAGAAACACCTAGATGTGATAGATGTTACATATGGTATCAGAGTCAGGTTTTGGGATTGATGTGCCAACTAGCAAGGATGTTTGGCCCCCACTAGGAGGGGTGAAACTAGTCCCACATTGGTTAAGGAGGGGAATGAAGAATGCCTTATAAGGGTGTGGATACCTCCTCTATGCAGACGTGTTTTCCCATTGAGATAAGGGAATAGCAAATCTGTAACATCCTAATTTTTAACCCAATACTCTAGAACACATTAGGTTAATCATTAGGTTGTCACTTCTTAGTCTCATTCTTTTATAAAAATACTTAGCGGAAATATGGGTAAATTTTGTTTTTTTGAAATATAAAATCAAAGTGAGAGCCGCGTATGACGTAGCAAAGACTAACATATAGAAAAGAGATCTCATATCATTCATGGTCACAAAACACAAACGTTGTTCATTACATCACAACATAATCATATTATCATAGATACATAATTTATGACTACCATAGCCCTATTATCACATCAAAAGAAATACACTTCCATATGCATATAAATCTAAGGCGGCATCTCCACGCTTCTGTTGCGTCCCACTGATCCGACTCGTACCACATGCCCTTCGCCCACGCCTTAGTAAGGGTCATGAGGTACACCATCATCTTCGTCTGGAGATGACACGGGAGAAAAGAGAGAGAGGGATGAGAAAATTATTCAAGATTCTCAGTAGGGATTTCCGACTCCAACACACGTGTCATCGTCATCGTCCCCAGCCACTTCGGTTTTAATTATAAAAAGGTGGTCATGCATAAGGTTTAATTTTTAAACTTCCCAAATCTATTTATCCGAAGTGGTGTCTTTTAGTATGGGTCTTAATGGTATGAATGCAACAGATATAGGATGAATGCATGACAATACATTATGCAAACAAATCGATAGAACACAACATCAAGAAAACTATTAACATGTAAGTGGGATATAACTTTTCATATAAAACTCTTTTCTTTCTCATAACTGTATGACTTTAAAAACATCATATCTCTTTCTCATGCTTGAATTATTAAGTTCTTTTTCTCAAAGACCACCCTCCTTAAAAATGTTCGCCTAAATCCAACCGTCCTGCCTCCCCAGCAATTTTTATAATGGTCCCCAAACTCCGTCTCACCTAATCGCCTAGGAATGAGCTCAATCCTAAGTAGTCGTCACTAGATTTAATATGGGGAAATCGAGGGGGGAACATATAAATATTTCTTTCTCTAAAATGCTCTACTGGCATCTAGTGCACAACGAATTGTCCGCTTTGGTAAGGCTCATTCATGTCAATACCCTCAAGGATTTGCCTCCTCCTCACCGTAGCAGGAGAAGTACGTCTCAGTGCTTGTCACATAAAAATCTGCCCGGCCGAACCGTGTCACCCAGGGTTTTCAAATCTCATATAGTACTCAAAAACATTTCTCAACCCTTTAGGTTTGACGGAAATTTGGCAGCATAATGGCTGTTAAACCGAATTTCCTTCAAACCGATTTTATGCCACAAGCTCATAACACAAACATATTTCTCATTCAATTATCATACTTATCATCAACTCAACATCTCAACAATTCATTTCATCATAGTTCATGCATCACAACGTCATACTTGCATAAATAACATCATAGCATTAAAGATTTTTTAATGTCTTATGTACCGACCCCATAAGGTCCTTAACTCAAAATCTAAGTTGTAAATCATTATAGCTTAAGCTCTCGGGTACCTATAGGCTCATATCTAAGTATTCCTCACTCCAATCTATAATCATAAACATTTCTAAACCTCAAGGATGCATAATCTAAAATTCTAGCTTTATGGGTACCTAGGAGTCACAACATTGACCCTTTCTAAGTTCGATTTGCTCCTAAGGCCTCAAGATCAAGTCTTAAACCAATTATGAGTCATTCCTACACATTTAGACTAATTATAAGCCATGATTATCAATTCTAAACCATACTGGACAGAATCCAGAAAAATCAATTACTAAGGGATCTAAAACTCTCAAATTAATTCTTTTCTAGTTACTAACTTCTCTTATCTTTCACATATGAATTTTACCATCAAACATACATGAATATACTCATATTATCATCATCAAAATAGCACAGACAGTGAGCATATCATGGCAAGGCAGAACCAAAATTGTCTCCAAACAAACAGGGCATAAACTTGATTTCTAAAGCACATAAAACACTAGTCTCTCTTGGAACCTTTCTAAAATTTTTAAAACTCATTATTAAACATTTTTATCATCTAAAATTATCAAAATACTTGTAAAGGAATTGGCTATTTTAAACTAAACTCAAGAGGTTTTAAATTCATAAAAATTTGTTCTAAACATCTTTTGAACTCATATGAGCTTAGGAAAATTATGAAACATAGATTGTAGTACTTGTAACAAATCAAACCTTCTAAGGCCGAAATCAAGGAATTAAGAAACATAAAACTTTCAAACCTTTGTTTGAGATAATAAAGGGTAAGTCTATGAGCTCTAAATCTCTTAAGTTGTAACATAAAAGTAAATATGCAATGCACTTTATTTTAGTCTTTATTTAGAGGTGAGAACATAAAATAAATATACTATGCAACTCATTATTATCTTAGAGATTTAGTGAAAGCATAAACATAAATATGGAGATGTAAGTTCATTCTTTAATCTTGAGCATTTAGTGATGTCATAAAAGTAAACATGGATGCAAAGTCTCTTATCTTAACTTAGAGCTCACATGAGACTTTTAAAGAGAAATACAAACCTCAACCCAACACTTATCTCATCACAAAGAGAGCTTTAAAGTTCTTGAACCAAGTTCTCAAAGGAGCTACATGGTTCCTGAACATCATCATCAAGCTAAAAAAGAAGCAAAATTTTAGGAGTAAACAAAATCTCAAGGAAGTAAGAACCAAAACAACAACATTTCTAGAGATGAAATAAATATAAGAACACTTTGAAAATTTTTAACAAAACTTTTAAAGGAAAGCTCTTGGGGCCAAAATCCTTTAAGAAAAAAAAAACCAAAACAACATTCTTTCTTGACATGAAATAAAAATAGAGATACTTTAAAAATTTTAACAAAATCTTTGAGGTAAAGATTATGGAAACCGAAACTATGTAGGAAAGAAAAAGGAAAGAAAAACTAAAATTTTGTTAGTTCAAGAACAAAACTCAAGCTTTAGAGGTTTCTTTGAGATGAACACAAGGTCATCATCTAGAAACTCTCATCATCAAGCTATCATGGTCATAAACAAGGCCAAGAGGCCAAAATGAAAAAGAAAGGAAACAAAGGAAAGCTTCAAAAAGAAACCAAGAGAAAAACTAGAGAAAACTAATTTTTAAGCAAAATAAAGTTTTGAAAGCAACTCCTTACCAAATGTGAAGTCAAGGCTTGATCTTGAGGGTGGAAATGAGAAGATCAACTCCTCCTAGAGAGGTGAGGTAGCTTTGGCCTTGAGAGAAAGAAAGGAAAGGAGATGTGTTCTTGGTGAGCTTGTGTTTGAGGTTGAGTATTTGAGTGTTTAAAGGATGATTGGAGGTTGTGGTTTGAGGTTGTAAGGTGGTGATGTAAAGAGAAGATGAAGATGAAGAGGAAGAACTCTTAGAACTTTTGAGAGAAAAAGGAAGGAACTCAAAGAAAAGCTTGAAAACTAAAACTTAGCAAATGATCTAAAGGTTCACACAAGTTCTTCATCACATGTATTTACAGAAAAAAACAATGGAGGCTTGTATGGCAAAGGGATCGCTGACTGAGAGACGTGAAAAATAATTAAATCATGTTTAAAAATGGAGTCGCCACCAAGTTTATTTAATTTGGAAAATCTTGGAAAAACCAATTTTATTTTTTATGAAAATAATATTTGAAAAAAAATCAGATATGAGTTCCTGAGTTTATGCATAGGAAGGGTAGGAACTTAATCCCACGCACTAATACACTCTGTCCTTAGACTCGCACTCTTAGTAATTATGCAAATTAAATAGTAACCCCTCAAAATATAACTTAATGAAAGAAGACAAAATAAATAAATTCAAAAATTTATTGACGTGAATATATTTACAATTTAAATAAATAAATGAAGAAGAAATTAGTTTATACAAAATCAACACATAATCAAGAAAAATAATTTGCACATATATTTACAATGTAAGAAAAAGTAAATAATTTACATAAATGTATTTATAATTCAACAAATAAATTAAAGAAAAATTAATTTTGGCTTGACAGAGCTTTGCTCCTACGTATCCTCTGGTACAATGAGGAACTCAAAGTTACGTAGTTCTGTAGAAAATATTTGTGTGTTGGTCAATTTTAATTAACGAAAATCTTTCTAAATAAAGAACCTTTTCTTTAAAAAACAAAATCCGTTCTTGAAGAGGATTCAAGTTAGCACTCGGCTACTCAATAAATCCTAATGATTCAACAATAATGAAGATAACATTTGTTACTCAATCATCATCATTGATCATTACACGAATTCAAAAAGACTTGAGATAAAATTTATAAAAACTCCTTCCTATACGAGATTCAAGTGCTAGCAATGTGCTACTCAATGATCTACGTGTGGATCCGACAATAGTGAAGGTAACATTTGTTACTCAATCACTATTATTGATTATTACATAGGAGAACCTTTTTTATTTGTTATTATTTTTTAAAAAAAATATATATTTATTTACAAGAAAAAAAAAAAAAAAACGCCGTTATTTATTTAAAAAAACTTATCGAATATAAAAAAAAATAACAAATCATTCCCTAAACTATTTAAGTTTTTCCAAATGATTAAAATAAATAAGAAAATAATGATTTTCTGTTAGCTAAAACTCTTGACCCAAGGAAGGATAAAGGTTGAAAAATTTGTCAAAGAAGCCAGCGTAGATGTCGGCCGAGTTAAAGCATAATTTGTCATCTAACTAAAAATGCTATGTTCACTATTATCCAAAATACATTCTAATCCTTTTTAAAAACAAAAAACCCAACCCATATACTCCTAGTTAAGAAACAAAGTTTGCTCACTAAAGAAAAGAAAAAAAAAACCTATGTCCTATCGAACCCAATAGGCCCGAACACTTGGTACCCAATACTTTAACACACATTTAAACCTAACTTACTAACTCAACGCAAAATAAAAAGGAAGGCGACACAAGTTAAAGCATATTGGGGGATGGCAGAGAAGAGACTTCACGGCCGCAATCTGCAGGGTGGTAAAAGGAAGTCTATCACGATGGTGTAGGGCGGTGGTTGGGAGCACAAAGAGGAGGGAATAGAAGGTGACCCACTGCAGCTCGTTTACGCCAATCGATGGATACCGGTATCGTGGTGGAAGATAGAAAGAGATAAAGGTTTTTTGGATGTGAAGGATGGGGTGAAGCGTTTGCAAATGGACCTCGGATATGCATGGTGAAGGTGCAGTGGTTGGGTGGCTTGGATTTGGCAACATGGTGACTTGCGGGTAGGAAGGATGCTTTCGCAATGGAGGAGGGGGCGGTCGTGGGGAGGATGCGGCTGGACCTTTTGTGATTTGAGAATGGAGGTAGGGTGGAGCAAGGGAGAGGTAAAGCACAATGATGAGCAGAAAGGGGAAGGCTGTTGGAGAGGGCAGAGAGGGTCAGATTGGAAGTGGAAGATGGAAGCCGAGAGGAGAGAAAGAAACCGGCCCATGGCGAAAGAAAGAAAAAGGATGTCGCACTGGCTAGCTAGGGGAGGAGGACCTCGAAAATGGAGGCTGAGAGAGGGGGAATGTCATCGCCAGCCAAGGGCAGTGGGCCGCAACGGTCATTCAGTGGCAAGAATCGCCGCGACATCTACCTTTCTTTCTCATTTTTTTTTTTAATTGGTATTTGTTGCCAGCATGTGATGGTCTAGGATGTAGTTGATGAATTGGTTTTTCTTTGTATGGAATCTGGCTAAAAATGTTTGGAACAGAGATTTTTTGGTTGAGTCTACGTGGTACATATTGGAAGAATTGTATTCATGGATTGGGCGTGGACGAGGCTTGGTTATGGGTTTGGAATATGTTGGTTTTATGAGGTTGGCTGCGCAAACAAATGAGTTTATAAGAGAAATGCAACGTGAACTAATGCAAAACAACTCTACCTTTTTCTTGTTTGATTTTCTTTTGCTCTGATTGATACAGGAGGCTGAGAAGATGTCTTTGGTGTTGCTAAGGAGTATCGGTATCTTAAGGAGTTAGTCTGGATGCTGATAATTAGTGTCTATCCTCCCCCTTATATTGAGTTCATTTGGATAATTAACATTTGACTCCATGCTTTCTCTGGAATGTAGGGGAACCATACCAACTTGTTTCCCATGCTTTCTTCCTCGGACCAAGAGAATGCAGGGATGGAGAAGACTCAAGTAGGAATGTACATGCTTGTCTTTGTCTCGTTTCTTTGTTTTTTCAAACCCGACAAGTGTATTCTTTATTATTGCCATCAATTCCTGTATTAAGTCCATGTGCGTGCCATGGAATGAGACAGCATCGTGTTCCCTTTCTGCTCTTTTTCCATTTTTTATTTATTTATTATTATTTTTTTTTATTTTAGAAGCGTGGGGCTCCTACATGTATTTCACTAGAGAATGGGTATGGCAACAAGGAAGTGGAGGGGAGCTCCACGAGGGAGTGTCTGCCACTTCCCTTTTCAATTATTTTTATTATTATTTTTTTGTATTTCAACCTTTTTTGATTTTATTTGATTTGAAATGAAAGTGACTGAAACATTAGAGATGAATCTAGGAAGCTTCTTTTTTTTTTTATTATTATTTTTTTAAAAGACTTTAAAAGAAACTGCAAAATGTGCAAATTTTTGGAATTTTCTTGTTCAAGAGACCATACAAAATTGGGTGTTCACAAGGCTCATTGAGGAAGGGGGAAAGGTGCATGAAATTTTGGAGCTTTGAGGGAGGAAAATATCTCTTACAACTTGTCATTCAAGCATGGTTTGAGGTATGGAAGATATGGTGCAAGGTATGGCTCAAAGTATGGTGATTTCTCTTTGTTTGAAGTTGAAATAAATCACCTAGAAGGCAAGGAAGGCTGGCTGTTTTTGAGCCACAAAAATGAGAGAACAAGTCTTCTAGAAGTTGTCCTATAAAGCATGGATGAAAGCATGGAGGTTATGACTCAAAGTATGGTTTGAGGTGAGGTGAAAGCATGGTTCTTTGAGTGCAAAAATTCACACATGTGATGGAAATGAGGGGTATGGGTTTTCGGCCAGATTTGTATAGCCAAGGGGGAGAGATTTTGTTCATGTAATTGGGTGTTAATGATAGGTTTAAGTGTAGATTAGTTTAGGTACAAGGTTAGGAATCATTAAGCATAAGTTTAGGTAACTAAGAATGAGGTTTAGGAATTTTATGACAAGATTAGGAGTGCTCATACAACATTAGAGAATTTAAAATTCATTTGTGAATAAACAATTAAAAACACAATTCCATGATTTAAGAAATTGGAGAGAAAAAACACTATTCAAGATTCCATGACTAGGAATCTTGAATTTAAAATAAGATTTTAAGTTGAAATTAAGCATTCTTAGGTTCTAATCAACTTAATTAAATTATTTTGACTCAAGATTAATTATGAAAATTAATTAATATTCTATTAGAGCCTAATATTGCTTAGGTTTGCTTAATCACACGATCAAGCTTAAAAACACAAAACTAGGGACAAAATCATAATTTCACACTAATTTGCCCGGGACCTTCGGGACAAAACTAAAGTTACAGAATACGTAAAAACTTCTTTTAAAACCATCTAGAGAAGTTTCAGGTTCATCCGGCACTTGTAAACGGGTAAAACACCACAGGGGCATTTTGGTCATTTTGACCTGAAAACTCGAAAATGAGATTTTTGATCTCAGAAAGGTTCACAAACTAATCCCCTTTCAACATTGAGTTTGCCCTTCGAGGACTGCCGGATCGGCTATCCTCGAGTTCCGGGTGAAAATGACCTCAGGGGCATCTTGGTCATTTTCACTCAGACAGAAAATCGGGGCGTTACAAATTCGTGAAGGTGCCTAGTTTTGTGACGTGACTGTTGAGCTCACTCAAATTAATCAGGCAATAAAAATAAAAATAAAAACTTGTAATATAGAGCAACCTGAATCGTTTCCCAAGGAATTTACAATGAACCAATTTGCTCAATTGAAAATAGCACATAATAGAAATGGCAATGGAAACAAAAAGGGGGGAGGGGGGAAAGAAAGAAACGAACTCAGTATGAGGCAAAAACATCCTCTGGATTAACGACAGAGACTCAATTCATGGGTTGGTTGATTAACGCCTTAGCCAACCATGGAAGAAACAAAAACCGAAAAGAAAAAGTTGAACAAGATGAACGAAGCGAAAAATTCACAAAAAAGTTGGAATCTGAAAAATCTGAAAAACCACTACTCCTCGAGTCCCTTTGTTTTCTAGCTCTTAAAAATCAAAATAAAATAAACCGGTTCAAAGGACCAAAACCGGCCCAAACAAAAACCGAAACTAATGGCGTTGGTCCCATGCAATTTGGACACTTAATTAACTAAACTTTGCTCCAGAATTTCATGACTGCCTTGTTGTCCGAATTTGGTCTTTAATCGGGCATCTGAAACAAAAGTTATGATTAATTCCACTTAAAAGCCCAAAATCCAATTTAGACCAAAAACCAATATTTGCATACTAAATAGCCCTAAAATCATTATTCAATTGCAAAAATAAAGTGTGACAAAAAATCAATTATCAAATCCCCCCACACTTATCCTTTTGCACTCCGGGGCAAAATTAAAAACTCAACAAAACATAAAGACTCAAAGACTCAAAGATAAAGACTAAAGGATAGACCTCTCCTTTCTAACAATTGTCAAGAATGCAAAATTTGGACAGGGAACACAAAACTTCAATAGATCAACCAACCAATCATGACAGAAATTTCTTCATCTCAAATTACAAAACATGGCAATCTCAATTGATGATGCTAATCACGCAAGATGGCCTCTCAAAGTATGCTCTCAATCAATCTCTCAAGTGTATAAGGTAGCAAGTGTATCACTCAAATTCCACTCAACAAAACTGCCCTACCATAAGCTTGCTCAAATTCTACTTCTCTACTACTCAAAACACATGCATACACAAATCAAGAAGACTTATTATTCAAGGTTGTAATGGGGCTATGGTCAAGGTATGGACAAGGAATGAAAGGCTAAGCACCCAAGAAATTTAGAAGAGCATTAGTCAAGAAACACCAAGGTTTTTTTTTTTGTGTTTTTGTTTCTTTTTTGTTTTTGTTTGTTTTTGGTTTTTGTTTTTTGTTTTTTTGCTTTTCAGGGAAAAGTTCTATATTCCATAACAAAACAATGAGAAACCAATACCAAATAACAATTGGCACCAAATAGCTCCTCCTCTACACTTAAATTGTTGCACACCTAGGCAACCCCCACACTTAAACACAACAGTAAGGTGAAACCAATGCTCAATAAATGTCCAAGGTGCGAAATAAAATGGTGTTATACTTAGACTTGTAATGTGGCTAAGACAAGAATGATATCTGGCCTAAGGGGCTAACTAAAAGAAATAATGCAAGGGAAGGCTATCTGGCCAAAGTGGTAGCTAAAAGAAAGAAGGCCTCTATCATATTCATGCATACAAGTGAAAAAATGCAGTTTCAAAAAGATTAATAGCAAGTTCTGGAGAACAAAATCATGAGCAAAAGCACAAAAGAAAGAAAAAATGCACAAAAGAAAGAAAGAATGCAAAAAATATATTTCATTCACATAGGTCCAAAATCTCACAAAGGTCAATACCAACACACGTTGAGCATAACAAGATCAACTACCAAGTCAGATAATCCAAGAGTCAAGAAACTCAATCCAATAGAATGATCTATCAAAACAAAATATCCAAGTCCCATAATACTTTGTCCAACTCAACAATTATCAGAAGGAGGGTTCAGACTGCATTATTTTCAAAATCCTTTTATTAACAATCAAAGTTGAAATTGAAAGCGCAAAGAAAAGAAAAATGCCCTTAAGGAGGATATGTAGCATCAGTAAGCTTAATCTGTGTCTCCCCAAGTTGCTGCTGAGGTCCCTCATAAAAATGCTTTAGGCGGTGTCCATTCACAGTGAAAATCCTCCTGGTTTGTGTAACGCCCCGATTTTTCTGTTAGAGTGAAAATGACCAAAATGCCCCTGAGGTCATTTTCAGCCCGGAATTCGAGGAAAGCCGGTCTGGCAAGACTCGAAGGGCAAACTCAATGTTGGAGGGGAGTAGAAAAACTTATGTACTCTTCCCCGGGATCGAAAATCTGCTGAAGCCGTCAAAATGACCAAAACGCCCACGTGGGTGTTTTACCCGTTTGCAAGTGCCGGATGAACCCGAAACTTCTCCAGATAGTTTTAAAAGGCGTTTTTATGTATTCTATGACCTCAGTTTTAATTTTAGAAGTCCCGGGCAAAATTAGTACAAAATTACGGTTTTGCCCCTAGTTTCGTATTTTTACGCTTAATTGCGTGATTAAGCAAACCTAAGCAATATTAGGCTCTAATCGGTTAATTAATTTCCTTAATTAATCTTGAGTCAAAATAATTTATTAAAGTTGATTAGAACCAAAAAGTACTTAATTACAACCTAAAATCATATTTTAATTTTATGACACCTAGTCATAGAATCTTGAATAGTATTTTCTCTTTCCAATTCCTTAAATCATGGAATTGTGTTACACATTGTTTATTCATAAATGAGTTTTAAATTCTTTAATGATGTATGAGCACCCCTAAACTTGTCATAAACTCTCTAAATCACATTCTTAGTTACCTAAACTTAAGCTTAATCATTCCTAACCTTGTACCTAAGCTAATACACATCTAAACCTACCATTAACACACAATTAAATGGTCAAACTCACCTCCTCCCTTGCTGAACCAGACCAGGCCGTGAACCTTCTCCCCCCATTATGCATCACATGTTCAATTTTTCAACACTCCAAGGCCATACCTCAAGTCACATACACTATACCTTGTCATAACTTTCAATCAAGCTTGAATTTCCACATAAATAAATAATTAAAACAACCCATTTTTCCCATTTAATTGTGGCTGGAAAAGTTCCAGCCATGCATTGTTTCTAGAAGACTAAATTCATAAAAATGTGATAGGAAATTAACTCACATCAAGCCATGCTTTGTAGCATAGCTTCCATACTTCAAACCATGCTTCTATGACACAACCAAAGAGATATTTTTCTCTCCCTTTGCCCTTCAAAGCTGGCCAGCACCCTCCCATTCACTCCTCCATGGTTTTGTTTTTCTATAAATAGGATGCTTGTGTTAGCCTTGTTGCACCTTGAAGCAATTGCAAAGTTTAGAGTTTTAGAGTTGTCTTGCTAGTCTTTCCTTTTTCTCTCAAAGTTCCAAGAGTGTTCTTCCTTTCTTTTCATCTTTATCTTCTTCATCTCTTCATCTCATCATCACCTCTCAACCATCAAACACCACCCCAAAACCTTGAACCATCATCAAACCTCTCAAACACCACACCTCAAACACAACTTCACTCAAAACACATCTCCTTTCCTTTTCCTTTCCTTAGTCAAATCATCACCACCATTCTAGGGGTGTTGCTCATCTCATTTCCATCTTCAAGATCAAGCTTTTATCTTCATCAAAAGGTAGGGATTTGTTTTCAAACTTTATTTTGCTCAAGAAAGTGGTTTTCTCTAGTTTTCTCTTGGATTCTTTTTGAACTTTCCTTTGTCTTTTCCTTTCCTTTTCATTTTCGGCCATGAGGCCTTAATTTGAGCATGATAGCTTGATGATGAGAGTTTCTAGATGATGACATTGTGTTCATCTCAAAGAAACCTCTAAAGCTTGAGTTTTCCTTTTCTTACAACTTCATCTATATGTTATTTAGCTCACATGGTTTTTCAACTTAAGAAAATTAATCTAAGGATTTCTAAAAGCCCAAGCCTACCCTTGTCAACCTTAAAGTGTAGCACGCTCTAGAGATTTGTCTCTAGATAGGGGTTTTGGGTACTTAATAAAGAACTTGATGTAGCTTCACTTTCTTTCTCTTTATATGATTTTCGATTCTTGTGTTGTGATCTTTGAGATGTTGTATGGGGTTATTATCTTATTAAAGTCTTAAATGAGCTCTAGTTAAACATAAAAATGAAACTTGCATCATGTTTACTTTAAGCTTTGCATATCATGTTTATTTCCTTGCTATCACTAAATCCCAAGATAATGAATGAACTTGCATTATCATGTTTATGTTTCAAGCTTTGCATTATCATATTTATATTTCAAGTCCTCACCTAAATATCAAAGATAATAATATATTGCACCACATATTTATTTTATGCTCTCACTTTACTTTCTAGCAATAACTAAAATAAGTGCATGAGCATGTTTATTTTTATGTCATCACTTTAATGATTCTAGAGCTCAAAGACTTGCCCAATGATATCTCAAACAAAGGTCTAAAACATTTATTTCCTATGGTTCATATTTCGGCCACTATGAGGCCTTAATGTTTTCAAGTATTGAAAACCATGTTTTATAATTTTTCTAAACTTATATGAGTATAAGGAATGTGTAGAACTAAGTGTTATGAATTTAGGACCCCTTGAGATGAAAATAATATAGCTACTGCCCTATTAAGTATTTTCATGAGTTTAGATGATAAAAGTGTTCTATGAAAGAGTTTTGAAGGTTTTAATAAGGTTCCAAGAGAAACTAGTATTTTATGTGCTTTAGAAACTATGATTCAATGCCTTTAAATGGAGTTTCTGCTTTCCGGTTCTGCCTTGCTATGTTTGGCCACTGTATGAGCTGTGTTAATGATGTTAATATGCTTATGTTTGGGTAATAATTATGTTAAGACTCATATGTGAAAGATAGGATAAGTTAGGAACTAGAAAAGAATTAATTTGAGAGTTCTAGATCCTTTAAAGATTTATTTTTCTGGATTCTGTCCAGCAAGGTTTAGATTCAATAATCATGGTTTTAAATTAGTTTACATGTGTAGGAATGACTCATAATCGGATTTAGGACTTAGTCTTGAAACCTTAGGAGCAAACCGAACTTAGAAAGGGTCATTATTGTGACTTCTAGGTACTGCAAAGTTAGTATTTTGATTCCTGCACTCTTGAGGTTTAGAGATGTTTCTTGACCATAGGGTGAGGTGAGAAATACTTAGTTATAACCTTATAGGTTCCCAAGAGACTAGGTGTTGATGAGCAATAACTTAGAATGTGAGATAAAGATCTAAACCGTAATTTCTAGAACTCCGTAATCACATAAACATAAAGCTGTCCAAATTCTGCTTAGCTATTTGGATTAGTTCTTGAGCATAAAATTTGTATAACTCATTAATTGTCAAACTATAGGTGTATAAAGAAGTTAAGGATAATGTTAGAACAAGTAATTTGCAAGTTTAAGACTCATAAGAATCGAAGTTTAAAACACTATGAGTTATAACATATCATGTCTATGAGCTTATGGGGATGATTGTTAGATATGACTATGTGATGATGTTTGTGTGAAAGTTTTATGTGACGAATGTTATGAGAAAGTTTCATGTGAAGATATATATGTTATGGAAAAGCCATATAAGAATGCATGATAAAAACGAATATGATAAATGATGAGGTAATTGTGATTTAATACTTATGAGAATATAAATGTGACACAACACTGAGACGCTTCTCCCCGGGTGACAGGTTCGGCCGAGCACCCCCAGGAGGAGACAAATCCGTGAGGGTATGTGTAGATGCAGCCCGCCAAAGCGGACAAATTGCGCAGGCCTACGTGGCTAGCAAAGCGTTTCAAAGAGGAAATGATCCTAGAAAGGAGATCCTTAATTTGCCCCTCAGCCCGTACTTTAAGTCGTGGATTATGTTACGCTTTATCATAGGATAAGTAAGAACTAGTGACGACTAGTTAAGGTATGAGCTCATAACCTAGAGAAGTTTTAGGGTGGCCCCATGAGATGAAAGTTAAAGTTAACAATGTCACATAAAACTATACTTATGCTAATGTTATAATGTTTCCTAGTTATTCTATTGTTTGGTTTACCTTATGATGCATTCATATCATTAGTATATTTCGCTAAGTTATAAAGACGCATTATAAAATATGACAGACCTTGGATAAAATACCTCTTTGGGAAAACCATCTTAATAGGAATTTATATGCATGCACACCTTTTAGAAATAAACCCAAGGTTCTCGAGGATGTGACGATGTCACCTAGGTAGGATAACCCATGAGAATTCTTTAGAAAGATTCTCATTCCCTCTCTCTTTTCTTCCATCATATCTTGAGATGGCGACATTCGTATTTCATCGACACCCCGGTATGGGAGTGCACCATGACCCGGCACTCGGGTCATACCATTTTGAGGGTCGCTGTAATCGCCGAGTATTCATGTTCATGGGACGACCCTTCGCACACCCGCCCCAAGCTACCGCTTCACCCCGATCGCCTCCCTTACCGCCATAACGGGATTTTTTGAGCGGCGAGACCACGCGATGAGCAGATCCTTCGCATGGAGCCCGAGACATCAGCAAGACGCGAAGTACTCAGTATGTGCCACGTCCCGCAAGTATTTCTGGAGACGGACCCATCCGAGGACCCGCCATCCCACATGCGCTGAGCTCCCTCCTGCCTCCCCGATGAGGGCCGGGAGTGAGGAGATGTGTGGTCCAAATTGAGGTTGGCTCGACGACCATCTATGCGCCGCTGCGATGGACATGCCCCGATGATGCGCTCGACCACTCCCCGCCGAGATTCGCTGCTGGATCGACTCACCCCACAAAGATTCTGACCACAGGAGTAGTCATAGGAGGGGTAGTAGTTAGTGCACACACACGCCACATAGTAGAGGACAAACCTTCTTTTGTATATGAGGTTGTCTCCTTTAGATGCACATGGGTATGGGTGTAGTTTCTCTTGTATTTGCTTTTTATGATTTCCTTGTATTGCATTTCAGTTGTATTTTGCTTCATGATGTATCAAATAGTCCTGCCGCTTTGGGTAGGCACGTTATATATATATATATATATATATATCTATGATTCAGTTGATGTTCCCATGACATGATGTGTTTCTTATGCTTTGCTTATATGTTTCTCTATGCTTCTCTTATGGATTCGTGCGTGGCTCTCACTTTGATTTTAAATTCCAAAAAGAAAAATTTTACCCATATTTCCGCTAAGTATTTTCTAAGTAAAAGATGAGACCAAGAGGTAATATTCTAAAGATTAACCTAAGTACATACTAGTAGTCTTGGGTTAAGATTTAGGGTGTTACAGTTTGTTCATCACATAACTCTACTGCACCATAAAGAAAGACATTAGTAATCACAAAAGGGCCATCCCATCTTGATCGAAGTTTACTAGGCATAAATTTTAGATGAGAGTTAAATAACAGAACTTTCTAGCCCACAACAAACTCTTTTCTCAGGATGTGCTTATCATCAAATGCCTTTGTCTTTTCTTTGTATAAACATGAACTCTCATAGGCATCTAATCTAAGTTCTTCCAGCTCTTGCAACTGCAGCTTCCTCTCCACCCCTGACTTGGCCAAATCCATGTTGCACTGCTTAATGGCCCAATATGCCTGATGCTCCAACTCTACAGGAAGATGACATGCCTTACCCAAAACAAGCCAAAAAGGAGACATCCCAATCGGAGTCTTGTATGTAGTTCGATATGCCCACAATGCATCATCTAGCCTCTTGTTCCAATCTTTTTGGTTAGAGTTAACAGTTTTCTGAAGAATTTGCTTAATCTCTCTGTTCGAGATTTCAGCTTGGTCATTGGTCTGTGGATGGTATGCTGTGGCAACCTTGTGTATCACTCCATACCTTCATAATAAAGCACTCATGCTTCAATTACAGAAATGAGAGCCCTGGTCACTGATAACAGCTCTAGGAACACCAAACCTGCAGAAAATGTGAGACCTGACACAATCTACAACAACAGCAGAATCATCAGTTCAGGTGATTTTTGCTTCATCCCATTTTGAAATATAATCAACAGCCAGCAATATATAAGTAAAACCATGAGAAACAAGAAATGGACCCATAAAATCAATACCCCAGACACCAAAAACTTCACAAAACAGTATGGGTTTTTGGGGCATCTCATGCCTATGGGAAATAGTCCCTGTTCGTTGACAGTTCTCACATGACTTACAAACAGATATGCATCATGAAATAAGGAAGGCCAAAATAAACCAGAATCTAGCACCTTCCTAGTAGTTCTTTGGGGTCCAAAGTGACCACCACAGGTAGAAGCATGGCAAAAATGCAAAATGGAATGAAACTCATTATCAGGCACACATATGCTAATCACTTGATCATTACCAAATCTCCACAAATAAGGGTCATCCCAAACATAGTATTTAGATTTACTTTTCAATTTCAGAGTCTGGGCCCTAGTGGAATCAACAGGCAAAACACCAGCAACCAAATAATTTACTAACTCAGCATACCAGGGAAGCGTACCTTGTAGCTGTAAAAGCTGCTCATCAGGAAAATCATCTCGAATGGGAGAGAAGTCATAATGGTGAGTGACTCAACTCAAATGATCAGCTACCTAGTTCTCTGCTCCACTTCTATCCTTAATCTCAATGTCGAATTCTTGGAACAACAACATCAACCGAATGAGTCAGGGCTTAACATCTGGCTTCTTCAAGAGATACTTTAAGGCTGCATGATCAGAAAAGACAGTAATTCTAGTATCTAGCAGATATGACCTAAATTTATCAAGTGCAAAAACAACAGCCAAAAGTTCTTTCTCAGTGGTTGTGTAATTAGACTGGGCAGAATCTTGGATGCATAGGCAATGACATGAGGAGCCTTTTGACTCGTTAAGCAAGAACAACACCAACAGCATAGTTGGAGGCATCACACATCAGCTCAAATGGAAGAGACCAATCTGGTGACTGGATCACCGGAGTTGTGGTCAGGCAGCGCTTCAAGTGGTTGAAGGCCAACTTACACTCATCATCAAACACAAAATCTGTGTCGTGCTACAAAAGTTTGGTCAAGGGTCGGGTAATCTTGCTGAAGTTTTGGATGAAGCACCGATGAAATCGTGCATGATCAAGAAAAGAACACACTTCCCACACAGAAATGGGGTAAGGTAAAGTAGAAATAACATCTACCTTAGCAGGATCTACCTCAATGCCTTTCCTAGATACAATGTGTCCCAAAACTATCCCTGACTCAACCATGAAATGACATTTCTCAAAATTCAACACAAGATTGGTCTCAATGCATTTGTTCAAAACTCTAGCCAAATTACCCAAGCATGCATCAAAAGAAGACCCATATTAAAAGCATCCATAAATACTTCCATGCAATCCTCTAAAAATTCAGAAAAGATGCTTACCATGCACCGCTGGAAGGTTCCAGGTGCATTGCAGAGTCCAAAGGGCATCCTTCTGTATGCAAATGTTCCAAAGGGGCATGTGAAGGTAGCCTTCTCTTGATCTTCAGGCGCAATGTGGATTTGGAAGTAGCCTGAGTAGCCATCTAAGAAGCAATAGTGAGATTTACTAGTCAACCGTTCCAGCATTTGATCAATAAAGGGTAAAGGATAGTGATCTTTGCGGGTGGCCTGGTTGAGCTTCCTGTAGTCTATGCAGACTCTCCAGCTATTTTGAGCTCTTGTGGGAATTAGATCATTTTTCTGGTTGGCCACAATAGTCACTCCATATTTTTTAGGAACTACCTGAATTGGGCTAACCCACTGGCTGTCTGCGATGGGATAGATAATGCCAGCTTGTAAGAGCTTAGTCACTTCCTTCTTCATTACATCCAGAATAAGGGGATTCAGGCGCCTTTGAGGTTGTCTCACTGGTTAGCACCTTCTTCCAATGAAATTCGATGCATGCACATGGAAGGGCTAATGCCAACAATGCCAGCTAAGGTCCACCCAATCGCCTTCTTATTTGCCTTCAATAATCTCAGTAGCTGCTCTTCTTGATCAGGTAGAAGGTTCCTTGCCACAATGACTGGCAACTGCTCATTCTCCTCTAAGAAGGCATATTTCAAGTGATCAGGCAGAGATTTCAGCTCCAACTTAGGTGGTTGCACAGTAGAGGGAAGAAGGTTGGCAGATTGCACCAACTCTGCAGCATGTGCATCATTTGAACCTGTAGTGCCTGAAAATGAATTTAAAAGATCTAGATTCTTCCCAGATGACACATTAGAATTATCATCAACAACAACATCACTATGAAGTGCATCACAAAAATTAGAAAAACATGAAAAATTAGTGCAAAAAAGACACTATTCATTATCATTATAACCACAAACAACAGTGTCATTAAGAGATGCAAAATCTGGATAATCAGCACAAAACTCAGCATAAACATCATCAACCACATCATCAATCATATCAATGCACAAAACTGAATGCTCCTATCTAGGGTGTTTCATGGCATCAAAGATATTAAAATGCACAATACTATCACCAAATTCCATGGAAAGAGTACCAGAATGCACATCTATCTTGGTCCTAGCTATTTTCAAGAAAGGCCTCCCAAGAATAATTGGGGGTCCACTGCTAGGAAACTCACCTCCATCTCTAAAATGTAAAAATCAGCAGGAAATATCAATTCATTGACTCTAACCAGGACATCTTCAATCAAACCAGTAGGGTGAGCATTACTCCTATTAGTTAACTGGATGACAACACCAGTAGCACGCAAAGGGCCAAGACCAAGAGTATTATAAACAGATTCAGGAATGACATTTATGGAAGCACCTAAGTCTAACATGCAATCAGAAAATTTACAATTTCCAATAATGCAAGGGATTGTAAATGTCCCTGGATCTTTGCACTTCTTAGGCATGGGATAGATGAGTGCTGACACATTTCGGCTCAAGCTCACTCACTCATTCCTTTGTAGTCGCCTCTTGTTGGTACACAACTCTTTCAGAAATTTGGCATATTTGGGAATCTGTTTGATCGAATCTAAGAAAGGAATGTTAACTTCAAATTTTCTGAATGTCTCAAGGATCTCCTTCTCTTGTGCTTTCTCTGCCAACTTTTTGGATTGAAGGGCTCTTTGAGGGAAAGGTAGAGGGATGGGAGTTTCGGACTAATCATTGCCTTGCTTCAGTGTTTCATTGCTCTTCTTTTCTGAGATTGGTTCAGCTTCAGCAGCAGCTTGCTTGGGCTCTTCTAGTTGCTTGCCAGACCTTAGGGATATAACACTGACATTCCCCTTTGGATTGGGAATTGTCTGGGAAGGAAGAGAGCTACTGGATCCTTGGGGTTGCAGTTGGTTCAGTGAAGTTGCTAACTGCCCAATCTGAGTTTGCAAATTTTGAATTGAAGATTCTATTCTTTGTTGGAATTGCAAACTGTTTGTTGCAAGCTGCTTCACCAAATCTTCCAATAAGTGACCACCACCACTGCTAGTTTGCTATTGTGCTGGTAGTGGAGGTATAGACTGCTGGACATTCTATCTTTATTGTGTAAAATTCTGCCTCTCCTGGTATTGTTAGTTCTGATTCCACTTGAAGTTTGGATGATCTTTCCAGCCAGGATTGAAAGTATTGGAATACGGATTATGCTGCTGTTGTTGCTACTGATACTGTGGTTTTCCAGGAAAGACTCTTGCAGCAGCTACTGATTGGTCTAGAGAGGTGCCTTCTTGCAAAGTCAAGCAAGCATATGTGGACTGGAGTGGATCATGGGAGTGGGTGCCTGCACTGTTTGTGTCACTGCCAACTGCCTTACCAATGAGGTCAATTCGTCTAGTCTGTTTTCCAGTCTCTAGTGGTCTGTACTGGACACTACTGGTAGTTTCTAGGCACTGTGATGTTAGGCTAGGGGTGCTTGAATTGAGAACACTGCCCTACTACTATTTGCTCTAGTGCCAAATTGCTGAGAATTAGCTACCATGTTTGCTATCAATTGTTTGGCAGCAACAGGTGTCTTATCAACCAAAGCTCCACCACTAGCTACATCGACCATATTTCTGTCCATGGGGAGTAAGCCCTTATAGAAATACACTATCAGTAATTGGTTAGCTATCTGGTGGTGTGGACAGCTCGAACATAGCCTCTTGAACCTCTCCCAATATTCATGTAAATTCTCTCCATTTGCTTGCCTTATCCCACATATCTCTTTTCTTATTGTAGTGGCTCTTGAGGCTGGGAAAAATTTCTCTAGAAATAATCTCTTCATGTCATTCCAGCTTCCAATAGGTGAGGGTTGGAGGTAATACAACCACTCTTTAGCTCCACCATCTAGAGAGAAAGGAAAATCTCTCAATTTAATCTGTTCCTCATCAATTCCTTGCGGCTTCATTGTGCTGCAGACCACATGGAACTCCTTCAAATGCTTATGTAGATCCTCACTTGCAAGACCATGAAACTTGGGAAGCAAATGGATAAGACCAGATTTAAGCTCAAAGTCAGCTTCAAGATTAGGATATTGGATGTATAAAGGCTGATAGTTAATATCAGGTGCAGCCAATTCCTTTAATGTTCGATTATCCATGTTATCAGAAAAATGAAAACTAAGAGATGCAACAGAATTGGAATCAGAATCAATATAATCAGAATGTTCAGAATGCTCAGTAACAATTGTATGACTTAGCCTAGAAGCCCTCTGAGCAGCATGCAATGTTCTCTCTATCTCTAGATCAAAAGCTAACAAGTCATGTGCATTGCTACTACTCCTAGTCATACAGCATAAGGCATATTAGGCAGAAACCAAAATAAAATAAAAAACACTATCAAATGAATTTTAAAAATTGTATGAACACCACAGCAAAATTAGAAAATGTATTTTTGATTTTCTATAATTTTTGTAATTTTTTGACGATTTTTAAAAATCATGAAATTGAAAATAAAAAAGAAAAAGTGGTCTAAACGATGGAATTTGGCAAAATTAGACCCTACATTAGCCTATCTACTCCGTAGGAGATTAAAAAATGCTTGTTGATTTTTTTCCTACCCCTTGACCAATTTTCAGAGCAATTGGAGATAGTTGACAGAAACCAAAAAAAAAAAAAAATGCAACTATGCTATGCTATGTTATGCAACATGTGATATGATGAATTTATTCTACTGTATTATGCAGCAATCAAGGTCAAAAGGACAATGCAAATTCCCTGGCAACGGCGTCAAAATTTGACGTGATTGTCGAGCTCACTCAAATTAGTCAGGCTATAAAAATAAAAATAAAAAAACTTGTAATATAGAGCAACCTGAATCGTTTCCCAAGGAATTTGCAATGAACCAATTTGCTCAATTGAAAACAACACATAACAGAAATAGCAATGGAAACAAAAAAGGGGGGTTTGTTCAATTTCAATATCAATAGATAATAGATAATAGAGAAAAACGAAATTAACAATTAAAAAGCAGCCAGCCCAGACTTGAGTTCCTAAAAATCCATCATTGGACAATTAATCACTGAATTCGTGGTTAATCCTAAACAAATCGGAATCCCTGCATTCATTTAGAAAAACAAAGCTACTAGGCGATCACCTAGCATTTTATCAGAAAACTCGGCGTGTTCATTCATTCAACGTACAATGCCCACTTAAACCCGTTCTAATTTTAAGCCCCTTCGATTAATCAACCTAAATGTTAAATCTAACATTCAACACCCCTTCCCTTAAGTTATCTAGAATCGAAATACAAAAGGGAAAAGAAAGAAACGAACTCAGTACGAGGCAAAAACATCCTCTAGATTAACGGCGGAGACTCAATTCGTGGGTTGGTTGATTAACGCCTTAGCCAACCATGGTAGAGACAAAAACCGAAAAAAAAGAGTTGAACAAGATGAACAAAGCGAAAAATTCATAAAAAAGTTGGAATCTAAAAAATCTAAAAAACCACTACTCCTCGAGTCCCTTTGTTTTCCAGCTCTTAAAAACCAAAATAAAATAAACTGGTTCAAAGGACAAAAATCGGCCCAAACAAAAACTGAAACTAATGGCTTTGGTCCTATGCAATTTGGATACTTAATTAACTAAACTTTGCTCTAGAATTTCATGTCTGCCTTGTTGTCTGAATTTGGCCTTTAATCGGGCACCTGAAACAAAAGTTATGATTAATTCCACTTAAAAGCCCAAAATCCAATTTAGACCAAAAACCAATATTTACACGCTAAATAGCCCGAAAATCATTATTCAATTGCAAAAATAAAGTGTGATAAAAAATCAATTATCATTATGCCCCAAAGCAGACAATATCTACATGCTAGGTGTTACACTTACACTAGGGATGACGATATGTAATGCCCAGATATGACAGATGTTACAATGACACCAAACCCCCCACCATGAGGAGACACGCTAACATCAACATTAACCTTGACACACCCTACCAGAGGGCGCATCCAACACGCATTAGGGTGAGGAGAATTATCCATTAAGGAGGAAGTAGCACCAGAGAAGTTATCCAAATTATAAAAGGTTCAAATAGTACAATTAGCCAACCCATGTAGGAATAAAGGGTCTGGCTGAAAGATAAAATGATTATGCCATTTCTTGGCCCACTAAATAGTAGAAAGGAACAAAGAACACCTTACATTAGAATAAAAATGGTGAAGCCAAGAGACAAGATCAGCATGGAAAATAGTAGTAGAGGTATGAAAGCCCGTGCATGACCAAAGTGCTATAGAAAGCGCACAATCGCGAATACAATGAAAAACACTTTCAAGATGCAGATTACATCATGGGCAAATAGGAGAGCTAGCAAAGCCACACGTATGATAAAACATTGTGGTAGGCAACACATCTTGAAGACAAAGCCAAATTAGAATCTCAATGTTCTCAGGACAGTTAAGTTTCCAAAGCTAATGCCAATCTTGACTATCATTTCAATGATAACACTACTGCAAGAGCTAAAGATACGTCGAGATGGCTAAGTAAATTCATGAAGATAATGGAGTCTAAATCCACAAGTCTTGCAAGTTAGAACCAGGAAAATGTTTAGCAAGAATTGCTTGTTGAATATTCATATGCAACAAAGAACAAAGTTGACTAAAGAACCATTTTCCATCAATCCAAATATCCCTCACCTGCATATTGGTATAAAAAATATGAATAAATGGGATTTCATTAGCAATACAAAAGGGAACCAACCAACAATCATATCAAATTGAAGTATCCCCATTTTCCAAATTAAAATAAAACCCATCTTGAAGCTCTTTCATAGCATGATAAAGGCCAAGCCAGACCCACAAAGACCTAGAGGGAGCGGTGGCATCAAGAACATGACACCCTTCAAATATTTTTCTCGCCACACAGAAGGCCAAGGACAAGGTATATTATTCAGCAGTTTCCACCCAAGCTTCCTAAGGAGAGTTATATTGGTTGTTTGATTATTGCATATACCCAAACCACCATACTGTCTAGGAGTGGTAACCACCGTCCAATTAGCTAGACTTATTTAACAAGACGAGCCCTTACCATTCCAAATAAAACTACAAACTATACTATCCAACATAGAACAAATTCCTTGGGGCAACCAACAAGCTTGAATCACTTGGACGGGGATAAAGGAGACAATAGATTTAGTCAAACAAATATGATCAACCCAATTCAACAATTTACTCTTCTAGCTAGCAAGCCGACACAACTTTGTCAATTAAATCCATAAAATCATGGCTCTTAGGTTGCCCATGAATCAATGGGAAGATAAGGTACTTCCCCAAGTTCGAGGCAAAATATATGGAAGTAAGAGTAGTAAAGTTGTCTCTTTGAAATCAAGACACCTTGCTAAAGCACATAATACGGGATTTCTTAGCACTCACTTTCAAGCCAGACGCTGCACAGAAGTCATTCAAAACCAACATAAGAACATGGACTTGGAACTTCCTAGATTTACAAAATGAAAGGACATCATCAACAAACAAAAGGTGTGAAATACCTACGCAATCTCTAGAAAGAGAAATAGGGGCCCACTCCTCTGGATGAACTTTATCCAAAATCGACAAAGCCTATTTCTCCATACAGAGAACAAACAAATAGGGAAAATTTGGATCACCCTGATGTAACCCCCTAGAAGGAGAAAAAAAATATCCAATCAAACACTATTCCTTAGAAGAGATAAGTTAGAAGATTCAACACAAGACATGATAAGACTTACAATTTTCCCTGGAAAAGCAAAATCTAGTAAGGTCTAGCGGAGGAAACACTAATCCACTCTATCATAGGGCTTCTCCAAGGCAATTTTAAAAGCAAGAATACCATCCGTAGCCCTAAACTTATGGACATGGTGCAACATCTCTTGGACCAATACACCATTATCTACAGAACCCCTACCAGGAATAAAACTCCCTTAGAGTGAGCCTACTAACTCATTTAGAAATGGTGGTAGCCTCCCTACCATGACCTTCATAATAACCTTATACATTACATTACATAAGTTGATAGGCTTGAAGTCTTTAAGAAGAATCAATTGATCAAACTTAGGGATAAGAACAATCAACATCTCTACTAAGGCGGGTTTAACAAACCCAGGTAGAAGCAAAAAGATGCCTGAGATCATTGTCTAGTACATGCTAAAACTGCTTAAAAAAGAATGGTTGAAAACCATCTGGACCTAGCGCGTTGAAAGAATTCAAGCTCATAATTGCCACTCTAACCTCTTCCAAAGACACTAGAGCTAAAACAGTATCACAAACTTCCTCACCCAGGGAAGGCATAAATTGCAACGATAGAGCATGTGGTTGATTGTTATCAACAGGAGCAAGGAGCTCCTTATAGTATCGAAGTGTCTCCCCCTTCAAAGTTATTTTGCTTGTACATAATGTACCATTATGGAAAAAGAGGCCATGAATCTTGTTCCTCTTTCTCCTAGTAATAGTCTGGGCATGAAGAAAAAAACTCACATTTCAATCACCAAAACGAACCCATTGTTCCCGAGACTTCTGAAACCATAACATCTCTTGATACAAAATTCTAGTAGCTTAGAGCTCCTGTAAGGTTTTTTAGGTCGATGGGGAGTCCCACCCTTCCAAAGCATGCTCCAAGTCCCTAATCCGAGTCTCCAAGAGACGTTTTTAGTGATGGATATTACCAAAGGCTACCTTGTTGAACTTCAACACATTATCTTGGATTGTGTAACATCCATAATCTTCTCTTATATTAATTACCTTATTTTTATGAGTCATTAGAATAAATAATTTATAAATTAAATTAAGTATTAATTAATAAATGAACAAAAGCCTAATTAGTCAAGAAAAGTCAACCCAATTAGATGAAGGACAAAAAGATAATTTTGCATATTTAATAAATTTGTTAATTTTAAGAATTATAATAAACAATAAAATTATAGAAAATCAATAGTTCTCCACAACCAATTAATGTCTAAATTAGGAGAAAAAGTGCATAATTTTAAAAGATTAATATTTCAGTTTCAAATTTTATATAACAATCTATTACTAAATCCTTATAAATTCTGATCACACTAAATACAAGATATAATCTCTATCAAAATCCCTACTTTGTTGTAGCAATCAAGCAAAGGATTCAAAAAATTCAAAACTAATTGATCCGTATTAAATACATACATATACACATACCTATAAACTAATAATTAAAAAATAATAATGATAATATATATACATATACAAGAGAGTTAAGAAAAGAAAATAAAAGGAATATAATAATACCACTACTACTACTAATAATAATAAAAGGAATATAACTGGGGCTTGAAAGTAGGCTTCCATGTTGATGCTGAAAGACTCGCCTTGCCATAGTAACAACTATATGTTTAGAATGGTAGAGCTCCGGGCATAGTGGTATCAAAGCCTAAATGCCCAATTGAGTTATTCTCCTCTTTTTCGAAAAATAGGGAGCATGTTATATATGAGAGAAAGAATGAGTAAGGAAGAATCAAACTCACATATGAAAAATTGTTCATCTACTTAAACCAATCTTGCACTCCAACCCTTTAAAACTTTTTCTTAAAAAATTTCTATCCCAGAAAGCTGTACCAAAACATCTAAATTAGAAAATTTTATAGAATATGTTCTAGAAGATGCCTAGATAGAAAGTGTTGTTCCACCACTTTTAAGTCCCTATAATGTTTTCAAAAGAAACAAAGGAAGTTTTAAGTGGTCCATTAAAAAGCTTGTTTCTACTCCTCGACCTCAAGTGAAGGAGTATATTCAAACCACAAAGCTTGACCAATGTGCTTTTTATGCTACCAGTATAGAGCATTACGTGGACTTGGAGATTAATCCTACTCTGATGAAATTATGGCAAAAAGAAGAATATATTAGCCTCCACTTTGGAGCCATAAGGCTAGTACCATCATTCCATAGCAAGAAAAGTCTTCTAGTCATAGCTAGAGTCACTCTAATAAACTCTACCTTCAAGAATTATGAACATGTTGTTATTGGAACTGTTTTGACAACACCAAATTCTAGAAGTGTTGTTTTAACCATGTTTCCAAATTTCAATATTCGTCTACAACATCCCACTGTTCCCACTAGATTTAAAGTTCAGGTTCATCTCGTTAGAGCTCCTTAAGATGAACCAGCTCATTTTGCATCCCTCGTGCATTAACGCATATACAGGGTTCAAGATCACTGCTTTGATTTGCCTGTTGAAAAAGGATTTCAAAACATTGCTCTCATGGTCGTCACTGACACTGCAGAAGAAGGTGTCTTCTCCATCATTCAGATTCCTCAACAATTTCAAGAAAAGATCTCTTGAAGCTTATGTCATTTGAGTGTATAAGCAACTATGAAAACTTCAATAGGAATAACAATCCCACTGTTGCTACTTATGCAACTTTTAGCACTCCCTCTGCCAAAACTGTTTACAAATATCTAGACGCTGATGAAGGACCCTCAAGGAAAAGTCATCTACTTTCTCATACAATGATCATCACTCTTGGAAAACAAAAAAGAAGATTCATATTTATGCTATTTGAGAAAATTATGATGTTATTTTTTTCATACAACCATAAATAGACATTTCATGTGGGATCTTCCCGGATTAGGACTATGTCATCCTGACTGTGGATGTGAAAATGAAGATGAAGAAGATAAAGAGGATGCACTATATCAAAGAAGGCGTCAAAGATGTAAGCCTCCCATTCTACCGCAAAGAAAATTAGATCTGGAAAATGGTCTATAGGTTGGTATTGGAAAAAAGATAGAACCTCTTCCCATCTATGAAGAGGCCCTTAGGATCCTCAAAAAGGAAGAATATCCTCCTTCTCCAGATGATCCTAGTCTAATTTCCTGGCCTCCAGTACCAAATGTGTTAGACTCCTTTTTCTTGTAAAACAAAAGGTCCTATTACTCCATAACAAGCAGAAATATTCCTATGCATGATGTTCACTTTCTCCTCAACCACCCATGAGTCTGAATTTCCAACTTTGGAAAGAAAGATGAATCGTACCACTAAAATCTCAACAAAGCCATTTTTTCAACCTACTGAGGTGTAGCCAATAGGCAGTATAAATCATTATCTCAAGTTGAAGAAGTGTTAAACTAGCAGACTAACAACTCCCCATTTCAGAACCGAACCATGCAAAGGATTGATCAAAGGTTTGATGAAATGCTACAAGCTATAGAAGTAGGACTAGAGACACTATTAGAAAAACTGTAGAGGTGTTACAAAGTCATAGAAGCTAAGATATAAGTTTTAGACCTTGAAATTCAATAACTCCCCACAAGAAACATTCATGATCCAGCTTTTGACAGTTGAGAAAGAGAGTTACAAAGACTTCAATATCAAGTCAAAGAATTGTATAAATATACAAAAAATCTACTTGAAAAAACCTAAGATAGATGAATACTATGCACTACCGCCTAGGATGTTTCTACTATGTTCATTATCCAACAACCATGCAAGCCTCCACCATTCTTTCCAAAAAGTTTTGCCCAAATGTCCATTATTTTAAAGGACAGAAAAGGCTGCCCTTAAAAAGCTAAAAATGAAAACAAGTTGCTGAAGCCACCACAGCCTCTTGAAAACAACCTTATGAAGAACCTGAAGCTCCATATCCATCACCTAAGGAAAAACAAATAAAAGACCCTGATACAAAATTAGAAACTCTTCTTTTAGCCCAAGCCATGATGGTGTCTTAACAATTCTCCTCTTTTAAGGAAGAAGAAGGTGTCCAGAATATTAGAAATGATGAACATGCTTATGTCACTAAAATATTGATGGCCACTAGAATAAAGACTAAGGTAAGTCACCCATCATCATCCTCATTACTTCATCCTTAAGAAATAAACTCTTCATCTAGGAGGAATTCCACTTTTTACTCTTGATGATATCCCTTTAGTTTTATGGAGAAAAAGGCTCTTATACTTCAAGGCATAGATGGATGCAAAGATGTTAACCATGGATACAAACCCTTACAGGGTTATCGAAGAATTTTGGTCTCACTCTACAAGCATATTAAAAGAATGGTATGCTAACCTCGGACTAGTAAGGCAAGATGAGCTTTATTGAATTGGCAATGCCGAATCAGTCATTGCTATTATCCATAAAGAATTCCTAGGAGATTTGGCTTTTTCCACTAAAGGCATTTGAAAAGAATTGTATGAGATGGAAGTGTTGTTCACTCAAGAAAGTTGATATTGAACGCCATTTTAAAGAATGGCTCAAGTTTGAAGGTCATTTATGTTAATTCCCTTCTTGAAAAGCTTCATGAAGAGATGGAATACATGATTAATATCTTTCAAAAAGATGTTGCCAGTGCGACCTTTGGCGTAATTCATCAAACATTCCTTGCTGATTTGGATAAGATCTGTAGCTAATAGACTTTCTTTGAAGACATTCACAAATAAAGCCAAACATGTAAAAGCTTGCAAAATAAACCATCTCATGATCAAATGCAAGGAGAAAGCATGCAATTGCCATTACAAGTCCTCATCCAAGAAGAAAAAGAAGTTCATAGACAAAAAAGAAGGAAGAAAAAAGTCAAGTTTTTCAAAAGAAAGCCTTTTGTGCAAAAAAAGAAAGTAAACGATATTTTATCTATGGAAAGAAGTGACATTTTTCAAAAAATTACCCAAACATAAAAGAGAAAGCAGCTAAGCTTGTTCAATACCTTGACTTGATGATGATGAAGAAATTGAGTCTTGGTATGACGAATAAGAACAGCGAGATGAAAGCATAATCTTTGGACTTGAATTAATAGACTCCAGCTCAGAATAAAAAGGATCAGATTCCTCAGAGGTGTATTTCCCTATCATGATGAATGAAATAGTAGAATGGACAAGAGCTCTTTTCCCGTGCACGATGACTGAACAGATCAATTGAGCTAAAGAAATTTTAGAATTAAAAATTGAATTTTTGGTCCTGTCCCTCCTTTTTTCCAATGTTTAAATGCATATTCTTCTATCTAAAGAGAAAAAGGATCAGATTTGTGGTCCTTTTCCTCCTTTTTTCCAATGTTGAAATGCATATTCTTAACATTAAAGTCGCACCCTATCTCTTCTAAAAGGCCATGACTAGAATTTTTGAACCCATCCTAAATAGTCCTTTTGTCTACATTGATGATATATTTTTTTTTCTCTAGATGAAGCAAGTCATAGGAAGCATTTGGAAAAATTCCATCAAATTTGTGACCAGTATTGTGTAATGCTATCTGCTTGAAAGTTTCAAATTGGCACTAGAGAAATTGACTTTCTAGGAATGCATTTTTCAGAAGGAAAATATGTACCCTAGTCATATATTGCTGAAGAACTCCTAAAATTTTCGGATAAAAAAATGACTACAAAATAAATCCAGCAATTCCTAGGAATTTTGAACTATATCAGAGACTTCATTCCTTACATTCAAGATATACCACCAAGCTTTCCATGCTTTTGAAAAAGAATCCCTTGCATAGGGATCTGAACAAACTGAAGATGTAAAGTTTCTATAAAAGGCAGCTCAATCTGTCATCTCTCAAAAATCTTGGAGAAGGGAAAAGAATATTGCAGACAAATGCTAGTGATGAATATTGGGGAGTTGTTCTAATTGAAGAAGTTACAGGACGAAAGCTTTACTGTGGCCATGTCTGTGCACATGTCAAGCTGGTAGAACTCAACTATCATACCACATATAAAGAAATCTTGGCAGTTAAATATAGGATCCAAAACTTCGATTTTCATCTCAGAGGACACCATTTTGAGGTTCAACTTGATAATTCATCCTTACCAAAAATCCTTGAGTTCGAAAACAAAATTCCTCCAAACCCACAAATTCTCATGTTTAAAGAATGGTTTTCTAGATATAACTTTCTTGTTAAACACATAAAAGGAAACCAGAATCTTATCCTTGATTATTTGTCCAGATCAAACTAGTCCAAGCTAATTACCATTTTCACTTCTACCTATTCATATCCTTTAATTTTCATAAATATAGAACAACTGAGTTCATTTACCATTCAACCAAATCCCTTATATGAATATCCTCCTAAGATACTACTTGTTGTTACTCTCACTCCAAATTATCTTAAAGAATTTACCACCATTCACATGTTTCACTATCTAGCCATTTCTCTCCAACAAAACCACGTTGTCCCTAAACCAACATGGTTTAATCTTGCTGCACCTTATTTAAATGTTTTTGGATTCTTATGGGAAAACCATTTCTTGAATCAGACATATGGTATTTATGGATTGTCTCAATGCTCTATTCATAGACCATAATTTTTCCTACTACAAAGATGTATGAGTTCTTTGAAAAATCAAGAAACAAACATTCTTTAGAAAGTATGCTAAGAACTCCAAAGTAAATTAGGAAAACACATGTAAAACTTAGGTTTATTTTACCTGAGAGTTTTTGAAGAGGAAGTGTACATACTATATGGAAGCACATCATATGATTGTAAGGAAAATAAAGGAATGAGTTTGAATATTCTTACCTTGTATTATTCTGTAAAATCGCACTCATGTCATGAGATATAGAAATCTTGCACTTTCAACCTTATCATGACTTACTAACCTATTCTCTTCATCTTTAGAGTTACTCTTTTTAGGATTTTCTTTACTCCTTTTGTCTTCTTCTTGAGATTAATACTTCTACCATTCTTGGCTTAGCCTCATTAGGCTTCTAACATATTTTCCATGAGCAAGGAGATCTCATCTCCACTTCTAATCTTAGATTTTTTTTTAATCAGATTCTTCCTCTTCACCAGAGGTATCAACAACTTCTATTGCTTTAGATTTTTGCTGCTTTTGATATGATGAATTTAGAGTCAAAGATTTTCTCTTTTGAGATTCCTCAAATTATAGAGAGTATAATCAGATCCAAGAGCATCATATGAGAAAGGATGGTCAGTTGACAAGGTGATCTTCTGCTCCATTTTGTCCCTTCGATCTTTGTCCTTTACAATTGTTAGACTGCTCACCCCATCAGAGGCCTTGCTCTAATTCCACTTGTTGGTAAAAGAGTGCATGAGAAGGGGGTTGAATCGTGTTTTACTTCTTTCTTCAAATCTGAACCATTTATAAAAAATACTACCAAGCTTTAAGCTTGTGCTGGAGCATAATCATGTTATCTATTTTAGAAAGTAAATCTCTTAGGCATTTTATTTATGAAGCTGCTTTAACAATATTTTAGCAGTTATTAAATTAAAATGCGTAATATAAAAATAAGAGATCAGAGAAGAGAGAAATGACATAAATATTTTTATACTAGTATGGCGAAACCTACCTACATCTAATACTCAATACATATTGAGATTCCACTAAACAACTTTCTCAACCCGAGAAAGTAAACTGGATAGGCTTTATATTAGTCTTCCCAAGCTCTCACAATGAACAGTATACAACCTTTACTATCATAAACAGTGTAGTTATGTACCAGTTTCTCCAAGATGAACTGAGTAGTCTTGAACCAATCTCTCTAAGTTGAACAGTGAATAGTAGACAACCTTTACTACCACATTGCAAGTAGTTCTTCCCAGCGTCTCCAAGCTGAACCATGATGACTGGAATGCCTCCATCATCAAGTTGTGGGTAGTTCTTACATAGCCTCTTTAAGTTGGACTGAGATGAGTAGAATGCCTCTGTCATCGCATTGCAAGTAGTTTTACCTTATCTTATCCAAGCTATGTCTCACTCTTATCACTACTGGACCAAGGTTACAAAGGTTATGTGTTTGGGGTGCCATTCAAACTAACCTACGCTCAAGTTTCCTTACAAATATTCAATAAAACAAACCTAGGAATCAAGAGTAACTTCTTTCTAACATCTCTTCCTAAGAAGAGCATACAAATCATTACGAAACATAGAAAGAAGATTTTATACTTCAAGGAAACTAATTACATATTATGATGAACATCACAAGTTCATCACAAGAAGTGTGGAAAGATTTCTCCAGAGTTTCCACTTTTATGTCTTTAACCCTCTTACCGGCTTTCAAGCATAGCATCTCCATTTATAGTAGTCCTTCTTTATGACCATTGCCTTTGATTAGATCTTATAGTGACATATGTAGATCATCTGTTGTGTCTTGGAACGTTAGTCTCAAAAGGTAGGCTGACAGACTTGTCACATCGATTGTAGAAGTCATTGTATTATAGGGGTTTCTGATGTCCTTCTTTCTTTTTACTTTCTCGTTGTGGTTACTAAACTCCTCCTTCTAGAAGCTAGGATGGTTAATCGATCAGGCAAAAGAAATGACATACCAGTTATAAAACTAGATTTGATTCGAGATTTGAAATTTGAATTTTAAATTTCCCTCCATTTCTTGTAACGTTCTATGCTCCACAGTTAAGTGAGCTTTCTAACATCCGTAATCAGTTCCTTAATCATTCTTCAGTTTTCCAATCTTCAATCTTCACTTTTTAATTATGAATTATTTGCGATTATGATGATTGTCGACTGAGTTACACGTTACTTTCAGAGTTTACGTGATTTTCTCATTTTTCAGTGTACTTTTTGAAGACCATGTCCTTGGGTTTCTTGTTCCTGTATTAACCTGCTTCATTACTTAATGCATGTAAGCGTTCTTTACACAATATAATATTTATTTCATTTAAGCTCATTCTCTTTCCACGAGTTAAAATATGTTTGTACATGCAAAGTGAAATTATTCTCGCTCAAGTCCATGTAATACACTTTGGAAAATAACCTTAATCAAGAAACTCAAGGAAGTCATTAGTTGTTCTTCAAAATATTTTCTTTAAATTGGTTTTGTTGTCATTCAAATCAATAAAGTTCATACTTTTTGAAGGGTTTTGGAGCTTACATCAAACACTATCTAGATTCATTCAAGAAAATGAATTCAATTATTTGAAAAAAGCTTAAAAGTAAATTAGACCTCAAATATGTCTGATTTGTTCCTAGAATTGGCATTAAAAACTGATATACCTAAAATATTTCTAAATCCTATTATGATGTTTATTAATGGGGTGTAAAATAATTAAAATAAAGGATTTAATTTAATTTCATGTACATTCTAGATTAAAGAATTGAATTCAATTTTATAATTTACTAATTTATTATAAACATAAGAATAAAAATCATAAAAGAATTGAATTGAATTTACATTAGAATTGAATTCAATTTCATCTCATCGTCTATTCCCAAACAACACATTAAGATCTAAAGTATAGATGACCTATATTTTAAGAAGATAAAATGCAATTTTCCCTTTATTGAAGTAGGTAGAGTAGTTTTATGTTAACACAAAATGACATAATTTCATTCATGGCTCCTATTTGATAACTCTCTCTTTCTCTTATACTAACTTGGTCCTTCTATTTGAGTCACTATTAAATATTAAAACAAACAAAAAGCTTAGATCTAATAAAATAAAATGGGCAAATTACACTAACCTCTCAAGGTTTGCCATAATACAACCCATCACCTCTCTAATTGTCCAACCTATACTTACCTCCCCTGATGATATCCAAAATTAACCATGATGACATCCAAAATTAAGATTGCTATCTAACAAATCCTATTTTTCATTTATGCCCTTTACTTTTCTCGGTTTCATTATTTTTTCTCCGTCATGTCAAATCTTTTTCCTCATCGTTCGCAAATCCACTAAGCAATGCAAGGCTTATTGGTATAAGTGACTCTACTTTTCCATTAAAAAGGTTTTTGATTTCTACCATTATATAATCTTTATTATTCAAGAATATATAAATCTCACAATTTTTTGATGTTTCAATTGTATCAAGTGGAAAGATATGTGATATAATTAGGACTGAGTTTAACTTAAAATAGTACCCATATTCTAATGTTCACATCTTCCACGTAATGCAGTTTCATTGAATACAGTTGGCTTGGCAATTGAGTTGGCTATAGAGTTGGCATTGCAATAGAAGGCTTTGAGTTGGTTATAGAAGGCTTTGATTTTTTTGGTACATAATAAAGAAAATAAAGAAGCATAAAAACAAAAATGAAGGTGAGGTGAGTGTAGGTTAGATAACTATAGAGGAAGTGGGTTGCATTTTGACAAACCTTATGGAAGGTGAGTCTAATTTGCTCAAATAAAAATAGTTTAAAAATAAAATAGTTATGTAAATTTTTTAATGTCTCCCTTTAATTTGATTATGTCTCCTAAAATCTATCCTAAGGATAGGTAAACTTCAATAACTGCTCAAGCAGTGTGTTTGACAATATATTAGCAAGTATTGGGGAGGGAAGTTCAATAATTACACCCCCTCTTCTCCTCTGGCTTTCATTAAGCCACATCTAACAGATCCAAAAGAATAAGGCCATGGTCATCAAGCATCCATGACCCGCTCCACTACTCCATGTCTTGCTTTATTTCCTTATCTTGGTTAACGATTCATGGCCCGAAAAAAAATGGATGATGTGAGATGGCCATTGATGGCCATGTGAGACATCTAAGGAGAAAAGATAATGGCTTTCGAAGGAGCTATAGAGTGCTTATCGTGATGGTTCAATGTTGGAGAAATGCCAAGGATGTTAGTGGTGTTGGCTACGTATGCGAAGGAGTGGCAACGTTGCCAAGTAGTGGAAAGTAAGGGGTGTGCTAGTCCACACCTATAATGGACCAATGAAACATGACCCTTCATTCATAACTTAAGGAAAAAAAAACTAAAAAAAAAAAATAGGCATGGCTGGTCTGGTGTAAACATATATCCTAACCATAGATTTCCAAAACTCATAACATGTTACTTAACCAATTACAACATCATTTAGCCAATATAAGTCTCATATAATAAATGTTTTGAGTAATGCACATTTCAAGATTGCAACATGTATATAACCATAAGCACGAAATAACCATAGGCACAATGTCAAGTCACAATAATGGTTTGAAGTAAAGCAATCTTGGGAAGACACTAAACATCTAAAGGCATCTAAGCTCCCTTGAATTAAGACAATAACAAACGTAAAAAATTAACAAGAATTTTCTCTAAGGAACAAAACCTCAATTTCCCAAGCCCTAGGTCCCTCATGAGTACATAAAACTTTCACACAGAGCATCCAAACCCAATAATAGAGTAAAAGTTGATGACAAGAACCTTACCTAAGAAGATGAGTAAGGCTGAGAGTGGTTGGCGTCTTCTATGACACCTCTTTCAAGCTCAGGTCATAATGGTGATGTTAAAGTGTGAAAGAGAGAGAAGGAATATGAAAGGGAAAGATTGAGAATGTCATGGAGGAGTAGGATTTGATGAGAAATGTGATTGGAGTGTTGTGAAGGATGATTTTGGGGTTGGGATAAGGTTTTTTTAGAGAGAAGATGAAGAAAATAGCATTGAAGAGAGATCAGTGTAAAAATAGGGGATTTCAGTGCTCACATTGTAGTGTATAGGATATTTTTAGACTGAATTAGAATTACGTTATTCGGGTCCTAGCATCTAATGTAGTTGCAATTAGCCCTCACACAAAGAAATAGTGATTGTAGATATTTTTTGTTAGTTTTCTGGATTCACAATAATCACTACAATCAAACATTTGTAGCTTAAGATATATGCAAAATATTGAGTAAAAGTCAGATATGACAATAATAAGAAAGTTCTAATTCAAACTCTTTGGACCTAATTTCACCTTATACCTTTGAAAACTATAACGTGATCTTAAAAACAATTTTGAAGGCCTTGATTTATGCTTTCATAACATACTTAATCGAAGCATTAGCATAAAATCTACTTTTCTACATAATATAGTATGTTTGGTAAATATTGGTAAAGTTGTTATGATTTTTTTATTATTTTATGACAAAACCCTTAATTTGGTTCCTTTTAAATTTTAAGTTAGACAAATTAGTTCCTTTAGAGAAAAAAAAAGTGGAGAAATTGGTCCTTAAAAAAAAGCCTAAAGAAATCCCTGCCAATTAAAAAAATAAAATAGTAGTCCCTATATAAATGGACCAATTTGGTCATTTTCATTATTCTTGAGGGACTCATTTGTCGTATTAGTTTTTCCTAGATAAACTAATTTCTTTGATATTTTAAATTAACAAGGACTTATTTGATTTTTTTTTTTAGAGAGACCAGTTTGTTTATCTGATGCAAAACTTAAGAAGGACCAATTTGTAGGTTTTGTCTTATTTTATTTATAGTAGAATAATTTTTTTCTCAAAAAAGTTTTATTTTTGACTATTTCAATTCTAAACAAAAGTTTGTTCTTTTAGAGACAACATTTTTTTTTACCAAATTAATAAAAGAATATTAGATGTTATATCATATAAACAAATCATTCCATGTTCTTTGTAAAATTTGCTATACGAAATTTTTTTTTTCATAAAATTCAAATAAGACGTTGATTTAAAATAACTTTTCATTGAATGTATCTTGAATGAAATTTATTTTACTATCAATTATTGATTTTTTTTTGCCAATTAATGCTTTGAAAGGAGAAAGAAAAATTTTGATTAAAAATTAAAATTTATATTTTTAATGCATTGAAAACTATTAAAAAAATTTTATTGTTGATTCCTTAATTAGCACCTTTAAATCCCTTAAAATTGTTTTATATTGACAATATTCAAACATAAAAAGTTTGTATTGAAATGAGTAGTGTTATTTATCATGAGATTTTATATAAAACTTCATTAGTAAATAATATTGTACATGAGCCATTGTTTTAGCAATTGCAAAATAATGAAACAAAAATTAATTACTTCACAATATGTAGGAACTTTCGTCATGGTCCTATTACTTACCAAATAATTTCTTACAATATAATATTTTCCTAATAATAATAAAATATAACATAAACATTTAAGTATATATTGTTTATTAAATGAGCAACAAAAGTGGTAATAAGATAGGTGTTATATACAACTCGGTGACCTAAACTTTTGTATAATTTTTTTTTTTGCTGCATCAACTAAATACTTTACACAGAGGAATGTAATGGCTTGGTCAATCTCCAATGGTGTATATTCTGACCAAAGACATTGTAAAATGCAAATTCCATGTCGGTGCCATTGATTTGAACAGACATGAAACCTTGACCATCATAAAAGAATTTCACATTATTGGTGTGGTTTTCTTTTATATCACCTCTCCATGCCTTTGAGCCAGCTCCACTTGTTAAATACAAAAGTTGGCTGCATTTTGATCCCATATAATTGGTATAAGAAACAAAATGAATCAAACAACATCCTTCATGAAAGTTCACAATTGGAGTAGGTTTTTGATTTTTTTTCCCCCTTACCTATCTATGCTAGCTATATGTTGGAGGCAATGGTCATGCCCATTCACATACATATCAACATTGTTGGCCTAGATATTCATAAAAACCATAAGCAAAGAATTTTACAAAGAACAATATATATATATAATAGTGATCATTCTCTTTAATGACAACATAATTATTAGCATAGAGAGAAATCTTGGACAAAAATGTCTTCATACCTCCAAGACCATAGATATGAGAAAAGATGAAAAATAACTTACATATTAAAATTATATGACTTCTCAAATGGTACTCATAAGAACATACTAAATTTTGTGCTCAAAATAAAATCATAAAATCTTTGTTTTGATCCATGACCAAAATATTGGGGTATTCAAACTTGCAAGTCTACTCAAGGTCTCTCACCACCACTCAAAATGCAGGACATTTTGGTCCCTAAATTGGCAAAATGTGTAGTGGAAAATGGTTACTAGAAGGACTAAAAAGTCTCCCATGTTGGATAGAAACCAACAAGGGATTTTAATTAGCACAATAAAATTTATCTACATTAAAGTTAATAATAATTTGCTTAGAAAATATATAGTAACTAGGAGATGAAACAATTAAAAAGAAAATATATTTGTCTATTTTTTGAAACTAGCCTGATGCTTAATTGAAATGTTCTTTTGGTGAATATTAAAATAACATTATTGTAGTCATAATTTAAGAACTACACTCTTTATTTGTTTGTTTATAACTCCTTTTCTTTGTGCAATGCATTCAATATAAAATTAGAAACTACCTTATGATGTTTCAAATATCAACTTATGTAAGAAATACTGTCTAATCTTTAAATAACCATCAACTTATGAAAAATTGTTTTGAATAAAACAAACTAGTTGAAATATATTATAGTCTTGAAAGGTACAATAGATTGATTAAGCAAAATTCTAATAAAATTTTTGTCATTAAAATCATTAAACATCAAAATGAAAATATGTTCTAATCTGTGTAAATTTTGCATTCCTAGGTTTGCTTGGTATGGATTAATAAACATGAATTATATTAAGAAAATATTAGATAGCTAGAAATTCATTAGAATTTGGCTGCCAAAATAATGTGGGATGATTATTGACTTACATATGAATAGATGAGTCACAATTTCATTTTATTTAGCTACTGCTAATATTTTTTTTAATCAAATATTATAACAATATTTTCTAGATGTGCAACATTGCTCTAATATTTTTTTTTCTTTTGTAAAATTGTATAAAAAATACTATAAACTTTCGCTCATATGTTTATCACCATATCAAATAGATCCATTAGCTTTGTTTCAAGGTTTTTCCTTTGTAAATATACCTTAAGTATTGGAATGAAGTGTCTTATAAGCTCTGGACTATCACCGTGATGCCCAATACTTCTTATTGCATGGTGACCTACAACAATTTTCCATCTTGCAGTTGATTTCATCAATGCTTTTTCGAAATCCTTGTCATAAAAATGTTGCAAAATCATTAACGAGCTAAATAGATTAATCTACTCTTCAAATTGATAATTAACTATTTGGTACCTTCAGAAGATTTTCAAGGTAAAGTTGCCTTGGAGACACACCTCGCCAATCATAAGTATGTTCAGAGTCGTTGAAATAGTCATTTATAAATGGGGTTGTATCAATGAAGAAAAATTCAGCTACTCCTAAAAAAGGTAAGTAGAAAAGAACCATGGGTAAATATGATTTATTTCATGACAATAGTGAGTAAAGGGTTGACCAAAAAAATCTATCATTATACCTGCATTAAGAGTATATGATTTTAGGCAAAACCATCTGCTATCAATTTTCCTTAAGACAGGACTTAGTTGTGCCAATGCATTACCTCGGTAATCATGATTTCCTAGCACTACAAAATAATTTACAAAAAAGAATAAATGATACACAATTTTTACTTTTTTTTTTCAATTTTACTCATACCTCCAAATTGAAGAAGAGATTTTTGTAAAGTTCAAGTGATTTCATTTACCAGAGTACCATTGCTTTTGGAGGCTCTTTGTAGTATAAATGTTGGAAAATGACTCTTCAAATGCTGGATCATGCACACATTCTATTCCATTATCATAGAAATTGTCTCCTGTAGATATTATGAAATCTATATCTAGTTTGTTTCCTATCTTTCCCATCTGCCATGTCCAGTGTTAATGTTTGTGGTTAGTCAACAAATACTATTCAAAAGAAGAAGTTAGAATGAAAGAATGTGATCAAATGTCAAATATATGCATTTTTTAATTGGTTAATACTTCTAATTTTTTTATGGGCATATTGCTTAACAATGAAACTGCATGGTAGTCTAGTATGAGCTTTTCTTGGGAATATAGAAAAGATTTATTTATTTAAATATAATGCAAGCGATATATAGAGAGAGAAGGCCACAGTTAGATAAAGGGTTGCAAGAATAGAAAAATAAGAAGAAAAATGATGAAAACAAAGTGTTTGGATAAAATAGGCAATTGAATGGGCACAAATAAGGGAACAAGGCTTCAGATCAAATTTTAGTGAAATTCATAGTATGAATAAAGAAGATGAACCTGTGAGGCAACCAAGGATTGATTATATAGCCCTTTTCTGCCCCAATCTCCAATGACTAGAAAGTTGAGGGCTTCATCATGCTTTGGTAGATGTTGGAAACTTTGAAGTTTTGCAAAAATAGGAAGAACAAAATAGATGCACAAAATTGCTGCTAAATGAAAGAAAGTTGATAGGGAAGCCATGGCTCACTAACCATGGACTACCAAAGAAATTGTTACTTATACAATATCATAATGATTGATTTAAAAGGTTAATTGATATATAAAGGATAATAGAATGTTTTAGATAGCATGTTACTAGATAGAGAATTCTCTGCAAATGGGAGACCATGTTTTGAGGAACTCACTATTTATGGTACACAAAAGATTGGTAGTACTTGCACCAAGTTTTAAGGAATAATTAATTTTGGTAAAAAAATTGCATGTCCTCAAGTTTATGCCTAGGCAACCCTATGAAAGTCATAAATAAGCAAATATGATTGTAGCTAAATATAGAAATAGATGTATTTTCTTCTATCTTTGGGTCACTCAACCAAAACTTTTTTCATTGTCCACAAAATGTATTAGCAAACTTTATAAATTGAAAATTAGGTACATGTAAAAATATGAAAAAGGAAACATATGTAATAATAAGGACCATTCTAATTTCACTTCTATAGATAGACCATTGACTTGCCCCTTTTTTTAAGCTTGCAGATACCCAAATTCTAGCTAGTTCCAAATATAGTGTATTGAATCAAAATTATCGCTACGCATCTCATTAAACAATTAGTTCAATACTTCCATTACTTACATAACCCATGAGTTTTGCACTATGAAGAAAGGTTATAAGGAAATATCAAGTATCAGCATAAGAGATTTAAAAAATAAATAAACTAAAATAGTCACCTTTCACACATGTTGCCAATTTCCAAATCAATCAATTCAAGTCCACCAAACTCAAGAAGACCACTAACGAGTACCTAAAAAAAAAACTCCGCCACCAATGAATACACCATGTCAACACATCCCTTAATTAGAAGTCACTATAGCATGATGAATGCCAAATCCATGTTGCTTGTCTTCAAATTATATCAAATTACCATGTCTGAAAGGAAGTGGGACAAAAGTGAAAAACAAAAAACTTATTCAGAAAAAATTTAAAAAATGGAGTCGCCACCGATTTAGTTTAAGGACAAATTAGAAAACCTTTTGATTTAACAAAAATTTGTCCTTTTTTTTAAAAAAAATGATTGGGTTTGCAAGTGATTATGATTAGAAAATGGTGGAAACATAATCCCATTGAATCCTTCATACATCCGTCTTATGTCGATACCCTAGAGCTCATTATGTAACTTAACTAATAACTTTAATAATATTCATTTTCCCCCAAAAATCATGACAATTATTTTCAAAAGTAAAAAAGAAATAAATTAAATTCAATGACAAAGAGAAAATATATAAGAAAATGTTAAATTTGGCTTGATTGGTGCTACCATTGTCAACGTATCCTTTGGTGCAATGAAGAATTCAAAGCTATTTCATTCTTCTGGAAAATGATTGTGTGTTGGTTTTAAGAAAAATGGTAGTTGATTTTGTTTATGAAATATTTTTTTTAAAAGAATAGAGTCCTTTCCTGCATGGGGTTCAAGTTATCTTTGGGCTACTAAATAAACTATTACAATTCCACAATGATAAAGAAAGCACCACCCTCTCAATCATAACCATATGTTATTGCACATATTGAACACTTAAATTTGTTTAATTTTATATTTAAGACCTTTTTTTTATATTTCTAAATTTATAAAAATCTTAATATTCTAGCAAAAAAAAAATTAAAAAACTTAAAAAAAAGTTGACCCAAAAAAGAAAAGAAAAGAAAATCAAACATCCTAATACTTAAATGAAAAACCATTCGCAAAAACAAAACAAATGGAAAATTATCCAAAAGAGGCACCAAATGCCATACCCTAACACAAGACCAAACATAATCAGCCTAAACACCCAAAAGAAGGGGAAAAATGAGTTATGTCCCAAAAAAAGATTTTTTTTAAAAAAAGATAAAATAGAATAAAAAGGAAAAAAACTAATTACGAAAAGGGCAATGCTCACCTACAGTTGTTAGTCAATGCATTTTTTACAATCAGTGGATGGTATGATGACACGTTTATTTGTGGGTCCATATATCAACAAAACTTGTTTCTTACCACCAGTTTCCTTTACACCCCCTGCCCATGCCTATGGCCACTATTTCTAGAAACTTTTCTTCGCCAAAGCACCATCTTCTTCCTCCATTAACAACATATTTCTACACACATAAAAGACCATTACCAACCCCAGCTCTGGCTAATAAGCCATAGTAGTATTGCACCCCGTAGTCACCACAGCAACTCTTGCTCTTTTTTGCTGTGACCCACTCGACATCTGTGCACCCAATTTTCTTTTAAACCATTTCTCATCACTTATGCTTCCAATTCCATTCACTTCTTTTTAAAATTTTATTTTTCAATTTTTCCTTTATGTTTGTTATTATTCGTCAGCACTAAATAATGGTCAAACCTTTCATTGAAGAATCGAAAACCCATGAATCAAATCCAAATAAACTATCAAAAATAACCATGCACGAGAAAGAGATAATGATTAGTGAATCATTTTGATTAAAATTGAAAATAACTAATATGTGTAAAATAAACTTTGGAAGTGGGGTTCATAGCTAGATCTAAGTACATCTAACTAGAATATTTCTCTTTATTAGACATATGCTCAATCCTCTTTAATTAGTGCCCATGCTCTTGGACATTCTCAAGATGGTAGTTGGAAGGGAAGTGGAGGAAGTAGCGAAAGGGGAAAGAGGGGGGAGGCAAAGTTATCTGCAAAAGGGTTGATACGTGTGGTGCTGGAAAATGTGGGGCAATGATACTAAAAAGGGTGGGTCACAGAGCAGCAACTTTTGTTGATATGTGGACCCTACTAATACATGTGTCATTATAACATCCATTAACTGTAGAAAATGCATTGACTAACAACTGTAGGTGAGCATTGCCCATACAAAAAACTGAGATCATAATACTCAAAAGGAAAGTAAATAATGAAAGTTAAGGTGGCGATGGTTGTGCATAGGGTAACAAGGGAAAAGCAGTGTGGCAATGTTCTCAGACAAAGCTCTGGCTCACAGTCACAGCTTCGATGGATTAGGGCAGTGACACAAACTAATTAGCCATTGATTTTGGATGCAATAGTGATAGGCGGGGGTGTCAATGGCGGTGGCTTCAATAACCAGTAGGAGAGGTCCAAACACTTGTGGCCTATTTTCATGACATCTATATCTAGGCTTCATGGCAAATTCAACTTTGATGGTTAGAAGAGGATGTCTGAATCTCAATGGGTTGCTACTAGTTGTGATTGTGGTAGTGGATCAGGTGGACTATAGTGGTGGTTTGCACAATTGAGGTTAATGCTTTTAAATAGGATTTAAATGGATGGTGAGAAGTTGTATTATGTTTTGTGGCTATGTAATTGTTGTGGTAATCCATCTAGTACCCTTAAGATTCCTTTTATTCTTTTATCCTCCTTTCTGTTATGATCAAATGATGTTCAATTGTTCGGTTAGACTATTGTGTATTACAATATTAAAAAAAAACAACTTATGCTAATTAACAAAAAAAATTGCTACATTAGTGATAAAATTCTGAGCACCCAAAAGGAAGAAAGGAAGACAACAAAGAAGACAAAAAATGATACCTACTGAGAGTGCCCATGCATGGGACTACTACTTTTGTCTTCCTTCTGTTGTTCACTTTTAGTGTTGTCTCCTTTGATCTTCTTCTTTATTCCCCCCCTCCTCGCCATTGCCTTCCTTGACGTTCCAGTTCTCCATTCACTACTGACTTATTTGATATTCCTATTCCAATTTGTCTCTTTTATAGTGATAGGCATTGTTTATTTACTGTAAAAACCTAATAGGCCTAACTCACGCTTAAGTCATAATTTTGTTATTAATTTATTACCTTTAAGCTTTGCTAGAAAACATAAATTGATTCATAAATTAATTTACTTGAAATAAATGAGTATAATGTTTTAGAAAAACTTTTGGAAAGTGTGTCTTATTTCATAAGATATGAATAGTCAGATGATGGGTTGCATTTATGCACCCATTTTCCATCATAACTCTAAATATTTTGCATTTGAATTGTGTTTAATTGATGCTTAATTGGTGAGTTTGCACTTTGTTCTCATCTTGCATTGTTAAGTAATTTCATGGTTATTAGCACCATGTTGAGATAAATAACTGGTTTTGAAAATTACTTGTGCTATTAACATTTTATATGAGCTTTATTGAGTAACAGGAATTCCCTTTCAGGTGCCAAACTAAGGAAAAGCGTTTAGGAGCTTTGTCAAGAGAACTTTGGATGCAGACCAGCATTGCCAAGACCGCTATAGCGGTCACCAGAGGAAGAACATGGTAGCAGCATATACGAGCAAAGCTAAGACCACTATAGCGGTCATAAGTTGATTTTCATTTCCCATGTTTGTTGACGTTCTCGTGACTGTTTCGATGTTTTGAAATAAAAACTCCATTTTCTTTTAGGGGGGAACAGTTAGTATCGTAGCTTAGGGTTTTGAATTAAGAATTCTCTCACCCTTTCCCTAGACTCTCTCTCTAGGCTAGGGTTCTCCTCTAGTGTTTAATTTCAGCTTTTCTGATTGTAATTTTGACAGCTTTTTATTCAACGTCAACTGTGAAACTCCCCCCATGGAGGAGTAATTCCCTTACCATGCATAGGGGTAACTGAGGATTGAAGTTGTTCTCGAGATTTTTGCATTTTTATCGCAATTGTGGTTAGTTTTCTTTTTCCCTTTTTTATCAATTCTTACAATTATTGATTAAGTGAATTATCGCAATTATATACTTGTTTGAGTTGTTTTTCTAATGCGATGTCTACCCATTAGGTAAGGGATTGGAATCAATTTCGTTACAAATTATGTTGCTGTAATTGTTATTCAAACTGAATTAGTTCATAGGATCATGATAATGAATTACTAGTTCTTTTATTCAGTTAAATCCTTGATGAGAATGCGATTGTGTAACCGTTAAGCAAAATTATGCCATTGTTATGTGTTTACATTTTTAATGGAAGCAACCACTATCACGATTTTATTTCTCGAATCAATGACTGAACAATTTTAATCCGAAGAAACCTTTGTGCAGGTAATTTCCCTAATTAAATTTCTTCTTGATTTAATTTGTTGTTGATAATTTCTAAAACCCCTAATTTCATTAGGATCAATTACATTGCTTCCACGTGAGATGACCTGGATCGCACCTTGTCTACATTTTGGTGTGATTTAGTATTTTAAACCCTTTTTAATTTGTTGTGAGTCACGACAACTCACGTCAAATTTTGGTGTGCTGGGGAAGTGGTGCTAGTTGATTCTTTTTATTTATTTATTTATTTATTTTATTTTTATTTTTTGTATTTATTTTGTATTTATTTTTATTATTTTTTTCTGCTTTTTTGTTTTCATTTATAAAAAAAAAGTTTAACTTAATTTTAATTTTGTTTATAGCTTTTTGTTTTCATTCTCCCGAATTTTTTGATTTTTCTGCTAGTGTTTCAGGAAACATGGCTGATAACAATAGGACTTTGAAGGAGCTTGCTGCGCAGGATCTTAATCATCAACTATTGGGGATCACTTACCCCGACTATGAAGTCGACTTTGAGCTGAAGTCTGGGCTCCTACACTACTTGCCCAAGTTCCATGGGTTATCTGGGGAAGACCCACACAAACACCTCAAGCAGTTTCATGTGATGTGTGTGACAATGAAGCCTCATGGGCTAACGGAGGACCAAATCAAGCTAAGGGCTTTCTTGTTTTCCCTTGAAGGAGCTGCCAAGGACTGGTTCTTCTACATCCCTCATGGGACAGTTGACAGCTGGGCTGGCATGAAGCACATCTTCCTAGAAAAATTCTTCCCAATTTGCAGAGCAGCCGCCATCGAAAAAGACATTTGTGGTATTCGGAAGCTCCAGGGTGAATCTCTCTATGAGTACTGGGAGAGGTTCAAGAGATTGTGTGCTAGTTGTCCCCAGCATCAGATTTCAGAGCAGATCCTCATTCAGTATTTCTATGAGGGACTGCTGGTTATGGAGAGGATTATGATTGACACTGCCAGTGGGGGTATTAGTTGACAAGACTCATGCTACAACTAGACTTCTGATTAAGAACATGGCAGAAAACTCTCAGTAGTTTGGGTCTAGAACTGGTAGTAGTACCCATCATTTGGGTGAAGTCTATTCAGTTAAGAGTAGCAGAGTAGAGAAGAAATTGGATGAACTGGCAGAGTTTCTCAAACATATAGCCTTGAATCAGTTGAGATAGGCTCCTTCACATCAGATAGCTTGTGGTATTTGTTCTTGTAATACCTATACTACTGATGTATGTCCACAGCTACAGGAGGACCCCACTTTAGTTGCTGCTAGCAATGTGTTCCCTGGTAGACCTCAGAATCAGAACAACTAGCAGGGGTATGATCCTTACAACAACACATACAACCCAGGTTGGAGAGATCACCCCAATCTTAGGTGGAACTACTCATCACAGCAACAGGAAAAGTATGTTCCACCCTAACAAAGATAGCAGAGTGACCCCCATGTCTACCAGCAACCACCTGTCCCACAACTTCCTACCCTCAGGAGCCTCTAACACTACCTGCCCCTCTTGCCCCTTCAAATGCACCATGGCAGGAGATGATGAAAATGATGATAGAAACACAGAGGAAACAAGAACAAGCCATGCAAGAGATGAGAAATGCAATTGTGAGGCTTGAGAATTCCCAATCCCAGCAGGGAAGTGCATTACTATTCCTTCTCAGATGGTTCCCAACCCTAAAGGGAACGTTTCTGCTATTACTTTGAGGTCTGGTACAATTTTACCTGAGGTTGATGGTCCTTCAAAACAAGTTATGGTTGAAAGTCAGGAAGAGAAGACAATTCAGTCAAAGGTACAGCAAGATAAGCCTGCATCCCAGCAAAAGGAAGCAGAAAAGCAAGTAGCAAGACCCATTCTATTGCCCTTTCCACAGAGAGTTACAAGACCCAAAAGGTCCAATGAGTTGGAGTTGGAAAAAGACCTCTTGGAGACCTTTCGAATGGTAGAAGTCAACATCCCTCTATTGAATGCAATTAGGCAGATTCCTAAGTATGCCAAGTTCTTGAAAGATTTATTCACCAATAGGAGGAGACTACAGGGCAATGAAAAGAAGAAAGTGACTATGGGGGTGAATGCTTCCTCCATCATCAAGCCAAGCAACTTGCCACCTAAGTGTAAGGATCCAGGCATGTTCAATGTTCCCTGCACCATTGGGAACCTGCAAATCAAGCAAGCCATGGTTGATCTCGGGGTTGGCATTAATGTTATGCCAAAATCACTCTATAGGTCCTTACACTTTGGGGAACTCAAACCCACCGGGTTGACAATCCAACTTGCCAACCGCAACATCACAAAACTAGAGGGGGTATTAGAAGATGTCCTAGTAAAGGTAAATGATTTATACTACCTGTTGATTTTTATGTGCTTGAGATGGAGAACGACACTGATGCCAACTAGCATACATTAATCTTAGGTAGACCCTTTTTGAAAACTGCTAAAACCAAAATTGATGTTTATGCTGGTACGTTATCCATGGAGTGTGGGGACTTGAAAGCCCAATTTTGTTTGTCTGATGCCATGAAATTCCCCTTTGAGGATCACTCTATGTTTGGCATTGATGTCATTGACTCTCTAGTGAAAGATGCATGTGGTATTTTACTTTATAAGAATCCAGATCCTCCCTTCTCCACTTTTTCTTCTTCCATGGGATATGATGCACCTGTTGTTTTAGAATGTCCCAAGTTTTCAGATACAGGTACACCTCCCAGCCAGCAATCATCAGTTTGCCAGGTGCTCCATGACCAGCCCATGTTGGGTAAAAAGCCCTATGAGGGGCAGTGGATCTTGCTACATGAGCTTCGGGAAAAACTGATGGCTGGAGGACCAAAGTCTAGATGGAAGGGACCATTCTTGGTCAACCATGTGCTCCCTAATGGTGCAATTGAGTTAAAGAATTCCAGGATGGTTCGGTGCACCATTGATGAGCATCGAATGATGCACCTTCATGAGCCCCCAACAGATCTAAGGGCCCAATTGGCCTATCTTTGGGTTGAAGCTGCACACCCTCCATGAGGGTCTTGACCATCCAACTTAGGGACATTAAAGCAAAGTGCTGGGTGGGAGACAACCCACCGTGAGGTTTTTCTTTACTTTTCTCTTTTATTTTTTTTGTATTTTATTTATTTTCATTCTAGTTTCGAGTCATGTATCATATTTATTTTTATTTATGTCCTACACCATTCCTTTGCCACCTTAGAGATCACATGAATAAGCTCACACCATATGCGCCTTATTGACTTGCTTGGTATTGACGTTATCTTATATTGCATGCTTGGTGGATTCATTGTTGTTTGGATTGAGTACATACACTTTTACCTGTGAGATTTTGAGCCTCTTGATTGGACTATCATGTGCCATGCTTATTTGTTCATGTGTGTTTCCCTTTTTGGATTTGTGTTCTAAAACTTGCTTAGGGTCTTGTTTGAAAATATGTTTCCATATGCATGCTTGAATATGATTGAGGCATTTTTCTTGTTTTTAGCCATTTGCCCATATACCCACCATTTGCATGTTACCCTTGTTCAACCCCTTTGAGCCTTATTGCTCATTCTTTTGTTTTAACACATCCTCAGCCAAAAAGTGAAAAACCATGACAATTCCCAACCTTTGAGGCTTAGGAGAGCATTGTGGTTGAGCATAAGTGTAGGGGAGAGCATGAGAACATGCTACAATTTAAATGTGGGGGAGGAACAATGTGTACCCAAAATTTAGTAAGTAGCACACAAAAAAAAAAAATACAAAAACAAAATGCATGGTTGATATTGAAAATAAAAATCTGAGAAAAAAAAAGGTTTAGTTGAAGGTGTGCCACATTGAAATTAAAGGCCTAAAATTGTGATTAAAATGGAAAAAGTGTACTCTTAAGCACTTGTGCTCTTGGTGTATGCATTTGTTCTCCTTTGACTTGAGGTTTAGCCCATTGGCCTATATATTTATCCACCTTCATCTAAGCCCCATTAAAACCAAAAGTAATTCCTCTTGATTTAGCATGCATGTGTATGTAACAAAATGGATAATGAGACTTGTAGCAAGCTTATGGTAATACATTTTCATTTGAGGTGATTGAGTGTACATTATAAAACCCAAACACTAGAGTGAATGAGTGGCAAACACTGACCTTGGGAGGATTTTTATACTTGGTCCATGCATCATAAGTGAATTCTGCAATGTATGCTATGTTCTTATTCGTGCCTTGCTAGTTGAGATCCTCTTTCATTGTTGGTGTGAAAGCTTATTACTTGTATCTCTACGTCCATTGGATTGGTGTATTATTGTTTTTCATGCATAATATATTTTTAGTGTTAATAGAGGTAGGAGTTCAATCTCTTTGATGCATCCATTTGAGTCTCTTGCATGAGGACATGCAATTGTTTAAGTGTGGGGGAGTTTGATGGGTTGCATTTATGCACCCATTTTCCATCCTAACTCTAAATATTTTGCATTTGAATTGTGTTTAATTGATGTTTAATTGGTGAGTTTGCACTTTGTTGTCATCTTGCATTGTTAAGTAATTTCATGGTTATTAGCACCATTTTGAGATAAATAATTGGTTTTGAAAATTGTGCTATTAACATTTTATGTGAGCTTTATTGAGTAACAGGAACTCCCCTTCGGGTGCCAAATTAAGGAAAAGGGTTTAGGAGCTTTGTCAAGAGAACTTTGGATGCGGACCAGCATTGCCAAGACCGCTATAGCTGTGAACTTTGGACGCGGACCAGCATTGCCAAGATCGCTATAACGGTCAAACACCGCTGTAGCGGTCACCAGAGGAAGAACATGGTAGCAACGTATACGAGCAAAGCTAAGACCGCTATAGTGGTCAAACACCGCTATAGCAGTCATCAGAGGGAATTTAGGTTGTATCGTCACACGAGAAAAGTTAAGACCGCTATAGCAGTCAAACACCGCTATAGCAGTCATAAGTGGATTTTCATTTCCCGTGTTCGCTGAAGTTCTCGTGGTTGTTTCGACATTTTGAAATAAAAACTCCCTTTTCTTTCAGGAGGGAACAGTTAGTAACGTAGCTTAGGGTTTTGAATTGAGAATTCTCTCACCCTCTCACTAGGCTCTCTCTCTAGGCTAGGGTTCTCCTCTAGTGTTTAATTTTAGCTTTTCTGATTGTAATTTTGACAGCTTTTTCTTCAACGTCAATTGTGAAACTCCCCCCCATGGAGGAGTAATTCCCTTACCGTGCACAGGGGTAACTGAGGATTGAAATTGTTCTCGAGATTTATGCATTTTTATCGCAATCGTGGTTGGTTTTCTTTTTGCCTTTTTATCAATTCTTACAATTATTGATTGAGTGAATTATCGCAATTATATACTTGTTTGAGTTGTTTTTCTGATGCTATGTTTATCCATTAGGTAAAGGATTGGAATCAATTTCGTTAGAAATTAGGTTGCTATAATTGTTATTCAAACTGAATTAGTTCATAGGATCACGATAATGAATTACTAGTTCTTTTTATTTAGTTAAATCCTTGACGGGAATGCGATTGTGTAACCGTTAAGTAGAATTATGCCATTGTTATGTGTTTACATTTTTAATGGAAGCAACCACTATCACGATTTTATTTCTCGAATCAATGACTGAACAATTTTAATCTAAAGAAACCTTTGTGCAGGTAATTTCTCTAATTAAATTTCTTCTTGATTTAATTTGCTATTGACAATTTCTAAAACCCCTAATTTCGTTAGGATCAATTACATTGCTTCCATATGAGATGACCTGGATCACACCCTGTCTACATTTTGGTGTGATTTAGTATTTTAAACCCTTTTTAATTTGTCGTAAGTCGTGACAACTCACATCATCAGACACAGATACTTTATATGTGTGAAAAATATAAAGAAGTCGCAATATGTAAAACATATAAACAATACATAACATATCATGATTTGTAACATCTCATGCTGGTTTATGGATTGACAATTATCCCTACAAATCAACACGGGTCTTTTTAGCATGCTTTATCCTCACTTACATGCTTCCTGGAAAAGCTTTCTAGGAGGTCACCCATCCCAACCAAGTCAAGTACACTTAACCATGGAGTTCTTTAGTGATAGGCTACCGAAAAGAAGATGTATCATGTTGGTATATGTAGTACTAATTAATTCATATAAGTCATCCTTAACTGTATACTCCCATACCTACACAGTCTCAGGATCCCTCTCATTCTAGTGTTTAATCGGTTCATTCATGTACCCCTCTACTTAGAAGCCTGCCAGGAGTCGCTCCTTGTCTGTGCCTTCTTGCACCGGTCATCACTCCTTGCCCTCGTCAGCCCCGAGCATTACATGCCCACCAGCTTTCGCTTGGTTCATCCCCAAACCACACCGTACTGGGAGAGGTGCTGCTTTGATACATTTTGTAATATTCTATGCTGCTTTATGGATTGACAACTATCCTCACAAACCAACATGGATCTTTTCACCATGCTTTGTTCTCACTCACATGTTTCTTGGGAAAACTTCCCAGGAGGCCACCTATTCCAAAGTTTCTCCAAGTCAAGCACACTTAACCATGGAGTTCTTTAATGATGGGCTATCAAAAAAAAGATGTATCTTGGTAGTATAGGTAGTACCAATCAATTCTTATAAGTCATCCTTAATTGTATAGTCTCATATCTACACAATCTTAGGATCCCTCTTATTCTGGTGTTTAATCGATTTATTCATGTACCCTCTGCTTAGAAGCTTGCCAAGAGCCACTTTTCTCCATGCTTTCTTGCACCAGCAACCACTCTCCGTCCTCATCAGCCCTAGGCGTTAATGCATATAAATATAAGGACATCTCAAACTTCAACCATAAAGATAATTAGATTGATAACGATTCATAACATCAAGTAAATTAGGATAGGGAAGATATTCCCAAATCCGTCCTTCAAATCACAAGTTGAATATCCAAGTATGGAATAAAGTAAATAAGCTCTTCGGCAACAAAATGCCAAATATTCTAAATCCTGTTCTAGTTGCTTCTATAATACCCTAAGTTTTAAATAAAAAGGTTAGAGAACTTTTGGAATAAGAAAGGATGTCGGTTACCCTTATCTTTAGTTATAGGTTTTAAATTTCGCTAAGTCTGGATCCTACACATCCTTGCAGGGCTATATGATAGAGCCATATTCCTGGGACCAAATTTCCTACTAATTGTTCCCTACAGAAAAATAAGTTAAAGAGTGATTTTTAATAAATTTTATGAAACATTTTCATGAAAACCATTCTAGAGAGCCCTGTAGCGTGGGGAACAATAAGGTGGCGTAAGTGGAGACTATGCTATCTAGTAAGCACTGTAGCACTCAAATTGTGTATAAAATCCCTCCATTTCAGGTTTCAGGCCTAAAAAGTGCACCTCCCCTCCCTTCCAGCGTGAAAACTTCACTTCCCAACCCCATTCTACCCTTTAAACTTCATTTTCTTCCAATTCTTTCAAGTTTAACTTGGAATCTTCCATCCTCTAAGGTTAAAGGTATGTTATCTTACTATTTTTGCTTCATTTCCTTTAAGTTTTCCTTGTGCAAAGGGGGTTCTCTATGATTCTCAGGGGAAATGAGCTTCTTACCTTGTCAAAGATGGATTCTAGGGTATTTAGATGTTAATCTAGAGTTCTATTATTTTCATGTCAGATAATGGTGTCATTTCTACTTGTCCAAAGTTTTGTTGGTGTTGATCCTTAACTGTTAGCCCTCTTTGTGAGTGGATTCACCTCTATAATCTATATGTAGTGCATTAGAGTTATTTTCATGAAAATACGCTTTATTGTTTGATTTTATAGATTACTATATAAGGATTTGAAGTTTACTATTGGTTTGTATGTTTTAGAACTCCTGGTTTTAGAGCATGAAACTTGTTTTGATAAAATGTTGAACTGATTTTAGATAGAATTGATCATGTCTGTAATGGCTAAAGACTTTTATGATTGTTTGAATGGATTTTGGCAATGGTTTATGTACATGCTATAGTTTTATACCTAGATACAAAGTTTAAAGGAAATATTAGATTTATGGTTGTAAACCTTGAAATTTCTACGTATGGTATTTGTAATGCCCAGTGATGAGGGCGGGGAGTGATCACCGATGCAAGAAGGCACAGACAAAAATTAGCTCCTGACAAGCCTTTAAGCAGAGGGATACATGAATAAACCGATTACACATCAGAATGAGAAGGATCCTAAGACTATATAGGTATGAGACTACACAGTTGAGAATGAATTATATGAATTGATTTGTACTGCCTATACCAACAAGATGCATCTTCTTTTCAGTTGCCCATCACTAAAGAACTCATATTTGTAATAGCCTAGGCTACCTTATGGATTGACAATAGTCTCCATAAACCAACAATGGGTCTTTTTAGAGTGCTTTGTCCTCACTCACACGCTTCCTAGGAAAACTTCCCAGAGTTCTTTAGTGATGGGCTACCAAAAAGAATATACATCTTGTTGGTATAGGTAGTACAAATCATTTCATATAAGCCATCCTCAACTGTATAGTCCTATACCTATACAGTTTTAGGAGCCCTCTCATTCTAATGTGTAATCAGTTCATTCATGTACCCCTTCGCTTAGAGGCTTGCCACGAGTTGCTCATTGTCCGTGGCTTTTTTGCACCGGTGATCAATCCCCACCCTCGTCACCAGGTGCTACAATATTGAGTTTGTTGTTTTATGAAAAGCTTGAAAGTTTGAGATATGTTTTAGATAATCAATCAAAAAGATTTTAGAGATTGAATCTTCATGAGATTCAGAATAGTTGACGACTACATACTTTGTAAGCTATTGAAATCACAAATGTCTACAAAGGGTGATCCCTTGGGCATGATTTCATAGCCACAGTTTTACAAAAGTCAAATTGTTAAAATCAGATAGATTCAAAGCTCTCAGAGAACTAAAAAGTTTTAAAGGTTTTCAAATTTACATGGACTTATTTAGTTAGTTTAGATGGTAGCTATAGAGAAACAAGCTAGAATTAATAGTTAACCTTGGTACCAAGGCCTAAGAAGGGAAATTTATCTACATGATAGATCTGTCCACAACGGACATAGTTCACGACGAACCATTAAGATCTCAGTTAGAGGTCCTTGTTCACGAGGAACTGGGTAGCTATAGAGTAGAGATTACTATTTCTCTAGGAGCTACTACACTATAAGTTTATATGATTTTAGATATGAAAGTGAATTAAGAAAATTGTTTGGAGTGTGAAATATGATGATTTGAATCTATATATAATTATATATGCATACTTGATTATATAAGACTTTGAGTATTATTGATGTTATTATGATTTTGTCTTGTTTCTTTGGTATCCCATGGAAGAGGTTCAAGTGAGGGCTCACTCATTGAATTTTGATAACAAAACTCACCCCTCTGCTTTTGTTTCTATTACAGATACCATAACTATTGTAGATCCTTTTCCACCATCTTCCTAGTAGCAGTAGAGTTCAATTGGTAAGTTTCACATAAGTGAAGCATTCTTATCTTGTTTAGAGTGCTCCAGTGCATTGGAGGCAAGATCCTAGACCTTAGATCATGTTTTGCATTTTGCATACTATAATAGTATTTTTGTATTCTATGTTTAATGACTTAATTGTGTTACCTTCATGGGCATTTTGAAACAAAGCAACGTATATTTATATGTTTTTTTATTACTTTAGACCTTAGAGATAGATTATGAAACTGCAAACTTGATTGTTTTGACCTTTTTGATTATTTTGAACTTTAAGGAATACGTGATTTGTATGTAGAAAAAGACAAAATTTTCTATTTTTATGAGTAGAGCATGCATGTAGAAACAGTCAACAGGCCATGATGTTTACATGGGATGAGATTTCTCACGTGCCAGTCACATGCCCAGGTCAGGTCGTGACAGCTCCCTAAGATTGTGTCTGTGTATATGAGCTTCCAACTAGTTGTTGTTAATTATAGTAATAGTATCTATGACCACATACACAAAAGGAATGTATCTGTACTCAATAATGGGCATGCCCTACTCCATTCTTGTCCTACTTTCCATCTAAACCCGATATGGAAAAGGAGAAGGGAATGAGAAATATAATATTTCTTAGTAAGGTATACACATGGTTGTCATTGTCTTTACATTTAGCCACTTCGAGTTTATTTACTAAAAACTGGACAAATATGTTACTCTTTTAAATTTGGAATACATCATTAGCTGAGGTAGGTTCATTTTTATGTGTTTTTTTTTTCATTGAAAAATCATGAATCATGTATGAAGAAAAGATACTATGCATACAAAACTTTTAAATAGAGAACATGTACCCTATAACATCCCAACACATATGAATGCACTTGTTCTTAGCTTAAACCCTTGGGCTTGTGCCTCAGAGTTCACTTCTTTTATTAAGTTGATTTAAATTTTAGGCCTTATGCCTCTGAATTCAGTTGAAACCCATAGCAAGTCTCCCTCATAAACTTATGGTATCGAGCTCATACCGATGGTCATCATCGCCCTAAGGTGAGGGGTAAAAAGGAGGAGGCCACCTTCCCTTGCTAGACTTGTGTCCCTGAAGGATTATGCCTTAGTGTTATGGATCACTTTCTCTTATCGAAGGATCATATCCTTCATCTTGCCTTTGAGGGTCATCGTCCCTTATGAGGAATCAAATCCTTCATTAGTTTTTTCTTCTTTAATGCAAAGAAATATTAAAAATCTTTCCTCATTCATAAATGTTCTTCATCATGCATGTAACTTTGACATCTCATTTCTAACTTAACCCAATATCATATGCATGTCAAGATAATAACTCCTACAGAACATCATGTTATTCATCACACAGATACAGGATCATGTAGACATTAGAAGAACATACATATCTCACCAGAAGGAGCATTAATTGTAATGACTTAGGATTCCAAACATGTGCGGTGTCTTATGAAGTTTTATGATTTGATCATGAGACTTTTTCTTATTTATTTATTTTCTCTCTTTAAGCTCTTAGAATTTGCCAACATATTAGTATTGTAATGAACTAATAACCACTTCTTAAATCTTAGATATTTTATTAAGATATGTTGGAATATGTTTTATTTACTTTGTTAAACAATTCCATGTTCTCTAGCTTCTAATAGATCTAGTAACTGTTATTGAAAAATCTACCATAATTCCTTCATTTATAATTTTGATGTAATATTTTAAGGGGGGGTCACCCATGACTTCTCAAGCTTTCAAATAAATCTATTTGGGGTCAAAACCATTAATACATAGTTTTCTAAAAATCCTACATAGAGGTTGTTTAAAAAAAAAAAACTCTGGCTATGAACATTTGTAGAATATTAGCCCTATATTTTAGATTTCATTTAAAAGAAATCTTTCTCAAATCCAAGTTGCAAAAATCGAGTTTCAAAATTTTCTTTGTGAGCTATCTAGATTCCTTACAACAATGCCAAAGGAAACTTCGAGAATTTCTCTTGAATTATACAAGTCTGCTAATTTTGTAGAATCACTTCTAGAACATTTCTAGGTATCTTAGTTTTCATCCAAAATTGAAATGGATCCAATCGGAGATCCATAGACTAATATACAAATTTTTTTTATTACAAAATATCCTCAAATCCAAGAATCAGGAATCTTGCAAATCAAAAGGAATTTTCTTAAAAAGAGAGTCTTTATGGTTTCTTCAAATTTTTGAAACATTTTCCAATATGAAACTAATAGAAAATTCATTTATGAAATTATAAAAAGAGTATATTGAAGAAAATAGAAATGAGTATAGTGTTGAGCCAAAGATTGGCTAGAGCAGTTCATGTTCTTTGCTACTGGATCGAGTGGAATGTCATAGCCATTATGTGGACTAGGACAAACCCAAAATCACTGGGAAAAAAAGATTTTCCACAAATAATTCCATATCTTTTGACTAAAGAAGTAGGCCAAGAAGAGAGAGGTTGGTGGAAGAAGGCTTAATCCCCCAAGAATGGTGCTAGAAGGCTCAAAATCCTTGTTTTCTTTGAGAGCTTTTGACCTCAACACTTGAGCAACTATATCTACTTTTTTCTTTTGTGAGTGTAATAAATACCAAAAACAAATATTGAAATAAGGGAATGGGGGTGTAGCTAGTATGCTTAGGGTGTCAATTTTGTGTTTAATAACTCAATACTATGCTACATTAAGTTTGGACATTTCCTAGTTTATTGTATCTTTTCAAAATTGAAACAAATTAACATTCCATCTCAATTATAAACCAGCTACGGCCTACATAAGCTAGCTAGTCATTCATTTTATTTTACTACTTTTTTTTTTCATACACTAGGGTTAGCCTGGTTTGACGATGCGAAATGACAAAAATAACCTTTGCCTGAAAAGTGCTATTTTGCTCAAGCGACACCAAACACATTTGAAATATCATGCAAAAGTTATTTCTAACTTCTTTTCTTGAAATTACAATTATTATTTGCAATGCAAAATTTTATTTTATCTGTGTTAAATAGTTTAACTATCTTTACCATTTTGTCTTTTAGTTGAAAATTACTGTTTTGGCTTCATCTGGAAAAAAGGCCATTTTTGTGTATAGCTTGAGGGGAAATTTTGAGATTTTACATTTATCCCCATATCTATTAATTCCCCTTTAATTCTAGATGATTCATGATTGATTTGTTGTAACCAATTAGCAACGTTTATGATTCCGAGTAAGGGGTTGTTTCTTAATTTGCTATAATTGTCATTAGTTGGAGATGTGGTTGGGAAGTTTTTCCGAATAATCTGATTGCATGGTTAGCTTTCAATTAATTGCATGTAATGCTACTATGATGAAATTTTGATTGATTCATTTTTTATCTTGCTCTTAAACTTTAGTCACTCGTTTTCCTCCTTTTGCTTGATAGTTATTGGCTACGTCGACATATGTTCTGGTGCAATAAATAACTCAAAGCCATATCATTTTTGTAGAAAATGAGTGTGCATTGGGTTGATTTTATTAAGAGGGCGTTTGGAAACTTTTAATAAGATGGAATTCAATTGAATTCTATTAAGAATTGAATTCTGTCATAAATTGAATTGAATTCTTATGTTTGGAATAAGTCAGTAAAATAAAGAATTCAATTCAATTCCTTAGTTTGGAATGAGTATAAAAATGAATTAATTTAATTATTTTTACTATTTTATCCTTCATTAATAGGTTAGGAATAAAAAATTACATTCAATTAAGGTTATTTTGGTATTTTCATTTATTGGAATTCAATTCCCATATCAAATCGCACCCATTTGGGTCTAATTTCAATTCCTTCACTTAAGTTGCTTCCAAACCATGGAATTCAATTCAATTTCTTGATAGAATTTAATTCCATTTAATTGAATTTCATGGGTTTCCAAATGCCATGTAAAGAAATAAAATAAAAGAATTCCACTTTTGCACAGGATTTAGGATAACACTAGCTATACAATAAACCCTTACACTCTTGTTAACCTTGAGGATGATAAATCATACATCAATACTACAAGTTACTACATGGATCTAAAAAAATCATGATTTATTTCTTTCTCATTCACCATTTAAAAAAAAAAAAAAGAATCTTAAAAAAACTACAAATTAGTCACATAAACCAAATACCCCATTCTTAAATTAAATCCTAAATCCCTCATGATTTTGACCAAACCAAAGAAACTCATTAGAATTTGAAAATATTCGAACAATTAACATAAAAGAAAACTAAAAGTAAATTAAACACAAACTAAATCTTAAAAAAAAAATTAAATATAAGAGCAAACAGGTCATCCATGAACATGAAGAAAAAAAAAACAAAAATAAGAGACATGATCAAACCCATTAAAACAAGATTGAATTGGAAAAGGAAATTGACGATGCCAAGTTATTGGTGACATGAATTAGCGAGTTCAAGTGGCTTCTCGATGGAGACCTTTCAATGACTGCTAAGGTGATGAATGAACGATACCTATAATAAGCTCTTCTCATGATCCTTCTAGTCAATTGGTTCGTCCTCTTCTCTTCCTTTTCTCTCTATGTTTCTTTCGTATCAATCTGTTTCAGTATCCCTATGGGATGGGGAATGGTGGTGAAAGGCATGGGTGGCGATTGTGTTTGGGTTAATGGCAAAGTGATTCTGTGGGCATGTGATGAAGGCAGTGACAATGGGTTTAATGATTGAAGGTGTGATTTTGGTGGCGATGAGTTGTTGTAGTAGTGATGATGAAGGGTGGTGGTGGTTGATGGTGAATGATGATAGAGCACATGAGGATTAGGATTGAAAGTGTGCCTTTTTTTATCGTATTTGTATCCCTTTTCTGACTGTGATTGGCTACCTATTTATAAAATTTTTGTGCAACTGATTGAATAAACAATTTGATTGAGATTTGAAATTTAAAAAAAGATTTGATAGAGATTTGGTTAAGATTTTGATTGAAAAAAATTTGATTGGGAGTTTGACTAACATTGATAAAAAGGCTAATTGAACTAGTTTTTTTTAAAAAAACAAAGATTTGATGCTAATTAAATCAAATTATATATATATATACACACACGAGCTACACCACATTTCACAAAGTTCTTCTCAAGCTATTTTAGATCAGGTGGAGAAAAGCAATACGTATTCTACAATTTTTTCTAAACAAACATTTAATTAAAGACAACAAGTAAAATCAAAATAGAAGAAAAATTAGTGTTACAAAGTACCTTAAACCATATTTCTTGAATATTTAGAGGAAAATTGAAAAACTTGCTCATGAGGATGTAAATGGTCTAAGAATGTTTATTGTTGTTGCAAGTCCAAATCATCAAATGAAAGGACATGTTTTTCGGTTAGGCATAGTAACCCCACAATTGAAATTGAACTCTATAGTCAGAGGAAAGCTACATAAAACATATAAACATAATTATATGAACTTCAATTCAACATATAGTTTCCTAATAGCTAGCACTTAATATACAAACAACATAATACAACATTGCCAAATGAATGTTAGTTGACCAATAGAACATCTAAAGGAACACAATTCTTCAAAACAAAAATAAAAGGTATGTATTATAGAACATTGTGTCAGCAAACGCAAAGATATTCTTGTAGAACATTCGAGAATAACTTCATATCATAAATGTTTTCTACCAAACAAATGTGATTATTAGAAAGAACAAGGACACCACAAAATTTAAACTTACAATCAATGTAAAAATGTAGCCATCGTGCTGGATGAGTTCATAGAGATCAATAATAGATCAATAGTGATAAGTCTTTTCCATAAAGAACATCTCCAGCTTGCTTAATTGATCAAATGCGAGCATGTCTAAAGCAATAAAAAAAAATCATAAAGAACATATGCAAAGTAAATCAATGACAGAACCAATTTCATGATTCAATTAAGAAAAAAATAAATAAAGAAGGATCTAAGAGAGGAATTGATAGAGCTCATAGCATTGACTGTTAGCTCCAGAACCCTTAAGAAGTGCTAGAGAAATATGTTTTGAGTGATGACATAAAAAATTTTAATAAAATATTTTGAAGAATGGCTAATGGTTTTCTTGAGTTTCGTGATATAGAAAAAAGGGCACTTCATATGCATAATATGTTCTTAAAGTGTAGATAAATTCACTCTACATATGCAAACATGTTGTATCTCATGAAAAAAGATAAGGGCTTAATAGAAGTGAAATTATATTATGCAAAGTATGTTTATATGATCAACAGATTGAAGAAATCTATCTTACACAAGAAACCAAGGTTGGGATATTTAGAAAGTAGAATAAGACTTCAGAAAGTACACAAGGAATAAAGATATCAAGCCAACTCTGAAGCAAGGATGTTCTAAAACCTTCAATTGTCATCATCGCAAATATTTTAATCATACATTTACTCTGATTGAAGACTAAAAGATCATTCACTCATCAAGGAACTGATACCACACTTCAGAAAGTGCATTTAACTATAAAGCGCTGCATTTCACTGGAAAAAGAATGGAAAATTTGAAATTCAAATTTGAAGTAAAAATCAGTTACAAAGTGGCATGTCATCTCTTCTGCCAACTTGGTCAACCACTCTAGCTTCTAGAAGGAAAATTTCAAAAACTATGTTTAGAAAGTAAAAAGTAGTTTCTAAGAGTCATCAAAAACTTCAACTTTACAACGGCTTCTGCAAAAGCTCTGACACCAAATGAGCTACTCCTTTGGATTATGTTTCCAAGACACAAACAGATGATTAACACGTGTCACTTGAACAACATATCAAGGGCAACGGTCACAAAGGAAGACCATACATAGAGATGCCGAGCTTTCAAAAGAACTTGACAATTGCATAAGTGCTGATCTGCAAAATCTTCTCCTCACCTTTTCTGTGAAGATCATTACTTGTAATCACTTTTCTTGCTTATAAAAATCTTCTTTCGATTTTCCTAAATAGTTTATATGTTCTTCCAAGGAAGAATCATTAGAAATAATTCATTCAAGTTATTCCAGGTTATTCACTGTATATTTTGAGAAAACTTGAGTATAGGTTAGTTTGAGTGTAACCCAAACACAAAACCTTTGTATCCTCAATCTAGTAACGATCAGTGTGAGACAGTTTGGAGAGGCTAAGGTAAAACTACTTGTAATGGGACAGTAAGGTGTTCTTGCTATTCATGATTTAAGTTGGAGAGGCTTAGTACAATACTACTCAGGTTAGCTTGGAGACCCTAGTATAATACTATTCAGTTTAGCTTGGAGAGGCTAGTACAAGACTACTCAAGGTTCAGCTTGAAGAGGCTGATGAATAACTACTTGGTTTGTGATAGTAGGAGTTGTCTACTGATCACAGGTTATAGCTTGGAAAGGCTACTGTAAAGACTATCCTATCAAGGAGATTATCAGGTTACATGCTACATGAAGGAATTGATCAAGTCAAGGAGACAAAGATTAGTATGTTGGTCCATCAATATGAAATGTTTAAAATAACTTATCAAGAAAGTATTGATGATATGACCACAAGGTTTATGCACATCATTAACCAATTGAAGGGTCTTGGTAAAAGATATTTTAACTCAGAGTTAGTTAGAAAAATCACAAGAAGTCTCCTTGAAAAATGGCTACCAAAACTCACAGCCATTACTAAGGCCAAAGACCTTCAAACTCTTCACCTGGACGTACTCATTGGGTTGCTTTAAACTTATGAGGTAGTACTCACTGAAATGCATGGTGAATCCATGAGGAAGAGCAAGTCCATGGCATTGAAATCGTCCCATCAAAAGTAGAGTAAAACTAAAGCAATGGATGTTGCTAAAACCTTTGATGAAGAGAAAGAATCTGATGAAGAATCTAAGTATGAAAATGGAAACGAGATCTCTATGCTTGTGAGAAATATGTCAAAAGCCTGGAGAGGCAAAGCTAAGAAAAGAATAGACATCAATATCAGGAAAGACAAATAGGGCTAAACCTTGAAAGTGCAACTTGCTACAACTATGGTGAGAAGTGACATTATAAACCCGATTGTCTCAAGCTCAGGGTACCTGTAACGCCCCGATTTTTCTGCTAGAGTGAAAATGGCCAAAATGCCCCTATGGTCATTTTCAGCCCGGAATTCGAGGAAAGCCGATCTGGCAGTGCTCGAAGGGCAAACTCAATGTTGAAAATGGGGATTGGATGACTCGTGTACCTTCCCGGGATCGAAAATCTTGTTTTTCGAGTTTTCGGGTCAAAATGACCAAAACGCCTCTGCGGTGTTTTACCCGTTTGCAAGTGCCGGATGAACCCGAAACTTCTCCAGATGGTTTTAAAAGGCGTTTTTATGTAGACTATGACTTTAGTTTTGGTCCCGGAGGTCCCGGACGAAATTAGTGCAAAATTATGGTTTTGCCCCTAGTTTCGTGTTTTTACGCTTAATCGCGTGATTAATCAAACCTAAGCAATATTAGGCTCTAATCAAAGGTTAATTAATTTCCTTAATTAATCTTGAGTCAAAATAATTTATTAAAGTTGATTAGAACCTAAAAGTGCTTAATTACAACTTAAAATCATATTTTAATTTCAAGACTCCTAGTCATGGAATCTTGAATAGTATTTTCTCTTTCCAATTCCTTAAATCATGGAATTGGGTTACACATTGTTTATTCATAAATGAGTTTTTAATTCTCTAATGATGTATGAGCACTCCTAATCTTGTCATAAAATCCTTAAAAGTCATTCTTAGTTACCTAAACTTAAGCTTAATTATTCCTAACCTTGTACCTAAGCTAATACACATTTAAACCTACCATTAACACCCAATTAGATGATCAAAACTCACCTCCCCCATGCTGTCCCTGGTCTGGCCGAAACCTCCAAGCCTCCATATGCATTACATGTTCAATTTTCTAACACTCCAAAGCCATACCTCAAGTCACATATACCATACCTTGTCATAACTTTCAATCAAGCTTGAATTTCCACATGAATAAATAATTACAACAATCCATTTTTCCCATTTATTTGTGATTGGAAAAGTTCCAACCATGAAAAGTTTCTAGAAGCTTAATTTCATCAAAAATTGATAGGAAATTCACTCACATCAAGCCATACTTTGCATCATAGCTTCCATACTTCAAACCATGCTTGAATGACCTTGTGTAAGAGATATTTTTCTCTCCCTTTTTCCCCCTCAATGCTACAGCCAAGGCTTCCCTTGGTGAGCCCATGGTTTTGTTTTTCTATAAATAGGATGCTTGTGATAGCTTAGTTGCACCTTGAAGCATTTGCTAAGTTTAGAATTCTAGAGTTATCTTGCTAGTTCTTTTCTTTTCTCTCAAAGTTCCAAGAGTTCTTTCTCTTCATCTTCATCCTCTCTTCACATTATCACCTCACCACTTCAATCCACCATATCATAACCTTAGATCATCATCAAATATCTTAAACACTAAACCTCAAACACAAGCTTCCTCAAAACACATCTCCTTTCCTTTTCTTTCTCTTTGGTCGAAGCCATCACACCACCTTAGGAGGAGTTGCTCTTCTCATTTTCCTTTTCAAGTTCAAGCTTTCATCTTTATCACTTGGTAGGGATTCACTTTTCAAACTTGTTTTTCTTGTAGAAGAGTTTCTCTCTAGCTTTCTCTTGGATTTCTTTTGAAACTTTTCTTTGGTTCTTTTCTTCCTTCTCATTTCGGCCATGAGGCCATGTTTATGAGCATGATAGCTTGATGATGAGAGTTTCTAGATGATGACCTTGTGTTCATCTCAAAGAAACCTCTAAAACTTGAGTTTTCCTTTTCTTATAACTTCATCTATATGATATTTAGCTCACATGGTTTTTCAACTTAAGAAAATTAATCTAAGGATTTCTAAAAGCCCAAGCCTACCCTTCTCAACCTTAAAGTTGGCCGGCACGTTCTAGAGATTTTCTCTAGATAGGGGTTTTGGGTACTTAATAAAGAACTTGACTTAGTTTCAATCTCTTTTCCTTTTTGTAAGGTTTTCGGTTTTGGTTCCTTGATCCTTGAGATTTTGTTTTGTTTTGAAAGTTGATTTACTTGAGCTTGGTGATGAAGTTCAAGAACCTCATAGTTCCTTTGAGAACTTGGTTCAAGAACTCTAAAGCTCTCTTTGTAATGAGATATGTGTTAGGTTGTTATCTTGTTAAAGTCTTGAATGAGCTCTAGCTAACCATAAAATAAACCTTACATCATGTTTACTTTTATGCCTTGCACATCATGTTTATTTTCCTTGCTATCACTAAGTACCAAGATAATAAAGGAACTTGCACTATCATGTTTATAATTCAAGCTATGCATTACCATGTTTACATTTTAAGTTCTCACCTAAATATTAAAGATAATAATATGATGCATCTCATATTTATTTTATGCTCTCACTTTACTTTCTAATAAAAGATAAAACAAGTGCATAAGCATGTTTATCTTTATGCCATCACTTTAATGAACCTAGAGCTCAAATACTTGCCCATTGTTGTCTCAAACAAAGGTCTAAAATAATTATTTTCCATAGTTGAGATTTCGGCCCTAAGAGGTTTTAAGTTTTCCAAGTGTTAAAAATGTGTTTCATAAATTTTCTAAGCTTATATGAGTATAAGGAATATGTAGAACTAAATTTTATGAATTTAGAACCTCTTGAGATGAAAATGATTTAGCTACTGCCCTCTCAAGTATTTTTATGACTTTAAAGGATAGAAGTGTTTATAAATGAGTTTTGAAAGTTCTAAAAAGGTTCCAAGAGAAACTAGTATTCTATGTGCTTAAAAATTTGTGTTCTATGCCTTTTATGGAGATGCACATTTCGGTTCTGCCTTGCCATTTATTGCCACTTTATGTGCTGTTTTAATGATGATAATATGCTTATGTTTGAGTAAAAATAATGCCAAGACTCATATGTGAAAGATAGGATAGGTTAGAAACTAGAAAAGAATTAATTTGAGAGTTTTAGATCCTTTAATTATTGAATTTTCTGGATTCTGTCCAGCAAGGATTAGATTTGATAATCATGGTTTTAAATTAGTTTAAATGTGTAGGAATGACTCATAATTGGTTTAGGACTTGATCTTGATGCCTTAGGAGCAAGCTAGACTTAGAAAGGGTCATTGTTGTGACTCCTAGGAACCCGTAAAGATTAGGATTATAAATTCTGCATCCTTGAGGCTAGAGATCTTCTTGATCATAGTGTGAGGTGAGAAATACTTAGTTATAATGTCATAGGTACCCAAGAGATTAGGTTTGATGATTAATAACTTAGAACGTGAGTTAAGGACCCTAAGGTTCAATGCATAAGACATTAAAAGTCTTGAGTTTTACGATGCCTAATTTATGTAAGTATGATATATGATACATGAGCTTTATCTATGATGAGTTTGATGCATATGCTTTGAAGAAGTTTTTCCATGATTAGAATGATTATGTGATGATATATGTGCTATGAAGAAGTTTTATATGAATGCGTGATAACATGATGATGTATATACCATGAAGAAGTTTTATATGATGATATGCTATACCTCATAAGAAATGTTTGTGTACGTCCTATATGTTTTCATGGCATAAGCAAATTTGAGGAAATTCGGTCTACAGCCATCATGCTGCCGAATTTCTATCAAATTTGAGGAACTTGGAAAAAGGTCTTTTTGAAAATCATGAGAACTTAAATGTGACACAACACTGAGACGCTTTCTTGGGTGACACCAGTTTCGCCGAGCACCCCCAAAAAAACAAATCCGTGAGGGTATTGACATAGAGCTTGCCAAAGCGGACAATACTACTATGCACTAGTTGCTAGTAGAGCGTTTCAAAGAGGAAATGACCCTAAGAGGTGATCCTTAATTTGCCCCCTAGCCCGTACCTTAAGTCGGGATTATGTATGTTACGCTTATCATACGATAAGTAAGAGCTAGTGACGACTAGTTAAGGTATGAGCTCATAACCTAGAGATGTTTTAGGGTGGCCCCATGAGATAAAGTTAAAGTTGAAATGTCACATATGCTATGAAAAACCAAGAAACTTATTATGAGATTTATACTTGTAAACTTATGCCACTATTATAACGTTTTTGTGATTAGTTTATCCTTATGATGCATTCATGTCTTAGTATATTCCATACTTAGTCATAAGGCGCATTGTAAAATATGACGGACCTTGGATAACTAATGCTTTAGAAAACTAACTTAAAAGAAGTTTATATGCATACACCCCTTTTTAGAAATAAAACCCAAGGTTCCTGAGGATGTGATGACATCACTTAGTTAGGCATTGCCCTACTGAGAATTCTTTTAGAAGATTCTCATTCCCTCTCTCTTTTCTTCCGCCATATCTTCAGATGGCGACTTTCGTACTCTTCATCGACACCCCGACGTGGGAGTTGCACCATGACCTAGCACTCGGGTCATACCATTTTGAGGGTCGCTGCACAGTCAGAGTATTCACGTTTATGGGACGACCCTTCGCACACCCAGTACAGAGCTACCGCTTTACCCCGACTGCCCCCTACCATCATAACATGATTTTTGAGCAAGCTAGACCACGCGACGAGCATATCCTCTGCATACAGCCCAAGGCGTCAACCGTACGTGACTACCCGGAGTACGTGCCCCAGACTCAGTATTCGGAGACGGATCTATCAGAGGACCCGTCCTCGCACATGTACAGTTGGAGCTCCAACCCCGCTCCCCCACCGATGAGAGCCGGGAGTAAGGAGATGGTGGTTCAGCCGAGGTTGGCTCATAGGCCATCCATGCATCCTCGCCGCAGTGGACACGCTCCGATGATTTGCACGACCACTCCCGTCGAGATCCGCCACTAGATCGATTCCACCCCTCAGTACTCAGACCAGCAGGAGTAGGTGCATAGGATGGGTAGTAGCTAGTGAACACACGCCACACAGTTGAGGACAAACCTTCTTTTGTATATGAGGTTGTCTACCCTAGGTGCACATGGGTATGGGTGTTGCTTTTATGATTTTCTTGTATTTTCTTTTCAGTTGTATTTCGTTCTTCTATGTACCGAATAGTCCTGTCTTTTGGTAGGCACATTATCTATATATATTCAGTTGATGTATCCATGTTATTTATGTGTTTTATTATGATTTGCTCATATGACTTGTATGAATTCCCATTCAAAGAATCATGCGTGGCTCTCACTTTGGTTTTAATTCCAAAAAGAAAAATTTTACCCATATTTCCGCTAAGTATTTTCAAAGTAAAGAATGAGACCAAGAGGTAATATTCTAAGGATTAACCTAAATACATACTAGTAGTATTAGATTAAGATTTAGGATGTTACAGTACCAGAGAAAATATTTAGCTCCAAGAAGAAGGGCTTGCTAGCTACATGGAGCAACTCTGAAGATGAAAAGAATGGACTGAAAGCTCACTATGAGCTAGAAGATGTTGGAAATATGTGCTTTATGGCTGGCTATACTTCAAAAGAAGAATGTAAGGTAAGTGTCTCTTAACCTGACCTTTCATATGATGAATTACTTGTACTGTATGATAAGTTGCTATAAAACTTTCAGACTCTTTCCTTTCATTTTTGCAATATAAAAAGGAAACATCAGAAGCCTTTTTTGGAACTTGAGATGGTCAAGTATGAAGCTGACAATCTTAGGCTTGAAAAACTAATCAAGCTCAGCACCTTTGAAAATGAAGCCTCTAAGAAAAATTAAAAATCTCATAAAGTTATTTCTAAACTTGATAAGACTTCACAGCTTCTGAAATCTGACCTAAAAAAATGGTAAATGGTTTAAAAAATCTTGATCTTATGCTGGGAGGTTAGGGGCTATATTTCAAAAAACAGGATTAGGATATGAAAAGGAAATAGAAGAGACAAGAAAAGCAATATCATTAATGAAATTAAAGAACAAAGTTTCTTGTACTTTCTATCATAAAAGGCACACCCACTTGACAAATACTTCTTAAGAAAGAAATCTATCAGAAAGGATGAGAAATCTCCCCCTCGTTAGACTAACCAAAATAAACCCAAGCAAGTCTGGGTACCAAAATTAAAAAATATTTTTATTGCAGGTGTGTCTGAAAAGGCCCACTAATTGGGGTACCAAGGAACACATGGATGGTGACTACTTCATACACCACCCAGAGGGTTGATTAGGAGCATGAAGCCTAAGAAATCTAGATTATTCAAGTGCATTGATAAAACATACTCTAGAAGAGATTTGCTCATGATCTTGAAGAATTGGAAGAAAGCATTGAGAAAATATGTCTCAAAGAAGCTTCTCAAAGCAGATGAAAACCAGACCATCAGAAAGTACACTCCAAAACACAAATGCTTTAGAAAGCTTACTCAGAATTCTAAAAGCAATCAGAAAATATTGTGTCTGAACATGAAGAAAAGTAAATTAGAAGATAAAAGAGAAGCTAAACAATATCAAAGCCACAGAAAATGCAAAGGAGTTCCTATTTTAAATGCCTGTCTCTCAAAACAAAGCTTTCGGAGATATTTCAAGAGGACAAGCTTGATGAAGCTGTCAAAGTCATCAAAAATGAAGCAAGATCAGTTGCACAAAATTATCATTAATAAGAAGGAATTGTTTATGATGAAACCTTTGCACCAATAGCTAAGCTGGAAGCCATTTGAATGCTGCTTGCTTTTTGTTGCTATCTTCAAGGGAATTACTCTTTACATATTGGATATTAAGTCTGCATTCTTAAATGGACTCATCTCTGAGGAAGTATATGTAAGCTCTAGAACCCTTTAAGAAGCATTAGGGCTACATATTTTGAACGACAAGAAAATCAATTTAAAGAAAATACTTTGAAGAATAACTAATGTCTACCTTGAGTTTCTTCACACAACACCCAGGGATTTCTGAATTGCATAAAACAATCTTGAAGAGCGAATAATTTCACTTTACATGTGCAAACATGATTTACCTCGAGATTGAGCCTAATAGGAGTGAGTATTATATCATGCAAAGAACATATACATGCATTACAAATTGAAGTAAATCAAGTCAAGAATAAGAAACCAAGGCACAGGTCTTCAAAAAGTAGCACTAGACATCAGAAAGTACACTCAAAATGAAGACATTAAGCAAACTCTAATAACAACATTTTACACAACCTTCAATCATCAGGATCGCAATTCTTTCATCATCATTAAAGCTTTGATTAAAGACTAAAAGACTGAAATTCATAAAGGAACCGATAGCGCATATCAGAAAACTCACTTCACTGTGGAGTGCTGAACCTTATTGGAATATGAGGAAAATTTGAATTTTGAAATTCAAATCTCAAGTCAAACTTGATTTCGAAACTGGTATATCATCTCTTCTGCCTTCCTAGTCAACTACTCCAGCTTTTAGAACGAAGAGTTTAGAAACCATATTCAGAAAGTAAAAAGGTAGTTTTTGAAGGGACATAAAAAGCCTTAATCACACAACGGCTTCTGCAACAAATCTGACAAGCTGTTAGCCTACTCTTCTAGATTGCGTTTCCAAGACACAAATAGAAGATCAACATATGTCACTTGGACAATAGATCAAGGGCAACAGTCACAAAGGGAGACCATCTGTAAATAGAGATATTTTACTCAAGTGAACGATGAGGATTGAAGACATAAAAGTGGAAACTTTGTCAAAATCCCTCAACATATATTGCAAGGTTCATCACCTCATGTAATCAAATTCCTTGAGAATGAAAAATCTTCTTTCCATGTTATTAAACAGATCATATACTCGTCCCTGGAAGATATGGAAGAAATGAGTCATTCAAGTTGTCCCAAGTTATTCATTGTCTATTTGTAAGGAAACTTGAGTGTAGGTTAGTTTGAGTGGCAATCTAAACACTTAACCTTTGTATCCTTGATCCAGTAGTGATTAGTGTGAGGTAGCTTGGAGAGGCTAATGAAACACTACTTGCAACATGATAGTAGGGGCTGTCTACTTATTATGGTTCAACTTGGAGAGGTTGGTGAATAACTACTTGCAATGTGATAGTAGGGATTGCCTACTTATCACGGTTCAGCTTGGAAGCGCTGGTGAATAACTACTTGATTCAGCTTGGAGAGGCTGGTGAATAACTACTAAGTTTGTGATAGTAAGGATTGTTTACTGGTCACAAGTTAGAGCTTAGGAATGCTATTGTAAAGACTATCCAGTTGTTTCTTTCTCAGGTTGAGAAAAGTTATAGTGAATTTCAATGAAAGTTGAGTACTATATATAGGCAGGTTTGGCCAAATTAGTATAAAAATCTTTATGTCATATTTTTCTCTTCTTTGTCTCTTTTACTTTCACTACTGTGTATCTTGATTAAATATATGTGTGAAGTTGCTTTTTAACTAATTAGCGACTAATGTTATACTTTAGAAAGCTTCTTTCTGAAATATCTAATCTTGTTTCCGTTGCACTTCAAACTTAACGCTTGAGTGTGCTTTGAGATGTATGTCATGCTTAAAATGTTTCTTCTTATAAAAAAAACACCTATTTTCGGACACACATATGAGATGTTTTCAAGAGCTCTGTACAACTTGATCAAAATATAGTTGTGTATGGTTTCTAACGATCTTCATAAACTTATTCCTACATGCTTTGATACAATTGAGATCAATTTGTGAGTCTGAGAACTTTGTCGAGTGTGCTGCACTTGATTGATACATAATGTGCTATGTTCTGTTTCATATATGTATATGTATCAGTAAGTGAGTTTACATGAAAAACATGAGCATATGTTTCAAGTTTTGATTTATAAAATTTCATGCTCCAATACATATATTGAAAAAGTTTTCAGCTCGTAATACAAAAAGCTTGGTTTTGCTTTTCTTTGATATATTTGGGATTGTGAACACCATATTTTGTCCAAACTTTTTTTTTTTGGTATATAAGAAAAAAAAAGAACAAAACATTGAAAAGTAAAAAATAACAAAAAACCTTCTTTCTATTAGCTTTTTCTTTCCTTTTTAAAATTGATTTAGTTTTTCAATTAGCATTAATCAAATCTTTTTTAATTAGTTCGGCCGGTATTTTAACCAAAATCAAATCTAATTCTCAATCAAATGAAATCCCGATCCATTTCAGAACAAATCAATGTGGGATCAAGCCAATTAATATGCAAGTATATATGTACAAATATGAAGCAATCACAGTCACAGAAGGGGGGGCACCTTCTCCAAACTTGCCCCTCACAGCCACCTCAACCTTTACCATCATTGCCTTTGGCCACTGCAAGACAACCCACCCACCCTCAAACCTGAATACCAACTCAACCTGTATACCAAAGCTCCAAATCCAACCAAAATCACAACTCTAAGATCATCTCTCTCATCACTAACCATCGTCACCATCACCATCCATCATCACCATTAACAGACCCACATCCCATAACCTTGTCCATACCTCAACCTCCCACCATAGCCAACTAGCCACACAAACACAAAACCTTCAACCTCTATTCGCTTATCACACCTTCATCATCATCTCTCACCATTAATCACATTATCAACCAAACCTTTATCCAAACCACCACTATCACCTCCCTCAATACTACCCATCACCACCGCAGCCATTGCACAAGCCACCAACCAGATTCAGCCACAAAGCCTAGCCCGAGAAGCCCAAGCCCGGTTGTCCTCTGCTATGTGTGCTGGCGATATCGACCCGTCGACCTTACCTTGTTGCGACCCTCACCGTTCGTACACTAGCCACGACCCACGCCCGTGCTTGCCAACTGGACCGAACCGTCACCGTCGTCATCATCAGACCTCCTCCCGAAGATGCCCGCAAGCACCGCGGCACTGGCCACGATCTGCGTTTCTACTTCAGCCGCGAAGCCTCGCACAACTGTGCCTTTACAACCCAGCCAATGTCGCATTCTGCCCAGCTCTGCCACGAACAACACTCCCTGTGTCGGACCACTTCAACCGCGCCTCCACGCAGCCCTCATAGCCTTCACAGCTCCTGCTTTGCTTCCATCTTAGGTGCAACATAATCTAGATTTACAGTCAGGGATTAGATAGTTTTGTTTTTGTTTTTCTTGGGTCAGAACTACTTTTTGGTCTAGTTTTTGTTTGGGTTTTGGGCTGGGTCAATTTTTTTGTTTAGGGCTGACTTTTTTCTTTTTAGTAATCTTAGGATTTTAATGGATAAAAATTGTCTTTCACAAGAATAGAAAAATACAATAAATTTCTTTTTGTCCGTGCAACAAATTAATGGTTTTCACTAAGTCTGTGCTTCCTTCACTAGTTCTGAATTGTAAAGAGTTTATTGTGTATTCAAGTACTACCTTGAATCCTGTGCAAAATAGATGTTTCCCTCTTAAATCTTTTTTTTTTTTTAGTTAAAAATCTTTTCATCACAAATATAATCAACCAACACATTCTTTAATTCCTTTTCATTTAATTAAAATCATCAACATATAATCATTTTCTACAATAACGGCATGGCTTTGAATTCTTTATTATACTAGAGGATACGTTAACGTAGCTAACGACTATCAAATTAAAATATTTTTTAATAAAATTTGCTTTTATTTTTGTTTTAATTTTGGTTGTATTTCTTTGTGCATATGTAATTGTTATAATTTTTGGGGAAAATAAATATTTTAAAGTTATAAATAAATTCGCATAATGAACTCTAGGGTAATCGTATTTATACGAATGTATTAAGGGTGCAATGGGATTAAACTTCCAGCCTTCCCTAATCATAATTGGATTCCCAAATCTTAAAATCTCTTTTTAAAAAACCAGTTTTGCAAATTAAAAGGCTTTTCAATTTTAGCCAAAATTAAAATTGGTGGCGACTCCTATTATTTTGAAAAAGTGGTCATTTTCGTCACGGTACCCTCTGGGGACTTTGTGACAGGGATTAATCCCTGTCGACTACTAGAAACCTCACATAATAATATGTTGATTATCTTTGAGCGTCAGAAATTACATTTGTATCCATTCGATTTTCATACATGCTCTAATACGTTTACACACACACACACACACACACACACACACACACACACATATATATATATATATTTGAGCATCAGTCTTGAAAATATTTTTGGATAAAGATGTGCTGAATGAGAAAATTAATCAAGAATAAATATCATAAATATTATTCTTTTTATTCAAAATATATGTTCTTTTCAGGAAGAACAAGGACTAAAAATCAAGTTGTATCCAGCAAGCCTAAATGAGCACAACCCTGTCTTTCTCCTTTCTTTTTCTCTAATACTCATTTGAAAAATCCTTTGAGTAACATTAGAAATCTAAAGAGAAATAAAAACAGCTTTAATTTAGGTCAATCTAAGCGTTGAAATATTTTTTTATACTTCTTGGCTCGCCTAGTGAGATGAATCTCCTGAAAACAACATCATATGATGAATTGAAAGAAATGTGTTTCATATATTTTCCTTTATCATATTTCTTTCAAAATCTCTTCAAAAGATTTTCTTTAATTTGGTTTGTTATCATCAAAAAGGGGAAGATTGTTAGCTCCAGAACTCTTCAGAAGCACTAAAGAAATATAGCAAATATGTTGCAAATAGGGTACTCTGTACGCTTCATATGTTCTTAAAGCATAAATAAATTTACTTTATATGTGCAAACATGTTGTACTTCATGAAAAGAGATAAGGGCTTAATAGAAGAAATACTTATTCTACAATTCTTTTAAACAAGCATTCAATTAGAGACAACAAGTTAAGTCAAAATAGAAGAACAATCAGTGTTACAAAGTACCTTAAACTCCTTAAACCATATTTCTTGAATATGTAGAGGAAAATTGACAAACTTGCTCATAAGGATGTAAATGGTCTAAGAATGTTTATTGTTGTTGCAAGTCCAAAATCATCAAATGAAAGGATATGTTTTTTTGGTTAGGCATAGTAACCCCACAACTGAAATTGAACTCTATAGGCAGAGGAAAACTATATAAAACATATAAACACAATTTTATGAACTTCAATTCATCATATAGTTTCCTAATAGCTAGCACTAGACATACAAACAACACAATAGAACATTGCCAAATAAGTGTTAGTTGACCAATAGAAAATCTAAAGGAACACAATTCTTCAAAACAAAATTGAAAAAGGTATGTACTATAGAACTTGTGGCAGCAAAAGCAAAGATATCTTTATAGAACATTCGAGAACAACTTCATATCATAAATGTTTTCTACCAAACAAATGTGACGATTAGAAAGAACAAGGACACCGCAAAATTTAAACTTACAATCAAGGCAAAATGTAGCCATTATGCTGGATGAGTTCATAGAGATCAATAATAGATCAATTGTGATGAGTCTTTTCCATAAAGTGTAAGCTCCAGAACCCTTCAAAAAGCATTAAAGCTATATGTTTTGAATGATAACAAAACCAATTTAAAGAAAATTCTTTAAAGAATGACTAATGTCTATCTTGAGTTTCTTGACAAAGCATAACAGATATTTTCGAATTGTATGACACGGACTTGAGTGAGAATAATTTTACTATTACATGTGCAAACATGATTTATCACATGTTAAGAGATTAAGCCTAATAGAATTGAATATTATATTATGCAGAGATCGTTAACATGCATTACGGATTGAAAAAATCAAGTCAAGAACAAGAAACCAAGGCACAGGTCATCAAAAAATAGCACGGGACATCAGAAAGTATGCTTAAAATAAAGATATCATGCAAAATCTGAGAACAACATATTATAAATACTTCAGTCATCGTCATTGCAATTTTTTCATTTTCATAAAGCTCATATTGAAGATGAGAAAACCAAAGAATTATCAAGGGACTAAAGCGCATGTCAGAAAACTCATTTCACTGTGGAGCACATACTGTTACAAGAAAAAGGAAGGAAATTTAAACTTTTGAAATTCAAATTTCAAGTCAAACCAAGTTTCAAACTGGCATGTCATCTCTTCTGCCTACTTGGTCAACCACTCTAGCTTCAAGATGGAAGAGTTCAAAAACCATAATCAAAAAGTGAAAAAGTAGTTTATGAATGAACATCAAAAACCTCAACTATACAACAGCTTATGCAACAAATGTGACAGATTGTCAACCTACTCTTCTAGACTAACTTTTTAAGACACAAACGGATGATCTACATGTGTCACTTGGAGAATCAATCAAGGGCAACAGTCATAAAGGAAGACCTCTATAAATAGAGATGCTATGCTCAAAAGCCTCTGAGAAGATTGACAGAAAAGAGTGGAAACTATGTAAAAATCCTTTCGCATATCCTACACGGCTCAGTATACCATGTAATCAGTTTCCTTGATGTGTAAAAATATTCTTTCTATGTTCCTGAACGATTTATATGTTCTTCTATGGAAAAATCATTAGAAAAGAGTCGCTCAAGTTATCCCAGGTCTATTCATTGCATATTTGTAAGGAAACTTGAGTGTAAGTTAGTTTGAGTATAAACCCTAACATAAAACATTTATATCATTAATCCAATAGTGATCAATGTGAGATAGCTTGCAGAAGCTATGGTAAAACTACTTGCAATGTGATGGTATGTAGGAGTGATCTACTTATCAAAGTTCATCTTGGAGAGGCTGGTGAAGAACTACTTGCAACATGATGATAGTGGCCATCTACTTATCATAGTTCAACATGGAGAGGATGGTGAAAAACTACTTGCAATGTGATTGTTAGGGAAATCTATTTATCACGGTTCAACTTGGAAAGGTTGGTGTAGAACTACTTGCAATGTGTTGTATGGGTTCTCTATTAATCACGATTCAACTTGGAGAGGCTAGTGAAGAACTACACGGTTCAGCTTGGAAAGGTTAGTGAAGAGGTACTCGATTTGTGATAGTACGAGTTGTTTACTAGTCACAGGTGAGAGCTTGGGAAGGCTATTGTAAAGATTATTTTGGTTTTTTCTTTCTCAAGTTGAGAAAGACATTTAGTCAAACGTCAATGTGTGTTGAGTATTGGATGTGGGTAGTTTTTGGCCAAACCAATATAAAATCATCTGTGTTATATCTTCCTCTCCTTTACCTCATTTATCTTCTCTGCTTTGCATTATCTTTCAAATATTTACTGAATGCCTATTTCTTTATCTAATTTATGCCTAACTTTGTACTTCAGAAAGTTACTTTCAAAATATATATTCTTCTTCTACTGTACTTCAAGCTTAATGCTTGATAGTATATTGTTCAATGTTTCAGTTTTAGAAAAGGATAAAAGGAAGCAAAGCACAATTCAAACCGCCCTTCTCATGCATTTCTTTATCTACAAGTGGTATCAGAACAAGGCCTCCAAGGGGTTGAGCAATCCAATGATTGCAGAGGGCAATGATCGAAGGGACAAAATGGCATGGATTATCCACATAATAGAAAATCACTCTATTAACCGACTGTCTTTCTCTAATAAGGTTTTGGGATCAAATCAGGCACTCTCAACAGTAAAAGGAGTTCAAAAAGAGCAAGTCTTTGATCCTAAAAATCATCACATTAGAAGCAGTAAAAAGATAAAGTAATGAAAGTTGCTAATACCTCTGATGAAGAGGAAAAACTTGATGAAATATCTAAGATTGAAAATGGAGACGAGATCTCTTTGCTTATGAGAAAAATGCCAAAAGCCTGATAAGGCGAAGCCACGAAAGGTAGAGGCATCAATCTCAAAAGAGACAAAAGGACAGAGAAAGTCTTGAAAGACCTACCTTCTAACTGTGGTGAGAAGGGACATCTTGGAGTAACTTGTTCTAAGCTCATAGCATTACAAAAATGTAAAATTCAAGGAAAAAAGCATAAATGGTCACTTGGAGGAACTCTGAAGATGAAACGAATGAGTCAGTAAGTCATGATAAGGTTGAAGATGCTGAAAATACATGGTTCATGACATGAGTGTGGTTTAACAGAAGAACACAAGGTGAGAATATCCAAATCCATTCTTTGATATTCCTTATTTCTTGCATTATATGATAATTTGTCGTATAATTTGCATACATCTTTCTTCTAAATATCTCAAGCTGAATAGCTTAAGCTTGATAGGAAATATATAAGGAAAATACAAACTTTGTTTTCAAACTTTAGGCCTTGGACACTAAAGTCTCAATATTGAACTTGAAAGATCGCATAAAGTTATTTTTAAATTTAAGAGAACTTCATGGCTTCATAAAATCTGACCTAAAACAAATGGCAAAAATCCATAAAATCTTAAACTTATGCTTGGAGGTCAAAGGTCATTGTTTTAGAAAATAGATTTGAGATATGAAGAGGAAATAGAGGAGAAAAAGAAATGCAGTCTCATCTAAAAGCTATCATCACGGTTTCTTATACTCTTTGTCACTAGAAGGAACACCTGTCTGACAAATTATTCTTGAAGAAGAATTCTATTTGAAATTATGGGAAACCTCTCCTTCAAAAACTAAATAAGAATCCAAGATGGACTCAAGAAAGTTGAGTACCAAAATCAAAATCCTTTTTATTGCAGGTATGTCTGAACATCCCCATTAATTAAGATACCAATGAATATAAAAGACTTTGACTACCTTAGACACCTTTCCTAGTTCAGAGGAAGAATTAGGAGCATGATGCTTAAGAACTCTAAATGACCCAAGCTCGGTGATGAAAAGTATTCAAGAAGGATTTTGCTAACTATCTTGAAGGACTAGAAGAAAGTCTTGAGAAAATAAGTCTCAAGGAAACTTCTGAAAGCAACCAAATGAAAGCCAGACTTCCAGAAAGCATACTCCAGAACTCTGACACTTCAGAAAGCATGCTCAGAACTCTAAAAGTAATCAGAAAACATTTCTGAACACAAAAAAGATTAATCTGAAGATAGAAAAGAAATTGAAGACTCTTAAAGCACAGAAACTACAAAAAGTGTTTCTGACCTAAATACAGGCTCTAAATATAGAGTTCTTGGAGACTTTTAAAAGGGAGTGAAAACCATATTACTCCTAAGAAATATGTGAAATTGTGCTTTCATTTCCACCATTGAACCTGAATGTATTGAAGAAGTTTTGAGTAATCAAAGTGGGGTGGACACTATGCACAAAGAGTTGAACCAAATCAAGAAAAGCAAAGTCTCAATGCTTAACCAAAAAGGGAAGTCATCACTGATACACAATGGAAGTTCAGAAATAACCTCAATAGAGCTAAATGAAAGAGATTAGTGGATGCTGCCTTCTTCTTTAAAACTTTAAGTACTTAGATATGCAAAGAATGGATTATCTTTGCACTTTTACTGCTGAAGTTGAATATGAGGATTGTTGCAAGCTGCTGCACCCAAATGCTGTGAATAGGGAAGACCATCATTTGAGGTATTCCACAATCCATATCCTCTATAGTAATACCAATGGTATCAGCTCAAGTGAAAGATTCCATCTAGCACCCTAGATCCAAGCACCTTGATGTAAAACCCTATTTTGAAACCGTATCTAAACAAGATCCTCAGGGTCGGTGCTTGTTAATATTGAAGACAATAGTGTTAGAAATATTCACAAGATCTTTAACTGAAAATCGTTTGTGTTGTGCTTTGAAAAGGACCTATATTCTAGAAAAATTTTAAATCTACATAAACATCTTTAGGCATTCTCCCTTCATAACTCCAAGCTGAGGTCCATATGAAGAAATCAGTTTGCAAGACTACTTGTCAAGATTAAAGACCAATTTATCAGTTTACAAGATCAAAAAATAGGTTGGTATATCAGAAAGTCAATTTGCAAGATCACAAATGAAATATGGATATTAGAAAGAGGAGAAAAAAGGTTAGAAAATGAAGTACACACGTCTTTTGATGTTCAAAAATTAAAGATAAGTCTATGGCAAAAATAAGATAACTCTCCCAGGGACCAAAAATTGGGAAATGGAGCCAATTATTGAAGAGCCAGATGAACAGGACCACAGACCAGAAACTGCTGTCATTCTAATAGAGCCTCAAGCTCCCTCTTCTATTCGCATCTTTTTAATGGAAGATGAAGAAGATAGAGTATCAGAAGCTAGTGTCCCTCTGGTTGAAAAAGTTGTTGCTTCTACCTCGGCTCAAGAGTTTGAAACTATTGTTGCTCCTATCCCTGAGCCTGCTTCTGCTCCTGCTGCTCCTATTGCTGACATGCCATCTTCTCCACCTCCTATTAATGCACATGCTGATATTCAAGCTGAATCACCAAAGTCTGGGGATATTGTATCCCTTGACATTCATGAGCCTTCTCCAAGAGCTTCTCTATCAATATCAGCACCCATCAATTTACCTCATCTATCCTTAACCCTGTCTTGAACAAGCTCTCAATTCAATTAGATCATTTTGTGAAATTTGAGAGAGATTGCCTCAAGACAAGATCATTTTGAGGCTACACTCATAGAGCATAGTGCCCAACTCAAACATCACAAAGAAATACAACTTCAGATTTTTCAAACCAATCAAGAGATTCTTCGGGAGCTAAGGTGCTGAGGCTAAAGATGGTGTTTCTGATTCCCAACACACCTCGTTGTTGATGATGTCAAAAGGAGGAGAAAGAAAGTGAAGAAAATCTTGTGCTATGGAACTCCGAGGGAGCTTATGCTGAGAGGGAGCTCAAAGAAATTTTTTTCTCTTCTTCAGCATGCATATTCCTTTTGTTATTTTGAACTATTTTGTTATGTTTTATATTTTGATAGACATTTTACCTTATTTTATACAATTCGTCTTATCTGTTCAAAATTCATGCTTATACTATCTGTTTGGCTCTTATACATACCTGTCTTAAGCTTTGTTTCTGTTTTAAGCTCTGATACATATCGATGCCTACTTATCATGCTTAGCCAATCATATAACATGCTTGTTGATGTATGCTTCTGATCTCTTAAGCACTTACTCTAATCTGCTTACTCATTGACACGCTAGAGTAGTTAGCTAATATCTGTATCTGTGATTAGCGCTGGCAAGTATGTTTTGAAGCACAAAATCTTTCTATTATTGCTTTGATACTTGTATATATCTCATGTGCTTCGATATGTATACCATGCTTAAAATATCTATTTTTATAAAACACATTCGCTTTGACAAACATATGAGAAGCTCTCAAAAGCTTTATATAACTTGATCAAAATATAGTTATGTATAGTTTCTGACTATCTTTGGAAACTTGTTTCTACATGCTTTGATACAACTAAGATCAATTTGTAAGCCTCAAAACCCTCTCAACTGTGGTACGCTTAAAATGAAAATATCATGCAAAATCTGAGAACAACATGTTACACATACTTCAACCATCATCCTCGTAATTCTTTCGTTATCATAAAGCTCATATTGAAGATGCAAAGACCAAAGAATTATCAAGGGACTAATAGCGCACGTTAGAAAGCTCACTTCACTGTGGAACACTGAACATTATAGGAAAAAGGAATGAAATTTGAATTTTTGAAATTCAAATTTCAAATCAAACCCAGTTTCAAACTAGCATGTCATCTCTTCTGCCTACTTAGCCAACCACCTTAGTTTCTAGAAGGAATAGTTCAAAAACCATGATCAAAAAATCAAAAAGTAGTTCTTGAATGAACATCAGAAACCTTAACTATACAATGGTTTCTACAACAGATATTATAAAATGTTAACCTACTTTTCTAGACTAACTTTCCAAGACACAAATGGATGATCTACACGTGTCACTTGGAGAACTTATCAAGGGCAATGGTCATAAAGGAAGACCTCTATAAATGGAGATGATATGCTCAAAAGCCTCTGAGAGGATTGACAGAAAAAGAGTGGAAACAATGCAAAAATCCCTTCCTACATCCTGCACGGCTCAGTATACCATGTAATCAGTTTCCTTTATGAGTAAAAATCTTCTTTCTACATTCCTCAATGATTTATATGTTCTTCCATGGAAGAATAATTAGAAAGGAGTCGCTCAAGTTATCCCAAATCTATTCATTGCATATTTGTAAGGAAACTTGAGTGTAGGTTAGTTTGAGTGAAAACCTAAATATAAAACCTTTTTATCCTTGATCCAATAGTGATTAGTATGAGACAGCTTGGAGAGGCTAAGGTAAAACTACATGCAACGTGATGGTAGGAGCGATCTAATTATCATGGTTCAGCTTGGAGATGTTGGTGCAGAACTACTAGCAATGTGGCTATAGGAGTTGTTTATTAGCCACGGTTCAGCTTGGAGAGGCTGGTGAAGAACTACTCATTTTAGCTTGGAGACGCTGGTGAAGAACTACTCAATTTATGATAATAGGGGTTGTCTACTGGTCACAGGTGAAAACTTGGGAAGGCTACAGTAAAGACTATCTGAATTATACTTTCTCATGTTGAGAAAAACATTTAGTGAAACCTCAACGTGGGTTGAGTACTGGATGTAGGCAGTTTTTGTGCCAAACTAGTATAAAATCATCTGAGTCATATCTTCCTCTCCTTCACCTCATTTATCTTCTCAATTCTATATTATCTTTCAAATATTTACTAAATGCCTATTTCTTTATCTAATTTATGCCTAACATTGTACTTCAAAAAGTTACTTTCTAAAATATATATTCTGTTTCCACTACACTTCAAGCTTAATTATTGATAGTATATTATTTAATATTTCAGTTTCAGAAAAGGATAAAAAGAAGCAAAGCATGATTCAACCCCCCTTCTCGTGCACTTCTTTATCTACATAAAGAACATCTCTGGCTTGCTTAATTGATCAAATGCGAGCATGTCTATAGCAACTAAAAAATCATAAACAACATATGCAAAGTAAATCCATGACAAAACCACTTTCACGATTCAATTAAGAAAAAATAAATAAAGAAGGATCTAAAAGAGGAATTGATAGAGCTCATAACATTGATTGTTAAGTCCAAAACCCTTTATAAGCACTAAAGAAATATGTTTTAAATCATGACATAACAAATTTTAAGAAAATATTTTGAAGAATGACTAATGGTTTCCTTGAGTTTCTTGATATAGCAAACAGGGCACTCCGTATGCATAATACATTCTTAAAGCATAAATAAATTCACTTTACATGTGCAAACTGTAAGGAGAAAAGTGCACGAGAAGGGGGGCTGAATCATGCTTTGCTTTACTTCTGCTCCTTTGTGTTTAGCTAAAATTTTAAACAATGTATTATCCAGCATTTTGCTTGAAGTGCAGTAGAGACAAAGTCAAGTGTTTCAGAACGAAGGTTTCTGAAGTATAACACCAATAACTAAACTGATAAAGATAATTTTCAGAATATATTGAATAATAAAATAAAGCTGTAAAAATAAAAGAGACTAAGGAGAAAAAGATATGGCACTGATATTTTATACTGGTTCAGTTAATCTTGCCTATATCCAGTACTTAACTTTTGTTGAGATTCATTAACCACTTTCTCAACTCGAGAAAGAAATAACTGGATAGTCTTTATAGCAACCTTCCCAAGCTTTAACCCATGACCAGTAGACAATCCCTACTGTCACAAACCTAGTAGTTCTTTACTAGCCTCTCCAAGCTCAACCAAGTAGTTTTTTACCAGCCTCTCCAAGCTAAACTGTGATAAGTAGATCGCCCTTACCATCATGTTGCAAATAGTTTTACCTTAGCCTCTCCAAGCTATCTCACACTGATCACTACTGGATTAAGGATACAAAGGTTTTATGTTTGGATGGCAACTCAAACTAACCTACACTCAAGTTTCCTCATAAATATACAATAAATAGACCTGGCAGAACTTGAACGACTTCTTCTTAATGATTCATCCATGGAAGAACATATAAATCATTGAGGAACACAAAAAGAAGATTTTTACACATAAAGGAACCTTGCAGGATGTATGAAGGGATTTTTGCATAGTTTCCACTCTTTTTTCTATTAATCCTCTCAGAGGCTTTTGAGCACAACATCTCCATTTATAGAGGTCTTCCTTTATGACCATTGCCTTCATCAGTTCTCCAAGTGACATGTATAGATCATCCGTTTGTGTCTTGGAAAGTCAATCTAGAAGATTAGGTTGACAGTCTATCACATCTGTTACAGAAGTTATTGTATAGTTGAGATTTCTGATGTTCCTTCAGAAACTAATTTTTTTGCTTTCTGATCATGGTTTCTAAATTATTCCTTCTAGAAGCTAGGGTGGTTGACCAAATAGGTAGAAGAGATGACATAATAGTTTGAAACTAGGTTTGACTTGAAATTTCAAAAATTTAAATTTCCCTCATTTTTAGTTTGAAACTAGGTTTGACTGCAATCTGAGCTTTACGATGATGAATGATTTGTGATCATGATGACAAAAGTATGTGTAACATATTGTTCTCATATTTTGCATGGTATATTCATTTTAAGTGTACTTTCTAATGTCCTGTACTACCTTCTGAAGACCCGTACCTTAGTTTCTTGTTCTTGACTTGATTTTCTTCAATCCGTAATACATGTTGATGATCTTTGCATGATATAATATTCACTTCTATTAGTGATGATTTTGTTGATAGTGAGGCTTTTGTTGATTTCTTTCTTTTCTTCTCCTTTTCATTCTCCTTTCTATTTGTCCTTAGAGGAGACCCTTGAAAGATAGTTTTCTCATATTCATGTTCTTCTAACTCAAGGCTGCTTTTAGAATGAGCACCTTTTCTTTTTGTTTCCTTTTTCTTCTACGTTATCCTTTTCTTTTTTTTTGGCAAGAGAATCCTTAGTTTCCCTAATCAGGGAGCTAGTCTCTCTGGAACGTTTTTTGACCGGTATGGGATGTCACTTCTTTATTGTTCTAAGGGAATAGTTAAGTCTATGCCAGTAGAACATTCAAACACCTCTTCAACAAGAGGGTATTTGACAAGTTAACAACATACTATAGGGCACTCTTGCGATTCTTCTTTTCTCTTTTGAAATGGCACTAAGCATGTAGTCCATTATTAAACTTTCCTTTTAGTGAAAAGACAAAAAAAGTAAAATACTATCCATCCCTAAGAGAACATCAGTACTTCCTCGTCTAGATTGTACAATAGTAAAAACTTTTCTTTCCCGTGACTTGAGCATGGAGGTTGTAATATCTCTCAGCCGATACTTTGTCGAGTTGATAAGCCATTTTGAAACATCTTCTTCACTTTCTCCAAGTGATTTGAACCATCCCTCATGAGTTCCATGATTTACCCCAGCAAATGGTGCCCTAACCACTGTAGACAGATCAGATAGCTTGATTTCCATGTAAGTGTCTCTGATAGTGGCCTTGATAGTATTCCAATTTCTTTCTAAAAAGGCATAGAAGGCGATTACCATTCCTAGAAATACCCTATTAGAGATGTCCAGAAAGTATTCCCACCGTTGGAAAACAAACACTTCTATAAGAATTTGTACTTATGTCAACAAAGAATTATTAAGCCTTTTTCCTGAAGTTATAGTTCTTTGACAAAAGCTCTCTTCGTAAATCTCGTACATGTGTTCTTCATTAAACATGGTGAACGGTCCCCTCTTTGTAGTGGATTGATCAATTTCTTTTCCTTATGCTATTTTGTTGATATCAGTGTGGTGGTTTCGATAAGAGATGAAAGGTTTTAATTTGATAAGGTTTATGATGGAGACAAATAAGAGTCTTGAAATAGAGTGGTCCGAGAATTTTTGTTAAAAAAAAAAAAGCTATTTCAAAGAGGGTTGGAGTGAGAGGATATAAAACAAGTGTTAAGGCATATGGGTGAAGATAATCACATGGTTATAATGTGTGAGGAGAGAGTGGTCTATTTAGGTGATGGAACATGAGTGGCAGATAGAGAGGTGTCGTGGATGAGAGAAACGAGGAGATAAGAGGAAATTTTCCCGCTCTTTTATCTTTCATTTTTTGTAAGAGATTTTGGCTCCTTGGATTACTTTCTGAAGGGCTTACTTTCTGAATCAAACTTTTCACATTCTAACCCCTTGGAGTGTTATAATGTTTTGACAGACAAGACATTCTTTCATTCTGAATCTTATAGTGCTAACTGTTTTTGAGATTTTAACCTACTTCTTTTCAAGTGGATGCTCAGATCTTCTGACTTTGAGGGGATGAGATGATTTTCCATGATAATGTCTTTTTGTGATTTCCATGTCAAAGACACGATGAGGAGAACACCCAAAAGCCTTTGTGTATGACTGTTTATGCAAAATTTTGAGAAAAAAAAAATTGAACACATTTGACATTTTTCATTAATTTTCACAAATATATGATATAGGATATCCTTTTTCAATTTTAGCCTAACACAAGATTGATCAATAAAGAGACATGGATAAATAGTGCAGAATATAACTTTCTGAACAGGACTAATATCACTAGTAATATAGGAGTCTTAGGATTACCTTGGTGTTTGACCTTTCGGCTAGTTCCTTATCTGCAACATCTGAGGATATTATTTTCTTTGTATAGTTAGAAGTCTTGAGTATATTGAGAGGGTGGTAGCATTCTAAAGTCTCTTAGTTCCATATGGCTTGTCATTTTGGGCTTATGGTGACTTTCTTATTCTTCAAGTATTCAAGCTTTGCATGTTCTTGTCTTGGTTCTGCTTTCTTAGCAATATCCACCTAACTTTGATTGATCAAAGCTTCTGTAATTCATGTAGACACAATGGTGGAGATAGAAGCACATTATTTGCATGTTTCCCAGAACTTTCAGATTGCTTTATCTTTTTGCTCAGAAATGTTTCCTAATTTTCTTTAGAGCTCTTAGTATACTTTCAGAAGTATCTGATTTCTGGAGTTTACTTTCTGAAGATGCGGCTTCCATCCTTTTTGCTAATCAGGAATTTTCTTGAGACTATCTTCCTTGAGACTTTCTTCCAGTTCTAAATGACAATTAGCAAAGTCATTTTTGAATTCCTTTCATCAGCAAATTCAAGCCATTTGGAAATCTTGAGTATCCAGCTTCTAATTTTCCTTCTAAGCCAAGGAAAATGCTTGAAATAGTTATTATTTTTCAACCTTCTGAGGAACCCCTTTTTTTGTTGTAGTGTTCTTGAGATTCTACAAGAGTGATTTTCTACTTCATCTTGTCCCTTCGATTTTTAACCTCAGCAATCGTTGAATTACTCAACTCCTTAAAGGTCAGGCTCTGATACCACTTGTTGGTAAAAGAGTGCTTTCTTAATTCTTCTTTCTAATCTAAAACTTTTAGCAGAAATATGATACTATCAAGCATAAAGCTTGAAGTGCAGTGGAATAGTGATTAGTAGTTTCAGAAAATAGATTTCTGGAGCATAATAATAATGATACAACTTTAATGAAAACTTAATCAGTACTTAACATAAAATGCATAACATAAAAATAAAAGATTAGGGAAGAGAGAATTGACACAAGTATTTTTGTACTGGTTCGGCCAACTTCCCTACATCCAGTACTCAACACATGTTGAGATTTCATTAACAACAACTTTCTCAACCTGAGAAAATAAATTGGATAGTCTTTACGTTAGCCTTCCCAACCTTTCACAGTGAACATTGGACAACCCCAACTGTCACAAACCGAGTAGTTTGAACCAGCCTCTCTAAGTTGAACCGTGATGAGCAGATACCTCGGCCATCACGTTGTAAATAGTTTTACCTTAGCCTTTCCAAGCTATGTCTCACTCTGATCACTAATGGATCAAGATTACAAAGGTTATGTATTTGATTTGCCACTCAAATTAACCTATACTCGTGTTTCCTTACAAATCTTTAATAATACAGACCTAGGAAACATGAGTGGCTTCTTTTTCATATCTCTTCCTAATAATAGTATACAAATCATTACTAAACATGGAAAAAAAGATTTTCTACACTTCAAGAACATTGATTACATGCTATGATGAACAACACAAGAAGTGTGGAAAGATTTTTCTAAAGTTTTCACTTTTATTTCTTCAGCTCTCTCATCGGCATTCAAGTGTGGCATCTCCAATTATACAGGTCCTTCTTCATGACCATTGCCTTTAATCAAAGCTCCAAGTGACACGTGTAGTTTATCAGTTGTGCCTCAGAACATTAGTTTATAGAGGTAGGCTCACAGACTTGTCATATCGGTTACAGAAGCCAATGTATTGTAGAGGTTTCTGATGTCCTCTTTCTTTTAATTTTCTGATTGTGGTTTCTGAACTCCTCCTTTTAGAAGCTAGGATCATGAATCAATCAGGCAGAATAGATGATGTACCAGTTATAAAACTGGGTCTGATTCGAGATTTGAAATTTTAATTTTAATTTTTTCCATCCATTTCCTTTAGCATTTTGTGCTTCACAGTTAAGTGATCTTTCTAATGATGTAATCAATCTCTTTTATCTTTCTTCAATCTTCTAGTCTTCAATTTTAGCTCTTTAATGTAGATTAATTTGCGATTATGATGATTGTTGACTGAGTAACATGTTACTTCCAGAGTTGACATGATTTCCTCATTCTTCAGTGTACTTTCTTAAGTCTCATGTTACTTTCTGAAGATCATTTCCTTGGGCTTCTTGCTCATGTATTGATTTGCTTCGTTCCTTAATGCATATGAACGTTCTTTACACAATATAATATTCACTTCGTTTAAGCTTATTCTCTTCCAATGAGATAAAACATGTGTGCACATGCACAGTAAGATTATTCTCGCTTAAGTCTGTGTAATGCACTTTGGAATTCTACCTGTTAAGCTTTGTCAAGAAACTCAAGGCAGCCATTAGTCGTTCTTCAAATTATTTTCTTTAAATTGGCTTTATTGTCATTCAAAATGATAAAGCTCATACTTTCTGAAAGGTTCTAGAGTTTACATGTAGATCATCCACTTGTGTCTTGGAAAGTCAGTCTAGAAGAGTAAGTTGATAGTCTGTCATATCTATTGCAGAAGCCGTTGTATAGTTGAGATTTCTGATGTTACTTTAGAAACTACTTTTTCACTTTCTAATCATGGCTTCTAAACTCTTCCTTATAGAAGCTAGGGAGGTTGACCAAATAGGCAAAAGAAATGACATACTGGTTTGATACTAGGTTTGACTTTAAATTCAAATTTCCCTTCTTTTTTTGTAATGTTCAACGCTCCACAATGAGGTAAGCTTTCTGATGTGCACTATCAGTCCCTTAACAATTCTTTGGTCTTCTAATCTTCAATCTAAGCTTTATGATGATGAATTATTTGTGATCATGATGATTGAAATATGTGTAACAAGTTCTTCTCACATTTTGTATGATATCTTAATTTTAAGCGTACTTTTTGATATCTCGTGCTATTTTCTAAAGCCCCGTGCCTTGGTTTCTTGTTCTTAACTTAATTTTCTTCAATTTGTAATGCATGTTAATGATCTTTGCACGATATAATATTCACTTCTATTTGGGTTAATCTCTTAACATGAGATAAATCATGTTTGCACATGTAATAATGAAATTATTCATGCTCAAGTATGTGCTATACAATTTGGAAATACATGTTATGCTTCATCAAGAAACTCAAGGTAGATATTAGTAGTTCTTCAAAGCATTTTCTTTAAATTGGTTTTGTTGTCATTCAAAACATATAGCTTTAATGCTTTCTGAAGGGTTTTGGAGCTTACACAAACACGTTGTATCTCATGAAAAGATATAAGGGCTTAATAGAAGCGAAATTTATATTGTGAAAAGTACATTTGTATGTTCAACGGATTGAAGAAATCTATCGTACACAAGAAACCAAGGCTGGGATCTTCAAAAAGTAGAACAAGACTTTAGAAAGTACACATAGAATAAAGATATCAAGCCAACTCTAAAGCAAGGATGTTCTACAACCTTCAATCATCATCATCGCAAATATTTTAATCATAAATTAGCTTTAATTGAAGACTAGAAGATAATTCACTCATCAAGGAACTGATACTGCACTTTAGAAACTGCACATCGCTGTAAAACGCTGCACTTTACTAAAAAAAGGAAAGAAATTTTGAAATTCAAATTTGAAGTCAAAACCAGTGACAGACTGGTACGTCATCTCTTCTACCAATTTGGTTAACCATTCTAGCTTCTAGAAGGAATAGTTCATAAACCATATTCAGAAAGTAAAAAGTAGTTTCTAAAGGGTCATCAGAAGCTTCAACTTTATAGCGGCTTTTGCAAAAGCTCTGACACCAGACGAACTACTCCTCTAAAGTATGTTTCCAAGACACAAACTGATAATCAACACATGTCACTTAGACAACAGATCAAGGGTAACAGTCACAAAGGGAGACCATCGAGAAATGGAGATGTTGAGCTTTCAAAGATAAGAACTTGACAATTGCATTAGTGATGATATGCTGCAAAATCATCTCCTCATCTTTTCTGTGAAGATCATTACTCCTTGTGAATTGCATTTTAGTCATAATTTTCCATCCGTCCAAATTTGTTGGTTGATTTTAGTCACAAGTTTGGTCACAAATTATGACTGGAAAAATTGGTCGCTAATTTCGATTGGTATTTTAACATTTTCTTGTAGTAGGTCAAAACAAATAAATTTTTTTTTTATATTCTTCCTTTTTTTGGTATTGTGCACAAATAAAACCAGGACAAAATATGGTGTCACACCAACACATACAATATGAAGCTCCCAATCAAGCCACTTATCCTTTAATATCGGCTAATGATAGAGTGGAACACAAGCACTTTATCACCATACCTAGAAAAAAAATATCTCAATCAATGTAACATGACCCAACCATAGTGCTTAATCAATATCCATATCACCAAGATTGTAGCTACATCATAAGTGATCTCTACACCAAATCTAGTTGTATGACATCGAGCTAGACAAGACCAAAGTTGTCCTATCAAGATAGCACATTAAAACATCAATAAAAGCATCACCAAAAAATTGCTTCTAGTCTCATTCTTTTTGTTCTTCATTTTTCTTTAAAGAATAAAACCCTAAATCAATCTCTCAGGTTTATAATGGGAGACAAATTAGTCATTGAGATTTACAAAATCCCATATTAATCCCTCAAATTTTATAAAAGGGGACAAGTTATTCCCTCTGTCAAATTATTGTCTAAAATATCAACATCAATGCCCATGTATTCTGTTAATTTTCTTACGTGTATTGTTAATTTTCACAGTAAGTCATAACTTGCCTCATTTTTCTGTTTTGCATAGAACAAAATCAATATCTATCTTCTCAACAAAGAGCTATGGTGAGATAGCAAATAAAAAAAGATCCAACAACTTTGTTTAAAGGAGTGAGACAAGTTAGGAATCACCATAAAATTTAATAGTACATGTAAATAAGTTAACAGTACACATAAGTAAGTTAACAGGACATAGCTTATACATTTTACAAAGGGACTAACATGTCCCTTTTTATACAATTTGATAGACTAATATGAGATTTTCTAAATCTGAGGGACTAATTTATCCCCCGTTATAAACCTAAGAAAGTGATTTGGGGCTTTAGTCTTCTTTCAATTTTCATGCACCAGTTGTAGGTCACTTAAATTATATCGATCTAAGCACTTTCTATTTATGGAGATAAGGAACAAAGTAAAATCCTAATCCTAATGACCATTAATTACCCAATGCAAACTTGTAAGCATTCCTCCTTTAAACCTAGAGTGGCCATGCTGATACACTATAAAAGAGAGTATGGATGGCAAATGAGGTGGGGTGGGTCACAATTTGGCCATGAAGCAGGGTGCAGCGAGTTGACTCATTTTGATTATTTGGGTTGAAAATGCAAACTTGATAGGCTAACCTATTTTCAATTATCTTAGCTAAATTACCAACACACCATGAGTTGGCCATAAAGTGGGGTAGCCAACCCACCCCTTCTTACTCCCGTTTTAGCTACTTGGGTTAGAAATGCCAATCTGCCCCTTTGAAAAATGGCAAGTGGTTGACCAACCTGATGTGCCCAACCTGTTTTAGTACCCCCCCCCCCTCAAGATACTTTTCAATGCTCATCAAATGCTCCTTCTAATTTGAGGAGGATGGCACAAATGCTCATGCAACTGGGTATGGTCAGGCTTGCAATCATGATCATCAACAATGTCACCTATGGGAAAAGGTAATTGGTCTTTTATCTTTTTTATTTCTAATATGAGAATCAAAAATGGGCTAAAGTAACAAAAATAATATTCACAATATTGTCACCGTCTTTTACATTGTTTTAGAACAAAAAATTAAAAACTTCAAATCATTCTTTATTTTTTGTTTTTTAAAATCCACACTTAGTTTTTAAATTTTAAAATGTTCAAAAATAATTTGTCAAACAAATTTTTTTATTTTAAGAACCAATAAGGGGGCGTTTGTTTCAAGATTTGAAATTATGTTCCCGGGGATCACAATCATGGGAATGATATTCCTGGGAATATTATTCTCTGGTATCTTTAAAAATTTATTTGTTTAACATTAAACATTCTTTGGACTATTTGTTAAGATTGTTGAAAATAAGTTTAAAACTTGTTCATTTTATAATCTATATTCCTAATAATATATGTCATAATTTCCTGTAATACCCGATTTTTAAATTAAAAGGGTTAGAAAATTTTTTCAAACTACAAAGGGTGTCAGTTACCCTTACCTGTTATTCTTGGTCATGAATTTTACTAAGTCTAGACCTTACTTATCCTTAGAGGGCTATACGATAGAGTCATATTCTTAGAACCAAAAGTTACAGTAATTGTTTCATAGAGAAAAATAAGTTAAAGAGTGATTTTTAATGAATTTTATAAAACCTTTAAACACTCCATTTTTAACACATAAGTTTATAAATCGTAAAAATTCCTGGATTTGAACTAAAACCCAAAATTTTTGTTTTTTTATTTTTATGATTTTATTTGAATCCAAACGTGTAGGGAAGGGGATATTTCCTTATTTATATTTATGGGATAACCAGTCTAATACATACTAGAACTTGAATTATTGCTCAAAGATCTGAGAAAAATCATTTTGGAGAGTGTTGCAGTGGTCAAGGAATAGCAGTGTAGGGGACAATTTTTATGCTCTCTGGTGAGCGATGCGTGGGTTAAAATATTTATAAAAAAAACCCTCATTTCAGGTTCTAAACACCACAAAGACAACCCTTCCACCCTTAAACACCAAAAACTTCATCTCTCAACCTCTCTTCACCCTCCAAACTCCATTTTCTTCCAGTTTCCTCAATTCTAACTCCAATCGTTCATTCCTAAGGCTTTAAGGTCTGTTGTTCTCTTTGTTTTGCCTTCTTTTCTCTATTTCCTTCTTGTTATTAGGGTGATTCTCTGCTTCTCAATGGAGAGAAGTTTTCTTCCTTGTTAGAAGGTATGGATTTGAGATATTTAGAGGTTTTAGAAGTTGATTTAGAGTTCTATTGCCTCTATATTAAATATTACTATTATTTCTGCTTCCAAGAGTCCTGTAGGTGTTGTCTTTGTGCATCCTACCCTTCCAGGTGAGTGGGTTCACATATGTGATCTCTATGTTATGCATTAGATTTTATTTTCATGAAAATACAACCTATTGTTTGATTTTAGAGATTACTATACAAGGATTTGAAGTTACTATTGGTTTATATGTTTTAGAACTCCTAATTTTAGAGCATGAAATATGGTTTTGATAAAAACTCATAAGACCATATTTGTTTAATTGATTTCAAGTGTATTGATGATAATTGTGATTATGGAAAGCTTTTATATGTGTTAAACTGAATTCTAGATATGGTTTATGTATATGACATAGTTTTATACTAGATATGCAATTGAGACAAGGAAAAGAATTATGATTGCAAACTTTGCTTTTTAAAAGCATGACATTGAGTTTTCTAGTTATGAAAAGCTTGATATTTGAATTATGTTTTGGATGATTACTCAAAAGATTTTAGACCTTAATTCTTCATGAGATTCACAATAGTTGACGATTACATATTCTGTGGGCTTTTGAAATCACAAATATCTGTAAAAGATGATCTCTTAGGCATGATTTCATTGCCATAGTTATGCTAAAGTCAGATGTTAGAATCCAATAGATTCAGAGTTCTTAGAGAATAAAAAAGGTTTAAAGGTTTTCAATTTTAATTGGATTTATTTAGTTATTTTAGAATGTAGCTAAAGAGAAATAGACTGTGTGTTAACGGTAGTAAATCTATTAACCTTGGTACCAAGTAGCCTAGGGCCAGAGATAACAAAGAATTTATTATCACATTAGGGACAGCAATACGTAATGCCCAGATATGACTAGAGACTTATATCTAGAGTTTTGTTACGTCTCAAACATTGTACGTAACTAGAACAAAGATTACTGTTTCTCTAGGAGCTACTACACTACGAGCTTGTGTGGTTTCAAGTATGAAAGTGAATTGAAATATTGCTTTGATTTTGTAAAATGATTATTTGAATATGTATATCAATATATATGTACACTTTATTGTGTAAGACCTTTGAATATTATTTATGTTATTATGGTCTTTATGCATGGTTTCTTTGGTGTCCCATGAAAGGGGGTTTCAGGTAAGGGTTCACTCACTAAGTTTTTGAATAAAAACTCACCCATCTCTTCTCTATTTCCCTTTACAGATACATAAGTGGTTGTGGAGCCCTCCTAGCCATCAATGTTCCAGTAGCAGTAAAGTATAGCCAGTAAGCTTCACTTGAGTGAAGTATTTTCATTTTGTTTAAAGTGCTCCAGTACAATTGCAGGTAGGATCTTGAACCCTAGATTAAGTTATGCATTTGCATACTATAATAGTATATCCATGTTTGTATTTATTGACTTGATTGTATTTGTTCCAAGGACATTTGAAACAGAGCAATTTATAATTATATGTTGTATCATGACTTCAGACTTTAGAGGCAGGTTATGAGAGTTTTTAATACTGATTTTATGAGTTAACAGTAGGTAATTTATATGTAGAAAATGAAACTGTATTCTAAATAAGTTATAAATATCATGTTTACAGAGCATCCTAGGTCATAAGGGCTTACATGAAAATGGGATTTCTCACATGCCAGTCACGTGCCCAAGTCTGGTCATGACATTTCCAAAATACCCTTAGGTCAAATAATTATAAGAAAAAAGTCAAATAATTGAGGGATGGTTTAGTAATTGTATTTAATAATTGTAATTTTCAAGTCATGGGAATTTTTTTCCCATCCTTGAACTTGGAAATGAGATTTTACTAAATTATAGGAAAATCTTTTTTCTTGGAATAGTTAATACCCAAAATTTTTTTGTAAAACTTATAACAAATGTAGGAATATATCATTCCCAACTACCTATTTCGGGAATAATTAAATATATCCTAGAACAAACACTTAATAGCAATTTTTAAAAACAATTTCTAAGAGGGTCCATAAGTATTTAAAACAAAAAAAAAATTCCTCTAAAAAACACATGAAAACATGATGACAATTTTGTGAATATGTTATTTTATTATTGGAGAGACTCTTTGTTTCATACATCAAAGCTTATTGAAATTTCCCAAAATGAAACTCTAAGCCCAAAGCATGATGCATCTTTCTTGTCCATATAACTGATAGGCTCTCTCTATCTTTTTTGTCCCCACTTGGCTGCCTTCCCAAATCCCTCTTGTCCACCATTTTTGCTCAAACTTCTTCTCATCGTCTGTTTGTGTTGTCAGCCCCATGCCTCCATCTCCATATCACATAGACCATTGGTTCATATAACCATTTTCTCACTCTATTTTTTTCTATAGAACTATTCTTTCCCTAAAAATTTATTCATCAATTTTTTTAAAAAAAAAATCCACTAAAAACACATGTATGCAGACACATATGCTTACATGTTGCATGTATAATATGGTATTTCACTGTTAAAATGAATTATAAAAAAGTAATTGAAGTTATAATTTAAATTATACTAAAACCTATTTTTGGAACTATAAAATATGAATGAAGAATTATTTTCAGAATTAGTGATAATCATTTTAAGCATCTTTTCACTTCAAATAAAACTTCCTAACAAATGTTACATACTCCAAAACTTTTTTTTGCACATGTAAAATTGTGGAAAATCGCTCTTATAATTTTAACCTGGGTTTGGTGAAAGCCAAATGTCTTCCTAAGAATGTTGCACCAAAACCCTTTTATCCTCTCATTTTCCTCTTCATAATGAAACTCAAGCACATCTCTCAACTTTCTAACAAAATTACATCTGACCTACCTATTGAACTATCTTTTCATTTCAATTGGTGGAATGGAAGCCTAATATCACTTTTGTGTTGTTACACTTTTGCATAACCAAATATTAATTTTGTTTCAACTTGATTTATCCAAGTGTAGTGTGTAACATCCTCCCAACTATAACATCATCCTTAGATCATGACATTGTACTCGAGAGTTGTTACTTATTAATTAGTAGACCTTTCTTAAATATCTATAGCAAGCTCAATTAACGCGTGTAATAATTAAGCATAATTCTATTAAAATATATAACAAAGAACACAACATTTATTGAATACATAATTAGGTATAAAAGGAAGCTCTTCAATGAGCTTTAATACATATACGTTCTCTGTTATATTTACATATATATAACTCCAACTAAGTACAGTAAAATAAAAAATCAACTACTAAACTACTGAAATCCCGAGTTTCTTTGTGTAGTAACCTCATTGTTCTCTGGATCAACCTGTAGATGACATGAGAACACGAGAACACAAAAACAAATAGGCGTGATAATTATACAATTCACAGTAGAGCAACTCCCTAAATACACAATCACAATGTCATCATTATCGCCCCAGCCACTTCAGTTTATCAAGAAAATGTGATCATGCAATACGTATTAAAGATTCTATTTAAAGTTCTAAAATCATCCTTCCAAAGTGGGTAGCTTTTAACAATCAATCACTTAGAACATATGTTTCATAACATTTAAGATCATAGTAATTCATTCGAGACAAATAATTTAATAAAATATGCACATGCATATGATAAAAGTGGTAATCTTTTCCATGCCCCTTACATACTAAAAGGGACTATTCTGTGGATCTTCTTCTGGCCCTAGAACTTAATTCAATGCATTTTTCTCTTTTCATTGACATGGGAAAGATTTAGTTTATATCAATTGGTATTTATAGTGGATAACACCATACAAGGGAAATAGACTGCTTATCAGGACTGAACTTATTCCTGTACATGATCATTGGACTTTATTTTTTCCTCTTTCGAATCATACATAGTTCTATTCTTAACCGATACTTCTACAACTCATAATATCTCTAGGGAAGTTCCATTTTTGCCTTCCCCTCATTCAACTTAAGTCTTGTTTCTGTTTTCTTCATATATCAGAACAAGCACGATTGAGGTTCATATATTCTCTTTTACCACATATATGCATCATTCACTTTTCTTTTTCAAATGCATGCATAAAGCACACATACGTATCCATTCACAATATGATTCCAATCATGCCTCAAACCAATCCTTAAAGTTGCTAGCATGCATTCATATACATATACTTGAACTAAATGTAATTATGTCCCCAATATAAGGCCTTAGCATAAATATAGTATATGGGCAGATTTCACACCCTTGTAGCACCAATTAAATTGCAAATCAAAAAACTAATTCAGAGGCTATAAAAATTACCTATGACACTTCAATGTGTTCATAAGATTTCATAAAAATTTCAGAGCAAAAAAAGTTCTTTAATTATGCTAATAAAATTAGACAAATTTGGAGGTCAGAAACCCCCTATTTATGGCTAATAGCTATAGTTCTCAATTTTATTACCCTATCAAATGATCAAATCATACAAAATTTCAGGGTTAGAATTCAAGATGTCCTTAACACCCTATAAAAATTTCAAAGGAAAAATCAATTATTTGCTATAGTAACAAGATTACACTCATTTGCTATTGTAACAAAATTACACAAACTCAGAGCTTTAGAATTGGCTATCCAGACAACTCAACAACAGTCTTGGTTTCTGATTTTTAGAAAATAGTAAAAGTCATTTTTTAAGACCCAAAAAAATACTGAAAACACCCTAACATGTTAGCTTTAATATATAAAATTTTCAGAGCAAAAATTCATTTACTAATACTTCAAAAAAATTGTGAATCATGTAACACCCTAAATCTTAACCTAAGACTACTAGTATGTACTTAGGTTAATCTTTAGAATATTACCTCTTGGTCTCATCTTTTATTTAGAAAATACTTAGCGGAAATATGGGTAAAATTTTTCTTTTTGGAATTTAAAATCAAAGTGAGAGCCACGCACGAAACTTAAAGGGGAAACATAGCGAGACATATAAGCAAAGCATAAGAAACACATCATGTCATGGAAACATCAACTGAATCATAGATATATATATATATAACGTGCCTACCCAAAGAGGCAGGACTATTTGATACATCATGAAGCAAAATACAACTGAAATGTAATACAAGGAAATCATGAAAAGCAAATACAAAAGAAACTACCCACATACCCATGTGCACCTAAAGGAGACAACCTCATATACAAAAGAAGGTTTGACCTCTACTATGTGGCGTGTGTGTGCACTAGCTACTACCCCTCCTATGACTACTCCTGCGGGTCCGAGTACTGTGGGGTCGAGTCGATCGACTGGCGAATCTCGGCGGGAGTGGTCGAGCGCATCATCGGGCATGTCCACCGCGCGGCGGCGCATAGATGGCCGTCGAGCCAACCTTTTGGACCACCGCCTCCTCACTCCCAGCCCTCATCGGTGGAGGAGCGGGCTGGAGCTCCAACACATGTGGGATGGCGGGTCCTCGGATGGGTCCGTCTCAGTACCGGGACGCGGCACGGACTCGGTACTCGCATCGCTGATGTCTCAGGCTCCATGCGGAGGATCTGCTCATCCCGTGGTCTCGCTCGCTCAAAAATCCCGTTATGACGGTAAGGAGCAGTCGGGGTGAAGCGGTAGCTCGGGACAGGGTGAGCGAAGGGTCGTCCCATGAACATGAATACTCTGACAGTGCAGCGACCCTCAAAATGATATGACCCGAGTGCCGGGTCATGGTGCAGCTCCCATACCGGGGTGTCGATGAAGAGTACGAACGTCGCCATCTGAAGATATGACGGAAGAAAAGAGAGAGGCAATGAGAATCTTTCTAAAAGAATTCTCAGTAGGGTCATCCCTACCTAGGTGTCATCGTCACATCCTCAGGAACCTCGGGTTTATTTCTAAAAGGTGTGCATGCATATAATTTCCTTTTAAGTTGGTTTTCCAAAGAGGTATTTTATCCAAGGTCCGTCATATTTTATAATGCATCTTTATAACTTAAGCAGTATATACTAATGATATGAATGCATCATAAGGTAGCCCAAACAATAGAATGACTAGGAAACATTATAACATTGGCATAAGTATAGTTTATGTGACATTGTTAACTTTAACTTTCATCTCATGGGGCCGCCCTAAAACTTCTCTAGGTTATGAGCTCATACCTTAACTAGTCGTCACTAGTTCTTACTTATCCTATGATAAGCGAAACATAAACATAATCCCGACTTAAAGTACGGGCTAGGGGGCAATTAAGGATCTCCTTTCTAGGATCATTTCCTCTTTGAAACGCTTTGCTAGCCACGTGGGCCTCGCAATTTGTCCGCTTTGGCAGGCTGCATCTACACATACCCTCACGATTTGTCTCTCCTGGGGTGCTCGGCCGAACCGGTGTCACCCAGGAGAAGCGCGTCTCATTGTTGTGTCACATTTATATTCTCATAAGTATTAAATCACAATTACCTCATCATTTATCATATTCATTTTTATCATGCATTCTCATATAGCTTTTTCATAACATATATATCATCACATGAAACTTTCTCATAACATTCGTCACATAAAACTTTCGCACAAACATCATCACACAGTCATATCTAACAATCATCCCCATAAGCTCATAGACATGTTATGTTATAACTCATAGTGTTTTAAACTTCGATTCTTATGAGTCTTAAACTTGCAAATTAATTATCCTTAACTTCTTTATACACCTATAGTTTGACAAGTAAAAAGTTATACAAGTTTTATGCTCAAGAACTTAATCCAAATAGCACTAAGCAGAATTTGGACAGCTTTATGTTTATGTGATTACGGAGTTCTAGAAATTACGGTTTAGATCTTTATCTCACATTCTAAGTTATTGATCATCAACACCTAGTCTCTTGGGAACCTATAAGGTTATACTAAGTATTTCTCACCTCACCCTATGGTCAAGAACATCTCTAAACCTCAAGAGTGCAGAAATCAAAATACTAACTTTACGGGTACCTAGAAGTCACAATAATGACCCTTTCTAAGTTCGGTTTGCTCCTAAGGTTTTAAGATTAAGTCCTAAACCAATTATGAGTCATTCCTACACATATAAACTAATTTAAAACTATGATTATTGAATCTAAACCTTGCTGGACAGAATCCAGAAAAATGAATCTTTAAGGGATCTAGAACTCTCAAATTAATTCTTTTCTAGTTCCTAACTTATCCTATCTTTCACATATGAGTCTTAACATAATTATTACCCAAACATAAGCATATTAACATCATTAACACAGCTCATGCAGTGGCCAAACATAGCAAGGCAGAACCGAAACAGAAACTCCATTTAAAGGCATTGAATCATAGTTTCTAAAGCACATAAAATACTAGTTTCTCTTGGAACCTTTTTAAAACCTTCAAAACTCTTTTATGAACACTTTTATCATCTAAACTCATGAAAATACTTAATAGGGCAGTGGCTATGCTATTTTCATCTCAAGAGGTCCTAAATTCATAATACTTCGTTCTACACATTCCTTATACTCATATAAGTTTAGAAAAATTATAAAACATAGTTTTCAATACTTGAAAACATTAAGGCCTCATAGGGCTGAAATATGAACCATAGGAAATAAATGTTTTAGACCTTTGTTTGAGATATCCTTGGGCAAGTCTTTGAGCTCTAGAATCATTAAAGTGATGACATAAAAATAAACATGCTCATGCACTTATTTTAGTTATTGCTAGAAAGTAAAGTGAGAGCATAAAATAAATATGTGGTGCAACATATTATTATCTTAGATATTTAGGTGAGGACTTGAAATATAAATATGATAATGCAAAGCTTGAAACATAAACATGATAATGCAAGTTCATTCATTATCTTGGGATTTAGTAATAGCAAGGAAATAAACATGATATGCAAAGCTTAAAGTAAACATGATGCAAGTCTCATTTTTATGTTTAACTAGAGCTCATTTAAGACTTTAACAAGATAATAACCCCATACAACATCTCAAAGATCACAACACAAGAATCGAAAATCATATAAAAGAGAAAGAAAGTGAAGCTACATCAAGTTCTTTATTAAGTACCCAAAACCCTATCTAGAGACAAATCTCTAGAACGTGCGCCAACTTTAAGGTTGACAAGGGTAGGCTTGGGCTTTTAGAAATCCTTAGATTAATTTTCTTAAGTTGGAAAACCATGTGAGCTAGATAACATATAGATGAAGTTGTAAGAAAAGGAAAACTCAAGCTTTAGAGGTTTCTTTGAGATGAACACAATGTCATCATCTAGAAACTCTCTTCATCAAGCTATCATGCTCAAATCAAGGCCTCATGGCCGAAAATGAAAGGAAAGGAAAGACAAAGGAAAGTTCAAAAAGAATCCAAGAGAAAACTAGAGTAAAACACTTTCTTGAGCAAAATAAAGTTTGAAAACAAATCCCTACCTATTGATGAAGATAAAAGCTTGATCTTGAAGATGGAAATGAGATGAGCAACACCTCCTAGGATGGTGATGATGATTCGGCCTTGATGAGAGAAAAAGAAAGAAAATGTGTTTCAAGTGGAGTTGTGTTTGAGGTGTGGTGTTTGAGAGGTTTGATGATGGTTCAAGGTTTTGGGGTGGTGTTTGATGGTTGAGAGGTGATGATGAGATAAAGAGATGAAGAAGATAAAGATGAAAAGAAAGGAAGAACACTCTTGGAACTTTGAGAGAAAAAGGAAAGACTAGCAAGATAACTCTAAAACTCTAAACTTTGCAAATGCTTCAAAGTGTAACAAGGCTAACACAAGCATCCTATTTATAGAAAAACAAAACCATGGAGCTTGCAAATGGAGGGAGTGGCCGTGTGGTTTGGAGGGAAAAGGAAGAGAAAATATCTCTTACACAAGGTCATTCAAGCATGGTTTGAAGTATGGAAGCTATGCTACAAAGTATGGCTTGATGTGAGTTAATTTCCTATCACATTTTTATGAATTTAGGCTTCTAGAAACAATACATGGCTGGAACTTTTCCAGCCACAATTAAATGGGAAAAATGGGTTGTTTTAATTATTTATTCATGTGGAAATTCAAGCTTGATTGAAAGTTATGACAAGGTATAGTGTATGTGACTTGAGGTATGGCCTTGGAGTGTTGAAAAATTGAACATGTGATGCATATGGAGGGAGGGCAGCTTCGGCCAAGGCTGGACAGCAGAGTGGGAGGATGATTTGACCATTTAATTGTGTGTTAATGGTAGGTTTAGATGTGTATTAGCTTAGGTACAAGGTTAGGAATGATTAAGCTTAAGTTTAGGTAACTAAGAATGTGATTTAGGGAGTTTATGACAAGTTTAGGAGTGCTCATACATCATTAAAGAATTTAAAACTCATTTATGAATAAACAATGTGTAACACAATTCCATGATTTAAGGAATTGGAAAGAGAAAACACTATTCAAGATTCTATGACTAGGTGTCATAAAATTAAAATATGATTTTAGGTTGTAATTAAGTACTTTTTGGTTCTAATCAACTTTAATAAATTATTTTGACTCTAGATTAATTAAGGAAATTAATTAACCTTCGATTAGAGCCTAATATTGCTTAGGTTTGCTTAATCGCGTGATTAAGCGTAAAAATACGAAACTAGGGGCAAAACCGTAATTTTACACTAATTTTGCCCGGGACTTCAAAAATTAAAACTGAGGTCATAGAATACATAAAAACGCCTTTTAAAACCATCTGGAGAAGTTTCGGGTTCATCCGGCACTTGCAAGCGGGTAAAACACCACAGGGGCGTTTTGGTCATTTTGACCCGAAAACTCGAAAAACGAGATTTTCGATCCCGGGAAGGTACATAAGTTTTCTAATCCCCTTCCAACATTGAGTTTGCCCTTCAAGTACTGCCGCACTGGCTTTCCTCGAATTCCGGGCTGAAAATGACCTCAGGGGCATTTTGGTCATTTTCACTCTAACAGAAAATCGGGGCATTACAAATCATAACCTATCTGCTTAAAACCGGGATTCACAGCAACATAGCTCAAAACATATTTTCAGGAAAAGAGTTTTTTAACACCATTCAAACACTTCATCAAAATTAATACATCAATATCCACATATTATCAACTAATACAACTAAAAATATCAAATTAAATCAATAGTTAAAATAGAAATAGGAATTTGATACAAAAGAGGTTCAAAAGCCCTACTTTGAAAACTTTAAAGCTTTATAACTCCAAAGGATGTTGCAGGTGGTTTCTCTTCGTTTTAAGGCCACTAAATCAGCCCCCAAACCTTCCTTAGGTAGTGAAATAATGAGGTATCAAGGTGAGGATTGATGAGGAACTAAGATTTCAATTAGTTAGATTTGTAGGTATTAATGAGTAGAACAAGTTTTGTGAAAAGATTTCGTGGTTTTATCAAGTCTAGGCTAGGAAAATGGAGGTTTGAAATCACGTTTTTATGGTTTCTTGGTGAAGCAACAATGGAGGTGGCTGGTTCTTTGTTTGGCCGAGAATGCTAAGATGAAATAATGAAGTTAGGTGGCTTAAGTTTATCTTATGCTATGCTTAAATCATTAATTTAATATAAAGTCTAATTTCTTAATAAAAAAAAACTAATATGGATGGCTAGGATTTGATCTTGTTATTCAAGATGGAATCTTAGCCATTCATTTGATTTAAAAAGATATACATCTTCATTTTTTAAAGATCAAACTAGCTTTTAGTGTTATAAATTGCACATCAAAATTATACCAAACTGGTAAAATACCATACCTGAGTAATCAAACATTTCCTAAAAATTAATTCTAAGTCTAAAATTCTCATTCCTAACCATTTCTAACCTTAATCTTATATTTTTTTAGTTTAAGGCATCTTCAAGCCCTAATTATAGGGTTTCAGTTGTCCTGACGGGCCCACGAGGCCCATAAAGTTACTATTCATATTTTTTTTATAGATCCATTGGACTATTCTTATCATTGTTATGTCCATCAGATTTTTGAAATTATGACTAACAAAGTTTAAATTAATTTTTAAATAATTTTTAGGGTGTTACATAATGCTTGAACCAAAGGATAATTGGTGACCATGGTTTTAACATGTAGTCCATAATCACACTTTTGGCACTAATATTGCAGTTTTGATGGTATTCACAGTCACTTTTGCTTTTTTGTAATCTTTTGCAATCACAATGTAAATGCATCGATGACCATAATATGTAATACCCAGTGTACATGTGTCAGTAGACGAGTTTTTGTATGGCCTTAAGGTCCCCTGGGACCCACCCATGCTATCGGGTCCAGGATTTTACTAAGTCTGGAGCCCTACACCTCCTTGGAGGGCTATATGTTAGGGCCACATTCTAGGGACCAAAAGTCCCGATAATGGCTCTCCAAGGGAAAATGAATTGAAGAGCGATTTTTAACGAATTTTTGAAAGCCTCTAGATATTTCGTTTTTAGCCCCCAAGTTTAGAAAATCGTCGGAATTCTGGAATTTGAACTAGAACTCAAAAATGAGATTTTGTTTGGTTGGAGTTTTGAATTTTTAGATATTTTATTTGAATCCAAATGGGGGGTATTTCCTTATTTACATTTATGTTTTAAAGTTAATGGAGAGTAAATAAATGTAAATAAGTGAGTATGGAGGTATGCAAGTGTTACATGACAGCAAAAATGTTATAGATTTGAGTTTAATGTCACTACTATAGCGGTCTAGGGTTTAGGACCACTATAGCAGTCACAGCAGTAACTGCAGCATGGTGTGGCCCCTTGGAGACCGTTATAGCAGTCATAAGTGACCCCTACCCCTGCGTGCACATGTCCTTACCGCTATAGCGGTCCCCCAAAAGCCCAAACAGTACAAAAACGATGTTGTTTCATTTCTTGGCCTTTAAAAGGCCATCAGTCTCCTTCCTCTCCTATTTTTCACGAACTAGAAACCCTCCCCATCTCATTTCTCTCTTTTTCTCAAACCCCACTCAAGTCTTGCTCCCCCAAATCATCAAGGTATGTGTTTGTTAATAGATTTTGGTCTCTTTGTCTCATTCCTTTCATATTCTATGATTTGGGTTGTTGTTTTCTCTCATTGTTGTCAAATGGGGGTGCTCTCCCAATGTTATTAGAATTAGTTTATGAAAATCTAGAGCTACCTATAAATCATTAATGAGTTTTATGGTTATAATAGTTGACGTTGGTGCCCTCCCGGCTCCCCGGAGCTTAGTTGGAGTTGACGCCACCTTTTCCTCCCTTTCCAGGTGAGTGGATTTAACCTCATTGCCTTAATTTTCACATTATAATTATGTTCTTGCATTATGGTTGTTAAATATGAAGTTAGAGACAAGATAAAGTATATATTATGATTTTACATGCTTATGTAAGCTAGAGAAATTTATGATTTATGATGATAGCATGAAAAATGTATTTTAGGAAAACCATGGGACCATTATTAATAGATTGTATGTGTATAAAAATGTTTGTGTTTAACTCTAAGAGATTTATGCAAAAGTATATGATTTAATAAGTTATTATTTTATCATAGGTGTTTTAAGAGTTTATGAATTTCTCTATATATTTCAAGACTTGAGATTTCAAAATAACTTTAGAGTATCAGTTAAGACATTTTGGCAAGAATGCCAAACAAGGTATTATTTAGTTTCACAAATCGAGATATATTGAAAGGATGTTAAACAGAGAACAAATAAGTTTTGTGAATAGAAATGTTGTTATAAATTTTAGAGTTCTTATGATTATGATGAACCCATTTTGGTTTTGAACCAATATGCTAGAGTTACCAAGTATATGAGAATATTTTAATGTAAGAAATGAATTTAGCACTTCAGTTTTATGGTACCAAGAGGTACAAAATTCAGTGTGATTCTTAACAACTGTCAACTACATATTCTGTGGGCTTGAAATCAAAACGCCTACAAGTGGTGAACCCTTGGGCTCGATTTTCATAGCCCCAATTATGCTAAAGTCAGATTGTTAGAGTTATATGATTACAGAACTCTCAGAGTACTAAGAATTCAGGGGCTCTTATTCGCCAGGGACTGAGCACCCATCTTTCAGATTGAAAATGATTTTATTAAAAGAGCTAGAATATGATTATGACTTGATTTAGAACCTTATGAATTTCCCATAAATTCTAAGAGAAAGGTAATTATGTATTATGAAGTTTTATGCCTAAAGAAAGGGCCAGAGCAGAGTTTTTAGAGAAAATGATACATTTTATAAATTAGAGACTAGATGGTAGCTATAGAGAAATAGACAGTGAGTTAACAACTGAATCCCGATCGTTAGGTGTCACAATCTCACATAGTAGAGAATGGAACCTAGTTAGGTGTCCAAATTGGGTCCAGAAGGATCCTAGAGATTAGAGAAATTGTTATGTCATGGTTGACATGCATAACCAAAGAATTTATATTTTGTTATGCGAGGCATAACCAGAGATCCCTGTTTCTCTAGGAGATTATTGTTCTTTATGTTTTACTACAGATTTCTAACTTTATTGCCCTTATGATTATAGATAAATATGTTTTCAAAGATTATTTGCGATTTCAGAGAATATTTGATTTAAGAGCTATGTTTATATATGGAAGATGATTTGTTTCATTAGAGCAACAATTTAGAGATGTTTTTCTATGAATTTATAAATAAAGAGATATATTTTCTATATATAGTTATGGATATGAATATCAAATGGTTGATGATTGTTGCATATATATAATGTATTATATTCATTTGTTGTCCCATGTGGGTGATGGGTGAGAGCTCACTCACTGAGTCCGTTGACTCACCCCTCTCCCTTCCTCTCATAGTTGTAGGTCCGGAGTTGGTTTAGACTCCGATTTCAAAGATGTTGTTATTTTCCCTGTGGTAAGTCTTACTTTGGAGTAAGGAGTAAGGCTTAGTTTAGAGTTTTATTATAGTAGAGTGCTCCAATAGATGTGCAGGCAGGATCCAGCCACACCTTATTTTCAGACTATGTATGTATATGTATTTAGAGACTCAAATATTTATGTATATGTTCTCAGAGTATGAGTATGAAATTTAAATTTAAAGTATGGGCAAAGAATTTTGTAAATAGCTAGAGATGTGTTAATGATTTAGTTTGCAAGTATTAAACATTTTCAGAGATTAAATTAAAGGATCCTATAGCTTTAAATATTAAAGTATTTCAGAGTTTTGATTTCAGAAATTTGGTCTCGGATGATAATTGAAATAAAGATTTAAAGGAAACTATGTTTTAAGAATGAATATTTTCACAAATTATGCATTTAGAGAGCCACGTCACCCAAAAGGCTTACGTGGAGATGGGATTCCTCACGTGCCGGTCACGTTCCCAAGTTGGGTCGTGACACAATAATACTGTAAAAATGTGATATGGAAGAATCATGACTGAAATAATAAACTAAACAAAACATCTGGGACTCCAAATAAGTCAGATCATGAATATGGCAGATACATTGTTTCGTTCATATAATACATAAGGTCTTGCTTCTCATGCTATTAATCAAAACCTATCAGATGTAGAAGAAAGTCTTTGTAACGGCCTGTTGTGTCTGAACGAACAGCATAGGTTAATGGTCTTTTATATTTAGAATAATATTCTGCTTTAATATATTGCATATCGATCTCAGTCCTTGTCACAATTACCCTTATTAGGCTTCTATCATCAGTTCCCATACCCTTCATGGACTTGTACAGAATCTGTAAAATGATCTAGATAAGCATTTTCTTGTATTTGCTACTTTTGCAATGCAATTCATATATAAAAGTTGAAAGAACAAAGCCAAGCCATATATCATGGGAAGGACCAATGAGTAAGAAAAACATATCATCATATAACATTGATTTTGAACAAATGTAATGTTAGAATGGATTTATTAATAATGAAAAAAATGATGAAATAAGATTTGTGAAGTTTAATAGTCTACCTTTAAAATTCTAGTAACGTAGGAGGGGAAGGGAGATATAAAGTAGGAAAAAAAAAATAACTTGAGTGATGTAGAAACTATATTTTGGCTTCGATCGAGTGAAATTGGGTGAATGTAACGATTGATGATAAAATAAATATTTAAGATTCTTAAAGATACAAGCACATATGTGACATATTATATAATGTGATAAAACCTATTTTAACTTTTTCAGTAATAATTATGTTATAGAATCTTCCTCTAAAATACATTACATATTCGAGAACACTAAAATCTAAGAAAAAGTAATTTAAAACTCCTTAGACATTGTGTAATGAAAATGTCTAAAAAGAATAAAAAACAATGATAAAACTTGATTAAGACAGAGCATGAGACTTCTAATAGAGGATTATATGAAATAGAATTTTAACCAAATGCTAAACTTGAAATAACAAATACCGTGGCAAAGTACAAAGCAGGGTTAGTAGAACATTGTAGTATGGTCAAGAGGCCACTAAAAAAATGGCTACATGTTTCTTTTTTGATTTCCTGTATGAAAAAGATGAATTAGACTATGCATGAAAAATAAAGATAATAAAGAGCAAGCTCATCATTATTTTTTTTGTAAGAATACCTCTTCAAGTGAGTTTCCAAAAGCTTCATAAGTAGAGGTAACTGCAGCCAAATGCACCCTACTTCTTTCAGAAAAGATCTTTATGAAAATATTCGCATTATTTCCTATAATCTTCCCTCTTGATTTATACAATTGTTGGGCATCCTGGTGCACTAGTGCATCATCCAATTCAGGGCCTTCATAACGTGGTGTGCTTATATAAGCAAGCAATAACTATTACATTATCCAAGATTGTTATAAGATTTTGCATCTTTCATAAGTTTTTGAGTATTGAGATATGAAAAGTGTACAAAAGAAGAGAACAAAAAGTGATTTGGATCAATAATGGAAATGTCCAATGTTGTGATAATGTATTCAATTACAACAACTCACTTTAGAATATTACAAGAGGTAACATACTTTAATCAAGGTTAGACAATTTTATTTTGATTTAACAAATTTATTAAATAAGGAAAGTCGCATGCTATAAACATGAGACTTCTGATAGATTTGTAAAATAATAAGAAAACATGATCTTGACTTTCAACATTTGACATGTGATGGCTTTTTGGAAGAATCTCATGAAGTATATCCTACATTTATTATAAATAAAAAATGAGATTATACTATCATCGATAAGAAGTATTGAGAACTTTCACCAATTTATCTAAATGTAATTATTTAGTTTCATTATAGTAGTTTTAATAGTCTACCCCCAGTTTATCCCTAAGAAAAGTAGTTTAGGATATATTAATCCCTAGGATTTAGAACTTCAAATATGGCTATTGGTCATATTAATTTTTATTAGAGACTATGCAATATATTGCTCTTAGATTGGACAGCTCCATCGGTGTCACATAATAAAAGCTATTTCATATAAGTATGAACCAAGCTAACTTTTTGACCATGTCATTTTTTTAATCCCAAATTCAATGTAATCATGACCTAACTAATGATCGAGTCAATCCTGACATATAGAAAACTTTGAAAAAGATTTGGACATTATGCATAATAAAGTAAAAAAAAATAGAAGAGACAAAATTTAAGTAATATTTTATAATATATTTTTTAACTCAAATTTATCAATACTAAAATAACATCATATTATAAAAAATGTATCAACTAAAGTGTAAAATGTTATAACTTATTACTATTTTTTAAAAAAATAATTTCAAAATGAGTGCTCAAATTTAAACTAGGTCGAGCAATCCATAAATGTGACTCTTGAACATGGCCCAAAAAATGCATTAAGTCAAGTTTTTCGATCTAAACTAGATCAATAAGCTTTAGGCCTCAATGGGTAATAAGATCCCTACCAAATAGTAAGTTTTAGGTTTGGCATCACAACATTGCAATAAAAATAACCATTATCCCATATAGATGTAATAGATTAAATCTTCACAATTATTTGTTCTGGATTTGAATTCTATCTTTTCTTTTTGTTTCTAACATGACCTTGTCATTACAAAAGGCTATTGGTCCAATATTCTTGTAGATGAAGCGCCATTGTTGTATCTATCTCTAACCTCTAATATTTTCATAGCGAAATTTTTAGATTAGTATGCACTTAACAATTGCTATCTACAAGTACATTTTTTTGTAATTGATGCAATTTTTTTTATAAGCAACACAATGATACACATGTTTAATATTTGATGGAGTGGCTAGAGTAGGCAATGAACAACAAAAAATGACTCTATAATTATGTTTATTAGCTAAAATCTAGACTACGCCAGTCATAATTAGGAATAGAACTGCAGTAAAGTAATGTCTTACTAGCAACTGCTTAAATTCGTCACGTACATTGCCTATGTTGTGTTAATTTCACCTTATGTGCATTATTTAACCTAAGGTATGTAAACTATACTATAGATGGAGCACAAATAAAAAATACTTGAAAAATCAAAGACATAACAAAGGATGGATCAAGCACCTTCTTATGATCTCCACTTGTTTGTTTTTCGATGTCTTGCTCAAGATAAGAATGATATGTTGACAAATAAACATCTTTGAATCGTCGTATATGTGATGGGGTACGAGAACATATCACTTCTGTTATAGCTTGATAATCAACAAGAGGTGCAGTTAAGGCTTGCCTTAATATTGTAGCATCACGTGTTGGAGGATCATGTAGCCAAAGCAATACCGCTTTCTGAAAGCATTGAGAAACAAGATGTAAAAATATATGGGTTTAATTTTCATATGCTTTTAGTTACTTCACAATTATTAATTGATACAAACAAAAACATTCAAATAAAGTATTACTAGGAAGAAAAAAAATGTGGACATTCTTCTGCATACCTTAACATTCCCATGAAGCTCTGAAGATATGCGTTTGGAAAGTGGTTCAGAAAAGGCAGTTTCATATTCTTGTTGAATGAGGTCGCGTTGGGTTGAATCCCTATGCGCAAGAATGCTAATAACTTCAGATGTGTTGCAACCAAGTCCTGTCATGATATATATATATATATATTAGGGAAGAAGCATAATTACATCATACTATAGATGGTTTTTATCAAAATAATGATTGCTTTAGGATTATTAAGATCATTCAATCAGTGATTTTTGTATATAAGCACCCAATTATCTAAAAGTTTTTTCAATTTTTCCAGTATAAGCTTTAAAAAAATCAAACTATCTTATTAGTTCAATGTGAGGTATAGTTTTAGGCTATCTCACTTGTGGATAACATAAAAAACATCAATATATGATAAGTTTATTTTTGTAGAGAACATTAATCAAGATTATAAATTGAAGGGAAATATGAATAACAAAGAGAAATGTGCACTAGAATTGAATGGAGAGAAACCAAATAGAGAATCAATGAGTTTATGATACATGAAATATGCATGCATGGTATCATCATCTTTCTCACTTTTTTTTTCTAGCCAATACATATATATACATCGGGCTTCACCATTATTAGATTAACTATTGTTCATGCACTCCACTTGGTGCAAATTCTTTGATATTGGAAAAATTCTTAGATGTGTTCAGAATAAGAAAATATGTTGTCATAATCTTTTTCTTGCACAGCTTAGTCATGTGAACAATCTGTATCTCTCATTTTAATGACATTTTTAACGTAAATGACCCAAGTGTTAAAATATGAATGAATAGGTAAACTCAGAGTACATGAGAAGTTGTTTCAATACCCATAACATTATTTATAGCTTCAACCTTCAAATAGATTGAGAAATAATGAGTTTTTTAAAAATGACAATAATTATTTCAATCAAATATTCATCAAGCAAACACTCAATCTAAGCATGGGATGGCTTTAACGAGATTACCACAAAGTTGAAAAAAGTTGCAAGATCAAAATTATGTATCTATTACATCAACTACCTTTGAAAGCTTTATGCAGCTTGACAGCATCATCACGAGATGACCTTATATCTGGAGGTATGCTCAAAGTTGACATTTTCAATATTTCTTTTGTTTCTCTTCGTCTTCGTCAAAACAAACTAAATAGATCGTGCAAATTAAATTAAAGTAAACTTGTTAGAAGGAAGAGTGGTATTGTTATGTACCCATGGCATTTTAAGTGAAACACAATAAACCCAACAAATTATTGTCAAACACAATTTGTCAACTTTCTAAAATTGTGGTTTATTGTCCGCTTAAATTTAGCACATAAGATGTGTATTAACTAATTTTAAGCACAACAATCCAAAAATAGTAAACTAGAGTAATGGTTGTGTGATGCAACTTTTTATATAATTGTATATATCCATTTTGATTTAATTGTTGTATAAATATAACAAATATACGTTATGATTGTTGTAATTCTATAGAGAATTTTTGTAAAGATGAAATTGATGGTATAATATGTTCTTAAAATTATGCATTCAAAATCCAAATATGTGGGAATCATGTAACATAACAAATGGTTAATATTTTACATTTAAGGAGGGAGGTTGTCATTTTATTATGCACATACAATACTATGATTAAACATATACTTTATTACCTTTGTTGGTAACTAGTAGTTCATTTTAAACAAATAAAAAAAATGCACTTCAGTTTAAAATAAGAATTAATTTCTATTTATATTTTCTGGAAATATATATTGCTTTCTTTAAATCCTCAAAATATTTATGATGTTATTTAGTCCTTTACTGACGTAAAGTTTATCTCTAGTCAGTTAAAGAAATTGAGCATCAATTCAGTTTTTGATTAATACAAAATTGTCAATTTGATCCTTAATCATACAAGGTGTCATCAAATTTGTCTCTAAATTAGGATTACATTACTTTCATTTCTCTCACCATGATTTTTTTTTAAAAAAAAGGGGACTAAATTGATAACAATAGATATTATTAGGAAGCTAAATCTATGACATAGGTATTTTAAACCAAAATAATGATGCTTTTATATTTTAGAACAACTAAAACAATTAGAGAAGTTGCTAAAGAATAAATGGGCTTCACATATTAGGAAAGCTTCCTAGCAAATAAGTTTTGAATTTTATTTCATATATTCTTGTAAATTTCTAACAGAAAATTACAATTTTCAAAGATTTAATTATTTTGGAGGTCCCTATAGTTTCATTCAATTTTCAATTAAGTCACTATAGTTTAAACATTTGTAATCAAATCCCCATACTATACAGAAATGTTCTATATATCAAGTCATTATAGTTTAAAATTTTTTAATCAAGTCCCTATATTGTACAAAAATTTTCAATCAAATCTCTATATTGTATTAACATTATTAAACTGTAAGGACCTAATTGAAAATTTTTGTATAGTAAAGACTTTATTACAAATTTTTAAATTATAGAGATCTAATTGAAAATTGAGTAAAATTATATGGACAACCAGAGTAATTAAACCATTTTGAAAAACAATACAACAAGTTCCAAAGTTTATTTAAATTAGACTGAGATTTGTGCCATGTGTGGCAAAATTAATTGAGAGTATATTTTTCTATTAGAAAAGAAAGATAAATGGTATGTTTAAATATTAATATAAAAATAATTTTGATTATGCTGAAATAATTTGAAATGAAATAACTACGTAATAGGACAAAAGTATTATCTATTTATAAATATTTTATAATATGGTAACAAAAGTAAGATAGAGGTATGTGCAAGCTAAACAAATATATGCACTATTGATCGCTATTTGAAATATATAAATGCCACATAGATCAATTATATTCAACCTGAACTTCATCCTTTAATGTCATATACATATATTTGTATTAAAGCCATGTAGGTTGTGCTTACTTGATGCCTCTACTTACGCAAAAGTTAGAAGACAGCAAACAATTGTTACTCCTTATAATACAAGAAGAATACAATATGCAGATTAAATAGTTACCAAGTAGCCCTTTAAAAGACAATGGATAGTGATCATATAGCTTTATACCTATAAGTATACCTTTTAGTGTACATGAAATCATTGATGACCCCTTGAATTTAAACACAAGTAGAATATATGAAGCAATTTGAATACGGGACTACATACATAAATAAGAAACCAAATTTGGAGGTGACAACTCGAGTAATATGCAAATGTGGAAACATTATGGACATCTATATAAGGTGTTAATATCGCAACTTGAAATTCAGCTTTTATATATGGATAGATAGAGGGAGACAGAGAGTAGAAGTAACACTTCACTTTATAGTACTTCATTATGAATCATCTTATGACATTTTACTTGATATAATTTGAAATTGAAATAAAACAAAATAAAATGTGAAAAATATAACAAGTGGATTCATCCTTTCTTGCAACTTTCTTTTAATTTAAATATTTTTCTATTATATTAATTTGTAGTTTATTATTCGATCTTTTTGAGCATTTGAGATCTCATATAAGCTGTAACTCTTTCAACATCAGTTATTTCGTATCTAAGGTTTGAACCTGAGACCATTAGTTCATATAACTGATCAAATCATTTTTATCCCAACAAATCGTTCAAAATGTTAATTAAAAGTTGTGTTTTGCAACAATAAAGATATATAATATTTAAATAAAATGAAATACTAAAATTCATTCATGTGTCTAAAATTTGACAGCATATTATATTATTTTAATAACTTAATTTGATAGAAAATTTTGACTCTACATGATATTATTTTTTATTTGAATTTTTTATGTCACAAAATCTTTTAACGGAATAATTTATTAAATTTTGAAGTCCCACAGTATATTCATAGGCAAGTTTTATGGTGCACCTCTTCGCTAAGGGAGGTGCACCATACACCTTGAATGTAAGCCATCGGGTGTGATTACTGTGATAAGTGGCACTGCAGCTAAATACTGATAACAATGGATTTTACAGATAATAATTCTCACTCGAATTCCAAACCATTCCCATTTCTGCAAAAAATCTACCTACATATCAAAAAGGGAAAAATCCATCTTATCCCTTAAATTATAGATTATGTGTATTTTAGCCCCTAAACTTAAAAATGTGCAAATTGACCTCATGAACTTTAACAAATGTGCATTTTAACCAAAGTAAGGGTGTTATAACCCCTTTTAAACTTTCCTAAATGTGCAATCTAATAGCAAAATTTTCTTAAATTTGTGAAATTTTGTTGATAATTAATGAAAAAGAAAGAAATTGTCAAATACATATTTAAGAAACTTTAAGGGTTGAACTGCATATTATTAAAATTTAGGATCTAAAGTGCACATGACCTATAGTTTAGGAGGAGGGGTAAAGTGTAATTTTCTCTATAAAAAAGTCTATGTGAACATTACACTAATTAAATTTTATCATTGATAGTTTTATACTTCAGAGAATTTGAAAAAATAAAAGTTTAAATGAGATTTGAAAAGAATATAGATTACAAAAAATATTTGAAGAAGATTTGAAAGAAAAATCAAATTTAAAAAGGAGAATATTTGAAGGAGAAAAATACAAAGGAAATTTGCTACATATTTATCTAAAATAGAAAGCTATTAATGGTTAGAATTGAGTGTGAAATTTGTTGATTGCAATGAAAATTGCTATAATGGACAAGGTACCTTTTGTCAAGGCATTGATGTAGCCATTGTTAATGATGTTACTATTGTTTTGATTTTATGCAAGTTTATATCCTTTCAATTATTTATAACTATCATGAAACCATCTCTTCCAAAAGCTTAGGCTAATGGGTTAAGGCACATGAACGGTCTTATACTCTAATATGCCCTCACATAAATGCCTCTTTTTGGGCTTGATCGTGAATGTTTTTATTAGAATGAGGGATCAAACCCTTGACCATTTGGTCATAGCAGCTCTGATATCATGTCATAATTATCTCTTCCAAAAGCATAAGCTGATGAGTAGAAACATATGAATACTCTTAGGTAGTGTTTGATAAGGGGGACAGGGGGGACGGAGATAAAAATACATGAACAGTGGAGATATAGACATAAAAAATATTATCTCTGTATCATGTTTGGTTATAGAGACACGAATAGACATTGACTTTTTGTTGATCGATGTTGACCACCGGTGGTCGGTCATTAACCGGCATCGGCTGGCCGTTGACTGGTGGCCTGACCACCACTGAAAATCTGTGTCTCTGTGTCTTGTCCCCACTTTTTGGAGGGACAGAAACATAGGAAATTTTTGTTTCTATGACAAAATATTTTTTGTCCCCGTACCTCATCCCTCTTACCAAACAGTATACAGGGACAAATTGTCCCTATATTTGTGTCTTCGTCCCCCTTACCAAACACTACCTTATAGTATGATAATGACTACTTTTATACCTTGAGTGCCTGGTCAACATTTGATGATTTGATGAATTAAAATTAGTTTAGAAAGGAGTTGTGCTTATAACTTCTTGTAATATATGCCATGAGTTGTGCAAAAATTATAGATATGTAAATGCAGCTTGTGTAGTTCAGAAGAATCTACCGAGCTTACCATTTGCTTAATGTAGGTTTTGTTAAAAGATTAGGCATTCAGCTCAAGTGAAAAGAATCACGAGAGAGAGAGAGGCTTAATTTGGGTAAATCAATTATTAATTAGCATATCAGTTCAATAATAGATTAATTCAATTATTGTGTATTTGAATTTTGTTTCTGTCATCTTTGTTCTTATTTGAATTCATTCAATTTTAATTGCTCAATGTGTCACTCACACTAGTTAATCTCAGTTACTAAACTATCATTGAGGGAACGATACTTTTTCATCATTTTCTCACTATTATTTGTACGATTTAGTGCACTTGCTAAAGTATATCTTAATAATAGTTCCCTTTTTGTGATTTAGCGATTTGTGGGTGTAAGAACACCTTTGACACCACTGCTAAAATTATCTCTACACGAAGACAGCATAATGCTAATACAAATGCGGGTGCTATGAAGTCTTTTGTCACAACCAATTCAGTCTTGACTATCACATAAGAGTACAACCTTTGGAAATTAATTTCATGCAATCATGCGAATTGAATCATTAATTTAACACTAACAATGAATCATAAAAATACAATAACATTTCTCAAAAGTGTTTATAAAATCTATTCATGAAATCTTAAACATTCCAAACTGTTCAATTACTTGAAATAAACACATTTAAAATCCAACATTCAGGCAAATCAAATAAAATATCATAATAATAAAATAACAATCATGCTAAATGATGTCTAGGAACACTGTCTGTACAATACTGGAACAACACTAAATTAACACAAATCCTAAGATAACTTGTTTTACTACAAAATGAAGCTTATCAAGAGTACCGTCAGCAGTCATTGGAGAAGAAATGAGAGATCACTTGTGCTGACAACTTGAACTGGAAAGGGGAAGAGGAAGGGATGAGTCATCAAACTGAGTAAGCAAAATCATCATCCACGGCTCACACAAGAAAACAAAGAAAAATACAAACATAATAATCCATCCAACATAGACATGATCAATTCACCTTTTTTTTTTTTAGTGATTGAATGGGGCAAAAGCCCAAACAACATCAAGCAACTAAGCCACAAAGTGAGGAAAGGCCACCCCAACCAGTCATCCACAAGCAAAGCAACTAAACAAGTAGGAGGAGAGAAATAATAGCAAACCCCAAGGCTTAAAGAGTGATCAAAGGTAGCCAAACAATCTGCAGCTCGGTTGGCCTCTTGATAAATATGATAAATCTGAACTTGCCAGTCCCAACTGAGAAGATCATGAATAAGAGCAATAACCACTGAATAAGGATGCTTGGGGTCATAACCATGCTAAATAAGGGAGAGAGCCAATGTTGAATCAATCTCCAACAGCACCTGATAAAAACTATCTTCCCAAGCCAAATAAAGAGCACAAAAAGATCCCTAAAACTTAGCAACCATAATGGGACAAGAACCCAAATTAGTAGCAAAACCTCTCAAAAAGGAGCTAGACGCATCATGGGAAAGGCCATTTATAAAAGGCTTTCTGGTGCCCATCAACAGAACGATCACAATTTAATTTGATCTACCCTTCTGGCAAAAAACACTAGGAAATGAATAGAAGGGAATGCATATTAGAAAAGGAAGAATTCCTTGACCAGGCATAATACACCTATTGGCTTTTGAAGGTTACCAAAAATATATGAAAAACCTCATCGTGGGAATGCTTCTAACCCTCTTAAGGTAGTAGACAGCTGATTCAAATTCATTCAACCCCATTAGTGGGATTAGAAGGACTAAGATTCCAAAGGAGCCAAGACCACATAGGAAGAATAAAGAATTGAGGATAAGTATGAGCATCTACCAAACAAGACCAAAACATACGTGTATTGTTACAATTTCTGAGGACATGCATGTCAGTCTCACGCAAACCCATGTCACGCCTAGAACAAAGGCGGATCATCTCTAATGTGTCTATAGAAACAAAATAAAGTAAGTGGGAAGGGCCTAAGTCGCCGATTCCCACAAGAAAACTATAACCCTTTCCATGCCTTTCCACTTCCAAATCAGCCAAAACAGAGGATCACCAGGGAAATTAATAGATTCGGCAATATGAGCATAGGTAGATTGAATCAAAAAATTCCCATGATGACTTCCCCACCAAGCTATGGAATTAGTAATACTCCCTCTATTCCATATCAATGGTCACTCCTCAGAGAACCATGCAATTTTGGCACATTGAAAAGTTAATTTATAGCAATATACGTTAACTTTTCAATGTACCAAAATTGCAGGTTCCCGAGTGACTATGGAGGAAATATTTAAAGAAAGAGGAGGAGGAGTGATACTTGCACTATGGTCACAGACTGAAAATGGCAGGAGTGAGGACAACCTTTCCTAATCCCACTCATCGTCAAGCAAAACAAAATCAGCAACTAGGCTCTACAAATCAGAGGAAAGACAATCAAATCACCCACTTACCCACAAAAATAAACCATAGCAACATCTCCAACACGCCAAATAGTATTATTACCTTGCACATCAAGTCGGGATTCACAAATACCCCATCCATAGATTAGAACATTTAAAGCAACATGCAGAATCAAATCGGTACCACTATTATATAGACTTTGAAGAATTTTAACCCATAATGCATCTCCATCATGAATAAGACCCCAACTTAGCTTGGAGTGGGAGGCCAAGTTGGAGAACTCTGCGTGTCTCAAAACCAATCCACTAGACCTTTTGGGCCAGTAGATGTCATCCCATTTACACAAATGTAATGCTTTTTTTCCCATCAGTAGCTTCCCAAAGGAAAGTCCTGCATAGACCATCAAGATTATCACAAGCCCACTTAGGAAACAAGGCTACCTGCATGGAATAAACCCAGAAGGCGGCTAAAACAGAGGAGCAAACAGTGAATAAATGCTGTACCAATTTTCAGTCACACAACCGAGAGAATGGGAAGCAATCCTACTGTGCTGGAGAAGAACTCCCAAGATGTTTACCCACGTCACCAATCAAAGAAAAATCAAAGGCCTCAGCATTCTCAACTATTCTAGAATGATGGACTTTCTTAGAGAAATAATTTTTTGTTCAATTCAACTTACATAATAATAACAATAAGAAATCAAGCTCTAGGGAAACTCGGTCAAAGCAGAGCTCATGCTTTTTTTAAAAAAAAAATTCTCTAGTTTTTCTATTTTTATGGGAACATTCCCCTAGGACTCATGATCTATGTGTACGAGTATAATATGTGGGAATAATAACCTCGCATGAGCCACATTCTCTTATATCCTTGAAATTAAATAAAAAGGGCAATGTGTTTAGGCAAATTATAAAGTGGACCTCATATGTTTAGATTAATTGTGGATCTTTTATTCTTAGTCATTAGGTAAATATTATTTTTATTGGATGGTTTAATCCAGTAATCAATAAGTAAGGGTCCATAACAAATTTAAACATGCAAGATCTACCTTAAAAGTCATCGATGCCCTTATGACAGCTCATTGTACAAAGATTAATGATCTAACTTGTTAACTCCCAACTCTGTTTCTCACTATTTTATCATGTAGAAAATTTATATTCTAAACATGTTAGTTACATAACTCTAAATTACTCTTAAAACTATTCCACAAATTAATTGCAATTCTATAAAAATTCATAAAATTATTCTACATTCATGAAACTTGCTTACACATATAAAAATATATTTCTTGAAATTTACATCATCATTTTGTCCATAAAAATAAATTAAATAAATACCAATTTTGATTCTATAATTTCTGAATTCATGTTATGATAGAAATGCAAATTTCAAATGTCAATCATTCATAAAAACATGTTCCATAAATTATAAACATGGCCCCCTGTGATCATAATTGTCATGATAATATATTAAACTAAAATATCTACCCTGAGGTTCCTGATGTTCATATTATCATACACATAATTTATTATAATCTATAAAGTAATTATCATGACCAAAATATGGTCATGAGTAACAATCCCACTCACCAATGTATTGTAGAGATTGTTTGGCCGGTGTAACTATATATATATATATAGATAGGGAGGGAGGGAGAGGGAGAGAGAGTCATATAAGAGTGATCGTAAGGGTGAGAATTGACTGTTAAAACTTATATGAATGGTTAAAATTAAAAAATATATGTATTTTTAAAAAAAATATGTGAGTATTAATTACCATTAATTAACTTTTATTTTTTATCATTCATATATTATTATACGGCTCAACAGATTTAGTCATATCACTCTTATATATATATATAGATCATGTCCTATTTTATAATATTAAAAAATAATTAATTTTGTTATATTATTATTGTAAAAACTTTTAAACTAATTATTTAACGTTATGTATGATTTTTCAAAATTTTATAATAAGAATTAAATATTTTTAAGGCTTTGTTTGGATGGGCAGAGTTGGGAAGAGCGGAGCGGGGTGGAATAATTACTTCACTCTATTGTTTAGGTACTTTTCATTCCTTCTCATTTCATTCAATTTGCGGTGAAGAAAGTTGAGAAAAATGGATAAGATTGGATGGAATGGAGTTCATCAATCTCTACTTTACTCCACTCAACTTAACTCCACCAATCCAAACATATTTTAATGTTTAATTACTTTGGAAGTTTATATAGTTTCACTCAATTTTTAATTAGCTCCCTGTAATTTAAATATTTATTTTTAAGTCCCCATATTGTATGAAATATTTTAATTGAATTCCTATAATTTAAAATTTTTTAATCAAATCCCTATATTATATAAAAGTTGTCAATCACATCCTTGTATTACGTTAAGAAATTTTAATCAAGCTCCTATATTTTACAAAATTATATGGACTAATTATAAAATTTTGAAATTATGGGGATTTAATTGAAAAGTTTTATATTGTATAGGGACTTGATCATAAATTTTTAGACTATAGAGGCTTGATTGAAAATTTTTGTATAATATAATGAATTAATTATAAATTTTTAAACTATAAAAACTTAATTAAATATTAATTAATAAAATAATAGACCTTAATCACTCAATATGATTAAATAACTAAATAAAAAATTTTATACTGAAAACACATTAAAGATAATGGTACTAATAAAATTGACTATCATAAAAAATATAAAGCATATAAAAAAATAATTTGGAAAATATAAAAATTAAGGAAATATGTATGTAAATTCATTTACTTCCTAAACTGATTTATTACTTTCATTTTTTAAAGGATTATAAATTTTTTGATGTGAATAAAAAATAAAAGATTTTGCATAATAGCACCAAAATAAGAGGGAGAGAGAGACATATGAGTAGTACAGTACGTCATATACACACAGACAACTTTATTTTGACTCCACTGTGTGTGCAACAGTCCCTCAGTACTGATTGAAAGCAGCAGCTTAAAACACTGAAGCATTGCAGAGGAAAAGATAAAGGTAATGGCTCCATTATTTCTCTTAGCTCAGGAATCATGAGACACTTCATAAAAAAATCGAATCATATACTGCTGTAGTACTAGATTAATTCTCACGTTTTCAAGTTTGAACACTGATATGATTTTTCTTTTCAATTTGATGGCATGGAATGGAAATATTAGGCAGAAGTAGAGTAAAAAGGGAAAAAAAAAATGTCCATTTTTCTTCTCTCTCTCTTTAAACTTGCCTTTTGGTTTATTCCTCCCTTCCTCTCTCTTTCTCTCTCTTCATGTTATATCATATGCCAGATATTAATGTGTGCCGCAGATTCCAGTGGTTAGCAACTTGGGTTGTGGCGTTTTCAGCTGTCCCCACTTGTAGCAAAGCAGTTGTTGGGATGGGACCAAATTAACCCATCATGCATCCCTTTGTGGGTTTTCAGGATAACCATCAATGTCATTTATGATTTCTGAGTTCCACCCTTGTAAATTCCCACCCATTGTTAGGGTTTTTCTTAAGACTCAGTGTCTGCTTTCTTCTATTTTATTTTTTTAATATAAATAATTCAGGTTATTTATAATTTTTTTTGTTTCACTTTATTTAATTAATAAGATTAAAATCAATTTAGTTCAAGCTACTAGGAGTAGGAGTAGGAGTGGACTAATAGTGAAAATTTTGGATAATTGGAATGAGATTATAAATTTGAACATCATTCCTATTTATTAAAACTAAAAAAGAAATCAATTGAGTGTTTTTTGCTTTTTCTAAAATTGAATGAAAAATTGTTGGTGGTGGGTAAAAGTATAATTTTACTGTCACACTCACAATTAGGTTTTACTTGACTGTTAATGCAATGTGTTAGGTGTCGTGAAAGAAAACAAACCTTTTTTCAGTTATGATGGTTGGTTAATCTGTCGGAAAGTTTGACAGGCGTGTGACTTTTTGCATCCTATGTTTTAAAGTGGTGATTAATTTCAAATAGAATGTTTGGTTAACATTTTGCAACACCCAGAAACCATGGTCTCTGGGGTTTCCAAAAGCTTAAAACCACAATGCTACTATAAACTTGAGAAATGTATTCACTGGGTTTTTTTTACCATGAAGGTCAGGTTGGTTTTCTTGACTTGGTTGTTAGATAAAAAACTGCTGCGATTGGGAATATTTCTTGGATTTTGGGTTTCATTGAAGGATGATTTTCATCAATCCCCAGTATTGGAAAAAACACTTTGACCCATTTTTTTTTTCTAATGCTATATATGTTCTTAAATCCTTTATTTTGGTTCTTATGAGATTTTAACCTTAGAATCTCACTGGTGCTGCGGCGTTGAAGCCTGGTTTATTTCTCCTGGACTCCTAGTTATTGTAAACAAAATTGAATGCTGAATGTGTTCAGTCAAAATGAGCTTTTCAACAGTTTTGTGGGCCTTTACTGTTAAAACTGTTGTTATCAGTAGGGCTATGGTAAAATGGGTTTTGTTTGTTTTCCATATTGAATGAGAAATATAGCAATTTGAATACGCTTGTGAGTCACCCATTATGGTTCTCTCCTTTGTTTGTTTCTGAAAGGTCTCTTTCTGAAATTGGAAATTCTGTCCCCCCCCTAATTACCATTCCATTGACTGCCCTTTCACGTTAATGTTAAAATTTTCACTTTCTCTTTGAAATGTCATGTAATGGCATCTATGATTTTTTTTTTTTTCTGGGCTGTCAGATATTTCATATGTTCTAGCTGAACTTCACTTGCCTTTTTCATTCATCAACAGGTCAGAATTTCACAAGTGTCCAGTTTCTTATTTGAGTTCTAAAGCAAACACAATCCAAATATCATAATTCCTCAGAGATTTTGGGGATTTCATTGGTATTGAACCCTGTTCAGCTTCCTGCTGGCTACTACCTCAGGCTGGACCTTGTAGTCCAACGCATCTGCTCCCATAGTTCAGCACACCAGCAAAGTTAACACTGGTTGTATTATCACCATAGAAATATTCTAGATCCATAACTCCCATAGAGTAGACCAGAGAGTTTGTGCCTTTGTGGTGTTTTAAGACAGCTTTAACCTAGATTTAGAGCAGTTGGGTAGCAAACCTTTCCTCTCCTTGTAATAAAACTCTCTGGTTGGTTCAAACAATACTGGATGACTGGTGATGAAGTGGATAGTAGCTCTGAGTGGAGCTGGGAGCAGGATAAAGCATTTGAAAATGCCTTGGCAACTTATCCAGAGGATGCTCCGGATCGATGGGAGAAAATTGCAGCCGATGTAACAGGGAAAACTGCAGCAGAAATTAAGCAGCATTATGAGCTTTTGGTGGAAGATGTTGGCCTGATTGATTCCGGATGTGTGACTCTGCCGTCTTATAATTCTTCCTCAGGCGGCTCAGCAACCCATGCCAGTGATGAAGGTGCTGACAAGAAGGGTGGACATGCCGGGCAGCATGATGGTGAGTCTAACCATGGAACCAAGGCTTCAAGATCGGATCAGGAACGGCGAAAGGGTATTGCTTGGACAGAGGATGAACACAGGCAAGTTTATCATTGCTACTATATACCTGCTAGTATAAGTTTCTTTTACTTTGTGATTGTCTTGGCTCAAGTTTATGCTGTTTATACATATGTTGTTTTTGACTTTTGTTTTATTTGATTGTGAACTCTATTTTATCCTGTGCACTCTGAATATCATGGTGTACTCAAGGTCACAGTTTGCTTATGCACTTTAACAAATTATCATGACAGCTTTCTGTGGTTTTTTTTCTTTCTCTTTTGACATTTATCTATACTGACTAATAAATATCTACAAGATTCATTTACTAAACCATGGTGTAGCATCTGGGATGGCTTAATAAGATTAAGTCATTGCATTATGGTTTTAGATGAGGATCAAGCGGAAAAAAACAGGGTGAAAGACAGGAATCTAAACTTTGAACCGAGTTTTAATTGAGTTCTCTGCTTGTTTCATCATAACAGGCATTTTGATTACCGACTGTTTGCGTAGTAATTTAGTCTGATGTGATATCATATGGCCTCATATGCAATATATTGTTGTGCTGGAATACTTATCTTAAAATCTGTTTCTGTTCTTTAGCGCTCCTTCTCTTTCTCTCTCATCCCCTGCCCAAAACATGTGTAGTAAACTTATATTTTGGTTCATGAAGGATACATGATTTCTCAATTTGGCATATATACTCCTCATTTCTCAATTCAGTTTTCTTCCATTCTGATCTGTTTCAGTCTAGGATATCTGGACACTCTAAACACTTTTAAACATTGTGGAAGGATGAAAATGAAGACATATATGATATGATGGGATAAATTCAATTTTAAAACTGAAATAGGGGGGGCTAAATTGAGAGCTGTAAATATCTTTAGGAACGAAGTTATTGATTTCTGTTCTGCATAATTTCTTCTGCGCTTCATAAGTTATTGATAGTTAAGCTATAGCTATCATGAATTATGAATATAAACAATGAGAAAGCAAGGAGACTATTGAATATAAATGGGACCCCCAAGAAGTTGAGAGCTTCCCAGCCATGTTTTTGATTTCTTTTCTATTTTACCAGGTTTCTTTTCCAAGATACATAACCTAAATTGTTTTTCAATGACAGAGAAGTATAGTTATTTAATCTTCATTTGAATGTTGCAACATCTTTGAAGGTATGAGATCTATTATAGTGTAAACTTTGGATAGGAACTTGAGGATTTTCCATAAAAGAAGTTCTTTTATGCTGCACATATTTGTGTGTTTGATTCTTATTTACGGCTGTCCTTCAATTGTTTTCTACACTTATCGTTGGTCAATGACATAAGTCAGCTGTTTTTATCCCAAAAAAAAGGACATAAGTTATCTGTTTGTGTTATGTCAATTTGTTTTTTTTTTTTTTTCACCATAGCTTCAAAACTTCAATCTATCTGTGGAAGAGCAAGTCTGACTAGAAGCTTACGTGTTACCCCTTTTTGTTGACATGCTTCTACAATCTCTAACTTAGCAACTGTGGTCCAGAAGATTTAACTTTTGGTCCTATCAACTGCTGATTAACTTAATTTGAAGTATTATAGCCATAGGTATTGGATCTTAACTTGTTAAATGACAAGCGTGAATAGTATTGTGCCTAGATTGTTGATGATGAGAATATGCAGATTAATGTTCCATTAAGGGTTGGAGAATGATGTGATGCCTTGGCAAATCAGTCAGATGTTATCCTTGATATTGTTAATGCTGAATTGGACCCAATACTACCTCTTCATAATGTCAAGTTATGTTTCTATATCTTTAGTTAAACATTCATAATACCAGTTTTGAGATGCATACATGAAAGAATATATTGATTCTCAAATGAAACATTCAGATGGCCAGTGTTAGAATATATGAAAACATCTCACATGATCGTAATCATATGATTCATTTCATAGAATATTAAAGGTTATTATAAATGATCTCTTAGAATTGATTTCCATATTTTCTTATATTTCATGATTTGTTTGTCTTGCTATTCTTTTTTTGGGATGAAAATCAATTTGTTATTCTTAATTTGTTATTCTTAGTCCTTGGTCTTTCTTTTTCTCTTTTCCATCTTAAAACCCATAATCTCAATGTAGTATCAGAGTGGGATTATCCTCTCTGATTTTTCAGGTCATTGTTCTGCAGCTGTGTTCCCAAAATCCAGAAGTCTATTGTTTTTTGTTCTCTTTTGTTTTTCCATTTTGTACGCACAAAGTCCAGTCATAATAAACTGACATCTTCAGTACTCTCTTTTTTTCCCTCTCATGTGACTATTCATGTTTGTTGGCTGCATGTCACTGAGATTTCCTCCACAGTACTGCTTCTGGAATCAGCTTCATGTGCCCTCATGTGTGTTTGCTTGTGTGTTCATTGGCACTTGCAGCTCACGTGCTGTTTAGTGTTTGTTTGTCATGATGCTGCTCTCAATCAGTTTGCTGAGGTCTTTTCATCCTCTTTTGCTGGTCGGAAGCTGAATTTGACATTGTTGAAAGAGTGGGTCTTCACTACCCACACCCCTGTTTCGACTTTTTGTTTCTATTATCTAGTTCTAGTAAGCTCTGTTTGGTCTCTGGACAGCCCGACTATTGTCTAATGATCAATATAGTTGTCTTTCTTCACAATCAGTGGCTGTTTAACTTCTACTTGCTGGCTTGTGTGTTTTTGTGTTGATCTACACTATCATACTCTGTATTGGTTGGTTTTGGCTATGATTTCTTCCCCCTTTTAATGTTCTAAGATCTACTTCGAGTAAAGGGATGCTGTCGATTCTGTTTTTTGTGGATTTTTTACTCTTATCTTGTCGTCTTTTCTTTTGAATCACAAGTGTGGTGATTCAAGTTTTGGTTTGTTGATCAGTGATAAAATATGAGTTGGGGGCAGTTTCATGTTTTCGGCCTCTTGTTTGTGAATTGTTGACTCTGGTATGGCTTAGCATTTCTATCAGTCCCAGGCAATTTTGCTCTTTTTTGGCAGTCCTGCTTTGGTCCAATTTATTTCAGTCCCAGTCTTGCCTTTGTTTTCGGCAGCCCCAGGTGCTTTGGCTTGATACTGATGAATTCGGTTTGAGGTTCCCAAATGTCAGATTCCTTTTATTGCTTGTTACGAAATTTTGTATGATGATCATTTCAACCATCTCCACCTAGTGGGATAAGGCTTGTTTGTTGTTGTTGTTGTTGATCATTTCAACAACCAGCTCTTTAGGCTAACAATCATTCCAGCCCCATCATGCTGAGTCTTCTTTTCAGTCTGAAGTCCGGCAACTCAGAATTGCCTTGCTACTAATGTTTAATGGACTTCAGTTATTTGTTTCTTACAATTAAGGACTTTATGGTGTCGTATGAATATAGTCGGTTCCATTTGGTGAGACAAGGCTTGGTTGCTGTTGCTGTTATTTATTGTTTCATTTGTAACAAGTTTAAAGTATAGTAAGCCTTAACTTAGGGGGCAGTGTTGGAATATATGAAAATATCTTATATTATCCTATTCTTAATCATATCTTACAATATTAATATAGGGTATTTTAAATGATCTTTTAGGATTGGTTTTTGTATTTCCTATTTCAAATTTTATCCTTATTACAGTTTTACTATTAATACGGATCAGTGCTTTGTATTTGGTATCCTATAATTGTAACATAGATCAATATAGTGTCCTATTATTCTTAGTCTCTATTCGCTCTCTTTGTCCCTACCTAAAACCCATAATCTCAACAGCCACTTAAGTAGACTGCAATGGTACTAATATGGTCTCTTGAGTCTTGCTTGAGCTGATAAGTTTAAGGCAAGAAAGAAGTTGGCCTCCCCATATGGTGGCTTCTTTGGTTGCTAACTTGCCATCTGAAGCATGATGCAAGTCCCTATAGTCAATGCAACTATGAATAATGAAAAGGCCAGTGGCATAGTCTGTCTCTATTATGTTATTTTGGCCCTGATGTCAGTAACATGTTTTTTTCATTCCCCATTAGTAAGTGATTAGTAAGGGATAAATATTGTCTGGGCTTTTGTTCTAATTGATTGAAGTTGATTCTGGCGAAACTTAAATTTTTTTCCCCAAATGCTGCGATATTTGTATCGCACTATTTTTTTCCCCAAATGCTGCGATATTTGTATCGCACTCTAATGTAGTTTCACTGTGCCTCATGAGGCTGTTTGGGACCATGAGATAAAACATGAGTCATATAATGGAGATTATTATCAGTTGAGCAGTTTTTCCTTAATGTTTAAATGACTCGGTGAGTGCGTTTGGTTTTACTTTTAGTGATTCTCATTTTTATATTTTTAATCCCTGATTTCTGCTTGTCTTCTTACCAGTGACACAGGGAATCTTTGTTGGGTAATGGGGTAATGGGGTTCACAACAGGGCCTATTTAACACTTTTCAAGTAAGCTTAAAGGCAGCAAAACTAATGGTGCCTCTGCATATCTAATTATCAAAGCAATTTGCAAATTGCTGATTTTAATGCATGCTGAATTTCTTCAGTTAGCAGCTGTGACCTCAGTATCAGTGATTGCATCAGTGTGTGGATTTTGCAATGTTATGGTTACTGATATTCATTAAATTGTTTCGGAGATGTGATTTCATACCCGACACTCTTTTTTGTTTTAAAATTTCAAATTGGTTGAACAGGTTATTTCTTCTTGGCTTGGATAAGTATGGAAAAGGTGACTGGCGAAGTATATCGAGGAATTTTGTTGTAACGAGAACACCTACACAAGTCGCAAGCCATGCCCAAAAATACTTCATTCGATTGAACTCGATGAATAAAGATAGAAGGAGATCCAGCATACATGATATCACCAGTGTCAACAATGGGGACGTTTCAGCACCTCAAGGGCCAATTACTGGTCAAACGAATGGGTCTGCTGCAAATTCTACCTGCAAATCAACCAAACAAGCTGCTTCGGCCTTGACCGGTGTACCTGGTGTAGGAATATACGCTGCTCCCACCATTGGACAACCTATAGGAGGACCCCTAGTATCTGCTGTCGGAACCCCAGTGAATCTTCCTGCCCCTGCACACATGGCATATGGTGTCCACGCCCCAGTTCCCGGTGCAGTTGTTCCTGGTGCACCAATGAACATGGTTCCTATGACATATCCTATGCCAAACACATCTGCTCCTCACAGGTAAAGTTATGTTTAGATGCCCAATGTACAAAAAGAAAAGGAAAAAAAAAATAGCAGACTAGTTGGCTTCTGCACTTGAGAGAATTCTTTTTCCTTAGACAATTGCTTATATGCAAGATCTAGTTTTATGGTTAATCAGTCATTTCGAATAAGTCATAACAAAAAGCCATTGAATGTATCTGTATAGGCTGCCATGAAATATTTGACAGCCTTGACATAGGACAGCATAAAAGTACGGTTATTTTGTAGACATTTAAATTGCTATTGTTAAACCGTGCTGCATAAGAAGGTTCTATGGATTTGAAATTGTAAATTATTGTTGTATTTTTTTCTCTTGATTTTTTTAGGACATAAATTGTTCATCAACCTAAATTTTACTCATGTAATAATAGTATGCAAGTTATTACAATTGCTGTGAGTTATTATTTGCTTATTTCAGTGCACTGGCAGCTTAGCCATCAAAACGTTTCGAAAATAAAATGAGAAACCTTCATTAGTTGTCTAGTCTGCAAAAGTAGAAGGCTAGTGATTGGTAAGTGAAACGTTTTATGGTGTGTTTGTGGAGTAGAAAAGGAGATGGCAGAATAAAGTTTTGAAAGATTACATTTTAAATCTCTTTCCTTCCATTCCTTCTCCTCCAAAAATCAAATTCAGTGAATGTTTGGTTGAGACTGTTCTCAACGCAGATCGAATAAATGTGGCTCCGTGAGACAGTTTTTGACTTCTTTATCAGACATGCATTTGACTGATCAAATGCTAAAAAAGATGAACTGCTAGTGATATTCACTCAATTTTGATCTGAAAGTGATAATTAAGGCTAGATTTAAATTTAACATCCTTAAGTTTTACTGAGTTTATTCGTAGTGGTCCTTGAAGGATGTTATTAGCTTCTGATCTTGAGAAGATAGTGATTAATTATTTGTACTTATTCTTAGTATGTCCTTTGGAGATTTGGAAAATCTATTTGATTTAGGGAAGTTGGATACTAAGAAGAATAATTGAAAATCAGGAGGTTTTGCCTCGAGACCAAGAAGTTTTGATTATAAATAGAACTAATGTGTGTGTGATGTGAAAGAGTCATGAGAATGGGCTTTAGGGTTATGACGGTGTAAAAATCAAACATTTGTGAGGGATGTCACCAATTGGGATAACGTCCTGGATTAATGTTGTTTTAATGGGGGAAAAGTGATTGTTCCATTTTATTATCATTGAACGTAATATAATAATAGGATAAGTGTGGATTACTTTCATAATTTATAGAGAATACTTCACACGTATTTTAACTATGAAGTATTTTTCTTACTTTATTGAATTAAAATAATAGGAGCGACTATTCTCGTACCCTTTGTATCTATTGTCAGACTTTTTAGTGGCTGTTCTTTTAATATCACTAAAATGCCCTCAACTAAAAATGTCTATTAGCACACCACCCTTATTTGTAATTTATAATTAACTGTTTTTAAAACTTTTCAAAAAAAAAAAAAGACATATTTTCATTAATATTTTTAATTAAAATAATTCTTAAATCACCATGTTTTAAAAAATATAGACACATGTAAGTACATTGATAAATGAACTAGACACCAATTTATAAGGGTGCCAAAGATATCCATAAATAATGAAAAATATATAATTATATCTTGGAAGAAAAATTGAAAGGAAACGTTTCAAAAGTATTCCGTGCTATGCCTGTGTGTACGTACGTATCAGATCGTGTTTATAAAAATTCTCTCCCAAAGTCATCGTTTGAGTGATAATTTGTATCATGTACAAGTGAAACTCATGAAGTTGTTTTTATATTCTTATGTCGTCAAAAACACGAGTTCATGACCGAAATGTTGAGATCGGTACTGTTTCTTTGCATAGATCACTCTTTGTTCTGGATAAATATGATTCAATCACCTAACACTTTGTGCGGTGCAGGAACACAAGGACAAAATGTGTATGATTAAATGGAAAATTGACTAAAGAGCTGAAGCATGGTTTCATTTAATAATAATAATAATTCAAGTCTCACGTCATGAAATTTTTCTTGCTCTGAGTTTCATGCACCGATAATTAATTGAATTCTTTGTCATGAACTTCAAAACTTATTTTGTCATGGAAATCTTGCAAGTACACATTGTCGTTCTCAACTCTACAGCTAGCAAGTCATGACCAAGCGTAATACTGCTAGCTAATTTCTTGCAACTCTGCTACCTAGAGCCCTAGCACAATATTGGTAGTTAATTGAGTTCTTTAAATATCAAGTTAAGGGTTCTAATCCTAAGGGTGTGTATCAAGAGAATGTTGTGATTAGATATAAATTAAAACTTATTTCTATAAGCTGTACATCTCTAGAGATTTAGTCACCGTTTTTGACAAAGGGATAACCTATGTTTAAAAAAAAAAAAACAATTGTTCTTACAATGTGAATACATCTGATCTATTAACTAGAAGCACTAATAACTTGGAAAATGAAAACGGAATCAAAGGCCGGAAAACTGCCAAGGATACTGTGATGATAATTTTTTAACACTTATTATTAAGATAAGGCCGAATTTAAATCCATACCAACTAAGGAATTGAATGGTCTTGTCATATTCCTTCCTCACCTTACCTATAAGTAGAGAGGACTCAGCTACTCCCTTTTCATCGGTGAGTGTATATATATCTCTACAGGAGGTTTAGTATTGGTTAGCTAGCTGTGAGTTTTAAAAAATGGGTTCTTCCAAGGCTTTGCTTGCTTTGGTTTTGTTCATGGCCACTATCATTCTGATCTCTTCCGAGGTTGCACCCAAAGGCATAGACGAGAACTTGGACACAAATGATGGTACTGTTCGAGAGTTTTTTTTTCTATAATCAGTATCCTTGTTTTGTTACTATTTAGTGATGCGTGCGTAGCCTAAATATGATTCTAAACATTAGGCTTATACATATTTTTGGTGTTTGAAAAGTATGCAAATGTTAATTTTGGTCATTGAATTTTTTTTTTCAAAAACATTTCTAAAACTACTTTGTTTTTATTCCCTAATATTAGACTGTCAATATTAAATACTAAAATGGGTAATAGAGGGTCAAGTTATTCATGACAATTGATAATCATAAATGATAGTGACTAAAATTAAATAATTTTAAAAATGTTTAGCCAGAAACTAATTGAAAAAATTGGAGACCAAAACTAAAATTCACTTATTTTTCATAAATAAAAAACTTATTTAAGCATGAATTTTATTTTAGTAGATATGTCGTCCTCATCATCACCGCCACCACCATTATTGATATTGTTTTGTTTTTACCACAAAAAAAAAATTAGGGTTTTATTAATCAGTGCATAACGTATTATACATTGAAAACTTAAAAAGTTACATTTTTAATGAAAATTTCTCTTGCTTGATTTCTTTATTAATATTTTTTTGGTGGTTTGTAGGTGAGTTAGATACAAATGGGATAGGCGAAAGCAAATACCGACGTGGTGGTTATTACGGCGGTCCATGGCGTGGTCATGGTCCATGGCGAGGTGGTTACGGAGGGTATTGTCGCTATGGCTGCTGTCGTCGGGGCTACTATGGAGGCTGCAGAAGGTGCTGTTACTATCCTGGTGAACGCGTTGAGGCTGATGTCAATGTTGAACCTTACAACTAAGCATGAACAAGCGTTAAAAGTGGGTTCTTGTTATTATTAATATAAATAAAACTTCATGAAAAGTGCAGTTATAAGCATAATAAAACTGCAAATATTTCGTTGCACTTAATTAATAAATGAATGACATATATTTGACAAGATCCCCCTTCAATATCTTTTTAATTCCTTGTCTTATATTCTCTTCATTTTTTTTGAAAATTTTTTTATTTAACCACAAGTTCTAGTATAGTTAATAACTAGTTAGACACCTCTTCAAGCACGTCTAATCAGGGGTTAAATTCCCAAAAGTGTACACACACACATATATATAAAGGGCCTCGTGGTAAGAGATTTATCTCATTCGAATAGCTCTTGCATTGAATGAATTGGTCATTACTATCGACAATAGATACCCTCATTTAAATAAATGCTTAACAAACTCAAAATCAAATTAAGAGGTAGCAAAATGGTACATATTATAGAAAAAAAGAAAAAAAAAACAAAAGATCATATCATATTCATATCACACTAGAGCGATTATAATATGGTATCAAAATCCATATAACTTTTTGGTCCACGCCATAGCACTACACTTTTCCAAGTGCTTGCTATGTTACTATCCTTTGGTTAGCAAAAACACCACTCTTTGAGCAAACATCTCAATGACTGAAATTTATTCCACAAAACTCTCCTAAGTCCTCAAGGTAACTCATGTCACAGACATTACTATCATACCAACCATAAACCAGTAGAAATGCCCAAACTTAGCTCACATATTTATAGCCTCCATATAAAACCAACTTTTCCTTGTAGATATTTCTATGCTTTTGAAAAACTCTTTCCCAAATAAAATGAGTCCACTCACATTGATTGCTACTACGTGACCCTATTCGTGAATGAAAAATGATATGTGAACACTAAAACAGTCACTACAAGAAAATTGCAGATTAGTGGCCAAAATTTTGGTTGCTAAATTCAAGAAATCGATCGCAAAATCTTTTAGTGACCAATTTTGTGACCGATGTATGTTGTAGTTAGATTCAAGGTTGCTAAATTATCAATGACCCACTAATTTTTGTGACCAATTTTGTGACCGATATTCTCCCCCAACCAATTGAAAGAAGTTGGCTCAATAGTGACCGATTTTTCGGTCACTAAATTTTGTGATCGATTTTGTGACTGATTTAAATCTGAATTATAGCTACCAATTTTTCGGTCACTAATCTTTGTGACCGATTTTCTCCCTAAGTGGTGTCGTAGTAGCGACTGATTATTTGAATTAGTGACAAAAAAATCGGTCACTAAAAATTGTTATAGCTACTACCCACATCTTTTCTTTTTCCTAGATTCCCATTTTCACATACCTAATTTACATATCCATATCACCAACAAACAAACATAAAATTACACATGGAACCTACTAAATAACAACTAACTAGTATCAACTATCAATGCTAAATAACATACAAAATAACAGGTGTCAATCCAAAATACAGACAAGTAATTATAACTTGTCCTCCTAATCTCATCTTTCTCCCTTTTAGTACCTACTAAATATCAACTTACTAGGGTCAAAAACCAATACTAAATAACATACAAAACAACATATAAAGTAATTATAACTAGTCCTCATCCTCTTCCTCTTCATCATTATCATCACCCTACTACCCCTCAGCTAAGTCTGCAGCAGGTGATTGGATATCTGAAAATTGAAAATTCATTCATCTCATCATTTCTTGTAGCATCTGGTTATTGCGTTGAACTTCTTGATGAGTGCATTGAAGTTCTTTCTCAGTGTTCTCTAACCTTGCTACAAGTGCACCATTTTCATCTTGCATCTATTTTAATAGTTCTTCAATTACCACACAAGATTGAAAATTTTCTTTCAAATTACAAATAGAGTGATACAAGGCAAGGAAAAAACACTAATATGCTAAGAATCAAAATTTTTGGCGCTATGCTTGGAACCAGAACTTAGCATTTTCAATTTCAAATATTCTTAGGAGTACAATTATTTCCCCATTCATAAAGTTTAGATGACTACTCACAAGAATAAAGGGAAAAAATCTTGATGCTACCAATTGATTAGTTTATGTGATTCAATATTTTTCCTTTAGAATTAAAGTTAGTGCCTATGGAGTTTTATTTTCATTAAAAGTGATTCGATTCAAATTAAAGTAGTTGAATTAATAAATGTTGAATACTGGTTTCTCAAATAAAAGAACTTTTAAAATGTTTTTGGAATGCAATATAAAACATTTAGATAACCCCAAACGCCTTACTTTACAAAGGGTGAAATAAGACACATAGGAGCATATGGTTCAAGTTAGTTCTTGGATGATTAAAGTTATTTCTTTCAAGCTAAGCTAGGGACTAACATGAATTGCATTTTATAATTTTAAGAACCAAAGGTTAATTCAATAAATTTTGTCTAATTCAATATTGCCTTAGACATAGTTTATATTCCCATTTTTTAGACCGCCTTTGTTTTGTTATCATTCTATTTTTCCTAAGCCCTTGAAAATATCTTATCCTTGTCCTAGGGTGCTTATTCTCTTCATTTTAATAATTATTTGTTTTTCCACTCAGACAATATATAGTAATATTTTTCAACAGAAGCAGATATACTAGCAGACATTTAAATGTGATGCAATTATCGTCACGCAAACCATGTCCACATAACTTAAAGCATAAGCTGTTAAATAAAGTCAACAGATTGACTTTTACATTGGATTTTTTTGTTATATTAGAATGGTGCTTTATTAGATAGTACATTTTATAATCTATAGCACACATGGACAACCAATCACTCATGCCTAACAATATCTGTTATGAGAATATATTTTTCAATTACAGACACTTAGTTATCACTGCAGTAACTACCTATGACAAAACACATGCATAATGCATATAATCACTTCATACGCACTCAGAACTTGATGCAACCATTATCATTTTATTCAGAAACATCTCCTCTAAATTCTGAGTTTTCTCTCCCTTCCTTAGATTTTATTTCACTTTCTCTGAACTCAACACTTTATTAGAGAAGAGAAAAAGGAAGATTAACAAGATCAAAGGACACAATACCTTCCTTTAAGAATACTTAAAAAGGGCATAAGAAACAGCTTATAAGTAGAGCTCACTAGTCTATTTGCATATTGACTGTTTAACTAATCACAAAAACTGATATGTGCATATCTTCCAAAACCTAAGCAAAAAAGAAAGGACAAAAAGAAAACCAATCGAACAAAAAGCTAAAAGAGAGGTGTTTAAAAGAACCCCTACCTCACCAGCCACCGCCAATGACTTGCCACTGCCGCCACCCTGCCACTTCCGATTTGCCTCTGTGCGGATCTGCTTTTGCTCCTACACATCCGCTTCTAAGGATCTGCTTCTGCTCCCTTCGCGACTCTGCTTCTGCTCCCTTCATGGATCTACTTTTGCAAGAACGATGAAGGGGTGCTATGGGGGAAGCAACTCGCGTCTGCTCCTCCCGATTTGCTTATGCTCCTTTTTCGGATCTGCTTAGCAAGAACAATGAAGGGATGCTATGGGGGAGGGAGCTCGCGGATCTGCTTGTAATACCCCAAATTTTAAATAAAAAGATTAGAGAATTTTTCAAACCAAAAAGGGTGTCGATTACCTTACCTGTCGTGCTGGGTCCTGAATTCTGCCAAGTCTAGACCCTACACCTCCTAAGAGAGCAATATGATAGAGTCATATTCTTGGGACCAAAAGTCCCGGTAATTGTTCCTTAGAGAAAAATAAGTTAAAGAGTAATTTTTAATGAATTTTATGAAACTTTTAAACCCTTTATTTTTAGCCGACAAGTTTGTAAAAATCGTAAGAATTTTCGGATTTGAACTAAAACCCAAAATTTAGATTTTGATTGGTTTGGATTTTGATTTTTTAGATATTTTATTTGAATCCAAATAGGGGTATTCCCTTATTTACATTAATGTTTAAAAGTTAAGATTTAACTTTATTAAGAAATGTAATTAAGTGAGTTTTAAAGAGTGAAAGACCATTCTGGGGAGTCAGAGACCATATTGGAGAGTGGAAAACCATTATGGTGAGTGTTGCAGCAGTCAACTGAACAGTAAGATGGTGTGGGAGATCAACTGAACAGTAAGGTGGTGTAGGAGACAGATTTTATGCTCTCTGGTGAGCGCTGCTGCAGCAGTCAACTGAACAGTAAGATGGTGTGGGAGATCAACTGAACAGTAAGGTGATGTAGGAGACGAATTTTATGCTCTCTGGTGAGCGCTGCTGCAAAGCTCAACAATAATTATAAAAATGCCAGTTCAGGGTCCAGAACCTTCATACACTCCTCTCCACCCCCTCCTCTGTAGAGAAACGTGATTCTTCCCCCTCTCCACCTCAATTCTTTCACATTTTCATCATTTAAACTCCATTTTTCTTCCTTTTAAGGATCTAAGGTATGTTTAGCTTATGGATTTATCTCCTTCTCTTCCAATTTTTCAAGTTCTAAGGGGTTAAATCTAGGGTTCTCATAGTTTTCATGCCATGGTGTTTTTCTACCATGGTTAGAGTTAAAATTTAGTTAGCTAGAGGTTTTAGAGATTAGTCTAGTGTATTATGATTGTTATAGCAGATACCAGCGTCATTCCTACTTCCTAGAGTTCTATTGGTGTTATTCTTTCTCTGTTCACCCCTCCAAGTGAGTGGGCTCGCACTTGTGATCTTTATGTTCCGCATTACAGTTATTTTCATAAAGATATCATGTATTGTTTGATTTTAGAGATTTCTGCAAGTAAGTTTAAAGTTACTGTTGGTTTATATGTTTTAGAACTGCTGATTTTAAAGCATGAACTATTTTTCAGAAAACTCATGGGACCATTGTTGATAATATGATTTTGTCTAGAGTTTGTTTTGATTTTGACTATTAGAAATTTATAATTGTTGAAATGCTTATTTTACGTTGAATATGGATTATGCAAGTGATTGGTAGAGAACCTTAAGCTTTTGAGGAATGTTATTATGATTTTAGAATTTTCAAGCTTATAAAAGAATATTGTTAAGAATTGATTTAGAGACTCAAACACAAAAATGATTTTAGTGCTTGAATGTTCATGAGATTCAGAACAATTGACGGATACATATTCTGAGAATATATGAAATCATAAATGTCCGTAAAAAGGTAATCCTTTAAGCGTGATTTCATAGTCATGGTTATGCTAAAGTCAGATTGTTAGAGTTGTATACTCATAACAACTGCTAACTACATATTCTATGGCTTTTGAAATCACAATATCTTAATACTGGAGATCCATTTGCATGATTTCATAGCCACATTTATGCTAAGATCAGACTGTTAGAATCAGATAGATTCAGAGCTCCAAGAGAACAAAAAGGGGGCCACGAAGGGCAATTTATTCAAAGAAACCATGAAACTACATGAAACCAATAAACTTAGTCCATGAGGAATGTCATTCACAAGAAACTGAGCAACCACAAAACAAAACAGAGACAGAGATTATTATTTCTTTAGTAGCTACTGCATGATAAGCTAACATGGTATCATATATGAAAATGAATTAAGGAAATTATTTTCAGTTGGAAAAAGGATGACTAGTAATTATAAAGATGTATATACATGTATATTTGATCATTTGAGACTTTAGAGTATTGTTAATATTATTATGATTTTACACATTGTTTCTTTGATGTCCCATGGAGGGGGATTACAGGTGGGGATTCATTCACTGAGTTTTGGTTACAAAACTCACCCTGTTGCTTTATTTCATTTTTACAGATAAAGTAGCTGCTGTAGACTCTTCTCAGCATTTTCCCTCGCAGTAGCATTAGAGTATCAGCTGGTAAGCTTCACATAGGTGGAGCCCTTGTGTATAGAGTAGTGTGCTCCAGTGTAAATGCAGGAAAAATCCCGGATCATAGTGCATGATTTGTATTTTGCACGTATAATGTTATGTTAGACTGTATTATATGATTCTGCTACTTATAGAGGTTTTGTATATGAAAAGACTTTTATTACACTTGTTGATTTTATGAAAATAGACTCCAGAGTAGAGAATATGAGATTGCAGTTTGGAAAATACTAGCTACATGTTTTAAAAGCAGGCAATTTACATGTAGAAAAGATTTTATGATTCAGATTATTTTGTGATGTACCATGCATGCATAGGAATCCAGGTCATGAGGTTTACATGGGACTGAATTTCTCATGCGTTGGTCACGTGCCTAAATCAGGTCGTGACACTGCTTTTGCTCCTTTGGAAGAGTGATGATGAAGGGGTGCTATAATAGACTTAGTAATCCGATTCTCTTCACAATGTTGGGAATGGCTAAGTATGGCTCCCACAAAATACTCGTATGAATCCATTAAATCAAATTAAACAAATGTAGACCACAAAAACACAAAGGAAAAAATAAAAAAGATAATCAGTGTAGAAACATAAGAATTTACATGGTTCGACAAGTCATATGCCCATATTTACCCAAGGGGATAAACACTTTCACCGTCAGAAGAAAAACAATATAAGAATATCACTTTGTTCTCACACCGAAGTTTTACTTCTCTTGGTGATATCTCAAGGAGAGTAGCAATGAGATTTTGATGAAATTGGTTCTTTCCTATTAAAGTTGAACCAAATCTATTTAACACCTTCGAAGGCTGAAAACCAAGAGGAATATCTAAATGATTTTGCTCCTCTCATTAGAATAAGATACATAGTCGTTTCTCATATATAAAGGCTTATTCATTCAAGGGATATCATAGAGATCACAACTGAAAACCCACTCATCTGGAAGAGTGAATAGTGAACGGATAACACCAACAAAACCCTAAGGAGCAAGAATGACACTGATATCTTTAAGCTTAGGAGATGGAAAATCCAGGTTAAACTTGATAAAATTGGAAGAGAATGGAGTTTTTGGAGTGAAACAGGGTTGGGAGGCAATATATTCACATGCCGTATCTTCCTTTTTTTCTAAATTTTTTTATAGCAGAACTAGATGCAATTTCTTCACCGCATTTTAAAATCTCTTTGCCATCTCAAGAAGAATCATATCTTCAATCATCTTTAGCTTCAACACTACCAAAGAAGGGGCTTATAGGATAGTGGTTTGTAGGTTTGCCTTTTGCCATTTTATTTTTATTGATATGGAAGAATGCAAATTCCTTATATCTTTGTTATTATTCCATTTTACATTATTATTCTCCCATTCTTTGCTTTTTTATTAATGCCTCTAACTATTTAATTAGTCATTAAATACAAGTTCGTATCTTCATCTTTCTTTTATTTGTCTTTGTAAGCAACTGGGAAATGCAATTTTTTGACATGGAAAATTGCTAAACAAATATTACATTTTGTTTTACAACGGTTAAAATATAATTTATGATCAATGAATAGTTTAAAAGAAATAAAGCTAAAGCTCAAAGTGAGGCTTCAAATAAATCAATGGCTCAAAAGATATAAACCCATTAGGTATGATAAGTCATGGTAAATATAAAAAGCACGTGGACAGAAGAATATAAAAACTAATTTGGCAAATAAATTTTAACTGATAATTTATATTCATAAATGTTTTTAACATTATAATAGTTATTGTATATGTTTAAAAATTATTTTAAAATTTTGTAAATTAAATATATATCTTATAATTATTAACAATTGGAACTCAATTTGAATCAATGCATTATATTTATATGTAATACCCTAGGCTAAAAATAAAATAAAATTTCGGGGGACCACCCAGGCAGTCATCAGAAAGTAATTCGGTGCGGGGACTTCACTGGAAACTGCCTAGGGGGTCATTATGACCGCCCAAGCGGTCATCAGAGTGATAAAAACCCCCATTTCGGGTTCCAGACTATTCCATACATTTCTCCACCCTTTCCCTCTATAGAGAAACACAACTTTCACCCCCAAACTGGATTCTCCCACCATTTTACACTTCACAAACTCCATTTCTCTCAATTCTAGCTTCAATCTTTCGTTTCTAAGGCTTTGAGGTACGTTATTCTCTTAGTATTACTCTCCATTCCCCCTTTTCTCTGGGTTTTTGGGGTGATCTTCTACGCTTCTCAAGGGGGAGAGGATTTCTACCTTGTTAGAGATAGATTCCTGAATATTTAGAGGTTTTAGGCGGTGATTTAGTGTTCTATGGCTTCTATATCAGATTCTGCTGTCAGTTCTTCTTCCTAGGGTGCTATTGGTGTTCGTTTTGCTCTGTTCACCCCTCCAAGTGAGTGGGTTCGTATATACTATCCTTATGTTCTGCATTAGAGCTATTTTCACGAAAATATAATTTACTGCTTGATATTAGAGAAATACTGTATGAAGATTTGAGACTACTGTTGATTTATATGCTTTGAACTGTGAATTTTAGAGCATGAAACATATTTTTCATAAAACTCATGGGACCATGTTTATTATAATGATTTTATATAGAATTGATGTTATCTGTAATGGTTAAAGATTTTTATGACTGTTTTAATGGACTATGGAACTGGGTTATGTGTATGATTTAGTTTTATAATTAGGTATGAAGTCTAGAGGATGATGGAATTGTGATGTGAATTTGGTTGTTTGAAATGCGATATTGAGCTTTCTAGACTATGAACAGTTTGATGATTTGAGACATGGTTTAAAGAATTAAACAAAAACAGTTTTAGAGCTTGAATCTTCATGAGATTCATAACAGTTGATAGATACATATTCTGAGGATATATGAGATCATGAATGTCTGCAAAAAGGGCAACCCCTTAAGCATGATTTCATAGCTGTGGTTATGCTAAAGTCAAATTATTAGAGTTGCGAACTCATAACAACTGCCAGCTACATATTCTATAGCTTGAAATCACAGTGCCTTTAAGTTGCTGATCCCTTAGACATGATGTCATAGCCGTAGTTATACTAAGGTCAGACTATTAGAATTAGATAGATTCAAAGCTCACAAGAGAAAATGGCCCACGAGGGGCAAATTTACGTAGAGAAACCATCAAATAACGAGAAATTATGAAACTTAGCCTACAAGGGGCAATTATGAAACTTAGCCCACGAGGGGCAATTATGAAACTTGGTCCACGAGGGGCAATTTATTCAGAGAAACCAATAAATTATGAGATACCATTAAACATTGGTCCACAAGGGACTGGATGCACAAGAAATTGAGCACTCACGAAAGCTAATATGGTTTCAGATGTGAAAAGTGATTTAAGGAAATTGTTTTGAGTTTGGAAAACGACGATTATGTATATGTGTATTAGAGTACTATTAATGTTATTATGATTTCATAATAAATTATTTCCTTAGTGTCCCATGATAGGGGGTTTCAGGTAAGAAGTCACTCACTGAGTTTTGATTACAAAACTCACCCCTCTATATATTCTTCTCATATTTTTACAGATACTGTAGTTGCTGAGGGTGATCTCCCAATTATCGACTCTAGAGGTGAGCATAATGTTCATGTGTTTAGTGTGCTCCAGTGTAGATGCAGGCAAGATCCCAGACCTGGAGCATGTTTAATTTGCAATTGGTGTATTATAGTCATATTAGTTTGTATATAATAACTTGGACTTTTGAATAAGTTTATACTAATTTATGTAGACAGATGATTTTAGGGTGTGGAACTTGAAAGATTTATTACAGGATTTCAAATATGATTATCTCAATTTTAGAGAACATATAGATGGTTTGTAGAAAAATATAATAATTTAAATAGACTTTATGAACAGAGCGTGCATTTAGAGACAATCAGCAGGTCCCAAGGCTTACGTGGGAACGAAACTTCTCACGTGCCGATCACGTGCCCAGGTCGGGTTGTGACATTATATATGTATTTTATTGTCATTTTTTATATTGTAATGAGATAATGATACATTTATAAGATAATTATTGTTAATTTATACTCCCTCTTTTTCACTCTATCTGTTTAAATAAAGAAAAAGCACATAGATTAAGAAAGTGATAAATGTATCTTAAGAATACTAAAAAGAAATGTATAAGTGGATCATATATATATATATTATCCCTATTAAAATATAAATTTCTATGATTACAATGTTGTTAAAAAATAAACACAATTAATTATATTAGGATAATATTGAAAATAAAAAATTTAATGCTTCTCGATATAAGAAATGGATAGATGTTTTGCAATAAAAAAAATTAAATAAATGGATAGATAGAGTGAAAATGAGGGAGTGTTAAATTAGAGTTTAATTTTGATATACTGATGGTGTTAAATTATTTTACACAGTAATCCAATCAATATTTTTTATTGTGATGACTTTTCAAGTAGTATATATGTGAAGTCAACTATCATAACTTATATGGCAATACATAATTGGGCAATTGTGTAAAAAACTTTTACAACATTAATACATAAAAATTAAATTCATTAAATTAAAATTAATAACTGTTATTTATATATGTTTTATTTTATAGGAAAATCAAAATATTCTAAACAAATAAAAATATAACTTGATTGCATTACATGATTTTGTTTCATGAATATTATATATCATGCTATCATAATAATTATTACTCTAATCATATTAACCACTTTACATATAATCTAATTAATATTCTCATGCATTGCATGAGTTACTACACTAGTTAAATCGTAAATTAAAGAGTTTTCGTCGCCGGTTCTCTTTAGTACTTTTGGATGATTAACGTTTTACTTGTTCCTAAAATATAGTATATTCGAGACCAAGACAATGGTAAACCAAGTAAAGATGGTGTCCCACATTTCAACATTTAATCATATTTTATTAATGTGGTTAAATGATTAGTGTGCCATACATCGTATTTCACGTGGTATGTTATAGACAAAACTTATCTTCGATCGTATATATAGGTTGGAAGAAACACTGGTCATCTTTCTCAAGAAGTAAGAAAACATCGTGAGTTTTGTTCTAAGCGTAACATATATGTTTCAAAGTGATAAGACATTATTCCCCCTCCTTTTCAAAATATTTGTTCATTTTCAGATAGCTTCATATTTTAAAATATCTATCTATTTTTAGATAATTTCACATTCCAGTATAATATTTATTTATTTTTCCAATAGTATTCCTAAGTAATTTCACTCACTAACTATTAGTTTTCCAAAATAATTTCATTTAATATGGCTATATTAGTTCATTCATCATATTATACTTTATTCCCAATATAGATATTTATTATCTTCGAGAGAACAATATCAATTAAATCCATTATGGATTTTATTTTATTTTATTTTTTGTACGTGCATTATGGATCACTTGATACACTATATTTGATCAATTTATATATATAACTTTGAAATTGTGGTAAGACTTGTGCCAAACTTAACTGGCCTGGTAAGGGGATGTTAATATGGGTTAGAATAATTGTTCAAATGACTGCAGACTGTGTAGTAGAGAAAGCATTTTAGAAAAAAATTAGTGTGTGAGAGATGGTATTAATAAAAAGCTTCAAAGTTCTATCTACCAATCACATTAGGCCCTAAAGTAGGTGTATCCTCTGGTAATTTAAAATCTTGTTGAAGTATTTTTACCATTTAGGTGTGAATGCATATCTTCATCCGGATAATTAGCTACTTCAATTGATATGCTTGTTGTAGTAGAGAATTTTGAAATAACAAACTCAATTGGCTCTTTGTAAATAAATCTCACTAGTCTACAAGCGGTGTAAGCAACCAAGGACAAAATATTATGGAGAGTTGAATATATAATGGCTAAAGCTTGGTTACATTTAATGATAAGGCTAGTCTTGGCGTCATAATATTTTCCATGCTCAGAGTTTTATGCACCGAGATTTAATAGAATTATTTGTCGATCTTGCTACAACATTATAAGACTTGCATTTGGATTTAGATTTATAATGTCATAGAAATCTTAAAAGTCAATATATCATTATTCTCATATATATCCAATGTTGGCAATTCAGATGTTCATTGCCATGCATATAGCCTTGTTACCGCAATTGCTCCAAAATCTTGCCACCTAGTCATAACTAGGAAATGAAAATGGAAATATAGGGGAAGTTGGCAAATTATATTTTGATGACTATTTTGGAATTTTTCTGGTTTTGAGATAAGGCTCAATCAAATCAAACTGTGCCAGTCCACCAAGTAATTCTTCCTCCTTTTGCCTATATATAGAGAAGATTCATCCACTTCCTTTTCATTCATAGATGTTCGTGTTTTCTCTTGATCAATAGTGAACTGAAAAAATGGGTTTCAAGGCTTTGCTTGTTCTAGTTATGCTCATGGCCACTATCCTTGTGATGTCTGCAGAGGTTCCAACCAAAGACTCGGACGAGGAATTTGACCAAGAAGGTGGTAATTCGTTAGTATTTTCACCATCAATTAGATATATGACTCTCCCCGTATCAAACTAAATATCTCTTTTCCTTTTTTAATACATTCATAAATCAATATATCTGAACACATTTATAGAACTTTTATATATATATATATATATATATATATATATATATATATATATATATATATAAAGATATTTCAAATGGTGTTGGAAAAATCTTAGCAAGTTTAATGAACATTTAGGTCTTCGAATTAATTACTGTCAAGTTTCATACTTGGGAACACAACTTGTTAAATCCTCTCAATTTATTTTTAGATACGAGGATGTTATGTTAAATCCTCACTACTCAACAAGTCAACTTAATCAAAGGTCAGAATTGTAACATGACACCCTTATGTCGAAAAATAAATTGAGAGAATCCACTCACACTCGCCTAAAACTAATATAAGAAGAATACTGAAATTATATAAGATTTAAAAGTTTGGTGAATTAATGTCACGTATGTATCTTAATAAGATTTAAAATAATTGTATATATGTGAATTATGTATGAATGAGTCAGCAGTAAGTGGTAAAAGACAACTAATGTATTTGTTTATTTTTTGGTGAATCACAACTAATGTATTTATAAAAGTTTGAATTCTATTTTAAAAAAATAAATAAAATTTTTAATTCTGTATACGAAAAATTGAATTATTTAATTCATTAGCTCTCTAATTAATTTTTTATTTTCGACCTGAAGCTTTCTAATTTTTTTTTTGGCCGAAGCTTTCTAATTAAATTTGATAAGTTAATTATTTAAAAATTTGTTAAATTATTAAAATATATTTGTCAAGCATAAATTAATATCATATAATTTTTTTAAAAATAATAATTTATATAGGTGACACATAGTGGAGAATAAATATTAATTAGGTGAGAGAAAAGTTAAAAAAGGAGTAATAAATGTGAGTTAAATAAAATTATAATAATATTCACAGTTTCTAATGGAATGAAAAGATAGAGAAGGGGATTTTATGTCCAAAACAAATGTGAACATTGCTAACACACTCACACACATATATATATCTATATATATATATATATATATATATATATATTATCATCATAAACATTATCTTAACTGCCTTAATATTATATCGTTGTTGTTTGTAGGTACGTCTAATCCTACAAATGTGGTAGATGAAAGCAAAATCGGGCGTGGTGGTGGTGGTGGCAGTGGCTTCGGTGGGCGTGGTGGTGGCTTTGGTGGTGGCAGTGGTCGAGGTGGCTATGGCGGCTGGCGTGGTGGTTATGGTGGCGGCTGGCGTGGTGGCTATGGTGGCTGGCGAGGTGGTTATTGTCCCTATGGATGCTGTTACTGGGGCTACTACGGAGACTGTTTAAGGTGCTGTTATTACCCTGGTGATCGTGCTGAGGCTAATATTGAAGCTAAACCTAACAACTAAGAAGAACACTAGCCAAAGAATGCAAGCGAGTTCTTGTACAAGATATAAATAAAACCTCATGAGAAGGGTAGTTATAATAAAAGTCAAAGTATTTCGTTGCTCCTATTATATGAAAAAGTAGTATATTTGATTTATTTCCTTATTTTTGCTCAGTTCATTTTAGCTAAGATTAAATAAATAAATTTAAAATAGTAAATTATTTTATCCAAGACAGTAATTGTCAAATGGATTTAATTAAATTGAAACCCTGACACCATATTACATGTTTGTTTTGTTAGTTATCATGTCGATTTACATGTTAAGGTCAATCACTTTTATTTATGTAGTAGCACTTAATTGAATGTTGGTATAGAATTATTTTATACGGACAGTACATGTCGCAACCGGGATCGCGACGGGACGGCGAAAAAGAGTTTTTGTTTAAAATGGAGTCGCCACCAAGTTTTATTTAATTGGTAAAAACATGGAAAAACCATTTTATTTAAAGAAAATGATCTTTGAAACCATATTTGAATTCGGGAGTCGATTATGCACAGGGAAGGGTAAAAAGTTCATTTTCGCAGCACCCCTGATACATCCATATCACTACGGTTACCTTAATTAAATTGTGCAAATTATTAATAACCTTTCAAAATATTTATTTACACTTTTATCTTAAGGAAATTATAAAAGAAAATCTTTCTTGGAATAAGAAAATTTTGGAGTACCAAACTGTCACAGCTCAAGTATCCGTAATATTGAGTTAACAAGCCGTCACGGCTAAATTAACATCTTTATTTGAAATAAAATATTTAACTAATAATTGATTAATTTAAATTTTAAAGAATAAAATGCATAAATAAATTTTTAAAAGTAAAACAAAAATTATGAAAATTTAATTTTGGCTTGACAGGGAACACCTGCTCCTACGTATCCCCGGGTGCAATGGGAAACTCAAAGTCACGTAGTTTTGTATAAAAAATAAGTAGGTTAATTGATTTTGTTTTTCGAAGTCACAGCTAAAATATTCTTTAAATTTAGAATTAATAAGTCGTCACGGCTAAATTAATCCTATTTTGAAAAATGCAATAATGCAATATGTTATTTAACTTGTTAAAAAAAGTACTCTATAATCCATTCTAAACTTAAATTAAATAACATTTTCTTTCATTCATTTTATATTCAAATTAAATAAAAAGGAGTTTAGAATATCAAGCTGTCACAGCTAAAATATTCTTCAACATGAAATTAACAAGCTGTCACGGCTAAGTTAATCCCCAAAGGCCTCAATAGAAATAAAAGAACAGCAATAGTTCAAATATTCCTACATCTATTCTCTTTTGTTTTTTTTTTATTTTATTTTATGCTCCTATTAGAAAACAAAAAAAAAAAAAAACTCATGCTAAAACTCTATTCTTAAATATCACATTCACCGAAAAAAACGAAACCCAAACCTAGGCTGAGAAATAAAATGAAATCCCATGCGGTCCACAATAATACAAAACACACCCCACATAAATAAAAAGGAATTCCCACCCCACATACAATAATACAAAACTCACATCACATAAACCAAAATGAGGCTCCACCCAACAAAAACCAAACGTGACCAAGACCAAAAGCATCACATAATAAACAAACCAAATAAACATAAGCATCACTCAATAAACAAACAAAATAAATGTTAGCAAGGACACCATGAGAACCACGAGAAGTCCCTGGGACAAATTTTTTATACATTTGGGTTTCATTTTTTTTCATGTCACAACAGAAAGCAAGAGAGAGAGAAAGTTTGATTGTGAAGGCGAGAGAGAAGCCGGTGAAGGAGGGGAAAGAGAGAGGGGAAGGTGACGCGATTTATGGGCGATGAGGAAGGAGAAGGAAAAACCTCGCAAGTGGGCTATGAAGACCGCTAACTGGCTTCGCAAGGAGGAGGTCTCACGCCACTGAATCTGCAGCGGAAATAGAAGGGAGGTGGAGGTTCAAGGATAATGTTGATGATCTTATGGCTACCATGATGGTGAACCGACTGTGAGTGGTATTTTATTTGGTTTGGAAAAGATTGGTTGTGATGTAGGAGACGTAGATGTTGTGTGACTTGGACTTAATGGTTGTTTTGGTTTTGGTTTTGGCTTCTGGTTCCTAATTTGAGTGGTTTGATTTTGGTGAGAGTTATGGGTGACTGTGGGTGTTTGTCATGGTGATGATGATTGTAATTTAGAGAAATGAACTTACCTATTCCTCTCTTTAATTGTTGCAAAAAGGAAGGAGAGCAAAAAATGTGTTGAGCTTTTCAAAGGACCAAAAGTAGCAGCAAAGATCGGAGAATTGGTGATGGTCTCTGTTGATGTAGTGGTGACGGGTTTATGATAATGAAAATTTTGATCTATTGGCTGATGATGACGATAGTTCTGGGGTAGTGAGGGAGTGTTCTGGAGGTTGTCTCTGATGGCTAAGTTGATCCCCCTTTATGTCCGTTTTTTTTTCTATTTGTACTTGAGGTTGCTTTTGTAAACAAAATTTTATTTCGTACCACTCTGGGTGAAGGAAAACTAACAAACTTTGTTTCCCATGCTTCTGCAGTTTGCCCATCACGCTTTGCTTTTGTGTTTTAGTAGAGTGGAGTTCAGGAGATGGGCAATGCAGGGAATGGGGGGGGGGAGCACAATGTCTGCCATTTTCCTTTTATTTGTTTTGCGTTATTGAGGGAGAGCCAGAAATGGGGTGGACTGTGAGCCATCATCATTTTTATTATTGAAATATATTTTTGAGTTTTTGATTAAATTTTAAAAAAAAAAAGCAAAAGGACTTTTTTTTATATATTATCTTTTAATTTTCAAAAAGATCAAGGGACTACAAAACAATATATATATATATATTATTTTTGTTTTTTTTTTCTGTTTAAATGGCCGGACAAAATCGGGTGTTCACAGTTGCCCCTCTTTGCTCATTTCTTATAAGAGAATACAAAAACCTATGTTTTTGCGTATTGTCTTCTTAAGGAATGAGTAAAGACATGAACATGGATTTTGTTTGGCAATGCACGAAATTGAAAATGCAAGAAAAACTAACTTCAAATGGTAACAGAACCTAAATTCTGATGAGGGTCATGTGCAATGCCATGATGTAATTCAGAAACCATGATGTAGGAATGACATGAACTGTGAAACTCATGTGGGACAGACAAAGAGATAAAAGTCAATAGAGGTTGACTGGAAACTTAAAAGGCAATAGGGGTTGACTAGAAATTGAAAAGCCAACAGGGGCTGACAGGGAAATAAAATCTTGTGACCAACTGGATATGGGTCAACAAGCAGAATGAAATCAAAAAGTTTTGCGACCAACTAGATATGGGTCAACAACGATAGGAAATTAAAAAGCAATGGCAATCTGAGGCTGACTAGAAAGTAAATGGCAATATGAGGCCGACATGAAATGTAAATTGGGAATCTGAGGCCGACTGGAAATGTAAATTGGCAATTTGAGGCGAACATGAAAGTAAATTGGCAATCTGAGGCCGACATGAAAATAAAAGTGGCAATCTGAGGCCGACTGGAAATGTAAATTGGTAATCTGAGGCCGACATGAAAATAAACTGGTAATCTGAGGTCGACATGAAAGTAAATTGGCAATCTAAGGCTGACATGAAAATAAAAGTGGCAATCTGAGGCCGACTAGAAAATTAAATTGGCAATCTGAGGCCGACAGGAAAATTAAATGGTGGCAATCTGAGGCCGACAAGAAAATTAAATTGGCAATCTGAGGCCGACATGAAATGTAAATTGGCAATCTGAGGCCGACATGAAAATAAAAGTGGCAATCTGAGGCCGACAAGAAAATTAAATCGCAATCTGAGGCCGACATGAAAAGTAAAGTGGCAATCTGAGGCCGACTGGAAAGTAAATTGGCAATCTGAGGCCGACTGAAAAGTAAATTGGCAATCTGAGGTCGACTGAAAATGAAAATTGGTAATCATGGAAAACAACGATTTTCACATTATCTTCTTTTTTTTTCAGGTTATATGCACAAGTCATCAATTTTCAATTTGTTTCAGAAAAACTAACCGTAACCAAATCAAGCAAGCCTCAAGGAAGACTATAACCGATCAAACTTGTAATTCACGCGCTGGACCTTCTGGCATAAACTTTTTTCTTCTGTAACTTTGCTTACTTCTTTCTCTTTTTCCTTTTTAGGATGATGATTTGCTATTCTGCCAAGCTTGACTAAAACTTCTGAATTTTCTTGGTGTGATGCTAGTCATTGACGTATTGTTGTAAGCATTGTTAGGTTGTATAACTTTAAACTTAAATTTATGCTTACTCGAGACATCATAAATAAATATGCATTTAAAGAGGAAACAAAAGATTGGCTGAATAGACATCTTTATTGCTTGGTGTATTGGATGACAAGATGTTTGAGAAAAAAAGGTAACAATACAAAAGTGAAAGACAAGATTGTGAAAGACATGAAATTTTGCCCCAGTTTCGGTTCTTTGTGGCTCATTCAATGGATTTCTTATAGCAAGTTGAACACCATAGCCATGATCTCCTAAAATGTCTTCAAATCCCTTTTTCCCGAAAAATTGCCCCAATTTTAGTCTTGGGCTATTTGATTCACTGGACAAATTCGACACTAAAGATTTCCCCAGTGTAGGTTGCCTGAGATGATGCTTACCTTTTTGCTCTAATTTTTTGCCTAGGCTGCTCTTTTGAGTTTTCAACCTAACGAGCTCTCTTCTTCTTCTTCTTCTTCTTTTTTTATCTTTTTCTTTTTCATTTTACCCTAACTTTTGCTTAGGTCGCTCTTTCGAGTTTTCAACCTAACGGGCTTTTTCGACATCTTTTCAAGCATAAAACCTTTTGACTGCATCAGTGTTGATTGGTTTAGACAATTCTTGTCCATCCATGTTTTGCAAAATCAACGCTCCACCTGAGAACGCTTGCTTGACAATGTAAGGACCTTCATAACTTGGAGCCCATTTTCCCTATGCATCTTCTTGATTAGGGAGAATTTTCTTCAGAACCAAATCTCCTGGATAAAAATCTCTAGGATGGACTTTCTTGTTAAAATCCTTAGCCATTCTGCTTTGGTACAACTGGCCATGACAAATAGCTGCCAACCTTTTCTCTTCTATCATGTTCAGCTGTTCATATAGAGCCTTCACCCATTCAAATTCTCCTAACTCAGCCTCTATTAGAACCCTTAATGATGGGATTTCCACTTCTATAGGAGATACAGCTTCCATTCCATATACCAATGAGAAAGGCGTTGTTCCTGTGCTTGACCGTATATTGGTTCGATATGCGTGCAAAGCATATGGTAGCATTTCATGCCAGTCTTTGTAATTCACCACCATCTTGGCGATGATTTTCTTGATATTCTTATTTGCAGCTTCAACTGCACCATTCATTTGAGGCCTATAAGGAGCTGAGTTGTGATGCTTGATCTTGAAAGTCTCAAAGAACTTTTGAACTTCGGCACCATTGAGGTTAGGAGCATTATCTGTGATAATTCTTTCTGGAATCCCATATCTGCATATGATGTCTTTTTTGATAAATCTGATGAACACCTTCTGTGTGATATTGGCGTATGAAGCAGCCTCCACCCACTTTGTGAAATAGTCAATTGCAACCGAAATGAAACGATGGTCATTGGATGCCTTGGGATTAATTGGGCCGATGACATCCATACCCCACATTGAGAAAGGCCAAGGAGATACCATGTTGTGTAATGGAACTGGAGGAGCATTGACTCGATCTGCATATGTTTGACATTTGTGACACTTTCGAACATAACTGATGCAATTGTTCTCCATGGTAGACCAATAATATCCACTTCTTAGTATCTTGCGTGCCATCATATGCCCATTAGCATGGGTTCCACAGATTCCTTCGTGGATCTCAGTCATAATCATTCGATGAGCATCTACACATCTAAGGAGAGTAGTGTCATGATTCCGCTTGTAAAGGACTTCACCATTTAGGAAAAAGATCATGGCCAATCGTCGAATTGTTTTTCTTTGCACTTCATTTGCTCCAGTCGGATATTCTCCTTTTTGAATGTACTGTTTGATGTCATGATACCATGGTCGGCCATCTGGCTCAATCTCTCTGGCCACAAAGACACCGGTTCATCTTGCACCTCTACATGAATAGGTTGTACATTTGCGTGGACCTCCAATTTAGTCATCACAGCCAAGGTCGCCAAAGCATCTGCAAATTGATTCTTGTCTCGAGTCAAGTAGGTGAATGATATATCGTCAAAGTGCTCAATTAATCGAGACAAGTACTTCTGATACGGTATCAATTTTGGATCCTTTGTACGTCATTCCCCATTAACTTGGTAGATTATGAGTGCAGAGTCCCCAAAGACTTTTAGTTCCTTGATTCCCAAGTCAATTGCAACTTGCAAACCATTTGCACATGCTTCATACTCTGCAATGTTGTTGGTCCATTCAAAGTCTAGTTTGATGGAGACTACTGCTTTCCAGCTGGTGATACCACTACCGCTCCTATTCCACATCCATTCATATTGACAGCCCCATCAAAGTAAATTTTCCATACATTCTCCTCTTCTATCTCATCTTTTTCCATTGCTAACACCTCACCATCGGGGAATTCAAGCATGATAGGCTATATATCTTCCAGAGGATTTTCAGCTAGATGATCGGCAATTGCACTTCCCTTGATAGACTTCTGAGTCACATATTTGATATCAAATTCAGACAGCATCACTTGCCATTTTGACATTCTCAACGATACATGAGGACTATCAAATATGTATTTCAATGGATCCATTCTAGAAATTAACCAGGTCGTGTAGTATAACATGTACTGCCTCAACCTCTTAGACGCCCACACTAATGCACAACAAGTCTTTTCAATCGCCAGATAACGGGATTCACAGTCATTAAACTTACTTGCTCAAATAATAAATTGCCTGTTCTTTCTTTCCGGACTCATCATATTGACCCAACATTACCCCAAGTGACGTGGGCACCATTGTGAGGTACAATATTAAAGGACGGTTTGGTATAGGTGGGGCTAGAACTAGAGGCTTCATCAAATAGGTTTTTATTTTATCAAAAGCTTCTTGGCATTCTTCATTCCACTCCCCAGGTTGATGTTTTCGCAGCAGCTTGAATATAGGCTCACAAGTACTAGTCAAATTGGCAATAAATCTAGCAATGTAATTGAGCCTTCCAAGAAAACTTCTTACTTCTCGTTCAGTTCGGGGGGTAGACATTTCTTATATCGCCTTCACCTTGTCATGGTCCACTTTTATCCCTTCTCTGCTAACAATGAATCCCAGTAACTTCCCTGTAGAAGCTCCAAAATTGCATTTATTAGGGTTCAACCGCAACTTATATTTTCTGAGCCTTTCAAACAGCTTTCGCAGAACTGTTACATGACTTTCTCCCTCCTTAGATTTGGCGACCATATCATCTATGTACACTTCAATCTCTTTATGCATCATGTCATGGAATAATGCGACCATAGCACGTTGGTAGGTGGCACCGGCATTCTTCAATCCGAATGGCATGACAGTATAACAAAATGTTCCCCACGGAGTTATGAAAGTAGTTTTTCCTTTATCATGATTATCCATGGGAATCTGATTATACCCAGAATATCCATCCATAAACAAAAATCGGTGATTTCCAGCTGTGTTATCAACAAGGACATCAATGTGTGGGAAAGGAAAATCATCTTTTAGGCTAGCCTTATTTAAATCCCGATAATCAACACACATCCTGACCTTTCCATCTTTTTTAGGTACAGGTACAATGTTAGCCACCCAATCAGTGTGTCTTGATACCTCCAAAAATCCAGCCTCCAGCTGTTTAGTCACTTCTTTTATTTTCAATGACATATCAGGTCGCATTCTCCTCAACTTTTACTTTTTCGGCTCAGCTCCTGGATACAAAGGGATCTTGTGTGAAGCAATCTCTGGGTCTAATCCTGGCATATCATGATAGGACCATGCAAACACATCCAGGAATTCTTTAAACAATGCAATCATTTCTGAGCGTTCGGGATTTTCCACTATTTTCAGCTCCTTCTTTTCTTCTTCAGTGCCCATGTTAATCACCTTGATCACCTCATTGTCTAAGCCAAATCCTTTTTCTGAGTATTCCAATAGGTTTGAAAACTGCTCAACAACTTCTTTGTCATCCTCGGACTCATGGTTATCGCAGTAAATTGCAGCAAGAGAATCAATTGATAAGCTCCCAAATTCCTTTTCATGTGGAAAAATTTCTATGACATTCAAATTCTTGGAAAGTAATTGCGGTGGATTGGAATGCTAAACCAAATGGTGAATTATAAAACAGCATGGAAAATGCAAATTAACGAGCTGAGAGTGGTAAGGGAAAAACATAACAGAAAAGAGAAAGCAAAAGGAATAGAAGCAGAAACGAGGCAAATGGAAAACATAGAGAAAGATTATTGAAAATCATGCAAATTCATTCAAATGATGTCTCTGAATAGCATAAACAAAAGCATAAATAATTCTTGAATAACACAACCCAACTAATTACTTTTCAGCAATAACATCAAACATTGGTTCAGCTGTCCAGTTCCTCAGCATTTCATCATTGCTGGCAGTATGAATCTTGTTGTTTTCCTCAATTTTCTCAGCATCCAAGGTGTTGATGGTGGAGAAATAACAAAGGGAGCGAACTTCACCGGCCATAATCACTTCAGCTGGACCAGGGAATGTCTCTTTCAAGTGAGGAATCAGCTTCATTTTCCTTTTTTGTCTATTCTGTTCCAAAGCCAAGGCACTCATCTTGTCATCCAGAGAGGTCTCATATCCTAGACCAAATCGGTTAGACTTTTCTGGCACCGATACTGGAGGTTGGGTGCCTTGCAACTGTGGTCCTAGTCCTTTTCCTTCCAGATATCCACTATTGGCCATGATGTGAGCCACTACTTGATTTTGTATTGGGGCCTTATCCTGCTCTTGTCTCAGCCCTACTGCTTCCAGGTTGTGCCATAAACTGCTCTCCACTAGCTCTACATTTTCAACATATGGCAATGCCACTGGTTTGGATACTATGATCTCTTTCTCTCCATGGATTGTGATGACCGAACCATTCTCAACATATTTAGCCTTTTGATGCAAGGTTGAAGGGACAGCACCGACATTGTTAATCCATGGTCTTCCTAGCAGCATATTATAGTCAGACTCAATTTCCATTACCTGAAATAACACTTCAAATTTGCTCGGGCCGATCTCCAGTAACAACACCATTTCCCCTAGGATGTTTTTCTTCCCTCCATCAAAAGCTTTCACTACCATCATTTGCGGCAGTATATCATCCTTACTCATCGACAAATAACTTAAAGTGGACACAGGTAAGACATTCAATCCCGACCTTCCATCAATGAGAACTCTGGGCACTATGTATCCTTTACATTTGAGGGTTACGTATAGTGCTCGTGGGTTGACTTGTGAAACAACTTCTTCATCTGAAAACATAATCATGTTAACACGTTTCACTGGATCCACCATATTCACCACGTTTTCCGATGAGACGTCAGGCTTGACATAAGCTTCCTTCAAAACTTTTATTACTGCCCTTCGATGAGGTTCAGATGACATGATTAATGATAAAAGAGATATTCTAGCGGGAGTCTTCTTTAATTGCTCTAGAATATCATACTCGCTTTGCTTCATTATCTTTAGAAACTCTTCTTCTTCATCTTCCTTTTCCTTCCTTTCTGAATCTGAAATTTTTCCGGCATACCCTTTATTGATAAACTTCCCTTTTTCTAGCTCTCCGGGCCCATAAACTCTCCCACTTTTTGTTATTCCTTTTACCTCCATGACACCAATCACTTCTTCATTTTCTCGAGCCTTCGAGGTTTCCCCTATGTCTCCACCCGTCTTGACCTAAGTCTCATAATTCCAAGGCACAGCATGTGTACTCTTGTACTCAAATGGTGTAGGTTTCTTTACAGTAATAACCACTTTTTCTGGCTTGGGAGCTACATTAAGTGGTGGTACTCGAAGTATAAAGGGTTCAATTACATTCACCTCATCAGGGGTATTCAGGCCCTTTTTTGCTTGTATTACTCCTAAGTTGAGTAATCCCTGTACCCGAGCCTTGAAATCCCAGCAATTTTCTATGTCATGGCCAAGGGCCCCATGGTGATACAGGCAGCTTGAATTCATGTCATATTTCTCATTCTCATTTATTGTTAGAGCAGATGCTGTTATACTGTAACCAGACTCATTCAGGCCGACAAAAATTTCCTCCATGGGTGTTCTGAGATTCAAAACCTTCTTTATTAGGAGTTCTTCTTTTTCTACAGCATTTACCCGGCCTCCTCCTTCATGATTTGGCATTGGGTTATGGACAATATCTGGTTTTGACTCCTCTTGAAAGTCTAGTCTACCACAAGCAATCAGTCTTCTTACTGCCGTCTTGAAGCCTTCACAATCTTCGATTGCATGCCCTACTATGTCCATGTGGTATTTGCAAGTAACGTTCGGGTTGTACCAAGCTGGGTATGGTGGTTCTAATGGGCATACTGAGGATAATAGAGATCAGTGGGCATCAACTAATCGTTGAAAGAGATCAGCGTTTGAAATGGATAGTTTAGGGAAAGGTGGCAAATTCTGGAATCTGGAACGACTTTGGTTTTGGGCATTTGGTCGTGGTGGTATGGTGTTTGGATATTTTTGAGGATGCATGGTTAGGTTATAGGCATATGTTGGTCGAACTGGTTGGTATGGTCGTATGTGGATGTTATTGACTTGTGGTTAGGGGTATGGGATGTTATTTGTGGTTTGTGCGGTTTGGTAAAATGGGTAAGGAGTGGTTGAGGCTTGGTATGGTGGTGTTTGGGATCTTGGGTACACTGGTGCGTGTTTTGAATTAAAGGTTTGCTGACTCTGCACATAATTCACATCAGTCTCCTTCTTCCTGGGTGGGAAACCTTTTCTTGTGTCTTCATTGCTCATAGGAAGTTTACCAGTTTTAGCTAGATTCTCAATTCTTTCTCCAGCAGTGATCAACTCAGAGAAATATTTATATGCTACTCCTGCCATTGCTCCAATATAAGGAGATCCCAATGTTCCCAAAAGGTACAAACACATTTCGGATGGGATAAGTGGTGGTTGCACTTGAGTAGCCAAAGCTCTCCACCTTTGAGCATATTGCTTAAAAGATTCATCCCTTTTTTTCTGCATCGTGCTCAACTGTTCTCTAGTTGATGATATTTCCATGTTAAACTTGTATTGATTCATGAATTGGTCCACCAGTTCTCTCCAGCTAGAAATCTTTGAATGGTCTAATTGAATATACCATTCTAAAGCAGGTCCGATTAAACTTTCATGGAAAAAGCTAACGAGAAACTTTTCATCTTTAGACCAGATTGACATCTTGGTGCAATAACTCTTCAAATAGAACAGAGGGTTACCCATTCCATCATACTTCGAGAAGTCAGGAATCTTGAAGTCCTTCGGAACCACTGCATCGATGGGAGGCAAAGCTGCTCAATCTCCATATAGCCATAAGTGCTAGGCCCTTGGATAGCTTTAATTTGATCCTGAATCTTCTTCATCCATTCTTCTTTGAACTTCTCCTTTTCTGCCTCTGCACGGCTATTCTCCGAGGAAAATGGTTGCTTTTGGATGACAACACGAGGTGGCTCCCAAACAGGGGTAGCATGCCCGTGCCCATCAGTATGAACATTCTCTAAGGGACGATAGCCTTCTCCAATAGGGATCACCAATAGCCTTCATCCCTTGAGTGACATTTATAGTCGCATTTGATGCCCCCGGTATAGTTATTATTGCAGCATTTGGTTGTACATCGACTGATGCATTCACCATGTCTCGGTTTTGATTAGCTCCCAATAAGTCAATTGACTCCTTCATAGCTCTTATCATCTCCTCTAATTTTATTTGATTAATTGACATTTCATTCAACCTTCCCCTTACTGCATCAACTTCTAGGCTTAAATTTCTTCCCGATTCAGAAGCATTTACAGTTGGGTCACCATTACCACCCGCCATCTTGGTCCGAGCTCTGGTGTTATGAACATGAGTTAGATCGGTATCTTCTTTCCTTGGGCGCCCAATGGTTACGATGTTTCACCTGTATTAAAAAAAATAGTTTAAGTAAAAAGATAAAAATATTTCAATTTGTTAGAGATTGTCAATCGTGCTGAGTCTTGATGTGAGTATCTTCAGTTATAACTTTTCCCCAGAGCGTCTCGTTCAAAGGTATTAAGTTATCTTTAATGGATATTGCCATAAGACCAAAACAATGAAACAACCATCCATTCATCATAGGAGTACATTATAATCATCATTTTTTTTTTTTACATCCATTCCCAGAAATGACAAAAAAGGTACATCATAAAGCCAGATATTGATCCCTAAAAACATCATCACCAAAAGATAATGCCTCTTCAACTTCTTTCGGCAATTATTTGTTTCATCCTTCCAACCAAATCTTTGCAGTAATTGACAAAGTTGCGAAGTCCAGTTGGGGTCTTGAAAGGGATAATTTCTTGCTCAACTATTTCTAGGTATCTTGGAACATCTTCTATTGCTGTGTTAGCTAGCCCTGCCAAATTTGAAAAACGAATCTTCAACTCATGAATGACATGACTTTGGCGTTGCACCTCAAATTCCAAATCTGTAACTCTTTTCTTTTCTTCTCCTAAGGCAACCTGAAATTTCATGGTCTCATCTTTCATGTATTGTTTTAGTTCCCCAATCTTCCTCTGGTATTCCTTTCTTATCTCTCTCATTTCTTGCTTCATTTGTTCCCCTCCTGCTAGTGCGGTTTCCTCAGCGATTTTGGCATTTTGAAGTAGCTTCTTTAATTGTTAGTTTTCAGCTAATGCTCGATCACACTCTTGCCTTCGAAGCCCTAGCTCTTTATTAGCAGCTTGGAGGCATTCCTTGGTCTTCATCATGTGGTCGTGCCCAATCTTCAACTTCTTACTTGTTCCTTCCAAAATTTGATCTTTTTCGACACTTTCTCATTTCAGAACTGCATAATTGTGGTGAACACCTTTCAATTCTACCTCAATTTGCATCTTTTCTTGCCCGATCTTATCTAGCCTCTCCTTCATTTCTCTGATCCCCTTATTTTCATCAGAATATGAGGATGATTCTTTGTTAGGAGGAGCGGTTATCAAATTTCTGAATGGCAGCTTAATCTCTTAAGCCCTGTTTTTCACCCATTGACTGTAGCTTTCTTTCACTGCACAGCTTCTAACTCCCAGTTCTTTTCCTTTTCTGACAACCTTGTTCCAAGCAGATCAAACTTTCTGTAGTAGGTCAAGATCATCAGAATCTAGGTAATATAAGACAAAAGGAGTAATTGCAGCCTCAAAAGGTGGTCCCATCATAGGGTAACCAAGTTGACGCAATACCAATACCGGGTTATAATTTATGCATCCTCAGGTGCCCATGAGGGGTACATTTGGGAAGCTTCCACACTGATAAATCAAAATCTGCCCATCTTCCTACCAAGGTTACCATCGGATCACCTTTTCATTTAATTTGGCCAGGTCTTGAGCCCATTCTTGTCCGTTTTTCTTCTTAATACGATGCATTTTTAGATCTTCAATCGGACAGGGCGCCTTGTAATTTCTTTGGAATATGTGTGCAGTGGCCCATACATACAACATTGGTAGACAGCATAAAATTCTTTTGTCATTCCTCTCATAGCAAAAATTTAAGGTACAATAAACATCTGCCAAGAGGGCTGGAACGGGATTATGACCATGAAATTTTCGAGCCAGAAATACATCAATAGCTACATAGTCTACAAAGCCTTCAATATTTGGAAACAAGACAGTGCCATAAACAGTGAGTGCTAGTATATCTGAAAAAGTGTCCCAATCCTCAGCTTAAGCTAAGCGGTGCATATGTCCTTCCAAGTAATCCTTTGAGAATCCATTGATCCCATTTCTACACTTTTGAGCTTCATGTAAATCCCTTACATTGACCTTTAAGACAGCTGCTACGGTATGTAAAGAAGGATAATGACCTTGGTAGTGATAATGTTTTTCCCCTTCTAGTGGTAACCCCAAGATTCGCTCAAATTCTTCAAGAGTTGGTGCCAACTGGAAGTCTTGAAAGGTAAAGCACCGGAGTGGAGGATCATAGTACTGTGCCAATGCTGTGATTGCCTCTACCTGTTCTTCCACCTCTAACAGATTCAAAATTTTTCCATACTTCCTTGCAAGAGCAAGGCGTTGTGGCATACTCAATAATTGACCTAGGGATCTCAGACCTTCTATGTCAGGTTTCTTAGCTTTAAGATGTAAAGTCTTCTTTAATTTTTCCCCTTCATGATTGTTTCCATTTTCCAAAGATACTCACAACAAGACTTTGATATGATTCTCTAACAAACCTAGTAAAACAAAAAAAAAAATGTGATGATTTTTCATTAAAAAGGAAAAGGAAATAACAAATACTTTGAGCATGTTAAAGAATTTATGTACAAAAAAGTGAGTTAAAGAAAGAGTATGCTCTCTTTGTGTCCTATTTGAGGTGAGCTCTGGAGGTCAATCTATAGTTCTATGGTCATTCTACTTTGTGAACACTTGCAACAGGTGGATCTATATACTCAGGATTCTACAGCCTCTAGAGTTTAGGCTTGTTTCAGAATATTATCCACAACAGTAGGTAAACCACTAGGTGTGGAATATTCACAAAAGAGTCACACTCTAGACGAGATTTTCGCGATAACCAAACAGGATGAACATCCAAAATGGCTACCACTACACAATCTCTTACCTATCTCAAGTTGCACTCAAACCCGGGTATAGAGCCCCACTCGTGTGTGATTCAAGTGTGAGTGTTGTGTGTGAGGAGAGCATACAAACCTGGAATCTTAAAACTACCCATGACAACACCTGCAAAATAGACAATATGGAATAAAAGTCTTCTATCCTAGAGTGCAAAGAAACAAAAATAAATATATACAAACAGAATGAAAGTCTTCTATCCTAGGGTAGTCATAAAGAATTAAATATGAAAATTTATACAAATATAATGGTAACGAAATTTAAAAGAAAGAGAATAACAGACAACTAACAATAAAATAAAATGAAAAGACAAAAAGAAAAAAAAAATGAGGTTATAACAATAAGTACAATCAATTATTATAGGTCTGACTCTTACAGTCCCTAGTGGAGTCGCCATCTGTCGCAACAGGGATCACGACGGAACGGCAAAAAAGAGTTTTTGTTTAAAATGGAGTCGCCACCAAGTTTTATTTAATTGGTAAAAACATGGAAAAACCATTTTATTTAAAGAAAATGATCTTTGAAACCATATTTGAATTCGGGAGTCGATTATGCACAGGGAAGGGCAAAAAATTCATTTTCGCAGCACCCTTGATACATCCATATTACACGAATACCTTAATTAAATTGTGCAAATTATTAATAACCTTTCAAAATATTTATTTACACTTTTATCTTAAGGAAATTATAAAAGAAAATCTTTCTTGGAATAAGAAAATTTTGGAGTACCAAACTGTCACAGTTCAAGTATCCGTAATATTGAGTTAACAAGCCGTCATGGCTAAATTAACATCTTTATTTGAAATAAAATATTTAATTAATAATTGATTAATTTAAATTTTAAAGAATAAAATGCATAAATAAATTTTTAAAAGTAAAACAAAAATTATGAAAATTTAATTTTGGCTTGACAGGGAATACCTGCTCCTACGTATCCCCGGGTGCAATGGGGAACTCAATGTCACGTAGTTCTGTATAAAAAATAAGTAGGTTAATTGATTTATTTTTTGAAAAGAATTTTTTGAATATCAAGCTGTCGCAGCTAAAATATTCTTTAAATTTAGAATTAATAAGCCGTCACGGCTAAATTAATCCTATTTTGAAAAATACAATAATGCAATATGTTATTTAACTTGTTAAAAAAAGTACTCTATAATCCATTCTAAACTTAAATTAAATAACATTTTCTTTAATTCATTTTAGATTCAAATTAAATAAAAAGGAGTTTATAATATCAAGCTGTCACAGCTAAAATATTCTTCAACATGAAATTAACAAGCTGTCACGGCTAAGTTAATCCCCAAAGGCCTCAATAGAAATAAAAGAACAGCAATAGTTCAAATATTCCTACATCTATTCTCTTTTGTTTTATTTTATTTTATTTTATGCTCCTATTAGAAAACAAAAAAAAAAACTCATGCTAAAACTCTATTCTTAAATATCACATTCACCGAAAAAAATGAAACCCAAACCTAGGCTGAGAAATTATCTTTAGTAACTAAACATAGAACACTAATCTCTAACTGAAAAAGAAAAAGAGAAAAAAAAATCACAGTCTAAATGAATGAACTGATAACATGGTCGACCTACAATATGAAATCCCACCACATAAATAAAATGAAGTCCCATGCAGTCCACAATAATACAAAACACACCCCACATAAATAAAAAGGAAATCCCACCCCACATACAATAATACAAAACTCACATCACATAAACCAAAATGAGGCTCCACCCAACAAAAACTAAACGTGACCAAGACTAAAAGTATCACATAATAAACAAACCAAATAAATGTAAGCATCACTCAATAAACAAACAAAATAAATGTTAGCAAGGACACCATGAGAACCACGAGAAGTCCCTGGGACAAATTTTTTATACATTTGGGTTTCATTTTTTTTCATGTCACAACAGAAAGCAAGAGAGAGAGAAAGTTTGATTGTGAAGGTGAGAGAGAGGCCGATGAAGGAGGGGAAAGAGAGAGGGGAAGGTGACGCGATTTATGGGCGATGGGGAAGGAGAAGGAAAAACCTCGCGAGTGGGCTATGAAGACCGCTAACTGGCTTCGCGAGGAGGAGGTCTCACGCCACTGAATCTGCAGCAGAAATAGAAAGGAGGTGGAGGTTCAAGGATAATGTTGATGATCTTATGGCTACCATGATGGTGAACCGACTGTGAGTGGTATTTTATTTGGTTTGGAAAAGATTGGTTGTGATATAGGAGACGTAGATGTTGTGTGACTTGGACTTAATGGTTGTTTTGGTTTTGGTTTTGGCTTCTGGTTCCTAATTTGAGTAGTTTGATTTTGGTGAGAGTTATGGGTGACTGTGGGTGTTTGTCATGGTGATGATGATTGTAATTTAGAGAAATGAACTTACCTATTCCCCTCTTTAATTGTTGCAAAAAGGAAGGAGAGCAAAAAATGTGTTGAGCTTTTCAAAGGACCAAAAGTAGCAGCAAGGATCGGAGAATTGGTGATGGTCTCTGTTGATGTAGTGGTGACGGGTTTATGATGATGAAAATTTTGATCTATTGGCTGATGATGACGATAGTTCTGGGGTAGTGAGGGAGTGTTCTGGAGGTTGTCTCTGATGGTTAAGTTGATCCCCCTTTGTGTCCGTTTTTTTTTTTTTTTCTATTTGTACTTAAGGTTGCTTTTGTAAACAAAATTTTATTTCGTACCGCTCTGGGTGAAGGAAAACTAACAAACTTTGTTTCCCATGCTTCTGCAGTTTGCCCATCACGCTTTGCTTTAGTGTTTTAGTAGAGTGGAGTTCAGGAGATGGGCAATGCAGGGAATGGGGGGGGAGCACAATGTCTGCCACTTTCCTTTTATTTGTTTTGCATTATTGAGGGAGAGCCCAAAATGGGGTGGACTGTGAGCCATCATCATTTTATTATTGAAATATATTTTTGAGTTTTTGATTAAATTTAAAAAAAAAAAAGCAAAAGGACTTTTTTTATATATTATCTTTTAATTTTTCAAAAGAAATAGATCAAGGGACTACAAAACAATATATATATATATATATATATATATATATTATTTTTGTTTTTTTTTTCTGTTTAAATGGCCAGACAAAATCGGGTGTTCACAGTACATATAATTATTAAACTCATAAAATTTTTTTTCTATAATTTGAAAAGTCTCAACCCACCAAAAGGGAGCAAAAGACAAGCAAATAAAATATGAAAATAAATGATGACAAAATGACTAAATTATAAATAGCTGAACATAAACTCGCTAAAGTACAAGACAATTAAACTCGTTTTGGGCTGTGAATGTCATAGACGCCTCAAATTTATGATCCATGAATTTCATAGAAAAATGCTGGAGTGCTAGTATTACCTTTTGTATGAACTATATTGTCAAAAATGATGTGACATGCTATTAACTCCTCCATTAATGAGTTTATCCTAATATTGCGTTTCTTCCATTAATTTATGAAGAATTTTGGCAAATATTTTCTAGTTAAGTATCATTTCTCAACATCATAAGCAGTGACGGCCGGATACCAAGTTTTCTCAATAATTATAATAGATAAATATTTAATGTATTTAAATTTATTTATATTTAAAAGAATTATATTTTAACGATTGATTTAAATATGTTTTCAATCTCAAAAGATAGTCGAATTTTGGTTTAGGTTTGTAAAACGAAATTTTAACTTTGGTCCAAATAGTTTCAAAATTATTTAGTTTTATGCTTGATGATTTGTTTGTTCATGTTAAATGCTAAATTAGTTAACAAAAGATCATATTCTCTAATCCTACCTAATAACCACTTAATTATCTTTGTATTATATATATAGTTATTCTAAGTGTCAAAACCCTCATCATGTAACATGTTAGACCAACTCTAAAACCCATTTTATATGGCCTAATAACCTATTTTACAATAGGCATTTGACCGATGAGACATAATATGTCTCATAAGATTATTGACAATCATGTAGGATTGGATGATATATATTTTTCATTAGCTAGTTCAGCATTTAATAGAGACAGGCAAATAAAAGCGATGAAAACCAAAAAGTTTAGAAATGTTTTGATCATTGAAACACACTTTTTTTAGGGATTAAAACCAAATTTCATTTAATTTTAAGGAAATAAAAACATATTTAAACATTAATTATTTCAATAAAAATATTTTTATTAATTTTTAATATAAAAATAAATTAATGTAAATATAATTATAATATTTTAAAGTACAATAAAAAGAGTTTTATATAAAATTTTAAAATTATTAGTTGAATTTTAATTTTTATGTATATTATTTTATATTGTTATTTTTATAAGCATCAATTATTTTCATGTATATTTTTAGTCATATATGAATAATTTATTCTTTAATTCACTGAGTTTAGTTCAGCATGTAATGTTATATATGTTCATAAAATATTTTATACTCCTTATTTTAACATAAAAAATTATTCACTAGGTTTCATTTTCTTAAAAAATTAAAATAAAAAATTTCATGATTAGAAAAATTTAAGAATAATGAAATAAAATTATATACTTCTTATTCTAACATAAAAATTATTCACTAGGTTTTATTTTCTTAAAAAATTAAAATAAAAATTTTCATGATTAGAAAAATTTAAGAATAATGTAAATAAGAAATTTGAAGGTCAAAATATAATAAATAGTAAATAACAATTAAATGAATGAAATTATAAATAAAAAAAATTAAAGAACGGTATAAATGAGCAATATAACAAGTTAAAATATAATAAATAGTATTATTAGTGCTCAAAATAAACTTAAAATGTCACATAATGATTCTAATGAAAGTATGATATTACAAATTATAAATTAATGAATGATTTATTTAGAAAGAATTGAAAATTTAAAATTAGGAAAATAAAAGGCCACGTGAGAATGATAGTGGATCCATACATTGATAACATAAAATAAAATATTGGTGGTAAATAGCTTTTTAAATAAAGAATATATAAAAATTTAAAAATATGAATAAATAATAATCAATTTTAAAAATAAATAATATTAATATAAAATATAATTATATAAATGAGATTAAAATCACTAAAAATAATCGCTATAAAACAATAATTTAATTATCATAGTTGATAGTAAGTTATCTAGTATGATTTGATACTATTTTATATTTTTATTGGTTGGTTTATTTTATAATTATTATTTTATGAATTTAATTTTGATATATACTAATGATATAAAAAATTTCTATAATATATTCAAGTATATATTGTCACCTAGCTAGTAAAAATAATTTCCTCCTATAACTACAATTTAAAAAGTCATTTTATTAAAATGATTAAATGGATAATAGTGTTTTTTTACACTGTAAATGTATTAAAATTAAATTCTTATTTTAGTATAATTTTATTTTTATGATATTTTGTTTTCATATAATAAAATATGAAAATAAGAAATATATATATATACATTTTAATATTTCCAACTTCTACTTTTTTATCATAATGCATGTAATGAACATAGAAAACATACCAAGCTAGATAATATTATTTATGAATCATTTACAGATAAATTTTAAAAAATAAGAATTAAATTGTCAATTTGAAATAATTGATTTATTTTAATTATATATAATTATATTTATATTAAATATTTTATTATGTATCAGGCATTATAACTTTATTTAGTGATTCTTATTAATTTATGTGTTTTAATATTATTTTAAATATTTATTTAATTTTCATGCATTATTTATTTCAAATATTTATTATTAAATTTTAAATTATCTATCATTTTGATGTACAAAAATGATTATGATATATGAGTTTATTTAATACATTTTATGCACCATCAAATAACATGAAATCAACGCAAAAAAATTAAATTTATTATTTTTATATTATTTTTATTATTTAATATATAATTTATAAAAATCAAATCATAAAAAAGAATACACAAACATACTCTTAGTAAAATGAGGTGAAATGTAGGTTTTTTAAACAAATAAAGTGAAATACGGTCATTTCTTTATACTCCATTGAGAGTTAATTAATGTATTTTACTCTATTATTAATTTAAGAGAGATTATGGTGGGATCAATCTTAAAGAGTGAGGTGCACGTTGATCATCATTAGATACTGTGAAAGTGTAAATTGTTACAAAGTGATACTCCCTGGATTCTATTAAATGTCATTTTGGGGTTTCTCTTTTGTGTTTTAAATTATTTGTTATTTTCGATTTTTAATAAATCTTTAATTGCTTTTATTGTTCATTTTACCCCTATCTTGAAGAGAGAATGAGTAGGTGACTTAATGGAGGGAGAGAAAAAGTAATAGGGTATTTTTCATCATTTAGTTTTATTATTTTGAAAGATTAATGAAATATAATTATTATCTTAACTCTTGTACAAATGCCAAAAATGATAGTTAATATGAAATGGGAGGAATAATACTTTTTTTCACTAGAAGAACTAAGACTACTCTCAGAGTTCCAATACCAATAAGTTAGACCCAAGACAATATAAATATCTCATTAGGTCATTAAAACTTCCAAGCACTCAGGTAATAACACTAACAGTACAGCAGCTATCTAAAAAATAAAATTAAAAGAAAACACATCTTTTTTATTATAGCCATAAAAAAGGATTATTTTCACTCATATTTTCTAAGTTTTATAATTTTGACATACTTATTAGTTGAATTCTGGACCATCGCCTGAATCCTAGTGGGCAAGTAATACTCGTTAATTGCATGGTACAAATTCAATACCAATGAGTTGGAAGATTTTTCTACCATTCATAATCATGATTTCCATAATTTAATATGCAAATACATATGCTGAGATTACTTGATTTTTTACGTACAAATCCATATAGTAAATTGACCGTGACTTATGATAGTTAAATCTTTAAGCATTCTTTTGTATCCCCTTCTTTGGAAAGTTTAAGTGCTTATTCGGATATATTAAGTACTTTTATTTCAATGAGAATGAAAAGTGAAGAATTAAAAGATGTTTGGTTTACATATATGCTCTCCAAAACTCATGTTAAGGTTGAAATTTTTTTTTTTAATGAAAGTAAATAGATAATACTTTTCATTATAAAACAAAGTATTTTCTGAAATAAAATCTTACTATTACTCTCACGTAAATATCTTATCCAAATAAAAATTATTCTCTTAAATTTATTTTTGATATACTCAAATTAATTATAAATCAATTCTTTTAAAAGTAATTTTTCTAAATAAAAATAATTTTTTAAATTTAATTATTTTAAAGTAATTCTTTTAAAAAGGTAAATTAAAGGGACCCTAAATAGGGTTCCCTTTTAATATCACAGAGACACAAACGCGGTTTTCATGTGGGGCATGAGCTGAGGATGATGCAAGAACAATCTGGAATTCCCTTTTATTCCTCAAACAGAGAATATGCCGTACCTTGCTTTCCCCGCCATGATTTTCATAGCCGCCCTAATTAATGTATACTTTCCCTTATATTAGCTGACTCATCAAGTATTAGCAACTATGCTGAGAAGTAATCACAAACACTTGACACTTGGCCTTTCTGCTCCTGCTTACTTCATGAGGTTTATTTTGACCCATCCAATTAAGATCACTACTTTTCACTGATGACAACTTGTCTTTCTAATCGGACATATATATTCATTGGGCGGGAAAAAAAAAAGTGACTTGAAAATTGCTTATCTTATCTTAGATTGAGGAAGCACAAATCGATGTCATTGCACACCCATTCTAGATTTAACCACGTTGTATTTCTTGCTGATGTAACAAGTTAGTTTCGAAATGGCTCTTTCATTGTTATTTTCACTAGATTTCTTATTTTAGCAAAATAAAAAACTTATTAATTTGAGTTTTTAATTTTTTATTTTTATTTTTAGTTTTTCAGATCTTATAAAATAACCACTGAAAATTATATTTTTTAATTTTTAATTTTTATTTTTAATTATTAATATTTCCTTCATAAAATTTTAAAAATTAAAAAATTAAAAATAAAACTGAAAACTAACTAGAAACTTAACCCAAATGAAACCATACTTTTTTGCTGTCTCGGAAAGCTAACTTGCCAGCTCATAAAGCTCAACAACACGCAAACACAAGAATTCCTCGAATGTTTGTCAGGTATGTATCATTCGAAGTAACTTAAACTAACCAAGGTATTTTATTCTCCCAAAACATGTTACTATCGAAAAATGCTATTCCCTAAAAGATTTCCTTCTCATTTCTATATTGATAAGAGCTGCAAAAGGGATTACCTTAAAATTTGAAATGAACCAAGTTGATTGCCTGTATCTGTACACATAAGAAGGAGCCAGCTATTCCAAACAACCAACTCCAACTTAAGTATTCTAATTATTGTATGAGCTTTTTTTTTATTTTAATATTCAATAATATTGACGTCAACGAAACCTTGCACACTAAGAAGTTGCATTATTTATACACTTTAAATCCACCTTTGCACAAATGTTCCACTTTATTTTATTAATTATGACATGGACTTTTACAAAACATTGTATCTCTGATAAAAACAACCAGACAACCCATGTTCAACAACCGAATAACTATCCCATCCTTTATTTTCCATTATGACAAACAGATGGCTCATCCAAAAAGTCAAGATTCACCTTCAAAAACAATTTATTTTCATTACTATATATAATTCTTCGGATTACAAGGTTTTATCAGCTTAAGTGAACAAAAGCTCCCTTGAATAGAGATCTAGTTAGAGATACATAGAAGAAGAAATTAAGCATACCCCAAAGGTTAGTTATGATGGCCTCTTTTCTTCAGGAGCTTGTAATTGGAATTCCATTCACCTCAGCATCATACCTCGGTGAGAAGCCATCAAGGAGGTACTTGCCTGATTCAGCCAGCCAATACAAGAATTCCATCACAAATTCAAAGCAAAGTATGAAATCCTTAGTAGTTGAGAAAAGGAACACACTAGCTTCGATCAGTTTTTGTTTTTTAATTATTCGAAAAAAGATTGGGTTGTATTAACAACATAGAACGTCTTGACTTTTCAGGTGAAGCAAATTCAGTTTTGACCAGGATGAACAAGCTTGCAAATGGAATCAAAGAACACGGTATATACGCATTCTATGCTTGCTTGAACTATGAAGAGTAGAATGAATTTAGCAAGTAGGAATAATGAGGTTAAAGAACTCGGAACTCATTATTTTCTGAAGAGTTTAATTTTACTACACCAACAATATAAAAAATTTGTTTACTATCATTCAATCAAAATTTCTATTTATCTTATTTTTCAAATAATGAGTGCTGTGACAATCAATTATATTTGCTGGTGTGATAATATATGATTGAATAACAATGAAAAATTTTTTTGTGCTGCAAATGCACAAAAATTAAATTCATTTCATGATTAGTGCTCTTTAGAACGTAGAATAAAGTTGTAATTGATTTACATGCAGTGAGACTTGGGCCAAAGATAACTGCTACTGTAAAAGGGAAGCTAAGCTTAGGAGCTAGAATTCTTCAAGTTGGAGGAGTGGAGAAAGTGTTCATGCGATTGTTCAGTGTAAAAGAAGGAGAGAGGCTACTAAGAGCATGTCAATGCTACCTATCAACCACATCCGGTCCTCTAGCTGGCCTTCTCTTCATATCCACTAATAAAGTTGCCTTTTGCAGTGAAAGATCAATCAAGGTCTCTTCTCCACAAGGCCAATTGATCCGAATACATTACAAGGTAAAGTAAATATATATTAATTATTTTTACCCAAAAGCCTCTTTTTTTCTTATCTTTTTTTTTTTTTAATGTGTCTCTCGAGCTCTCAAGCTTAACAATTCAAAACTATATATGTGCCTTTGCAGGTCGTGATCCCACTAGAAAAGATAAGGTGTGTTAACCAAAGTCAACATGTGAAGAAGCCTTCGCAGAAGTACATAGAAATAGTTACGGTTGATGACTTTGACTTTTGGTTTATGGGTTTCTTAAATTATCACAAAGCTTTCAAATATCTACTGCAGGCTATCTCTCAAGCTTCGAGAAAGGAAAATTGGAAGTATACTTTACTCATTAATTCCCCTTGCTTCATTAGCAATTGTTGTATGAAGCCAAGAGAAAAACGGCCAATACAAACACAAATATTGTAAATATAGTCTTGTTGACAAGAAAATGCAAGCGTGTATTACTCTCCTCAAAAAGATTCTATATCTTTTCTGTAAAATTTTACAGTCACAATGTAGTCCTCAATCACGGATATCTTATTTAAGCTGTTCTTCCATCAACAAATATAATCATGTTTGGCTGTAAGCATATATATACACTTGAAAGAGATAGAAGGTAAAGAAACTATGTTGAAATTGGGAACTTTGTGAACAAAATAATCTATTTGTGTCTAGTTGCTACAGCTAGCGGCTGGAATTGTCCTGAATAATTACAGATTCCTTTGAATTGTCAAAGTGCACATTGTAGCTGTCCAAGTTTGCTGCATCTCCGTGCAAAACTTGAATCAATGGTGATATAGTTCTTATCCATTTGACCCAGTTACGTTACGTTAGACCGAAATTCACAGCTGTATCTGTTGAATATATATATAACATGAATTGGAGCCCAAAAACAAAAAGGCGAGGAAATTGAGAGAGAAAAAAAAAAACGTAAATTTAGGCAATACTATGTATTATATCCTTATTTGATATTTGATGCATAAATATATTATATTAACTTATCCATTATAACTCCATTATACGTTAAAATAATATATACCTTAGTAAAGCATGGGGGCAGATTAGGCTTGATTAACTTTTAACATATAAGGTCAATTTTACTTTTTAATATTTTATCAAAATAAAATAATTCTTAAACAAATAATAATAAATAAAAGTTATATAAATAAAATAATTCTTAATAAAATTATTTCACAATGAATAAATATTGTTAAAAATGATATATAATATATTAATTTAGTTATATGCAATAAAAAATAATTATTATAATTGATAAAAAATAATAAATATTTAGTAATAAATAAAAATGTCAAATAAATAATACATAATATGTGATATATAAAAGTAAGGATAAATACTAAAAATATTTTGCTTTAATATTTATTTTTAAACTAAAATATAAATAATTATGATTGAAAATAGAAAATATTAAAATATATAAAAGAGTATATTTATATTTATATAATTTATTGAAATACTAAATAGTTATAAAACATTGGAATAAATAATATGTCATACCTCATGTCCATGTGTCCCTAGACAAGTTTAGTATGACCGTAAGATTCCCCGAGACCCACCCGTATTATCAAGAAGACCTTGGATGGATGAAGGTCAACAATAATGTAGAACATGCATTTCTATGACCGCTATAGCGGCGGGTGGTGCATTTGCACCTATATCGAGGCCAAGGTGAATGCTAGAGAGGTAGGTGTAATACTTGGGGTATACGTGTCAGTAGATAAGTTCAGTATTGTCCTAGGGTCCCCGGAGACCCACCCATGTTACCGGGTTCTGGTTCTCGCTAAGTTTGGAACCCTACACCTCAATGGAGGACTATGTGTTTGAGCCACAATCTTGGGACCAAAAGTCCCGGTAATGGCTCTCCAAAGGGAAATGAATTGAAGAGTGATTTTTAACGAATTTTAGGAAATCTCTAGATGTCTCGTTTCTAGCCCCCAAGTTTAGAAAATCGTCGGAATTTCAAAATTTGAACTACAACTCAAAAATGAGATTTTGATTGGTTGGAGTATTGATTTTTTTGATATTTTTTTTGAATCCAAATGGGGGGTATTTTCTTATTTACATTTATGTTTTAAAGTTAATAGGAAGTAAAATAAATGATTTAACTTGAAGAAATGAAAATAAGTAAATGAGTATAGAAGTGACCAGCCAGATATCATGACAGCAAGAAATTCTGCTGATATGAGTTTACTGTCACCGCGGTCTATGGCTGCAGCGCTTTTTGGCCTCTGGAGACCGCTATAGCGGTCCTGGACCGCTATAGAGGTCATAAGTGCATAGTGTCGAGCGAGCAGCGCTTGACCGCTATAGCAGTCATATACCGCTATAGCGGTCCCCCAAGACCCCAAACGGTACAAAAACATCACTGTTTCATTTTTGGCCCTTAAAAGGGCATCAGTCTCCTTCCTCCCTCATTATTTACGAACCAGAAACCCTTCCCACCATTTTTCTCTCATTTTTCTCAATCCCATTCAAGTGTTGCTTCCCCAAATCATCAAGGTATGTTTATGTTGATAGATTTTGGTCTCTTTCCTTCCATTCCCTTCATGTTCTTAGTATAGGTTATTAATTTTTCCTCATTGTTGTCAAGTGAGGGTTGTTCCCCCAATATTGTTAGAGCTAAATTAGAGTGATTAGAGGTTGATAGATTTTAATATTGAGTTTTATGATTGTTATAGTCGACGTGGGTGCCCTCCCTGCTCTCTGGAGCTCAGTTGGTGTTGACGTTAACTCTCCCCCCCTCCAGGTGAGTGGGTTTGACCTCATGACCTTATTTTGGTCATTCTATAATTAATTTCTAGCATTATAAAAATGTTTAAAGAAGGTCTATGCTTGAGTTGGTCATGGACTGATATATATAAAAATCTTCTTGCAAGTATTAGCATGAAAATTTGAATTTATAATGATGCATGGGACCATAGTTGGTAAATAGTTATTATTGTTGATTTACGCCATGATTTATATATGATTTATGATGAGGAAATATTATTATTATTTTTCTTATGAGAAGCAAAAATTGCAAGGTTTGGAATGATTGGAATTTTCATTATATGATTTGGTGATTTTAGACTAGAAAATTTTAAAGGGACAGATTTGTGAGTTAGCAGAGTTATTAGATTAACCTTGGTATACCAAGACACTTGAGGCAAGTTATCCGTATTTTGATCACCCGCCAGGGACGCGATTCGCCAGGACCGATTAAGATTTCATATAGTTAGGGCTCTTGTTTGCCAGGGATGAGCACCCAACATATAGTTGATGGATAGTCTGCTCCCACTCTTTTAGTTATCCCGAGAATCAATGTTTTTATTTTTATTTTATTTTTATCCAAAGAACTGTGACTTTTGTAACTAGTATGCAATTATAAATTGATGTGAATTATACTTATTGTATTATTACTATTATGTATTTTCTTTCATGTCCCATGTATGGTTGTGAGTGAGGATCCACTCACTGAGTTTTGTCATGAAACTCACCCCTCTTTTCTTCCTTTCCTCATAGATTCAGGTGTAGCGCAGGATCCTCCTCTTCCTCCCCCTATTCAGCAGCTTTAGCACCCTTCAGCTTGGGGTGAGCTTCATGTTGATGTGAAGTTTATTTATCTTGTATAGAGTGCTCCAGTGACGGTGCGGGTAGGGTCCCGGACCAAGCATTTAATTTATTTTGCTCACCATGATTCTTTTGTATTAAAAATGATTTAGCATCCATGGTATATTTTGTAAACGAGCAACTCGGTTATATTTATATTATAGTTACAGTTCCAGACTTTATTTATGAGAAAAAGGAATTTGTTTAGGTTTATTACGAGTTCAAGATGAAATTTAAATTATGACTTGAAGTAGATTTTATGAGTAAAATATGCATGTAGTTCGGCGCAACGATTATGAGGCTTACGTGGGGATGGGGATCCTCACATGCCGGTCACGATCCAAATCGGGTTGTGACAGTAGGGCTATGGGAGAGACCACTATAGTGACTGTGAACTGCTATAGCGGTCAAGTGTTTATGCGCGGATGGTTTTTCTCCCTATTAACCGCTATAGTGGTCCTGCAGTGCCTTTGATATCAGAACAAGTTCAAAACGACACTGTCATACCCTATTTTTTAAATAAAAAGATTAGAAAAAAATTTTCGAACTAGGAAGGGTGTCGATTACCCTTATCTGTCGTTTCGAGTCTCGAATTCTGCCAAGTCTGAACCTTACACCTCCTTAGAAGGATATATAATATAACCGTATTCTTGAGACAAAAAATCCCGGTAATTGTTCCATAGAGAAAAATAAATTAAAGATGGATTTTTAATGAATTTTATGAAACTTTTAAACACTCCGTTTTTAACCCATAAGTTTATAAAACTGTGAGAATTCCCAAGTTTGAACTAAAATCCAAAATTTAGATTTTGATTTGTTGGGATTTTGATTTTTCTAATATTTTATTTGAATCCAAATGGAGGGTATTCCATTCTTTACATTTATATTTTAAAGTTGATGGAGATTAAAATAAATGAGGATCTTAACTTTAAATTAAGAAATGTAAATAAGTGAGTATTGAGATAACACAGTCAAATACATACCAATATTGGAATTATAGCTCAAAGTTAGGAGAAAAACCATTCTGGTGAACCCTGCAATGATCAACAGTGTTATAAAAACCCCTATTTCGGGGTCTAGAACATTCAGACACCCAAAAACACACCCTCACTCCCTCCAAACGCGAAAAATTCACCTCCAAACCCCATTCCACTTTCTAAATTCTATTTTCTTCCAATTCTTTCAAGTTTAATTAGGAATCTTCCATCCTCTAAGCTTAAAGGTATGTTATTTTGCTAGTTTTGCTTCATTTTCTTTAAGTTTTCCTTATTTAGAAGGGGTTCTCTATGTGTAACACCCAGTGTACATATGTCAGTAGACAAGTTTTGTATGGCTTTAAGGTCTCCTAGGACCCACCTATGTTGCCAGGTCTGGGATTTTTGTTAAGTCTGGAGCATACACCTCATTGGAGGGCTATATGATAGAGCCATCTTCATTGCTCTCCAAATAAAAATGAATTGAAGAGTAGTTTTTAATGAATTTTAAAAAACCTTTAAACACTTCGTTTTTAGCCCATAAATTTAGAAAATTGCGAGAATTTCCAAATTTAAACTAGAACTCAAAAATTGGATTTTGATTGGTTGGGGTTTTAATTTTTTTGATATTTTATTTGAATCCAAATGGGGAATGAGGGGTATTTCCTTATTTACATTTATGTTTTAAAATTAATGACATTAACTTAAAATTAAGAAATATAAATAAGTGAGTATTGAGACAACCAAGTGCCATGTGACAGCAAAATGCTGAGATTGGGGATTTCTGTCACCATTATAGTGGTCTAAGACCGCTATAGCGATCATAAGTGTATTAGTTCAAAGCGGCTAGACCGCTATAGCAGTCCAGTCATAAGTGACAATGCACAGACACAAGAATGGCCAGACCACTATAGTGGTGTCAATTTGGCATAAATGATCCAAAACGACGCCATTTCACTTAGTAAACCCTTCTACGCCTTTTTAAACCTTATTTTCAGGCGCCCCTGGCCCTAAAACTGAAAACTCTTCCCCTAAACTCCCTTCCTCCCCTTTTCTCTCATCCCACTCCAATCTTCATCATCCAAGCTTCAAAGGTATGTGATGTTGTTAGATTTTGTTCCTATTCTCTTCATTCTTTCATAATCTTGAGTTGAGTTCGTTATTTCTCTCATTATTATCAAGTGGGAGTACTCCCCCAATATTGTTAAAGTTGTTTTAGTATTATTTAGAGGTGATTAGAGTTTAATCTAGAGTCAATGTTGCTCTATGGTAGTTGTTGGTGCCATTCCAAGCTCTCAAGGTCAAGTTGGTGGTGCCCATTTATTCCCGACTCCAAACCGTGAGTTGATTCAAACTCATAACCTTATTTTAGTCATTATCATTATGTTTTATACATTATGTTCATTATATATATGAAGTGGGAGACAAAATTATGTATGGATTATTATTTTTCGAGTTATGGTAAAGCTAGTAAATATTATAATTTTGATTATAGCTTGAAAATGAAATTTAGAAAATTATGAGACCATGATTGTTATGTTGTGTGCTATGGAAAATGTTTTACATGTTTGAGAAGGAATTTACCTAGAAAATATATGATTTAAAAATGTTTATGAAATGTTAAACACGCATTATGGTTCTACAATTCTAATATCCCAAATATAGAATTTATTAGTATCTAAATTATCATTATCATTACTTATTTTTACTATTATTATTATTATTATATAAAACATACATGGGTTCAGAGTTGTTAACATTATTGTTGATATTATTATATTATATATGATTAGAATCATGTTATTAATAATAATATTATTATATTATATAGAAGCAACCCATGCTGCACGAGGCTCATGGGATTGCATTATGAATATTATTATTAATATTATATATAGATATATATATAGGTGCAACCACGTGTTGCACCATTGTTACATATTATAATCTATAAAAATATTATTATATATATGTGTGCAATCATGCATTGCACGGTTATCACATATTAGAATATATATATATATAAATTATTAGAGCGTGTTGCACGCTTTATATTTTAATATGATTATTGTTATGTATATATAAATGTTAGAATTCATCATTTGTAGCGTGAAAGCTTAGGAACTCAATCTAATCAAGTTGTGTGGAGTGTATCACCGTGTGTGTACCTTGTCTTACTTGTGTTCTTATTTTATACTATTAGTATATTTAAGGCACATCATAATACTCCTAAATATTTTTCTAATAACGTTAGCCGCCGAAGGAATTTTCCTAGAAAGAGAAACATGATCTCTCTCAAATTAATCTCTTCCGGTAAGTGATCTTCACAGAATTTAGCCAATTCCTCTTTTTTTTATCTAATTTGTAAATTTGAATACTGTCAGGCATAGTTTTCTCTCGACATTTTTCCTCCTTACCATTTCAAACTCAGTTCGGGTAATAAAGTCAATTTATTTATATTTTTTTTCTATATTATTTGGTAGCTATTAGTGTCATTCCAGTTTCTCAGAGTCAAGTTATTAGTGGAAACACACTCCCGACTACCAACGGTGAGTGGGTTTAAGCTCATGACCATACTTTTGGTCATTATTAGTATATTTCCATATTATATAAATTATTTATGAAATTTTAGAATGTTTTATGTCAAGAGAATATGCTATTATGAATTATGTCAATTTTAGAAATATTATTGCTTTTACAATTATCATGAAAATTAGTCATTTTAGAAAACTCATGGGACCATACTTGTTGTATGTATGATTTAGATTTATTTATCAGTTAGAAAGTATTACAAATCTCAATTTTGTATGAAATTATTGCTATTAGTGTTTAGCTAATAAATAGTGAGAAAGCAGTCGGTGAGTTAACAATTTGCATGATTGATCGTTAACCTTGGTACCAAGTGGTCCGCTAGAGGACTAGCTCACCCACAGTAAGGAACCTAGTGAGGTGTCCATTTATGGGAACTAGTTAAGTGCCCATCAGATTAGCCATTGGCTCAAATTAGCTATTCAGCTCATATATTTATTCCTGTTTCTCTACTAGTTATTGCTATGAATTCAGTTAATATATTATTGTAGTACAGTCATATGTAATTATATATATAATATATTTCATATCAGCTACATGTATAAGTTATGTATTTTGTTGATGTCCCATGTGGGTTGTGAGTGAAGGCTCACTCACTGAGTTTTGATGAACTCACCCCTCTTTTTTCCTTCTCCTACAAATATAGCTACAGGTTCAGTTGCACCACAGGATCCTCCACAGTAGTGCTACAATTTCCTTGGTGAGCTTTGCGTTGGAGTGGAGCTTATTGTCAATTATGTCAGTTTAGTAGTGCTCCAATAATTGTGTAGGCAGGATCCCGGACATGCATTATATTGTTTTGTTTAGTTTCAGAATTTCTGTTATTTGTTTAAGTACGTTTGGCTATGGCTCAGATTACGAATTTTATGTTCAGAATTTATGTTTTGAGAACCTTTTCAGATTGATGAAATCTAGTTAAAATTGAAATATTTTGAATATATATATTTAATTTATTTATGCATATTAATTAGTCATGTGATAAGAGGCTTCCATGGGAGATCCAATTGCTCACGTGCCGGTCACGCTCTGTAGAAGGGTCATGACAACAATATTGTTACATTTAAGGAGATTTTAGGATATCAAGTTAATTATTATAAATAGATATAGAATAGAGGATGATCTAGCTTTTGAATAAATATGTTATTTAATTTCAGAGCTATATGATTTAAAACCCCCAGTGTTTTAAATTATGATATTAACATTATCAAGTATATGAAAAATATGATAGCTTAATATATGAGTTTAGAACTTTAGTTTTATAGTACCAAGAGGTATGGAATTCAGTATGATTCTTAGTAACTACCAGATACATATTTCTTGGGCTTGAAATCAAAATGCCTACAAGTGGTAAATGCATAGACTCGATTTTCATAGCCACAGTTATGCTAAAGTCAGATTGTTAGAGTTATATGAGTCCAAAACTCTTAGAGTACAAAGATTTAGAGGCTCGTGTTTGCGAAGGACAGAGTACCCATGTTTTAGTTTAGGTTTTTGACAAACTAGTTTAGCCGGTAGAGATAGGAAATAGATAGTTAGTTAATGACTGTGAAGAGATTGTTAGCCTTGGTACTAAATTATTCGTTAAAGGACAGTTTCACTCCCAGCAATTATCGAAAATAGGATCTAGATAGGTGCCCATGGCTTGTATGATAGGGACTAATATGATTTCAGTAGGTGCTCTTGTCTACCAGGGAGTGAGTACAATATTTCAGTTTATGATTTTATAGTTTTTATTAATATATAGTTATTTATTATGTTCAGCATACTGTTTTTCGATACTTTGCCACACCCTTAGTTAAAATGATTTCGTGTTTGATTATGAGTTTAGAAATGTTTGTTATGAATTTATAGAACGAAGAGTGTTTTCCTAGCTAGTTGTGTATTTAAATATCAAATGATTTACGGTTGCTGCATGTATAGTGTATTATGTCTTCTCTTAGTTATCCTATATGGGTGATGGGTGAAAGCTCACTTACTGAGTCTGTTGACTTACCCGTCTCCCTTCCTCTCATAGTTGTAGGTACATATGTCGTTCAGTCACCGGTCCATTAACTGCAGTTATCCCTTGGTGAGCTTTACATTGTTGTAAGGCTTAGTTTAGGATTTTGTTAGTTTTAAAGGACTCTAGTAGTTTTGCAGGCAGGATTCGAGCCACGCATGTATTTTGAGACACTATAGTTATTTTCGAAGTTTATGTATTTCCCCCTATATGTTTCCAAAGCTTAAGTATGAGTTTCAACTACTTATTTTGGTTAGATTATGCATTCATCAACTATGTAGTTATGATTCAGTTTTCAAGGGTCAAACATGTTTTTTAGATTTAAGGTTAATATCATATGATGAACCAGTTCATGATTTCACATTAGTAATATCAATTAAAAAGGGATTTCAGAACTTGAATATTAAATGTTTTCATTTTTATGAAATTAGATATTATTCTTTAAATAGATAAAGGAATGTTGGTTTAGAATAAAAATCAATATTTAAGGATATTATTATTATATTATAAACATCTTGAGAGACACGTCACCCAGTAAGTTTACGTAGGGATGAGATTCCTCACATGCCGGTCACGTTCCCAAGTCAGGTCGTGACACTATGCTTCTCAAGGGAAAGGAGCATTTTACCTTGTTAGAGATGGATTCTTGGGTATTTAGAGTTCTATTATTTCTAGATCAGATATTGTAGTCAATTCTGCTTCCAAGTGTCTTGTTGGTGTTATTTCATCAGTGTTGACCCCTCCAGTGAGTGGGTTCACATCTGTGATCTCTATATTATGCATTAGACGTTATTTTCATGAAAATATAACTTATGTTTGATTTTAGATATTATTGTATAAGGATTGGAAATTACTGTTGGTTTATATGTTTTAGAACTCCTTATTTTAGAGCATGAAACTTGTTTTTGATAAAACTCATGGGATCATATTTGTTGAACTAATTTTATGTGAAATTGATGATATATATAGTTGTTAGAGACTTTTATCATTGTTTCAATTGATTTTGGAACTGGTTTATATATATGATATAGTTTTATGACCAGAAATGAAGTTTAGGGAAAGGACTAGAATTGTGGTTTTAACCTTGTTATTTCAAAGTATGATGTTGAGCTTTCTGGACTATGAAAAGCTTAGTAATTTGAGATATGTTCTAGAGAATTAAACAAAATGGTTTTAGAGCTTGAATCTTCACGAGATTCAGAACAATTGATGACTACATATTCTGTGAGTTTATGAAATCACAAATGTCTGCAAAGGGTGATCCCTTAGGCATGATTTCATAGTCACAGTTATGCTAAGGTCAAACTGTTAGGTCAGATAGATTCAAAGCTCTCAAAGAACTAAAAGGTTTAAAGGCTTTCAGTTTTAAATGAATTTATTTAGTTAGTTTAGAAGGTAGTTATAGAGAAACAGGCTGTGTGTTAACGACAGTTAATCTGTTAACCTTGGTACCAAGTAGCCCGGGCCAGAGATAACAGAGAATTTCACAGTGGGCATGGCGATACGTAACACCCAGATGTCACTAGAGGTTTATATTCAAAGTTTTGTTATGTCACAAACATTGTGCGTAACCAAAGCAAAGATTACTGTTTCTCTAGGAGCTACTACCCTATGAGCTTGTATAATTTCAAGTATGAAAGTGAATTAAGAATATTGTTTTGAGTTTGTAAAATGATTATTTGGACATGTATATAAATATATATATGTAAACTTGATTGTGTAAGACCTTTGAATATTGTTAATATTATTATGATTTTATGTATTATTTCTTTGGTGTCCCAAGAAAGGGGGGTCCCAAGAGAAAACTCACTCACTAAGTTTTGGTAACAAGACTCACCCCTTGGCTTTTCTCTCTATTATAGGTATTGCAGCTACTGTTTTCCTAGTCATCAGTGTCCCAGCATTACTAAAGTATAGCCAGTAAGTTTCACTTGAGTGAAGCATTTTTATTCTGTTTAGAGTGCTCCAATACACTGCAGGCAGGATCCCAGACCTTAGACTATGTTTTGCATTTTGCAATCTATGATGGCATATGTGAGTTTTGGGTTTAATAACTTAATAGTATTAGTTCGTGGACATTTTTAAAATTGAGAAGCTTATATTTATATATTGTATATTGTACTATGACTTTAGACTTTAAAGACAGATTATGAAACTTCAAATTTGATTATTTTAATCACATTGATTATTTTGGATTCAAAGAATAGGTGATTTATACACAGAAAAAGAAGTTTTGTTTTAAATAAATTTATAACTAATTGTGCATATAGAGAAGCTCAGGTCACAAGGCTTATGTGAGAACTAAATTTGTCACGTACCGGTCATGTTTCTAAGTTAGGTCGTGACAGGCATAGTTTCATTTAGTGACGCCTCAACCATATATAAACCCGTCCTACACGTATTGCTCAGAAATATGCAACCCTAACATTTCCAATCCTCTCTTCCACCCTTTACTCTCATCATCTCTCAATTCTACTTCCTCCAAGCTTTAAGATAAGAGATTATTGATGGTCTGTGTTAGGTTTCTTCTCTTTTCTTCCTTTCCATGTGTTTGGTCATTGTTGTTCTTGGTTGTTGTCAAGTTTGGCTACCCTCCTAATGTTCACAAAATTGTTATAGAGTTGTTATAGATTAATCACGTGTTTTGTGACTTCCATGGCATATGTTAGTGTTATTTCCACCCCTTAGAGCTCCCTTGGTGCTGCACTTCTGATTCCACACCTCCAGGTAAGTGGATTCAATCCTATGACCTTTATTTTGGTCATTATAGTTAATTTCTTAGTCTTATAACATTGAAGCATGATTTTAGAAATTGTTTTATGACGAGTATGGAATGTTGAAAGATTTTGTCTAGTTATGGAATTTATGCTTTTTAAGCTATCATGAAAATGGTTGTAAAACTCATAGAACCATACTTATTGCTCAATTAATTTTATGTACAAACTTGAATATGAGTATGAATAGTTTGGAATGCCATGTTTAGTTAATGCTTTCAAGAATTATATGTTTATGAAGCAATGCTTTCCAGGAATTAGAGTTAGAGTCTAGAGACATAAATTAGAGAAAATATTTACCTTTCCTGATTTTAAGTCTATGCTGAGCTATAGAGAAATAGACAGCGAGTTAATGGCTATAGGATCATTAACCTTGGTCCCAAGTGGTCTGCCAGAAGACAATCTTACCCCCATCAGAGTATTCAGAGAATAGAACCTAGTTAGATGTTCAATATGGTTCCATGTAGTGCCCTTCAGAGTTTCGAGTATTATTATATATTATTAATTTGCTTTCTCTCTCTCTCTCTCTCTATTAGATTATTGTATCTCACGATTTACAAGAATTACAGATTTTTGAACTATTATGTACAAAAATATGAAAATGGATTTGCAGCTGCTGTATTTATTAATAATGTTAGATACCATTAATGGTTGTCTAATGTGGGGGTTACGATGAAAATCTACTCACTGAGTTTTAGATGAAATTTACCCCTCTTTTCCCCCCTTACAGATACAATTGTTGCTTCATATCCCTCTCAACCTCCTCTACAATATACTAGCTATAGTGTTCCAAGCTTAGGTGAGCTTTACTTTGTAGTAAAGTATTTTTGGTTATGTCATAGAATGCTCTAGTGATTGTGTGGGCAAGGTCTCGGACCACGCATGAATATAGTATTTCATTATCATAATTCAGATTTGTCATATATTTGAACTTATTTCATATTTTGTATGGGGAAACTCTAGTTATATTTTATTTGAATATAGTAAGTTTCATCTTCATGTGATAAAAAATTATTTTATTCAATTAATATGTTAAATATTACAAAAATATTATAGTTTTATCATTAATAATTCTGTATATGTCTCATGTCATCTTTTTATTCAATTAAATTAACGAACCAATATATGTAGAGGATGTTAGTATATTTTAGTGAAACGTAAGGGGGATTAGTGATATTTTTGCAAATTAGAAGGGTGTTGAGTGTAGTTATACAAAACTTCAAGCGAGTTAATTAGTGCAATTTTCACATACAATATTGATTATATTAGCAATTGTGACAAAGAAACAAAAGAAAAGACAAACATGAAAAAAAAAATTGCAAAAGTGCAATAACAACCAAATAAATTGAAGAAGTGATCTAAACGATGGCATTTGGCCAAAAACAATGTGAGTCTTGTTTATAATGTTCAAAAACCTTCAAATACCAAGTTTCGAGTAAATCAAAGACAACTAGTGCCAAAAATTGGTGTGTGAACATAGCATTTCACTCCCAAATTATAATTTATAAAACCAAATTTCACTAAAAATGTAGTAAAGTCTTCTCTTAAGGAAATTGATGCTAGTTGACTAAATGAAATTTGTGTTTTGCATTTGCACACACATATACATATATAAAGAAGAAACTAACTAACTAAAATGAACACTAGCTTAACGATCTTCAAAGGCACAAGGCATATCAATATGAACACACAATTGATCAAACAACTAGAGTGAGGCACACTTAGAGTTGTCAATGCAATCGCTACTAACAACTTCACAATTCATTTAATGATAGCCAATCATTTAATTATCATATAGGTAATTGGGTGGTGAAACCTCAACCTCTACTAACTCATATTAACCTTTCGCTCGAATTACATTAGGCTAAGTCTTAATCAAGACTCAATTATTAATTCTTTATTTGGTTAAACATCTATCCATCAATCAACATTTATCTGTCTAAAATCTTAATCATGTATTCCTATATCAATAATATTCAGCAAGAATCCACAGTTAACATTGTTCCAATTATAAAACTAATCTTAATACCATTCAATTAAGTTTCATAATTAGAAATCATCAATTAGCAAGCTCATATCAACCAACCAATTGATAATTACTCAACTAACTATCCAATTACATGCAACCGTATTAATACCATTCAATGTAAGAATATAAAAATAATAAGAGCAAAGAATTAAGAAAACACATCATGCATCAAAATTAAGAACAATGTTTCAGGATGCAACCATTGAACTTTTTGGAGAGTCCTTAAGCTTGCCTCCAACTCTATCCAAATGAGACTTTCTCATTTCACTATTGGTAACCTTCCAACATTTATGCCTTGATTTTCATGCATAGTCTCTTTCCAAAAATGGGCATGGTACCAAAAAACCACAACTTGAGCTAATTCTGCACTTTTGGCAGTTGTTATTCATGCTGCTTATATGTTCAATGCACTATAGCATGCTAGTTTGATAGAAAAGCCACATAATTGCCATATCTTCTTACTTTCAGGCTTAATTTGTACCCCAAATCTTTCTAACTAGTTCTTGATGTCTTCATAAAAGTTATAGATATTTTTATTTTCTTCAAAATAGACACCTCATTTTCCTCATTTTAAGTTAACATGAGAAAGATAAGACCCAATCTTTACAGAATGATGAAGCTGAAATTTCAGTAGCTTAAATTTGAGTTTTTGATCACTTCTAGGCCTTAAATCTCCAAGAAAGTTTCCTAAAAGTTAGAAACAATATCTTTTGCGGAATGGGTGGCCAAACTCATACACTTGGCAAGCATTATAACACAAAAAGGTCTAAAACTCTAAGTAAGAGGAATAAATTAGTGTATACATTTAGCTCATCAAATTATGGCTAACAATTGTGTCTTTAGCCGTGGTGCACCTCAATTCGAACTCCATCTGGCAAGGGTGTTGCTATCTCTAGCAAGGCTGACCCTATGCTTGAATATGTTGTAATCACATTAGAGATGGGTGCTAGAACCGCCTAAGTGTGACACATTTTTTATAATCATTCTCATATGTCATGTACTCCTTGGATTACAAATTGTTTTTGAATTATTAAGTTTTTATTATTTCCCTTAATTACCTATTTACTACCTATATGGATTTTAAGGCGAAAATGTCCAAAGCTTATTCGAAGCTTACCTGAAGCTTTGTCTATTTTCTTCATTGATTTTGAAAGTAGGTTTTTAAGAGAATGGGTACTCTATGCATTAGTGTCGCAACCGGGATCATGACTCGGCGAATAATGAAGTTTGAAAATTGGGAGAGCCACTGATTTATTGAATTGGGAAAACATGGAAAAACCCATTTTATTTTAGAAAATAGTCTCGTAAACCCAGCATATGGGCTCTGGAAAGTCGGTTATGCATAGGGAAGGATAGGAACTTAATCCTACAGACTCTAGTACACCAGATTTAAACTTGACTCAAGTAAATTATGCAAATTAAATAATAACCCTCTGAAAATTTCAAATAAGGAAGCTAAAAATTATAATTTAAACACATGAATCAAGGAAAATTAATTTAGCAAAATATTTACAATTTAAACACATTAATTAAGAAAAAATTAATTTGACAAATATATTTACAATTTTAACACATAAATTAAAAAAAATGATTTACACAAAATATTTACAATTTAATAAATAAATTAAGAAAATTAATTTTGGCAAGTATATTCAAAATTAAAAAAAATACATTAAGAAAAATTAATTTTGGAAAATACAACTAATAAATAATTTATACAAAATATTTACGACTTGATGAATAAATTAAATTAAAAAAATTTAATTTTGGCAAGTATATTTAAAATTTAAATAAATACATTAAGAAAAATTAGTTTTAGAAAATATATTTACAACCTTAACAACTAATAAATAATTTGCACAGAATATTTATAACTTGATAAATAAATTAAGAAAAATTAATTTTGACTTGACAGGAGTTGCCTGCTCCTCATCCTGCAGTGCAATGAGGAACTCAAAGTCACGTGAGTTACAGAGAAAATATTTGTGTGTTAGTTGATTTTAATTAATTAAAATTATTTTAAGTAAAAAAAAACATTTTTCTTTAAAAAAAAAAATCCGTTCTTAAAGAGGATTTAAATTAGCACTTAGCTACTCAATAAACCCTCATGATTCAATAATAATGAAGATAACATTTGCTATTCAATCACTATTATTAATCATTCCATAGAAAATTATTACTATTATTATTTTTATTTTTTTTAATGTATTTATTTACAAGAAAGAAAAATGAAACATATTGGTTTATTTTTTTTGACACTAAGTTCAATATGAATTGATGAAGCTAATCTATAAATAAAAACGAACATGCAATTAACTTGTACAAAATACTAGGACAAATAAAGTAAAATAAAAATCCTAAGTAATATTTTTTTTCACCTTTTATATATATATATATATTTTAAGCTTTTAACACAAAATTCTATTGGCATAAAAATAAACAATTGAAGCGCGTCCCAACTTTATTTATTCACGCCTATTCAATTGGTTTAAAGAAAAATTGCTAATACACCTTGTTGCAAACTTCATCTTTTTTTTTTAGAAAAAAAGAAACGTGAAAATTGTAAATGTGAACCCGAACAAAAAGAAAAATCAGCCCAAACAATTTGAAAAGAAACAGCAACCTAATTATCGACTAGCCTAATAAGACTTTCATTCTACACATTATCAACTTTAGATGAATAATATCAAATAATAAAATATGCGGAATAAAAAAAAATAGAAATTTGAAATTGAAAGAGGATATATTATGCCACAGACACAATGGGATCATGGAACTTCACTTTTCGCCAGTCGGGAACAAATAGCGTGATGGGTCCCAACATATATTAAATAGAGAACAAAAACACATCAAATAGACTAATACAATAACATGAATTCAAAGAAAATGATAGAGATATTTAAAGTAAAAGAGATCCCCACATTCCCTATTCTCTCTAACAAGAAAACCCATATTCTTTTGTCCCAACAAAGAATAATGATAAGCAGAAAAAATAAATCAGGGGAAAGGAAGTAACGCAAAGCAAAAAGGGATTTTGACTCCATTTGTGCACTATGAGCTGTAAACACAGACACACACACACGCATGCAAACATAAAACAAAACCACATTAAATAAAAGTTAAAATAGCCATACAACAAAATAAAAATTAATAAGATAAAGGAGAAGTGCAGGCAGTGATTTCCTTTCTTTTTGTGGTTGAAATACACACATATGCAGCAAGAGTGAGAGAACAAAGAGATAGCAAGACTTCGCATGTGGGTAAGGGAGGGGCTGAGTTAGATCATGCCAAGGAGCAGAGAGACAAAGGAGAGGCCGGTACGACCAAGTGAGCATGGGGGAAAATCGCGACCATGGCGAACTACAAGGAGGAGGGCGCGTCTTGCGAAAATTTGCAATGTGGATCATGCGGATCTTTCCGGCAGAGATTAAGGCGATCTCTTGGGGGCTGGCTCGCGACTGGTAGAGGTTGGGCTCGCAATAGTGGCGCAGTAGAAAGGCTGGGTTCGTGGAGAAGGAAGGAAAGCTCACCGTGGTGATTGGGGTCTCACATGGGGACTTTGTGCACTGGCCATGGCGGAGATCATAGCGCGTAAAACACCCATGGGTACACAGTGGTATTTTATGGCGAAAGGGGAGAGGGCTATTGTGTGCAGATTACGAGAAATGTTTAAAATGATAACAATGAAAATATGCAAGATGAGCTAATGCTTCATTATGGATTACCCGTGGTATATCTCTCTTGTATCTGTTCCCTTTTTGTTTTAAGATGATATTTGCTATTTCTTTCGAGTCATCAAGATTAGATCACTCAAAATAGCAACATGAAGTAAATCGATGCTAGTGATTGATGTATGTCTTGCTAGAATTTTTCTTTTCAAGAATCTGCAATGAAAATTCCACGATGATGGTTCCTTTTGTGTCTATCGAGAGTCTCTAAAATTAGATCACTCTTTTAGTTAGAAATAACAGAGGAGCAAGTATTGATGTTGATGATTCCCCTCAAACTCTGTTAAAATCTTCGAACAAGCTTTTCTTTTTTTTTTTTCTTTTGATAATGAAGATTGTCCTCTCCTCTTATGTCTATCCAAGTCTCTAAAGTTAGATCACTCTTATAGACAAAAATAGCAATAACAAGCAAGTATTGGTGCTACTGATTGATGTTTCTGTTTATTCTAAAAATTTGCTCAGTCCTCCCCTCTCTGTGTTTGCTTATTATTTATTTTTTTTGAAAGTGAAGATTGTACCAGAGATCCCCTTCTCTCTCTTTTAACTTCCTTATTTATACACATGCCGAATTAAACGCTTTTGTCAGACAATTTAATGCTTTTGATTTGCTGTCTGCTGAGGCATTAAATGCCCCGATTTTTTTTGATGTAGTTGTCAAGTCTGAGCATTAAATGCTCCGTTAGAACATTCAATGTAATCCTGTGCATCTTTTGACTCCTTTTCTTTTATTATTATTATTTTTTTTTATCAAGCACGGAGAAACTGGAGCCCTCTTTTTTCTTCTTATTATTATTTTTTGTTTGGGCCAAAAGTAATATGGGCTAAAAACGAAAGAAGAAAGAAAAAGAAGAAGAAAACAAAATAACAGTAATAATAAACAAATAAACAAATAAATAAAACGAGCTCACCTTTCATACAAAATGAACTTAGAACTCAATTAATTAAGCATCTTCATGAAACATAAAAATGAACATGATACTCTAATTTTTTGAAAGAAACTTGAGTTTATTTTAATATGAACCAAACAAAATCGGGTGTTCACAATTAATCACATCTCCGATTGGGCAATGCCATATTATTTTTCTTAGCTCCCACATTTTTCTTGTTTCCATTAATAATTATTGGCCAAATCACCTAACTCTAGCAAAGGTTTCAATTCAGTTGTTTAATTTTCACCTCGCTTTTCTTATCTATCTAGTAGTTAACATCTGTAGTATGCAAAATTATGTGTGACATCACATGATTTGATGGGTGGCAAATTTTCATTGAAGGAAATAGAAAGGAGAAAAAAATGGATATATAAAAGAATTTAATCTCCTAGAATATTCAATACTCATTAATATTGAAAGCATCTTTAGTCACAATTACGAAACTCACCTCAGCGATTGACTCAGATAAAGCACTAAATGACATTTCCTTCCCAAAATTGATAATGTCTAGGTACTTTTGCATTGATTTTTGTGCATTGGCTTGCCCAAAAAGGACCCATTGGGCCCAAAATATGTAAAAATAACATTGTTGCATTTTCACTGTCATGAAAGGTGCACTCAAGTGCAAGTATATGCACATGCTCAACGTGATGCTTCAAAAAATAACAACACAATTTGTAGAACTTATACTTTTAGTTTACTTCCAAGCCTATTTGATTCTCAATTTCTCCAAACTAGCTTTCAATGTTTTCATAAAAGTTACAAATCTCTTTCTTCTGTCAAAAATGAATAGAGAAAAAACTAACTTACTAAAACATATACTAATTCAAGGATCTCCTGAGGCACAATGCATACATATCATAAATGCACTCTTGATCAAACACATAGAGTATGGCAAACTTGGCAAACTTAAGTTATTAGTGCGACTGCTACTAACAATTCCACAATTCACTTAGCAAAAATCAAGCATTTGATAAACACATAGTTAACTAGGTGGTTGAGACTTCAACCTCTAATTAACTCATATTAACATTTGGCCCTAACTAATAAAACAAGTGCAACCTTCTCCCTATATGCTTTCTTAAACATGTACTATTTTTATTAATGTTTGATAAAATTTCAACAAAATGGATTAAAGTGCACATTTAGAAAAGTTCAAGGTCATGTTGCACTTAGTTTAATTTAGGGACTAATGTGCATATGATCTATAGTTGAGTGGGATAAAGTAGAGTTTTCCCTAGTTAATGATATTAGTAACAATAATTATTTTTAAATATTATAATAGTCAATATTAATAATAATTATTCTTAGTAATATTAATTAATTACAATTTATAACAATTATTAATGATAATTGATTATTATTTATTATAATAATAATTAAATTTTACAATAATATAATATGTGATTAAGCATTTAAGTTCCTAAAATATCTTGAGCAGATTACATTGACTTCTCTTGAAGTTTATGTAATTAGATTTAGCACCCTTCTATTTCATAAAATTATTACCATTGACCTCTCCTAAAATTTACTAAAATTACATTGACCTCTTTGGTGACCTCCATATTGGTTCGTTACTTTAAATGGTAAGAAATGACGACATATGATATATATAAATAATAATTAATGATAAAATTCTAATATTTGATAATATTTAACATATTGATAGAGTAAAATACTATTTTATCACAAGAAAATGAAATATATAATTATAACTTATAGTAAAAAGATTTTTAAATTTATTTTTCAAAAACTCAATTAAATAATCTAAAACATGTTTAATATTAAATAAATAATATTTTAAAAATACCTGAAAATGATATTATCAGGAATGGTATTGAGAGGGATGCGAACAAAACTTTTACAGCAATAATTGCAGCGTAACTTCTACAAGTATATGATGATTTTGTAAATAACTTGCTTGTTACCCTAACATTCAACACATATTGATACACACAGTCATTGCTACACAACCCTGTTGCTACTACCGATTTCGATTTTTAACCAAATTCAATTCAATTCGATGGGCAAAAACGGCGTGCCGCTGACGGCGACGGCAGCGGAGGTGTTGTCGGTGGCTGCGCTTGAGCTGACGGAAGCCTCCAGCTGGTGGGAAGACATCAACCACTCTCCGGTCTGGCAGGACCGTATCTTCTACGCCCTCGCCGCTCTATACGGCGTCGTAGCCACCGTAGCTCTGGTACGTTTATGATTTAACCTTTAATTTTTTGAGGGGGTTTTAAAAATTTTTATTTTGATTTCATTATTTTTTGTGATTTTAGGTGCAACTAGTTCGAATACAATGGAGAGTGCCAGAGTACGGCTGGACCACGCAGAAGGTCTTTCACTTTCTCAATTTCTTGCTCAATGGGGGTTTGTATCATTCAAACATTTTTCAGTATTACTATTTTACTTTTTGACCTTTTCTTCAAAAGAAAAAATTATATTTGTCTAATAATTGTTGTTTATGTCAATTTTGTTGAGTGATATGATATGTATACACAGCACACTCTGTTCTGGTTTTTGCAGTTCGGTGTTTCGTTTTCATCTTCTATCGGAATGTGGAGAGGTTAAAGCCAGAGGTATACGGGATCGGCAATTTCATTAATGTTATTTTCGAAGAAAATATGTCGTTTTTTGTTTCATTCTATTGGACTTAAGTTTGGTGCGCCCATAATATAAAACATTTTTACATTACATTGTCACCCAATCAACTATTATAATGATAGCAAATATGGTTAACCCTAACCTCAGGTGCCTGAACGGCCATGCAGATGTAAAGATTTGATTGGATGACAATGTTACATGTTTAATTAAACTCTTTTGTTCTTTTTAATTTTGTTATTGTATCATTTAAATATCGTCTCACACTGCCTGTGTTTATGTGTGTAGATTGCGCAACATATCTTACTTGACCTGCCGAGTCTCGCTTTCTTTACAACGTATGCGCTTTTGGTCCTGTTCTGGGCGGAGATTTATTACCAGGCAAGTTCAATTTGTGATGTGGTTCATTTGGTGTCGTCTGTTTGCTTCATGTCACATGTTTTCTTTAATGGCAGTGTATTTTGTTGTTTACATGGGCTTTTTGTCATCTTGATGTTGAATGTTTTTGCAGGCACGTGCCGTATCTACTGATGGACTCAAGCCAAGTTTCTATACAATTAATGCCGTGGTTTATGCTATTCAGGTGAGAAAATTTCTAGCCCTAGTTTCTAATTGTGGCCAACCACCAGTGTAGGTTGAATCTATATATAGCCTATGTTGAGAATAATAGATGGTTGTTGGTATTTTAGCATGTGCTTAATGTGTGTCATTGGAATCCTATGAGTGTCATAGGAAATAGGTTAGTGTTAATTACAAGTTCTTGATACTAGACATGCATTTGTTCCTTTATGGCTTTTTATAGTGCAGCTGGTAACTGTGCTATGTAAGCGTTTTGAATCTAAGTATTCTGCCCACACATATTACTATTTCACTTCCTCTCTTCTCTTATATTTTCCTCCAAATTCAACAGCCTGTTTCTGTATCTGATTTTGTATTTCTTGATAGACTGGAGTTGATGCAGTCTTTGGTATCTAGCCATATGTTAGGCAGCCATTGTATATATTTGCACCTGCAATTCAGAAATCTGGATGTAATCATTTGCTCATTGGAAATTTTTGATAGCTCTGTACAATGTAGAAGCAGTTGCATTTTTTATTGTGTGAAGTGATATTTGATTAGTTTGGTTCTAAAGTGAATGATTAGACACAAAAAAGGTGTTTCCATGAATAGAAGATTGAATAAGAATATTTCATCAGGCATCAATCTTGTTTGTATGACTTAATGGGAATTTTAGTTAAGAAGTCACTTGAATGTTAAAATTGATTTATTTAATAAATAATGGATGATGATAGTTAAATATAGCTGTGATGTTCTCTTTTTGAGGCTGCCAAATGTTTTTAACATTATGAAAGTATGAAGAACACTTAAAAAAACCTTTCCAACTCTTTTTGTCTACCTTACGTCCTTTGTCCTAACTTCTTTATGACTATCAAATGTTATTCAAATAACGATTTAAATGACTTAATGATTATAATATATATTCATGCTTTTCTCCTTCTGTTTGATTTCATATCAACATATTAACTCAGAATGGTGTAACTTGAAGTCTTGAACTAGAGTTTTGGGAAGGAGGGAGAAGAGAAAGGAGGGGCGGGGGGGATTTACATGTTTATGTTTAAAGTAACTAAATTATGCCACACTATTATATTTTTGTCATAAATGGCAACTAGATAGAACATTTATAGCTTTCATGAGAGTTTAAGCTGATAACTATTTAATCTTGTATTCATTTTGAAATAGAAGTTTGAGAGTTTAAAATAAGAACAAATTGAGACATAGATTGGAGTAAGAAAAAAACAAATTTTGATATAAGCCCTAGGATTAAATTTGTAGCACCAAAAGCTGCTGGAAGATCAAATATTGTTTATGGCAGTTGTGCACAATGTTATCAGCTGTTGAAATATGCTTGATGATAGTTGAGTCACTACATGGGTGGCAAGCAAGAAAATTTTGCATGATATTCAATATAGTTCATTCCAATGATAAAGTTTTAGAGATGCAAAGGCAAAGAGAGTACTTGACAACACATATGTTTCTAAGAAATAAATTTTTTATTTTTACCTTGGACCATCACCAAGAGGCAGTATTTTATCACTTTCTATCTAGCAAGATCCTAGTTTGGCCTCTATTCCTCCTTAGATTGGCAAACAACTCTCACTCTCATAGCTTTCTCTTACTCTTCCTTCTACTCCTTGTTCTGTTCTTCTGTGCCTGTTTTGCTATTTTTGATGTTCTACTTGTGGGGAAGGAGATTGTTAAATTATTGGCCATTCTCTCCTTGGTAGGAGGAGGTGGATTGAGGATTATGGAAAAGGGTAGGGGAGATGTCCACTCTATGTTGTTGGAGAGAACTAGTGCCATTTGGCTAAGGTCTACCCTTTGAGAATTGGAAGAAAATATTCTACCTGGGTAGCCTCTTCGTTTTATCATTGGTACAGAGAATCAAGGAGATGTTCCTTCACAAACAGGTGCCAAATGACTGGTCCATTTGTTTCGTGTTGAACCTAGCTGATCACTTGGAAGTTGCAGAACAGAACTATTATACTCATTGAAGGTTATTTCACTGGATTTGTTTGATGGTGCAGGGGAGGTGTTTCTTGTCCCCACTTGTGGTTAGTGTTGGCTTTGTCTAATGTGTGATTGACATTAGTTCTTATGTTAATAATTATATCTATTGATAGCTTTGATAGCTGTTACTTTCATGTTTACTGTAAATTTGTTCAATGATCCTTATTGTTTTGTTTGCCAGATTACTTTATGGTTGATATTATGGTGGAAACCTATCGGGGCCCTGCTCATTGTGTCAAAGGTGTTCTTTGCAGGTTTGTCTTTGTTAGAGCTTTGGTTGGTCTTTTGTATTGCTAAGGGCTTTGTGAGGTTTTGCTAATGCATGTAATATATATTTGCAACAGGGGTCTCTTTGTTTGCAGCGCTTGGCTTTCTTCTCTATGGTGGAAGGTAATTGTCTGTGTCAGTATTCATCTACCATTGATGTAATGTGGTATGAAATTATTGCCGCTATTTTACACGATACCTCTCATTAAGTTAAGAATTCCCGTTTTAAAAAACAAGTAGATTGACAACTGCTTTTATTTGTGAACTTTAGTGCTTAATGATTGGTATAATCCATCAATGCCACTGGCTTGGATTGTGATTTGCTATTTTATTTTTTGTTTCTTTGTTTTGAAGTGAAACTTATCGGCCTCTTTCTGTGTCTTTTCTTTTTCCCTAAAATCAATTTTTGATTATTGGAAAATGCAAATTTAAGCAGTTGATCAGATTGAATCAAACACTTCTTAAATTCTATTTAGTTTTAATTTTGAAGGCTAACTACTTGCATGTTGTGTACCAATCTTTTATACCCCCTCAATTCCCCTTTCTGATTTTGTATCTCTTTTCCAACTGTTCTTTGGCAGACTATTCCTGATGCTGCAACGCTTCCCTGTTGAATCCAAAGGGCGACGCAAGAAGCTGCAAGAGGTATGCAATTTGATGTAAAAGTATTTCCAAGTTCTGCCTGTTAGTCCTCCCTTAACAAGTGGTAACTTACCTACACTTTGTTTCTAATATAGGTTGGCTACGTGACGACCATATGTTTTTTCTGTTTCCTTGTCAGATGCATTATGGTGAGCCCCTTTTTAATTTTAAAACCTCTAATTCCTGATGCTTGGTTTCTAAATTCAGTCTGAATGTATTATGTTTTGTCAGATGTGCTTTGACGCATTTGATGAAGATGCAGACCTTAACGTCTTGGAACATCCTATTCTAAACTTTATATATTACCTGGTAAGGTTTCTGTATTTCTTTGTTGTGATGCTTTTATTGTGTTATTATTAGTGTTTCTTTTTATTTTTGGTAAGAGATCCCTATTGGGAAATTATGGAAATGTAGGGTACAGGGGAATCAAGGCCTCCATCTTTCAGCCCCTTGATGACCAACAAAGTTGCCACTAGGCCATTGGCTTCTTACTTTTCTTAGTATTGCACTATGTAGTTATCATTTCTATATTCTGGTCTGTTTTATGTTTTTACTCTTCCTTTGAGCTGAGTGATGAAAGCTGTGACATTTTCACTGCCTAAATTTTTGTCTGACCCTAGCCATTTGCTATACTTCACCTGTTTAAATTCAACTTCTTTTTTTTTTTTTCCCTGGCATGTGTGACATTTTCATTAGTGTTGATTCCTCTTAAAATTGTTATTATCTGCACCCTAAGTGAAAGATTCATTAAACTGCATATAAAGCAAGGTTGAGAAAACAGGCTCGGGGATTGACCAGTCAAGGCATTAGTTCAAAAGTACAGATGCCCAACCATTTCAACCAGGGTCTGATTAGGATATAATCAAATATATATTTCATAATTTTTTTGTACCCATAAGAAAATTTATATTTAATTATTCATATATATATATATAATATAAATTTTATTATTATCTAAGAAAAATAATGCAATTTTTTTTTTATTAATAACAAAACACAAGAAGTCACAAAAGGGCTGCACTTTTGATGCAAGATCTGAGAGGAGGAATTCATTTTCCAAACTATGGTAAATGTCCTTCACCTCCTTGTGTTACACAAGACATCACACCCTCGGATACCAGTTCAGCTAGGAGTGATGACCATGAGAGCACTTCTCTGCTCTCAGGTTTAGTGTTTAGATTAAAGCCAATACGACTAGCCATCCCCAATATCTCTCTTTTTCATGCTCCAGTTCCCAAGGAGATGCACCATGAGTACAATCATGAGGTGCTACTGAGAGTGAAGCACAACAGATGAAGCTATTAATTGCAAATCCTTCTAACTCAGATTCTTATTAAAGCTTGTTTTGTAAAAATAGCCTGAACCATGCATATGCATGATATAGATGGCTTGAGGATATCCAAGATATTTCAATCAGCTTAGCATTGTAAACAACCATCAAGGATGGCTTAGGTGTCTTCTTGACCATGCACATTAGTCCATGTATATCTTCATCAGAGCGAAAAGCTTACTGCCATTGCTCACGTTCACCAGTATATAGGAAGGAAATCCCACATCAAATGGTCATTCAAAATCAAGCAAGTCCTTGTCTTATAAAGGCCAAACAGAAGGGGCATTTAATGAGTAAAGGTTCATTTTGTTCCCTAAAATTGTATGTAATTTACTTTAGTCCCTGAAATTCAGAAAGTGTCAATTTAGTTCTTGAAATTACAAAAAGTAATTCAAATTAGTTCTTATGATAGTGTTCACTAGGACTAACTTGAATTACTAAAATGACGAATTTGAATCACTTTTTACAATTTCAGGGATTAAATTGACACTTTCTGAATTTCAGGAATTAAAGTGAAGCACATATACGATTTTGGGGATCAAAGTGAATCTTTGCTCAGCATTTAAGTTATGTCCTCAATGCGAAGACCAAGCCCACTAATGTGGGCAAAGTTTCACTTCAATATTTTGGTTAATTTATTGGCCCACTTTCATATAAGAAGTTGATAGAAACTAATAGATGGAAAAACACAGAAGATGCATTGAATAGTATATTAACTCCCTAACTGTTATCAACACAAAATCAGTCAAGGGAAAAGAGGAATACACCAGTAAAAATGCAGAAAAACAGAGAGAAAGGTTTGAGACAAAGCAGTCTCCTCTCCCAAGCCTATGCCCAAAATACCAGCCTGCCTCCTAAAAGCACCCTCAATCCTACAAATATCCCCTTTTTCTAACTGTTTCTCACAAAAACACACGCACCCACCTTCTATCATAGCACACGCACTCACCTATGCCACCTCAGCACTAGTTTGTTAGCTCATTTGCATTACCCCTAATGCCCCTATATTTTTTTCTTCTGTACACTTTGATCCCTCCTTGGTCCCTAACAATCCCCCTGGACTATCACCTTGTCCTCGAGGTGAAAATGTGGAAAACTTAGCTGGATGTTTTCTGCCAATTCCCATGAGCTCTCAAATTATGGCATGTCCTGCCATTTAATCAGCACTTCTGTCATTCCTTGGGCGTTCTTCCTTACAGCCAACACTTAAGCAGGTTGGACCTTCAATTCCTAATCATCTATGAGACCTGCGGGTAGTGGTTGGCTCACCACATTAGTTGCCAAACATTTTTTTTAAAAGGGAGACAAGAAAAACAGGATGGACTGCTGATCCTGGAGGGAGTTTCAGCTTGTAAGCTACTACACCAATCTTCTCAATCACTTCAAATGGGCCATAATACCTTGGGCTTAATTTCTGGTTGCTACGAGTTGCTAAAGATTTCAGCCTGTAAGGCTGGATTTTAAGATACACCATGTCTCCAATAGCTAGCTCCACCTCTCTTCTCTTATTTGCTTGAGTCTTCATCCTGTTTTGAGCTTTGGTCAACTGCCATTTTAATTCCTCCAGAATCATATTCCTTTTAGCCAGTAGCCTATTCACTTCTTCCACTGAAGAGGTTGTCACATCACCCCTAGGGAGAGTAGGAGGATCCCTCCCATACAAAGCTTTAAACGGTGTTGTATTGGTTGAGGAATTAAAGTTAGTATTAAACCATAACTCGGCCCAACAAAGCCATTTTGGCCACTGTTTGGGTTTAGTGCCTGTAAAGCATCTTAAGTAAGTTTCCAAGCATCTATTCACTACTTCCGTTTGTCCATCGGTTTGTGGATGATAGGCTAAACTGTATTTGAGCTTAGTCCCTGACTGCTTGAACAGTTCTGACCAAAAAGAACTCATAAAGACCCGGTCTCGATCACTTATGATAGAAGTTGGGAAGCCATGCAGTCTTACAACTTCCTTAACAAAGATGGCAGCCACATCTTTTGCAGTATATGGGTGGTGAGAAAGACTTACAAAATGGGCAAATTTTGTGAGCCGGTCCACCACTACTAGAATTGAGTCCATCCCCTGCGCCTTGGGTAGCCCTCCTATGAAATCCATTGTCAATTCATCGCAGGCCTGAGAAGGTATAGGCAGTGGTTGCAGCAACCCTGCCGGTGAAAAAGTTTGATACTTGTTGCGGTTGCACACCTCACATTTCTGGATGTATTGCTGGATGGAGCTCTGCATCCCTCCCCACCACAACAGCCCAGATATCCTCTTGTAGGTTCTGAAAAAGACCTAAATGTCCTCCTAGAACAGTGTTGTGAAATTCTTGCAGAGTTAAAGGAATGCGAGATGAGTTTCTAGGAACTACCAACCTGTTTTTGTAATATAACCTGCCCTGAGTTATCGAGGAAGAGTTTCCTTTCCCCCCAGTAATGCTTGCATAATACCTTTCAACTTGTCATCGGCTTGCACTTCTTCCTCTAACCCCTCCCAATCTTGAAAAGTGACGGAAGTTGTGGCGCTGAAATAAAGCTTTCAAGAGAGAGCATCTGCTGCCCAGTTTTCTTTTCCCACCTTATACCTGATCTCAAAATCAAATCCCAATAATTTAGCAACCCATTTTTACTGGTCAGCAACCATCATTCTTTGATCAACCAGAAATTTCAAACTTTTCTGGTCTGTATGTACTACAAACCGCCTCCCCAATAAGTAGTGTCGCCATTTCTGCCCTGCAAACACTATTGCTATGAGCTCTTGTTTGTAAACTGATATTTGTTGAGCTCTATGATTCAACGTATGACTCATATAAGCCAATGGCTTCCCTTCATGCATCAATACTGCACCCAGCCCCTTACCAGAGGCATCTGTTTCCACCATGAATTCTTTATTAAAATCTGGTACAGCAAGAACTGATAATGTGGTCATAGCTTGCTTGAGTGTGTCGAATGCTAGTTGAGCTTCCATTTCCCAATGGAAGTTGTCTTTTTTAAGTAGCTGAGTGAGAGGCCATGCCATCTTCCCATACCCTTAACGAACCTTCTATAATAACCAGTCAGCCCCAAGAACCTCGCAATCCTTTTAAATCTGTTGGGGCAGGCCAGGTGGTCATGGCTTCAATTTTCCTGGGATCAGCCGAAACCCCGTCTGCAGAGATTATATGTCCCAAATAATCAATTTTCGGTTGCTCAAAACTGCATTTCTTGCGCCCTTAAGCTATCTAAAACCTACTTGAGGTGATCCTGATACTCCTCTGATGACTTGCTGTAAATTAGTATGTCATCAAAAAACACCAAGGTAAACTTTCTCAGATAAGGGCGCAAGACTTTGTTCATCAAGGCTTGAAAAGTGGAGGGGGCATTGGTGAGCCCAAAGGGCATTACTAAGAACTCGTAATGCCCTTTGTGTGTTCTAAAAGCTGTCTTTTCTATGTCCTGTTCCCTCGTTCGGATTTGATGGTATCCTGACTTCAAATCCAATTTGGAGAAGATATGAACCCCCCCCCCCCCAACCAAAAAAAAAAAAAAAAAATCATCTACCAACTCATCAATAATGGGAATTGGGAATTTATCGGGAATAGTAATTTTGTTGAGGGCTCTATAATCTACACAGAATCTCCATCCTCCATCTTTCTTCTTAACTAAAATAACCGGACTCAAATAGGGTCTCACACTGGACCTAATAATTCCTGCTTCCAACATTTCCAAAATTATCTTCTCGTGATTTCATTTTTTTGAAAATAAGGATACCTGTAGGGTCGCACATTTGGGATCCCAGCTCCCTCCTTAAGGTGGATTGCATGGTCTTGTTCTATTTTTGGTGGTAGCCCCTTCGGAGCTTGGCACAGATCAGCAAATTCTAGGAGAACTCCTTGTATCCCCTCTGATAAAGTTTCTTCAGCTTTGTCCTTGCTCCTCTCCTCCACAGGAGTGATAAAGTACCTTTCCCCCTTATCCTTAAGTGCCTTAAGGGCTGCCTTCCATGATGTTTCAGCCCTGCATAGCGAGGGGTCCCCTATTATTTTCAGCAATCTTCCTTCCTCCTTCCAAACTATGTATAGTTTCTGGAAGTTAGCAAAGATATCACCCAAGCTCAAAATCCAATCCATTCCTAGTATCATGTCCACATTCCACAATTCAAGCAAGAAAAGGTTCGATCCAGAACCACCCCTTGAATTTTCAACGTGACTTCCTCGCACATACCACTGCTCGCTGTCTCTTGCCCAGTTCCCAGCTCCACCTTGTATGCTTGTGTAGGCGTCACCATGAGCTTCAACTGTTCAGCCTTCTTTGAGATGAAACTGTTAGTGGCCCCCGTATCAACCAATATTGCCACCTCATCGTCCCCTATTCTTCCCAGCACCTTGAAAGATTTGTTTGTGGTATTCAACCCCTTGACGCTTCAGAGAGAAAGTTGCAGAAATATCAGCTTTAGCGCTGCAACTCCTTCCTCGACCTCTTCGCTCTCTTCGTCCTCGGTTCCTGCTTCGGAGTCTTCCAACAGCATCAATTTGTAATTCTTCATCTTGCAAATGTGATTGTGACCCCATCGTTCCCCACATTTGAAACATAAACCCCTTCTGCTCTGCTCCTGTAACTCTTCCTGTGAGAGTTTTCTCCCATTACTGCCTCCTTTGTCGCCCCTTTTAGCAGAATTATGTTTCATTTCCTTAATCCCCTTATTTTCCCAAACTTGGTTTCCCCCTTGCCCACTTCGGAATTGATTTGGGCCTCTATTGTGGCCCAGCCCTTTTTCTAGTGGTCCAACACTGCTGCCCTTCCATTCCCTATCGCACTCCTCCAGCATGAAAGCCCGATCCTTGATCTTAGTTAGACCAGAAAGATCCAAACTCTTAATTTCTGCTTGCAGTTCGGGCCTTAGCCCATTTATAAAGATTCCCTTCAATGTTTCTCTATCAATATTTCTCATGGGCTCAGACACTTGCTCAAATAATTCAATATAGTCCATTACCGAGCCCACCTGTTTAACTCTCAAGAGAGGCCCAAACGGGTCCTTCATCACACTCAGCTGGAACCTCAGCAGCGCCTCCCTGAAGTTGTTCCATGAAGGGAATATGACCTGATCCTCCCAAGCTTGGTACCAGCTCAGCCCCTTCCCTTCCAACGCCACCAGCACCAATTCCATCCTTTCATCCTGCTCAATCCCGTTAACCGTGAAGTACCTGTTAATCCTTAGTAACCAACCTGGCTCATCCTCACTGGAAAAAATGGGTAACTCCACTTTCCTTTCTGAAAATCGCCGCCAATTTGAAGGACTCGCTCGCGATGAGTTTGGAGGTTTGCTCCCCCAAGACGAGTAATCATGGAAGGACAAGGAACCATTTCGCAAATGGGAGGAGGACAGTCGCGTTCGGTAGTGAAACTGCTTGTTTTCGTCCTCGTTGTGAAAATGAGGGCGTTGACGTGAACCCCTTTCTCTTCTAGAACCCCCATCCCAGTGGTCCCTCAAGTCCACCTAATGAGGTCCTCTCCTGGGAGGCGAATGCCCCCTAGAGCAAGCCTTCCTTCCATCTCTCAACAACCGCACCACCTCGTCCATCCTCCTTTCCAATTCACCCACGCGATCCTCCATTGCAGCTTCAGTGGTTGGCTCTCACAGTTCTCAGAACCTGAGTCTCTGATGCCAAAATGATAGAAACTACTAGATGGAAAAACACAGAAGATGCACTAAATAGTATATTAACTCCCTAACTGATATCAACACAAAATCAGTCAAGGAAAAAGAGGAATACACCAGTAAAAGTGCAGAAAAACAGAGAGAAAGGTTTGAGCCACTAAAGCAGTCTCCTCTCCCAAGCCTGTGCCCAAAATACCAGCCTGCCTCCTAAAAGCCCCTCAATCCTACAAATATCCCCTTTTTCTAACCGTTTCTCACAAAAACATGCGCACCCACCTTCTGTCACAGCACACACGTACTCACCTATGCCACCTCAGCCTTAGTTTGTTAGCTCATTTGCATTACCCCTAATGCCCCTATATTTTTTCTTTTGTACACTTTGATCCCTTCAGGGACTTGGTCCCTAACAGAAGTAAAGATTTTTGAAAGGCATAAACCAGTGTTTTGTTTAAACCAATCTGGTTCACTGATTTATATGGTTGTTGACCAGATTTGGAATTTCTGGTTTCTATGACATAATTGAACTGGACTGATTGCTGGTTCTTGGCTTAACTAGTTGAACTGGCTAGTTTGGTCCAGTTCTCTTAACTGCGAAAAAAAGTCATTTCTTTCAAAATGCAACCATTCATGGTGATGATATCACTCTAACAATGTTTCAACCACAGATCTAATTGTGTTTCCCCATATATAGTTTACAGAAATTAAGCTAGCATTCTGTTGGTGAATACTTGAAATTTATCTGAAGTGTAAGCCATCAAAAAAGGGTGTTTGTATAGCTTCTAACTGTCAGAAACCTCTCTTCCTCCATTCCTCTTACTGTTTGTAACTCTTTTCCTGCAGTTGGTGGAAATATTGCCTTCTGCTTTGGTCCTTTTCATTTTGAGGAAGCTGCCACCCAAGCGCAGTATCACACAATATCACTCGATTCGCTGAAAAGATTGAACATGTCTAGCTAAAGGGAGTCATGAGTGGTTCTTTGCATTCCTGGATAATTCTCAGTGTCCAAGGGTAACTTTTACAGCAGAAGCAGGCTAGTCTTTTTCTATATCTGGAGTGATAGCTTGTATTGTATTGTGGGTTTTAAAGTTCTCCCTTGAGGTTTGTAGACGTGACATTTCATGGATTCTCCAACATGTTGAGCTGTGTCATCTCTGATATTTGCTTTTTCTCTAGGACAGTATTGTCGATTGATGTGGGCAATTAACACAATGAACAACCATAATTATGGAGAAAGGGATAGTTATATCTTGTATAAATAGAATGTTAGTCTTGTTGCTGCTACAAGTTGGTGAAATGTATTGTTTGAACAACCATAATTATGGAGAAAGGTATAGTTATATCTTGTATAAATAGAATGTTAGTCTTGTTGCTGCTATTAGTTGGTGAAATGTACTGTACCTTTTTAAGTCATGTGTAAACTTTTACCATTTATTTCTGCAGCGTATTGTACTTTCATTTCTTCTGTGAAGCTTAAACTTCTGTTACCTCACATTCTATCCTTGTTTTCTTCTCTCTCTCTCTTTTCCTTCTTTTCCTTCTTTTTTATTTTTTTTATTTCTATTTTCTGCAGCGTAATGTAAACATTTTGCTTGATCTTTGAAATTTCGAGGAGCTGTAGGTATCCCAAAATATTGCTAGTTTCCTAGATGAAATTTGCTCCCTTCAAGAGCCACGTTTCAATGCTCAATACCATTACTAAGCTAAAACAAAAGGAAAAAGGAGAACAGAAGCATTTGAAACTCAGTACTTTGTTGCTAGAACATTCAAAAGATCAAAGAATGCGTACCTTGTTCGGACATGCTGGGATTTGACGGAGTGATTAATTGAACCCATGCTGCATTTTTTCCGGGTTCTAGTAGCTCTATCTTGATGATGGCTCTATTTGAGCTTATGTGAATCTACTTCTTTATCTGATGATTCCATCTTCAAGCGATGCTATTACGTTAAGCTATCAGGTAGTTAGTAGTTTGAATGTTTGGTTGGCTTAGCACACTGGCGGAATGGTAGGTTTGAATTATTGCACAAGACATTGGAGTGTCATTATGTGGTGCTACATTAGGGTAATTATCAACGAGAAATAAGTTGAAAATTCAAATTCTTATTTTGGGTAACGAAATTCTTTAAATAATATTAAAGTAAAACGTGGTTGGCTTAGCTTACTGGCGGAATGGTAGGTTTGAATTATTGCACAAGACATTGGAATATCATTTTGTGGTGCTACATTAGGGTAATTATCAACGAGAAATAAGTTGAAAATTCAAATTCTTATTTTGGGTAAGGAAATTCTTTAAATAATATAAAAGTAAAACATAATATATATATATTACATCAACGATGAATTTCTCAATAGTAGTATTAAAAATTTTGCATTAATTGATTTTTATTATAAATTTTTCAGTGTATACTGAAACCTTCGTATGTTTGGAATTCAATTCATTAATAAATTGACTGTGGCGCTAAATGTAGAGCTATTAAATATAACCGATATAGGTAAAAAAGGACGTTGCTATTTGCTATATGTCGAAGGCGCATCAATGCTCAACTCTGAAACATCATAGGACGTGCATCTTTTCGTTGGAATTTTTTAAAATTATTATTCACTTGAAAAAATTGGAAAAAAAAACCAAAAATACAACTTCAGTTGTAAATTTCGTAATTTCAAGCACATTAGTGCTCGAGATTTTTATAACATGCTTTATTAATGAAATAAGAATCAGACTCACTTCAAAAATTTATTTAATTATAAAACGAAAAAATAAAAATACATTTGTCATCAAACTTTAATAACTTAAAATTTGTAATTCAATTTCAGCCAAAATTAATTTGACCACGAAAACATATTAGAAATGAGTCAAGTAAATGGCTACAGTAGATCAACGTGGCCTTCATCAGATAAGCTGATGCAATAATAAGATGAAGGATTAAGAATTTTAGCGATCCTTACATACCACACGTCATTGTTTGAGTGGCTAACGTGCTCCACATGTTTGTTTGAGATATCTACTTAGGATAAAGCCATGTATATGACTCATCACAACCAGGAGTGTTCTCCTCTCCCAAACCACACCACTGTTATGGCCATCCCCTACTCCCCAGAATGGTCTCTAGCTTGCAAAAAATGTTGCACAAGAACCCATCACGTGCATGCAGTCACCTCCACGTGCCACTTCCCTTCATTTCTTCACTCTCTCTCAACCTCCAATTCCAATCAAAGGTTCTTCTTCCATGTAAATTTCTCAGCCTCTCCAACACCCATCTTGGAAGAAGCAGCATCTTCCAACACCACCACCACCCCCATGATCCACTCATTAGATGTTAACTTTGCTGATGCTAAAAGGCACTCCAATCTTGGAACTGAACAGAATCTGAATGAGTTCCTATGTGGGTTGTTTGAGGATCCAAAAACTGATAAACTTGCATTTGACTACTACCAAAGGTTGAAAGAGAGGCCGGAGTTTAGGACAGAGAGATCAACTATGAACCATGTGATAAGGTACTTGTTGAGATTGAAGAAATGGGATTTAGTTTCATCAGTTTCTGAAGACTTTATGGTTTATCATGTGTTGCCAGATAGAGCTACTTGCTCCATGTTGATTGCTTCTTGTGTTAGACATAGAAAGTTCAAGATTGCTGAGACTCTACTTGATGCTTTTCAGTCTGATTCTGATGTTGCTACCTTTGCTTTTTGTTCTGCTATGAGAGGTTATAATAAGCTGCATATGTTTAGGAGCACTGTTTTAGTCTTTGCCAGAATGAAATCCACCAAAGTTGTATTGGATTCCGTGTGTTACTTACTTGTTATGGAAGCTTACTCGAAACTTGGGAATTGTGATGAAGTGGTTCAATTGTTTCATGAATTTGAGAGTAGGATGTTTAGAGGTTCAACAAAGTACTTAGATCAGGCTTATGAGATTCTGTGTGAGTCATTAGGGAAATCCGGAAGAGCTTTTGAGGCTCTTGATTACTTCAGAGAGATGACTAAGAAGGGGATTTCTGAATATTCTATTTACAATACCTTGATCTACTCTTTCGCGAGCTTGCGCGAGGTTGATGTTGCCGAGCAACTTCTCAGAGAAGCCAAAAGCAAGACAGTGATAAGGGACCCCGAGGTCTATTTGAAGCTTGTGCTTATGTACATTGAAGAGGGCTTATTGGAGAAGACTTTGGAAGCTGTTGAGGAAATGAACGATGCAGGTGTCAAGGTTTCTGATTGCGTGTTATGTGCTGTCATCAATGGCTTCAGCAGAAAAAGAGGGTTTCAAGCTGCAGTTAGAGTTTATGAGGAGCTGATTTCTCAAGGCTATGAACCAGGTCAAGTCACCTATGCTTCAGTTATAAATGCCTATTGCCGTCTTGGGCAATATAACAAAGCAGAGGTGGTGTTTTCAGAGATGGAGCAGAAGGGGTTTGATAAGTGCATTGTGGCCTATTCAAGCATGATTGTGATGTATGGCAGGACAGGGAGATTGCGAAATGCGATGAGGTTGGTAGCAAAGATGAAAGAAAGAGGGTGCAAACCGAATGTGTGGATTTACAATTCCTTGATAGACATGCATGGGAGGGCTAAGAATCTGAAGCAGCTTGAGAAGCTGTGGAGAGAAATGGAGAGAAGGAAGATAGCACCAGATAAGGTGACTTACACTAGCATCATTGGTGCATACAGTAAGGCAGGAGAGTTTGAGACATGTGTGAGACTTTTCAATGAGTATAGGATGAATGGGGGTGCAATTGATAGGGCCATGGCAGGTATAATGGTTGGTGTGTACTCAAAGGCTAGTAAGGTTGATGAACTGGTGAAGCTTTTAAAGGACATGAGAGAGGAAGAAACAAGGATGGACCAGAGGTTGTATCAGTCTGCTTGGAATGCTTTAACTGAAGCTGGGCTGCAACTTCAGGCAACATGGTTGAAAGAGAGCTTCCATGTAACATAGTGTGTTCTTTTCAATTGCAAACATTGGCCAAATCTGAGGCTGAAATATTTGATACCTATAGGTATAGAACTCCATGCCTGTTTCTGCTAGCACTTGGGAAAAGATAGGTAGCTATATCTGATATATAGATTTTGGGGGCAGAGATGCTCGGATTTGTACAATTTACTTATCTGCCTCTCTACTGTATGCTTCCAAGTTGTACTTAAGTAACATTTTTTATTGTGATATACATAATCCAAGTAGAAGGCCATTTGTTGCAAGCAGTAAGTTTGTGTTTCTGAAACTAACATAATCTCCGATCTAGAAACTTTCCTCAGTGTAGCAACCATTGCAGAGTTTTTATTAGTAAAAATGATATTTTGACTCACTCTTTATGGGACGCTATGTTGACACATTTAAATCTACCATTGGATGGGGTATAAAACCCAAACTAAGTGAGATCCACACTCAATCCAATGGTGGATAAAAGTGTGTTGGCACAGTGTCCCACAAAGTGTGAGTGATTTTGCCTCACTTTGTGGAATACTGTGCCTACACTGTAATGCCTCAAGTTCACGTGTCTATAGATAATTCAAGTATGGTCTTAGAGTTCCCCAGAACCCACCCGTGTTGTTGGGAAGGTTCCAGATGCACCAAAAACCCCAAATATACAGAAGCTGCACTTCTGTGACTGCTATAGTGGTTGATGGTGCATTTGCACCATGGTTGGGTCTGCAAATGACCGCTATAGCAGTGGTGGTTGTGGAGGAGACTGCTATATAGTGGTGCCGTAGATGTCAGAACATGTCCAAAATGGCGTAATTTTGTTTAAGTGACTCTCAACTCTATTTAAACCTTTACACTACGCGTTTTGCACCCAAAAACACAAACCATAATTTTCCCAACCTCTCTTCCTCCTTCAATCCTACCTTCTCCAAGATTCAAGGTAAGGATTGTCCATAGTTTATGATTGGTTTCCCCTTCATTCCTCCATATTTACGAGTTACTATGTTTACGTTCTTGGTTGTTGTCAAGTTTGGGTACTTTCTCAATATTCATAGAGTTGTTATAATGTCGTTAAAGATTAAGCATGGGTTTTTGTTACTTCCATGGTAAAGATTGATTTCATCCTCGCTCCACCCTTCCAGGTGAATGGATTCAAGCCTATAACTTTCATTTTGGTGTTGACACCTCCTTTGGTGCTGACACCCCTAGTTCCACCCCGTCAAGTGAATGGGTTCAAGCCTATAACTTTCATTTTTGTCATCAGTGATATTTTCTTTGCATAGAAATATTGGAATATGATTTTAGAAATTATTTCATGACTGCTATGAATTATTAAGAGATTATGTCAAGTTTATGAATGTTGTGCCTTCCAATTCATCATGAAAAATGTATTATAAAACTCATGGAATCATGTTATTTACTCGATTGATTTTATGAATAAACTTTGACTGTGAGTATAAATATTTTGGAATGCCATGTTGATCCCAATGCTTTCAAGAATTTTATATTCATGAAATTTTTCTTACAAGTAAAATTTAAAACCTAGTTATGAAATTTAGAGAAAAACCATTTTTCGTTTTTATGATTTTTAGTTATACAGTAGCTATAAAGAAACAACAATAAGTTAACAGCTGTGAGATCATTGGCCTTAATATCAAGTTGCCGTTAGAGGACAATCTCGCCTCTATCAGAGTATTCAGAGAATGAAACTTGGTTAGTTGTCTAATGCAGGACCTGGGTAGATGTCGTTCATAGATAAAAGTACATCTATATAATATTATTATTATACTATATATATTTAGAGAATTTATATTTAACTATTAGTTTAATGTTCTTTATGATTTGTAAGAATAACTAGATTTGGATTATTATTTATTTAAATACGAAAATTGTTTTATAGTTGATGCATCTTTACTTATTATTATTATGTATTATTTTTGTTGGTTGTCCCAGATCAGGGATAACGGTGAGAGCCTGCTTACTGAGTTTTAGATGAAACTCACCCATCTCTTTTCTTTCCCCTTATAAATACAACTATTGCTTCAGATCTTTCTTGGTGTCATCCTCAATAGCTGTAGTGTTTCAACTTGGGTGAGCTTCACTTTGTCGTGAAGCATTATCAGTTTTGTCATAGAGTGCTCCAGTGATTTTGTGGACAAGGTCTTGGATCATGCATATTTATTTTGTTTACCACGATTTGGATTAGAATTGTAATTATGAATTTATTCTTTTTCATGGTTTCATGATAGAACAACTCAATTTATATTTTATTGGACCATTATGGATCCATACTTGATTTAAGTTATATGGATTTATACATATTGATTATGGTTTGAAATTACAAATTCTTTACACTTGAAAAAGAAAATTATATTTAATTGTGTATGTAGACAAGGTCTTGGATCACACATATTTATTTTGTTTACCATGATTTGGATTAGAATTGTAATTATGAATTTATTGTTTTTCATGGTTTCATGATAGAACAACTCAATTTATATTTTATTGGACCATTATGGATCCATACTTGATTTATGAAATATGGATTTATACATATTGATTATGGTTTGAAATTACAAATTTCTTTACACTTGAAAAAGAAAATTATATTTAATTATGTATGTAGAACAACTCAGTGACCATGAGACTTACATGAGAATGAGTTTTCCCATATGCCAATCATGCTCCCAAATCGGTTCTCCCTGCATGTCATTGGAATAAGTGTCCACAAATAATATAGTATTTATGTAAATGTAAACACACCTATTTGCATTAACAAAGTGTCAGTTGAGGCCTTTGGGAATGGTCAATTATGTCTAGGTTCACAGAGAGAGTCTTATCTTTTCTTTCATGCTCAGTATCTTATCTCATGTTTTCATCTTCTTTAGGATTCATCGTGCCACCTTTGAGACACACTCCCTTATGTCGCCACCATAGCAGTGGCTTTTCTGGCACCAGTGGCTACTTTAGAGTGCTGGAATAGGCTGTGGCCAATCTTTCTGAGGTGTTGGTTAGATAGGTAGAGGCTGGGATACAGCCAGTCCAACCTATAGTTCAAACCTTGTCCTGAGATCTTGATGACTTGACCCTAAAGCACTTTAAGAGAATGGATCTACCCACCTTTTAAGAGCGCTTTACAATAAAGGATCCACAGGAGTTCCTCTAAGCGATAGAGAAAATCATGCAGGTCATTCATTGCTAATTTGAAAGGGCACATAAGGAATCCCATCCCCACGTAAGCTAACTGGGTGACATGTCTCTCTAAATGCATAATTTATCATAATATAATACTTAAAATATGATCTCTTCGAAATCTTTAGTATTTTTCTCTTATTAAAATATAATGCTTAATTTCATAAATTGAAAGTATTCAATAATTTAATCTCTGAAAATATCTTGGCCAAATCCATTGACCATGAAATCATAACTGTTTCATCACCTAATAAAATCTTAAATATGAAAATCCACTTAACCATTGAAAACTGAATCACAAATTCATCTTTGGATTGTTACATAAACTCTAATGAAACTCTACAATTTTTTAAATCCATAATTATGAACTGAACACATATACATAACTGTTCTGATATTGAACTAAATACATAATCTGAAAATAATATGTGGCTCAGATCTGCTTGCACATCTACTGGAGTACTCTATTCTAACATGACTCTTAACTAAGCCTTACTCTAAAGTAAAAGTCGCCACTAGGAAGAGCTGTATCTACCAAACTAGGCTGAAGCTGAACCTATACCTGCAACTATGAGGTAGTGTTTGGTTGCTGTCTCTAGGATAGAAATACAGGGACAATAGAGATAACAGAGATGGAGATAGAAAAAATGTTGTCCCTGTATCATGTTTGGTTGTGGAGACGGAGACAGAAAAAATATTGGTCGTTGACTACTGTTGATTGGTGGCTGGCGGCGTTGTTTGGCCGTTGACTGGCGGTTGGTGGCGTTGACTTCCGGGCGATGACCGTTGACTTATGACATTGACCAGTGGCCGGCGCGCGATTGACTAGTGGCGACAAGTGGCCGGACCACTGTCTCCATTTTCTATCTCCACTGTCCTAACTTTTTAGAGGGACAAAAATACAGGAAATTTTTGCCCTTGGGATAGAAAAATTTTCAGTCCTCGTCCATCATCTTCATCACCAAACATGATACAGGGACAAACTATCCCTGTATTTTTGTCCCGGGACAACAACCAAACATTGCCTAAGAGAACTCAGTGAGTGAGGTCTCACCCATCATCCACATAGGATAACCAATGAATATAATATAATATACATGCAACAATCATAAACCATTTAATATTCAAATCTATAACTATATATAAAAAGAGATATCTCTGTATTTATGAATTCATAGAAAAACATCTCCAAATTGTTTTACTCTAACGAGAAATCATTTTCCATACATATGTATAATAGCTCTTAAATCAAATATTCTCTAAAATGCATCAATAATTCCTGAAAATATAATAACAGTACTCTAATAGAGAAATATGGATCTCTAGTTATGCATGTCAACCATAGTATAACGAATTTTTTGATTTCTAGGATCCTACAAGGATCTGAATCGGACACCTAACTAGGTTCCATCTCTGCTATGTGAGATTGCCCCTAAGGACAACTTGGTATTAAGGTTAACAATCATTTTTCCTAGCCGTTAACTCATTGTCTGTTTCTTTATAGCTAATATCTAGTTTCTAAATCATGAAAACTAATTATTTCTCTAAAACTCTATTCTAGCTCTTCTCTGGGTTTAAAACTGTACATAATTATTCTACTCTTGAAATCGTAAAATCTTTGGATCCATATAAAATCATTTAAATATGAAGGGTGGGTGCTCAGTCTTTGACGAATAAGAGCCCTTAAATTCTTAGTACTCTGAGAGTTCTAGATCATATAACTCTAACAATCTGACTTTAGTATAACTATCGCTGTAAAAATCAAGTCCAAAAGTTTACCACTTATAGGCATTTCGATTTTCAAGCATACAAAATATATATCTGGTAGTTGCTAGGAATCATATTGAATTCCATACCTCTTGGTACTATAAAACTAAAGTTCTAAAATCATTTCTTAGACATTAAAATATTCTCATATACGAGATAACTCTAATATAATACTTCAAAATAAAATGGTTCATAATCATAAAACTTGAAAATCATCTAATGTATTTATTCATAAAGTTGCGTTATATTTTTGTTTCACATTTCTCTAACACATATAAATATTTTAATTGAATATTCAAAATCATAGCTTGAAATCTAAATCTGGAAAACTTAATGATGTCATAAATCCATAAGAACATATTTATTTGTTTATCTCAATTTGAAATCTTGCTATATCGTACATTTTTTTTTCTCTCAATGATCATTCCAAGAGCATATGAAACATTTTTACAACATTCATCTATCCAATTCATGATCCCATGGTTTTCTGAAAATACATTTTTCATGCTATCATCACAAAATCATAGTTCTTGCTATTTCAACATAATGTGTAAAATCATAGTCTTATATCTACTTTCACATTTAGCAATCATAATGCATAAACATACTTGTAATGGCTAAATATAAGGTCTTGAGTTTGAACCCACTCACCGTTTGGAGTCGGGAGTATGTGGGCACCACCAACTTGACCTTAAAATCTTGGTATGGCACCAACAACTACCATTGAGCAACATAGACTCATGATCAAACTCTAAACACCTCTATATAACTCTAAAATAACTCTAACAACATTGGGGGAGCACCCCCACTTGACAATAATAAGAGTAAATAAATACCCATACTAAGACCATGGAAGAATACAAAGATCAAAGACAAAATCTATCAACATAAACATACCTTGATGATTTAGGGGAGCTAGATTCAAGTGGGATCGAGAGTGGAGGTAGTGGAAGAGAGAAAAATAGGGGATTGGGGTTGCTGGTTTGAAACATCAATAAGTGCAACGGCATCGTTTTGCACTATTCTTGCTCCAGGGGGACCGCTATAGTGGTATATGACCACTATAACGGTTAGGGAGATTGCACTTCGTAACTTTGGTCACTTATAACTACTATAGGGGTCTAGCCACTTCCCATCCTATCTACTGTGCACTTATGGCCACCATAGTAGTCTTGGACTGCTATAGCATTCCTCAGAACTCCCAAATTGCATTCCTCTTATGGCTATAGTAGTGACAACAAAGTCTAGTTCTACATTTCTACTGTCATTAGGCATATGGGTTACCTCTATACTCATTTATAATGTCCTTGTTTATTTTACTCTATATTATGTTTAAAACATAAATCTAAATATGGAAATACTCTCCCATTTGGATTCAAATAAAATATCAAAAAAATCAAAACCTCAACTAATCAAAATCCAACTTTTGAGTTTTAGTTCAGATTTAGGAATTCTTATGATTTTCTAAAGTTGTGGGCTAAAAAAAAAAAATCTAAAGGTTTTCTAAAATTCATTAAAAATACTCTTCAATTTGTTTTCCTTTGGAGAGCAATTATAGGGACTTTTGATTCCAAGAGTATGGCTCTATCATATAGTCCTACAACGAGGTGTAGGCTCTAGACTTAGCGAAATCCTAGACCTAGCAACATGGGTGGGTCTTGGGGGACCTTGAGGCTGTACAGAACTTGTTTATTGACATGTACCGGGTATTACACCCACCCTCCTAGGTGGAGTTTAGACCAGCATTCATGAGGAAGTTCCTTTCAGAGAGTAGACAGGCTTAGATGGTGAAGGAGTTCTTGAGGCTCTGGTTGACTCTAGGCATGTCAATGGCAAAGTATGACGAGAGGTTCACCTATTTGGCATAAGCAGCTTCAAGAATGCTACAGTGAAAGATAGAGAGGATAAGACGATCCATTTAGTGACTACCTAAAAATATGTTCTTTAGTTTTCAGCCTCGCATCGATACCATGGACTACACTCAGATGGTGCATACATCTATGTGACTTCAGAGTAGCTTGGCAGATAGGAGAACAACATCTAATGTTGAGAAGAGGGCCAACACACATGGTTCTTTTTCTGGTGGAGTTGGTTTGAGCAGAGCACTTGGCCAACAGGGCCACTATCGAGCTTAGTCAGGTAGGTTTGCTATCTCAGAGTCCACCTCGACTAAGCTTGTTGTTTCTTAAAGAGTAGGGGAGGCAGCCAACACAGTGGTCAATGATCAGTTCAAAATACCCTGTGTGCCAGAGTTAGAGAAGGGACATCTGGGTTAGTGCATGACAGGTACTTTTGTGTGCTATGGTTGTGGCTAGGAAGGCCATAGGTGCAAGGAGTGCCTATTCATTCAGGGAACTTCCAGCTAGAGGTCCATAAACTTTATTGGTTTAGCTTAGTCCTTCCAATCAGCGATGCAAGGTGGCTGGACCACTCCAACAGATAGAGATGCTGGGGGCAGAGGCCAAGGTGGTAGAGGTCAGGGTGGTGAAGGACAACCCCATCTGTTTGCTTTGACACATCAAGACGCATAGGTGTCCAATGCGGTAATAGGTATAATAAGAGTTTATTCTATTGATGCTTTTGCATTGATCGATCCTGGGTCCATACACTCCTTTGTGTCCTTGCTCTTAGTCACACAGTTCAAGAGACCCTTTTCCAGCCTTTAGGAGCCATTCTTAGTAGGGATACCTTTGGGATGACCTCTTCTTGTCTAGTTAGTATATAGATTGTGCAAACTCAAGCTTGGTTACTTGGAGACGCTAGTAGATTTGAATATGTTTTGCATGTCCAACTTTGATGTTATCTTGGGCATGGACTGGTTGGCTTCATGCCATGTGATTATGGACTGTCACAGTAGATAGTGAGGTTCGACATTCCAGGAGGTGAGCTATAAGAGTTTTGGGGCACAAGTTATTCAATTCTAGCTAGTTTGATCTTAGCTATAAGCGCCTTGCGGCTTATACATAGAGGGAATTATGGGTTTCTAGCTTCTGTCATAGACAAATGAAGAAATGCCAAGTTTGGATTCGATCCCAGAGGTTCATGAGTTCTCTAGAGGAATTACTGGGGATGTCATCAGAGAAATAAGTTAAGTTTGGCATAGAGCTTTAGCTGCAAATGAAGCCTATCTCTAAACCCCCGTATTGGATGGCTCTAACAGAGTTGAAAAATTTGAAGGAACAATTGCAAGGGTTGCCTAGCAAAGGGCTTATGTTGAGTACTTTGCCTTAGGAAGCTCCAATTTTGTTTGTAAAGAAAAATGATCAATTAGTGAGAATGTACATAAACTACAAGCAGCTAAACAAGGTAACAATTAAGAACCGGTATCCTTTACGACTCGTAGGTGACCTATGTTTGTTCAGCTATGAGGAACAAAGTGTTTCTCCAAAAGCAACCTTCGATCGAGTTATCATCAGTTGAAGATTAAGGATGAGGATGTAGTCAAGATAGCCTATAGAACTCGCTATGGGCATTATGAGTTCTTAGTGATGTCCTTCGAGTTAACCACTGCACCCGTAGCTTTCATAGAACTAACGAATAGGGTCTTTAAGCAATTTCTAGATTAGTTTGTAATTATCTTCATTAATGACATCCTGGTGTATTCTAAGAGTAGGGAGGAGCATAAGCAACATTTAAGGATTGTTCCACAGACACTAAGGGAGAATAAACTTAATGTCAAATTCTCTAAGTGAGATTTTTGGCTTGATTAGGTGGCATTCCTTAGGCATATGGTGGCTAAGGTTAGTATTCTTGTGGATTCGAAAGAGGTTAAGGCAGTATAGTAGTGGCCAATACCTCCAACAGTTTCAGAGACCCATAGTTTTCTGGGTTTGGTTGAATTTTATCAAAGGTTTGTCAAGGATTTCTCCAAGCTTGTAGTTCCATTGACAAGGTTGACACAGAAGAATGTGAAGTTCCAATGGTCATATACATGTTAAAAGAGTATTTAAGAGCTCAAGACCTATTTGACCACAGCCCCTATATTGGTGTTACCCTCTGGGACAGTCAATTTTTCAAGGATTCAACTTGGCTTTGTCCTTATGCAACATGGCTAGGTTATGACTTGTGCATCTAGGCAGGTAAAGAGGCATGAACAGAACCACCCGACACATGATCTAGAGATGGCAGCATCAGTATTTTCCTTGAAGATTTGGAGGCATTATCTATATGAAAAGACTTATGAGATCTTCACGGATCACAAGAACTTGAAGTATATCTTACAGTAGAAGGATTTGAATCTAAGGCAGCGCTGATGACGAGAGTTGCTCAAGGACTATGATTGCATGATCTTTTATCATCTAGGCAAGGAGAATGTGGTAGCAGATGCATGAAGTAGGAAGTCTTCGAGCAATTTAGCCTACATAGCACCTTTGAGGCAGTTGTTGATAGAGGATATATATAAGTTGGAAGTAGAAGGAGTCCAGTTTGGTCTCAGTGATTCAGGAGCTTTCTTTGCTCATATTAAGGGCCCAATCAACCCTAGTGAAGTAGATCAAGGCATAGTAAGGAAAGGATTCCAAGTTGGTCAAGCTAGTGAAGGATGTTCGTAAGGGGAGAGAATACATCGTTCTCAATTGATGCGAATGGTGTATTGTGTTTTGGTGGCCGTTTATGTATACCCAACATGAGTGAGTTAAAGAGAAAAATAATGGAAGTATTCTGTAGCGCAACGTACTCAGTTCATCTAGGACTAGCTAAGATGTATCGAGATCTCAAACAATTGCATTGGTGGAAAGGCATGAAGAGAGATGTTGGTCACTTCACGTCACGACATTTGGTGTGTCAATAGGTCAAGGCTGAGCACTAAAGGCTTGTAGATTTGCTTCAATAGATAGAGATCTCAGAGTGGAAGTGGAGGAGGATAACCATAGATTTTGTGGTCAGGTTACCTCCAACCATTAAGGTTTTTTATTTCATATAGGTGATTGTAGACACTATGACCAAATTATCGCACTTCTGGCCAGTGAAGACTACCTTCAGTATGGCTCAATATGCCTAGCTCTACATTGATGAGATTATTAGGCTCCATAGTGTACTAATGTCCATCACCTCATATAAAGGGTCCCAATTCACTTCATGATTCTAGAAAGCATTTCAAGAAGCTCTCAAGACACATGTGAAACTTAAACACAACTTTTCAACCATAAATAGATGGCTAATTAGAAAGGATAATTTAGACCCTAGAGGACATTCAGCTTGTGTTTTAGATTTCAGTGGGAGTTTGTGTGACCATTTGTCATTGATAGAGTTCTCATACAATGACAGTTACCAAGTGAGTATCTAGATGACACTGTTTGAAACTTTGAATAGGAGACACTGCAAGTCTCCTATTAAATGCTTTGAGCTTGGGAAAGTTAAAACCCTAGGCTAAACCTTAGAAAAGGTTCAGTTGATCAGAGAAAGGTTATTAGCAGCTCACTCTAGATAGAAATATTATATAGATAATCGGCATTGAGACTTGGAATTTGCAGTGGATGATCATGTGTTTCTGCAAGTATTTCCCACGAAGGGAGTGGTGAGATTTAGTAAGCACGGAAAGTTAAACCCATGCTGCATTGGTCCTATTGAGATTGTAGATAGTTTTGGAGTAGTGGCATACAAATTGGTATTGCCTCCTAGTTTATCAATTATCCACCTAACCTTCCATGTTAGCATGTTCAAGAAGTACATGCCCGTTTAGTCTCATGTGCTCACGCCACAAATGGTCTAGGTTGATGAACGTTTGTCATTTGCAGAAGAATCGATTGCCATCATGGATAGGTAGATCAAGAAACGTCACTCCAAGTAAGTGGCCTTAGTGAAAGTCATCTGGAGAAAACACTTCGATGAGAAAGAAACTTGAGAAACAGAAGAGGCCATAAAGATTAAGTGTCAGCATCTTTTTCCATCTTAAGTTATGTTTGTTTAAGATTTGAGGATCAAATCTTTTTTAAGGGGGAATCATGTGATGTCCCATGTCCACATGTCTCTAGATAAGTGTAGTATAGCCTTAGGGTCCCCCAAGACCCACCCATGTTACTAGGAGGTCCCTAGATGTATGAAAAACCCCACATATGTAGAGCTCGCATTTCTTTGACATCTATAACAATCAAGGACTGCCATAGCAGTGAGTGTTGCATTTGCACCATTTTTTGGTTCGAGGATGACTGCTATAACAATTATAGACAATTGTAGCGATCAAGCAGTTTAGCTTGTGGTGTCTTTGACATAAGAGACCACTATAGCTGTTATAGACCATTATAGTGGTCATGTGAATGTTCATCATGATGTTTTCCTCTGCTAACCGCTATAGTGGTCATCGATCGTTATAGTGGTGACCCTAATGTTAGAACACGTCCAAAACAATGTAATTTCATTTAAATGAGCTCCAACCCTATTTAAACCCTTCCTCTTTGCATTTTGCACCCAAAAATGCAAACCTTAATTCTCCTAACCTTTCTTCTACCTTTTAGTTTCCTCATCCTTCAATCTCACCTCCTCCAAGTTTTATGACCCGACTTGGGAATGTGACCGGCATGTGAGGAATCTCATCCCCATGTAAGCCTCATGACCTTTGAGTCTCTCTATATGCATAATTTGATAATAAATTCCATTTATAAAATATCATTTCATCTCTAATAAATCTTTATCTCTTTTGTAGTCATGCTCCTCATCAATAACATATTATAATTAAACTCTAAATCTATCTCTATAATACAAAGTATATGAGTTGCTCTTTATCCAAAATATCCGTAAAAACTATAATAATGTAAATACAAAATTATCATGATAAGTCAATGCAAATATTTGTATGGTCTGGGACCATGCTCGCAATGAACACCGGAGCACTATATCATTATAGAAAATGCAAAAGACATTTCACTCTAAAGTGAAGCTCACTAACTGGAAACCTCTACTACTGGGGAGGAGGTGGCTGAGAGAGACCCGCAGTAGCTAATGTATCTGGAATGGAAAAAGGGAGAGGAGTGAGTTTCATCTAAAACTCAGTGAGTAGGCCCTCATCCATAACACTCTCATAGGACAACAACAAGGATATATGTACATATAAAATCATCAAAAACTGATTAATGCAACAACTCTATAATCATATTTATATATATAAACATAAAGGAAATAAAACTAGAAATATCTGGTAAAGCATAAAGAATAGATATCCACTAGAGAAACATGGATCTCTGATTATGCTTCACATAACAAAATATAAATTCTTTGGTTATGCATGTCAACTATGACATAACGATTTCTTTAATCTCTACGGTCCCTCTGGGATCCAAATTGGGACACATAATTAGGTTCCATTATCTGCTCTGTGAGATTATCCTCTCAGGATAGCTTGGTACCAAGGTTAAACGATCAGAGTTTAGTCGTTAACCCAATATCTGTTTCTCTATAGCTACCGTCTAGTCTCTAATTCATAAAATATGTCATTTTCTCTAAAACTCTACTCTGGGCTTTTCTCTAGGCATAAAACTCCATAATACATTAGAATCACTAGGGAAATTCATAAAGTCTCTAAATTGAGTTATAATCATATTCTAGCTCTTTAATAAAATCATTTTAACAAAAATGGTCCTATGAGTTTATATTAAAATAACTATTTCATGCTCATGTTGAAAATCATCCTTTTTCATAAATTTGATAACCAATCATATTCTCAAATCTCTTAAATTATTCTTTAAAATCCTGCAATCATGTTATGATTTAAGGAAATTACTCTAATGACCAACATAAGGGTTATAGGATCTGAACCCACTCACCTGGAGGGGTAGACTATGAAGTATCAATACCATGGAAACTCCGAAGAGGAGGGATGGCACCAACATCTGCCATTGAAACAATAAAACTCATAAACAACCTATGGAAAGCTCTAGATTACTCCAAACATATACTAACAACATTGGAGGAGCACCCCCACTTGACAAAAATGAGAGAAATAAAAAGACCTAACTCAAGATCATGAAAAAATAGAGAGAATGGAGACATAAATTAACAACATATACATACCTTGATAATTTAGGGAAGCTAGATTGGAGAGCATGAGAGAAAAAAGGAATGAAGATTGGGGGAAAAAGGGTTTCTACTTTTGATGGGGGAGGGGGAGCCCGATAGGTTTAAAAAGGGCAAAAAATGAAATGACATCATTTTCAGGTACTGTTCACCGCTATACCGCTATAGTAGCCAGGAGTTATATTGTGCTTGAACGGTCACTTACGACTGCTATAGCAGTTGTCCGACCACCAAATGCAAACCTGTGACCACTATAATGGTCCTGGTCCGTTATAGTGGTGATATAAAAGTTCAGTTTCTGCATTTTTCTGTCATTAGGCATATGGGTTATCTCAATACTCATCTCCATTAACTTTAAAACATAAATATAAATAAGAAAATACCCCCCATTTGGATTCAAATAAAATATAAAAAAAATCAAAACCCCAACAAATCAAAATCTAATTTTTGAGTTCTAGTTCAAATTTGAGAGTTCTTACAATTTTGTAAACTTGTGAACTAAAAGCAAAATGTCTAAAGGTTTTCTAAAATTCATTAAAAATCACTCTTCAATTTATTTTCCTTTGGAGAGAAATTACCCGGACTTTTAGTCCCAAGAATGCGGCTCTATCATATAGCCTTCAAGGAGGTGTAGAATCTAGACTTAGTGAAATTCAGGACCCGACAAGAAGGGTGGGTCTTGGGGACCCTAGGATCATACGGAACTTGTTTATTGACATATGTACTCCAGGTATTACACCAAGTTTTAAGGTAAGAATTATTCATAGTTTATGATTGGTTTTCCCTCCTTTCCTCCATGTTTATGAGTTAGTGTGTTTATGGTTTTTTTTTTTTGGTCAAGTTTGGCTACTCTACCTATTTTCATAGAGTTGTTGTAGATTATTCATGGGTTGTTGTTACTTGCATGGTAGACGTTGGTGCCATCACTGTTCCACGTAGCTCTTTTGGTGTTGACACCACTAGTTCCACCCTTCCAAATGAGTAGGTTTATGCATGTGACTTTTATTTTTTGTGATTAGTGATATTTTCTTTGCATAGAAATATTGGAACATGGTTTTAGGAATAATTTTGTGAATACTATGAATTATTAAGAGATTATGTCAAGATTATGCCATCTCATTTATAATTAAAAATGTATTATAAAACTCATGACACCATGTTTGTCGGTCAATTGATTTTATGAATAAATTTTGGCTATTAGTATATAAATATTTTGGAATGCCATATTTATCCCAATGCTTTTGAGAATTTCATATTCATGAAATTTTGTTTACAACTAAGAGTTAAAGCTCATATATGAAATTTAGATGAAAACCATTTAGTTTTCATTAGTTTTAGTTATACGGTGATTATAAAGAAACAGACTGAGTTAACAGCTATGAGATTATTAGTCATAGTACCAAGTAGTCTATCAAAGGATAATCTCATCAGCCCTATCAGAATATTCAAAGAATGGAACCAGTTGGATGTCCAATACGGGACCTTGTTAGGTGCCCTGTAGAAATCAGAGCATATAATATTATTATTATATTATATATATTAAGGGAATTTCTATTTCTTTATTAGTTTATTGCTTTTCATGATTTGCAAGATAACTAGTTTTGGATTATTATGTATTTAAATAGAAAAAATGTTTTGATGTTGGTGCTTCTTTACTTATTATTATTATTATTATTCTTGTTGGTTGTCCCATGTGGAGGTTGTGGATGACAGCCTACTCACTGACGCATTATGAGTTTTGTCGTAAAGTGCTCCAATGATTTCGCGGACAGGGTCCTAAACTATGCATATTTATTTTGTTTACCATGATTTGGATTAGAATTAGAATTATGAATTTATTATTTTTCATGGTTCCATGATTGAGCAACTTAATTTATATTTTATTTGACGATTATGGATCCAAACTTGATTTATAAAATGGATTTTTACAGATTATGCTTGGAAATTACAAAATTGTTTATACTTGTAAAGGAAAATTATATTTAATTATGCATGTAGCACAAGTTAGCAACCATGAGGCCTATGTGAGGATGGGTTTTTCCACATGCCAATCACTTTCCCAAATAGGATCGTGATAGACACACATTCATCTAAATATTCCCTTTGGTCCATAATATAAATCGTTTTTGGAATTTTTGTCTGGTCCAAAGTATAAGTTGTTTTCACATTTCAAGAAACTATTAATTACTTTTTCCCCATTTTACTCTTTTATTTATGGTGAGTGAGAATAAATGGATATGAGTATAGTTATTTGATAGAGAGATAATATATGATGAGTGATAAATAATGTTTTCATCTTTTACTTTTATTTTTTAAAAAGGTCAATGAAATCTATAATTAGTTTAATTGCAGTGCATGATTTTAAATGACTTATATTATGTATTGGGAGGAGTATGTAGATAAAGTACATACTCAAAAAGCTAAGGGTTTGATTAGTTTCAACTTTTATTGGTCGTATTTATAATTTGTATAATTTTATGAAGGAAACAACAAAATTAATAAAAAAAAATATATCCTACTTCTTATTATCAATCGTTATTCTCACTAATTTCTTCACAAAATCTATGGAATCTTGAAGATAAAAACACATAAAATGAAAAGTGAAATCAAAATACCCCTATTTGTTTGGGCTATACAATCTTGACAAAGATCATAACTAGTAGGTTAAGTCCCACAGATACACTTGAAAAAGACCAAGAAAACTAAAGGCTTTAATCAAATATCCACGAGGATGGAATTAAATTCAGCTTGAATAAACCGCAAATGCAGCATCAGGTAAATTAGAACGCCAACAAAACCAAAACCACTGGCAGACAGTACTCGGAGGCAATAACCCCGAACCAGGGGATATATGGGCTCACAACGCGCATGAATGTTCCCATTCCTTTCAAGCAGACCTGCTGCCAGTGCTGCTGAGGAACTCGACGAGAGTATCACAATCAAAATCTAGCCAACAAAAGCATCAACCAAATCAAGTGAGAGACTAATTTCTGTGTATACATAGTGTAAAAAATTTTTATATTATTATCCCATAAAGTCATTTCATGTATAGGGCCTTTTAAGTAATGAGTGTAAAAATAATTATATTTGTTCACATAACAATATAGAATTAAATGATAATGTAAATTTCTTTTAAAATTTCAATGCATTAAAATTAAATTTATCAACTATATGAAAACTTTTGTTCTTATATGTTATGACAACTTTCAATGTAATTATTGCATAATAAATAACATTAAGAATGTAACTTTCCTTAAGTTATACCGATATAATTTGCTTCTAACTCATATATATATTATCCATTTATACTAGGTATAAATCTTGGTATACTTACACCTATTAATAACTTTTTATGATTAGATTTCATCAATCTAACCGTTGAATTCAAAGTTCTTATCAAGTAGATTAAATGTATTAAATTGCATATAGCTTAAAAATATTTTGATATTTCATCATATCACTTTATTTTGATAGATAATATATTTATGAAAATATAAGTAAATATCAATAATAAGAATATATGTTTATTGTTGTCTGATTTTTCTGAAATTTGACATATTTGATCATCAATATGATATCACATAATTTAATGGTTGAATAAATTTAATTTAATTTCTATGAATAGTTATTGAAGGATTTAAGTATATAAGACTTACACCTAGTATATAAGTGGATATGTATATATACATGTAATCACTATTATATGACTTTGCAAATCAAGAATGATAGTGATGTAATATCACCTAACGCTAAGAAATTATGAAAAAAAATATATTATTTATTCAAAAATCAAGGAGCCATTACATTAGATCTTAGAAAGTTAAAAGAATAACGTGAGAAAATTACCGGATCCAAAGCAACTATGAATTGCCATAAGCTGCTCTTGCTTGGAAGACAGATTAGCAAAAGGCCGTAAATTGTAGCCATATAATTTGCAAACACAAAGCACCTGTAGTAAAGGTTCATGAAACAACGGCCGGGAATTCAAATTCAAACCGGAGACAAAAGCAACAAAGAAAAATGTCATTTGTACATATAATGTATAATGTATGAGACACATGCCAACCCATATAATTATAAATGAAATGTTAATTGATACGGTATCTATACAATATAATTTATAAAAAGGATTTTCCTAACCAATGTTCTAGATTACTAATAAAATTTTCAAAACTTTGTTATGAGCCATATATTTTGAACACACAAAAGTCTATATTGCCAATGTAAATATTTCCCTTTTTAACTCATTGCGAATTAGTTAGATAAACCCATAGCACAACTCAAGAACAAATAAGGGTTGAACTAGTTGTACCTACCAATAGGGTGTCAAGTCTCCAAAGGTCACCTGAACAGAAGAATCTGTGTATGTCGCTGTTTGATGTGCACTAAGCATAAGACTGGCCGCTGTAAGAGTTATCACGGAGGAAAAACCCCTCAAAGAACGTGGAAGGATTGCAGCACTACTTGCCATGATTTGTTATACAACAAATAGGTTGCTGGAACACATTAGAAATAATCAAGATAAGCCACCATATATATATATAAGTAATTTCCTTTACCTGAAATAATGTTACTTTTTTGAGAAGTCATATATGGATTTGATTTCAATACAGAGCACTGTAGTCATATCTCATAAAATTAGAAGTAATTGATTCTCATATCCATATTTAGAAAAAGGTCACACAAAAATAAAAATATAATTGGATGATTTTGTAAAAACTTTTATATTGACAGCTAATCAAAATTAAATTCTAAAATTATGGACCGCAGAAATAAGTCCAATCACAATAATGAAAAATCCTCTAAAGTTTTGAACTTCATTATGATTAAAAAATTGTTTCTTCCTCCCCAGCTTTATCCTTCTGTTAGTGAGTCTCATCTAGTCTATATATGAGATTATAGCCCAAAAATATATGTATCACATCTCTACTATCTTTAATTTCATTTGCTGTTCCCATTAATATCAGTCTTCAAACTCTTTCTGTGACTATGATTTCTATTTCTTTTTTGTAATATCTAATTCTTAATTATGAGAACTATATTAAAAAGCAAGACTACAACGTTGTGCGGCTTGATCAGAAATACATGACCAAAACAATGACCATGCTGGAGGGATCCTACAAAGGACTAGAAATTTCAGATAAAAAATTGGATTACAATATTAAAATAGAAAAATATTAATTTAAATTAATTTAAATAAGGAAATATTATTTTAAAATCAATACAAATTATTAAAAAATGAAAAAATATATTAATATTATCTATATTAATAACATTTAAAAACCAACTTGTAAAACATAATTAAAAGCAGTTGTAGCTATACATAAAGACTAATACAGACTTGTGTTTATTTCAAAGTGTCTCATCTTGATGTACCGATGTATTTATATCGGTTAGTAATTGAAATTAACTAATTATTTGATAGAGAAATAAATAATTAATAATAAATAATTATCTGTAAAGAAGATAAGGTTTTGAAGTCTTTTTTTGGTATGAATATCGTAAAAACATAAATCAATTCCTATACCAATACCAGATTTGTCATAAATTTTTTTTTACTTTGTATTTCTAGAATTACCATTGCTGCAATGAGATTTGAATATAAAATCTCATGTATATTATCCAAATCTTTCATCACTACACCAATTTTCCTAGTTTCCTCACGTATGTACCATATTTGATTGAATTTCACTCCAAATTTTGGGAGGCAACCTCATCGAAAAGTTGTAGAGCTTAGTTGAACAAGTCACTAGCCTCTTTGACTGGGTGTCTTTTACGTCGGTTATTAATTCTAATTTTCTACTTTCAATTTCCCATCTAGAGCAGTACTAGCTTATATGCGATGTGAAAATGAAATGAAAAAAGAAAAATTACACTGGAACTGAAAATATTCTATGGAAATATTGCATTCAAACTGCACAAGACCAAAAACGAAATGATGTAAGGATAGGGAAAAAAACAAAAACAAAAACAAAGGGCGTTATATATTGTCTCTCGTTACCAAAAAATATTGTTAATGTCTCTACAATTATTAACAAAAACTCGTGACTTTATATTTGACTGGAGATGAATATCTAATTAACAATGACATACCAAGCGGAAATCAGGTCATAACATGAACAGCCCAAAATTCCACCCGAATACATCAAAATACCATAAGTTTTATTTATTTTTTATCTGCAAACACAAATTGCCAATCATTTGATAACGTAAAATGACAGAACTATGGACTAATCCACTCACCTTCATATGAACAGCACAAAGGCGTAAGCGTATAAAGGATGGTCGACGATTATGTCAAAATTTGAGAATGAAATTCTGATATAGAACTCAGTTGGAATCCGTCCACCCCATCTTGACTTTGCAGTTTTGATAGAAAGGCTCTAAAATCTTCATTCTTTCTCTGGTTGCCTATGATGCTCTTTCGTTTCCTAGGCTTTGGCCAAATTATATTTGGACTATATATGTTAGTATCTCTTTTCTCAATCAAATCATATATTGAACATTTTCCTACCAATTAGCGTCATTCCATTAGTTTCGTATCCAATTAATATATATATATATATTACAAACTCTAATGTATATATGGAAGAAAAATCATTGACGTATTTCAGCTCTTATTGCCATAACTAATGATACATATTAATATTTAATAGAATGCGGCTAATCCTTACTTATTTCAATTTTTTTTTAATTTCAACTTATTTTAATTTTAGCTTATGTTGCCATATTGTATCGAGTGTACCTATAGTTTTAGGAGCACCAACAGCTGTGGATCCTCTTCTTCCACGCTCCAAGAGCCATGACCCACCAAGTGGGGTACTTACAAGGACTCCAAGAGTTGTCAAGAGGTGTAAGGTAGAATAGCATAATGTACATACTTGATTTGCAGTTACTTCTTGCCTTATATAGAGGTAGGAGGGTGTAATGGGTCTCAAGGCCTTCCTCCAACCTATTCAGTATTGGGCCCTTACCCTTCAATATTAGCCCCTTGCCCTTAGTCTGTAGCAACTTATTATAATAATTTGATATTACTAGTATTTTTTATCTTTCAAAAATATTTTTAATTAGTTATTTAATCCATGCATTCCACAGTTGTTTAAATCACATATTTGTTCATTAAAGTTTATTCAAGTAAGAAATATTTAGTTATGTTAAATTTAATTTATTTTATAAAATAATGATAATTAAAATATTTTAAAATAAGTAGCTTTGGCTTAAAGATACGTAATACAAAATAAGTCAAATTAAACATACATCTATTACATCTTTCTATTATCTATTACACTATATAATAGTATGACAGTGGCTCGGAAACTTTTGTTTTTTGACTTTTTACATTGACAAATAAATAAAATTATTGATAATTTGGTAATTAACAGCTCTATATAATTAATTTATATTTTACTAATATTTAGCAAAATGAGAATCAATTGTATTCTAATTTTAAGTCGGTTTTTGATTTATCAATCAAGAAAATAATATCACATAATTCTAGATAATCCCAAATTTTATATATCAACATAATATCACAATTTTAGTAGATATAAATTAGTTATTAAATTAATCATAAATGTTCTTTATAAATTAATAATCAATTGTAAATATTATAATATAAATTATGATTTTGATATATATATATATATAGGCAAGATCATAAAAATTAAAGTCGAGTAAATGACTAATTTATGCACCTGTACAATAATGCATGGGATTTTACAATCATAAAAATTAAAATACTTGCCAAAATACTTGATGTAGAATCACTTAGAATTTCAAATTATTTTCATATTAAAATAAATAAGAAAGAATACTTGCTAAAATTAAATATATCAAAATAAACAGAGTCATAATTTAAAAATATGATTGTAAATAAATTTAAAAAATATGATTTTAAATTTAAACATATTCATTTAATTATTTTATTAAATAAAATAAGATATCAATTTCATTTAAAGATATCAATTCATGGAAAATGATAAAAATTTTGTAAAAGTGTTGAAAATATCAATAATTAAAGTTTAAGGATTTATATTTGAAGTAAGGTCAATTATAATTTTAAATTTTTGTGATGTTAGGGAATTAATTATTAGAAAGAATACTTGCTAAAATTAAGTGCATCAAAGTAGACATAATTAAACATTTAGAAATTGTAAAATAATAATTTAGTAGGGGGACTAATAAATGTAACAACAACAATGATATCTCAATTCAAATTAAATTACCTTCAATTTAATTAGTTAATTAAAAAAAATTTGTAAACAAATATTTAATTTAAAAGGTTAAATATCCTTTTGGTCCCTAAAAAATTAACAAGTTTTCATTTTGGTTCATGAAATTTTTTTATTTGATTTTAGTTCACCTAATTGTTCAATTCCAGTCCTTGAAATTAGTTTTTCTCTATTTAAAATGTTTAAAAACTAGAGCTATTAAATTAAATTCTTATTAATATTCAATTTTTACACAAATGGTCTTTATGATAAGTGATTATAATTCAACGATTTGATCGATAAAAGATAGATTTTATACAATTTTTTTTAACGTTTTCCACTTGTGTCTTTATATGCTGATTTTATACAATTTTTTTTTAACGTTTTCCACAAGTAATCTTATTTAGCATTTGAGATCGAAATCCCCTTTAATCTTCACATGCTGATATTGATTGGTGTTGGTACTAAAAAAGAGACATGAAGAATACAAAGTCAAATATCATCAAACTTGATAAAAACAAACATTTTCTTTTTTCCCTTTGTCATTATAACATTGAATCAATTCTTCAAACTAGCTAATATTTTGAAACTTTTATATACATAAAAAGTATGTGCTCTATTTAGGACCTATGTTGATAAGCTAAATATGTTTGATGAGGAGTTTCTTTCTACCAAAATGTGTCAATGACAGTCATTACTGTTTAGTTTCTATACATTAACTTTATATCTTATTTCTCTTAAATAAAATAATTAAATGGATATATTTAATTGAATTCAATATCATATTTCTCAATTTTAAATGTGTTATTTGTGTTTAATATAATGTACTTAATTTAATAGATATTGTCTCTAATTGATTCTTATTGTCACAAAATTTGAAAAGGACTGCGCCAGTTAAAGATGTTGGTGTTAAGGTAGGAAATGTTAGTCAGGAACATATGTTAGTCGAGCTAAAGAGTCAAGAATTTAATACTCAATTGCGGAATATTCTCTGAGAGGGAAAATCAGTTTCAAATCAGAAATAGTTACCTCAAATTAGAGATAGAAAAATTTATAAATAGTCCTCAATTTCATATTTGTAGAGGTCCTCAGCCAAAGTCACAAATTTATCTTTTAAGCATAGCTTTTACTTTTCATATAAATTCTTAGTTCACATATTATAACCCAAAACTTTCCAAGAGTATGTTCCGTAACGCCTTGTGCTAGTTGTGTTGTGTGTAGTTGACAAGTTCTTTCGTTAACTTTCCTCAAGTATATCAATTGACTTGTTCAATCATTCTAAGTTCCATTCCCAGTTTAACTTTATTGCATTGAGTGGAATCTAGCCAAAAAGCTTACCAATAAGTGCTTTGGGAACCCATATTCAAAGAGCTGAGTTCGCTCTTTACAGTAATCGTTTGATACTTGAAATCAGTTAAGGGCTTTGTTGTAAGACTAGTTGATTTACAAGATCTAGCATGCCTATGTATCTCTGTCAAGCCAAATTTAGCCTGCAACAATTCTTCATAAAATATTAATCTTTATGATTCAAAAGAAAAAAAATTAAAGTAAATCAAATAGAGATTATGATTTTTCCAATTTCAAATATTAAAATTTAAATTAGGCTTAAATATCTTTTTGGTCTGTGATAGGGAAACTTCTCTAAGAGGGAAAACCAATTTCAAATCAGAAATAGCTGCCTCAAATTAGAGATAGAAAAGTCATAAATATATAGCCCTTTATCGTGGCCCTATTTATGTGAGGAATCTCGTCCCCATATAAGCTTCTTGATGGCTGAGTCGTATTGTATGCATAATTTAATTATAAAACCATTTATATATATATATATATATATATACATATATATATATATATATATATATATATATATATATATATATATATGATCTTGCATTTTCAAAATAAAATAAGCTTGAATAATTGTTTTCCTATATCAAGTCCAAATCCATATAACAAATATGAAACATAAACTGAGTTGCTCATTACACAAAAGAATCATAAAACTATGAATTCATAATTACAATACAAATCATGATGCAAAAAGAAAGCATATGGCTCGAGATCTTGCCTGCACAACACTAGAGTACTCTATATAAAAAGCAAAATACTCCACTACTAAGTAAAGCTCACCCAAGATGAAAGTATGCTACTGTTGAGGAGGAAGCTGAGATGGATATGAGACAGTAGTAGGATCTATAAGGGAAGGGGAAAAGATGGGTGAGTTTTATCTTAAAACTCAGTGAGTGAATCCTCACCCATAACCGTAAATGAGACAAGAAAGAAATCCCATAAATGATAATAATACAAGCTCAAAATATTATTACATATATAATGCATAAAAATTGAAACAACACTGGTTTATACGGAACATAGAGAACATATTCATTTTCCAAGCAATTAAAAAAGGACAAACTATCCATAAACTGTAAGGTGGTGCTTAGTCCCTTGTGAATAAGAGCACATTTCCAAGATCTTAACGGTCCCTCACGAATCGCGTTCCTTGTGGACTAATCTGGGTAAGGATAATTTGCCCCTTATGGGCACCTGGTATATCAAGGTTAATGATTTAACTATCTTTAACTCATAGCTTTGTTTCTCTTGGTAATTTCTTATTCTAAAACCATAATGGATCAGAGTCGTAAAAAGGGATTCTATAATTCTAAGTTCAACAACTCTTAATCCTTGTAAATAAACATAATGTTTCACACATTTCCTTTCATCAATCATAACTAACTCTTATCATCATAATCAAGTCTAAAATCATGGAATAAATCATATGACAATAATTTGAATCCAATAATGGTCCCATGCATTTTTTTTGTAATAATAATTTTCACGAAAGCTTTCAAACATATTTTCTAGTTCTTGTAAAAAAAATGCATTTAACTCTATATCATATATATATATATATATAATGACTAAAATAAAGTCATAGGATCAAACCCACTCACTTAGAGGGGTGGAATGTGAAGTGCTAATACCTAGAGAGCTCTAGGAGCAAAGATGGCACCAATATCTTCCATAACAATGACAAAACCCATGATTAATCTTTAAAAACTTCTAGACAACTCTAAACCAACTCTAAGAATATTGGGAGAGTATCTCAACTTGACAACAATGAGAAACTACATCACCCAACTCAAGAACATAGAGGAAAAGGAGGGAAGAAAGCATAATCTAACATATCTCATGCCTTGAAGCTTGAAGGAGGTAGGATTGAGTGGGGTTGAGAGTAGAGAGGTAGAAAAAGAGTTGGGAGTGGTAGGTTTTCAATTTTGGGGGAGTTTCACTAGTGGGGAAAGGTTTATATAGGATAAGGGATTATTAAACGAAACTATGTTGTTTTACACTATGCCGACATCGGGAGGTACCACTAGATTTCTATAGCGGTCAAGAGATCTTAAAAAACTGCTCTGGCAAACATGAGACCAATATAGCTGGACTGCTATAGCAGTTGATAAAGATCCTAAATTCCCTTTGCCATGCACCTGACCGGTATAGTGGTCTTGGACTACTATAGTGGTCTCAAAAACACTTGTTTTGCTGTTAAAGAGTCTTTGAGGGTAGGTCTTGAGGGACCCTAAGGCCGTACTAGCCTTGCCTAAGGACACGTGGACCTAAGGTATTACACCCTTGATTGCTTATTTGTAGAGGTCCTCAACTAAAGTCACAAGTTTATCTTTTAAGCATAGCTTTTTCTTTTTGTTTAAATTCTTAGTTCACATATTGTAACTGAAAACTTTCCTAGAGTGTGTTGCTTAACACCTTGTGCTAGTTGTGTTGTATGTAGTTGACAAGTTCTTTTGTTAACTTTCCTCAATTATATATCAATTTACTTGTTCAATCATTCTAAGTTTAAATCAAATTAGCCCATTTGATATGCTCTATATATATATATAAGGCATATCAAACTATCTTAAACCAATATAAAATTTTGTAGTTATGATCTAGGAGACATGACCCAACAATAGATTTAGTAAAATATTACACCATAGAAAAAGTAATTTAGGATGAGAAAAAAATGGCTAAAATAGATACTCATAGAAATCAATCGCAACAGGGATGGGGATAAGGACAAGTTTAGTCCCCATAAGGACGTGGACAGAGTCCTTGTTTATTAAATAGGTGGAAACAGAGAATCAATTTCCTACCCTATTAAGGCTCATCAGTTTCCTATTTATATGAATCACATGTATATATAAAAATAAATATATACTAAAAAACTGTAGCATCACACCTTCATTTTTAAATTATCTTTATTTTTACTTTATGTATGTATTTTATTTTTATTTTTAATTTGGATTATTTTGTATTAGTAGTATTTATTATTATAGATATTTATGTTTCAAATTTCAAATAATTTTTAAAATTTTTTCCCTTTTTTGGATTTTTTTTAAATTTAATAAATTTGCAAATAGCCGTGGGGATTTTTCCATAGAAAATGAGAAATAGGGATCTATGATGGAGATATGGGAATGGGGATGAGGACGAGGGGAAAACTCTAAATAGGGATGAGGGACACATACTCGCCCCAATGAATACCCATTCTCATTCCTAAAGTTATTCAATGGTGTAAGAGTTACTTAAAGTTATACCCTCACAAAATTCAAATTATATTAAAAGCCATCAAATCCTAGATATTATAACCAACCAAAAAAAAAAAAAAGAGTGAGGATCACTCATGTACTTTCAGTGGTATAGACCACTCTAGTTCTCTCTCTCTCTTTCTTTCTTTCTCTCTTTCTTTTCTTTCTGTATTCTTCTTCCTTTCTCTCACTTCCTATAAACACCCTCCCTTCCTTTCTTTCTCTCTTCTCTTCTCCTTTTATTTATTATTCTTCTTCTTTTTTCCACCTTCACCAATCATCCCCATCACCTCTATCATCATCATCTCCCTTCACCATCATCATCATAATCGTTCTCTCTCTCTCTCTCTCTCTCTCTCTCTCTCCCCTCCTTTACCTCCACTTTCTCTCTCTAATCTCCATTAGAGAGCTTGAATATTTTAGAAGGTGTGGGAGTGATTTTCTTCATTAATTCTATTCTTTAAGTGATAAATAAATTTCTAAACTACTCTATTTAAATTATTAAAGCTTCTAGTTAATTTAGGGATACTATTGGGTCTCTTTGAACCCTAAAAATTATGGATTTTGTGATTTGTGGCTAATTTATGTAAATTGGTGACATGGTTAGCTCACAAGTATTAATATTGTCTTATTCCTAGAGCAATAGAGTAATCAGACATCACTACCTGAATTCGTGGCATTAGTGGAGTTGTTCTTTGGTTCTTGGAACTATTAGTTGTGAGTAGATAGTGTATTTGTAGTTTACTTTTTGCATAGTAAATTTCACTTATAAATATAAAATTATACTAAGAGTTGAAAGTATGTTGATTTATGAGAAAATAATTATTTATCTAAAAAAGAGGCTTTATGTTTCAAATGGATTTTTTGTTGTAAGAATATCATGGAATTGGAATGTGCTTGATTGTGATTTAATTGGGGGAAATTCCATAGTTCTAACCCATAGCTAATGACAGTGGCATTAGCCTCAGTGTACCGTGAGAAACTCTAGTCAGTAGGCAAGGTGCTAACCTAAACATAGCTACAACTATGTCTGGACATGTATTTGACTACAGGCCAACTCTAGTTAGCAGGTGACGTGCTAACTTACACATGAATTTTGTCATGTCTGGACATGTATATGGCTACAAGCCAACTCCCTTAGTAGGTGTGGTGTTAACTCGCACATGACCTTGGGTCATATATGGACTTGTTAATGTTATGCTCTGGATAACTCTCCATTATGTTTGGCATTATGTGATTATGTAAAGTTATGTTTTTAAGAAATCTAATGTCATGACTAGAATCATATTCTTATGAGTACATATATGTTATTATATTCTGTAATACCTGGTGTATACGTGTCAGTAGACAAATTCTATACGGCCTTAGAATCCCCCGGGACCCACCCATGTTGTCGAGTCCTGAATTTCACTAAGTCAGGACTCTACACCTCCTTAGAAGGCAATATTATAGAGCCACCTTTTTGGGATCAAAAGTCTCAGTAATTGTTCCCTAGACAAAAGTAAGTTAAAGAGTGATTTTTAACAAATTTTAGCAAACCTCTAGATGTTTCGTTTTTAGTCCACAAGTTTAGCAAAATCGTGAAAATTTCCAAATTTGAACTAGAACTCAAAAATTGGATTTTGATTGGTTGGGGTTTTGATTTTTCGATATTTTATTTGAATCCAAATGGGGGGTATTTCCTTATTTACATTTATATTTTAAAGTTAATGTTCCATTAACTTATAATTAAGAAATATAAATAAGTGAGTATTGAAAAAATCAGATGCCATGTGACAGAAAAATGGTGAAGTTAACGATTACTGTCACCGTTATAGCGGTTCTGTGATTACTGTCACCGTTATAGCGGTCTAGGACCGCTATAGCGATCAAAGGATTTCATTTCACTATTTCATTTTAGCGGTCATAAGTGAATCAAACGTGGATGGGAAATTTGATAGACCGCTATAGCAGTGTCAGTTTGGTAGAAATAGTGCAAAACGACACCGTTTTACTTAAGTGATTCTCCCACCCTTATTTATACCCCAAGCTTAGGATTTTTGCTCCCAAAACTGAAAACCCTTCCTTCCAAACCCTCTCCCAACCCTTCTCTCTCAATCCCACTCCATTCTTTCTCCTTCCAAGATCAAAGGTAAGAGTTTTATGGATTTTTATCATCCCTTTCCTCTCCATTCCATGTCCTTAGGTTTGGGTAATTATTGTTCCCCATTATTATCAAGTAGAAATGCCCCCTAATGTTGTTAGAGTTATATTTGAGCTATCTAGAGGTTGTTAGAGTCTAATCTAGAGTTTATGGTTACTCTATGGCAGTTGTTGGTGTCATTCTAAGCCTTCCAGGTCAAGTTGGTGGTACCCATATACTCCCAGCTCCAAACAATGAGTGGGTTCAAAAAAATGACCTTATTTTAGTCATTATAATTATGTTTTATGATTTATGTTCATTATATATATGAAGTTGGAGACAAGATTATGTATGAATTATGATATTTTCGAGTTATGGTAAAATTAGTAAATATTATAAATTTGACTATAAATTGAAAATTAAATTTAGAAAACCATGGGACCATGACTGAGATGTTGAGTGCTCTGAAAATGTTTTATATGTTCATAAAAAGTTGCAAAATGTATGATTTAGCAAGATGTCAAGTTGAGAAAAATAAATAAATAAATAAATAAATATGTTCTTATGGATTTATGACATCATTATGTTTTCAAGATTTAGATTTCAAGCTATGTTTTTGAATATTCACTTTATATATGCTAGAGAAATATGAAACAAGAGTATAACCCAACTTGATGAATAAATATGTTATATGATTTCCAAATTTATGGTTGTGAACCCTAGTGTTTGAATTACGATATTAGAGATTTCAAGTATATGAAAAGATATGTTAGCTTAAGAAATGGATTTAGGACTTCAGTTTATGGTACTAAGAGGTACAGAATTCAGTATCATTCTTAGCATATGCCAAATAAATATTCCGTGGGCTTAAAATCAAAATAACTATAAGCGGGTGATCCCTTGGGCATGATTTCATAGCCACGGTTATGCTAAAGTCAGATTATTAGAGTTAAGTGAATCAAGAACTCTCCGAGTACTAAAATTTAGGGGCTCGCGTTCGTGAGGGGCGGAGTACCCATCCTTTAGTTATGTAATTTTAGTATTGTTATTTATGTTTATTTTAATTGAGTTATATACCAATAGCGTTAAACAGCCATGGAGGCAAACCCAGTTAACAGCCATGGTGGCATATACAGAAAATGGAACATGTTTAGGTGTCCACATTATATCCCTAGTGAGGCCTGTGTTTGGCACTGATGGAGCATAGTAGATGCATTCAGTGTGGTGAAGCCCGTGTCTAGCATCCACTCAAACAAAACCTTGGGTTCCCTAGTGAGGCCCGTGTTTGGTACTGGTGGAGTATAGAAGACAATCTCGCTCCTCTATTAGAATATCATTATGTATGTTTTCAGAGATTATTTATGATTTTAGAAAATATTTGATTTAAGAGCTATTATGTATATGTATGGAAATGATTTCTAGTTAGAGTAAGAATTTAGATATGCCTTTTTATGAATTTTGTAAATTCAGAGACCTCTTTTCTTCTATATAGTTATGCTTATGAATATCAAATGATTTATGTTTGCTGCATGTATATTATATATTGTATATCCCTTGGTTGTCCTATGTGGGTGATGGGTGAGAGCTCACTCACTGAGTCCGTTGACTTACCCCTTTCCCTTCCTCTGCAGGTTCAGAGGTAGTTCAAATTCCTATTCCATAGATGAAGTCAGTCCCAGTGGTGAGTCTTACTTTGTGGTAAGGCCTTAAGTATGATTATGTTATAGTAAATTTCTCTAGTAGATATGGAGGCAGGATCCGAGCCACGCATTATTTTTAAATTATGTATTTAGTTTCAGTATTATAACAGTTATGTACATGTTTTCAATTCATAAGTATGGATTTAAAAATTACAGAGTTTGATTAGAGTTTATGTAACAATCCAGAGATGAATTCGTGATTCAATTTTCAATTGTTAAATGGATTTTCAGATTTAATATTTCATTAGGTGATGAAACAGCTATGATTTCATGGTCAATGAATTTGGCCAAGATATTTTCAGAGATTAAATTATTAAATACTTTCAGCTTATGAAATTAAATATTATATTTTAATTAGAGAAAAACACTGAAGATTTTGAACAGATCATATTTTAAGTTTTACGTTATGATAAATTATGCATTTAAAGAGACACGTCAACTAGTAGGCTTACCTGGGGATAGGATTCTTCATATGTCGGTCATATTTCTAAGTCAAGTCGTGACATATTCATAGTGTTTTATGCTTGCATTTAGTAAAGTATGGTATCATATCTTTCACTGAATTACAAAACTCATGCCGTCGTCCTTCCTTCCTTTTCAGACATAAGTGTTGATGCTGGTTCTAGTTTCATTCCTCTGACATAGCCTTAGTCAATTTTGAGTTGGTGAGCCTTCTCATGAAGGCCCTTTTTTCTTGGAACTCTTAAATTGTTTTAGCCTATTAGTTTGTCAGATGCTCTATAAGTCACAGGCAGGGTCCTTGGATTTATGTTATGCTTATATTTGAGATCTTATTACTTAGCTATATAAATTATGTTATGGAAAGGATCTGTAAACTTAGTCTGATATTAGGTTTTGAACTATGTTTTGTATTATGCTTAATAGAGTCCGAAAACTAAATTGGTATTATGGCTAGACTATACTGAGATATTATTATATGCTAGAAGGACGTATTCTGAAAGTGCTTAATACCCAAATGTTGTGGATTTATTTGGAAATATTGCATGTGATTTCATATTTGGGAAATTTTCAAGAAATAGAGGAAATTATATATGTTTTCCCAAAAAAATAATGTGTATTAAGGTTTGTTAAGGAAAATGTTCCCTATGCGTCGATCATGACCTTAGTTGGGTTGTGACATTGGAGCCTTTGGGAGATCCTAAGGCCACACTACTTCTTTTACCTCTTCCTCATTTGGAATATTCTCAAGTCACTCCTTCTCTTCTGTAGATATAAGGTTTAAAAGCCTTTATTGTGCAATAGTTCTCAATCTACTAGACTACCAATACAAACTCTTATAGTGTGATATTATCTCCTTTTTCATGGATCACCCTTCCATCCACCTACAATTTGGGTATTTGCTTATTCTTTTACTTGATTGCTTCCATAGAATGAAAGTATTTGATATTTCTCACCACATCCCATATGATTTTTATTAAAGGTTATTAAAATTGTTTATTCTATGAATAGTTATTCTAGAATATTCCTATACATGTATACATACACTGCACAGTACAACCCTTTACCGTACCCCAACTGATTCTATATAAGCCACATATTCTCTCTCACACTATTGTATCATACTTTATGATCTTTACTAAATTCCACCCACCTTGAACAATCTTTCCGGTGCTCCAATTTTGAGTTCCTAGAACTCATTTTTGTTTTCATCTATTTTCTTTCATTTTCTCTCATTTTCAATCTCACAAAACAGGTTTTCAAATAAAAAAGAGATATCTCATACACTTACTATTTTTTTTTTATCTCTAATTTGACATTCTCTTCAATTTACGCCATTGTTTCTTTCTATACCCTCTACATTCCAAATTTCTAAACTTTATAGGGCTTTTTTGTTCTTTTTTTCTTTGTATTTTTCGATGGCTTCTATAGATATGGTTCTCGCCATATGATTTGCTGCCAGTCAAATCTTTGTCTAGCTTACTCTTCTCTATTCAGATTCACTCATTCATCAAAGATCTTGTTCTCTTTCTAGCACTCAATCTAGTTTTCCATGCCTAGATTGCCATTCATCTTCCTCTATTGTCTTTTGCCTCTTCTTTGCTACCATTTCCTTCTTCATCTCTGGTTTGGCTCTGTTATAACTCTCATAGTAAGTTATCCTTTTGGGTAGTTTTCATTTTAAAAAAAATTCATGTATATGATGCCCTAATTGATATTATTTTATCTCATTTGCTCATATGAATTTGTGTGTTGTCCTTTTCTTAGCTTTACTAGTTTTTTTATTAACAAGTTTTGGTAGTTTATATTAGGTTGAATAGAGCAAGGGATTTGAAGGAAAATAGGAAGCAAGGATGAAGCCTATGCATGTTGTAGTCCTCCTACAATTGCCACGACAGAACTCTTATCAAACCAAGGAAGCATAACAGGCCATAACACATTTAGAGCCCTCCAACAGCCCTAAGCATACTAAAATGCACAAACAAAAGAATGATCACAATTGAAAGCATGTTGTAGTCTCTTCACAGCCCCCCACCAACTTGCTAATAAAAAAAATATGAAATAAATGTGTGCTCCAGCTCTTTCTCATCGCTCTAATAGTCCCCAAATGCTAGATGGCGTCAAAAGCTCAAAGTTAGGTTGTTTAAAGGGTATTTTTTAGCATAGGGTATAAAAAGGACTTATTTGGACAATCCCTTGGTAAAAAGTTATCTTGGAAGGAGTGCAAACAACAACTCTAGGCTCGAAAGAAAGGATTCCAAAAGATAAAAACCAGTACTTAAGGAAGAAAGATCAACCTCTATCTATCTAACAAATTCCACCATTCGGTTTAATGATGTCTTTTCCCATTTTCTATTTTCTATTTATTTTTTAAATTTTTTTGTTGTCAATATAAAATAAAACCTTTTTATTAGGGCGTGATGATGTAGTCAGTTCTTGACAATGTTGCTGAAGTTTTGATATTATTTAGTTCTACATTTTATTTTGATTAAGTTTGTTTGGTTGTCCTTAATGCTTTGTGCATTTGATGTACAACCATATGATTTTTGTTAATATTATGAACTCAATAGAGGAATTAAATGTCACATTCACCATAGGTCGAAGAAACTTAGAGATAAACAAATGTGACTTGAATAGTTATCTGTTTATGAAATCCATTAATTCAAAAACCTCTTGTTTCTTTGAGTTTATGCTAAGAGAATAGGTTATCACAATAAACAACAGAACCTTATAATTACTTTAGGGAGTTCCAACCATTAATTAGATAAATTGGAAATTGGATAGCAAAAAAGCGTAGGTAATTGAGTCAGGAGTAGCTAAAATTAGAAGCCCTAGTATCCCAAAAATTAGCCCTCTTATTTCTTGTGAATTGCATTCAACTATTTAATCTAATTTTTTTTAATTCAATAACTATAATTGTCTTATTTGAGTTTTTCCTTAGCTCCGTTTAATTATTGTTTGGTTCAAATTGTTTCTGAAGTGATTAATCTCGCTAATTGGACAATTATTGTGGACACGATGCTCTTTTTCACTACTATATTACTCATGTGACCTAGTGCACTTGTTGATTCACATCACTCCATTCAAATCTAATTAGCTTGCATTATGTGATTGCGCTCCTCCTCGCCATAGCATTAGATTTGGCTCTGTTCGTGATGTCGATCGTCCATGTAGTTCTTTTGTGTCTACTCCAATTTGGATGATGGTGACCATATCTTCCCATGGATGGTTTGGTTTCCTTTTCATGTGGATTTGAGATTGGTTTGTTTATTGTTCTTTGTAAAAAGAAAATGGATGATCTATTTCTCATTTTGTCTGATTTTAAGCTCGCATATGTGAATCTTGGAAATATTGATATGAAGCCATTGATGATATGTGTTGAGACATGGAAGTGTTATTAGCTTTTCTTTAGTTTTCCTTTTGTTGGAGGTTGAGTCTGTGTAGGCAACTGATTTGAATTCCACTAAGATTTTTTGGTTCTTGAAGTTTGTTGGTTTAGTGCTATTAACTCGGTAATAGTTTGGTAGTGTTGATCTAGTTTCTTGGAGATAATTTCTTTGATTGAGTTATGTTGAGTTGATAATTTAGTTTCTACCATGGATTGGTAGTTCATATAGCCCTATGGCTCTAACCTCCCATATGGCTTTAATCTCTTTTGATTGTCTAATAACTTTCGTTTCTTTTTATTTTTCATTCACTCTCAATTCTCTCAAATTTTCTTTCTTACTATACCTTACCATGGATTTCAACAAATTTATATCTACTTACTAGTATCCAATAGCTCTTCTTCTTCTCATACCATTTTCCTAGTTGCCCAGCTAAGGCTTTCCTTCTAATTGTATCAACTTCATCAATTTCTTTCTCTTTTTTTTCATTTATTTTTTTAAAAAATTTCATTCGAGATTTTTTATTTTGGAATGTACGTTGCCAAACACCTCTTTATTTCAACTCCTAATTTGAACTCTTCATATTTTCTCCTAATATAATTTAAAGTCACCTAGGATTTTCAATTCAGTTTTAATAAATTCATCAAAATTTGGATGAGAGAATCACATATCCATGCTTCTAAATGCCTTTTCTTGTTAGATCAAAAAAGAAGAGTGATCTCACATATTTATTCTTAGTCACCAAAGCTTAATTTCATGAAATTTCTATAGCATAAACCACTCATAAGTAATTGATCCAATATACTGCAAGAATTACCCTACATCATGTGTACTTTCCCCTAACGAGCATAAGATCAATCAAACTCATTCTTTCAACTTATTTTGCAAATTCTATGATGTTGTTTGTCCTTAATTTGCCAACTTTATTTCCTCTTATTTAAAACTTCATTGAAATCTCCAATGAAAAGCATTAGGACCCCAACATTCTTTTTCACCTTCTATAAGCTCCTTCCATGCTCCTCTTTTTCTCTCCATACTATGAGGATCATACACCAAAAATATTGCACAGTCAAAGCAAACATATTTTATTGTTTCTTTTACGCATATTATCTTTAACCCTTTATGATGATCCCACCAAACCTTCCCAATTATTTCGACCCTACCCTCCTATCACCTGAATGAACTACCTCCCTATATTGCCTTTAATGTCCTTACACACTTTGTAATTTGTCTCTACCAATAGCCACACTTAATAGATTTAGTAATTTCTATATACAGAACTAATATAACATATGCAAACAAACTAAGATCTTTTCAGTAAACATGCCTTATTTGCCTCATTCGGTTCTACTTCAAAATTAAGCATATGATTGTGAATTAAAATCTAGCTAGAAATATCTAATTCTATTTATACAAGAATCATATATACATTGCAAATTTAAAAAGAGATAGAACTCTCAAAATTTCTAAACCATGTTTATCATGTATTAAGATTTTCCCAATGTATCAAAATATGCAACCAATTGTCACAAAATTCATAGCATGTTAAGGAAAGCAAATAATTTCTATCATGTGACTTTCATGATTTAAGTTTTTTACTGTAATATAAAACACAATTCAATGCATTAAGTTAATACCTTACTGTCATATCATTTCTATAAACTTACGAATATCATAAAAGTTTAACTATATATCACAGTCTATTAGCATAATGTATCTAAATTGTTTATATACATTAATCCCCAGGAACAATACATAAAAAAAATGTGTATCTAATTCAAATTTAAATTTTGCATGTCTCTAAGGATCCTATGTAAACCAACTCAAGACAATTTCAAATTTACCCAAACATGCAATTAATTCAACGTCTTGAAGAGATTCTAAGCTATATATTCTAAATTCTTGTGTGTTTTGAATACTACATACAAATAAAGCTATGGTGGTATGTTTCATTGTTGCTAAATACTATCTCTTCCCATTTTTCAATTATCAAATAACTAATGACATAATTTTACTTGACTATTTTCCTAAATACATAAAAACAAAAGAAGAAAAAGAATCACCATTTTTCATTAATATGGAAATGACATTAGAACTCAACCTTTCTCGTGTTCAAATAAATGAATATATTCATATATTTATATATGTATCACATAATAAATAAGAAGTCCCACGAAGTAAAAGGGGAACCCTACATGTATGAGTAGTGTTACAAACTAATTGCATCAGGAAGAACATGATGATGATTGTCATGAACAAGATTGTAAGGTACTAGGCTATACCATTCCACAAAAGGATTACTAGCGGCAATATCACCAACAACAACTTCATCATCAAATACCTCCCACTGGTCAGTGATCACAGTCTTCAAACTTTTCTCCGATACCATCTGCTTTGATAAATTAGTAGTGGCAGCCACAATAGTGGTAGAACCTTTAACCAAAATGGCCTTATCCTCATATTTCACAATAACACTATCATTATTATCATGATCCAAGCTCTTCTTCTTCTCAGAGGCTCCATTCATTATTCTTTGGAGTTCATGAATATCTTTCTCAGGGATCCTCATAATTTTGGGGTAGTCAGAGGAGTTTAGCACACCAATGTCTTTGCAAAAATCCAAGTATGAAGAGAGCTTATCACCCTGCACTTCAGCCTTTCGTAAAATACCAAGCCCAATCTCTGCTTCCATCTTCCCACCAATATCACATATCCTCGACATCACCAGTTCAATCCCCTTGCAAACCTTTTCATACACTTCCAACACCTCGTCAATGACACAATCCATTGCCTCAAGAACAAGTACCACATTCATGTCCTGATGCTTAGGTTTCACCTGGATAATCATGTCGATCAACCCTTGTAGCCTCTCCAAGCTCTCCAGCTCCTCCACCAGCGTCTCCTCGGCCTTCTCCTTCCTCCCTTTTCTGCTCGCCTTCTTCGCCTCCAAGCACACATAGGAAGATTTCTGATCAAGATAAGAATAATATGCACGAACAAATGCATTGTATCCCCAGGCCATCTCGGGGCATAAATGTCCATCGCTGAAATATGACAGATCAAACTGCAACCTCCCCATCCTTTGGACAGTCGGCAAATCGAAACAGAAGATACCATGAGTTAGCATAAGCCCTTTTAGGGCCACGACCCAACTGTGAGTCTTTTCCATTCTCATCGAAATAGTGTATATAATGGGTTTAAGGTATAAGGGCGAGTTGCGTAGCCATTGGAAAACTTTCTGGATACTCTTGTAATCCATGCATTGCTCATCGTGGCTAGTGGCCCTTATGATGACCATCTCAAGGTTAGGGTTTCGGTAAGGTCTATGAGGTGAGAGCTTTGCAACCCAAATGCTATACCTATCCTTGATGGAACCTGTGGCCATTTTCCAAAGCCTCATTTTCTTTGGAACCAGCTTTTTCCTGTGTCACCCCGTTTGGAATTTGTAAATGTTGCTGGATAATGGTTTTGGAATTATTGTTCAAATCTTGACTTAACAGAATTCATGCATGTGCGTGTTCTTTGTGATGTTGGCCAGCCATGATGTGTTGTACTATTTGTTTCTTTTGTTTCTCTCACTCGAGCATATTTTTGGTATGTATGTGGTGGAAATCGTCAAGGGTTGTTATAGGGTGCTTAGCTACTAGAATGGTCAATGACGCGCCTTCTTAAATGTATTTTATTTTTTATAGGCATGATGAAATTGTACCATAAAGTCCTCATTGAATGATTTTCATAGTTTTATCGATTAAAAATTAAATATCAAAAATAAAAATTAATCCTGCTAGGCTTTTTCTCTTTTTTTAGGAATTCATGTTCCAAAACAAAGATTATATTATGGAACATTTTTGTGTTGAAATTTTATCCAAATTCATACGTCGACCACTTACTTTTGAATATTAAAATAATTTTTTTAACCCAATGTTAAATTAAGATATGTGTTGAAAATGATGTACCATATTTATTCTTTAATAAAATAAAAAACATTTGTTTGTTACTTATTCGTTGTGTGATGATGAGATTATCGTTACTTGCACTCCTTTTTTTTCTTCAATATTAGGGTAGGTACCCGTGCGATGCACTGGAATGTTAATTAGATTATATGCAAAATGGATAATATGATTGAAGTAATAATTATTATGATAACATGTTGTATGTGTGTGTGTGTGTGTGTGTGTGTGTGTGTGTGTGTGTGTGAATTATAATGATATAATAAAATCAACTTGTATTTTAATTTGCCCAAAATATCAAGCATGATCCACAAAATAAAAATGTTTAAATTTGATACTAATGCAAATTAAATTAAATAAATGTATATAAGCTGAACTACTATATTAGCATGATGTGGTTTAAATTTTTACCGATAAACTCTATATGTAAAATATATATAGAGTTTATTCATGAAAATTTATCACATTCTTTTACTCCTCTATCAAACATACCTATAGTGTTAAATATTGTATATGGTGGACATAACTTAGAAAAGATTCATTACATTGTTGCAAGTCAAATACATACATAAACCACTAGGAAGAGCTACAACCATTTAAAAAAAAAGTTAAAAAACTAAAATTGCTAGAACTCAAATACACATAGGATTCAAATAATCATGGCATATAAATAAATGAGCTTGAAAAGTTTAAATTACATTCCAAACATCTAAGCTAAATGTATGACCTCCTTTCATATTGCTAAATAAACTAACAGTCCCCCTCAACTCTTCATCAACAGCAGATTTTGCATTGCTACCATTGCATTATAACTCTGCAATGCACATGGATAATTAAAGGATATTTATATGATAAATACATTGAATCAATTTGAGATCATGTTATAGTTAAAGAATATTTCAATTAGAAATTACTAAGTATTTACTTCTTTGAGCTATAATACAATAATTTTTTTGTTGATCAAAGAGAAATTAATAACAATTTAAATATTTTATATTATGTTATCAATAATTTTAAAAACAATTTGAATGGATATATTTGACTTAAATTTAATAGTAGTTGATTGAATTGTTTGGCATTATTACTCTTAATCCTTCTTGTATGCAAATTGTGTTAACCTTGTCATTCTATATCTCTTTAGTTTTTTCTTGCCCTGGTCCCAAATCCATGTATGAAGGAAATTTTTATTAGTATACTATTATCAATATTCTTTTTTATTAATAAACTGTAACAGCCCAGACACTCGCCGATGCATATACTGTCCACTTTGGGGCCTAGTGCTACTCACGGGTTTGCTCTTCCCCCCTGGCGAGAGAAAACACGTCTGTGTAAGGGAGTTATCCATACCCTTATAAGACATCCTTCATTCCCCCAACTAATGTGGGACTACTCTATCACCCCATGGGAATCCAACCCCCTTAAGCCCAGCGTCCTCGCTGGCACACCAATTCTGGGACTAGCTTTGATACCATCTGTAATAGCCCAGACACCCAATGATGTAGATATTGTCCACTTGGGGTCCTAGCGCCCATCACGGGTTTGCTCTTCTTATCTCGTAGGGGAAACTCGTCTGCGTGTATGAGACTGATGTTGGACTACTTCATACCCCTTGTGGGAATCCCACCCCTCTTGGGGCCCAACGTCCTCACTAGCACACTGATCCTAGGACTAGCTCTAATACCATCTGTAACAGCCCAGACACCCAGCGATGCATATATTGCTCGCTTTGGGGCCTCACACCTCTCATGAGTTTGCTTTTTCCCCTTGCAAGGGAAAATGCACCTAGAATATAATCAGTAAATTTATCCATATAAAAATCATCTTGCTAGATCACATATATCAATATTAATGTGCATAATTTAAGGAAAATTAAATGCAAAATGGTGGTAATCACAAATGTTTCGCTTATATCCCATGGAATTCATGTAGTTGTTTCTTTTTATTAACATAGGGAATGCTTAATTTCACATCAAGTAATATATGTAGTGGATAACTCCACAGAGGACCATAGACATATAGGAAATGAGCTCATTCCTATTTGTGATCATCGGACTTCATTTTTTTCTGTTTCTGAACCACACACAGTTCTATTTCCTAGCCGATACGTCTGCTGACTCATAAAATTTCCTAGGAAATTCTTATTTTTGCCTTCCCCCTCTAACCCACATAAGCCTTGTCTCTATTTTTCCCATATGTTAAAACATGCACCATTAAACTTCACATATTCTCTTTTGTCACATAACCACATCATGCACTTCTCTTTTTCAAAAGGCATGCTTACATCACATGTTTGCATTCAGTTACATAGGAGTCTCATTCATGCCTTATAAGAACATTTTTAAAACAACAAGCATGCATTCATATGCCATATATTTGGAACAAATATCATTCTATCATTAATTTAAGACATTCTCACCATTCCAGTACCTTGGCAGATTTACCACTCCAGTAACAATATTTAATTTCCATCTCAAATGGCCAATTCGAGGGCCATAAAAATTCTGTATGACACTTCAATGTGTCTATTAGTCCTTGAAAAAATTTTAACGAAAAAAGAGTCCTCTAACCATGCTAAAATAATTCTACAAGTTTGGTGGTTAGAGACTACTTATTCACAGCTTAGACCAGAATTATCATAATTTTTAACCCTAGCAAATGAAGAAATCAAATAAAAAGAAAAATCACAGTTACGCCTCAAAAAGTTATCAACTTCCTATAAAAATTTGAAAGTAAGAATCCATCATTTGCTATAGTAATAAAATTAGAAAATTTTACAGCTTCAGTTTTAATAATCTAGATAGCATAAGTACCATTTCGGTCTCTGATTTTTTTTAGGCCTTATACCTTAAAACCAATGCTCAAGAAAATTTGGGTATATTAGCTCCAACATATATTTTTCCTAGCTCCTAATTATAACCACAAATATGTCTAAAAATTCATGAAATTTCACTATTTATAGCCAAACTGAAAATCCAGCAGCATAACCCTAAATCTCTTTTAACAAAATTGATTTTTATCATCATCCAAACATATCATCAAAATTCATACATCAATAACCATATATCACAACCAACTCAATCAAAAATTTTGGACAAAATCAAGCAAAAATGTTCATCATAAATTTTGAAGGAAAAGACCAAAGAAGACCCTACTCTCGGAAGCTAATGGTGTCTTTGTCTCTAGGATGCTCCAAGATGATGTTCTTCACTCTAAAGCTCTCAAGACACACCCAAACCCCTTTCAAAACAGTGAGGTATAAGGTATCAAGGTTGAGATTTGGTGATGGATTGAGATTCTGATCGGTTATATTTATAGATGTTGAGATGTAGAACAATTTTAGTGAAGGAATATTTTGATTTCGATAACTATAGGCTAGTGTATACCAAAACTGAAACCAAGATGAAGCTCTAGGCCATGGAGGAGATGCAACTGCCTTCCTTTCTCTTTGATGGCCTAAAATGCTAGCTTCTTGGAGAAGCTTGGTTTTAAGTTTATCTTGTAATAAATGCATGAATTTTATATATTAAAACTAGATGTTTCTTAACCTAATAAAGAAAAATGGATAGCTAGGATCAATCTTGTAATTTAAGATTGAATCTTAGCCATTCCTTTAATATGAAGTGATAAGGTTAGTTTTTGGTGTTAGAAATCGCACACCAAAATTTCACCGAACAGGTAAAATAATGTACCCAGGTAATCAAGCATTGCCAGAAAATTGATTCTAGGTATAAAATCTTTATTCCTAACCATTTCTAATCTTAATCCCATGTTTTCCTAATTTTGGATACCTTTGGATCCCAAATCTAGGGTTTTGGTTGTTCCCGTGTGGCCCACTAGGTTACTATTCACTTTTTTTTACAGATCCGTTGAGTTGTTGTCATCATTTCCATGTTTGTCAGAAATTTGAGATTCTTATTAATAAAGTCTCAATTGATTTCTGAATAAAATTTAGGGTGTTACAGAATGCCTTACGTGAGAAGGAAACCTAAAAGAATTCATCAACAAGAAAAAGGAAGAAAAGAAAAGAGGCCGAGCCAAGAAAGAAGAGACAAGCGTCGTTGCCCTTCAATAACTTTAGACAGTAAGTCCCCACCAAGGTGCAAAAAGCCTGAGAAAAGAAAGCAATCCCCTTCTCATGAAGAAATCGAAATCTGTGGCGTCATTAACCACATTGCCAGAGGATTCGCATGAGGCAGCGAAACAAGCTCGGCCAAAAAAAGATCACTTCGAACAATCATGTCACTTGAAGGAACATCACATCAATCAAGGCCAAAGACCAAAAACCCGGTAATATCTTTTCCAAACTCTGATTACAAAGGAATCAATGAAAATTTATATGATCCTGTCATAATTTCGATCCTTGTTGGCAATTTTTTGGTCAGAAAAGTCTTGGTGGATCAAGGAAGCTCAGTCGAAATCCTTTTCTATCCCACTTTCAAATGGATCTAGATTGTAATACCCCTAATTTTAAACAAAAGAGTTAAAAAAATTTCAGGCTAAAATGGTGTCAATCATCTCTACCTGTCGGTCCGGGTCCTGAATTTTTCTAACTCTGGACCTTACACCTCCTTGGAGGGCCATATGGTAGAGTCATATTCTTGGGACCAAAATTCCTGGTAATTGTTTCTTAGAGAAAAATGAGTTAAAGATTAATTTTTAATAAATTTTTCGAAGCCTTTAACCGCATCGTTCCTAGCGTCCAAGTTTATAAAACTGTGAAAATTTCCGGATTTGAACTAAAATCCAAAATTTTGATTTTGATTTGTTGGGATTTTGATTTTTCTAGTATTTTATTTGAGTCCAAATGGGGGGTGTTCCCTTATTTACATTTATGTTTAAAAGTTAAAATTTAACTTTAAAGTAACAAATGGAAATAAGTGAGACTGCTGGAGACCGCCCTAGCGGTCATATGACCACCCAAGCAGTAAACAAAGAGTAAGGTGGTGCTGCAGTAACACCAGGGACCACCCAAGCGATCATTGACACCACCTAGGTGGTCAACAGAGAGATAAAAACCCTCATTTCGGGGTCCAGAACCATTTTCACCCCCTCCAAGCCCGAGCTCTCACTCCCAAAACGTGTTCTCACCCCCAAAACTCCATTTCCTTCCATTTTTCTCAATTCCAACTTCAATCCTTTGATTTCTAAGGCTTCAAGATACTGTTGTCAGTTCTGCTTCCTAAGGTGCTATTGGTGTTATTTTTGCATTATTCACCCCTCCAGGTGAGTGGGTTTTCATATATGATCTCTATGTTAGGCACTAGAACTATTTTCATAGACATAGCACTTATTACTTGATTTTAAAAGATGACTGTATAAGGATTTGAGATTGCTGTTGCTTATTGTGTTTTAAACTGTTAGTTTAAGAACATGAAACCATATTTTTCATAAAACTCATGGGACCATATTTGTTGAATGGATTTCAAGTATATTTGATGGTGATTGTGATTATGGAAAGCCTTTATGAATATTAAATTGATTGTAGATGCGGTTTATAAATATAACATAGTTATGTATCTTGAAATGCTATTTAGAAAGATTAAGGAATTGTGAATTGGGAACTTGGTTGTTTACATAGAATTGATGATATGTAAGTGGTTAGAGACTTTTATGATGATTTCAATGGGCTCTGGTACTGGTTTATGCATATTGTTGTATACCTAGAAATGCTATTAGAAAAGAGAATGGAATTGTGATTATAACTTTATTATTGGGAAATATAACATTGAGATATGTTTTAGAGAATTAAACAGAAACGATTTTAGAGCTTGAATCTTCATGAGATTCAGAGCAGTTGACGGCTACATATTCTAAAGATATATGGAATCATAAATTTCTGTAGATGGTGATCCTTTAGGCATGATTTCATGGCCATAGTTATGCTAAAGTCAGATTGTTTGAGTTGTATACTCATAACAACTGCCAGCTACATATTCTATAGCCTTTGAAGTCACAATGCCTTCAAGTTAGTGATCCCTTAGACATGATTTCATTGCCATAATTATGTTAAGGTCAGACTGTTAGAATTAGATAGATTCAGAGCTTACAAGAGAAAAAAAGGGCCTATGATGGGTAATTCATTCAAAGAATAATATAGTCCACAAAGGACAATTCATTAAGAGAAACTACGAAACTACGCGCAACTATTAAACTTAGTCCATGAGGGACACAACTCATGAGAAACCATTAAACTCAGCCCATGAGGGACAATTTATTCAGAGAGAAACTATTAAACTTAGCCCATAAGGGGCAACATTCACAAAGAACTAAACATCCACAAAATAGAATAGTGATAGAAAACAAAACATAACAGAGATAGAGAACAAAATGGAATGGAGATAGAGATTATTGTTCCTTTGGTAGTTACAGTACTATAAATTTGTATGTTCTTTATGATTTTATAAAATGATGACTAGTATGTATATATATGCATATGTTTTATTTGATTATGTAAATCTTTGAATATTATTATTATTATTATTATTTCATGCATTGTTCCTTTGATGTCCCATGAAGGGGGTTTCAGGTGAGGGCTCACTCATTGAGTTTTGGTTACAAAACTCACCCCTCTATTCTTCTCCTATTTTTATAGATACCGTAGTACTGAGGGTATCTCCCAGCTATCTTCCTTCCAATATACTAGATTTCAGAGGTGAGCATAATGTTAATGGGTTTAGTGTGCTCCAATGTAGATGTAGGCAAGATCCCGGACCTTAGTGCATGATTTGTATTTTGCATACATAATGTTATATTCGACTGTATTATAAGACTTCACCAAAGAGATTTTGTATATGCTAGACTTTTATTACACTTGTGGACGTTAAGAAAATAGACTTCAGAGTAGAGAATATGAGACCGCAGTTTGGAAAATTCTAACTATATGTTTAAAGACAAGTGACTTGTATGAAAAAAGAGATTTTATGACTTGAATTATTTGATGATGTACTGTGCATTGCATACATAGGAACCTAAGTCCCGAGGCTTACGTGGGATAGGAATTTCTCACATGTCAATCATGTGCCCAGGTCAGGTCATGACACAGATGTCTGAAAGCTCACTACTCCCTTAGAATGGTGAACTAGTCAAATTCACAGGAAACAGAGTGAAAGTACTCGGCTATGTATGGCTCAAAACCACTAACAAGAACAGTTGATCTCCAATATCTGTTCATCGATGCCAACAGCCCCTATCATATAATTTTAGGGCGACTCTTACCCAACGCCCTAGGAGCCATCGTCTCAACACCCCACCTAGCCATAAAATTCCCAGTCTCTGAATCCAAGGTTGGAGTAGTTCATACCGATCAAAAAGAAGCCAGAACATGCTACAATGAATGCCTAAAAGTCAAAACTGTAGAAAAGTCAAAGACTAAACAGTACACAGTGTATTTCACACCAAACAAACCCTTCTAATTTCTGAGCTTGATCCTAGAATTGAAATCCAAAATCGTCCATAACCAATCAATAACTTACAACCAGTTCAGATTAGAGCTAAAGCTAAAAAAGTAACTTTCATCAAAGCCAACCTCCCTCCAACCTTATCAGCAGAACTCTATACCCTATTCTTGGCCAATGCCTATCTTTTTGCTTGGACCCCAACTGATATGCTAGGAATCAATCCAAATGTAATCAGTGACAAACTTATGGTCGACACAAAAGCTCGACCAATGGCTTAGAGGAAAAGAACCCTTGGAGCTGAATGCCAGAAGGCAACCCTGGAATAAGCGAAGAAGCTCCTCAAAGCTGACTTCATCAGAGAAATCAGGTACACTACATGGCTTGCAAATGTAGTAATGGTAAAGAAAAACTTTGGCAAATGGCACATGTGTGTGGACTTCACCGACCTCAACAAAGTCTACCCAAAAGACTCCTACCCACTCTCTAGCATCAATAAGCTCATCGATAATGCCTCTGGTTACTAGTATCTCAGCTTTATGGATGCATATTCTGGTTACAATTAAATCAGAATGCATCCAGAAGACAAAGACAAAACTACATTCCTCACCGAGCATGCCAACGCTTGTTATAAGGTCATGCCTTTTGGCTTGAAAAATGCTGGAGCCACATATCAGAGACTCATGGTCAAAGTCTTTGAAGAACAGATCAGGAGAACTGTTGAGGGTTATGTTGATGATATGGTGGCCAAAACACTTTCAACCAAAAATCACATCAAAGATCTCAAAGAGATATTCGGACAGCTCCACAAATACAACATGAGGTTAAATCCTGAAAAATGTGCATTCAGAGTCCACGGAGGAAAATTCATCAGATTCATGCTCACCAACCTAGGAATAGAAGCTAACCCTGACAAATGCCAAGCAATAGTAGAAATGAGAAGCCAAGATTGGTTAAAGAAGTATAGCAGCTCACTGGCCGCCCAGCAACGTTATCCCGCTTCCTTTCAAAACGGACTGAGAAAGTAGCCCCATTCTTCAAAAAGCTAAGAAAATAGGCATAATTTGTTTGGTCTGAAGATTGTGAAAAGGCTTTCACTGAACTAAAGGTACTTCTCTTAACACCACCTGTTCTCACCAAACCTTGCCTTGGAGAGATCCTTTTCCTTTACCTATCTGTGACCGAACATGCGGTGAGCTTGGTTCTCGTCACAGAAAGAGATAAAATACAACAACCTGCTTATTTTGTAAGCAAAACACTCCAAAGACCTGAGCAAAGGTACCAGAAGATTGAAAAGCTAGCCTATGCAGTAGTGGTATCGGCCAGAAAGTTAAGATCATACTCTCAAAGCCACTATATTATTGTCTAAATAGAGCAACCCATCAACCAGATACTAATCAAACCTAAATTAGCCAGCCGAATGATCTCATGGTCCGTCGAACTCTCAGAACATAGCCTGGAGTACCAACCCAGAGGACCAATCAAAGCACAGGCCCTAGTTGACTTTGTGGCCGAGCTCTCACCAGTTATCAAACAAGAACTTGGTTCCTGGATATTACATGTTGATGGAGCTACCAATGGCAAAGGAAGCGATGCTAGAATCACTCTAGAAATCGGATAGGGAATCTTAATCAAACAATCTCTCCAATTCCAGTTCGAAGCGAGTAATAATCAAGCAGAATATGAAGCACTAATAGTAGGCCTCAAACTCGCCCAAGAAGTTGGAGCCCAAAAACTCAACATAAAATATGATTCACAGCTAGTTGTTAGCCAAGTCAACAGTACTTTCGCTGCCAGAGACCTTCTCCTAGAAAAATATCTAGCACTGGTAAACAACTTGATGCAACACTTTGACTTGTGCAAAGTAGCACACGTACTGAGAGAGCATAACACTAGGGCCGATACCCTCTCTAAGCTCGCCAGCACCAGCAAACCACAGAATAACAAGTCTATAATTCAGATAAAACTTAAAAGCTCGAGCTGCCTTCAATCCGAAAGTTGCAACATAGAGATAGGAAGCCAAGATTGGTGAACTCCACTCCTTAATTACCTACCATCAGGAGAAATCCTAAGCTCGGTAGCCGATGATAAAAAGTTCAAGAGACAAGCCAGCTATTACATATTATGTGGAGGTCTACTTTTCAAACGAGGATATTCAGTCCCTCTCCTAAAATGCCTCAGCCCCTAAGAAGTCAATGATGTAATGGCTGAAGTACATGAAGGAGCCTACGAAACCACATCGGATGTCGAGCCCTAGCCGCCAAAATACTCCGAGTAGGGTAGTTTTGGATCACAATGAAAACAGATTGCACAGATTTTGTACACAAATGTGATAAGTACCAGATATTCTCAGAAGTCTACCAAAGACACCCAGAGCCACTACATTTCTCAGAAGCCAGCTTTTCCATAGATAGGGAATCAAACTATTCAGTCATTTCCCCCTAGCACCAAGGCAACTCAAATACCTAGTAGTAACCATTGACTACTTCACCAAGTGGATCGAAGCAAGCCCTTCACAACAATTACTGTAGAGAAAGTCAGAAAATTCATATGGAAAAAAATCATATATAGATTTAGACTTCCTAAGGAATTGATCACCGACAATGGTACATAATTCACAGACCGAATATTGAAGGAACTCTGTGAGAATTTTCAAATCAAGCATATTTTTGCTTCTGTAGAACACCCACAAACCAATGGCTTAGCCGAGGCTACCAATAAAGTCATCCTCACGGCCCTAAAGAAAAAGCTCAACAAAGCCAAAAGTCTCTGGCCTGAAGACCTACCTGAAATTCTCTGGGGGTATAACATTACTGCTCAATCTTCAACACAAGCAACACCATACAGGCTCGTCTTTGGTACCGAAGCCATGCTCCCAGTAGAAGTTGCCTAACCCAATGTGCGACGACTGACAATCACGGAAGAAGTAAATGAAGAAAATAGAAGAGCCGAGCTAGATCTCATTGATGAAGACAGGGAACTGGCCCACATCAGAGAACAAGCAACAAAACAAAGGGTAGCTCGACTCTGCAATAAGAAGCTCAACCTAAGAACCTTTTAAGTTAGAGACCTCGTCCTACGAAAAATGGAACTACAGAGGAAGCCCTAGGAGAAGGGAAGCTAGCCCCTAACTGGGAAAGACCATTCCGAGTAACACAAGTCGTTGGTTGAGGAGCCTACAAGATAGCCGAACTCTCAGGACAAGAACTCCCAAGAACGTGGAACACCACATCTTAAGGAAATACTACAGGTAGAGTTAAAATGCCTCAAATCACATTCGGTGAGTACACTCTTTTTCTTTTGATAGGTTTTATCCCATTGGGTTTTACTATTAAAGGTTTTAATAAGGCATGATTGTATGTGAGCCGAACATTTCAGTGGCACATATCCTAGATGTAACTTCATTTTTTATCAATATACTATTTATCTCACTATTCTTTCACAAATCCACATAAACAGTTCTAGCTTACCTTGGCCAAAAGCCGCCACACTCACATCAACCTTGGCACCAATCAAGTAATGAAGGCGCACCTATATATGGTTGTCTCACGTCAACCTTGAAACCAGCCGAGTTGTGAAGGGCCAAAGCCGCCACACTCATGTCAACCTTGGCACCAGCCAAGTAGTGAAGCCGTACCTATGTACGACTGTCTCAGGTCAACCTCGGCACCAACTAAGTTGTAAAGGGCGCCGCCACACTCACATCAACCTTGGCACCAGCCAAGTAGTGAAGGCGCATCTATATATGACTGTCTCACATAACCTTGGCACCAGCCGAGTTATGAAGGGCCAAAGCTGCCATACTCGTAGTAAACCTTGGCCCAGGTCGAGTTATGAAGGCACACCTACATATAGCCAACGTGATGGTGCGCTCGAGATTGAAGACACCCCAAAGAAAAACAACTCGAAGGGGACCAAAGACATTTCAAACCGGGTACTAGCTATCTGGCACATATATTCTCTGAATATTACTCTTCATAATCAGGATTTTATCTAAAAACACATCATATTCCAATCATATAACACAACATGATCATTCGAATTTATCTCTGAAATATATCTTATCATATATTTCTACATGATTGTTCAAGTTTATGCATCATAAAAAGTCCGATCATACATAGCTACATGATCATTCAAATTTATCCCTGAAATATATCCGATCATGGTTGTTCAAGTTTTTGAAATATATCTTAAACGAAATTAGACCATATATTGGCTATATGATCATTCGAAATTACCTTTAATCTAGTACATGCAATATAGAATAACTTATCATAGAAATTATAAAGAAAAAGAGTAAAACAAAACTATATCATTCAAATATATTCTGGAAAAATAATTACAAACCATGGTCCGAATACATCTACAAGAAAAAATATAAACTTAAGAAGCTCCAACGTCGGTAGGAAGGGCGTCCTGAGCAGGTGTCACGACCCTTCTTGGGCACACGACCGACACGTGAGAAACCTCATTCCCACGTAAGCTTGATGACCTGTATCATCTTTACACGTAGATTTGAATTAAGAAAATCCGTAAAATAAGTTCTTAATTTCCCATATAAATTCATATGCTTATAAAACCATGTTCAGAAATCCAAAAAAACATGTCTCAGTTTCTACCCAAGATAATGTACAATATCGCTAAATATGCATACAGTCCTTTACATATAGAGTGTTTAGGGAAAATAGAAGTTATACAATCAAAATATTATATAAAATACAAGATTATGCAAAAAGGTGGTCATGCCCTACGGTCCGAAGTCCTGCTTCAATCACACTGGAGCACATCTAGAGTAAAATATCAGACACCTCACCTAACGGGCTCAGCAACTAGAATCTAATGCTGCTGGGAGGAAGATGGCGTAGAAGTACCCTCAGCAGCTACAGTATCTATAAAAATAGGAAAGGAACAAAGGGGTGAGTTTTGTAACCAAAACTCAGTAAGTGAGCCCTCATCTGGAACCCCTCTTCATGGGACACCAAAGAAGGTACACAACACCAAAATAATAACAATATCAGTACCAGTATCAAGTATTTCATAATTATAATTAAGGTTGCAACTCTTGGTTTTCTATAACCTGACCTAATAATAGTCTAGTAGAGAAATAGTAATCTCTAAATGCAAATGTCTAGTCATATTTGGGGGTTACGTATCGCTATCCCCAGTATGACAATAAGGCTCTGAATGTCTCTAGTCACATCTGGATGTTACGTATCGCCGTCCCCAGTGTGCCAATAAGTCTTTGAATAGCTCTCATCACATCTGGGCGTTACGTATCACCATCCCCAGTGTGACAATAAGTTCTCACTCTAAATGATTAAATTTGCAATACAATTGTATGAAAACTCGTCATTAACAATAGATGTCCCATGGTTTTCAAGAAAACACATTCTTTTATTAAACCAATAGTTCATAACACAATATTCCACAAAAAACTTAGCAGTTCACGAAATAAATTCTAGAATCATATATACTCTCATGTTTTAGGGGAAAATATATATAATGATTAAAGTAGAAGCTACAAATGTGAACCCACTCACCTGGAGTGGCAATAAGCACAGGAATAACACCAACAAAGTTGTGGGGAGTAAGAATAGCACCAGTATCTATCAATAAAGCAATAGAATTCTAGATTAATGGCTAAAACCTCTATATAACTCAAATATACTCCTAACACATTGAAAGAATTCTACCTCCTTGAGAGGTAGGAAAATTTTATTCCAACCCCTCAAAACCAAAGAGAAATGGAGAGAATAGAAGAGAAATCACTAGAATAACATACCGTGAAGCCTTAGAAGTGAAGTATTGAAGTTGATTTTAAGATAAAATGGAAGAAATAGAGTTAGCAGTGAATTTTTGGGAGGAAAGCAAATCTTTCGTGTTTCTCAGGGGGAGAGAGTGTATTTTGGGTGCGTGAAGGTTCTGGACACCGAAATGGGGGTTTTTAAAGCTCTGGTGACCACTCCAGTGCTCACCAGAGAGCATATTTCGCACTGACTTACTTTTTGTTGAGCACTGTAGCGCTCACCCGAGAACACAAAAATTCACTTTCAGCCATCTACTTACTTTCTGATGAGTACTGCAGCACTCAACAAAGAGGTTTTTTTTTTCTTTGCCTAAGGTATTATAGCAGGTTCCACCACATGAACCTGAGCAGCCCTAGCTCCTTCCTGAACATTAACTCCTTCATCAGCAACGAGATGGTCGACCAGCATGCTATCAACAACCTCTTTAAAAGGGCCACATTGAGCAAAGCCCAGGTCCCCATAAATGAACCAAACCTGGTTAAGAGCCTGATCAAAGCCAGCCGTGTATTGGTCGACCACCTCATCCATCAATTAGTCAACCTTAGTTTGAAGACCCTTATTATCCTCGCCCAACCTCCTATTCCCAGCCTAAAAAATCTTCCTCTAGGCTTCAAGCTCTTGAATTTTAAGCTTGGACACCTCCGCATCTGCTTTCACCCTAGCTATGAAGCTACTGATCTTCTTTTTGAAGGCCTTCTTAGCCTCCAGCCAACCCTTCCCCTCATTTGCCAATTTAGACTCAGCTTTGTCTGTCTCAGCCTTGTAGTCAGTCAAGACAATCCTCGATGTTTCAAGCTCACAGACTGAACCTCTATACTACCTCTCCAAGTACCAAGCAATGACAGCCTGGCGAAGACCCTGAATCTCCAGATGACAATAGAGACCAAGGATACTCGCTCATTCCATCAAGGCCCGATCCTCAGAGTGAACAAACTACTGGTCGATGAATTTAGGGGTAGGGAGCTAGATACTCTAAAGGCTTGAGGAGTTGACCAAGCTGAGAAAGTTTTTCACCTTAGCAGCCCTTGCAAGAGCAGCAGGAGAAAGTGAAGGCATCTTCTGCCTCTCTTGAGGGTCAACCCCAAACCTCACCTTCTTGCGTTCCCTTAGAGGGTTCAGATCAATTGGAGTCCCAAAGCTAGAACCAACTCTAGGAGAGACTGGTGGAGCCCAGCTTTCCTCAACAACCACCTTTCGTTGGCACTTCATGGCAGCCAACTCTTTGGGGCCAAGTTTAGAAGCCATCTCACCTACAAAGAAGAAAACCAACACATGTCAAGATATGAACAAAATAAACAGGGCGAAGACCAAAAAGAATAAATATTCAGAAACACTACCTATATGCTTGAGGACTCTCTCGTTATCATAACCCTACTCTAACAAAATCCTACAGGAGAGCAGAGAGCTCAGATTCACACACTCCTCGAGGAAGTCCACCACTACCTGATCCGAAGAGGAAAGAGAGCCATATAACACCCCAGGGATAATGTTGTCAGTATAAAGGAAATATCTCTGTACCACTAGAATCTAGAAAGAATGGAACTTAGACTCCACCGACCTCAACTTTATAAATTTATCCTTAAACCTCTTAAAATTAGAGGTCAACAAACTCAACAATTTCTTCTGAGGAACACTACTAAAGGAAATCCAACTCCCTCTGTCCACTCCTTTAACTTGAAAATAATAAAAGAATACACTTACACTAGGCTCGTGACTGAGCATATCAAACAAATTCTTGAATGCTCGGATGAAAGCCTAGCTATTAGGGCAAAGCTGGGAGGGTACAACATTAACTTTGTTCAAACACCCCTCTTCAAACCGGGTAAATGGAACTCTCACATCTAATTTCTCAATGAAGTCTATGTACATATAAATAAAGTCAGAATCATGATCTCCTTCTCGATATTTACACACTTATCCTCGACACTACAAGGGAGACATTCTACCCTACTTTCCCCATAAGATGACACTAAGCAAGCTCTCCTAAATATCTGGATCGACTCCCTATCATTGAAAATAGAAGCTACTTCCCTAACTTCACTACTGACCCAGCCAAAAGAGTCAACCTCAGTTTCATCCACTACATCTTTCCCTTTATCAAAGGCGAAAATAGCTTTTCCCCTAGCCATCAGTAATCACCTAAAAAGCAAAAATGACAAAATGAAACTCAGGAGAAGAAGACGACATCAGGACAAAGACCAAGCAGTAAAGCAGAATCTCCTATCCTAGGATTCCAAAACAAAATGCAAACCAATTAAGTAAAAGAGAATGAGAAGAGAAATCAAACTAACTGATTGGAAATGAAAAAAACTGAAGTTTGGTCGTCTAATTAAAAGCACTTGAAAGCAACAAAGCAAAGAGCAGATAAAATAAAGAGAAGATGGAGAAGAAGCGAAAAGTTTTCCAGAAATGCAATATGAAAAAATCCCTCTTCCATTTACTCAAAAACTAAAGTTCATCCAACAATCGAAAACTTTTCCCTCCACTTAATAACATATTTGAAATGTTTATTACATCAAACGACAGGGGGCTTATCACTTTAATCCAACGGTGACTTAGTAAGCCCATGATCCCATATTAATGAGAAATGATTGCTCACCAATAAGAAAGTAACACGTATGATAACACATTCTCCTACAACAGTCACCACTGCAACTGAAAAGACTCATGACTTAACTTCTTTCAAGCTTGGCATGAAATCCTCGGTCTTATAAAAACAGCTCAGACTTCAACCAAGCTTAGGGCTATGTACTGGACTAGAAAATATGGGCCCATAAATTGGCCCAAATAAGAGCTCGGATATGGGCCCCAGATCTCGGGCCAATTTAGAGGACTCTCCTAAGGGGTCCCGTAACTAGCTCACATGGCATAATATCCCCTACAGATTTATCTCGGATTTGGTTGAGAGTAACTCTCAAATATCGTATATAATTTTTCTATATCTTATCATATATGTATCATATCTAATTATCTAAATCACAGGAATATTTCATACACTAACAGATCCACCATGGGATAGCCTCACATTATATAAGGGTGCTATTGACCCCCAGGTATGACAATCTCTATCACCCAAACACCTTTCCACTACTCATGCATTCTCAAACTTGAGCGTCGGAGTGTCTTTGTAGGCATCCCACCCCCGTTTCCACGGACACCAGAGTTACTTGCATCCTTATTACTACTTCTAGGTAAGAACAACACATTTCTTAGAACTATTCTTCTTCGTGATATTTACCCTTTTCCCTTTCAAAATCATTGCCACTTTAATTTATCCACTTTCAAAATCTGAACCCAAGAGAACTATATACATATAAGAATCTATTAACCACTCAATGTAAATAACTCCTTAGAATGATTTTTAAACTAATAATTCTTATGCCAACTCATCCTTAGCTAAACAGTTTATTCCCTATGATCTTGGCTCCAAGATGAAATTTCATGAGTGACAGCAGATATATCAAAGTTTAGTTAGTGTTTGGCATTAGTCCCCTTTTATCAGCTCATGTATAAGCCTAACATACAAATTTGTACCACTAGCCTAACTCAATTTTTCTTACACTTTATGGCTACATATCCATCATAATTTGTTTTACTTTCTTACGCTTCACATATCCATCTCACTAGGAGCAAGAAGATAGTAGCGCCAAAATTCCAATTCAAGAATCAAAATGGAGACACGGGGATCGTACAAGACAAGCATCAATAAGGTATTTGTTATTGAGCTCTAATTTTGGTTTCCTATTTATTATGCAGTGGCCTTATAAATGAGATTAATACATTGTTGATGAATGTCCACAGTTCCTACTTGTAATATTTCCTACGAAAAGTGGTAAGAAATATGAGTTTATTATGTTTATGTGCTATGGTGTTGAGAAGGATTGCTTTTCTTTCTATCTATTTTAGCTAGTTTTGACAATATAAATATGATAGATAAGTTTAGGCTTATTGCTACCAAAACAACATAAGTTTGCATTTACTTATAGTCTTACCCTTTGCTTGTATTAAATCTAGTTTGAACATGCTTTGAAATTGTTTATGTCAAGGTCTGTGGGCCTTGTATGCAGTTTTTTAGTGAATCTCCTTTGGTATTCTACCCAATCCTTGCTGACTATAACATGAAAAAAAGGATTTGAATATGGTGTATGAATTCAAATGTAAAAATAAGGCATGTCAATTGCTTTCCCTACTGAATTTATAAATACCGTAAATGTTTTAGGTTTCCAATAGAGTTCGGTAACTCGGTGACATTTTTGTAATGTGACAGAGACAACACCCATAACTATTTCAATTTACGTAAGCCTTTTAATCCATATATGAAAACAGATTTATTGAAATGGTCATAACTCCTTCTATTGTATGACAAATGACGAATTTTGTTCAGATTTTCAAGTGGTCTTCAGTCCTCGTATCGGACACAATACACAGATGAAACTATTGTAGCTAAATCGTTGATGAGGTCATGCATTTCAAAGTTTTCTTCACCATCCACAAAGTGGCGAAGTATCACCGACCTTGATGTTCATCAACGTATTCATCACCTACTTCTTTCATGCTTTTCCCACTTTTGGACACATACAAAGCCTTCTGCAATCCAAAGTCAAACAAGTATCTCCTTTTCTAAAACTGAGTTCTTTGGAAAAATTGAACAATAAACAAAGCATGTTTCAATTGAGCCGAAAGAAAATTATAGCTCAATAGCATAGCTGGCTGCACCTTCATATATGGCAGATCCCAAAAGTTACTTTTTAATATCTCATTCCAGTCATTTTCAAATAATCTAGTGTAACGAAGACGCCAAATGCAACTGCAGCCAATGGTAAGCTATCACAATTTTTCACAATTTCTCTTCCATTTTCTTCTAGGTCAGACTGTTGAGTGCAGTTATTTGCTCCAAAATGCATGTTTTGCTAGTAAAGACCTGCTAGGAAAGGTATGCAAGGCTTTTGCAACACTTTCATCTCGTGCTGTTGAAAGTTAGCACAAGTTCTAAAGACTTCTTGTCACGACCCGACTTGGGACTGACACGTGAGAAACCCTATTCCCACGTAAGCTTCATGACTTGCATCCTTTCTACAAGCACATTTAAATTATGGAAAGATCCATAAAATAGGTCTTTCTTCTACGTACAAATCATCTGCTCTTGAAACCATACTTATAAAATGAAAATGTCTTAATAACTTTCAAAGGCTAATGATAATATCACAAAACATGCATAAAGTCCTTTACATATAAAGTGTCTATGAAAAGTACAGATTATCTAGTCCAAATGATTTCTAATATATAAGACCATGCAAAATGTAATCATGCCCTACAGTCCGAGATCCTACCTGCACTACATTGGAGCACATCTAGAGCAGAGTACCTAACACTTCACCTACTTAGCTCAACAACTAAAATCTAACGCTACTGGGAGGAAGATGGTGCAAAAGTACCCTCAGTAGCTATAATATCTATAAAATATGAAATGAACAGAGGGGTGAATTTTGTAACCAAAACTCAATGAGTGAGCCCTCATCTAGAACCCCTCCATGGGACACCAAGAAAAGGTACACAATACTAGAGTAATAGTGGCGGTAATTAAATATCAAAACATTTTATAACTATATTCCAATTATCAAATCTTGGCATTCTATAACCCGACCTAACAATACTCTAATAAGGAAACAGTAGTCTCTACTCTAGTTACGTACAATGTCTGTGATGTAACAAAACTCTGATTATAAATGTCTGGTCATATCTGGGCATTACATATCACCGTCCTCAGTATGATAATAAAGACTCTGAAATCTCTGGCCCTGGGCTACTTGGTACCAAGGTTAACGGATTAACTGTCGTTAACATACAGTCTGTTTCTCTATAATTACTGCCAACTCAGCTAGAAATCTCATTCCTTTCTCTGTTATTCATAAGGTCTCCTATCCTAGGGTTCACAATTCTCTCTTTATATATATATACATCAACATGCAGCACCAGAACCATATAGTCACAAAATCAACTCTAAATAGTAAAATTCACAGTGCAACCATACAAAACTCAACTTTAATAGTGGGTGTCCCATGGTTTTCAAGGAAACATGTTTCTTGTTAAAACCAATAGTTCATAAAACAGTATCTTGTAGAAATCCCAATAGTTTATAGAACAAGCTCTAAAATCATACCTAATCTCATAGCTTATGTGAAAATAAATAGAATAATTAATATAGAAGTCACAGATGTGAACCCACTCACTTGGAGTGGCAGCAAACACAGGAATAGCACCAACAGAGTTCTAGGAAGGGACGACACTGTATCTATCAATGAAGCAATAGAACTCTAGATTAACTGCTAAAATATCCATATAACTCAAAGACATGGAAAACTTCTTTGAGTGGCATGGAAAACTTCATGTCAACCCCCAAAGACAAAGAAAAATGGAGGGGATAGAAGCAAAATCACTAGAACAACATACCTTAAAGCCTTAGAAGTGAAAGATTGAAGTTGATTTTAAGAGAAATTGGAAGAAAATGGAGTTTGGGAGTGAATTTGAGGCGGAGAGTGAAGGTTTTCATGTTTTCAGGGAGGAGGGGGTTGTGTTTTGGGTGAGTGAAGGTTTTGGACCCCGAAATAGGGGTTTTTAATACACTAGTGGACCGCTACAATGCTCATCAAATGGCATAAAAATCATCCCCCGCATTGCCTTACTATTCGATGACCGTTGCAGAAGTGTTTTTTTTAACCTAGGGTATTACACTTCTACATGACTAATGCACCATAGTTGAAATATGTAGACTCTTCTAGCATTAAAAATTTTAAGATAACTAGAGTTTGCTTTTACTAGATAGAATTTTCTAGACAATATAAAAGATGCATCTAGACATGATGAAACTCTAGAACATTCTAGCAACATGGAAGTTGGTTGTCCAACTAACATTGAGGGGTATAAATATGCATTGGCAGATTGTAATGGAGTTTGATAGTGAGAAGCAAGAGTGCTTGAGTAGAGCATTGTGTAGAGTACTCAAAGAGTGAGAGTTAGCAAGTGCTTGTGAAAAGCAAGTGTGCTCAAAGTGAGTGAAAGCACAAGTATTAGTGTGCTTTAGTGTATAAAATGTAAAGTTATTCAATAAATAATAAAGAGTGTATTATTTTTAGTACCTCCTTGATAAAAAATTTGGCATAAGAGCTTGACAGTCTGGGATTGCTTCAGGTGGGAGGATTATTAGTTCCGAGGAAACTCTTGCTAAATTGCAGTCTAGGACTGTGACGCTATTGGCCTGGGACCAAAGTAGTGTTAAGAAAATTTCATCAAGTCATTATGACGGATATCCAAGTGGTTACTGGAATTAGGAAGCTCAATGCCCAGAATTACAATACATGGCAAACATGTATGGAGTCATATCTCCAAGGCCAAGATTTGTGGGAAGTTGGTGGTAGCGAGACCACACCACCTTCTACAAATGAAGTCGAGGCACTGCAGAAATGGAAAATTAAAGAAGGGAAGGCGATGTTGGCGCTAAAGATCACATTAGAAGATGATATGCTGGAGCACATAAGGAAGATGTCAATGCCGAAGGAAGCATGGGGCATATTTGCAATGCTATTTTCAAAGAAGAATGACACGAGGCTGTAACACCTAGAAAATGAGCTCATATCAACAACCCAAGGAGACATGACGATCAACCAATATTTCTCCAAGGTAAAGTCTTTCTGCTAAGAAATCTCTGAATTAGATCTTGAAAGTAAAACATCTTATCAACATATAAAGAGAATTATTATTCATGGGTTGCGACCCGACTATAGAGGTTTTATTATTCCAATTCAAGGATAGGCCACCTAACCTTCCCTTTTACAATTAGAAAATTTGTTGGCTGACCAAGAGGCATTAGTCAAACAAATGGCTGGCATATCAGTAAAAAGTGAAAAAGCATTCTTCACTAGTAGAAGAAAGGGAAGAGGGAAGCCACATTTTAGTAAGAATTTAAATAACAAGAACGAGAAGTCGAGGAATGAGCAAGAAGAAGATTTCGGACTTGGAAAGGCAAAGAAAGGTGATAATGCCTGCTTTATTTGCGGAAAGAGATTGTTGGTTCAAGAAAAAGATGGCAAAGAGCAACATTGTAACCTCAAGTCATCTTGTGAAAAAAAAATGACGTCGAAGAAGATTAGGACGCTTCCACTTCATTGGCAATAGAAGAAGACATTTGTCAGGAAGAAGAAATAAATTTTGACAAGATTGATAGAGAGTTGCAGGAGTCACCAAAGATAGAAGAAGCACTCATAGCAACTCACCCAATAAGTGTTGATTATAATAGGGATTGGATTATCAATTCGGGTTGCTCCAATCATATGACAATTGTGGTGACAGCAAACAATTCGAGGTTTCCAATTACTCATGTTGGGAAAACAGTGATCTCACCTCGTTGCAGTGATGATCAGGTATGCTTGCAGAATGTCTATTACATACTTAGAACGAAGAAAAATTTACTTTCAGTATCACAAATAACAAAGTTAAGAAAGTATGTGGTGTTTGGCCCAAAATATGTTAAGATTTATGACAAGACAAAAATTATTGGGACACCAATATTAGAAAGACAGCATTTAGAGTCAATCTAGATAAGACTCGAAAGAATGATACAATTGATTTGTGGTATGCACGCCTTGGGCATTGAGCTATCACAAGTTGAAGGTGATGATGAAGAAGATGCTCAAGGGTCTCCCTTAATTGGAAGTACAAGAAAATGTTGTGCGCGCTGGATGTCAATACGATAAGGCTCACCAACTTCCGTATGAAAGTTCAAAGTTTCAAGCCAAAGAGCCGCTAGAGCTGGTTCACTTAGATGTCCTTGGACCAATTAAACAACCTTTGATTAGCAGATATCGTTACATGGTCATAGATGGCTACTCAAGGTATGTATGGGTATATTTTATGAAGGAAAATTCTGAGACATGGGCAAGATTCAAAGAGTTTAAAGAAAAGGTTGAAAGCGAAGTTGGAAAGAAGATTAGATGCCTTTGCATAGACAATGGGGGAGAATACACATCAAAAGAATTCTAAGTTTTTGAAGGAGTGTAAGATATGAAGACAAATAACATGTTCTAACACACCTCAACAAAATGGCGTAGCAAAGAGGAAGAATCACTATTTGGCAAAAATTTGTCGAAGCATGTTGCATGCTAAAAATGTCCCAAGAAGATTCCATGTCGAGTGTATAAAAACTGCAGCACATATGATCAATCAACTTCCACAAGCTAAGCTAAGGTTCATGTCACCGTTCGAGAAGTTATGGAAGCTCAAACCCACGGTGATTCACTTTTGAGTTTTTGGCTACGTGTGCTATGTCTTTGTTCCAGATCACTTAAGGAGTAAAATGGATAAAAAGGCCATTCTCTACATCTTTGTGGGATACGATAGTCAGAGAAAAGGATGGAGATACTGTGATCCCACAATAGGCAAGTGTTATACATCGAGAAATGTTGTCACGACCCGATTTGGATCGTGACTGGCACGTGAGGATCCCCATCCCCACGTAAGCCTCGTGATCGCTACGCCATACTATATGTATATTTTATTCATACTATCTACTTTACATCATAATTTGAATTTCATCTTGAACTCATAATAAACCTAAATAATCCTTTTCTCATAAATAAAATCTGAAACTGTAGCTGTGATATAAATTGAATTGAGTTGCTCATTTACAAAATATACCATAAAACTATCATTATGCAAATACAAAATAATAATGATATATCAATGCAAATCTATCTCTATGGTCTGGGACCCTGCCCGCAATGTACACAGGAGCACTCTATCTCTAATCAAAACGCAAAAGACACTTCACTTCGAAGTAAAGCTCACCAACTAGAATCTCTACTGTTGGGGAAGAGGTGGATGAGAGGGACCCACAAAAGCTAAAGTATCTGTAATGGAAAAAGGGAGAGGGGTGAGTTTCATCTAAAACTCAGTGAGTGAATTTTTACCTGTAACCCCTTTCATGGGACAACAACCAAGATGCATAAATATCATAATATTATTAATAACCAATAACGATAAAAACAATAAAACAAATTCTAATCTATTTCTACTTATCCCATATATAATTATATAAACAAAACTCTAAACTGCTCTGAGTCACAATCAATAATACTCTGAACTTGATAAACATACATAAGAATAATATTAATAACTGCTTGTAATTATCTCTAGTCTCTATGGCTATCTGATACTATGGCCTCTATGGCAATATGATACTATGGCCTCTATAACAATCAAATATTATGGCCTCCATAACAATCAAATATTATGGCCTCCATGGCAATATAATACTATGGCCTCCATGACGATCTAATACTATGGCCTCCATGGCAGTTTACTACTGTTGCCTCCATGGCTGTTTACTAATTCTCATCATATATAACCCATCATAATTAAATAAATTCAACATTTCTAAAAGTGGGTGCTCCGTCCCTGGTGAACAAGAGCCCCTAAATCTTAGTACTCTGAGAGTTCTAGACTCATATAATTCTAACAATCTGGTTTTAGCATAACTGTGGCTATGAATATCGAGCCCAAGGTTTCACTACTTGTAGGCATTCCGATTTCAAATGCACAGAATATGTATCTGGCAGTTACTATGAATTACACTGAATTTCGTACCTCTGGGTACCATAAACTATAGTTCTCAATTTAAATCTCAAGCTAACACAAATCTTTATATATATATAAATATATATAATAAATCTAAAATCATAGCTTTGAAGTAAGGTAACATATTTGATAAAAATTAATCGTACTTGCTCTATATATTTATTTTCTCTAGGTACTCTGTGCTACGCTCTTCTATAATTTATATTCTCTAACGTATATGATCATAAGCCTGTTGACTACTTATAAAGAAAATAAATTTTAGCAACAATAGTCCCATGAGTTTCTAAAAGTGTAATTTCATGCTCTTTGAAAACCATAATCTCATCAACTTAAAAGAATCATTATCAATTTCTAATCTTTTCTAAAACAGCCTCAAATCATACATTTCATAAACTTAACATAATTAATACCTATTTAAAATCTCTTTGATATATGCTCTAACATTATCCATTAGGCCACAATATAAGGAAATTAACTTTAATGACAAAAAATAAAGGTCACAAGATTGAACCCACTCACCTGGAAGGGAGGGAGAGGTGACGTCAACACCAATTGAGCTCCGGGGAGTTAAAGGAGACACCATGTCGACTATAACAATCATAAAAACTCTAGATTAATCTCTAATAACCTCTAAATAACTCTAATCTAGCTCTAATAACATGGGGGAACACCCCCCCCATTTGACAATAATGAGAGAAATAAAAATACCCAACCAAAGATCATGAAAGAATGGAGAGAATGGAGACATAAACTGACAACATATGCATACCTTGATAATTTAGGGGAGCAAAACTTGAATGAGATTGAAGAAAAGAAAGGAAAATTTGGTGGGGATGGTTTCTGGTCGAAGAAGAATGGGAAGGGTTTTTATAAAATAAGGGAGGATTCTGTGAGTTAAACAACACGTTTCTCACTGTTTGGGTCATTGGGGGACCGCTATAGCGGTCAGGAGCCTTAATGTGCATATCACTGTGAGAAACACATATGACCACTATAGCAGTCATAGACCACTAACCACTATAGTGGTCTCCAGAACGTCAAAATGCATGCTGTGACCACTATAGTGGTGACAACAAAGTCCAAATTTACCATTTTGCTGTCATCTCACACATCCATACCTCTATACTCACTCATTTACATTTCTTAATGTCCCCATTTATTTTACTCTCCATTAACTTTAAAATATAAATATAAATAAGGAAATACCCCCATTTGGATTCAAATAAAATATCAAAAAAATCAAAATCTCAACCAATCAAAATATCATTTCTAAGTTCTAGTTCAAATTCTGGAATTTTGGCGATTTTCTAAACTTGGGGGCTAAAAATGAAATATCTAGAGGCTTCCAAAAATTTGTTAAAAATCGTTCTTCAATTCATTTTCCTTTGCAGAGCCATTACCTGGACTTTTGGTCCCTAAAATGTGTCTCTAACATATAGCCGTCTAAGGAGGTGTAGGGCTCCAGACTTAGCGAAATCCCATACCCAACAGCATGGGTGGGTCTCGGGGGACCTTGAGGCCATATAAAACTTGTCTACTGACACGTGTGTACCGGGTATTACAAATGTGGTGTTCGATGAAGCCTCCTCATGGTGGTCGCCATAACAAGTAATCCTTCTTGACTCTAAAAATATTGAAGGCGTGATAGAAGAAAAGATGGTAGAGCAAAGAGACAACATAGAAGAACATTCTCCAAGTCCAAATAAAGTGGATAGACACGAAAAAAGCCCTTGGAAAATAGGAGTGCATCAAAGGCAACAAGAAGAAGTTCAACATGAAGAAGAAATCATAGAACAACCAACACGCAGGAGATCCACAAGAGAAAAGAAGCCCAATTCAAAATATGCAAATGTTGCAATGGTCATGGAAAGAAAGGAGCCTGCAATGAAAGTGTCTCACAGAAGAAAGAATGGGACAGAACTAGTGTTGAGGAAAAGAAATGAAAGTCAGCACAAGTTCTAGAGACTTCTACATGACTAATGCACGATAGTTGAAATCCATAGAGTCTTCTAGCAGTAAAAAATTTAATATAGAAGTTCCTAGAGTTTGCTTTTACTAGATAGAATTGTCTAGACAATATAAAAGATGCATCTAGACTTGATGAAAGGCTAGAACATTCTAGCAACACGAAAGTTGGTTGTCCAACCAACATTGAGGGGCATAAATATGCATTGGCAGATTGTAATGGAGTGTGATAGTGAGAAGTAAGAGTGCTTGAATAGAGTATTGAGTGAAGAGCTCAAAGAGTGAGAGTGAGCAAGTGTTTGTAAGAAGCAAGTGTGCTTAAAGTGAATGAAAGCACAAGTGTTAGTGTGCTTCAATATATAAAGTGTAAAGTTATTCAATAAATAATAAAGAGAGTATTACTTTTATTGCCTCATTGATTAACAGGTGTGGCAATGACTTTACTTCCTGTTTCCCTACCATTAAAAATGCCCATCAAATTGGCCCAATGTCGCAACCGGTATCGCGACGGGGACGGCGAAAAATGAATTTGAAGTTTAAAATTGGAGTCGCCACCAAATTTTTATTTAATTGGGAAAAATTATGGAAAAACCCATTTAATTTAAAGAAATTGATCTTTGAAACTGCATCTAAGCTCTGAGTCTGCTATGCTTAGGGAAGGGTAGGAATTTAATCCTACAAGACTTCTAATACAATCTTTAGCCTTGTACTGCACTAATTAATTGTGCAAATTATTAATAACCTTTCAAAATATTTATTTACATTTTTTATTTCAAGAAAATTTTAAAAAAAATATTTTTTAGAATAAGAAGATTTCGGAGTACCAAACTGTCACTGTATCCTGTAATATTGAGTTAACAATGTCACGGCTAAATTGACCTCCTTATTTGGAATAAAATATATACATTTCAATGGTTAATTTAAATTAAGATAATAAAGAAAGAGGAAGATAATAATAATAATAATAATAATAATAATAATAATAATAACTAAATAAATGAATAAATAAACAAATATTTACAATAATAATGATAATGAACAAAAATATTTACATGTAAAACAGAATAAAATAATATCATAAATAAATACTAAATAAATATTTACAATAATAATAATAATGATAATGAACAAAAATATTTACATGTAGAACAGAATAAAATAATATCATAAATAAATACTAAATAAATATTTACAATAATAATAATAATGACAAAAAATATTTACATGTAAGACATAATAAAATAATATCATAAATAAATACTAAATAAATATTTACAATAATAATAATAATAATAATGAACAAAATTATTTACATGCAAAAACTAAAATGCAATAGTATTATAAAATTTAATTTTAACTTGAAAATTATAACACTAGTCACACCACTGTATCCAAAATATTCAATTAACAAGCCGTCTCGGCTAAATTAATTTCTTTATTTAAAATAAAATATTTAACCAATAATTGATTAATTTAAAATTTAAAGAATAAAAAAGATATTAAAGAAAATATTTACAAGCAATACAAATTATAAAAATCTAATTTTTGTTTGAAAATTTAAAACATCAAGTCGTCACAAATTATGTTTTAAGCGAGTTAATAAGTCAGTCACGGCTAAATTAACATCCTCATTTAAAATAATTTGATTATTAGCTAAAATTAAAAATAATACATGATACTAATAGACACTAAATATTTATAAACAAATAAAAATAACAATAAATATTTACAAATTAAAAATGGAATGACATAAAATAACCTAATAAAATCTAATTTTGACTTGACAGGAATAACCTGCTCCTACGTATCCTCTAGTACGATGAGGAATTCAAAGTCACGTAGTTCTTTTAAAATAATTATGAATTGATTGGTTTTTTTTTTTAAAAAAAAAAAATTGATTAGAATATCAAGCCGTCACAGCTAAAATATTTCTCAATATAAAATTAACAAGCCATCATAACTAAGTTAATCTCCAAAGGCCAAATAGAAGTAAAAGAACAGTTCAAATATTCCTATTATTATATATTTTTGTTTTTAAAATATAGACCCAAATATCCCATCATTTGCCTCTTTTGTTTTCAAACATAATACAGTCCAATAACCCAAGCGCGGTCCACTAAGCAATAGAACAAAAGCCAAGATCAAATAACTTACTCTCTACAAATTCATCACATAAGATAATAAGAATAAACCCTCTATAAATTCACCACATAAAATAATAACACATAAAATAATAAGAATATAAATTCATCGCATAAAATAATAACACATAAAATAATAAGAATACCCTCCACAAATTCATCACATAAAATAATAACATTCATCACATAAAATAATAACACATAAAATAATAAGAATAAAAATTCATCACATAAAATAATAACACATAAAATAATAAGAATACCCTCCACAAATTCATCACATAAAATAATAACATTCATCACATAAAATAATAACACATAAAATAATAAGAATAAACAAATCATCCTCTACAAATTTATCACATAAAATAATAAGAATACACAACTCACCCTCTACAAATTCATCACATAAAATAATAACACATAAAATAAAAAGAATAAACAAATCATCCTCTACAAATTTATCACATAAAATAATAATAATACACAACTCACCCTCTACAAATTCATCACATAAAATAATAACACATAAAATAATAAGAATAAACAAATCACCCTTCACAAATTCATCACATAAAATAATAACATTCATCACATAAAATAATAACACATAAAATAATAAGAATAAACAACTCATCCTCTACAAATTTATCACATAAAATAATAAGAATAAACAACTCATCCTCTACAAATTTATCACATAAAATAATAAGAATACACAACTCACCCTCTACAAATTCATCACATAAAATAATAACACATAAAATAATAAGAATATAAATGAAGATGATAAGGAAAGTAAGGAAGATCTGAGACATTTGAGAACTTGTTTCATTTTTAATTAAAAGCCCCAAGTACTACAAAAGAGAGAGCAAACCCACATAAAAACTTTCATCGAATAGTAGACAATCGAAGATGCTTCTCGAACCACAAAATTTAGTTTATGAATATTTCCTTGAAGTGGGACTATGAGAGTACAGTGACTTGTTTTATTTTTTTTTGAACCCACACAAAATTTTGTTTGTTTTTTTTTTTTATTTGAAGTAAACTCACACACACAGCCACACACGCCAGACCAACACACGCACATGCATACACAAGACAAACACACACACACACGGATGAATGCTGAGAGAGAGAGAAGAAGAAAAAAATGGGTTAGAGACAGAGGGTGAGAAAGAGAGAGAGAATGAGATCCAAATGAGTGAGAGAGAGAGAGAGAGAGACCACAAGAGGTCGATCTATAGGCAGAAGGGGAAGAAGATCCATCGGCCCAAGGGGAGCGAGGTGGTCACGTGAAGGGTGGTGCACGCGGTGGCTAAGCGGTTCTAATTTGAGGATCTGAGATCTGAGACACAGAGGCGCTGGTATCGTGGTGTTGCTCGGGTTCTCGCCACCAATGGCGTGAGTCAATAGGAGGTCCCGACCGCAAAGATGGTCGCGCTATTGGTGGGATGGAAACCTTTGTGCATGTTGCGCTTCTCGACAGCCGGAGAGCGATGACGCTGCCTCTGGATGGAGGTCGGGTCAACGCTGCCGGATGGAGGTCGCTCGATCACGCGGCGATGATGGGCTGGTTTTGTAGGTTGATGGTGACGCGGAAGAAGGAGGAGTGGCTCGCGACGGTGATGGTGGATGGTTCAAGATTCGGCAGCTGCGTGAGAGTTCGGCCGGTCGGCGGCGTGGCGGTAATGTAAGCTGACTCGCCGTTAAAGGAGGCCGCGGCTAATGATCCACATGGTGGCAACAAATTACCACCCCCTCTTCTTTTCCTTCTCTTATTTTTGTTTTTGATTCATCATTTTTCTTGGGTTTCAAATAAATTTGGCTTGGCTTTATGATTTGGTTTTTGATTTTGGTTTTGGTTTTGATTCTGGTTTTGGGTTTGTTTTGGTTTTTGATTTTGGTTTTGGTTTTGATTTTGGTTTTGATTTTGGTTTTGTTTTTATTCCGGTTTTGGGTTTGTTTTGGTTTTTGATTTTGGTTTTGGTTTGATTTTGGTTTTGATTTTGGTTTTGTTGTGAATAGTAGTAATGATTGTAGTAGGATGTTAATGGTGAGAGGATGATTTATTAAGTGAAGAAGATGATAATCTTAGTGGTTTGATGGAGGAGGTGTTAGTTGTAATGGTGGTGATGATGCTAGCAGTGATAATGGTCTCACTTTGAGAGGAATCATTTTCAAATTCGCCCTCCAGAGAAGTTCCTCGAGAGATGGTGCTGATGAGTTCCCCCCTGACCCGTGATCCCCCCTCCTCTTTTTTATCATAATCGGATTTTTCTGTAGCTCCTTTAACCAAAATTATTAATCCTTCACCTTTAACAGGTCAGCTGGTCCAGCTCCTCACCGAAAGGAGTTTAATCGTTTTGCAAAAACTTTCATCATGTCGTCGCCCATACGATCTTTCTCTCGCTTTTTTCAACTTCATGTGAAGAACCAAAATCCCGTGACATTTTGTCTCTGTTATTTTTATTTTTTCTTTTTTTTTTTTTTGAATTGAAATGGGCCACCATAGAATGGGTCTTATTATTTTTTATTTTATTGAAATGGACATGAAATAGAACTTGAAATGAACCTAAAAGGTAGGGTCTTAATTGAATTTGAAATGGTTTGCAATAAAGAACTATAGACAAAATTCGAACTGGTTTACAATTTCACTTAACAAAATTAAACTACCAACATAATTCTATAAACGGGTTAAACTCTAAAATATATTGATTTTTGAATTTTTGTTTTATGGACCGGACAAAATCAGGTGTTCACACCCAATCAACATAGCTTGCCCCCGATATGTCATCAAATACAAGCAAAAATCTTTTATGCGACAATCTTTGCTGCAAGTTCACTTGTATAATCCATTTTTGTTGTCATTGACGTGACAGATTCAAAAAGGGTTTTAGTCACTCTGAAAACATCAAAATCCTTTGAAACACATGCCCATGCGTTCAGATCAAATTTCTCTTTTACTTCATGATCATTGTATAACAGTTTAGCAAGGGTTGTTTTTCCGATCCCTCCCATGCTTACAATGGCAATTACTCCTATTTTGCTGCCACTACCACTAGCATCTTTCGACAGCAAAGTCTGCTTTCTCTTTGGTTATTATAGTATTAAAGTAGCTAAGGTATTTTTGTAGCAAATATGGTAATCAATGCCACTTGCAGAGTGGAAGCAAAGTCTGCCAATTTGCTTCTCTATAGGGTTTGTAATGATTGTCATTGATCCAATGTGTCTAGTATGCAATAATCTATCTACAGTCTCTTTTGCTGCGTAAGCAGCTACACAGCACTAAGCAAGTAAAAGTCAACAAAGAAGTGCCATGGTATTTTGTTGAGCCAGTGATGGAGATTGCAATTACCATAAGTTTGTATTTAGACAATCTTAATTAGTCTTGAGTAGTTAACTAGTAGCTAGAACAAATAGTGCATAAAATATGATATCAATATATTGTATCTTTGGAGAGTTATCATTAAATACTGGTAGAAATATTCCATAGAAAATACACCACATTTCTATCCTTCAACCAAACATATCCTAAGAGCGAAAGACTTTTTCAGGGTTTTGTTAGTAACCCAAAACCAAAACCCTCATCATTAATAAAAATAAAATATGAATTTGAGGCCAAAAATTGAGAGACTTTTGAAAACAAAGAGAAATTTTCTTGAGACAAAAACATAAAAATATTAATTTTTTTCATAGAAAATATCTTGGATACAAAAAATTATGGAGAGAGAATTTTTTGAGATTTTTCAAAATATTAATATTACTATAAAACATATTAATCATGTTTAATTTATTTTAATAAAAAGTAAAATTTTAAAATTATATAAATCCTCCATTTTCTTTTGGGATCATTTTTTCGCTCAAGAACAAAGATAAGGAAAATCCTCTAAACTTCTTCTTTCCTTGCCCTTCGTTCTCTATTTATGCCTCCAATTTTCTTTCCCTTGTATATTCGTGAATATACTCTTAGGGTAGGTTTGTGAATTTGGATTTTTGAGGGAAAGGGAGGAGAGTGGAGGACTTGTAGTGTAAAATTATATTATAAGTCCTCTCCTCCCCTCCCTTCCCCTTCGAAATCCAGATTCACAAACATACTCTAAGTTGCTAATTTAAATAGAGCTTCACCATATCAGCACTCTAGGCACAAAATTGTGTTAGCAATTCTTAAGAACAAAAAATATTATGTTCAATTAGCACATGACTTAATTAGCAGTATAAGTAGCAATTGTATTATAATTGTACTCACCTAATTATCAATGTCAATCTCACATCAAGTATTCAAAGGCTCTTCTCTTCTTTTGCAACATAGCCTTATAATTTCAACAATAGCTAGCAACTGAGCAACATATAGAAGCTACAAAGATCACTCTAATCCACAAAAGAGGCAACTGAAAATCTTATCTTCAGAATTGTTTTTGTACATCAGTAATAACTAACAATCATATGATAAATAGTGTTGGAGAGCATGCATTAGTTGATATAGTGGGTTTGGTTTAGACTAGTACTATGCCTCATACAGTGCTTTATTCTTCATTATAAATAGAGAAATTGGATGACAAACATGGTTAAGTTAGTCATTACTCATTCCATTACCCTAGTTTCTCTAACATGGCATATAGCTCTGAGAAACTGTAGGTCTGAATTGTGTGTTCTCCTGCTAGAGATTTCAAATATAAATAGCAAGGAAGAGAAAACCAGACTAGACCGACCAAGTTAACTGGGAACAAGACACCTTGCTGATTCGTTTGTCACATAAGAATTGGATGGCAAGAAAACTAGTCAAAAACCGTATGAAATGGTCAAAGTCGAACCACCTGAATCGAGGCAGGTCAAGTGGCCGGTGGCTCAAAAGATTTTGAAAAAAGAAAAATCTTTCCTCACTGATCAGAGCTATTCAAGGTCCCAAAAGTTAGAACTTAGAAGAGAAGCATGGCAGTTATATTGATTCCAAAGCCAACATCAGAAAAGGCAAGCTTTGCATTCAATGATTCCTATGGCTGCAACACATACCTTTGCTGTTGTGTTTGAGGAGGATAGCATCTTTTGATTCAAGTTTAAGAAGTGCAAGCACAACAAACATAGAATCAGAAGAAAAAGTTTACTGAGAGAAAAGAATGTGAACAAGATGCAAAGGGAGTGTGTGTTGAGGCTGCTGCCCTTCTTTTAGTGTTTAGGACTAGGTTTTTTCTTTAGATGAATAACAGGTTATGGGCTAGCAAACCATCTTAGCCCATATTTTCATGTTAATAGATCATGGGAAAACCAATACATTGAACAACAAGCCTAAAACAAAAGCTAATACAAAAACTAATGTAGAAAAAATTACTTGAGTTATGTTGAGAGTTAATTAATTGCTCACACTAAATAAAAAAAATTAATTAATTGTTGGAATAAAAAATAATAACCAATAGCTATTTATTATTCATTTAAATTATTTAATAATTTATATTATATTTAGTTAGTATTTTTTGTATGCCAGTTAAACCCTAGTTGAACCAGTTAAGCCATTAAATTTTTGAACCAATGGCTTGTCTGATTTGATGTCTGGTCCTATTTTTTGTTCCTTGATAAATAGTATAATACAAACTGATTTTCAGCCCTAAAAACTAGCTAAATTGCTATAAATGCTATCCTACAGCTGGGCTAACATAATTACAAAATAGCAGCTGTATAATTCCCATAGAATCTGTTGGTTTAAAGTATTCTGCAAGCAAATATTCTGCTAATAAATGGCAAATATTCTGCAGTAATATTCTCATAATTATTTCCATTGACATGAGCGGCTTGGAGAAACCCTAAATCAGCCACCTTCCTCTTCCTATTTTCTCCTTAAACTAAAAAGGGAAAAAAATTTAAAAAAAAAAAAACCAAAACCCTAAAAAAAGAAAAAAAAAAAAACTACCTTCCCAGAAGCAGAGTCAATTGATATCTCCCTTCCTAGGGTTCCTAAAACAGAGGACAAATGCATTCACAGACCAGATTAGAGTCTAGAGATATTATATAGTGGAACCTTGTCTAAAAGGTGGCCAGCTATACTGAAAGTGATTTTTCACATGCATGCTCTCATGGTGATCTATCAACTCTGCTTCAACAGATTCTCTTGTTATGTTCAGTGCAGGGGAGAAAGGCTTGAGCAGCGACCTTAGCTATGCCTGAAACCACCATCAATTGAATGACCGAGCAATTGCTAATGGTTTGGTCCTGATAATATATAAATCAGTAAATTGATTAAAAAAAAAAACATTGCAAGTCATGTCTTCTGTTGAAGTTTTACAATGAACAATTATAATGTGGGTTGCTGGTGAGTTTTCTGGAGGTAAAAAATTCAACCATCATTGTTACAATAGCACAGAAATTAAACACCTTTGTGCAATTTTCGCACTTGCATCCCTGATTAACAAGCTCCCCCAAAAATATCATAAGAACTTTTCCAACGATTTGGGGATGAGAGAAGAATTTATTATCCAATTGAGCTTTTGTCAAAATAATATCTTGATTACCATCAAGAAATGATTATATATATATAGAGAGAGAGGGAGGGAGAGGGAGGGAGAAATTACCATAAGCAAGTAGAAACAATATTGGTTTCTACTTTTCTTTCTGTAAATGCAGAGGATTAAGAAAACCATTAAATTACTGTGGTTCAGCAAGAGACAAAGAAGATCTAGCTTCACAATTTGGTTAGCCAGGAAGAAGCACATGACAGCTGCTATGTGTGAAAATTGCTTGACAATCAAGATTGCAAGACCACATGACATGAGTAGCACATGGTTTGTCATGGGGTTGTTTCTGAATGCCATTAATATTGAAATGTAAATGCGAAAACAGCAATTCTAAGACTATTGGAATACAGAAATTGCATGATTTCACTGAGACAAAAAGCGTCCGCACCCAAAATATCTTGAACCAACATTGCTTCTTTCTTCTTCATAACCGCTCTTGAACATGAAAGGCAGCGCTTTGCTTCGGGTAGCAGTTAGTTTGCCACAAAGCAAGTCTCACAAGTAATCCATGCCAACCTATATGAAACATGTAAACTTCAAGAAATGACTGGTGTAATATTATACACTTAAACCATAAGTGTGTTTGGAATAGAAAAAATTAGGAATTGATTTGATTGGTAAATCAAATTTTGTTTTGGATGTTTAGAAAATAAGAAACGAATTCATTTATCAAATTCATTTGTTTTTCAAATCCATTCCTATTTTAATAATTCCAAACACTAACATATTCTAAACATAAAAATTGATTTCTAAATCAATTCGAAACCTATCTTATATAATAATTTCAAACATAAGATTTAACTTTTAAATCTAATCAATTCAAATCATTCAAATGAAACCAATTCACTTTGTAATTTTAATCATTCTAGACACTGTCTAAAAGATGTCACAATGTACATTCAATATGCTTTAGTGGCTCACCACAACACTCAAATGATGACTTCTAAATTGATAATTATGCATGGAATGTGGGCAATCTTGGGCCACTCTTTCCCTCCATTTCTCTGGCAACTTGCTTTTAACAATGGACAACTCAGGATGGTCAATACTGAAAGAGAGGAAGGCAGTCCTCCTACTGGCAAAAACTCCAGGTACTGACAAAATGAAATCTCAAGGCTTTCAAGAGATGTGAGATGCTGAAGCCACTTCCCATCCAGATGTTTGATCCCATTAAGACCAGATATGCATAGGGACACAAGACGAGAGGGTAATAACGGCCATTCCAGTTTCATCAACAAGTTGACAAGATAGTCACCTTTAACTTCCAGCTTTGAAAGACAAGCCAATTGTTCCAAGCCCCATTTAGTGATAGAGGTATTCGAGTAAATCCGTCCAATATTGCCAACTAGTACATACCGTAAACTGATAGGCAAACCCTTTTCTGCAAAATACAGCAGATTTGGAACGTTTAAAATCATCAGTTGCTGAAGGCCAGTGAAAGTGTTAATTGGTTCTGGTAGTGAAATAAGCTTATCACAGTACCCCACAGAGAAATGAATGAGGTTAGGAGCGGGCAATCCAAGCAGGGGAAATGACTCTAGTTCAGGACATTCCATTATTGAGAAGACTTGAAGATATGTGAGACACTGGAGTGCCTCTTCATCTTCTGAAATGGAAATCGAATTAAGATTTTCAAAATACATAAGGTAAAGCCGTTTGAGCACAGGGAGACATCCTAAGGGAAAGGATGTCATTGAACAACAGCTTTCTGATATTGACAAATACTCAAGTGCTGTGTAATTACGCAAGGATTCATGACTTGGGAATTCAAGGTTCTGACAATTCACGAGTGAAAGATTCTTTAACTTGGGCAGACCATCTCCTGGGAAGGAGATCAGAGAAGGAATGCCTTCAATAAGCAACAGCTGAAGAGAATTGAAACGAAGTATTGATTTGATAAATAGAATTGATGGCCTTATAATGTTTCTGTCATCCACTTCACCTGAAAATCGTGATTCAAGTAAAGAACAATTGAATAATTGAAGGGTAGTTAAGGAAGGAAGGTTGATGGGTAAGTTTCCTTTGAATTTAGGACAATCCATAAGACACAACAATGATAGACAAGGAAACTCTGTAGCTGTACCTTCCATCAAGTTCCATTTCTCCCACTCTGGCATATGCTCAAACCTCAGAGTCTCCAAGGAGAGAAATGGTTGAAATGAAGGGGAACAACTTCCATAAAATTCCAAACCAACAGTCTTCAAAGAGTTAATCCCAGAAATGATGAGTTCTTTGAGACTCCGTAACTGTCCAACAGGTGGCAGCGACGAACAATGATGACAACTACGGATGCATAAATACACCATGTTGCTAAATGAGGAATCACCCAACCAATTTGGAAAGCTGGTTCCACCATAGAACTTGATGGTTAGTTTCTTCAAATTTGTTGAGGGCTGCAGATCTTCAAGTACAAGAAGTTGGGAGTCTTCAGCAGTGCAGTAATCCCATTCAAATGATAACTCTTGAATTTGTTTTTTCTTCTTCAAACTGGCTTGAGATGCATCACGTGGGTCAATAACATTTTGCAGCTTTGATATGCAAAGCTTCCCCCGTAAATGGGGAAATTTTATCAACTCTGCAACCGTCAATCCATTCTGCTGTTTGCTGACAACAAAGTCAGTCAGGGTTTGGAGATTTTCTAGTCTGGTTATTTGTATGGGCATCTCTTGCAATTTAGTGCCACTGATGTCAATGTGGCGTAGATTCACCAACTTCCCCATCTCCTCCGGCAATTCAATGAGAAACATACAATCCGACAGCAACAAGGTTTGCAAATTGTAGAGCTTGCAAATTACATAGGGCAACCTTTTAATATTAGAGCTAGAGAGATCTAAGTGCCGCAAATGTATTAAATTTCCAATAGAGTTCGGTAACTCAGTGATATTTTTGTAGTGTGACAAAGACAAAACCCGCAAGTGTTTCAACTGGGGCAACAAGTCATCTACTACCTTGTTTGATAGGTAACAGTCAGATGACCACCTATGTAATGGTAAGGCTAGAAAGGTACGTAAGCCTTTTAATCCACAAAAGAAATCAAATTTGTTGAAATAGCCATACCTTGCTCTATTGTATGACAAATGGCGAATTTTGTTCAGATTTTCAAGTCGCCTGCAGTTCTCATACCTGATACAATACGCAGATGAAACCATTGTGGCTAAATCATTGATGAGGTCATGCATTTCAAAGTTTTCTTCCCCATCCACATACCGTCGACGTATCAGTGACCTTGACACAAGTTCATCAAAATACTCATCACCAACTTCGTCGATGTCTTTCTCACATTTGGACACATGAACTAAGCCTTCTGCAATCCAAAGCCAGACAACCATCTCCTTTTCTAACACTGAATTTTTTGGAAAAATTGAACAATAAGCAAAGCATCGTTTCAATTGAGCTGGAAGAAAATGATAGCTCAATAGCAGAGCTGGCTGCACCTTCATATTTGGCAGATCCCAAATGTTACTTTTTAACACCTTATTCCAGTCATTTTCAGATAATCTGGTGCGAAGAAGACCCCCCAATGCAACCGCAGCTAATGGTAAGCCATCGCATTTTTTAGCAATTTCTCTCCCAATTCCTTCTAGGTTGGATCGTTGAGTGCAGTTATTTGCTCCAAATGCATGTTTTGCTAGTAAAGACCAGCAATCTTCACTAAGCAGAGATGACAGATGGCAGATAGGAAAGGTCAGCATGGCTTTTGCAACACTTTCATCTCGTGTTGTGACAATGATTTTACTTCCCGTCTCCCCAGCAATAAAAATTTCCATTAGATTGGCCCAATCAGCATAGCTTACATCCCATATGTCATCCAATACGAGCAAAAATCTCTTACGCCACAATCTTTTCTGCAATTCCACTTGTATAGTATTCAAGTTATCAGTGTCTGTTGCTTCAAACGTGACAGACTCAAGAAGGGACTTAGTCACCCCGAAAACATCAAAATCCTTTGAAACACATGCCCATGCTCTCAGGTCAAACTTCTCTTTCACTTCGTGATCATTGTATAGGAGTTTAGCAAGGGTTGTTTTCCCGATCCCTCCCATGCCTACAATGGCAATCACTCCTATTTTACTTCCACTACTACTAGCATCATCTGACAGTAAGTACTCTTTGAGTTTCTTTTTCTCAACATCTCGCCCATAAATAGCAGATTCATCTACCACAGAACTTGTAGGTGTTCCATGCCAAACACTGCTGAAAACACCTTCTCTCAGTTGAAGGATGCCTTTTTGCCGTGCGAAGTGTTCTAGTCTTGCAAACATTGCCTGTATTTTACCATTGATCACCCCATAAGATCGTTTGAAAGTTGAGGAAAAGACATTCTGCACCTTGGCGCTGAAAGATTGACTTTGATACTCAGCTTTAACTTTGCATCGCAAAGCCTCAGTGTTGATTTCGTCTAACAAGTTGTCAGCATCAAAGACAGCTTGCGTGAGCTCATCCAGCCAGTCCTTGACAGCAGGATTTGTGATCTGCTTCTCCTCAGCATCATTTAGAACAGCTTGAAGGCTCAGCAGTGTCAACTTCAGCTTCTCCAAGAGGGAAACATCAAGCTTGCTGCTCCGAAAGAAGTCCAAGAACTCACGGGAAATGATCTTGTCCAACAGCACCTGCACAGAAGCTGAGAGTAACGCTCCTCCCACAGTAGCTGAAGCCATGTTTTCCCTGAAGATAAGAATAGGTTTACAAGAAAAGGCAGTGTGGAAGCAAAGTCTACTCCTCTTTGGTGTTTATAGTAAATATGATTATCAATTATTGTTAGATTGAAGTAGCCGAGCACCACAAGCCACAGCCACATGTGGCCTATCTAGTGTATCTAGTATGCAATTATGAAGCAATCAACAATATCTTTGATTTTATAGACAGCAACCCAGCACCTGATCAAGTAGGAATGGAATCAATGAAGAAGTTTTCGTGGTATTTTGGTGAACCGATGACAGGGACTGTGTTACTATACATTTGCTCTTGCTTACTTTTTTAGTCTTTTCAGTGTTAACTATTTAGGCAGTTAGAATAACTAACGTGTATAAATAGATTTGAACAATTTTTTTCTTAACATATTTTGTTTTTTCCTTATCCAGACAACACTTTAAAATTTCCCAAAAATTATCCTCTACTCTTATAGAGTGTAATCCAGCTCATTGACGAAGAGGGCTGATCAACCGCAAATATAAAACAATGAGGATAGTAAAAGAAGTAAACTTTTTGAGTCTGAATGAATGGACCTTTCATTTGATGTGAAGCAATAAATGCCCACCGCGTCGTTGTGGCTGATATCATATCAGGTAGGAAGCAACAACGAATGGAACCACCCATGTAAATTTTACTTCCCGCAGAACCAGCCTGTCTGTAACTAGAATCAACTTCCGGATAGTCAAAAATTACATTTCCTGGCTCAGAGGCAAAAATTGACAGAGAAAGAAAGAAGGTTAGCTTATCAGTGTATGACCAGCCTGTCTCAAATACTTCTCATTTCCTCCATATCCAGGAGCCCTCGCGTGATCAAGTAAATTAAGAACGATCAATGACAATGACATTGACAAGACGAGACTTGTGTTAAATTATTGTCTTTCTTTCTCAAGAAATGTTACGGGTATTAGTTTGATATGGGACACCTAGCCAAACAACTTTTATAGGCCACATGATTGAATTCACTTAAGTAAAAAAGAGAAACAAATGGTATCAACACCAACAGAGTTGCATAAAGGTACGGTTGACACCATCATCTACCATAACCATCACAAAACCCATGATTATTCTATAAAAATCTCTAGACGAATGTAAGAATATTGGGGGAGTACCCTACTCCCCACTTGACAACAATAAGAAAACAACAATACCCATAACATAGAGGTGTATAAGGGATGAGTTGAACCAAATCCTAACAGGATCCGATTTTTAGATTTGGTCATATTTTAAAACCCAAACCCGACCCAATAATAACTTAATAAATAATCGAGTCAAACCAGGTTAACCCAGCTTTTAAACAACATATGAAGATTTTGATGTTATATAGTAAAGTTATAAAATTTTACAAGTAAGAAACAAAATTCAAGAGATACTTTGATATACATATTTCAAAACTGTCACGGCCCGATTTAGACACTTGACCGGCATGTGAGAAATGTTGAGGTTAAGTGTGAGAGATTAAGTCTCACATTGGTTAATAATGAACTAAGTGGGTGGTATATAATGTGGAAGGAGCCATGACTCATTGCCTTAAGATTTTTTGTCAAGATGTGGCGTCCAACCTGATATTGTAGTGCACTTAGTTAGCCCATTGGTTGTATCTCCCCATGTTGGGCTCCCTCGCTATCAAGTCGTGTTTTTCTTTTAGGGAGGAATAAGGAAAACAAAATTTAAGTGGGGGGCTGTTTTGTCTTTTCTTAGGTTTTTTTTTTTTTAAAAAAAAAGGAGACACAAAAGGAGGCGTGGATTAAAACCACAAACCCCCTCCTTCCCTCACTCTCTCGTCTCACACTTTCCCTTCCTCTCTGTCCGTTTTTTCTTCTCTTTTTTTTCATTTTTTTTCCACTTTCAACCACCAAATCACATAGTGGTTAATGTTTGTCATCAAAACTTGATACCACTAGCTTAAAAAATTTAAGGAAAGTCTCTAATCTCAATCTCATTTCTTTTCTTTGTTACTCTAGGGTATATCATAAAACTAGTGAGCTCTCAAAAATGATAGATGAATATATGTTTGATATTTTAAGTATAAATATAGTGATTATAAGCTCTAATATTAATAGGATGTAGTGGGTAGTGTCAAAACTTGATCTTTCTCTAATCCTTAGGAACCCTAGGTTTCATAAATTGGGGATTTTATTCAATGGGCTCTCTAATTGATAAATTGTTTTGAAATAAATTATTTAAATCCTTCAAAATGCTTATATTTGCTAGATTTTGTTGACGTGGAGCGAGCTACTCCCTCTGAAGCTATCAGGGAGAGGCCTAATTAATTCCATTGTATAGTGAGTGGCTATTTACATAGTGACACTGTTTTAAATTATTTTTATGGGAGAAACTATATTAATATATTTGATAAAAATTTTATTCTAAACTACTTAGATTATTTGGTTAGCTTGATTGGATGATTTCCTTAAATGCAATGGCTATTAAATATGACTTGATGACTTGATTGAGATTGTTATTAGCTTTCTTTGTTGATTTTGCCATATGTTATTTCAATGCACATTGGAAAAATTTATTATATTGATACTTGCAAGATTGGATTAATATGAAGATTGAATTTTAGATTTCTGAATTATGTTTGATAAAACTTTATTTAAGAAAAACCATGATGGGTTCTAAGATGGAATTACCGCTAGCCATAGCGAAGATAATTAATGGCAATACCACTCGCCATAGCGAAGAGATATAATGGCAATGCCGCTAGCCATAGCGAAGAGAAGTAATGGCAATACCGCTCGCCATAGCGAAGAAAAGTAATGGCAATACCGCTCGCCATAGCGAAGAGATATAATGGTATTTCCGCTTGCCATAGCGAAGAGATATAACGGCCTATGTACACATAGTTTCTCTTAGTGAGATAAAGTCTAAAGGAACCTTATGTGAGAAATAATAAATCTTGTGATTGATGGGCTGAGAATGCTCCTCAAATAAAATTTATGCTTCATATGTAACCCTCATGAGAAATTGAGTATTTCATGTTGAAGTTTATTCTTATTAGACAAATGAGCAATTGGCAAGAATAGTGAGAAAGTGCATTTAGTAACTATTTTGAGATTTTACTTAGAAATGAAAATTCGAAAGGTACTTCTGTTAAAACTATAGAAGAAATATGGAAATTGTGAACTATTATTCTCATTCATGAGTTTTAGAAATTTCTATGATTCACAAGCTACTTCGTTTCATTTTAAATGCTCATGTGTTGATTGGTTTCTCCTTCTTGTCCACTTTGTTTATAGTCCTTACTGGGTCTATTTGACTCACCCCTCCTTTTTCCTCTAGATTTCTAGGTAGCTGAGTAGCAGGTTCTGGAATTGTTGTTGGCCCAAGATATTCTTTTTGGTAGGCCTCTGTGGTCAGTTAAGGCTTTTTGATTGTTGACTCTAGTATATTTTGCAGCTATAGGACCTAGGTTGGGTATTTTGATTATGTGTATGAGCAAGAGCTAAGCATGATTCTTTTGTATAACTGGTCCTTATTATGTCAATAACTGAAAATAATCGAATGTACTGGCTGTTGAAATTGGATTATGATATTACATTGTTTAACAGGTTAAATTTGATTTATGGATTGTTCAGTTTTTAGGGGAGGTGCTGCCGGATTTTTGGTAGCCAAATTAGTTAAGTTTGAGATTTATTTTGGTGAGATTATGTTTTTAGGCTTGCAAGGCTAGGTGAGTTCATCTACCATGTGCGCTGGTCACGGCCTAAGGCTGGGTCGTGACACCCGCCCTAACAGTGGTATTAGAGCCAAGGTTGGACTCGGTTCCCGAAAAAGCACGGACTGCGAGTGGCAGGTGCTGGGAAAAGTGATTGGCTGATAGGGAACCAATGTGGTGAGTCTCACACTTGAAGGGGAGATTGTTGAGGTTAAGTGTAAGAGGTGAAGTCCCACATTGGTTAAGAATGGACTAAGTGAGTAGTATATATTGTGGAAGGAGCCATGACTCATTGCCTTAAGGTTTTAGGTCAAGATGTGGCATCTAGCCCGGTGTTATGGTGCTCTCACTTAGCCCATTAGCTGTACCTCCCCATGTCGTACGGCTCCCCCGCCCTAACAAGAAATTCGGTTCTACGTAAGCCTCGTGACCTGAATTCCTATAAATGCATAGTATATTCCAAAATAATTTAATCATAAAATCCTTTCCACATACAAATTCCTTGCCTTTAAAACATATAACTAGTATTCTTTCAAACTGTAGTTTCATATTCCATTCTTTGAAGTCTTAATTCATAATGTTAACAAATGTAATAAAAGTCTATTATATACAAAGTCTTTATGGTAAAGTCTTATAATACAGTCTAACATAATATTATTCATGCAAACATAAATCATGCACTATAGTCCGGGATCCTGCTTGCATCTACACTGGAGCACACTATTCTATACACAAGGGCTTCACCTCTGTGAAGCTTACCAGCTGATACTCTAATGCTACTACGGGTAAAAAGGCTGAGAAGAATCTGCAGTAGCTACTTTATCTGTAAAAATGAAACAAAACAGCGGGGTGAGTTTTGTAACCAAAACTCAGTGAGTGAATCCCCTCCTATAATCCCCCTTCATGAGACATCAAAGGAACAATGCATGAAATCATAATAATTAATAATATTCAAATACTTACATAATTAAATAAACATATGCATATATATACATTAGTCATTATTTTTCAAACTCAAAACAGCTTCCTCAATTCAATTCACTTCCATATCTGAAGCTATGTTAGCTTATCGAGTAGTAACTACCAAAGAAATAATAATCTCTATTTCCCGTTTTGTTTCATCCTCTATCTCTATTCTGTTTTGTGCGTGCTCAATTACTCGTGAATAACACCCCTCGTGGGCTAAGTTTCTTGGTTTCACGTAGTTTCATAGTTTCCCGTAAGTTGTGTCCCTCGTGGACTAAGTTTCATGGTTTCTCTGAATGAATTGTAACGTCTCTAAACCTTCTAAGAGCCTTGAATCTATCTAACTTTGATAGGTTGACCTTAGCATAGATGTGGTAATGAAATCCTGTCCAAGCCATCATTAGCAATGGACATTGTGGTTTCAATCCACAGGATATGTAGCCACCAACTATCCTGAGTCATGTGAGGATTCGTGCTCTAGAATGTTTAGGTTCAAAACATGTCTTGCAGGGTGGAACAGACTCCGAGCACCTCTGCATATCTGATTCTCTATGGGCCTCGTGCCCTTAAGGTTTTGCTTTTTCCTTGGACCAACTCTGACAAGGGAAATGCATCTTTCCTGCTTTATGAGCTATGAATCTATCTGATTCTAACAATCTAGCCTTAGCATAACTGTGGCTTTGGAATCATATCCAAGGGATCACCCTTTGTAGACATTTGTAATTCCAGCAACTCACAAAATATGTAGCCATTAACTGTTCTGAATCTCATGAAGATTCAAGCTCTAAAACTATTTTTGTTGTCTGAGTTTCTAATTCAATTCTCAATAACTTTTTTCCATAAGCTTGAAATCCTCAAATCATCATAACATTTCTCAAAAGCTCAAGATTCTCTAACAATCATTTGCATAATCCATATTCAACATAAAATAAGAATTTCAACAATCATAAATCTTTAACAATCACAATTAAAATCAACTCTAAACAAAATCATATTATCAATAATGATCCCATGAGTTTTCTAAAACACAGTTCATGCTATTCTAAAACCACAGTTTCATATCTCAGTAGAAATCTCAAACCTTGCACCACAATCTCTAAAGAATCATACTTTAAACCATAGTTTCATGAAAATAACTCTAATGCAGAACATAGAGATCACAAGTGCGAACCCACTCACCTAGAGGAGTAAGATGTACAGACACAGCACCAACAGGACTATTAGGAGGAGAAATGAGAGTAATATCTGACATAGAGGTAATAGAATTCCAAATCAACTTCTAAAACCTCTAAATATCTAAGAATCCATCTCTAACATACTAGAAGATTTCTCTCCTTTGAGAAGCATGGAGAACCACCCTAATAACAAGGAAGAACTAGAGAAAATAGAGAGAAATCAAGAGAATAACATACCTTAAAGCCTTAGGGATGAAATATTGGAGTTAGAAATGAGAGAAATGGAAGAAAATGGAATTGGGAGGGTGAAGAGAGGTTAGGAAATGAGGTTTCTGGTGTTTTGGGGTAGAGGGGTCGAGTTTTGGCAATTATGAAGGTTCTGGACCCCGAATAGAGGATTTTAAATGTTCTGTTGAGTGCCACAGTGCTTACCAGATAGCACAAAATTAGCCCATAAACCGCCTTATTATTCACTTGGCCTTTGCAGCACTAAGAGCGCTACAGCGCTTACCAGAATGGTTTAAAATTTCATAAAATTCATAAAAAAAACACACTTTAACTTATTTTTAGTAAATTTTTTTTCTAACCCTTCTATTTAAATTGGGGTATTACAAAAACAAACTATTTGACCATAAAAATAATATCAAATTATCCAAAATATATTAATTTAAACATAAAATCTTATAATTTATTACTAACTATTATAAAAAAAAATATTACTATAAAATTTTGAATTTGAGCCGGGCTAGGCCAACCCAAAGTATGACTCAAACCCGATCCAAAAAGTGCACCAAATTAAATCTAAAAACTTGAACTCGATCCAATAAGCTTTGTGCCAGAACGGGTTAGCAGGTCGGATCCGGTCTTGAACACCCCAAGTTGAGAGTGAGGAGGTAAAAGAGAGTTGGGAGAAGTAGGGTTTTTATATTTGGGAGTGTTTCACGAGTGGTAAGGGTATTTATAGGGTTAGGGTGTCATAAAATGAAACTACATTATTTTGTAACTGTTTTGATGTTAAGGGATATTACTATGCCACTCTAGCAATCAAGAGACCTCGAATACCCAAACTAGTGAACCCATAACCGCTATAGCAATCGATAGTGACCCTAAAACCCTGAAACCACACATCCAACTGCTACAGCAGTATCATAAACCCCGACTCAACATGCATCTTAAAGGGTCTTTCATGCATCCATGGTCTTCCCAGCAACATGAGTGGGTCTCGGGGACCTTAAGCCTGTACTAGATTTTTCTAAGGACATGTGTATTTAAGGTATTACATTATGTGTAAAAATATTTGAATAAATTAATTAAGTGTATTAAAGAAATTATAATTAAATGGTAATGGAAAGGATAATAATATTATTAGTTTGTATACGTTATTGATTGAGATGTATATCAGTGTCAAGTAAAGGTAATAATATTAGGTTATAAAAAAGGTAAAAATATTTGTTATTATTAATTTTTGCTATGTTTATATTTGTGTGTGTGTGAAATATTAGATTGTATGAATTAGAAACTGAAATTTTGTCACTTAAATAGTTATGTGGGGATTCAAAAAATAAAATCAGTAATCAATCAATAATTATGATTATACCTTCAAAAGGAAACACAAATAAATGTGGATTGTATATAGATACAAAAATAATATTTTAAATTTTATCAATTAATTAAAAAAATTTGTGTGAGAAAAGAAAAGGGAACAATAATATCATATATTGGAATAAAAATTAATCAATAACTATATACATTTCAGTATATTTGATTCACATCAAAATAAAAAAAAAATAGAAGTTAACAATTAATTTGTACAATGTTAATGCAAAATGGGAATTTTAAATAAAAAATATAATTTTATTCCAAAATATTATTCATTCTCCATATTTAGTGTTTGCAAATGGAATTGAAATTATAATTCAATGGATGTGTATATATTGAATTAAGCAATCTTTAAACTTTACAAATTAATGAAGCAAAAAGAAATTGAAGAAGGTGAAACAACATAAGCAAATTTCAAGGGAGATTAGCTGTTGCATTTTGTCTAATATTACTATTGGAATAATCAACTAGCTTGGTTGTGTACTGAATTGACCCAGGAAAGTATTGTTCTCAACACAACAATTATGATTTCGCTCTCGTATAAATGTTGTGCCAAACAAATGAACAAAACAAAATCAAAGATAAAAATATAAGTAAAACCCAAACACAATCTTCAATTATTCTTAGTCCTTAATCTTTATTACCTTATGTTTAGTGAAATGATGAGATAATCCACTAGCATCTCATTTGCTTAATTGTGGCATCAAATTCTAAAAGGAAAAAAGTTATAAAATCATTAATACTTGTTTATATCAACAAGAAAATTTATCTCAAATTCAGTAAAATATTTATTAAATTATTTATGAAAAATAAAATTACCTTGGCCGCAAAGGATTGAACAACACAAAACTCAAAGCTCCAAAGTATATAGCAAATTGTATGCCCAACAATTTTTGAAAGCAAAACAGAATAGCAAATTTAAATGGACTATCCCAAATCAAAATGAAAAAGTAAATATAAAAGAATAATATGATGTTTCTATAAATGAGCTAATGAAACCAATGATAAAAAATCATTCGAAAAAGAAATTAATGACAATTTGAAGACCGTAAAAATGTCTTTCCATAACTTAAATCAACTACCAAATTGACTCTGCAATTGAAACTCCATATGAACAAACAAACTAAAATGCTTAAAATATATGCTAGAATGGGTGAAATGCATTTTATCGCTGAACTTTAGATCATATACAATTTATACCCTGACTTTTCAAAACATACATTGCGACACTTTGACGTTAACAAACAGTATAAAACACCCATTCTATTAGTTGAAATTAATTTCCTTTAAAACAGCAGGGGTGGTTTTGCATTGACAACTTTAAGGTATGGCAGTACATTTAGCCCTATAAAAAAAAACATTTATGAAACTTCATGAAAATGAAAACCATAATTCTATAGAAGAATAACTTGAAAATAATGGACAAAGATTATTCATACATTTAACTCATCTTTTTGCATGATTAACAAAAAAATCAAATCAAATATTATATTTATTTCAAAGAAGAGACAATTAAATGAAGAATATATATACATACACATAAAGTAAAAGACTAAATAAACATCGAAAAAACTCTATACAAAACACACACAAAAAATCACAAAGAAGAAAGGTAGAAATAAATTGGATGTAAACAATGAAAATCAAAAGGATAAAATAAATTAAGAGAACTTTAAAAAAACCAAACCTTTGTTTCATTGAAGAAACATTTGAATGTGTATATATATATATATAGATTAAAAATACTAAACAAACAATAAAAAATGTTGTACAAAAAAATATATCACAAAGAAGAAAGGAGCTTCAAAGAACAATGGTAGAATATTTGAATTTACTCACATACAAATTCTTATTTCTTAATATAAACCACAAAGAAGAAAATTAAAAGATGAAATAAATTAATATATTTGAGAAAACTAATAGACAATAAATGAAGAGAAATGAAAAATATGAAAATATGAGAGGAAGAATGGAAAAGAAAAAGAAAACCATGTAAATAAAGAGGAGAAATGAAATGAGGTGTTAGCGTTTCACACTAAAGCTTTATATAATAGAGATTTTAGTAACAAACTGATATTAAGTAGTCTATTAAATCCAAAATTTAAAACATCAAGGTGAATTCAAATTTTAAAATTTTGTAATTAATTATGAAAAGATATGTGTTTAATTGGAAAAAAATTATAAAGAAAATAGGAAAAGATTTATATCACCTGAATATCCATTTTTAACTTTAAATGATTTAGATTGACATATTTTGATCAATCAAATCATTTAAATTAAGAATTGTAATGGTTTGAAATCTAATATTTAATGTGAAATATTTATTTATCTTGTATTAATAAAAGAGATATGAAGGTAATTTTTATAAAAAAATAATAATTAATAATCAAGGTTATACAAACCGTGAGCCATAAGTTGCTCTATAAGTGATACATGTAAAACTTTTTCTAGATAAGTCTTGAATATTAGTAGTATTATAGATATATTATAAATAGATTATAGATATCAACTCAATAAAAATAAAATACATGGGGTGATATTTTAGATTTTTTTTCCATTGATAAGTTCTCTGCAAATGCCAAATATTTCTGTCACAACCCGATTTAGGCATGCGATCAACACGTGAGAAATCCTACTCCCACAAAAGTCTTATGACCTGGATTTCTCTATATGCAAACCAAGAGATAAAATTATTCAAAATACATTTTTATTTTCTACATATAAATCACCTGTTTATTAAATCACATTAGGCTATACTGAAATTTCATAATTCAAACTCTATAGTCTGTGAATCATAATACAAAACATATATGTATAAAGCTACTTTGATTTGAAATATTCATAAGTGCTAAACTATTCGAAACAAACCAAAGTAGTATTATAATATGCAAAAATATAAGCATGCTCTATTGTTTGGGATTCTGCCTGCATTTATACTGAAGTACTTTAGACAAAACTATAAGCTCTTCACCCAAGTCGTGCTCATTGCAGAAACTCTAACACTGGTGGGACGATGGTGACTAGGAAGGACCCATAGCCACTTCTGTATTGTAAATAGAGGAAGGAAGAAAGGGGTGAGTTTTATCAAAAATTCAGTTAGTGAATTCCCACCTGAAACCCCCTTTTATGGGATACCATAGAACAATGCATAAAATCATAACAACGATAATCATAAAACTTTAAACATTTCATATGTATATATATACATACCCAAATCATTGTTTTGCTTTTAAAATCAACAGCGGTATCTAATTACTAGAGAAACATGAATCTCTACTCTATGGTTCTCTAAGAACCGAGATGTGTTGTTCTATGATCCATCAGGGATCTAATGTGGACATGTAAATAGGTTCCATTTTCTGCTCTATGAGATTGTCCTTTGCACAACTTGGTACCAAGGCTAATGATCATTCAGTTGTTAACTCGTTGTCTATTTCTCTATAGCTACCTTTTAAACTAACTAAATAAATCTATGTAAATCTGAAAACCCTTGAAACCTATTAATTTGTTGTGAGCTCTAAATCTATCTGATCTTAGTATAACTATGACTATGAAACCATGCCCAATGGATAACTCTTTATAGACATTTGTGATTTCATACCTCCACAGAGTATGCAACCATAAACTATTCTGAATCTCATAAGGATTCAAGCTCTAAAACCATTTAATTAATCATCTAAAGCATAGTTTAGCTATCAAGCTTTCATAAGTTGGATAACTCATATCTTATTCTAGAATTACAAGGTCTAAAACCATACTTTCAATTTCTTTCTCTAAACATCATACCTATTCTCAAAACTATAGCGTATACATAAACCAATTCCATAATTTATTCAAATACTTATAAAAGTCTCTAACAATTACATGTATCATCAATTCTATCTAAAATCAGTTCAATAACAATGGTCCCATGAGTTTTATCAAAAATAAGTTTTATGCTCTAAAACCAAAAGTTCTAAAACATATAAACCAATATCAATTTCAAATCCTTATATAGTAATCTCTAAAATCAAGCAGTAAATCATATTTTCATAAAAATAGCTCTAATGCAGAATATAGAGATCATAGATATGAATCTACTCACCTAGAGAGGTGAACAATGAAGAACTAACACCAACAACACAATAGAAAACATAATTGACAGCAGTATATGATATAGAAGCAATAGAACTCTTAGTCAACCTTTAAAACCTCTAAATACTCAAATCCATCTCTAACAAGGTAGAAAAACTTCTCTCCTTGAAAAGCATAGAGAATCACCCTAGTAACAAGAAGGAAATGGAGAAAAGAGAGCAGAACCAAGAGAACAACATACCTTAAAGCCTTAGGAATAAAATATTGGAGTTATAATTAAGAAAAATGGAAGAAAATAGAGTTTGGAGGGTAAAGAGAGGTTAAGGGGCGAAGTTTCTAGTGTTTGGAGGTAGAGAGGTTGTGTTTGGGGTTCTGAAACCCAAATTAGGATTTTTAATGAAACTTTGACCGCTTGGGTGGTGAATGACCGCTGAGGCGGTCCCTTCACATGCTGCTACACCGCTTGACTCTCTATTGACCACTGGGACGGTCTCCTAGAATGTTCTTCTCACTTATTTTTTTTTTTTACTCTCCATTAACTTTAAAACATAAATATAAATGAGGAAATATCCATTATTTGGATTCAAATAAAATATAAAAAAAATCAAAATATTAACAAATCAAAATCTGAATTTTGGATTTTAGTTCAAATTAGAAAAATTCTTACGATTTTATAAACTTATGGGTTAAAAATTGAGTGTTTAAATGTTTCATAAAATTTATTAAAAATTGCTCTTTAACTTATTTTTCTCTAGGGAATAATTACCGAGACTTTTAATCCCAAAAATTTAGTTATATCATATAGCCCTCCAAGGGAGTGTAGGGCCCAAACTTAGTAAAATTTAAAACCGGAAATGACAGATAAGAGTAACTGGCACCTGTCTTAGTTCAAAAATATTTTTTAACCCTTTTATTTAAAAGTAGGGTATTACAATTTCTGACGAACGACTGCATTATAAACATTTTATAAATTTAAGAATTCAATTACAAATGTTTTATAAATTTAAAGATTAATTTTCAACTTTTAAAGTATGGAGAATTAATTGAATTATCTAAAAACGTTCAACGAATAACAAAATAATTTAACCATTAAGATTTAATTATTAATAAAGATTATTTTCGAGCATGATATTAAAATGATTGTCTAGTATAAAAAAAACTCATAGATTAACAGTTTAACATCATGACTCATTGCTATTTCTCACTCACTGCATGTTATAATGAAAAGGTTGTATGTTAATTTTAAATGGCACACAGTACAGCATCGAATGTAAATGTATATCTAAAACAATCAGAATAGGAACAAGAAAAACTCGAAAAATGAACAAATGAACCAAAGCTTTGGAAATTATTAGAGTCTGAATGGACCTTTGATGTGAAGCAATAACTGCCCACCCTCGTGCTTGATATCAATGGATCCAGCCTTGTAAATTTGACTTCGGGGACACGCAGAGGCGGAAAGAAACGTCAATTATGTTGCATAAATATAGACACGGTACCGGTATAATTTACTAATTTATATTAGTATCAAACAAATTAGTTCTTAAATATAAAAAAAAAACTGATATTAAAACCTTGAAAGTTTAGCTCCTAATCTTTTATAATGTACTCGTTCCATCAAATCTTTCACTTGGGTAATGTGATGTGATTCCTATTTCGTGGTTACGAATTGACACGATATGATACCTCCATTCTGCACTCTATAATGCTACTCAATAGTCACTCTCACGGATTAAATGAAGCTTCTTTTTCAGCGTATGTTTACATGAACATTTTGAGTGAAAATGACCGAATGAGTGCTAAGAAACAATTGACGTCTATTTACTAATTAGATATATTTAGATAAGATTTTTTAGGCTTTTGTATCCAAATAAAATAAAGAAAAATATTATATATGGAAGTATCACATTGAAAACTTTATATATGCATATATATACTCTTTTTAAAATTAGGAAAATTGATTAGGTGTCAGGTAATTTTACAAATCCCAAGCACAAAGGAATCTGTTGGTAGTTGACCTTTGATGTGAACAAGAAAAAAGTGAACAAATGAACCCAAGCTTTGGACATTATTAGAGTCTGAATGGACCTTCGATGTGAAGCAATAAATGCCCACCGGCTCTTTGTGCTTGATATCAACAAGGAAGCTACAACGAATCGGTCCAGCCTTGTGAATTTGACTTTGGGGACACGCAGAGACAGAAAGAAACGTGAAAAGCAGAGAAAGGGAGAAAATCAACGACAGTGAAAGACGAGGCTTGTGTTTAACAAAGGTTTAAAATGTCTTTCTCCAGGTTGGAAAAAGAAAAGGGGTTAAAATCCTAACATTTTTTTACTTATTGTTTGTTTGTTTCATACGTACTTCAAGTTTTTCATTTAATTCTTCTGGACAACCCTCTGAAATCTGTCCCCGGTCCTGATATTAGCAAAGAATTGAAGAATGATGGTGCCAGCCAAACATTGATATATTCTATCTGTGTAATGTGATGAATAAGATACCTAAAACTACTGAGTGAGTGAAAACCAAGAAAGAAAATTTAACATGTTATAGTTGCACCTTGGTGGCATTAGGAATCAGCAAGTCATATCTGTAAAAGTAAATTAGGGGGTATTAAAATGAAAATGTTTCTACTTAGAGAAATCACTAGATGCATTCCATACTATAAATCCTATAAAGTAAATATTTATCAGAACAGTCAATAAAAGAAGAAGGATAAGCCTGCCAATTTGGTAAAATTCCAGCTTATCTCTTCAACCGCTCAAAGAAAGAGGTTCGATCTTCCTTTGCTCAGTAACACCTTATGTCTTGCCTTTTGTTAGGCCTTAACCAACACATCGGACATTTTCTTTTGAATGAAGAGAATGCAATTGTTGGTTGTGTCCTTTGGCCCGATGGAGACACGAGTCAGGAAGGAGTAAAAAGCAAAAGATAGAGATCATGTGCAATCGTTTTGTTAAACATTAACGACAAAAAAATTTGGGAATGGTATTAGTGTTTGTGCTGTGCCACCAACGATGTAAACTATTATGGCATTAATATTTGTTATGCACCAGTTTAGGAAATAATCCATGTACAATTAAAATTTGGTCACAAAATTGCATTATCGCAAATGAGTCCAAACAAGTGTCTATACCTAATATAGCCTGAGCCGACATTGCTTCATTCTTCTTCCTAACTGCTCTTGAACAAATAAACTAATAAGAATCACTAAACTTGGGAGAAGGCTGTGCTTTACTTCAGGTTGCAGTCAGTTGGCCACAAACAAGTTACACAAACAATCTGGGTGCAAACCTATCAAACATGAAAACTTAAATGAGTGGTGTTATATTCTACACTTAAACCATACAGGATGTCAAACTTCACATTTAGCATATTTTAGTGGCTCACCGTGACACTCAGATGATGACTTCTTCATCAATAATTATGCAGGGAATGTGAGCAATCTTAGGCCTCTCTTTCCCTCCATTGCTCTGACAACTTGTTTTTAACAATGGGCAACTCCGTATAGTCAATACAGAGAGAGAGCTAGGCAGTCCTTCTTCTGGGAATGACTCCAAGCTGTCACAGGATGAAATATCGAGGCTTTCGAGAGAGGTGAGATTCTGAAACCACTTCCAATCCAGATGTTTTATACCGTTAAGATCATATATGTGTAGGGACAAAAGAGAAGAGGGTAATAACGACACTTCCATTTTCATCAGCATGTTAACGAGATGGTCACCTTTAACTTGCAACTTTGAAAGACAAGTCAAACGTTCCAAGCCCCACTTAGTGATAGCTGTATTTGAGAAAATCCCTCCAAGATTGCCGATTTCTAAATTCCGTAAACTGATCGGCAAACCCTCTTCTGCAAAAGACTGCAGATTTGGAAGGTCAAGAATCGTCAATTTTTGAAGGCCAGCAAGAGTGCTAATTGGTTTTGGTAGTGAATTAAGCTTGTCGCAGTCCTTTACATAGAAACAAATGAGGTTAGGAGTGGACAATCCAAGCAGGGGAAATGACTCCAATTCAGGACATCCCATTATTGAGAGAACTTGAAGATAGGTGAGACACTGGAGTGCATCGTCTTCTTGAGAACTTGAAATCGATTTCAGATTTTTACAATATGCAAGTTGAAGCCGTTTGAGCACAGGGAGACAGCCTAAGGGAAAGGATGTCAATGAACAACAGCTTTCCCATATTGTCAACTGCTCAAGTTGTGTGTAATTACGCAAGGATTCATGAGTTAGGAATTCAAGGTTCTGACAATTAGCAAGAGAAAGCCCTCTTAACGTTTTGGGAAGACCATCTCCAGGGAAGGACGTCAGAGAAGGAATGCCTCCAATATCCAACTGCTGAAGAAAATTGAAACCACACACCATTTCACTGAATAGATTTGATAGCCTCACAACGTTACTGTCATCCACTTCACCTGAAAATCGTGATTCAAGCAGAGAACAGTTAAATAATTGGAGTTCAGTTAAGGAAGGAAGGTTGTTGGGTAAATTTCCTTTGAATTTTGGACAATCACCAAGAGACAGGCATGAAAGGCGAGGAAACTCTGAAGCTGTACCTCCCATCAAGTTCCATTCCTCCCACTCTAGCATCTCCTCAAACCTCAGAGACTCCAAGCAGGGAAATGGCTGAAATGAAGGGGAACTAATTCCATAAAATTCAGAACCTATAATCTTCACTGACTTCATCCCATAAATGATGAGTTCTTTGAGACTATGTAACTGTCCAACAGGTGGCAGTGATGAACAATGATGACAATCACGTATCTGCAAATACACCATGTTGCCAAATGAGGAATCACCCAACCAATTTGGAAAGCTGGTTCCACCATAGAATTTGATGGTTAGTTTCTTCAGATTTGTTGAAGGCTGCAGATGTTCTAGTACAAGAAGTTGGGAGTCTTCAGCAGGGCAGTAATCCCATTCCAATGATAACTCTTCAATTTGTTCTTTGTTCTTCAAACTGGCTTGAGAAGCATCACGAGGGTCAATAACATTTTGTAGCTTTGATATGCAAAGCTTCCCCCGTAAATGGGGAAATTTTCTCAGCTCTGCAACCTTCAGTCCATTCTGCTGCTTGCTGACAACAAAGCCAGACAAAATTTGAAGATTTTCTAGTCTGGCTATTTGTATGGGCATTTGCAATTCAGTACCAGTGACATCAAGGTGGCGTAGATTCACCAGCTTCCCTATATCCTCAGGCAATTCAGCAAGACACCAACAATAAGACAACAACAGGGTCAGCAAATTGTGGAGTTTGCATGTTGCAGGAGGCAATCTTTTAATTTTAGAGCCGGAGAGATCTAAATGCCGTAAATGTTTTAAACTTCCAATAGAGTTGGGTAACTCAGTGATATTCTTGTAGTTTGCCAAAGACAATGCCCGCAACTGTTTCAACGCAGGCAAAAGGTCATGTACTACCTTGTTTGATAGGTAACACACATTCCACCACTGGGACTGTAATGGTAAGGCTAGGAAGGTGCGTAAGCCTTTTAATCCATTCAAGGAATCAAATTTAATGAAACAGTCATAATTCTCTCTACTGTATGACAAATGACGAATTTTGTTCAGATTTTCAAGAGGCCTTCGGTCCTCATACCTGAAACAATACGAAGATGAAACTCTTGTGGCTAAATCATTAAGGAGGTCATGCATTTCAAAGTTTTCTTCTCCATCCAAAAATTGGCGACGTATCAGTGACCTTGATACTAGTTCATCAAAGTATTCACGACCTACTTCTTCCAAGCTTTTCTCACTTTTGGACACATGTACTAAGCCTTCTGCAATCCATAGCCAAACAACCATCTCCTTTTCTAACAATGAGTTCTTTGGAAAAATTGAACAATAAGCAAAGCATCGTTTCAAATGAGATGGAAGAAAATGATAGCTCAATAGCAGAGCTGGTTGCACCTTCATATTTGGCAAATCCCAAATGTTACTTTTTAATACCATATTCCATTCATTTTTAGATAAGTTGGTGCGAAGAACACCCCCCAGTGCAACTGCAGCTAATGGCAAGCCATCACATTTTTTGGCAATCTCTCTTCCTATTTCTTCTAGGTTGGACCGTTGAGTGCAGTTATTTGCTCCAAATGCATGTTTGGCAAGTAAAGACCAACAATCTTCACTAACAAGTGATGTTAGACGGCAGACAGGAAAGGTCTGCAAGCATTTTGCAACACTTTCATCTCTTGTTGTGACAACGATTTTACTTCCCATTTCCCCAGCATTAAAGATGTCCATCAGATTGGCCCAATCAACATAGCTTGCACCCCATATGTCATCTAATACAAGAAAAAATCTTTTATGCCACAAGCTTTGCTGCAATTCCACTTGTAGGGTATTCAAATTATCAGTTTTTGTAGCTTCAGATGTGACAGATTCAAGAAGGGCTTTAGTCACCCTGAAAACATCAAAATCCTTTGAAACACACGCCCATGCTCTCAGATCAAACTTCTCTTTAACTTCGTGATCATTGTATAGGAGTTTAGCAAGGGTTGTTTTCCCGATCCCTCCCATGCCTACAATGGCAATCACTCCTATTTTAGGCCCACTACCACTAGCATCTTCTGACAGTAAATACTCTTTGAGATTCTTTTTCTCATCATCTCGTCCATAAATAGCAGATGCATCTACCACAGAACTTGTAGGTGTTCCATACCAAAGACAGATGGAAACACCTTCTCTCAGTTGAAGGATTTCCTTTTTCTGTGCGAAGTGTTCTAATCTTTCAAATAATGACTGTATTTTATCATTGATCACCCCATAAGATCGTTTGAAAGTTGAGGAAAAGACATGCCGCACCTTAGCACTGAAAGAATGACTTTGAAACTCGGCTTTAACTTTGCATCGCAGAGCCTCATATTTGATTTCATCCAACAGATCGTCGGCATCAAAGACAGCCTGTGTGAGCTCATCCAGCCAGTCCTTGACAGCAGGATTTGTGATCTGCTTCTCCTCGGCATCATTCAGAACAGCTTGAAGGCTCAGCAGTGTCAACTTCAGCTTCTCCAAGAGCGAAACATCAAGCTTCCTGCTCCGAAAGAAGTCCAAGAACTCACGGGAAATGATCTTGTCCAACAACACCTCCACAGAAGCTGAGAGCAACGCTCCTCCCACAGTAGCCGCAGCCATGTTTTCCCTGAAGTTAAGAACAGGTTTACAAGAAAAGGCAGTGTGGAAGCAAAGTCTACTCCTCTTTGGTGCTTATAGTAAATATGATTATCAACTATTGTTAGATTGAAGTAGCCAAGCACCACAAGTCACCACCACATGTGGCCTATCTAGTGTATCTAGTGTGCAACTATGAAGCAGTCTACAATATCTTTGATTTTATAGACAGCTACTCAACACCTGGTCAAGTAGGAACCAATGAAGAAGTTTTCGTGTCATTTAGGCGAACCAATGACAGGGATTGTGATTGCTATAAATTTGCTCTTGCTTACTCTTTTAGTCTTTTCAGTGTTAACTATTTAGATAGTTAGAATAACTAACGTGTATAAATAGATTTGAACAATTTTTTCCTTAACGTATTTTGTTTTTTCCTTACCCTACAGCATTTTAAAATTTCCCAAAAATTATCCTCTACTCTATAAGTGTAATCCAGCTCATTGACGAAGAGGGCTGATCAACCGCAAATATAAAACAATGAGGATAATAAAAGAAGTAAACTTTTGAAATTAGAGTCTGAAATCTGAATAAATGGACCTTTCATTTTATGTGAAGCAATAAATGCCCACCGCGTCGTTCTGGCTAATATTATATCAGGTAGGAAGCAACAACGAATGGAACCACCCATGTAAATTTTACTTCCCGCAGAACCAGCGTGTATGTAATTAGAATCAACTTTCGGATAGTAAAAAAATTAGGGTGCATTTGCTTTGCCTGTTTTCCATTTTCAGTTTTCAGTTTTTAATTTTCAATTTTTATAAAGGAAAAAATGAAAAAATTGAAAATATTTCAATTTTCAGTTTTCAATTTTTTCATCACAAAAACTGAAAACTGAAAAACTGAAGGAAAGAAAGAACCAGAGGCGCAAAAATTGACAGAGAAAGAAAGACGGTTAGCTTATCAATGTACTGTAGAACTAGCTTGTCTCAAATATTTCTTATTCCCTCCACATCCAAGAGCCCTCGCGTGATCAAGTTAATTGAGAACGATCAACGACAATGACATTGACAAGACGAGACTTGTGTTAAATAATTGTCTTTCTTTCTAGAGAAATGTTGTAGGTACTTATTTGATATGGAACACTGTATCGACTCACTTCTATAGACCACAGGATTGAATTCACTCACCTCCTGGAGACGAAGAAGAAATGGTATTAACCCCAATGGAGCTCCGTGGAGGTGGGGTTGGCACCATCGTCTACTATAACCATCACATGCCCATGATTATTCTATAGAGATCTCTAGACAACTGTAAGAATATTGAGGGAGTAGCCTGCTCCCCACTTGACAACAATAAGAAAACAACAATATCCATAACATAGAGGTGGAAGGAGGGAAACGAATCTAACATAAATCATAAACAAATCTTTATCTCAGAGCTTAGAGGAGATAGAATTGAGCGTGGTTGAGAGTAGATGTGTATAAGGGACGGGTTGGACCAAATCATAACCCAACCTGAATTTTAGACTAGGTCATTCTATGTGAAAACCAGGAAAAAAAAAAAGAGTGAGGACCACCATGCGCCTTAAGTGGTATAGACCACTCTAGTGTCCTCCCTCTTTTTTATTTTCCTTTTCCTTCCCCTCCCATCACTCATTATCCCGTCAGCTTCCTCCCATTCTTTTCTTCTTCTTTTTCTTTTCTTCTTTCTCTTCTTCTTTCCTCCCTCCCTCATGAGTCCCTACCTGCTCTGTTCACTCTCTTCCTTTTGCTGGGAGCCACTGTCGCTACCACGTCTTCACCGTCGGCGGCCTCAACTTTTACACCTACACGGAGCTCTCTCTCTCTCTCTTTCCTCATGGTGGTTGTAGTTTTCTCTCTCTAAGAAGAGAGCTCACTGCAACCATAAGTTTTGGATGCTTCTTCCCTTTTTTCTTTCTCTTGGGAGTAGTGGGTAAGTCTCAATATCTCTTTGTTAATCCTATTGAACTTTCTATTGGTTGTTTATGGTGAATTTGAGGGTTTGGGGACCCTAGGGTTAGAATTTGGGGGTTTTCTAAACTAGAGTTAATTTATGTTAGTTGGTAGCATTATTAGCTTACATATGCTAATATTGTCTTGTTCCTAAAGTTATAGAGCAAACAAATATTAACTAGAGATTTTTGGTAGCTTGGGAAATGCTCTCTGATTCCTTGGAAATCATTGTTGTGAGTAGATAGTATATCTGTACTTTACTTTTTGCATAGAAAATTTTAATTATAAATATGCTATTAAAATATGTTTTACTTAGTGGATTTTATTCATAAATAGTCACAAAGTTAGTTGAGAAATTATGAATTTGAATTGAAAATTATTTATGAATTGAAGTGTGAAGGTTTCAAAGTCATTGTTAGACTATGATTTGGAAAACAAAGTGAAGAAAAGAAAATAAAACAGTTCTTAGTTTGAAATGATGAAACTTATTCTTTTACAGTTTGAAGAAGATTTAGAATTTACGTGAGTGGCTATTTACATAGTGACAGTGTTTTAAATTATTTTTATAGGAGAAACTAATTTATTAGATTTGATAAAGGTTTCATTTTGAGCTACTTGAATTATTTGGTTAGTTCAATTAGTTGATTTCTCTCAAACATGATGGTTACTAAATGACTTGATGATTTGGTTAAAATTATTGCTAGCTCTCTTTGTGATTTTATAATGTCACGATGTTGTTATATGTTATTTCAATGTGCATTGAAAGAGTTTATGATATTTGATACCTGCAAGGTTAGATTAATATGAAAATTGAGTTTTAGATTTGTAAATTGAGTTTGATTAAAAAATTTACTTAAGAAAACCATGATGGGTTCTAAGACGGAATTACCGCTAGCCATAGCGAAAAGAGATAGTGGCAATACCGCTAGCCATAACGAAGAGATATAATGGCAATACTGCTCGCCATAGCGAAGAGATATAATGGCAATATTGTTCCCCATAGCGAAGAGAAATAATAGCATTACCACTCATAATAGCGAAGAGATATAATAGCACTACTGCTCACTATAGCGAAGAGATATAATGGCATCACCGCTTGCCGTAACGAAGAGATGTAATGGCCTATGTGCACATAGTTTCTCTTAGTGATATAAAGTTTGAAAGAGCCTTATTTGAAAAATAATAAACCTTGTGATTGATGGGTTGAGACTACTCCCCAAATAAGATTTATGCTTCTTATGTAACCCTCATGAGTATTTGAGTATTTGATGATGAAGTTAATTTTATGTGAGAATAAGGAATTGGAGAAAATGTGAGAAAGGGGATTTAGTAATTATTTTTGAGAGTTTACTTAGAAATAAAATTTTGAAGAAAACATATATGTTATTTTGTTTATATTGTTTTCTGCTTGCATCTAGTAAACTATGGATATCCTATCTCTCACTAAGTTGCAAAACTCACTCCATTATTCTTCCATTTCTTTTTCAGATATAAGTTCTGGTGTTGGATCTGGTTCTGTTCCTCTGGCATAACCTTAGTTGATTCCAAGGTGGTGAGCCTTCTCGTTGGGGCCCTTTTTGTTGGAACTCTTATTTCGTTTTAATCTGTAGCTATCAGTTACTCCATATGTCACAGGCAGGGTTCTTAGACCTATTTTATGATTATATTTGATAAATTATGACTTAAATATTTGGATTATATTATAAAAAGGATTTGTAAACCAATTTGGTATTATGGCTGGACTATGTTGAGATATTGTTATATGCTAGAAGGGCGTATTTTGAGAATGCTTAATGCCCATTTACTGTGAATTTAAATTGGAAATATTGTAGGTTGTATTTTTATTTGGGAAATGTCCGAAAAACAAAGGAAACTCTGTTCGTTTTCCTAGAAAATTTTGGATGTTAAGGCTTGCTGAGGAACGTGCTTCCCATGTGCCGGCCATTACCTAAGTTGGGTCGTGACATTCTCTAAAACTCGAACCCGACCCAATAATGACTCAATAAATGACCCTGTCAAATCAAGTCAACCCGACTTTTAAACAACTTATGAAGATTTTGACATTATACATAGTAAAGTTATAAACTTTTATAAATAAAAAAATAAAATTAAAGAGATATTTTGATATATATTTCAAAACAAGTCATTTTACTATAAAAATAATATCAAGTTATCCAAAATGTATTAATTTAAACATAAATTCTTATAACTTATCACTAACTATTATAAAAAAAAATTACAATAAAAGAAATTTTGACTTTAGGTCAGGCCAGGCCAACCTTAATCATGACCTGAACTCGACTCGAAAAGTACACCAAATCAAATTTAAGGACTCGAACTCGACCCAATAAGCTTTGGGCTAGGACGGGTTAGCGGTCGGTTCGGGTCTTGAATACCCCAAGTTGAAAGTGACGCGGTAGAAGAGAGTTGGGAGGAGTAGAGTTTTCAGATTTGGGAGTGTTTCATAAGTGGGGAGGGTATTTATAGGGTTAGAGTGTCATAAAATGAAACTACATTTTTTTGCAACTGTTTTGATGTAAAGGGGGTATTGTTATGCCGCTCTAACGGTCAAGAGGCCTCGAATACCCAAACTGGTGAACACATGACCGCTATAATGGTCCCAGACCGCTATAGCGTTATCATAATCCTAGACTCTACATCTTAAGTGTCTTTCATGCATCCATAGTCTTCCCAGCAACACACGTGAGTCTCGAGGACCTTAAGGCCATACTACCCTTATATAAGGACATGTGTATCTGAGGTATTACATTATGTGTAAAAATATTTGAATAAATTAATTAAGTGTATGAAAGCAATCATAATTAAATAATAATGGAAAGGATAATAATATTATTAGTTTGTATACATTATTGATTGATATGGATGTGAGTATCAAGTAAAGGTAAATAATATTAGGTTATAAAAAAAGGTAAAAATAGTTGTTATTATTAATTTTTACTATGTTTCTTTTTTTTGTGTCATATTAGTTTTTATGAATTATAAACTGAAACTTGTCACTTAAATAGTTAGGTGGGGATTCAAAAAATAAAATCAGCAATAAATAAATAATTATATTTTTCTAAATGTAAATAAGAGAATACCCACTCAATGATTTACATTTTTGTATTCTAAGTTAATTTAAAGCATAAATGTAAATAAGGGAATACCCCTATTTGGATTCAAATAAAATATCTAAAAAATCAAAACTCCAACCAATCAAATTCTCATTTTTGAGTTCTAGTTCAAATTCTGGAATTCCAGTGATTTTCTAAACTTGGGGGCTAACAATGAAACATCTAGAGGCTTTCAAAAATTTGTTAAAAATCGCTCTTCAACTCATTTTCTTTTAGAGAGCAATTACTGAGACTTTTGGTCTCAAGAATGTGACTCTAGCATATAGCCCTCCAAGGAGGTGTAGGGCTCCAGACTTAGCGAAATCCCAGACCTAACAGCATGGGTGGGTCCCAGGGAACTCTAGAGTCGTACAAAACTTGTCTACTAACATGTGTACACCAGGTATTACAGTATAGTTATTGATTAATTTTTCTTCTAATATATGCGTTTATTGTTCCCTTTTCTTTTCTCACACAAAATTTTTTAATTAATTGATAAAATTTAAAATGTTGTTTTTGTATCTATATACAATCCATATTTATTTGTGTTTCCTTTTTTAAGGTATAATCATTATTAATATTTGGATTTTGCTGTCACCGCTATAGTGGTCTAGCAGTCACAGGAAGGTGCATTCACGTTTTTGGGATTCTGGTGACCGCTATAGCTGTCATACACCGCTATAGAGGTCCCCCTGAAACCTAAAAATGTCATAAACGATTTGGTATCATTTAAAGAAACCTTTACCCTTATAAAACCCTCCCCAACTAGTGAAATCACTCCCAAATGTCTGAAACCCTCATCCTAAACTCCTCCCCTCACTTTTTCTCTCAACCCCATTCAAATCCATTATTGCTCAAGCTTCAGGGTATGTGTTGTTAATGGGTTTTGGTCTCTTTTCTTCCATTTCCTTCACGATCTTAGTATGGGTTGTTATTTTTCTCTCATTCTTGTCAAGTAAGGGGTGCTCCCCCAATATTGTTAGAGCTAGATTAGAGTTATTTAGAGATTGTTAGAGTTTAATCTAGAGTTTTTATGATTGTTATAGTCGATGTTGATGCACTCCCGGCTCCCCAGAGCTCAGTTGGTGTTGATGTCATCTATCCTCCTTCCCTAAGTGAGTGGGTTTAAACTTGTGGCCTTATCTTTGATTATTACAAGTATGTTTTATGCATGATAGTTATTAAATATGAAGCTAGAAACAAGATAAAATATATATTATGATTTTATATGCTTATGTAAGCTAGAGAAATTTATGATTTATGATGATAGCATAAAAAATGTATTTTAGAAAACCATGGGACCATAATTGATAGATTGTATGTGTGTAAAAATGTCTATGTTTAACTCTAAGGGATTTATACAAGAATATATGATTTAATAGTTATTTTTCCATCAGATAGGTTTTAAGAGTTATGATTCAAGATGTTCTTACCTAGAAATAGCAGTAAGGATGCAAGTAGCTTCAACGTCCGTGTAAGCGGGGGGTAGGGTACCTGCAAAGACACTCTGATGCTTAAGTCAGTGAAAGCGTGAGGAGTTGGGAGGTATCAGTGTGATAGAGATGGTGTCATACCTGGGGGGTGACTGCCCCCTTATATAGGATGAGGTTACCCCGTAGAGAATCTATTATGATCTTCCTTGAATGTAGGAGATATTCCTGCAATTTAGTCAGTATTAAATATAATTATATAATATAGTATAGATATGATAGGATAAAGGGAGATCATGTTCGGGATTTAGGAGATATTCTCGACTAAATCCGAGGTGTGATATTTAAGAGATATTTCTGCCATGTCAAAGATCTGTGAGACCTTTTGGGAGAGTCTTTTCAATTGGGCCGAGGTTTGGGGCCCTTATCCGAGGTCTTATGTCTTAGGCCGAGGTTTAGACCCATATTTTCTAGTCCGGTACATAGCCCCCAAGCTTGGTTAAGGTTCGAGTTATTTTTGTTGTTTCGAGGATTTCATGTCGAGCTCAAAAGAAGTTTAGTCTTTTCATTTGCAGTAGTGGATGTTGTGGGGGAATGTGTTTGTAATACCCCAAATTTTTAAATAGAAAGGTTAGGAAAATTTTTCAAATCAGGAAGGGTATCGATCACCCTTATCTGTTAGTCTGAGTCCTGAATTTTTCTAAGTCTGGACCTTACTCCTCATTGGAGAGCCATATAATATAGCAATATTCTTGGGACCAAAAATCCCGGTAATTGTTCCTTAGAGAATAATAAGTTAAAGAGTGATTTTTAATGAATTTTATGGAATCTTTAAATACTCCATTTTTTATCCACAAGTTTATAAAACCGTGAAAATTTCAGAATTTGAACTAAAACCCAAAATTTAGATTTTGATTGGGTTGGATTTTGATTTTTTAGACATTTTATTTGAATCCAAATAGGGGGTATTCCCTTATTTACATTTATATTTAAAAGTTAAATCATTTATTTCCTTTAACTTTAATTAAGAAATGTAATAAGTGAGTTTTAGAGAGTAAGAGACCATCCTGGAGAGTGAGAGAGACCATCTTGTAGAGGGAGAAACCATTCTGGTGAGCGTTGTTGTAGAGGTCAGTGGAGCAATAAGTCGGTGTAAGAAGTGGATTTATTGGCTCTCTAGTGAGCGCTGGAGCGGTCAACAGAAAAGTAAGTCGGTGTGAGAGACACTCTCTGGTGAGCGCTGCAGTTCTCTTTAGCGCTGCAGTGGTCAACCGAGTTATAAAAACCTTGTTTCGGGTCCAAAATCTTCCCACAACCAAAACACTCCTCTCCACCCTCTTCCTCTACAGAAAAATGCGATCCTTCCGCTCTACACCTCATTTCTTCACTTTTTCATCATCTAAGCTCTATTTTTCTTCCCTCTAAGGATCTAAGGTATGTATTCTCTGGATTTCTCTCTCTTTTCTCTATTTCTTCCTTGTTATTGGGGGAGATTCTCTATGCTTCTCAAGGAGAGAAGCGTTCTAGTATGTTAGGGATGGATTTTTAGATATTTAGAGGTTTTAGAGGTTGATTTACAGTCATGTGGCTTATGTATCAGATACTGTTGTCAGTTCTGCTTCCTAGAGTTCTATTGGTGCTATTCCTTCACTGTTCACCCCTCCAGGTGAATGGGTTTTCATCTGTGATCTCTATGTTCTGCATTAGAGTTATTTTCACAAAGATATCATGTATAGTTTTATTTTAGAGATTTCTGCAAAGAAGATTGAAGTTTACTGTTGATTTATATGTCTTAAACAACTGATTTTAGATGATGAAACCTATTTTTGAGAAAACTCATGGGACCATATTTGTTGAATTGATTATACATTGATTTGATGATATATGTAATTGCTAGATACTTTCATCATTGTTTCCAATTGATTTTGAAACTGGTTTATGTTCATGAAATAGTTTTATAACTAGATACAAGTTTAGAAGAGAAATTATAACTATGGTTGTTGAAATGCTTATCTTATGTCAAACATGGATTATGTGAGTGGTTACTAGAGAACTTTGAGATGTTAAGAAATGTTATTATGATTTTAGAGTTTTCAAGTTCATGAAAGAATGTTGTTGAGAATTAGTTTAGAAACTCAGACATAAAAAGGATTTTAGAGCTTGAATCTTTGTGAGATTCAGAATAGTTGGCGAATACATATTCTGTGAGTTTATGAAATCACAAATGTCTACAAAGGGTGATCCCTTGGACATGATTCATAGCCACAGTTATGCTAAGGTCAAACTGTTAGAATCAGATAAATTCAGAGCTCACAGAGAGTTAAATGTTTTAAAGGTTCTTACATTTATTTGTTTATCTAGTTTAGGCAGTAGCTATAGAGAAACAGATAGCGAGTTAATGGCTAAATGATTGTTAACCTTGGTACCAAGTTGCCTAAGGGCAATCTCATAGAGCAGAGCAGAGAATGGAACCTAGTTAGGTATCCAACTTTGGTTCAATAAGAACCATAGAGCAGAGAAACATTTATATCATAATTGATATACATAATTACAGAGCAGAGACTACTGTTTCTCTAGGAGCTACTATATTGTGTTATTTGCATGTTTTTGGTTGTGAAAATAAATTTAGAAAAATTGTTTTTAAGTGATAACTTGATGATTATGAATGTTGTTTTTTAGAAATATACGTATGTATGGTTATGTGAAATTATCAGTATTATTCATGTTTTTATGATATGATACATTATTTCCTTAATGTCCCATGGAAGGGGGTTTCAGGTGAGGATTCACTCACTGAGTTTTGCATAAAACTTACCCCTCTCTTTTCTCCCATTTCACATATTGTATAGCTGCAGCAGATTTTTCCCAGTTATTATCCTCCACCAGCATTAGAGTTCATATGGTGAGCTTCACTTGGATGAAGTGCTTATAGTTCTATCTAGAATGCTCCAGTACAAATGCAGGCAGGATCCAGATAATAGAGCATGTTTATATTTTGCATATTACAATATTATTTGAAGTTGTATTGAATAGTTCAGCATTTATGAATATTTCAAATCAAAGTAGCTTTACACAAATATATTTTGTATTAGGACTCATAGACAATGGAGTTTGAATTGTGAAATTTCAATATAGACTAGTATGATTTGATAAATAGCTGATTTGTATGTAGAAAATGAAAATGAGTTTGATTAAATTTTATAATTAACTATGCATATAGAGAAATCTGGGTCACGAGGCTTACGTGGGAATAGAATTTCTCACGTGCCAGTCACGTGCCTAAATCGGGTCGTGACAGTGTTGTTACACGTGTTACTTTTCTATTGAATGAGCAATCATTTCTCATAAATGTGGGATCGTGGGTTCACTTAATTATCGTTAGATTAAAGTGATAAGCCCTCTGTCGTTGGATATGGTGAACGCTTTAGATGTGTCATTGATTGAATGGAAACGTTTCTGGTCGTTGGATGAGCTTAGCTTCGAAGTAAATGGGAACAGGTTTTTCATATTTTCATTCCTGGAAAACTTTTCTGTTTCTGCTTCGTTCTCTCTCTCCTTCTGCTCTTTTGCTGAATTTGCCTGTGAGTGCTTCAAATTGCATAGCCAAGCTTCATTTGTTTTGAATCGATTAGTTTCATTTATTTCCTTATTCTTTTTAATTTAATCGGTTTGCATTTCTGTATTTGGAACCCTAGTATAGGAGATTGCTGTTTTACTGCTTGGTTCCTGCTTTGAGGTCGTTTTCTCTTCTTGAGTTTACTTTTATCATTTTTTGTTGTTAGGTAATTACTAATGGCTAAAGGAAAAGTTGTCTCCATCCCTGGTAAGGGGAAAGAGGTAGTAGATGAGGTTGAGGTCAACCTATATAGTTGGGTTAGTGATGAGGTTAAGGAGGTAGCCTCCATTTTTAAAGATAGGGAATCGGTTCGTAGGTTTAGGAGGGCTTGTCTAGTGTCATGCTATGGGGAGAGTAAGATAGAATGTATCCCCTGTGGTGCCGATGATAGAGTTTGTAAATATAGAGAGAATAGTGACGATGTTGACTTTATTTATATGTACATAGACTTTTTTGAGAAACTAGATATTAAGGTTCCTTTTACTTGTTTTGAGGAGGGGTGCTTAAACAAAGTTAATGTTGCCCCTTCTCAACTTTATCTGAACAGTTGGGCTTTCATCCGAGCTTTTGAGAATTTGTTCACCATGCTCAGTCATGAACCTAGTGTAGATGTATTTTTTTATTTCTTCCAAGTAAAAGGGGTTGATAAGGGGTCCTGGATTTCTTTTAGCAGTGTTCCTTGCAAGAAGCTTGTTAACCTCTAACTTTAAGAGGTTTAAGGATAAATTTATAAAGTTAACGTCGGTCGAGTCCGAGTTCCTCTTCTTTTTAGACTTTAGTGACCTTGAAAGGTTTCCTCTTTATTGGCAGCATAATCCTCGCCAAATTTTAAGAGTAGAGTATGGTTCTCTTTCCCCCTCAGACCAGATGGTGGTGGATTTCTTAAAGGAGTATGTAAGTCCAAGCTCTCCACTCTCTTGTGGAATTTTATTAGAGTGAGGTTTTGATAATGAGAGAGTTCTCAAACATATAGGTAGTGTTTCCGAGCAATTATCTTTTGTCTTTGCCTTTATTTATTTTATTGATTGATAGTTTATATTGGTATTCTCTTTTACAGGTGAGATGGCTCCAAAATTAGGTCCCAAGGAGTTGGCCACACTGAAGCACCAACGGAAGGTAGTGGTGGATGAGGGTCGAGTTCCTCCTGTTTTCCCCGGCGTTGGTTCAAGCTCGGGGACCCCCACTGAGCTGAACCCTTTAAGAGATTGAAAAAGGGTGAGGTTCATTGTTGGTCCCTAGGAGAGGGAGCAAATGCCTGCACTTTCACCTCTTGCTCTTGTTGGAGCTGCTGAGGTGAAAGATTTTCTTCAGTCAGTTAATTCCTCTAGCCTTTGGAGCCACCAGTTCCCGACTCCAGAGTTCATAGATCAGCAGTTTGTCCATGCCGAGGATTGAGCTTTGATGGAAAAGGCGGCGATCCCTGATCTCTACCGTCATTTGGAGATCTAGGGTCTTCGCCAACTTGCCATTTGCCGATTCTTGGAAATGCAATATGGCAGCTCTATTCATGAGCTTGAGACGTCAAGGATCATCTTGGCTGATTTCAAAGCTGAAAAGGAAGAGGCTAAGTCTAAGTTGGCCGAGGAAATAAGGGGTTGGCTCAAGGCTAAAAAGGCATTTCAGGACAAGATCGACAGCCTTGTTGCTCAGCTCAAGACGGAAGCTGATGCGACTAAGCTGAAGATTCAGGAATATGAAGCCAAGAAAAATATTTTTGAGGTCGAGAACAAGAGGTTGACTGAGGAGAATAAAAATGTTCAAGATGAGGTCAACTTTTTGAAGGATAAGGTAGTCGGACAATATACTGCTGCCTTTGAAAGGGCTTTTGACCAAGTTCAAGTCCTCCATGGGGATTTGGACTTGAGTCAATGTGGTCCTTTCAAAGAGGTCGTTGATGGTGTGTTGGTCGACCACTTTGCTGATGAGGGGATTGACGGGGTTGAAGATGCTCAAGTGGCAGAACCAACTCAGACTGTTCTCCCTGCTGATGGAGCTCCTATTGATCCTTAGGCTTCTTGCTTTTTTCTTTGATTTGTAATCATGTAACTTTGCATTGAGATTTTCTGTTTCTTTTCTCATTATTTAAACTACTATTTGGGGATATGATTTCAATAATTGATCGGTTATGAATAATTATGGAAATATAAGATGAATAATCAATCATAATATGATCGGATATCGTAATGTAATGTATGCTCAGATCATCTAATCAGGATGCAATAATTATATGATTGGATACCATAACGTAAGATGAATAATCATGATATAATCAGATGTCGTAATGTAATGCAAGCTTAGATCATTTAATCAGGATGCAACAATTATATGATCGGACACCATAACGTATGACAATATGATCGGATGTCATGGGTTATATAAATATATGGTCGAGTGTTATAATATTTTAGAGGATATATCAAATGGCTGATACCCGAATAGATGTATGTGGGCGTTTTGTTTGCCTACAGTCTGCTGAAGATGGCTTTGACCTTTCATAGCTTGGTGCCATAGCTGAGGTTGTCGTGAAAGTGTGCTTTCACCACTTGGTGGGTGCCAAGGTTGACGTGAGTATGGCTGCTTTGACCCTCCACTACTCGGGACTAGAGTCGAGATTGATGTGAAAATGCGCCTTCACCACTTGGCGAATGCCAAGGTTGATGTGAGTGTGGCGGCTTTGACCTTCCACTGCTCGGGACTGGAACCGAGGTTGATGTGAAAGTGTGCCTTCACCACTTGACGAGTGCCAAGGTTGACGTGAGTGTGGCGGCTTTGACCCTCCACTACTCAGGATTGGAGCTGAGGCTGATGTGAAAGTGTGCCTTCACTACTTGGCGAGTGCCAAAATTGACGTGAGTGTGGCGGCTTTGACTGAGTTTGCCAAGAGTTTTATGTCAATCTGCAAGAGAATGGTGAGATGAATAATATATTGAAAAAGAAATGAAATTACATCATTTGCCACCAAAATGTTAGGCTCAGATCTGATCATGCCTCGTTAAAATCTTTGATGGTAAAACACAATAAGATAAAACCCATCAAAGGAAAAAGAGTGCACCCATCGGATATGATTTAAGGCATTCTAATTCTAGCTGTAGTATTTCCTTAGGGATGTAGCATTCCACGTTCTCGGAAGTTCTTGTCCTAAGAGCTCGGGTATTTTGTAGGCTCTTCGACTCACTGCTTGTGTTACTCAGAATAGTCCTTCCCAATTAGGGGCTAGCTTCCCGTCTCCTAGGGACTTCCTCTGTAATTCTATTTTCCGTAAGACCAAGTCTCCAATTTGAAAAGATCTTGGGTCGAGCTTTTTATTGTAGAGTCGAGCCACCATTTGTTTGGTTGCTTGTTCTCTTATGTGGGCCAGCTCTCTGTCTTTTTCGATAAGATCAAGCTAGGCTCTTCGATTTTCTTCATTTGTTATTTCCGTGATTGCCATTCGTCGAACATTGGGTTGAGCAACTTCTATTAGAAGCATGGCTTCACCACCAAAGACAAGTCTATATGGTGTTTCTTGTGTTGAGGATTGAACGGTAATGTGATATCCCCAAAGGACTTCGGGTAGATCTTCGGCCCAGAAAACTTTTGTTTTGCTGAGCTTCTTCATTAGTGCCATGAAGATGACCTTATTGGCAGCCTCAGCCAAGCCATTGGTTTGTGGATGTTCTATAGAAGTAAAGATATGCTTGATTTGAAAATTTTCACAGAGCTCTTTCAGTCTTCAGTTTGTGAATTGTGTGCCATTGTCAGTGATCAACTCTTTGGGGAGTCCAAATCTGCATATGATTATCTTCTAGATGAATTTTCTGACTTTTTTTTGCAGTAATTATTGCAAGGGCTTCTGTTACAATCCACTTGGTGAAGTAGTCAATAGCTACCACTAAGTATTTGAGTTGCCTTGGTATTAGGGGGAAAGGATCGAGTAGGTCGATTCCCCATCTGTGGAAAGGCCAGCTAGCTTTCGAGAAATGTAGTGGTTTTGGGTGTCTTTGGGAAATGTCTAAGAATCTCTGGCATTTGTCATATTTTTGTACAAAGTCTGCGTAGTTAGTTTTCATAGTATTCTAGAAGTACCCTGCTCAGAGTATTTTGGCGGCTAGAGCTCGACCTCCAGTGTGGTTTCTGCATACCCCTTCATGGACCTCGGCCATTACATCGTTGATTTCTTGGGGGCCGAGGCATTTCAGGAGAGGGAGTGAATATCCTCGCCTGAAAAGTTGACCTCCACATAATGTGTAGTAGCTAGCTTGCCGCTTGAATCTTTTCTCATCGCCTAATGAGGTTGAGATTTCCCCATATGCTAGGTAATTGAGGAATGGAGTTCGCCAATCTTGGCTTCGAATCTCGGTGTTGTAGCTCTTGGATTGAAAGCAACTCAGACTTTGAAGTTTCACCTGGATTACAAACTTGTTATTCTGTGGTTTGCTAATGCTAGCAAGTTTCGAGAGAATATCAACTCTGGTGTTGTGTTCTCTTGGTATGTGAGTCACTTCTCAAGAATTGAAGTGTTGCATTAAGTTTTTCATCAGTGCTAGATATTTTTCTAATAGAGGGTATTTGGCAGCGAAAGTTCCATTAACCTGGCCGATGATTAGTTGAGAATCTGCTTTTACTTCAAGTTTGTGGACCCCAACTTCTTGGGCGAGCTTAAGACCTGTTATTAGGGCTTCATATTCAGCTTGATTGTTACTGGCTTGGAATTGGAATTGGAGAGATTGTTCTATTAAAATTCCTTCTCTATTTTCTAGGGTGATTCCAGCTCCGCTTCCTTTGCCATTGGCCACTCCATCAACATGTAGTGTCCAGGAGCCGAGTTCTTGTTAGGAAGTCTGTGAGAGTTCGGCCATGAAATTGGCAAGAGACTGTACTTTGATCGGGCCTCTGGGTTGGTATTCCAGGCTATACTCAGATAGTTCAACGAACCATGAGATTATCCTTCCAGCTAACTCAGGCTTAATTAGTATTTACCTGATAGGTTGTTCTGTATGGACAACAATATGGTGGTTCTGAAAGTATGGTCTCAACTTCCTGGCGGATATCACCACTACATATGCTAGTTTTTCTATTCTTTGGTACCTTTGTTCGGGACCTTGAAGTGTCTTACTAACAAAATAAACTGGTTGTTGAGTTTTATCCCTTTCTGTGATGAGGACCGAGCTTACGGCATGTTCGCTAACAGAAAGATACAGAAAAAGGGTTTATCCAAGATGAGGCTTGGTAAGCACAGGTAGTGTTGAGAGAAGTACCTTTAATTCGGTGAAGGCCTTTTCATAGTCTTCAGACCAAACAAAGGATGTTTGCTTTCTTAGTGTCTTGAAGAATGAGGCTACTTTCTCGGCCGATCTTAAAAGGAATCGAGATAGGGCTGCAAGGTGGCCAGTCAGTTGCTGTACTTCTTTCACCGAGCTTGGGCTTCTTATTTCAACTATTGCTCACCATTTGTCAGGGTTGGCTTCTATTCCTCGGTTGGTAAGCATGAATCCGAGGAATTTTCCTCCGTGGACTCTGAAAGCACATTTTTCAGGTTTTAGCCTCATATTATAGGTGTGGAGTTGTTTGAATATTTCTTCGAGGTCTTTAATATGATCTCCGACTGGGGGTGTCTTCGCCACCATATCATCAACATAGACTTTGATGTTTCTGCCGATTTATTCCTCGAACACTTTGTTCACGAGTCTTTGGTATGTGGCTCCTGCATTTTTCAGGTCAAAAGGCATGACTTTGTAACAGAAGTTGGCATGCTCAGTGAGGAAGGCGATTTTGTCCTCATCTTCTGGGTGCATTCTGATCTGATTTTAACCAAAGTATGCATCCATAAAGCTCAGATATTAATAGGCAGAGGCATTGTCGATGAGCTTGTCGATGCTAGGGAGGGGGTAAGAGTCCTTTGGGTAGGCTTTATTAAGATTGGTGAAGTCCACACACATACGTCATTTTCCCGTGCTTTTCTTCACCATTACTACATTTGCTAGCCATGTAGTATATCGTATTTCTTTGATGAAGTTAGCCTTGAGGAGCTTCTTGGTTTCTTCTAAAGCTGCTTTTTGGCGTTCGGCCCCTAACGTTCTCTTCTTTTGTGCTATTGGTCGAGCCTTTGGGTTGACCATTAGCTTATGATTGATCAAGTCTGGGTTAATTCCTGGCATGTCTGCTGGGGTCCATGCAAATAGATCGGCATTTTTTAACAGCAAGGTCGAGAGTTCTGAAGATAAGCTCAGAGGGAGATCAGCTCCAATGAAGGTTACTTTTTCGGCCTCATCACCAATCTGGACAGGTTGTAAGTCGTCGACCGGCTGTGGTCGGTTTTGAATTTCTCATCTGGGGTCCAGCTTGGAGATCAATGGGATCTGATCAGTGTGAAATACATTATGTATTTGCTCAGTCTTCTGTTTCTTTGTGGATTTCACCTTCAGACACTCGTTGTAGCATGTCCTAGCTTCTTTTTGGTTAGCATGGATTACTCCGACTTTGGATTCAGATACTGGGAATTTCATGGCAAGATGTGGTGTTGAGATCACAACTCCTAGGGCGTTGAGTGAAGGTCGCCCTAGAATCATGTGGTAGGGACTTTTTGCATCAATGACAAGATACTGGAGGTCAACCGTTTTTGTCAATGGCTCCATGCCGAATGTTGTCCTCAGCTAGACATACCCGAGCACTTTTACTCTGTTTCTAGTGAATCCGACCAGTTCACCATTGTAGGGAAGGAGAGAGTTTTTGGATAGTTGCATCCATTTGAAGGTAGAATAGAAGAGTATTTCAGCTAAACTCCCCTGATATATGAGGACTTTCCTAACCAAAAAATTACCAGCAAGAATTGAAATTACAACAGGATCGTGTAAATTTTCATCAATTCCTTTGAAGTTAGAGTCTGAGAAAGATATTACCGGGTTTTTTATTTTTGATTTTGAGGAAGGCGATGTTCCTTCAAGTGACATGATTGCCCAGAGTGATCTTTTTCTTGCTGAGTTTGTCTCGCCTCCTCTTGCGAACCCCCTTACAATGTGGTTGATGACACCATGAATTCTTGGCTCTTCATGGAAGGGCGATCGCTTTTTCCACTCAGACTTTTTGCGTCTTGGCGGGGACTCACTGTCTGAGAATGTTGAAGGACTACGGCGTTTTCTTCTTTCTTGGCTTCAGCCTCTTTTCTTTTCTTCTTTTTTGTTGTTCACGAATTGCTTCAGATATCCTTCTCGGATGAGATGTTCAATTTTGTTTTTCAAGCTTTTGCATTCATCTGTTGTGTTTCCTCTGGAATTATGGTATTATCAGATTTTGTTTTGGTCTGTGCCTTTTGGTCCTGGTCAAGGGTCGCCTTTGGTTGGTTTTAGGAGTTGAACATTGAATATCTCGATTAGGATTGTGCTTGCCCTTGCATTGACTGGGGTATAAGTAGCAAACCCTGGTTCTGAGTATCCGAAATTTTTCTTATTTTTGTGCTTGCCCTCTTGGTGCTTATGGTTTGAGCTGTCTTTATTTTGCTTCTGATTGTTCTTCTCTACTGCTCGGAGCTCCTTGACATTGATGTATCCGAGGGCTCTTTGCCGGAGTTCGTGTATGGTTCTCAGCTTGGTGATCGCTAGGCTTTCTTTGAATGGTCCAGATCGCAGACCTACTCTGATTTGGTGAAGTTTAACCACTAGGTTGAGGTCAGGGATTTGCGATGCTTCTTCTTGAAATCAGGTCAGATAGGCTCTCAAGGACTCATCGGATCCTTGCCTGACATGCTCTAAAGAATCCAACGTCTTGGTGTAGATCTTGGAAGATACAAATCTATTAATGAAGGCTCTTCCGAGGTCTTGGAACCTATGGATGGAGTTTGGAGGCAGGGTCGAGAACCATAAAAGCACCAACTTTTCCAGAAAAGAGGGAAAAGTTCGACAAAGAATTCTGTCAGTGGCTCCATTGATGAGTATCATGGATCTAAACATTGTAATGAATGATTGGAGGTCTCCTGTCCCATCGTAAGGATGAAGTGACGTTGGGAGTCTGAAATTGGCAAGCAGATTAACGGCCATGAGTTTTTCTGAGAATGGTCCGCAATCTATAGGTTCAGGCTCATCTTCATATTCGGTTTAATAGGTAAGATAATGGGAGTATGGGGATCTGTTATTGCCAAAATCATGACTGGTGAGTTCAATATTTCCTTGGTAGGTTGCTCCTTGTTTAGGGTTTTTGGAATTTTCAAGTTTCAAAGATTGATTTTCCTCTTGAAGCTTGCGGAGCTGTTCACTCAGGCGACGGTTTTCTTCCTGTAACTGGTCAAGATTAGGAGGAGGTTGGTTATCTGGGGGAGTATTTTGGCTGGAAGCGTCAGCCATGGAGGTTGGTTTGTTTTTGAAGTTGTGAGGTGGGTTTGTTTATCGGTCCCATGGTGGGCGCCAATGTTCTTACCTAGAAGTCGCGGTAAGGATGCAAGTAACTTCAACGTTCGTGTAAGCAGGGGGTGGGGTACCTGCAAAAACACTCTGATGCTTAAGTTAGTGAAAGCATAAGGAGTGGGAAAGTATCGGTGTGATAAAGATGGTGTCATACCTGGGGGGTGACTGCCCCCTTATATAGGATGAGGTTACCTCGTAGAGAATCTGTTATGATCTTCCTTGAATGTAGGAGATATTCCTGAGATTTAGTCAGTATTAAAGATAACTATCAGATATAGTATAGATATGATAAGATAAAGGGAGATCATTTGCGGGATTTAGGAGATATTCTCGATTAAATCCGAGGTGTGATCTTTAAGAGATATTTCTGCCCTGTCAAAGATCTGTGAGACCTTTTGGGAGAGTCTCTTCGATTGGGCTGAGGTTTGGGGCCCTTATCCGAGGTCTTGTGTCTTGAGCCGAGGTTTAGACCCATATTTTCTAGTCCGGTACACAATAGTTGAGATATTATTATAATGTCAGAGATTTTATATGATTTAGAACCCCAAATGTTTTGAATTATGATATTAGATATATTAAGTATATGAAAAATATGTTGGTTAAGAAATGAATTTAGAAGATCAAGTTTATGGTACCAAGAGGTACAGAATTCAGTATGATTCTTAGCAACTGCTAGATACATATTCTGTGGGCTTGAAATCGGAATGCCTATAAGTGGTGAACCGTTGGGCTCGATTTTCACAGTTACAGTTATGCTAAAGTCAAATTGTTGGAGTTATATGAGTTTAGAACTCTCAAAGTACCAAGATTTAAGGCTCGCATCTGCAAGGGACGGAGCACCCACCCTTCAGATTTAAATGATTTTATATGTATCTAAATATTTTATGATTTCGAGAGTTATTAATTATATAGCGTTTTAAACTCCAGAGCAGATCCTAACACAGAATTTTAGAGAAATGATATGTTTTTATAATTTAGAGACTAGATGGTAGCTATAGAGAAACAAACAGTGAGTTAACGGCTGGGAAAAATGATCGTTAAACTTGGTACCAAGTTGTCCTGAGAGGACAATCTCACAGAGCAGAGAATGGAACCTAGTTAGGTGTCCAAATTGGATCCAAAAGGATCCTAGAGATTAGAGAAATTGTTATGTCATGGTTGACATGCATAACTAGAGATCCCTGTTTCTCTAGGAGATTGTTGTTCTTTATGTTTTACTAAAGATTTCCAGCTTTATTGCCCTTATGATTATAGATAAATATGTTTTCAGAGATTATTTGCAATTTCAGAGAATACTTGATTTAAGAGCTATTATGTTTATATAAGGAACATGATTTGTTTTATTAAAGTAAGAATTTTAGATATGTTTTCTATGAATTTGTAATATATATATATATATATATATAGCTATGGATGTAAATATCAAATGGTTTATGATTGCTGCATGTATATTGTATTGTGTTCTTGGTAGTCCCATGTGGGTGATAGATGAGAGCTCATTCACTAAGTCTGTTGACTCACCCTTCTCCCTTCCTCTCATAGTTGCAGGTCCAGAGACGGTTTAGACTCCGATTCCAGAGATGCTATTATTTTTCTTGTGGTAAGTCTTACTTTGGAGTAAGGCTTAGTTTAGGGTTTTATTAGAGTAGAGTGCTCCAGTAGTTGCGCAGGTAGGATCCAGCCACGCATTATTTTCAGACTATGTATATGTATTTAGATACTTAAATATTTATGTATATGATCTCAGAGTTTGAGTGTGAAATTTAAATGTAAAGTATGGGTAAATAATTTTGTAAATAGCTGGAGATGTATTGATGACTTAGTTTGTAAGTGTTAAACAGATTTTTAGAGAATAAACCAAAGGATTCTAAAGCTTTAAATATTAAAGTATTTCAGAATTTTGATTTCAAAAATTCGGTTCTGAATGAGAATTTAAATAAAGATTTAAAGGAAAACCATGTTTTAAGAATGAATATTTTCATAAATTATGCATTTAGAGAGACACATCACCCAATAGGCTTGCGTGGGGATGAGATTCTTCACGTGCCGGTCACGTTCACAAGTCGGGTCGTGACATATACACATTTCAGCATATTTGATTCACATTGAAAATATAAAAAGAGTAATAGTTAACAATTAATTTGTACAATGTTAATGCACGATGGGAATTTTAAATAGAAAATATGATTTTGTTCCAAAATATTATTCATTTTCCATAATTAGTGTTTGCAAATAGAATTGAAATTATAATTCAATGGTTGTGTATATATTGAATTAAGCAATTTTTAAGCTTTACAAATTAATGAAGAAAAAAGAAATTGAAGAAGGTGGAACAACATATACAAATTTCAATGGAGATTAGCTGATGCATTTTGTCTAATATTACTATTGGAATCATCGGCTAGCTTATGTATATTGAATTGACTTAGGAAAGTATTATTCTCTACACAACAACTATGATTTCGCTCTCGTATAAATGTTGTGCTAAACAAATAAGCAAAACAAAATCAAAGGTAAAAATAGAAGTAAAACCCAAACACAATCTTCAATTATTCTTAGTCCTTAATCTATACTATCTTATGTTTAGTGAAATCATGAGATAATCCACTAGCATCTCCTTTACTTAATTGTGGCATCAAATTCTAAAAGGAAAAAATTATAAAATCATTAATACTTGTTTATATCAACAATAAAATTTATCTCAAATTCAATTAAATGTTTGTTAAATTATTTATGAAAGATAAAATTACCTTAGCTGCAAAGGATTGAACAATACAAAACTCAAAGCTCCAAAGTATATAGCAAATTGTATGGGCCCAACAATTTCTCAAAGCAAAACAGAATACGAAATTTAAATGGACTATCCCAAATCAAAATGACAAAGTAAATATAAAAAAATCATTAAAAAAAAGAAATTAATGACAATTTGAAGACCATAAAAATGTTTTTTCATAACTTAAAATCAACCGCCAAATTGACTCTGCAATTGAAACTCTATATGAACAAACAAAACTAAAATGCTTAAAATATATTTAAGAATGGGTTAAATACATTTTATCGCTGAACTTTAGGTCATATGTAATTTATTCCCTAACTTTTCAAAACATGTATTGTGACACTTTGAAGTTAACAAACAGTATAAAACACCATTTTGTTAGTTGATATCCATTTCCTTTAAAATAATAGGGTGTTTTGCACTGACAACTTTAAGGTATGGCAATGCATTTAACCCTATAAAAAAATATATCTATGAAACTTCATGAAAATGAAATCCATAATTCTATAGAAGAACAACTTGAAAATAACAAAGATTATCCATACATTTAACTCATCTTTCTGCATGATTAAAAGAAAAATCAAATATTATATTTATTTCAAAGAAGAGGCAATTAAATGAAGAATATATATATATATATATACACACACACACATACACAAACCAAAAGACTAAATAAACATACAAAAAACTACATGCAAAACATTAAAAAAAAAATTACAAAGAAGAAAGGTAGAAATAAATTGGATGAAAACAACCAAAATGAAAAGGATAAAATAAATTAGGAGATTTAAAATATCAAATCTTTGTTTCATTGAAGAAACGTTTAAATGTATAAAATATATATACAAATTAAAAATACTAAACAGACAATAAAAAATATTGTATAAAAAAATCTCACAAAAAAGAATGGTAGAACATTTGAATTTACTCACATACAACTTTTTATTTCTTAATATAAACCAGGAAGAAGAAAATGAAAAGATGAAATAAATTAATGTATTTTGAGAAAATTAATAGATAATAAATGAAGAGAAATGAAAAATATGAAAATATGAGGAAGAATGGAAGAGAAAAAGAAAACTATAGAGATAGAGAGGAGAAATGAAATGAGGTATTGGTGTTTCACATTAAAGCTTTAGATAATAGAGATCTTAGTACCAAACTGATATTGAGTAATATATTAAATCCAAAATTTAAAACATTAAGGTGAATTCAAATTTTAAAATTTCATAATTAATTATGAAAAAACATGTGTTTAATTGGAAAAAAAAAGATTGTAAAGAAAATAGGAAAAGATTTATACCACCTGAATATCCAATTTTTAATGTTAAATAATTTAGATTGACATATTTTGATCAGCCAAATCATTTAAATTAAGAATTGCAATGGTTCGAAATCCAATATTTAATGTGAAATATTTATTTATGTTGTATTAATGAAAGAGATATGAAGGTAATTTTATAAAAAAAATAATTAATAATCAAGGTTATAGAAACCGTGGGCCATAAGTTGCTCTATGAGCAATACCTGTAAAACTTTCTCTAGAATAAGCCTCGAATATTACTAGTATTCTAGATATATTATAGATAGATTATAGATATCAACTCAATAAGAATAAAATACATGGAGTGATATTTTAGATTTTTTTGTTCATTGATAATTTCTCTGCAAACGCCACATATTTCTGCCGAATGGCTCCATTATAAACATTTTATGAATTTAAGAATTCAATTACAAATGTTTTATAAATTTAAAGATCAATTTTCAACTTTTAAAGTATGGAGAATTAATTGAATTATCTAAAAACGTTCAACGAATAACAAAATAATTTAACCATTAAAGTTTAATTATTAATAAAGATTATTTTCGAGCACGATATTAAAATGATTGTCTAGTATGAAAAATTCACAGATTAACAGTTTAACATCATGACTTATTGCTATTTCTCACTCTCACTGCATTTTGTAATGAAACGATTGTATGTTAATTGTAAATGGCACACAGTACAACATCAAATGTGTCTGTTTCGCATGCCTAATAGGATAAGGATTAATAGTATAAGACCTAATAGTATAAGGCCTGATAAACTTTTAATACTATACAGTATTTAGTGTAACACTGTATTAGATATTTGACTTTTTATTCAGTAATATCATACTATTTATTTATAAATAATTCTAATATCTTAATTAAATATTAAATAAAATCAAATAATAATAAAATGAGATTTTTATTATAATGATTTTCAAATATTATATTTATGCAAATATTTACTAACCATAATTTATTTTTTTATTAAATGTTATTATTTATTTCAATATTTTATAGTTATTTATTATTTCAATAATATATACAACTAAAAAAAAACTATTTTATATATTTTAAGATTTTACAATTTTAATTATAATTATTTAAATTTAATTTACTGATTCTTACTTTTATATATTACATATTATTTATTATTTATTTATATATTTTATTAGTTAATAATTTATAATTTTGTATTATATACTATTTATTATTTATTTGAAACCTTCATTTGTTATTAAGTATTTATTATTTTATTTTATTTATTGTTTATCAATTATTTTTATTTTTATTTTTATTATATATTATTTATATTTATTGTTATAATTTTATTTTATTATTATTTTGTAATATTTGGTGTACACGTGTCAGTAGACAAATTCCGTATGACCTCAAGGTCCCTCGGAACCCACTGCTGTTGTCGGATTCAGGTTTTCGCTAAGTCTGGAGCCCTAAACCTCCTTGGAGGACTATATGTTAGAGCCACAATCTTGGGTTTAAAAGTCCCAGTAATTGTTCCCTAGAGAAAAACAAGTTGAAGAGTGATTTTTAATGAATTTTTGAAAGCCTCTAGATATGTCATTTTTAGCCCCCAAGTTTAGAAAATCGCCGAAATTTCGAAATTTGAACTAAAACCGAAAAATTAGATTTTGATTGGTTGGAGTTTTGAATTTTTAGATATTTTATTTGAATTCAAATTGCGGGTATTTCCTTTTTCACATTTATGTTTTAAAGTTAATAGGAAGTAAAATAAGTGATTTAACTTAGAGTAAAGAAATGGAAGTGAGTGAGTATAGAGGTGAGCCATATGCCCATGATAGCGAAATGCTGAATCTGGACTTTACTATCACCACTATAGTGGTCACAGAAAGTGTGCAGCACGGTATTTGGGCTCTGGAGACTGCTATAGTGGTCCAGGACTGCTATAGCGGTCATAAGTGATCAACAGCACGGGATGAAGGAAGGTTGGACCGTTATAGCGGTGTCAGTTTAGCAGAACCGTGCCAAAGCGGCGCCGTTTCATTTATAGAACCCCCTTTCCCTATAAAAACCCTTTCCACTCGTGCAATCAGCCCTAAATGGCCGAACCCTCATCCCAAACTCCTTCCCTCACATTTTCTCTCAACCCCATTCAAATCCATCTTCCTCAAGCTTCAAGGTATGTGTTTGTTGATAGATTTTGGTCTCTTTTCTTCCATTTCCTTCATGTTCTTAGTATGAGTCTTTGTTTTCTCTCATTGTTGTTAAGTGGGGGTACTCCTCCAATGTTGTTAGAGCTATATTGGAATTATTTAGAGGTTATTAGAGATTAATCTAGAGTTTTTATGGTTATGATAGTCGACATTGGTGCCCTCCCGACTCCCCGGAGCTCAGTTGGAGTTGACGCCACCTTTACCTCCCCCTCCAGGTGAATGAGTTCAAACTCATGACCTTATGTTTAGCCATTACAAGTATGTTTATACATTATGATTGATAGATATGAAATTAAATATGAGAATATAATTTTACATATTATGTTGAATTAGCAAGAGCTATGATTTTGTGATGGTAGCATGAAAAATGTGTTTTTAGCAAACCATGGGACCATGAATTGAATTGATGAATGTTATAAAAATGTTTTATGTTCAACTCTAAGAGATTTATGCAAAAGTATATAATTTAATAAGTTATTATGTTATCAGATATGTTATAAGAATTTATGATATATTTATGATTCAAGACTTGAGATTTATAAATATAGTTTTAGAGTACTCAGTTGAAGTATATATATATATATATATATATATATATATATATATATATATATATATATATATATATAAATGTGAACAAGAGTGTGATCTAGCTTGGAATAAATTATGTTATTTGATTTGAGAATATTATGGTTAAAAACCCTAACGTTTGAACTATGATTTTAGTATTATCAAGTATATAGAGAAATATGTTAGTAAATATATGAATTTAGAAACTCAGTTTTATGGTAACAGGAGGTACGGAATTCAATATAATTCTTAACAACTGCCAGATATATATTCTGTGGGCTTGAAATCAGAATGCCTTCAAGCGGTGAACCCTTGGACTCGATTTTTATAGCCACAGTTATGCTAAAGTTAGATTGTTAGAGTTATATGAGTCCAGAACTCTCATAGTACTAAGAATTTAGGGACTTTTGTTCATCCGGGACTGAGCACTAGAGATGGCAATGGGGCGGGGCAAGTGCGGGGGGCACTTCCCCATTCCCCGCCTTGAATATCCGTGATTGGCCCCAACCCCGACCTCGAACCCCATGGTGGGGAGAAAATCATCCCCATCCCCGATCCCCACAGATCCTCGATCCCCGCATGGATATCCGTGGGGAAGAGTGCGCAATGCCCGCTCTAAGGAAGCGAAGCCGAGCAGCAGTAGTGGAGACCGGAGTCCCCTGCCACCACTCCTGCAAACCACTATGATGATGATCAACGCCACCACCAAACGACCAAAGTTGGCTTCTGAGTTCTGACTTATTTCCAACACCAAAGTTGATAGTTTAGCATCTTATAAGATATACAAAAAACATCAAATCTGGTCGATCATAATAAACACCTAGCAGATCGCATCACCGTCGCCGGCTCGTCGTGCTGCTCGTCGCTGTCCATCGCGCTGATTGATGCTGGTTCGTTGCCGATTCATCACCGGCTCGTCGCTGGTTCGTTGATGCCTCGTCGCTGGTTCGCCGGATGGTCGCGTTACTCGCCGTTGTCCTTCGCGTCCATGAGACCGTGACCGTGAGCTTGGGTGTGGGTGAGATTGGGAGGCCGTGTGAGTGAGATAGGGATTCAGGACTCTGTGAGTGTGTGAGTAAGGTCGTGTGTGTGTGTGTTTGTGTGAGAGTGAGTGATAGACAGACGGTGAGAGTGAGTGAGAGACGTGAGAGTGAGACTATGAGAGTGAGTGGGAGCCTGGGCTGGGAGACGTGACAGACAGAGTGAGAATGAGAGTATGAGACAGAGATTGACAGTGAGAGTGGGAGGGAGAGACACTGAGACAGTGAGGGAGAGATAGTGAGAGCATAGTTATCAAAATCGGCCCGGAGATTGACTCGGTCAAGGCACCGGGTCACTGGGTCACTGGTTCAACCGGTGGGTCACTAGTTCAACCGATTGAACCAGATTTAATTAAATAAATATACAAAACTATAGTTTAATATGATTCAATATGTAATATATATATTTAATGCTACATCATTAAACAACTTGATACATAGCCTAGTGGTAGCCTTCCTTGCCCAAAGCTTGTTTACGTAGAGGAGCAGTGTTCGAGTCCTTGGGTGCCACTTTTGATCACAACATTTAAATAATTTAAGCATCCAAATGTACTACATATATAATAAATTGCACAATATATAACAAAGAGAGCATTGGCTTAGTGGTGGTGCAATGCTTGCCTTCCTTGATGTATGCAGGTTCTACTCCAGGCTTTGATACTTTTGCATTGTCCCGGATTTATCTCCAGCTGCCACGTGGCGTGGCGGTCGATGGCGGTCTGGCCAGTTCGATTTCGGTTCGACTCGGAGCGGTTCGGTGGTGACTCGGCCGGTTCAACCCGGGTTTACCAAGTTTGACCGGGTCAATGACTTGACCGGTCCAATGAGAGAACCGGACCGGGCCATTGACCGGTTCACCGGTTTCCGGTTCGAACCGGCCGGTCTGGTCCGATTTTGATAACTATGAGTGAGAGTGTCGGCAGATTATTAAAAATTATCAGAAAAATTAATAAAAATTTTAAAAGATTAATCAAAATATAAAAAAACATAGATTTTATTGAAAAATACTAAAATGCCCCTCGGGCGGGGGGCATAATCCCAATCCTTGTCCCCAAACTCACTGCGGGGAAAGTTTTAACCCCATCCCCGTCCCCGCGGGGACAAAAATCCCCACACGCGGGGATCCGAGTTTGGGGATCCCCGCGAATACCTACACCTTCAACTCCCCATTGCCATCCCTACTAAGCACCCACCCTTCAAACTTAAATGATTTTATAAGTATCTAAATATTTATGATTTCAAGAGTAGAGTAATTATATAAAGTTTTAAACCCAGAGAAGAGCCAGAATAGAGTTTTAGAGAAAATTATTAGTTTTATGATTTAGAGATTTGACAGTAGCTATAGAGAAACAAACAGTGAGTTAACTGCTAGAAAAAACGATCGTTAACCTTAGTACCAAGTTGTCCTTAGAGGCAATCTCATAGAGTAGAAATGGAACCTAGTTAGGTGTCCGATTCGGATCCTTGAGGGATCCTAGAGATCAGAAAAATTCGCTATGTCATGGTTGATATGCATAGCTAGAGAATATATCATTATGCAATGCATAACTAGAGATCCATGTTTCTCTATTAGCATATAGTTATTTATGTCATCAAAGGTTATCTATGATTTTAGAGATTATTTAATTTATGAGTTATTATATATATGTATGGAAAATGATTTATTGCTAGAGTAAGAACTCAGATATGTGTTCCTATGAATTTGTAAATGCAGAGAGAACTTTTATATAGTTATGCCTATAAATATCAAATGGTTTGTAATTGCTGCATGTATATAATTTATGTTATATTCTTGGTTGTCCCATGTGGGTGATGGGTGAGAGCTCACTCACTGAGTCCGTTGACTTACTCCTCTCCCTTCCTCTCATAGTTGTAGGTACTGTTCCAGTTTCGGCCCAGATTGGTAGACGCAGTTTCCCCCATAGGTGAGTCTTACTTTGGAGTAAAGCTTAGTTAGAGTGTTGTTAGCATAGAGTGCTCCAGTAGTTGTGCAGACAGGATCTTATCCACGCATGTAGTCTGATATATTTTAGTATTTTCATATATTGAGCATGTAAATGAAATGTAAATTGTAATTAGAGACTTATGTGATGAGACAGCTATAAATTTTATATCAACAGATTTGAATAAGGGTTTTCCAGAGATTAATTTATCAAATATTTTCAGTTTATGAAATTGAGCAATATGTTTTAATCAGAGGAAAAGTTTATACTTCAAAGAAATCATATTTTAATAATTATATTTATTAATAAATTAAGCATATATAGAGATTCAATGATCACGAGGGTTACGTGGGGATGAGATTCCTCACGTATTGGTTACGCTCCCAAATTGGGTCATGACATATTTATTTAAGAATTATTTTATTTTAATAAAATATTTTAAAAAAATGATCTTATATGTTAAAAGCTAATCAGGTCTAATATGGCCTCCCAACTCTGTATTGAGTTATACAGTATTTTAATGTATAAAGAAATTATGATATATAATGTTATACAATATGTTGTCTGTATCAAACAATGGATAAAGATATAATATATAATATTAGTTTGTACTATCATACCTAACACATTGTATCAAACACCTAAATGTAAATCTAAAACAACCAGACTAGGAACAAGAAAAAAGTGAACAAATGAACCAAAGCTTCGGAAACTATTAGAGTCTGAATGGACCTTTGATGTAAAGCAATAAATGCCCACCGCCTCGTTGTGCTTGGTATCAACTACGAAGCTGCAACGAATGGATCCAGCCTTGTAAATTTAACTTCGGGGACACGCAGGGACGGAAAGAAATGCCAATTATGTTGCATGAATACAGGTACCGTACCGGTACAATTTACCAATCTAGTTTTGTATTGAACGAATTAGTTCTTAAATATTAAAAAAAAACGATATTAAAAACTTGAAAGTTTAGTTCCTAATCTTTTATAGTGTACTCCTTCCATCAAATCTTTCACTTGGGTAATGTGATGTGATTCCTATTTAGTAGTTACGAATTGACATGATATGATACCTCTATTCTTCACTCTATAATCCTACTCAATAGTCACTCTCACGGATTAAATGAAGTTCCTATTTCAGGGTATGTTTACATGAAATTTTTGAGTGAAAATGACCGAATGAGTGCTAATAAACAGTTGACGTCTCATAAAAAAAAAAAAAATTGACGTCTTTTTACTAATTAGATAAGATTTTTTTAGGAAAGGCAGAATTACTATTAAAAAAGGTTAAAAAATAATAAATTATAATTTTTATATTCAAACAAAAAATTTTGAGAAAATTGCACTTTAATCCCTTAAACTACATTCCGCTCAACTTAAAAAACGTGCATACTATGCAAATCACCTCTTCTATTAATTTTTTCATCTATTGTTTAAAAAAATAGCATGTTGAATAAATCAACCGCTAGTAATAGTTTTAATTTAACACAGGCATTTTGATAGACAATTTCATAATGAGATGAATTATATGGTGACATGAAAATGAACAAATGTGGATCCAAAGACTCTCAACAGGCTGATGCGACTTCCTTTGGCAGGAAGTCCCCACCCTCTACCCTCAGGTTTATAGACTGCTTATCAACCCATAAATTCATCCCAATATGTAAAACACAGTACTATTTATGGTCAAATCACCACTCATTGACTCAAAGCAAAATATTTGTGGGACTCCTAACGTTGCTACTCGTATTCAATCATTTCATCTTTTTTTTGTTCTTTTCGCCATGAATTGAAAATATATTGCTAAGAAAACAGGCCATGGCCAACGTTAGAGAACAAATACAACAAAGAGCTCGAGCCTGCAAGTTGGATCAGGTAGATTAACTAAAGATATAAAACACTTAACCCATGAAAGCATCCTAGCAAAAGAAAAACTTGCTCTCTTACATACATGTTTGACAACAGTGTAAACACAATACATTCGAACCTAAGCACAGAGGCGAGCTTTCCTTTCCTAACAACAAGCTTTTTTCTTTTCTCTCTGTTTTTTTTTTTATCCGATGAACTCCAATCTGAAAGGAAAAAATTTCACATAGCTGCTGTACAGGAACTCTGAGTTCTAATTGTTCTTAGCCTTCTTCACATTTTCTTGGATTCGAACCAATACATTCAAAGGTTGTTGTACAAACACCAAAGGTGTGATGAGCACGCAAAACAACCAAGGGAAACAGATGTCTCAATAAACCATCACTATCGTAGCTTGTGATTCATCGCTTGTCATAATGCAGTACTTCGAAATTGCCAAAAGTGTGAACAACCGCGAAAGAGCAATATATGACCTTTGTTGTATTGCTCCCAATTCAAACACCACTGCTATAAGGCAAATCCAATAAACACAATATAGTTAGGATTTGAGACATAGAAAAGCCAAAAAAAAAAAAAGTGGGGGTCATTAGACCACCATCATGGAGGGAGAATCATGGAGGGAGAACCACCTCCGTGGGGCCAGCTTTCCCCCTAGACAGAGAGAGCAGTTGTTAGAGGAGGAGGAGAAAAAGGCTAGAATGGTTGGTGCGGGAGGGAACTTGATACAAAATTGTGAGAATTCCGAGAGAAAATCTGGCAGCATAATGGATTATGGTAGTAACCGGTAAGAATACCAAAATTTTTCAAAATCACGATCCAGAGTAATATAACAATAATAAATAGTCCTCAGCTCAGTCATATTTCAGATTACTCAATCAACAATCGATAACATCATAATAAAGCATGCTTCCAAATTCCAAATACAGACATCATCAAGCATCATAATGCAGTCAGGCATATCCAAGAGACAGAAATACTCCTCAGAGTAAATTAAACAATAATATGCCAGGGCCACATGGTCTTGGATATATTTCAAAGTCCAACAGCAGCAGAGAGGATAAAATCTCTACGGTTTGCAAAGCATAAATATTTTCTATTTCAATCATTGTATCCATGACTACAAATCTTAGATTTTTCAATTTATTATTAAACTCATATTCATTATTCGAGTCAGTTAACCTTGACACTTAATAGTTAGCCATTTTATTAACCACACATTCAATCTAGATTACTATTACGAGTGATTTATCATTAAACTAAACTGTTACCTATTATAAAAACTGAGGGTGTGTTTGGTTAGGGGTAAAAAAGAAAATGAAATTTTCATGAATAAATTTTATGTATAGTTTTAAACATAAAGTTCACTCATAAAACATTCCCCCAAAAAAAAAAAAAAAAAAAATTTTTAGCCCTCAACCAAACACTCTTAAGTCTTAGGGCCAAAAATTTACTAAAACAAAGCACATATTATTTTAAATCATCATTTACTTAGACACTTGCATTTTGTACTATAATGACTTCTAGTATACTAGAAATTTTTTGTGGTGTTGGTGGGTTGGTGATTTGTGGCGTGACGATGATGAAGGGTGGCCTGTGGCATAGAGCAGAGAGGGATGATCTGTGAGTGGACGTAGTGTTTTAAATTGCAGATGTGGTTGTGGAAAATGCTACCGTCGCAATATGCATTGCAGCTGATGTGGTGTGAAATTTTTATGTGTCTTCAAATTGAAAAAGCGCTTATTGCGGTCCAATGCGTCCCAGATGCAGTTCGATGCATCCTAGATACGGTTGCGTTGCAGTTGCGTCATAGTAAATTTATATGAAAATGCATCATACCGCAATTGCGATCCGATGCGGTTGCACTACGGACCGCAACCGCAATATTGCAGCCACATCACGTGATGCGGTCCGCAATTTAAAACCTTGGAATGGAGTCTTGTGTTTAGTGCTCTTGCAGTGGACAGTGATGGGAATGGGCGGTGTCCCGTGACGAGCTTGCGAGCTGAGTAGCAAGTTGGTGGTTTGACTTTGCTCCTCTCATTTTTTGAGAGTTTGACCACTCAACTTTAGCAGTAATAAAATCTAAAATCAGTAGTAACTGGTTTGTTGCATTTACTTGCATCAAACCACTACTCTGGACTATTGTTTATACCCTTGATAGTACTATAGTAGCAAAGACTACACACATTCCACCCTATATTGTTATTAGATAATATTGAAATTGAGGGTTTTAAATAGTGGAGGAAGGAAAGAGACAGAATAGCATCTCTAAATAATATGAAAATATATTGATGTCATGTGGTGTTGTAATATAATGAAGTAATTTTAGTTATAAGTAAAAGATAAAATTTAATCATAATGACATAATCAAACTAAATAAATATAAGTCAATCTAAGATATGATATGATATGAAATATTCTAAGATATAATGAAGATATTAATAAACATTTCCTTATTTTTAAGACTCCCCCTCAAACTAAAGCTCCTTAAGCTTTAAGCTTGTTCCTATTAAACCATTAAAATACAAAATGATCTCCATTGAAGACTAGTAGGGCAACTCAAGGGTGCTATATACATCCAAAAAAAAGATAGCACAACAAGGCAACTAGAATGACCATCGACTTGAACAACCTGTTGGATAATTGCATGCTTAGGAAAAGAAAAGACACATGCAGCTATCTGCGCTAGCCGTGAAAGTTGGAAGAGATGCAATAAACGAAGTGAAAATTCCTATTCATGCAACAATATATTGCAAGAACAGCATATGAAAGTCTTGAATAGTTGAAATATTGGAAATCCAAAGCCAAAAGAGCATATTACCAGTATGATTAAGTGAAAGATGAATATCACTATGGGTATGATTCACAATAGGATGTTGGTAGGAAGCACAACCTAATATTCACCACTCACAGTCATGGGTCACAAGAAACTAGTTGCACAAAACGGGTAGTATAAAAAATAATAAAAGTTGATGTTGACAAAGTGCACTAATCTCGAAACCAATGGCTGATTTGGAAAGAGGACATCGGTGCGAGCACAACAGTCGATGCGGCAGTCGGAGAAGTTGCCGAATGCTCTCACACACGCAGCAGAAAGCTCTAAGATGAACAGTGGTCACAATGGTTGTTTTTAGCGCGTGGAAGCACGTCAAACCTTGAAACAAGGCGTGGTCAGCGGGATTGGGCCATGCAGAGGGAGGCAATCCAAAAAGCGAGCCTCTCGGCAGGACATGTCACTGAAAAATGTTGTCGGCAGTGGGGGAAGGGTGATAGACAGTGGCGGAGAGCGACGGACGACGGCTTTTGGCTGCGAGAGATGACGTTACAGCATGGAAAAGGTTGCAAGGACGCAAACATCATAGGAGAAGTCACTACAAAAGTGGCTGACAACTGAAATAGTGATAGTTTTATGTTTGAAGTTGTGATTTTAAGTGGAATTTGGTTTAATTAGGATACACAGAAAGATGAAAACAAAAAGAGCTCCGAATTGTAGGAAACTCTGATGTGGAAGAGTTGGACACACAGGTTATGGTGGATGGTACCGCTCTGATACCATGTTGAAATTGGGGGTTTTAGATAGTGGAGAGGGGAAAGATAGCAGCTCTAAATAATATGAAAATATATTGATGTTATGTGGTGTTGTTGTAAGACAATGAGATAATCCTATTTATAAGTTAAAGATAAAAATCTAATCATAATAACATAATCAATCAAAATAAATATAAATCAATCTAAGATATGATATGAAATATTTTAAGGTATAATGGAGATATTAATAGATATTTTCTTATTTTTAACTGATAACATAGCTATTCAATTTAGAACCATTTTGCAATAAAATGAAAACAATAGAAGGGTATAGGAACAAAAACTCAGCCCGGGAATCCTTTAACAATTCAATTGACTCCCTAAGGTTAGCCATTAGAAAATCATCCTCAACAGACGAATAATACTCAGTATCTGACTTAAGGGTCACACTTTACACTCTGGGAATAAACTGAAAGATTCATTAAACCTATAAATGATGGAAAAACTAGAGAATATTTTTAAAACCTTCAAAGAAGGTCCAAATTGGCCATTGAGTCTAGGCTTGACTTCAACCTTAAAAAGGAATGCACGGTGCCAAAAGGCACTCGTCAAATTCAAGAGGATGTCCAATAGGACCTTCCTTCTGCTTTAAATTTGCAAATTGATAGAAAAACAAAAACCATGAAAGGTTCATGTAATAAGTTATGAACACAGCAACAAATCACCATTACCTTCTGGGAACACTCAAGCAAATCAGAACAAGACTTCCTAAAAATCAAAGAACACTCACGACCAAACAAGACAGAGCTATCTGACTCATACATAACAGAGCTTTATTCTGTACCTGCAAATACACATTGAAAAATTAATCATACTCAAAATATAGGGGAGGGTATATTTAATTTTTTTTTTATAGAAAAAGATAAACTAAACTGACCAAGGGTTGACCTTAACTACATTGCAGAAACATCGTTCACGATAGTACTTCCCAGATTCAGGTGTGAAAGCCTTGTTGCATGTGCATATACGATCAAGCATCAATCTGAACATTACTGACCCCAGTTGACAGTGCCATATAGCATATAAAACCCATCCTTAAAACATCATTAAAAAATGAAAATATGATTAAAACTTACATGACAAATATGATCCGTACAAAATTTGTAAAATCAAAATTTTGAAAGTAGATTAAATTAAATATGATCAGCACTATAATTGACCCAAGTAATATTAAATTAAGATCACATTAAAACATAAAAATTAGGTTAGATTATATTTATATCTTTTAAAATTTATTACTTAAACACCAAATCAATGTGGCTTAGCAAGAGACACGGAAGATCTAGCTTGGCAATTTAGGTGGCCAGGGAAAAGAAAAGATAAACTGCGTGAAAATTACTTGAAAAAAAAGATTGCAAGACCATATGACATGCTGGTAACATGGTTTGTCATGGGGTTGACTCGAAATGCGATTAAAATTGAAATGTAAATGCCTAAACAACCTTTTTAACATTATGGGAATAGAGAAAGCGTGCATACCAAATAAATCCTGAGCCAATGTTGCTTCTTTTCTTCTTAAACTGCTCTTGAACAAATATAAAAACTCACTGGACATAGAAGATGGCTGCGATTTGCTTCAGGTTAAAGCAAGCTTGCCACAAGCAGGGCTCATGAATAATCCGTGCCAGCCTATGAAACAAGTAAACTTCAAAAAATGAGTGGTAGTCTATTGTACACTTAAACCATACAGGATGTCACACTACATATTCATAATATTTTAGTGGCTCACCTTAACACTCATATGAGGATTTGTTTATCAATAATTATGCATTGAATGTGAGCAATCTTAGGCCACTCTTTCCCTCCAATGCTCTGGCAATTTGCTTCTAACAATGGGCAGCTCTGTATAGTCAATACTGAAATAGATGAAGGCAATCCTTCCTCTGGCAATGACTCCAGGCTTTCACAAGATGAAATCTTAAGGCTTTCGAGTGAGGTGAGATGCTGAAGCCACCTCCCATCCAAATGTTTTATGCCATCAAGATAACAGATGTGTAGGGACACAAGAGAAAATGGTACCAATGGCACTTCCATTTTCATCAGCATGTTAACGAGACAATCGCCTCCAATTTCCAACTCTGAAAGGCAAGTGAGCCGTTCCAAGCCCCACCTAGTGACAGGTGTATTCGAGAAAATCCCTCCAACATTGCCGACTCGTAGATTCCGTATATTGATAGGAAAACCCTCTCCTGCAAAAGACTGCAGATTTGGAAGGTTGAGAATCGTCAATTCTTGAGGGCCAATGAGAGTGCTAATTGATTCTGGAAGTGAATTAAGCTTATCACAGTTTGACACCCAGAAACGTCCAAGGTTAGGAGTGGGCAAACCAAGCAGGGGAAATGACTCCAATTCAGGACATTCCAAAATGTAGAAACCTTGAAAAAACGTCAAATACTGGGGTGCATCTTCTTCTTCCGAAATTGAAATCGATTTCAGATTTTCACATTCTATAAGGTAAAGCCATTTCAGCACAGGGAGACAGCCTATGGGAAAGGATGTCAGTGAACAACAGCTTTTCCATATAGTCAAAGACTCAAGTGCTGAGTAATTACGCAAAGATTCATGAATTGGGAAATCAAGGTTCTCACAATTTTTGAGGAAGAGTACTCTTAACGTTTTGGGCAGACCATCTCCAGGGAAGGCCATCAGAGAAGGAATCCCTTCAATATGTAACTGTTGAAGAGAATTGAGACCAAGCATCAATTCACTGAATAGATTTGGTCTGTTACCCAATTCACTGGAAAATCGTGATTTGAGTAGAGAAGAACAATTGGATAAATGAAGTTTAGTTAAGGAAGGAAGGTTGCTGGGTAAGTTTCCTTTGAGTTTTGGACAATCACTCAAAGACAGATTTGATAGACGGGGAAACTGTGCACTTGTACTTCCCATCACGTTCCAATCCTCCCACTCCGGCATCTCTCCAAAACTCAGAGCCTCCAAGGAGGGAAATGGTTGAAATGAAGGTGAACTACTTCCATAAAATTCAGAACCAACAGTCTTCACTGAGATAATATCAAAGATGATGAGTTCTTTGAGGCTATTTAACTGTCCAACAGGTGGCAATGATGAACAACGATGACAACTACGGATGCACAAATACACCATGTTGCCAAATAAGGAATCACCCAACCAATTCGGAAAACTGGTTCCACCATAGAATTTGATTGTTAGTTTCTTCAAATTTGTTGAGGGCTGCAGATGTTCAAGTACAAGAAGTTGGGAGTCTTCAGAAGTGCAGTAATCCCATTCTAATGACAACTCTTCAATTTGATCTATCCTCTCCAAATTGGCTAGAGATGCATCAGAAGGGTCAATAACGTTTTGTAGCTTTGAGATGCAAAGCTTCCCCTGTAAATGGGGAAATTTTCTCAGCTTTGCAACCTTCAGTCCATTTTGCGGTTTGCTGACAACAAAGTCAGACAAGGTTTGGAGATTTTCTAGTCTGGCCATTTGTATGGGCATCTCCTGCAATGGAGTGCCACTGATGTCAAGGTGGCGTAGATTCACCAACTTTCCCATCTTCTCAGGCAATTCAATGAGAGACGTGCAATCAGACAGCAACAAGGTCTGTAGATTGTAAAGGTTGCAAGTTACAGAGGGCAACCTTTTAACATTAGTGCCAGAGAGATCTAAGTGCCGCAAATGTGTTAAATTTCCAATAGAGTTGGGTAACTCAGTGATATTTTTGTAGTATGACAAAGACAACACCCGCAACTGTTTCAATTTTGGCAACAAGTCATGTATTACCTTGTTTGATAGGTAATAGTCTGACGACAACCCATGTAATGGCAAGGCTAGGAAGGTACGTAAGCCTTTTAATCCATAAAAGGAATCAAATTTATTGAAATAGTCATACCAACCTCTATTATATGACAAATGACGAATTTTGTTCAGATTATCAAGTGGCTTTCGATCCTCGTACCTGATACAATAGGCAGATGAAACCATTGTGGCTAAATCATTGATGATATCATGCATTTCAAAGTTTTCTTCCCCATTCACAGACCGGCGTATGAGTGACCTTGATACTAGTTCATCAAAGTATTCATCACCAACTTCTTCCATGCTTTTCTCAGTTTTCAACACATGTACTAAGCCTTCTGCAATCCAAAGCCAAACAACCGTCTCTTTTTCTAACGTCGAGTTCTTTGGAAAAAGTGAACAATAAGCAAAACATCGTTTCAAAGGAGCTGGAAGAAAATAATAGCTCAACAGGAGAGCTGGTTGCACCTTCATATTTGGCAGATCCCAAATGTTACATTTTAATACCTTATTCCAGTAACTTCTCGATGAGTTGGTGCGAAGAAGACCCCCCAATGCAACTGCAGCTAATGGCAAGCCATCACATCTTTTCGCAATTTCTCTTCCAATTCCTTCCAGGTTGGACCGTTCAGTGCAGTTATTTTCACCAAATGCATGTCTGGCAAGTAAAGACCAGCAATCTTCACTAACCAAAGATGTCAGATGGAAGATAGGAAGGGTCTGCATGGCTTTCGCAACATTTTCATATCGTGTTGTGACAATGATTTTACTTCCCGCTTCCCCAGCATTAAATATGTCCTTTAGATTGGCCCAATCAACATAGCTTGCACCCCGTATGTCATCCAATACAAGCAAAAATCTTTTACGCCATAACCTTTGCTGCAATTCCACTTGTAGTGTATTCAAATTATCAGTATTTGTTGCTTTTGATGTGACAGATTCAAGGAGGGTTTTAGACACCCTGAAAACATCAAAATCCTTTGAAACACAAGCCCATGCTTTCAGATCAAACTTCTCTTTTACTTCATCATCATTGTATACGAGCTTAGCGAGAGTTGTTTTCCCGATGCCTCCCATGCCTACCATGGCAATCACTCCTATTCTGCTTCCACTACCACTAGCATCTTCTGACAGCAAATACTCTTTAAGTTTCTTTTTCTCGCCATCTCTTCCATAAATACCAGATTCATCTACCACAGAACTTGTTGGCGTTTCATGCCAAACACTGATGGAAACACCTTCTCTCAGTTGAAGGATGTCTTTTTGTTTTGCGAAGTGTTCTAATCTTTCAAATAGTGACTGTAGCTTGGAATTGATCATCCTATAGGACTGTCTGAAAGGAAAGGAAAAGATATTGTTATGCACCTTACAACTGCAAGATTGACTGTGATACTTGGCTTTCACTTTGCATCGCAAAGCCTCAGTGTTGATTTCGTCCAACAAGTCGTCAGCATCAAAGACAGCTTGAGTGAGCTCATCCAGCCAGGCCTTGACAGCAGAATTTGTGATCTGCTTCTCCTCAGCATCATTCAGAACAGCTTGAAGGCTCAGCAGTGTCAACTTCAGCTTTTCCAGCAGTGAAACATCAAGCTTCCTCCTCCTAAAGAAGTCCACGAACTCACGGGAAATGATCTTGTCCAATAACACCTCCACAGAAGCTGAGAGTAATGCTTCTCCCACAATAGCCGCAGCCATATTTTCCTTTGATTCAATAAGACCTAAAACACTCGAGTAGGTTCACCAAAAAAAAGCAGGTGGGAGCAAAATCTGCTTCTCTATGATTTTTATGGTAACTCTGGTTATCAGTTAATTTGTCATATTGAAGTAACTGAGCACCACAACCACGAGGGGTCTATACAGCCAGGGTGCAATTATCAATCTAGGGTTCTTTTACTTTATAGGTAGCCACTCAGGACCAAGTGAATTACTTGTCAGCGGATAAGCTTCATGGTCTTTAGGTGAACCAATGACAGGGGATTATGATTACTAGTTTGCAATTACTTATTTCAATTAGATGTCTCTGAGTTTTAATTTTAGAGGAGTAAAGAAAGAATAGATTTACAATGTAAGGTTTGTGGTTATATTTGTGAGGGAGATAAGGAAAATGAAAAGTTTACAGCGTAAAATTTTAGAATTTTACATCGCAGGTTCTTTCTTTTCGTCTTTTTTTTTTTTAAAAAATTAAACTTACAAACATATTAAAAGCATATTTAATTAGAGAGTAAAAGTGAAAATAAAAATATTTAATTAGAGGATAAAGATGTAAATAGATCTCCATGTAACTAGTCGTTAACTAACAACTGGCTCTCGAATTTACTTAAAATTCTAGTCTTACCAAAAACTCGCGACAGTGTGAGCGAGCACTGAGCAGGGAACGCCATCATAACAGAGTAGCAACGAATTCATTCAGCAAGCAAACAACGCGTGCGTAGCGTAGTGGTATAAAAGCAGGCGCTTCCCGCCTTCTTCTGATTCTCCAATTCAAACTCAATGTCAATGGCGGAAGATTGGACTTTGGTGACGATGGAGTCTTCGCAGACGAACCACGCGAGGAAGCGATCGGCCAAGAACGAGAAACTGCTCCTCGACGACTACATCCATTTCCTCCACACTCGCCAATCCATCCACCTCACCATGAACCAACTCAATCAGGTTCCACTCAACTTTCCATTTCTTTATTCCATTGTCCAATTTCTCACACACTCGCCGAAAGAAATCGATCTTCAACTTTTTTCTTTTTCTGCAGATTATCCGCATTCACGGCTTCAAGAAGATCCACCACGCTCCCAAGGTTCGTATGATAATAATTTTAAGTTCCTGTTTGGTTTCCGATAAAATTAAACGTCGGAAAAACGTAACCTACTACTCTCTCTCTCTATTTTTTTTTTTCCCTCATTTTTTTGTTCGTTATGATTTCTAAAAGTTCATCGCCTCGTAAGTAAATTTCGAAGATATATATTGATTCAGATCCTGACAGATCACATTCTGGTATGAATTGAAAACGTCTTGCTTAAATTTTCACGCGGTGGAGTCTCCGTTTGGTTGCCGAGGAAATAATGTCCAAAAAAAAAAGTTATCACGATTTCTTTCCCTACTTCGATTGCATTCCTTCGAGACCAAATGAACAATTCTTGAGAACAAATTAAACTTGTCTGTGATTACACAGAAGGTATTGGTGGACGCGGTGGACTCGCTCGATCTGGTGGAGCTTCAGCGCTCCACGCTCACCGAGAACGTTTCGGCGTTCGCGGTTCTGACGGTGGAGGACGTCGTCGCCGACCTCGCCGAGCTCAGCTGGCAAGAGTGCTGCGTCACCTCGCTCGAGAAACTCAGCAGCAGCAGCAACATCATCAACAACGACGACAACAACCACAGCTTCTTCTTATTCCCTGCTTCCTCCTCCGATCATCACAGCCTTCTCCAGCTCACGAATCACTCGCACTCACAGTCGCAGTTCTCTCAGAAGAGAAGGATTGAGGAGATTTCTGCCGGCCATACGCCGGAGGCTTTCCAGAACAGCCTGCGGGTCGCGAAGATGGTGCCGAGGCGTAAGAGGAGCAGCTTTAACGCTCCTCCTGCTGTCTATGCCGCTTCAACGACTGTGGATTCTGCTTCGCTAGCTTCTTGCTGAATGAATGAATGAATTCGTTGCTTTTCTTCTTTGTGTTTTCCAAGTAACAGATGCAAGTGTTTCCCTATGCGTTGCCCATACCATAGCATTTAACCAAGACTGGATTTGGTAGTAACTCTGGATAGTGGTACTGGTAAATAGGAACGTCGATATGTTTTTAGCTTTTAGATATCAATGTAATGGAAAATACAGCGCAGGGGGAATTTCGAAGTTCGAAACGTTCGAGAGTTTAATTTTGACATACAACTTTTATGTTTTTGCCAATTAAAATCTTTTGTTTGTATGAATTTTTAAAAAATAATGTTTGATTAACAACTAAATTGCATAATAAATACATACCACATGCCTTATCATTATTAGATGTAATGTGAGGTCGCTACTCATTCCAGTCATTCATCAAATCTTATGGTAATAAGATATGTGGTGTGCATTTGTTATACAATTTAATTGTACACATAACATTACTCATTTTTAAATAACGGATGAGATAGTCAAATATCATAACTAATATAACAATACACAGTGAGATGATTGTGTAAACAACTTTTACTCTATCGGTATATAAATTAAATCCTATGTTAAGTTTAATTTTAATACACCAATCATTTGCATGAATTTTCACTGTCATCCTATCAAAACCGAAAAAGACACTATTTTTTCGTTTCTCACAATTTAAGTACTTATTATTTTTTGGTCATCGAGCTCAACCTTTGGTGAGTGCTGAAGGCAGAATACTCTCGGGCTAAATAGGATTATTCAAATTAGAATTATGCAGGCACCATTCTGACTGAAATTGGCTTACGAAGATGCACGGTGATTTTCCTTTCTTTGGTTCTCATTCTTGATAGGAAAAGTAGCACACTCTTATAGTCAGATTAATCCACCAAATGATCATTATCAAGTAACAACCTTGTTATAAAATGCCTCACTACCTAGCCAACGTTCAAGATGTCCGTTGATCTGACTTCTGGTGACAGAAATTCACATCGCTTAGAAAAACATGCGACAGTTTCCATTAATGAATTGTATAACCATTTGTGAGTTTGAAATGATGCAAAGTATCATTATAGAATCAAGCAAATTAACAAACATTTCTCTTCTGGGTTAAGAACCGAGATGTAAAACTACTAGTAGAGCAGAAATCTGCCTGTGAGAGCTGTAAAACATTTTTTTTTGGCCCTTCCAAATTCCAATGCAGCATGTTGACATGGAATTGCAGTTGGTCATTGCCCCTGCCCCCAAGTCTTAAATATAAACTTGCATTCATATTTAGAAATGTTTTCTTTGTACATATGAACTCAGAGAAGCAACTACCCCATCCGGAGATAAAAGTACCAGGTTCAACATGTTGAACTAAAGTGCTTGTAACAGCAAGGAAGATCATCAATGAAGTGTCTTTGCTTGTAACGGTTCCACATTTGAGGCTAAATAATTGTTATGGACTAGAAGTCAAAATACTAAATATTACAGGAATCAATCCCCAATAGTGTCTTTGCAACATTTTTCATTGGAACAACGAACACACCGAAGCAGTATCCTTACACAAACCTCCATAGGCAGGAGGCATTTCCAGATACCAGATATGTTCATTCCCTTCCCAGCCTATAATGACACATTTCGTGATTTTGACATGGTTGCTAACTTTGCAATACATTTATCTACCAAGGACCTGTGTAGGCCCAGTATAATTGGGATTCACTTGCTGAAGCAAAGTCTGATATTGTTGTTAAAGTGATTCTGAATTTCATTGCTTTTTGGTTCACTCTCTTGTGCCATACATACGTAATTATGTAGGATGTAATAACTTAGTAACTTGCTAAGCACTTCTAATTCATTTGTCTCTTTCCAATTCCTGGTTATTTTAAAATCCTTCCCTTTTAACAAAACACAGATTGGACTCAGGAGAGATTCTTAATCCTTTGATGAAGCTCAAGCTGCTGGTTTTAGTGAGGAGAATGGAACTCTAGGTTGACATATGGGAGATTATCTCAGGCAATGATCTTGTTTTGCTGTTAATTGCTGATGTTGTGCACGTTAGTTGATTCAAGCCAGTTCTCCATAATTTTTCAGATTTTTTGGGACTGCCTATGTTTAGGGTATGCATCAACCATAACTTACAGTAATCTTTTAGTTCACCTTGGTAACAATAGTTTTTCGGTAAGGAAAGTTGGGGTTTGGCCCTGATCATCCCACGAAAGCCAAGGCAAATGTCTATGGCTCAGAGAGCATTTACAAGGAGAATCAAACCCGTGTCCTTGTTGGACATGGATCTTCTTCTTACCAACTATGCCAACCTTAATGGCATCTTGTTAATAATTTGATAGTGAGTTTACTTGATCATCTCAATTGATGGTTCAGTAATATGAGCATGCAAGACCAGAAGCTTGTACTATTTTAACCTTTCTTCATGCAATTTGAGTCTGAATTTAATCTAAAGTTTGACATAGAGGTCATGAGAACAATTGTGCTCATAATGAAGAGAAGAATGCATTGGGCTTCTTTTGATAAGCCATTAAAGCTGAGTGAAATTGCTTTGGGAGTGTGCCTAGTGTAAAAGGCAGTTGTGTCATTGTGTTAGACAACGCAGTAGATTTATGCCTCTTTCTATTTTTCATGGGTCATATATGCATATATGTTTGATTTTTATAATGCACCAGTTTACTGTTTGTATGATATTTCTGCTGTTGAAATAGACATTCTGGATGATAATTTGGAATCTTTGTATTTCTTTTCCCCTCATTTTTTTTTTCAGGAACAGTAAGTAAATGTCGTGATAAGGTTTCTTAATGAAATATTTGAGTTACTCTGAAGCTAGCATCATTTCACTGTAACTGGTAACTGCTGCATATGTTTTTCCGCATTTTGTCTTCTAATTTCCCCATTGTTAGTAGCTTGACGTGTGATGCGTGTCTGCTTTACATTGATATTTGCCTGTATAGTTCCCTTAATTGGCAACTTGGTTATGACCATAAAAAGAGCCCAAATAATTTTGTGACTAAATTTTGTATCATAAATGAGTGAGAGATACCTTTTCAATTCAATTGGCCTGAAATTGTTCAACGTCTCAAGAGAATAATAATATTTACAAAACTATTCTCTTTCCTGGTGTTTTTTCTTGAAAAAGAAAAAAAACATTAAAATGAATTTTTGGCCTAATTTTTTCCCAATATGCATAAAATTTAAGTAAAGATGAGTTGGTTATTTTTTTGTATGAATATCTAAATAGAATTCTTTTGTCATATACTTTAAAGTTGGAGCCCAAAAAAAACCAGTTCCAAAACTGAATACAGTATAAAAAACAGTTTTAGAATTGTTCAAAACCGATTCACTAGTTTTGTATTCATTCTGAATGGTGCACCAGCATTCAACTGGTTTAGAGCTAGTTCTCTGGTTTTAATTGGTCTTGAACTAGTGAATGGTGCACCCGCGATTTTGAACCGGTTCATCTAGTTCTAAACAAATTCAGTTCGGTTTTTGAACCAATGAAACTGATTTAGTGTGGTTCTGGTTCAGATCTTCCTATAAATCAAAACATGTCCACCTGGAAAAAAAATGTACATCCCACTAAATATTGCATCTGTCTGGGTTTAAATTTGGTTTCTCATTTTCAGACGATGAATCATGCAGGGATTTTAGGAAGCTTTCCATGCCTTCCAAAGAAATTTTTGAAGATTGAAAACGGTATGTAATCAAACAAGCAGAAGAGAGAACGAAGTGATTTACTCTAAATTTTTCTCACTATGTTGATAACTGACGAAGGATACCAGTTGAGGTGGAGAATATGCACAAATCGTCACTGAAACCTCCACAATGTATAAATATGGTATATATACGAACACGGTATTACAAAGTTTAGGTGGAAAGGGACAGAAGTATTAAGTTTGGCATTTAAGCAGTGGGGTAAGATGCCATCATTGCTATGCCACAGAGTCCTTGGGCAGCATCCACATCCCTTTGCATCCTAATGTACCCTTCTTCACCCCATTGGGTTCCCCATGAATTCTTAATCAACCAATACTTAGTTCCGTCATTACCAACTCCATAACCCACAGCAGTGACACCATGATCCAACTCAGTGCCACAGCTACCAGTGAAAACACCACTTTTGTAAAGTTGAAAATCAGAGCCACTGGCATCAATTGCTACAGAAACTGGTTGATTAGCCACAGCTTGTTGCAGTGCCTTCTCATTGTTGGCAGGGACATCCTCATACCCAGTAATGGTAGCTGCATGGTTGGTTGCTGCTTTTGCATCGCATGTTCCATCAACACCCTTATAGGGGTATTGGGCTTCAGTCGTTAGTCCACCTTTTTCAATGATGAATTTGAATGCATCATCCATTAGACCACCCTCACAGCCATGGTCCGCACCTTTTGTATCACAATCAACAAGCTCTTGTTCTGACAAAGAGATCAAGTTTCCAGTCTTCAACATATTGATTCCTTCTGTTGCCGCAACAGCAGAAAATGCCCAGCAACATCCTGCAAAGAAAATTATTTAAAACTAATGTTATATGAAAACTGATTCTGGACTTTGTAACATTTAATGAATTATTTATGAATCACTTACCGCATTGGCCTTGGTCCTTGATTGGTGTCACTGCTCCTTTCTGTCTCCAATCCACAGTGGTTGGCACTGTAGTCTCATTTTGGTACTTGAAAGTGGCTGTCCTTTTGATTGAGGAACACATGTGCCCCTTGAATCTATTTCTGGATGATGTGAACTCTTCATTCGTGAGGTCTGCAAATTGATTAATGCCTAGCTTGTAAGGTTTGTCGCCAGCGTTGTTAAAAGCTTCAATGTAATTCACATTTTCCTTAAATATCCCGAAACGCTTTTCCCTTTCTTGAGGGTCCTTATGTCCTTATAGACTCTGCCATATTGTGCCATCCATTGCTCATGCTTCTCATACATGGAGGCATCATGGAGAGTGCGAGATGTGACTTGAAAAGCTAAGGACCCTAAGCAGAAAAGCAAAGCCAGCAAAATATGACGGAATTGAATTTTGGCAATCATGGTAGCTAGTGGAGAGTGACAATGGGAACAACTACTTCAGGTTGGTTTGTGAAATGTGAGAAATGTGTTGTGCTGGTACTCGATATTGTTTTAGATATATATAGGAATGCTCACGTTGAATTGTTGACTAATCTCGTAGTTGTCAACCCAAATCTCCAAAATATGTTTCTCTTCTACGTGCATGTGAGAATTTTCTGATTAAGACCCTTGTTTACTCTTGGACAAATTATGTGCCAAGTGTAACATTGAGGCTTAGACATGGATTTTTTTTATATAGCAAAATGTCAAGCTTAACATGAAAACAAACCACGTAGAACTATTGAGATAGAAGTTGAAACACAAGCTATGGCATTGACTCCTCTCTCACAATTTTACCACATCAGCATATATATATATCATGTCTGCATATTTGTCAGGTTGTTTACCTTCAGATTTTAAATTCTTTATATAACCATGTATTTACAGAAACAGTTTTATGTATTTTACCACCATTTAGATTTACTATCACTCACAGTTAAGAGTATTAGAGTATATTTATTACTTTACATTTAAATTGACACTAAACATTATCTTCTTAAGTGCTATTTATCAACATCTGCTTCACATATTTGTATCATATTTTTCTTTTATTCATATATTTATATACTTTCACTTTTTTTCATTTTTTTTAGTGAGTTTGTTTTAGATTTTAAAAAAGTGATTATGTGACTTAAATTTTATATATAATAAAAAAATTAAAAATTGATTTTTTTTTTTTTGCTAAAGTTACTCTTTTCAGCTTATGTAAAAAAACTTAAAACATTTTTTTAAATTCTGTTCATTTTTAAAAATTTATTGAAACACATAAAAAGTGTTAAAAAGAAGTGATTTTGTTTTGCGTAAAAAATCTAAAATAAGCACACTCTATTTTATGTAGAAAACAATTATAAGCTTTATTCTGAACTCAAAAGATCCAAGATAGTAAGGTTACAAATATTTGCAGGAGGACCTTTGATAATCACTTGGCAAGCAAACTGAACAATTAAAGTGAGATAATAGTGTGAATGAGTATCGTCCCAAGGGGATTAAGTTAATCAAGCAATAATTTGTCAATTCAATTCCTAATTAGATTTTTATAAATTTTTGGATTGAAGAAGCTCTCACTTCAATAAATTAAAATAAAACTAAGAACTAAAACAAGATAAATATTCTAAGATGCTAGAGGATTTAGGTAGTCTTATCTTTCTTATGATATGAATTCCTAAAGCTCTTAAGTTGGAAGTCTTGAATTAATGAAATGATTTTTAGTAAATTGGTCCCAATTGGTTGGTGACTCAATGCTCTTATTTGTGTAAAACATGCTAATTCTTTAACTATATTTCAACATAAACAATGATGAATTATAAAATTCAATCAACAAATCACACAAATTCAAGATAAATTCCGGAACATTGAAATTGATGATATTTATTCATTGGGATACTTTATACACAGTTTTCCCAAATCATTCAGGAACCCTAAATCAACCATGAACAGCAACCCATATTATGTATAGAAAAATGAAAGACAAACCTTTAATCCAAGAAAGTCAACAAAAACATTTCAAGAATCCAATCTTATTACAACTACGTCAGACCATACCTCTACCCCTAGCTTTGAGAGTCTAGTTACATATGAGAAAGAGAGAAGAAAAGCATAAAATAGAAGTAGAAGCCATTAAACCCAATTCCTTAGAGTGATAGAATCTTCAATCTCTTCTTCTCTTCATTGTTCTTCTCTACTCCTTTACACCAAGAGCACCTCCTCCTTCTTTGCTTCTTCTATCCCCTAAACTCTCTGTATATAACCCCTTTTGTTTTGTTTAGAATATGAAATCGGAACAAATTGCGTTGCCGGTGCCTAGGCCCCAAGACCCCACCAATTCTCCTTTTAGACTTACATACGCCAAGTTAAGACTAGTTAGGGCAAGTTGGGCTAACTCTTGGGCTATTCGATTTCCGTTTCTCTTAACATGTCAAAAGTGAAAATTTTTGAAAAATTTAAATAAATCAAAACAATATTGAATATTTTTTGGGCAGGAAAGATTCATTGATTGATAATAAAAGTCTAAGCCTGGGTACAAATTATCAAGTAAAAAATTTAGGTACAATACAGCAAATTCTATTGAGACCAAAGCCTTTAAGCCTAGAAATTTAATCAATGATGACTATGCAGCTATAATAGAATGCTTAGAACAAGGAAGTTATCGTATCACACTACCTAGACTCATAAACGCAAAGGTCAACACATCATATCCAAGATCTATATGAATCATCATAAAACATAATACTCTGCTGCATAGAAGCAAACATATTAGTTTATGCTTGTTTTCTTTCCTTCAAGACTCAATTTAAAGAAAAAGTTTCTCTACTTGTAGGCTACTCGATCTCTAGGAAGTCTTTCAGTTTTTCATGTGATAAGCCTTTCTTTCGGTCTTTTAGTCAGATCAAAAAGTTATTGCTCCAATCTTGGCAACAAAATCCAAAAGCACGATAAACACATAGATAAGAGTGATAAGCACAAAGTAAAACAAAGAAAGAAAAAAAAAATCTCAATATACCAGTATACCACCACTACCATAGCTTGTTGAATTGAGACTAGGAGACTAAATTGGTTGTCCTGAGTTGGGCTTTGAGAAGGTATTGATGACCTCTACACTATCACTCTCCAATATGATACTATCTCCGTTCCTAAATAAATGTCTTTTTAACTTCTTATTAGGTTCATTCATAAAATAATGTATATAGATACAGAAAAAGCGAAATAGACATTTATTTAGGAATGAAGGGAGTATTCAAGAATCAGCAATCCATAGTGAATTAAAGGCCCAAATGTATAAAAGTTGAGGCACATGCTATATCACATTGACATATCAGTTTACAACTCTCCCATTGTAATACCTTATATGTAAAAAAAAAAAAAAAAAAAATCAGGAGACTGCCTAGGCGGTCATTAGAAAGTAAGTCGATGTGAGGACTTCACTGGAAACCGCCCAGGCGGTCATCAGAGTGATAAAAAAACCCCCATTTCGGGTTCCAGACCATTCTATACATTTCTCCACCCTTTCCCTTTGCAGAGAAACACAACCTTCACCCCCAAAAACTCCATTTTCTTCCATTCTTCTCAATTCTAACTCCAATCTCTCGTTCCTAAGGCTTTAAGGTACGTTATTCTCTTAGTTGCTCTCCTTTCTCCCTTTTCTCTAGGTTATTAGGGCGATTCTCTAAGCTTCTCAAGGGGGAGAGGTTTTTTACCTTGTTAGAGATGGATTCTTGAGTATTCAGAGGTTTTAGACAGAAATTTAGAGTTCTATGGCTTCAGTTATCTTTGTCGATTCTACTTCCTAGGAGTCTTTGTTGGTGTTAGTTTTGCATTATTTGCCCCTCCAGGTGAGTGGGTTTTCATCTGGTATCTCTATGTTCTGCATTAGAGTTATTTTCATGAAAAATAGGATTTACTACTTGATTTTAGAGATTTCTGTACAGGATTTGAAGTTTACTGTTAGTTTATATGTTTTGGAACATTGATTTGAAAACATGAAACATGTTTTTCATAAAACTCATGGGACCATTATTGTTGAACTGGTTTTAGATAGAAATGCTATTTAGAGAAGAGAATGGAATTGTGACTATGAACTTGGTTGTTTTGAAATGTGATATTGAGATGTCTAGACTATGAAAAGTTTGATGATTTGAGATATGTTTAAAGAATTAAACAAAAATAGTTTTAGATCTTGAATCTTCATGAGATTCAGAACAGTTGACGGATACATATTCTGAGGATATATGAATCATGAATGTCTGCAAAAAGGGTAACCTCTTAGGCATGATTTCACAACCATGGTTATGCTAAAGTCAAATTGTTAGAGTTGTGAAATCATAACAACTGCCAGCTACATATTCTATGGCTTGAAATCACAGTGCCTTTAAGTTGGTGATCCCTTAGACATGATGTCATAGCTGCAGTTATGCTAAGCTCAGACTGTTAAAATCAGATAGATTCAGAGCTCACAAGAGAAATGGCCCACGATGGACAAATTTAGGCAGAGAAACCATCAAACAATGAGAAACCACGAAACGAGAAACATGAACTTTAGTCCATGAGGGACAATTTATTCAGAGAAAACACGAAACTATGTCCATGAGGGACACAACTTACAAGAAACTATGAAACTACATGAGACCATTAGACATTAGTCCACGAGGGACTTGATTCACGAGAAACTGAGCACGCACGAAACGACACAGAGATAGAGATTATTGTTCTTTTAGTAGTTATTATGTGATAAGCCAATGGGTTTTCAGATATGAAAATGAATTGATGAAATTCCTTTTGAGTTTGGAGGATGATGACTAGTATATATATATATACTTATGCTTTATTTGATTATGTAAATCTTTGAATATTATTATTGCTAATGTTATTATGATTTTATGCATTAGTTCCTTTGTGTCCCATGATAGGGGGTTTCAGGTGAGGGCTCACTCATTGAGTTTTGTTGCAAAACTCACCTCTCTATTCTTCTCTTATTTTTTTTACAAATATTGTAGTTGCTAAGGGCATTTCCAGCAGTACTAGATTCAAGAGGTGAGCATGATGTTCATGGGTTTAGTGTGCTCCAGTGTAGATGCAGGCAATATCCCGGACCTAGAGCATATTGTACTTTGCATTTGGTATATTATAGTTGCATTTGCTTGTATATAATGACTTGGATAATCAGACAAGTGTATGTTGACTTATATAGATAAATGATTCCAAGATTTAAACTTGAAAATTTTGTTATAAGATTTCAGAGGTAATTATTGTGATTTTAGAGACTATGTGATTGATTTGTAGAAAATATAATACTTTAAATAGACTTTATGAATAAAGCATGCATTTAGAGACAATCAGCAGGTCTCGAGGCTTACGTGGGAACGAAACTTCTCACGTGTCGGTCACGTACCCAAGTCGGGTCGTGACACCCATAATGTTGTCCCGTTGATGTATTTATCAAGGTGTTTCCTTCAAATTTTAGTCAAGTAAATCTCTAGTTTAGTCCTAAAAAATAATAATAACATCATACAAATTACTCTCTTAAGAATAAAAAGAGTAACCTCCAAATCCGCTTCTTGACAATTTTAGCATTGGCCAAGTTGGTTCCTAACTAAAATAAGTTAGTTTATTGGTCCCTGACAATGACATCTGTCAGACATACAATAGTCCCTAACGTCAAAACTAATGGACTTAGGGATCAATATTACAATAAAGAATATCCTCTGTTATGTTACTTACAGTAGTTTCCATGTGTTTAGTTAATAATCAATGTGTCCAAATTGATAATTATAAGATACATATATCATATTGAAATGCAAAAAGCATGTTTTGCATGGAGCTAGTCAACATTGTCAAGGATCGATTTTGGGGTTTCTCTATATTTTATTAAAGGAAAGAGCATAGAAAACTCATCTATGTAAAAGCAAGGTTTACAAGGTAGGAAAGGAGTTATCCTCTGATTTTCATGAGCACATTTGTGCTAGGATGGAAGTAGGTCAGGCCACTCATTGGCGGCCTTTGGCCTAGCCTATATTGGGCTAGTTTGGCTTAGCCTTTAATACCCACAAAAAAAAAAAAAAGAAATAGGCACCACTGGTGCACCCATTAGGTCAGGCCACTCATTGGGGGCCTTCGGCCTATCCTATATTGGGCTAGTTTGGCTTGGCCTGTAATATCCAAAAAAAATAAAAAAAAAATAAAAAAATAGGCACCACTGGTGTGTCACGACCCAATTCAGGCACGTGACCGGCACGTGAGAAATCTCATTCTCATGCTAGCCTTTTTGATCTGTTTACTGATTTTGCATGCATACTTTGCTCTAACATTCATGAATGATAGAAAATTTTCTCTTTTTCTGCATATAAATCATCTATTCTCTGGAACAAAAATCATTATATCTAAAATCTTATAATAGTCTCTCGAATCTCAAAATCATGAATTATCTATACATACAAATCATATACACTTTGTCAAATGTCTGGGTCATTATATACAAATCAAAATATCATTTTAATATGCTGAATACAAAAACAAAACATGCTCTAGGTCCGGGACCCTGCCTGCAATGTGCTAGAACACTCTAACTCAAACATTCTATGCTTCACCTACAGACTCACCGACTGGAATCTATGACTGCTGGGAGGTTTACAACAGCTGCTCTATCTGTAAAAATAAGAGAAGGAAGAGAGGGATGAGTTTTGTAACCAAAACTCAATGAGTGAATCCTCACCTAAAACCCCCTTTCATGGGACAAGAGAAAGAATACATAATACACAAAAATCATAACAACATTAATAATATAAGAAAATATCTCACATAACCAAGTATAAATATATTTATAGAATTCCTGTATCATCATCATGTTGTAACTTAAAACAATTTCTCTGAATTTATTTTCAAACCTGAAATCATACAAACAATACAATATAGTAGCTCCTAGAGAAACAGTAATCTTTGCTCTATGGTTCTTATAGAACAGAAATTGGACACCTAAATAGGTTCCATTCTCCTTTCTGCTCAGTTACGTCATGATGTCTGTGACATAACAAAACTCTGAATATAAATTCTCTGAATATCTCTGGCCCGGGCTACTTGGTACCAAAGTTAACGGATTTACTGCAGTTAACACACAGCCTGTTTCTTTATAACTACAGTCTAACTAAATAAACAAATAAATATAAGAATCTTTAAAATCTTTTAACTCTGTGAACTCTAAATCTATTTGATTCTAACAGTCCAACTTTAGCATAACTGTGACTATGAAATCATGCCCAAGGGATCACCCTTTGTAGACATTTGTGATTTCATAACCTCACAGAGTATATATCCGCCAGCTGTTCTGAATCTCATGAAGATTCAGGCTCTAAAACCTTTTGATTCATTTTCTAAAACATCATTCTAATTATCAAACTTCTCAATATCATGTTTCCAAAATAGCTATGTTCACAATCACAATTCCCTTCTCTTCTCTAAATACCATTTTCAAGTATTAAACACTCATAAATCATTTTTAGAATTCATTCCAACATTCATAGAAGCTTTCCATAATCATCATTATCATCCAATACACTTAAAATCAATCAATCAAGCATGGTCCCATGAGTTTTCTTAAAACAAGTTTCATGCTCTAAAATCAATAGTTCTAAAACATATAATCCAATAGTAGTTTCAATCCTTGTACAGTATTTCTCTAAAATCAATTATTAAATCATACTTTCATGAAAATAACTCTAATGCAGAACATAGAAGTCACAGGTGAAAGCCCACTCACCTGGAGGGGTGAACAGTGCAGAACTAACACCAACAGAACTCTGAGAAGCAGGAATGACACTGTTGTCTGATATAACCATTATAATACACTAGATTAATCTCTAAAACATCTAACTAACTAGATTTTAGCTCTAATCATGGTAGAAAAGCACCATGGCATGAAAACCATGAGAACATAATACCAAGACCCTAAGAACATGAGAAAGTGAAGGAATAAGGAAACAAAACCACTAGAATAACTTACCTTTAAGCTTAGGAGATGGAAAAATCCAAGTTAATCTTGATAAAATTAGAAGAGAATGGAGTTTTTGGAGTGACAGAGGGTTGGGAGGTGATATTTTCGCATTTGGGAGAGGAGGGGGTGTGTTTTTTATGATATGAAGGTTCTGAACCCCGAACAGGGGCTTTTATATCATCTGTTGAGCGCTGTGGCCTTCACCCGAGAGCATATTGCACATCGCCTTACTGTTCTGTTGACCGCTGCAGTGCTCACCAGAGAGCATAGAAATTCACTTCCACTGTTTTACTGACCACTGTAGCACTCATCAGAATGGATTTTCACTCTCCAGGATAGTTTCTTACTCCTCAGAATAGTCTCTATAGTGTCCTCCTCTCTAAAACTCACTTATTACATTTCTTAATTAAAGTTAATAGGAAATAAAAGTCAAATAAAATATCTAAAAAATCAAAATCCAACCCAATCAAAATCTAAATTTTGGGTTTTAGTTCAAATCCGAAAATTTTTATGGTTTTATAAACTTGTGGATCAAAAACGAAGTATTCAAAGGTTCCATAAAATTTATTAAAAATCACTCTTTGACTTATTATTCTCTAGGGAACCATTACTGGGACTTTTGGTCCCAAGAATGTGACTCTATCATATGGCCCTCCAAGGAGGTGTAGGGCCCAGACTTAGCAAAAATTCAAAACTTGGACTGACAGATAAGGGTGACTGACGCTCTTTTTGTTCGAAAAATTTGTCTAACTCTTTTATTTAAAATTTGGGGTATTACATGGTGCATCCATAGGCGTACCCTTTGCTTCTTAATATACTATCCCCTTTCTTTTTTTTTTTAAGATAGCACCTCGCAAAAACACTTTCTTCCTTTTTTTTCTTTTTTTTTTCTTCTTCATTTCTCCATTCCACATGCTCTCTCGTGTCTCCTTTCAGTTGTCACATCCAGCCACTGTCCCCGCCATCACCACGGTGATGCCACTGGCAATCGCTGCTTGGTCCATCTCCTCCATTCTCGTCTCTCTCTCTCTCCTCTGTGTGGCCACAGTTTCTTTTTCTAGATAGAAAGAACTACTTCAAACTCAATTATTGAGGTAGTTCTTCCCTCTTTTCTTCATTTTGATGATGTGAGTAAGTCTCAATAGCTTTCAATTGATCTCATTGAGTTTCCTATAGTTGTTATGCAGGACTTAGGGGTTTGGGAACCTTAGGCTTTAAAAATTAGGGGTTTTGAAATCTATAGCTAATTTATGTTAATTGATGGTGCAGTTAGCTCACATGTGCCCTTATTGTCTTGTTCCTAGAGTTATAGAGCAAACGGATGTCAACTAGAGATTTTTAGTAGCTCGATGAGTACTCTACGTTTCCTTGGGAACCATTGTTGTGAGTAGATAGTGTATCTACAGTTTACTTTTTCCATGAAAAATTTTAATTATAACTACAAGAGTATATGAAGAGTTGAAAATATGTTAATATAGGAGAAATTAATTTATTTATCGAAAAGGAAGCTTTATGTTTAAGTGGAAGCTTAATTTGGAGGCTAGAATTAAATGATTATGCTTATTTAATTATTTTTAGTTGAACTGTGGTGCATATTGAATTTTAGAATATTTTATGTTAATTACTAAAAGTGATTTTATCTCATGTTGACTATATCTCATATAATTTGAGAATGGATTTTATATTGTAAGAATGTCATGAAATTGGAATTGTGTTGGAAATGCCAACGATTGTAATTATGAGATTGAAATTGGATTTTGTGATTGAAAATGTTTTGGAAGTAAACCTACGTAGAAACTGTGGCTAATAGCAGGGGCATTAGCCTTGGTGCACCATGCAATTTCAATTAGCAGGTGAGGTGCTAACCCGCACATAGCTGCAGTTATGTCTGGACTTGTATTTGGCTATGGACCAACTTCAGTTAGCAGGTGTGGTGCTAATCCGCACATGACTTTTGTCATGTCTGGACTTTTATATGGCTACGGGCTAACTCCAGTTAGCTAGTGTAGTGCCAACCCGCACATGACCTTGGGTAATGTCTGGACTTGTTATTGTTCTGCTTTAGATAGCTCCATATTGGTTTTATGCGATTATATAAAATTATGTTTCAAGAAATCTCATGTTATGATTAAACCATGTTCTTATGAGTACATTTATATTATGATATTTACATTGTTTTATACTTGCAATTAGTAAACTACGGATATCCTATCTCTTACTGAGTTGCAAATCTCACCCCGTTATTTTTCATCTTTTTTTTTTCCAGACGTAGGTGCTAGTATCGATTTTGTTCCTTCGGCTTACCTGTTATTCGATTGTAATATGATGAGCCTTCTTGAGAAGGCATTCTTTTATCATAACATCCTTTTTAAAATAGTATCTTTTAATATGTCAGTTGTTCCATATGTCACAGGCAGGGTCCTTGGACTTAGGTCATACTTATGTTGGGATTTTATTAATTAACTATATAGATTGTATATAGAAACGATTTATAAACTTAATTAAGTTTTATGCTTGAGCTATATGTGGTATTGTGTTTAATAGAGTTTGAAAACTAAACTAGATTATGGTTAATACATGTTGGTCTATATTGAGATATTACTATATTATGAAAAGATGCATTTTGAGAATGCTTGATGCCCAAGTGTTGTGGTTTTTTTTTTTCAGGGATATTGCAGGGTAAACTTTTATTTGGGGAATGTCCGAGAAATAGAGGAAACTCTGTCCGTTTTCCTAATAATTGTGTGTGTTAAGGCTTGCTGGGGAAAGTGTTCCCTATGTGCCGGTCATGGCCCAAGTTGGTATCAGAGTATTAGGTTTCCCTGTAATTTATGGAGCAAGTGCTCTTTAGTAAGCTCACAATTATATAAATGGAAGCGCGCCCATTTCTCCATATTGTGATACTACCGAAGATCTATAGGAATATTGGTTGGTCTTTCATGTGTTAGTTTTCTTCTTGATTCTTGGTGTACATGTCATATCTTGATAATCATAACTTCTTTCTTCTTCGCACCCCAATATCAAGCTATTCCCTTCATTCTCATTCCTCATTAGGAATCTGGCTTCTTTTCTATGTCATCTATGAAGTCTGTAATATTTTATGATTTATGATTTAAATTGAGGTTTTGCATATTATGGGTGTGGTGTACATGTAAAATAGATTCGCAACTTGTCATGAAGTGCAAAATAAGACTTGAATTTCGTTTATCTGCTTTTATTTACCTATTGTTTCTCTTCTTTTAATGATGAATATGATGTGAAAGTGTTGGATGGTTTAGATGCTAGACTTCGGTTGATTGGTGATTAACTAAATGAAGCTATATAATCTATATTTTTATACAGTGTGCTTATACATTTGATTATTTGAATTAAAGAGTTGAAAACAACATGGAAATTTGATCACATGGGCTGCCCTATTTTGGACAGCAACTTATCCTTTTCATTCTTACTTGATTAATGATGCTCAAGAATTAATTTTGAGCTTGATATATTGTAGTCTTATGTGACACATCTCTTTTTGTTGGATTTGGCCTCAATTAGCTTGTTATGCTTGCCTTGTACTAAATCTTGTTTAGTTGAAAAGATGCATTTTAAAGTGTTCTCTATATTTTCAGTTTGCATATGTTAATCATTATGTAGAATGGTTGAGTTTGGTTAAAATAGATGAATCTATGTTGTTTGGTATAATCAAAGTTTATGAGAGTTTCCAATACTTCTAGTGTCTCTTTCTAATTCTTATGTGCTAACTTCTTTTGCATGTCTATTGTCCTCTATGAAATACACTGATTCATTTGTACTCTATAATAATAATAATTGATTGAGAATGGTGGTGAACTTTATATTGGGGTTAGATTGATCCATTTTGTCAAATACGATACCAAGCTCTTTCAAAGATTGTTCTCTATTATGGTTACATTTTGTGCCTAGCCTTGTCCTATGGTTTAGGTTCTTAAAGCATTAAGGTTATATTGGGTATACAAATTTTTGTTAATGAAAATAAATAGTTTGTTAAACCATGAAATATCTTTAACAAATCTTGTCACTAGGACTATCATAGGGTTCGCTTGTTTTAGTTTGGACCAGTAATGTCACTAACATGGAATCTCTTTTATGTTCCCTCAACATGCGATGGTAAGGTTCTAAATCTTGGTTTTGAGATTTATTGAAGGGCGATAATCTCTTTTTAATGTCTAAACAAAGTCATATTTGAACTTTAAGTATCACATTGACTACTGACATGATCTCAGATTGTCACTGTGTGAAATAGCTCATTGCTCAAAAGAACCACTATATACTTGTATTTGAAATAATGTTTTGCTCTTATGTCTTTGCTGGATTTATATTTAGTCTAATATCTAGAAACTTCCCTTTGTGAAGTACTTAATCCCTTTTCTCCTAATTCTGAAATTTCTATTCATTTAATTGTTGTTCGTCTACTTGTTTCAGCAAACAATTATTGCTACATGATGATTATTATGTAAATTCTTTTTGGTTAATTCTTATTTGTTTGTTTATCATGGTAATTTGCTCTTCCTTTCTTTTCTTTTTCCTCCTAGCATGTTCTCATAATTGGCACAACATTATATTCTCTCCATATTCCTTGTTGAAATTTTGAGTTTGAACTCAGTAAATCTGTGTCTATTCTAATCCTTCACCTTCTTGGGTTCCCTCTTAGTTTGAATAGTGGTTTGTTATTTGTGTTATTATTTGGATTGTCCTTTGTAATTCACTTATTAGACTTGGTTGATGAAACTTAAGTGTTAAAAAAAATGTGTCAATCGTGGCTAGAGATAATATGAATGTATGTGAACTAGAGGAATCCATATGATTTTTCTTTTAAAACTCCTAAGGCATGGTTTGTATGTAGACACTAGTGTGAAATTTGTTCTCAACTTGTTTGCCGCAAGATAATGTAGCTGAGATATCATTTTGACATTGGAAAGGGTATAGTTTTGAGTTATTCTTTGAAATATTTAAGCTTACATTTACGATTTCATCCCATTTTGCCTATGTGAACCATGATGATGCCATGAAAACTCAATTAATGGAGTTGAGATTATCCTATGTGCTCTTGTGTTTTAGTTTTGAAATATTTCCATAAAAGAATTTATTTGTAAATTTACTTTCTCTTAACATGATCTCTGGTGAAGGGCTTTGCTTTTAAAATGGTTTCTTTGATTTTCTTTTTGATTTTCTTGACATTTTGTGTTATGAATCAAATGTGTTTTCAAAGAATTTTTATGGAAAGCTAGGTTCTCCAAGGCATTAAAAACTTGTGTGGAGTTGTGACTTTGCCTTTACTTATTTGTGCTGAAGTTGGATTCACAGTTGCGCTTAGTAGATAGGAGAAGTTCAGCCTTTATGCTATGGATTTCCATGCGTGAGTGCATATTGAGCACTAGAACTCAATTTAGAATATATTAATTGTCAATATATTAGTATGTGGATGAGAGTTGTGTGGATCTATTCATTGTGGTGGCTTTAGTGAAGCTTCTACCCAAGTAAAGTAGTTAACTAAAGTAGAATTTACTAATCAGTCCATACAATTTAAGAGCACTTAAGAGGATCTAAATGGAATTCTAATAGGCTACTCAAACTTGTTTTCACATTAGGCCCAATTTTCCGCATATTGTTGCACTAAACTCGATAGAACCTTGGGTTTTATTTATCTTTCAGGTTTTAACTTCTTATACTCTATGTAGGAAGCCATTTTAAAGAGTAAATGAATTTCAAATTGTGTAAACACGTGTGTAATTATAATTTCTCTTCCTTTTCATGCCTTGGTGCTCTTATATCTCACGATACCAATACAATGTTATAGAAATATACCATTGTTCTACATTAGTAAAGTGGTATATTAGTATGAGTGTGTGTATATATATTAATTTATTTCTATTTTTAACATTTTTCTTTCTTTGTTCAATCCTTTGGGCGACACCATTACTATTAAGTTATAAATACTAATGTAAGAAAATAAAGCTTGTGAGATCTCTAAACATTAAAAAGAACACATATCTAGTGTGTTGTTCTACTGTTTTGATTTACCTTAGTTCCATTAGAAAGTGAACTTGGAATACTACTAGGCTACAAAGTTACAAGTAGAATGCATGAAATATGGAATTTTGTTCTAGAAGCCTTTTTCTTTTGAATAACTCAGCCGAAACTAGTTTTAATTACAAGAGAACATCCATATTTTTTTTTTTTTCATTAAGTTTCATTAGAAACATACATAATCCACATATTTACTCACTAATTTAAAGTAACCATTAATGTGTTGCCAAACCAAGATAAAACTCGTATGTTAATTTCTGTGGATGGTATGAAGAAAGAGTATGTCTCGTTGTGATGTCATGAATATCATGATTCATGTTGTACTTTAAAAGTGCTTTTTTTTTATATTAGAACCTTTGTTCTTCATGGCATAGTAGGCCACTTATCTTCAAAATATTATATGAGATAAGAATGGCAATGGTTCTCTATTCATGTGTTTTGGCCTGTATTTTTTTTTTGCGAATGTGTGTGTGTGACTCATGAACTTGGCATGAATACTTGAATGGATATGAAAATTTATACCTTCACTAGTTGAGTATGACTATCGGGTGGCATGAGAGGTGATATATGTTAGGTGTACACACCTATTAACAATAGAGGTTAGTGCTCATCTTAAAATTTGGGGACCGGAATTTTTTAAGAAGGGGAGGATGCAATACCCACAAAACAAAAAAAGAAATAGGCACCACTGGTATACCATTAAAGGGGTGCACCTATTAGGGGGGTGCACCATAGGCACACCCTTTGCTTCTTAATTCACCATCCCTCTTCTTTTTTTCAAACAACACCCCGGAAAAACACTTCCTTCCTCTTTTTCTTTTTCTTTTTTTTTTTCTTCTTCCTTTCTCCATTCCGCATGCTCTCTTGTGTCTCCTTTCGACTGTCGCGTCCAGCCACTGTCCCCGCCATCACTGTGAGGACGTCATCGGCAATTGCTGCTTGGTCCCTCTCCTTCATTCTCGTCTCTCTCTCTCCCTCCTTTGTGTGGCCACGGTTTCTCTCTCTAGAGAGAGAGAACTGCTTCAAACTCAAAGATTGAGGTAGTTCTTCCCTCTTTTCTTCATTTTGATGATGTGAGTAAGTCTCAATAGCTTTCAATTAATCTCATTGAGTTTCCTATAGTTGTTATGGAGAACTTAGGGGTTTGGAAACCCTAGGCTTTAAAAATTAGGGGTTTTGAAATCTATAGCTAATTTGTGTTAATTGATGGCATAGTTAGCTCACATGTGCTCTTATTGTCTTGTTCCTAGAGTTATAGAGCAAACGGATGTCAACTGGAGATTTTCAATTGCTCGAGGAGTACTCTACTGTTCCTTGGGAACCATTGTTGTGAGTAGATAGTATATCTGCAGTTTACTTTTTGCATAAAAAATTTTAATCACAACTGCAAGAGTATATGAAGGTTGAAAATATGCTAATATAAGAGAAATTAATTTATTCATCGAAAAGGAAGCTTTATGTTTTAAATGGAAGCTTAATTTGGAGGCTAGAATTAAATGATTATGCTTATTTAATTATTTTTAGTTGAACTGTGGTGCATAATGAATTTTAGAATATTTTATGTTAATTACTAAAAGTGATTTTATCTCATGTTCACTATATCATATAATTTGAGAATGGATTTTATATTGTAAGATTGTCATGGAATTGGAATTGTGTTGGAAATGCCAATTATTGTAATTATGAGATTGAAATTGGATTTTGTGATTGAAAATGTTTTGGGAGTGAACCTAAGTAGAAACTGTAGCTAACAGCAGGGGCATTAGCCTTGGTGCACCATGCAACTTCAGTTAGCAGGTGAGGTGCTAACTTGCACATAGCTGCAACTATGTCTGGACTTATATTTGGCTATGGGCCAACTCCAGTTAGCAGGTGTAGTGCTAATCCACACATGACTTTTGTCATGTTTGGACTTATATATGGCTACGAGCTAACTCAGTAAACTAGTGTGGTGCTAATCCGCACATGACCTTGGGTCATGTCTGGACTTGTTATTGTTCTGCTTTGGATAGCTCCCTATTGGTTTTATGCGATTATATAAAATTATGTTTCAAGAAATCTCATGTTATGATTAAATCATGTTCTTATGAGTACATTTATATTATTATATTTACATTGTTTTATACTTGCCATTAGTAAACTACGGATATCCTATTTCTTGCTGAGTTGCAAAACTCACCCCGTTATTCTTCATCTTTTTTTTTTTCTAAAATGCAGGTGGTAGTACTGGTTTTGTTCCTTCGGCTTAGCTGTTATTCAATACTAATATGGTGAGCCTTCTTGAGAAAGCATTCTTTTATCATTAACATCCTTTTTAAAATAGTATCTTTTAGTATGTCAATTGCTCCATATATCACAGGCAGGGTCCTTGGACCTAGGTCATACTTATGTTGGGATTTTATTAATTAACTATATAGATTGTATATAGAAATGATTTATAAACTTAATTTGGTTTTATGCTTGAGCTATATGTGGTATTGTGTTTGATAGTTTGAAAGTTAAACTGGATTATGGTTAATACATGTTGGTCTATATTGAGATATTATTATATTCTAAAATGACGCTTCTTGAGAATACTTGATGCCCAAGTGTTGTGGTTTTTTTGTTCAGGGATATTGCATGGTAAATTTTTATTTGGGGAATGTCAGAGAAACAGAGGAAACTCTGTCCATTTTCCAAGGAATTGTGTGTGTTAAGGCTTGCTTGGGAAATTGTTCCCTATGCGGCGGTCATGGCCGAAGTTGGGTTGTGACATAGCCTATCTAGTAAACAAGTTAGATTTTGATTTTGATTTTCCTAAAAGCTGTTTAAGCTAAATAGGTCAAGCTAAGGGTAATAAAAATAGCCTGTTAGACCTAACAAACTGGTCCACTTATATTATTATTATTATTATTATTGTAATTTGAAAATATAATGATAATAGAAACATTTTAATCTATTTAAAATATACTTTTAAAATTAATCAATAAGTCTTTTAGTCAGTTTAAACTTTTATATATATATATATATATATTTATTTATTTATTTAGAAATCATTTGATTTATTTAAGATTAAATGTTTTGGATTTAAAAAAAAAAATAATCTAATAGATCTTTAAATAGATTTACTGATAATCCTAGACTTTTAAGAACATCAAGTAAAGGTTATGAGAAAGACCAATGTCAAGTAATAGGGCGAGGCTCAAGATAGCTTTTGAGAATACAAGTCACGTCCAGTTAAGTAAAAGCCTAGATTAGCCTAATTCTATCGGCTTGTACTTATTAATGATCCCGTTATTTCGGATGGTGATGCTCCTACAATAGAAACAGGGGCAGTAACACAAGCTATGCCAACACCCAAACCAGCCAGAAAACCTCCCGATATGAGAACATAAGGACCTACTGGCGCAGCAGCCATGAGAATTGGTCCGAGAGTAAATATAATGTCAGCAATGAGTGTGGCATTTTTCCGTCCGTAAGCATCATTAACCCAACCACCTGCTGCTGCTCCAACAATTGCACCAGCAATTGCCATGCTGACACAATTGTTTCTTGGAAACTCCGGCTATTAGAATGATCCAAAGAGAAAGAATGAGTAAACATCACCTTTTATGCCTTGGAATTGGTGCACCATGGAAAGAAAAATTCTTAATCCACCAGTATCCTCTGATTCAGTTAAACAGTTCCATTTATGGATCTCTTACAGCAGTAAATCCTACCCCTACGACGAAAACAGCTGCACATTGTACACTACGCAGACTGCTTTAACCATTACCTGGTGCTAATGTTGATGGAAAGAAAATTGAAACAATAGTGCCAACAAACCAATTAAAATATTAAGCAAAAGCTTTTCAGCCACATATGAAGGTTTCCAGGAAAATACATTGATATTTGCACATTGAGAACCACATAGCAATGTAACCAACCTCTGAACTCAACATTGAAAAAGAATACTGTACCTGTAGAAAGTAGTTATTTCTAACTTCCTCGAAATCTTCTTTGATATATAGAAGGGCTCCTGATATTACGCGAAATATCAGTTTCATAACAGAATAAAAGCTTGCATCAGCTAAAGACAAGAAGAACTTAGATATTATCAATAAATGTTTCACAGAATATAGCAGGTTTGTGCAACCTACATGCTCTAAAATAGTACATCCACCTAAATACTGTGTCTGTATGTTTTTAAATTTGGTTTACGTGCCTCTTCTCATTTTTAAAATCTACGTCAACATTAATTTAATGAGAATTTTCAAGTTTGTGAAAAGCCATACTTCATAGGGTGAATCATACAGGGCTTTCAGGGAGCTTTCCAGGCCTTCCACAGGAGTTTTTTAAAAGTTTTAAAGATTAAAAGAAGGTATGTAATCAAAGAAACAAAAGAGAGAATGAGGTGATTTAAGCTTAATTATTTTTTTTCACTATGCTTATAATTGACAAGGATACCAGTTAAGGTGGAGAATATGCACAAATGGTCAACGAAACCACAATGTATATATTTGGTATTATATATGAACGCAATATTACAAAGATTAGGTGGAAAGGGATAGAACTATAGAAGTATCAAATTTGACATTTAAGCAGTGGGGTAAGATGCCATCATTGCTATGCCACAGAGTCCTTGGGCAGCATGTACATCCCTTTGCATCCTAATGTACCCTTCTTCACCCCATTGGGTTCCCCATGAGTTCTTAACCAACCAATACTCAGTTCCATCATCACCAACTCCATAACCCACAGCAGTAACACCATGATCCAACTCAGTGCCACAGCTACCAGTGAAGACACCGCTTTTGTAAAATTGAAAATCAGAGCCACTGGCATCGATTGCTACAGAAACTGGTTGGTTAGCCACAGCTTGTTGTAATGCCTTCTCATTGTTGGCAGGAACATCCTCATACCCAGTAATAGAAGCTGCATGGCTGGCTGCTGCTTTTGCATTGCATGTTCCATCAACACCCTTATAAGGGTATTTGGCTTCAGTGGTTACAGCAAATTCTATTGAGACCAAAGCCTTTAAGCTTAGAAATTTAATCAATGATGACTATGCAGCTATAATAGAATGCTTAGAACAAGGAAGTTATCGTATCACACTACCTAGACTCATAAATGCAAAGGTCAATGGGTGAAGCATCATAAACATTATACTCTGCTACATAAAAGCAAACATATCAGTTTCTGCTTGTTTTCTCTCCTTCAAGACTCAATTTAAAGAAAAAGTTTCCACATGTAGGCTACTCGATCTCCAGGAACTCTTTCAGTTTTTTCATGTGATAAGCCTTTCTTTTGGTCTTTTAGTTAGATTAAAAAGTTATTGCTCCAATCTTGGCAACAAAATCCAAAAGCATGATGAACACATAGATAAGAGTGATAAGCACAAAGTAAAACAAAGAAAGAAAACAAAAATCTCAATATACCAGTATACCACCACTACCATAGCTTGTTGAATTGAGACTAGGAGACTAAATTGGTTGTCCTGAACTGGACTTTTAAAGGGCATTGATGACCTCTACACTATCACTCTCCAATATGATACTACCTCCGTTCTTAAATAAATGTCTTTTCACTTCTTATTAGGTTTATTCATAACGTAATGTATATAGATATAGAAAAAGTGAAAAAGATATTTATTTAGGAATGGAGGAAGTATTCAAGAATTAGCAATCCACAATGAACTGAAGGCCCAAATGTATAAAAGTTGAAGCACATGTTATATTACATTGACATACCAGTTTACAGCTCTCCCATAATGTTGTTGCGTTGATGTATTTATCAAGGTGTTTCATTCAAATTTTAGTCACTTATTTTCGAAGTAAATCTCTAGTTTAGTCCTAAAAAATAACAATAAAATTAGATAAATTAATCTCTTGAGAATAAAAAGAGTAATCTTGAATCCACTTCTTGACAATTTTAGCATTGGCCAAGTTGGCCCCTAACTAAAATAAGTTAGTTTATTGGTCCCCTGACAATGACATCTATCGGACATACAATAGTCCCTAACGTCAAAACTAATGGACTTAGGGATCAATATTACAATAAAGAATATCCTTTGTTATGTTACTTACAGTAGTTTCCATGTGTTTAGTTAATAATCAATGTGCCCAAATTGATAATTATAAGATATATATATATATATATATTGCTGGTCAAAATTGTCAAGGATCGATTTTGGGGTTTCTCTATATTTTATTAAAGGAAATAGCATAGAAAACTCATCAATGTAAAAGCAAGGTTTACAAGGAAGGAAAGGATTCATGAGCACATTTGTGCTAGGAATCAAAGTAGGTCAGGCCACTCATTGGGGGGCTTCGACTTAGCGTATATTGCGCTAGTTTGGCCTAGCCTATCTAGTAAACAAGTTTGATTTAGATTTTTACAAAAGCCTTTTTAGTTAAATAGGTCAGGTTAAGGGTAATAAAAATAACTTATTAGGCCTAACAAACTGGTCCACTAATATAGACTTTTAAAATTAATTAATAAGTCTTTTAGTCAGTTTAAACTTTTTAATATATATATTTAGAAATCCTTTGATTTATTTAAGAGTAGATGTTTTGGATTTTTAAAATAAAAAATTAATCGAATAGGCCTTTAAATAGATTTACTGATAATGCTAGACTTTTATAAATACCAAGTTAAGGTTATGAGAAAGACCAATGTCAAATAACAGGTCGAGGCTCAAGATAGCTTTTGAGAATACAAGTCAGGTCTAATTAAGTCAAAGCCTAGATTAACCTAATTCCATTGGCTTGTGCTTATTAATGATCCCATTATTTCGGATGGTGATGCCCCTACAATATGCCAACACCCAAACCAGCCAGAAGACTTCCCGATATGAGAACAAAAGGATCTACTGGTGCAGCAGCCATGAGAATTGGTCCGAGAGTAAATATAATGTCAGCAATGAGTGTGGCATTTTTCCGTCGGTAAGCATCATTAACCCAACCACCTGCTGCTGCTCCAACAATTGCACCAGCAATTGCCATGCTGACATAATTGTTTCTTGGAAACACCTGCTATTAGAATGATCCAAAGAGAAAGAATGAGTAAACATCATCTTTTATGCCTTGGAATTGGTGCACCATGGAAAGAAAAATTCTTAGTCCACCAGTATCCTCTAATTCAGTTAAACAATTCCATTTATGGATCTCTTATGGCAGTAAATTAAATCCTACTCTTACTACAAAAACAGCTGCACATTGTACACTACGCAGACTTCTTTAACCATTACCTGGTGCCAATGTTGATGGAAAGAAAATTGAAACAATAGTGCCAACAAGCCAATTAAAATATGACCAAAAGCTTTTCAGCCACATATGAAGGTTTCCAGGAAAATACATTGATATTTGCACACTGAGAACCACATAGCAATGTAACCAACCTCTGAACTCAACATTGAAAAAGAATACTGTACCTGTAGAAAGTAGTTATTTCTAACTTCCTCGAAATCTTCTTTGATATATAGAAGGGCTCCTGATATTACGCGAAATATCAGTTTCATAACAGAATAAAAGCTTGCATCAGCTAAAGACAAGAAGAACTTAGATATTATCAATAAATGTTTCACAGAATATAGCAGGTTTGTGCAACCTACATGCTCTAAAATAGTACATCCACCTAAATACTGTGTCTGTATGTTTTTAAATTTGGTTTACGTGCCTCTTCTCATTTTTAAAATCTACGTCAACATTAATTTGATGAGAATTTTCAAGTTTGTGAAAAGCCATACTTCATAGGGTGAATCATACAGGGCTTTTAGGGAGCTTTCCAGGCCTTCCACAGGAATTTTTTAAAAGTTTTAAAGATTAAAAGAAGGTATGTAATCAAAGAAACAAAAGAGAGAATGAGGTGATTTAAGCTTAATTATTTTTTTTCACTATGCTTATAATTGACAAGGATACCAGTTAAGGTGGAGAATATGCACAAATGGTCAACGAAACCACAATGTATATATTTGGTATTATATATGAACGCAATATTACAAAGATTAGGTGGAAAGGGATAGAACTATAGAAGTATCAAATTTGACATTTAAGCAGTGGGGTAAGATGCCATCATTGCTATGCCACAGAGTCCTTGGGCAGCATGTACATCCCTTTGCATCCTAATGTACCCTTCTTCACCCCATTGGGTTCCCCATGAGTTCTTAACCAACCAATACTCAGTTCCATCATCACCAACTCCATAACCCACAGCAGTAACACCATGATCCAACTCAGTGCCACAGCTACCAGTGAAGACACCGCTTTTGTAAAATTGAAAATCAGAGCCACTGGCATCGATTGCTACAGAAACTGGTTGGTTAGCCACAGCTTGTTGTAATGCCTTCTCATTGTTGGCAGGAACATCCTCATACCCAGTAATAGAAGCTGCATGGCTGGCTGCTGCTTTTGCATTGCATGTTCCATCAACACCCTTATAAGGGTATTTGGCTTCAGTGGTTAGTCCACCATTTTGAATGATGAATTTGAATGCATCATCCATTAGACCACCCTCACAGCCTTGGTCCGCACCTTTTGTATCACAATCAACAAGTTCTTGCTCTGACAAAGAGATCAGGTTTCCATTCTTCAACTTATTGATTCCTTCTGTTGCTGCAACAGCAGAAAATGCCCAGCAACATCCTACAAAAGCAAAATTAATTAAAACTAATGTCATATGAAAATTGATTCTGGACTTTATAAGATTTAATGAATTATTCATCAATCACTTACCACATTGGCCTTGGTCCTTGATAGGTGTCACTGCTCCTTTCCGTCTCCAATCCACAGTGGTTGGCACTGTAGTCTCATTTTGGTACTTGAAAGTGGCTGTCCTTTTGATTGAGGAACACATGTGCCCCTTGAATCTATTTCTGGATGATGTGAACTCTTCATTCGTGAGGTCTGCAAATTGATTAATGCCTAGCTTGTAAGGTTTGTCGCCAGCATTGTTAAAAGCTTCAATATGATTCACATTTTCCTTAAATATCCCGAAACGCTTTTCCCTTTCTTGGGGGTCCTTATAGGCTTTGCCATATTGTGCCATCCATTGCTCATGCTTCTCATACATGGAGGCATCACGGAGAGTGCGAGATGTGACTTGAAAAGCTAAGGACCCTAAGCAGAAAAGCAAAGCCAGTAAAATATGACGGAATTGAATTTTGGCAACCATGGTAGCTAGTGTAGAGTGACAATGGGAGCAACTACTTCAGGTTGGTTTGTAAAATGTGAGAAATGTGTTGTGCTGGTACTCGATATTGTTTTAGATATATATAGGAAAGCTCACGTTGAATTGTTGACTAATCTCGTAGTTGTCAACCCAAATCTCCAAACTATGTTTCTCTTCTACGAGCATGTGAGAATTTGCTGATTAAGACCCTTGTTTACTCCTGGACAAATTATTTGTCAAGTGTAACGTTGAGGCTTGGACATAGATTTAATTTTTACAGCAAAATGTCAAGCTTAACTTGAAAACGAACCACATAAAACTATTTAGGTAGAAGTTGAAACACAGGTTATGGCATTGACTCCTCTCTCACAATATTACCAGATCAGCATAGTTTAATATTATCATGTCACCACACCAAAAAAAAAAAAAAAATTATCATGTCTGCATATTTGTCAGGTTGTTACCTTCAGATTTTAAATTCTTTGTTTTTTATATAACCATGTATTTACACAAACAGTTTTATGTATTTTACCACCATTTTGATTTGCTATCAATCACAGTTAAGAGTATTATAGTATATTTATAACTTTACATTTAAATTGACACTAAACATTATCTTCTTAAGCGCTATTTATCAACATCTGCTTCACACATTTGTATCATGTTTTTCTTTTATTCATATATTTATATACTTTCACTTTTTTTATTTTTTTTTATAGTAAGTTTGTTTTAGATTTTAAAAAAGTGATTCTGTGACTTAAAATTTATATATAATAAAAAAAAATTAAAATTGGTTTTTTTTTTGTTGCTAAAGTTACTCTTTTCAGCTCATGTAAAAAAGCTTAAAACATTTCTTTAAAATTCTGTTTATTTTTAAAAATTTATTGAAACACATAAAAGTGTTAAAAAAAAGTGATTTTGTTTTGCATAAAAAATCTAAAATAAGCACACCCTATCTTATGCAGAAAAGAATTATAAGCTTTATTCCGAACTCAAAAAATCCAAGATAATAGGGTTACAAATATTTGCAAAAGCACCTCTGCTAACCACTTGGCAAGTAAACTGAACAATTAAAGTAATATAATAATGCGAATGAGTATTGTCCCAAGGGAGTTAAGTCAATCAAGCAATAATTCCTCAATTCAATTCCTAATTAGATTTTTATAAATTCTAGGATTGAAGAAGCTCTTACTTCAATAAATTTAAATAAAACTAAGAACTAAAACAATATAAATATTCTAAGATGCTAGAGGATTTAGGTAGTCTTATCTTTCTTATTATATGAATTCTTGAAACTCTTAAGTTGGAAGTCTTGAATTAATGAAATGATTTTTAGTAAATTGGCCTAATTGGTTGGTGAGTCAATGCTCCTATTTGTGTAAAACATGTTAATTCTTTAACTATATTCCAACATAAACAATGATGAAATACAAAATTCAATCAACAGATCACACAAATTCAAGATAAATTCCTGAAGATTGAAATTAATGATGTTTATTTATTGGGATACTTTATACACAATTTTCCCAAATCATTCAAGAACCCTAAATCAGCCATGAACATGTCAAAACCTGACTTGGAAATGAAACCGGCACATGAGGAATTTCATCCCTACGTAAGCCTATAATACTTAAAATATGATCTCTTCTAAAAATTTAACATTCTTATCTAATTAAAACATAATATTTAATTTCATAAATTGAAAGTATTTAATATATCAAAACCCTGAAGATATCTTAATCATACTCTGAAATCAGTTCAACACTTGAAGGCAAATCATAAATTCATCTCTAACTAATTATATAAATCTTTATCCATAATTTATGTTTCAACTTGCATACTTGAACTCTGAGAATATATATATAAATATTTTAATCTATGAAATTAAATACATAGTCTGAAAATAAATGCATGATTGGATCCTACCTGCACATCTGTTGGAGTACTATAAGCTACCAAGACTCTAAACTCAGCCTTACTTCAAAGTAAGACTCACTGCCGAAAATAACTGCGTCTACGGAAGAGGAGTCTGAATCATCTCTAGACCAGCAACTATGAAAGGAAGGGAGAGGGGTGAGTCAACAGACTCAATGAGCGAGCTCTCACCCATCATCCACATGGGACAACTAAGAATATATATGGTACGGTATACATGCAACAAACATAAACCATTTGATATTTATAGGCACAACTATATAAAAAACTCTCTACATTTATAAATTCATAGAAACGTATATCTAAATTCTTATTTTAGCAAGAAATCATTTTCCACACAACTACACAACAGCTCTTAAATTAAATATTCTTAGAACCCATATTTATCTATAAATATAAAGGTAAAAAAGTTGGTAATCTTTAATAAAGCATAAAGAACAATAATCTCCTAGAGAAACAAGAATCCCTGGTTATGCATGTCAATCATGACATAACAATTTTTCTAGTCTCTAGGATCCAAATTTGGACACCTAACTAGGTTCCATTATCTGCTTTGTGAAATTATCCTCTCAGGACAACTTGGTACCATGGTTAATGATCGGAGTTCATCCATTAACTCATTGTCTGTTTCTCTATAGTATCGTCTAGTCTCTAATTCATAAAATATGTCATTTTCTCTAAAACTCTGCTATGGGCTTTTCTCTATGCATAAACTCCATAATACATAATTATCTTACTCTTAGAATCACTGGGGAAATTCATAAAATCTTTAAATCAAGTCATAGTTATACTCTAGCTCTTTTAATAAAATCATTTTAAATCTGAAAGATGGGTGCTCAGTCTTTGGCGAACAAGAGCTCCTAAATCTTAGTACTTTGAAAATTCTGTACTCATATAACTCTAACAATCTGACTTTAAGAGAACTATGGCTGTGAAAATCGAGCCTAAGGGTTCACCACTTGTAGGCATTTCGATTTCAAGTCCACAGAATATATATCTGGCAGTTGCTATGAATCATATTAAATCTCGTACCTCTTGGTACCATAAACTGAAGTTCTAAATCCATTTTTTAAGCTAACATATCTTTTCATATACTTGAAATATCTAATATCATAATTCAAACGCTAGGATTCATAATCATAAAATTTGGAAATCATCTAACGTATTTATTTGTAAAGTTGAGTCATACTATTGTTTCGCATTTTTCTAACATATATAAATATATTAACTGAATATTAAAAAACATAGTTTGAAATCTAAATCTTGAAAACATGATAATATCATAAATCCATAAGAACATATTTATTTATTGATTTTTCTCAATTTGACATCTTGTTAAATCATATATTCCTACAATAAATCTTTTAGAGTTGCATATAAAACATTTTCATACACATACAATGTATCAATCATGGTCTCAAGGTTTTCTAAATTTCATTTTCATGCTATATATTCAAAATCATAGCTTCACAAAATCATATTTATTCATATTTTCATCTCTAATATTATATTTAACAATTATTATGCATAAAACATAGTTATAATGATGAAGTTAAGGTCATGAGTTTGAACCCACTCACTGTTTGGAGCCAAGAGTATATGGGCACCACCAACTTGACCTGGAAAGCTTGGAATGACACCAACAACTTCCATAGAACAACCATAAACTCTAGATTAGACTCTGAAAATCTCTAGAAAGCTCTATTCTAACTCTAACAATGTTGGGGGAGTATCCCCACTTGACAACAATGAGAGAAAATAACAACCCATAGCATGGGGGAAGAAGAACATGAAAAAACAACCATAACCCAACAACAATCACTTACCTTGGATTTTGAAGGAAGATGATTTGATGTTGGATTGAGTGGAAGAGGTGGGGAAAGGTTTGGAAGGAGAAGGTTTCGGTTTTGGGGGTGAAGATCCCAAGTTTGGGGTTTATAAAGGGGTGAAGAGTTCATTTAAGTGAAACGGCATCATTTTGCACTATTTTTGCTAACTGACACTGCTATAGTGGTCGATAGCAGTCTAGCCAAATTCCCGTGCACGTTGGACTCACTTGTGGCCGCTTATAGCGGTCCTTAGACCATTGAAACGTCATCCACTGTGCATTTATGACCTCTATAACGGTCTACAGACCACTAAAACTCGTGAAAATTGATCTTGTGATTGCTATTGCAGTGACAGAAATCCCAACTTTAGTATTTTGCTATTACATGGCATCTGGTTGTCTCAATACTCACTTATTTACATTTCTTAAGACATAAATATAAATAAGGAAATACCCCCTATTTAGATTCAAATAAAATATGAAAAGAAATCAAAAGCCCAACCAATCAAAATCAAATTTTTGAGTTGAAATTCGAACATTTTCACGATTTTCTAAACTTGTGGGCTAAAAACGAAGTGTCTAGGAGTTTCCTAAAATTCATTAAAAATCACTCTTTAACTTATTTTCCTTTGAAGAGCAATTACCAGGACTTTTGATCACAAGAATATGGCTCTATCATATAGCCCTCCAAGGAGGTATAGGCTCTAAACTTAGTGAAATCCCGGACCGAGCAAATGGGTGGGTCTCAAGGGACCTTGAGGCCATACAAAACTTGTCTGCTGACACGTGTACACTGGGTATTACAGAACAACAACCCATATTATGCATAGGAAAATGAAAGATAAACCTTTAATCCAAGAAAGTCAACAAAAACATTTCAAGAATCCAATCTTATCAGAACTACGTTAGACCATACCTCTACCCCTAGCTTGAGAGTCTAGTTACATATGAGAAAGGGAGAAGAAATGCATAAAATAGAAGTAGAAGCCATTAAACCCAATTCCTTAGAGTGATAGAATCTTCAATCTCTCTTTTTCTTCATTGTTCTTGTCTACTCCTTTATCCCAAGAGCACCTCCTCCTTCTTTGCTTCTTCTATCCCCTAAACTCTCTGTATATAACCCCTTTTATTTTGTTTAGAATTTGAAACTGGAACAAATTGCACTGCAGGTGCCTAGGCACCAAGACCCTTGTGACCAATTCTTTCAAACTTACAGACATGAAGAATGGGTGCCTGGTGCTAGAACATCAGTGATGTAGCAACAATAATCTTCTGACATGCACGTGATTTTTTTTTGCCTTAGATGTGGGAACCATATTTCGGTGTCTCTATCAAATTTGTAGCATTTAATCTTAGCCTTCCAATGCCACTAAAATTAGCTCTATCCCATATCTACAACCTGAATTATGCCCAAATTATTGTAGCAATGTCAAAATGTGTCAAAACTTGGACTTATTCATTGAAATGGACTTCCTTTTTAATTATTCCTTCACAATACCATCAAATACCATACATGAGAAATTCTAATTATTAAAAACATAAAAAACAAAAATAAAAGATAAATAAAATTGTAACAAGAGAAGAATAATTGCAATTAAACTTGTTTAAGTTGGAATATATGCAAAATTCAAGCAAATTTAAATTAAATCTCAAGCTCCTAGCAAACTTTTAAAAGCATTATGAGCAACCATAACTCTATTCCATAGAGTTATCAATCTCCCATCCACACTAAGTTAAGACTAGTAAGGGCAAGTTGGACTAACTCATGGGCTATTTGATTTTCGTTTCTCTTAACATGTCAAAAGCAAATGTTTTTGAAAAACGTAAATAAATCAAAATAATATTGAAATTTTTTGGGTAGGAACATTCATTGATTGATAATAAAAGTTAAGCCTAGGTACAAATTATCAAGTAAAAAATTTAGGTACAATACAGCAAATCTTATTGAGACCAATGCATTAAGCTTAGAAATTTAATCAATGATGACTATACATCTATAATAGAATGCTCACATCAAGGAAGTTATCGTAACACACAACCTAGACTCATAAATGCAAAGGTCAACATGTCATATCCAAGATCTGTATGAAGTATCATAAAACATTATACTCTTGCATAGAAGCAAACATATCAGTTTGTACTTGTTTTCTCTCCTTCAAGACCCAATTTAAAGAAAAATTGTCCACATGTAGGCTACTCGATCTCCAGGATCTCTTTTAGTTTTTCATGTGATAAGCCTTTCTTTTGTTCTTTTAGTCAAATTAAAAAGTTATTGCTACAATCTTGGCAACAAAATCCAAAAGCATGATGAACACATAGATAAAAGTGATGAGCACAAAGTAAAACAGAGAAAGAAAACAAAAATCTCTATACTAGTATACCACCACTACCAGATCTTGTTGAATTAAGACTAGGAGACTAAATTGGTTGTCCTGAGTCGGGCTTTGAAAGGGCATTGATGACCTCTACACTATCATTCTCCAATATGATACTACGTCCGTAATAAATGTCTTTTTCACTTCTTGTTAGGTTCATTCATAAAATAATGTATATAGATACAGAAAAAGTGAAAAAGATAGTTATTTAGGAATGAAGGTAGCATTCAAGAATCATCAGCAATCCCAAGTGAACTGAAGGCCCGAATGTATAAAAGTGCCATATCACATTGACATACCAGTTTACAGCTCTCCCATAATGTTGTCGCATTGATGTATTTATCAAGGTGTCTCCCTCAAATTTTTAGTCACTTATTTTCAAAGTAAATCTCTAGTTTAGTCCTAAAAAATAATAATAATATCAGATAAATTAGTCTCTTAAGAATAAAAAGAGTAACCTCCGAATCCGCTCCTTGACAATTTTAGCATTGGCCAAGTTGGTCCCTAACTAAAATAAGTTGGTTTATTGGTACCTGACAATGACATCTGTCAGACATATACAATAGTCCCTAACTTCAAAACTAATTAACAAACTTAGGGATCAATATTACAATAAAGAATATCCTTTGTTATGTTACTTATAGTAGTTTCCATGTGTTTAGTTAATAATCGATGTGGCCAAATTGATAATTTCAATATGATATATATATCATATCATATCATATCTTATTGAAATGCAAAGTTTGTATGTGCATGGAGCTGGTCAACATTGTCAAGGATCGATTTTGGGGTTTCTCTATATTATATTAAAGGAAAGAGCACTCATGTATGTAAAAGCAAGGTTTACAAGGTAGGAAAGGAGCCGTCCTCCAATTTTCATGAGCACATTTGTGCTAGAGATGGAAGTAGGTTAGGTCACTCATTGGGGGGCTTTCGGCCTAGCCTATCTAATAAACAAGTTAGACTTAGATTTATTTAAAATCCTTTTAAGCTAAATAGGTCTGGCTAAGGGTAATAAAAATAGCCTATCAGGCCTAACAAATCGGTCCACTTATATTATTATTATTATTATTTGAAAATATAATGATAATAGAAATATTTTTGGTCTATTTAAAATATACTTTTAAAATTAATTACTAAGTCATTTAGTCGGTTTAAACTTTATATATATATATTTAGAAATCCTTTGATTTAGTTAAGAGTAAATGTTTTGGATTTTTTTTAAAAAATTTAATCGAATAAGCCTTTAAATAGGCTTACTGATAATGCTAGACTTTTAAGAATACCAAGTTAAGGTCATGAGAAAGATCAATGTCAAGTAACAAGTTAAGACTCAAGATAGCTTATGAGAATACAAGTCAGGTCTAGTTAATTCAAAGCCTAGATTAGCATAATTCCCTTGGCTTGTGCTTATTAATGATCCTGTTATTTCGGATGGTGATTCTCCTACAATATAAACAGGGGTAGTAACATTAGCTATGCCAACACCCAAACCAACCAGAAGACTTCCCGATATGAGAACATTAATTTAATGAGAATTTTCAAGTTTGTGAAAAGCCATACTTCATAGGGTGAATCATACAGGGCATTTAGGGAGCTTTCCAGGCCTTCCAAAGGAATTTTTCAAAGTTTTAAAGATTGAAAAAAGTATGTAATCAAAGAAACAAAAGAGAGAACGAGGTGATTTACGCTTAATTATTTTTTTCACTATGCTGATAATTGACAATGATACCAATTAAGGTGGAGAATGTGCACAAATGGTCACCGAAACCACAATGTATGTATATATTTGGTATTATATATGAACACAATATTACAAAGATTAGGTGGAAAGGGATAGCACCATAGAAGTATCAAATTTGACATTTAAGCAGTGGGGTAAGATGCCATCATTGCTATGCCACAGAGTCCTTGGGCAGCATGTACATCCCTTTGCATCCTAATGTACCCTTCTTCACCCCATTGGGTTCCCCATGAGTTCTTAACCAACCAATACTCAGTTCCATCATCACCAACTCCATAACCCACAGCAGTGACACCATGATCCAACTCAGTGCCACAGCTACCAGTGAAGACACCACTTTTGTAAAATTGAAAATCAGAGCCACTGGCATCAATTGCTACAGAAACTGGTTGGTTAGCCACAGCTTGTTGTAATGCCTTCTCATTGTTGGCAGGGACATTCTCATACCCAGTAATAGAAGCTGCATGACTGGCTGCTGCCTTTGCATTGCATGTTCCATCAGCACCCTTATAGGGGTATTTGGCTTCAGTGGTTAGTCCACCATTTTGAATGATGAATTTGAATGCATCATCCATTAGACCACCCTGACAGCCTTGGTCCGCACCTTTTGTATCACAATCAACAAGCTCTTGTTCTGACAAAGAGATCAGGTTTCCATTCTTCAACTTATTGATTCCTTCTGTTGCTGCAACAGCAGAAAATGCCCAGCAACATCCTACAAGGAAAATTATTATTCAAAACTTATGTTATATGAAAATTGATTCTGGACTTTATAAGATTTAATGAATTATTCATCAATCACTTACCACATTGGCCTTGGTCCTTGATCGGTGTCACTGCTCCTTTCTGTCTCCAATCCACTGTGGTTGGCACTGTAGTCTCATTTTGGTACTTGAAAGTGGCTGTCCTTTTGATTGAGGAACACATGTTCCCCTTGAATCTATTTCTGGATGAGGTGAACTCTTCATTCGTGAGGTCTGCAAATTGATTAATGCCTAGCTTGTAAGGTTTGTCACCAGCATTGCTAAAAGCTTCAATGTAATTCACATTTTCCTTAAATATCCCGAAACGCTTTTCCCTTTCTTGGGGGTCCTTATAGACTTTGCCATATTGTGCCATCCATTGCTCATGCTTCTCATACATGGAGGCATCATGGAGAGTGCGAGATGTGACTTGAAAAGCTAAGGACCCTAAGCAGAAAAGCAAAGCCTGTAAAATATGACGGAATTGAATTTTGGCAACCATGGTAGCTAGTGTAGAGTGACAATGGGAGCAACTACTTCAGGTTGGTTTGTGAAATGTGAGAAATGTGTTGTGCTGGTACTCGATATTGTTTTAGATATATATAGGAAATCTCACGTTGAATTGTTGACTAATCTGGTAGTTGGCAATAACCCAAATCCCCAAAATATGTTTCTCGTCTACGTGCATGTGAGAATTTGCTGATTAAGACCCTTGTTTACTCTTGGACAAATTATGTGTCAAGTGTAACTTTGAGGCTTAGATTTATTTTTTATAGAAAAATGTCAAGCTTAACTTGAAAACAAACCACGTAGAACTATTTAGATAGAAGTTGAAACACAAGCTATGGCATTGACTCCTCTCTCACAATATTACCACATCAGCATATTTTAATATTATCATGTCATCATACCAAAAAAATAAAAATAAAAATTATCATGTCTGCATATTTGTCAGGTTGTTACCTTCAGATTTTAAATTCTTTGTTTTTTATATAAACATCTATTTACACAAACAGTTTTATGTATTTTCCCACCATTTAGATTTACTAGCACTCACAGTTAAGAGTATTAAAGTATATTTATAACTTTACATTTAAATTGACACTAAACATTATCTTCTTAAGCGCTATTTATCAACATCTGCTTCACATATTTGTATCATGTTTTTCTTTTATTCATATATTTATATACTTTCACTTTTTTCATTTTTTTTATAGTGAGTTTATTTTAGATTTTAAAAAAGTGATTATGTGACTTAAATTTTATATATAATAAAAAAAATTAAAAATCGATTTTTTATTTATTGCTAAAGTTACTCTTTTCAGCTCATGTAATAAAAAAGCTTAAAACATTTTTTTTTAAATTCTGTCTTTTTTTAAATTTATTGAAACACATAAAAAGTGTTAGAAAAAAGGGATTTTGTTTTGCGTAAAAAATCTAAAATAAGCACACTATATTTTATGAAGAAAAGAATTATAACCTTTATTCTGAACTCAAAAGATCCAAGATAGTAATGTTACAAATATTTGGAGGGGCACCTCTCATAACCACTTGGCAAGTAAACTGAACAATTAAAGTAATATAATAGTGTGAATGAGTATCGTCCCAAGGGGATTAAGTTTATCAAGTAATAATTCGCCAATTCAGTTCCTAATTAGATTTTTGTAAATTTTTGGATTGAAGAAGCTCTTCCTTTAATAAATTAAAATAAAACTAAGAACTAAAACAAGATAAATATTCTAAGATGCTAGAGGATTTAGGTAGTCTCATGTCACGACTCAACCCATGACCGACGCATAGGGAACCTTCCCCAGCAAGCCTTAACACCCACAATTTCCTAAGAAAACGGACAGAGTTTCCTCTGTTTCTTGGACATTTCCTAAACAAAAATTCAACCTGCAATATCCCCCAAAAGCCACAACAATTGGGCATAAAGTATTCTCAAAATACGCCCTTCCAAAATACATCATCATCTCAATATATATAGAGCAACATATATTAACCATAATCTAGATTTAACTATCCAATCATACTACAAATTAAATTTATAAATCCTTTCTAGAACATAATCTATATGGTTAAGTAATAAAATCTCAAACATGAGCATAACTTAAGTCCAAGGACCCTACCTGTAACATATGGAGCAGCTGACATACTAAAAGCTACTATTTTAAAAGAGTTTTCGACAATAAAAGAATGTCTTCTCAAGAAGACTCACCATTTTAGCATCAATTAAAGCTAAGTCGGAGGAACAAAACCGGTATTAGCACATGTATCTGAAAAAAAAAATAAGGACAACGGGGTAAATTTTGCAACTCAGTGAAAGATAAGATATCTGTAATTTACTAGATACAAGTATAAAATAATATAAACATAATAACATATGTGTACTCATAAAAATATGATTTTAATCATAACATGAGATTTCAAAGTATAATATCAAAACTAGTTACTAAAATACATTTTCTCACTATATTCATCAAGTCCTCATTCTCACATAAAATAAGCTTTAGCATCAAATACTCAATTACTCATTAGGGTTACATAAAAAGCATAAATCTTATTTGGGGTGTAATCTCAACCCGTCAGTCACGAGGTTCATTTTTTCTCAAATAAGGCTCTTTCAAATTTTATTTCATGAAGAGAATTATTTGCACATAGACCATTATATCTCTTCACTACAACAAGCGGTAATGCCATTATATCTCTTCGCTATGGCGAGTGGTATTGTTATTATTTCTCTTTGCTATGACGAGTGGTATTGCTATTATTTCTCTTCGCTATGGCGAGCAATATTGCCATTATTTCTTTTCACTATGGCTAGCGATATTATCATTATATCTCTTTGCTATGGCGAGTGGTATTGCCATTATTTCTCTTCGCCATGGCTAGCAATATTTCCATTACTTCTCTTCGCTATGACGGTCGCGACCCAACTTGGGTCATGACTGGCGCATGAGGAGCACCTTTTCCAGCAAGCCTTAACACCTAAAATTTTCTAGAAAAACAGACAGAATTTCCTCTGTTTTTTGGACATTCCCCAAATAAAATACAACCTGCGATATTTTCAATTTTAATACCACAACAAATGAGCATCAGGCATTCATAGAATGCGCCCTTCCAGCACACAACAATATCTCAGCACAGTCTAGCAAGATACCAAATTAAGTTTATAAATCCTTTCTATAACATAATCTAAATATCAAAGTCCAAATTTCTCAACATAGACATAATATAAATCCAAGGACCCTGTCTGTGACCTATGGAGCAACTGACATACTAATAGATACTATTTTTAAAAGGATCTCAATGATAAAAGAATGCCTTCTCAAGAAGGCTTACCATTTTAGCCTCGATTAATAGCTAAACTGGAAGAACAAAAAAATTGGTACTAGCACTTGTATCTGAAAAAAAAAATGAAAGACAATGGGGTGAGTTTTGCAACTCAGTGAGAGATAATGTAACATCCCCAAATTCATAACTAGATAAATTAATTGAATTCATGATTAAAATGAAAAAGAGAAAAACTAATATAAATTTCATGCAATATAATAAATAATATTAGAATAAGTAAGACATAAAGAATTATGAAAATGTCATTACTAAGTAGAAATTTTGAAAATACCTTACTATGTGGTAGAAATTATAAAACCACTCTTGACTTGTTAAAAAAAAATATACCAATTATTTTATAAATGGAATTAGAAGAATTCCACTATCATTATCTAATTATAAAAATATCATTGTCTTAAATGAAGAAATTAATACATATGCCATCACTTTAAATATAATAAGACTTGTCATAAAACAAGAATGAATCTAAGCCATTGGATTAAAATAAAAAGGGGGCAAATTCATATAGGATTTCCATTATGAGAATAAAATATAAAAGATTGTCATGATTTGGTTAAATAATTTTAGTGCTATGTATCTACACCTAACAATAATGATAAATAATTTTAGTGTTATGTATCTAGACCTAACAATAATGATAAATAATATTAGTGCTATTAGTGCTATATATCTACACCTAACAAAAATGATAAATAATATTAGTGCTAATAGTGCTATATATCTACACCTAATAAATAATAATAAAGTAAAATATTTTACAATATAAATTACTAAATTATGACAAGACAAAATATAATGCACCATTATATTTCTCCACTACATGAGCACTCAAGAAAAATAAATTGGAGCACTAAAACTACTCTTAAAGTCATGGCCTTAATAGGCCTATAAAAGGAGGAAGTGTGTGAGTTCATTTGTCTTTAAAACCTTAGAAACTCTCTAAGTAATCCTTCTCTCTTAATTTTTATCCATCATTTCTTCTTATGTTCTTCTTTTCAAAGACTTCCCTTCACTCTCCACACTTCATTCAAACACTTAAATCCTAAGCCTAAACATTCACTAGCCCTCACAAGAGTTGTAATCTTTAACTCTAGTGAGAAATATTTTCTTAAGCACTCAAGTTCTAGAGCCAAGATTCAAGGAGGGTCATCCACTCCAAGGACTCTTGCTCAAGCTAAAGAAAGAAGAGGAGGACTCTTTTTAGACCCTACACAAGAGGTAGGAGCTTCATCTTTAATTGTTCAAGCATTGTTGGCTTCTAACCTTGATAGAATGCCTCAAGTTTGAGTTATTGTCAAAAGTTTTGAATGATTATTTGTAAAATATATTTTTTAGAAATATAACATGTTCTATTCTGTTATGAGTAATCTTATGATGTTATCAAATTCAAATATAACTTAAAAAGATTGTATGTAAAACTTGATTTAATAAAGGTAACTTAAGACATGAAAATGGTAAGTGCTGGAATTTCTAGTTGTTTCTGGCAGCAGATACTTCGAAATCTACTGCTCATAAAATATGAATCATCTCGAACTAAAAATAATTTTACTATAAACTAGACTCATTATAGAACACTCTCCAAAAAGAATCACCTAAAACGGAGTTTTCTAGCCCAAGATATAAATTTTTAAAGTAGAGCCTAAGACTGAAACTTTAAATCTGACCTTATAGTAGTAAAATAAGTGTAACTCACTCTAGAAAAATGCAAATGGACTGATTTCAATTTTGTAGGAAAGCTAACACATATACAAACACACCTATGTATGCTATGTATAAAGTTTTGCACCACGAAAATACAGAATGAAAAATACATTTTCGGGACAGTGTGCTGAGAAAGTCTGGAAGATAGTGGGATCCTGTAAAAGTGTAATTTGGAAAGGTTCTGGCTAAGGAAAGACTTGGTATTTAAGCATGTCCATTGTGACCCACCTCTCTTTCTTGGGAACCCTCCTATACATGGTTTACAGTTGATTTACGCTATTCGAAAGATGTCAATGCTAAAATTTGATGAGTTAGGAATTTGGAACTACCTTTACTAAGTCGAGATAATAAGTATACAGTAAATTGTAAACTTTCTTCTAAAAGATGTCAAAAACTATAAATAAAAGAATCAAGTCTTGTAAAGAGAGAATTTTAAGAATTTAAGTAGAATAATAATTTTCAAGAGATATATGAAAATCATAATAAAAATATATAAAGAACCAATAATAATGTTTTAAAGTGCATTAATATATTAATGGAATGCTAAGAGTACAAAAAAACACTAAGACAAAAAGGATAATACTAAGACATCCATTACCTCTTAGGAACACTAGGAACTCAACTTGATAACTTTGGTTGCTTAATAGGAATCATTTATGAAAATGTTTACTATGAGATTTATATGATATTATCCATGTTTCATGAAGTGAATTATAGTAATGTGAATGTATGGTGATGAGTTATGAAATGATGAGGATGAATGATTGATTGTTCATGATTTATTGTAATTACATGATGATATGCATACATTCATTTTCAAAAGAAAATAAAAAGTAAAGCTTGAAAAAGTAGCAATGAAAGTCTGGAAAAGTGGACTTGAGCTAACTCACGGCTTAACCCCCTAAACCGTTGAGATCACGGCAACGGAATAAAAATCAAAAAGGTTGTGGCGATGGCCACGGTATGAGCTCATTACCCTTTAGGGTGGTCTAAGGCATTGATGCATTCATCCCGTGAGAGATTGAGAAGTATATTAATGAAAGGAAATGGAATGAAAGAAAGATGAAAGTCCCTAAACAAGTAAATGTTGAGGAGAAGTAATCATGATATGCATACGCATTTTAAATTATTATTACCTATTAGTAATTCTATATGATCTGTTTGTATACATGCTTAATTCTTGAATGGATATTTCGTTAATGTTCAAGATTAGTTTAAAAGAAACTTCACTTGACTAATCATGTTTGTGAAAGTTTGGTAATTGAATCCTTACTTGTTCACCTTTTATAATAAACCCAAGTGACTGGGACGACAATGATGACACGTTTAGTACAAGTTGGAACTCCTACTGAGAAATCTCGTATTTCTCACTCCTATATTTCTTTTCCGTTGTCGTTACCAGAGACAGATGTGTCCACTTGAAGCAACGGAGCTGTAGCTAAGGAAGGAGGTGACACGTGAAGATTTTATAACTTCCAAGAATTAGTACTCCGATATTTAGTATGTTAAATTGTGAGAAACAGACTAGTAATGGTAGTATTTGCATTATTATGTGTAATAACTTATCACTATAGTTTATGCCCTATTATGACTCATGTATTAAGTAATTTTATTTCAGTTTATGTGATGATAGTTCTACACTTAATTTCTTATTCCACTTATGTAATTAAGCGAGTGCGCAATGTAACTCGGATTATTATCTACGTAAGCGCTATGTATTTCACTTCTCGTTATAGGCTTAAGTTTTCAAAAAGTAATTTAATAAACAACAATATTATCCACTATCTTTCTAAGTTAATTTAAAAAGAAAAATGAATTCAAGGCATAAGTGACAACTAATAGAATCCAAATGTGAACTTAAGTATAGTTGGGTTCTACTAAGGTGTTACATTATGGTATCAGAGCAGTTCATCCTATATAAGCCTGAGGAATGGACTGACTATGCTTCTGTCTATGATATCATGCTGTTAGTCTTATCTGTATGATGGGATGAAGGATTTAGAAATGCATGATCGTCCTGTAATGCTGCCATAGTTGCTACCATGCTTAATTATAGTATTGAGCCTGATCAACTCGATGTCTGTTGTTTGGTGTGATTAGGAACTAATGGCAGAATACAGACGTACGCACGGAACCCGTGGTAGAGTCAATGATGAACTGGCAAATGCACTACAAGAAATGGCTAGAGCGATGCAAGCACAATCAACAATGATGATGGAACAAATGAATATAATGATGGAAGGTGCGGTTGGGAATCCAGAACAAGGGAAGTTCTCAGAATTCAAAAGGGCTGAACCACCAGAATTCAAAGGGACAGTTAACCCCGAAATAGCTGATGGGTGGATTCAGGAAATTGAGAAAGTTTTCTCTGTGGTGGAATGCTCTGATGAGCAGAAGGTGGCATTTTCCACTTATATCTTTGAAAGGAGAAGGCTGCTTGCATGGTGGAAAGGCGTCAAGAACCTACTTGAAAGTGCTGGGACTCAAATTTCGTGGGAAGTTTTTCGTACTACCTTCTACAAGAAGTATTTTCCAGACCCGATGAAGAAGGCAAAAGAAGTAGAATTTCTACTGTTGACTCAAGGAAACCAAAGTGTGGCCAGTACGGCCAAGTTTGAAGAACTGATTAAACACTCAACTAGCTACCAAAGGGACCCCAACGAGGTTTGGAAATGCATGAAGTATGAGGGTGGTTTGAGGCCAGACATTTTGGCATCTGTAGCCCCACTGGAAGTTACTGACTATGCATCTTTAGTCAGCAAAGTCAAGTGGTGAGAATTATGTCGCTTGACTAGTCGCTCACCGGGTTGAAGAGAATAGGAAGAGGATCGCCACACAAAACTACCAAGCATTTCCACCCCCTCACAAGAAACCCTACCAAGGAGGTGGATTCAAAGGGAAACAGCCCCAACGCTCTACAATGAATCGACCTAGGACACAAGCTATTAATCAACCTAGGATGGCCGCCATCCCTGAACCTGTGACTAGACCCCCTTGTGCCACTTGTGGAAAGATACATGGAGGGGAATGCAGATTTGGTAAAAATGTTTGTTATCGGTGTGGACAGGCGGGACACTATTCTAGGGAATGCCCAAAGTTCAATCAGTCATCTACACCCAAGCCTAGGGCACAGGGACGTGTGTTTGCTATCATTCTTTGAGATGCCCTCGAGAATCCAACGATCCGATTCAAGGTAAGTGTATAATTAATGGAAAACCCTTAATTGTATTGTTTGATTCAAGCAACACACTCATTCATTTCATATGATTGTGCTAATAAGTTGAGACTGTGTATATCTGACTTAAAAATTATCTTAGTTGTCTCTATACCCACTATAAATGCTGTTAGGACTGACCAAGCCTGCCTAAATTGTGAATTTGAGGTAGCTGATAAGATTTTTCATCATGATTTAGTCTGTCTACCCTTGTCTAGTTTTGATGTAATCTTGGGCATGGATTGGCTTACGGCTAACCGTGTGTTACTACATTGTGCAAATAAGTCACTAGTGTTTCTTCCCAAACCATCTTTACCCAATCCCTCTAAACTTGATAGAAAGGTGCGACTATACCTAAACTCCATCATCATGGGGGATAGTAGGAATGAAAAGCAAGGATATATTTTCCTGATGACAAGTGAAGAGGAAGTAGAGCAAGCTCTAGAAGAGATCCTTGTAGTAAAAGAATTCTCAGATGTTTTTCCCGATGACATACCTGAATTTCCTCCACAAAGGGAGATTGAGTTTTCTATAGATTTGGTACCGGGAACGGGACCCATATCTATAGCTCCTTATAGGATGCCACTGGCCGAGTTGACAGAATTGAAGAAGCAATTAGAGGAACTACTAGAGAAGAAATTCATTAGGCCTAGTGCTTCACCATGGGGAGCTCCAGTGTTGTTTGTCAAGAAGAAGGATGGGAGCATGAGGTTATGTGTGGATTACAGGCAGCTAAATAAAGTGACCATAAAAAATAAATACCCTTTGCCTAGAATAGATGACCTCATGGACCAATTAAGAGGAGCCCAAGTGTTTTCCAAGATAGATCTGCGATCAGGATACCACCAGATTCGAGTGAGGGAGGAAGATATACCAAAGACCGCCTTTAGGACTAGGTATGGACACTATGAGTTTAATGTGATGTCATTTGGGTTAACTAATGCACCGGCAGTGTTTATGGACTACATGAATAGGATATTTAGACCATACTTGGACAAGTTTGTAATTGTGTTCATCGACGACATTCTAGTCTACTCTAGAACTGAAGAAGAACACAAAGAACACTTACGAGTGGTGTTAGAGGTATTGAGGAACAAGAAACTTTATGCAAAGTTGTCCAAGTGTGAATTTTGGATGAAGGAAGTTAAGTTCTTGGGTCATGTGGTGTCACATGGGGAATAGCAAAGAGACCCAAGCAAGATAGAAGCGGTGCAACAATGGGAAACCCCTACCACCGTGAAGGAGATTAGGAGTTTTCTAGGACTAGCCAGGTTATTATCGAAGGTTCATTAGAGGTTTTTCCCAAATTGCCTTACCCCTCACCAAGTGACAAGGAAGAATTCAACTTTTATATGGAGCCCAGAATGTGAAGAAAGCTTCCAAGAATTGAAGAAGAAACTAACCACTACCCTGTCCTAATCTTACCTAACCCAAAGGAGAAATTTGAGGTTTATTGTGATGCCTCAAGAAGAGGACTAGGATGTGTTTTAATGCAAAATAGGAACGTAGTAGCCTATGCCTCTAGACAACTCAAACCCCACGGGTTAATTACCCAACCCATGATTTAGAGTTATTGCTATAGTTTTTGCCTTAAAAATCTGGAGACATCATCTTTACGGTGTAAGGTTTGATGTATTTTCTGACCATAAAAGTCTGAAATACCTTTTTGACCAAAAAGAACTCAACATGAGACAAAGGCGTTGGATGGAATTTTTGAAAGACTATGACTTCGGGTTGAACTACCACCCAGGTAAGGCAAATGTGGTAGCGGATGCTTTGAGTCGTAAGTCTTTGCATGCCGCGTGGCTCATGGTAAAGGAAAGTGAGTTGATAGAAAATTTTAGGAACCTCAACTTGGGACATGGAAAGTCTTCGGACCAATTCGGTTAAGTCAATTAAGGATAACCAGAGCTTTAAGGATCAAATAATCCAAGCCCAAAGAGAAGACGAGGATTTCCTTAGAACCTTAGGCCTTGTTGAAGCAGGAAAGCTGAAAGAGTTTGTTCAAGATATGGAAGGAGTGTGGAGGTACCAAGGGAGAATTTGTGTACCAGCAAAAGAAGGACTCAGAGCTAAGATTTTGGAAGAAGCCCATAAAAGTCAATTTAGCATACACCCTGGTATGACTAAGATGTACCATGACCTAAAAAGGATGTTTTGGTGGCCAAGAATGAAAGCAGATGTGGCGAATATAGTGGGAAAATGTTTGGTGTGTCAAAAAGTGAAGATAGAACATCAAAAGCCCTCCGGAATATTGCAACCTCTCGAAATTCCCGAATGGAAGTGGGAAGGAATATCCATGGATTTCGTGATGGGATTTCCAAGAACACCTACTGGACATGACTCCATATGGGTAATCGTGGATAGACTAACTAAATCTGCTCACTTTTTACCCATAAGAGCAAACTACCCCTTGGAAAAATTAGCTCAGCTATATATCCAAGAGATAGTAAGGCTCCATGGAGTACCCAAGACTATTGTCTCAGACAGGGACCCAAGGTTCACTTCAAGATTCTGGGGAGCCTTGCAAAAGGCGTTTGGCTCAAAATTATGTCTGAGCACTGCCTATCACCCTCAAACCGATGGACAATCAGAAAGAACAATTCAAACCCTTGAGGATATGCTGAGAGCATGTGTCTTAGATCGGCCAAAAAGTTGGGATAAACAGCTTCCATTGATTGAGTTTGCATATAACAATAGTTACCATACTAGCATTGGGATGGCACCTTATGAAGCCTTGTATGGTAGAAAGTGTCAATCACCACTTTGTTGGTGTGACCTGGGCGAGCAGAGTATTTTGGGCCCTGATTTGGTAAAGGAGACAACTGAACAAATAAGGAGAATTAGGGAAAAGATTCTCACTGCTCAGAGCAGGCAGAAGAGCTATGCTGACAAAAGAAGGAAGCCTCTCGAATTTCAAGAAGGGGAACACGTATTCTTGCGGATTACTCCTACAACAGGTATAGGTCGTGCAATGAAAATCAAAAAGCTAAGCCCTAGATTCTTAGGACCCTTTCAAATCCTCAAAAAGATAGGTCCCTCAGCCTACCAAATTGCATTACCTCCAAATCATCCAACCTACATAATGTTTTTCATGTGTCCCAATTGAGAAAGTATCAGTCAGACCCCAATCATGTGTTTGAGCCAGAAGCTATACAATTAAGAGAGGACCTAACTTTTGAATTACCACCAATGAGGATCGTGGATCGTGGCACTAAGCAGCTGAGAAACAAATCTATATCTCTGGTCCGAGTGGCCTGGGGACAAGATGGAATGGAAGAACACACTTGGGAACTCGAGGAAGATATGCAGAAAGAATTTCCGAATCTATTCACAGGTAACAAATTTTGAGGACAAAATTTTTAATAAGGAGGGAAGAAATGTAACATCCCCAAATTCATAACTAGATAAATTAATTGAATTCATGATTAAAATGAAAAAGTGAAAAACTAATATAAATTTCATGCAATATAATAAATAATATTAGAATAAGTAAGACATAAAGAATTATGAAAATGTCATTACTAAGTAGAAATTTTGAAAATACCTTACTATGTGGTAGAAATTATAAAACCACTCTTGACTTGTTATAAAAAAATATACCAATTATTTTATAAATGGAATTAGAAGAATTCCACTATCATTATCTAATTATAAAAATATCATTGTCTTAAATGAAGAAATTAATACATATGCCATCACTTTAAATATAATAAGACTTGTCATAAAACAAGAATGAATCTAAGCCATTGGATTAAAATAAAAATGGGGTAAATTGATATAGGATTTCCATTATGAGAATAAAATATAAAAGATTGTCATGATTTGGTTAAATAATTTTAGTGCTATGTATCTACACCTAACAATAATGATAAATAATTTTAGTGTTATGTATCTAGACCTAACAATAATGATAAATAATATTAGTGCTATTAGTGCTATATATCTACACCTAACAAAAATGATAAATAATATTAGTGCTAATAGTGCTATATATCTACACCTAATAAATAATAATAAAGTAAAATATTTTACAATATAAATTACTAAATTATGACAAGACAAAATATAATGCACCATTATATTTCTCCACTACATGAGCACTCAAGAAAAATAAATTGGAGCACTAAAACTACTCTTAAAGTCATGGCCTTAATAGGCCTATAAAAGGAGGAAGTGTGTGAGTTCATTTGTCTTTAAAACCTTAGAAACTCTCTAAGTAATCCTTCTCTCTTAATTTTTATCCATCATTTCTTCTTATGTTCTTCTTTTCAAAGACTTCCCTTCACTCTCCACACTTCATTCAAACACTTAAATCCTAAGCCTAAACATTCACTAGCCCTCACAAGAGTTGTAATCTTTAACTCTAGTGAGAAATATTTTCTTAAGCACTCAAGTTCTAGAGCCAAGATTCAAGGAGGGTCATCCACTCCAAGGACTCTTGCTCAAGCTAAAGAAAGAAGAGGAGGACTCTTTTTAGACCCTACACAAGAGGTAGGAGCTTCATCTTTAATTGTTCAAGCATTGTTGGCTTCTAACCTTGATAGAATGCCTCAAGTTTGAGTTATTGTCAAAAGTTTTGAATGATTATTTGTAAAATATATTTTTAGAAATATAACATGTTCTATTCTGTTATGAGTAATCTTATGATGTTATCAAATTCAAATATAACTTAAAAAGATTGTATGTAAAACTTGATTTAATAAAGGTAACTTAAGACATGAAAATGGTAAGTGCTGGAATTTCTAGTTGTTTCTGGCAGCAGATACTTGAAATCTACTGCTCATAAAATATGAATCATCTCGAACTAAAAATAATTTTACTATAAACTAGACTCATTATAGAACACTCTCCAAAAAGAATCACCTAAAACGGAGTTTTCTAGCCCAAGATATAAATTTTTAAAGTAGAGCCTAAGACTGAAACTTTAAATCTGACCTTATAGTAGTAAAATAAGTGTAACTCACTCTAGAAAAATGCAAATGGACTGATTTCAATTTTGTAGGAAAGCTAACACATATACAAACACACCTATGTATGCTATGTATAAAGTTTTGCACCACGAAAATACAGAATGAAAAATACATTTTCGGGACAGTGTGCTGAGAAAGTCTGGAAGATAGTGGGATCCTGTAAAAGTGTAATTTGGAAAGGTTACGGCTAAGGAAAGACTTGGTATTTAAGCATGTCCATTGTGACCCACCTCTCTTTCCTGGGAACCCTCCTATACATGGTTTACAGTTGATTTACGCTATTCGAAAGATGTCAATGCTAAAATTTGATGAGTTAGGAATTTGGAACTACCTTTACTAAGCTGAGATAATAAGTATCTGATAAATTGTAAACTTTCTTCTAAAAGATGTCAAAAACTATAAATAAAAGAATCAAGTCTTGTAAAGAGAGAATTTTAAGAATTTAAGTAGAATAATAATTTTCAAGAGATATATGAAAATCATAATAAAAATATATAAAGAACCAATAATAATGTTTTAAAGTGCATTAATATATTAATGGAATGCTAAGAGTACAAAAACACTAAGACAAAAAGGATAATACTAAGACATCCATTACCTCTTAGGAACACTAGGAACTCAACTTGATAACTTTGGTTGCTTAATAGGAATCATTTATGAAAATGTTTACTATGAGATTTATATGATATTATCCATGTTTCATGAAGTGAATTATAGTAATGTGAATGTATGGTGATGAGTTATGAAATGATGAGGATGAATGATTGATTGTTCATGATTTATTGTAATTACATGATGATATGCATACATTCATTTTCAAAAGAAAATAAAAAGTAAAGCTTGAAAAAGTAGCAATGAAAGTCTGGAAAAGTGGACTTGAGCTAACTCACGGCTTAACCCCCTAAACCGTTGAGATCACGAACGGAATAAAAATCAAAAAGGTTGTGGCGATGGCCACGGTATGAGCTCATTACCCTTTAGGGTGGTCTAAGGCATTGATGCATTCATCCCGTGAGAGATTGAGAAGTATATTAATGAAAGGAAATGGAATGAAAGAAAGATGAAAGTCCCTAAACAAGTAAATGTTGAGGAGAAGTAATCATGATATGCATACGCATTTTAAATTATTATTACCTATTAGTAATTCTATATGATCTGTTTGTATACATGCTTAATTCTTGAATGGATATTTACATTAATGTTCAAGATTAGTTTAAAAGAAGCTTCACTTCGACTAATCATGTTTGTGAAAGTTTGGTAATTGAATCCTTACTTGTTCACCTTTTTATAATAAACCCGAAGTGACTGGGACGACAATGATGACACGTTTAGTACAAGTTGGAACTCCTACTGAGAAATCTCGTATTTCTCACTCCTATATTTCTTTCCGTTGTCGTTACCCGAGGCAGATGTGTCCACTTGAAGCAACGGAGCTGTAGCTAAGGAAGGAGGTGACACGTGAAGATTTTATAACTTCCAAGAATTAGTACTCCGATATTTAGTATGTTAAATTGTGAGAAACAGACTAGTAATGGTAGTATTTGCATTATTATGTGTAATAACTTATCACTATAGTTTATGCCCTATTATGACTCATGTATTAAGTAATTTTATTTCAGTTTATGTGATGATAGTTCTACACTTAATTTCTTATTCCACTTATGTAATTAAGCGAGTGCGCAATGTAACTCGGATTATTATCTACGTAAGCGCTATGTATTTCACTTCTCGTTATAGGCTTAAGTTTTCAAAAAGTAATTTAATAAAAAAAAATTATCCACTATCTTTCTAAGTTAATTTAAAAAGAAAAATGAATTCAAGGCATAAGTGACAACTAATAGAATCCAAATGTGAACTTAAGTATAGTTGGGTTCTACTAAGGTGTTACATTATGTAACGCCCGGGGACGAGGATGAGGAGTGATCGCCGGTGCAAAGAGGGCACGGACAAGGAGCGGCTCCTCGCAAGGTCCTCTAAGCGGAGGGGTACATGAATGAACCGATTACACACCCGAATGAGAGGGATCCTAAGACTGTATAGGTATGGGACTATACAGTTGAGGAGGGCTTATGTGAATTGATTTGTACTACCTATACCTACAAGATGCATCTTCTTTTCGGTAGCCTAAACTGAAAGAACTCCACAGTTAAGCGTGCTTGACCTGGGGTAATTTTGGGATGGGTGACCTCCTGGGAAGTTTTCCTAGGAAGTGTGTGAGTGAGGACAAAGCATGCTGAAAAGACCCGTGTTGGTTTGTGGGGATAGTCGTCAATCCATAAAGCAGCAGGGGATGTTACAAATGGTATCAGAGCTTGCACCTCTCCCAGTACGGTGTGGTTCGGGGACGAACCAGGCGGAAGCTGGTGGGCATGTAACGCCCGGGGACGAGGATGAGGAGTGATCGCCGGTGCAAAGAGGGCACGGACAAGGAGCGGCTCCTCGCAAGGTCCTCTAAGCGGAGGGGTACATGAATGAACCGATTACACACCCGAATGAGAGGGATCCTAAGACTGTATAGGTATGGGACTATACAGTTGAGGAGGGCTTATGTGAATTGATTTGTACTACCTATACCTACAAGATGCATCTTCTTTTCGGTAGCCTAAACTGAAAGAACTCCACAGTTAAGCGTGCTTGACCTGGGGTAATTTTGGGATGGGTGACCTCCTGGGAAGTTTTCCTAGGAAGTGTGTGAGTGAGGACAAAGCATGCTGAAAAGACCCGTGTTGGTTTGTGGGGATAGTCGTCAATCCATAAAGCAGCAGGGGATGTTACAGATAAGATATCCGTAATTTACTAGATGCAAGCACAAAACAAAATAAACATAATAACATACATGTACTCTTCGAAATTTTATTTCTAAGCAAACTCTCAAAATAATTACTAAATCCCCTTTCTCATATTTTCTCCAATTCTCTATTCTCAAATAAAATTAACTTCATCATCAAATACTCAAATAAGGTTCTTTTAAAATTTTATCTCACTAAGAGAAACTATGTGCACATAGGCCGTTACATCTCTTCACTATGGCGAGCGGTATGGCCATTACTTCTCTTCGCTATGGCGAGCGGTATTGCCATTAATTCTCTTCGCTATGGCTAGCAGTAATTCCATCTTAGAACTCATCATGGTTTTCTTAAGTTTTTATCAAAATCAATTTACAATTGTAAAATTCAATCTTCATATTAATCTAACATTTCAAGTATCAAATATCATAAACTTTTCCGATAAACATTGAAATAGCATGTATCAAAGTCATGGCATTATGAAATCAACAAAGAAAGCTAGCAATAATTTCACTCAAATCATTAGGTCATATTTAATAATCATCATATTTAAGAAAATCAACAGATCAAACTAACCAAACACAAGAATATCGAACCTTCACACTATTTCATAAATAATTTTCAATTCAAATTCATAATTTCTCAACTAACTTCATAACTATTTATTAATAAAATCCACTAAGTAAATATAAAACACTTCAATAGCATCTTTATAATTAAAATTTACTATGCAAAAAGTAAACTATAGATATATTATCTACTCACAATAATGGTTCACAAGGAACCAGAGAGCATTCTTCAAGCTAATGAAAATTCCCGATTGGCGTCCAATTGCTCTACAACTCTAGGAACAAGACAATAGCAGTATATATGAGTTAATAATGCCATCAATTAACATACATGAGCTCTACATATCAAAACCCCCAATTCTATACCCTAGGGTTCCAAAAACCCCTAAATCCACCATGAACAACCACCTAGAGAGTTCAATAGGATCAATAGAGGGATTTTAGCACTTACCCCTTACATGAGAATGGAGGAAATGGAGGAAACACACCAAGTCTCACTACTGCAGTGAGTTCCCTTCCTAGAGTGAGAGAACTCGCGAGCAGAGGAGAGAGAGAATGAGGGAGAGAGAAGGAGTTGCAGAGGTACCGTCAATATTGTGGCGGTCCGATGGCCTGACATGTTGTCCTATGCAAGCAAGAGAGAGAACCGAGAGATGGAGAGGAAGAAGAAGAAAAAAAAATGAAAAGAAGGAAGAAAAGGAAGGAAGAAAGTGACGGGAAAGAGGGGGAAGGGAGAGGGAAGAAGAAAAAGAAAATGAGGGATTGTCTATTATAGTCATCCCACTTAAGGTGTATAGGTGGGCTTTTTTTTTCTGGTGGTTATCACAATGACAAGCGGTAATTCCATCTTAGAACTCATCATGGTTTTCTCAAATAAATTTTTTATCAAACACAATTTACAATTGTAAAATTCAATCTTCATATTTATCTAACATTTTAAGTATCAAATATCATAAACTTTTCCAATACACATTCAAATAGCACATATCAAAGTCATGGCATCATAAAATCAATGAAGAAAACTAGCAATAATTTCACTCAAATCATCAAGTCATATTTAATAATCATCATATTTAAGAAAATTAACAAATCAAACTAATCAAACACAAGAACATCGAAACCTTCACACTTTATTTCATAAATGATTTTCAATTCAAATTTATAATTTCTCAACTAACTTCATGACTATTTATGAATAAGATCCACTCAGTAAATATTAAATACTTTAATGTCATCTTTATAATTAAAATTTACTATGCAAAAAGCAAACTACAGATATACTATATATTCACAATAATGATTCCCAAAGAACTGTATAATACTCCTTGAGCTATCAAAAATCTCCAGTTGACATCCATTTGCTCTATAACTCTAGGAAAAAGACAAACAAAATTATAGAGAGCTAACAGTATCATCAATTTATATCAATTAACCCCAAAACACAAAAGCCCCAATTTTAAACTCCTAGGGATCTAGGACTTTAAACCTACCTTGAACAATCACATAGGGAGCCCAATAGGATTAATGGAGCAATAGTGACACTTACTCAGTACACCAAGAGGAAGAATGGAGAGAGAGTACACCCCAAAACTCACGGCCTCTACTGTTTCATCTCTTAGAGAGAGAAACCCCAAGCAAGGAAGCAAGGGGAAAGAGCATTACGGCTACCAGAATCGAGGAAGGGCATGACACAGAGGTGGCTGTGTGGTACTGGTATTGGTGCGGCAGTGGTGGCCAGTGCCGGCATGGCGGTCATGGCTAGTGCCGGCATGGCTGTGGTAGAGAGAGAGAGAGAGAGCTTGCCGGAAGTGGAAGGAAGCAAGCTTGCACATGAGCCATGAGTGGTGGCTGTAGAGTGGTGGTATCAAATGTGGTGGTGGTGTAATGGAGAAATGGATCCAAGAGAGGGAGAAGGAGACAGAGCCATGAAAGACAAAGGAGTTCTACGTGAGAAAAAAAAAGGGAAAGAAAAGAAAAAAAAAGAGTGGGCTCCACCCATTAACATTATAGTGTCTAAAATGTATCTGACTTAGCCAATGCCAAACAGAAATCTCATTTAATTTATTTTATTTTCCAAACTAATAATATTTTCAAGACACAAATAAGGATAAATTATTGGATTATCACAACAAGGTTCATGTTTACTTTTAATTTATCGTACTGCTAGTAATTGTTATTAATATTATCAATTTTTTTTTAAAAAAAATTATCAAGTGATCACATTCTCCCCTCCTTATAGGAATTCGGCCCCTGAATTCCAAACACACGTCTCCAAGCATGCTTCAAATTCATGCCTTATCAAAATATCAACATTTCAATAACTACTTTCGAGTCTTGAGGCATAAAATGGAATACAAACATTAAGATTCACCACTATAAACTTTCAGGCATCTAATGAACTAGTCATGGAAATTCAAATGTTCATGGTATGTAGTTTAATTAAAATTCTTTACTCTAGCTCAAAGGAATAATTTAAAAATAAACCTTTAATCCCCTTTTAATTGATATTCTCAACCACTACTGTAATTATTCAACTTCAAGATGAGACCAACATTTCATCATGTAAGTACAAGGAACACAAAACAATTGTTAAGCATGTGGTTATCAATTGAGCCCTTGTTCCTATTCCAAATGCTCCTTATAGATAAGTTCATTAGTTTTCAAAAGTTACCTTAACCAAACTATACCACATATATATGTCAATTTAATCATTATCAAAACACATAAATTAGGCTCCATTGCATAGAAGCAAACATATCAGTTTGTGCTTGTTTTCTTTCCTTCAAGACCCAACTTAAAGAAAAAGTTTCCACATGTAGGCTACTCGATCTCCAAGAACTTTTTCAATTTGTCATGTGATAAGCCTTTCTTTCATTCTTTTAGTCAGATTAAAAGTTATTGCTCCAATTTGATAGCAAAATCCAAAAGCATGATGAACACATAGATAAGAGTGATGAGGACAAAGTAAAACAAAGAAAGAAAACAAAAATCTCAATATACTATTATACCACCACTACCATAGCTTGTTGAATTGAGACTAGGAGACTAAATTAGTTGTCAAGCTGGGCTTTGAAGGGCATTGATGACCTCTATACTATCACTCTCCAATATGATACTACTTTTGATCCGAAATAAATGTATCTTTTCACTTCTTATTAGATTCATCCATAAAGTAATGTATATAGATACAAAAAAAGTGAAAAAGACATTTATTCAAGAATGGAGGTAGTATTTAAGAATCAGCAATCCAAAATGAACTGAAGGCCCAAATGTATAAAAGCTGAAGCACATGCTATATCACGTTGACATACTGGATTACAGCTCTCCCACAATGTTGTCACATTGAAGTATTTATCAAGGTGTCTCCTTCAATTGTTTAGTCACTTATTTTCAGAGTAAATCTCTAGCTTAGTCCTAAAAAATAATAATAACATCAGACAAATTAGTATTTTAAGGATAAAAGGAGAAACCTCTGAATCTGCTCCATGACAATTTTAGCATTGGCCAAGTTGATCCCTAACTAAAATGAATTAATTTATTGGTCCTTGACAATGACATCTGTCATACATACAATGGTCCCTAGCGTCAAAACTAACGGACTTAAGGATCAATATTACAATAAATAATATCCTCTGTTATGTTACTTACAGTAGTTTCCATATGTTTAGTTAAATAATTATAAGATATATATATCAAATTGAAATGTAGAAAGCATGTATTTGCATGGAGCTAGTCAACATTGTTAAGGATCGATTTTGGGGTTTCTCTATATTTTATTAAAGGAAAGAGAATAGAAAACTCATCTATGTAAAAGCAAGGTTTACAAAGGAGGAAAGGAGCTGTCCCCCGATTTTCATGAGCACATTTGTGCTAGGGATGGACGTAGGTTAGGCCACTCTTTGGGGGACCTTCGATGTAACATCCTCCCAAGTACAACATCATCCTTAAGTCATGACATCGTACTCGAGAGTTGTTACTTAAAAAAATAATGGACCTTTCTTAAATATCTACGGCGCACTTGAGTAACGCGTATAATAACTAAGCGTAATCTATTAAAATATATGACAAAGAAAACACAATCTTTATTTAATACATAGTTAAGTACAAAAGGAAGCTCTACCATGAGATTTAATACATATATGTTCCATATTACATTTACATACATATTCATTCCATTAAGTACAGCATAATAAAAGTATTAACTACTACACTATTGCAATTCTGAGTTCTTTTATGTGGCAGTCTCATAGTCCTCTGGTTCAACCTGGAGACAATACGAGAACACAAAACACATATAGGGGTGAGAATTCTAAAATTCTCAGTAGAGCACTTTTCCTAAATATGCAGTTATAAATGTCATCATCGTTGTCCCAGCTACTTCAGTTTATTAGTAAAATGTGAGCATGCAACATAAATTAAAGTTTTATTTTAAAGTTCAAAAACTATTCTTCTAAAGTGGGTCTCTTTTATTGTTCAATCACTGAATATACATATATCATACTACTCAACATCATATAAATCATATATTGCTAAATCACTACTCAAACATATTAGTCTCAATGTCGATACTAAAATTCTTCACTTAGCACGTAGAATAAAGGACTACTTATAACCATTACTATTTCCACTCGTCTTGGCCCTTGACTAATCTTTTCTCGTCTGGGTGTTACGTATCGCCATCCTCATCGTGGCAATAATGCGTAATAGACTGCTTTTCAGGACTGAGCTCATTCCTATACATGATAATTTGAGCTCATTCCTATACATGATAATTGGATTTACTTTCTCCAATTTTCACATGGACCTATTCCTAGCCAGGTATACTTTCCCCGACAGATCAAATTTATTTTCTCCAGCACAAGATAAATAATCTCATGGTTTTCTTGGTGTTCAGGTTTACTTTCCCTAACAGATCAGATTTACTTTTTCTAGCCCAAGAAATACAATCTTATATTTTTTTCACATATATAGGCAATTGTAATAAGAAGTTACTCTTATATGTGCCTAACATCATCAATAGAGTCACATAGTATAAATGAGATTAAATCATCAATTTTTCATAATCCTTTGCTAATTCAGCATGCTGATAGAATTTCAATCATCAAGAAAATTATGATTAGATTCGTAAACATCAATAAAATAGAGCAAAATAATTTTTAGAGACAATTCAATGTATCAATGAGCTCTTGTAAAAGTTTCAAAGCATTATAGCGTCTCTAGCTATATTTATAAAATTTCACAATTTCGGAGGTCAAAAACTACATATTTTCAGCCAATAGCTAGAAGTCTCAATTTTTATACCCTATCAAATGAACTCAAAACTTCATCCTAAAATTTAGGCTTTAACTTCAGATGTCCTTAACCTCCTGTACAAATTTCTGCTCAAAATTAGATCATTTACTAGGGTAACAAAATTAGAAAATTTCAGTGCTACTAACTGGACTACACAGGCAGAAACCCTAACCTATTCGGTTTTCCATTTTTTAAAAACATAAAAAGTGGTTAAGATCAGCCAATAAAATTAGTGAAAACTCTTCCATATGTTAGCTTCATTATATAAAAATTTTAGCTCATAATCATATCTCTAAATTAGTGAGAAAAATCAAAGTTTTTCAGCTACTTACTCAAAAATGGGATTTCTAGCAACAAGGGTTAGAACATGTATTAAGAAAATAGCTTATCCAACTTCATCCAAATCCTCTACCAAAATTAACACATCAATGTTCATGTATATAAGCCAATAAAACCAGGAATTTTGGAATTTATCAATAAGAATATTCTAGAGCAAAATTAGAAAGAAAAGTGCATGCAATAAGCCCTACTCTTTGGAGCTTTAAAGTTCTTGGCTCCAAGGATGTTCCAAGAATGATTTTGCACACTTAAAGACTCCCAAATAGCACCTAAACCTTCCTAAAATAGTGGCGGATGATATCTAAGGTGAAATATTGGATTTTCAATCAGTTAGTTTTGTAGGTATTGATGTGTGGATCAAGTTTAGTAAAGGAAAGTTATGATTTTAACAAGCCTAAGATGAGTTTTGAGCTTTGAATCAAACTTTTTATGATTTTTGTGAAACAAAAATAGAGTTTTCTGCCTTCTCATATGATGGTCGAGAATGATGAAGAAGTGGAGTGATAAGGTTGGCTTTTTAATGGTATTAATCAAGTTATAATAATTATTTAACATAAAATATAATTCTTTTCATAAAGAATATAAGATGGATGACTAAGCTTTGATCTTGGAAATCAAGATTGAATCTTAGCCATCCACTTGGTTTAAATGGATAGACACTATCCAAATCTTATGGATTAAGCTTTCTTTTGGTGTAAAAATCGCACACTGAAATTTTATTGAACGGGTAAAACATTGTACCCGGAAAATAAAATATTGTCCAAAAAATAATTTCAAGTATAAAATCTTTATTCCTACCCATTTCTAATCTTAATCCTATAATTTTTCAATTTCGAGCATCTCTGAGCCCTAATTCTAGGGTTTCGGCTGCCTTGGCGAGGCCACAAGTTACTATTCTTTTTTTTACAGATCTGTTTAATCGTCCTCATCATTTCTATGTTTGTCGGATTTTTGAAATTATGACTAGAAAAAATCAAATTAATTTTTATATAATTTTTAGGGTGTTACATTCGGCCTAGCCTATATGAAGTTAGTTTGGCTTAGCCTATCTAGTAAACAAGTTAGACTTAAATTTTTTTTTTTAAAAGCCTTCTAAGCTAAATAGGTCAGGCTAAGGGTAATAAAAATAGCCTATTAGACCTAACAAACTGATCCACTTATATTATTATTATTATTATTATTATTATTATTATTATTGTAATTTGAAAATATAATGATAATAGAAACAGTGTAATCTATTTAAAATATACTTTTAAAATTAATTAATAAGTCTTTTAGTCAGTTTAAACTTGTTTATATATATATATATATATATATATATATATATATATATATATATATATAATATATCTAGAAATCCTTTGATTTATTTAAGAATAAATGTTTTGGATTTAGAAAAAAAATTAATCGAATAGGCCAACTTTTAATAATACCAAGTTAAAGTTATGAGGAAGACAAATGTCAAGTAATAGGCCAAGGCTCACGATAGCTTTTGATAATACAAGTCAAGTCTGGTTAAGTCAAAGCCTAGATTAGCCTAATTCCATCTGCTTGTGCTTATTAATGATCCCGTTATTTCAGATGCTGATGCTCCTACAATATAAACAAGGGCAGTAACACAAGCTATGCCAACACCCAAATATAGTGCAGTAGCCATGAGAATTGGTCCTGTTGTAATTAGTCGCTTGAAAAGATCTTTTCCCCTTATTTTAGCACTCCTATATTTTGAGAGATTACAAGAGCACTTTATCTCTCTGCCATTGATTGCATAGGTGGCTAAGGAGGTTGTACTGGACTAGAAATATAGGCCTCTAGGCCTCGGCCTAATATTAGAGAACCCTGTCGAGGGGCCCCACAACTTGCCCACATGGCATATTATCTCACACGAGATCTTTATATATCTCATAATATCATATTATTATCTTATCATATCTGATCATTATCTTTAGTACTAACTAAATCACAGGCATATCTCCTACAATTAAGGAAGATCATAACAGATTTACTAGATCATAACAGATCTACCATGGGGTCACCTCACACTATATAAGGGGCTTAGCGCCCCCAGGTATCATAACCCTAATGACATACTATTCTCTACCACTCTATGCCTCTTTCATTCACTGACTTGAGCGTCGGAGTGTCTTTGCAGGTACCCTACCCCCCGTTTCCACGGACTTCTGAGCCACTTGCATCCTTACCGCTATTTCTAGGTAAGAACATTGGCGCCCACCGTGGGGCCGGTAAACAAGCTTAGCCCACAAACTAAACAATCCAACAACCATGGCTGACACCTCCAGCCAAAACACACCTCCAATAATCACCCTCCATACTCTCCTCCTAATCTCGACCAACTACAGGAGGAAAACCGCCGATTAAGGGACCAGCTTCGCAGGCTTCTAGACGAAAACCAATCACTGAAGTTCGAAAGTTCAAGAAGCCCCAGACAAGGAGCAACCCATCACGAGCATACTGAGTTTGCCAGTCACGGATGCGACTACAACAAACCAACATATTCCCATTATCCTACCTGTCAAGCTGAATTTGATGATGGGCCTGAACCCATAGACTGCGGACCATTCTCAGCAACGCTAATGGCCACAAATCTTCCGGCCAATTTTAGACTCCCAACAACGCTCCGCCCCTATGACGGAACAGGGGACCCTCAATCGTTCATCACAATGTTCAGATCCATGATGCTCATAAATGGAGCCACAGACAGAATCCTTTGCAGAACTTTTCCCTCTTTTCTGGAAAAATCGGCACTTTTGTGGTTCTCAACCTTACCTCCGAATTCCATACATAGGTTTGAGGACCTCATACGAGCTTTCGTTAACAGGTTCGTATCATCCAAAATCTATACCAAGACGTCAGATTCTCTGGAACATGTCCGGCAAGGGTCCGACGAGTCCTTGAGAGCTTATCTGACTCGATTCCAAGAAGAAGCATCCCAAATACCTGACCTTAATCCAGCAGTGGAACTCCACCAAATCAGAATAGGTCTGCGATCTGGACCGTTCAAAGAAAGCCTAGCAATCACCAGACTGAGAACCATACACGAACTTCCGGAGAGAGCCCTTGGATACATCAATGCCGAGGAGCTCCGAGCAGCGGAGAGGCAAAACAAGGATAACTCGGACCAGAAGCACCAAGAAGGCAAACATAAACACAAGAAGAATACTGGATACTCGAAACCAGGATTTACTACTTACACGCCACTCAACGCCAGGGCAAGTACAATCCTGATGGAGATATTCAGCGCTCAGCTCCTGAAGCCAACTAAAGAAGATCCTCGGCCAGGACCAAAAGGCACAGATCAAAACAAAATCTGTGCATATCATAATTCCAGAGGGCACACAACAGACGAATGCAAAAGCCTGAAGAATAGAATCGAACGTCTCATCCGAGATGGACATCTCAAGCAATTCGTCAATAACAAGAAAGAAGAAAAGAAAAGAGGCCGAAGCCAGGAACGAAGAAAACGCCGAGTTTCCACAACATCCTCGGATAGCAAATCCCCACCAAGACAAAGAAAATCCGAACGGATGAGGTCGCCCTCCCACGAAGAACCAAGAATCCATGGTGTCATCGACCACATTGCTGGAGGATTCGCTGGAGGAGGCGAGAGCAACTCAGCTAGAAAAAGATCATTTCGGGCAATCATGTCACTCGAAGGAACATCCCCTTCCAAGAAATCACAAACCAAAAACCCGGTAATATCTTTCTCAGATTCTGATTTCAAAGGAATTGATGAAAATTTACACGACCCTGTTGTAATTTCCATTCTTGCTGGAAATTTCTTGGTCAGGAAAGTCCTCGTGGATTAGGGGAGTTCAGCTGAAATACTCTTCTATTCTACCTTCAAGCGGATGCAACTATCCGAAGCCTCTCTCCTCCCTTACAATGGCGAACTGGTCGGATTCACCGGAAACAGAGTAAAGGTACTCGGTTACGTATGGCTCAGGACGACATTCGGCATGGAACCGCTGGCAAAGACGGTCGACCTCCAGTACCTTGTCATCGATGCAAACAGTCCCTACCACATAATTCTAGGGCGACCTTCACTGAACGCCCTAGGAGCTGTGGTCTCAACACCACATTTGGCTATGAAATTCCCAGTATCCGAAACTAAAGTTGGCGTAGTACACGCTGACCAGAAAGAAGCGAGGACTTGTTACAACGAATGCTTGAAAGTCAAATCCACGGAAAAACAGAAATCTGAGCAGATACATAATGTATTCCACACCGATCAAATCCCCCTGGTCTCAGAGCTGGATCCCAGAGGAGAAATTCAGAACCGACCACAGCCGGCCGACGACTTGCAGCCGATCCAAATTGGAGATACGGCTGAAAAGGTGACGTTCATCGGAACCCACCTACCTCCAAGCTTGGCTTCAGAGCTCTCCACATTACTTTTAAAGAATGCGGACCTTTTCGCATGGACCCCGGCCGATATGCCAGGGATAAACCTGGATGTAATTAGTCATCAATTAATGGTCAATCCAAAAGCTCGGCCCATAACGCAGAAGAAAAGAACTCTGGGAGTCGAGTGTCAGAAAGCAGCTCTGGAAGAGACGAAGAAACTCCTTAAAGCAGGATTCATCAGGGAGATACGATATACCACGTGGCTAGCAAATGTGGTAATGGTAAAGAAAAGTTCGGGCAAATGGCGCATGTGTGTAGACTTCACTGATCTTAATAAAGCCTGCCCAAAGGATTCCTACCCGCTCCCAAGCATCGACAAACTTGTCGACAACGCTTCTGGTTACCAATATCTGAGCTTTATGGATGCATACTCGGGGTACAACCAAATCAGAATGCACCCAGAAGATGAGGATAAGACGGCCTTCCTTACAGAACACGCCAACTTTTGTTACAAAGTCATGCCTTTTGGCTTGAAAAATGCAGGGGCTACTTACCAGAGACTCATGAACAAAGTTTTTGAGGAACAGATCGGTCGAAATGTCGAAGTCTATGTTGATGATATGGTGGGTAAAACGCCCCCAGCAGGAGACCATATAGGAGATCTCAAAGAGCTATTCCAACAGCTCCGAACATACAACATGAGATTGAATCCAGAAAAATGTGCATTCGGAGTTCACGGAGGAAAGTTTCTCGGTTTTATGCTCACCAACCGAGGAATAGAAGCAAACCCGGATAAATGCCGAGCAATAGTGGAAATGAGAAGTCCAAGCTCGATGAAAGAAGTGCAACAATTAACAGGACGCCTAGCGTATTTGTCTCGCTTTTTATCAAGATCAGCTGAGAAAGCAGCTCCATTCTTTAAAAAGCTAAGAAAGCAGACGTCATTTGAGTGGTCTGTGGATTGTGAAAAGGCCTTCGCTGAGTTAAAGGTACTACTCTCAACACCTCCTGTGCTCACTAAGCCCCACCTTGGAGAGACTCTCTTTCTTTATCTTTCGGTAACTGAGCACGCTGTAAGTTCAGTCCTCGTCACTGAAAGAGACAAAATACAACAACCCGTGTACTTCGTCAGTAAAACACTCCAAGGTCCGGAGCAAAGATACCAAAAAATTGAAAAGCTAGCATATGCAGTCGTAGTATCAGCCAGAAAATTAAGGCCATATTTCCAGAGTCATCACATTGTCGTTCGCACAGAACAACCTATCCGGCAGATATTGATCAAGCCCGAATTGGCTGGGAGGATGATCTCATGGTCTGTAGAATTATCAGAATACAGCTTGGAATTCCAACCCAGAGGCCCTGTTAAAGCGCAAACTCTCGCTGACTTTGTGGCCGAGCTTTCACAGACTCCTCAACAAGAATTTGGCTCCTGGAGACTACATGTTGATGGAGCCGCCAACAGGAAAGGAAGTGGGGCTGGAATCACATTAGAGAATGGAGAAGGAATTTTAATAGAGCAATCCCTCCAGTTTCAATTCCAAGCCAGTAACAACCAAGCCGAATATGAAGCCTTAATTGCTGGTCTCAAGCTCGCCCAAGAAGTCGGAGCTCAAAAGCTCGAAGTAAAGGCAGATTCTCAGCTAGTCGTCGGACAAGTGAACGGAACTTTTGCAGCTAGAGACCCTCTACTAGACAAATACCTAGCACTGGTAAGGAATTTAATGCAACACTTTACCTCTTGCGAAATAACTCACATACCAAGAGAGCACAATACCAGGGCAGATATTCTCTCTAAGCTGGCCAGCACGAGCAAACCACAGAACAACAAGTCTGTGATCCAGGTAAAGCTTCAGAATCCGAGCTGCCTTCAATCCGAATGTTGTAATACTGAGGTCGGAGGCCAAGATTGGCGAACTCCACTCCTCAGATACCTAACATCTGGAGAATTCCCAACCTCGCCATCCGACGAGAAAAAATTCAAACGGCAAGCTAGTTTCTACACACTATGTGGCGACCAACTTTACAGGAGAGGGTACTCATTGCCGCTCTTAAAATGCCTTGGCCCCCGGGAGGTAAACGATGTTATGGCAGAGGTCCATGAAGGAGTCTGCGGAAACCACATAGGAGGCCGAGCTCTTGCTGCCAAGATACTCCGAGCAGGGTATTTTTGGAACACTATGAAGGCTGACTGCTCGGAATTTGTACGAAGATGTGACAAATGCCAGAGATTTTCTGACGTCTCCCAAAGATATCTAGAACCACTACACTTCTCGGAAGCCAGCTGGCCTTTCCACAGATGGGGAATTGATCTACTCGGTCCATTTCCCCTGGCACCAGGGCAACTCAAATACTTGGTAGTAGCCATTGACTACTTCACCAAATGGATCGAGGCAGAACCTCTTGCAACAATCACAGCAGAAAAGGTGAGGAAGTTTATCTGGAAAAGAATCATATGTAGGTTCGGACTCCCCAAGGAGTTAATCACAGACAACGGTACACAATTCACAGACCGAAGATTGAAGGAGCTCTGCAACAACTTTCAAATCAAGCACACGTTTACTTCCGTAGAACATCCGCAAACCAACGGCCTCGCCGAGGCCGCGAATAAAGTTATCCTCACCGCACTCAAGAAGAAGCTGGACAAAAGAAAAGGCTTATGGGCCGATGATTTATCCGAAGTCTTATGGGGGTATCATACTACGGCCCAATCCTCAACACAGGAGACACCATACAGACTCGTTTTTGGTAGTGAAGCTATGCTCCCAGTAGAAGTCGCTCAACCCAATGTCCGACGAATGGCAATCACAGAAGAGGCAAATGATGAAAATAGAAGGGCCGAACTTGATCTTATCGAAGAAGACAGAGAACTAGCCCACATCAAAGAACAGGCAACCAAACAAAGGGTGACCCGACTCTACAACAAAAAGCTCGACCCAAGATCCTTCCAGATTGGGGACTTGGTATTACGCAAAGTAGAACCACAAAGGAAACGTCCGGGAGATGGAAAACTAGCCCCTAACTGGGAGGGACCATTCCGAGTAACACAAGATGTAGGCAGAGGAGCCTACAAGATAGCTGAGTTCTCAGGACAAGAACTTCCGAGAACATGGAACGCTGCATCCCTAAGGAAGTACTACAGTTAAAAATTGTAACGCCTCAAATCATATGCGATGGGTGCACTCTTTTTCCTTTGACGGGTTTTATCCCACTGGGTTTTACCATCAAAGGTTTTAACGAGGCATGATCGGATATGAGCTGAACACTTCGGTGGGAGATGATGTAATCCATTTTTTGAATACAATATTCAGCTCATCACTTGATCGCAGATTAACAAACAAAGATAAAGCCGCCATACTCACGTCAACCTTGGCCCTCGCCAAGTCGTGAAGGCGCACCTCTACAGAAGCCTCGGCTCTTGTCCCGAGCAGTAGAGGGTTAATGCCGCCATACTCACGTCAACCTTGGCCCTCGCCAAGTCGTGAAGGCGCACCTCTACAGAAGCCTCGGCTCTTGTGCCGAGCAGTAGAGGGTTAATGCCGCCATACTCACGTCAACCTTGGCCCCTGCCAAGTCGTGAAGCGCACCTCTCTGAAAGCCTCGGCTCTTGTGCCGAGCAGTAGAGGGTTAACGCCGCCATACTCACGTCAAGTCGTGAAGGCGCACCTCTACAGAAGCCTCGGCTCTTGTGCCGAGCAGTAGAGGGTTAAAGCCGCCATACTCACGTCAACCTTGGCCCTCGCCAAGTCGTGAAGGCGCACCTCTACAGAAGCCTCGGCTCTTGTCCCGAGCAGTAGAGGGTTAAAGCTGCCATATTCACGCCAACCTTGGCCCTCGTCAAGTCATGAAGGCGCACCTCTACAGAAGCCTCGGCTCTTATCCCGAGTAGTAGAGGGTTAAAGCCGCCATACTCACGTCAACCTTGGCCCTCACCAAGTCGTGAAGGCGCACCTCTACAGAAGCCTCGGCTCTTGTCCCGAGCAGTAGAGGGTTAAAGCCACCATACTCAACCTTGGTCCTCGCCAAGTCGTGAAGGCGCACCTCTACAGAAGCCTCGGCTCTTGTCCTGAGCAGTAGAGGGTTAAAGCCGCCATACTCACGTCAACTTTGGCCTTCGCCAAGTGGTGAAGTCGCACCTCTATAGAAGCCTCGGCTCCAACCCCGAGCAGTAGGGGGACAAAGCCGCTATGCTGACGACAACCTTGGCCCAGGCCAAGTAGCGAAGATGCACTTCCGCACCGGCCTCGCCTCGTATAATCCGAGCACCTTGGCACAGCAACAGAGGAGGAACACTGCCTGTCTCAATTCGGGTCAGCCATTTTCACAATTTAAACATTACTCGATCATATAATTATTCACCACAATATAATTCGAGCATGCATTGTGACATTCAATTATATTATCCTGATTCGAAGCATACATTACATTCATCACATTGAATGATTCATTTTTACTAGATTAATTAGGAACATCCTCGTCTTTCCTCTCCATCCGATCATATCATATCATTCTTAGTATATGGTCTAAGCATACATTATGTCGATCATATCAATTTCTGAACTGAGGAAAACCTATTTGATCAAATAAAAAGTCTTTGAAACAAAAAGTACTTATCAAGCATCCGAACATAACTATACAAAGAAAAAACCTAAAACCTAAGAGTCCTAAGAGTCTGAAAGAGCCCCATCACCAGGAACGACTGCGGGAACTGGCTCCACAGCTGGAGAGACCTTGACCCCTTCATCAGCAAGGTGGTCGACCAATGCGCCGTCGACCACCTCTTTGAATGGACCGCATTGACTCAAGTCCAAGTCCCCATGAAAGAATCGGACTTGGTCCAGAGCACGGTCAAAACTAGCAGTGTATTGGTTGACCACATAGTCCTTCAGAAGGCCCACCTCATCTTGCAAGCACTTGTTCTCCTCGGTCAACCTCGTGTTCTCCACCTCGAACACCTTCTTTCCAGCTTCAGACTCCTAGATCTTGAGCTTTGATGCATCAGCCTCGGTCTTCAGCCTAGCAATGAGGCTGTCGATCTTGTCTTCATAAGCTTTTTTGGCCTCAAGCCAGCCCCTCCTCTCATCGGCCAGCTTCAACTCGGCCTGCTCCTTTTCGGCCTTGTAATCGGCCGCGATAACCCTCGAGGTCTCCAGCTCATGAATAGAACTGCCATACTGCCTCTCCAAAAACTGAGCAATGGCAGCCTGACGGAGACCCTGGATCTCCAGATGACGGCAGAGACCAGGGATCCCTGCCCTCTCCATCAAAGCCCGGTCCTCGGCATGGACGAACTGTTGGTCAATAAACTCTGGAGTCGGGAACTGAAGGCTCCAAAGGCTTGAAGAATTAACCGACTGAAGAAAATCCTTCACCTCAGCAGCCCCGACAAAAGCTGGAGGTGAAAGTGATGGCATTGCCTCCCTCTCTTGGAGACCAGTAGAAGTCCTAGGTCTCTTCCGATCTCTCAGAGGGTTCGGATCGGTGGGCGTCCCCGAGCTCGAGCCCACCCCAGGAGAAATAGGAGGGACTCGACTCTCCTCCACCACCACACTCCGCTGACGCTTGAGAGCGGCCAGCTCCTTGGGACCTAGTTTCGGGGCCATCTCACCTGAAAAAATTCACCAAGATTAGAACCAATATAATAAAATTAGATCAGCAAAATAAAAGGCAATAGCTCGGAAATACTACCTATATGATCGAGAACCCTCTTATTATCAAATCCCCACTCCAATAAAATCCCACAAGAGAGTGGAGAGCTGGGACTCACGCACTCCTCCAGGAAATCAACCACCACCTGGTCCAAGAGGGAAAGAGAACTATACTCTACTCTCAAAATTTGGCGAGGATTGTGTTGCCAATAAAGGGGAAACCTCTCCAAACCATCAGAATCTAAGAAAAAGGGAAACTCAGACTCGATGGACCTCACCTTTATAAATTTTTCCTTAAACTTCTTAAAACTAGAAGTTAACAAACTTAACAGCTTTTTTCGGGGTACACTACTAAAAAAAATCCAGGTACCCTTATCAACCCCTTTAACTTGAAAAAAATAAAAAAATACATCCACACTAGGCTCATGACCGAGCATAGCGAATAGATTCTCGAATGCTCGGACAAAAGCCCAACTGTTCGGATGAAGTTGAGAAGGGGCAACGTTTACTTTATTTAAACACCCCTCCTCAAAACGGGTAAAAGGGACCCTAATATCTAATTACTCAAAGAAATCTATATACATGTAAATAAAGTCGGCCTCCCTTTCATCCTCTCTATAATTACACACCCTATCATCAGGACCACAAGGAGCGCACTCTATCCTACTCTCCCCGTAGCTCGATACTAAACAAGCTCTCCTAAACCTACAGACCAACTCCCTATCATCAAAAATTGAAGCCACTTCCATGACCTCATCGCTAACCCAGCCGTAAGGATCGACTACGACCTCACCCTAACTCATTATCTCTTTCCCCTTACCAGAAATAGAGACAGTCTCTCCTTTAGCCATCGAAAAATTACCTAAAATCAAAGAGTGATAAAAGCAAACTCAGGCAGAAGGAAATGGCCTTAACATAACCAAGCAGAAAACAACAATTTCCTAGCCTAGGGTTCCAGATACAGAAATGTAAACCGACTAAAGTAAAGAAGGCAAAAAAATAAATCAACTAACCGATTTGAAGCAATAAAAGGAAGGGCGCACGACTTGAAAAGCTCACAGACGACCTAGCACAGAGAACGATAACAGAGAAGAACGAAAACAAGAGTTTTCCAGAAATGAAAATCTGAAAAGCCTTTTGCTCATTTACTCAGGAACTGGAACTCATCCAACGATCAGAAGCGCTTCCCTCCAATTAATAACGTATCTGAAACGTTTATCATATCCAACGGCAGGGGGCTTATCACTTTAATCTAACGGTGAATAGGTGAAACCACGATCACCACATTTATGAGAAGTAATTACTCTCCCAATAGAAAGATGACATGTGTAACGCACATTCCCCAACTACCGCCACCACTGCAAATGAAAAGACCTTTTGAGCTTGGCATGAAGTCCTCATAATTCAACCAAGCTCGGGGGCTATGTACTAGACTAGAAAATATGGGCCTATACCTCGACCCAAAACACAAGACCTCGGATAAAGGACCCAGACCTCGGTCCAGTCTAGGAGACCTCTTCTATGGGACACAGACCTTTCACAAGGAAGAAAGTACCCCTCAAAAGATTACATCACGGATCTAGCCGGGAATATCTCACTATATCCATATATAATCCACCTTTATCCTACTATATCTATTATATCCGATAATTATCTCTGATAACTGATCAAATCACAGATATGTCTCCTACATTTAAGGAAGATCATAATGAATTTACTAGATCATAACAGATCTACCACGGGGTCACCTCACTATATAAAGGGCTTAATGCCCCCAGGTATGACAACCCTAATGACATACTATTCTCTACCACTCTATGCCTCTTTCATTTACTGACTTGAGCGTCGGAGTGTCTTTGCAGGTACCCCACCCCCCGTTTCCACGGACGTCGGAGCCACTTGCATTCTTACCACTATTTCTAGGTAAGAACATATATTAGCTCTCTACCATTGGTTGCATGAATATGAATGGTTATGTAAAGTTTCTTGTTGCCTATAAATTGAAGCTTCATTCATTTGTAAAAATATCTCAAAACATATAACACTTTCTCTCATATAGAAGTTTGTTTCCTTTTTTCTTTGTTTTTAATTGGGTTGAGAGTTTTGAGTGTATATACTTGTGAGGTGTATTTGGGTTTAGGATGGTGAAAAGTATATAAACTTGTTTTATAATCTCTATTATACTTTTATATCAATTATAGAAGTTTGATCTCTGGACATAAGCTATAAGCTGAACCACATTTTGTTTTCTTATATTAACTTTCTTCTGTTATTATTATTACAAACTAGTATTACAGAGCTTGTAGCATTCTGGGCAGACCTGGTGAAAAGAAAATATGGCAACGACTAAGTTTGATATTCAGCAGTCTAATGGCCATATCAATTTTGGTATATGGAAGGTCCATATGATGACAGTTCTTACAAACCAAAATATGAAGGTAGCACCTAACAAGAAAGGTAAGAAGCCCACTACCGTGAAGGACTTTGAGTAGGAAGAAGTTGATCAAAAAGCTCTTTCTACCATTCAATTATCCATCATAGATGACGTATTACAAGAGGACCTATCAAAGAAAACTGCAGCATCATTATGGAACAAGCTGGAGTCATTGTAATTGAAGAAGACGGTGGCTAATCGTCTTGGATTGTTGCAACACTTATACATGCTCCACACGGTTGAAGGTACATCTATTAGAACACATATTTCTGAGTTTACCTCACTCATTATGGATTTGAAGAATATGGATGAGATATTCACTAGTGAGCAACAAGCAATGATTTTGCTTTGTTCTCTACCTCTTTCTTACAAGCACTTTCGGAAAACACTCATATATGGGTGTGAACTCCTTGATATTGATGAGGTGAAGTCTATATTAATGAGTCATGAGAAGATGGATCATGATAACGGTGGACGTGATGACCCTGTAGCTGGCTTGTTTGCTAGATGAAGATCAAAGGATGTGGGTTGGAGTAGTCATAGCAGATGGAAGTCTAGATCAAAATCTAGACAGTGAAAAAAAAGGTGTCATTATTGAAAGAAAGATTGGAAAACAGAATGCCCAAAGCTTAAAGAAAGAAAAGTCGTTGATACAAGCAATGCAATAAATGTTGCTGAAGGTGCTGAAAATGTTCTCTCTATATGTACAACTTCAGTTGGTGATGCATGAATTATCAATTCTGGTTGCTCATACCACATGTGTTCAAATCGAGATTGGTTTACAATCTATCAGATAATTGAAGGTGGAATTGTCCTTATGGGAAATAAGATATCCTGTAAGATCATTAGTATTGGTATAATGAAAATCAAGATGCATGATAGAGTTGTGAGAACATTGACTAAGGTTCAGCATATGCCTAACCTAAAGAAAAATCTTATTTCTTTAGGCACTCTTGATTCCCAAGGGTGCAAGTATTCCACTGAAGGTGGAGTTTTGAAGGTTTCCAAAGGTGCTCTTATTATGATTAAAGGAAAGTTGGTCAATAGTCTTTACTTGCTTCAAGGTAGCACAGTTATTGGTGCTATAGCTGTATTATCCTCCCATAATTCTGAGTTAGATACTACTCAGTTGTGGCATATGTGGTTGGGGTTGGGGCATATGAGCAAAGCCAGAATGTCTATTTTAAGCAAGCTCGATTTGCTTGGTGACAGTAAGATAGGAAAACTTGACTTTTGTGAATATTGTGTCTATAGGAAGCAGACTAGAGTCAAGTTTAGCACTACCATTTATAGGTGGTGTTAGATACCTGTTGACTTTCATTTATGATTTCCCAAGGAAAGTTCAGGTCTATTTTTTTAAGCACAAGAATGACGTTTTCCTCACTTTCAAGAAGTGGAAAGTGCTCATTGAGAATCAAACTGGCAAGAAGATCAAGTGTCTTCGAACAGACAATAGTTTGGAGTTTTGTGAAGTTCAGTCAATGAACTCTGTGAAAATGAAGGCATTGTAAGGCATCATACTGTGAGAAGGACACCATAGCAAAATAGTGTAGCATAACGTATGAGTAGAACTCTTCTAGAGAGAGCTCGCTGCATGTTATCTAATGCCAACTTGTCAAAAGAGTTCTGGGATGAGGCAGTTAATATGGCTTGTTATTTGGTGAATTGTTCCCCATCAATTGCAATTAAATGTAAAATTCCTTTTGAGGTATAGTCTGGTGCTCCTGCTAATTATTCTGATATAAGAATATTCAGTTGTTCTACTAATGATGGTAAACTTGAGCGAAGGACACAAAAGTGTATATTTGTTGGATATGCATCAGGGATGAAAGGTTATAGGTTATGGTGTACCAAACTTAGACCACCCAAGTTCATAATTAGCAGAGATGTCAAGTTCAATGAATCACCCATGATTCATTTGACTAAGGAGGTTAGAGATGCAGAAGTGGAACATGGTATCAATAAGCAGGTGGAGCTTGAAGTGGAACATCCACATGAAGTGCATGAAAACACTTCTGAACAGCCGATTCATGAAGAAGAGCAGGAGCAAGAGTTCATTGAAGAGCAAGAAGAGATCACACCACTACAACATTATAGTCTTGCAAGAGACAGAGTAAGGAGGGAAATTAATCCTCCTAAGAGATATGCTCATGCTGACATAATCTCTTTTGACTTATCGGTTGCAGAGGGTATTGAAACTCAAGACCCTGTAACACATCGAGAAGCCATTACAAGTGGTGAGTCAGCACAATGGATCATTTCTATGAATGAGAAACTGGAATCCCTTTATAAGAGCAACGCTTGGGATCTAGTGAAACAACCAAAAGGACAGAAGATGATTAGTTCTAAATGGGTCTTTAAAAAGAAAGAAGGTTCTCCAGGAGTTGAAGCAGCCTGTTACAAAGCGTGCCTGGTTGGAAAAGGATTTAGCTAAAGGGAAGTAATAGACTTCAATGAAGTCTTTTCCCCAGTTGTGAAACACAGCTCCATTCGGGTGTTACTAGCTATGGTCACATTGTTTGATTTGGAGCTCGAGCAACTTGATGTCAAGACAGCCTTTTTGCATGGAGAGCTTGAAGAGCAAATCTATATGGAATAACTTGAAGGTTTTGTTGTTCAAGGCAAGGAAGATCATGTTTGTCTTTTGAAGAAGTCGCTACACGGTTTGAAGTAGTCTATGTGACAATGGTATAAAAGATTTTATTCTTTTATGTTAGGTCATGACAGTTGATGAAGTTCTTAGATGGTTCATTTGTTTATTTGCTACATTACATTGATGATATGCTCATTGCTTCTAAGAGTATGTCTGAGATCAACAAGTTGAAGGTTGAGCTTAGTAATGAATTTGAAATGAAAGATCTGGGAATTGCTAAGAAAATTCTAGGCATGGAAATTCACAAAGATCGAAGTGCTGGAAAATTGTGTGTCATAGAAAAATTATATTGAAAAAGTTTTGGAGCGCTTTGGGATGCAGAATGAGAAACCTGTGAATACTCCACTAACAGCTCATTTCAAATTGTCATCAGAAATGTCACCACAGAATGATGAAGAAAAGGAACAGATGATGTACGTTCCTTATGCAAGTGCAGTTGGAAGCATGATATATGCTATGGTTTGCACTCGGCCAGATATCTCACAAGCAGTTAGCATATACATGGGAAATCTTGGCAGGATGCACTGGCAGACTGTGAAATGGATTTTTTGCTAACTATGAGGTACTTCTAATGTCGGCCTTATATTTGATAGTAATCATAATACTAGTAATAGTATTGTTGGTTATGTTGATTCCGACTATGCTGGAGATTTAGATAAAAGAAGGTCTCTGACAGGGCACATCTTTATCCTCTCTGGGAGTGCGATTAGTTGGAAAGCAACATTGCAATCCACTATTGCACTATCTACAATAGAAGTCGTGTACATGGCTGCAGCGGAAGCTGTGAAGGAAGCCATCTGGATTTGGGGCTTGATAGGCAGTTTAGGGTTGAAACAAGAGATCACAGTTGTATACTATGATAGCCAAAGTGCCATATATTTGACTAGAAATCAAATGTATCATGAAAGGACGAAGCACATAGATGTTCGGTACCGCTTTCTAAGGGAGATTATTTCACAAGGTGAAGTTGCTGTGAAAAAGATCAATACCTCTAATAACCTAGCAGATATGCTCACGAAGCCAGTTCCAGTTTCTAAGTTTATACACTGCTTAGATATAATTGGTATTCATATCTTTTGAAGATAGCTCATGCAGTTTTCAGCTTTGCATGGGTGACTAAGGAGGTTACATTAGCTTTCCACCATTGGTTGCATGAATGGTTACGTAAAGTTGCTTGTTGCCTATAAATTAAAGCTTCATTCATTTGTAAAAGCATCTCAAAACATATAACACTTTCTCTCGTATAGAAGTTTGTTTCGTTTCTTCTTTATTTTTTATTGGGTTGAGAGTTTTGAGTGTATACACTTGTGAGCTGTATTTGGGTTTGGGATGGTGAGAAGTATTTAAACTTCTTTTGTAATCTCCATCATACTTTTATATTAATTATAGAAGTTTGATCTATGGATGTAAGCTATAAGCTGAACCACATTTTATTTTCTTATATCAACTTTCTTCTGCTATTATTATTACAGATCCGAGAGTAAATATAATGTCAGCAATGAGTGTGGCATTTTTCCGTCCGTAAGCGTCATTAACCCAACCACCTGCTGCTGCTCCAACAATTTCACCAGCAATTGCCATGCTGACACAATTGTTTCTTGGAAACTCCAGCTATTAGAATGGTCCAAAGAGAAAGAATGAGTAAACATCACCTTTTATGCCTTGGAATTGGTGCACCATGGAAAGAAAAAATTCTTAATCCACCGGTATCCTCTAATTCAGTTAAACAGTTCCATTTCTGGATCTCTTATAGCAGTAAATTAAATCCTACTCTTACTACGAAAACAGCTGCGTATTGTACACTACGCAGACTGCTTTAACCATTACCTGGTGCTAATGTTGATGGAAAGAAAATTGAAACAATAGTGCACAGCCAACAAACCAATTAAAATATTAAGCAAAAGCTTTTCAGCCACATATGAAGGTTTCCAGGAAAATACATTGATATTTGCACACTGAGAACCACATAGCAATGTAACCAACCTCTGAACTCAACATTGAAAAAGAATACTGTACCTGTAGAAAATAACTATTTCTAACTTCCTCAAAATCTTCTTTGATATATAGTAGGGCTCCAGATATTACACAAAATGTAGCAGGTTTGTGCAACCTACATGCTCTAAAATAGTACATCCACCTAAATACTGTGTCTGTATGTTTTTAAATTTGGTTTACGTGCCTCTTCTCATTTTTAAAATCTACGTCAACATTAATTTAATGAGAATTTTCAAGTTTGTGAAAAGCCATACTTCATAGGGGGAATCATACAGGGCTTTTAGGAAGTTTTCCAGGCCTTCCAAAGGAATTTTTTAAAGTTTTAAAGATTGAAAAGAGGTATGTGATCAAAGAAACAAAAGAGAGAACGAGGTGATTTACGCCTAATTATTTCTTTCACTATGCTGATAATTGACAAGGATACCAGTTATGGTGGAGAATATGCACAAATGGTCACCGAAACCACAATGTATATATCTGGTATTATATATGAACGCAATATTACAAAGAGTAGGTGGAAAGGGATAGAAGTATCAAATTTGACATTTAAGCAGTGGGGTAAGATGCCATCATTGCTATGCCACAGAGTCCTTGTGCAGCATGTACATCCCTTTGCATCCTAATGTACCCTTCTTCACCCCATTGGGTTCCCCATGAGTTCTTAACCAACCAATAGTCAGTTCCATCATCACCAACTCCATAACCCACAGCAGTGACACCATGATCCAACTCAGTGCCACAGCTACCAGTGAAGACACCACTTTTGTAAAATTGAAAATCAGAGCCACTGGCATCAATTGCTACAGAAACTGGTTGGTTAGCCACAGCTTGTTGTAATGCCTTCTCATTGTTGGCAGGGACATCCTCATACCCAGTAATAGAAGCTGCATGGCTGGCTGCTGCTTTTGCATTGCATGTTCCATCAACACCCTTATAAGGGTATTTGGCTTCAGTGGTTAGTCCACCATTTTGAATGATGAATTTGAATGCATCATCCATTAGACCACCCTCACAGCCTTGGTCCGCACCTTTTGTATCACAATCAACAAGTTCTTGCTCTGACAAAGAGATCAGGTTTCCATTCTTCAACTTATTGATTCCTTCTGTTGCTGCAACAGCAGAAAATGCCCAGCAACATCCTACAAAAGCAAAATTAATTAAAACTAATGTCATATGAAAATTGATTCTGGACTTTATAAGATTTAATGAATTATTCATCAATCACTTACCACATTGGCCTTGGTCCTTGATAGGTGTCACTGCTCCTTTCTGTCTCCAATCCACAGTGGTTGGCACTGTAGTCTCATTTTGGTACTTGAAAGTGGCTGTCCTTTTGATTGAGGAACACATGTGCCCCTTGAATCTATTTCTTGATGATGTGAACTCTTCATTCGTGAGGTCTGCAAATTGATTAATGCCTAGCTTGTAAGGTTTGTCGTCAGCATTGTTAAAAGCTTCAATGTAATTCACATTTTCCTTAAATATCCCGAAACGCTTTTCCCTTTCTTGGGGGTCCTTATAGGCTTTGCCATATTGTGCCATCCATTGCTCATGCTTCTCATACATGGAGGCATCATGGAGAGTGCGAGATGTGACTTGAAAAGCTAAGGACCCTAAGCAGAAAAGCAAAGCCAGTAAAATAAGACGGAATTGAATTTTGGCAACCATGGTAGCTAGTGTAGAGTGACAATGGGAACAACTACTTCAGGTTGGTTTGTAAAATGTGAGAAATGTGTTGTGCTGGTACTCGATATTGTTTTAGATATATATAGGAAAGCTCACGTTGAATTGTTGACTAATCTCGTAGTTGTCAACCCAAATCTCCAAACTATGTTTCTCTTCTACGTGCATGTGAGAATTTGCTGATTAAGACCCTTGTTTACTCCTGGACAAATTATTTGTCAAGTGTAACGTTGAGGCTTGGACATAGATTTATTTTTTATAGCAAAATGTCAAGCTTAACTTGAAAACGAACCACATAAAACTATTTAGGTAGAAGTTGAAACACAGGCTATGGCATTGACTCCTCTCTCACAATATTACCACATCAGCATATTTTAATATTATCATGTCACCACATCAAAAATAAATAAAAAAATTTATCATGTCTGCATATTTGTCCGGTTGTTACCTTCAGATTTGAAATCCTTTGTTTTTTGTATAACGATGTATTTACATAAACAGTTTTACGTATTTTACTACCATTTAGATTTACTATCACTCACAGTTAAGAGTATTAAAGTATATTTATAACTTTACATTTAAATTGAGGGAGTGGCTATTGCCGGCTATTATCACTTTCACTGTCATTAATTTTCATTTAGATTCACCAAAATATCCTTCTTCTATTATAATTGAAAGTTATTGTTATTGGTTTACTTGAAAATTAATTTATTTTTTTAAAAAAATAATTGATACTAATCTCCTTTCTAATTTTTATATAAGTCACTAAATATTACAAATATTTAATATTAAAATATTTAATATTATCATTTATATTTATATATTGAATTATTTTTTGCAAAACTTTATTAAAACACTAGTTACCCACACAATATACTAGCAAATGTTTTAGAACAAAAATAAGTAAGAATAAATAACAATAAGAGTTTTGATAGTAAAATTTTTTTTTACGTTGTCATTCAATCAAATTCTTTTATTTAAATTATTTTTCAGGCTAAGTATTTTGGCTGATGCAAAGATTTACAATACAAAACTTTAATTTTTTGCTATAAATAAATTAGCCTTCAATTTAAATAAATTATTGAATTGAAATATACAATAGATATACTGGTACTTTATCATCCAATTTTGATATAATTTTAAAATGGATTATAGAAACATATGATATTAGAATTTTTTTTACAGTCACTTGTTATTGAATTTTTTTTCTATTTGACGTCTTTGTTATTAAAGTATCAAATTATCTTAATTTTATATGTTAAATTGCCTTAATTTTTAATTTAACAATATGAATAAAGAAAAATTTATAATAAAAGAAATGGTCAATAGTAGTAAACAATGGTATCATTTATTTATTTACTATTTTAAAATTATGTAAATATTATGTGTCGCAAAATAAGATATATAATTGTATATCACAATTTATTATTTCACCCTTTTTGTTATTCATTTTATTTATTATTTTATAAAAAATAAATATTATGTTATTCATATAAATTTTATGAAAAATAATTTAATATTTGAATTTAAGTAATTTTATTTAATAAATTAATTCAATACATACAATAATAGTAACTATTTTTTTATGCAATATATATGAACCTCAACACCTAAACCTCTTCTGCTTGCCAAAATATGGCACACTAAATTTGCATGCTTCTATTATTTTTTTTGTTAACCAAAATTATGAGAAAATTAATTCTCATTCACAATCAGGATAATTATACTACATGAGTAGAAGAGATAATTGATGAGTCAAGTTATATGCAATGTAATATATATATATATATATATATATATATATATATATTATTGTCAAATAATTAAATTAATACTAAAATAAGGGTATTTTGGTAATTCAATATAAACATTAATGATAATGGGAGTGGCAATAGCCACCCCCTTAAATTGACACTAAACATTATCTTCTTAAGCGCTATTTATCAACATCTGCTTCACATATTTGTTTCATACTTTTCTTTTTTCATATATTTATATACTTTCATTTTTTTCATTTTTTTATAGTGAGTATGTTTTATATTTTAAAAAAGTGATTCTGTGACTTAAATTTTATATATAATAAAAAATTAAAAATTCATTTTTTTTTCTAGCTAAATTTACTCTTTTCAGCTCATGTAAAAAAGCTTAAAACATTTTTTTAAAAATTCTGTTTATTTTTAAAAATTTATTGAAACCCATAAAAACTGTTAAAAAAAAAAGTGAATTTGTTTTGTGTAAAAAATCTAAAATAAGCACACAGTATTTTACGTAGAAAAGAATTATAAACTTTATTCTGAACTCAAAAGATTCAAGATAGTAAGGTTACAAATATTTGCAAGAGCACCTCTGATAACCACTTGGCAAGTAAACTGAACAATTAAAGTAACATAACAGTGCGAATGAGTATTATATTGATAAGAGGCATTTATGCCACTTATCTTACTTCTAATTCTTAGCTTTTTACATGAGTTTTTCTATGTTATTGATGTGATTAATAAGATATTTGATTTATTCCTCATTGTGTACTTTTGATAGAACTATTGGCTTTTGCATTGATTTTGGGAATAATTTGTAATTACAAGTTGTTGCGTTTAACTTGTCTCTTTGAGTATGGTTTTATGCACAGGAGCTTTGGATCAAGTGCAAAATGTCAAGAACAAGGGATCAGATTGAGACGAAAAAGGATGTTTTGGAAAGCTCAAGAAGTCTTCTATAATTTTATGTTTAGTTCAAAACCCAGTTCTAAGAGTATCTTGGTGAAAATCAAGTTGCAGGATTAAAGGTTGCTAATGTTCGGATGTTGTCAAACTTGACCTCTAGTCAGTATTTTTACAATATCTGAAGCTACAGATCTCTGATTGAGGTGATTTTGGTGGCGTTGGGAAGCTTATTCAAAGCGCTAAAATCACTATTTCTGGTGTCGAGGGCAAATTCTATTCTGTCAAACGCTGCAGCACTCAACAGCACCCAGAAAATTGACTGTTATCAACATTGCTCACTGGTGAGCGCCGCAGCACTAAGAGCGCTGCAGCGCTCGTGCGATGACGCAGAAGACCTTATTTCATCTATTTTTGGGCCTACTTTGGCTTATTTTTAGAAGGCAGTATATATAGGAATGTTACAGACTTTTACCCTAGTTTTCAGAGTTTTTTAGTTTTGAGTTTTGGAGTTTCAGTTTGGAGAACTCTCTCTCTCTCTCTCTCTCTACATCTCTCTCCATCTTCTCTTTGCATCTTGTTCTTCTCTATTCTTCTCTCTCTTTGGATTTCATTGGTGAAGGTGATTTGTCTTGGAGATCGTGACGATGATCATTGCTATTATTTATAGGTTCTTTTATCTTTATTATTGTAATCCTCTACAGATGGAGGAGTAGATTTCTTTACTAGTGTTAGGGTTTCCGGATGGATTGGGATGACGTTTGAGACCTCTTTTGATATTAAATGCATTGGTTTTCTTAATGTTCTGCAGTTTCTATTCCTATAATTATTGTGGTGATTGCTATAATCTTTATTGGGATAACTAAATTGGCGATCATCGTTTAGGGAAATCCTTTGGGTATAAATTGATAGATCTATTGGTTTATGTTTGAGGGAGAACATTAGAATTAACTTCTGATTGGTAGTTAGGCTATAGCAATTCGTTTATTAAATTGATGTGATTTCTAAATAAATTGGCGATTGTCGTTTATTAGTTATCTGCATTGATTAAATTCTAGAGGTCGATTGATCACTAGTAGAATTGCCAGTAATTTGTCACTAATAGTTACCAATGGGTTTAATATTTGGTCAATGATAATTAATTTCCAATCCTAGAAATACCTTGCACTAGTACTTCCTTTATTGTTGCTGTTACCTTGTTGTTATTATCTTTTAATTTAAATTGTTTTAATCTTAATTCTCCAAACCCCTAATTTATAATTGACTAGTAACACTCCCTTGTGAGACGACCTGAGTTGTGCCCTTTACTACATTTTTTGTGCAACTTAGCAGTTTTATAAATTTTAATTTGTTGTGAGTCGCGACAGCTCGCATCAAGTATCGTCTCACGGGGATTAAGTCAATCAAGTAATAATTCGCCAGTTCAATTCCTAATTAGATTTTTATAAATTTTTGGATTAAAGAAGCTCTTACTTCAATAAATTAAAATAAAATTAAAAACTAAAACAAGATAAATATTCTAAGATGCTAGAGGATTAGGTAGTCTTATCTTTCTTATGATATGAATTCTTAAAACTCTGAAGTTGGAAGTCTTGAATCAATGAAATGATTTTTAGTAAAGTGGCCCCAATTGGTTGGTGACTCAATGCTCCTATTTGTGTAAAATATGTTAATTTTTTAACTATATCTCACAACAGATGATGAAATATAAAATTCAATCAACAAATCACACAAATTCAAGATAAATTCCTGAACATCAAAATTAATGATGTTTATTTATAGGGATACTTTATACACAATCATCCCAAATCATTCAGGAACCCTAAATCAACCATGAACACAACCCATATTATGCATAGAAAAATGAAAGATAAACCTTTAATCCAAGAAAGTCAATAAAAACATTTCAAGAATCCAATCTTATTCCAACTACTCAGACCATACCTCTACCCTAGCTTGAGAGTCTAGTTACATATGAGAAAGAGAGAAGAAAAAACATAAAATAGAAGTATAAGCCATTAAACCCAATTCCTTAGAGTGATAGAATCTTCAATCTCTTTTTCTCTTCGTTGATCTTCTCTACTCCTTTATCCCAAGAGCACCTCCTCCTTCTTTACTTCTTCTATCCCCTAAACTCTTTGTATATAACCCCTTTTATTTTGTTTAGAATATGAAACTAGAACAAATTGTGCTGCAGGTGCCCAGGCGCCAAGACCCCTATGACCAATTCTCCTTTCAGAATTACAGATGCCAAGAATGGGCACCTGGTCCCAGAACACCAGCGGTGTAACAACAATAATCTACTGACATGCACGTGATTTTTTTTCGCCTTAGATGTGGGAACTAGATTTCGATGTCTCTATCAAATTTGTATGATTTACTCTTAGCTTTCCAATGCCACTAAAATTAGCTCCATCCCATATCCACAACCTCAATTATGCCCAAATTATTGCAGCAATGTCAAACTGTGTCAAAACTTGGACTTATTCATTGAAATGGACTTCCTTTTTAATTATTCCTTCAAAATGCCATCAAATACCATACATGAGAAATTCTAATTATTAAAAACATAAACAAAAATAAAAGAAAAATAAAATTTTAACAAGACAAGAATAATTGCAATTAAACTTGTTTAAGTTGGAATATATGCAAAATTCAACCAAAACTAAATTAAATCTCAAGCTCCTAGCATACTTTTAACAGCATTATGAGCAACAATAACTCTATTCCGTTGAGTCATCAATCTCCCATCCACACTAAGTTAAGACTAGTAAGGGCAAGTTGGGGGAACTCGTGGGCTATTCGATTTCCATTTCTCTTAGCATGTCAAAAGTGAATATTTTTGAAAAATTTAAATAAATCAAAACAATATTGAATATTTTTTGGGCAGGAAAGATTCATTGATTGATAATAAAAGTCTAAGCCTGGGTACAAATTATCAAGTAAAAAATTTAGGTACAATACAACAAATTCTATTGAGACCAAAGCCTTTAAGCCTAGAAATTTAATCAATGATGACTATGCAGCTATAATAGAATGCTTAGAACAAGGACGTTATCGTATCACACTACCTAGACTCGTAAACGCAAAGGTCAACGGGTGAAGCATCATAAACATTATACTCTGCTGCATAAAAGCAAACATATCAGTTTCTGCTTGTTTTCTCTCCTTCAAGACTCAATTTAAAGAAAAAGTTTCCACATGTAGGCTACTCGATCTCCAGGAACTCTTTCAGTTTTTTCATGTGATAAGCCTTTCTTTTGGTCCTTTAGTTAGATTAAAAAGTTATTGCTCCAATCTTGGCAACAAAATCCAAAAGCATGATGAACACATAGATAAGAGTGATAAGCACAAAGTAAAACAAAGAAAGAAATCAAAAATCTCAATATACCAGTATACCACCACTACCATAGCTTGTTGAATTGAGACTAGGAGACTAAATTGGTTGTCCTGAACTGGACTTTTAAAGGGCATTGATGACCTCTACACTATCACTCTCCAATATGATACTACCTCCGTTCTTAAATAAATGTCTTTTCACTTCTTATTAGGTTTATTCATAATGTAATGTATATAGATATAGAAAAAGTGAAAAAGACATTTATTTAGGAATGGAGGAAGTATGCAAGAATTAGCAATCCACAATGAAATGAAGGCCCAAATGTATAAAAGTTGAAGCACATGTTATATCACATTGACATACCAGTTTACAGCTCTCCCATAATGTTGTTGCGTTGATGTATTTATCAAGGTGTTTCATTCAAATTTTAGTCACTTATTTTCGAAGTAAATCTCTAGTTTAGTCCTAAAAAATAACAATAAAATTAGACAAATTAATCTCTTGAGAATAAAAAGAGTAATCTTGAATCTATTTCTTGACAATTTTAGCATTAGCCAAGTTGGTCTCTAACTAAAAAAAGTTAGTTTATTGGTCCCCTGACAATGACATCTATCGGCCATACAATAGTCCCTAATGTCAAAACTAATGGACTTAGGGATCAATATTACAATAAAGAATATCCTTTGTTATGTTACTTACAGTAGTTTCCATGTGTTTAGTTAATAATCAATGTGCCCAAATTGATAATTATAAGATATATATATATATTGAAAGAAAGCATGTATTTGAATGGAGCTGGTCAAAATTGTCAAGGATCGATTTTGGGGTTTCTCTATATTTTATTAAAGGAAATAGCATAGAAAACTCATCAATGTAAAAGCAAGGTTTACAAGGTAGGAAAGGATTCATGAGCACATTTGTGCTAGGAATCATAATAGGTCAGGCCACTCATTGGGGGCCATCGACTTAGCGTATATTGTGCTAGTTTGGCCTAGCCTATCTAGTAAACAAGTTTGACTTAGATTTTTACAAAAGCCTTTTTAGTTAAATAGGTCAGGTTAAGGGTAATAAAAATAACTTATTAGGCCTAACAAACTGGTCCACTAATATAGACTTTTAAAATTAATTAATAAGTCTTTTAGTTAGTTTAAACTTTTTAATATATATATTTAGAAATCCTTTGATTTATTTAAGAGTAGATGTTTTGGATTTTTAAAATAAAAAATTAATCGAATAGGCCTTTAAATAGATTTACTGATAATGCTAGACTTTTATAAATACCAAGTTAAGGTTATGAGAAAGACCAATGTCAAATAACAAGTCGAGGCTCAAGATAGCTTTTAAGAATACAAGTCAGGTCTAACTAAGTCAAAGCCTAGATTAACCTAATTCCATCAGCTTGTGCTTATTAATGATCCCATTATTTCGGATGGTGATGCCCCTACAATATAAACAGGGGCAGTAACACAAGCTATGCCAACACCCAAACCAGCCAGAAGACTTCCCGATATGAGAACATAAGGATCTACTGGTGCAGCAGCCATGAGAATTGGTCCGAGGGTAAATATAATGTCAGCAATGAGTGTGGCATTTTTCCGTCGGTAAGCATCATTAACCCAACCACCTGCTGCTGCTCCAACACTTGCACCAGCAATTGCCATGCTGACATAATTGTTTCTTGGAAACTCCAGCTATTAGAATGATCCAAAGAGAAAGAATGAGTAAACATCACCTTTTATGCCTTGGAATTGGTGCACCATGGAAAGAAAAATTCTTAGTCCACCAGTATCCTCTAATTCAGTTAAACAATTCCATTTATGGATCTCTTATGGCAGTAAATTAAATCCTACTCTTACTACAAAAACAGCTGCACATTGTACACTACGCAGACTTCTTTAACCATTACCTGGTGCCAATGTTGATGGAAAGAAAATTGAAACAATAGTGCCAACAAGCCAATTAAAATATGAGCAAAAGCTTTTCAGCCACATATGAAGGTTTCCAGGAAAATACATTGATATTTGCACACTGAGAACCACATAGCAATGTAACCAACCTCTGAACTCAACATTGAAAAAGAATACTGTACCTGTAGAAAATAGCTATGTCTAACTTCCTCAAAATCTTCTTTTATATGTAGAAGGGCTCCTGATATTACGCGAAATATCAGTTTCATAACAGAATAAAAGCTTGCATCAGCTAAAGACAAGAAGAACTTGGATATTATCAATAAATGTTTTACCAAATATAGCAGGTTTGTGCAACCTACATGCTCTAAAATAGTACATCCACCTAAATACTGTGTCTGTATGTTTTTAAATTTGGTTTACGTGCCTCTTCTCATTTTTAAAATCTACGTCAACATTAATTTAATGAGAATTTTCAAGTTTGTGAAAAGCTACACTTCATAGGGTGAATCATACAGGGCATTTAGGGAGCTTTCCAGGCCTTCCAAAGGAATTTTTTAAAAGTTTTAAAGATTGAAAAAAGGTATGTAATCAAAGAAACAAAAGAGAGAATGAGGTGATTTACGCTTAATTATTTTTTTTTCACTATGCTGATAATTGACAAGGATACCAGTTAAGGTGGAGAATATGCACAAATGGTCACTGAAACCACAATGTATGTATATATTTGGTATTATATATGAACGCAATATTACAAAGATTAGGCGGAAAAGGATAGAAGTATCAAATTTGACATTTAAGCAGTGGGGTAAGATGCCATCATTGCTATGCCACAGAGTCCTTGGGCAGCATGTACATCCCTTTGCATCCTAATGTACCCTTCTTCACCCCATTGGGTTCCCCATGAGTTCTTAACCAACCAATACTCAGTTCCATCATCACCAACTCCATAACCCACAGCAGTAACACCATGATCCAACTCAGTGCCACAGCTACCAGTGAAGACACCACTTTTGTAAAATTGAAAATCAGAGCCACTGGCATCAATTGCTACAGAAACTGGTTGGTTAGCCACAGCTTGTTGTAATGCCTTCTCATTGTTGGCAGGGACATTCTCATACCCAGTAATAGAAGCTGCATGACTGGCTGCTGCCTTTGCATTGCATGTTCCATCAGCACCCTTATAGGGGTATTTGGCTTCAGTGGTTAGTCCACCATTTTGAATGATGAATTTGAATGCATCATCCATTAGACCACCCTCACAGCCTTGGTCCGCACCTTTTGTATCACAATCAACAAGCTCTTGTTCTGACAAAGAGATCAGGTTTCCATTCTTCAACTTATTGATTCCTTCTGTTGCTGCAACAGCAGAAAATGCCCAGCAACATCCTACAAGGAAAATTATTATTCAAAACTTATGTTATATGAAAATTGATTCTGGACTTTATAAGATTTAATGAATTATTCATCAATCACTTACCACATTGGCCTTGGTCCTTGATCGGTGTCACTGCTCCTTTCTGTCTCCAATCCACTGTGGTTGGCACTGTAGTCTCATTTTGGTACTTGAAAGTGGCTGTCCTTTTGATTGAGGAACACATGTGCCCCTTGAATCTATTTCTGGATGATGTGAACTCTTCATTCGTGAGGTCAGCAAATTGGTTAATGCCTAGCTTGTAAGGTTTGTCGCCAGCATTGTTAAAAGCTTCAATGTAATTCACATTTTCCTTAAATATCCCGAAACGCTTTTCCCTTTCTTGGGGGTCCTTATAGACTTTGCCATATCGTGCCATCCATTGCTCATGCTTCTCATACATGGAGGCATCATGGAGAGTGCGAGATGTGACTTGAAAAGCTAAGGACCCTAAGCAGAAAAGCAAAGCCAGTAAAATATGACGGAATTGAATTTTGGCAACCATGGTAGCTAGTGTAGAGTGACAATGGGAGCAACTACTTCAGGTTGGTTTGTGAAATGTGAGAAATGTGTTGTGCTGGTACTCGATATTGTTTTAGATATATATAGGAAATCTCACGTTGAATTGTTGACTAATCTGGTAGTTGGCAATAACCCAAATCCCCAAAATATGTTTCTCGTCTACGTGCATGTGAGAATTTGCTGATTAAGACCCTTGTTTACTCTTGGACAAATTATGTGTCAAGTGTAACTTTGAGGCTTAGATTTATTTTTTATAGAAAAATGTCAAGCTTAACTTGAAAACAAACCACGTAGAACTACTTAGATAGAAGTTGAAACACAAGCTATGGCATTGACTCCTCTCTCACAATATTACCACATCAGCATATTTTAATATTATCATGTCATCATACCAAAAAAAAAAAAAAAAATTATCATGTCTGCATATTTGTCAGGTTGTTACCTTCAGATTTTAAATTCTTTGTTTTTTATATAAACATCTATTTACACAAACAGTTTTATGTATTTTACCACCATTTAGATTTACTAGCACTCACAGTTAAGAGTATTAAAGTATATTTATAACTTTACATTTAAATTGGCACTAAACATTATCTTCTTAAGCGCTATTTATCAACATCTGCTTCACATATTTGTATCATGTTTTTCTTTTATTCATATATTTATATACTTTCACTTTTTTCATTTTTTTTTATAGTGAGTTTATTTTAGATTTTAAAAAAGTGATTATGTGACTTAAATTTTATATATAATAAAAAAAATTAAAATTTGATTTTTTTTTTATTGCTAAAGTTACTCTTTTCAGCTCATGTAAAAAAGCTTAAAACATTTTTTTTAAATTCTGTCTTTTTTTAAATTTATTGAAACACATAAAAAGTGTTAGAAAAAAGTGATTTTGTTTTGCGTAAAAATTCTAAAATAAGCACACTATATTTTATGAAGAAAAGAATTATAACCTTTATTCTGAACTCAAAAGATCCAAGATAGTAATGTTACAAATATTTGGAGGGGCACCTCTCATAACCACTTGGCAAGTAAACTGAACAATTAAAGTAATATAATAGTGCGAATGAGTATCGTCCCAAGGGAATTAAGTTTATCAAGTAATAATTCGCCAATTCAGTTCCTAATTAGATTTTTGTAAATTTTTGGATTGAAGAAGCTCTTCCTTTAATAAATTAAAATAAAACTAAGAACTAAAACAAGATAAATATTCTAAGATGCTAGAGGATTTAGGTAGTCTCATGTCACGACTCAACCCATGACCGAAGCATAGGGAACCTTCCCCAGCAAGCCTTAACACCCACAATTTCCTAAGAAAACGGACAGAGTTTTCTCTGTTTCTTGGACATTTCCTAAACAAAAATTCAACCTGCAATATGCCCGAAAAGCCACAACAATTGGGCATAAAGTATTCTCAAAATACGCCCTTCCAAAATACATCATCATCTCAATATATATAGAGCAACATATATTTACCATAATCTAGATTTAACTATCCAATCATACTACAAATTAAATTTATAAATCCTTTCTAGAACATAATCTATATGGTTAAGTAATAAAATCTCAAACATGAGCATAACCTAAGTCCAAGGACCCTACCTGTAACATATGGAGTAGCTGAAATACTAAAAGCTACTATTTTAAAAGAGTTTTCGACAATAAAAGAATGTTTTCTCAAGAAGACTCACCATTTTAGCATCAATTAAAGCTAAGTCGGAGGAACAAAACCAGTATTAGCACATGTATCTGAAAAAAAAAAAAAGGACAACGGGGTAAATTTTGCAACTCAGTGAAAGATAAGATATCTGTAATTTACTAGATACAAGTATAAAACAATATAAACATAATAACATATGTGTACTCATAACAATATGATTTTAATCATAACATGAGATTTCAAAGTATAATATCAAAAATAGTTACTAAAATACATTTTCTCACTATATTCATCAATTCCTCATTCTCACATAAAATAAGCTTTAGCATCAAATACTCAATTACTCATTAGGGTTACATAAAAAGCATAAATCTTATTTGGGGTGTAATCTCAACCCGTCAGTCACGAGGTTCATTTTTTCTCAAATAAGGCTCTTTCAAATTTTATTTCATGAAGAGAATTATTTGCACATAGACCATTATATCTCTTCACTACAACAAGCGGTAATGTCATTATATCTCTTCGCTATGGCGAGTGGTATTGTCATTATTTCTCTTTGCTATGACGAGTGGTATTGCTATTATTTCTCTTCGCTATGGCGAGCAATATTACCATTATTTCTCTTCACTATGGCTAGCGATATTATCATTATATCTCTTTGCTATGGCGAGTGGTATTGCCATTATTTCTCTTCGCCATGACTAGCAATATTTCCATTACTTCTCTTCGCTATGACTGTCGCGACCCAACTTGGGTCATGACTGGCGCATGAGGAGCACCTTCCCCAGTAAGCCTTAACACCTAAAATTTTCTAGGAAAACAGACAGAATTTCCTCTGTTTTTTGGACATTCCCCAAATAAAATACAACCTGCGATATTTTCAATTTTAATACCACAACAAATGAGCATCAGGCATTCATAGAATGCGTCCTTCCAGCACACAACAATATCTCAGAACAGTCCAGCAAGAATACCAAATTAAGTTTATAAATCCTTTCTATAACATAATCTAAATATCAAAGTCCAAATTTCTCAACATAGACATAATATAAATCCAAGGACCCTGTCTGTGACCTATGGAGCAACTGACATATTAACAGATACTATTTTTAAAAGGATCTCAATGATAAAAGAATGCCTTCTCAAGAATGCTTACCATTTTAGCCTCGATTAATAGCTAAACTGGAAGAACAAAAAAACTGGTACTAGCACTTGTATCTGAAAAAAAAAATGAAAGACAATGGGGTGAGTTTTGTAACTCAATGAGAGATAAGATATCCGTAATTTACTAGATGCAAGCAGAAAACAAAATAAACATAATAACATACATGTACTCTTCGAAATTTTATTTCTAAGCAAACTCTCAAAATAATTACTAAATCCCCTTTCTCATATTTTCTCCAATTCTCTATTCTCAAATAAAATTAACTTCATCATCAAATACTCAAATAAGGTTCTTTTAAAATTTTATCTCACTAAGAGAAACTATGTGCACATAGGCCGTTACATCTCTTTACTATGGCGAATGGTATGGCCATTAATTCTCTTCGCTATGGCGAGCGGTATTGCCATTACTTCTCTTCGCTATGGCAAGCGATATTGTCATTAATTCTCTTCGCTATGGCTAGCAGTAATTCCATCTTAGAACTCATCATGGTTTTCTTAAGTTTTTATCAAAATCAATTTACAATTGTAAAATTCAATCTTCATATTAATCTAACATTTCAAGTATCAAATATCATAAACTTTTCCGATTAACATTGAAATAGCATGTATCAAAGTCATGGTATTATGAAATCAACAAAGAAAGCTAGCAATAATTTCACTCAAATCATTAGGTCATATTTAATAATCATCATATTTAAGAAAATCAACAGATCAAACTAACCAAACACAAGAATATCGAACCTTCACACTATTTCATAAATAATTTTCAATTCAAATTCATAATTTCTCAACTAACTTCATAACTATTTATTAATAAAATCCACTAAGTAAATATAAAACACTTCAATAGCATCTTTATAATTAAAATTTACTATGCAAAAAGTAAACTATAGATATATTATCTACTCACAATAATGGTTCACAAGGAACCGGAGAGCATTCTTCAAGCTAATCCCGATTGGCGTCCAATTGCTCTACAACTCTAGGAACAAGACAATAGCAATATATGTGAGTTAATAATGCCATCAATTAACATACATGAGCTCTAAATATCAAAACCCCCAATTCTATACCCTAGGGTTCCAAAAACCCCTAAATCCACCATGAACAACCACCTAGAGAGTTCAATAGGATCAATAGAGGAATTTTAGCACTTACCCCTTACATGAGAATGGAGGAAAATGGAGGAAACACACCAAGTCTCACTACTGCAGTGAGTTCCCTTCCTAGAGTGAGAGAACTCGCGAGCACAGGAGAGAGAGAATGAGGGAGAGAGAAGGAGTTACAGAGGTACCGTCAGTATTGTGGCGGTCCGATGGCCTGACATGTTGTCCTATGCAAGCAAGAGAGAGAACCGAGAGATGGAGAGGAAGAAGAAGAAAAAAAAATGAAAAGAAGGAAGAAGAGGAAGGAAGAAAGTGACGGGAAAGAGGGGGAAGGGAGAGGGAAGAAGAAAAAGAAAATGAGGGATTGTCTATTATAGTCATCCCACTTAAGGTGTATAGGTGGGCTTTTTTTCTGGTGGTTATCACAATGACAAGCGGTAATTCCATCTTAGAACCCATCATGGTTTTCTCAAATAAATCTTTTATCAAACACAATTTACAATTGTAAAATTCAATCTTCATATTTATCTAACATTTTAAGTATCAAATATCATAAACTTTTCCAATACACATTCAAATAGCACATATCAAAGTCATGGCATCATAAAATCAATGAAGAAAACTAGCAATAATTTCACTCAAATCATCAAGTCATATTTAATAATCATCAGATTTAAGAAAATTAACAAATCAAACTAATCAAACACAAGAACATCGAAACCTTCACACTTTATTTCATAAATGATTTTCAATTCAAATTTATAATTTCTCAACTAACTTCATGACTATTTATGAATAAGATCCACTAAGTAAATATTAAACACTTTAATGTCATCTTTATAATTAAAATTTACTATGCAAAAAGTAAACTACAGATATACTATATATTCACAATAATGATTCCCAAAGAACTGTAGAATACTCCTTGAGCTATCAAAAATCTTCAGTTGACATCCATTTGCTCTATAACTCTAGGAAAAAGACAAACAAAATTGTAGAGAGCTAACAATATCATCAATTTATATCAATTAACCCCAAAACACAAAAGCCCTAATTTTAAACTCCTAGGGATCTAGGACCTTAAACCTACCTTGGACAATCACATAGGGAGCCCAATAGGATTAATGGAGCAATAGTGACACTTACTCAGTACACCAAGAGGAAGAATGGAGAGAGAGTACACCCCAAAACTCATGGCCTCCACTGTTTCATCTCCTAGAGAGAGAAACCCCAAGCAAGGAAGCAAGGGGAAAGAGCATCACGGCTACCAAAATCGAGGAAGGGCACGACATAGAGGTGGCTGTGTGGTACTGGTATTGGTGCGGCAGTGGTGGCCAGTGCCGGCATGGCAGTCGTGGCTAGTGCTGGCGTGGCTATGGTAGAGAAAGAGAGAGAGAGAGAGAGAGAGAGAGAGAGAAAGAGAAAGAGAGAGCTTGCCGGAAGTGGAAGGAAGCAAGCTTGCACACGAGCCATGAGTGGTGGCTGTAAAGTGGTGGTATCAAATGTGGTGGTGGTGTAATGGAGAAATGGATCCAAGAGAGGGAGAAGGAGACAGAGCCATGAAAGACAAAGGAGTTCTACGTGAGAAAAAAAAAAGGGAAAGAAAAGAAAAAAAAAAGAATGGGCTCCACCCACTAACATTATAGTGTCTAAAATGTATCTGACTTAGCCAATGCCAAACAGAAATCTCATTTAATTTATTTTATTTTCCAAACTAATAATATTTTCAAGACACAAATAAGGATAAATTATTTTGATTATCACAACAAGGTTCATGTTTACTTTTAATTTATCGTACTGCTAGTAATTGTTATTAATATTATCAATTTAAAAAAAAAAAATTATCAAGTGATCACATTCTCCCCTCCTTATAGGAATTCGGCCCTTGAATTCCAAACACACGTCTCCAAGCATGCTTCAAATTCATGCCTTATCAAAATATCAACATTTCAACAACTACTTTCGAGTCTTGAGGCATAAAATGGAATACAAACATTAAGATTCACCACTATAAACTTTCAGGCATCTAATGAACTAGTCATGGAAATTCAAATGTTCATGGTATGTAGTTTAATTAAAATTCTTTACTCTAGCTCAAAGGAATAATTTAAAAATAAACCATTAATCCCCTTTTAAATGATATTCTCAACCACTACTGTAATTATTCAACTTCAAGATGAGACCAACATTTCATCATGGAAGTACAAGGAACACAAAACAATTGTTAAGCATGTGGTTATCAATTGAGCCTTTATTCCTATTCCAAATGCTCCTTATAGATAAGTTCATTAGTTTTCAAAAGTTACCTTAACCAAACCATACCACATATATATATGTCAATTTAATCATTATCAAAACACATAAATTAGGCTCTATTGCATAGAAGCAAACATATCAGTTTGTGCTTGTTTTCTTTCCTTCAAGACCCAACTTAAAGAAAAAGTTTCCACATGTAGGCTACTCGATCTCCAAGAACTTTTTCAATTTGTCATGTGATAAGCCTTTCTTTCATTCTTTTAGTCAGATTAAAAGTTATTGCTCTAATCTTGACAACAAAATCCAAAAGCATGATGAACACATAGATAAGAGTGATGAGAACAAAGTAAAACAAAGAAAGAAAACAAAAATCTCAATATACCATTATACCACCACTACCATAGCTTGTTGAATTGAGACTAGGAGACTAAATTAGTTGTCAAGCTGGGTTTTGAAGGGCATTGATGACCTCTATACTATCACTCTCCAATATGATACTACTTTTGATCCGAAATAAATGTATCTTTTCACTTCTTATTAGATTCATCCATAAAGTAATGTATATAGATACAGAAAAAGTGAAAAAGACATTTATTCAAGAATGGAGGTAGTATTTAAGAATCAGCAATCCATAATGAACTGAAGGCCCAAATGTATAAAAGCTGAAGCACATGCTATATCACGTTGACATACTGGATTACAGCTCTCCCACAATGTTGTCATATTGAAGTATTTATCAAGGTGTCTCCTTCAATTGTTTAGTCACTTATTTTCAGAGTAAATCTCTAGCTTAGTCCTAAAAAATAATAATAACATCAGACAAATTAGTATCTTAAGGATAAAAGGAGAAACCTCTGAATCTGCTCCTTGACAATTTTAGCATTGGCGAAGTTGATCCCTAACTAAAATGAATTAATTTATTGGTCCTTGACAATGACATCTGTCGTACATACAATGGTCCCTAGCGTCAAAATTAACGGACTTAAGGATCAATATTACAATAAATAATATCCTCTGTTATGTTACTTACAGTAGTTTCCATATGTTTAGTTAAATAATTATAAGATATATATATCAAATTGAAATGTAGAAAGCATGTATTTGCATGGAGCTAGGCAACATTGTTAAGGATCGATTTTGGGGTTTCTCTATATTTTATTAAAGGAAAGAGAATAGAAAACTCATCTATGTAAAAGCAAGGTTTACAAAGGAGGAAAGGAGCTGTCCCCTGATTTTCATGAGCACATTTGTGCTAGGGATGGACGTAGGTCAGGCCACTCTTTGGGGGACCTTCGATGTAACATCCTCCCAAGTACAACATCATCCTTAAGTCATGACATTGTACTCGAGAGTTGTTACTTAAAAAAATAATGGACCTTTCTTAAATATCTACGGCGTACTTGAGTAATGCGTATAATAACTAAGCGTAATCTATTAAAATATATGACAAAGAAAACACAATCTTTATTTAATACATAGTTAAGTACAAAAGGAAGCTCTACCATGAGATTTAATACATATATGTTCCATATTACATTTACATACATATCCATTCCATTAAGTACAGTATAACAAAAGTATTAACTACTACATTATTGCAGTTCTGAGTTCTTTTATGTGGCAGTCTCATAGTCCTCTGGTTCAACCTGAAAACAATATGAGAACACAAAACACATATAGGGGTGAGAATTCTAAAATTCTCAATAGGGCACTTTTCCTAAATATGCATTTATAAATGTCATCATCGTTGTCCCAGCTACTTCAGTTTATTAGTAAAATGTGAGCATGCAATATATATTAAAATTTTATTTTAAAGTTCAAAAACTATTCTTCTAAAGTGGGTCTCTTTTATTATTGAATCACTGAATATACATATATCATACTACTCAACATCATATAAATCATATATTGCTAAATCACTACTCAAACATATTGGTCTCAATGTCGATACTAAAATTCTTCACTTAGCACGTAGAATAAAGGACTACTTATAACCATTACTATTTCCACTCGTCTTGGCCCTTGACTGATCTTGTCTGGTCTGGGTGTTACATATCGCTATCCTCATCGTGGCAATAATGGGTAATAGACTGCTTTTCAGGACTGAGCTCATTCCTATACATGATAATTTGAGCTCATTCCTATACATGATAATTGGATTTACTTTCTCCAATTTTCACATGGACCTATTCCTAGCCAGGTGTACTTTCCCCGACAGATTAAATTTACTTTCTCCAGCACAAGATAAATAATCTCATGGTTTTCTTGGTGGTCAGGTTTACTTTCCCTAACAGATCAGATTTACTTTTTCTAGCCCAAGAAATACAATCTTATATTTTTTTCACATATATAGGCAATTGTAATAAGAAGTTACTCTTATATGTGCCTAACATCATCAATAGAGTCACATAGTATAAATGAGATTAAATCATCAATTTTTCATAATCCTTTGCTAATTCAGCATGCTGATAGAATTTCAATCATCAAGAAAATTATGATTAGATTCGTAAACATCAATAAAATAGAGCAAAATAATTTTTAGAGACAATTCAATGTATCAATGAGCTTTTGTAAAAGTTTCAAAGCATTATAGGGTCTCTAGCTATATTTATAAAATTTCACAATTTTGAAGGTCAAAAACTACATATTTTCAGCCAATAGCCAGAATTCTCAATTTTTATACCCTATCAAATGAACTCAAAACTTCATCCTAAAATTTAGGCTTTAACTTCAGATGTCCTCAACCTCCTGTACAAATTTCTGCTCAAAATTAGATCATTTGCTAGGGTAACAAAATTAGATAATTTCAGTGCTACTAACTGGACTACATAGGCAGAAACCTGACCTATTCTGTCTTCCATTTTTTAAAAATATAAAAAGTGGTTAAGATCAGCCAATAAAATTAGTGAAAACTCTTCCATATGTTAGCTTCATTATATAAAAATTTTAGCTCATAATAATATCTCTAAATTAGTGAGAAAAATCAAAGTTTTTCAGCTACTTACTCAAAAATGGGATTTCTAGCAACAAGGGTTAGAACATGTATTAAGAAAATAGCTTATCCAACTTCATCCAAATCCTCTACCAAAATTAACACATCAATGTTCATGTATAATAAGCCAATAAAACCAGGAATTTTGGAATTTATCAATAAGAATATTCTAGAGCAAAATTAGAAAGAAAAGTGCATGCAATAAGCCCTACTCTTTGGAGCTTTAAAGTTCTTGGCTCCAAGGATGTTCCAAGAATGATTTTGCACACTTAAAGACTCCCAAATAGCACCTAAACCTTCCTAAAACAGTGGCGGATGATATCTAAGGTGAAATATTGGATTTTCAATCAGTTAGTTTTGTAGGTATTGATGTGTGGGTCAAGTTTAGTAAAGGAAAGTTATGATTTTAACAAGCCTAGGATATGAGTTTTGAGCTTTGAATCAAACTTTTTATGATTTTTGTGAAACAAAAATAGAGTTTTCTGCCTTCTCATATGATGGCCGAGAATGATGAAGAAGTGGAGTGATAAGGTTGGCTTTTTAATGGTATTAATCAAGTTATAATAATTATTTAACATAAAATATAATTCTTCTCATAAAGAATATAAGATGGATGACTAAGCTTTGATCTTGGAAATCAAGATTGAATCTTAGCCATCCACTTGGTTTAAATGGATAGAAACTATCCAAATCTTATGGATTAAGCTTTCTTTTGGTGTAACAATCGCACACTGAAATTTTATTGAACGGGTAAAACATTGTACCCGGAAAATAAAATATTGTCCGAAAAATAATTTCAAGTATAAAACCTTTATTCCTACCCATTTCTAATCTTAATCCTATATATTTTCAATTTCGAGCATCTCTGATCCCTAATTCTAGGGTTTCGGCTATCTTGACGAGGCCCACAAGTTACTATTCTTTTTTTTTACAGATCTGTTTAATCGTCCTCATCATTTCTATGTTTGTCGGATTTTTGAAATTATGACTAGAAAAAATCAAATTAATTTTTATATAATTTTTAGGGTGTTACATTCGGCCTAGCCTATATCAAGTTAGTTAGCCTATCTAGTAAACAAGTTAGACTTAAATTTTTTTTTTTAAAAGCCTTCTAGGCTAAATAGGTTAGGCTAAGGGTAATAAAAATAGCCTATTAGACCTAACAAATTGATCCACTTATATTATTATTATTATTATTGTAATTTGAAAATATAATGATAATAGAAACAGTGTAATCTATTTAAAATATACTTTTAAAATTAATTAATAAGTCTTTTAGTCAGTTTAAACTTGTTTATATATATATATATATATATATATATATATATATATATATAGAAATCCTTTGATTTATTTAAGAATAAATGTTTTGGATTTAGAAAAAAAATTAATCGAATAGGCCAACTTTTAATAATACCAAGTTAAAGTTATAAGGAAGACAAATGTCAAGTAATAGGCCAAGGCTCACGATAGCTTTTGATAATACAAGTCAAGTCTGGTTAAGTCAAAGCCTAGATTAGCCTAATTCCATCGGCTTGTGCTTATTAATGATCCCGTTATTTCATATGCTGATGCTCCTACAATATAAACAAGGGCAGTAAGACAAGCTACGCCAACACCCAAACCAACCAGAAGACTTTCCAATATGAGAAAATAAGGATCTACTAGTGCAGTAGCCATGAGAATTGGTCCTGTTGTAATTAGTGGCTTGAAAAGATCTTTTCCCCTTATTTTAGCACTCCTATATTTTGAAAGATTACAAGAGCACTTTATCTCTCTGCCATTGATTGCATAGGTGGCTAAGGAGGTTATATTAGCTCTCTACCATTGGTTGCATGAATATGAATGGTTATGTAAAGTTTCTTGTTGCCTATAAATTGAAGCTTCATTCATTTGTAAAAATATCTCAAAACATATAACATTTTCTCTCATATAGAAGTTTGTTTCCTTTTTTCTTTGTTTGTAATTGGGTTGAGAGTTTTGAGTGTATATACTTGTGAGGTGTATTTGGGTTTAGGATGGTGAAAAGTATATAAACTTGTTTTATCATCTCTATTTTACTTTTATATCAATTATAGAAGTTTGATCTCTGGACATAAGCTATAAGCTGAACCACATTTTGTTTTCTTATATTAACTTTCTTCTGTTATTATTATTACAAACTAGTATTACAGAGCTTGTAGCATTCTAGGCAGACCCGGTGAAAAGAAAATATGGCAACGACTAAGTTTGATATTCAGCAGTCTAATGGCCATATCAATTTTGGTATATGGAAGGTCCATATGATGACAGTTCTTACAAACCAAAATATGAAGGTAGCACTTAACAAGAAAGGTAAGAAGCCCACTACCGTGAACGACTTTGAATAGGAAGAAGTTGATCAAAAAGCTCTTTCTACCATTTAATTATCCATCATAGATGATGTATTACAAGAGGACCTATCAAAGAAAACTGTAGCATCATTATGGAACAAGCTGGAGTCATTGTAATTGAAGAAGACGGTGGCTAATCATCTTGGATTGTTGCAACACTTATACATGCTCCACACGGTTGAAGGTACATATATTAGAACACATATTTCTGAGTTTACCTCACTCATTATGGATTTGAAGAATATGGATGAGACATTCACTAGTGAGCAACAAGCAATGATTTTGCTTTATTCTCTACCTCTTTCTTACAAGCACTTTCAGAAAACACTCATATATGGGTGTGAACTCCTTGATATTGATGAGGTGAAGTCTGTATTAATGAGTCATGAGAAGATGGATCATGATAACGGTGGACGTGATGACCCTGTAGCTGGCTTGTTTGCTAGATGAAGATCAAATGAGGTGGGTTGGAGTAGTCATAGCAGATGGAAGTCTAGATCAAAATCTAGACAGTGAAAAAAAAGGTGTCATTATTGAAAGAAAGAAAGGCATTGGAAAACAGAATGCCTAAAGCTTAAAGAAAGAAAAGTCGTTGATACAAGCAATGCAATAAGTGTTGCTGAAGGTGCTGAAAATGTTCTCCCTATATGTACAACTTCAGTTGGTGATGCATGAATTATCAATTCTGGTTGCTCATACCACATGTGTTCAAATCGAGATTGGTTTACAATCTATCAGATAATTGAAGGTGGAATTGTCCTTATGGGAAATAATATATCTTGTAAGATCGTTAGTATTGGTATAATGAAAATCAAGATGCATGATAGAGTTGTGAGAACATTGACTAAGGTTCAGCATATGCCTAACCTAAAGAAAAATCTTATTTCTTTAGGCACTCTTGATTTTCAAGGGTGCAAGTATTCCACTGAAGGTGGAGTTTTGAAGGTTTCCAAAGGTGCTCTTATTATGATTAAAGGAAAGTTGGTCAATGATCTTTACTTGCTTCAAGGTAGCACAGTTATTGGTGCTATAGCTGTATTATCCTCCCATAATTCTGAGTTAGATACTACTCAGTTGTGGCATATGTGGTTGGGGCATATGAGCGAAGCCAGAATGTCTATTTTAAGCAAGCTCGATTTGCTTGGTGACAGTAAGATAGGAAAACTTGACTTTTGTGAATATTGTGTCTATAGGAAGCAGACTAGAGTCAAGTTTAGCACTACCATTCATAGGTGGTGTTAGATACCTGTTGACTTTCATTTATGATTTCCCAAGGAAAGTTCAGGTCTATTTTTTTAAGCACAAGAATGACGTTTTCCTCACTTTCAAGAAGTGGAAAGTGCTCATTGAGAATCAAACTGGCAAGAAGATCAAGTGTCTTCAAACAGACAATAGTTTGGAGTTTTGTGAAGTTCAGTTCAATGAACTATGTGAAAATGAAGGCATTGTAAGGCATCATACTGTGAGAAGGACACCATAGCAAAATGGTGTAGCATAACGTATAAACAGAACTCTTTTAGAGAGAGCTCGCTGCATGTTATCTAATGCCAACTTGTCAAAAGAGTTCTGGGATGAGGCAGTTAATATGGCTTGTTATTTGGTGAATTGTTCCCCATCAATTGCAATTAAATGTAAAATTCCTTTTGAGGTATAGTCTGGTGCTCCTGCTAATTATTCTGATATAAGAATATTCAGTTGTTCTACTAATGATGGTAAACTTGAGCGAAGGGCACAAAAGTGTATATTTGTTGGATATGCATAAGGGATGAAAGGTTATAGGTTATGGTGTACCAAACTTAGAGCACCCAAGTTCATAATTAGCAGAGATGTCAAGTTCAATGAATCACCCATGATTCATTTGACTAAGGAGGTTAGAGATGCAGAAGTGGAACATGGTATCAATAAGCAGGTGGAGCTTGAAGTGGAACATCCACATGAAGTGCATGAAAACACTTCTGAACAGCCGATTCATGAAGAAGAGCAGGAGCAAGAGTTCATTGAAGAGCAAGAAGAGATCACACCACTACAACACTATAGTCTTGCAAGAGACAGAGTAAGGAGGGAAATTAAACCTCCTAAGAGATATGCTCATGCTGACATAATCTCTTTTGACTTATCGGTTGCAGAGGGTATTGAAACTCAAGACCCTGTAACACATCGAGAAGCCATTACAAGTGGTGAGTCAGCACAATGGATCGTTTCTATGAATGAGAAACCGGAATCCCTTTATAAGAGCAATGCTTGGGATCTAGTGAAACAACCAAAAGGACATAAGATAATTAGTTCTAAATGGGTCTTTAAAAAGAAAGAAGGTTCTCCAGGAGTTGAAGCAGCCCGTTACAAAGCGTTCTTGGTTGGAAAAGGATTCAGCTAAAGGGAAGTAATAGACTTCAATGAAGTCTTTTCCCCAGTTGTGAAACACAGCTCCATTCGGGTGTTACTAGCTATGGTCACATTGTTTGATTTGGAGCTCGAGCAACTTGATGTCAAGACAGCCTTTTTGCATGGAGAGCTTGAAGAGCAAATCTATATGGAATAACTTGAAGGTTTTGTTGTTCAAGGCAAGGAAGATCATGTTTGTCTTTTGAAGAAGTCACTACATGGTTTGAAGTAGTCTCTATGACAATGGTATAAAAGATTTTATTCTTTTATGTTAGGTCATGGTTACTCTAAAAGTGATCATGACAGTTGTGCAAACATAAGAAGATCTTAGATGGTTCATTTGTTTATTTGCTACATTACATTGATGATATGCTCATTGCTTCTAAGAGTATATCTGAGATCAACAAGTTGAAGGTTGAGCTTAGTAATAATTTGAAATGAAAGATCTGGGAATTGCTAAGAAAATTCTGGGCATGGAAATTCACAAAGATCGAAGTGCTGGAAAATTGTGTGTCACAGAAAAATTATATTGAAAAAGTTTTGGAGCGCTTTGGGATGCAGAATGCGAAACCTGTGAATACTCCACTAACAGCTCATTTCAAATTGTCATCAGAAATGTCACCACAGAATGATGAAGAAAAGGAACAGATGATGTACGTTCCTTATGCAAGTGCAGTTGGAAGCATGATATATACTATGGTTTGCACTCGGCCAGATATCTCACAAGCAGTTAGCGTATACATGGGAAATCTTGGCAGGATGCACTGGCAGACTGTGAAATGGATTTTTTGCTAACTATGAGGTACTTCTAATGTCGGCCTTATATTTGATAGGAATCATAATACTAGTAATAGTATTGTTGGTTATGTTGATTCCGACTATGCTGGAGATTTAGATAAAAGAAGGCCTCTGACAGGGCACATCTTTATCCTCTCTGGGAGTGCGATTAGTTGGAAAGCAACATTGCAATCCACTATTGCACTATCTACAATAGAAGCCGTGTACATGGCTGCAGCGGAAGCTGTGAAGGAAGCCATCTGGATTTGGGGCTTGATAGGCAGTTTAGGGTTGAAACAAGAGATCACAGTTGTATACTATGATAGCCAAAGTGCCATATATTTGACTAGAAATCAAATGTATCATGAAAGGACGAAGCACATAGATGTTCGGTACCGCTTTCTAAGGGAGATTATTTCACAAGGTGAAGTTGCTGTGAAAAAGATCAATACCTCTAATAACCTAGCAGATATGCTCACGAAGCCAGTTCCAGTTTCTAAGTTTATACACTGCTTAGATATAATTGGTATTCATATCTTTTGAAGATAGCTCATGCAGTTTTCAGCTTTGCATGGGTGACTAAGGAGGTTACATTAGCTTTCCACCATTGGTTGCATGAATGGTTACGTAAAGTTGCTTGTTGCCTATAAATTAAAGCTTCATTCATTTGTAAAAGCATCTCAAAACATATAACACTTTCTCTCATATAGAAGTTTGTTTCGTTTCTTCTTTGTTTTTTATTGGGTTGAGAGTTTTGAATGTATACACTTGTGAGTTGTATTTGGGTTTGGGATGGTGAGAAGTATTTAAACTTCTTTTGTAATCTCCATCATACTTTTATATTAATTATAGAAGTTTGATCTATGGATGTAAGCTATAAGCTGAACCACATTTTATTTTCTTATATCAACTTTCTTCTGCTATTATTATTACAGATCCGAGAGTAAATATAATGTCAGCAATGAGTGTGGCATTTTTCCGTCCGTAAGCGTCATTAACCCAACCACCTGCTGCTGCTCCAACAATTTCACCAGCAATTGCCATGCTGACACAATTGTTTCTTGGAAACTCCAGCTATTAGAATGGTCCAAAGAGAAAGAATGAGTAAACATCACCTTTTATGCCTTGGAATTGGTGCACCATGGAAAGAAAAAATTCTTAATCCACCGGTATCCTCTAATTCAGTTAAACAGTTCCATTTCTGGATCTCTTATAGCAGTAAATTAAATCCTACTCTTACTACGAAAACAGCTGCGTATTGTACACTACGCAGACTGCTTTAACCATTACCTGGTGCTAATGTTGATGGAAAGAAAATTGAAACAATAGTGCACAGCCAACAAACCAATTAAAATATTAAGCAAAAGCTTTTCAGCCACATATGAAGGTTTCCAGGAAAATACATTGATATTTGCACACTGAGAACCACATAGCAATGTAACCAACCTCTGAACTCAACATTGAAAAAGAATACTGTACCTGTAGAAAATAACTATTTCTAACTTCCTCAAAATCTTCTTTGATATATAGTAGGGCCCCAGATATTACACAAAATGTAGCAGGTTTGTGCAACCTACATGCTCTAAAATAGTACATCCACCTAAATACTGTGTCTGTATGTTTTTAAATTTGGTTTACGTGCCTCTTCTCATTTTTAAAATCTACGTCAACATTAATTTAATGAGAATTTTCAAGTTTGTGAAAAGCCATACTTCATAGGGGGAATCATACAGGGCTTTTAGGAAGTTTTCCAGGCCTTCCAAAGGAATTTTTTAAAGTTTTAAAGATTGAAAAGAGGTATGTGATCAAAGAAACAAAAGAGAGAACGAGGTGATTTACGCCTAATTATTTCTTTCACTATGCTGATAATTGACAAGGATACCAGTTATGGTGGAGAATATGCACAAATGGTCACCGAAACCACAATGTATATATCTGGTATTATATATGAACGCAATATTACAAAGAGTAGGTGGAAAGGGATAGAAGTATCAAATTTGACATTTAAGCAGTGGGGTAAGATGCCATCATTGCTATGCCACAGAGTCCTTGTGCAGCATGTACATCCCTTTGCATCCTAATGTACCCTTCTTCACCCCATTGGGTTCCCCATGAGTTCTTAACCAACCAATAGTCAGTTCCATCATCACCAACTCCATAACCCACAGCAGTGACACCATGATCCAACTCAGTGCCACAGCTACCAGTGAAGACACCGCTTTTGTAAAATTGAAAATCAGAGCCACTGGCATCAATTGCTACAGAAACTGGTTGGTTAGCCACAGCTTGTTGTAATGCCTTCTCATTGTTGGCAGGGACATTCTCATACCCAGTAATAGAAGCTGCATGACTGGCTGCTGCCTTTGCATTGCATGTTCCATCAGCACCCTTATAGGGGTATTTGGCTTCAGTGGTTAGTCCACCATTTTGAATGATGAATTTGAATGCATCATCCATTAGACCACCCTCACAGCCTTGGTCCGCACCTTTTGTATCACAATCAACAAGCTCTTGTTCTGACAAAGAGATCAGGTTTCCATTCTTCAACTTATTGATTCCTTCTGTTGCTGCAACAGCAGAAAATGCCCAGCAACATCCTACAAAAGCAAAATTAATTAAAACTAATGTCATATGAAAATTGATTCTGGACTTTATAAGATTTAATGAATTATTCATCAATCACTTACCGCATTGGCCTTGGTCCTTGATAGGTGTCACTGCTCCTTTCTGTCTCCAATCCACAGTGGTTGGCACTGTAGTCTCATTTTGGTACTTGAAAGTGGCTGTCCTTTTGATTGAGGAACACATGTGCCCCTTGAATCTATTTCTGGATGATGTGAACTCTTCATTCGTGAGGTCTGCAAATTGATTAATGCCTAGTTTGTAAGGTTTGTCGCCAGCATTGTTAAAAGCTTCAATGTAGTTCACATTTTCCTTAAATATCCCGAAACGCTTTTCCCTTTCTTGAGGGTCCTTATAAACTTTGCCATATTGTGCCATCCATTGCTCATGCTTCTCATACATGGACGCATCATGGAGAGTGCGAGATGTGACTTGAAAAGCTAAGGACCCCAAGCAGAAAAGCAAAGCCAGTAAAATATGACGGAATTGAATTTTGGCAACCATGGTAGCTAGTGTAGAGTGACAATAGGAACAACTACTTCAGGTTGGTCTGTGAAATGTGAGAAATGTGTTGTGTTGGTACTCGATATTATTTTAGGTGTATATATATAGGATGGCTCACGTTGAATTGTAGACTAATCTTGCAGTTGTTAACCCAAATCTCCAAAATATGTTTCTCTTCTGCGTACATGCGAGAATTTGCTGATTAAGACCCTTGTTTAACCTTGACAAATTATGTGTCAAGTGTAAGGTTACGGCTTGGATATAGATTTATTCATAATAGCAAAATGTCAAGCTTAACTTCACAACAAGCCACGATGAAGATGTAATCTATTGATATAAAAGTCGACACACAAGCTTTGGCATTGACTCCTCTTCCACAATATTACCCCATCAGCATATTTGTCTATTTGTTACCCATCAAATTTTAAATTCTTCTATTTTCGGTAAAGTAAATTCTTTGTTTTTATATAAAATAATATTTGGTGTACAACTAAATTGCATAATAAATACGCACCACAGACTTTATCACCACTGGAGGTGATGCGTAATCCCCACCCATCCCACCTATTCATCAAATCCAACGGTAATAAGATATGTAGTGTGCATTTATTGTGTAATTTAGTTGTATACCTAATATCACTATTTTATATAACCATGTATTTACTCATCCCGTTCTATGTATTTTACCACCATTTAGATTTACTATCACTCAAAATTATATGGAGTATTCAAGGATATTTTCATGAGTTCACAAATAAATTGACACTAAACATTATCTTCTTAAGCGCTATTTACCAACGTTCTGCTTCACATATTTGTATTATGTTTTTCATTTATTGATATTCTACTTTGTGTTCCTATCAATCTATATATATATATGAGGTGTATCATATGAGAGGGGTGATTTATTATGACAGTAAAATAAGTAAATATGGGTCGTATAACTATACATGGATGTTCAGGATTGAAAGTTGATTAATAGTAATTAATGCTCACATACTCATTTAAAAAAATCAAATAACTTTATATTTAAATATTGACTATTCATATAAGATTCAATGGTCAAAATTCACTTATCTCACTCTCACAATAAATTATTTTTCTCATATAATAAGTTCTCATATATTCTATATCTATCTATCTATCTACACCTATTTATATGTAGCTATATACAATACTAAAGCAGTCCTACAATTATTAGCATGTGACGTTTTCTCTTAATTTTTGAATTTTTAAAAAGGTAAATTACACTAATCTCTCCTATGATTTGTAGAAATTCATTTCATCTCTCATTTATTTGTAAAACTTACTTAAGAGGTATCTGAGTTTGTAAAATTATTACATGGATCTCCCATAAATTTATAAAATAATTACACTGACATTCCCTTTATCGTACAATAAATAGTCCAAGAGAGATCAACACCACTCGAACAAATCAAGAGAGACAGGACAATGGCGTAAAAAGACTAAAAAATTAAGGGAGACAAACATAAAATAACGATATATTCTTCTAACCATCAACCTAAGAGTCCTCCTAACTTTTAATATATATATATAAAAAAAACTCCTAATTTGAAATAACACTCACAATTATATGAGTTGTAATTTATACAACATTCAATTGGTTAATACGTATACGAAAGATTATGAATTAATTAAGAGGATTTTTATGCACAAATTAGGAAGATTAACCATTTCTCAACAAACAAATTAACCTGATAATTTTTTAAATACTAACATGCAAATAAAATGTCTTCGTGAAAATAAAGAAAAAGTTTTAGTGGGCTTTTTTCTCTCTTACACAAACTTATTATCTATTAATGGAATTTTTTTCTTATATAAATTAAAATAGCATATTAATTCTCTAATAATATATATATATATATATGTTAGTGTGTGTATAAAATGAAAGAATTTTTTTCTTATGTTTTGTAGGGGGGAGGAGCTGCCCCTTTAACCCATGCATGTTTCGCCACTAAATCGGGTGAATTTTACCAAATCACATACTCATTATAATTTTCCCTTTTTAAAATTTTATATATATATATATATATAATTTTATTTATGTTTTATTATTAGAATTATTATGTGTCATTTCTTTGATAATTTAACATGTTTTGATCTTCCACGTTCTATCGTTTACTCCATATTCTTCTAATACACCTTTCTCAATTTTTTATAATCATGCAATTTTTTTTTTCTGTTAACATGAATAAAATATTTTATAAACATATATAAGGGAACATGTTAAACTGAAAAATTACACTCGTTGAATTTAATAAAAAAATTACAAAAGTTATATATTTTTTATTTTTATTTATAATTTTTTATAAGAATTATTACGTGAAATTTCTTTTAAGTTGATTTAATTGCCATTAGTATTTTTATTATGTTCTAATCTTCCATATTCTATCATTTACTCCGTAATCTTCTAATACACCTTTCTTATTTTTCTATAATCATGCAATTTTTTAATTTTTAATTTTGAAAAAATAATAATCAATAAATGAATAATTTTTTTTGGTTAACATGGCTAAATATCTTATAAACATACGAAAACTTACACTTATTGAATTTAAGAAAAAATTAGTAAAATGTGATTAATATTGAGTTACTATTATTTTATAAAAACAAAAGTAGCAATTATGAAGGTTTTATACGTAGGAAAAACAGATTGACTTGCAGATATTGAAATAAAATACTAACTTTTTGTTTAATTTACTTATATGAAACTAAATGTTCCGTAAGAAATGAAATTTAATTAAATAATTTTTAATTTTACGTATAAGTTTTTTCATTATAGTTTATTTTAAAATATTATAATTATATTTACATAATTGTATTTTTTATATAAAAAATTAATTAAATTTTGTTATTAAAATAATTACATATATTGTTCAAATTAAATAAATTAAAATATATTAAATATTCATACATTGAAAAATTCTAATTAATAATATTTTATTCATATCGTTCGTGCAACACACGAGATAAATAACTAGGGATATGTGAAAGTTGAAATACAACCTGTGACGACATTGAGATCTTAGTTTACATCTCTCAGATAATCTTGCCCAAGTTGAAATGCAAGCTATGACGACATTGAGATCTCAGTTTACAATATCTCTCACATAATCTGCCACATCCACGTATTCATCAAGGTCTCACCTTTAGATTCTTCGTCAGTTATTTTTAGGAAAACTGGACTTTACCACTTGAACTATAGGCTATATGTAGAAAAAGTGGTAGGTGGCTGTGCATTTTGCAGCTACCGAATGTTGAAAAATCAAAAAGAGATTACTGTGCACATGCACAGTAATGTGAAATACAGTTGTACCACCGAAATATGCACAGTAACATGCACAGTAACTTTCAAAAATCATCTATAAATAGAGCCTTCAAGCAGACGGTTTTTTGCATCCGAACTGAGAAGCATTTCCTCAGTTGTAAAGGAAGAAGCAGTGTAGGCTTCTTGTAGTGAGAGAAAAATAGAGAGTGTGTGTAAGAAAATTCCAAGAGTGTAGTGTGAGTATACACTGGGGGGTTTTAGATATATTCTCTAGATCTCTGTAATACTACTAATTGTAGTAGAAGAGAGTCTCATTGGGAATACACTATATTGTAATTACTCTTTAAATATAGTGGAGTATTTTTCGGAGTTTGGCCCGTGGTTTTTCCCTCAAAATTACAGGACGGTTTTCCACGTTAAAATATTGGTGTGCAGTTATCTTGATCTATTTTGTTGTTGTGAATAGTAACAAGTACTATTCATAAATAGTGAAGCGGGTCCCACTACATAGTACTATTTACGTGAATAGTGACGTGGGCCCCACTGCAAATTACTATTCACCGTACTCCATTTTTCCGTCTCTTCGATTTGGGCGCGCTTCCGCTCACATCCGAAAAGTGTTTATTACACTTGGGGTGTCCCCGACTCTGATGATACCATAAGGAGTGGTATCCGAGCTTTGGATCGATGGGATTTATTCTTAGTATGCTCTGTGGTTGCAGCTTAGTCTGATCTTCCACATCAGAAAAGAGTTTCTCCCTAATACTTGAGGATCACCTTTTGGTTGTCATTCTTTGGAAGACAGTGTGATCTTTGTGAGAGTGCGATTTGAAGAGGTTACGCTAAGGAAAGACTTGGTATTTAAGCGTGTCCATTGTGACCCACCTCTCTTTCCTGGGAACCCTCTTGGTGCACGGTTTACAGTTGAGTTGCACTATTTCAGTATACGGTTAACAATATAAGATTCTGACTAAGATCCAAGATGTCGGTGCCAAAATTTGAAGTGGAGAAATTTGACGGGTCCAATGACTTCAGGCTATGGAAACTGAAAGTGCAGGCATTGCTAGGTCAGCAAGGTCTTGCAGAGACGTTGGAGGACTCAGGGTCATTACCTGATGACAAGAAGAAAGAGATGATGGTCAAAGCACTCAGTACAATACAGTTGAGTCTTGCGGACAATGTTCTGCGAGAAGTCATGGATGAAAAAACCGCTGATTCACTATGGAAGGCTTTGGAAGAAAAATATTCTGTAAAGACCTTGTCAAACAAGCTTTATCAGAGAAAGAGACTGTACACATTCAAATATTCAGGAGGAAAATCAATGCAAGAACATATAGACGACTTCAACCAGATGATCTCTGATGTTGGAGCAGCTGGAATTAAAGTTGAAGATGTTGATCAAGCTATGATCTTGTTGACTTCACTACCTCCGTCTTATGATAATTTCTGTGATACCATACTTTATGGTAGATCCGATATCTCAGTGAAAAATGTCAAAGAATCACTGATGATAAAGGAACATCAGAAGTTAGTAGCCGGATCCAATGTCGAAGGTCCTGCAGATGGATTGTTCGTGACGAGAGGGCATAGTCAAGAAAGAGGATCGGGAAGCAAAAGCAAGAGAAGATCAAAGTCCAGAAAGCATAAATCTGTGAAGTGCTTTCATTGTCACCAGACGAGACATATCAGAAGAAATTGCCCAGAAAGAAAGGAGAAATCAGGAGATTCTGCCAACGTAACAATTGAAAGTTCTGAAGATAGTGATGCCGATGCTGGTTCGGCCTTGACAGTATTCACAGGTGACACCGGAAATGAGTGGATCCTGGATTCTGGCGCATCCTTTCACATGAAACCTAATCAAAACTTCTTCTCATCCTATAAAAAAAGGGAGGGAAAAGTTAGATTGGGAGATAATAGAATCATTCCGATTGCTGGTGAAGGAGATGTGCAAGTGAATTTGGACGATGGTACTAAAAGGACGTTTCATGCATGGCATGTACTGTAATCTGGGTAGAAATCTGATCTCATTGAGTGCCCTTGACAATCGGGGGTACAAGTTCACTGGAGAGGGTGGCTTCTTGAAGGTATTCAAAGGCTCAATGGTGGTATTGAAAGGAAAGCTGCAGGGCGGGATCTATCTATTGCTAGGAAGCACAGTCGATGGAACCGCTGCTGTTCTATCCTCTGAAAGAAAGGATGATGCTACACGATTGTGGCACATGCGGCTTAGTCATATGAGCGAGAAAGGAATGACCATACTTGCTGGCAAAGGCTTGTTGAAAGGCCTGAAGAATTGTAAACTTGGTTTCTGTGAAAACTGTGTATTTGGAAAGCAAAAACAGGTGAAGTTCAATTCTGGCAAACACAATAGCAAGGGAATATTGGAGTATGTCCACTCGGATGTTTGGGGTCCAGCCCCTGTTAACTCCTTAGGTGGAGCTCGCTATTTTCTTACTCTGATAGATGATTATTCCAGAAAAGTCTGGATTTATTTCCTGAAGAAAAAAGAAGAAGTGTTCGACAAATTCAAGCAATGGAAGGCCATGGTCGAAGCAAACGGGCGGTCAGTCAAGAGACTAAGAACCGACAATGGCGAGAATTTTGCGACAAAAGAATTTGAGGAGTTCTGCGAGAATGCTGGTATAGTGAGGCACCATACTGTATCAGAACACCACAAAGAAAATGGAGTTGCGAGCGGATGAACAGAACACTTCTAGAGCGTGCAAGATGCATGCGAATCAACGCAACACTTCCCAAATCATTTTGGGCTGAGGCAATAATCTGACTATATATCCGTAAGCAGATCTCCATCAACTGCTATTAATCAAGATTCCACAAGAGGTATGGTCCGGTCGACAGTAAACTATTCTGATTTAAAGATATTTGGTTGTCCTGCATATGCCCATGTGAATGATGGTAAACTTGAGGCAAGGGCAAGAAGGTGTATATTTCTAGGATATGCACGAGGGGTGAAAGGCTACAAACTGTGGTATATAGAAAAGGCAAGTTCACCTAAAATCATTGTCAGCAGAGATATCACTTTTGATGAGGCGGCAATGCTAAATCAGAAGAAGGAGTCTAACTTAGATGATGCAGAGACAGATCATGGTGCTAAGAAGCAGGTGGAGCTAGAGATTGACTGTGGGAAGGTGAAGCAAGAAAATGATATAATGAATCAGCCAAGTACTTAAGGGATTGCTCAACCTGAAGTAGAACAACAAGATGAACCTGACTATGAGGAAACTGGTGAACCAACCAGAGAAGCAGAGCCATACAGTATTGCTACTGGCAGAGAAAGACGAGAAATCCAGAAACCAAAAAGATATCTGGATTCTGCTGCTTGTGCACTTGACTCATTAGATGCAGATCCTATAGCCTTTGCTTTGGCTATGGCGAATGGTGCAGTTGGAGATGAACCATGTACCTATCGTGATGCAATAGAAAGTAAGGAGTCGAAGGAGTGGCTGATAGCAATGAATGAGGAGATTGAGTCTCTTCAGAAAAATCAAACGTGGGAGCTGGTACAACTTCCAAAGGGGAAAAGAGTAGTTGGCTGTAAATGGGTTTACAAAAGGAAAGAAGGAATCCCTGGCATTGAGCCTCCAAGGTTCAAGGCGAGACTGGTAGCAAAGGGTTATACTCAGAAGGAGGGTGTTGACTTCCATGAAGTATTCTCTCCTGTGGTGAAGCATAGCTCTATTCGGATCCTATTAGCTATTGTAAGTACGTTTGACTTGGAGCTAGAACAGCTTGATGTGAAGACGGCGTTCTTACATGGTGAGCTAGAGGAGCAGATCTACATGAGTCAACCAGAGGGGTTCATAAGTCTTGGTAAGGAAAATCATGTTTGCCTATTAAAGAAGTCATTATATGGCTTGAAGCAGTCTCCAAGGCAGTGGTACAAAAGGTTCGATGCATTTATGATTGGTACTGGATATAGTAGAAACCAATATGATAATTGCATCTACTCTAAGGAGCTTCCAGATGGTTCAAAGATTTATTTGTTGTTGTATGTAGATGACATGCTAATTGCAGCTCGTAATAAGGCTGAAATTAGTATGTTGAAAACTCAGTTGGGAAAAGAGTTTGAGATGAAGGACTTAGGTGCGGCAAGGAAGATTCTTGGAATGGAAATTCATAGGGAGCGACATAGTGGCAGGTTGTGTTTAACACAACAAAATTATATTATAAAAGTGCTACAACGCTCCAAACCAGTTGGCACTCCGTTGGCTGCACATTTTAAGTTATCTTTGAAAGAATGTCCGAGAACTGAGGAGGAGGTGGAGCACATGTCTCGTATACCTTACTCTAGTGCAGTTGGCAGTCTCATGTATGCCATGGTGTGCACTAGACCAGACATTTCACATGCAGTGAGTGTGGTAAGCAGATTTATGAGCAAACCTGGAAAGACACACTGGGAAGCTGTGAAAGGATCATGCGGTACCTAAAAGGTTCCACTGATGTCTGTTTGGTATTTGAAGGTCAGAAGAACCATGGAGTTGTAGGTTATGTAGATTCTGATTATGCAGGTGACTTGGATAAAAGAAGGTCATTGACAGGCTATATCTTTACAGTCTTTGGATGTACTATTAGCTGGAAGGCGACATTGCAATCAACAGTGGCATTGTCAACTACTGAAGCTGAGTATATGGCATTGACTGAGGCTGATAAAGAGAGTATTTGGGTGCACGGTCTTTTGGATAGTTTTGGATTGAATCAACATGTACCAATTGTACATTGTGATAGTCAAAGCGCCATTCATCTGGCTAAAAATCCAGTCTATCATGAAAGGACAAAGCACATTGACGTCAGACTTCATTTTGTCAGAGAATGTATCAATAATGGTACTGTTGCAATTCAGAAGATAGCCACAGCTGAGAACCCAGCCGATATGATGACAAAACCATTGCCGATTGACAAGTTTAAGCATTGCTTGGACTTAGTTAATATTTGCAGAGGTTGAAAGCTGTTGCAAAATGCAGCCAAGGTGGAGAATTGTAGAAAAAGTGGCGGTGGCTGTGCATTTTGCAGCCACCGAATGTTGAAAAATCAAAAAGAGTTTATTGTGCACATGCACAGGAATGTGAAATCTGATTGTACCACCGAAATATGCACAGTAACATGCACAGTAACTTTCAAAAATCATCTATAAATAGAGCCTTCAAGCAGACAATTTTTTGCATCCGAACTGAGAAGCATTTCCTCAGTTGTAAAGGAAGAAACAGTGTAGGCTTCTTGTAGTGAGAGAAAAATAGAGAGTGTGTGTAAGAAAATTCCAAGAGTGTAGTGTGAGTATACACTGGGGGTTTTGGATATATTCTCTAGATCTCTGTAATACTACTAATTGTAGTAGAAGAGAGTCTCATTGGGGATACACTATATTGTAATTACTCTTTAAATATAGTGGAGTATTTTTCGGAGTTTGGCCCATGGTTTTTCCCTCAAAATTACAGGAGGGTTTTCCACGTTAAAATATTGGTGTGCAGTTATCTTGATCTATTTTGTTGGTGTGAATAGTAACAAGTACTATTCATAAATAGTGAAGTGGGTCCCACTACATAGTACTATTTACGTGAATAGTGACGTGGGCCCCACTGCAAATTACTATTCACCGTACTCCATTTTTCCGTCTCTTCGATTTGGGCGCGCTTCCGCTCATATCCGAAAAGTGTTTATTACACTTGGGGTGTCCCCGACTCTGACGATACCATAACACTATATGCACTTCAATCTCTAAATTTTAAAATGTGCAATTCAACCATTGAACTTTTTAGGAACTTTGTCTGCACTCCTATTTTAATCAAAATAAATATATTTTATCCCATGAATTTTATAACATGATTGACTGCTAAATTTTTCTAAATGTGTAATCCAACACCCTAAAATTTCTTAAATTTTTTTATATATTTGTTAACAATTGATTGCAAATTAATAAAATGGTCAATTTACCTATTCAAGAAAATTTAGAAAGTTAAACTATATATTTTTAAAATTTAGAGCCTAAGATGCATTATCTATATTCAGGAGGACAACTTACAAATTTCCCTTGATATTTGTAAGTCGGGTACTTACTCACAATTTTATTTTCTAGATATATATTGATCATGTATTAAAAAAAATAGAATATATTTAATTATTTATCACTTCTTTTTTTTTTGGCCAAAGAGGAGGGATAATTGGGGAAGGGGGAGGATGGGGATAGAACTCTAATCCAGAGATGGTTACTATCGAGATAGAAGATCTGTCATTTGAACAAGGGCTCGACCACTTATCACTAAACATTTAAATGGACACTAATAGCCTTCTTAACTCTTAAGCATTGCTTATCACCATTTTCACATATTTATGTTCTTCAACTTTGTATTCGTATCAAATTGTATTAGAACAAATAAAAATTGCTTGCTTCCTTTCTACTCCACATATTTGTAATCTTCCGCTTTGTATTCCGGTCAAACTTTGTTAGAATAAATAACAATTGCTTGCTTCTTTCTAACTTCTATGTATAGAGGCACCAAACGAAAGCAACATACCAGTAAAAGAACTAAAAAAAGGAAACAAATCCAAAGAACACGTTTTGCATTGGAAAAAACACACACACACAAATACGATATTAAAGGGACGAAACTTAGCAGCCATATGACTGATACAATTCAAATAACTGTGAAAAACATATACCATTATTTTACTTATATTACCATATCATCGTAGAATATATTTACTTTGCTTTAAACTAGTCCAACAATATTTACCTAATTATTTGTGTATTGGGACAATAAATATTACTTATCTTTTCACTAATAATAGAAATTATAATCATTTTGTCTGATGGTGGAACGCACAAGTCTCTCAATCTACTTTGTTATATTAGAGGACTACTGAGTGAAAAAATAAAAATTACAACAAATTCTCCTGAATTCAATTAGTATTACATTTGTTTTTTCATAGATTTTAAAATTATACCTAATTCCCCTAAAATTAATATTGTTAATTTCTGTTTACATAATTTTTAAAATTTATAAATTACCCTTCCTAAAAGAAACTGACATCCAATCTTCTTCTCCCTTATCCATTAGCCACCTCGTTCCCCAACCTCTCTCCACACTCCATCCTATAATCTAACACAAAAAGAAGTGCATGAGGCAAGGAGAGGGAGAAAGTGATGGTAAGGGTGGTGGACAGCAAAGCAGAGGCGGCAGCACCGTACAATCTGAACTTATGGTAGCAGCAGATCGGTAACACTAAATCGTAGAATTAAATTCATCAAATATTGTATAAATGTTTAACAACATAGAAATGACAGTTTAGGTGTGTGTTATATTTTTTTAAAAAATTAAATGTTTAATTTTTATGTCAGTCCCTATAATAAATTCATCCAAAATTCAAATAGATCCATTAATAGGAACATGGATCTAAGTTGGATATTTATGTGCACATGTCATGCCAAATCATATAGAATAATGGAATATATATTTTGTTTTCTTTGACACGGTTAGACGATAGGAATTGATTATAATTTTTTATTCAATATAGAGACTTGATTATAAATTTTTAAACTATACCGATTGCACTCCAAGAAAAATGGGTATTTTCAGCGGTTCTCGACAATTAAAGTATCCATAAAAGTACTGTCAAGAAAAGTAATTTTGATATAAAGTGAGCATTGAAAATACTTATAAATTTTTATCAATAATTAGTACATGTCGAAAATACATCTTTTGGATATTTTTTACGGTGGTTGCTCACATACAGTTGCTGGTCAATGGAGTTGTTTACAGTTGTATCTAACCACATTTATTTAAACACAGATAAAAGTGTGCCAGAGACATATCCAAGCTTCCTTCATCTTCCTATCCTACCACTACAACTGTAATATCCTAGGTATATTGTTACCTAGGAAAGTATAGAGCAGCACACGTGTCTTTAGATAAATCCAAATCCTGAATTTCACTAAGTTTGAGACTATATACGTTCTTGGAGGGCTATATGATATAACCATATTTTTGTGATCAAAAGTGCCGCTAATGGTTCTTAAGAGGAAAATAAGTTAAAGGATGATTTTAATATTATGAAAACTTTAAATATTTCGTTTTTAGCTCCCAAGTTTTAAAAGTCGTAAGAATTCCCGGATTTGAACTAAAACCCAAAATTTTGATTTTGATTTCTTGGGGTTTTTATTTTTTAGATATTTTATGTGAATTCAAATGAGAGTATTTCCTTAGCAATGTAAATAAGTGTGTTCTGAGGAGTAAGAGATTCTAGAGAGTGAGAGACCATCATGGAGAGTGAAAAACCATTCTGGTGAAGATATAGTGTGAATAAAATATTGAATTTTAAGTGTTTGATTTATTGTTTCTTTGAGAAGATGAAGTGTGTGGTGATATTGTTTGATTTTTTCCCAAACAAGTATTGTGTCTTAAATGGTAACTTGATTAATATTGTAAAATGTTTATTCTTTATTTCTTTTTGCCTGCAATGAACAAGTATAGTTGAATATTGTACTTTAGTTCATCATAGCTTTTGGACTTGTGAAAGTTGCAGAAATGAGTGTTTCGTTGCATCCCAAAAAACCCAATGAGAACATCTTGCTATTTTAGAGTGAGGGGAGATCCTAAATCTTCAGTTTTCTCATTATATTTACATCATTATCAGTTCAAAGGCTTGAAACTTCTTGTTGATGCCTTGATGTTTAGAGAGCATGTTAGACTATAACATTGGTTTAGAGTGAAGTATGAAAATCAATGTATTGGTTATATATATATATATATATGAGTTAATGTGATAGTTTTGCAATGTTTCCAATAGGCATGCCTCAGTCACATAAAGCATCCTTGGCTTGGTTTTTGGAGTAGCAAAAGAAAAGGTAATTTCAACATAGGTCTATTTTAATTTCTTTGGATTCTTTTTTTGTTTTTTTGGATTATGGTAAAAGTATAGAAATTAATTGACTTCTTTCTTTTAATTGGATACATGTATCCATTTTCTCCATTGAAGTTGTTTGGCCAACATTACGGTGCCATATATGAATTTTCTGTGGTTTAAAATTCTACACAAACACACACATACAAGTGTTGCAAATTTCAATGAAATTATTGCACCTTTCTAGTCTGTGGTATCAATCACATTGCTTAACTAACTTTGGGAGCTGCAGTTAATCTTTATTGTTTGGTTCGTGATATAGGTTGTAAAACCTTACTCTTCACATGTTGATATGTATTAATAAAACTTGCAACTCCTAATCAATCACTACAAAAAAATTATGAATAAAGTTGTTAATCAGATTCTTTTATTCAACCTGAGACTATGATTGACACCCTTTTTGTTGGATTTGTGATTTTACATCATGAGTACTCATGCCATGTTTTCTTGGAAAATTCTTAATTAGGATAAAAATTCTAGGGCTTTTTTTCCCCCCTTTAGATGAAGTGGTTTTTCTGTCTACTCCTAACTGATGTAGTTTGTTTTGCAGATTGGCATGTTTAAAAATTCATGTGAAGTTACACTGAAGGAACTGAAAAATTGGATAAGGCAAGAAAAGGTTGTGTATTGAATAAGGAGGAGCAGGACAAGGAAAACATCTACATCCAAGTACTTCCTTTCAATTCTCTTCTTGTTTCCCACAAATCCAGGTACTTCCAAAGTACAAATGGTGAAAAGGCAAAAGTTAAAGTGAGAGCTCGTTTGAATGTGCATGGAATTGTATCTGTTGATTCAGCAACTGTAAGTCAAAAGGCTTTAGTGATTCCTTATTTGTCTCACTTGGCATAACTTCATTTCTTAGCTTATGTAGTAAACCAGATAGCATTTGTTCTTATGATCTAACAACTTCTGCCTACATGTTTTAGCTGGTGGAAGAGGAAGAAGTTGAGGGTCCAATTTCCAAAGAAGCAACAGGAGAAAAAACCAAGATGGACACTAATGTTAATATGTTGATACTGCTGCACATCCTACCTCCAATGACACTAATGTTAATATGCAAGATGCAAAGGCTAGTGCTGATATCCCTGGGGCAGAAAATGGCATCCCTGAGGCTAAAGACAAGCCTGCGCAAATGGATACTAATACCAAGGTTGGCAATAGTGAAGGAACTCTATTCTGTTTGCTTTTCGCTGCCCATTAATCATAAACATGAAAATTTTAGTTTTTTTTCAAGGTTTATGCCTTTCTAATCCCAATAATGTTCTCTTAATTTAGATCTAGTCATTTGGCTTCAGGTCATGAAGATTTTTCCTTTTTCTTTTAATTTTCATCAGTTCCATTTCTTTGAGGTGACATTGGAATTATTATCTCTTAATTACATTGTTGCATGTAGTTCATGACAGACATACTAATACTATACTAGTAGTTCAGGCTTGGTTGCTGCTTCTGTAAGAGTTAAGACATAGGCATTTAGCTTGCATTAACCGCGACATATAAGTTTCATCTCTATCTAAGGTCAATTTTTCTTGTCCATTGGTGGAAGGTAGTATAGGACAAGTTAAGCGTCTTGTGATAGCAAATCTTTTGTATGTTGTGGATCAATTACCTTCCACTTTTCTAGAGAAAATTATATATAGTGGCTAACATATTACTGACATGAAACTCACGTTTTGCTTTATAGTTCAATATGTTATTAAATTCTAACACATAAACTATGTATTTGGCTCCCTAATAATCTGAAAAGTGAAAAAATAAGGGAGAAAGCTTATGTATATATTTTATGATGCTATTCATTAAAGGGCAAGAATGTTTATTTTCAGTTGGTTTTCAAATTGAGTTAATTGTTAAGTTGCAATATTGATATAATTGTGTCATCCAAGCCTTTATTTTCCTTTATCCTTTTGCTTGAAAACTTCATAAGGCTTTGAGTCGGTTTGTCTCTAGTTAGCGAAAGTAGATCAACCAACTAATTTAATTTTATTAGTTATTTAGTTATTTGATTTGTTCAACGTATGCTTCCTTGCTTGAAATGTCTTTTAACTTTTCCACAAGAGTTTTGCAAATATGTCCTCATTGTTGAGTTCCAATGCGGCATTTTCATCAGTTGTGTAATGCTATCATGGATTTAACTTGCTGTACTCTTGCTTTAGTTTAATGTAAATCTTGTAATTATATCTTGTATCCTGCTTATTAGATTTTATGCTTCAACATGAGTTTTCCAGCATGGATTTAACTACTGTTAACTGTTTTATACTTGCTTTTGGTTAGTAATTTTGTGAATTTGGTTAAAAAATTACCAAACTGCCATAATTTTTATTTTTTTAATAATTATCACAAATTACCAAATCGCAATTTTTTTAAAAATATTTCACTGCAAATTGCGGCGGTTTGAAACCACCATAACTTACCCGAGAATTATGGTGGTTAAATATAATGATTGCAGCAGTTTTTTTATAACTACCATAATTTACCAAATGACATTGATAATTATAGCCATTCAAGGAACCGCCATTACTAGTAAAAAATGGCGGTTATAACCTCCGCAATTTGCAAAATGAATTGCCCTAATTTACCTCTTTTTTTGTAGTGTTCCCCAATCCTCTCTAAATCTATCCATGGTTGTTTATGTTTTTTCTTGGTATCATTTCTACTCCCTGAAGCCAAATTTTCATTTATACTACACTTCTGACATATCACAATGAATGGATTTAAACTCATAACCAAATTTTTGGTTATTATAGTTATTTTCTTAGTGTTATAATTACTCTATATGATTTTGGAAGTGAAAATATGTGATGTATATGGTTTTATATATTATGCCAAGTTTATAAAATTATGGTTTTTTATTATATATATATATATCATGAAAATGTATTTGGAAAACCATGGGACTATTATTGATGTGTTTGCATGCAATGGAAACTAATTGTTTGACATTCCAAGGAATGATTTATATGAAATTGTTGAGTTAAGCATGATTCATCACAATTTCGAGATATAATTATTGAGTTTTGAAATGTTGGATTTCCTGAAACATGATTTTAGAACTTCAATTATGCTTAGACTGACAAATTATTAGAATTATATGAAATTCCAAACTTTCCTATTTATTCTGTTGATTTGCAAGTTAGTTTGTAGATAGTAGTTATGGAGAAGAAGAACAATGAGTTAACGGTTATCAGGATCGTTAACAATCTTGATGGTAAGTTGTCCGCTAGAGTATTGGCTCACCCCTCAGTTTATGGGACACCATTAGGTGCCTACTTACAGCGCCTCATTAGGTGTATTTGTGTTGCCCCAATGGGAAAGGGCTAATGTAAGTGCAATCGCCCAAACATGACAATGTACAAATTATAATTCAATTGACAACTCGATTTATATCAAATTTAGTTTTGTTCTCTACTCATTGCTTGATGACAAAAACAAAATAGTTTTTAGCATGTTTATGAATACCTTTCAGCGTGTACACACACATACATATATAAGTAAGTAAAAGTATCAAAATAATTTCTGATTGCTAAATCCTATACGTTATTATCCTATTTGGTTGTTCCATATACGTGGTGGGTAAGAATCCATTGATAATTCACCCGTCTCTTTCTTTCCGTTACAACTACAGTGGCAAACTCAATTACCATTTAGACTTCGCTTTAGTAGCTTTGCAGCTATTTCAATTGTGAGCTTCAATTCATAATCAAGCTTAGTTTAGAACTTTGTTAGATCCATACATTCTATTTTAAGACAATATTTACTTTAGAATTTATAAATAACCTTAGATGTATTCGATTTTCAAGTTTTGAATTGATTCAGGGATTATGACTATGTTTATATGATGAAAACAATTTACGTATTTATGATTTGTTGAATCATGAACTAGATTTGACTAAGTTGATTTTATGGTTATGAATATTGAAACAACACAGTTTTACATATTCATCTATTATGGTTTATTTGGAAAACTTAATGACATTATGGATTTAAATTATGTTTTGAAATGAAATCATATTTATCTATGTATATAGTTAGTCTCGTTATCGAAGAGGCTTTTATGGAGATCTAGTTTCTCACGTGTGAGTCACAATCTAGATTGAGTCATAATAGGGACCTAATTGAATATTGAATGAAACTATAAAAGAGACGTGCAATTATTAAACCTAAATAGAATATAGAATATAAAAGATTGATAATAGTTTTATGCCTAGAACAGCATATGTAATTAATCTGACGTCATCGTTGAACTTTTCCCACAATCTAGAAATTAGAATGGCGTGGGCTGGTGGTTCATCATGGATGTGCAACTGGTCAAGTTCTCATAAATCTGATTTTTGTGTGTAGCCATCAGCTAGCCGCAACATATGATGCATAATGGGCCACTGAATTATATTCTTGTTGTCTAGCAGCTGACTGCGATTACAAAACTGAAAATAATATAAATATTATTGAATAATTGTCAAAATCAGTGGCCTCAAAATTCAAAAAGACCATGCTCAGGATGAAAATACCCGTATAAATCTCTGTCTACGCAAACTTCTTAAAATTAAATGCGCATACATGTACCAATGCTTTTCATGCGCAGCGCAATAGTCAACTGAAATCAAGCTGTTTGACATTGGGGCAGATATTTGTGTACCGTGTTTTAATTTCATAGTGTATTTTTCAAATGCATTCTTCAATTTAGGGCAATACGAGATAATTAATGTTCTTTCATACTATGTCGATTGAATTAGGATTCATATATTTGTTTTCTTTATTGGTGGAGCCACATGTTTGTTTTTAATATAACTATATCATGTTTAGAAAGAGATAAACACAAACTCTTCTTATAAACAAATAAAACTCTCTAAAAATTTATAGGATTCAATTACAAAATGTGTCAATTTTTCTCGTAATATCATATCAATTTAATATATGTACAAGGTGGTGTTTGTTTCAAGATATACTAAATCATTCCCAGAAATAATTGTTTGAAAATAATTTGTTTCCATTTTTTTTACAAGTATTGTAAAATTATTTCTGAGTATTAATTATTTCCAAGAAAAATATATACTCATGTTTTACTGGGATTTCTATATTGAAGGGTGGGAATAAAATATTCCCACAACTTGGGAATGGTAATTATTGAATATAAATCCTAAAATATCATTCTATAATAATAATAATAACAAAAATAATACTATTAATTGTGTTTGGGATATTTTTGGAAATTATGATGTATATATTTTCTAGAATATGTATTACAAAATAAATAATTTTTAAATTTATTCCCAAAATTTTTAACAAATAATCCAGGGTTATTTAATGCTAAGCAAACAATTTTTCTCGAAACTAATAACATTTCCTGGCATTACATCTTATAAATAAGAGTTTTGGAAATCTAATTTCAAATCTTAAAATAAACGTTCTCTTAAGTATAAAATTATTTTATATTGTCAATCAATAGAAATTTGAAGAAGTGCCAACTCATACTATGCAATTATTAACTACTCATAATGATTTAACATTTTTTTAAATTTTAATTACTTAATGGTATAAAATAATTTTATATTATCAATACATAAAAATTAAATTTATATAATATTATCATGTTTCAAACTAAGAGTTTAATTCATTGTTCAGTGAAACAAAAAATACTAAAAGTTAAATTGATATGCACTAACAATATAAATATCTCTACATTGCCAGCCAAAAGAAAGTTGCTAATAGAAAATTATCACACAAATTATTTTACGAATAGCCTGAATTTAAATTTAAAAAAACTACTAATAATGGATGGCTTGTCATTCATTTATTGGTTGACAAAATATATTTACACTTGGGATGCATGCCAATTACTCTTGAGCATCTTAATTCCAAATAAAACCTAAAATATTTCATCGTGCAAAGCTGTTGTCCCTGTACCACTCTGCAACAATACATAGAAATGAGAAAAGTCTAATTTTGTCATGAGCGTGGAAATATTGTGATTGTTTGACAAAATTTATTGGTGCTTGCTTTGGGGCAGTTATGGGATGGAGGCTTGTGGGGATGACAGCCGGAGGGGGTACCTTGTGGGCCGTAGCGAGCATTAAGTTTGTTTGGCCTTGGCTCCATCGTACGAGGGACCAACATAGGATCTCCGGTGCATTGTGGAGGTGCTCTGACAGCATATAGAGGCCAAAGACTTAACAAATCCATTTGGTTTACATTTTGATAGAATTATTTTTAAAATAACTAATGAGGAAGGAATTGATCTTAAAAAGAATTAGTTTTAAAAGAATTGATTTAGTTTTAAAAATATAGTATATAGCACATATTCTTCTGTAATTAAATAAAAATTAATTTTTAAAATAATTTAAATGGATCAACAATTAAAAAAGTACTTGAACCAATGTGTTATATGAGTGAAGTAGAAGTGTCTTTCAGTTAATTACATATTTTCTGCTCAAAGTAAGGAGTGTGAATGGTACTCGTCAAGACCAAAGTACAAACTTTGGGGGTCAATCTGTGGCCACTTTAATGATCACTGGAAAAGATAGCATTATTCCTGATAAATCTTAGCCAACAAATGCAAAAAGAGAACTGGAACAGACAAAACGGTAACTTAACTGCTATCATATCAACAAAGAGACGAGCAAAAAAGCACTTGCCATGTCATTCTCTTGCATCTTTACCTCCTTCTTTCGCCGAGATGCGTTCTTCGCTTTGATATCAACGGTAAATTAATTAAAATTTGAACAATTATCTAATAAACTTAATATCAAAGAATCAAGCAAAAGCATTTCCATTTGTCTTTCTTCTACATCTTTATTATACTTATTTGTCATATATGCTTCTGTTAGAGTTCAACGGTAATTCTCCTAAATTTTGAATGGCCATGACTTTTCTTCAGTGTAAGTGAAACAGTGGTAACCGGTAAGACATGAGAACTTAGTGTTGATTTGCTTGGCCAAGAGCGAACATAATTACCGTGCAACCATTGATAGAGGAAATGGCTTTGTAAAATAGACATATTTTTGTGGATTTAATTTCTATGCACTAACAGTGTAAAAATATTTTATACAGTCATCTAATCATATATTGTTACATAAGTCATGATAGTTAATTTTTATACCCACTACTTAAAAAGTAATTTGAACGAAATATTTTAATTGGACGATGATGTAAAATAACTTTACTGAATGCATTAAAATTAAATTTTATTTTTTTTGGTGAAATGGACATACATATTTTTAATGGCTATAGGTTCTCTGATAGTTTATATACTGATAATATGAAATAATTTACATTATCCACTGGTAAAATTTCATCAAAATAATAGATTATAGAAAATAAGTATTCATCATCAATTCATCATAATCATCCATTATAATTTATAATTTTGGTGAAATGTTATTAACTAATAATATAAAATTATAAAACTCTAAATAATTACAAGAGTTGATAGTTTTTCCGGTAATTTCATATTTTAAGTATATAAAAATCATATTTTTCGCTAACAAAAATAATAATAACAATAATTTTCTCTACACAAAGTAAAAGGAGACATATAAATTACTAAGATTGGTCTGACAGCGAAGGATTTGAAAAATATATCCTAAATTCAAACGCCTCACCAATGTAATTTTAGTATAAAATATATATCTCAATGCAAAGGCGGCTTGCCATGACCAAAATCTTTCACTGAACCCAAATCTTTGCCCTTTTTTCTCTCTCCCTTTCGGTTTTCCCTTGTCCCCCACTCTTACACTCTGTTTCTGTCTAACTTTCTCGCCAGTATAAATTAGAAGTTCAAACCGCAACTCATGCCTATGTCCCCAAAGTACAAATCTGAATTGGCAACAGCCATCAAACACAAAACACGCAGAAGATGGAAGTAGCCGTGGCAGTCCCTCCTCCTCCCCCTACTCCCATGAATTTCAACTTCCACAGCAACTGCTCCTCGCCTTCCATGATCACAGCACCTTCAAGCCCGCAACGCTTTTGCAACGAAAAACTCAACAATACCAACAACAACAGTGACAACAATGATGGAATCGAAGATTTCGAATTCGACTTCAGTGGCCACCTCCAACGACCTTCCCTCTCTGCCGACGAGCTCTTCGATGGCGGGAAGATTCGCCTTCTGACCCCCACCACATCCGACATCCCATCTTCTACGGAGAAAAATATTGCTCAAGTTGCAGTTGACAAGAAGGATTCCTACGAGTTGGTTGTGGGTCAGCATCCTACCTCGATAGAGTCCAGATGGAGTGAGAATCAGCACGATTCTAAGCTCTTGGTAACGGGCTTAAGTAGCAAAAGTAGCGGCTTTAACTCTATTCAACGTGGTAAACAACAAAAGCGAGGGAGACAAATGGATTCGTCATCATCCTATGATAACAATAATAGAGATAAAGGCGTTTCTTCCTTGATCTCCGAGACTACGATTAGCAGTGCTACTTCCACGTACTGTGCTTCGCTCTTGTCATCCAATTGGTTCACGAAAGGTTACCGAAAATGGAAACTCAAGGATTTCTTACTGTTTCGGAGTGCCTCGGAGGGAAGGGGTACCGACAAGGATCCCTTAAGGAAGTATTCGGTTCTGTCCAAAACGGCACCATACGAGGATGTCGGCAACTGCAGTTTTCGGTCCAAAACGGCGGCGTGCGAGGATGCTGGGAACTGCAGTTTCCGGTCTAAAACGAGGGCGTACGATGATGTCGGAAACTGCAGTTTCCGGTCCAAAACGACAGCATACGAGGATGTCGGGAGCTGCAGTTTCCGGTCGACGGACGAGAGTTCCGGTTCGGTGTCCAGACGCAGAGTTTCGGCTCACGAATTGCATTACACAGTGAACCGGGCTGCGTCTGAGGAGCTGAAGAAGAAGACCTTGTTGCCTTACAAGCACGGGTTGTTGGGGTGCTTACGGTTCAACACTGGCTCTGGCATGCATTACATTAGCACAGGAATTAGGTCTTTGGAACGCTCATAATTAATTGACCCAGATTACTCGTCTGGATATTACAAATTTTTTTTCCTTTCCAATTTTTGTCCAGTTATTTTCTTTTTTTTTTGTGATTAATTAGCTGCATTGATACAATTTTTTTTTTCTATTTGCATAATTTTTAGAATATGTGTGAAAATAATCATGTTTACTGATTTAGTAATTGATAATTTATTAAATAATATGTAAAATTTAATGCATGAAAAATTAATCATTAGCACCGTAAGGCCTGGTCTTGTGGTAGACGTGTTGGTTCCTGCTACAGGTGCATAATAGAATCAGTAATGACAGCTGTACAATAAAAATTACAATATTCTTACACTTGTCACCTATAATGAGTTAGTAAAATGAGTGAGAATTACTATCATATCTAATGGTAACAAAATAAAAACTGTTAAAATACTATAATTTTTTGTTGTACAACTATCATTATTATAATAGGATAGGTCGCGTGTTCCACCCCAAACTGAAACCGGAAATCCTCTTCCCCCCTCGCGGGTGCATGTGTAGAACAAAAAGAAATTAAATCATTAACTAGCTTCCTACGATTACATGTTATATTATTAATTCCATTCACGGCTTCATGCTGTGTCAAGGAATGCATTATTCACACAGCGACAGATAACAGATTCAGTACACATGGTTATGTCTATTTTATTTGGTATTTTAAATTTGGCACGTTGTACTTGGTGGTTCAGTTCTTGTAACCAGAAGCAGGGGAAATTGTTTTTCAAGGAAAATCTATTCGACTTTAGCGAAATCTTGTGATTGTCAAAAAAAAACACAGTAACAAGTTGGATTAGCTTAACACGTCATCAAGAATAACTTGCATAAATCTTATGCCCGTGGCGTGTGCTTGTGTACCTGCTTTGGTGGACAATGAAACGTTACTTGTCAAACAAAGTACAATAATAAAAAATTAATATATTATTAGTATAAAAATATTTTACATAAATATTTAATTACATTTTGTATATAAAAATTTTTAAATAATGAGTATAAAAGCTAACCATTTACATTGATCTGTCAATATATAATTATATATTTGCATAAAAAAATTTATTATGACATTATATTAAAATTAAATTCAGTATAGTAGAGAAAACCAGGAAAGAATTGTGCAGTTAGCCCACTTACTTCCTTCATTTGATCTTCTCTTTGGGCCTATGCCCCACCTTTTGCCAAAAAACAGAAAAGAAAACTTCTATCTCACATATAGGCTCTTGTAAGGAAACCTTGGCTTTGCCATTAAGAATTAGCTCATTTAGTCGAGTTTTCACCTATACATTGCCAATGACTTGAATCCAATTCTCAAATTTTTCATATTAGTAAATGATCTATAAATATTTTAGTAAATTCTCACTAAACCCAGAGATATATACCACATTTCCCCTCAATTTAGACATTTTTGCTCCAAAAAGAAAACTGGCTTCCAACCAAACAAAAAAGAAACCCTGGCTTTTACTTTGGTAATACTATATAAGCCTGGTTTCATTAATTGCATAATCTATTACAATGCAACTAGAAAGCTAACTTTAGAAATCAGGTAACAAGTGCAAAAGGAAACTTTTAAACTAAAATTATCAATTGAAAACATTTTCTATTCAATATTAAAAAACTGATTTAGATTGACTTCCTTTAAAGGTTAGTTATTTTGGTTTAACTACAAATTTTACCTTCTAAAACTGATCTATAAGTAACAGCTTACAAATACAGAAAATTAATATATTGAACTAAAGCATAATAATGGTTCAATCTCCGGTCCAAGCAATGGAACAATACTATAATGAAGTACGAGAATGGTAAATATCAAATAAAGAGGACAATATCCGACTCAGCTACAGGCCAAATGATGAGCTAATGATCCATCAACCCCTCTGACAACACCTGTAAATCACCAAAAGAGATTGAGTCAAGAGCCAGAAACCGAGGATGGAGGGAAAAATATTCAGAAAGAAAGAACCAGATAATACCAAGCCCAAAACCTTCTCTTGATTCCCTCCTTGCCATATCACTTACACACACATTGGCTCTGAGCCAAGAGTTGGTTATTTCTTTCTTAGGCCTCTGCCTGGCTCCTTGTTTTCCACAATGTTTGCCACGTGTTCCTCTTGCATAACTAATTCCAATTCTCCCTTTTTCCTCATTGTTCGCTTCATCGTGCTCCTCATGTGCAATTGGTGGCATTGTAGTTCTCCCCTCTTCGACATCAACCTTGCCCTCAAGGTTACAGTTGGGATTGTGAGTCCTGATTAGCATCCTCCCAAGTGCCTTCAGCAGGTAGCATGCCTTCCCATTGGACTAGTGCAGTTGCAGATCCAGCTCTTTGAATAGTACTTTTATTCAGAATAGCTATAGGTTGTAAAGTTGGACCTTGTTCTGTAGTCACTAAGGGTAATGGAATATACTGAGTTATGGGATCACCCTTGAAAGCTTTCAAAAAATTGAAATATGGAACAGAGGGTGAATCTGGGTTAATAGGGCAAATTGCAGCCGATATACCACTCTGTTCTACTGTGAAAGGAACTTGTTAATCTTTCTGAGTTGTAGGGAATGTTTTTTGTATGGTTGAAGCTTGACCGATACTAACTCACTGGCCTGAAATTCCTTACCTTGCCACTTTTCATCAGCTAAGTTCTTCATCCGATTCTGGGCCTTTTCTAAAGCATTCTTCAGTCCATTAACATGGTTAAGAACTTAAAGTTTATAAACTCACTTTGAACGTTTTGCTCCATCCCTTTTGATTGCTTTGTTCTGATGTGGCTAGGCCAACACCTTGAATATACATTGCTTGCTGCTCTATGCAACATACTGTCTTCTTCCTTGTTACCCCTTTCCCCTTGGTCCTTGATATTTAGATGTCAACTATCTGTTAAACATGGAAAAGAGAGAACGATAAAACAAAATTACAACATAAAATTTAAACAAAATATTTTAAAGGGTTGAATGCATTTTATCCTCCCTGAATTGTAGGTAATGTGCAATTTACACCCTGACTTTTAAAATGTGCATTACAATATCCTAAACTTTTCAAATTGTGTAAAAAACCCCCATACTTTTCAGACAGTGCAAAACTTTAAGTTATAGCAGGGTATTAGGTTGCACACAATAAAAAAATCAGGAGAGTTAATTGAACATATTATTCACAACTGCACAAATTAGAAATATCAGGGGATTAAGTGCACATAAATCTTACTTTCATTAGTTGCCAAAATTATATTGAAGGGTGTTTTGTACAGTTTGGAAAGTTCAGGATATCGCGATGAATATTTTGAAAAGTCATGGTGTAAATTACAAATGACCATTTATCCCTATTTTAAATTAAATATAAAATTACAACTTCAAATCAAATCCTTACCATGCTATCAACCTCGCCATTTTAAAAGCCAATGAAAAAATATGATAACCAAAACACATCATCAAACATTTTCTCTAACGCGAAATGCCAAGGAAACATAGTTGAACCCTTACTGCGGGGCCAAACCACATCAAACTCAGATCACGAGACTAAAATTATATATACATATATTAAATGAATTTGAAGAAAACTGACTTTACATAGTCGCCCATGAAGAGGTAATTGGTGTGAAGTGTATTGCCTCCAATCTGGAAGAGCTCGATGAGGTCGTACCACTGGCTGTGGATGGCCCTGCAGAATCACCCTCCCCTGATCACATGGCATCTCCACCTCCACCTCCCCCAACACCTTGCACTCCATCAGGTGCTGGATCTCTCTCTCTCTTTATCGCTATATTTGCATGTAAGCTAGATTTTGAACCCATATTCTACCAAGGTTCTCAGTACACAATTTCTAAAATTATATTTTATAATTTGAATGTCAATAGAATGGCTATAGCACAACTTGTATTGTCTTTATGATCTGCACAGGTGGCAAATACACCAAGCTTACTCTGTCACTATTTTAACCACACATATTTCATCTTCAATTGCAATTGATGTGTTATCTGGCAGTAAAAAGGGTGAAAATGAATGCAAATTTCCAATCTGGTTTATCATCCAAGTTCTCATTCAAATAGTGTATAAAAAAGTAATTGGGTGAAAGGAAAATAAGATGTGTGCCAAGAGTGGAATGGACAAGTCCAAATTAATAATAATTTTATGCATAAAAGAAATATTATGCTTGACAGTTTTGAACTTTTGCAAGCTACTGGAGGCTTCAACATGCGGATTATCATTGTCTGCTTGTCTAACTTCATGCAAAATCATTTTAAACTAGTTCAATTTTTCCATTCACCTTTATTTCATAATTAACATTTAACAGTGCCAGACATACATGGCAGTTTATTTCATCATTAACAGTGCTGGACAAAATCTGTAGTCTTAAAACGAATTTTCATATGCTATTAAGAATTTTAAGGGTTAAATACATTTTACCCCCTATAGTTTAAGATATATATAATTTAGACCATAACTTTTTAAAACGTGCAATTTAACACCCTAGGCTTTTCAAAATGTGCAAAAAAGCCCTTTTGTTAAGTGGACATTCATTTCCATTGTTAAATGACCAAGTGCATGTCATGTGACATTTTTTAGACAAAAATACCCTTCATTTTTGAAAAAATTCCCAACCCCAATCCTACCCTAAACCCTTCCCCATTATTTTAGCAATGGTGTACTTTTGTTTTGTTCTCCTGTGGGTGACATTAATTGGGCGTTTGGAAACCCCTGAAATTCAATTCTATCAAGAAATTGAATTGAATTCTATAGTTTGGAAGCAACTTAAGTGAAAGAATCGAAATCAAATAAAATTAAGGAATTGAAATCAGAGCCAAATGGGTGCGATTTGGTGTGAGAATTGAATTCCAACAAATGAAAATACGAAAATAACCTTAGTTGAATATAATATTTTATTCCTAACTTATTAATGAAGGATAAAATAGTAAAAATAATTAAATTAACTCATTTTTAAATCCATTCCAAACTAAGGAATTGAATTCAATTCTTTAATTTATTAACTCATTCTAAACATAAGAATTCAATTCAATTCCATCTTATTAAAAGTTTCCAAACGCCCTATAACTTTCAACCCAACAAGCGCATCCTCAACCCATCTCCTGAACTTCCCAATTTCATGCAAATTGAAGCCTCTAATATACTCACGAAGGAAATCCAAGACCGGCAATCTCTTCCGGAAGGAGAAAAAGGAAGTGCTCAAGACAAAGAGTCAATCCATAACAGGTAGGCATCAGACTGTGCTGAAACGCTCTCACCAAAATTATCCCTTGCTGAAGATCATTTTGCACCAATGACGGATTCATTGGGTAGAAGCACGTTCCAACCGAAACGGTGTGTCTAATGGGATTCTCTTGGAAGACCAAATCAACACCTTGTTAGATAACCCTAGGGATAGAGAATGCTCTGCCTCTGATGCAATAGTCCAACTTGCTCAACTCGAGCCTGTTCACTAGCATTAAAGTGACCAAATACGTAGTGGGCCTTTCATCCTCTGCTTTGTAGACATCAGCAGAGGTCTTTTGACAACTTTAGTGCTCAAAGCTTAGAATAGGGATTTGCTGAATGTGGAAGGGCATAAGGTAGGATTGGGGTTGGGAATTTTTTAAAAAAATGAAGGGTATTTTTGTCTAAAAAAAATGTCACATGAAATGCACATGGTTGCTTAACAATGGAAATGAATGTCCACTTAATAAAAGAGCTTTTTTGCACATTTTAAAAAGTCCAGGGTGTCAAATTGCAAATGACATAAATTCAAGGAAGTAAAATGCATTTAACCCAAATTTTAATGATCAAGAAATAAAGAAGCAATGATAAGTACCATAAAACACTATAGTGCAGATTTTTTTTTTTTTTTTTTTTTATTTGCTTCAATAAGAAATCAAACTAAAAATTTTGACTTTGACATCCATGTTTTAAAACTAAAAATCCTAGGAAGAAAATGTTTCACATTAATAGAACAATTCAGATGAATCCATCTCTCCCACTCTCTAAAACAGTAGTCACTAATATCATTCATCCATACCATATTACAAGAGAAATAAGATAACCAGAAAAAGAATAAAAAAGAAAGAAAAATGCCGAAGCATGTGACGTTACTTAGGCATTGGGAAAATGTTATGATAAAAAAACTGTTTGAGCTTACGGCCAACACAATATGAATTGGGGATACTACCTCTTTCGTATGGCAGACATAAACATTATAAACAAGTCAAATGTCCATTTTCAGTTGCACAATCTGATCCAACTTTCCAGATTTTCCGTAAAAATTGCATGCAACCAGCTGCTGTTATGATAACTCCAGCTTATGGAATTATTTAGCTTCTAATTTGGCTTGAAATTGCATGTTTTGTTCCTAGTTTTCCAAGGCAAGCATTCTACACAAAAATGACACCCCAAGTCAAAATATAGGCAACTAATCCCCCCAAACTTGAATAAAACAGTGTCCTCACTGTAAGTGCAATGACTAAAAAGCAGAAAATAAACAGCAAATAAGGTAGAAAATGCAAGAAAGAAAGATGCCCTGGGCAAGCAGCTATGGTGAGCTGTCAGGTGAAAGAGCAGAAGCATCACTGATACTCTCATCAATAGGTGGGTAAGAAAGATCTGCTAGCATGGAGACATTGAACCCAACCTGTGTTGTTAACCATTTGAAACTCTGATGATAATAATCATATTAAGACCGAATCAAACGGTGCAAGTCATTCAATTTACGCTCTATACCAACTAGACGGTCAGCAGTGGTTCTAGCTCGGCGAGGTGCATGATCATGTCGAGGTGAACAATTTGGGCGGTCAACACGCTCGTAAAAATTATGCCATGGCTCCTTTGGATGAATAAGCTCCTCGGTATTTTTCCAATCAACACTTGCTCGGGCACAAAGGTCTTGGATGAGTCATGGAAAGAATAGTGAACCAAAGCCACCAATAGTTCAACGCATCCAGCATGATCATAGCAGCAGTATTAATGGCCTTGTGCTCCATAATGGTATAGATGGGGATGACTTTGTCCTTGCGGACGAATGATGAATTAGGCAAGAGGCGAGCAATGATGAAATGAAACCATCCTCGTGCCACCAGGGTCAAATGTCCAGGAAATAACTTTCGAAATTGACCCTTCAGATTCCTCCATGGAATTGGACCTTGACCACAAGTGCGGACTATTACAACCTCCATATCAATTTCCCTTTCTAACAACTGAGTATACTCATAATGCGCAGGAGGTTCACCAAGCCCCAAGATAGATCGGATTTCACTAGGCTCAAAAGAGACCCATTTCCGCCTGACAAACACCTTACCATCCTCACGGGCGAAGCCAACATTGGCATAAAATTCTCGCACCAACCTAAGAACTGTTGACCCCAGCTTGTTGCAAAAAGTAGTCCAATGGTAATGCTCAATGGTTCTAACCATGTCCATGGGCCGGTGACGACCAAAGTAAATCCCTCCCTCTGGAATGGCGGTCCTATGGACCACAGATTTTGTGAAACGAGTCTCAACTTTGCTATTCGGGAAGTGTGTGTTATCAAATTGTGTAGAGGAGGCCTTCTTTTTTTTTTTTATTTCAGTTGCTTAAGTCTAGATAGAGATGCATCATTGTAAACATTTTGCTTTTTGTGACCCATTATAAAGGTAATGAGGAACCTGAAATCAGAAGGCCAAGAAGTAAGTACCATCGGATAGGCACAAAAGGTCAATCATAACTCATATTAAGCATAACTCAAGGTCACAAAGAGCCTAACAAAACTCATAACACTGTCACAGAAACACAGTGGCGCCCAACAATTTAATACATTCTGACACATTAAGTTGCACAATGATTCAACAAGGCATTAGGAACAAGATACAGGAATAGAAATAGAATGGCCATGAATGTAACAATAACTCAACATTCCCAATAAAAGAGCACAACAAAAATTAAAGGAACTTGAGAATCCAACAACGTAAGCTCTATACCAAGGGCAGGAACTTAGCAAAGGAACAGGGGCTCCAACTAGAAATAGCTCCAGCAAATATCAATTAGAAAGCAACCCAAAATAAGTCTCATGAAGAGTAAATAATCACATTGCTCATCAATCAGGACAACAACTCAGCAGGCAAAACAAGCACGGTTTTTTTTTTTAATATATAAACAATGCAAAACATGGACAAAAATAAAACAAGAAATTGTTTTTTTGTTTTTACAGGAGACGCAGAAAATAGAACACAAAATAAAACAAACAAACAAAAAAAAGCATGCTTGTTATCTCTACTGAGTTGTTGTCCTAATTGGTGAGCATTGTGATTATTCACTCTTCATGAGAATATTTTTTTGGGTTGCTTTCTAATTGATACTTGCTGGAGCTGTTTCTGGTTGGAGCCCTTACTCCTTTGCTAAGTTCCTATACTAGCAGTAGAGCGTACGTTATTGGATTCCCATGTTCCTCTAATTTTTGTTCTGCTCTTTTATTGAGAATGCTGAGTTGTTGTTATATTCATGACCACTCTATTTCTGTTCCTATATCTTGTTCCTAGTGCCTTATTGAATTATTGTGCAACTTAATGTGTCAGATTGTATTAAATTGTTGGGTGTCACTATGTTTCTGTGACAGTGTTATGAGTTTTGTTAGGCAGCTTGTGACCTTGAGTGATACTTAATATTAGTTATAATTGACCTTTTGTGCCTATCCGACGGTACTTACTTCTTAGCTTTTTTATTTCAACTTCCTCGTTACCTTTATCATAGTTCACAAAAAGCAAAAGGTTGACAATGATGCATCCCCATCTCGACTTAAGCAACAGAAACAGAAAAAAAAAAGAAGGCCTCCTCTACACAATTTGATAACGCACGCTTCCCGAATAGCGAAGCTGAGGCTCGTTTCACAGAATCTGTGATCCATAGGACTGCCATTCCAAAGCGAGGGATTTACTTTGATCGTCGCTGGCCCATAGACATAGTTAGAACAATTGAGCATTACCATTGGAATACTTTTTGCAACCAGTTGGGGTCAACAGTTCTTGGGTTAGTGCGAGAATTTTATGTCAATGCTGCCTTTGCTCGTGAGGATGGTAAGGTGTTTGTCGGGTGGAAATGGGTCTCTTTTGAGCCTAGTGAAATTCGATCTATCTTGGGGTATGGTGAAACTCCTTCGCATTGTGAGTACACTCAGTTGTTAGAAAGGGAAATTGACACGGAGGTTGTAATAGCCCACATTTGTGGTAAAGGTTCAATTCCATGGAGGAATCCGAAAGGTCAATTTCAGAAGTTCTCTCCTTGACATTTGACTCCCGTTGCATGAGGCTGGTTTCATTTCATCATTGCTCGTCTCTTGCCTACTTCTAATTCATCATTCATCCATAAGGACAAAGCCATCCTCATCTATGCCATTATGGAGCACAAGGCCATTGATGCTGCTGCTATGATCCATGCTGGGATGCGTCGAACTATTGGTAGCTTTGGTTCACTATTCTTTACATCACTCATCCAAGACCTTTGTACCCGAGCGAGTGTTGAGTGAAAAAACATTGAGGAGCTTATTCATCCAAGTGAGCCATGACATAATATTTACGAGCGCGTTGACCGCCCAAATTGTCCACCTCGACATGATCATGCACCTCGCCGAGCTAGAATCACTGTTGACTGTCTAGCTAGTATAGGGCGTAAATTGGATGGCTTGCACCGTTTGATTCGGTTTCAGTATGATTATTATCATCAGAGTTTCAGATGGTCAACAACACAGGTTGGGTTTAATGTCTCCACACTAGCAAATCCTACTTATCCAGCTACTAATGAGGATATCAGTGATGCTTCTGCTCTTTCACCTAACAGCTCACCATGGCCGCTTGCCGAGGGCGTCTTTCTTTCTTGCCTTTTCTACCTTTTTTGCTGTTTATTTTCTGCTTTTCAGTTATTGCACTAATAGTGAGGACATTGTTTTGTTCAAGTTTGGGGGGATTAATTGTCTATATTATGACTTGGGGTGTTATTTTTGTGTAGAATGCTTGCCTTAGTTAACCCTTGATGTTCCGTTGGTTAGTTTGAACTTAACATGTTAAACTTTTAGCATTGTTTGATGTTATTCCCATGTTTATCAGTTGCTTTTAGTAGTTATCTTTCCATTTCTTTTTCTTTTTGTTATTCCTCTTTTGGGCTTATTTTTTGGCATTAAAAATAAATAAAAAAATGTGTGGGGAATGAATGCTTGTTGGAAAATTAAGTTTTGGCATGCTGGTGGTTTGAGATTGAATATCCAATGATTGCATGGATTATGGATTGACCTTACTTTCTGGGAATACACGAGTTCTCTTGATTGTGTTTAGCTTTATGTTTCAATTAAGCATTGTAGTTCCCATTTGTATGTGTGTGAGACCTTGGAATTTGAGTAGATTGACATTTTTGGAGAGAGTATGAGTAGCATATGTGTTGATTTGTGTTTTTGTAAGTGTGGTTATAATCTCTCTTGAGGCGAAATCCTAGGCAATGCATGATTAGGAAAATGATTAGGGCATTCTTTGGACCGTTTGGGCCTTTGAAGCTAACCTTGATATGTGATTATCCCTAGGTCCCCTTTGAAGCCTTGAATATGTTTGGCCTCTATTTCCTTCTTTTAACCACACTTTTCCTCCCATTAGCACCTCATTAAAAAATAAAAAAACAAAAAATCCCTTTTTCAATTACCAATGTTGAGTGTATGACATGTAAAATTCTTTTGATTGGAGCCAATTGTTATTCGTCTTGTGCATTTTGTGAGTTGAAACTATAATGGAGAATTATCCACAAAAAAAAAAAGAAGAATTTAGACACGAGTCTAAAAAAAAAATGTAAAAAGAGAGAAAAGAAGCATCTGAATAATCAAGTGCATAGTTCCTTTGCATTCAATCTCACAAATTGCAATTTTGAATTTTGTCTTGGATTGGCTCAAATTTTAGGATTTTCATGTTTGTGCATTTCAACTTTTGATTCATATCCACACCCTTTCCTTCTTAACCACTCACCCTTGGTCTCACATTACACGCTTTGAAAGACCCTTTTGATTCTTGATTGTGCATTTGTCTACATTAGTGGAGAGAGAGATGAAGACAACTCTTTTGATGTAATGTGATATGCACGTGCTTTCTCATGGACCTATCCAAGCCTACCTTTCGAAAGTAGGAAGAGATCTTACATACATGCTTGTTGGAAATTCGTTTGTGCATGAAAGTCGTATATGAGTGACAACATGGTCTCGGAAGTGCATATGTGGTACTTTACTATGAGGTTGTGAAATAGTTCTTGAGGATATATATGATGTTTTGACACCGGCAGTGTTTGAATTTAAGTTGCTTTCATATTTGGACTACTTGCTTCCGATTGAAAAATCCCTAAGGTGGCGTTTGGTTTCAATGTTTTTGGTTTTGATTTTCACTAAAAAAAGGAAACAAGGATGAAAATGTGTTTGGCATGCTTCGAGTGAAAATATTTCCAGGAAATGTTTCTTGAATTTCTTGAAAATCTGGAAACGTGATTTTCATGTTTTCACTCTTTTCATCTACAAATTTCATGCTTGATGAAACGTTTTCAGTGAAAACACGGTGACTCAATTGTAATTAAGATGACTTTTGTTTTGTTCTCAAACAATCACGGTTTCCTTCTCCAACATCTCTTCTCCTTCTCACTTAACAGAGCCTCTCTATCTCTGGTTATTCACTCTTATCGTGGTGCCAGCCCCAACGACCACTTCTTCGGCGTCTTCGATGACCACTTCTTCGGCGTCTTCGACGGCCACTTCTTCTGCGTCTTCGACGGCCACAGAGAGTTTGACGCACACTGTTCCTAATTGGTTCGGCGGCGAGGATATGTGGGTATTGCAAGCCATCGACTGCTAGAAGCAAAATAAAAAAAAATGCAAACAAGAACAGAGAATCGCCGCGAACCACACCAAATCGAAGGCAAAGGACATCGATTAAAAGAAATACTGAAAATGACGCGGAGAACACAGGCCGCGCCGAAAAGCATGATGGAGATGAAACAAAACGGAGAAGAACGAACCACCATCGCAAAGTGCTGGAGCGAGGAGCACCGCCGCACCAGATCGGAGCAACAACCATGCTGATGACCAACAACAAGCGGAGCACCGCCGGAAAATCAAACGCAAACTCAAATCGGAGAAGAAGATGCGACCAACACAGCTTTCAGATCTGGCGCAGCACCATCGATGGATAAGGTCTGCTGTGGACCACACCAGACAGGCGAGGAAGAAGACAGATTCGACAAAGAGATGGATCACGCAGAGACAAACTCTCCAGATTACTCAAAGTAATATAAAAATTCATAAACTTACAATAAATGGTTGCAACAGTATATATTATTATAAAATCAATAGTATTCAATATAAATTATGATTATATAAAAAATAATTAATAATTTTATTATCTTAAATTTGATTTTGAGAAATGCATTTTGAAAATAAGCAAATCAAACATATTTTCATTGTTTTTATTTTCTGAAAACAAAATTCACCTTTACAAACCAAACGTATTTCCTAATTTTGAAAATCTGAAAATGAAAATCCTTTTCAAGAAATGAAAACGAAAAATGAAAATAGGAAATATTTTCACAAACCAAACGCTCCCTAAGTGTTTTGCTTTTTTTTTTTTTTGGGATTATTTTGCTCAAGGACTAGCAAAAGCTTAAGTTTGGGGGTGTGATAACTCCAGTTTATAGAGTTATTTAGCTTCTAATTTGGTTTGAAATTGCATGCTTTGTCCTTAATTTTCCAAGTGAAACACTTTAAAATAAGAAGAATTGACTTACTTTTGTCTTAGAACTTTTTGTTGAAAATTCAATGTCATAAATCATGATTATTGAGGTGAATTGCAAAGTTCAAATTAAATTCTCATTTGGTGATTTTTTACGGTGGAAATTGAAGATTTTTGGAGCTTGAATAGAATCCAATTGGAAGCCAAGAGGAAAGAAGCAAGAAATGAAGAAAATGAAGTTTTTGCTGCTGAGTCGCGACCTAATTTTTTGCCGGGTTGCAACCCGACGCAACTCAGGCCCATTTTTAAGAATGTTTTAAACCAGTCTTAGGGCACCAGACAGAGGAGTTCGTTTTTCTGCCTCTTTTAGGACATTTTCAAAGAGAAAAACTAGGTTTTGGGAGAAGCCAACACTGGAGAGAGATTGATCTTGGAGATTGAAAACCAAAAGCTTGGAGGAAGATTGAACCACTATTTGTTCTTCTCTTCCTTTCTCTTTTTGTGTCTTTAATGTTCATTATGTTTCTTGTACTAGTAGTTAGTTTGTTTTATTATTATGGATAGCTAAACTTGTAGGTAGGGGATCCTTTGGACCCCTCTGGGGTGAATCTTGAATGTTTGTAGATTAACTTGTTTGAATGTTAATGATGTTGGTTTTGGTTACACATTTCTTATCTTAATGCTCTTATATGTTTGGCCACCATTTAAGTTGATTTAGGGGATTCTCTTAAACTAGACATAGGAATAGGAATATTGGACCTTAGTCATGGATAATGCTTTTTTTTTTTTTACACTTAACTGGCTTAGGTGTGAAGATTAGTCAATGGGATGGAAACATACTCATTGGCCTTGCATATAGACGCTTGATGTTAGTTCTCAATGGATTGATTTCACACTAATTCACAAGCACATTTAGGGCTTTAGGTGAAGGAGACATGGTTAATTGACCTAGACATAGGCTTTTAACTATAATTAGCATGCTAACAAAACCAACTTGTTGATGTTTATTTAAGTGATTTGTTTATCCAAGTGAAATAGAGGGTTAAAAAGGTCCCCTAGGCCTTCAATCTTGGTTGTCTCTCATTTCTAGTTGTGCTAGTGTTCTCTAGTTAATTGTTCTTTTACTTATTTTCTTTTAATTCCCAATAAATTGATATTGCTTAGGCCTGAACACGGTAGTTTTGTTGATCGCTAGTATATTTCTATCCAATCCCTATCGATATGATACTCTTGCATTCACTACTATATTACTTAAACGACCTGTGCACTTGCGGTGTTTTACCCGCTCTTATAGGCGGCCATCATGTTACTTGTGTGTGTGTGTGGATGCATGTTAAGCCATGCATGTAAGAAACAATGGAAAAAAAGGAGGGCAGGATTGACCTTAGCTTTTCTGGATGACCCTTAACTTGAGTATGTCCTTAAACTTAGCAAATCCGGTATAAAGTACAACCAGAATGCCTATTGTCATTGCCTTCTGCCCTCATCTGATACTAGCTCCTGTAGGTTATGAACAGCGATAAAAGTCTGAAGAAAAACAACCAGAGCCTTTAATTCCAGTAGCTTTGCAAGGGCGGGAAGCTTAAGATTTTATAATTGAAGTGCAGTTGTAAATGGTTGGTAAGCACTCAAAATTTGTAAACCTTCATAACAAACAATGCCCAAAATCTTGAAATTAAATTATCCCATAAAACTATAATAACTAGTGATTTAAAACAAACACTGTTAAAAAGCAATGAGAAAACAGGGTCTATTTGTGATTGAAAGCAAGATACTTCATACTAGACAATCTTAAAAAAATAAAACCCAAAGTAAAGGTCAAATTTGATTTGTTGGAATGCCGTTTGAAAGAATGGGAATGGAAATGAAATGGAATCATCATTCCTTTCAACATATTTGGCTTGGCGTGATTAAGAGAACGACTCTATTGAATCCAAATGGTTGGTGTAATAAAAATAAGACAAGAATGAAAACTAGATTATTTATTTAGAAAAACAAGACAAACAAAAACCTCAATGACACGAAATACCTGACAAGTAAATCTGGTGTTAAGAATTCATAAATGAGGTAGATATGGGAGACAATTTACCTGGTCAAGGATGTGGTCTTTGATCATTGTGGAGCTCCAGAAACAAAGTAATTAACAAACTTCTTTCCCAACAAGTTAGAATCCATTTCTTCATTGCAAGTCTCTCCAAGCCCAATCACACCAGATATTAGCAAGAAGGGATGGTTCAAATGTCGACATAACACGGCTCAGCACATAAAACAAAGGATATTAGGTACTTGCTGGAGCATATGTACACTTTCCACCGTCAGGTAGCAGGCCATCCTTGGCCATATCCGTTAGCACGTTTAAAACAGCATCCATGTCACCTTCTTTAAAGTTAATTTCAAGAAGTTCTTTAGCTAGCTCACCTTCATGGAGCCTACAGCTCCTCAATATGTTTTGCATCACATGATTCAACTCATCGTTCATCCCTTCCCTATATAGAGCTTTAATGAGAGCAATCACTGTCACAGTATGAGAAACAAAACCACAACAGACCATCTCCTTGTACAGATCGTATGCCTTTGGAACATTTCCAGATCTACAATGTCCATGTATCATTAAGTTATAAACTGCTGCATCAGGCCTATAATTCCTCTCAAGCATTGTCTTAACAACTCGGTCTGCTTCACTCATTAAACCCTTCATGCAGAATCCTTTGACAAGTGCAGCCACACTCTTAAATTCATTGTTACTGCAGTTTTCTATCAGAGTATTGTATGTCACATCATTCGGTACAGGCTCATCATAAAACAACTTCAGAAGAAGCTTCTTCGCTTCTCTTGTCCTGGCCTTTCTATTGAGCCCATTAATGAGAACACTATAGGTAACATCATCAGGCAAGAACCCCTTCTGTATCATTTCATCATACAAACGAAGAGCCTTACTTAATTCACCTTCCACACAATAGCCATTTATCAAGCTAGTATACGTGCATTGATCCGGCGCAAGACCCCTGCGCAACATCTCTTCAAAGAGATCAAACGCTTCCACCAGTTTTCTCTGCTGAGACAGACCTTGAATGAGCGACGAATACGTGACAACATCAGGCAGCACGCCCTTCTCAACCATCTCGAGCTTCAATTGAAAAGCCTTCTCCAGCTCCAGACTTCGGCAGAATCCCGATATAACAGTACTATAACTCACAACATCAGGCGACAACCCCCTCTCAACCATATCCCTCAAAATTCCTATGGCTTCATCCATCCTCCCCAAAACACAGTATCCATGGACAAGTGCATTGTAAGTTACAACCGAAGGCGAGAATCCGCTAACAATCATTTCACTCAGAACCTTATAGGCCTCATTCAGCATTCCCTGCTGGCAGAACCCATCAATCAAAGTCGTGTAAGTCCTCTCATTCGGCCGCAGCCCTCTAACACGCATCTGATCCAGAAGCTCCAACGCGCGACACAAATTCTTATCCTTGCACATACCATTGATCAAAGTGGTGTAAGTAACAACATCAGGAGACAGCCCCTTGCTCGCCATCTCGGCGAGAAGAACAAGCGCCTGGTGGAAATTCCCTTCCTTGCAGAAGCCATTCACGAGGGTGTTATAAGTCACCTCATCACGACCCAACCCTATCCTCTGCATCTCCTCAAGCAAGTCCATAGCCTCGCTCATCCTCGCCTCGCGGCACAGCCCGTTCATAACGGCATTATACGAAACCCGATTCGCCTCCACACCGCTGGCCTCCATCGCCCTCAACAGCTCAAACGCCTCCCCGACCCTCCTCGCCTTGCAAAAACCGTTTATTAAAGTGTTGTAAGTAACCACATTGGGAAAACAACCATTCTTCTCCATCATCTCACGCATAACGTTGAACCCCTCTTGTAACCTCCCTTCAACGACAAACCCTCTAATCATGACGTTGTAGGTGTACACATTCGGCGACACGCCGTTTCGCGTCATCTCCTCGAAGACGCGCTCGGCGTCTTTGAGGGACTTGTTGAACCTCAGGATAGAGTCCAGAACCGAATTATACGACAGCACGCCGGGCATGAACCCGTGGTCGTTTGCGAATTTGATGAAGTTGAGGGCCTTGTGGGTGAAGTTGAGGCGGGAGTAGGACTTCACGAGCAAGTCGAAGACCGCGGAGGTGGAGTTGCAGGGGTGGTAGGAGTCCTTGAGGAGGGTGAAAACGAGGGATCCGGAGGCGTCGTTTTGGGAGGTGGAGGAAACGACGTGGTCGGCGAGGGACTGTGCGGAGGGGAAGAGGCGGAAGCGGGTGAGGATGTGGAGGGCGAGGCACTTGCAAGGGAGGATGAGGAAGGGGTGGGGGCGGGCCCAGCGGAGGAATTTGAGAGTGGTGGGGCGGTCGGATTGGGAGGTGAGGAGGACGTAGGTGGCGGCTTGGGGGGTGAAATGAGGGGCGAGTGAGGGGAGGCTTTTGGGGTGGCGTTTGAGGTATGTGATTGCTCTGTCGCCGAGGAGGGCGTCCGCGGAAGAGTAGAAGAGGGATGAGAGGTGCCGGTGGTGTTGGGGTTTGGGAGAAGAAGCCATTGTGGTTGTGGCTCTGGACTCTGCGCCATTGTGGTCATCAAAATCTAAATTAACTCTATAAAATATTAAGACTAATAAAATAAAGTGCACTTTTAAATTCATTTATTATATAAAAAGGAGTAGCTTTTACACGGCTGAGGGAGGCCGGAATTCAACTCTCCTATCGCTACTCCCTATCTCATTTCCTTGCTTCTTCATAAGATTCTGACACGTATATAACCGTGATATCATTCATAAATTTTTATTTAATCATTATCTTTTAATTATCTATATTTTAGATATATAATAAATTTTAATGGGAGGATATGGAAGAGACATGGAGTAGACACAGGAGATTTGGATTCACGGAGGCCGATCCATATGCCCTCGGTTGAGCCGGGTGTCGACGAGGGAATAGTTAAGAACCGAACCGCTTTGGGTTTGGAGTTTGGAACTCGGAATCGCGTGTTAAGTGTCAACTTGTAGAAATCGAAAACGACATCAAGATTTATAAAAACCAGTTTCAAGTTGGAGAGGGTCTTAGCTCCCAATTCCCAGACCAAAAACAAAATTGTCGTCATGGCTTCTTCTATTTCTCCCGAGGTTGGTTCTTCCTTTGACTTCCCTTTTTCCCATGTTTCTATGTTTCTTTTTCTTTTTGGTTGTTGGATTAAATTGTCTTTTTTCCTTTTAATATGCCAACGGTTTTCCTTTTGATATTTTCTGGATCATCACATAGTCTTTGATCATTTTGTTGGTCAAAATCATATTTGCCACTATCTGACTGGAACTAAAACCACAAAACGTACCGTAGTATTGATTCTTCTTCTTTCTTTTTTCAGTTGTTGTCATGTAGTTAGTGGCTGGGTTTTAATCTCTTAAGTGTTTCATTTAGTAATATTTTGGTGGGGAAAAATGGAACTATTATATTTCATCTCTTTTTGAGTTTTGTTATATTTTTTTTCTTTTTGTTTTGCTTTTTTGGAAGTTATGTTATTTGATGTGGTCCTCTTTCTGTGATATATATGTAGTTTTGCAATTTTGTTGTGTGGAGTGTAATTGGTGACATGAATTAGAAGTTTTAAATTGAAAAGAATGTCAAATTTTCATTTCTCAATGACAGAAGCAGGTTGTTAGGAAGCAATTCAGGTACTCAATTCTGCAATGACCTTTTCAATTTTTGTGCAACAAGGATTGATGATTACGAAGAATCGATTGGGATGGGAACAATAGGAAACTAGAAAACAGAAAAAAGGGAAGAAACTTCTTAAGCAGAGGGGATGCGGGAATTGACCTTTCTTCATGATAACATTTAACATGACATGATTGGAGGAAACAATTCCTCTTGAGCTTGGCTTGTTAGAGAAGGTGGAAAATAGAGACGAGTGAAAATGGGGTGGGATGGAAAAGTTTGAAATTTAGTTCTGCATTGTTGGTACATCAACTACAACAACAACTAAGCTTTGTTCTATTAGGTGGAGTTGGCTACATGGATCAAATGACGGCATAGCTTTTATCATATATCAGATTTATGTTTTAACAATTAAGTCTCTTTTAATTGATTCACCTATAGTTTTCCTATTTCTTCCTCTACCTCTAGTTACAGGACTATCCTCCATTTGATCCACTCTTGTTACTGAGACCTTTATGTGTCTCCTCTGTACATTTGAAATCAAGTGCTGTAGTGTTCATAGATATTAGAAAATGATTTTAGTGAACATGTATGCTGTGGAAGAAGAGGCCAAAATGAGTTCATATTATCTTCACATACGAAACCACACTTTTGTTTTATAAAACAGGGGAAGGTAGTTTTCTCTCCATTCTAAGGGTGTGTTTGGTTAGGAGTAAAAATCAGAGTAAAGATTTCCTAAATTAGTGTCATATGTAATTTTACATATGAAATTCATATAAGGAAATTTTATTGCCACTTTTACTCCACAACCCAACATACCCTAAGTATTGTACTCCACATTTTTCTAATCTGCAACATATTCAACTCTCAGCCAATCTCAATTAGCTAGTCTTCCATATTTGTACCAATCTTCTCTATTTATGTCTCTGACTCATTGCACTTATTACGTGAGAGCAGTTCCTAAATCTAAACCAGTAGTGCAGTGCATGTCAAAAGAAGAGGTAGTATGTTATTATAGTTGAAGGTCACCTATATGGGACATATTTTTTATCTCAACACTGTAAATCTCCAATATTCATGTTAGAAGGCTGAAGTTTAGAATGAAAGATGCATAGTCTGTACTGTAAATGCGTACTTTCAGCATTCTTGCATGAGTGTGCTCATTGGTCCTTCTAGCCCATGGTGTCATTTATTCCTTTAATGTTTGGTAAATCCTACGTTTTACTAAGAAAACTGTACAACATCGGTGACCAATTGCAGCTTCTGAAAGATTTGTTCTTTATTTATTGTATCATGGTTATTCAATTTGTGGTTTATTATATGCATCTGGGAATGAAGGGGCCAAAGCATGAATGGATCCTTTGGTATGAAATGACAAAAATGTTAAAGGAAAACAAAGCTATCACACCTTGCAGTATATGTAATATATATATATAATGATAAATGAAGTCCATATAATAAAAATGTATGCTGTGTACCTTTCATACCAAAAAGACAATAGCATCTTACTGGACTACTTCCAATCAGTTCACCAGTCAGTCAATCACCATCCTATCGCAACTTTCACCTAGATTCTTAGAAGTCCATAAATCAGGATGGAGCATGGAGGGAAGTTGACTGATGAAATTTCACCTTTAAATTCAAATAATGCACACTGCCTATAATCAACCCCCCAAATTAAGAATTAACTGCAATTAGACTAAAATGTGAAGAAAATATCTGACACTATATCGATTTGAGTTTTCTTGTTTGTATTAGTTCCATTAATAGTTAGGTTGGGGTGTCTTGGTCTACTATCATTTGTCATAAGGGAAATGTGGATCTTCAACAAAGGGAAAAAAATAATGTATACGTGAATTTGTTTTCATGTTCTGCTTGTAATGGAAATTTTTAACTGCTTTGGAAATCATTTGATTTTGGATGTCTGTGGTGCTTAGCCCTTGTGATTTTCTCAGTCATTTGGTAGATAGATGATTGCATGGATGTTATTGCTTGCCTTTTTTTTATACAGTTTGAAATTTTGTAGCTTCCTTGGTTGCTCATGTAAGTCACATATAGGAGCAATATGTAACTGAGGTTACTGAGAACTATGAGACAATATGCTGGGGTTGTGGACTGCACGTTTTGCTTCCGTCCTGTGCATCTGTGTTCAAATGTGGCTGGTGTGGGGCCATAACAGATCAAACCAAACAGAAATGTGACGAGAAGTGCTTTAGATGGAGACAACTGCGTGATCGATGCTTTGTATCTATTGTCATCATATTTATGCTCTTTGTAATATGTAAGCCCCTGTTGTTTCTGCTCTTTTCCATTTTCATTTGTTGTCGTGTTGCTTGACCAGACTTGCTTTTTGTTTTCCCCTGATGGTTCTAGGTCTCATTTTCAATATTTCCCTCCTTTTCCATTTGTCTTCCTGAAAACTTAGTTTATCAAATATCTGTCTACTATCAAATGTTTGATAGGTACATTCAAATTGAGAGTTGATGGCTGTAGAGTTCTTCAGTTGCTACTATGTGGATGCACTGCTAATTGTTGTTTAGGGATATATTCTTCTTACTGATATTTAATGGGATCAGAAGGTTTTTTGTATGAGATGTGCAAATAAATTGGAAAGCTTTGTTGTAATTATGAACTTGCTTGTTTTGCCTGTGTTTCATTTTGGTATAGTCCTTTAGGAGGATTTCTTCTGTGTAGAATAGACGAAAATTAGAGATGGAAAGGAATGGAGTCTAAGAGCCGAGGATAAACATTTTCCTAAAAGAAAACAGATAGCACACCAAACAGAAAGCAGAAAGCCAGAGGAAACAAGAAAGACGCATCAACTAAACAAATTTCACTGGTCATTTTGCAACTCTACTGAGGAGATTCCGTGAAAATGAAAATTGGCTCAGTAGAAAGAAGCCAAGAATAATGCTTTATACCATATAAAATTTAATACTTGAAAAAAACTTCTAAAAACTCCGGCATTCATCTATCATCATATTACTTCTATTCCACTTTTTCTTCCATCTATACAGTAAAACTAGTGTCTTATATCAAGTGTATTTGAGTCTTGAGAAAAGGACAAGAAAGAATTCCTTTTGAATTATCTAGAGCCTAGGAATAATTAGCCACTGAAGTGGCTGTAATTTTTTTATATAACAGAAGAAATTTATTGAGATAAAGAGAAAGAAACAAGAGAATAAGCTTAATGGTGTAGAGATGAGAATAATGCGTTGGATGAGTGAATGGCTAGACAATGGGATTAGGAATGAGTGCATTAAAGAGAGTTACGGTAGCACGTATTAAGGAAAAGAGGGTAGAATTTTACCTTAGGTGAAACCAAGAAAGATGTAGATTTAAATAATTTGTCTATAGGGTTGACTTTTAATTGGATATTATGGTATCATTTGATCCATATAGCCAACCCATTTAAATGACCTAAGAGAAAGCCTTGAGTTTTTACTATTGTACACCAAGAAGAAAAGTCGGTCATAGCTTGTAACTAAAGTCCGTCGACCATCAATCTACTGCTAATTCACCTACACAACCTCATTAAGATTATGTGTTGCCCATAAGATTTAAGGATTTAACAAGGTGATTTCATAACATAGTTTCTTTTGTTGAACTAGTGAACTTCCTTGAATAACGGGTATGCCCTTTTCTTTAATTTTATTTTATTTTATTTTTATAAAAAACTAATTGAACTCAATGGAAAAATGTGCATCGGAAAACGTACTTACCTAGATTAAAGATGAGAACTTTACAAGGATGAAAAAATTAATCCAATTTTTCCTTCAGATATTCTCTTGAAATCTCTGCTCATATAGCTCTAGACAGTTAGATTTCTGTCCATCTTCTTCATCAGCAGGGGTTTCTCCCTAGTGCATTGCATGCATGGTTAATGTCAAGGACCCTTTCTTCTAAAATCTTCAGGGATTTGGTGGAGGGCTTCCTTACAAGCTTCCATGTTACGAAAGATCTTTTGGCTCGAAATGTGGGCACATAGGCTACCATGCATCATTCTAAAATTCATAAACACAAAAAATTTAAGATGTTAGGAGGTGGTGTAAGAGTAGTTTTACATTTTCAACAGTTGCTTCCCTTTATGCTAATTATCTCGTGATGTTACATAATGGTGATATGGACTGATTTGTTTGTTTCGTATATAATCCTATCATATCTGTTATGTTAGGATTAAATTAGATTACATAGTTACCCAATATTAGAGCTTTGAATCCCAAATTTATGGGATTCCCTTTGCACATTGTGTAATTATACATAGTGCTGAGTGTTTTTTCCTCTCAAGCAATTCACTCAAACTCCCAAGTCATAAGAATGACAAAGGGAAAAGAAAAAAAAAAAAAAATGAATCTACTGCTCTTTGACCTACTTCATTTCATCCTTTTTAGGGGTCCTCTGATCCCATAGGAATCCTTAGACATGCATGCATCAAGCATTGTGATATAAGTCTTAATCTGAAGTTACTAGAGCACCCTTTGTTAAGTCTCCTTTCTTTTGATAACTCCTCCTTATGCCATTTATATACTATGTAATTAGAATTTGCATCATGATATATCACTGTAGTAGGTACTGTTAGCCTCTTGATATAAAACTTCGTAGCTTTGTCCAACATCCTGGTTCTTCCCCTTTCACATACAGACCCTAGAATTTGCTCCCCACCATTGGCCTTCAGAGTCACTGAGTATTTAGTCTAATTTAGCAGCCACTTGGGTAATGGACATTAAGATATACTCTGAATTTTAAAAACTGACCCTACTGCAAATAGATAAAATTTTGCTGAAGCTGACTGGAAGTTACTTACCAGCTATATTTGCTCACATTTATTCGAGTATATGTGCATATACAAGTACAATTGTGAAAACATTGTATCAAATGCATCTTACACTCTTTTAGGATGGGATGCTATAATAACTTGACAGAAGTGATAGGACTCTGGTAAGAGGCCTCTTTTAAAACAGGCGTATATAAGTATATTAGGAAAGGGAAGAGGGGTAGTGGCCATTGGGTTTGTCAGCCAGCCCAATTATACCAGAGTTAGAAGTCAGATGTTAGTTAGGAAGTTAGATAAATAACAGAGGGAGGGAGGGAAAATTAGCTTTGGGAGTTGAATCTAATTTCGGGAGAGCAAAGAGGGCTTTCAAGCTAGCCTCTCAGTAGTGTAAGGCATTAGGATTCTTTGCCACATTAACCAAGATTTCCAGTGCAATACAAGATTGAGTAACACCTGTTCCTTGTGTTTTCTGACCAGTCTGACATTCCCACCCAACTACTAATGGCTCTTGGTTAAATAGTTGAAATATATATTCCACTGGTTTTATCTATTGAAGTCTTAACTACTGGATCTAATTCATTGAAGGAAGAACATTTACATCACATTCTATTTTTGTTAGTTTTAGATGTGCAACCCCAAGCCTCCAACCATTGTGGGGGTCTCCCTGCAGCCTTACCTTGTAAGCATAGAGGATGCTTCCGTGACTAAAACCTACAGCCATCATGTCACAAGGCAGAAACTTTACTATTGCACCAAGGCTTTAGCTCTGGTTTACTTTGCTAAATTTCCATAAAATTTGAGGATGAGCCTTGTGTGCTTCAAAACTTGAGCATTGTTACTAGTCTATGATTTTAGCACAGATAAGTTGTGATTGGCTATGGAATGATTGTAAAAGGGTGGCCCAGTGCACGAGACTCCCACCTGGTAGGGTATGAAGAGGGTAAATTTAGACAGCTTTACCCATGCTTTGTGAAGATGTTATTTTCAATATTTGAACCTGTGACCTCCAAGTTATAAGGAAGCAACCTTACCGTTATGTCGCGGCTCACCCTCTGGCTATGGAATGACAGTATGAATATAATATATATAGTTTCTGCTGTAGTTGGTGCTTATTGAGTGCTGAATAAATTATTCATTGACTATGTTTATCTGTGTTTATCTCCCTATTTAAGTCAAATTGAAAAATCTGGAACAAGACTCAGTTGTTGTTGTTTGAAAGATCAGCTTTGTGATTCGGTGTTCCTATAATCAATGGTTCCATTAATGGGTCATCAAACATTTAATACCCATTACCATTGAGTAATTTTCTTTTAACTGCAATCCTTGACATTCACATACTCTTCCAAAACATGAATAAATGCATTATTCTATAGTTTTCTCAGACATTTATTTATTTATTTTGTGCAGGTGGTGGTGTGTGGGCAGTCTATCCTTCTGTCTTTGCTGTCAGTCTTCTATGGGGGATTTTTCACCTAGTCATTACAGCAATTTTGGCCATAACAACTATTTCCTCTTTCAGCCTTGCAGCATTTAGGTGTGCTGGCACACCCCCAAATGTATTGTGGGGAAGCTACCCCACTGTCGGGAAAGGTGACCTTGAAAATTATACTTTCTGTCACTACTGCTCAAAACCAAAGTCACCTAGATCTCATCACTGTCGATCATGCAGAAAATGTATACTGGACATGGATCATCACTGCCCATTTGTAAGTTTCCATCATCTTATGGGAATCTCAATCTCAAACTTGAATTTTTAGTTATCGAGCAATTTGGTGGTAATGGTTTAGAGTTATTTCCGTGCTTGAAATAAGAGGAGATTGGCATGCTTTTTAACATGGCTCAAACTGTTGTCACCTCGTAATTTCATTATTTAAAATGTTATTTGCGTGCCTTATTCTGCCTTATTCTTCAGTATTAAAAATATACCTTAGAACAACTTTCTATGTAAGGATTGTTTTAGTAATTGGTATTAAAAAGAAACACGTGATTCTAGTCATTAGTTGCTAAGTAGAAATAGGCTATGGTTAAGGGGCTTAATTGTTAAATTTTACTGTCAGAAGTGAATGGTAGCTGAATTCAAGGGTAATTTAAAAAGATCAATGCCTGAGCCCATGCAAAAATCAAAATTAAAATATTTATAAATATTCAATTTCTTTCAATATACCTAATGCAAAATTCAATGTATTACAGCACATGTTAACAAATAACATCTGGATAAGAGGAAAGAAAAATAGTTTGATGGATTAATACTGGAACTAAATGGGATTCAATTGCAAGTTTGGCCATTTTTAGGTGTTTTGCATATGATTTCTTTCCTTTTCATTTCCTTATATTCTACAAAACTAGTGAATTGACAAGCACTTGCATATCTATTAATCCACATATTTTGTAATTTCTTTTAATTTTTTAAAAAAAAATCATTTATTTTTGTAACTTCCTCCAACTCCTTATGCATCAAGGGTATTTTGGGAAATAGGGATTTTGGACACCAAAAAATAGTTAAAAGGGACTATTCCCTTTATATATAGTCTAAATAGTGTTTGATGAATTGGCTAAGAAGCATTGAAAGTGGAAAGCATCTACACTGGAAAAGGACAATACAACAGGGCAAAAGTCATAATTCCTTTTTGTTTCTTTTAAGTGCTGTGTGGTGTCTAACAGAAGTGTTTGTCGAGCATGAAATTGACTCCTGTTTGGAGTGTTCTTGCTTCATAGATAAAATCATTGACTATCAATTGCATTAAAGTGGATGCTTTTGTTGGTTGTTTTAATGATATAAAATAGGGCTTCAAAGCTCAAACTTCCTTTGTCTTAATGATAGGTCTGGTAATAAATTTTGCAATTCTTTGGCAGATTGGGAACTGTGTTGGTGCGGCTAATCACCGCAGCTTCATTGCCTTCCTCATGTCTGCAGTGGTTAGCACAATCTATGTCTCCGTCATGTCTGCTTATGCAGCCTTGAATATTTGGCCACCATTGGCATTCTCCCTCCGTAGTTCAAGCGCGACATCCAGCGGATATGTGGCATGGAGAGTTATGAATGATATCATTGTTACCCTTTTGAGATCTGCACTTCTTCTATCATCTAGGGGACTTGTTATTTTTTATCTGTTTATTTCAAGTGTTTCTTTGCAGATAGGATTGAGCGTTCTTCTGTGGCAGCAGCTTTCTTATATATACCGGGGGAAAACTTATTTGAGCCACTTAAGTTCACAAGCAGATAGTGAAGAAGAAAAGAAAGATTGTCAAAACATTGTTAGATTTTTCGGTTTTCAATATTCTGTAACAAGATTTTTGCCAAACTTTGGTGTTACTCGGAAGAGGCATGTAAAGTGAAACAGTCATGTTCTGTAGCCAATGACTTCTTTGAGTTTTATTTTTTTCCCTCCTTTTTCTTTTTTGACAATTTGTATCAAAGTATTTTTACATCTTTATATAGGTCCCACGGGAATTAATTCACGAGAGGCCATTACAACACATGTATACGACTAGCATTAATTTACCTGTTGACATGATCTCAGAAGTCAGTCGCTGGAACTTAAAACTGCCTTCATATTTTATGACAAAAGAAAATTTCAAGGAATAAAATCATATAAAATGCAGAGGAGTTTGATCTATTTAAGTGATAATTGCACTTAAGATTACACAACCATAGGACTTTAGTTTTCAGTTTTCAATTTTCAGTTTTTAGTTTTTTATTTATAAAAATTGAAAACTGGAAACTTAAAAATTAGGTCCATGATTTTCAGATTTTGGGGCATGTTCACTGTTGTGGATTCTGTGACCAAAAGCCAAACACTTTTGTGTATGGATTGTGTTCTAAAGTTCTATTCTATAGTTTCGAAGGCGGCTTTGTTGAGGTTGAAGCTTGTAGCGTATTGATAAGATTTGTTGTCTTGAATAATAATTAAATGGTAAAAGGGCACAGATTTGAATCTGCTCGATGTGCTTTGGGATCACCTGTCCCACCTCCTCTCTCCCTGTGCGTGAATTGAAAAAACTATGGCTTTGCTCATGTGCTATAACTGTAGAAAATTGTGCGATGAAGGAGGATGTCAAGGTGCTGTTAGTATTTGCATAGTTGCCTGCGCTTATATATGATTGAATGAGTATGACTACAGAAAAATTGTTCACTTCAACTATATTAAAATTAAATCCTATACTATAACGAAGAATCCATCAATATAATTCTTATAATAAATGGTAGAGGGAGGGTTACAATTTATAATAATGGCAATACCCACAGGTATGATTGCTAATGAAGGCTGGGAACAGAAATGGTATAGTTACTGTAAATAAGGACAGAGGTGTGGAAATCTTCATGTTTGAGAAATTGACATCTCCCTCGATCTTTAGCACCAAGTTTTTGAATCTGACACTTTCCAAAGTATTCTGCCTCACTTTGTGACAAATAAACAACACATTTCCAGACTATAGAGCCTCAATCCAGACCATTGAAGTTAATTTCATCAGTTGTTTGGTTAAGACTTCATCATTACCTCACCACAAGCTGTGAGTAAACATTAGGGAGAGAACTTTCTTCCATATGGCAAAGAAGTCAACTATTTATTTCTTTCTTTAGCTATATATGCTTATAAGAAGGAAGTCAATTACTCAAATTTGGTAGGGCTTTCTTGCTCTTATCTACCAGCAAAATGAAAGCCTTAACAAGCTCCTCCTTAACCATGAATAGAACAGAAGCTGCAAAAACACTCTGTACTATCTTTGTGCTCATCCCCTTATAAAACCCAGGCAATCCTTCATAACGGATCATTTTAAGTATTGCATCAAAGGTACCTGCATTTGTAGCATTAGATAAGGGAAAAACATACTTGGATAAAGAGGTAGGAAAACAATATAGGCATGCATTTCTTCTGAACAAATCATAACATCATATCACTACCTAATTCTTTAATAAGCATGCTATCACCCAAACTTACATTTACAAATTATATGCACAGTAGCATAAGAGAAGGAAGACTACTATAAGCTGAATAACAGTTCCCAAGGAAAAGTAATGCATATATTGAAAAAAAAAAAATCAGAAAACAGATTCAGAGGTTCTCAAGGGCATTGCCAATGTTTCCTAAAATGCAGTCTATAAATTGTGGCATAACACATAATCAAACGGAAAACATGAATTTTATTTTACATATTAGGCATGGTTTCTCTCCCCTTTTATTCCTCTTTCATCTAGCAGGAGTACGTACCACTTACAACAGCAACCAACAAAGATATAGTAACACTAGTAGTGACTCCACAGCTTTACCTTACAACACATAGTAGATACTAAACAAACACTGCCAAACAGACATTGGGGAGAAAAATGGGAAAGACCAAAAGGATTAAGAAATCCAAAGGAAATTTAAGTTGCATCACATCTATCTAGATGCAAACCTGAGTATCTTAATGAGTTACTACCACCAATCTCCTGTTTTGCTTGAAGCCTTGACTGCACATGAAGTTGTAATACTCATCAGGCATGTTAAGAGAAATTTTGGTGCAAATATGCCCAAGTCTGCTCAGAAAAGTCACTTAGATACATATTGTTGCAAGCAAGACTGCAACAGAACAAACTCTAAGTTGTTAGAGCAATGAGCTAGTTCATGCCGATTAATCACTTGCATAAAGAGTACAACATGCAAGATTGGAAGGGAAAAAATTGCAAGGAATGAATGCGAAAGATTCTTCCAAAATCAAGATAATTGAAGAAGAATTGTTTATATAGAGTTATTGGGTGCAAAAGTGGATCCATAAATATTGGTTGATTGATAAGACATCTGCATTACTGTGGTTGAAAAGGATGCCCCATACTCATGGTCCCTTGTTATGGTTTCGGTCTTCTCAATACAAAATAATAATTGAGGACAAAATAAAGTAACAACTGGTGAATTTACCTTGACAACTAGTAAGGGATATGTTGAGACAGTCGCTCCAAGTTTTGCTAATGCTCCCAGCAGAAAGACCTTTTTGAAGGGCAAGAGGATGCTTACTAATTTGCACAACAAGGACAAAGATGCAGAAAGTGGCATAAAACAAATAAAAAGGTGCTTCTACAGCATGCTTTCCACTTATGTTATTAAAATGTGCTCTATACCTCCAAAGCAGATACACTTTTATCACCCTGCTTCTTAGCAGATCGTTTGGCCCGTAGACGATTTAATGAGCTCTCATAAATCATAAACTGTATTGATGGATTGCAGACCTGTAATGGGAATCTCCCATCATAAAGATGATATAAAAATTACTCATGAACTTAATAACATTAGTGAAACAGATGAAGAGGCTGACCATAATAAGCGCAGGAATGACACCCTTCCAAAATCCAACAACACCGGCTTCACTATAGACTTCATTAGCCTTTCACCCAAAACAAAACTTTGTATCAATATTGTCAAAAGCGAAAAAAAAAATCATGTAGGCGGAAATATGACAATATTTGGTATAGGATTCTTGTAAGTGCCTTGGCAACCCCAAAAGTAATCTATGCTTTTCTTACAATTTAGAAAATCTAAAATTCAACATTATGAATGTAACTGCATAGGGTAAAGTCAATTTCTGTTTACAATAAGGATAGTGGAGCATAAATAATGTGAAAAAATAAGGCTTTCCCCTCAATGAGAAGAGCAACCAAGCTTTGTCTCACTAGGTGAAATCAGCTAAATGGATCGGAAAACACTATAGTATTCTGCAAGCCTTTCCGTTAAGATAGAAAATTAGAACTCAGTAGAAGCATTTGTTATAATATAAATTTGTTGTTTCAAGCAGCAAATCTAGTGATTAGGAAAAGGCTAAAGAACAAGAAGGTGAAGAATGTCCATGAGTCATGCCCTAATCAATGTAAAGAATAAGCAATAATCAAAGGAAGAATTTGGACCAAGAAGCCAGAGACTAACTGCATGTATGGTTCCATATGGTCGAGGCTTTATAGAATCCAGTTTGGCCAAGTTGTCTTGTAATGTTAAGCCTTCTAAGCTGCTTTCTGAAGAAGCCCTCCTTAAAGCTTCCTTCTTTTCCTCCATGATTTTTCTTTCTGCTTGTGTATGAGTCTAGAATCAAATATAAAATGTTACACACAGAAGACCTTAGAGTTAGACATAAAACATGGCAACATGGTTTATAAATAGCATCAGGGCAACTGGAAATAGCTAGTATTAAGCATTCAAAGTCTATGAATATTTCCCCCTTTGGCCTCTGCGCCGCATGCTGGTACTTCCTTGTTAAAGGCATGGACCTATGTCTGTCAGACAAAACATAACCTAGGCTGCACATAGAACGGCTTGAAAATTGCGCATCCATGCAAATCTAAGTAGAGAATTCTTAAGGTGAATTTGAATCTGCTAATGTGTTTGCCATTAAAGATCACAACCAAAGAATATAAAAATTTTCAAATGTAAAGCAATCACAATAACATTTTACAAACAACAACGCTTGAAATGATATAATAGTCCTACAAGGCTATAACTAAGTGGAAGTATGTGAAATCACACCTGCATCCGAGTCACTAGAACCCATATTGGGTTTGTCAGCAACACATTAAAGGACCTGCAAAATGGGACTATTAGAATAACAAATTGAAGTGGGGTTCATCATCACACACACATAACCCAGATTTTGAGTATTATGAAAGAAAAAAAAAATGGGAGTGGCATGATGGAGTGAGCAATAATCACCCAGCTATAGCAGCCACAACAAGCCAACCAAACATTCCAACAGTACCATCTCCACGCCCTTTCACTTTTCTGGCAGCTGCAATAGCCACAGCCTTGTTCTTAAAAACCTGATAGAAATAGTAGTATATGCCCTGACACATTGGGAAAATCAGGATTCAGATGACAAGCCAGAAACCCAATCACCATATCATACATTAGAAATATTGCATCTCATATCAAATTCATACAAATTTAATTTTTATATATTGTTAATGTAAAAAAAATTTCCACAAACATCTAATTATGTATTATCACATCAATAAAAGTTTCACTCAACGACCTACAATTTGAAATAGAAGCATGTGAATGAAAGATAGTATAAAATAATTTTCGGCACCGACGCTGCATTAAAATTAATCTCAATTATTATTGCAAAACCTGTTATAGGGCGCAGTTATTTAGAGAATCTCTTTTTTCTTTTTTTTTTGGTGTTAAAGAGAAACTTAAAGTTGATGACCTGTGAAGCAGCAGTTCCAAGAAGAGAAGGCTTGAGGCCACTGTACAGTCCACCCCAGCCTTCACTTCCAATCACCTGGCAAAAGGGTCATAAACTTATAAACAAAACATGATAAAAATAGCAAATAAAAAGAGGAAAAAGAAAAAAAGAAGGGGGGGGTGTTGGAATTTGAACCTGAAGGATCTGAAGAAGAGTGCCAGGAGCAAGAACAGTGGTTGTGTTGGAGGACTGAAGAAGCAAACTCTGCTTGTTCCTCTTGAGTGTTCTCTCAGTTTGCTGGCGTGTGTTCACCTGCAAATAGCAAATAGCAATGGAATTGGTTAGATAGAGCAAAAGAGAGTGAAACAGAGTGAAAGAGAGAGAAACTAAGAAAGAGTACCGCTTGAAGAGGATAAGTTATGATTTGAGCAATAATACCACCGCCTGCACCAGCCAAGCCATTTGCTACTGCGTTTGACTCTGACATGGTGCTTTAATTTGCTCCTTTGGTGCTTCTAATCTTCTTCTCTCCTTCTTCTTCTTGTTCTGTTTCTTCTTGTTCTGTTTTCTCTTGTGTGTCCTGCTTTATTGGAGTTTCATTTCTTATAAAAATCTACCAAGAATGAGATATTAAGTTTAGACAGATGGCAAGACTTTGACTTCATATGGTGGTCACATGGTTCATGAAGTGAAACTGAGTCTGTTTTGGTCATTTTTTTTTATGATAAATTTTGGAGCTTTTGATCAGTTAGTTGAACATGGTAATCACTCAGTAGTTGCGGTGTAACTGTTATATAGCTGTTAAGCTGATTTGCTAGTGTTGTCAGGAGTTTTTGGGTTCGGTTGGGTCTATAAAAATAAACAAAACAAATAACACAAACTCACTTTCTGATCTCAAGATTAGTAGGCGGTTACACCAAGAGGTAATCTATCTCTTAGTTATGAGTTCTCCAACTACTTTAGAGAAAAAGCTTTGAACAAAAACAATTTGTGAAATGGAAATTATATTTTATTGATTAAAAAGAATAATTATAACACTTTACGCCAAAGCATCATAATAAAATTTAGAAATAAAAACTACACATAAGCTAAAGTAAAAAGAAAAGGAGAGAAAAGTAAACTGAAAGATAAAATGTAAAATTGAGTTGTGTTGATCCGGGGATGTCTTTTCTTCAACCTCTTGAATCCTTTTATAGCAATAAGAACAGTTTTTTCAACTTTCGCATATGTCAATTTGAAATAAAACTACCCACAATTGGCTGAAACCACTCCATGGTTGACTTGTAATCTTTCACAACTGATGGAAATGTCCCACGGCTGATTGGTAATTTTCCATAATTGTTTTGTTATTTCTCACAGCTAATCTACATGACTCATGACCATTCCATTATAACCATTCCAACTCGTGGCCAATATGCAATAATTGCTTCTTCCCCATATGACACATAAGCTTCCCACAATTGCAATAAATATTTCTTTCTCACAGCTGTTGCACACTAAGCTTACATGTTACTTTAAATACCATAAAAACTCCACTTATTTGAATTACTCAACTTCCAACCCACGTGGTTACACAAAGTGAGATGTTAATCATTCCATATTACTATGATTAACCCACATACACTTAATTTTGTGAATAATATTTCTCAACACAAACTACTCTCTTTCAATGGGTGTAGTTATTAACTACCCATATTCCAACTCACTAATTTTTTGGTGATAACATGTAGTTACTAGTTAGAAAGTATTAGTGAAAGTAACTCTCCATTTGTGTAAATAAAAATAGTTTTTGTTTTTTATTTTTTGTGCACTTCAAAAATAGAAAACAAAAAGGTTTTTGTGCATTGTGTGACTTTTTTATTAATTTACATGCGATGTAGAGTGTATAGTTAAATTGCATAATAAATATATATCACACACTTTACTATCATTGAATTTAATAAATGAGTGGGATGAGTGTAGACCACACATCACATCCAATAATAATAAAGTGAGTGGTGTGTATTTATTGTGTAATTTAATTATATACCACATATTATTATTGATTTATTTATGGTCAGGTAGATTGTAGACCCATTAATGACATCTTGGTGAGGGTTTTGGAAGATAGGGTGTGGAACACATTCCCTGCCTACCTTGACCACGACCCCTGGACTATGGGGAACCAAAACTCTTTAATTTTCATAGAAGTACTATTATTTGAGAATGGTACGGGCAACACCCTTTTTAAATAAATATGGAATTATGTATAAGAGTAGCAATTTCAATTATGTAAATGATAAATTTATTGAGAAAATTTCTCATACATCATATACTCACCATATTCACTAGACAGAGCATAGCTAAAATTTCAAATAATTTATTTACATATGGATCTCCAAATATTAAAAAGGTGTTTACAACCCAATATACAGATAATATTTTTCTTATTACACCAAGCTTATCGGGAGAGTTACCATGGAGAATTTAAAAAATGGTCTTAGATGGATAATAAACTCAATCTAAGTAACTAAACTTAAGAAAGTTTAAAATTGATTCGAATTGAATTAAAACCAAAAATAATAAAAAATGAAAATTGATCATAAATTATATAAATTAGTTTGGATTGATTACTTTATTATAAATCAATAAGAAATGTTTGGTGTATAATTTTTTTTTACGATAACTTTAAATTTCTATTATATAAAAACACATAAAGACAAAATAACCATAAGGTACATGTGACTCTATACACTAGAAGTGTAATTTGAGTGTAAAGGAATATTATACACAAAATTTCTCTAAATCAATTGGTCTAATTTGAGTTTTTATTTTTGTTTCTAAAACTGAATCAAACTAAATTAATCCAAACCATATTACCTATTTCAACCTTTAGAGAGGAGGAAACAAACCCCTCAAACAATAGATTGAGTATTTGAGTGTAAGGTATAAGGGACATTAATTTGCTGTCTCATGGACCATGAGTTGCAGACCATAAGCCACGTTTCAATCCACTAGGTTTCTATAACAGTACGGATTCATTGAGGATTCATTGGTTCACCCACACTTTTAATACTAATATAAATGAAAGACTCAGATTTAGTTGGTAAGATAAACGCTAGTAGATAAAGCACAATTCGTCACTTAACACAGGGTACGATGGACAACAAATTGGGTAATCGCATAGGGATTGAATACAAAGGCATTTTTCATACAAAGGCCTTTTTTGTCCGAACTTGCACGGTCAACAACGCAAGCATTATGTTTGGGTGTGTAGAGTACGGATTGAATTGAGTTAGATTATATTTGAACTTAGTTTTGAGATATATTTTGGGACCTAAATCCAATTTGATTAATTATTGAATCAAATTAGGTTAACTTAACTTTTAAATAAATTAAAAATATTTTTACAATATATATAGTAAAATTATAAAACTTTATAAGTAAATAAAAAATTTAAGAGATATTTTATAATATAAATTTTAAAATAAATTATATGACTATAAAAATAATATCAATTTATCTAAAATATATTAATTAAAATATAAGATCTTATAATTTATTATTAATTATTATAAAAAATAAAATTATAAAATAATTATTTGACTTCGAGCCGGATCATGCCAACTCGAACTCATCTCAAAAAATACATTAGGTTAAATTTTAGGATCTGAACTCGATCTAATAAGCTTCGGGTCAAATCGAGTTTATAGAATGAGCACGATTATGAACACTGCTATCAATGATGAATAAATACACTTAACATCATTTGATTATGTCGAAATTGCTAATTTGCATCTATCAAGCCGGTTAAAGGGGGAGAAAGCATTTTGGGCTGTAATGGTTGCACAAACAGTGGTGGAAGAGTGTGTTTTGAATTAGAGCTTGCAAATATGGGTTTGCATTAGCTTGATTTTATAAAATTAATTTTGATTAAAAGTGAATTGGTATTAATATAATTTATTTTTTATAACTATTATATCAAGATTGATTGGGATTGAATGAATACCGTTTGTATAATGTTAGTGAAAATCACTTTAAATGGATAATTACTGGAAAAGATATGAGTTTACATTTGCTCTTTGGGTGTGTTTGGTTAGTGGGTAATAACTATTTGTGAATCCCCAACTTTGAACAAGCATTAGACTCATTTTATTGTCTGCATAAAACATCAGGTCCACCTGGTTGCTCTAACTTTATATTTTCAATCCTTTTTCTGTTTTTTCAGATTCATTTTAAGAAGAAAACAATAAAAATAAGACAATCTTATTTCTTGCTTTTATCTTATGTTTTTGTTATTTTTAAAAAAAATTTAAAAGCATCAAACAAACTAAATTAAAAAAACAGACGAGAAATGAAAACAAAAACTAAACTTGTTCTAAATATCTCATTTCAAAATTCCTAGAAATTTTATACATCTACCACCATCAATCTCTAATCACAAATTCCTTTTTCTTTCTCCTTTAAGATCAATACAATTCTACTCCTTCAAATTTTTAAATTAATATTCATGCCGAAGTGAAGTCACTAAAAGGGGGTCTCCATGGTCACAGAGGGAGTGACCTAGAAAAAAAAAAAAACGACATTGGAGTGGCATTTATTTAAGTTTAGAAACTTTCCTACCCAATGGATTAGTCTTTCCGGGGTTGGGTTCTCCCAGACATATATCCTCTATTATCTATCTTGTTTCTTCCATCCTCCATTCTTGTAAATCATTCTTTCCGCTTTACCACCCTTTCCTCAACCTTGTTATTTATCACTATCTTTTACAGCAAATCTTAAATCGGCATATTTCAACAATCAGTTGCAAGCAAGACAAATATATTATTAATTCAAATGTGATTAACCCTTCACTTTTACATTTTATCAACTTGCTTACTTTAGAGAAGTCAAATCCTGCCTTTTGACATATGGATGATGCCTTGCCCTAACTAGGAAATAGTTGTACAACTAATTTGACACTGCCAACAAGAGCCTTAATCTGTGTATTCGGTGACTCATTCAGTGTGACCTCAAGCTTGAAGCAACATCTTTTAGTAAGCACAAGAGGTTTAAGAGTGCATCTGGAGAGCTTCTCTGCACTAAGCAGTCATTGCTGTGTTTCTAGTTTGCCTCTTCGGTCATGTTAAGAAGGATATATTACCTGCTCCTTTCTTTGCGATAATATTATTATCCAAAACTATACTACAAATAAAAAACTAATAATAAAATAAAAATAATCTTCAACTTAAATTAGATAATATCCCAAATCGAAATTGAATTTCCAGATCAGGTAACCAAACTTCAAGGATAGCATATATTGTTTAGGTGCTTGAGAATTACCCTTTTTTCTCCCCGATAATTAGAATATGGCTCCAAACACCTTGAAGGGTGCAGCGAGTACGAAAGATCTCATCCCGAAAACGGATGATACAACTCAAAACTATCAGATTTTCATGACATCAAACAAAAGACAAAGCTAAGGCCTAAGAACACAATTACACGGGGAAACCATGAGGCTTATATCTCTTTCTCCCGTTCTTCATCTACCATGAGCCCGCTTTGTACCACTCACTCTTCTCCATATGTAGATTAGCTAACGTGAACTTCACTGTTAAGGGTTCGTTATTAGAAGACAAACCCAAAGTTTGTCTTGCTTCCTCCTTAGAATCAAAGTCTTCTTGATCACTTGAAATCATAATTTTCAGAATCATAATCAACTCGGCCTGATCACTAAATCATTAAATCACTAGTTCAACCAATAGGTCACTGGTTCATCCGGTTAAACCAGATTTAATTAAATAAATACACGAAAAATAAAATATATTAATATGAATCAAATAAGCGTGTGTGTGTATATATGTGTGTATATATATACACACACACACACACTGGATCCAGTGTGTATACCCAACTGGTTATATATATACTGGACCCAACCGGCTACCACCCCAATGGTTATATATATATATATTTGCAACATTATAACACGAGCATAATGAATGGTCAAGTGGTTGAGGCACCTCCTTCACTCTCTCATGTACTTCCAGTTCTAAAAACTATGCTTGAAGTCACGAGATGGGTAGACAAGTGAGCCAGAGAAGTACTTTTACCTGATATTATATTTCTGTCAAATTGCACCAAATTTCAATAAACGATTCAGTGGTTGAAACTATAATAGTAGACAACATTTTTTAATAATAATCATGGAAGATTAGAACTGTTTTCAATCATCTCAGCCATGAAGTAAGGCCTTGATGTGGTCTCACCACAAGAAAATTACAAAGTATGAAAACTCTGAAATCTATTCCATTTATATCAGCCTATCAAAAATCTCCTCAGATTGCAAAGAAACTTAAAGAAATCTTAGAATAGCATTTTAAATAATATCGCTTGTTTTCTATCCCTGTTGTAATGTAAGGAGGCAATGGATTTGCTAAAGGACATTAGGACAAACACGATAACAATCTAACATGCTACTCCTTATATCTTAAATCTAACACAGCATTAAATTGGTTTTCATCATACAGGTGCACAAATGTTAAGCAGATTCTCATCCTTGGGATTTCAGATTACTGTCCTTGAGACTAGTACTATATTTCAGTTATAACATTTCTTTCCACTTTTTCCTTTCAGCCTTCTCATAAGCTGTTTCTACCTACTATTGTCAGGTTACTATTCAACACATAGGCACACTTTGAACATGCAATTGTGCATTTGCTGCTGTTCTATACACTTTTTGAAATTCAGCTAAGGCATAACTGTCTCGTATATTCAGAATTCAATCAAAACAAATGTACTAAAACATGATATCCTAAACAAAGTAACCATAACATGTAAAACAAACGTCGTAATACCTGCACCAAGTACTTCCACATATGACATGTAAAGCAATTTTCTTCCCAAGGATTCCTAGTTAGGACAATAAGGAGCACTAAAATGAGGAAAATCAACCTGAAAGTAAAAAGAGAAACACATGTTCCATTCTCAATCTGAGGGAGAGTGGTTTCGGTTACTAGGTAGGGGCTGAACCTATCCTGACTACTATTCCTTGAGGGATTTTATAGTGCGGAAGTCATCAATGTGGAGCGAATGTCAAGGTGGGAATAGGGGGTTTGAGTGAGAAAGTTGTGGCAATATTGAGGACGGGGTAATTTTCTCATTTGTGCAATAAGAAGGGCCAGATGAATCAACATATAATGGAGTGTTCAAGTTGGGGAACTAGAAATGAAGAAGATCAAACTGAATCTAAAATATTTCAATTTAACAATTTTATCATATTTCAAAGAATCATGCACATTCAACAGGCCTGGTATAATGCTCATGGCATTCATACGTGAAATGTTGAAGGAAAGAAGAAACTACAATCACATATATCCATGTCGAGTTTCAAGTTATAGACCAGCAAACTTTCTTTTTTATATATAGAAAAAGAAATATGCATCAATAACCCAGCACAGAGACATTATAAAAAGAATATTCGGCCATAAATAGCTTCAATGTGTTCACAATGTCATAACACACGGTTTCTCTTTTTAAATTATGAAAGTGACTTTCATAATCCAACCCTTTTACTAGACAGCCTCTAATATCATTTACTTTCTTTTCCAGCCCAAAAGAGAGGACAAACCAGAACATAGAAACAATAGCAGACAGTGAATAGTTTCAGCACAATCATAGCATGCTTATGTCTGTAAGCTAAAAACAGCACAACAAGAACTTCACTGCTTGTGCTTCACCAAACTACAACGTAGGATATAATCAGTACCTTCATCTATTGACAAAATGGAGGAGAAAAATGTTAATATGCACTATTAATTTGATCACCGTTTGCAGAAGTTTATGAACTAGGGCATGGAAATCTCAGTATTTTAATGTATACTCCTATTAGAAAGTGCAATCTGAAGGAAACAATCTCTTCAAGATTCTTCAGCAAAGGTGCAGGACTGATCCTATTTGAACATCCACTCCTTGAACATAATCAGACAAGAATTCAACAAGATCATATTCATCCACATCTTCCTAAAGTTTCTGCCTTTATATAGCACACAATTCCAAAATTGCGGTCAGGAATTATTCTTTCAAAAAATACCAGATGAGAGAATATCAAATCATCTTCATTCTTGTCGGTGTTACCAATTAATACATAATTTCACATGCTCTCTTAATCATTCTTAACACAAGCTACCTCATGTGCAAAATAGATTGATTCAAGACAAAAACAATGCATAAAAGGTTCGGATAAATGAGTTAAAAATTTGGAGTGACAAAGAGGTTTAGAAACCTGTTGAGTTCTCAGAATCTTGGTTTTTCTATCCCGGTAAGAAAAAGATCAAGCACAAGATGGATATGGAAGCATGATCACTTTTTAAGACATTAGATAAATCCTTACCGATGGTCTTAAAGCAAGCTCACAGTGGGCATGCGTATATGGTGGCAAACATGGGTAGACCAGTAGCACTTTGCCATACCATACGTCGAAAACAAAGATTGTATTGATAAAAAAGAATTAAAGCAGTTTATTTAGTAAAGACAATGATGTTACATTGGTGATTGGAGCTTGCACACATGAATGTTCTTCAGGAAATTCATACAATAATATGATAAAATAAAATAGGAATGCTTATCGTTATAGTCTACACCACATAATTCAGCTAATGAAAGAGTTCTTGGCAGTCAAGAATGGAAAATTCTAATTACAAGATCTAAAGACATAAGTTAACTTTCTGTTTCGAAAATGTAACTTATTCATCATTTTCCTACAAAATTACCAACTACAAAAAGAAAAAATGTTATTTGTACTCACAAAGACAGGGGACACCATGTCGACTCACATCTCATCCATCATTAGATAAAATATAGATTCTACTTAAATGAGGTCCACTCCCCATCCAACTGTGGATGAAATGTGAGCCAGCACAAAATCCCATGTATTGTGAGTACAAATAACATAACTCCTTAAAAAAAAGCTAGTACCCGAATAATATATAAAACATGACTTAAAAACAGCCCCCATTCATGCGCTTATACCACTTCGGATGGGATTTGATTAAGTTAGATTAGAAGCACCTCATTCACACAAAATGTGAGTGAAGGAGAGATAGCAGAAGAAGCAATACTATTCTCACCTCTCTTTCCTTCTGCTGTCTAAGTCCCTAAGCATTACATCCTCACAGGCTTCTGAAGAACCGCAGACAAGACAACTTCAGACTTGCCTGATCCAAGACTATCAACCTTCTCTCCTACAACCCATTTCAGCTTCTTATATCCAAACCTCTCAATCAACCGGGTAAATTCATTTTTCTTCCCTTCATCAGCAAAATAGAAGTTATCCAGCCAAAACAACCCACCAGCCCGCAAAATCCGATCGATGTCAAACATCAAAAACTCCATCTTCTCCGGCTTCCCTCCAGCACCACCACCAGCATCCAAGGCAGAACTAGAAGCACGAACCAAGTCAAACACATTGTCATAGAAAGGGAACCTATGATCCAAGCTCAAATAAAGTGGAAACAGGCCCCTTGCGGCAATGAATTCGCTGAAAGGGGCATCAACATTCAGAGTGGTAGTAATCACTGTAACATTCCACTCCGCCATTCTAGCAGCAAAAGACCCAGACCCACCACCACCCACATCAAGCCCAATTCTGATTCCAGCACTTTCCAAGGCTAACACATCATCAATGAGGAAATCATTCTTACCCCTAGCCTTGATAAACCTCTGACTCTCATACCCATTAACCAAATCAAAGCAGCCAACGCACTCTCTACTCAACCTCTTCTTACCATTCAAACACTGGAAACTCTTGCAGCCGAGGCCACTCCAATTAACAGTCTTGTTACCAAGCAAAGGTTTCCAGAGCGAATCGGGAAAAGGCTGAAGACCTGCCTTGGAAACAGACTTAGCGAAACACCTCCTTCTAGGCAAAGGCTCGCATCCCCGCAAGACCAGCTTCTGTGCCAAGCTCCAGTCATCAGGGCAGGGTCCATAAACTTTGTAGCCCATGTACTGAGACAACAAGTCCGACGATTTCTCACAGGGATGGCCGACAGATGGCACCATGTCGGTGATCCCGGTCTTGGAATCCTTGCCGAGAGGGAGCTGATGGGGTTGGAGGAAGAGCTTGAGTTCGCTTGCGATGTTGGGCCTGGAGAGGTCAATGGTTTCGTAGCCGAGGAGCTGTTTCTCAATCTGGGCGAGCTTCTTCTGGGAGGAATCGATCTCCTTGAGAATGAGGGAGACCTGCTCGGAGATGAGGGAGAAGTTCTTGTGGCCAGCGTGCTGGTGGTGGAGGAGCAGTAGGTGGTCTTTTGGGGAAGCGGTGAAGGCGTAGAGGGCGAAGAGGTTGGTGGTGATGACGGACAAGATCACGAGAATGTTGACTGCTGAGGAACTAGAGCACACGGATGCTCTTTCCTTGAATATGGCAGTTCCATCCCCAATCTTCAGAGAAACAGAACCCATCTCAGGAAGAACCAGTGAGTGAGAGTGAGATTTGGAGTGAAAAAGAAAAGAAAAAAAAGAACAAAAGATTTTGGAGTGAGTGAGTGAAGGGGAGAGTTTTGAGTTTCAAACGCTGGGAGAAGTGGAAGTGGAACACGAACACACTTGTCTTGTCGGTTGCGCTTGTTGTTGCATGTGAGCTAGCTGGCTTGGTTTTATTCGCTTGCTGCTCTGTCGTCAGTACCTTAGCGATGAGGGCTGAACACGCAGGAAAAAATGAACAAATTGCTTCCTGCACAAATGTGTGGCTGTGATTCTGTTTCTTACCCAAATACGTCCAGGATATGAAGATATTGATTTTCCTGATGAACAAGCCTTATATCATATGAGATAAAAAACAAAAAAATTGGCTTCGCGGGTTAAGTCAATATGTATTCGCTTTTTCTAATTATTGATTGATACGTGATATATATATATATATATATATATATATATATAATATGTTTAATAATTTATAAAATCCATCTTGATTCTTTTTTTTTTTGGTTGACGGTTAAAATATGGGATTCATTAGTTGAAAGTAAGAGTTATATCAATAAAAGCTAATCTCATTACCTCATGTGGGCCTTCCTCTAACCAAACACTATGGCTAATATTGGCACAGTTCTTAACTAAGCAATGGGCCACTCTATTACCACCCCTCTCAGTGTGAAGGAAATTGCAATCACCAAGTCCAATAGCGATCTCTCTGAACTCTCGAGCTATATCAGCCACATAAGACATGTCTTCCTTTGCCCCATTCTCCACATCTATCAATTCCACACAATTCGATTCTACATCAATATTCCAAAAGGACGTGTCACCTGCTAAAGTTAAACCCCATCTCATAGCCATTGCTTCTATTACTCGGGTTTCAGTTGTCATGCATATCTTCTTCGCGGCAGCTAGCAAAATGCTACCCTATTCATCCCTTATCACCGCTCCTATTCCCCACTCATTCCCCCTAGCTCTGCCACTCTGCTGGTGGTTTCCATATAAATTGGTTCATTTGCTGGTTATTAGCAGGTCTTATCTTCGCATCAATAGTTTGATTTGTATTTGAGGAAGGGGAATTGATGAAATGAAGTTTATCCATCTATACTCTGTTCCATTCAAATTTCACAAATCCATATGATAGAGCAAATTAAAATCTCATTATGTCCACCTAACTTCACCGATCAAAACATACGCATGGAGCTCTAAGTAAATTGTTGGCTATGAAATTCTTTCTATATACAACAACAGAAATTGAACCCTTGAACAATTGTGCTAGGCCTCGATATGAATATATGAAATACCCCACACATTGCACAGGAATTGCATGAAAATTTGATTTAATAAATAATTAGCAAGTTTGTTATAATTATGTGGTTAGTCTATTATTTTAATGAGATTTAGTTAAATAACTATTAAGTGTATTTTTTTTTTCTAATAATTACTTTGGATGAAATGATGCAATTAATAATGTGAAAAACAAAAGTGAATTCTATGATTCCTAAATGATTGATGTCCAAATACATAATTAAATGTTTGTGTTTTTTTTTTTTTATATATTAACAGTATATACAGTTACACTAAAAAAATTATGTTAAAAAACAATTATACGATAACAAAATTTACATAAAATTAAAAAATGCGACACAGTAGAGTTGGTCCAATTCTTTCATTGCTCCGATGGTGGGAGCCCTGTACCGGTCCCTACTGGTTGGCCACCTTATGAAAATGGGATGGTGCAATGTGCCCATTGGAGATACTCTTAGAAACTTCCTTTTCTTATATAGTAATAATATAAAATATAGGCAACAAACCTTAGAAATTAAGTCGAATTGGTTAGGGTTTGGGAAAAAAAAAAGAAAATGATATTTCATTCAGGCTTGGGAAAAAAATGAGAAAGTAGGAGCTATTTACTTTCAGTTTTTAATTTTTAGTTTTTATTTTCAGTTTTCCTGTTTTCCAGAATTTATGAAGAAAAAACTTAAAATTCTGAAAACTACAAATTTCAGTTTTTTAATTTTTTCAGTCTTTCCTTCAGAAATTCTAGAAAACTGAAAAACTGAAAATGAAAATTAAAAGCTAGAAACTGAAAGCAAACAGCCCCTAAATGTTTTTTGAATGTTTAAATAGAACTATTTAAAAAAATGAGTCTAAACCGATCAATTTTGATGCTTGGGTTTGGTTCAAGTTTATAGATTATTTTTTTTACCAAACCCAAAATGAACTGATTAAAATCGGGTTGGTTTGATTTAGGCGATTAGACTATTATTATTATTATTATTTTAATTCAATTAAAATGGAAAAGAAAAATCACAATTATTTTGAAAGAATCACAAATTTTAAATCTCTAAAGTTTTATTAATTTCATATACACATATACCTTTAATTTATAATATCAATAGACATAACTAAACTATGATTTACTAACTATATATATATATATAAAGATAGTGTCAATTATTGGGTCATCATCTGGATGAAATTTATGAAATTTGATACCTAAATTTATTATTATCCAGTTTAATTAGTTTTTACCCGATGTGATCCGATAATCCGAATCAACTCGAACCGATTTGATTGGTTTGATTCGGGTTGGTCTTGATTATCGAGTTTGGTTAATCTGCTTGCGCCCTTGACAAACCTAGTTTTTGGAAACAATATAATCATGGTTTCTACTATGCTGCATTTGTTGGACTTTTATTTTATCCTAATTAATTGTTGTTATGAGCATATATAAATGTTCACTGCCAATTGACTTTAATTACAATTGTTAAATCAATCAAAGATATTATATATATATATAATATCTTTGATTGATTTACCAGTTGTAATTAGATTCAATTAGCGGTGATATTCATAACTGCTTAAAACAAATATTAGTTGGGACTGAACAGAAGTCCAACAAATGCGGAACAGTATATAAGTTAATGAATGCTTCAACGAATAAATTATAGTTCCACGGACTAATCCTCCAAAGACAGGCAATAGCTCTCTCCAATACAATCATTCTTCATCTCATCTTCAAACCCCTTCAAGGTAAGTTCTGAATAATCAATAGGTGATCAACATCATCGTTCTTGATATCATCTTCAAACCGCTTCAACGGATCAGAACGCTTGATAAAGTACTCATCTGCTCTAACCGTACTGAGTTTCGCCATCAACTCTTGTACGTGTTGTTACAATCGACCAAAAAAGTGAACGATTAATATTAGCCTCTGGTGTTGATTCACCCACCTGCTGCGTGCAAACAATTACAGTAAGATAGCTTCATCCTCCCAGCATTTACTTTTATTATTAACGGGTTATTTGATAAACCCTGAAATTTAATTCTATCAAGAAATTAAATTGAATTACATACTTTAGAAGTAATTTAAGTAAAGGAACTGAAATTTCATAGGAATTAAAATCTAACCAAACTAAGGAATTGAAATCAAACCCAAATGGATGTAATTTGGTATGAGAATTGAATTTAAACAAATAAAAATACTAAAATATCATTACTTAAATATAATATTTTATTTTTAACATATTAGTAAAAGATAAAATAATTAATTAATTTATTTTTAGACCCATTGCAAATCAAGGAATTGAATTCAATTATTTAGTTTACCGACTCATTCCGAACATAAAATTCAATTCAATTCTTGATGAAATTCAATTCAATTCCATCTCATTAAAGGTTTCTAAACACTGTTAACAGAAATATTATTTGTATTCACTATTTGTGTAACATTATGCCAACACAATTTTATCTATCATTAAATGGATTAAAGTGTGTCGGTATGGTATCTCCACAAAGCATTAGGACAAATTAAATTAATCTATTATTAATCGTGTGGGTTCTTGTTTAAAAAAAATAGATGCATATTGAAACGAAACTCCATCTCAGACTGACTTTATATTCTTTCTTCTCCAAACAGCTTTGATAAGGCAATCAACGACATCATGTTGGTTCGATGGGTCCCACCGTCGGAAGGTGCAGTCAAACTTAATGTTGATGGGAGTTCAAGAGGGAATCCAGGAAGAGCAGGATGTGGAGGTCTGCTAAGGGATGAAGACGGCAACTGCATTGTAGGATTTGTGAGTCATCTTGGCGTTGCAGGGAGCCTTCTTGCCGAGTTGATGGCTATTCGACACGGTTTGTTGTTAGCATGGCAATGTGGGTTCAGGAAAGTGGAGTGTGAGAGTGATTGTCTGCAAGCTGTCCAGATCATTCACGAAATTCGTGCGAGATATCTTCCCTACATTGGAAGGATTGTTGAAGAAATACAGCGACTTATGCTTCTTCAGTGGGATCTTAAGGTCTATCATGTTCTACGTGAAGGAAATTCATGTGCAGATTTTTTAGCCAAGATTGGTTCTTCCTCGAACATGGCATTTGCCATTATGCATACCCCTCCGGTTGATCTTTCTCCGCTTCTTTTGGCTGACTCTAAAGGAGTTTTCCACTCTAGAGCTTAGGGTCTCCTATGTACTATATATTTCTCATCATGAATTGCTGAGAATTTAAATGAAAATACGTTGAATTACTCAACTACCGGTTTGTTGTTTCAATTTCTTTTCCTTTATATCATTAGCTTATCAACTCTAACTCTGATAATGAAATATTATCTTTATTTTTAACTTACTCTGTAAATTTAAAAGCTTTTAAATTTGATTACGATAAATATAATCATTTTCAATTTCATGTTCATTATCTTTTGGTGTTATGATAAGGTTTAATATTAAATTATTATAAAGTATAGAGATTAAACTGAGAATAAATAGTAAATATGAATATTAAATTGAAAATTAATGTTTCATATAAATATTTATCCCAATTGTGTACTTATAGAAGTAAGACAAATGTAGTTGAAAGAAATACAGTGCAATCGCTATTTTTTTTTTTTTGAAAAAATAGAATGACACAATTAGAAAGTAGAAAACCTTAAAAAAAATGTTACACTTAAGAGATAAATTCAGGGTTTGATAATCGGATAATCGGTAAGAAGATATAAGAGCTAACAGGTTTAATTTCTATTTCAAGCTTTAATTCCATACAGAAACGATATATAAATATCATACAAAAGTTTATATAATTTATTGGTGGCGTAATTTTATAGTAATAATATATCAAATTTAAAATTAACATTTTCAGGTAATTATTATCAATTATTTATAAATTTTCAAGTCAAGAAAGCTATGATAAAAAAGAAAAGAAAAGAAAATGTCAACTGGAAACAAAGCTAACTAGCGAATAATCAGATTGATTTTCTAGTATAAACTGGTCAAGACGTGGTATTTTATATTAATTGGCCCTTGCTACTCAAATGATGATGATGATGATGCAAAAGATAAATGTAAAGTCTTCACCGTGAAGTGGTTAAGAATTTGGCACAATTGTTAAGCAGATTTGGTGGTTACTAGTTAGATAGTGTTAGGCTCTCTTCATCTTTGTAAATGAAAATAGTTTTGTGCATTATATTTCCCCTTTATTGATATATCATATGTCCTTTCTATCGATTTATTTATGGGGAAGGAAGGAGACCAATGATGGCATCTTGGTGAGAAATTTGCTAAAGAGGGTGTGGAAATGTATTTAGTCATTCACTCTCTATTAGTCGTGTATAAAGAATGGGTTGGGTTGAATGATTGGATTGAATTCGAAATTAGTTTGATTTTTAGATTGTGTCAAATTTTAGAGCCTAAACTTGACCCGACGAAATAACCCAATTAATGACTGGATCAAATCGGGTCTAGTTGACTTTTAAACAATTTATAAAAATTTTAACATTATATATAGTAATTATAAAAGTTTCTAAGTAAGAAACAAAATTCAAAATATATTTTATTATATATATTTCAAATCAAACCATATGACTATAAAAATAATGTCAAGTTATTTTAAATATATTAATTAAATCATAAATCTTATAATTTATAATTAATTATCACAAAAAAAAGTGTGTATCACCCTAAAAGGAATTGTTTTTCCTTCGGGCCTAGATCTGGCTAGCCTAAAGAGTGACCCAAACCCAACCCGAAGAATGCATCAAATTAATAAATTTGAGGATCTAGACCTAAATCAATAAGCTTTGGGCCTAAAGAATGCTCTATCTATCTGTTTCCTCCCTCTTCATCTATCTACTCTCTTTCTAGGTTTTGAAAGTTTCCAATCCTTGTTTTGACTCTTGTTTTGGATTATGATCATATTCTCCTTAATATTGATTGAGATCCTCTACCTACGGAGAAGTAATTTTCTTCATCTTGCCCAAGAATAACTGATGAGGATTGAGGTTTATTCTTGACGTTCCAATTTTAATACAATTTGTGGTTGGTTTTTCTTTCCCTTTTGTTATCCATCTTTAATATTCATCGTACATGTGAATTATTATAATTGTGTTTTTGAGAACTTCCTGATTTTGTGTTGATCCATGTTGTGAGTTGTATGCATAATTAGGATCCCGTAAGGATATTTGATCAATTGATTAAGTTACATCCACTTGGTAAAGGATTAGAAGTAGTTTCGTTGTGAGATTGGGTTGCTATCACTACAAGAAAAAATAATGTTATTGACGAAGTTTTTGGATTACCGGCGAAAATTTTCATTTTCGACGGATTTTCGACAGTGATTTTGTCAAACAGTAATAATGTAGTCATAAATCCTTATTGGCAAAAAAAAAATCTGTTGATAATTTTTATCGATGAATTTACCAATGGATTTTTGTAACAAAACAAAATTCGTCGGTAATGACGTGGCATAATTCGCTAGCGAATTCCTCATGGATGAATAATTACCGGCAGATTTTTATTATTACCTACGCATTTTTCTGTTGTTAATTTATTAATTTAATTTGTTATTTTTAAATATTCGATGGAAAAATCCATTGGTAATTATTGAATTTTATGATTTTTAAATTTTCATTTTTGGTTTGCTGATAGATTTTTTTGTCAATAATTTTAAATTTTATTTATTTTTTGTATTTATATTACTGACAGAAAAATCTGTTAGTAATTATTATTTTTGTGTGTGTATAAATATATTGTAATTTTGTGTTATCTTATTATTTAGAACCTTATTTAATAGTGAAAAATTATAAAGAAATTCTTAATAAATAATAAACACAACGAATTTAAGTTCAAAACGTAAAATAAATACAAATGTCAAAAAGTCTACAGACACAAATATAAAAAATTCAACATATAATAAATAAAGAAAAAACAATAACTCAAATTAGAAGAAGTTAGTAGCATCATCATCATCATTAGTGTCTGGAGGTACGGAGGAGCCTGCCTGCATCTTTTTCCACAATACACCATCTCTTTCTTCATCTTCTTCATCTTCGTCTCCATGGCCTTTTCCTTATCCTCAATCTTCTTTTGCATCTCCTACAACTGGCGCTGTTTCTCCGTGCCCTTCTCTTGCATATGATGAAGTTTTGCAGTGAGCAGGTGAACTTGCTCGCGGACCTCATCATCTTTGATAGTGGATCCAGTGCTTGTAGATTCCCCAGTGACAGAAGCAGAGAACAAACTAATCGCATAAAATGATTGTCACAACCCGACTTAGGCACGTGACCAGTACATGAGAAATCCTATTCCCACGTAAGACTTGTGACCTGAATTTCTTTATATGCATAGTTATTTATAAAATTTATTCAAACCCATTTTCATTTTCTACATACAAATAACCAGTTTACAGAACCACACTAGTTCACACTGAAATTTCATAATTCAAACTCTATGGTCTGTGAATCACAATACAAAACATATTTGTGTAAAGCTACTCTGATTTGAAATATTCATAAATGTTGAACTATTCAATACAACTTCAAATAAAATTATAATATGCCAAAAATATAAACATGTTCTATTATCAGGATCCTCCTGCATTTGTACTGGAGCACTCTAGACATAATGATAAACACTTCACCCAACTGAAGCTCATTATATGAACTCTAATGCTGGTGGAGGATGATAATTGGGAAGGTTTGCCGCAGCTGTACAATCTGTGGAATGGGAGAAAAGAGACAGGTGAGTTTTATGCAAAACTCAGTGAGTGAATCCCCACCTGCAATGCCCTCTATGGGACATCAATGAAACCATGCAGTATAATATAAAGCTTTACAACATTTCATATAACTATATATACATAATCAAATAGTTATTGCCTTTTAAAACCATTAATAGTATCTAACTGAAGAAACATGAATCTCTACTCTATGGTTCCTTAGAACTGAAATGTGCTGCTCTATGATCCATTAGGGATCTAAGGTGGACACCTAAACAGGTTCCATTCTCTGCTCTATGAGATTGTCCTTTCGGACAACTTGGTACCAAGGTTAACGATCATTCAGCCGTTAACTCGATGTCTGTTTCTCTATAGTTACTGTCTAGCATCATCAGAAAATTGAGTCCTTTCTTTATATTCCACAAGGGCTTCTACCCCAGGGTTCAAAACTCAACCATATAAAACAAATAGTTCTAGAAATCATATAATCTTCAATTATTCTGAGAGCTCTAAATCCAAATAGCTCTAACAGACTGACCTTAGCATAACTGGGGTTATTAAATCGTGTCCAAGGGATCACCCTTTGTAGACACTGTGATTTCAAGCCCACAAAATATGTATCCGCCAACTGTCATAAGTTATATGAAGATTCACACTCTAAATTTCCTTTTTATCTAAGTTTCTAATTCATTTCTCAATAACATTCTTTCATAAGCTTGTAAATTCTGAAATCATAATAAAATTCCTCAAAAGCTCATTGTTCTCTAACAATCATTTGCATAATCCATATTCAACATAAAATAAGCATTTCAACAATTATAAATTTCTAATAATCTCAATTATCATCGAATACACTTGAAATCAGTTCAACAAATATGGTCCCATGAGTTTTCTCAAAATATATTTTATGCTCTAAAATTAATAGTTCTAAAACATATAAACCAACAGCAACTTCAAATCCTTTATACAGTAGTCTCTAAAATCAAACAGTAAATTATATTTTCATGAAAATAACTTTAATGCAGGACATAGAGGTAACAGATGTGAACCCACTCACCTAGAGGGGTGAACAATGAAGAATCTACACTGACAGAGCTCCTTAGAGCAGGAACAACATTAATATCTGACATAGGAGCCATAATATTCTAGATTAACTTCTAAAAAGCACTAAATAACTCAATTCTAACTCTAACACCAAGGAAGAACTTCACCTCTTGGATAATATGGAGGAATAGAAAAACCAACCTCAAGAACAAAGAGGAAATAGAAGAAAATGAGAGGAAACATCAAGATCTCTTACCTTAAAGCTGTGGAAGTGAAAGATTGGAGTTAGATTTGAGAAAATGAGGTGAGAAAGGGGTAGAGGATGAGTTTTTCACATTTGGGGGCAGAAAGAACATGTTTTTTGAGTGTGTGAAGGTTCTGGACCCCGAAACGGGTTTTTTAAGTGATCTATCGACCGCTGTTGTGCTCACCAGAGAGCATAAAATTGGTCCTCCGCACAGTCTTTCTATTCATTTGACCGCTGCAGTGCTCACCAGAATAGATTTCTTCACTCTCTAAGACGGTCTCTCATTCCCCAGACTGGTCCCTCACTCTCTAGAACTCACTTATTAAATAATTTCTTTTACTTTCTATTAACTTTTAAACATAAATGTAAATAAGGGAATACCCCCCATTTGGATTCAAATAAAATATTAGAAAAATCAAAATAATCTGGGAATTCTTACGATTCCGTAAACTTGTGATTTAAAAAAGACATGTTTAAAGATGTCATAAAATCCGTTAAAAATCTCTCTTTAACTCATTTTTCTCTAGGAAACAATTACCGGGACTTTTGGTCCAAAGAATATAACTTTACCATGTAGCTCCCCAAGGACATGTAGGGTTTAGACTTAGTGAAATTTAGGACCCAAAACGACAAATGAGGGTAGCTAGTACCCTTCTGAGTTCGGAAAAAGAATTCTAATCTTTTAATTTCAAATTGGGTATTACAATGACTCATGCCATAGATGCGGTTCTTGTAAGGACCACTGACTACATCTTGCCACAACTACTCCTCATCAATTGATGGGCACTCCTTATTAGCTACGATCCTTTGCTCCTGCTGGGTCGTAGCCTCTTGATAGCTCTGCTCATAGGCATACTATAACAAAATAAAATTAATTAAACCTCTATCAAATATATGAAATAATAAATTAAATATATAAATATATACAAACAATAAGTGCTCAGAACATCTATACCTAAACATCTACGATTGGGGTGCACCCTGTCATACATTCATAGTCTATTTGTGGGAATTATGGTTCTTAAATTTGTAATTTAACTTAATAAATTCATTTAAAGTTTTAAAAATTAAAATTTTATTTAATTATAAATATCTCTCAACAAACCATCTTCTAAAAATAAAAGTCTTTTAAGTAAATAAATTGTGCTCTTTAACTTAATAAAATTTTGATAGCACCTTCTTAAATTAAGATTTCACTCTTTAAATTAAAAATAAATTTGACAAAACCTCTCCAGAAGCTAAGACATCCCAAAAAATTAATTTCAATATATACATATATCAATCCAGTCAAATAAATTGGACAATACAATCAAATAAACATTTAAATATCCTAAAATCGTTCTAGAGCAAACCCCTTACAACATCACAACATGCATATCCTACAATTTCCACATACATAATAAACTCCACAGCAAACAATGCAAACAAAATGGGGAAGGACCTCTATGCCCTTCCCCCCAATCATGCAATCCTAATGTCCTATAACTCTATCTTAGAAATCATAAGTCTCTATTCTCACAAAAATGTAATCTTTAATACTAATATTCCAGATTCATTCTAGGAAAAGTTTTACAAGTGTCGCTCATAGAGCAACTTATGGCCCACAATTTTTATAATCTTGATTATTAATTATTTTGTTATAAAAATTATCTTTACATCTATTTCATTAATGCAACATAAATATTTCATATTAAATATTGGTTTTCAAATAATACAATTCTTAATTTAAATGATATAATTGATCAAAATATGTCAATCTAAATTATTTAACATTATAATTGAATATTCATGTGATACATATCTTTTTCTATTTTCTTTATAATATTTTTTATTTTTTAATTAAAAACATGTTTTTCCATATTAATTACAAAATTTTAAATTTTGAATTCATCTTAATGTTTCAAATTTTGCATTCAATAGACTATTTAATTTTTATTCTACAACAAACCAGAATTTAATCAGATTAGTGCAAAAACAAAAATGGAAACAAAAACTATTGCTACAAAGAAATGTTCGCTATAATTGAATTATAAACCGCTTAAATTACTCTTAGAATCTGTAACATATTCATTATTATAAAAGATTATCACTTATAATAATCAAAATAAAAACCCTTTACTTCTCTTAAAATCTGCAATATTAGTTTATTATTGAGATCTCTACTGCCTAAAACTTTAGTATGAAATGCTAGCACCTCATTTCATTTCTCCTATGTATTCCACAACTTTCTTTTCTCTTCCATTGTTCCTCTCATATGTTCATATTTTTCATATCTCTTCGTTCATTATCTATTAGTCTTCTCAAAATACATTAATTTATTTCATCTTTTAAATTTTTTCATGGTTTATATTAAGGAATAAGAATTTGTAGGTTAGAAAATTCAAATGTCTCACCATTCTTCTTTGAAGCTCTTTTATTCTTTGTGAGATTTTTTTTTGTACAATGGCTTTTATATTTGTTTAGTATTTTTAATTTGTATATATGTTTTATACATTTAAATGTTACCTCAATGAAATAAAGATTTAATTTTTTTAAGTTCTCTTAAAATAAACCAATTTATTTATCCTTTTCATTTTCATTGTTTATATCCAATTTATTTCTACCTTTCTTCTTTTTGATTTTTTTTTGTTTTGTATAGAGATTTTTCAATGTTTACTTAGTTATTTACTTTGTGTGTAATATCTTAATGGTCTTTTTTTATATTTTTTCAAGAGACAATTACTACGCTGTAGGCTCCATAGCATATTGTTCAATAATTTGTGGCAAAAGTAATTGTATTTTTCATAAATAATTTAATAAATATTTTATTGAATTTGAGATTAATTTTATTATTGTATAAACGAGTATTAATGATTTTATAATTTTTTTCTTTTCAGAATTTAAAGCCACAATTAAATAAAAAAGATTCTATTGATGGACTATCTCAACTGGTTATTTAACTAAACTTAAGGTAATAAAAATTAAGTACTAAGAATGATTGAAGATTGTGTTTGGTTGTACTTTTATTTTTATTTTTTTTAATTATTTATTTGGCAGAACATTTATGTGAGAGGGAATTATTATTATGTCGATAACAACACTTTCCTGAGTCAGTTCAATGCACAACCAAACTAGCTGATGATTCCAATAGCAATATTAGACAAAATATTTTAGCTAATCTCCATTGGAATTTGTTTATGTTGTTCTACCTTCTTCAATTTATTTCTTCTTCATTATTGTAAGGCTTAAAGATTGCAAAATTCGATCTATACATAGCCATTGAATTATAACTTCAATTTCATTTACAAACATTATTATGGAGAATGAATAATATTTTACAACAAAATTATATTTTTTATTTAAAATTTCCATTGTGCATTAACATTGCACAAATTAATTGTTAAATATTATTCTTTTCTATTTTGACGTGAATCAAATATACTGATATATGTATAGTTATTGATTGATTGTTCTTCCAATATATGCTTTTATTGTTCCCTTTTTTCTCATGCTAAAACTTTTAACTAATTGATAAAATTTGAAATATTATTTTTGTATGTATATACAATCCATATTTATTTGTGTTTGCTTTTTTAAGGTATAATCATTATTAATATATTATTTTATTTAGGAAAATAAAATTATTGATAGATTGCTAATTTTATTTTCCAAATCCCCACCTAACTATTCAAGTGACAAATTTTATTTTTTAATTCATAAAAACTAATATTACACACACAAAAAAAATCAGAAACATAGCAAAACTTAATAATAAATAATATTATTACCTTTTTTTATAAGTCTAATATTATAACCTTTAATTGATTCTGATATCCATATCAATCAATAATGTATAGATACTAATAGTGTTATTATCCTTTCCGTTGCTATTTTAAAATTTTTTTCGTTTTTTGAAATTTTTTTAATAAATCCATGAATACACGTAGGGATTCAAATCTTTGCCAAAAAAATGAGGAATAAGAACCCCACAATCGGATAATAGGAAAATTTTAAATGAGGAAGCGGTTCGGAGAAAAGTTATCTAGAGCTTTTGATAATCATATATATATATTTTCAGTTTATCAATTCAATAATTGTTTCGTATTATTTTTTTGAGAAAAAACTTCAATTTTCAAAATTAAAATATTTTTTAAAAATCAATTCCATAATTTACACTTATTTGATGATGATACTAATTATTTATATTTTTTAAAAATTAATTTCATAATTTTACTACTTCAATAATTGAGGTTACATAAATTAGGATTATATATGATGATTTACTAATTATAAAATATTAAGTATAATATATATTTTAAAATTGATATTTTAAGTTATGAAAAGGATGTATAAGAAAATGATGTGTAATTAAAATCACATTAATTAAATATATTCATTAATTTTTTATTAATTAGGAAATATATTTTTATTTTATTTTATAAATTAAATAATCTAATTTACTAAAAAGTTATAAATGACTAGAGATGACAAAAATAAAAATGAAAGTGGATACACACTGAGATTATCCATAATACTTGGATGAGAACGAATACAGATTTTGTCTTATTGGGAATGACTGACAAGGGAAAAGTTCCTATTTGTTAAACAGAGCAAGGACAGGAACAACATACCCTCATTTATTCATTTATCCTTATCAGATTTGCATTATGTATGCATTTTTTATTTTTAATTTGGATTATGTTGCATTAGTAGTATTTGTTACTATGGATATTTATGTTTTAAATTTCGAAATACTTTTAATTTTTCTCTTTTGAAAATTTTTAATAAACTATGAATACTTATAGGGATTTAAATCGCCATAAGGATGGGGATCAAGGCAAAATTTCAAATCAGGACAGGGACATGAGACATGTCCCCTTTCTCATAGATGCTCATTATCATTCCTATAAATGATCATGATATAGTTAAATTATCCGCTTATTCTCTTTCATTTTTCAACAATTTCAATTTTTGAAATGTGAAAAATATTAAAAAAATAGGATCTTTATTATTAGTTATAGGTCATTTACTGAGATTTTTTTAGCCTTATAAACATAATATTCGAAATAAAATACAAAATAAAATTAAAAGGCAATTTATAATATTTTCCATTTATTTAATTATTAACTTATTTTCAAAATAAATTTATCTATTCAATTTTTTTTAAGATATATTTATATAAATTATTATTTATTTTCTTTAATGGTGAATAAATTATTTTTTATTATCACCCCGTCACTACAAAAAAAAGTGTGAATTATGGCAGGAAAATTAGGGCGGTTTTGCAAAACCGCCACAATATGTGGGAAATTACGGCAGTTTCCTAAACCGCCACAATTTTAGTGAAAGAAACGGCAGTATAATAAGGGCGGTTATTTAAACCGCCACCATTTTAGTGAATTATGGCGGTTATTGTGAATTATGGCTTTTTGGTGTGAATTATGGCGGTTATGAACCGCCATTATTTACTGTTGCTAATTTTTTTTTTTACTGTTTTTTAATAAAATAGAGGAAAAAAAGCATTCTCACTATTTAAAATTTGAGCTAGTTACAAGTAGATATCTTAACTTCTAAATATTTTAATTAGATGTTTAAACTAGACTATTTTTCAAAATTAATCATTTTATTTAATTTTGGATTTAACTAAAAAGGTAATATGATAAAATATCTAATGATACATGTCATAATTTCTTTTAATCTTTTAAATTTTTTATTTGTAATATTATTTAATATTTGTAAAAAAAATTAAAAAATGTTAACTAAAATTTTCTATTTACTGGCCAAAAATTGAAGATAGAAAACTTAAATTCAACGTTAACTCTTTTAATATGATGTGTTGTCTCTTGATTTTTTAATATTATAATTAAAATAATGAACTATGGTAAATAGAGCACATTTTGTTTTTTTAAAATTTTATTTCAATTTGGAACTTGCTTTGTTACTATAATATATTGTAGTTGTATTCCTTTGAAAATGAAAACAAAAGTGAAATAGTTGATAAAACACGAGCAAATTTTTGTCAAGCACACACACACACACATTTCATATATCATTGTTCATTGTGGAACTTATAGATTCTAAGGCAAACGTTATTATGCTTAGCAAGACAAGAACTTTCAAAATAAAAAAAAGACTAATTTTAAAGAATTTTGACAGTCAAAGGATGTAAATAAAATATAAAGAAGAAAAAGAATAAAACATTAAAAAAAAAAGTTGTCGGACTTGAGATAAAAATGAGATTCGAAAAGCCCAAGTCTATGTTTGGGATAAGAAGCAATGAAAAAATAAAAACCCAACAGTGCATTAATTAATAGAATTGGAGTAAAACAAAAAAAATTATTTACCCATTATTTAGCACACTTAATGGGTTTTTTTTATTGAGCTTTCAAAGTATGTAGCTTTTTTAACCTTATAAACATAATATTCAAAATAATAAATAAAATAGAATGACACATTCATATTTTTTTCATTTATTTAATTATGTAACTATTAACTTATTTTAAAAGTAAATTTATATATTGAATTTAAATTAATATTTATTTTCAATAATAACTAACAAATTATCTTTTATTATCATCCCGTGCATTACATTGGTCAAACAATTAGCTTTTTATGTATGCAAATAAAAACTATTTGATAACACTCTTGCCCGTATCCAATTATTCTAAAGTTTGACACATTTGTTTAACATGATAAGATGAAATTATGATTCAACAATTGGATTGAAAAAACTATATTATATTTGATATCACTCAAAAAAAGAATTTAGATTATTTTATTTCAAAAATAGGTCTTCTTTTTTTTGGTGAAAAAAAATAGTTCCTCAAGTTCACTAAAAGTAATTTTTCAAGCCCAATTCCAAATGTCCATTGCATTGCATATGTTCCGTACAAGTTTATTTCTTCAAGTTTTGCAAAAGTTTGATATCATTGAAAAAAAAAATCAAATAGATGAGTTGAGTTAAATGTTAGCTGTATAAAAAATCAGAAAGCAATTTACATCTTATTTGTTGTCACAAAAAAGCAGCTGAATAACAGTTCACTAACAGGGCAAAGGCAAAACCCCTCATTCTTTCACTTCCGCGCCACTCTCCACTTCCCCTTTCAGTATTCGCGCCAATCCATTCCTCACGCCACTCCCCCCCTCCATCTTTCATCCTTCGGTTCATGCTCCCCACTCCCTCTTTCATCGCTTGGTTGATCCTTTGGGGCACTCGCGAACAATCCATTCTGGTCTGGCCACTCGCGATCACTCCGTGAACCATTCTGCTCTGGCCGCTCGCGATCGCTCCGTGAACCAAGCTGAGGCTAGACCCAATCTGCTTCGGAAGGCGTCTTTGGCTTGCTGGTGGCGTGCTCTTCCTGGCCGATGCTGGTGGAGTTGGGGTAGCTCGCTGGGAGTTACAGCAGCTTGTGTCGCTGAAGGTAAACCCAATCTGCTTCCATTTCCCACAACCGAAATGGGTAGACCCAATCTGCTCCTACAACTCTCTTCACCCTAACCCACCACGAGATGGAGTGTCCTCTTCGACCCTATTCCTCCGTCAAACCCTTGTTCACTGGGCAACTCTGAACTTTCTCTCACAAAGCACTGCGTCTTTGTTTCTGATTTTGTTTGTATTTTATTGTTTTCGTGCTAGTGTAAGTTTCAATTTTTTCTTCGATTGAAATGCCTGATTTCTTTTCATGATTATTTTTTGGTTGAACCTGAGGAATTGGTTTGCTTTGTGGATGAAATTAATACCTTGATCTTAGTGGTTTATGGGTGTTCTTTGGTTTAGATGGAAGCTTAAATGATTTGCCTTTTTTTTTTTTGAATAGTCAATTTAAATGTTCATATCATTTTTCCACTTTGATTCCCACTAGTTTGGTGTAGCTTCCACTAATGAGAAATGCAATTTATACTCTTCAAATGTACATAGATTGCTGTATTTTAAAAGTTGAGATTGGTTTGGGGTAGAGGGGATTGTTTTCCCCAACATCTTGGAAGTGATGGTGCTGATCATAAGGTGAGTGTTGCCCATCCTGTTAGAGATTGGCAAATTGGTGCTTAGGGTGATAGGCTAAAATTCTGTTAGGATATTTGTGAAGGGTTGGAATGTCTTTCTGGCTGAAAATCCAATAGGCTAGCTTAGTTGAACTCTACTAAATCCTAATTCTTTGACTCACCAACTGCCTAAGCTATGCCTAAAAAGTAAAAGCCAGTTCCATTGCTTTGTATCTCTACTTTTAACTAATAAGTTCTAGTTAAATTAATTTCTTTGTGAAGAGTTGGCGCCATCTTTTGTATTGGTTCACACAAATGGTGCATCAATGCTTCTTGTATTAAGTTCAGCACCCATTAATTTGCAATTGACATTGGTGCAGACCATTGGTTTCTTTTGGCTTTGATGATGGTTCTTGCATTTGGTTTTGGGAGGTTGTTTGGATGAGAAATTGCACTATTATCATCTCTCTACTTTGCATAACTTGTCTAGTTAACTATTTTTAAGGTTGTCACATATTAGAGAATTCCTTCCACAAAGTTGAAGGTTGCCCTTGTTTGAACCTTAGTCTCTCTCTTTTGTTGGCTTGAGCTTCCTTTTGATTGGTTAAATTGCAAGCGTATGTTGATAGTTATTTTCTTGTAGGAATTGAGCCTTGGACTTTTATTCAAAAGTTGGGAGAAGCTGTTTTTATTCCAACGGGTTGGCCTCACCAAGTCTGAAACCTGAAGGTATGAGGGACTTTCATATGATGAACTTTCATGGTGGATTAATCTCATCTTTAATGTATTTATGGTGTTGGTTTATAAGCCTGCGTGAGTTTAATCCCCTATATTTGAATGGTGTTACTATCAAATATCACAAAAATAAATTTATTTGTTATGAGAAGTGAATGCCATGAAGCTCAAAAGTCAATTAGATTAATTTGGTTGCTGGAACATGAGAAGCCGAGTTTTGGCTCATCTATGTTAAATGCTTAATAGAAAGTTTGGTACCTCATGTGTATATAATTAGTTTAGATGAATTATTATTAAACTAAATTAATTAGTGACTCGTTTATCCAAACTTTAAATGGTTGAATAATAAAGGATTAGTTTTCCTATGTCTTATGTAGCAAGTTTTGAATGGAAGAGGTTGCCTCCTCTTTGGGTGCCAAACATGTAACATATCATCCATGTAAACACTTACCATATGCATCCTTCTTTTTCAGTCATGCATCAAGGTTGCACTTGATTTTGTCTCTCCCTGAAAATGTTGGTGATTGATTCCGTTTGATAGAGGAATTCCGCACGCTTCCAAAAAATCACAAGTATTCTGAGCACAAGTTGGAGGTATACTGAAACTGTTTTTGGTTACATTGGTTATGTGACTTCTAGATAAGTTTAAACTTAACCATCAACTCAATCTAATTTACATATTCAACTTTTGGCTCATTAAAAAGTTTTCTTCAAGATCCACCACAGTACACACATAAATCTTGCATGGTCTCTAAGACCTTTGATTACTTATTTGATTTATGTGTATTTGACCTCTTGATAAATCTTGCATTGTTAGCATGTTGTTTAATTGAAAAGATGTAATCCCGTACCCTTTAATATGAATGATTTGTTCTCCCCTGCCTGACTATATTGCCATGTCCTGTTGTGCTATCTTTAATACGAATGATTTGTTTTGATGCTATCTTTTGTTATTTTGAAACATCTTGTAAATGCATGAAAGTTCATGGTAAAGGCTTTCCAGACTTACATAATATTGTTGATTTATAATTACTAATTAGTACTACTGATTGCTAATTTTTAATCGTAACATTTGTCAATTTATTTCTGCTTGCATAATTTATTTCTTTTCAATTTATCATTTATTAATTTAGCCTTATATTAGTTTATATATCTTTATTGCAGGGACGTGATATAGGAAGTGGCCCTGAATCACCTAATGATATAAGAAGATCATCTGATGGAAGCAATAATAATCTAGCAACTAATGACTTGAGTTCATAGACATGATCTTTTTATTAATTACTGACCTGACTGGTGTATTACTTGGAATGATTATTTTGTTTTAAGACTTATAAGTACTTATGCTTCTAGGTGTACAAAATGACTTGGAATGATTATTTTGTTTTAAGACTTATAAGTACTTATGTTTCTAGGTGTAGTATTAATTTTGTATTTAAGTAATGCATCTTTCTATTGGATATTGTATTATCATGTTTATATCAGATGTATCTTTGTTTTTATGTGAAATTTACAAGTAGAAAAATAATAATTAACAGGGTTTTATAATGGATAGAATTAATGGATTGAAAATTCTATATAAAATGAAATTGTCACACTGTAATGGAAAAAATGGCGGTTGATAACCGCCTCAATCTACAAAAAAAACACTAGTAAGATGCACTTCACTGTTAAGTGAAAAATGGCGGTTTTCAAGCTGCCAGAATTCGCATGGAAAAGGCGACGGCTGCTAACCGCTGCAATTCACGATATAGCAAAATGGTGGTTTTCAAGCTGCTAGAATTCGCATGTGAAAAGTGGCGGTTACAAACCGCCATAATTTACCTATTAATCATTCGTATTTCACGCTGGAAAAAGCGGCGGCTGCCAACCGCCACAATTTACGATATAGAAAAATGGCAGTTCAACCACTCAAAATAACATAGGGAAAAGTGGCGGTTTTTAACCGCCGCAAATTTCTGGTTCTGAACTGCCACAATGTCCATAAATTATGGCGGTTTTGAACGTTGATTGCGGCGGTTTTTTTGAACTGCCGTAATTTACCTAATGGCGTTGGTAATTACAGCGGTTCTGGAAACCGCCATTTTTCTTAAATAATGGCAGTTTTAACCGCCACAATTTGCCAAAATAACCACCGCAATTTACTGATTTTTTTGTAGTGCGTGCAATGCACGGGTTAAACGACTAGTTAAATAAGAAGAAGAAACAATTACTTACCTTAAAAGAGACAAAAGAATAATATGCTTTGCCAAAGAAATACTCCAACTGGATTTGATGTTCTGTAACAAAATCAATTACTTAAATTAATAACCTTAAAAGAAATACTACTTATAACTTCAAAAGAAATAAAATGAAGTCACTAATGACCAATCATGATATATAGATAAAGAGCATGTGTTTTCTATACCAAGAAAAAATGTTCACTATTTAATTTTAGAAATAATTTTTGAATCCTTTTAAATATATGGAAGCTATTACATTCTAGAAATAATTTTAAATAGTAAAATGCAGAATACAAATGCACAAAATTTTAATGATACATGGGTAAGAGGTGTAAAGGGATGTGCCCTGCATTGGTTTACTTAATCAAGCTTAGTAAAAAAAAACATGTGTGCCCTGTTCAGGGGATTCGATGATTATTATTATTCTGATTATTATTATTATTATTATTCAATTAAAATGGAAAAGAAAAATTACAATTATTTCAAAAGAATCCCAAATTTTAAATCTCTAAATTTTTATTAATTTCATATACACATGCACCTATAATTTATAATATCAATAGACAAGACTAAACTATGATTTACTTACTAAATTCATTATATATATATATTTGATTTGATATCTTTGATTGATTTAGCCGCTCAAAACAAACATTAGTTAGGATTAAATACAAGTCCAACAAATGCGGAACAGTATTTAAGTTAATGAATGCTTCAACGAATAAAATATACTTACACCGACTGATCCTCTAAATACAATATAATCAATAGCTCTCTCCAGTACAATCATTCTTGATCTCATCTTCAAACCCCTTCAAGCTAAGTTCTGGGTAATCAATAGGTGATCAACATCATTGTTCTTGATCTCATCTTCAAGCCTCTTCAACGGATCAGAACGCTTGATAAAATACTCATCTGCTCTCACCGTACTGAGTTTCGCCTTCAACTCTTGTAGGCGTTTTGTTACAATCGACCAAAAAAGTGAACGATTAATATTAGCCTCTGGTGTTGATTCACCCACCTGCTGCGTGCAAACAATTATAGTAAGATAGCTTCATCCTCCCAGCATTTACTTTTATTATTAACGGGTTATTTGATAAACCCTGAAATTTAATTCTATCAAAAAATTAAATTGAATTACATACTTTAGAAGCAATTTAAGTAAAGGAACTGAAATTTCATGGCAATTAAAATCCAACCAAACTAAGGAATTGAAATCAAACCTAAATAGATGTGATTTGGTATGAGAATTGAATTTAAATAAATAAAAATACTAAAATATCATTACTTAAATATAATATTTTATTTTTAACATATTAGTAAAAGATAAAATAATTAAATTAATTTATTTTTAGACCCATTGCAAATCAAGGAATTGAATTCAATTATTTAATTTACCGACCCATTCAAAACATAAAATTCAATTCAATTCTTGATGAAATTCAATTCAATTCAATTCCATCTCATTAAAGGTTTCTAAACACTGTTAAGAGAAATATTATTTGTATTCACTATTTGTGTAACATTATGCCAACACATTTTTATCTATCATTAAATGGATTAGAGTGTGTGTATCTCCACAAAGCATTAGGACAAATTAAATTAATCTATTATTAATCGTGTGGGTTCTTGTTTTAATAAAATAGATGCATATAGAAACGAAACTCCATCTCAGACAGATTTTATATTCTTTCTTATCCAAACAGTTTTGATAAGGCAATCAACGACATCATGTTAGTTCGATGGGTTCCACCGTCGGAAGGTGCAGTCAAACTTAATGTTGATGGGAGTTCAAGAGGGAATCCAGGAAGAGCAGGATGTGGAGGTCTGCTCAGGGATGAAGACGGCAACTGCATTGTAGGATTTGTGAGTCATCTTGGCGTTGCAGGGAGCCTTCTTGCCGAGTTGATGGCTATTCGACACGGTTTGTTGTTAGCATGGCAGTGTGGATTTAGGAAAGTGGAGTGTGAGAGTGATTGTCTGCAAGCTGTCCAGATCATTCACGAAATTCATGCAAGATATCTTCCCTACATTGGAAGGATTGTTGAGGAAATACAGCGACTTATGCTTCTTCGGTGGGATCTTAAGGTCTATCATGTTCTACGTGAAGCAAATTCGTGTGCTGATTTTTTAGCCAAGATTGGTTCTTCCTCGAAAACGGCATTTGCCATTATGCATACCCCTCCGGTTGATCTTTCTCCGCTTCTTTTGGCTGACTCTAAAGGAGTTTTCCACCCTAGAGCTTAGGGTCTCCTATGTACTGTATATTTCTCATCATGAATTGCTGAGAATTTGAATGAAAACACGTTGAATTACTCAACTACGGGTTTGTTGTTTTAATTTCTTTTCCTTTATATCATTAGCTTATCAACTTTAACTCTGATAATGAAATATTATCTTTATTTTTAACTTACTCTGTAAATTTAAAAGCTTTTAAATTTAATTACTATAAATATAATCATTTTCAATTTCATGTTCATTATCTTTTGGTGTTATGATAAGGTTTAATATCAAATTATTATAAAGTATAGAGATTAAGCTGAAAATAAATAGTATATATAAATATTAAATTGAAAATTAATGTCTCATATAAATATTTATCCCAATTGTGTACTTATAGAAGTAAGACAAATGTAGTTGAAAGAAATACAGTGCAATCGCTATTTATCTTTTTTTTTTTTTGAAAAAATAGAATGACACAATTAGAAAGTAGAAAACCTTAAAAAAAATGTTACACTTAAGAAATAAATTCAGGGTTTGATAATCGGATAATCGGTAAGAAGATATAAGAGCTAACAGGTTTAATTTCTATTTCAAGCTTTAATTCCATACTGAAACGACATATAAATATCATACAAAAGTTTATATAATTTATTGGTGGCGTAATTTTATAGTAATAATATATCAAATTTAAAATTAACATTTTCAGGTAATTATTATCAATTATTTATAAATTTTCAAGTCAAGAAAGCTATGATAAAAAAGAAAAGAAAAGAAAAAGTCAACTGGAAACAAAGCTAACTAGCGAATAATCAGATTGATTTTCTAGTATAAACTGGTCAAGACGTGGTATTTTATATTAATTGGCCCTTGCTACTCAAATGATGATGATGATGATGCAAAAGATAAATGTAAAGTCTTCACCGTGAAGTGGTTAAGAATTTGGCACAATTGTTAAGCAGATTTGGTGGTTACTAGTTAGATAGTGTTAGGCTCTCTTCATCTTTGTAAATGAAAATAGTTTTGTGCATTATATTTCCCCTTTATTGATATATCATATGTCCTTTCTATCGATTTATTTATGGGGAAGGAAGGAGACCAATGATGGCATCTTGGTGAGAAATTTGCTAAAGAGGGTGTGGGAATGTATTTAGTCATTCACTCTCTATTAGTCATGTATAAAGAATGGGTTAGGTTGAATGATATGATTGGATTGAATTCGAAATCAGTTTGATTTTTAGACTGTGTCAAATTTTAGAGCCCAAACTTGACCCGACGAAATAACCCAGTTAATGACTGGATCAAATCGGGTCCAGTTGACTTTTAAACAATTTATAAAAATTTTAACATTATATATAGTAATTATAAAAGTTTCTAAGTAAGAAACAAAATTCAAAATATATTTTATTATATATATTTCAAATCAAACCATATGACTATAAAAATAATGTCAAGTTATTTTAAATATATTAATTAAATCATAAATCTTATAATTTATAATTAATTATCACAAAAAAAAAAGTGTGTATCACCCTAAAAGGAATTGTTTTTCCTTCGGGCCTAGATCTGGCTAGTCTAAAGAGTGACCCAAACCCAACCTGAAGAATGCATCAGATTGATAAATTTGAGGATCTAGACCTAAATCAATAAGCTTTGGGCCTAAAGAATGCTCTATCTATCTGTTTCCTCCCTCTTCATCTATCTACTCTCTCTAGGTTTTGAAAGTTTCCAATCCTTGTTTTGACTCTTGTTTTGGATTATGATCATACTCTCCTTAATATTGATTGAGATCCTCTACCTACGGAGAAGTAATTTTCTTCATCTTGCCCAAGAATAATTGATGAGGATTGAGGTTTATTCTTGACGTTCCAATTTTAATACAATTTGTGGTTGGTTTTTCTTTCCCTTTTGTTATCCCTCTTTAATATTCATCGTACATGTGAATTATTACAATTGTGTTTTTGAGAACTTCCTGATTTTGTGTTGATCCATGTTGTGAGTTGTATGCATAATTAGGATCCCGTAAGGATATTTGATCAATTGATTAAGTTACATCCACTTGGTAAAGGATTAGAAGTAGTTTCGTTGTGAGATTGGGTTGCTATCACTACAAGAAAAAATAATGTTATTGACGAAGTTTTTGGATTACCGGTGAAAATTTTCATTTTCGACGGATTTTCGACAGTGATTTTGTCAAACAGTAATAATGTAGTCATAAATCCTTATTGGCAAAAAAAAAATCTGTTGATAATTTTTATCGATGAATTTACCAATGAATTTTTGTAACAAAACAAAATTCGTCGGTAATGACGTGGCATAATTCGCTAGCGAATTCCTCATGGATGAATAATTACCGGCAGATTTTTATTATTACCTACGCATTTTTCTGTTGTTAATTTATTAATTTAATTTGTTATTTTTAAATATTCGATGGAAAAATCCATTGGTAATTATTGAATTTTATTATTTTTAAATTTTTCATTTTTGGTTTGCTGATAGATTTTTTTGTCAATAATTTTAAATTTTATTTATTTTTTGTATTTATATTACTGACAGAAAAATCTGTTAGTAATTATTATTTTTGTGTGTGTATAAATATATTGTAATTTTGTTTTATCTTATTATTTAGAACCTTATTTAATAGTGAAAAATTATAAAGAAATTCTTAATAAATAATAAACACAACGAAATTAAGTTCAAAATGTAAAATAAATACAAATGTCAAAAAGTCTACACACACAAATTTAAAAAATTCAACATATAACAAATAAAGAAAAAACAATAACTCAAATTAGAAGAAGTTAGTAGCATCATCATCATCATTAGTGTCTGGAGGTACGGAAGAGCCTGCCTGCATCTTTTTCCACAATACACCATCTCTTTCTTCATCTTCTTCATCTTCGTCTCAATGGCCTTTTCCTTATCCTCAATCTTCTTTTGCATCTTCTACAACTGGCGCTGTTTCTCCGTGCCCTTCTCTTGCATATGATGAAGTTTTGCACTGAGCAGGTGAACTTGCTCGCGGACCTCATCATCTTTGATAGTGGATCCAGTGCCTGTAGATTCCCTAGTGACAGAAGCAGAGAACAAACTATCCGCATAAAATGACTGTCACAACCCGACTTAGGCACGTGACCAGTACATGAGAAATCCTATTCCCAAGTAAGGCTTGTGACCTGAATTTCTTTATATGCATAGTTATTTATAAAATTTATTCAAACCCATTTTCATTTTCTATATACAAATAACCTGTTTACAGAACCGCACTAGTTCATACTGAAATTTCATAATTCAAACTCTATGGTCTGTGAATCACAATACAAAACATATTTGTGTAAAGCTACTCTGATTTGAAATATTCATAAATGTTGAACTATTCAATACAACTTCAAATAAAATTATAATATGCCAAAAATATAAACATGTTCTATTATCAGGATCCTCCTGCATTTGTACTGGAGCACTCTAGACATAATGATAAACACTTCACCCAAGTGAAGCTCACTATATGAACTCTAATGCTGGTGGAGGATGATAACTGGGAAAGTTTGCCGCAGCTGTACAATCTGTGGAATAGGAGAAAAGAGAGGGGTGAGTTTTATGCAAAACTCAGTGAGTGAATCCTCACCTGTAATGCCCTCTATGGGACATCAATGAAACCATGTAGTATAATATAAAGCTTTACAACATTTCATATAACTATATATACATAATCAAATAGTTATTGCCTTTTAAAACCATTAATAGTATCTAACTGGAGAAACATGAATCTCTACTCTATGGTTCCTTAGAATTGAAATGTGCTGCTCTAACGATCCATCAGGGATCTGAGGTGGACACCTAAACAGGTTCCATTCTCTGCTCTATGAGATTGTCCTTTCGGACAACTTGGTACCAAGGTTAATGATCATTCAGCCGTTAACTCGATGTCTATTTCTCTATAGTTACTGTCTAGCATCATCAGAAAACTGAGTCCTTTCTTTATATTCCACAAGGGCTTCTACCCCAGGGTTCAAAACTCAACCATATAAAACAAATAGTTCTAGAAATCATATAATCTTCAATTATTCTGAGAGCTCTAAATCCACATAGCTCTAACAGACTGACCTTAGCATAACTGTGGCTATTAAATCGTGTCCAAGGGATCACCCTTTGTAGACAGTGTGATTTCATGCCCACAAAATATGTATCCGCCAACTGTCATAAGTTATATGAAGATTCACACTCTAAATTTCCTTTTTATCTGAGTTTCTAAATCATTTCTCAATAACATTCTTTCATAAGCTTGTAAATTCTGAAATCATAATAACATTCCTCAAAAGCTCATTGTTCTCTAACAATCATTTGCATAATCCATATTCAACATAAAATAAGCATTTCAACAATTATAAATTTCTAATAATCTCAATTATCATCGAATACACTTGAAATCAGTTCAACAAATATGGTCCCATGAGTTTTCTCAAAATATATTTTATGCTCTAAAATTAATAGTTCTAAAACATATAAACCAACATCAACTTCAAATCCTTTATACAGTAGTCTCTAAAATCAAATAGTAAATCGTATTTTCATGAAAATAACTCTAATGCAGGACATAGAGGTAACAGATGTGAACCCACTCACCTAGAGGGGTGAACAATAAAGAATCTACAATGATAGAGCTCCTTGGAGCAGGAACAATATTAATATCTAACATAGGAGTCATAATATTCTAGATAAACTTCTAGAAAGTACTAAATAACTCAGATCTAACTCTAACACCAAGGAAGAACTTCACCTCTTGGATAATATGGAGGAATAGCAAAACCAACCTCAAGAACAAAGAGGAAATGGAAGAAAATGAGAGGAAACATCAAGATCTCTTACCTTAAAGCCTTGAAAGTGAAAGATTGGAGTTAGATTTGAGAAAATGAGGTGAGAAAGGGGTAGAGGATGAGTTTTTCACATTTGGGGGCTGAAAGAGCATGTTTTTTGAGTGTGTGAAGGTTCTGGACCCCGAAACGGGTTTTTAAGTGATCTATTGACCGCTGTTGTGCTCACCAGAGAGCATAAAATTGGTCCTCCGCACCGTCTTACTATTCATTTGACCGCTGCAGCGCTCACCAGAATAGATTTCTTCACTCTCTAAGACGGTCTCTCATTCCCTAGACTGGTCCCTCACTCTCTAGAACTCACTTATTAAATAATTTATTTTACTTTCTATTAACTTTTAAACAAAAACGTAAATAAGGGAATACCCCCCATTTGGATTCAAATAAAATATTAGAAAAATCAAAATAATCTAGGAATTCTTACGATTCCGTAAACTTGTGATTTAAAAAAGACATGTTTAAAGATTTCATAAAATCCGTTAAAAATCTCTCTTTAACTCATTTTTCTCTAGGAAACAATTACCGGGACTTTTGGTCCAAAGAATATAACTTTACCATGTAGCTCCCCAAGGATATGTAGGGTTTAGACTTAGTGAAATTTAGGACCCAAAACGACAAATGAGGGTAGCTAAGAAAAAGAATTCTAATCTTTTAATTTAAAATTGGGTATTACAATGACTCATGCCATAGATACGGTTCTTGTAAGGACCACTGACTACATCTTGCCACAACTACTCCTCATCAATTGATGGGCACTCCTTATTAGCTACGATCCTTTGCTCCTGCTGGGTCATAGCCTCTTGATAGCTCTGCTCATAGGCATACTATAACAAGATAAAATTAATTAAACCTCTATCAAATATATGAAATAATAAATTAAATATATAAATATATACAAACAATAAGTGCTCAGAACATCTATACCTAAACATCTACGATTGGGGTGCACCCTGTCATACATTCATAGTCTATTTGTGGGAATTATGGTTCTTAAATTTGTAATTTAACTTAATAAATTCATTTAAAGTTTTAAAAATTAAAATTTTATTTAATTATAAGTATCTCTCAACAAAACCATCTTCTAAAAATAAAAGTCTTTTAAGTAAATAAATTGTGCTCTTTAACTTAACAAAATTTTGATAGCACCCTCTTAAATTAAGATTTCACTCTTTAAATTAAAAATAAATTTGACAAAACCTCTCCTGAAGCTAAGACATCCTAAAAAATTAATTTCAATATATACATATATCAATCCAGTCAAATAAATTGAACAATACAATCAAATAAACATTTAAATATCCTAAAATCATTCTAGAGCAAATCCCTTACAACATCACAACATGCATATCCTACAATTTCCACATACATAATAAACTCCACAGCAAACAATGCAAACAAAATGGGGAAGGACCTCTATGCCCTTCCCCCCAATCATGCAATCCTAATGTCCTATAACTCTATCTTAGAAATCATAAGTCTCTATCCTCACAAAAATGTAATCTTTAATACTAATATTCCAGATTCATTCTAGGAAAAGTTTTACAATTATTGCTCATAGAGCAACTTATAGCCCACAGTTTTACTAAAATTATTGATAGATTGCTAATTTTATTTTCCAAATCCCCACCTAACTATTCAAGTGACAAATTTTATTTTTTAATTCATAAAAACTAATATTACACACACAGCAAAAAAATCAGAAACATAGCAAAACTTAATAATAAATAATATTATTACCTTTTTTTATAAGTCTAATATTATAACCTTTAATTGATTCTGATATCCATATCAATCAATAATGTATATATACTAATAGTATTATTATCCTTTTCGTTGCTATTTTAAAATTTTTTTCATTTTTTGAAATTTTTTTAATAAATCCATGAATACACGTAGGGATTCAAATCTTTGCCAAAAAAATGAGGAATAAGAACCCCACAATCGGATAATAGGAAAATTTTAAATGAGGAAGCGGTTCGGAGAAAAGTTATCTAGAGCTTTTGATAATCAGATATATATATATATATATTCAGTTTATCAATTCAATAATTGTTTCATATTGTTTTTTAGAAAAAACTTCAATTTTCAAAATTAAAATATTTTTTAAAAATCAATTCCATAATTTACACTTATTTGATGATGATACTAATTATTTATATTTTTAAAAAATTGATTTCATAATTTTACTACTTCAATAATTGAAATGACATAAATTAGAATTATATATGATGATTTACTAATTATAAAATATTAAGTATAATATATATTTTAAAATTGATATTTTAAGTTATGAAAAGGATGTATAAGAAAATGATGTGTAATTAAAATCACATTAATTAAATATATTCATTAATTTTTTATTAATTAGGAAATATATTTTTATTTTTTTTATAAATTAAATAATATAATTTACTAAAAAGTTATAAATGACTAGAGATGACAAAAATAAAAATGAAAGTGGATACACACTGAGATTATCCATAATAATTGGATGAGAACGAATACAGATTTTGTCTTATTGGGAATGACTGACAAGGGAAAAGTTCCTATTTGTTAAACAGAGCAAGGACAGGAACAACATACCCTCATTTATTCATTTATCCTTATCAGATTTGCATTATGTATGCATTTTTTATTTTTAATTTGGATTATATTGCATTAGTAGTATTTGTTACTATGGATATTTATGTTTTAAATTTCGAAATACTTTTAATTTTTCTCTTTTGAAAATTTTTAATAAACTGTGAATACTTATAGGGATTTAAATCGCCACAAGGATGGGGATCAAGGCAAAATTTCAAATCAGGACAGGGACATGAGACATGTCCCCTTTCTCATAGATGCTCATTATTATTCCTATAAATGATCATGAAATAGTTAAATTATCCGCTTATTCTCTTTCATTTTTCAACAATTTCAATTTTCGAAATGTGAAAAATATTCAAAAAAATAGGATATTTATTATTAGTTATAGGTCATTTACTGAGATTTTTTTAGCCTTATAAACATAATATTCGAAATAAAATACAAAATAAAATTAAAAGGCAATTTATAATATTTTCCATTTATTTAATTATTAACTTATTTTCAAAATAAATTTATCTATTCAATTTTTTATAAGATATATTTATATAAATTATTATTTATTTTCTTTAATGGTGAATAAATTATTTTTTATTATCACCACGTGCAATGCATGGGTTAAACGACTAGTTAAATAAGAAGAAGAAACAATTACTTACCTTAAAAGAGACAAAAGAATAATATGCTTTGCCAAAGAAATACTCCAATTGGATTTGATGTTCTGTAACAAAATCAATTACTTAAATTAATAACCTTAAAAGAAATACTACTTATAACTTCAAAAGAAATAAAATGAAGTCACTAATGACCAATCATGATATGTAGATAAAGAGCATGCGTTTTCTATACCAAGAAAAAATGTTCACTGTCTAATTTTAGAAATAATTTTTGAATCCTTTTAAATATATGGAAGCTATTACATTTTAGAAATAATTTTAAATAGTAAAATGCAGAATACAAATGCACAAAATTTTAATGATACTTGGATAAGAGGTGTAAAGGGATGTGCCCTGTATTGGTTTACTTAATCAAGCTTAGTAAAAAAAAACATGTGTGCCCTGTTCAGGGGATTCGATGATTATTATTATTCTGATTATTATTATTATTATTATTATTTAATTAAAATGGAAAAGAAAAATCACAATTATTTTAAAAGAATCCCAAATTTTAAATCTCTAAATTTTTATTAATTTCATATACACATGCACCTATAATTTATAATATCAATAGACATGACTAAACTATGATTTACTTACTAAATTCATTATATATATATATATATTTGATTTGATATCTTTGATTGATTTAGCCGCTCAAAACAAACATTAGTTAGGATTAAATACAAGTCCAACAAATGCGGAACAGTATTTAAGTTAATGAATGCTTCAACGAATAAAATATACTTACACCGACTGATCCTCTAAATACAATATAATCAATAGCTCTCTCCAGTACAATCATTCTTGATCTCATCTTCAAACCCCTTCAAGCTAAGTTCTGGGTAATCAATAGGTGATCAACATCATTGTTCTTGATCTCATCTTCAAGCCTCTTCAACGGATCAGAACGCTTGATAAAATACTCATCTGCTCTCACCGTACTGAGTTTCGCCTTCAACTCTTGTAGGCGTTTTGTTACAATCGACCAAAAAAGTGAACGATTAATATTAGCCTCAGGTGTCGACTCACCCACCTACTGCGTGCAAACAAATATAGTAAGATAGTTTCATCCTCCCTGCTTTTACTTTTATTATTAACGGGTTATTTGAAAAACAATGAAATTCAATTTTATCTGGAAATTAAATTGAATTTCAAACTTTAGAACTAATTTAAGTGAATGAATTGAAATTCCATGGAAATTGAAATTCAACTAAACTAAGGAATTGAAATTAGATACAAATGGATGTGTTTCGATCTGAGAATTGAATTTAAACAAATAAAAATATCAAAATATTATTACTTGAATATAATATTTTATTCCTAACCTATCAATAAAACAAAAAATAGTAAAAAATAATTAAATTAATTCATTTTTAGCCCTATTCTAAATTAGGTAATTGAATTCAATTCTTTAGTTTACTGACTTATTCCAAACATAAAAATTCAATTCAATTCCTGATAGAATTCAATTCAATTTCATCTCATTAAAGTTTTCTAAATACTCTGTTAAGCGAAATATTATTCATATTCACTATTTGTGTAACATTATGCCTACATATTCTTATCTATCATTAAATGGATAGAATATATCAGTACGATATTCCCACAAAGTGCGAGTACAAATTTCATTAATCTATTATTAATCATGTGGGTTCTTTTTTTAAAAAAAAAATGCATAGAAACGAAATTCCATCTCAGACAGACTTTATATTCTTTCTTCTCCAAACAGTTTTGATAAGGCAATCAACGACATCATGTTAGTTCGATGGGTTCCACCGTCGGAAGGTGCAGTCAAACTTAATGTTGATGGGAGTTCAAGAGGGAATCCAGGAAGAGCAGGATGTGGAGGTCTGCTCAGGGATGAAGACGGCAACTGCATTGTAGGATTTGTGAGTCATCTTGGCGTTGCAGGGAGCCTTCTTGCCTTGCCGAGTTGATGGCTATTCGACACGGTTTGTTGTTAGCATGGCAGTGTGGGTTCAGGAAAGTGGAGTGTGAGAGTGATTGTCTGCAAGCTGTCCAGATCATTCACGAAATTCGTGCGAGATATCTTCCCTACATTGGAAGGATTGTTGAAGAAATACAGCGACTTATGCTTCTTCAGTGGGATCTTAAGGTCTATCATGTTCTACGTGAAGGAAATTCATGTGCAGATTTTTTAGCCAAGATTGGTTCTTCCTCGAACATGGCATTTGCCATTATGCATACCCCTCCGGTTGATCTTTCTCCGCTTCTTTTGGCTGACTCTAAAGGAGTTTTCCACTCTAGAGCTTAGGGTCTCCTATGTACTATATATTTCTCATCATGAATTGCTGAGAATTTGAATGAAAATACGTTGAATTACTCAACTACCGGTTTGTTGTTTTAATTTCTTTTCCTTTATATCATTAGCTTATCAACTCTAACTCTGATAATGAAATATTATCTTTATTTTTAACTTACTCTGTAAATTTAAAAGCTTTTAAATTTGATTACGATAAATATAATCATTTTCAATTTCATGTTCATTATCTTTTGGTGTTATGATAAGGTTTAATATTAAATTATTATAAATTATAGAGATTAAACTGAAAACAAATAGTATATATAAATATTAAATTGAAAATTAATGTCGCATATAAATATTTATCCCAATTGTGTACTTGTAGAAGTAAGACAAATGTAGTTGAAAGAAATACAAATGTGCAATCCATATTTACCTTTTTCTTTTTTGAAAAAAAAAGAATGACACAATTAGAAAGTAGAAAGCTATGATAACAGGTTTAATTTATATTTCAAGCTTTAATTCCATTGTGAAACGATATATAAATATCATACAAAAGTTTATATAATTATTGGTGGCGTAATTTTATAGTAATAATATATCAAATTTAAAATTAATATTTTAAGGTAATTATTATCAATTAGTTATAAATTTTCAAGTCAAGAAAGCTATGATAAAAAAAGAAAAGAAAATGTCAACTGGAAACAAAGCTAACTAGCGAATAATCAGATTGATGTTCTACTATAAACAGGTCAAGACGTGGTATTTTATATTAATTGGCCCTTGCTACTCAAATGATGTTGATGATGACGATGATGATGATGCAAAAGATAAATGTAAAGTCTTCACCGTGAAGTGGGTAAGAATTTGGCACAACTGTTAAGCAGATTTGGTGGTTACTAGTTAGATGGTGTTAGGCTTTCTTTATTGATATATCACATGCCTCTCTATCGATTTATTTATGGGAAGGAAGGAGACCAATGATGGCATCTTGGTGAGAAATTTGCGAAAGAGGGCGTGGGAATGTATTTAGTCATTCACTGTCTATTTGGCATGTATAAAGAATGGGTTGGGTTAAATGATTTGATTGAATTTGAAGTCGGCTTGATTTTTAGACTGTGTCAAATTTTAGAGTCCAAACTTGACCCAATGAAATAACCTGGTTAACAACTGGGTCAAATCGGGTCCAGTTGACTTTTAAACAATCTATAAAGATTTTAAGATTATATATAGTAATTATAAAAGTTTATAAGTAAGAAATAAAATTTAAAATATAGTTTATTATATATATTTCAAATCAAACCATATGACTATAAAAATAATATCAAGTTATTTTAAATATATTAATTAAATCACAAATCTTATCATTTAATATTAATTATTACCAAGAAAAAGTATGTATAACCCTAAAAAGAATTGTTTTTCCTTCGGGCTCAGATCTGACTAGCCTAAGGAGTGACCCAAACCCAGCCTGAAAAATGCATCAGATTAATAAATTTGAGGATCCAGACCTAAATCAATGAGCTTCAGGCCTAAAGAATGCTCTCTTTATACGCTTTCTCCCTCTTCATCTATCTACTCTTTCTAGGTTTTGGAAGTTTCCAATCATTGTTATGACTCTCGTTCGAGATTATGACCATACTCTCCTTAATATTGATTGAGATCCTCCACCTATAGAAAAGTAATTTCCTTTACCTTGCCCAAGAATAACTGATGAGGATCGAAGTTTATTCTTGAGGTTCCAATTTTAATACAATTTGTGGTTGGTTTTTCTTTCCCTTTTGTTATCTCTCTTTAATATTCCTCGTACGTGTGAATTATTACAATTGTGTTTTTGAGAACTTCCTGATTTTGGGTTGATCCATGTTGTGAGTTGTAAGCATAATTAGTATCCCATAAGGATATTTGATCAATTGATTAAATTATATCCACTTGGCAAGGGATTAGAATTAGTTTCATTGTGAGATTAGTTGCTGTCACTATAAGAAAAAAGATGTTATTGATGGATTTTTTGGATTATCGGCGAAAAATTTCATTTTCGATGGATTTTCGACAAGAAGTTTGTTGTCAAACAACAATAATGTAGTCAAAAATCTTTATTGGCAGAAAAAAAAAATCCTCCGATAATTTTTATCGACGAATTTACTAATAGATTTTTGTAACAAAACAATCTATCAGTAATGACCTGGCATAATTCGCTAGTGAATTCCTCATGGATTAATAATTACCAGTGGATTTTTATTATTACCGACGCATTTTTTCGTTGTTAATTTTTTATTTTAATTTGTTATTTTTAAATATCTGAGTTTTAGCAATGGAAAAATCCATCGGTAATTATTGAATTTTATGATTTTTAAATTTTTTGTTTTTTGTTTACCGACATATTTTTCTGTCGATAATTTTAAATTTTATTTATTTTTTGTATTTATATTACAGATGAAAAAATCTGTTAGTAATTATTTTGTGTGTGTATAAATATATTGTAATTTGTGTGTTATCTTATTATTTAAAAGCTTATTTAATAGTGAAAAATTATAAAGAAATTCTTAATAAAAAATAAACACAATGAATTTAAGTTCAAAATGTAAAATAAATAAAAATGTCAGAAAGTCTACAAACACAAATATAAAAAATTCAACATATAACAAATAAAGAAAAAACAATAATTCAAATTATAAGAAGTCAGTAGTATCATCATCATCATCAGTGTCTGGAGGTACGGAGGAGCCTGCCTGCATCTTCTTCCATGAAACACCATCTCCTTCTCCATCTTCTTCATCTTCATCTCATAGCCTTTTCCTTATCCTCAATCTTCTTTTGCATCTCCTACAACTGGCGCTATCTCTCCACGCCCTTCTCTTGCAATCGATGAAGTTCTGCGTTAAGCAGGTGAATTTGCTCGCAGACCTCATCATCTTCGGTAGTGGATCTAATGCCTATAGATGCCCCAATGACAAAGGCAGAGAACAAACTACTTGCATAAAATATATGACTCGTGCCATAGATGTGGTTCTTGTAAGGACCGCCAATTACCTCTTGCCACAACTAGTCCTCATTAATCGATGGGCACTCCTTAGTAACTATGATCCTCTGCTCCCGCTGGGTCGTAGCCTCCTGATAGCCTTGCTCATAGGTATGATATAACAAAATAAAATTAATTAAACCTCTATCAAATATATGAAATAATAAATTAAATACATATATACAAACAATAAGTGCTCAGAACATCTATGCCTAAGCATTCTTTGAGCAAGGATTGACCCATGTTTGATTCCCCCTCGACTGAGGTGCACCATGTCATGCATTCATAGTCTATTTGCGGGAATCATGGTTCTTAAGTGTGTAATTTAACCTAGCAAATTCATTTAAAGTTTCAAAAATTAAAATTTTATTTAATTATAAATATCTCTCAACAAACCATCTTCTAAAAATAAAAGTCTTTTAAGTAAATAATTTGTGCTATTTAACTTAACAAAATTTTGATAGCACCCTCTTAAATTAAGATTCTTCTCTATAAATTAAAAACAAATTTGACAAAACCTCTCTTGAAGCTAAGACATCCCAAAAAATTAATTTCAATATATACATATATCAATCCAGTCAAATAAATTGAACAATATAATCAAACAAATATTTAAATATCCTAAAACCATTCTAGAACACACTCCCTATAACATCACAACATGCATATCCTACATACAATTTCCACATACATAAGCAACTCCACAACAAACAATGCAAACAAATCGGGGAAGGATCTCTACGCCTTTCCCCCCAATCATGCAATCTTAATGTCCTACAACTCTATCTTAGAAATCATAAGTCTCTATCCTCATAAAAATGTAATTAAATAAGGAGAAGAAACAATTACTTACCTTAAAAGAGACAAAAGAATAATATGCTTCACCAAACAAATACTCCAACCAGATTCAACGTTCTGTAACAAAATCAATTACTTAAATTAATAACTTTAAAAGAAATACTAATAACTTCAAATGAAATAAAATGAAGTCACCAATGACCAATCCCGATAAATAGATAAAGAGCATGTTTTTTCTGTACCAAGAAAAAGTGCTCACCGTTTAATTTTAGAATCCTTTTAAATATATGGAAGCTATTACATTCTAGAAATAATTTTAAATAGTAAAATGTAAAATACAAATGCACAAAATTTTAATGATACTTGGGTAGGAGGTGTAAAGGGATGTGCCTTGTATTGGTTTAATGATACTTGGGTAAGAGGTGTAAAGGGATGTGCCCTGTAGTGGTTTACTTAATCAAGCTTAGTAAAAAAAAAAAATGTGTGCCCTATTCAGGTGATTAGATGATTAATAATAATAATAATAATATTATTATTATTCAATTAAATTGAAAAACAAAAATCACAATTATTTTAACAGAGTCACAAATTTTAAATCTCTAAAGTTTTATTAATTTTATATACACATATACCTTTAATTTATAATATCAATAGACATAACCAAACTATGATTTACTAACTAAATACATTATATATATATATATAAAAGCTCGGGTCGATTTATTGGGTCATCATCTAGTTGAAATTTATGAAATTTGATACCTAAACCGATTATTACCCATTTTAATTGGTTTTTACTCTATGTGATCCGATAATCCGAATCAACTCGAACCCAAGGTTCTGAAAACCGGATAGAGCATCGAACCGATCAAGGCAAGCATTTAGAGGTTTAGAGGTTCAACTGGGGGTCGAGTCGAAATATAACCGGTATATAATAAAATCTGTATTTACATAAATATATAAAAATATAAAATAAAATATATGTCATAAATAACTAAAAATTAAATTAGGCATCAACAAAACACATATAATATAATATAATTCATCTCTTAATCAAAATAAATATTATCCATATGGATCAAATCTCTCAAGTTACAATTCTCATCCCAGAAAAGGAAAAGAATTAGGAAAAATGAGATTTTAGTTTTTTTTTTTAAAAAAAAAACCCAAAATGATGCAATTTTACATTTTAAAAAAATGGTTCAAAACGGTTTTTGATCGGTTCTTTCTTCACCAGTTTTTAGGGCCAACTCAGACCAGACAGCAAGGGGGTTCCCAGTTCAATCGGTACGACCAGCCGATCCGGTCCGATTTTCAAAACCTGGCTTGAACCGATTTAATTGGTTCGATTCAAGTTGGTCTTGATTATCTAGTCGGGTCAATCCACTTGCACCCTTGACAAACCTAGTTTTTCGAAACAATATAATCATGGTTCCTACTATTTCCCATTTATTGACTTTTATTTAGTCCTAATTAATGATTGTTCTAAGCGGATATAACTGTGTGTATGTATATGTATAATATCTTTGATTGATTTAGCCGTTGTAATTAGATTCAGTTGGCGGTGGATTAAATAAGTTAGGATTAAATATACTATATTTAATTAAATAAGTTTGGTTCGATTCAGTTGGTGGTGGATTATTGCCGCTCAAAACAAACATTAGTTAGGATTAAATACAAGTCCAACAAATGCGGAACAGTATATATGTTAATGAATGCTTCAACGAATAAAATATGCTTACACCGACTGATCCTCTAAACACAATATAATCAATAGCTCTCTCTAGCACAATCATTCTTGATCTCATCTTCAAACCCCTTCAAGCTAAGCTCTGAGTAATCAATAGGTGATCAACGTCATCGTTCTTGATCTCATCTTCAAGCCTCTTCAACTCATCTGCTCTCGCCGCACTGAGTTTCGCCTTCAACTCTTGTAAGTGTTTTGTTGCAACCGACCAAAAAAGTGAACGATTAATATTAGCCTCAGGTGTCGACTCACCCACCTGCTGTGTGCAAACAAATATAGTAAGAGAGCTTCATCGTCCCTGCTTTTACTTTTATTATTAAAGGATTATTTGGAAATCCCTGAAATTTAATTCTACCTAGAAATTAAATTGAATTTCATACTTTAAAAGTAACTTAAGTGAATGAATTGAAATCTTATAGAAATTGAAATTCAACCAAACTAAGAAATTAAAATTAGATCCAAATGAATGTGATTTGGTATAAGAATTGAATTTAAACAAATAAAAATACCAAAATATCATTACTTGAATATAATGTTTTATTCCTAATCTATTAATAAAAAATAAAATAGTAAAAATAATTAAATTAATTCATTTTTAGACCCATTTCAAATCAGATAATTGAATTCAATTTTTTAGTTTACTAACTTATTCCAAATATAAAAATTCAATTTAATTTCATCTCATTAAATGTTTTTAAATACTTTGCTAAGAGAAATGTTATTCGTATTCACTATTTATGTGACATTATGCCGACATATTTTTATTTATCATTAAATGAATTAGAATGTGTCGGTACGCTATCCCCACAAAGTACGAGTACAAATTACGTTAATCTATTATTAATTAATCATGTGGGTTCTTGCTTACAAAAGAAAAAAAAAATGCATAGAAACGAAACTCCATCTCAGACAGACTTTATATTCTTTCTTCTCCAAACAGTTTTGATAAGGCAATCAACGACATCATGTTAGTTCGATGGGTTCCACCGTCGGAAGGTGCAGTCAAACTTAATGTTGATGGGAGTTCAAGAGGGAATCCAGGAAGAGCAGGATGTGGAGGTCTGCTCAGGGATGAAGACGGCAACTGCATTGTAGGATTTGTGAGTCATCTTGGCGTTGCAGGGAGCCTTCTTGCCGAGTTGATGGCTATTCGACACGGTTTGTTGTTAGCATGGCAGTGTGGATTCAGGAAAGTGGAGTGTGAGAGTGATTGTCTGCAAGCTGTCCAGATCATTCACGAAATTCATGCAAGATATCTTCCCTACATTGGAAGGATTGTTGAGGAAATACAGCGACTTATGCTTCTTCGGTGGGATCTTAAGGTCTATCATGTTCTACGCGAAGCAAATTCATGTGCAGATTTTTTAGCCAAGATTGGTTCTTCCTCGAACACGGCATTTGCCATTATGCATACCCCTCCGGTTGATCTTTCTCCGCTTCTTTTGGCTGACTCTAAAGGAGTTTTCCACTCTAGAGCTTAGGGTCTCCTATGTACTATATATTTCTCATCATGAATTACTGAGAATTTGAATGAAAATACGTTGAATTACTCAACTACCGGTTTGTTGTTTTAATTTCTTTTCCTTTATATCATTAGCTTATCAACTCTAACTCTGATAATGAAATATTATCTTTATTTTTAACTTACTCTGTAAATTTAAAAGCTTTTAAATTTAATTACGATAAATATAATCATTTTAAATTTCATGTTCATTATCTTTTGGTGTTACGATAAGATTTAATATTAAATTATTATAAAGTAAAAGAGATTAAACTGAGAATAAATAGTATGTTTGAATATTAAATTGAAAATTAATGTCTCATATAAATATTTACCCCAATTGTGTACTTATAGAAGTAAGACAAATGTAGTTGAAAGAAATACAGTGCAATCGCTATTTATCTTCTTTTTTAAAAAAAAAAAATAGAATGACACAATTAGAAAGTAGAAACCTTAAAAAAAAATGTTACGCTTAAGAGATAAATTCAGGGTTTGATAATCGGATAATCGGTAAGAAGATATAAGAGCTAACAGGTTTAATTTCTATTTCAAGCTTTAATTCCATACTGAAACGATAGATAAATATCACACAAAAGTTTATATAATTTATTCGTGGCGTAATTTTATAGTAATAATATATCAAATTTAAAATTAATATTTTAAGGTAATTATTATCAATTAGTTATAAATTTTCAAGTCAAGAGAGCTATGATAAAAAAAAAAAATGTCAACTGGAAACTAAACTAACTAGTGAATTTTCAGATTGATTTTCTAGTGTAAACGGGTCAAGATCTGGTGTTTTATATTAATTGGCCCTTGCTACTCGAATGATGATGGTGCTGACGCTGCTGCTGCTGCTGCTGCTGCATGAGATAAATGTAAAGTCTTCACCGTGAAGTGTAGGCATAGCTGTTAAGCTGATTTGGTAGTGACTGGTAATTGGATGGTGTTAGACTTTCTTCATTTGTGTAAATGAAAACAGTTTTTGTGCATTATATTTCCCTTTTATTGATTTATCATATGTCCTTTCTATTGATTTATTTATGGTAAGGAAGGAGACCCATGATGACATCTTGGTGAGTGATTTGGGAAATAGGGTGTGGGAATGTATTTAGTCATTCACCATCTATTAGGCATGTATAAAGAATGGGTTGGGTTGGGTTGGGTTGGATGATTGGACCAAATTCAAATCCGACTCAATATGTTTAGATTGTATCAATTTTTAGAGCCTGAACCCGACCCGACGGTAACCTGGTTAATGATCAGGTCAAATCAGATCTACTTGACTTTTAAATAATATGTAAAGATTTTGACATTACATATATTAAAGTTCTGAAATTTTATAAGTAAAATATAAAATTTAAGAAATATTTTGTGATGCATGTTTCAAATCAAACCATATGATTATAAAAATAACATCAAGTTATCTTCAATATATTAATTGAATCATATAATCTTATAATTTATCATTGATTATTACCAAAAAGAAAGTATATATAATGCTAAAAAGAATTGTTTTTCCTTTGGGCCTAGGTCAGTTAGCCTAAAGAATGACCCGAACTCGACATGAAAAATGCGCCAGATTAAATTCAAGGATTCCAACCCGACTCAATAAGCTTAGAGTTGGGTGGGGTCATGAACACCCTCATTGCCTACCTTGACCATGACCCATGGACAAAGGGGTCAAAATTTTTTATGTATATTATAGAAGCTTAGAAAACTAAGGGATTAAAAAAAAAAAAAGGAGGTTGATAAATCTAAGAACTCTATACTAAGGATGTCACTCCCTTGTACGCGTTTTAATTAAACGATCGATTCCCTTCTCCCAATTAAGTGCAAACAATTCAAATAGTGAGATATAGCCTCCTCCCGTATTTTACTTTTATTATAGTGTGAGTTATTGTTTACGATAAAAAAAAAATTAGAAACGAGAAAACAACTCTCACACTTTATATCTCTACTCTAAAACAGTTTTAAGGCGGCAACATGTTGGTTCGATGGGTTCCACCATAATTTAGGACAATTGATATATTAGTTAGATTTAGTTAGAGTGGTTATCAATTAATTTTACTCATTGCTTATACAATACTTTACCCTCTTGAATTACACATTTTTTTCATAATTAGTAAAATTTTCATTTCTATATTCTTTCAATTACTGTCCTTTTTTCTCTGATCACCATAAAATTTAGTATGGTATCAGAGTCATTCCATCCACCATGAGCCACCTTTTTGCTGCCCAACCTTGGAGTTCTTTGAACTCATTCTCTTATTTCCTTGCCTTTTCCTTCATTTTCCTTACTGCTAGACACCTTAGAAATTCAGTTTCTCACATTTTCTTTCCTTTTCAAATACTTAAACCAAATAAGAAATACACACTATTTCTTTACCCTAAATTTCCAAATCAATCACATTTTCTATTATTCTTTTGTAATACCCAGTGTACACTTATCAGTAAGCAAGTTGTGTACAGCCTTAAGGTCTCTCAAGACCCACCCATGTTGCCGGGTCCAAGATTTTGTTAAATCTAGAGCCCCACACCTCCTTGGAGAGCTATATATTATAGCCACATTCTTGGAACCAAAAGTCTCGGTAACTGCTCTCCAAAGGAAAATGAATTGAAGAGTGATTTTTAATAAATTTTAGGAAACCTCTAGGTGTTTCATTTTTAGCCCTAAAATTTAGAAAATCGTGAGAATTTTGGAATTTGAACTAAAACTCAAAAATTAGATTTTGATTTGTTAGGGTTTTGATTTTTCTTATATTTTATTTGAATTCAGATTGGGGTATTTCCTTATTTATATTTATATTTTAAAGTTAATAGAAAGTAAAATAAAAATTAAATAAGTGAACATTGAGACAACAAGAAGCCATATGATAGAAAAACAATGAAGTCAAGCATTTCTGTCACCGCTATAGTAGCAGTCATAAGTGATAGCGTGTGGACACAAGAATAGCCAGACTGCTATAGCGGTGTCAGTAAACCAAAAACAATGAGAAACATCACCATTTCATCAAGTGAACACCTCATCTTCTTCTTCCTCCCCTTCACTCTCATCCTCCATCAAATCTTCTTCCTCCAAGCTTCAACATGAGTTTGGTTGTTGTTTATGCTTCCTTTTTCTCCTTCATTTCATATTCTATGGTTTGAGTTGTGATTTTTCTCATTATTGTCTGTTGTCAAGTGGGGGTGCTCCCCCAATATTGTTTGAGCTATGATTTTACATTATTATATCCAGCTAGAAAAATAATAATTTATGATGATAGCATGAAAGAATGTGTTTTAGAAAACCATGGAACCATGATTGCTATGCTGTGTGTTATAGAAGATGTTTTATATGTTGAGAAAGAAATATGTATTGTAGCAAGATGACTATTTTATCGAAATTGTTTTTATGGATTTCCTTGATATCGTTATGATTTCAAGTTTGAAGATTTCAAGCTATGATTTTAGAATATTAAGTTAATATATTTATATATGTTGTAGAAATGTGGAAAGAGTATGACCCAACTTTCACTACAAGAAATGCGCGGGAAACCAATGATCTTACCGATAGGTTTTTCGACAAGTATTAATATTACTGATGACTTTGCCAATGGGCATGAGGGCATCAATTTCTAGGTCATCGATGATTATTACCGACAATTGAACAAAACCTGTCAGTAGTTATCGACAAGTGTACTGATGGTTAATAAAATAAAAGACCGTTGGTAAAATTAGATAAAAAGGCACCATCCTGTCGTCAGTGATGCGTATTTATTGACGGTTATATGGATTTTTACCAATGAAATGTTAATTTAAAAAATAATTCTTTTTATTAATTTACCGATGGATGTAAAATAATTTTACTTTATAAAATTTTACATGTTACCGACAGGTAATCACCCATCGGTAATCAGTTTTTTTTTGGAAAAATTCTTGTTTTATCATTAAATGTTTGGTAATTTATTATTTACTATTTATTTATGTAATAACCTAGTTATCCAAGCGACTGATATTAAATAAAATAATAATAAAATGAATAAATTAAATTGATTAAATTAAAATATCAAATTATCACAATAAAAAATTCACAAATTACAATAAATGTAAAAAATATCTAGAATGGGAATAAAAAAAGAAGCTAAATAAAAAACTAGCTAAACTCCTGGGCGTCATCGGCAGCGTCAGTGGCGTCGTCATCGTCATCATTTGGACCATCGTCATCCACGCTATCTGACGGCAAGTGGCTCTCAAAGATGGAAGGGAGTGGGATATGGGGGAATAAGGGTTGGGGGAGCATCTTGCCGGAGTTGGAGGATCTTGAACCCTGCATGTCCCAGAAAAAACTCATCACATATGCAGTGATTTTCTGCTGCATCTTTCGAAGCTGAGTCTTCTCCTTCTTTGCTTTCTGTTGTTGTTGGCGCTCCAACGAGAGCTTAAGCTCTCGGATCTCTTTTAGCTCCTGCTCCACAGCTGCTCGACCAGCTTGCTGCTCCTGGAACTGATGAAGGAGTTGTGCTTGCTACTCCTGCTGCTGTTGGATCGGCTGTGCCTGCTGCTGTAGATCCTAGTTGAACGCATGCACATGCTCCTGCAGGGCATCATCCCCAGTCACAGACCCAGTGGTAGAGGATGGGGATATACTCTCAGGGTAATACCCCATCCCATATATGCAGCCCTTGTAAGGGCCGCCAACCACATGGGCCCAAACACCCTCCTCATTTGGAGGAGGAGGAATGTCAACATCGGGCCCAACCTCAGCCACCTGGGTCTGGTACTAGGTCTATGCCTGCTCCCAGAGGTCAGAAAATTAGCACTACAAATGAAAAAAAGGATAAAACACATCGTAAATAATAATTTTGATATAAATTAAATGATAATAAAAACTAAGTAAAGATATGTCTAAAATAAAACTTACATAGGTCGTCTTAGAGTGATAGTCTACCCAGACCTCTCCAGACTCCCCTCATGCTCACCTTTTTGGGTGTGCATCTCCCGAAAAAGCTCGCCCTAGGTTGGAAGGCGGCTCAACTCCCTGGCCTGCACAAATAAGCATAATAAAGTCATAAATGTATAGTATTTGCCACAATTCAAATATAGTAAATGTTATTATAAAATTTTAGAAATGTTAAAGAAGTACCAGGCATTTCCGTGTCCCCTCCTGAGTGCTCAACCCACCCATATGCAACGAATCGCCTTTCTTTGAGGCGCGGTTTGTCTTTCCTTTGTCTGACCTACCCTTGAAGGTCGGGTCACTGGCCCAATGGCAATGCAGCTTAGCCAGGGTGGCGTCATTCAGCCACGAGGTGTTCATGTGTCCCTTACAGACATCATGAAACGTATCTCCCATTCGCTTAGAGGATCTAATCCTCCAAGCGCTCTAAACTGCTGGCTCATGCTTGAGTTGAATGTAGAAGGATTTCTGCATACACAAACTTATAATGTTGAGGGAATATATATAAGCATATAATTAAATAATATAGACATATATGTTAACAAAAGCAACTAAATCATATAATTACCTTTCATTCCTTCCACCACGAGTCCTTGACATCGGTAGGGATGTCGGACCATGTGGACCACAGATGGTTATACCAACTCTGTATAACCTCCATGATCCTGTGGTGAGCCGGTGCAAACTGCTGAAAATTAACACACAAATGAAAATTATCAAAATATAATCAAAATTACTTAAATATCATAAGAAAAGTAAAATTAAAATGCAATAAGAAAAACATGTTTCAACTTACTTGTCTTTATCGTCTGACCTAATCAGCCGTAGCAGTTTACCATAAGGCTCGAGTGGCCTGCCATCTGGGCTAAGAGGCCTCCTATCGGCATCTCGTGCCTGTGACCCCGTCGATGAAGGAGGAGTCTGGTCAGATACGTGGCTGGGAGTCAGTGCAGTGGTAGGGCTAGGGGAGGGGTCGCTGATGCGAGCAGGCTATGAGTGTGAATAGGGGGAGGTGGGGGCCCAGAATACCCAGGAATGGGCATCATCCTGAAGCCTGGGGTGCTGATGGTGGGGACTGAGGTGGAGGTGGTCGTAAGGGCGGTTGCGGAGGTGATCACAAGGGCGGTGGCAGAGGTGGTGGGAAGGGCTGTGGCGGGGGTAGTAGGAGGGGCAGTGGCGGAGGTGGTGGTGGGTAAACCGACCTTTTGAGGTCAGCCGCTACCTCTACCAACCATACTGCAATAATTACAATAATAAGTTTTATATAATAAAACTTCAGTTGATATAATAATCTTCATAATTAATATTGCATCATTATAATTTATAATACTATATCCCCAAATTTTAACTCAAGTATTTGAAATGAAATTTTAAATATAGTACAATATTATTACAAAACTATTAAAATGTTTTCGAGGCGGAGGATATAATCTATGTCCCTATTCCCACTAATCCCAGGCTGGCTTTTATCCTCATCCCTGCCTCAACAAGGAAAAATTCCCCAAAAATGGAAATCTAAATACTTCAATTCTCAAGGATATATCCCATGAATAGTTTTCCATTATCATCCCTAATATATAATAGTTTCACCAGAGAATCATGAAAGTTGAGAGAATTCGGTTTAACAGTACAAAGTGAAAAGCTTTTTTATTTTTTATTTTTGTTTTCGAGCTATCATAAACTTTTGACTCCGAGTGTTAATTTTGAGAGACTTAAGTGTATTAGTCAAGTTTTGAATTGCTTCTCTCTTTACATTTTCAACGTCTTCGCACACTAATGAAATATCCACTAAAATTAAAATCTCTTTGAGAAGTTGCATTAAAGTAAAAGAAAATATTAACAATTTTGAAATAATCAATTTCAATAATGAATAATAATAATAATCAATCTTCAAAGAAATTATTACCAATTTTATATTATTATTACTTTTATTACAAATTATAAAAGGGATAGTCCTTTTCATATTCAATTTATTTTGTAAACATGTTCAAAATAACTATTAATAATTCAAGGGTGTTCATAGTGTGGTTAGCCAAACACTTATCCCTCTCATTATCTAAATATTCTTTTTTTAAGCTCCTAGATTATTATTAGATGAATTAATATGCTAATTGATTTTTTTTGGTAGATAATATGCTAATTGATTACAAAAGACTTTTTTAATTATCTAATAGGTATTATTTATTTAAAATATGACTTTATTGTAACCTCTATTTAAAATTTATTTTATACAAATCAAATTTAATTTTTTCTTTTGATCAACTACGGGGCTAAAAGCCCAAGGCCGAACAACTAATTACAAAAAAATATATATATAATTCTGTTATCAGAAACCAATTTATTACCCTACCAACAAAAAAAAATTGTTAATTAATATTTTTAGTAGGGAACAAATTTTTTTAGCTGTGGAATAGGTAAGAAATTGTCGTGTACTATAATTATACTTGTTTCTAAGTTTTAATTTAAGCTTATCTAAAAGTATGCATTGGAGAATTGGGAGGGGTATCCCTCAAGGTCAAGGGTAGGTCTGTTTCGACTAATTCTGAACGTGGCAAATTAGGAATGGTATCAAGTTGCAGGTGAATCCAAGATTGAGAAATAGTGGGTGACGTTGTCAAATTCAAATTCCAATTCAAATCATCAATGGTGCTGACTTGTTCCTGGACTTCTTTGTATTACTAGCAATTATGAATCACCTCACTTCCCACAAGATATCACACAAAAGCAATGCAACTGTGGCTTTCTCATTCTCTAATCAATTTCCTCCAATAATTAAGACCCATCACTCCATCATCATGGCCTAACTATTCTTAGAAAGATGTACAGGTATTCGGGAACCAAGTTACAATTGCACCTCACTTCCGAATGAGTAGTGTTATTTTTTTTATTATTTACGGGTTATCATACTGATATATTTTTATCTATTTTTAAATAAGATATAAAATTTAAATTAAGTGAGATTCATAACTTATCCAAAGATGTATAAGAGTATATTAACATGATATTTCACAATTTATTAATACAAATAATTTTTTTTTGGAATTTCTTGTTTAATATATGACTAAATTAATTTGAAAAAGGGCTTTAAAGTTTGAAGTATATATTTTAACAGATAATATTAGAATCCAAAAATATTATTAGATTATTTAATCTATTATTCCTACAAAATATTTTAACAAAATTTCAATAGCATCTCCTCTTAAACTTGAGCTTCCATCGTTAGATATTTCAGTCAATACAACAATTATAGATATTATCATAAAGGTCAACAACAGAATATATTCAACAATTATACTTTAATAATATAGTATAATTCACATAATCCTAAAAATCATTCTATTGCACATCCCCTTATAACTCTACAACATGCTTCCTGCAATCTTCGCAAACACAGAATCCCACAGCAAACAATGCAAACAAGTCGGAGAAGGACCTCTATGCCTTTCTCCCAGTCATGCAATTCCCATTTCCTACAACTCTATCCTACAAAACATAAGTCTCTATATATCCTACATACATATTAAACCAAACAACCATATAAACAACAAGAATTTAGTTACTAACTTCTATAGCAATAAAAAGATCCACATAATGTATGTAGGGAACCTCTCTATGTCCAACTGAATCCACACCTGAAAAAATTAATAACAACAAACTAAAATAATTTAAGAGATATAAATATTTCACGAATTTAATTTTTATTAAATTACTAAAGAAGACCATGAAAAAAATTAGAATAATAATTACATACATACATACATATATATACACACAGAAAACTTGAATAACAATTACAAAAACAATAATTACATATATATATATATATATATATATATATATTATTACATAAAAAAAATGAAAAACTAAAAAAGAGACCAAATAATATATATATATATCTGTGTATGTGTGTGTGTGTGTAATTATAATATATGCACACACAAAAAAAAAACTAGAATAATAATAATTACATATACATACAATACAAAAAAAAAAACTAAAAAAGAGACAAAAAAATTATTAAATATACACTAGTGTAGAAAAACTAAATTAAAAAAAAATAAATCGATTAAAATACTCATCAAAGTCCCGGGATTGAAATGGTGGTCTCTGTCTCTCAAATGGAGGTCCGACGGTGGTGCATGACAATGAGAAGGTGGTGGCAGTGAGGGGAAGAAAGAGAGTGTGTGGGTGTATAGAGAGAGAGGGCTTCACAAAATGAGGAAGGAAAGGGTCCGGGGTGGGGTGATGAAGACGGGTATATCGATGGGTATCAGTTTAATGAAATGGTGTGTTTCACTAATAAGCTATTACTGAAGAGTATACCGACGGTTACCGTTTAACGAAATGGGGCGTTTCACTGACAAGTAATTTCTGACAGGTATACCAATAGTTAAGCCCTTTAATGACACAGGGAGTTTAACTAATCTGTTAATATCGACGGTTGTATCAACAACCAAGTAGAAATACCAAAAGTTTGCACGATATTTATTGAAATTTAAAAAACCCATCGGTAACTCCGTCGGTATAAATTGGATATTATTTAAAAATATTTAATTGTCAACCGGTACACTCGTTGGTAAATATAATTTAAATTTTCATGGTTATAGTAATTACTATCGCATTGGTAAAATCGTCAGAAAATATGCGCGCCAAGTGGCGCGTGGAAGGCGCCATTATTTACCAACGGGTGTACCGATAGAAACGTGCCCCACCTCAACAAAAATCATAATTATCTCGAAAAACTCGCTTTTCCATTGGGGATACCATCGGTAATTAGCGACGGATGCATACTCGTCAGTAATTAGCGACGAGTGCGTACCCGTCTGTAAGTTGTGTCGGTATCCCGCATGTTTCTAGTAGTGTTTACGAATAAATACATTAGATAATTTTAAAGTTTTATAATTATGAACCCTAGTGTTTGAACTATGATATTACAGATTTCAAGTATATGAAAAGATATGTTAGCTTAAGAAATGGTTTTAGAACTTCAGTTTATGGTACCAAGAGGTACGAAATTTAGTATGATTCTTAGCAACTGCCAAATACATACTCTATATGCTTGAAATCAGAATGCCTACAAGTGGGTGCTCCCTTGGGCAAGATTTTCATAGCTACAGTTATTCTAAATTCATATTGTTAGAGTTATGTGAATCCAAAACTCTCAGAGTACTAAGAATTTAGGGGCTCTTGTTTGCCAAGGACTAAACACCCACCTTTTAATTATGTAATATCAGCATTGTTGTTTTTATTTATTTTCAGTTAAGTTATATATGATGAATAGTAAACAGGCATGGAGGCAATAGTAATAAACAGCCATGGAGGCATCAATAGTAGAAATAGCCATGGAGGCAATATAGTAAACAGCCATGGAGGTAATATAGTAAACAGCCATAGAGGTAATAGTAGTAACAACCATGAAAGCAATAGTAGTAATAGCCGTGGAGGCAATATAATAAACAGCCATGGTGGCGATATAGTAAACAGCCATGGAGGCGGCCCTTTAAACAGCCATGGTGGCATATACAGAAGATGGGACCTAGTTAGGTGCCCATAGCTTGTCCGATAAGGACTGTTATGACTTCAGCAAGTGCTCGTGTTCGCTAGGGATTGAGTACAATCTTTCAATTTATAATTTTACAACTATTATGATTATATATTTATTTATTTTGTTCAGCATATTATTTCTCGATGCTCTACTGTACCCTCAATTAAAATGATTTCATGTTTGATTATGAGTTAGAAATTATTGTTGTAAATTTATAGAATGAAAAGTGTTTTCCTGGCTAGCTATATATTTAAATATCAAATGGTTTATGATTGTTGCATGTATATTGTATTGTATTCATTGGTTGTCCCATGTGGGTAATAGGTGAGAGCTCACTCACTGAGTCCGTTGACTCACCCATCTCCCTTCTTCTCATAGCTGCATGTACAGTTTCAATTTCAGCCTAGATTGGTAGACATAGATCTTCCCATTGGTGAGCTTTATTTTAGAGTAAGGCTTAGTATAGGTTCACGTTAGTATTAGAGTGCTCTAGTAGATGTGTAGGCAGGATCCAACCATGCATTTATTTTTGAACTATGTATTTAATTTTAGAGATTGAAATATTTATGTATATGTTCTCATAGTTCAAGTATGCAATTGAAATGTAAATTATAGATAAAGATTTATGTGATGAATTAGAGATGTATTTATAATTCAGTTTTCAAAGATTACAGTTATTGAATACTTTCAGTTCATGAAATTAAGCATTATATTTTAATTAGAGAAAAATACTACAGATTCCAAAGAGATCACATTTTAATTATTATATTATGATATATTATACATTTAGAGAGCCACGTCACCCAGAAGACTTATGTGGAGATGAGATTCCTCACATGCCGATCACGTTCCCAAGTCGAGTCGTGACATCTACTCGGATCATTCTCTAATTCATGTTTCCACTGTTCCAAATTTGGTTCTTCCGTCTCCATCTCTGACAAATTCACGCTTGTCTTTAGTTTATTCTCTTCTTCGTGTGCAACAATGCTACTCCTAATATGTTTTCTAGCGAGTTTCTTTGAGTTTTGGTTTGTTGCCGGCCAGATCCGGATCTAGTCTTCACTAATCTGCTTTAGGATGTGGTAGTTCTTCTACATTTTTGCTTCACTTCATCATATCGGTGCTTCATTCTCCTTTTTTTTTTTCATTTCAAATCTATTTCTTGCACCTACTTTTGTTGTTGAAGTTTCAAGATCGGCTTTATCGCAAGCTTTTGCGATCTATTTCCAACTTCCATCTTCTTTGGTGAAGGTCTAGTGAAGGAGAAGGAGAATCATTAATTTTGTGCTTGTATTGTTTCTTCTAAAATTTTGCATTGGTAGGATAGAATTAGCCTACACAAGTGATTTATTCTTGATGCAATTTGAGTGCACAATTCGATGGTTATTTGAATTAGAGTTAGTATGTTGTAACTTTTGAGTTAGGTTGTCAAGCAATGTGGATTTCATGACTAACAACTTTTGATTTTATTTCTTTTAATGAGTTTTTTGTTTCTTAGTAGCTAGTGTAATGTCTACTTTAGTGCCTTTGTGAGTTTTGCAGCCTTTTTGTAAGGGGATAATTATATTATCGATTGCTGAAAAATATTTTGTTGTTCTAGTCTGAGTCTTTTGTTTTATTCTCTCTTGCTTAGGGGAAGCAAATTTCTAAGTTAGGCGTTATGTGATAACTCCCATGGTGAGTTGTATTTTGAGAAAGTTTTGATAAAAACTTCATGCATTTCCTGCCCAAATTGATATGATTTTTATGTTTTGTCCTTTTATTAGTTTTACTCAATTTTTCATGGTTTTTGGTAGTTTGTTAATGTTTTCGGTTGTTTTTATTAGGTTCAATGGACCAAAGGGCATGGAGAAACAAAAAGGAAAGCTAAGATGAAGTCTATGAGTGTTGTAGCCCTCATACAGCCCTCATGGCAAAACACTTATCAAGAAAAAGAATGCATTGTATGTTGTAGCCTTCCTACATAGCCCTCCAATAGCCCCGCAACAAAATGTACACCTCTAAGAAGCCTTCATATGCACAGTAGCCCTCCAACAGCGCTCCAGCAGCCTCTATTCCTACTTTTCAATGTAAAATAGGTTAGGAATGCACCCTTAGGGGTTGTAGTCCAACGACAGCCTAGCAATAGCCCCTTATGCGAACATACGTGAATTAGCATGTTTTGATGGGGTTCAAGGTTATTTTTTGGCACATGGTATAAAAGGCACTTGTTTTAAAATCCCTGATCATCCAATTATCTTTGGAGGAGTGTAGACAGCAACTTTAGGCTTGAAAAAGATGATTTTGGAAGGCAATAGCTAGCACTTAAGGAAGAGAATAAATTTCATCCTTTGGTTTAATGGCATCTTCTCCCTTTTGCTATCTTTATTTTATATTTTTTGTTGCTATTATGAACTGAAACCCTTTTTACTAAGGCGATGATGTAGTCAACTCTTGACAATGTTACTAAAGTTTTTATGTTATTCAATCCTCCTTTTTATTTTGAGTAAATGTTTGTGACTATTCTTATTGCTTTGTGTGCCTGATTACCGCCCATATAATTTTTTCAACACTACAAGACACATGCGAATTACCGATTGTCGCAACCGGGATCGCGACGGGGACGGCGAAAAATAATTTTTGAAAATTGGGAGTCGCCACCAAGTTTATTTGAATTGGGAAAACATGGAAAAACCCATTTTATTTTAGAAAATAATCTTCGTAAACCAGATATGAGTTCGGGAGTCGGTTATGTCTAGGGAAAGGTAAGAACTTAATCCACAGCACCCCTAGTACACCCGTATTTAAACGGTACCTTAGTGAGTTGTGCAAATTAATTACTAACCCCTTTTAGAATTTCAATCAAAGAAGACAAAAATTAAAATTTAAAAACATAAATTAAAAAAAATACTGTAGCAAAATATTTACAATTTAAATATATAAATTAAAAAGAATTAATTTAGACAAAATATATTTACAATTGAAACATATAAATTAAGAAAATTAATTTACACAAATATATTATAATTTAAACAAATAATCTAAGAAGAATTAATTTTGACAAATATATCAAATGTATTAAGAGAAATTAGTTTTTTTGAAAAATATATTTACAATTTTAACATATAAACAAGAAAATAAATTAAGAAGAAAATTACTTTAGCAAGATACTTATAATTTAAACACATAGATTAAGAAGAATTAATTTAGACAAATATATCTTACAATTGAAATGTATAAATCAAGGAATTTAATTTATATAATTACATTTACGGTTTAAACCAATTTAAGAAGATTTAATTTTGGCTTGACAGGGATAGCCTGCTCCTACGTATCCTCCGGTACAATGAGGAACTCAAAGTCACGTAGTTCTGTATAAAATATTTGTGTGTTGGTTGATTTTAATTAATTGAAATAATTTTGATGATAAAATCTGCTCGGGAGAGTTTAAGTTAGCACTTTCGGCTACTCAATAAACTCTCATGATTTAATAATAATGAAGATAACATTTGTTACTCAATCACTATTATCGATCATTACACCGAAATTATTACTTTATTTTATTTTCAATATATATAAAAATGCATAAAACAAATTTATTTACCTTCGGCACTAATTAATTAATGAAGTTAGATAACAATCATGCGATCAATTTGTGCAAAATACTGAGACAAGTAGAATAATTGGACACGAAATGCAAGAGTTCAAATTACTATTTTCTATTTATTTCCAAACCTTTTATATGTACATATATTTTTTTATTTTAACAAAAATTAGCCAAAAGCAACAAAAATTAATACATCAAAATGAATACTAAAACACTTGTTAATTTAGTTTATTTTCTTCAAATGATTAAAATAAATCGCTAAAGCAACGCCACTAGTTTTTTTTAGCTCCAACAAACACATTCTTTGTTTCTAAGACATCCTAAAAATGAAAACCATAACATCCCACATTAGCCAAACCCAAAGCCCTTATAACGAAACCCCATCAGCATATTCACTTGTGGACAAAAACAATTTGGCAGACAAAGGGGAGACAGCCATTCAAATAAACAAATGAAAAGAAAGTAATAACAATAATACTAATAAGGAAAATCAAACCAAAGGCACGAGACACACAGGGATGGGTCTGGACTATTGGGGATGATGGCTTCTTTTCCCCTTTGGAGTCAAACGCACACACAACGCATTATTGAGAGACCACTGGAGAGGCAGAGTTAGAGAGAGAGGGCGAAAATGAGATATGTGCAGGAGGATGGAGGGAGGCCGTCGCGTGATGGAAGGAGCTGCGGCCATCCTTGTGCCAGCCTAGCCGCGATCTTGGCGGCTGTGAGGAGAACCAGTGACAGAGCTTATTCGCGACCAAGGAGCAGCCGCGATCGCTGCCATGGAAGCTAGCTGAGAAGCTTGCGGAACTCCACAGGGAGACAGACGTGGCATTATGGAGCTGGCTCACGGTCATGTCTACAGCTTTGTTGATGGGATGAGGTGATGAGTGGCTGTTTTTGTGACTGAGCAAAGATGGGTACAGGTCTAAATGTGAGAGTAACACAAAAAAAAACGACGAATGTATCATCCATGGCAGGCACACGACAAGCTCAGTAAGGGGGAACTTATCGTGTTTTCATGGCTGTGGAAAAGGAGGAACCACCGTTGTGGAGGGAGGTCCTGGTGAATGCTTATGAACTCGTTGGTTTGATGATGATGATGGTCGAAAGGGTAGGACTCTGGTGGATCTTTTCCTTGTTCTTTTATTTTATTTTATGTTTTTAGATGGGACGTTGTGATGGTAGTAATAAAAAGCATGGTGAGGAGTTGTAATTTGCTATGGAGACGATGATAGGAGGCTGTGAGGTTATATTTAGCGATGAGAAATGGTATGTTTGTGTGTGCTAATTTGTTGTTGGTATATGCATGTGTATGTTGACTAACGAAATTTTGATGAGCATTTGATTTATGATATACGGATGAAGAATGCTAGATATCAAAATCGAATAAAGAAAAAAAATGAAAACTAACCACTGATGCTCTTCTACCTTTTTAAATATTTCGGACTTCAGAAATCCCCACAACAGTGATCGAAAAATGAAGTCCTATTGCTTGTGATGACTCCTGTCTGTGTATTTCTTAATTCTGCTTTGTGAAATCCTCCAATTCCTGTAAGTCTCCAAATCACTGAAAAAGAACTTCCTCAGAATATCTAAAATTAGATCATTCTTTTTGTATTTTTTGTTTAGAACCGATTGAAATTCCAGAGCCTCCTCTTGGTTGTGAACTTTGATTTCAATGATGATGGTTGAATGGTGAAGATGGTGTGTTTTATGCAATGATGATGGAGGAGGCTGATGGGGAAAGTGTTAATGTTGAAGATGAGATGGAGTCAGTGTTGTGGAATGTGGTCTCCTCCGAAGAGAATCATGAGACTTCAGATGAAAATCTATGTTGCCGCCCTAAAAAAAAAACAACCCCTTTTTCCTTGTCTGTTCTCTTTCTCTTTTGTACTTGAGGTTGCCTGTGTAAACAAAATTTCATTCCATACTGCCTTGGGTGAAGGAAAATCAATAGACTTTGTTTCCCATGCTTCTGCATTTTGCCCATCACGTTTTGTCTTAGTGCTTTAGCAGAGTGGAGCTCAGGAGATGGGCAATGCAAGGAATGGGGGAATGTACACTGTTTGCCACCCTTTTTTATTCATCTTGTGTAATTGAGAGAGAGAGCCCGAAAATGAAGTGGGCCGTAAGTCATCATATATTTTTGAGTTTTTATTTATTTATTATTATTTTTTTTATAAATTTAAGAAGAAAAGCAAAAGGACTCTTTTTGTATTTTATTTTATTTATTATTTTTTCCTTCAAAACAAATAAATTTAAAACAAACTTGGACAGATAAATGACCCACAAAAGAGAAGTTTGAAATGAAATTGGGCCTACCTAAAATTATGTATATATTTTTGTTTTTTCGATTGAAACAAAAGATATTTTTTTTTTGTTATCCTTTAAAATTTTTGTTCAAATGGCCGGACAAAATCGGGTGTTCACAGTTGCCCCTCTTTACTCATTTCTTACAAGAGAATACGAAAAACATAAGTTTTTGCCTATTCTTTTCATAAGGAATGAGTAAAGATTTGAACATTGATTTTGTTCGGCAAATGCATGCAATTGAAAATAACAAGAATGACTGAATTCAAATCGCAAAAGAAATTAAATACTCAGGAGAGGTGTATGCAATGCAAAGATGTAATTCCGACACCATGATGCATGAATGGTAAGAAATGTGAAATTCCATTGTAAAAAGTCACAAAAACTTATGAGACCTAACAAGAGTTTAAAGGCCGACAGGGGTGAAAATGGCAATCTGAGGCCGATTAAAAGGTAAAAACAGCAATCTGAGTCAGACTAGAAATTAAATTTGGCAATCTGAGGCCGACTGAGAAGTTAAAACGGCGATTTGAGGCCGACAGGAGTGAAAATGGCAATCTGAGGCCGACATGAAAAATGAAATGGCAATCTGTGGCCGACTTAAAGGGAAATAAAATTTTGCAATCTGAGGCCGAATGAAAGTAAAGTGGCAATCTGAGGCCGACTAAAAGATAAATTTGGAAATCTGAGGCCAACTGAAAGATAAATTTGGCAATCTGAGGCCGACTGAAAATAAGGTGGCAATCTGAGGCCGACTGAAAAGTAAAATTTGGCAATCTGAGGCCGACTGAAAGTAAAGTGGCAATCTGAGGCTGAATGAAAGTAAAGTGGCAATCTGAGGCCGACATGGAAAGCAAATTTACAATCTGAGGCCGACTGAAAATAAAAATTTGGCAAACTGAGGCCTGACTGGAAATAAAGTGGCAATCTGAGGCCGACTGGAAAGTAAATTTGGCAAACTGAGGCCGACATGAAAAATAAAGTGGCACGGAAAATAATGATTTTCATAGTACCGCTCTTCTTTTTTCCCCTTTTTTTTTAATGTGAAAGCCCTGGATTTATCATCCACTTTTAGTTTATTTCAGACATAATTTTTTTTTGAAGAACTAACCGTAACCAAATCGAGCGAGCCTCAAAGAAGACTATAACCGATCAAACTCGTAATTCACACGCTGGACCTTCTGGCATAAACTTTCTTCTAGACCTTTGCTCACTTCCTTCCCATCTTTCCTTTTTAGGATGATGATTGCTTTTCTGCCAAGCTTAACTGAGATATCTGAATTCTCTTAGTGTGATGCTGATTGTTGATGTATTATTGTAAGAATTATTAGGTCGTATAACTTTGAACTTAAATTTATGCTTACTTGAGACATCATAAATAAACATGCATTTAGAGAGAAAATAAAAAGAGTGGCCGAATAGACATCTTTATTGCTTGGTGTATTGGATGACAAAAGGTGGGAACAATCATAAAAGTGAAAGACAAGATTGTGAAAAACATGAAATTTTGCCCCAGTTCCGGTTCTTTGTGGCTTATTCAATCAATTTCTTACAGCAATTGAATACCATAGCCACGATCTATGAAGATGTCTTCAACCCTTTTTCTGAAAAATTGCCCCAGTTTTACTCTTGGGCTATTCGATTCACTGGACAACTTCAACACTAAAAATTGCCCCAGTATAGGTTGCTTGAGATGATGCTTATCTTTTTTTTTTTTTTTTTACTTTTGCCTAGGGTCGCTTCTTTCGAAGTTTTCAACCTAACGAGCTTTTTCTTTCTTTTGTTTTTCTTTTTCTTTTTCTTTCGTTTTACCCTAACTTTTGCTTAGGTTGCTCTTTCGAGTTTTCAACCTAACGGGCTTTTTCAACATCTTTTCAAGCATAGAACCTTTTGACTGCATCGGTATTGATCGGTTTAGGCAATTCTTGTCCATCCATGTTTTGCAAAATCAACGCCCCACGAGAATGCACCTTGACAATGTAAGGACCTTCATAACTTGGAGCCCACTTGCCCGTCGTCCTCTTGATTAGGAGAATTTTCTTCAAAACTAAATCCTGGATGAAAATCTCTAGGCGAACTTTCTTGTTGAAAGCCTTAGCCATTCTCGTTTTGGTACAACCGCCATGACAAATAGCCTTGATCTTTTCTCTTCTATCATGTTGAGCTGTTCATATCGAGCCCTCACCCATTGATTCCTCCAAGTCGATTCCATCAAAATCCTTAAGGACGGGATTTCCACTTCTACGGAGATCTGACTTGCTCCATATACTAATGAGAAGGGAGTTGCCCCTGTGCTTGACCGTATGTTTGTTCGATATGCGTGTAAAGCATATGGTAGCACTTCATGCCAGTCCTTGTAATTCATCACCATCTTGGCAACGATTTTCTTGATGTTCTTATTTGCGGCCTCAACTGCGCCATTCGTTTGAGGTCTATAAGGAGCTGAATTGTGATGCTTGATCTTGAAAGTTTCAAAGAACTTTTGAACTTCGGCACCATTGAGGTTAGGAGCATTATCTGTGATAATTCTTTCTGGAATCCCATATCTGCAGATAATATCCTTTTTGATAAATCTGAGAAACACCTTCTGTGTGATGTTGGTATATGAAGCAGCCTCCACCCACTTTGTGAAATAGTCAATTGCGACCAAAATGAAACGATGGCCGTTGGATGCTTTGGGATTAATCGGGCCGATGACATCCATGCCCCACATTGAGAAAGGCCAAGGAGATACCATGTTGTGTAATGGGCCGGAGGAGCATTGATTCGATCTGCATATGTTTGACATTTGTGACACTTTCGAACATAACCGATGCAGTCATTTTCCATGGTGGACCAATAATATCCACTTCTTAGGATCTTGCGCGCCATCATGTGCCCATTAGCGTGAGTTCCTCAGATTCCTTCGTGGATCTCGATCATGATCATTCGAGCTTCATGAGCATCCACACATCTAAGGAGAGTGGTGTCATGATTCCGCTTGTAAAGGACTTCACCATTTAGGAAAAAGGTCATGGCCAATCTTCCAATTGTTTTTCTTTGCACTTCATTTGCTCGATCGGGTATTCTCCTCTTTGAACATACCGTTTGATGTCATGATACCATGGTTGGCCGTCTGGTTCAACCTCTACGCTGTCACAGTATATCGGTTCATCTTGCACCTCCACGAATAGGTTGTACCTCTGCATGGACCTCCAACTTAGTCATCACAGCCAAAGTGGCTAAAGCATCCACAAATTGATTTTTGTCTCGAGTTAAGTGAGAAAATGATATATCATCAAAGTGCTCAATTAGTCGAGATAAATACTTCTGATAAGGTATCAATTTTGGATCTTTTGTGCGCCATTCTCCAATAACTTGGTAGATTATGAGCGCAGAGTCTCCAAACACCTTTAATTCTTTGATCCCTAAGTCAATTGCAACTTGCAAACCATTCGCACAAGCCTCATATTCTGCGATGTTGTTTGTACATTCAAAATTCAACTTGATGGAAACTGGCATCGCTTCATTTGGTGATACCACTACTCCTATTCCACATCCATTCATATTGACAGCCCCATCAAAGTACATTTTCCATACATTCTCCTTTTCTATTTCGTCTTTTTCCACTGTTAACACTTCACCATCGGGGAATTCAGGCACGATAGGTTGTATATCCTCAAGAGGATTTTCAGCTAGATGATCTGCAATTGCACTTCCCTTGATAGACTTCTGAGTCACATATTTGATATCGAATTCGGATAGCACCACTTGCCACTTTGACATTCTCAACGACACATGTGGACTATCAAATATGTATCTCAATGGATCCATTCGAGAGATTAACCAGGTAGTATAGTATAACATGTACTGCCTCAACCTCTTGGATGCCCACACTAATGCACAACAAGTCTTTTCAATCGCCAGATAACGGGATTCACAGTCATTAAATTTCTTGCTCAGATAATAAATTGCCTGTTCCTTCTTACCAGACTCATCATATTGACCCAACATTGCCCCAAGTGACGTGGGCAACACTGTGAGGTACAATATTAAAGGGCGGTCCGGTACAGGTGGGGCTAGAATTGGGGGCTTCATTAAATAAGCCTTTATCTTATCAAAGGCTTCTTGGCATTCATCATTCCACTCCCCAGGTTGATGTTTTCGCAGGAGCTTGAATATAGGCTCACATGTACTAGTCAAATTGGCAATGAATCTAGCAATGTAGTTGAGCCTTCCAAGAAAACTTCTCACTTCTTGTTCAGTTCGGGGAGCTGACATTTCTTGTATCGCCTTTACTTTGTCAGGATCCACTTTTATCCCTTCTCTACTGACAATGAACCCGAGTAACTTCCCTGTAGAAGCCCCAAAAATGCATTTATTAGGGTTCAATCGTAACTTATACTTTCTGAGCCTCTCGAACAGTTTTCGCAGAACTGCCACGTGGCTTTCTCCCACTTTAGACTTGGCGACCATATCATCTACATACACTTCAATCTCTTTGTGCATCATGTCATGGAACAATGTGACCATAGCACGTTGGTAGGTGGCACCAGCATTCTTCAATCCAAATGGCATGACTGTATAGCAAAATGTTCCCCACGGCGTTATGAAAGTAGTTTTTCCTTTGTCATGAACATCCATAGGGATCTGATTATACCCAGAATATCCATCCATAAAGGAAAATCGGTGACTTCTAGCTGTATTATCAACAAGGACATCAATGTGAGGGAGAGGAAAATCGTCTTTTGGACTAGCTTTATTCAAATCCCGATAATCTACACACATCCTGACTTTTCCGTCCTTTTTAGGCACAGGCACAACATTAGCCACCCAATCAGTATGTCTTGAAACCTCCAGGAACCCAAATTTCAAGCTGTTTAGTCACTTCTTCCTTTATCTTCAATGACATATCAGGCCGTATCCTCCTCAACTTTTGCTTCTTCGGTTCAGCTTCAGGATACAAAGGGATCTTGTGTGAAGCAATCTCTGGGTCTAATCCTGGCATATCACGATAGGACCATGCAAATACATCCAGGAATTCCTTAAACAACGCAATCATCTCTATAATGCTCAGGATTTGCCACTATTTTCAACTCCTTTTTCTCTTCTTCAGTGCCCATGTTAATCACCTCGATCACCTCATTGTCCAGATCAAATCCTTTTTCTGTATGTTCTAATAAGCTTGAAAACTGCTCAATATCTCCCTCATCCTCTTCAGATTCATGATTATCGCAATCAAATGAAGCAAGAGAATCAATTGATAAGTTTCCAAATTCCTTTTCTTGTGGCAAAATTTCTATGTCATTCATGTTCCTGGAAAGTAATTATGGTAGGTTGGAATGCTAAAATGGATCACAAACAACATAGGACAAACACGAATTAACAAGCTGGGAATGGAAAAGTAAAGAAATAAGGGAAAGGAGAAAACAAAAGAAAGGGAAAAGGAATGAAGCAAAACAGAAAACATAAAGGAAGGCTATTGAAAAATCATGTAAGCTTATTTAAACGATGTCTCACAGTAGCATAAACAAAAGCATAAATCTTAATTAATACAGCCCAACAAATTACTTTGTAGCAATAACATCAATCACTGGTTCAGCAGTCCAGTTCATCAGCATCTCATCATTGTCAACAGCATGACCATTGTTGAGTTCTTTTGCCTTCTCAGCATCCACCATGTTGATGGTAGTATAATGGCAAGGGGAGTGAACTATTCGGCTGTAATTACTTCAACCGGGCCATGAAACGTCTCTCTTAAGTGAGGGATTTGCTTCATTTTTCCACTTTGTTCTTTCCGCTCCAGACTCAAAGTTCTCATCTCCTCGTTCAACGAGTCCTTGTACCCCAGACCAAACCGGTTGAACTTTTCGGGGACCGATATAAGGGTTTGGGTGCCTTGCAAACACGATCCCAGTCCTTTGCCCTCCAAATATCCGTTCTTAGCCATTATGTGGGCCACTACCTGACTTTGTATTGGGGGTTTAGCTTGCTCTTGTTTCAATCCTACTACTTCTAAATTATGCCATAAACTACTCTCCACCAGCTCTACATTCTCCACATATGGCAATGTCACTGGTTTGGACACTAAGATTTCTTTTTCTCCATGAATTGTAACGACCATTCCATTCTCCACATATTTCACCTTTTGATGCAAGGTTGAGGGGACAGCTCCGGCGTTGTTAATCCATGGTCTTCCTAGTAGCATATTATAATCCGACTCAATCTCCATCACTTGGAATAATACTTCAAATCTGCTTGGGCCCATCTCAAGTAACAGTGTTATTTCTCCAAGGATGCTCTTCTTGGCTCCGTCAAATGCTTTCACTACCATTAACTGTGGCAGTATATCATCCTTACTTATTGACAAATAGTGCAGGGTTGATACTGGCAAGACATTTAGCCCTGACCCTCCATCAATAAGGACTCTGGGCACAATGTAACCCTTGCATTTAAGAGTTATGTATAGTGCTCTGGGGTTTTTCTGAGATATAATCTCTTTATCTGAAAATGTGATCATGTTAACACGCTTCCCCGGGTCCACCATGTTTACTACATTCTCCAATGATGCATCTGGCTTGACATAGGCCTCCTTTAACACCTTCAACATCGCTTTTGGTGGAGTTCAGATGACAAGATTAGTGACAAGAGTGATATTCTAGCGGGAGTCTTCTTTAGTTGATCTAGAATATCATACTCGCTTTGCTTCATAATCTTCAAAAATTCCTCCTCCTCCTCTTCTCTTTCTTTTTCTCTACGAGCCTAAGCTTTTGTCAATGTTACCTTCATCAACAAACTTCCCTTTTCCAACTCTTTGGGCCCATAAACTCTTCCACTCCTTGTTATTCCCTTTACTTCCATGACAGCTGTCACTTCCTCGTTTTCTCGGGTCTTGAGGTTTCTCCTATGTCTCCACTTGTCTTGACTCGAGTCTCATAATTCCAAGGAACAAAGACGTGTGTCCTCATAACTGAAAGGTGTTGGCTTCTTTACAGTGATCACTATCTTTTCAAATTTTGGAGTTTGATTAAGTGGAGGCACTTTGAGTACAAAACGCTCAATTACATTCACCTCTTCAATGCACTCGCTTCTTTTTGCTGTATCACACCTAAAGTGAGTAGTTCTTGTACACGCACTTTGAAATCCCAACAAGTCTCAATATCATGTCCCAGGACTTCCACAATGGTATGCACATCTTGATTCCATATCATATTTCTCCTCTTCTTTCATCATAGAGGCAGGTGCTGTGATGTTATAATTAGCTTCCTTCAAAGCAATAAACACTTTCTCCATGGGTGTTCGGAGACTCAAAACCTTTTTGATCAATTGTTTCTCCACTTCCAAGGCATTCACACGACTTCCTCTTTCATGATTTGGGATTGGGTTATTAACAATATCGGGCTTTGGATCTTCTTGGAGATCCAGTCTTCCACAAGCAATTAGTTTTCTCACTGCCGTCTTAAAGCCTTCACAATCTTCAATCGAATGTCCCGCGACATCCATATGGTATTTGCAAGTCAGGTTTGGATTGTACCAAGTCGGAAACGGAGGTTGTAATGGGTGCACAGGGTATGGTGAAATCAAATGAGCATCAAACAACCGTTGATAAAGGTCGGCATTGGAAATGGATAACTTTGGAAAAGGTGGTAGGTTTGGGAAACGATTGCGATTTTGGTTTTGAGAATTGGGTCGAGGTTTGTGTTAAGGAAGTTCTGAGCATGTATGGTTGGATATGTTGGAGGGGCGGGTTGGTATGGCCGTATGTGGATGTTGTTGACTTGAGGCTGGTGGTATGGGGTGGGATTTGTGGTTTGGTAGTGTGGGTAAGGAGGGATGGATGACATTTGGGGTCTGAATATGTGGATACATGTCTTGGGGTGAACGGTCACTGACCTTGCACATAATTTACTTAGTTTCTTTCTTTACGGGTGGGAATCCCCTCTTGGTGTCTTCATTGCTCATCGGGAGCTTTCCGGCTTTAGTCAAGCTCTCAATTCTTTCTCCAGTGATTATTAACTCGGAAAAATCTCGGTATCTCGCTCCCGCCATTGCCCCGATGTAAGGAGACCCTAGAGTTGCTAGGAAGTATGAACACATCTCAGATGGGATGAGTGGTGGTTGCACTTGAGCGGCCAAAGCTCTCCATCTCTGAGCATATTGTTTAAAGGATTCATCTTTCTTCTTTTGCATTGTACTCACTTGTTCACTACTGTGGCGCTACTTCCAAGTTAAACTTATACTGGTTCATGAATTGGTCAGCCAGCTCTCCCCAATAGGAAATCTTTGCATGATCTAACTGGATGTACCATTCTAGAGCCGGTCCGGTCAAACTCTCGTGGAAAAAGCTAATGAGAAATTTTTCATCTTTGGACCAGATTGACATCTTGGTACAGTAACTCTTTAAATGGAAGAGTGGGTTGCCAGTTCCATCATATTTCGAAAATCGAATTTTAAAATCTTTAGGGACAACCGTGCTAATGGGAGGGCAAAGTTGCTCAATCTCCATGTAGCCATAATTGTTTGGCCTTTGGATTGCCTTAATTTGTTCCTGAATTTTCTCCATCCATTCTTCTCTCGACTTGTCCTTCTCTGTCTCCGCACGATTATTCCCCGAGGAAGAGAGTTGCCTTGGGATGACATTTGGAGGCTGCTCCCAAATGTGGGTAGCGTGCCCATGCCCTTCAGCATGTATATTCTCTACCGCTTGATATCCTTCTCCAATGGGACTAGTAATAGGCATTGTCGGTGGTGGTTGTTCGCGGGGATTATCATTCACCCCTTGCGTGACATTTAGAGCTGCATCCGATACCACAGGTATGGTTATCGTCGTAGCACTTGGTTGTACCCCTCCTGAGTTTTGGTAGGCTTTCAATAAGTCGAGTGACTCCATCATAGCCCGCATCATCTCCTCCATTCTTCCCTGGTTATTTGACAACTCGTTCAGTCTTCCTCTCACTGCATCAACTTCCATGCTTAAGTTTCTTCCGGGTTCAGAAGTAATTATAGCCGAGGTGGTTACAGCTGGAATAGTTCTTCCCGCTTCAGAAGTAATTGCAGACGGGATGGTCCTTCCTGGTTCCGTGTTTCCGCCGGCCATCTTGGTTCGAGCTCTAGTGTTATGAACACGAGTTAGATCGGTATCCTCTTTCCTTGGGCGCCCAATGGTTACGAATCTTGCGCTTTCACAAACTGCGTAAGTCGAGAAGTTAAAATCTTGTTTTATGTTGTTTTTTTTATATATATATATATATATATATAAGAAACAAACGAAAGAGGTCCAAAAGTTCTCTTTTTTATTTTTAAAAGCAAGGATGCCCTGCACCTATTCTTATGGATATATCACCCTATAAGTCGAGGTGCAGTTGATAGCAAATCTAAGGGAGGATTCACTCCTCTATAGGTACTATCTAATGAACACTAGCAATGTGGTTCCTTTTCATATGTCTGAGCATTCTCACACTTTTACACAAGGACGAACTATCTCAAGGTAAAAATGTGATTGATTACTTTCTAAGGGAACATCTATTCCTCTATAGAGAGCATCTGGCGAGCTTGAGAAGTCACAATTGTGATCAGTGAAAGTACAAACATTAAAGTTTCATTCATTCTTGGGTGAAGTTCTGAGTACAAATTGTTTCAAGATACATTTCATGAGTTTCAATCCTCTTTTCTTAACAAGGAAATTCAACAATCCTTGACTCATGACAGATGATTACGTCAAAGCTTTCATTTTCTTCCTCTTGAGGCCTTTAGTGATCCTTTCGCATGAATCCATGAATTCTGTCACCTCTTGAGGCAATCTAAATGGTGGCAACTTATTAATTTGCTTCTTGGCTTGCTCGAAACGGTAAATAAAATTTGGAATGTAATGACTCAATTCACCGGTGAGCTTTCCACATTTTTCTTCCCATTCTAACGCCTTTTCTCTCCATGACTTCCCGAATTACATTTGCATCAACAAACAAATCATGATATTGGTTTCTTTGATGCCCATCCTTGAGTAGCCTTCTGCTCAGTCTGTGTCAACATGGTTGATAGGTGCTTCACTTGTCCCTCTAATTTTTCTCTCATACCTTTCTCTTTCTTGACCTCCATTCTCAAGCTCCAAATGTCTTTATCTCGTTGGCTGACTTCCAATTCTACTCTTTCCACCATGCGATTTTTCTTATTAACCTCTCTCTCCAGCTGATTCTTTTCCTTCACAAGCTTGTGGAGTCCTCCCTCTAGCTCTTGGATTTTGGCCAGATGTATGCTTGAGATTTTCTCTTTGCCCTTCTTGGACTTGGTGATTTCTGTTGCCTCAATACATTCGTCTTTTAGGGCCTCAATTTCTTTGGCCATTTTCTTGCATTGATCTTGAAGGATGTCGACCTTCAGGTCTGCCGCTTCCTTTTTCTCCTCCAGAAACCGCATTTGGGCCTTCATCATTTCCATCTGTTGGGCCGACTCTGGAGTTTGCGTGGGAGCTAGGTTGTTGGGAATATCCTTTGGGATATTATCTTTCCCGACTCTTGCTTTCCTCCAGTCTTTGTATTCTTGAGAAGCGGTTAAACGCTGTTGGCCGAGTTCTGTTTTCCCTAAGATTTTGACATCACCCCATGCCATTTTGATCTTCCTTTCTTGCTCCAGGTACTCTTGTCTTTACGGTATAGGAAACCGAATACTTTAAGTTGTACTTCTTGTGGCTTTGTCTGAGTCCGGTGGAGTTGTCTAAGCACTAAAGCAGGTGTATAGGAAATACATCCCCTTGGACCCATCAGCGGAACATTATGGAAGTCACCACAGCTGTAGATAACACTGTCTCCATGATACCAAGGACAGACCCATTTGAAAGTGTTTGATTGGATCTGTGAGAATTCCTTTTTCCATGCCCGAGCTTCTTGACACTTTATCTGTATGCGATGGAAGTCCCCTAACGGATTAGGAAGAAGGCCCATGCGGCTATTAGCATATACATGAGTCATGAACCACACATATAGCATTGGCAAACAACAGTAGCCTTCCCCCTCTTTTGAGTACAAACCCCCAAAGAAAGGAATGTATCTGCTAGCATGGCCGGGATAGGATTCATGCCACACATTTCGAACTTGAAAAACACATCCATGGCAGCTTGGTCAATGACATCGGGCGTGAATGGAAACAAAACCAACCCATAGATAGTCAGTGCTAGTGTTCGTTTGAAGAAATCCCAATCTCCTTGTTGAGCCAAAGTTTGCATATGAGTCTCCAGCAAACTTCTCCGATTCCTTGAGTAGAGCCCCTTACTTCCATTATCATCAGGTTTGAATCAACTCCGATTATCTTGGCAATGTTTTCCTTATTAACATAATGCCCTTGGTATAGATATACACCTGATTTTTCTTGGATCGGCAGCCTCATTATGACCACATATTCTTCTATGGTTGGCGCGGCATCAAGATCGGGCAATTCAAAGCAACAAAGAGAAGGATTCCAGAATTGTGAGAGAGCACTTAATCTTTGGTGCTTCCAGGAATGGACAAGAATCCAATATGTACCGTAGGTATTCTTGAAAGAGGATCGGACTTCACGAGGCATCAGCTGGACTATTTCTTTTACTTTCTCTAGCTCATTGCTCGTCACTGTAACCTTGATATTTCTTTTCCAGTCATGTACATTGCTAGTGTTCATCGGTATTGCATCCATTTGCTTTGAACTGATGATGAATCAAAAACCACACACACTGTGTACAAGAATGAAATAATTGAGTAGAATTAAAAAGATGGAAGAGATAAGAATGCATGCCTTTATGAAAAAAAATTTTGATGCTTCCTTGAGAATTTGATGATGCATAAACCTATGTAAGTGAACACAACTAAAGAAAAGAAACATTTCATGTAAAAACAAGTTTTGTTATGAGAAACGAACGGAATTAATGCATGTGATAATGAATAGAATGCCTAAACATCTGAGAATGAATGTCAACATTAAGTTATGAGATAAGGAACTAGCTAACTTAAATGCAATGTAACAATGTTTGGTGTAGAAACAATCAAAATAAAACATAAAGGAGTGTAGTGTGAAAGGATGAAAGAAGCATGCTCCCATTGTCCTAGTCGGGTAAAACCTAATGGGTGGGATGTTCTAAGACCGAAATCCTAACGTGGTAGCTGCTAGGTTTGACTATACGTGTATACATTCATGGTGGGTCTAGACTTCTAATAACCATGGTCCCCAGATTGCCCTTATCCACAGGACAAGGATCCGACCTCTGAACCAACCATAAGTAGGGATAAGCCCTCTCAATATGATTGACTCATAAGGCCAGTAGCAATCTGAGTGGTGTCCCAACAACTACCAGGTGAGCATGAAGCCCCTCATGGCAATGTCAAGAAACCCCCTAATCCTAGGCTCGCACGGGCTCGGGTATAGAGTCCAAGAATACAGTGTGTGAATTAAGTGATCGTGAAGTGTGTGCTGGGAGCATACAAACCTTCTGATCCTATCACTACAGACACTCCTGCAAAACAAGATACAAACAACACATATATACAAAATAGTCATCTATCCTAAGATTTTAATAAATAAAGAAAATTCTACACAATTCAAACCACAGGTATATACAGAATAACAATAGTCGTCTATCCTAGAGTTTTAACAAATAAACAAATATTATATATAAACATAAAAAAAAATCAAACTATACAAAAGAGAATTCAAGAAACACTGCACAAAATAAAGTGAGGAAAGAAAAACAAGAATAAATGGGGTATATATTTAATTTGCACAACTAACTATAATAGGTCTGACTCTCTTACTGAGATTCCCCAGTGGAGTCGCCATCTGTCGCAACCGGGATCGCGACGGGGACGGCGAAAAATAATTTTTGAAAATTGGGAGTCGCCACCAAGTTTATTTGAATTGGGAAAACATGGAAAAACCCATTTTATTTTAGAAAATAATCTTCGTAAACCAGATATGAGTTCGGGAGTCGGTTATGTCTAGGGAAGGGTAAGAACTTAATCCACAGCACCCCTAGTACACCCGTATTTAAACGGTACCTTAGTGAGTTGTGCAAATTAATTACTAACCCCTTTTAGAATTTCAATCAAAGAAGACAAAAATTAAAATTTAAAAACATAAATTAAAAATAATACTGTAGCAAAATATTTACAATTTAAATATATAAATTAAAAAGAATTAATTTAGACAAAATATATTTACAATTGAAACATATAAATTAAGAAAATTAATTTACACAAATATATTATAATTTAAACAAATAATCTAAGAAGAATTAATTTTGACAAATATATCAAATGTATTAAGAGAAATTAGTTTTTTTGAAAAATATATTTACAATTTTAACATATAAACAAGAAAATAAATTAAGAAGAAAATTACTTTAGCAAGATACTTATAATTTAAACACATAGATTAAGAAGAATTAATTTAGACAAATATATCTTACAATTGAAATGTATAAATCAAGGAATTTAATTTATATAATTACATTTACGGTTTAAACCAATTTAAGAAGATTTAATTTTGGCTTGACAGGGATAGCCTGCTCCTACGTATCCTCCGGTACAATGAGGAACTCAAAGTCACGTAGTTCTGTATAAAATATTTGTGTGTTGGTTGATTTTAATTAATTGAAATAATTTTGATGATAAAATCTGCTCGGGAGAGTTTAAGTTAGCACTCGGCTACTCAATAAACTCTCATGATTTAATAATAATGAAGATAACATTTGTTACTCAATCACTATTATCGATCATTACACCGAAATTATTACTTTATTTTATTTTCAATATATATAAAAATGCATAAAACAAATTTATTTACCTTCGGCACTAATTAATTAATGAAGTTAGATAACAATCATGCGATCAATTTGTGCAAAAATCGAGACAAGTAGAATAATTGGACACGAAATGCAAGAGTTCAAATTACTATTTTCTATTTATTTCCAAACCTTTTATATGTACATATATTTTTTTATTTTAACAAAAATTAGCCAAAAGCAACAAAAATTAATACATCAAAATGAATACTAAAACACTTGTTAATTTAGTTTATTTTCTTCAAATGATTAAAATAAATCGCTAAAGCAACGCCACTAGTTTTTTTTAGCTCCAACAAACACATTCTTTGTTTCTAAGACATCCTAAAAATGAAAACCATAACATCCCACATTAGCCAAACCCAAAGCCCTTATAACGAAACCCCATCAAAGATATTCACTTGTGGACAAAAACAATTTGGCAGACAAAGGGGAGACAGCCATTCAAATAAACAAATGAAAAGAAAGTAATAACAATAATACTAATAAGGAAAATCAAACCAAAGGCACGAGACACACAGGGATGGGTCTGGACTATTGGGGATGATGGCTTCTTTTCCCCTTTGGAGTCAAACGCACACACAACGCATTATTGAGAGACCACTGGAGAGGCAGAGTTAGAGAGAGAGGCGAAAATGAGATATGTGCAGGAGGATGGAGGGAGGCCGTCGCGTGATGGAAGGAGCTGCGGCCATCCTTGTGCCAGCCTAGCCGCGATCTTGGCGGCTGTGAGGAGAACCAGTGACAGAGCTTATTCGCGACCAAGGAGCAGCCGCGATCGCTGCCATGGAAGCTAGCTGAGAAGCTTGCGGAACTCCACAGGAGGAGGCGTGGCATTATGGAGCTGGCTCACGGTCATGTCTACTGACTTTGTTGATGGGATGAGGTGATGAGTGGCTGTTTTTGTGGTGAGCAAAGATGGGTACAGGTCTAAATGTGAGAGTAACACAAAAGCGATTTAATGTATCATCCATGGCGGGCACGACAAGCTCAGTAAGGGGGAACTTATCGTGTTTTCATGGCTGTGGAAAAGGAGGAACCACCGTTGTGGAGGGAGGTCCTGGTGAATGCTTATGAACTCGTTGGTTTGATGATGATGATGGTCGAAAGGGTAGGACTCTGGTGGATCTTTTCCTTGTTCTTTTATTTTATTTTATGTTTTTAGATGGGACGTTGTGATGGTAGTAATAAAAAGCATGGTGAGGAGTTGTAATTTGCTATGGAGACGATGATAGGAGGCTGTGAGGTTATATTTAGCGATGAGAAATGGTATGTTTGTGTGTGCTAATTTGTTGTTGGTATATGCATGTGTATGTTGACTAACGAAATTTTGATGAGCATTTGATTTATGATATACGGATGAAGAATGCTAGATATCAAAATCGAATAAAGAAAAAAAATGAAAACTAACCACTGATGCTCTTCTACCTTTTTAAATATTTCGGACTTCAGAAATCCCCACAACAGTGATCGAAAAATGAAGTCCTATTGCTTGTGATGACTCACATGCATGTATTTCTTAATTCTGCTTTGTGAAATCCTCCAATTCCTGTAAGTCTCCAAATCACTGAAAAAGAACTTCCTCAGAATATCTAAAATTAGATCATTCTTTTTTGTATTTTTTTTGTTTAGAACCAGATTGAAATTCCAGAGCCTCCTCTTGGTTGTGAACTTTGATTTCAATGATGATGGTTGAATGGTGAAGATGGTGTGTTTTATGCAATGATGATGGAGGAGGCTGATGGGGAAAGTGTTAATGTTGAAGATGAGATGGAGTCAGTGTTGTGGAATGTGGTCTCCTCCGAAGAGAATCATGAGACTTCAGATGAAAATCTATGTTGCCGCCCTAAAAAAAAAACAACCCCTTTTTCCTTGTCTGTTCTCTTTCTCTTTTGTACTTGAGGTTGCCTGTGTAAACAAAATTTCATTCCATACTGCCTTGGGTGAAGGAAAATCAATAGACTTTGTTTCCCATGCTTCTGCATTTTGCCCATCACGTTTTGTCTTAGTGCTTTAGCAGAGTGGAGCTCAGGAGATGGGCAATGCAAGGAATGGGGGAATGTACACTGTTTGCCACCCTTTTTTATTCATCTTGTGTAATTGAGAGAGAGAGCCCGAAAATGAAGTGGGCCGTAAGTCATCATATATTTTTGAGTTTTTATTTATTTATTATTATTTTTTTTATAAATTTAAGAAGAAAAGCAAAAGGACTCTTTTTGTATTTTATTTTATTTATTATTTTTTCCTTCAAAACAAATAAATTTAAAACAAACTTGGACAGATAAATGACCCACAAAAGAGAAGTTTGAAATGAAATTGGGCCTACCTAAAATTATGTATATATTTTTGTTTTTTCGATTGAAACAAAAGATATTTTTTTTTTGTTATCCTTTAAAATTTTTGTTCAAATGGCCGGACAAAATCGGGTGTTCATGATTGCCCCTCTTTACTCATTTCTTACAAGAGAATACGAAAAACATAAGTTTTTGCCTATTCTTTTCATAAGGAATGAGTAAAGATTTGAACATTGATTTTGTTCGGCAAATGCATGCAATTGAAAATAACAAGAATGACTGAATTCAAATCGCAAAAGAAATTAAATACTCAGGAGAGGTGTATGCAATGCAAAGATGTAATTCCGACACCATGATGCATGAATGGTAAGAAATGTGAAATTCCATTGTAAAAAGTCACAAAACTTATGAGACCTAACAAGAGTTTAAAGGCCGAGGGGTGAAAATGGCAACTGAGGCCGATTAAAAGGTAAAAACAGCAATCTGAGTCAGACTAGAAATTAAATTTGGCAATCTGAGGCCGACTGAGAAGTTAAAACGGCGATTTGAGGCCGACAGAGGAAAATGGCAACTGAGGCCGACATGAAAAATGAAATGGCAATCAGGGCCGACTTAAAGGGAAATAAAATTTTGCAATCTGAGGCCGAATGAAAGTAAAGTGGCAATCTGAGGCCGACTAAAAGATAAATTTGGAAATCTGAGGCCAACTGAAAGATAAATTTGGCAATCTGAGGCCGACTGAAAATAAGGTGGCAATCTGAGGCCGACTGAAAAGTAAAATTTGGCAATCTGAGGCCGACTGAAAGTAAAGTGGCAATCTGAGGCTGAATGAAAGTAAAGTGGCAATCTGAGGCCGACATGGAAAGCAAATTTACAATCTGAGGCCGACTGAAAATAAAAATTTGGCAAACTGAGGCCTGACTGGAAATAAAGTGGCAATCTGAGGCCGACTGGAAAGTAAATTTGGCAAACTGAGGCCGACATGAAAAATAAAGTGGCACGGAAAATAATGATTTTCATAGTACCGCTCTTCTTTTTTCCCCTTTTTTTTTAATGTGAAAGCCCTGGATTTATCATCCACTTTTAGTTTATTTCAGACATAATTTTTTTTTGAAGAACTAACCGTAACCAAATCGAGCGAGCCTCAAAGAAGACTATAACCGATCAAACTCGTAATTCACACGCTGGACCTTCTGGCATAAACTTTCTTCTAGACCTTTGCTCACTTCCTTCCCATCTTTCCTTTTTAGGATGATGATTGCTTTTCTGCCAAGCTTAATTGAGATATCTGAATTCTCTTAGTGTGATGCTGATTGTTGATGTATTATTGTAAGAATTATTAGGTCGTATAACTTTGAACTTAAATTTATGCTTACTTGAGACATCATAAATAAACATGCATTTAGAGAGAAAATAAAAAGAGTGGCCGAATAGACATCTTTATTGCTTGGTGTATTGGATGACAAAAGGTGGGAACAATCATAAAAGTGAAAGACAAGATTGTGAAAAACATGAAATTTTGCCCCAGTTCCGGTTCTTTGTGGCTTATTCAATCAATTTCTTACTGAATACCATAGCCCTGATCTATGAAGATGTCTTCAACCCTTTTTCTGAAAAATTGCCCCAGTTTTACTCTTGGGCTATTCGATTCACTGGACAACTTCAACACTAAAAATTGCCCCAGTATAGGTTGCTTGAGATGATGCTTATCTTTTTTTTTATTTTACTTTTGCCTAGGCCGCTTCTTTCGAAGTTTTCAACCTAACGAGCTTTTTCTTTCTTTTGTTTTTCTTCTTCTTTTCTTTCGTTTTACCCTAACTTTTGCTTAGGTTGCTCTTTCGAGTTTTCAACCTAACGGGCTTTTTCAACATCTTTTCAAGCATAGAACCTTTTGACTGCATCGGTATTGATCGGTTTAGGCAATTCTTGTCCATCCATGTTTTGCAAAATCAACGCCCCACCTGAGAATGCCTGCTTGACAATGTAAGGACCTTCATAACTTGGAGCCCACTTGCCCTGCAAGGCCCTCTTGATTAGGAGAATTTTCTTCAAAACTAAATCCCTGGATGAAAATCTCTAGGGCGAACTTTCTTGTTGAAAGCCTTAGCCATTCTGCTTTTGGTACAACCGCCATGACAAATAGCCGCCGCCTTTTTCTCTTCTATCATGTTGAGTGTTCATATCGAGCCCTCACCCATTCAGATTCCTCCAAGTCGATTCCATCAAAATCCTTAAGGACGGATTTCCACTTCTACTGAGATACGACTTGCTCCATATACTAATGAGAAGGGAGTTGCCCCTGTGCTTGACCGTATGTTGGTTCGATATGCGTGTAAAGCATATGGTAGCACTTCATGCCAGTCCTTGTAATTCATCACCATCTTGGCAACGATTTTCTTGATGTTCTTATTTGCGGCCTCAACTGCGCCATTCGTTTGAGGTGTATAAGGAGCTGAATTGTGATGCTTGATCTTGAAAGTTTCAAAGAACTTTTGAACTTCGGCACCATTGAGGTTAGGAGCATTATCTGTGATAATTCTTTCTGGAATCCCATATCTGCAGATAATATCCTTTTTGATAAATCTGAGAAACACCTTCTGTGTGATGTTGGTATATGAAGCAGCCTCCACCCACTTTGTGAAATAGTCAATTGCGACCAAAATGAAACGATGGCCGTTGGATGCTTTGGGATTAATCGGGCCGATGACATCCATGCCCCACATTGAGAAAGGCCAAGGAGATACCATGTTGTGTAATGGAACTGGAGGAGCATTGATTCGATCTGCATATGTTTGACATTTGTGACACTTTCGAACATAACCGATGCAGTCATTTTCCATGGTGGACCAATAAGGTAGTTTAGGTTGATTTCAGGTTCTAATTTGTGGTGTCAATAGAAATAAGAGAGAATAAGATGCATCTTGGAATTTCTATTTAAACTTATTATTAGTGATTGGTAATTTGTGTGTCAACCTCTTGTACATGCATATTTTCATTTCATCCTAAACTTTGTGGATATACTTCTTGGGATGATTGCAAGATGGCATTCGTAGCAGACAATGTGGTTTACTGAAACTATATGAACATTTTCAATATCATGGAAGCTCTATGTCAAATTAAGATTGAATTTATAAATCACATCGAAAAAGTTCAGGAATGAGTTTTGTTTCAAAGTTGCTTGAAATGATCATTAACTTGGACCAAATGCAGTCCTATAGCCTTGTTTGGTGACCTATTTTTAAAAGAAACTCTAACATGATACTAACATTATGTATGATTTTTCAACTACTCACAGAATGTCTAATATGAAGACGTGTGTTGTTTGGTACCTTTTAAGTTTTTGATGGACCATTTAACATTGAGGCAATGCTATTTAACCATTTAAGAGCGAATTCAATTCTTTGCAGTTTTCAGTATTTTTTACCATGTTACAGATTATTGGATGTCCTAAATCACTTACACTATTATTAAAATTTCCATTCAAGACCATTTTAAGATCTTTTAGCCTATATGATCCTCCTCCATTATGAACTATATTAGTATGTTACAATTCTGATTTTCTTATACATTTCTATGCATAGACATATGGAAATAATTTCCCTATGTGTTTATGATCATGGCATCTTTCAAGACCGTTATGGGCCTAACTTTGAAACTTTCATATTTGTTTAAAATTTCTAGTGTAATTTAAATTATTTTTTCCACTCACAGAAAGTGCATGTTTTGGCAATATGTGCACTTCATAATTACATGTAGCCTTTTAGATAGTCAAATACCTAAACGCTGATTTGTACAAGTTCAGATGAAATATTAAGGCTATTTCATGTTTTCTGTTATAAGTTTGTGCTTTTGTAAAGAGTTATGACTTGCCTCTCTGATGATTGCTGTAATCAAGATCTTTATCTGGGTTATCAAAATAAGATTGTTTATCTTGCTTGCATTTATTTGTCATCCCCTCTGTAGTACACTAGTCAATGTAGACATCACATAAACTGGAATTGATCTTGTAATTGGAACTTCTAAGACACAAATTATTATTTGCTTAATATTTTCTATGAATAACATCATAATGATCTTTTTTTATTAATTAATACATATTGCTGCCTCTTCCTATATAGATGTTTGATTGCTTCTGCTATAGAGTACTGGTGCGCCACTATCAAATAAATTTTCTACTAGTTTTTCCATTAGTACTATTCAATGGTGAATAGTTTGAACGTTAGAATTGCAGCATTAGCTGGTTCTATAAAAATATGCTATTTCATTTTGTTAGTTAAACAAATCAATTATTTAGATCTACTACACCAAACTCTACAAGCTCTTCATTGGATTTTGTAACGCAATCCAAAAAAGTCTCCAAAACAATATTTAGCTACTTATAAATCACATTGAAAAGAAAGGGAAAAAAATTACAAAGCGAAAGATAGTATGCAAAAGGCATTTATTTGCCTCTTTTTTAAGGTAAGTAATTATTTCTCCTTATTTAATTACATATTTTGTTAGGATAAAGACTTATGATCTCTAAGATAGATTTGTAGGAAATTAGGATTGCATGACTGGGGAGAAGGGCATAGAGGACCTTCCCTAATTTGTTTGTATTGTTTGCTATGAAAATTGATTGTGTATGTGGAGATTACAGGATATACATGTTGTGATGTTTAAAGGGAAGGATGTCGAGACTTAGCGCTAGTTGCACGAGATGGAAAAGAAGATGGAGGACAAGAAAAAGGCTATAAAGATGAGAATAAGAAAGTAGATGAATAAGAAGATAATGTCTTTGTGGAAGTCACTGATGATGGTGGTGGCGATGGTGATGTTGACAATGATGATGATGCTGTTGACTTCTCTTAATTTGAGTTACTACTTTTTTTTCTTTATTTGTTATATGTTGATTTTTTTATATTTATGATTGTAGACTTTCTTACATTTGTATTTATTTTACATTTTGAATTTAAATTCTTTGCGTTTATGATTTATAAGTATATTTTTTTAAAAAAATTTTATTATTTTTCTTATATATTTATAATTAGTATTAAATAAAAAATAAACTCTTAAATAATTAGGTAATATATGAATTACTGTAATTTTTTTAAAAAAATTAATTATGGATGGATTTTTCTGTTTATAAAAATTTAAAACTATAGATGAATTTAAAAAAAAATAAAAAAATCACTGATTTTTCTGTTAGTAAAATTTAGAAAATAAAAAAATTGAATTAAATTAAACCGTTACCGATGAAAAAAACATCGGTAAATAAAAAAATTCATCAGTAACAATGATTTCTGACAAATTTGTTGATGAATTTTTGCAGCACATTACTGATGATTTTTTTTCGTTGATAATACTTTACGAAGATGTTATTTTCGGTTGACAAAATCCATCTATAATTCCGTCAATAATAAAATTTTCAGTCGGTAACCCAAAAAATCCATCAATAAAATTCGTCGGTAACAATAGTTTTTCTGGTAGTGCAATCTTATGGATTCGAGAAAGGAATTAAAATTATTGATCTGTCATAATCACCACAAGTTGAACAGAACTTAGAGATGAGCAAAAGTGACTTGTGTGGTTATTTGTGGAAGGAATCCACTCATCTAAAAACCTCTTGTTTATTTTAATTTATGCTAATTATTTGTGATCCAGAGAACCTTATAACTGAGCCAAGAGTAGGTGAATTTTTTTTTTTTTTTTTGGTATTTAGAACAGGTGAAATCTGAAGCCCTGGGATCCCAAACAAATATTTTTATCTCTTGAATAATTGCATATGATCTTTTTATTTATTTCATTTCATTTTAGTTTTATCAATTTATTTTTATTGAAAATTTTCTATTATCTCAACTACTTCTTTCTGGTTCAAATTGTATCCAAATTAATTAATTTTGATTATTGACCAATCCTTGTGGGACACGACACTGTTTTCACTACTATATTACTTGTACAACCTAGTGCACTTGCTGGTTCACAACATCTCATTGGCAAAAGTGTTTTACTCAAACGTTCATTATCTTAAAAATAAAAATATATTATTAAATGACAATATAAATCTCTTTTATACTGACAGTATATAAAGTTGATATCTAAGTAAAAAGAGATAGGTTTCCCTACACTACTACAATTTTGCGTACTATGTGAATTTGACATTTTAACAAAATCTTATAATACAATTGATGCCTAATTTGTTTAAATAATTTGATATTAACTTTTTCAAATTAGATTTTGGATTTAAATATTGTGAATAGAAAAGATTAATATTACAAAACATCTTATTTCTATAATAAATTGATGCTTAACTATATTTTTTATCCATGAAAAATAAGGAAATTTTGATTTTAATTCATTTTTGTTTAGTTTCGATCCAAATGTTTATAATTTTTTTGGTTTTGAGTCCTATCACATATGATTACTGGTTATAATTATTGAATAATCTAGCCATCCTTTATCCAATTTAGCATTTAACATATACAATATAACGATAAAGACTAAATCTAAGTAGTATCATCAATATTTGGTCTAAAATCAAACTAAAAAATTATTAGGACCAAAAATCACTTATTTTTGAAGAATAAAAGTTTATTTCGGTCTAAATTGATTTAACTTGGAATGAATTAATCCAAAATAAAAAAATCTAAATGTTGACATGTTTTTAAAAAAGAAAAAAAAAACAGAAACAAAACCTTGAACACTACTAGATCTTTAATCTGTATTCCTCCATATTAACTTCCAGAGTTGACAAAAGGTTTAAGGGAATACCTATAAATAATTGCTAAATTTATTATTAGGACTTAACAATGTTATTTTAATACTCAATAATCTCAAACACTCAAATATCCTACTCACAAAATATATAGGCCCATCACTTAATTTTTCTCTCAACTTCTTCTATTTCTATCACTTTTGTCTCACACCATGATGGAAGATAATTCTAGTATAAATAAGGGGTAGTGTCATTTTTGTAAAATATGGAAGTAAATTGTTAGTAAAAGACATCTTCTCTCTTGGCAATTCTCTCTATCTTCTCCAATTCTCTCTCACTCTCTACTATCATAAATTATACATGCATCAAATGGTGCTTTCATTGACCTCCATACTCGATTTCTATGGAGGTTTGCCGAGCTCAATCAAAGAGCAAACTAGTACCGTAACATAGCATTATCTAGCTTTTGTGACTCATGCTCATCAAGTTCATATGCATGATCCTAAAATATTGGTCCGTTGCTTTGTGAATGGATTGGAAATGCAGATTCAAAGAGAGGTTTTGTATGAAAATCCTAAATCTCTTTTTCGAACATGGTACTCAACAAAAATAGGGGAAGAAAAATTTGCAAAAGTAGCAAAACTTAACAATGTTTCAGATCAGCATTCAACAACTATATTCCAACAACAGTTCAAAATCCATATGCAACCAATTGCAGATCAACCATTCAGAAATTCAGAATTGTGATTCAAAATTCAATAAATACAAATAAAAAATTTGAAGGAATGGTACCAACTTCAAGTTTAGATTCAAAGCAACAAATCAACAACAACAACACAACAATCATAGCAATAGATCTAGTAGAAGAAGAGCACCTAAATCTACAAGCAGAGCTGCCAGATCCCTTCCATGAAACCTCTCATGCTATCTGTGTCATGACCCGACTTGGGAACGTGACTGACACGTGAAGAATCCCATCCCCACATAAGCCTACTAGGTGACGTGTCTCTCTGAATGCATAATTTATCAAAATATTCATTCTTAAAACATAACTTCTTTTAAATCTTTGTTTAAATCCTTATCCAAGACCAAATTTTTTAAATCATAAATCTGAAATACTTTAATATGCAAAGCTCTAAAGTCCTCTTAATCAAAGTTTGAAAATTGGTTTAACACTTGAAAACAAAATCATTAATACATTTCTAGTTCATTGCATAAATCTTTGTTCTTAGTCCACATTTCCAATCTGTACTTAAGCTCTAAAAACATATGTGAGATACATAAACTTTAAAAATAACTACAATATCTTAAAATACACGTGTGGCTTGGATCCTGCCTGCACATTTACTGGAGCACCCTACTCTAACAAGACTCTAAACTAAGCCTTACTCCAAAATAGGACTCACCACTGACAACAACTGCGTTTGCCTAATAGGAGGCTGAGCAACATCTGTACCTGCAACTATGAGATGGAAAATAGAGGGGTGAGTCCACGGACTCAGTAAGTGAGCTTTCACCCATCACCCATATGAGACAACCAAGGATGTACATGATACAATATACATGCAACAAACATAAACCATTTGATATTTATAAGCACAACTATATAAAAAAATATCTCTACATTTATAAATTCATAGAAACACATATCTAAATCCTTACTCTAACAAGAAATAATTTTGCACACATTTACATAATAACTCTTAAATAAAATATTCTCATAAAACATATTTATCTATAAATATAAGGCAACAAAGTTAGTAATCTCTAGTAAAGCATAAAGAACAGTAATCTCCTAAAGAAATAGGGATCTCTGGTTAAATGCCTTACATAACAAAAATATAAATTCTCTGGTTATGTATGTCAACCATGACATAACAATTTCTCTAATCTCTGGGATTCAAATTGGATACCTAACTAGGTTTCATTCTCTGCTTTGTGAGATTATCCTCTCAAGACAACTTGGTACCAATGTTAACGATTAAGGTTCAGCCATTAATTCACTGTCTATTTCTCTATAGGTGCCGTCTAGTCTCTAATTCATAAAATGTCATTTTCTCTAAAACTCTGCTCTAGAGTTTTTTTCTAGACATAAAACTCCACAATACATAATTACCTTATTCTTAGAATCATTGTGGAAATTCATAAAATCTCTAAATCAAATCATAATCACACTCTAGCTCTTTTAATAAAATCATTTTAAATCTGAAAGGTGGGTGCACAGTACCTAGTGAATAAGAGCTCCTAAATTTTAGTACTCTGAGAGTTCTGAACTTATATAACTCTAACAATATGACTTTAATATAACTGTGGCTGTGAAAATGGAGCCCAAGGGTTCACCATTTGTAAGCATTCTGATTTCAAGCCCATAGAATATGTATCTGGTAGTTGCTAAGAATCATATTGAAATTCATACCTCTTGGTACCATAAATAAAGTTCATTTCTTAAGCTAACATATATTTTCCTATACTTGAAATCTCTAGTATCATAATTCAAACACTAGATTTCATAAGCATAAAACTTGAAAATCATCTAACGTATTTATTCGTAAAGCTGGGCCATACTTTTATTTTATATTTCTCTAACATATATAAATATATTAACTGAATATTCTAAAAAAAATAGTTGAAATCTAAATCTTGAAAACATAATGATGTCATAAATACATAAAAACATATCGTCACGACCCTCCTTGGGCACGTGACCGGCACGTGAGAAATCTCATTCCCATGTAAGCCTGGTGACCTGTACCGTCTCTACGCATGCATTTCAATTAAGAAAATCCATAAAATAAATCCTTAATGTCACATGAAATCACCTGTTGTTGAAAACCAAGTTTAGAAAAACAAAAACATATTTCCATCCCTTTCCAAAAACCAAATATGCAACATCGCTAAATATGCATACAGTCCTTTACATACAAGGTGTTTACAAAAGTAATAGTTATACAATCCCAAAAAGTATATAAAATAACAAAACTATGCACAATGTGATCATGCTCTACGGTCCGGGGTCCTGCCTGCATCACACTGGAGCACGTCTAGACCAAAATATCAGACACCTCACCTAATGGGCTCAGCAACTGAATCCAATGCTGCTGGGAAGAGGATGGTGTAGAAGTACCCTTAGCAGCTATGGCATCTGTAAAATATGAAGGAAACAAAGGGGTGAGTTTTGAATCCAAAACTCAATGAGTGAGCCCTCATCTGGAACCCCTCTTCATGGGACACCAAAGAAGGTACACAACACCAAAATTAATAATAACAATAATAGCAGTACTAACATCAAGTAGTTCATAGTTATAATCAAGATCTCAAATCTTAGTTCTTTACAATCTGACCTAACAGTAGTCTAATAGAGAAACAGTAATCTCTTAATACAAAGGTTTGGTCATATCTGGGCGTTACGTATCGCCGTCCCCAGTATGACACTAAGTCTCTGAATATCTGTGGTCACATCTGGGCATTACGTATCGCCGTCCCCAGTGTACCAATAAGTCTCTGAATATCTACAGTCACATCTAGACGTTACGTATCGCCGTCCCCAGTGTGACAATAAGGCTCTAAAATCTCTGGCCCGGGCTGCTTGGTACCAAGGTTAACGGATTAACTGCCGTTAACTTACAGCCTGTTTCTTTATAGTTACTGCCAACTCAGCTAAAACCTCATTCTGTTCTCTATCAATTTCAAAGTCTTCTATCATATAGTTCAAAATCTCTTTTATAAGACAGCATGTAGTATCAAAATCATATCATCATAAAACTAGCTCTACTTAATCAAATTAGCAATACAATCATACAAAATCTCATTCTAAAAGATAGATGTCCCATGGTTTTCAACAAAACACATTCCTTTAGTAAACCAATAGTTCACAACATAACACTCCACAGAAAGCTCAGCAGTTTACAAAATAAGTTCTAAAATCATATACACTCTCAGGTTTTAGGTGAAAATACATATGATGATTAAAGTAAAAGCTACAGATGTGAACCCACTCACCTGGAGTGGCAGTAGACACAGGAATAGCACCAACAGAATTGTGGGAGGTAAGAACAGTGCCAATATCTATCAATAAAGCAACAGAATTCTAGATTAACGGCTAAAATCTCTATATTACTCAAATATACTCCTAACACATTGAAAGAATTCTACCTCCTTGAGAGGTAGGAAAAATTTATGCCACCCCTCCAAAACCAAAGAGAAATGGAGAGAATAGAAGAGAAATCACTAGAACAACATACCTTGAAGCCTTAGAAGTGAAGTATTGAAGTTGATTTTAAGAGAAAATGGAAGAAATGGAGTTAAGAGTGAATTTTTCGGGAGGAGAGCAAAGTTTTCTTCTTTCTCAGGGGGAGAGAGTGTATTTTGGGTGAGTGAAGGTTTTGGACCCCAGAATGGGGGTTTTTAATGCTCTGGTGCACTAAAGAGCACTGCAGCACTCACCAGAGAGCTCATTTCGCACCAACTTACTTTCTGTTGCTCACCTGAAAGCATAAGATTCACTTTCAGCCACCGACTTACTTTCTGATGAGCGCTGCAGCGCTCTTAGCGCTACAGCACTCAACAGAGAGTTTTTTTTTTTTTTTTTAGCCTAAGGTATTACATACTCCCCCCCCCCTTTTTAAAAGATTTGGTCCCCAAATCTAAAGACATACCTGAGGAAAGGAAGAGATATGGGTATTTCACTCTCATGGCATCTTCAACTTCCCACGTGGCTTCCTCGCCGGAGTGGTTTCTCCAAATTACTTTTACAGAAGGTACCTCTTTTGAACGAAGCTTTTTAATCTGTCTATCCACTATAGCAATTGGTTCCTCTTCAAAGGATAAATTCTCATCAATCTGGACTGCTTGTGGGGTGAGCACATGGGATTGGTCCGGAATATACTTCCTAAGCATACTGACATGAAAAATAGGATGGATGGCTGATAAGCTGGGAGGTAATGCTAATCTATAAACTACTACTCCCACTCTCTCTAGAATCTCAAATGGCCCGATATAACGAGGACTTAGCTTTCCCCGTTTACCGAACCTCACCACTCCCTTCATAGGAGAAACTCGCAGAAATACATGATCACCCACAGTAAACTCTAATTCTCGCCTCCGTTTATCAGCATAAGCTTTCTGGCTAGACTGAGCTGCTACTAACCTTTCTTTGATCAATCGAACTTTCTCTAGGGTCTCTTGAACTAGGTCTGGGCCTAGAGTTTTAGCTTCTCCAAGCTCAAACCACCCAATGGGAGATTTGCATCGTCTACCGTACAAGGCTTCAAAGGGTGCGTGCCATCTGAATACTTGCCTAGTAACTGTTATTATAAGCAAACTCTATGAGTGGTAAGTGGTCACACCAACTCCCACCAAAGTCTAACACACAGGCTCTGAGCATATCCTCTAAGGTCTGAATAGTTCTCTCTATCTGACAATCAGTCTGAGGATGGAAGGCTGTAGATAGGTCCACTCGGGTTCCTAGAGCTTCCTAAAACGCCCTCCAGAATCTCGAAGTGAACTGAGCCCCTCTATCTGATATAATAGATACTGGCATTCCGTGAAGTCTGACAATCTCATTTATATATAGGCGAACATATTGGGCCACGGTGAAATTGGTCTTTACTGGCAAGAAATGAGCTGACTTGGTCATCCGATCTACAATTACCCAAATAGAATCAAAGCCTTTAGTAGTCCGAGGTAACCCAATTACAAAATCCATAGTTATCCTCTCCCACTTCCATTCTGGAATCTCTATCTGCTGGAGTAATCCTGCCGGCCTCTAGTGTTCAGCCTTACCCTGTTGACATACTAAACACCGTGCCACAAATTCACCTATATCTCTTTTCATACCTTCCCACCAATACAACTACCGCAGATCATGATACATTTTAGCTGAACCAAGGTGCACAGAATATGTTGTACTATAGGACTCTTCCATTATTTGCTTCTTCAACTCATCCACATCCGGCACACACAACCTATTTCCAAGGCGTAACACACCTTCCTTATCCAGAGAAAACTCTTGGCCCCCTCCTTTATGTACATCCTCTATGATCTTAGCCAATTTGGGGTCCTCTTTCTGCTTTGCCTTAATCTGCTCCACTAGGGTTGACTGAGTTCTAATATGAGCTAGAAAGGCTCCTGAATCTCCTATACCAAACTGGATTCCCTCTGCCTCTAACTTATGAATATCTTCTATCAAAGGTTGTCTTAAAGGAGCTATATGAGCCAAACTGCCTGCTGACTTCCTACTCAAAGCATCAGCTACTACATTAGCCTTACCTGGGTGATAAGAGATCATACAATCATAGTCTTTCAACAATTCCATCCATCTGTGTTGTCTGAGATTCAGATCTTTCTGTTAGAAGATATATTTTAAGCTCTTATGATTTGTAAAAATCTCACAAGTTGCTCCACATAGATAATGTCTCCAGATTTTCAAGGCGAAAACTATTGCTGCCATTTCTAAATCATGAATAGGATAATTTTGTTCATGCTTCTTGAGTTGCCTGGAAGCATAGGCTACAACTCGGCCATGTTGCATAAGGACACAACCAAGTCCTACTCTAGAAGCATCACAATATACAGTAAAACCATCCGCATTCAAGGTAGTACCCGATCTTGGGGCGGTAGTCAAGCAGGTCTTCAGCTTTTGGAAGCTTTCCTCACAGGCAATTGACCATTGAAACTTAACATTCTTCTGGGTCAGTCTAGTCAATGGTGCTGCAATCTTGGAAAAATCCTTGACAAACCGCCTATAATAACCTGCCATCCCCAAAAAGCTGCGAACTTCTGATACGGTGGTGGGCCTTGACCACTGCTAAACTGCCTCAACCTTCTTGGGATCTACCTTAATGCCATCCTTGGATACTATGTGTCCAAGGAACGCCACCTGCTCCAACCATAATTCACACTTAGAGAACTTAACATATAGCTGATGCTCCCTCAACGTCTGTAACATAATCCTGAGATGATGCTCATACTCCTCTCTGCTCTTGGAGTACACTAAAATATCATCAATGAAGACAATTACAAAATGATCCAGGAACGGTCTGAAAACTCTATTCATTAGATCCATAAAAGCTGCAAGGGCATTAGTCAACCCGAAGGACATCACTAGGAATTCATAATGTCCATAGCGCGTCCTAAAAGCTGTCTTGGGTATATCCTCATCCTTGATTTTCAACTGATGATACCCAGACCGAAGATCAACCTTGGAGAAACACTAGGCCCCTTGAAGCTGATCAAACAAATCATCTATATGAGGCAAAGGATATTTATTTTTAATGGTTACCTTATTCAGCTGCCGATAATCTATACACATCCTCATAGATCCATCCTTTTTCTTTACAAATAAGACTGGAGCACCCCAAGGTGAGGTACTTGGTCAAATAAAACCTTTATCCAGCAACTCTTGCAACTGTTTCTTCAACTCTTATATCTCTATCGGGGCCATACGATATGGGGGTATCGAAATAGGCCTGGTTCCTGGCTCCAGTTCTATCCCAAACTCTATTTCCCTCTCTGGTGGTAACCCTGGCAAGTCCTCTGGAAACACATCAGGAAACTCACAAACTACAGGGACCGATTCTATGGTTGGCACTGGCACCTCTACATCCTATACTGAAGCTAAAAACCCATAACCCCTTTATCCATAAGCTTCAAGGCACTCATAGATGAAATTAGACTAGTCAGAACATAGCAGCTGACACCCTTAAACTCTTGAAATTCAGCTTCAGAAATACCAAACTTGATAGACTTAGTATAGCAATCAACCGTAGCGTGACATGAAGCCAACCAATCCATACCCAGAATAACATCAAAATCTACCATATCTAACAGGTGTAAATCTGCATAAGTTTCCACATCACCAACCTTGATTTCACAACCTCTGTACACTAACTGAACTAAAAGAGGTGCTCCTACTGGAACCCCTACTAAGAAGGGCTTGTCTAAACTAGAAACTAGCCTCTCAAATCGTGTGGCAAAGAATGAGGATACATATGAATAGGACAATCTAGGGTCAATCAAAGCAAATGCATCAAAAGTAAAGACTCTGATAATACCTACCACGACATCTTTAGAGGCTGATGCATCCTGTCTGGTCAATGCATACAATCGAAGCTGTCCCCCGCTACTCTGATCTCTGCCAGCTGAACCTCTACCTCTAAGGCCTCTGCCCCCAGCACCCCTACCCACTGGGGTTGTAGGACTACCCTGGGTTGCTGATTGGAAAGACTGGACCGAAGCAGTGGAGTTCGCAGACCCCTAACTGGAGGTCCCCTGCCAAAGTGGGCATTCCGCCCTCTTGTGACCACGCTGGCCACAACCATAGCATACAAGGGTGCCAATCAGGCACTGCCCCGGGTGTCGCCTACCACAAGTCTGACAAACAGGTAAACTCTGGACTAATGCCTGGCCAGAATGCTGACTACCTCCTCTGCCCTGACCCTGAAAAGCAGCAGATCGTACCGGGGTAGGATCTGAAAGGGTAACCCTACCCGGTTGAGCTCGCCGCTGGCTCTGATGGCCAGATCCTCCACTAGTACCAACTCCTCCAAAAAATATACTCTGAGTCATAGCCCTCTTGCTAGACTCAGAAGCAACTCTCATCTCTGCTAATCCTGCCTCCAATCCAATAGCGGTATCCACTACCTGGGCATAATCCATGGTACCAACATGCAGCTGAAGGCTGAGAAACATGTCTTTAGGCAGTCCCTGTATGAACCGCCTAACTTTCTCAGTCTCTGACTGCAACATTCCTGCAGCTGCCTGAGACAAGTATGTAAATCTCTCATCATACTCCGCCACTATCATACCAGGGGTCATACGGAGTCTCAAGAACTCCTCCATCATCTGTGCTCTCCGGCTCTCTGACAAGAATCTACGAAGAAAAGCGGCCCTGAATTCCTCCCAAGAGGGCGGATCTAAGTCGTCACGCCCCTGGAGAAACTCATCATACCATGTTCCCGCCAAGCCGCTTAACTGAAAATCAGCTAACTCTGCTGCTCTCTCTGATGAACAATGAATGACCCTGATAATCTTCTCTATCTCTCTAAGGAATGCCTGAGGATCCTCTTGGTCAAGCGTCCCTGGAAAGTGGGTGGATCCATCCTCTGAAAATACTCTAGGGCTGAATCATCCGGGTCTCTACCTGGAGGCTGGACCGGGGGTGGCTGTGATCCAGCCTCTGCCTGTCTGGCTAGAACATCAGTAAGGGTGGCCAGAGTCTGCTCCAGAGCTCTAAGGCGGCCACTAGGACTAGAAGATCTGCTACTACGACGACGTCAAGAGGTGGAACGTCGGAGGGGAGGCATACTGGATCCCACTGAAAGGGAATAACACATAAGATAAGGAATACCATTCATATAACAGGCCTGAACTCTATCTCTAAGTCTAGACTCAACTGATCATCCTAAAGGCCGCAAGTAATGCTTCGTTAATGCAAATAGGCGCGCTTCTATTTACATAAACGAGGCACTACCTGTGGACACTTGCTCCAGTGATATGCAGGGAAACATATGGCTCTGATACCAACTTTGTCATGACCCTCCTTGGGCACGTGACCGGCACGTGAGAAATCTCATTCCCACGTAAGCCTGGTGACCTGTACCGTCTCTACGCATGCATTTCAATTAAGAAAATCCATAAAATAAATCCTTAATGTCACATGAAATCACCTGTTGTTGAAAACCAAGTTTAGAAAAACCAAAACATATTTCCATCCCTTTCTAAAAAGCAAATATGCAACATCGCTAAATATGCATACAGTCCTTTACATACAAGGTATTTATAAAAGTAATAGTTATACAATCCCAAAAAGTATATAAAATAACAAAACTATGCACAATGTGATCATGCTCTACGGTCCGAGGTCCTGCCTGCATCACACTGGAGCACGTCTAGAGCAAAATATCAGACACCTCACCAAATGGGCTCAGCAACTGAATCTAATGCTGTTGGGAAGAGGATGGTGTAGAAGTACCCTCAGCAGCTACGGTATCTGTAAAATATGAAGGAAACAGAGGGGTGAGTTTTGATCCAAAACTCAGTGAGTGAGCCCTCATCTGGAACCCCTCTTTATGGGACACCAAAGAAGGTACACAACACCAAAATTAATAATAACAATAATACCAGTACTGACATCAAGTAGTTCATAGTTATAATCAAGATCTCAAATCTTGGTTCTTTACAATCTAACCTAACAGTAGTCTAATAGAGAAACAGTACTCTCTTAATACAAAGGTTTGGTCATATTTGGGCGTTACGTATCGCCGTCCCCAATATGACACTAAGTCTCTAAATATCTGTGGTCACATCTGGGCGTTACGTATCGCCGTCCCCAGTGTACCAATAAGTCTCTGAATATCTACAGTCACATCTAGGCGTTACGTATCGCCGCCCCCAATGTGACAATAAGGCTCTAAAATCTCTGGCTCGGGCTACTTGGTACCAAGGTTAACGGATTAACTGCCATTAATTTACAGCCTGTTTCTCTATAGTTACTGCCAACTCAGCTAAAACCTCATTCTGTTCTCAATCAATTTCAAAGTCTTCTATCCTATAGTTCAAAATCTCTTTTATAAGACAGCATGTAGTATCAAAATCATATCATCATAAAACTAGCTCTACTTAATCAAATTAGCAATACAATCATACAAAATCTCATTCTAAAAGATAGATGTCCCATGGTTTTCAACAAAACACATTCCTTTAGTAAACCAATATTTCACAACATAACACTCCACAGAAAGCTCAGCAGTTTACAAAATAAGTTCTAAAATCATATACACTCTCAGGTTTTAGGTGAAAATACATATGATGATTAAAGTAGAAGCTACGGATATGAACCCACTTACCTGGAGTGGCAGTAGACACAGGAATAGCACCAACAGAATTGTGGAAGGTGAGAACAGTACCAATATCTATCAATAAAGCAACATAATTCTAGATTAACGGCTAAAACCTCTATATTACTCAAATATACTCCTAACACATTGAAAGAATTCTACCTCCTTGAGAGGTAGGAAAACTTTATGCCACCCCCCCCCCCAAAACCAAAGAGAAATGGAGAGAATAGAAGAGAAATCACTAGAACAACATACCTTGAAGCCTTAGAAGTGAAGTATTGCAGTTGATTTTAAGAGAAAATGGAAGAAATGGAGTTTAGAGTGAATTTTTCGGGAGAAGAGCAAAGTTTTTGTGTTTCTCATGGGGAGAGAGTGTATTTTGGGTGAGTGAAGGTTCTGGACCCCGGAATGGGGTTTTTAATGCTCGTGACATTGCCAAGGCTAAAGAGCTGCAGTCAGCCACCAAAGAGCTCATTTCGCACCGACTTACTTTCTGTTGCTCACCCGAGAGCATAAGATTCACTTTTAGCCACCGACTTGCTTTCTGATGAGTGCTGCAACGCTCTTAGCTCTACAGCACTCAACAAAGAGTTTTTTTTTTTTTTTTAGCCTAAGGTATTACACATATTTATTTATTTATTTTTCTCAATTTAACATCTTGCTAAATCATACATTTTGTAACAAATCTCTTTATGAATATATAAAACATTTTCATAACATTCAACATATCAATCATGACCCTATGGTTTTCTAAATTTTATTTTCATGCTACAGTCAAAATTATAATATTCATTAACTTTACCATAACTCAAAAAATCATAATCCATACATAATCTTGTCTCCAAATTCATATATATAATGAATATAATGCATAAAACATAAGTATAATAATAAGGTCATGAGTTTAAATCCACTCACCTGAAGGGGAGGAAGTGATGGTGTCAATACTAACAGGGACTCTAAGGAAGAAGATTGGCACCAATATCTACCATTACAACCATAAAACTCATCAAAGATCTATTGGTAGCTCTAGATTACTCTAAACTAACCCTAACAGCATTAGGGGAGCACCCCCACTTGACAATAATGAGAGAAAATAAATACCCATACTAAGAACATGGAAGAATGGAAAGAACGAAGACAAAATCTATCAACATAAACATACCTTGATGATTTGGGGGAGCTAGATTCAAGTGGGGTTAAGAGTGGAGGGAGTGGAAGAGAGAAAAATGGGGGATTGGGGTTACTGGTTCAAAAATGGGGAAGGAATGAGTTGGGGAAGGAATGAGTTGGGGAAGGATTTATAGAATGGGGGGAGGTCTTAGCAAGTGGAACGACACCGTTCCCCCTTTTTACTGTGCACTAATAATCGCTATAGCAATACTGGGCCGCTATAGCGGGCCAGCCACTTCCCTGTTCCCGAACTGAGACACTTATGGCCGCTATACATCCTGGACCGCTATAGCGGTCTAGTCGCTTGCCCATTCTTGAATTGAGACACTTACGACTGTTATAGAGGTCCTCGGACCATCAAATTGTCCCAAAATGCATGTTGTGACCGCTATAGCGGTGATAGTTCTCCAGCTTCTGCAAAAAAAATTTCATTCTAGCATATGGGTTGTCTCGGTACTAATTTATTTTACTCTCTATTAACTTTAAAACATAAATGTAAACAAGAAAATACCCCCCATTTGGATTCAAATAAAATATATAAAAAAAAAATCAAAACCCTAACCAATCAAAATCTAATTTTTGAGTTCTAGTTCAAATTCTGGAATTTTATGATTTTCTAAACTTATGGACTAAAAATAAAATGTCTAGAGATTTCCTAAAATTCATTAAAAATCATTCTTTAATTTATTTTCCTTTGGAGAACAATTAATGGGACTTTTGATCCTAAGAAAATAGCTCCAGCATATAGCTCTCCAAGGAGGTGTAGACTCTTGATTTAACAAAATCCCGGACCTGGCAACATGGGTGGATCCCGGGGGACCTTGAGGCCATGTAAAACTTGTCTACTGACATGTGTACACCTAGTATTACAATCCGCAGTAGAGTCGAGGACGACTCTGCGAAAAGGAAGGGGGAAAAGTCATCTAACACGAAAGACTGGGAGAAGCCATCGACGGAAGCGACAACAGTCACCAAAACACCATTGGATCTAGTTCACGTGATTCTGTCGTATCTGAGCACCACCATGGTGGTCGAGGTCGTAGAGGTAGCGGCTGACGACGTTGCTGTCGTGATGGAAGCAGTGAAGCACATCCAAGTTGAAGCCACATCGCAGGTGGAAGGTGTTGCTTCTGTTGTGACTAGCCGAATTCCAGCCATGGAGAAGGTCAATGGAGGCGACACTGGCAGCCATGGGGAGAACCAGCGGACGACGAATCTGGGACTCTTTGGAAGGTCCAACGATTCATAGGCTGGGGCGTGGTGGAAATAAGGCTGAAACCACCACACTTCGATTTGCTTTTGGTCTTCAACAATGTGAAGAGGAAGGAGGTGGCTAGGTGGAGATGGGAAACCCCCCTTCCATTGCTTGGGTTTGTTTTATTTGGGCCAAGCCCATTGGGGAATTACAAAACACAATTTTTGCACCAAGACCACATTATGGCTGTAAGGAGTATTGAGGACCACTCTATTCGGGCTAACATGGGCCACGCCCAAGGCGCCCAAGATGAAGCCCAACTTCATTCAACAGACCAGGAAAAAGCAAACAGATTGGGTTATGGCTGATGGATTTTATTTTAAATAATGGGATCACGGAGAGATTTTAATTTTGTGCATGCAGTAAATAGTAATAATAATAATAAAAAAATTTAGGATTAATTGTTTTTCTTAATTGTAATTAGGAGCTATTGTAATTAGGAATTAAATTGTGTTTTCTATTTTTTCTGGCAACCTTGAGGACAAGGTTGATTTGAAGAGAGAGTAATGATGGAAAATAATTCTAGTATAAATGGGGGGTAGTGTCATTTTTGTAAAATGTGGAAGTAAATTGTTAGTAAAAGGCTTCTTCTCTCTTAGCAATTTTCTTTTACTTTCTATTATCACAAATTATACACGCATCACACCATAATAGGTGTCTACACCCAAATGGGTGTTAAAAAAATTTCTTCACTTCGTCACTTCTTAGTATGATTCCTAGCGTGATATATTAAGTATATTGTAATTATAATTGAAGTTAGTTCATAACTGAAGTTAGTTGTATTATGATAGTAGTCATAATTGCTGAGTTAGTTAGCTTTTAGTTGTAAAGCCTTCACTCCCTCTATGTATATAGGCTTTCATTCTCACAGTAATACATCATTACATAATGAAATTCTCTCATTTTTCTCTGAGCCATAACTCTAACATGGTATCAGTGAATCAATCTTTCTTGCTTCCGCACATCATCTTTTCTTGCACTTTCTTGCCATTTCCCCTTGTTCCTTGCTTTCCCAAGTTTCTCTTCCATAATGAAATTCCCTCATTTTTCTCTGAGCCATAAGTCTAATATGATATTGAGGCAGGGCATGTCAACCTTATTTGCGGAGGTTGGTTAAGCCGTATATATATATATATATATTCAACTCTTCCCTTTGAATGATGACAAAAGCTTGAACAGGAGCAAATGGAAGAGAGAGCCCCTTATATTCGCAAATATGTCATATAAAATGCCAAAGAAAGGTCGAGCACGTCGTTGGAGCATCCTAAGGAAAAGGAAGAAAGGTCAATAGCAGCCATGTTAGTGCACATATAATAGAGGAATCATCCATATTTGTCCCCTTTGTTGTGAGCTGTATCTATCTTGAATATTCTTCACTTGCCGACGACGAAACTTTCTCACGTTTAATTCGTTATATATGTATTTTCATCTCACAGAAAGTCATACGCAGCTCATTATTGTCTAACTATTTTGCTGCTGAATTATCAATATTATCGCAAAATTGTGACACCTACGCTAACTGCATGTGATTTAGAATTCGTGTCTTTTGTCCTTCATAACAGTAATAATATAATATTGATAACTTGTCCCCACCTCTCTGGAGAAAACATATACAGGAAGAAGGTTGTCACTACTCTGTTAACTAACGAACGAGTTATTTTTTACCCTGAATACGAACGTGAATTATTGCCTGTTTTGTTGGCACATAGTCGATTTTAAAAGATCTAAAACCAACAGTTTCGTAAAGTGTCGGTATCACACTTTATAGTACCTCTTTATTCTAAGATACATCACAAGCGTTACTAAAATTTGAGATTTTTTTTAAGAGTATTTCGGAAAAATATTGTTAACAAAATAATAAATAAAAATAAATCTATTAAACATTAAAACATGAATTAATTTTTACGAAATGACAGCTTAACTTCATATATTCGGTTAATATAATTTGAAGAAAATAATATTAATTTAAATGTATTGAAAATGTACAGTTAAATCAAATTCTTTCGTATGCATAACTTTTAAAATAATAAGGTTGAAGTGAAATTTGTTTTACTGATATAGTAATATATGATTGGATTGCTCTATATAGAAAAAATTTATGTTGTCAGTGTATTAAAATTAAACTCATAATTATCCATGATTATAAATATTTTTCTTGAATTTTATTAGGATTTAAAATTTAGGGTACATCATTAATACAGAAAAATGAAATCTATTTTTGAAAATAATTATTAAAAAAGGTTTCTTATTTTATATATGAGTTTTAGACAAATTTTATATTTAAATATAATATTATAAAAGAATTTATGAAAATAAGGTGTTTATTTAATCTTGACAATATCCAGTTTATTATTATATTAATTTTTATTAAACTCAAAAATGTCAAATTTGTTATTATATTATATTTTATTAAGCTCGCTAAATTGTTGAATTGATTTTTTAAAAAAATATTTTAATTAAAACTTGACATTGCCGAGTTTTGAATCCCACACATTGATAAATTTTTTTTCCAAAAACAAATCATATATCTTGGGAATTACACATCCGAAATATCATGTAGAAAATAATGAACCGTTTCTTAACACCAAAAATATGGATTTATATGCCCAAGGAGTTAAAGAATGAAACTTTTATATTTTTAAATTACAAGGCCATTAAAAAGTTTTGAAATATGCTCGTCTTATATTCTTAAGCTAGTAAGAAAAACTCAAAATATATTAAGAATAAGGCTTTAAATTTAGAAAATATGTATAAATTTTATATTAAAAATTATCATGATTGTTGGTTAAAATAAACGGTAACAATTATAACACATCCTCCCCATATAAAATTCTAACTTTTTCCATATACTAATCACAAGAGAAATGATAAATGTCCACCATCAAACATACACCATACACTTATATCTAGTAAAAAAATTATAAATTAATATGAAAAAAGTTATAAACCAAGGTATAAAATATTGTAAATGAGTATACAAAAATTTTTATATATTAATTTATAATTTTTTATATATTGATTTACAATATTTTATACATGTAATTTATAATTTTTTATATATTGATTTATAATATTTTATACATGTAATTTATAATTTTTTATACATAAATTTATAATATTATTATGTATAAATGTATGGTGTATATTTGGTGGTGGTTGTGTATCTGTCGTCTAATCACACTGACGGCATTTTCAACAAAGCCGAAATTAATGACCTGAGAGGCTGACACCACAACTTTTGCTGCCCCAGTCCCCACCTCCCTTCTTCACCGACATTCGCGACGTGTTCCCCTGCCATTGAATTTTCACACCTGCTCCACTACTTACATATAAATATCAGGACAAGTTTGTCTTTGAAAAAATAAAACATTTACTTGCAGTTACTGATAGTTATAAATGCTGAAACTATTATTATTATTATTATGAATTCACTTATTATATTATAATTAAAAACCTAAAAACATATTTTATAAATAGCAAAGCATAAATCAGTAACAAATTTATCATTAATTTGACATGCTTTTGGTGCTTTTCATTTATAAATTTTTTTAAATAATTATAAAAAATTCAAATAATTTTAACGACTTCATAATAAATAACTAATTAAATGACTATATAACATTATTTTAATTAACAATGTTTCAAGAGCACAGATAAAAATATATTTCAAGAATAAATCTCAATGTATTACCAAAGAAAATCTAATAAGACAATGTCAAATAATGCTTTAGGAATCTGCACTAATATATCACGTTAAAGGGGGAAATAGTCCTCTTCTTCACAGTACAGAGATAGGGTGTAGTTTTCAGTCTTCACCAGCTAGAGACCACAATCTTCTCCCTCTCTCTCTCTCTCTCTCTCTGATCTCTCTCTCTAATTCCATCTCTTCCTCCTTAATTTAGTGCCTCTCCTCTTCCTCTCCCTAAATGTTCTTCAGGAAGCCATCACCAACTCATCCTCTAGATTCTCTACCATCATGCATCACAGCAACAAAATCAGAGAGCTTCTCAAAGGTCAAAGACAAAAAAGACCCCCACATAATTTGGTACACTACCTTCTCGTCATCCATCATCACCAATAACAAACTAAGGTACACTCTCTGCTTCTCATTTCTCTTCATTGCATCATGGTTCCTTGTTCGCCGCTTATGGTTCCCACCAACCACCATCACCATAACCACCACACAAGAGAAGCGACACACCAAAACATGCATCGGATCAGCCCCATTCTACATCTACAACCTTCCCCCACAATTCAACCTTGGACTCCTCGAACACTGCCAAAACCTCAACATATACACCAACATGTGCCCCCACGTGGCCAATAACGGCCTAGGGCAACCTCTTCCTACAACAGCCACTACAACTTCATCATCATCATCATCATGGTTCGCTACTCACCAATTCATAGCGGAGATGATAATCCACGCGAGGCTGGAGAACCACGCGTGCCTCACGTGGGACCCCAGCAAGGCGCTCCTCTTCTACGTCCCCTTCTACGGCGGCCTCTACGCCTCCAGCGTGTTCCGGGAGCCCAATCACACGCGCCGCGATTCCCTGTCCGTCGATCTTGTTGACTTCCTCCAGAGTCAACCATGGTGGAACAGACACAACGGGAAGGACCATTTCCTCGCGCTGGGGAGAACCGCATGGGATTTCATGAGAACACAAGGTAGGCAGGGACGGATTAACATAAGGTTTTAATAATGATATATTTTGGATTTATCTTTTTTTTTTTCCTTTACGGGATTTTGGATTTAACCTTGATTCACCTGCTAAAATCCTCCTATACTCGCAATTTTAATGAAATGAAAATCAACAATATTTCTTTCCTCTGTCAATATTACATGATTATGAAAGAAAAATGAATTTAATTCTAGTATACTACACATCATTAAATTATATAAGTTTATATGAGTAAATATGATAATTTTTATCTCAACATTTAGAAAATCAATCAAATAAAGAGATTTAATTGTATAATAGTATTTTTTTCATATTACTAGGATATTAAAATTAAGGTTTTTTATTAGTTTTCAATCTTGACCAAAATTTCCTGAATGCATACATGAATGCAGATGGGCCCGACTTCGGAGCCAACATTCTCCTAAACCTGCCACCTGTCCAGAACATGTCGGTGCTAACAGTAGAGAGACAGCCATGGAATGGCAAAAACCAGTTCGGGATCCCATACCCTTCCTACTTCCACCCAACCACACCAACGGAGCTGCTGACGTGGCAAAACAGAATGCGCGGATCAGAGAGGCCCTTTCTGTTCTCCTTTGTCGGCGGGAAACGGAAGGGGTTAGAAAAGGCAATGATCCGCGACGAGATAGTGAGGCAGTGCGAGGATTCGAAACGGTGCGAGTTGGTCCAGTGCGGGAGCGGTGCAAGCAGGTGCCACGATCCGACGGCGGTGATTGACGTGATGACGAAGTCGCGGTTCTGCCTTCAGGCTCCCGGTGACTCGTTCACGAGGAGGTCAACGTTTGACTCGGTCCTGGCGGGGTGCGTTCCGGTGTTCTTCTCGGAGCACACGGCGTACACGCAGTACGCGTGGTACTTGCCTGGGGAGAGGGACGAGTATTCGGTGTTCATCGACGAGAATGATGAGAAGAAGAAGAAGATTGAGGAGGTGCTGATGGGGATCTCGAGCGAGGAGGAGGAGAGGATGCGTGAGGTGGTGATAGGTTTGATCCCTAAGGTCACGTATGTGCACCCCAATGCCAGTGATGATGATGATGCTGGTTTTGGGTTTAGGGATGCTGTTGATGTTGCGCTGGAACGGCTCTCTCTGCTTGTTCAGGACAAGATTCGTGATGATCTGGGAGAGCTCTCGGGGAGTGATTAAGGAGATGAGATTTAATTTTCTTTTTCTTTTTTATTAACAGCAGATTTAATTTGGATCAATTTGAATATAAGAAAAGTGAGTAGCTTATTTTTTTTTTGGATGCATGAGTGTAGCTTAGGTATATAGTTATGTGTATATGATGGAATTTGATTTTACTCGGAATTGTTTTGACGGATCAATGTTAATTTGAAAATTGGAAATAATATCATTAAAAGGAGTCGTTAAGAAGTTTTATTACAATTGCTATTGCGGATAGAAATGTTTACTGATTTTTGGTTGGAGAGGTCGATATATTTTAGATTAAAACCTCAATTTACTCTGAGTTTTATGGTGGGGATAAACTTGTCCCTCTCATTACGGTCCTTTAAATTTTATAAATAGGAACTAGTTAATCATTTCATCAAATTATCATTTAAAATGGAAATATTTATATATTTTGTTAATTTATTTATGTGCGCTGTCAATTTTCTCAATAGATGTTAACTTATTTTATTCTTCTATTCTATGCAGAATAAAAGATAATTAAAACCAAAATCTTTTTTTTTTTTTAATAGAGAGCTATGGCAGGAAAGAAGATAAAGAAGAAGATCTAAACAACATAGTTTAGAGGAGTGATGTAAGTTATGACCCACTATGAAAGTTAATAGTATCCATAAGCAAATTAATCGGATACAATTCAGACGACAATTTGACGATGGACTAATTTTGTCCCTATTTGTAAAATTTGAGAGACCACAATGAGATTTTCGAAATCTGAGGGATTAATTTGTCCTCTATTATAAATCTGATGAACTAAATTAGGGTTTTAATCTATATTTTATATGGGTTTAATTTTGATACACTAACAATATACAACTCTTTTACACTGTGATCCAATCAAATCTCCTCTTTTGTATTACTTTTTAAGTAGTAGAATGAAAGAGTAACCATGCCATATATGATTGAATGAATGTGTAAATTTTCTTTACACTGTCAATGTATTCCAATTAAATCCATGCATTTTATAAGGGTATAAATGCTATCCATGTTCAAGATTAGTGGTATTAAAGTTGATATATATATATATATAGACCAATGAAATAGGTAGTTTATGATTTTGCTATTCTCACTCTCACAATAAACTACTTCTCTCACTTGACTAGTATGTGTGTGTGTGTGTGTGTGTGTGTATATATGGGGGTATATCACATGAGATGTGTGGTTTATTATAAAAGTGAGGGAAACAAATCTGGGCCGTATAACCATACATAAATGGTCAAGATTGAAAATTAATTGATGGTAATTAATGCTTACACGCTTATTTAAAAAAGTCACATACATGGTTTTATGTTTTAATCTTAACTATTCATGTATCATCTAAGGATCAATATTTACTCCTATCACTCTCACAATAAACCATTTTTCTCATATAATATGTTGTGCATTCATATATATACTAGTCATTTGACTTGTGCGATTGTCACAAACCGATTTTGGAATATAACCGTCACATGAGAAATCTCATTCCTACATAAGCCTTATGATTTGTTAATTGTTTCTACATGCATGCTCTGTTCACAAAAATATATTTAAAACATAATTTCATTCCCCACAAATAAATAACTTGTTCTCCGGAAACAAAATAGTCATATCTCAAATCTTGTAATAAACCTTTAAAGTCCAAAATCATGAAATCATGCGTATATATAAATCAAAATACACTTATCCATATGTCCAAATTATTAGATACAAATCAAATATAATCATGATATGCCAAATGCAAAACAAAACATGCCTTAGGTCTGAGATCCTACTTGCAATACCCTAGAGCACTATGAACACCATGACAATAACTCATCACTGGAATCCAATGCTGCTAGGAGGAAGATAGATGGGAAATACCCTTAGCAGCTATAGTATCTATAAAATATGAGAAGGAACAGAAGGGTGAGTTTTGTAACCAAAACTCAGTGAGTGAATCCTCACCTGAAACCTCTTTCATGGGACACCAAAGAAACCATGCATAAAACTATAATAACATTAATAATACTTAAAAGTCCTTCATAATCAAATAAACACACACAACATATATTACTATATATATTTCGAATCATCGATTCATAAACTCAAAAACAATTTCTACAATTCATTTCCATACCTAAAATCATATAAACTGTGATATCCCAAATACAAAATTTAGTGTTATGACAAGCATTTTTTTTCCTTGTGAAAATGCTCAAAAAACTCAAATGAAATTACTTACTTGTCCTTATTATTTTTACTCCAACTCTTGTGTTGTCATTTTATGCAATTGAAACCATTCCCGTAGACAACTACAACGCAAAGGTGAAGAGGGCAGCTACTGGTGGATCTGGTTTGGCATCTTAGGGAAGGAGAACTTTTCATCCCTAAACCCATAGACAACTACAGCAACTTGAGTAGGTGTTGTTCTTCAAGAATTTCCTTGAGCAAGTGTTCCTTCATCCTTCACATTTTTGGTTAAGGTTTGAAGAGGCTTTGGGTACTATTGTCTTCCTCTCTATTTATCATGTTGGGTTTAGGGATTTCTTCCTCTCTATTTATCAATTTTGGGTTTAGGGATTTTGGGTGCTGTTTTTTTCTCCTATGTTGGGTTTGAAGAGGTATTGGGTATTATTCACATATTGACTCATTAGTTGATTTTTTTTTTCTAGAAAGGTGGTTGCAATGGATTCCTCAAGTGTTTGTGATACTGTGATTGGAAGGCTAAGACATTGTGCAAGAAGCTGCAAGTGTGGGGAAAATGCTGATATTAAGGTTTCACAAACAAAAAAAAAAAATCCTGAGAGGCTTTTTCATACTTGTAAAGATGGGAAATGCAATTTTTTTTATTGGTGTTACCCTGTCAATAATGATGAAAGTGAAACAAATGTCCAAGATGTCAGCAATATTGATAATGGATGGAAGAAAACAATGGAGAAGGAATTGAATTATTGCAAGACCAAAATTAGTGTTATGAAAGCTACACTATCTTTTTTTAAGTTGTTGGTTGTAATGTCCGTAGGAATTAGTATGGTTGCCTTTGTTATTATAGCTATGAAGTGATTCTTCTTGTAAGCTACTTATTTGTAAGTGCTGGAAATTATCTCTGTTTTGGCAGTGTTGTTATCACTTTTATTGTATGTCTTTAGAGAAGTGTTGTTATCACTTGCGTTGTTAGAAATGTGCAATTATCATTGGCAATTATCACCTTGGCAGTGCTTTTAGCACCTAACTGCTTGTTTTTTTTATTGTATGTCTTTCGAAAAGTTTAAGAAAAATTCAATTTACAAAGTGCAATGCTGCTTCATAAGCTGGATTAACAAAGTGCTACTGTCAGAAACTATGCTGCATAAAAAGCTATTAATTAAGTGCAAAAAAGTGCAACGCTGTTTAATAACCTAGTACATAACAATCATAAAAATAATCCAATCTATATAATTCATATAACTAATCCATATAAAATTCAATAACACAGTAGAACATAAAAATGGCTGCCAATTTCAATTTCCATTTCTATTTCCATCTAACTGTCACATCAAGTAGCAAAAAAGCTGTTCAAATGAGCAAAGTATGCTGCATAATAATCAGCAAAATGGGCATAAGCACTTGTACATGTAATCTGTCCCCTAAGTAATTTTGTCTCTTTAAACCCATTACAATGGGCTATATTTCTATCACTTTACATTAAAAAACAAACTGTAGACCATTCAAAAAGTGCAATAGTAGTCCCCAAAAATTTTATAATAATTTAGTCCCTTCAAAAAGTTCAAAGTCCTGCCGCACCAAGGATTGCTTAAAGTCTTGCAACCTCTGTAGTAGGCTTTGTAGTATTCCTGGCACCTTCTTCTATCATAGGTGTCAAAACAGTAGGCATAACATCAACACCTCCTGGCATTGAATTTGCTCCACTACTACCTTCATTCCCTCCTCTCATAGCTTTGAGTTTTTTGAACTTTTCTCGACTTCTACAACAAAGATCACATTAAAGGATTAGGAGATTGAAAAATAATCACAGTACAATGTTTAGGTTGAAGTATATGTACCTTTTTTATCTTACGTTTGACTTGTCCAGCTTGTGCATTCACATTCTCAACAGGCACATTGTTTCCTAAAATGTGACATAAAATACATAAACAAAGATTTAGCAATGATTAGATAAGAGTTTGTGTAAACTATTACCTTCATTCACAACATGATTTGTCATAACCTCTTGACCACGTCTCCTCACTATTTGCATTATCAAGTAAATATTTCCACATTAGTATAAATACGCAAATTTGGAAATAGCCACATGTATGAAAAATTACATACAGCATTTTCAGCCACATGTACCAATTTTTTTCTCATGGCCCCAATAGTAGCATCAGTATCAACATTGGTGGATCTATGGTGACACTATATCCACCATTTTTAGACTCATCGACATTAGGCATTGGATGAATAATTCCAGCATATGCCTTCAAATAAGTAGCATTTGAGTAGAATGCATCAATGTGTAATTCTACATCAGCCCTCGCATAAGAGATGCATGCACATGCATGTTTACATTGCAGCCCAGTTAATGGCCAGTAATTACAGTTACATGACTTCACACTAAGGTTGACAACAAAGGTGGAGAAACCATCAATCACTTGATATTCCCCTTGACTAGCATATGTCACTTTAAAAAACCTACTATCTTGTATTGTCATATCTACAATTTTTCTAATCCGAGGGATTATTTGATTGTCAAACTCGCAACCCTTTTCATACTTTCTATGAAACCTACCCATCAACTTTGTTGTTAAACTCTCAACTAAAGACAACACTATTTTGTTCCTATCATCCCCTACCCAGCTATTGAATGACTCTGACACATTGTTGGTAATGTGGTCAGACTTGAAAACTAGTTCTATAATGTGTCTAGCCCACATGGTTGGAGGTCTCTCATTAGATAATAACCATTTAGCAGCCTTACTATTATGTTTCTTCAACTTTTTCAAAACCCTTTTGAAATAAAAACTCATTATCGGCCATTGCAACATTCCAAAACATTTGAGTCAGTAGCATTGTCTTAAATTTGAGCTTCAAATTACTCAACAAGTGATTACAGTAATACCTATAATTATGAATCATACCAATTAGAAAACAATAATAACTTACACACTTAAGTAAAATAAAAATATAAGCTTCATACCTATGGCATAGGGAAAAAATTCAACCACTGTACCTCGTAGCCCCTCAAAGAAAGGTGAAAAAAAGTTAGAGTATTAAAAAAAAAAGGCTGAAAAAGGCCAAATAAATATAATTTCAAAGAAAGATCATCATTAGACCTTCTGCATGTTTGACATGATGGTTAGAGGTGTATTCGGTATCCATTCAGGCACACTCTCTAAACTCTCCTTTAGATGATAGAAGAAAAACTTCCATGAATCAATGCACTCTCCCTTCACTATAGCAAAGGCAATTGGAAACATACATTTGTTTCCATCAATAGCCATAGCAGATAAATGAATACCACCATAAGGACCCTTAAGATGACAACCATCTATACCAAACCATGGTCTACATCTGCGCACAAAACCTTTCTTCATAGCATCAAAATAGACAAAGAGCCTCTTGAAATCAGGGTTTTTATTTGGCTGGGGTTGTATTTCTAACTTGAAAATGCTACCTAGGTTTGTTTTCTTTTCAAGTTCAGCCCATGCTGGAATCTTATTATAGCTTGCAGCATGCATCCCTTTGCTGTCCTCCTTTACTCTTCTTTTCGCCCTATACAGCTGCATTGAAGTGTTTGGTTCTAATCCCTATTTCTCCCTTAACTCAACCTTCATCCTAGCATAAGTCATATCTGGATCTTCTCTTAATTTACTCTCTAATTTCTTCGCAATCCAAACAGAATTAACATCCCTATTTGCTATCTACAAGAATGGACAGCTTGGAAAGTCTTAATTTTGTATATGACACCATTAGGGGTTGGAGAGGCATGAATGCGCCAATCACACCCCTCAACAGAGCATATAGCAGTTACTTTAGGTTTTTCATTTTTTAGCCTAATTATTTCAAACCCTTCTTGAATAACAAAATCTTTCAACACTTCTCTAAAGTGGTATACATCTCTAAACAACAACCCCTTCTTTAGCGTAACCATCCCATTTGAATCCAACTCAAATTGTTCACCAACCATTCCTCTATCTAAATATATGTCATGCCTATCATCATCGCTATGTCTATCCCTGGGTTTGTCAAATTTATCCTCTCCTTCACTTAACCCATCATTGCTATAAACAACTTGCATCTCATATTCATCAATCACAAATGCCGAATCCTCTCCACTATATTCATCCCCTAACTCTTCTTCACCTTCCCCTAAAGCATCATCATAGTCCCCATCACTGGTACAAAATGAGAATTCATTAGATACACTCATTTCAACATCAATCAATTCTTTACCTAAGCCCTTATCACTATTTATCAGATTATCGGAGTAGCAAGATGTAGAGTTTTCATGCATTTGAGTTTTCATAATTTCATGAAGTTACAAAGATGCATATACATGAACAAACTTGAAGTTCTTGTTTACTTCAAACATTGCCAATATCTCTTTATCATCTATGATTGCTTTCTTTTCCCCAGTCAAGTTAATCATGTACTCCAATTTAAATGACACTACATGTCCTAAATCACCTTGTTTCGGAGCCATTTTCATAACACTTGAAACTAGATCAAAATAGCAAAACTTATCTAGGTCAACATTCTCTATCACAATTGGAGCACCGGTGTCATTATACAAATAAGGAACAATGATATCCACTTTTCCAAGAAAAGACGTCTTAGTAGCCTACAAAATGAAACAATAAAAAAAAACCATTACTTTCAAAAGGCAGAAAAAATTACTTTCAGAAGACATTAAATGAAGATAAGAATAATTTAGGTTTTAGGGTTTTCATGCATAATTAAGAATACATGCACAAATTCTACGAAAAATTTTAGGGTTTTAATGTATAATACACCTTTTACCAAATATTTTATAGAAATCGACAATAGAAGTGGTCCCTTACACTCACCATTTGTTGGCAACAACAACAACAATGAGTGGCCCTAATTTAGCAACCCTATAAAGCGCACACTGAAGAAGAGAGCGGAGCCTTTTGGTCGAGTACAATGGCGACAATAATAGTGACCAGGGAGAGAGGCAACAAGCTCCTTCAACCAGCTCCTTCAACGAGTTCCTTCAACTAAATCTCTTTCTGTTTCTATCATCATCGCGGTCTCTGTTGTCGTGGTGGCCTCTGTCGTGGTGGTGGTCTCTGTCGCGGTCTTCATCATAGCCTCCATCGCAGTCTTCATCATAGCCTTTGTCGCGGTCTCAGTTGTCGTTGCTGCTTGAGGAAGAACACAACAGTAGTTGGTGGAAGTGAAATGCTTTTTTCCTTGGTTCTGTTTGTCTTTGTTGGTGTATGGTGGGTGAGGGACAATTTGGGGGAAAAGAACAGGGCTTTGTTTCCACTGTGGGTAGAAATGTCATTTTACTTGAGATGTTAATGGTGTTAGTGTGTGTTAATGTGGAAGAGAGATGAGTGTAATTTTGAAAGCTAGAGGCAGGTAAATGTAATTATGATCAACCTCAAGGGGGTGGCTGTAATTACCCTTTATTATTATTATAGGAAAACCCGTGTAGCATGGGTTAGTTAGCATACATTATTATTATTATTATAGGGAAACCGTTGTAGCACGAGTTAGTTAGAATATATATTATTATAGATATATACACCTATATATAGAAGTAGTAACGAAGAAGAAGCTTGCAGTTTCTTTTTTTTTTTTTCCTTTTCTTTGCAGTTTTGTTTCTGTTTTATATTCCTAGTATATTGTAGGCATATCATAATACTCCTAAATATTTTCCTAAGAACCTTAGCCATTGAAGGAATTTTCCCTAGAGAGAAAAACAAGGTTTCTCTTATTTTTCTCCGATTAATCTCTTTCGGTGAGTGATCTCTATGGAATTTTGCTAGTTCTTCCCCTTTTTATCTAATTTGTGAGTTGGGTATTGTTAGGCATGGTTTTCTCACAACATTTTCCCTCCCTACCATCCCAAATTCAGTTTGGGTGATAAAGTCAAATTATTGATATTTTCATTGTATTGTTTGGCAGTTATTAGTGCTATCCCAGCTCCCCAAAGTTAAGTTATTAGTGGAAGAACACTCCCGACTACCAACAGTGAGCGAGTTTAAGCTCATAACCATACTTTGGTCATTGTTATTATTTCCTCATATTATATAAATCATTTATGAAATTGTAGAATAATTTATACGAAGAAATATGCTTTTATGAATTATAGAAATTTTAGAAAATTATTGTTTTGTAGTTATCGTGAAAAATTATTATTCTAGAAAAACTCATGGGACTATACCTGTTGTATGTATGATTTAGATTTATTTTATCAATAAAAAATTCATGAATCCTAGTTTTGTGTGAACAATAAGAATAATGAATTTTGTTGCTATTAGTTTTTAATCAATAAATAGTGAGAAACAGAACAACGAGTTAACGGTTGCATGATTGATTGTTAACCTTGTACCAAGTAGTCTGCTAGAGGACTAGCTCACCCACAGAAGAACCCAATGTGGTGTCCATTTATGGGACTTGGTTAAGGTCTATCAGATTAGTTATTAGCTCAAATTCAACTATTTAGCTCGGATATTTATGTACAAAATAATTATCGTTTCTCTACTAGTTATATGTAATTATATATAATATATTTTACATCAGTTGCATGTATATGTTATGTATTTTTGTTATTGTCCCATGTGGTTATGAGTGGAGGTTCACTCACTGAGTTTTGATGAACTTACCTTTCTTTTTTCCTTCCCCTACAAATACTGTTATAGGTTCAGTTGCACCATAGAATCCTCCCTAGTAGTGCTATAGCTTTTTTTCTGTGAGTTTCATTTTGGAGTGGAGCTTACTGTTGGTTATGTCAGTTGGTAGTGCTCCAATAATTGTGTCGGTAGGATCTTGGACATGCATTTTATTATTTTAAATAATTTCAGCTAATTATTTAATTATGTTCGGTTTCTGCCCAAATTATGGATTTTATACAATTTTATGTTCATAATTTATGATTAAAAACATTTTCAGAATTATGAAATTTAGTTAAATATGAGATATTTTGAATATATTCGATTTATTTATGCGTACTAGCTAGTCACATAATCAGAGACTTCCATGGGGATCGAATTCGTAATGTGCCAGTCACATTCTCTAGGTGGGTCATGACAAAGTGATATAAGATCAATATGTTTCCTCACATATTACTGGAGCAAATGTCCACGAATAATATGGAATCTACGTAAATGAAAGTGCGTTCATTTGCATTGATGTAGTGTTATTTAAGGCCTTTAGGAAAGAGTCAGTCATGTCTAGGTTCAATAAGAGTTTATCTTTTCTTGGTACTCACAGTCTTGTTATATGTCCTCCTTTTCATAGTTTGACCATGCTACCTGTACATTCTTCGTGCCTTTGCTGTCATCGTAGGAGCAACGCATCCGGTGACAGTGCTTGTGTTAGAGCTTTTGAACATATGGTAGCAAACTTGATGGATGTGATGACTAGGTAGTTAGAGGCGCCTACACTACTGCCTTCAATCGGAAACACAGACGACTCAGCCTTAGAGCATTTCAAGAGGATGGACCTGCCAACTTGCAACAGGCATCTGATGATTGAGGATACTTAGGAATTCCTTAGGCAGGTGGAGAAGATGGTGTCATCCATTGTTCTTCAGAGAGAGCGATGGAGAGGGGTAAGTTTTATCTAAAAACGCAGTGAGTGAATCCTCACATACAACCCCCTTCATGAGACACTAAGAAGAAATGCAATAAATCATAATATTAACAATCATAAAGTTCCAAAACATATCATATTTACATATATATAAACAAAATCATTGTTTTCCATAAATCCAAACAATAGCACTCTAATAGAGAAATAGAGATCTCTGTTATGCACTAACATATGGCATAACATATCTCTGGTTATGCCTAATGAATAGGACATAATAAACAAATCTCTGGTTATATATGTCAACCATGACATAACAATGATCTCTGAACCCAGGGGCTCCTTAGAACCCAAATTAGACACCTAACTAGGTTTCATCTATGCTCTAGGGTGAGATTGTCCCTTGGGGACAACTTGGTACCAAGGTTAACAATTGTTTTCCAGTCATTAATTCACTATCTATTTCTCCATAGCTACTGTCTAGTTCAAGTCATAAAACTAGTTTTTTTTTTCTCTAAAACTCTATAATGGGGTTCTAATTTGAGTTTGAAAGCTCTATCATTTAAAATCATACTATTCTAGAGATCCTTTGATGAACAAAACATTTCTAAACAATCACATTTATAATCAAGCTCTTTATAACTCGTTTTAGCAACAGTGGTCCTATGGTTTTACATAAAACATGTAGTTCATACTATTCTGAAAACCACATTTTCATAAATCAATAGAAATCTCTAATCTTTTTGCAGTAATCTCTAAAATCATGCAATAAGTTGCATTTTTATGAAAATAACTCTGATGACTGATATAGAGATCACATGTTTGAACCCATAACTCTAATGACTGACATAGAGATCACAGGTTTGAACCCATTCACCTGGAGGGGTGGAATATGTAGGATCAACACCAACAAGACTCTAGAATGTAGGAATGACACCAACATCCACCATAATACTCTCTATTAACTTCTAAAATTCTCTAGATAACTCATATCTAACTCTAATACAATGGAGAGGTACCATAAATTGGCAAACATGGAAGAACATCAATGCTAACCCTAAGAATCATGAAGGATTAGAGGAAAAAGGAAGCAAAGCTAGCAAAATCTTTTACCTTTGAGCTTTGGAGGTGAAATATTGGAGTTAGATTGAAAAAATGGGGTGGAAAGGGTGTAGGGAGATAGAGTTTCATGTTTTGGGGAAAAGGGTGAGGGTCATGTTTTCTAGTTTGGGAATCCAAAATGGGGTTTTTATATAACCTATGACCATTGCAGCGCTGCAACCCTTACTCGAGAGCATGCCCTCAATGCATTGCCTTATGCGCATGACCACTACAATGTTAATGGAGTGTTCCAGCGCGCTCACCATAGGGCGTGCTCTCCCTATCCGCACCACCTTACTCTCTGTTGACCATTGCAGTGCTCATTTTAGCACTGTAGCATTCCCTAGAGAGCATACTCTCTCTATTAACCTCTGTAGTGCTCACCTTAGCACTACAGCACTCTCTAGAGAGATCTGTTTATGCTAGTTTTAGGTAGTTGCGTATATAGGGCTTTCCCTGCAATACGGGTGGGTCCGAGGAGACCCTAAGGCAGTACCGAAGCTGTCTAAGACCACATCTACATGAGGTATTACAGTGGGCTAGGGTTGACTCTATCCCATGTAGACTTTTGGCCCTATGGGCTTTTTACAAGTGAGGATTGTTTGGCATTATGGGTATTTAGTCCTTAGCCTATGTGAGCTAGGAGTCAATGTGGGGCCTAGGGTTGGAAAAAATCCCCATTCGGCAAGGATTTCAATAGGGTCTACCCAATTTGGGACACTGACTTTAGGGATTTTTCCCCTTCCAGGGACAAGAACATATAAAAAAATCCCTCCCGTGGTAGATTCAAGGACCAAGATAGGGACCTCATATGTATGAAATTACTAAATTGCCCTTAAATATAGTATATCATATTAAATGACTTATATGGCAACATAGGATTGAATGACTGTTTAAAAAAGAAATTTATATTGTCAGTGCATAATAGTTAGATCTAAAATATAATTTCCATTTCTTTTTAAACCAAAAGGGTTGAAGCCCAAAAAGCACATGAAGTTGGGCCATTGGACCCCGGACGCATCACTCTGAAACCAACCCAAAGATAATACGGAGGCCTCTTCGAAGTCCCAAATTTTGATTTCAAGTCTTTCAAATTTGAAAAATCCTACAACTCAAAAGAACCGTTCCCTTCAGCAGCCCCAAACCCAATCTCCCCCAAATATCAAACACTTCCCATTCGAAACCCTAACACCGCCTCAACACTTTCACAGTTCGTCGGCGTTGTAGTCTTCAACCGGTGCGGAATGTTTCTCGGTCAGTACAGTACCACCCCTAAATGGGGCTAGGTACAACATTTGTCATTCGCTTTCAGATCACACTACTGCGTCTTTCTCTTTCTCTGTCCATGCATACATGCATACTCATTCGATATATCGTTTCTTTATCCCTACAGATCTTCGCTATACACTTACTGGCTTGGCCCAACGTGATTGTTTCAGCCTCGTTGCTGTGAACAAATCAACTTCACAATAACGCATTGGAAAACACACGCATAGTGAACCCTAGAATAGAACACGAAAATTGTGGATTTTTGGGTTCTCTGTTTTCCTCCCTTCTCTGGATCGTCAATTAATTTTTTCGCATGAAAATGGAATCTGAAGGTAACCCTTCATTTTTTTCCCCTTCAATTGGTTTTTTTAATCCCACTCTTTTCTTGAAACAATAATTAAACACTGTTGTTTTTTGTACCCTCCTTGATCATGTTTTAGGGCAAAAGGGTACCGTAAATCCTTCAGCAATGCTAGCTTCCCTGCTAAGTAGGAGAGCCAAGCTTCACGATGATCTTCGCAGCATTGAAAAGCAGGTAAATTTTCAACCTTGGTTTCTGGGTTTGTTCCCTTGCTTCAAAGCAAGGGGAAACTGTTTCTCAATTTATATGGTTACGCCTTACTTTTAACTTATTACTTTTGTTTTTTTACAAAAAAAAAAGGTGTGCTTTGAATGCAATTCCATGCATTAGGGTAACAATTGAACAAAATGTCGTTAAACCTAAACTTTTGCACTTCGTTTGCATCCTCTCGTGTTCCTCATAAACAGTGTCATTTAAAGAGAAAAACATACAAATTTTTTAAAAACATGACCTCTTATTGTTTTTATTGATCTTTTAGTGCCTTTTTCTCTCATAGTGTGACACTTGTGTTAGTGATGAATATGAGGACATTAATCCAATGACTTGCTCAACAATTTCATATTCATGCTCCTGCAATAGTATTCTTATTTTATTGCAAGTTATGTTTCTTTTTGAGTTGGTCATGGCTCAAACTGCATGCTTGTGTTGACCAACTTGAGATGACTTAATGATGTCTTTAAAGTACTCGTCACACGGTTTGTAGCCAGAAGGGGCTAATATTTTTCCCTTAACACAGGTTTATGATATGGAGACAAGTTATTTACAGGATCCTGGGCAATGTGGCAATGTCTTAAAAGGATTTGAGGGGTTCCTTTCTTCATCAAAGAACACTGCACTGTATGGGGTTACTTCTCTCTGTCTTTCTTTTTTCTTTCCTTTCTTGACTTTTATGATCAAATGACCTCTCCTTTGGTCTCTTAGCTTCTGAAGTTTTTTTCATTTCTGCTGAGAAGATGTAGCATCCATATTTTCTGTAACAATCTATGATTCTAATAATCTACAGTAGAATAGGATGGGTAATTGGATTCTATTGAGTGAATGATCTTCTGTACATATTCGAAAGCCGAATTTATTAGGCACCTATTTAACTCTTCCATGGTTTTGATTAATTGATTGTTGGGAAAGGCTAATTCATGAATTTTGTTACATATATTGACTGCTAAAATGCTTTCCTGTTGGGATAAGACTAAGGCTTGGCTTAGTATTGCTGTGGCTCTCAAAAAGTTGCTAAGCTCTTTGGCCTCTCAAAAAGTCATAGTAGTACTGCTTGGTAAAATAATGCAAAAGTTGCTCTCAATAAGTAGGAGCCATTGAAGTAGTGTTTGGTAAATATATGATAAAGTGGCTCTCAAAATATAAAATGATTATAATGGGCATAAATATTTGTGGGAAGAATAAAAACTAAAAGCCTTAATTAATGAAAGGATAAAGTTGTATTTTTATTAATATTCAAGAGTTATATTAGTCTTTTGAATTTTTCTGAATTTTAGAGAGCACAAGCTAGCTCTGAAAAGCATCCCATGAGGTGCTTTTAAAAGCACACCTAGCTTTTAAAAGCTAGGAGGAAAAACACCTCGGCTTTTTGGTTTATCAAATATAAATAATTGGCTTATGCTTTTTATAAGCTAGAGCATTTATCCAAAGGGCCTTACCAAACCCACCCTTAGTTGTTTTTAATGTTGACTTGTTGTATATTGATTGTTAAAATCCCACAATGAAGTTGCATTAGTTGCTGTCATTGAGTTCTATGTAATGCATTGTGTTGAAGGATCTCTTGCATATACCAATCTGAAGTGGGTGACATGTTGTTTTATTATTTTCTTATGATCAAATTATGTCTCTGCATTTCAGAGTCTCATTGATGGGTTAATGTGTACACTTGCATGTGTTCCTGTGTTTAGTTAATTATAGTTTGACTCATGCTTCTTGCTGATGTTTGTATGACATTGGTGAATTTAATTTCTTCATGGCAGCTTGAAGCGGTCTAGAAAGTTTCAGCCTGAAGATAGGCTCTTTTCATTATCTTCAGTGACCTCGCCAGCGGTGTGTTTCTGATATTCAGTAATAAGCTTCAACCCAGGAATAGAAAAAAGAATGTTCTCTTGTGAGCACTAAGTAATAAGACTGACATAGGCAGAATTGAAGATAACTCTATACTGTTTATTTCTTGTTCAGCTCTCACATCCATATAAATGTAATCATATGACATACTTGTGGCTTTTGTGACTGTCTAGCATGTTAATATTCTGGGGAGTGATTAAAAAATGTTGGAAGTATCAATTTTCAAAAGTGTTGAACAGCATTGCATCTGTTATTCTGTGCTACCTTGCTTTAATCCACCCAAAAACATATTGGCAAAATAAAATGTTAGGTCTAGTAATAATTGTAAGGGTTTTCTAACTAATTGTGAGGGTTTTGTAATTAACTCTGCCACCTAGGCAGAGAGAGAATACTCTAGTTAGTTAGAGATAGCCTATATAGGTAAGGGGAGGGATATTGAGGGAATCATCTTGGAATTGGTTAGGCATTTGGGAGAGTTTCAAAGTCTCTTTACCGCTCTGAGTTATTTTACATTTCAGTTTGTTCTCAATACACACAACATCCATTCATATATGGCTTGGTACCTATCAAATGGTATCAGAGCTCCCGATCTTGGGTGCCCTGTGCCGAAAGCCATGCGAGGAGCTGCTGCTGCGAAGTCAGAGCCAGAGAAAAAGATGAAGCAGAAGAGGAAGATGGAGCCGAAACTGAAGGGAAAAAAGAAATCTAGTAAGAGGAAGGTACACCGGCGTCGTTGACTACCTGTTTGGGAGGATGAAGAAGATCTGTGGTGGAGGAGAAGAAGGAGATCCTCCATGGCCGACTGGCCTCCTAATGTTCAAGAGTTTTTTAAAAGCATGCAGAATGAAGAGGAGGAAGGGGATCAAGATGCTGAACCAGAGGAAGTGGAGATCAATCACCATTTTTTGGATTCGAATTTGATTGAGATTAAGGAACTTGTAGAAGAGGAGGATGAAGTAGCTGAGGATGAAGGTGACGATACACAAATCGGAAGAGGAGTTGAAGCTGGAGATCGTGAACAAAGCAGAACCGTTGAAGGAGATCAAGCAACTGATGGATTTCAAGGTAATGATAATTAGAAAGAGCGAAGAGGTTATTGATTTAGTGGGCGAAGCTCTGGTGGCGACACTAGACTTGAAAGAGGAGACTCATGCTAGAGAGGACGTGTGATGGACTCTCGCAGCTGAGCAGCAGAAGGGAGAAGATCTCAAAATCGCCGGAAAGCCACCACCCAAGCCACCCGAGCTGACGTCACCGAGGACGGTAGAGAAGTCACGAGCAGCAGTGGAGTTTGGGCTTTCGAGCTTGCTAATAGAGTTTTCTCTGCTGGGACCAACCAAACCGCAGAATCCAGGGGCAGCGTTGACTGTTATGGCGGCGGCGACAGTCGAAGCTAGACGGAAAAAGCTCAAGGGGGAGGAGAATGCGACGGATGTGGAGCTTGGTGTTTTGTGAACGCCGACCGACCATCCCCCACCGCCAAAGCCGCCGGACCCAGCTTCATCGGGGGCGACGGAGAAGACACATGTTGCGAAGCAGTTCAAACCCTCATGCGCGCCGCCCCTGCTTCCGTCAACAGAACTGCTGGAGTCATCGAGTCCTGAGGCCGCGGTGACCGTCGCACGGGAGGAGCCGCCAACGATGGCTGCAAAACGAACCATCACAGGCAGCGATGTGAATGAGGAGGGAGAAGAGCATGCACCGGTGGAGGAGCTTCGAGTTATGAGATTCTCGGTCAACCCACGACCTCCGCCAAAGCCGCTGAAGTCACTGCCGCATATGGCGGGCAGGGGGATGACGACGAAGGAGGTGCTGCCAGTCGCCCCAATTCATTCCAGCGGTTGCAAGGAGAGGGAGGAAGAAAGAGGAGTGTTGAGTAGGGCAAGGCAGGAACCGGGTCAAGTTTGCCTCCTAATGGGCCAGGCCCAAATCAGTGGAGATAATAATTGGGGTTCTTGTGAAAGGTTCGGTGATATGCAGTTATTAGGAGCCCAAATTGAGGATGAGGGTGCTGAAGAAAGGAACTTACTCGTGACATTAATAAGCAAGGCTCAAAGGGATGGAGGTGCACAAGCAATGTGCATATTCAGGATTGGGCTCCAAAAATTGAAGCCATTCTCAGCCCAACCATTAGGAGTTGGTGTCATATACGGGTCCAGCAGCATGGAAGAATTCCTCCACTTGACTCCATCAAATCCTGACCGTGAGAGAATTGAAAATGCTCGAAAAGAAAATGCTGGGATGGTTCAAGATGCTATTACTGGGACAACGGAGTAGCAAAGGGGTGTTAGTAAAACGACCATGTCGTGGTTACAACTAGAGACATTGCTGGAAGCTTGCCAGGGACACTTATTGGCTTTTCAAAAAAGCATGAAGACAGAGTCAAGGTCGAGCAATAGTGTTAGAGGTTGGATGTCGCCTTTAGTTGAAAGGTCTTTTAGCGATGCTACTGACGAAACAGGAAAAATCAGGTTGCTGGGCAGATGTCAAGAAACTAAAAATGCAGTTAGTGAACATAGTGGTGAGAGGGACAAGCAAGATGTGCAGGGGGTAAAGTTTTATGCCCCAATAGTCATTTCATTTACTGTTATTGAAGTAGAATTAGAATTCCTTAAGCATGATCTTGAATATTTCAACTTCAGTTGCAAGTACTCTTCGGGCCCCTTGTTGTTTGGCCTTTTGAAAGAAACTGAAAGAATCAAGTCTCAGGGAAAGGGTTCAGAAACTGGTTGTGCTATTGCTAAACAGAATGGTGACAGGAATATGGAAGAGGCACTGAGTTTGTGGGGAGCTTCGTACAAGATCAAGAGAAATTTAATGCTTCTTAGTGCAACTGTTGTACACTGCAAATTCCAAAATGAGGTTCCTGATTACATTGACAAGCTCACCGAAGCAGGAATTCTGATTTGGGCTTTGATTGGGGATAAAATGGAGACTACAATCAAGTATGGTTTTGCTTATATTCAGCCTGGACAAAGACTTCAGCAGATGATAATATCTTTGGAGACTCCTAATATTCATGCACTGCAAATGGGGGAAGATGAGGCTAGTATGATTGGTGAACAAGAAAAGTATTTGTTGTTCATTACTAAAAACCAAGAAAGCCTAGGGATTGGGATCAGATCCTTGGGACCCAGGGGGACAACGTAACAATGCAAGCTCACTTTCCTTCTTCCTCAATATATGGGACCCAGGAGGAAGTCTTTTATTTTTCAGCACTATTGTTTTCCTTTATGTACATCACCTTGAGGATAAGGTATTTTTTTAGGGGGGAAGTATTGTTAGGTCTAGTAATAATTGTAAGGGTTTTCTAACTAATTGTGAGGGTTTTGTAACTAACTCTGCCACCTAGGCACAGAGAGAATACTCCAGTTAGTTAGAGATAGCCTATATAGGTTAGGGGAGGGATATTGAGGGAATCATCTTGGAATTGGTTAGGCATTTGGGAGAGTTCCAGAGTCTCTTTATCACTCTGAGTTATTTTACATTTCAGTTTGTTCTCAATACACACAACATCCATTCATATATGGCTTGGTACCTATCATAAAATTAGTAAGTTCAGCTAAGAATGTCTAATCTGATGGTACCATTTTAATCAATTTGGAACAGAAAGTTTGTCAGGGGAAATTTTTTATGGTAATGTTAAATGTTAAACAATATCCGAAGCTTAGAATTTCCATCTAGTCCATCAGTTATATGATTGTTAAATATTTATTGTTCCTATACAAGTTGTAGTTGAAACCATGATCATGTATGCTTCCAGAAGTCTATTGTCGATTTCCTATTGACAGGAGAAATTGAATATTTTACATGAGATTAGTTCAGATATTTTGTTGATTTCATCTTTGCACATAAGTTTCAACTTTCCAGTTGGTAAAACCCAGCTCTCCAACTCGATCCTTTTCTGGGCATAATCCTTCCACCCTCTTCACACATCTTCTAAATCATCCTTTTATGTTTTCTTTCCTTCAATTCTGTTTGTTCTTGGTCCATTTAAGTGTCGGCATCTTTTCACAAATAGGTTATTTCTGACCTGTGACATGCATTTTCTTCATCTGATTATTATAGGCAGAAGAGCTTGCAGCTGGACGAGATGGTGAGTTCTTATAACAAAGCATTTCGATAACATTTGTGGCATGACTCTTTTTTGTCCATTCATTGTATTTCTGATTATCTCAGATGGGAGATCCGATTTTGGTCCTGGTCGTTCAAAAGGTGGAGGAATTTATGCAAATGGGCAGTAAGCACTCAACCAATAAGTCTTTCATTTAATCTTGTTGAAGTGAAATTAAACATTTTTTTTTTCAGTTTGTGAAAATCTTTTACAAATCTTGGCAAATATGTAAAAATACTTGCTCAGCGAGCTAAGATATCTGCATGTATATTATAGGGGTAAACCAAAGAAGGGAAGAGGTGGGCCAAGAGATGCAAAGAGAATAAGGGTTTCAACTGAACAAGATTATGATTACGAAGATGATCCTGATTTGACATTGTGATAGAAAATGTTGGTGCAACTATATGTTAAGAGAATGGAAGAATCTGTTTCGATACTGAATGGATGGGCATTAAGTGCTCTCTGCTTGTTTGCGTTTTGTGTACATATTGTTTTAGGTCCTCTATAGTTCTGGATTTTGTACTTTTGGGTGAACAGCGCCCATGTACTTATGGACTAAAGGCATGAATGACATGTTCTGTTGCAAGGTTGTGCACTATTTTTATTTTGACAAGTATATGATTTTCTTTTTTGACTGATTTGCTTAAGGGTGATACTTTTTTACAATGCAAATTCAGAGTGGAGACAGAAATTTTTAATAACTTTTCTTCCAATTTTACCCTCAAATTAATTTTGTATTGACATCATTTGCCTTTCTCATATTAACACACATCTAAACCTAATTGGGGCTTCTTCTCTTTCTCCTTCGTGCTGCCTTGGAAGATCTCCGCCTTTGCCTCCCTTGTTGTAGAGAGACCTTCAGCTTCCATCTCTGCTTTCAGGTTTGTTCCATCTTCTCGCTTCCATCTCCGCTTCCAAAAGAAGAGTTCTAATTCCATTCTATTTTTAGGCCCTGGGAGGAAGAAGTGTTTGCCACACTAAAACAAGCTTGCTTCAAGGTAACCAAACATGCCTCCCTCTGTTAATATTACTAAACAACATATCTAGTATCCACCAATTGCGTGATCAAAGGCAATATATTTATTTAAAGCGTGGTAAGGCGAAAAAATGTGTAATAATTGAATATTTCTTGTTATTATAGTTGTTTACATTTCTTATCACATTGATCTTTGTTATTATAGCTGTTTATTTGTTGAGTGATTATTTTCTATATCTTCCTACACAGAATAGGGAGAAATGGATAGCACATGCACATGGACTAATGAGAAAACACTTGCATTTGTTGGTTTCATGGAGGACTTAGTTGTAGAGGGGTAGAGAGCTGGACAATTCAAACCAGGTGCTTTTGAAAAACTTGCTGCCAAGATGAACAAGATTCCTTAGATGAGGCCTCACTGCTAAACAAAAACAAGCAAAAAGAAATACCAATCAGCTGCATACATGCTTGTGTATAGTGGATTTGGATGGAATGATGATAAGCAATCTGTGGAAGTGGACAATAAACAAGCCTTAGACATTTGGATTAAGGGTTGTTACTGTATTATGATCATCTGGCTAAATTTTATGGTGATATATTAATACATACATGTTACATTACATTTTCTCTCATTTTTTTTTATCTTTATTTTTATTTTTAGCAGCATCTCCTCAGGTTCTAAGCTCCAGGGAAACCATTTCCACTCTCCTCATTTGGACATTGTTTTTGGAAATGATAAAGCGAATAAGAGTTATGCTATATAAGTGGCAATGATGTCGATGAACAATTTGAAGTAGAGAATGATAAATAAATGGGTGTCCATGACGTTGACACGTTTGATAGTGATTCTCCACTTCAAACTAATGTATTAATGACTTTTTCAAGTGGCAAAATTGAAGGGATGAATGTTTCAATTAAAAAGGGAAAAGAAGTTGAGATCTTGAAAGACTTTGTTCAATCCGTGAGATTTGCAGTGAAGCAACATAGAAAGCATGTGCAAGTTCTAGCCAAAGCTATAAAGAGGTTAATGATGAGGTGAAGTTTCGTGAAGCCAAGATCTTTGAGGATTTTATCAAGTTTCACCTCATCATTAACTTTTGTCATATTTTTTGCTATAACTTGTACCTGCTTTCTCTACTACTCCATTTTCCCTATTGCTCCAATGGAAATGACCCTCATTTGTTCATCATCCTCTACTTCATATTGTTCATTAGCATCGTTGGCATACAGTGCATAAGTTCCAATCACTCTATCCTTTCCAAAAGTAGTCTTCAAATGAGGGAAAAGTAGAAATGATTTCCTTGAGTATATATAACCTAAGGGGATGTTGCTGAACAACAATAAAGGAAACAAAAGTGAGAAAGTGTATTATAATATGCATGTATTAATATATCATTATGAAATTTAGCCAAATAATCGTAATAGTGTAACGAATCTTAATCCAAATGTCTAGGACTTGTTTGCTGTCCACTTCTATAGATTTCTTATAATTTTTTCTTTGCTTATTTTTGCAGTGGGACCAAACTTAGGAAGTTTCTTGTTATCTTGGTAGCAAGTTTTGCAAAAACATCTAGTTTAGAATGGTCAGCATTAGATCTCTGACTCTAACCAAGTCCTTCATGAAACCAACAAATGCAAGTGTTTCCTCATTGATCCATGTGTGTTTGCTGTATATTTCTCCCTATTCTTTATAGGAAGATAAAACAAAAATAATCACTCAACCGATAAACAATTGTAATAACAAAGATCAATGTAAATAGAAATGTAAACAACTATAATAATAAGAAATATCCAATTATTACACATTACTTAATCAAGTCAATGTAACAAGAAAGATCAATGATTAAATCAATCCAACAACATTAAAAAGTATTACATTAATATTACAAAGATAAAGATCTAAAATGTTAAATTTCAACAAAATAAAACATTAAAGTGGTACAATTTCTTCTTAACTCTTAAAACATTTTAATTATTAGGTTGTCCTATCTTTGAGTCCATTCTTTGTTACTTTGCACACTATCAATCATCTCAAAATTGTTGGTAGGATTCTCTCTTACAGGCATATGTTCAGGTTCAATGGCTGTGTTCTCTTCAGGATCACTATCCACATTCACTTGTATAAAAACAACAAGCAATTATAATTTGGTGTTGTGTCTTAATTGGATAAAATGAAAGACTTTTCAAAATAGCCTATATTTTTTCAAGCGACCAAAAACATTGTTAAATTATATTCCTATTTGAAGAGTGCTTCTTATTAAAGTACTCTTAATGGTTTCGAGGTGTTCGTGAACCTTGAGTTCACTCTTGCACGTGATATCGGGTACCTCTATATAATGTTAGGAATTCTTGTTCATTTGTGTAACCAGCATCAACTAAATAATAATTACCCATAAACCAAAAGAGAAATATTATATACAGAAGGAAAATGTAAGTAATATAATTGATGTTGGTCCTTTCTTGTTCGAAATCTTGGTTTATCATCGTCAGGGACAGTCACATCTATGTAAGTGCTATCTAATGCTCTTAAACAACCTTATAATTGAAGAATTTAAAGTTTTATGTTGAATTGTACACGTTTAGTAAGTAATGTAAAACGTTAACTATTTCTATATATTGAAATTATCTTAAACCATTTTCATTTGGGATTTATGCAATTCTCTGAAAAAGGTTTAGCCTTGGCAAACAAAAGGTTTTGCACTTTGTTAACTCCCTACTAATACTTTCTCTTGACTTACAGAATCGAACTTGTATGCTGCAATTCTTTTTATGATGACCTGGTATGATTAAAAAAGTTACATTTTGTTTAGCTATGCTTACTCGACCATCTTCAATTAACCCACCCTGAACTTGAAGTAGCTCACATAATATTGCAAATACATTTAAATAAATTCATCATTAACTTCCAAATGCAATTCCTATCACATTTCTAATAATATGCTCTAATGCATCTCGTCTTAATGAGACAATAATAATTTTTTGATTTAGTACCAAAGAATTGTTGCCTATTATTCTATTCCTAGCGGACTCAAACAAAGTAACTAATATAATTAGTACCAATGTGTCAATCTGAAACCTCATCATTAAATAGCAAGCAGAACATTGTTTAATTCGCTTAGAACAGTCCATTCCTTCCTATGAAATAACAAAATAAATAAGCATATCATATTAAGAAGGGATGTATTAATTTGATAATAAGGAAAAGCAAAGATAATCTATGATAAGAAAATTCCTTATTAGAACTTCCTTATTGCACTAGTTAAGTCGAAAAACTTGAAGAATTTTTAGGTTCGTATTAGGCATACATTTCAGAGACTAATAACAAGAAACATGGACATGAATCAAATCTTCATGATGGATTAGCCATACAATGGTAATAAGCCTTTATTACTAACGTGTTTTGAATTCTCAAAATGGTAAGCCTTTAATCCCAAATAGGATTTTGTCTTTCCTTACAGTAAAAGTTATGAGGCTACACCCCACAATTGCAATAGGGGTTCACGATTTCAACTTGCAAGTGGTGGGAATAAATTTTTCCCACAGTTGACAATATAAAGTGCTAATATTTATATTAATTAGTAACTGATAACAAGAAATTGGTCACTGCATTTTCTTGGCTTACCAAAATTATAAATAAAATTTGGTTCATTGGGAAGGCCATATGATGACCTTTTCATATAATGTGATAGAAAAATATTATTTATACTTACAATGCATAGGATACTGTGCTGACTCATATTATCTACCATCAGATGAGATATGGATTCTACTTCAATAAGGTTTACATCTCATCCAATGGTGGATGAGATGTGAGTTGGCACGGTGTCCCATGTATTGTGATTACAAATAACATAACCCAATGCGATACCCCACTTCATAGCAAAGTGATGGAAAAAGAATCATTAATTTACTTTAAGTAGCTTAAAGCTCATACTTCTATCACATCTTTTTTCCCCTCTAACACACTTTAAATAAATATATTGCCTTTGGTCACAATTGGTGGATACGAGATATGCTGTTCAATAATACTAATAAAGGGTGGCACGTTTGGGTATCTTGAAGCAAGCTTGTTTCAGTGTCGCAAACCCTTCTTCCTCCAGGGGCTGAAAAACAAACTGGAGTCAAGAAGAAAATCGGAAGAAAAGCATAAGAAAATTGGAGTTATGGAACGAAAAATCTTAATTTGGAAACGGAGATGGAAGCAAAGATGGAACAAACCTGAAAGTGTAAATGGAAGCCGGAGGTCTCTTTGCAATGATGGAGGCGGAGATCTGCCAAGGCAGCATGAAGGAGAAGGAGAAGAAGCCCTAATTAGATTTAGATGCGTGTAAATATGAGAAGGGCAAATGATGTCAGTACGAAATTAATTTGAGGGAAAAATTTGAAGAAAAGTTATTAACATTTCTATCTCCACTTTTCAAAGCTTGTGTCCCCCTTTGTCTCCAATTTTTGAGTGGACAAAAATATGGCCCAAAATTATCCTAAGACGGAGATAGTTTCCTAACTTTTGTACTTGTCTCTCCTTCCGAACATCTTTTTGTCTTCATTATCCTTGTATTTCTTATCTTATCCCACTAATCAAACACTATCCAAGGGATTGTTGTAGGGATTGAGTTTTTCTCAAAATGTCAAAAACTTTTAGGGTATGATTGGGAGTCCAAAAAAAGGGGAGTGACAAAGAATTGTACCTAATTTTTCATTGCATGTGTGTTTGGGAGTTGTTTTATGGAAGGAGTGGCATGACAAGTAATTGCCAGCAAAGTCCTTCCATGGCCTCCTAAACAATATATTTAGTGACCCCCCCAATTTGGTGGGTTGAGAAGCAACTTCTCTTTGTTTTTTAATTTTATTCCTATGTTACCCTTATCCATGAACACTATACTTCAATGTTGTCAAATGGCGGCCATGGCATGGCGGATTTTGCTCCCCCCCCCCCCGCGAACAAAATAAGAAGATTTGTACATTATGGTGGCCATGGAAGTGCCATAACAGTCTTATGGTGGCAAAAATGATAGATATTTGGCCTACCTCTATGAACCGCCCTTTGCCATTGGCAACTTTGCTATACTTACAACTTAAACGGATAAAAGTGGAAAACAAAATTTATACATGTTTCCATTCTACTCACTTATACTATAAACTTCCAAACAAGGGTATGTTATGTATATATTCTTTCTCTCCTCTTCTATTCCATTTCGTTATTTGTCATTTCTTGTCAATTAAAAAAAAATGAACTCCCAATTAGGCCCTTAAAGCAGGGGCACTCGAAGGTGATCTAAGCACAGCTAAAGGTCAAACCCCCCCTAAACATGGTCAATTTACACAAATTCTAGCAAACACAATTAAACAATAATAAAAAAATATTAAACATTAATGCTATGCTAATCTAATGTTAATTGGGACTGAAAGGCATCCAAAGATCCTCTTAAACAACGTCGAAATTTGATAGAGCGCCAAACACTGTCAAATTAAATTGGCCTCTCAATTTCTTGCAATATAGGAGTCAACCCAGGTTGTTCCCTATGGATCATTGAATGGTTTTAATCAACAATTAGTGTGTTAATAAGATGGGGTTTAGACAACCCAAGGGTGTAGTTAAGTGGTAAGGACTTATTTACCCTTAACCAAATGTTAGGGGTTTAATCCCTGACTTTGAGTATGAATAAACCTTAAATTTTCGAGCCAGCTGTCCTACCATTTGGGGTGCCTCCAATTCAGAGAAAGGATTTGCCATCGTGCTATATAGTGGATATGCCGGTTGTGAACCAAAAAAAAAAAAAAGATGTGGGTTAGACAATTATCGACAAATTAAAATGCAATTAAGGGTAATTGACAAATTCTAAAAATAACAATCCAGATTATATCCAATCATTGAGCAAGGCGTATCATAGATCAACGGATTAATTAAAATTCAGTGATTAGGGGAATTAAATTGGAATCTCAATTTAGTCCATGACTCTCTGCTAAGCAATCACTCGGAGTTTAGTCAAAAACTTGGCGTACATTACACTCAGAATTAAGTTCTTCAACTCAACCAAAAATGCAATTAAGAATAACTCATCCAAATCAAATTCACAAATACAATTTCAGAATAATCATAATCAGAAATTGAAGAGGGATGAAAAGAAGAAATTGATCCATATTAGCTTTTGAGTACAAGGATCTCAAGACCTTAGCCCAATAATCTTCAAGGTAGTAAGGGGATTGCACCAATTTTCTGAACTAAAAAAAAAAAAAAAGTTGAAAATGGAGTTGTTGAGGAACAATGCAAACGAGATAAAAATAAGGTGAGTTTGATCCTAAAAACCGCTATCCTAAACTCTATTTTCCAGTTTGTTTTCAGCCCCTAAAAACGCATCCTAGGCCACTCAATTCTATCGCCTTTTGACCCAGTTCAAAAAGTTTGTGTGTTAGCTTCCAAATGGCCTTAGTTCCATGCAATTTGGACCCAAATTGAGTGAGTTATGACCTACAAATTGGTCAAAGGTCAACAACACCCATTGTCTTACTTTAGCAGCCTGATACACCTTCAAACGGAAGAATGGAATTAGGTGTCTTCATGACATTTGCAGCCCATTGACTCCTACAAAAACAAACTTTGACATTAATTGGACATATAGAATTCAAGATACGACTACCAAAGCAGTTTAAACTTTTAAAGAACCAAAATTTAGAGAGGGACGTGTTATGTGTACAATTTTTTCATATAATATTTTTACATTCAGATAATCTCATCCATTTAGAAAGTAAAATAACATTTTAAAATATAAATACAAGTGTTTTGGATGGATAAAATGATATAAGTGTCAAAATATTGTATAAAAAAATTGTACACATAATATTTTTCTCAAGAAAAGAAAAGGTTAATTAGAAGCTCAATTAATTATTTGGCAAAGAATGCCCAATTCAACCTCTTTGAGACCCAAAACACTTAAATGTAAAGGTGAATTAATATATGTTGACCCAAAAAAAAATAATCTATATAAAATGCTAATTATTAGCATTGAATCAAAGATACTGTTGTATGTGTAGAAGATAATTTACTTAGCCTACCGAACAGGGTGAGTTCTGACATGGGGATTTTGAGTTTGTGACCATAGTGGTGACAAAATCCTAGTCACTCATATTATCATCCAATGATTGAGATTAGTTTGTTATGGGTACATTGGGAAATAGGTTTTTTGATATCATTGAAATTGCAAATTAAAATCTGAAATTAGAAATTCAACACCAATAAATAAGAAATTGCATTGTGACACATCATTTAATTTTAGGGATGGATTTGTGAGATAAGCTAGTAATAATTTGTGTGTTAACACATGGTTGCCTTATCTCTTCCAACAACTCCTATTCCATGTTGCAGAAACCTCCGCCATGCCCTCCTCCATCTGCCATCTAACAACATCAAAATCCTCGCCAATTGCCAAAGCCACTCTTCACAGCCTGATAGCAGAAGCGAGAGCTGCGGCCTATGATGGGTTGAAGCCACCGTGATAGTAGAAGTCACATTTTCCCAGTGCCACAGATTCGAAAATATGCTAAAAAATCGCACTCCTCAACGTTGCCGAAGTCCTCCATTAATAGTGTCTTGCATTTGCCATCTTCATTTGCGCCTCCACATCGTCCACTGAATTATCACCGTGAGCTATGACATCTTTGGAAATCGCCGCTATACCAGTTTGTTTGTGGATAGTATATATATATACACACCTGGTGTACACGTGTCAGTAGACAAGTTCTATACGGTCTTAAGGTCCCCTAGGACCCACCCATGTTGCCGGGTTCGGGATTTCACAAAGTCTAGAGCATACACCTCTTTGGAGGGCTATATGATAAAATCACATTCTTGGGATCAAAAGTCCCAATAATTGCTCTCCAAAGGAAAATAAATTAAAGAATGATTTTTAACAAATTTTAGAAAACCTCTAGACATTTCGTTTTTAGCCCACAAATTTAGAAAATCGTGAGAATTTCCAAATTTGAAATAGAACTCAAAAATTGAATTTTGATTGGTTGGGGTTTTGATTTTTTTTATATTTTATTTAAATCCAAATGAGGGTATTTCCTTATTTATATTTATGTTTTAAAGCTAATGTCCTCCATTAACTTAAAATTAAGAAATGTAAATAAGTGAATATTGGGACAACAACAAGCTATATGATAGAAAATGGTAAAGTTAGGCATTTCTGTCACCGCTATAGCGGTTACAACATTTTATTTCAGTGTGCTGAGTATTGCTATAGCGGTTATAGTGGTGTCAGTTTGACAGAACACTACCCAAACAATATCATTTCACTCTAAGCCCTCATTTTCTTTATAAACTCCCCTGTCCACTCTCCTTCTCCCTTATTTCCTCGAACCAGAATCCTAAACCCCTCCCCCCAAGCAGATTTCTCTCTTGTTCTCTCAAATCTAGCTTTCCCAAATCATCAAGATATGTGTTTGTTGATAGATTTTGTCTCCGTTCTTTCCACTCTCTCACATTCTTGGAATGGGTATTTATTTTCTCTCATTGTTGTCAAGTGGGGGTGCTCCCCCAATGTTATTAGAGTTATTTTAGAGTTACTTAGAGGTGTTTAGAGTCTAATCTAGAGTACATGGTTGCTCTATGGTAGTTGTTGGTGTCATTTCAAGCTCTCAAGGTCAAGTTGGTGGTGCCCACATACTCTCGGCTCCAAACGATGAGTGGGTTTGATCTCATAGCCTTAGTTTCCTCATTATGAGTATATTTCTTGCATTTTAATTGTGAAATATGAAATTTGAGATAAGAAAAATTATATGGGATGATTCTATATGAAGTTGGAGATAAAATTTTGTTATGGATTATGATTTTTCAAGTTGTAGTAAAGCCGGTAAATATTATAATTTTAATTGTAGCATGAAAATGAAATTTAGAAAACCATTGGACCATGATTGGTATGTTGAGTGCTATTAAAATGTTTTATATGTTCATAAAAAGATTTGTTGCAAAATGTATGATTTAGCAAGATGTCAAATTGAGAGAAATAAATAAATAAATATGTTCTTATGGATTTATGACATTATTATGTTTTCAATATTTAGATTTCAAGCTATGTTTTTGAATATTTAGTTAATATATTTATATATATATTAGAAAAATGTGAAATAAGAGTATGACCCAGCTTTACAAATGAATACGTTAGATCGATGATTTTCAAGTTTTATGATTATGAACCCTAGTATTTGAACTGCGATATTAGATATTTCAAGTATATAAAAATATATGCTAGCTTAATAAATGGATTTAAAACTTCAGTTTATGGTAGCAAAATGTATGGAATTCAGTATGATTCTTAGCAATTGCCAGATATATATTCTGTGGGCTTTGGAATGCCTACAAGTGGTGAACCCTTGGGCTCAATTTTCATAGCTACAGTTATACTAAAGTTAGATTGTTAGAGTTATATGAGTCTAGAACTCTCAGAGTACTATGATTTAGGGGCTCACATTCACGAGGAACGGAGTACCCACCTTTCAGATTTAAATGATTTTATATATATTCAAATATTTTATAATTTTAAAGAGTAGAATAATTATATAGAGTTTTAAACCCAAAGAAGAGCTAGAACAGATTTTTAGAAAAATAATTAGTTTTTATGATTTAGATGTTAGACAGTAACTATAGAGAAACAAACAGTGAGTTAATGGCCGGGAAAAACAATCGTTAACCTTGGTACCAAGTTGTCCTGAGAGGACAATATCACAAAGTAGAGAATGGAACCTAGTTAGGTGTCCGATTCGGATCCTTGAGGGATCCTAAAGATTAAAAAATTTGCTATGCCATAGTTGACATGCATAGCTAGAGAATATATTGTTATGTAATGCATAACTAGAGATCCATGTTTCTCTAATAGAGTGCTGTTGTTTACGTTTTTAGAGAATATTGATGCTTTTTAGAGAATATTTCATTTAAGAGCTATTATGTATATATATGGAAAATGATTTCTCATTAGAGTAAGAATTTAGAGATGTTTTCTATGAAGATATCTTTTCTATATAGTTATGGATATGAATATCACATGGTTTATGACTGTTGTATGTATATTGTATTATATTCATTGGTTGTCCCATGTGGGTGATGGGTGAGAACTTACTCACTGAGTTTGTTAACTCACTCCCCTCCCTTCCTCTCATAGTTACAGGCTCAGAAACGATTTAGATTTCGGTTTCACAGATGCAGTAGTTTCTCTATGGTAAGTCATACTTTGGAGTAAGGCTTATTTTAGAGTTTTGTTAGAGTAGAGTGCTCCAGTAGATGTGCAGACAGGATCCGCTCCACACATGTAGTTTGATATATTATGGTATTTTCAGATATTGAGTATATAATTGAAATGTAAATTGTGATTAGAGATTCATGTAATGAACTAAAGATGTATTGATGATTTAGTTTTCAAGTGTTAAACAGATTTTTAGAGATTGATTAAGAGGACCTTAGAGCTTTGTATATTATAGTATTTCAGAAATTTGGTCATAGATAAGGATTTAAATAAAGATTTAAAAGAAGCTATATTTTAAGAATGAATATTTTTATAAATTATGCATTTCGAGAGACATGTCACCTAGTAGGCTTACTTGGGGATGAGATTCCTTACATGCCGATCACGTCCCCAAGTCGGGTCATAACAATATATATATATAGGTGGATGTTGTTTTCTTATCTGAGGGATAAGAGCACATAGAATTGAGGGACAACACCACCCATGCTTAGCCATGCGCCTTAGGTGTGTTTTGTCTTTTTGGTGCTGCAAGGGTGTGTTCTCTAATTCGAGAAGAGGACTACATATCATTTTATCCAAGATAAGAAGAGTGTTTTAATTTTATGTCTAGTAAAATTTTAAAAATTCTAATATGACCCCATCTATTTTTAGGGGATTTTTGCATATATAAAATAAAATAGATGATAAACTTTACATGATGATGGGCACATTGCTATAAGATTGGAAGAGCTGATATTTTTTCATTTTAGTAATTTTATTTTTAATGTTTTAATTTATGTTTATTGTTTGGTTAATGAATTTGTTTTAGTTTTTTATAGCTTTGCATTTCAGTTTGATTTAGTGTAATTGTTTTGTTTAAGATTAGTTTATATTAGTTTAGATGTAGTGTGTAGTTTAATATATTTTATCGGTCTAGTTTATTTATTTGTTTTATTAAAAAATAGTTAATTTATTATTTTTTGTTTTAGGGTAGGATGTGTAATTTATAGTTTAATTTATTTAGTTAATTAGTTTAGTTTATAAATTTTAGTTTAATTTTATTTGGATTAGTTTATTTATTGCTTACTTCGTTTGATTTAAATTTAGTGTTTGGCCATTATTGTAGTTTTATTGATTCAACAAACCATTTTATTGAAAAAAATTTAGTTTAATTGATATATTGTGTTAATTTATTTATTGGTTAAGTTTTTTTGCTGTAATTTAGTCTAAAATTGTTTTAGTTTAGTGTAATTTTATTTTATTTAGTTGATTAGTTTGCTTGCTTAGTTTTGTGTAAATTTAGTGTTAGTTTAAATTCACTATAATAATTTAGTTTGATTCCAATATAGTAATTTAGTATAATTTGTTTAGTTAATTAATTTGCTTTGTTAGCTTAGTAGATAATTAGTTTATTAGTTGATTAATTTTTAACTTAGTTTAATTTATTTAGTTAATTAGTTTGCTTTCTTGGTTTGGTGTAAATTTAGTATTGGTAGTTTAAAATTCACTATAATAATTTAGTTTGATTTCAATATAGTAATTTAGTATAATTTGTTTAGTTAATTAGTTAATTTTTAACATAGTTTAATTTTTAACTTGAGCATTAGGAGGCCACTCAGGGCGGGGATGAGCTTCAGGGGGCCACTCAGGGTGAGGATGAGCAGTGGTAGGCCCATTATGGTAGTCCTGCACGTCCAGTTCGATCTCGGCATTGTCATTCAGGTTGCGAGCTTCCAACAACTAGGCGAAATTAGCTCACATTTTCTCTTTTAGTGTGCTTGTTTATTTGCAGTTTGTGTCATGTAAAATTAGTTGTATATTAACCACTACTTGATATATGTTATGTGGCCTTTATTGGAAATTTTGAGTTTTTTCCTCAAACTTTTTATTTATTATCACACTCTGTTGTTCAAGTAGCCTCAATGAACTCAAGAGGGGGATGAATTGAGTTCTCAAACTTTTGTCTGAATTTCTCACTATAATTTCTTTTTCAATAAAATATAAGAAATTGACTTGAAAACTTAATTTAATGGATGAGAATGCAAGAGATTTAAGTCCTATAAGGTTTTCTTCAACAATAATTGCTAATAGATAGGTATTTATTGACAAAAATTCATTTAGACCATTGGGAATTGATCCCATAAGATGTATCTCTTTAAAACAAATCCATTTGCACATTTCTGGGCCTGGTAATCGACTACACAGTTCAAACTTTGAAAACTGACAACAGTCAAGTTTCTGGTAATCAATTACATGGTATGTGTGATCGATTACCAGAGTTAAAAATCACATTTTGAGCACAATGAACCGCATGATAATTGATTACAAGAAGTCTAGAAATTGAAAAGTTAAAGTTGTAACACACTTAAATCACTCTTTCATTATAAAAAACACTTTTAAATATCATTTAAACATTTCCTTTGAAATCATACTAATATTTTCACAAATTAAAACAAATTCTTAATTTAAAAACAAATAAACTCTTTCAAAAACAAAATTTCCTTAGAATCAAATTCATTCAAATGCATAAATTATCTTCAAAAACTAAATATATAAAAATAAGAGCAATAAGCTTTCTTCATACCGAAATAAACTAATTCATAACATTAAATCAACATCCAACTTGCGTGCCATCAATCGAAGTAAAAAGCTTGCAATATTTGAATGCCCTTATGCATCGAGGGAATGTCCAAAACAACTGATGGAAGATCACACGATTTTGATCAACAATATTACCCACATAGTATGGTTGAGTTAATAGATGAACTATTGTACCTGTTAGAAAAAAAAGATTGGAATAATACAAATAAATTCATAATAATATAAATCATCTGTCGCAAAAATTATAAAGCTAAATATGACAAGTAAATGACACAATTAAGTTTACTATTTGGTTTAATAGCACATATTTAGTACCACTAATTTTTATTTGATTAAGACTATCGAAAAACAGAAAGACAATAATGCTAATAACAATAGTAGATGTAGTCAAATCAATGAAAGATAATATATAGACATTCTCAAATCAAGAAATTTGTTAACCTTATAATAATAATAATAGTAATAATAATAACTTTGAAATATAATAATATTAATAAAAAAATACAATAGTACCTGGCATAAAAGACTACAGACCAAGAAGCCATCTCGGAAGCTCTTTGTAGGAATCTTCCCAGTCGCCATAAATCTTTGCAATTGCCTTCTGTTTTGCATACCATATCTTCATATACTTCGGCTTGAGTTTAAACCTTGACTCCACAACCCATTGCAATACTTTAATAGTTATCGTTGGGTCTTTCTCCAGCATTGACAAGATACTAGCACAGATAACATCACTATCCAATTGCCTATGGCCTTGCAGAGCCAAATCAAATACACATGTGTGAGGTCCATTATACCTTCAGACTTCCCACATTTGCATTTTTTGGCGATAAGTAACACGAATACTTCAATTGCACCCGTTGCCAAACTTCATGCACTTACTGTGGTATTTTATATGGTATAACTCATAAACTTTATACTAGCTGACCTTCAAATGTTGTAATTCTTTATTGCAAATAATACAGCTTCCTTATCCCTGAACAATTTTCTGACTTCTAGCTCTCTTCTTCCAATCAAATCAACACTTCCAGTAGGACTGCTTCCAACACTACTTGGATTCATTGCATCCAAATTTAGTGTTGAATAGTGAGTAAGTTGCCCTTGAGACTGTGACTGAGATAAAGACTATGACATCAATGGTTGGTTCTGATTAGCTTTCTCTACCTCCCTATCAGATCCTTCATCACTCTCATTGTGTATAGGCCCATCAAATTGCTTTTCTTCCATGTCTTCCCCATGCTCAATGAAATTTCGATAATCAAAACCTACAATAGGCTTACCTTGGTCCAATGGTTCAGGAAGTTGTGCAAAGCTTGGACTAGCCACCATATCACCAATGTTTTCTCTTTGGCCTTCACAGTTATTTATGTGTCACGACCCGATTTGGATCGTGACCGGCACGTGAGGATCCCTATCCCCACGTAAGCCTCATAATCGTTGCGCCGAACTACATGCATATTTTATTCATAAAATCTACTTCAAGTCATAATTTAAATTTCATCTTGAACTCGTAATAAACCTAAATAAATTCTTTTTTCTCATAAATAAAGTCCTGAATCAACTATAATATAAATATAACCGAGTTGCTCATTTACAAAATATACCATGGATGCTAAATCATTCTTAATGCAAAAGAATCATGGTGAGCAAAATAAATTAAATGCTTGATGGGACCTCGCATGCACCGATCCTTTGAGCACTCTATACAAGATAATAAACTTCACATCAATGTGAAGCTCACCCCAAGCTTAAGGGTACTAAAGCTGCTGAATAGGGGGAGGAAGAGGAGGATCCTGCGCTACACCTGAATCTGTGAGGAAAGGAAGAAAAGAGGGGTGAGTTTCATGACAAAACTCAGTGAGTGGATCCTCACTCATAACCATACATGGGACATGAAAGAAATTACATAATAGTAATAATACAATAAGTATAATTCACATCAATTTATAATTGCATACTAGTTACAAAAGTCCTGGTTGCTGGATAAAAATAAAATAAAAATAAAAACATTGATTCTCAGGATAACTAAAAGAGTGGGAACAGACTATCCATCAACTATATGTTGGGTGCTCGATCCACTGGCGAACAAGAGCCCCTAACTATATGAAATCTTAACGGTCCTGGCGAACGCGGCTCCTCAAGTGATCATCAAATACGGATAACTCTTCTGGCGGGCCTTGGTATACCAAGGTTAACGGAATAACTCGCCTAACTCACAGCTTGTCCTTTAAAATTTTCTAGTCTAAAATCAATTTGAAATCATATAATGAAAATTCCAATCATTCCAAACCTTGCAATTTTTGCTTCTCATAAGAAAAATAATAATAATATTTCCTCATCATAAATCATATATAAATCATGGCGTAAATCAACAATAATAACTATTTACCAACTATGGTCCCATGCATCATTATAAATTCAAATTTTCATGCTAATACTTGCAGAAAGATTTTTATATATATCGTCCATGACCAACTCAAGCATAGACCTTCTCTAAACATTTTTATAATGCTAGAAATTAATTATAGAATGACCAAAATAAGGTCATAAGGTCAAACCCACTCACTGGGGGGGAAGAGTTGACGTCAACACCAACTAAGCTGGGAGAGTGTGGAGGGCACCCACGTCGACTATAACAATCATAAAACTCAATATTAAAATCTATCAACCTCTAATCACCCTAATCTAGCTCTAACAATATTGGGGGAGCAACCCTCACTTGACAACAATGAGGAAAAATTAATAACCTATACTAAGAACATGAAGGGAATGGAAGGAAAGAGACCAAAATCTATCAACATAAACATACCTTGATGATTTGGGGAAGCAACACTTGAATGGGATTGAGAAAAATGAGAGAAAAATGGTGGGGAGGGTTTCTGGTTCGTCAATAATGAGGGAGGAAGGAGACTGATGCCCTTTAAGGGCCAAAAAATGAAACGGTGACGTTTTTGTACCGTTTGGGGTCTTGGGGGACCGCTATAGCGGTATATGACCGCTATAGCGGTCAAGCCGCGCTCGCTCTCGACACTATGCACTTATGACCGCGATAGCGGGCCCGGACCGCTATAGCGGTCTCCCGAGGCCAAAAACCGCTGCACCATATTGCCAGCCGCTATAGCGGTCTAGGACCGCTATAGCGGTGACAGTAAACTCATATCAGCAGAATTTCTTGCTGTCATGATATCTGGCTGGTCACTTCTATACTCATTCACTTATTTTCATTTCTTCACTCTAAGTTAAATCATTTATTTCCTATTAACTTTAAAACATAAATGTAAATAAGAAAATACCCCCCATTTGGATTCAAATAAAATATCAAAAAAAAAATCAATACTCCAACCAATCAAAATCTCATTTTTGAGTTGTAGTTCAAATTTTGAAATTCCGACGATTTTCTAAACTTTGGGGCTAGAAACGAGACATCTAGAGGTTTCCTAAAATTCGTTAAAAATCACTCTTCAATTCATTTCCCTTTGGAGAGCCATTACCGGGACTTTTGGTCCCAAGATTGTGGCTCAAACACATAGCCCTCCATTGAGGTGTAGGGTTCCAAACTTAGCGAGAACCCGAACCCGGTAACATGGGTGGGTCTCCGGGGACCCTAGGACAATATTGAACTTATCTACTGACACGTATACCCCAAGTATTACATTATGGCAGGCTCGTGGGTTGGGGAGCAGGAGGCTCTAGCAACTAATTGATGGGGATTGGAACCTCCAGAGCTAAATCGACTTTCTTGCATAGTTATGAATATCTCCATAATATGAATATTTGGAAAACGAGTTTGAAAAATGAACATCATACTTACATCATTATCACTGAAGATTGGAAAACTTGTATACTTGATCACACCATGTCCTATTGCAATGGGCAACCTGTATAACATCTCGGTAATTTGCATGTTATTTTCTTAGCCTAATTAACTGCTATAATATACTCCTTTGCAACTACGAAAAATTGATGGTAGGACGAACAACAACGCAGATCGGCCAAATACTATTGAAAGTGACTCCCTCTATAGTATTTGAAACCTCACCATTGTAATGAACTAGCATATAACAGTTTTCAGCCATGTTTCTCAACTGAATCACACTTTGGAGCAATTGATACTGAACTAGTTTGAAGCGAAAAATTTGAATTTGTAGACAAATTGCATAAGTCGCACCATGCTGGGGCGACCTGCACAGCACATAAGTCGCCCAACCCATGGCTCTATCCAGGAAAGTGATGCATAAGTCGTGTGATTCTAACACGACTTATATACAAAAATTAATTTGCACAAATTTGATATGACTTATGTATAAAAAAAGGACATATTTCGAGTTTCCACCAGATCGGGACAAATATGAGGTTTCAATTTTATTTTTTTTTAATTTTAGATCAGCAAAAATCCCCATTTTTAGTGTTTTGTCTTGTACCCGTGATGCTATAATTTAATTTTAGTCCCCTATTTTTTTTTTCTATTCACAATTTCCAATGGTCGCAAACTCATTAAAGACCACATAAGAATTTGCCACCAAACAGGAAAAAGTGAAGCCAAAACTGAAAAAAGAAAATAAAAGTAACAAAGAACTCATATCAAATTAAACTTAAAAGTTTTATGAAGAATTAAACTACCATCAATGAAATTTTTCAGGATAAAATTATTTTATTATCAATGTTATTTATTTGAATAAAATTATATATATATTCATAAAATGGTCCGTAAATATCATTACTTTTTATATTTTTAATTGTTCAATATAGAAAAACAAAACGAAATTCGTGAAACTAATAAATAAGATTCCGAAGCACATGCATAACCATTAACAGGAATATCAAATGTTGGTGGTGACTGGTTGGCAGACTGCGGTATACCCCGCTTGTAATTGAAAGAATATAGCATAGGTGTATAGGATTGTTTTTTTTTTTTTCCTGTTTTTAAGTGGGAGTAAATCTCGAAATTCATCCTTGAAAGAGTTTTGAGACATCATTATAGACTTAAAAAAAATTATGACCTCAATTTAATCCTTAACAAGTTCATCTTTATTTCAACTCAGTTCACACGGTAGCATCTATGAAAAAAATAATAATAATAAATTCACATATCACATTATGTGTTGATATGAATTCTCAAAAGAGTTACAGATTGGCATCAATTTAATCTTTCAAAGGAATAGAAAATTGATCTCTCACATACCAAATTGATATTATGAAACTCTTTTGAAAGTCAATAGGGAACTATCTAGATAGATGTCGTAACATGTCATCATATAACATGATAAATTAGACATTAATTAACATTTTTTTTTCATGAAAGGAACTATTTAGACTATATTGAAATTAAATTAATCTTTCAATGATCAAATTAATGTAAGAATCAAATTAATGTGTCATAACTTTGTTGAGAACCAATTTTTTGAAGTTTTACTGAAAGACAGAATATAAGATTAACATCCTAATTCTTTATTATTATTATTATTATTATTTTAAATTTGGTAGAGATAAGATGTTATGTATGTCAGTATGTGGCCAATAATAGTTGGCATGTGACATACTCTATACGCAACTAAGGCATGCAAGCTCCCCTACACAGATGCTTATTGGAAGTTTAATGGCTAAATTTGTATAGCATGCAGATTCACGAGCAGCACTAGCAAGTGTCACGCTCTAAGAAGTTTGAAAAGGAAGTTATAGCTTCAAACCAAAAGATGTGTAGGGACATATACCATGAGAGACCACAACCTTGTAGAGTAATTTGTTTGAAGTTTTAGAAAAGTTCCACAAGGTATCATGAAGATTCAAGTGGTTAATTTATAAATGATTAATCGATTTCCTTTTCAGCAGATTTATTTCACTAAAGTCAAAAGGCATTATTCTAACTCAAAATGCAAGAAACATAATTCTACAAAATAATTTTGTTAAATTTCAACATTTATTGGTTCGGTAAGTTAAATGCTAAAATTCAAATACCATTATCACAATACATTTGAAAAAAAATGGGCTTTTTTACTGAAAAAAAATGAGAAAAATAGTTATTTATGGATTTATAACTGATTTGATATTATTTATCAATATGCATTAAATGTAAAACAGCCAATAGTAAAACGATTTAATATACATAAATCGGTCAATAGTAAAACAATTTACTAGATGACGCATTTTACTGTGCAATGATTTAACGGGTCATGTGCAAATAGTTCTAACAGTAAATTGGTTAGCAGCTAGGCGATTTATGCACATTAAAACGTTCCCAAGCTAACCATTTTATGCTCGCGAGCTGCCTATAAATACACCCTTAATGAGCACTCTGAAGAAGCGGATTCGTGGGGGGGGGGGATTCCAAACATAAATTAAACTAAACTTAAAGATTGAAACAATACGAATACATATAAATAAATAAACCAAACACTATTAATCTCTTAGTAATCTCAAACATTTAAATAAATGTCTTATATTAAAATCCATAAGCTAAACAAAAATATAGTTATAGGAACTAATAACTTGAAATAGTGTATTTTTTTTATTTGAAAATACAGTTCACTTATTTTAATTTATGTAGTTATAGGAATTAAGTTAGTTTCTTTTTCAAAAATAAAAGACTAGGGGGTCTTCTCATTAGCTCATTTATGTTATAGTCACGAGACTTAAGCAAATGCATTTGAACTAGTCTTTTGTTATTTTATTTATTTTGCATGGAAAAAGAACTCCCACCTATAAAATAAAAGTTAGATAAACAACAGATCTATAGCTATAACTTCTAAAATTTATTTATGTTTATTGGAATATAATTTGCACTTGTAGTTTATAATATATATGTATTTTTGTTTAGCTTATGGATTTTAATATATGACATTTATTTAAATGTTTGAGATTGCTAAGAGATTAATAACATTTGGTTTATTTATTTCTATTTATTCATATTTGTTTTAGTCTATAAGTTTAGTTTAATTTAGGATTGTTGTTGGTTAAATAAGATTTACAAGAATTTGTTAAAATTTGAGATTATAATATGTTTTATTTATGAACAATTAATATTGATAATAAGTGCTGGATTCTGACAACAAAACTGGACTCTATTTTAGAAGTTTTGAATTATCTCACAGTTATAATGAACAAGTATAAAAAGTCTCACAAATATATTTTTTAGTCACTCACTCTACAAACAAACAAAAAAAAAATTTCCCCCTCACATCTGCTTCTTCAGAGTGCTCATTGAGGGTGTATTTATAAGCAGCTCGTGAGCATAAAACGGTTAGCTCGGGAGCATTTTAATGTGTATAAATCAGCTAACTGCTAGCTGATTTACTGTTGGAACCGTTTGCACGTGACCCGTTAAATTGTTGCACAGTAAAATGCGTCATTCAGTAAATCGTTTTACTGTTGGCCAATTTATGTGTAATAAATAGTTTTACTGTTAGCTGTTTTACATTTAGTGCAGATTGGTAAATAATATCAGATCAGTTGTATATCTGTAAATAATTATTTTTCTTTTTTTTTCATAAAAAAGTAAAAAAAATGGTTCTGGTTCCTCTTCTAATATTCTATACAATAAATCAAATTAAACTCCCACTAACTGTTGCGATGCTTCCATTTGTAAGTGCTCAAAGAATCCAAGAGCTCTGCCCCTGATTGTAATAGGATGACCGATACCAAGCCTATATAAATTTTTATCAATAAAAAGTAGCATATTTAATCAAAATAAAAACATTAATATTATTTTGTACATGTATAATTAATATGAGATGCAAATGTATATTAGTGCATGCTATTAGTTTTCCTTCAAAATACTTACCACCAAAAAGTTTCTTGGGTTGAAGAAGAATGTAAAATAGTAACATACTAACACATAATCAACTTTTTTTTTCACTTAAAAATATTTGTAATGCTATACCTTCAATAAATATATATATATATATATATATATACACACACAGAATCTTTAATAAAAATTATATTCACTAATTCATTTAATAACTGATAATTATATCACATTATTTTAGATAAATTTTAGTCATTTAGTAGTCTTCAAAGTATTTTTAAGTGGGATTAGTACACTCTTTTGACCAATTAATAATTTCACTTTTTTCTTCCTTCGTTTCGAAATCTTAGTGGTTCCTCGGGTTCCCATTTGGGTCCATCTTCACATGCATAGGAAGAAGGAAGTACACCCCTCAGGTAAATCCAAATGCAAGTCGTGCAACTAATTGCATTACCTGACAGAACTGAAAGTCATTATTAACAAATAGAGAAAAATTATCAGAACACTCAAAAGTGAGTGTCTGAAACAGATACCTTTATAATCATTAGATGTCTGAAATAGACATCCACTTTATAATCATTGGATGTGATGGATGTCCCCACTTACTCTTAACATCCATCACATCCAACGGTTAAAAAGTGGGTGTCTGTTTCAGACACCCATTTTTGAATGTTAAAATATCACTTCTCTAACAAATATGCTTTGGGTCTTTGCTCTTCTTGACTTGCAGACCCTTGTCATACTTGTCAGGCAAATTCAAACGTAAGCCTATGCTATTCGTTCCACCAACATGTAATTTTCAATAGGAAAAAATATCATCGTGGTTTACTGGTTTCGTTTAAAAAATAGTCTCCTTTATTTCGTGTGGTACAACAACTTGTTCATCAATAGTGACAAAGAGGACAATTGAGCCAAATATAAAATACAATGTGCCTCATCGTTTTGCAAATGCACCAGAATTTGTCATGCATGGGACCTTGCCTTAAAACAGCCAAAACTATAACAACGATCAATCATAAATAACACTGTAGAATCACGTACAAAAGGAATATTTAATAAAAAAACAAAATATTTTATTGATAATTAAAAAAAAGAGAGAGCTAAGAAACAACTTGATAGGTCTCAATAATTATATGATAGGTAACAATATATATATATATATAACCCGGGAGGTGGGATTGAGTGGTAAGGACTCATCCTCCCTTAACCAAATGTCAGGGGTTCGATCCCTGGCTTTGGGTATGGAAAGCTAATTAAAAAATCCGAGTGAATTTCTCCCACCCTTTGAGGTGCCTACCATGGGCGGAGGATTAGTCTCATAGCTTTCGGCTATGAGGATACCTTGATTTCGATCAAAAAAGAAAAAAAAAATATATATATATATATATATTGTGAGTGTAAAAAAGTCTTACATTATCATTTAATCATAAATTTATATTTGAAAAACCATTAAAGTAGTGAGTTATTAGGTTAAATTTTTTTTTTATGAATGTAATAATATATGATTGGATGTTTGTACTTAAATAGGTAACTGTGCTCAAGATAATTTAAGCAGAAGCCTTGTTCATAATTTAATTGGCTTAGACTTGGGATGAAGCTCCATCTGGCAAATAAAAATATTGGAGCATCGCCTTGGCCAGGATAGGGCAGAAAATTTTCATATAACCTGGCCACACTGTATAGGATATCTATATATTTATTTCTACTTTTTCCCAAAGCTGCGTCACCAACACACAATTACATCTGTTTTTTGTTCAATGCATAAGTAGCAATGCAGAAGCTCTGTGACTTGCACATCCACATTAATGATGAGGAAATATTCCTTTTGAGTGAGGTGCTCAGCATTTAGTGTTGCTTATTTCTTTTTTTTTCTCTCTAATAATTGTTAGATACAAGGAAAATGATAGAAATCCAATCTCTAATCAGGTGAATCTAGTTCATTTGTTTTGCAGAAGGTCATATCAAGATATTGTGGGAGGATGAGGATAATCTTGAATCAACAAAAGAGACAATGTCACCATACCAATAGCAATATTGTGATTGAAATCAATGATTTCCCTGGTGGTCCAGAAGGGTTTGAGCTGGTTTCAAGATTCTGTCACAACAATGGCAAGATCCCAATCACTGTATCCAATGTGCTCCTCCTTCATTGCTGTGCTCTTTACCTTGAAATGACTGAGAATGTCTTCAGCAACAATAATCTCTTGCAACAAACAGAAACCTTTCTTGAGGGAATCTACCACTGGACATGGAATGACATACTTGTGAGCCTCAAGAGTTGCCATGAGCTGTTTTATGCATATGCAGATAGCTGTGGTCTATTGGAGAAGATCATGTGTGCACTAGTGGCAAAAATTGCTCAAAACTCTGATCTAAGCCTGTTCACTTCCTCATCTTCATCCTCCCCATCTTCTCCTGAAAGCAATTGTGCCAAGAGATTCTCTTTCTCAGCTCAAACAACTCCAAAGACAATCAAGTCAGGTTTGCCAAGCAAAGCATGGTGGTTCAATGATTTGGCCACTTTACCCCCAAAGATCATTGAGAAGTTTCTTCAGTGCACTGGGGCTTACAGAACAGATAATAACAACCTAATCATTACAAGGTTTCTCCTTCATTACCTGAAACTAGTGACTCCAGCATCAAGAGAGGCTAATTGCAGAAACAGCAGTGAGTATGCTAGTCTTGCTGAAACAGCTGCTTGTGGGGTCATATCTGTTAAGACCTTTTCTTGCAGATCACTTTTTTGGGTGCTAAGGATTGTATCTGGGTTTGGTTTGAGTAAGGATTGCAGAATGGAAATGCAGAAATTGATTGGTCGGATGCTTGACCAAACAACATTGGATGATTTACTAGTCTCTGGTCATCATATGGGACTTTATTATGATGTCAATTTTGTGATAAGGTTGATTAAAGTATTTGTTGATGGCAATGGATCTGATGGGGTGGTGTCTGAACAGAAACTGAAGAAAGTTGGTAGATTGATTGACAAGTATTTGAGAGAGGTATCCCCTGATCAGAACCTCAAAATCTCTGAGTTTCTTGGAGTTGCAGAATGTTTGCCTGACTCTGCAAGGGATTGCTTTGATGGGGTCTATACAGCCATTGACATCTATCTTGAGGTTACCATCATATGCCCTTTTTTTTCCAATTGCTGCTATTGTGCATTGTCTTCCTAAACAATCATAAGAAGTGGGAAATGGTAGGCAACACAAAAATTTTCTTCTTATATTCATATCGAAATTGGTTTCTTAATTGCCTCTTGAAAACTACATTATTCTGTAATACCCTCATCTTAGCTTAATACTAGAAAAGGAAAATGGCTGGTCCAAATTCAGTTGCAAATACTAGGGTTGTTTGCTTTTAGGTTCCAGTTTTTAGTTTTCGTTTTTAGGATTTTCAGTTTTTCCTTCATAAATTCTGGAAAACTGAAAATGAAAACTGAAAACTGAAAGCAAAGAATTTTTAGTTTTTTCTTTACAAATTCTGAAAAATTGAAAAACTGAAAATGAAATTTGAAAATTGAAAACTGAAAGCAAACAGCCCCTAGCATTTCTTGGCTTGGTTCGATAGTATTTTTCCTTTTACTTCTCTTCATTTTTTCTCTTCGGCTGGTATCTCTGTCACTGTCATTTTTTAAGTCATACATATGCAATCAAATATTAATCATAAGAACACAAAAAAAAAAAAAAAAGAGGATAAGGAGGTGCCCGTCCAGCCGGGGAAAAGAATTTTAACAAATGTCAGTATTGTTTTAAAATAATACTATACATACAAAAACAAAAATAATTTAAAAGATGGATAAATTGTTGACGTGAATTTATAATTTCATTTCTTTGATTTTAGCAATAGTCATAATAATAGCAATACCCATGCTATCCTTTGCCTTAGTTTGTATAGGATCAGAATCAGAATCTGAAGTTAAGCTATAGACATAAAAGAGAGTTCGTTGTTTTTCTCCCTATTGTTGCTTTTGGAGCTTTTGCTAACTAGATGCTCATTTATATCCTCAAGGCTATGTTTGGTTAGGAGGTAAAATTGCGAGGAAAATTTTCATGGATGAGCTCCAAAGAGTAAAATTACATATAGAGCTCATTCGCAAAAATTTTCACCCAACTTTTTATCTACAACCAAACACTCCCTTGAGTGTCAACCTTGTTAAATACCTTTTCATCTTTAGTTTGAATTGTTTACGGCTTAATTTTTCTTGACGAAACTGAATTGCAGTCTCATCCAATGCTTGCATTTGAGGAGAGGTCAAGATTGTGCAGATGTCTTAATTACGAAAAAATAAGCTTTGAAGCTTGTAAAGATCTTGCCAAGAACCCCAGAACACCCCCAAGAATCGCAATGCAGGCTCTTATTTCCCAACAAACAAAGATTCCATCAAGTGTCTTTGCATTTGATGAAAGGGAAATCACGGACCCTTCCCAAATCATTTTGTACGATGCAGCAAACACAGACAGCTTCTTGGAAGAGAAAGAAGATATGAGACTAAACTTGGAGAGCATGCAATCGAGAGTAAGGGAACTGGAGAAATTATGCCACGAAATGAAGGATCAAATGTCAAGGTTCAGTGTCAACCATAATGGGTCCTTCTTGTGCTAGACCCGTGCAAAGATTTTGTTGAAAATGGAGAAAATTAAGCTAACCTCTCTTAATGTGATTACATTCACTTTCCTATTATTTTGTGAAACTATTATTGATCTCACACGAGATTTACTAAAATTATACTAATTTTTCTTCTATATATACTAGCTCATTAATTTAAATGACAAAGAAAGATAATATATTGTATATACATAGTTATTAATGATGAAATTATAATATTTTAGTAATATTAGATATATATATATATATATATATATATATATTAATTAGAATATATATATTTTTATCATAAGTTATAATTATAAGTTTTTCTTCATATGATTAAAAAAATATTTTATTTAATTAATGTGCTAAATATTATCAAAATATTATAATTTTTTTATTAGTACTTATGTATGTAATTTATATTATCTTTCTTTATCATTTAAATTAATAAACTAGTATCTACAAGGAAGATCAGTGTAATTTTAATGAATTTCAGGGGAAGTCAGTGATAGTTTTTTAAAATAGAAAGTTGTTGAGTATAATTACACTAAACTTTAAGGGAGGTTAGTGTAAATTATTCTTGATATATAGATACTTGCTTCTCTTGCTTATCATTGTCCAATATATATTGATATTTCTAATTTCTTTGAATTGTATAAAAAATGCTTGCTTGGCTTCTGTGTGTGTGTCTAAAATAAAATTACACTGTTAATAACATTTTCTAAAATAATTTTTTTTGTCAATGCAACTATTAGTTACAACTGCCTATTATAAAGGTCATTTGTGCCTAAAAATTGAATATCAATAAAAACATAATAATGAAACTCTCATTTTTTAACATCATTTTAAATATATATATTACATTAGTTTTGATTTATATAAAAATTATATAAAATTATTTTAGATCAACTTGAAATTTTATATGCATGATCTATATGGACTAAGCTTCTAATCTAACAATGTGTTTTTATTAAAAATTAATGCAATAAAAAGTTATTCGATGTGGTGTTTACTTAGGAATTTTCAATAATTAAATAGTATTGAAACGTATCCTAATGGGTTAAATTTTTATTGAAATTGTGATATATATAAGCGACCAGTATCTAATCGACATTTTTAAACATTTAGACTAACAAACTAAAATTCATAATTTTTTCTAAGAGTCCATCCTCCGTCACTGCCACATCCACCACTACCACAGCGATCATCTTTGCACTCGACTCTAAAATATCATGGGTCAAAATTCAAAAACACCCACCCACCTGTCTGCTCACAATCTCTCATAATTCACGCTCTCCATCCTTTCGGCTCCAATTACCTCAGCTTCCCGTGAACTTTTTTTTTTTTTTTGGGTTTCCCTTATCTTTCAAGTAAGAATGAATTTGATGCACATTATCATCATCACCATATTCAAATTAAATGGGACAATATAAATTCTAAGAAAGGTTTTCTTTTAAGTTCCATATATGGCACGAACACTGCCCCCAATTATTTGAATGGGAAAGGTTTTCTTTAATAAATTTTATTCCAAAATTTTATAATCCCATAAAAGCATTCAGTGAAGAGAATATCCTGAAAATAAAAAATGATATAATAATTTCTTTCCTCTGTTCTTAAGAAATCTCATCGAGTAGTGGAATAGAAAGATGGAAAAAGATCTTCTTAAAAACTAAGAGGAATTCTATTAGGTGGTAAAAGATGAGTTTGGAATGATAAATTTCAACCATTAAAATTTAATCTAAGAGCTAAAATAAAAGTTTTATACCTTAAAAAGTAATTCTATAATAATACATGGTTATATTTTAATATTTATAAAAGGTGTCAAATTCCATCCTCTCCTTTCCACACCTACCGCCACCACCTCTCCCAAATCCGATGGCGCCACCACCACCCATCCTCAAAACCAACTCTACCTCCACCACCCCCTCGCAATTTTCCATATTCTTTCACATCTTCTACATTTCAAAATGAAAATTTATTATCCGAATCATAGAATTGTTCAGACGTTTTAATCCTTCAGCGTTTCATAACTATGCCCAAATCGTATTATATATTATATAATAATTGTTGGTTGAGACGGTTTGGTGTGCCAATTTCCCAAAGCTTTGTGAAGTAACTCGGCGATTACGACTTACTAAAAAGAAATAATTAAGATGGAAACAGTCCTAATTTCACGCAAGGTCCACATTTGGAGCCAAACTCACGTGATGTTGGTATCTCATTTGACTCTTTGCCATTGTCAACACTCAAACTCAATCAACCAGCCCCCACTCCCTAGATTACCGCCACACTCTATGATATACTGAAGTTACAAACACGCCCTTGATATATGCAATCTGTGGCATGATTCACGGTTGATTGATTGGTACATCTAAAGGTCATCTTCGTCACTCTGACCCTTAAAGGGATTGATATTGTTGAGTTAGGTGCTGTCTCCGCCGGCATCAGTTGGGATTCCCTTTTTTTGCGTCTCTTTTGGGTGGGCACACATCGGATTTATCGTTCCAATTGCGCGTTGGAGTGGACCAAACACTAACAAAGGTAAATGCTTTGTTTTCTTTTTCTTTTTCTTTTTCTTCTTCTTCTTTTTTTTTTTTTAAGACTTTTAGCTTAGTTTAATTACTTTTAAGTAATTTTTTTTTCTGTCTATTTCAAGCAGTGATTTGTTTGAAAAGATTAATAATAATTATACTCTTTGTTTTCTTCAAAGAAAGCCACAAATACCAGAATAAGACGGCCAGTCAGCTGTTTCCATCCAGCATGATTGCGTGAACATAGTAAATAGTACAAAATTGTTATTATGAAAAATAGGTATTCAATTAAGATATATACTTTATCATCATTGAATATGATGGTAGATCCCATTATCTTTATCACTATATTCAATAGTGATGGAATAAGTGTCTCAATTATATACCCACTTTTAGGTATTGAAATAATAATTTTATAAATGAATTATATTATTTGTACTTATGATGCATGAGATACCGTGTTGACTCATATCTCATTCAATATTAGATAAAGTGTAAACCCTACTTGAATAGGGGCCCATACCACATCCAATGGTGGATAAAATATGAATTAATATGATATTCTACATGTCATGAGTACAAATAATATTTTTCTTTTTATAATAAGTAAAATTATTGAATAACAACTAATTCTATTTTAAATTAAGCTTTTACAGAATAGTTTATTAAAAAGATTAATGTGTAGTCTGCTACTATCTCAACAGGAGAGTGTCCAATGCTCTTGTTGATAGCTAGGATTGAAGCCAATTTCCACCCTCCTCTTCTTCTTATAATCATTATTATCGTTAATATTTTGTAGACGTGATCAGTTTACACTTTACACGTATATAATTGTTCTTAAAAGAATTATTAATCACAAGGATTTTTGGCTTAGTTCATAATCTTAAATATGAGAAATAATTAGGTGTATCAAGAATAAGAGAAAGTATTTGATCTAATCCATTTATTAATACACATAAGTTTTGTGAATCATTATTGTTTCTCATTTTTCCTACATTTTTAATACAATAGCTTATATATCAAATAATAAATGAATTAGAGCAAATGATTTGTCTGGTTCTATGAATAAAAGGCGATGCGGTTATTTGTTTGTATTGTTTAGAGGAGTGCAATATAAGTGTATTAATTTCATCATATAAATAATATTAATTTTAATCTGCTATTGATGAAAATATTTTAAAATAACTTCCTTTTATATTTATTTCTTAAACAATTGTATTGTGGTCAAAATCATTCAATTATATGGCAATATGTGATTTACGATATATAAAGAAATTCTATAATCAAAAGTATTAAATCATAACGATTTTTTGTTGTTGCACAGGATACCACTGTTGACTATAGTGATTAATTCATTCAAGGTCGAAGCTCTCTACAGGAGAACAACTCTAGTCACAAGACCCTCTCCATACACAACATCAGGATTTGAACCCCTAACTAAATGTTTAAAGAATCCAACTAGCTATTAACTGTTTAATCATGTGGATTTTAACATGGACAAAATTTCAAAATTTTGAATATTTCTCATTATCTCTTTTTTTTTTTCAATTGAAATGTTCCTCATTATATGTTTAAATGCAAATTTGTTGAGGTATTTTTAGAGTAAGAGAGAATATTTGTTCTACTATTATTGATGGACACATTAGTAAATGGATTAGAATAAATATTTTATTTTGCTCTATCAGAGCACTTAGGTATTTCTCCTATTCAATAGAAATATTACATTCACTCTTTTTTAAAAAAAATTTAGTTTCATAATTTTTTTTGTTAAATGCAAATAAAAAATTGTTCATTAATGGTTAACTTGATTAATGTATAATTCAATTGAATTTATTTATTTTTTGGTATATTGGCTAGTTGAACATACTTTAAAAACTTAATATTAAGGGTATGTTTGATTAGAGGGAAAAAATAAGATGTAAATTTTCATAAATAAATTCTATGTGTAAAATTACACATAAAGTTTACCCGTGAAAATTTTATCCCTAATTTTTCTCTCCAACCAACTAAACATACCCCAAGACTAAAATCTTAAGTTGGTCCCTAGCTAATAATATAGGGATGAATTAGTCTCTTAATATTTAAAAGTCTTTTCATTGTCATTCATCTTTCACAAAAAAAGGATATACTAGTTGCTCTGTTAACTCAGCATTTCATCAGTTAATAGAAAAATACATATGACTTGTTAAATTGATGACACCACTACTTAAACTCTATGATAGCACTAAAGGACCTCATTATGGTGGCTTAAGATGTGTGAAGATGAAAGAGAAACTAGAGAAAAAAGGGTGATTAGGGTATGAGGATGTATAAGCATGGAAGAAGATCAAAATATGATTGTTTTGATGAAAGATATTAGTAATATACTATTGTGGACCTTAACGAAAAGTTAAATTAGCAATTTAACAATCTATATGTGTTCGTTTGTTAAGTGTTAGAATGATGAGTTAATAGATGAACTAATATATGTTTCCTTATATGAAAAGTGAGGGACCACAAGGAGACTTTTAAATCTCGATGAATCAATTTGTCCCTTGCATAGTTAGTCTATGATCAACTAGAGGTTTAAGGTTAATATTAATATACTGTAAATGTAATTTTTATACAATTATTCAATAATATGTATCCTCATAATTAATTAAATTCATTTTACTTTTATTATAACTATATCAAAAGTCATATAAAAAATGAATTTTGATACGTTGATAGTAGGAAAGACTACACATGACCAATATGTCAAAATTAATCTTATATTTTTAAATGTTAATAGATAATCATCAAGAGGGAAGTTGGTGTATAGGCATACTATGACCCTAGAAAGGACCTCAATTTGATTCATGGAGAGAACACCAATTGGGAGGACAAACTTAATTACGCCTAAAGGTACAAATAATGGAGTACAAATAATTGAGTGAGTGTTTATCTTTATCTTTGAAGTTGTATGCATGCTTTATTTTAATCCCTAAAATAAATAAAAAACTGTTTTAGTTCCTAAATTATAATAATTTGCAAAAAATTATTCTAAATGGTATTTTTAATGATTAAAGTTAATCCTTACGAACACCACCTAAGGGACTAAATTTGAATTAATTACTTTTGCAATTTTAAGTACATAATCATTAATTTCCGAGATTAAGGTTGTCACGACCCACCTATGGAGTGTGACCGGCACGTGAGGGTTTGGGTCCCCACGGAAGCCTCTGGTAAAGTAACTGATTAATATAAATAATCCAAATTTATTCAAAATATCTCAAGTTCAACTAAAACTTCAATAATATGAAATTGTTCTCAAAACATAAATTCTGAACATAAATTTGCATAAAATCCATATTCTAGGCCAAAACCAAACATAACAAAACAATTAACAGAAATTCTGAAAATATATCATGCATGTCCGGGGATCCTGCCTACACAATTTATTGGAGCACTACTAGACTGACATAATTGACAATAAGCTCCACTCCAAAGCGAAGCTCACCAAGGAAGCTGTAGCACAACTACTGAGGATCTTGTGGTACAAATCAAATCTGTAGTCAGATCTGTAGGGAAAGGAAAAGAGAGGGGTGAGTTCATCAAAACTCAGTGAGCGAGCCTCCACTCACAACCCACACGGGACAATAACAAAATACATAACATATACATGCAACTGATGTGAAATATATTACATATATAATTACATATAAATTAATTGAATCTATGGCAATAACTAGTAGAGAAACATGAATTATTCTGTACATAATTATTTGAGCTGAATAGCTAAATCTGAGCCAATGGCTAATCTGATGGGCACCTAACTAGGTCCCATAAATGGACACCTCACTAGGTTCCTTATTGTGGGTGAGCTAGTCCTCTAGCGGACCACTTGGTACCAAGGTTAACGATCAATCCTGCAGCCGTTAACTCGCTGATCTGTTTCTCACTAATTAATATAAAATAATTTGTTCATAAACTAAATAAATATAAAAGCTCTGAATTCATATAATTCTAACAATTTGACTGTAGCATAACTGAGATTCTAAAATCATGCCCAAGGGATCACCAGCTTGTAGACATAGTGATTTCAGTAATCAATAGAATATGTATCTGACAATTGTTATGAATTATACTTTATTCAATACTTTCAATAAATCATATCTAATATTCTAAAATCTTCATAGGAAATACATAGTCTGAAAACATGATAATCAATATTTCTACTGTAAACATTAAACTAAGGTCTCACAATTTCATAAACTAGGAAAAAGATATTCTATAACACGCAAGGTATCAATTATGGTCCCATGAGTTTTTCTAAAATGATTAATTTTCATGATAACTGTAAAAGTAATAATATTTCTAAAACAAGCATAATTATAGCAATATATTCTCTTGACATAAATCATTCTAAAATTTCACAAATAATTTATATAATATGGAAAAATATTAATAATGACCAAAAGTATGATTATGAGCTTAATCCCACTCACCGTTGGTAGTAGTGAGTGTGCTTCTACTAATAACTTTACTCTGAAGTATTGGAATAATATAAATAACCAATCTCACAGATTAAAAGAAAGGAGCATCACAACATCCCAAGAGAGGATTAGCTAGGCTCACTGAATCTCGGCCATGAAGATCATGAGCTTGACAAGAGATGAGTTCGACTAAGAAGAGATTTGGTTTAGAGGAGGTTTGACTTAGAGGAGGTGGAAGCAAAACTTAGCAAAATGAAACTAAACATTTCTTACACATACACACTCATACACTCATATATTTATACACAAATATAATAATCATGAACAATATTAGTGCTATTTGTCTACACTTAATAATAATAATAAATATTATTAATGCTTACTACACTTAGTAATTATAATATTAAATAATAATAATGCTAACTACACTTAGTAATAATAATTATAATGCTAGCTACACTTAGTAATTATAATGTTAAATAATAATAATGCTAATGCTAGCTACACTTAGTAATAATAATGTTAAATAATAATAATGCTAGGTACACTTAATAATAATAATTATTATAATGCTAGTTACACTTAGTAATTATAATGTTAAATAATAATAATGCTAGGTACACTTAATAATAATAATGCTAATGCTAGCTACACTTAGTATTATTAATATTAGTGGCATATATCTAGACTTAATAATAGTAATGACTAATATTAATGCTAACCACACTTAGTAATAATAATTAATAATAATAATAATAATAATTCATAATAATTATAATTTTTTTATTTGGGATATCACAAGGTTAAGCTCACATATATAATTTTAGGAATTAATAGAAAATTCGAATGCAAATACCCTTTCTCGCTAGTGCAAGGAATGCACATAGTTCTACTAAAAAAAATGATTGAGTTATCAATTGGAATATTACAATAGATTTAATTTTAATATGTCGACATCATAAAATATTGCAATGAATTTAATTTCATGTACTAATAATATAAGAGATTTTTATATTATCATTCAACATTCTTTTATTTTCACGTCAATAAGCATAATTGATTTTTTGTTTTTTATAGCTAAACATAATTGATTATTACATCCATTATTTGAAAGATCTTCTAAATAGAAAGATTTAATTGAATAATAATGTAAATTTTTTTATATTGTTAGTACATTAAAACTAAATTTTATCACAATAAACATAACACTCATGTACAAACATAAAAGAGAATAATTTTCCACGGAAACAAAAAGAATATTTTTCACACATCGACGATATAAAATAAATTTACATTATTGTTTAACTAGAAAATTGAATAAAGGTTACTTGGTCTCTTGTGTGGGTCACGAAAGACAAGGCCCTTGTAGATGACCCTTCTTGCTCCTTGCTCTAAATTGGTGGGGGTGCACTTACAAGGGTCTTTATTGCCTAATTCAGGGAGTGCAGGCACTGAAAGTAAATGGGAAAGCTTGCATGCCTAGATAATCTGTTTAGAGGGCTTTAAATAGTGATTTGATAATTCAAATGGACATGACCGAGTGCATGCCTACTGTGAGTCATTTATCCTAACCACTTGAGGATATGAAGAGAAGAAAAAAAATAAGATCCCTTGAGGTTTAGTTATATGAATGTGCGGATATTTAGCTGCTACTAAGTCACCAGACTATTTCGTAATAACTCATTCAATAGAAACTGAAAGTTGCCAACATGGTCTATTTCAAGGAAAATACCAGTTCTTACATGACACTTCCATGATTTTCTATTGCAAGATATAATATAAAATAATTTTATGTTATCATTGCATAAAAATTAATATCAACATAAAATATATCTCTCATCATAATATTTGATACCCACACACACTCGTAGCACTATACAAGATCTATTAAGTACAAGTTCAATTTTTTTTAGTGAAAATACTCAGCTGAAAAATACTCATGAATTCCATGTGGGTAACAAACTCTTCCGATAAAGAGCCAACTTCAATCTTTCGAGTAATTTGAAAAATTCTACGAAATACATATACTACTAATTATATTTCTCCCGTCAAGGAAATAACGAATGGAAATATTTTTTTTAAATGGTGTCTTATTTTTTATTTTTATTTTTTATTATGTATTTAATAATTTAATAATTTGATTTTTATCTTATCTTATATTTATATATGATAATAAATAATTAAAAAGACTGGAAAATGACATCATATAGAATTTGCATCCGAAAATAACTAGAAAATGGCGTAAATGCAAGATCAAGAAGACCACGTCTGTCTCCTTCCCCTGTACCTGACTTCTTCCTCGTACACTCCATTAACCTTGTCAATATGCAAGAATCTATAACTTCCATTTTTAAATTCTCTTAAAGTCATAGCCCAATCAAATCCACCTATTAAAACCCCCCCTTCTCCCTCTCTCACCTCAAGCATCCCCACTCCAACCTCGTTTTCTTCACCCTTCCTCTCTTTTCCCGATCGTAACGTTTTGTCTCGGTCACCAGAAAACCAAAAATGGGTTCCGAAGTAGAAAATCCCAATCCAAACCCAACGCCACAAAAGCCCACAGACACTACCGAATCCGCAACGGGAAAACCCCACCGAATTCAAAACAACGCTCCCACCGAAAATCACGCCAACGGTAACGTGACCGTTACTGCCCACCTCACAATCGTGCAACCCCATTCCCTCCTCCCGAAACCCGCACCCCCGGGAAAAACTCCAATTCCGAGGGCCCGAAACGACGTCGTTTCCTTCGGGAAGTTCCTCCGCCAGCGCAGCAACGACCTGTCGTCGGCGATCTCCAGAGGCATTTCCTCCATCAAGCACTCCATCGAAAACGACGAGTCGTCTAACAAGGAGCACACCAAACAGGACGTAACGGAGTTCAACCTCCCCGGCCTCAAGGTCAGTAAACGATCGTATTTCTGTTATCATGAGAATGTATTATATTTACTGTATTGTCTAAATTTTCTGCAGGTCTTGGTGACGGTGAAAAACGACGCGTCGTTGGCGAAGGGACGGATCAGCTTCTTCTCGAGGTCGAATTGCAGGGACAGCACAGCGGTTCGGAGGTTCTTTAAGGAGAGGGGGTTGAGGTTCGTGGAGATCAATGTCGACGTGTACGAGGAGCGAGAGAAGGAGTTGTTGGAACGAACGGGGAGCGCGACGGTGCCGAAGATATTCTTCAACGGGGAGCTGATAGGAGGGTTGGTGGAGCTGAACGCGCTGAGGAGGAAGAGTGGGGAGTTGGAGAAGAGGCTGAGGGAGAGTTGTTGCGGTGGTGGAGACGCGCCTGCAGCGCCGGAGTACGGGTTCGATGACGTGGCGGCGAATGAGGATGTGGAGGAGGAGGAGGAGGAAGGGGAGATGGTGAGGGTGGTGAGGGTGATGAGGCAGAGGCTGCCGATTCAGGACCGTTGGATTAAGATGAAGCTTGTCAGGAACTGCTTCACTGCGACTGAGCTGGTCGAGCTTCTCGTTCATTACCTTCACTCTTCTCGTTCCAAGGTATGTATGTATGTATAAGTATTTCTGTACTGTATGAGTACTGTATTTGGCTACTTACTAGTACGCAGATTTAGTATCATGAAATGAATAACTTCACAATTTTAATTTGGTTTTGAAAAGATTATTAATACCAAATTAGCGTGTGTTAAAACTAAATTAATATTTTTGGGAGCAGGTTTTGTAATCTGATAGCTAATTCGATATTTGAGCTCTATTTTTTTCACATCCCACACACTCAAAAGGGAAAAACAAAAAAAAAAAAAAATGGGTGTTGGAGAGAGATGTTAGGAAAGAAAAATGAAGAGATAGGTTTTATTTTTTTTTTAAAGGAGTTTTCATGTATTTTGTGCCTAGATTTTATTGATTTAAAATAACTTACTTTTCATACCAAAAAAAAGAAATAACTTATTTTTAGATAAATATTTATGAGAATAACTATTTTTAAAATACGTTTTAAAATTTAATTGAAATATTTATGAAAGACGGTATTTATTTATGTATTAGATAATAAATATAATTTAATTTTACGATATTTACGTTAGTGGTGTTGTCATCAGCCGAAAAGCAAGGCGACGGAAGCCCGTTGGTTGGTGGGGGGGTCCCAAGCAGCTACAGACTTTGTCTTGGGCTCTTAGTGTCCCGTTTGGACAAGTTCATTTATATGTAATAGCTAATTAGCTTTTTTTACCCAAGAAAGAGTCAGTCTTGACCCAAAAGAAAAAGGACCCAGTCCAAACTTAGCTTCTGACATAAAAAAAATAAAGGAAAAACACTTAGCTATAACAGCACGTGGGTTTGCTTCGCGTTACAAATTTTTTGCATTCGTATACATTTCCATTACCCTTTTCTATTTTTAATATAATTTTAAAATTCCTTTCACGCATGCATGATGTCTTTTTTCTAGTGATGCGGAAGTCATATGGCAAACTTGATTCATCAATTTTTCTTTTTAAACATCAATATGGACACCACAATAGATACTGCTGTTTCTTATAAAATAAAAACCTACCTAAATTGTTTTATAAGATTTAAATTACTTAGGATGCTTATAAACCAGATTGGACTGGATTTAATTTAATTGAATCTTCGTTAATCGGTGCATATTTTGGTTGAATCAACTTTTTAGAATAAAATAACAGTTTGAAGCATGATAAGAATAGCAAATGATTGAACTCTAGACTACTAGATTATATATGCTACGATATTATCCGGTGAACTCTCTCTTTTGAAAAGCTAAGTTATTAGTTAGAAGCAAGCAAATCTGTGAATGATTCTAATTGCTAAGTTTCACCTAAATGTTATTGATTCCAACACAAATGTTCAGGCTGTTGAGATTGGAAAACAGTTGTGCAAGAAGCACTTCATCCATCACGTTTTCGGGTAAGAAAAGAGCTTTCTGAAACTAATGAAAACTGCAAGTGCATCAGAGACACACTCCTATAACAGTGATTTTCTTCTTGTCATGCTCAACTTTCCTCTGTAGGGAAAATGATTTTGAGGAGGGAAACCACTTCTACAGATTCCTTGAGCATGAACCGTTTATCTCCAAATGCTTCAATTTCCGGGGTGCCACAAATGACAGTGAACCGAAGAGTGCAGCTGCAGTTTGTGATAGGCTTACAAAGATCATGTTTGCTATTCTTGAGTCTTATGCTTCTGATGACAGGCGACATGTTGATTATGTAGCCATTAGCAAAAGTGAAGAATTTAGGAGGTATGGTGATGCTGAATACAATATAACACCTATATTTATTGGATTTAATTTTGATGCACTTTTGTTCAACGATGTATTGCCACATCAAATATAATAGTTGACTCTCATACCCATAACTTGAAAAGTCATACAAATAGAAGAATTGAATTGAATGACAATACATCAAAATTAAACACATTATTCGTTTATTCTAGTGCATATTGTCAATGCAAACGTTCTGTGTATTTGTCCAACTGGAAAATTATAAATTTAGTTTATTCTGGTTTTGTTTCTTCCTGAAACAAATTTTATTTGAATTCGCATCCATTTTGGGTTAATTATGAATGCATCATGTGCAAATTAACAAGCTAATCTGGTCATTTATAATGTCTGCCTTTCACTCTTGTCTCTTTTTATTTGGGTGCTGTTCTCTGTTGCCTATTTATTATGTTGTTAATTGGCAATCAAACTTTGTGTTTGAATTCAACAATTGTGAAACTTATGTAATTCAATTGGAAAATTCCTCTTTTTCACTAAAGAATTTGGGAATCTATGCTTGGTTTTGACTACTTTCAGAACTCCGCCTGTCCTAAATGTTTCTTCTAATTGCTAACCACTTGAAATTGGCTCTCCCTCTTCCTTCACTTTCATGCTTTTGTTTTCACTTCTAATAGGCTTTTAACTCCTTTAATGACTAGTTCCCACTTTTGAACCCTTTCCTGCTATAATGCATTATTTCTACATTAGTTAGAAGAAGCATAAAAATGCAATCAGGACTTTGTTACTAAATGTAGTGCCCCAAATTTTCTTTCTGTTGTTATAATTAAACCAAGACATAGTGATAACTGATAATTGTGAGGATATTTCCTAATAGCAACACAAACAAGATGACTTCTTGTTTTTGCTCTACCTGCATCAGAGTCCACTGTGTTGGTGCTTGGTAACAACATTGTCAACTTTTTATCATGTACCACATGCATATAGGTAACTAGGTACATCTAAAATGTTCATTTTCCTGATATCATGTGTATATAACAGATATTCACATAATTCCTAGTATTATACTATCAGGACTTCTCAGTTTGTCCAAACACACAAATCCTCCTTTTGATAAGCTTAAACAGAACTTGAAATTTGAAAAAGGCATAGACTTACACTTACAGGTGACTGCAATTTCTTATTTTTCTATTTGTTTACCTTTGGAGCTGCAGGTATGTTAACATGACACAGGATCTGCAGCGGGTGAATCTCTTGGACCTATCAGAAAACGAGAAGCTTGCCTCCTTCTTGAATTTATATAATGCAATGGTCATCCATGCTGTTATCAGAGTAGGGGGTCAAGAAGGTGTAATCAATAGGAGATCCTTCTCTGATTTCCATTATTTGATTGGAGGACATCTTTATTCTCTTAGTACTATAAAAAATGGTATCCTTAGAAGTAACCGGAGGTCACCATATTCCTTAGTCAAGCCCTTCGGTACAGGAGACCCGCGGTTAGAGGTAAGGTGTTTTTTTTCCCCCCTTCAAAATTGAGTTTTGGATAGTTACATTTTGGTTAGTCTAACTAAGCTTTAATATTGTACTACTACTATTTTCAGTTTTGAGAAATATGATATTGTAGTGTTTTTTTTTAAGTTGAAATCAGAATAATATCTAATATTCATTGTTGTAAAGAAGAATATTACGTTGCATAAATGGACACATGGGATAAGATAGGATTACAAATAGTGAGTGTAGCACTTTTTATGAAAAAGATAGTAGAATTTCATCTGAAGTGATTTGGATGTGTAGAGAAGATTTGTAGAAACCCCATCAAGGATATTCTAATAGCTAGGGGTAAAAGAAACCAAGAAAAATCATAGGCAAAACTATTAAAAGTGATTTAAATTTTAATAGTTTAAATATAGACATCATGATTTATCCATGCATAGTTATCAGACTTGATTGGTGATTGACTTGATCACGGCATCGGGTCATTGATTGAACTGAATTTAATTAAATCAATATATAAAATATAATTTAATGCAACTAAATATATAAGATATTGTGTCAGAAAAAATATAATATAGTTAATGAGATAATGACACAACTATTTGCTTGGCTTAATTGTAGTGGAGTGCTCCCTTTCTCTCTTGATAGGGTCGATCCCACCTATTAATCTGTTATATTCCCTCGCCTTGCACACGCAGTTCACTGGCTCGTTCGACAATCATGTGTCTCATTTAGTTGAATTATAAATATAAAATAAATATATTTTAACTAAGAAAGATAACTAAATATTAGTACTACTTATTAAGAGTACTTACACTTTTATAAATAAATGTTACTGAAAAAATATCCATATCATACGCATGGAGCATGTACATAAGTAGAAAACAGAGCTGCAGCTTCAACTTTTCTGTTTTCCTATTTAATTCATTTTTTCTTACGCCCTGTAAATTCCTATCTCCTAGAATTAAAGTATTGGATTACGAAGAGAGTAACTTGGTCTTACCCAAACTGCAGCTTGCTCTTCTCAAAATGAATCCGTTGATTCACTTTGGACTTTGCAATGGTACAAAGTCGAGCCCAAAGGTGAGGTTTTTCTCACCCCACAGAGTTGCCGATGAATTGAGATTTGCTGCCAGAGAGTTCTTTGAGAACGATGGAATTGAAGTGGACTTGGAGAAGAGGACCGTTCATCTCACTCCCATTTTCAAGTGGTAATTTTCTTAAGATTCTATCATATCCTTTAATTTGAGGGTTACTTCGGTGCCCTTATCATAAAATTTAAGAGTATCTTATGGTTATTAAAATATGAAAAAATAAAAATTCAACCACAACTATTAAAAACAAAAAAGGTACCAATTCCCATAGGATACCAAAGTAAAAAAACCTTAATTTAAATAGTCTTAAATATAAAGATATACATCATAAATAAAATCAATAACAAGCACATCGATATATACATTGAGCCATTTTTCTTCGTCTTGACTTCCAATTCACTCTGCTAATCTGCTTAGTATACTCACGTTGGCAGGTATGGCATGGATTTTGGACAAGAGAGAAACTTAATAAACTGGATAATAAATTATTTGGATCCAAATAAAGCAGGTCTTTTGACACATCTCTTAAGTGATGGTGCTGCTGTTAATATCTCATACAAGAATTTTGATTGGTCTATAAATTATTGAGTGTTGGGAACCGATTTGATTAAGCTCCTATAGCCACCAATTTACGAGGTTTTCATTGTAATTTTGATCCATGGGATGTGTATATATTTTTCAGCTGATAAAGTTATTTAAGGTCCTCCAATTATGCTAGGTTGTATGTTACTCCTAAGTTAGAAAAAGTGAAATAAATCAATCCCAAGGGATTGGCCGTGTTGAACATGACAGAATCTTATATTTTTACAAGTTGTAGGCTTAAACTCTCACTTGTTTTCTTGAGGTGAAATAAATGTAAGTTTCTTTGTAAATACTATTTGAACTCGGAGGCTTTCCTTGCTTTGTACTAGACCATCCTCTCACCTAAATTTTGTTAATAAAATAAATATAAAACAAACCATTTAAAAACTTTTTCCAACGTGCAAAGCATTTCCAATAGGTTCACTATTGAAATAAAAGGTAACTAGAAATTAATCCAGTGCTTTGCACGAATTTGTTAAAATTTTTATCTGATAATTAACTTTAAATTGAACTAGAAGTTGTGATGATTAAGAATTGTATATGATAAAAATATGATGAATTTTTCATTATCTATTGTTTATAATAAAATGGATCAATAGTAATTATATTGAGGAAGTTCATTGAACATTTTACTCTAGACTATGTTTTTACTATAGTCTGTACTATACACAACCTTTACTATATCACCGAAAATAATTTTGGAGAAAGAAAAGGGAAAACAACCTTATAATAGTCTTTTACGCCATGCATGTACAAATTTTAATTTAATTAATAGATTTATCTCGTACCCAAAATGTTAAAGTGAAATGTAAGACTACTTGACATTTTATTTTTTATTTGTAATTGAATATAGCACATAACCATATTGTATAAGTCTAATATTTTTAAGAGTAATAATAGATTACCATCATTGAACATACACTAGCTACTTACACTAAGGAAAACAACAAATTTCATGTATTTGAGATGGTATGGATATGGAGGGGCAAAATTGGGAACAAAAGAAAAGACAAAAAAAGAAGAAAAAATAACGCCTCTTAACCTGTATATCTTCTCTTTATTGTTTCTCTCTCCCACTTTTTGAAGGTTTCATTTTTTTCTTCTCTTTATTTTGTTCTCTCTCTCATTTTTCATCATTACACAGGAGGAAGAAGAAGAAGCAATGTTCTTCATTTCTTTCAGAATTTGTTTACTCTCTTTTTTTTTTGTTTCTCTCCCTCACTCACCAAAGCCGTCATCTTCTCACTCTTTATTATCTCTCTCTCTCTCTCTCGTTCTTCATCGTTCACAGGAGGAAGAAGAAGAAGAATTTTTAGCAACAAAATGAATTGAGAATAACTTTGATACACACTGAAATTTATTGTTATTATTAAAAACTGGAGTTAAAAAATTATAAATGTGTGCTATGAAAAGTTGTAAACCAGTAGCAAAATGTTGTAAATCAATTGAGAACACATACTGAACAGGTCGTTGAAAACTAGAGTTGAAAAATTGTAAAGGCGAGTTACAAAAAGTTGTAAACTATTGCACAAAAAGTTGTAAACTAGTAACAAAATGTTGTAAACCAATTGGGGACTCTATATTTTTGTAATTTTATAAATATTATATATACCTGAATATAATAATAGAATTAACTTTTAGTCATTAGCAATATATTTATTAGTCTTATTTGGTGCTTAATTTGATTTGTTGTGGAAAAAAAATAAAATCATTTATATATATTCACACGTATATATAACGTCATTCTTAAAGACATAATCTAAGTTTAAAGATTTTAAAATTAGATCAAATAGGAAATTTAAAATTTTTAAAACTATACTAATAATATTGTATTAATAAAATTCATAATTGTACGAATATAAAATAGAATTAAATGATATACTAATAAAATTTAATTTTTATTTATTTGTAAAATTTAATTTTAATTAAGAGTGTTATGTTAATTAGTCTAATAATGACAATTATGTTTATTTATTTAGTGATGAGATTATTGTGTTTACTAAATTTAGTTTGGTTTACATAATCAAATATATTTTTTAAAGTTTTATAGCTTAATATAAATACTATTTAAAAGTTTGAATAGATGAAAACATAGAGTCTTCAATCGGTTTATAACATTTGCTACTGATTTACAACTTTTGGCGCAATGATTTACAACTTTTTACATACTGGTTTACAACATTTTGTAACATGCATTTACAATTTTTCAACTCTAGTTTTCAACAATCTGGTTAGCATGTGTCGTCAATTAGTTTACAACTTTTTTGCTACTGGTTTACAACTTTTTGTACAATGGTTTATAACTTTTTACATACTGGTTTACAACATTTCATAATACGAATTTACAATTTTTCAACTCCAGTTGTCAACAATATAGTTAGTATGTGTCCTCAATTGGTTTACAACATTTTGCTCCTGGTTTATAACTTTTTATGCAATGGTTTACAACTTTTTGCATACTAGTTTACAACTTTCGTAACGTACATTTACAATTTTTTAACTCCAGTTTTCAACAACCTGTTTAGTATGTGTCCTTATTTAGTTTACAATATTTTGCTACTGGTTTATAACTTTTTATGCAATAGTTTACAATATTTTGCTACTAGTTTATAACTTTTCGCAGCATATATTTATAATTTTTCAACTCAGTTTTCAATAATGATAGTAAATTTCAGCTTGTGACGTAGCCATTCTCAATTCGTTTTGTTGCTAAAAATTCTTCTTCTTCCTCCTGTGAACGATGAAGAATGAGAGAGAGAGAGAAAGAGAAATGTAATAAAAAGAGAGAATATGAAGGCTTTGGTGGGTGAGATAGAGAGAAACAAGAAAAAGTGAGTAAACAAGTTCTGAAAGGAAGGAAGAATGTTACTTCTTCTTCTTCTTCCTCCTATCAAAAGATGAAGAATGAGAGAGAGAACTTGATAAAAAGAGAAAAAAAATGAAAGCTTTGAAAGGTGAGAGAGAGAAACAATAAAGAGAGAACAAACAGATTAAGGGACGTTGCTTTTTCTTTGTTCCTAAATTTGCCCCTTTGTATCCACACCATTTCAAATACGTGAAATTTGTCGTTTCCTTGGTATAAGTAGCTAGTTTCAGTGATAGTCATATATCATTACTCTAGTTTTAAATCTATATACTTGGTAACCCAAACATCCGTAGGAGGTTGGAGTACTAAATATGATGTTATTATTTTACATAAATTTTATTTACTACTACATTTTGGTTTAAAACTAGTAAGTCATTGTCAATTGTAAGTCTTTAGTAACGTTATAATCATTTGGATGATTTACCATCATTTAAATTATTTAATTTCACTATATATAGATAGTTAAACAAAACTGACATAGAGAAAGGTACCATTATATTTAGTCTTATAATGATATTTTTTTTTTGTATATTTTTAATGATGAGACTCGTATTTACTCAATTTCGTTTAGGATGCCTCATCAAATTATTTTATAAAAAAATATATTTTGAGAATTTGAATGCAATATAAAAGGGTTGTTTCAACTAATGCAAATCTGTCTTTGTTATTTGATATTATAAAATTTTCAATGCTCTTGAATTTGCCAGTAATATTTTTACTACTGAAGCATGTTTGTGATTGTTGTAAAAGAAAAAAAAAAGACTATTTAAGTAAATGGATATGCATTAATAAATAGTAAAAAATGGATAATATAAAAATTTAGACGTTTTCATCAATAATAAAATACAATATAAACTAATTCAGAATTGTCTTCTACAAGATTTATAATTCTATCGCACACTAATATATTCCAATAAACGCAATATAAATTAATAATCTCTATTCCTGCACATTTGAGTTGACAAAGTTTAATAAATTTGATAAAATGAAAGGTTTATTATAATATTCTGTTATCATCATAAAGCTTAATTCGATTATGTTAATTTAAATTAATGCATTTACATATTTTAAATGCATTCATATCAATTTTATCCATCATTATTACAACATTAATGTCGGTGGTTATATTTGTTAGTGATATCCTATTAACTAGTAGCTTATAAAAGTATTTTATAAATGATTGATTGATAAACATTATCAAACTAAACTCATGTAAAATAAAATGATAAATTCCTTATACCTTCTCAGACCTTCCTTATTCTTTTATAATTTCAATTAATTATAAAATATTTATTTACTATTATTTATGACTCAATTATCATTATTATAATTAATTTCATAATTTCTATTATAATGGCATGCTTAATTTTAACTTTTCTAACTCCTTAACTATATTTTATAGAATAAGAAATAAATTAAGATTATTTAATTAAAAAATTTATAAATGAAAACTTAAAAACTTAAAATTATCATGCAAATTTTTTAATAGAGAAAGAAGTGAAGAATCATCTTTTCAATTGATCTATACTAATAAAATGTATTAATAAAATTCATTTTATGAAGACAAAATAGACCTAAATACAAAAATTAAATTAAATTAGTATTATATTCATTAATCTTATGTTGTGGTGTTTCATTAGTATTATATTCATTAGTCTCATTTTTTCTTATAGAAAAATAAAATAAGATCATTTAATCAACAAATAAAATGTGTATAAAATGTTAGTTAAAACTTAAAATAATAGAGCTTATAATTATTATAGTTAGTTAATTCAGTTAGTTAACATAGTCACTTAGACAATTAGTTTGTTAGCTTTACTGCTATTTTCTTTTCTGTTACTTGAGTTGGTAATATAACAGTATATAAACCCTCTTGTATGAACTTCAATTCCAAGTTAATGAATTCATTCAATTCACACTTTAACATGGTATCAGTAGAGTATTCTCGCACTCTCTGATTCTCATCACTTCTGCTCTCCTTTTCTTGCTCAAGCATTCTTGCTAAAGCTTTCTTGCTCAATCGTTCTTGCTCAAAGCATTTGTGCTCTTCAATAATGGCGAACGCAAGTTTCGATCCTTACCTCTTTCCTCCTTTGGATCAATCGAGTCTGGTTCTGGTGTCCCAACCACTTACTAAGGAGAACTACCATTCTTGGAGCTGTGCAATGCGCATGGCACTCAATAGGAAATGCAACCTTGGCTTTGTCATGGGCACGATTCCACAACCAGATCCTGATGTAGATCCAGAAAGATTTGAAGCTTGGCAGTGCATCAACTATGTCGTGAGTTCTTGGATCATGAACTCTATTTCGAAAGACATTGCGAGTTCTTTGGTCTATGCTGATTCCACTGCCGAATTATGGAATGATCTCTGAGACGGTTTCCAATGACTGTCTCCTAATATTACACTAAAGTCAAGGTTTTATGGGAGGAATTCAGTTCCTTTCGCCCAACTCTAAACTACAATTGTGATGGTTCACATCCTCTATAGGAGTTTCTTCAATCGGAATATGTGTATTGTTTTCTTATGGGTTTGGATGAATCTTACTCCCAAATCCGTGGCCAAATCTTGTTAATAGAACCTTTGCCCTCAATTACCAAAGTGTTGGCTTTGATTTCTCCAGAGGAGAAGTAGAGAATGGTTGGTTGTTCTTCTTCTGCAAACTCAAACCCTATTGCTTTCCATGTCACAAAAGGTTCTAAGCTAGCAGCAGATTCAAAGCAAAATATCAAGCAAGAAAGACACACCCTATTGCACTAAATGCAATATGCATGGCCATTCCATTGATAAATGCTTTCGAATTATTGGATTCCCCTCGGATATGGTAGAGGTTGAGGAAAGCACTCCATCAATATGATTTCAGCCCTTGAACAGAATGAGGAGCAAAACCAGATTTAATTAACTTATTCTTAGTTCAACAACTTCTCTTATTACTGAAATCACAACACTCTAAACCTAAAACTGGTGAATCTTCTGAACCAGTAGGTACTATCCTTTCCTCATCACTATTAAGATCTTTGTTTAATTCCAAATCTTGGATATTAGACAGTGGAGCAACCTCATATGTTACTTCTTTATCTGCCTTTTCTACTTATAAACCCGTATCCAATTCATATGTCAATTTACCAGATAGAACAAGAGTTCTTATTCATTATATTGGCATTGTAGTTCTAAACAAAGATATCACCCTTTATAATGTACTTTAAATTCCTCAATTTCATGTCAATTTAATATATATTTCTGCTTTGTTAAAGGGCTCCTCTTTAGGTATTAATTTCTTATCCAATTCCTTTTACATATAGGACAACAATTCATTAAGGGTGATTGGGAGGGGTGATCTGTAGCATGCCTATATGTCTTGCAAATAGAAACACCTTCAATCAACACACTTGATTTGTTACCTACCTCTTTTGTTAACAACATTACTTATATCTGTTACAACTTTATGGCATTCAAGATTAGATCATGTGTCACATAGAGTACTTGATAAACTTTCTAATGACTTGTCTTTACCACGTAAAATTCCTAATGATTCAGTATGTAATATTTATCCCTTAGCCAAATTTAGGAGACTTTCTTTTCCTTGCAATAATAATATGGCTAGTGCTCCATTTGATCTTGTATATTGTGATGTGTGGGGTCTTTATCACACCTCCACTTATAATGGAAACAAGTATTTTTTGAGAATCGTTGATGGTTGCACATGTTTCTATTGGGTTTATATGTTATCAAAAAAATCTGAAGCTACTACATCTTTAATGCACTATTTTTTAGCTTTGTTAAGACACAATTTCAAGCTAAGATAAAGCAACTAAGATCTAATAATGCAAAGGAATTGGCACTCTCAGATTTTTTACAGTAAAAAGGGACTCTACACCAATTTTATTGTGTCTATAGGCCTCAACAAAATGCTGTAGTTGAACAAAAACATCAGCAGCTGCTAAAGTTGTTTGGGCTTTGTTATTTCAATCCAAGGTTCCATTGACTTTTTGGGGAGAATGCTTAATCATTGCAATTTTTCTAGTTAACAGAACTCCAAGCCCCTTTTTAAAGTTCAGAACTCCATATGTGTTACTATATGGCAAATCTCCCAAATACTCACATGTCACGACCCAATTTTCGGAACGTGACTGGCATGTAAGAAATCTCATTCTCACGCAAGCCTCATAGCTTACTAACAGTTTTGCATGCATGCCCTGCTCTAAAATCAATGGAAAGTAGAAATTTTTCTTTTTTTCTATATACAAATCACCTGCCTTCTATGATCAAAATCGTTGTATCTAAAATCTTGCAATAACCTTTCAAGTTTCAAATCATGAATCATTCATACATATAGGTCAAAATATACTTCTTTAAAGGTCCAAATTATTATTTACAAATCAAAATATAATCATAATATGCTGAATGCAAAAACAAAACATGCTCTAGGTCCGGAATCCTATCTGCAATATACTAGAGCACTCTAACCAAAACATTACATGCTTCACCTACAAATTCACAAACTGGAACTTATGACTGCTGGAAGATTCACAACAGTTGCTCTATCTGTAAAAATAAGAAAAGGAAGAGAAGGGTGAGTTTTGTAACCAAAACTCAGTGAGTGAATTCCCACCTATAGCCCCCCTTCATGGGACGTTAAGAACAATGCATAAAATCATAATAAAACTATACCACTTATAAAACATTACATGTATACATATATATAATCAAACTCATCATTTGCCATAATTAAGATCAACAAATACCCCAATAGAAAATTAGTAATTTCTGATTATGTCTAATATTTAGATGTTCACACACCCACACACACACACACACACACACACACACATATATGCTCAATTCATCATGCCACCACATTAATAACCAAAATTTCAATTTATTATCATATCTCAAATCATACAAACTCATGATGTAATAATTTCTAGAGAAAACATTGACGTCCATCAATCATAGTGTAATCATATAAATGCATCTACAGGTTGGAGACTGGCTCTACCAATCTTGGTGTCGGACTGGCTCCGTACACCCTTTCTGTATGAGTTGAGAATCTTTATGGTTGGAGACTGGCTCTGTCAACCTTGGTGTCAGACTGGCTTCGTACACCTCTGCTTTATGAGCTGTGAATCTATCTGATTCTAATAGTCTGATCTTAGCATATTGGTGGCTATGAAATCACGCCCAAATGGTCATACACATGGACATTGTGATTACAAGCCTCCACGGGTATGTAACCGTCAACTATTCTGAATCTGATGAAGATTCAAGCTCTAAAATCATTTAATTAATCATCTGAGATATAATTCAAACAATCTGGTTTTTCATAACTAGAAAACTCCATTTCATAATTTCAAACAGCAAGGTCTATAAGCACAACTTTATTGCCTCTTCTAAATTGCATATCTAATATAAAACTACTTCACACATATATAAAGCAGTTCCAAAATCCATTGAGATAATCATAAAACCTCTAACTATATATATATATATATATATATATATATATATATATATATATATATATATATATATATATATATATATATATATATATATATATATATATATCATCAGTTTTGCATAAAATCAGCATAGCAACTATGGTCCCATGAGTTTTCATCAAAACTAGGTTTTATGCTCTTAAATCATCAATTTACAACAAAATAACCAACAGTAAATCTAAAATCCTTATACAGAAACCTTTAAAATCAAACAGTAAGTTATATTTTCATGAAAATAGCTTTTAATGCACAACATAGAGGTTACAGGTGTGAACCCACTCACCTGGAGGGGTGAACAATGAAAGACATACACTAACAAAGCTCCTTGGAGTAGGAACAACGTCAATATCTGACATAGAAGCCATAATACTCTATATTAACTTCTAGAAATCACTAAATAACTCAAATCTGATGCTAATACCAAGGAATAACATCACCTCTTGGATAACTTGGAGGAATAGCAAAACTAACCTCAAGAACAAAGGGGGAAATGGAAGAAAAGAAAGCAAAACCAAGAGAATAACATACCTTTAAGCCTTAGGAATGAAAGATTGGAGGTAGATTGAGAGAAATGGAGTGAGAGAAGGTTGGGAGAGGGATTTTCGTGTTTCTCTACAGAGGAAGAGGGTGGCGAATGTGTTTTTGCATTTCTGAAGGTTCTGGATCCCGAAATTGGATTTTTAAATACACTGTTGATCATCTGGACGGTCTCCAGAATAGTTGCACTGCCTTACTCTCTTTGTTGACTGCCTGGGCGGTCTCCAGAGCAATCCATTCTCCAGTTTTATTCTCTCTGTTTACCACCTGGGCGGTCTTCAGAATAGTTTAACACTCTCCATGATGGTATCTCACTCCCTAGGATAGACTCTCACTTTCCAGAACTTACTTATTTGCATTTATTAATTTGAAGTTAATGTCAACATAAATCTAAATAAGAAAATACCCCCCATTTGGATTCAAATAAAATATCATAAAAATCAAAATCCCAACAAATCAAACCCAATTTTTGAGTTTTAGTTCAAATCCGGGAATTCTTCGGGTTTCGTAAACTTAGGGGTTAAAAACAGAGGGTTTAATGGTTTCATAAAATCCATTAAAAATCACTCTTTAATTTATTTTTCTATAAGGAACAAATACCGGGACTTTTGATCCCAAGAATATGACTCTATCATGGGGCCCTCCAAGGAGGTGTATGGTCCGGACTTAGAGAAATTCAGGACCCGGAATGACAGATAAGGGTAGCTAGTACCCGTCTTACCTCGAAAATATTTTCTATCATTTTTATTTAAAAGTAGCACATTACATCACAACTCAAGGTGTTTGGTTGTTTAGCTTCTGCATCCACTATACTAGATTTGAGATCAAAATTCTATTCTCGAGTTGATCCAACTATCTTTGTGGGTTATCCCCTTGGTTACAAGGGATACAAACTATATAACTTAAAAACCAAATAGTTTTTCATCTCTAGAGATGTTGTGTTTCATGAAAATATTTTTCCCTTTACCTTGGATTCCTTTCAAACTCTTGTTAAACATATCTTTGATACCTTATCCATCCCTCATGTGCTACCACAAACCAATCTTGACCGAATTCCTAACCCTGCACCTTTTACAGAACCTCCTCAACTAGAACCAAACACACCTCAACTTAAACCACCACAATCCGATGCAGGACTTGCTGCCCCTCCTCTCCCAAATCCTAGAAGAACCACCAGAGAATCCAAGCCTCCTAAATACCTAGAGGATTATGTTTGCAATACCAGTACCAACTATACTATCACTGATTACAACAGTTACAATAAACTTTCCCCTGCTATTCACAGTTCATTATGCATATTAATAATATCCCTGAACCCACTTTCTACCATCAAGCTGTCAAGGAACCTAAATGGAGACTACCAATGCATGAGGAACTTCAAGCCTTAAAGAACAACAATACCTGGCAGCTTGTTCCACTCCCTATTCACAAACACACAATGGGTTACAAGTGGGTTTATAAAGTGAAATACAAACTTGACGGGACCTTGGATAGATATAAGGCAAGGCTAGTTGCCAAGGGATATACTCAACAGGCTAGAGTTGATTTCCAAGACATATTCTCTCTTGTTGCAAAACTCATAACAATGAGAGTTCTTTTGTCTCTCGCTATTGTAAAAAATTGGAAGCTCTTATAGCTAGATATTAACAATGCATTCCTCAATGGAGATTTATTTGAGGAAGTTTACATGGATCTACCCTTGGGACATCTTAGAAAGGGGGAGGGTTTAGTATCTAAGCTTAGTAAATCCCTTTATGGCCTAAGACAAGCTTTAAGGCAATGGTTTCAGAGATTTTCTTCCACCTTACTCAGTCATGGATTTACCCAATCAAAGAGTGACTACTCTTTGTTCTCCGTAGGATTAGGTACTTCTTTGACCTTCCTATTGGTTTATGTGCATGATATTATTGGGGCCGGCCCCTCATTAGTCATGATTGACCAAGTAAAGGACAAATTACAATCCATATTCAACCTCAAGGTTATAGGTGATTTGAAGTACTTTCTCGGGCTTGAACTGGCAAGATCCAGCACTGGTATTTTCCTTTTTCAAAGGAAATATGCCACGTCTTTATTCGAGAATATAGGCTTCTTATCGTGTAAACCTACCCCTTTTCCCATGGATCCCAATCTCAAATTAAGTGTTTGTCATGACCCGACTTGGGAGCGTGACCGGCATGTGAGGAATCCCATCCCCACGTAAGCCTTTTGGGTGACGTATCTCTCTAAATGCATAAAATAGTGTAATATCATACTTAAAGTGAAATTTTCTTGCAAATCCTTATCTTTTTCTTTAATTAAAATGTAATATTCAAATCCATAAAAATTGAAATATTCACATATATAAATCTAAAACATTTTTGTCATGCTCTAAAATCTAGTTAAGATTTGAAGATTGAATCATAAATTCATTATCATTAGCTTTCACATAAATCTCTAAGCATAGTCTATATTTCAAAATACATTCTTGAGCTCTAAAACATATAGGGAAATACATAATCTCTGAATTTATCTATAACATCTCAAAATACATGCATGGCTTGGATCCTGCCTGTAAAACTACTGGAGCTCTCTAAACTGACAGAAACCTAACTAAGCCTTGTATCAAAATAAGGCTCATTACTAAGAGCAACTGAGTCTACAGAGCTAGAGGTGGAAGAACACTTGTACTTGTAATTATGAAAGGAAGGGAGAGGGGTGAGTCAATGGACTCAGTGAGTGAGCTTGCACCCATCACCCACATGGGACAACCAAGAATATATAATAATTAATATATATGTAGCAATCACAACCCATTTGATATGTATAGGCATAACTATATAAAAGTTCTCTCTGCATTTACAAATTCATAGGAACACATATCTGAGTTCTTGCCTTAGTAATAAATCATTTTCCATACATATATGTAATAACTTGTAAATCAAATAATCTCTAAAATCATAGATAACCTTTGATGACATAAATAACTATATGCTAATAGAGAAACATGGATCTCTAGTTATGCATTGCATAACGATATATTCTCTAGCTATGCATTGCATAATGATATATTCTCTAGCTATGCATGTCAACCATGACATAGTGAATTTTTCTAATCTCTAGGATCCGTAAGGATCCGAATCGGACACCTAACTAGGTTCGATTTCTGCTTTATGAGATTGCTTCTAAGGACAACTTGATACCAAGGTTAATAATTATTTTTCCCAGCCATTAACTCACTGTTTATTTCTCTATAGTTACTGTCAAATCTCTAAATCAGAAACTAATAATTTTCTCTAAAACTCCGTTCTGGCTCTTCTCTGGGTTTAAAGCTTTATATAAATACTCTACTCTTGAAATCATAAAATATTTAGATACTTATAAAATTATTTAAGCCTGAAGGGTACGTGCTCAGTCCCTGGTGAACAAGAGCCCCTAAATTCTTAGTACTCTGAGAGTTTTGGACTCATATAACTCTATAATCTGACTTTAGCATAACTGTGGCTGTGAAAATCGAGCCCAAGGGTTCACCGCTTGAAGCCGCTCCGATTTCAAACCCATAGAATATGTATCTGACAGTTGTTAAGAATCATACTGCATTCTGTACCTCCTGGTACCATAAAACTGAGTTTCTAAATTCATATATTTACTGACATGTTTCTCTATATACTTGATAATACTAAAATCATAGTTCAAATGTTGGGGTTTTTAATCATAATACTCTCAAATCAAATAACATAATTTATTCCAAGCTAGATCACAGTCTTGTTCACATTATATATATATATATATATATATATATATATATATATATATATATATATATATATATATATATATATATTTCAACTGAGTACTCTAAAACCATATTTAAAAATCTCAAGTCTTGAAATAATAAGATATCATAAACTCTCAAAACATGTTTAATAAAATAACAACTTATTAAAGCATATATTCTTGCAATAAGTCTCTTCATAAACATATAAAACATTTTCATCACACACGTCATAGCAATTATGGTCCCATGGTTTTCTAAATTTCATTTTCATACTATTATCATGAATCAAAATTTTCTCTAGCTTGCATAAGCATATAAAATCATAATATACACTTTATCTTGTCTCTGTCTTCATATTTAATAACTATCATGTATAAAACATACTTGTAATGGCCAAAAACAAGGCTATGAGTTTAAACCCACTCACCTGAATGGGAACGAGAGTTGACGTCAACTCTAACTAAGCTCTGGAGAGCAGGGGGAGACACCACATCGACTAAAATAACTAATAAACTTAATATTAAAATTTATCAACACCAACATAACTCTAATATAGTCCTAACAAAGTTAGGGGAGCACCCCCACTTGACAAAAAGAGGGAAATAAAAATGCCCACTTCAAGAATGTGCAAGAATGGAAAAAATGGAGACAAGATCTTATCATATATACTCACCTTGATGATTTATGGGAGCTAAGTTGGAACGGGGTTGAAGAAAAATGAGAGAAAAAGGAGAGGAGAAGGAAATGGAAAGAAAATGAGGGGGGGAAAGGTTTTAACCCCTTCATTCACGTTTTTAGGATGGGATATTGTGCACTTATGGCCTCAGCTATGACAAACTTGTCTCAGCTGTGGAATTACATTCCCAATCATGGAAACCCATATCCAGCTGTGGAATTACATTCTCAGCTATGGAAACTTATCCTCAGCTATAAGAAACTCATTCCCAGCTATGAAAGGTCATGCTCAGCTGTGGGAACTCATTCTCAGCTGTGAGAACTCATTCTCAGCTGTGAGAACTCATTCTCAGCTGTGGGAACTCATTCCAAGCTGTGGGAACTCATTTCCAGCTGTGGAAACTTTTTATGATAGCAACTCTTGCTGTCATTGAACATTTTTCTATCATTTTAGCTTCACCAACACTTATACTACTTCTATGGAGTTTCCTAGCTGTGGGCAGCAAGGTCCAACAGTCAGCCGTGGATAGCAAGGTCCAACGGCCAGCCATGGACAGCAAGGTCCAACGGCCAGCCGTGGACAACAACACAACAAAGCCAGCCGTGGAAAGCAGCATAGCAAGCTAGCCATGGGCAGCAGCACTGTAACACCCTAAATCTTAACCTAATACTACTAGTATGCATTTAGGTTAATCCTTAGAATATTACCTCTTGGTCTCATTCTTTACTTGAAAATACTTAGCGAAAATATGGGTAAAATTTTTCTTTTTGGAATTAAAACCAAAGTGAGAGCTACGCATGATCCTTTGAACGGGAATTCATACAAGTCATATGAGCAAATCATACTAAAATACATAAATAACATGGATACATCAACTGATTATATATATAGATAATGTGCCTACCCAAAAGGCAGGACTATTCGATACATAGAAGAACGAAATACAACTAGAAAGCAAATACAAGGAAATCATGAAAGCAAGTACAAGGAAACCATGAAAGCAACACCCATACCCGTGTGCACCTAGAGTAGACAACCTCATATACAAAAGAAGGTTTGTCCTCGACTATATGACGTGTGTGCACTAGCTACTACCCATCCTATGCATCTACTCCTGCTGGTCCGAGTACTGAGGGGTGGAATCGATCCACTGGCGGATCTCGGCGGGAGTGGTCGTGCGGATCATCGGAGCATGTCCACCGCGGCGAGGGCGCATGGATGGCTTACTAGCCAACCTCGGCTGAACCACCATCTCCTCACTCCCGGCTCTTATCAGTGGGGGAGTGGGGCTGGAGCTCCAACTATACATGTGCGAGGGCGGGTCCTCTGATGGATCCGTCTCCGAATCGAGTCAGGCACGCACGTACCGAGTAGTCACGTACGGCTGACGCCTCGGGCTGCATGCGGAGGATCTGCTCGTCGCGTGGTCTAGCTCGCTCGAAAATCATGTTATGATGGTAGGGGGCAGTCGGGGTGAAGCGGTAGCTTCGTACTGGGTGCGCGAAGGGTCGTCCCATAAACATAAATACTCTGACAGTGCAGTGACCCTCAAAATGGTAGGACCCGAGTGCTGGGTCATGGTGCAGCTCCCATGTCGGGGTGCCGATGAAGAGTACGAAAGTCGCCATCTGAAGATGTGATGGAAGAAAAGAGAGAGGGAGTGGGAATCTTCTAAAAGAATTCTCAGTAAGGTAATCCCTAACTAAGTGAGATCATCACATCCTCAGGAACCTTGGGTTTTATTTCTAAAAAGGTGTGTAGGCATATAAAGTCCTTTTAAGTAAGTTTTCTAAAGTATTAATTATCCAAGGTTCATCATATTTTACAATGCGTCTTATGACTAAGCATGGAATACACTAATGACATGAATGCATCATAAAAGTAAACCAATCAATAGAATAGCTAAGGAACATTATAACAATGGCATAAGGTGACAGGTGTAAATCTCATAATAACTTTTCTTGGTTTTTCATAGCATATGTGACATTTTAATCTTTAACTTTTATCTCATGGGCCACCCTAAAATATCTCTAGGTTATGAGCTCATATCTTAACTAGTCATCACTAGTTCTTACTTATCCTATGATAAGTGTAACATACATAATCCCGACTTAAAGTACGGGCTAGGGGGCAAATTAAGGATCACCTCTTAGGGTCATTTCCTCTTTGAAACGCTCTACTAGTAACTAGTGCATAGTAGCATTGTCCGCTTTGGCAAGCTCTATGTCAATACCCTCACGGATTTGTTTTCTTGGGGGTGCTCGGCTAAACCGGTGTCACCCAAGAAGGCATCTCAGTGTTGTGTCACATTTAAGTTCTCATGATTTTCAAAAAGATCTTTTTCTAAGTTCCTCAAATTTGATGGAAATTCAAAGAAAGATGACGGTCAGAGACCGAATTTCCTCAAATTTGCTTATGCCATGAAAACATATAGGTCATATCTTATGAGGTATAGCATATCATCATATAAAACTTCTTCATAGCACATATCAAACTTATCATAGATAAAGCTCATGCATCATATATCATATTTACATAAATTAAGCATCATAAAACTCAAAACTTTTTAATGTCTTATGCATTGACCCTTAAGGTCCTTAACTCACGTTCTAAGTTATTAATCATCAAACCTAAGCTCTTGGGTACCTATGAGGTTATAACTAAGTATTTCTCACCTCACACTATGATCAAGAACATCTCTAAACCTCAAGGATGCAGAATTTATAATCCTAACTTTACAGGTACCTAGGAGTCACAACAGTGACCCTTTCTAAGTCTGGTTTGTTCCTAAGGCTTCAAGATCAAATCCTAAACCATTTATGAGGCATTCCTACACATTTAAACTAATTTAAATCCATGATTAGCATTACTAAACCTTACTGGACAGAATCTAGAAAATTCAAACATTAAAGGATCTAGAACTCTCAAATTAATTCTTTTCTAGTCTCTAACTTATCTTATCTTTCACATATGAGTCTTAACATTATTTTTACTCAAACATAAGCATATTATCATCAATAAAACAGCACATACAGTGGCAAGTAAATAGTAAGGCAGAACCGAAATGTGCATCTCCATAAAAGGCATAGAACACAATTTTTATAGCACATAGAATACTAGTTTCTCTTGGAACCTTTTTAAAACTTTCAGAACTCATTTATAAACATTTTTAACATCTAAAATCATAAAAATATTCAAGAGGGCAGTGACTAATTCATCTTTGTCTCAAGAGGTCCTAAATTCATAAAGCTTAGTTCTACATATTCCTTGTATTCATAAAAGCTTAGAAAAAGTATGAAACATAGTTTTCAATATTTAGAAACATCAAAACCTCTTAGGGCTGAATTATGAACCAAAGGAAATAAATATTTTTAAACCTTTGTTTGAGACAACCATGGGCAAGTCTTTGAGCTCTAGGTTCATTAAAGTGATGGCATATAGATAAACATGCTTATGCACTTGTTTTAGCTTTTATTAGAAAGTAAAGTGAGAGCATAAAATAAATATGAGATGCATCATATTATTATCTTTGATATTTAGGTGAGAACTTGAAATGTAAACATGATAATGCATAGCTTGAAATATAAACATGATAATGCAAGTTCTTTTATTATCTTGGTACTTAGTGTAACAAGGAAAATAAACATGATGTGCAAGGCATAAAAGTAAAAATGATACAAGGTTCATTTTATGGTTAGCTAGAGCTCATTCAAGACTTTAATAAGATAACAACCTAACACATATCTCATTACAAAGAGAGCTTTAGAGTTCTTGAACCAAGTTCACAAAGGAACTATGAGGTTCTTGAACAACATCATCAAGCTCAAGTAAACAGCTTCCAAAACAAAACCAAACAAAATCTCAAGGATCAAAATACCAAAACCGAAAACCTACAAAAGAAAAAGAAAGTGAAACTAAGTCAAGTTCTTTATTAAATACCCAAAACCCCTATCTAGAGAAAGATCTCTAGAACGTTCCGGCCAACTGTAAGGTTGACAAGGGTAGGCTTGGGCTTTTAGAAATCCTTAGATTAATTTTCTTAAGTTGAAAAACCATGTGAGCTAGATATCATATAGATGAAGTTATAAGAAAAGGAAAACTCAAGCTTTAGAGGTTTCTTTGAGATGAACACAAGGTCATCATCTAGAAACTCTCATCATCAAGCTATCATGCTTATATTCAAGGCCAAGAGGCTGAAATGAAAAAGAAAAGAAGAACCAAGGAAAGTTTGAAAAGAATCCAAGAGGAAATTAGAGAAGAACACATTCTTGAGCAAAACAAGTTTGAAAAGCAAATCCCTACCTAAAGTGAAGACACAAAGCTTGAACTTTTGAAAAGAAAAACAAGATGATGAGCTCCTCCTTGGGGCTTGATGGTTTCGGCCAAGAGGAAACAAGAAGGTTGGAGTTGTGTTTCAAGTGAGGTTGTGTTTGAGGTGTGATGTTTGAGAGATTTGATGATGGTTCAAGGCTATGGGGTGGTGTTTCAAGGTTGAGAGATGATGAAGAGATGAAGAAGATGAAGATGGAAAGAAAGGAAGAACTCTCTTGAAACTTGAGAGAAAAAGAAAAGAACTAGCAAGACAACTCTAGAATTCTAAACTTAGCAAGTGCTTCAAAGTGCAACTAAGCTATCACAAGCATCCTATTTATAGAAAAACAAAACAATGAGGCTCACCAAGGGGGGAGTGGCCGTGGCTTTTGAGGGGAAAAAGGGAGAGAAAAATATCTCTTACACAAGGTCATTTATGCATGGTTTGAAGTATGGAAGCTATGCTACAAAGTATGGCTTGATGTGAGTTAATTTCCTATTAATTTTTGATGAAATTAGGCTTCTAGAACCTTGACATGGCTGGAACTTTTCCAACCACAAATAAATGAGAAAAATGGGTTGTTTTAATTATTTATTCATGTGGAAATTCAAGCTTGATTGAAAGTTATGACAAGGTATAGCGTATGTGACTTAAGGTATGGCCTTGGAGTGTTGAAAAATTGAACATGTGATGCATATGGTGGGCATGGAGCTTCAGCCAAACCAGACAGCATGGAGGGAGAGAGGTTTTGATCATCAAATTGTGTGTTAATGATAGGTTTAAGTGTGTATTAGCTTAGGTACAAGGTTAAGAGTAATTAAGCTTAAGTTTAGGTAACTAAGAATGTGTTTTAAGGATTTTATGACAAGATTATGAGTGCTCATACATCATTAAAGAATTTTAAACTCATTTATGAATAAACAATATGTAACACAATTCCATGATTTAAGGAATTGGAAAGAGAAAACACTATTCAAGATTCCATGACTAGGAGTCTTGAAATTAAAATATGATTTTAAGTTGTAATTAAGCACTTTTAGGTTCTAATCAACTTTAATAAATTATTTTGACTCAAGATTAATTAAGGAAATTAATTAACCTTCGATTAGAGCCTAATATTGCTTAGGTTTGTTTAATCATGCGATTAAGCGTAAAAACACGAAATTAGGGGCAAAATCGTAATTTTGCACTAATTTCGCCCGGGACCTCCGGGACCAAAACTAAAGTCATAGTCTACATAAAAATGCCTTTTAAAATCATCTGGAGAAGTTTCGGGTTTATCCGGCACTTGTAAACAAGTAAAACACAACAGGGGCGTTTTGGTCATTTTGACCCGAAAACTCGAAAAATGAGATTTCCGATCCCGGGAAGGTACACAAGTCATCTAATCCCCTTCCAACATTGAGTTTACCTTTCGAGTACTGCTGAACCGGCTTTCCTTTAATTCCGGGCTGAAAATGACCTCAGGGGCATTTTGGTCATTTTCACAATAACAGAAAATCGGGGCGTTACAAGCATAGCAAGCCAGCCGTGGACAGCAGCATAACAAGCCAGCCGTGGACAACAACCATGATAGCAAGAGCTTATATCAGTAACATTTTGCTGATATAGCAATAGACATATTGCTGTCATGATTATTTACATTTCTTTACATAAATGTAAATAAGGAAATACCCCTCATTTGGATTCAAATAAAATATCAAAAAAATCAAAACCCCAACCACTCAAAATCTCATTTTTGAGTTTTAGTTCAAAATCTGGAATTTCGGCAATTTTCTAAACTTGGGGCTTAGAAATGAAACATCTAGAGGTTTCCTAAAATTTATTAAAAATCACTCTTCAGATCATATCCATCTAGAGAGAAATTACCGAGACTTTTGATCCCAAGAAAGTGGCTCTAACATATAGCCCTTCATTGAGGTATAGGGTTCCAAACTTAGCAAAAAAAAAAAAAAAAACCCGAACCCGGTAACACGAATGAGTCCTGGGGGACCTTAGGATCACCCGGAACTTATCTACTAACACGTATACATCAGGTATTACACGTGTACACCGGTTATTACAGTGTCTTTGAAGGTGAACTGATTGATGACCCCTCTCTTTATAGAAGGATGATTGGTAGATTGGTGTATCTTACCATCTTTAGGCCTGATATAACCTTTTCTGTCACGAAACTTGCCCACTTTATGTCTAAGCCTAGAGTTCCACATCTTGAGGCTCTTCATCATCTCCTTCGATACATTAAATCTACACCTGGACAGGGACTGCTCTTCTCATCCCAGTCCAAACTCTATTTGACAGCATACGTTGATGCAGATTGGGGCAACTGCTTGGACACTCGTAGATCGACATCTGGTTATATATTGTATCTTCATTGGAGACTCCTTAGTATCTTGGAAGAGTAAAAAGCCACCTACAGTTTCTAGAAGTTCTACAGAGGCTGAGTATAGGGCCCTCGCAAATGCACCAAGTGACGTAACTTGGTTAGTTGAATTGCTGAAATTCTTCACTATCACAGTTGATACCACTGTGATGTTATGTGACAATATGGCTGCCATACATCTCTCCACAAACCCTGCCTTCCACGAAAGATCAAAGCATGTGGAGATTAACTATCACTTCATAAGAGAGAAGGTGAATTCAGGCCTCATCAAGCTCATCCATGTTCCTTCACACCACCAAATTGCAAATTTACTAACAAAGCCTGTTACCTCATCTCAGTTTAAGAATCTCATGGCCAAGTTGGGCACTCTCGACATATTTACTCCAACTTGAGGGGGAGTAATAGAGCTTATAATTATTATAGTTAGTTAATTTAGTTAGTTAACACAGTCAATTAGACAATTAGTTTCTTAGCTTTACTGTTATTTCCTTTTCTATTACTTGAGTTGGTAATGTAACAGTATATAAACCCTCTTGTATTAACTTCAATTCCAAGTTAATGAATTCATTCAATTCATACTTTAATATAAAAACATCATTTAAGTGAAACCATTTTAAACCTAGATATAGGAAATTAAAAAATTTTAAAACTGTGCTGATATGTTGTATTAATAAAATTTATAATTTTATATATGCAAAATAGGACTAAATATAATAATAAAATTTGATTTTATTATTATATTTAATTTTATTATATATAATTTACTTGATATTATATATTATTCGTTAACAATAATATTTTTAGTTAATATTCTTTATTTAAGAATTATTTTTTTAATAAAATATTAAAAAGTAAAAGTAATTTTATACATTAAAAACTAATCAAGTCTAGTACGACTTCCTTATGCTATATTAAGTTATACAATATTTTAATGTATAAGGGGTTATGATGTATAAGTTTATCTAATACGTTGTCTATACCAAATAACACATAAGAACATAACGTATAGTAAAAGCTTATACTATCTTGCCTAATATAGCATACCAAACACATCTTAAAGATTTATGGATCTCTATTAGGTAAAAGTTGGGCTGATCTTACTTTATAATGAAATTATAATTATAATTTGAGAATATATAGTATTATAGAAAGGATTAATTAAAAAAAAAGAAACAATTATAATTTTATTTGACAACTAATTTAATGAACTAAAACTCTCTAAGAGAGAACGAATTCAATTGAATTTACCTCTTGGAGTCTTTTTAACCACAGGACACTTGATTAGAACACGCACACGTACTGTAAACGTTAGCTAGGGTTCAAAACAAGATTTTTACAAAAAAAAAATTATTTCTTTCAAAAATGTTTAAGAAATAAGACAAGGATATAGAGTGATGTTTATAATTACAAATGAAAACACATTCACAAAATTGTGAGGAAATACAAATAGAAATTAAAATAAATAAAATATCATGTTTGGATGCAAATTATAAGCATTGAAGTGAAAAATTTAAATCCATGAATACGGTACTATAACACATTTATGAAAGGTCCAATCCAAGTTATAAGAACGATATTGGTGGTATCAAAAACAAAGATGAGAGATTGAGAGTCTCACCAAAGCTTACATATAAGTTTTAAAAAATTGCTAGATATGGTGTCTCAAATCTACATATCTTATATCCATCTTTTCCATTAAAATGTTAGTTTAAATTAAGAACATATGGTTGTTTGACATGTTAGTTGAAGGGCATGCACATATATACTTTAGATGCTTGTGTACACTATACATAAAAGAACAAAGTATGAATATGTTGAATTTATTATTTAATATAGGAAGATGGTTGACATTTATTAGCTCGACTCAAGAGTGCATAATTATTAGGTCTCAAGGCTTATTAGCTCTATTTGCTTCATCCTTGATAGCATGATATCGAAAGAGTAAAAGTTCAATCGTGACACTCATATTCACAATGGCATCCATCTGGAAAACACAGTCCTACGGCGGAACTGTTAGGGTGTTCGGTGCGGCAGTCATTCCCACAAGTTGGTAAATTACAATTGAGGTATGAATAGTGAAGTAGTTCAGTGCAAGTTTTTTCTTCAGCAATCACTGGACTCTCCATCAATAAAACTACAAAAATAGAAAATGTGTTAAAGAAAATGAGTTTAATTATGCATCAACATTGTAAAAGAGTTTCACAATATCATCGAATCAAACCTATCAATTTATGATTTTTCAATTAGTGGGGATGACAATATGTAATTAGATGACTATATATACTTTCTTACACTGTAAATATATTAAAATTAAATCATAATTAAGAAAATATAATGAACAAAAATACTTCAATATAGGACTGAAAAATATGAAACTAAAACTCATAAGGGCCAACGAAAAGTACTTGGAACAATAAGCGCCAAGAGGAAACAATGACAAAGCTTCATATCTCCTGAAATCTCTAGTCTCGCAATTGCTTTGTCTATGCAATAGTACATGATGGAAGGGGAATTTATAGAATCTCGAACGAGGTATAAAAGGAGCATTTACTCATTTACTCATTCGTAACAAAATACGATATTTTTATTTGTTTGAGCAAATGTTAAACGTTCAAATAAGGTTATTATTGCTAGCACGTCATGTGATCATAACAAATCCTTCTCCAATATGGCAACATAATTATTTGTGATTGACTAAATATTAGCTGTATCCTTCTCCTTAATTGCACATAGCCCATAGTTATCTATAGTTATATTATGTTTCCATATTTAAAAACAATTCCGTCCTGTACCTAGTGTATTAATTGTGTAATCCTGTTATACTTGGAATGCAATCAAATTACGTTTATATAATTATTGTCATACAATGTGATAGAGAAAATCTGGATAACGATCTATTACCTTTTCAAAGCATTTACCAATCTATACGTCTGGGAAGCAAAATAAGGAGAAATTAATGAATAGAGATACTCTTGATTTTTTTTTCCTTTTTATTTTTGGTTATGTAGATACTCTTGCTTAGGATTGAATTGAAGAGATATAATATAGACCAATAACGGTGATCAAAGACTTATTATCGTTAAGTTGGAGTTTCATACTGATAATATAAAATATTTTCACATTGTCATCAAATCATATATTACCATATTGATAAATGTGACTATGTTTAACACCCATTATTTAAAAAATAATGCAAATGAAATGATTTGATTGGATAATATTGTTAATGTATAAACTCTGAACTCATTGAGTTATACCTTTTGTTCTTTGAAAGAATGGTGGATTAACCTTTTAGTCCCTCCAATAAAATTCACTAGTATTTTGATTCCTCTAGTTGTAAAATCAAGGAGTTTTCAGCATGTTTATTTAAAAAGAAAAAAAGATTTTTCTTTTCATTGCAAGTTCCAAGTGGTTTGGCTCATCTAGCAGGAGTCAAGAGATTGATAAAGTTCGAAAGTAAGAAGTTAATCACCTTTAGATGAATAACTTATATTGTGTCTGAATTCCACTAAATAATCTAAGGGTGATTAACCCCACCGATCTAATCATTTTAAAAGAGCCAAATCCACGGTGGGGGATTCGCTGTTCCAAACAATTTATGGACCAACAATACTCTAGCCATCTCACACTTGTTCTATTTAATTTCAGGGACTAAAATAAGTCCCTTAAATCACCATTTCACACTTAACGTGGTCATAACATAATAACATACATAATGGATAGATAAAAGTGATTTACGTTTATAAATATTAAAGACAAAAATAACTCAATTTAAAAGTCAATGATTAAAATAACTCACAAAAGAAATGTGAAGAATAAAAATAAGCATTAACTCTTGAATCTAATTACCCCATTCGGATAGTAACATGGTTAGCTTGCTTGTTATCACTCAATTGAATATATAGACCTAAGTTAAGTTAATGGAATTCATTCTATTCATTTTCTTTGATTCGCAAGCCTAATACTTCTGATATTTATGGCTTCCACATGTATATCAAATACTCTTTCTGTCCACAAATAATTGTCTAATATGAAAATTTTACTTTTCCATAAATGATTATCGATTTTTAAAATTTAGGCAATATTAGTTAGTTTCTTCCAATTATGCCCATTATTAACTTATTTTCTCTTTCCTATTAAATACACTCTTAGTGATATGAGAGAGACACATTAGTGGAAGAGGGAGAAAATGGGAGCAGAGAGATTACAACTAGTATCAAGGCTAGTATTGTAAAGTGTATATATATAACTTTTGTTAACATTGAGATATTATAAACTATTCTTTTTCATATTTAAAATTGGATAATTATGTCACGACCCACCTATGGAGTGTGACTGGCACGTGAGGATTTGGGTCCCCACGGAAGCCTCTGGTAACGTAACTGGCTAATATAAATAATCCAAATTTATTCAAAATATCTCAAGTTCAATTAAAACTTCAATAATATGAAATTGTTCTCAAAACATTAATTCTGAACATAAATTTGCATAAAATCCATATTCTAGGCCAAAGCCAAACATAACAAAACAATTAATGTGAAATTAAAAATATATCATGCATGTCCGGGGATCCTGCCTATACAATTTATTGGAGCACTACTAGACTGACATAATTGACAATAAACTCCACTCCTAAGCGAAGCTCACCAAGGAAGCTGTAGCACAACTACTGAGGATCCTATGGTACAACTGAAACTATGTGTCAGATTCTGTAGGGAAAGGAAAAGAGAGGGTGAGTTCATCAAAACTCAGTGAGCGAGCCTCCACTCACAACCCACACGGGACAATAACAAAAAACATAACATATACATGCAACTGATGTGAAACATATTACATATATAATTACATATAAATTAACTGAATCTATGGCAATAACTAGTAGAGAAACATGAATTATTCTGTACATAATTATCTGAGTTGAATAGCTAAATCTGAGCCAATGGCTAATCTGATGGGCACCTAACTAGGTCCCATAAATGGACACCTCACTAGGTTCCTTATTGTGGGTGAGCTTAGTCCTCTAGCTTGACCACTTGGTACCAAGGTTAACGATCAATCCTGCAGTAGCTAACTTTCGATCTATTTCTCATTAATTAATATAAAATAATTTGTTCATAAACCAAATAAATATAAAAGCTCTGAATTCATATAATTCTAATAATTTGACTATAGCATAACTGAGATTCTAAAATCATGCCCAAGGGATCACCAGCTTGTAGACATAATGATTTCAGTAATCAATAGAATATGTATCTGACAATTGTTATGAATTATACTTTATTCAATACTTTCAATAAATCATATCTAATATTCTAAAATCTTCATAGAAAATACATAGTCTGAAAACATGATAATTAATATATCTACTGTAAACATTAAACTAAGGTCTCACAATTTCATAAACTAGGAAAAAGATATTCTATAACACGCAAGGTATCAATTATGGTCCCATGAGTTTTGCTAAAATGATTAATTTTCATGATAACTGTAAAAGTAATAATATTTCTAAAACAGGAATAATTATAACAATATATTCTCTTGACATAAATCATTCTAAAATTTCATAAATAATTTATATAATATGGAAAAATATTAATAATGACCAAAAGTATGATTATGAGTTTAAACCCACTCACCGTTGATAGTCGTGAGTGTGCTTCTACTAATAACTTTACTCTGAAGTATTTGAATGGTACAAATAACCAATCTCACAGATTAAAAGAAAGGAGCATCACAACATCCCAAGAGAGGATTAGCTAGGCTCACTGAAGCTCGGCCATGAAGATCATGAGCTTGACAAGAGATGAGTTCGGCTAAAAAGAGGTTTGGTTTAGAGGAGGTTTGACTTACAGGAGGTTTGACTTAGAGGAGGTAGAAGCAAAACTTAGCAAAATGAAACTAAACATTTCTTATACATACACACTCCTACACTCATATATTTATACACAAATATAATAATCATGAATAATATTAGTGCTATTTGTCTACACTTAATAATAATAATAAATATTATTAATGCTTACTACACTTAGTAATTATAATGTTAAATAATAATAATGCTAACTACACTTAGTAATAATAATTATAATGCTAGCTACACTTAGTAATTATAATGTTAAATAATAATAATGCTAGGTACACTTAACAATAATAATGCTAATGCTAGCTACACTTAGTAATAATAATGTTAAATAATAATAATGCTAGGTACACTTAATAATAATAATTATAATGCTAGTTACACTTAGTAATTATAATGTTAAATAATAATAATGCTAGGTACACTTAATAATAATAATGCTAATGCTAGCTACACTTAGTAATAATAATGTTAAATAATAATAATGCTAGGTACACTTAATAATAATAATGCTAATGCTAGCTACACTTAGTATTATTAATATTAGTGGCATATATCTAGACTTAATAATAGTAATGACTAATATTAATGCTAACCACACTTAGTAATTATAATGTTAAATAATAATAATGCTAGGTACACTTAATAATAATAATAATAATAATAATAATAATAATTCATAATAATTATAATTTCTTTATTTGGGATATCACAAATTATTTGTGAATGGAGGGAATATATGTTACCTTTGATAAGCATATCAACAAGTATCAGGCGATCTTAATATGTTTTTCAATTGAAAAGGGTGGTGGATGGATTAATGTAGATTTTAGAATAGACTGAATCTAGCAATCTGTTTAGGCTTATCTAAACTTTGTTGAGCCTCTCATTTGGGTTTTCGATAACAAGATATTTCCTATAAAATTGAAAATCCTGTAATACCCTAGTTTAAATAAAAAGGTTAGAAAATTCTTTTGAACCAGGAAGAGTGCTAGTTACCCTTATCTGTCATTCTAGTTAGTTCCTGAATTTCATTAAGTCTGGATCCTATATGACTTGGGAGGGCTATATAATAAAACCACTTTCTTGGGATTAAAAGTTCTAATAATTGTTCCTAAGAGGAAAACAAGTTAAAGAATGATTTTTAATTAATCTTATGAAATCCTTAAACATTTCATTTTTAGCTGACAAGTTTATAAAATCTTAAAAATTCCTAAATTTGAACTAAAATCCAAAATTTGGATTTTGATTTGTTGATATTTTAATTTTTTTTGATATTTTATTTGAATCCACATAGGAGGCATTTCCTTATTTACATTTATGTTTTAAAGTTCCTAGAGAATACATTAACTTAAAATTAAGAAATGTAAATAAGTGAGTACAGAGACAACCCAGCCCAATATCCACCAACATCTGAATTATAGCATGAAAATATGTCAAAAACTATTCTGGTGAGTGTTGCACCAGTCTTAGAATAATAAGGTGGTGCTAGTGAGAAAAATCATGCACTTTGGTGAGAGCTGCAATGTTATTTCAATAAAAGCCGCATTTCAGGGGTTAAAACACGCTAACACCCTAAACATACCCTCAAACTGGAGAAACTTCATTCCTCTATCTCCTTTCACCCCAAAATTTCAATTTTGTTTAATATTTTTCAAATCTAACTTGAATTTCTCATCTTTCAAGCTTTAAGATATGTGATTATCTTGGTTTTGCTTTCCTTCATTTTCTTCTTATTTTAGGGGAATTTTTAATGGTTCCTCAAAGGTTCAAGAAAGGAATGTCCTCTAGTATAACAAGTATAGATTTGAGTTATTTAGAGGTTAATCTAAAATTCTATTGCTTCAATAGTAGATACAGGTGTCGTTCCTGCTCCCCAGAACTTTCGTGGTGCTGTTCTGTGTCTGCTGCCACTCTAGGTGAGTGAGTTCATATCTGTAACTTCTATGATGATTATTATATCTATTTTCATATAAAACATGATATTATATATGATTTTAAAATTTGTTTTGTGAACTGTTGAGATTTCTGTTAAATACTTTGTTATGAACTATTGGTTTTAATATGAAAACGTGTTTTCTTGAAAACCATAGGACATCCACTGTCGAGGCTGAGTTTTTCTTTAATTGCTCTATGAATTTAATTATTTATAGTTGATTTTTATGATTATATGACTTTGGTACTATATATTATTATATAAAGAGAGATTTTGAACTCTAAGATATTAGACTTTATGATTGATGGAGAAAAGAATGAGATTTCCAATTAGGTTGGTAATAACTATAGAGAAACAGGTTGTGTATTAATGACAATTAATCTGTTAACTTTGGTACTAAGTAGCCTAAGGTCAGAGATAACAAAGAATTTATTGTCACACTGGGGATGACGATACGTAATGCCCAGATGTGACAAGGGATCTGTATTAAGAGCTTTGTTACGTCACAAATATTATGCATAACCAGAGCAGAGATCATTGTTTCTCTATTAGAGTACCGTTAGGTCGGTTTATAGAAAGCTAAGATTAGATAATTTGATTTTAATCATGAGACGCCATGGTATTTTATTATTAGCACTATTATTTTGGTGTTGTGTATCTTCTCTTAGTGTCCTATGTAGGGGGTTCTAGGTGAGGACTCACTTATTGAGTTTTGGTTACAAAACTCACGCCTCTATTCTTTCTCATTTTTTCATAGATATAGCAGCTGTTGCAGATATTTCTCCGTCATCTTTCTCCTAGCAGTGTTAGATTTCAGTTGCCGAGCTTATTTGTTGAGGTGTATAGTATTTTGCTCTAGACGTACTCCAGTGTAATGCAGATAGGATCTCGGACTATAAAGCATGGTTACATTTTGGATAGTCTTGTATATTAGAATATTATTTTGGACCGTATAATTTATACTTTTCATAGACATTTTTTATGTAAAGGATTTCATACATATTTCATGATATTATAATAGCAGCCTTGAATCAAACTATATGAGACGTCAATTTTATGAATATGATGTCAAGAGCAGGTGATTTGTATGTAGAAATAGAATTACTTTATGGAGTTTTGAAAATTCCGATGTGCATATAGAGGTGATAAATGTCACAATGCTTATGTGGGAATGAGATTTCTCACGTGCTGATCCCGTGCCTAAGTTAGGTTTTGATGCATCTGTTAGTGGCTTTAGTGTTGGAAAATTCCTCATGATAGCTCTTAATTGGACCTTTATTATCTTGTAGTACTATATTCATGCATCTAAATTTTCACTTCAAAATTGGATTTAACTAGCATTGTGTTTTTTCAATGAGTTATGATAAGTGGGCTCAAAACACTCAAACAACCTGAGAGAGACTAAACAAACAGTATAAGATAGACTGAAATATAACATCTAAAAATCAACACAAGAAGAGCATGTCATATTACAAAAACTAGCAACACAAAACTTGATCCAAAATAAACATCACCTTTACTTCAAGGGCTTTAATACACGACCCAACAACCTACAAAAAACTAGCTTCAAAATGAATGTCCAATAATGTCCTCAATCCACTTGAAATTTAGTTACTACCATACAAAATGCATGCTAAACACTAAGTTAGTAATGATGACTAGAAAAGCAACATAAATAAAAGCTCAGTAGAGCTTGCTGCCTTGAAGTTGAATCTTTCAATACAATTTTCCTCATGATGTGAAACAAACAACATCAACAAAAGCTCAATGCTGTTGTATTGAAACTTTGAACACTAGATTTTCTTCATCAATAATTTTAAATAGACAAACATTAGCAATGTGTAATTTGCAACCTCTGAAATGCAGGCCAACCTTTAGAAAAGACACCACGAGGTAATACTTTTTGTAACGCCCCGATTTTCTGTTAGAGTGAAAATGACCAAAATGCCCCTGAGGTCATTTTCGGCCCGGAATTCGAGGAAATCCGGTCCGGCAGTACTCGAAGGGAAAACTCAATGTTGGAAGGAGATTAGATGACTTGTGTACCTTCTCGGGATCGAAAATCTCGTTTTTCGAGTTTTCGGGTCAAAATGACCAAAACGCCCCTGCGGTGTTTTACCTGTTTGCAAATGCCGGATGAACCCGAAACTTCTCCAGATGATTTTAAAAGGCATTTTTATGTAGACTGTGACTTTAGTTTTGATCCCGGAGGTCCCGGCCGAAATAAGTGCAAAACTACGGTTTTGCCCCTAGTTTCGTGTTTTTACGCTTAAACGCGTGATTAAGCAAACCTAAGCAATATTAGGCTCTAATCAATGGTTAATTAATTTCCTTAATTAATATTGAGTCAAAATAATTTATTAAAGTTGATTAGAACCTAAAAGTGCTTAATTACAACTTAAAATCATATTTTAATTTCAAGACTCCTAGTCATGGAATCTTGAATAGTATTTCCTCTCTCCAATTCCTTAAATCATGGAATTGTGTCACACATTGTTTATTCATAAATGAGTTTAAAATTCTTTAATGATGTATGAGCACTCCTAACCTTGTCATAAAATTCCTAATACACATGCTTAGTTACCTAAACTTAAGCTTAATTACTCCTAACCTTGTACCTAAACTAACCTACACTTAATCCTATCATTAGCACCCAATTACATGGAAGAAAAATCCTCCCCCATGCTGTCTAAATTCTGGCCGAAGCTCCTCCCTCCCCATATGCATCACATTTTCAATTTTTCAACACTCCAAGGCCATACCTCAAGTCACATACACTATACCTTGTCATAACTTTCAATCAAGCTTGATTTTCCAAGTAAATAACTAATTAAAATAGCCCATTTTCTCCATTTATTTGTGGCTGGAAAAGTTCCAGCCATGCATTGTTTCTAGAAGCCTAATTTCATCAAAAATTGATAGGAAATTAACTCACATCAAGCCATACTTTGTAGTATAGTTTCCATACTTCAAACCATGCTTCTATGACACAATCAAAGAGATATTTTCCTCTCCCTTTGTCCTCCAATGCTATGGCCACTCCTCCCCCTTGGTGAGCCTCATTGTTTTGTTTTTCTATAAATAGGATGCTTGTGATAGCTTAGTTACACTTTGAAGCATTTGCTAAGTTTAGAATTCTAGAGTTGTCTTGCTAGTTCTTTCCTTTTCACTCAAGTTTCAAGAGAGTTCTTCCTTTATTTTCATTTTCATCTTCATCCTCTCTTCACCTCATCATCATCTCTGAACCTTGAAACACCACCCCATAACCTTGAACCATCATTAAACCTCTGAAACACCACACCTCAAACACAACCTTACTTGAAACACAACTCCAACCTTCTTCCTTCCTCTTGGCCGAAACCATCAAGCACCAAGGAGGAGCTCATCATCTTGTTTTTCTTTTCAAAAGTTCAAGCTTTGTGTCTTCACTTTAGGTAGGAGTGTTTTCTAAACTTTGTTTTCTTGAAAATGAGTTCTTTCTAGCTTTCTCTTGGATTTTTCTTTTGAAACTTTCTTGTTTTTCCTTCCTTGTGATTTCGGCTATGAGGCCTTGAGGAGCACATGATAGCTCAATGATGAGGGCTCCTAGAGGATGACTATGTGTTCATCTCAAAGGAACCTCTAGAGCTTGAGTTTTTCTTTTCCTTTAACTTCATCTATACTATACTTAGCTCACATGGTTTTTTTTTCAACTTAAGAAAATTAATCTAAGGATTTCTAAAAGCCCAAGCCTACCCTTGTCAACCTTAAAGTTGGCCGGCACATTCTAGAGATTTTTCTCTAGATAGGGGTTTTGGGTATTTAATAAAGAACTTGGCTTAGTTTCACTTTCTTGTTCTTTTGTAAGGTTTTCGGTTTTGGTATTTTGATCCTTGAGATTTTGTTTGGTTTTTTTTAGAAAGTTTGTTTTCTTTGAGCTTGATGATGATGTTCAAGAACCTCATAGTTCCTATGAGAACTTGGTTCAAGAACTCTAGAGCTCTCTTTGTAATGAGATATATGTTGGGTTGTTACTTTGTTAAAGTCTTGAATGAGCTCTAGCTAAACATAAAATGAACTTTGCATCATGTTTATTTTATGCTTCGCATATCATGTTTACTTCCTTGCTATCATTAAATACCAAGATAATGAATGAACTTGCATTATCATGTTTATATTTCAAGCTATGCATTATCATGTTTATATTTCAAGTTCTCACTAAATATCAAAGATAATAATATGTTGCACCTCATATTTATTTTATGCTATCACTTTACTTTCTAATGGAACCTAAAATAAGTGCATGAGCATGTTTACTTTTATGTCATCACTTAAATGAACCTAGAGCTCAAAGACTTGCCCATTGATGTCTCAAACAAAGGTTTAAAATATTTATTTCTTTTGGTTCACATTTCGGCCCTAAGGGGTTTTGGAGTTTCCAAGTGTTGAAAATTATGTTTAATAATTCTTCTAAGCTTATATGAGTACAAGGAATTTGTAGAACCAAGTTTTATGAATTTAGGGCCTCTTGAGGTATAAATGATTTAGCTACTGCCCTCTTACATAATTTTATGATTTTAGATGATAAAAATATTTAGAAATGAGTTTTGAAGGTTTTAAAAGGGTTCCAAGAGAGACTAGTATTTTATATGCTTTAGAAATTGTGTTTGATGCCTTTAAATGGAGACGTTTGCTTCGGTTCTGCCTTGCCATGTTTAGCCACTGTATGAGCTGTGTTAATGATGATAATATGCTTATGTTTAAGTATAATTAATGTTAAGACTCATATGTGAAAGATAAGAGAAGTTAGAAACTAGAAAAGAATTAATTTGAGAGTTCTAGATCCTTTAATGTTTGAATTTTCTGGATTCTGTCCAGCAAGGTTTAGTAATGCTAATCATGGATTTAAATTAGTTTAAATGTGTAGGAATGACTCATAAATGGTGTAGGACTTGATCTTGATGCCTTAGGAGCAAACCGGACTTAGAAAGGGTCATTGTTGTGACTCCTAGGTACCCGTAAAGTTAGGAATATGAATTCTGCACTCTTGAGGTTTAGAGATGTTCTTGATCATAGTATGAGGTGAGAAATACTTAGTTAAGACCTTATAAGTTCCCGAGAGATTAGGTTTGATGATTTATAACTTAGAATGTGAGTTAGGGACCTTAAGGGTCAATACATAAGACACTAAAAGGTTGTTAATGCTATGATGTGTTGTTTGATGCAATGATATGATGTGATGTGCTTGATGCATGAGAAAATGATTGATGAAAATGCTAAAGTTTATCATAGCATGAGTTTTCATGAGAACATGTTGTGTGAATTAGCTTGTGGCAGTTTGAAGGAAATTCGGTTTAACAGCTGCTATGCTGCCGAATTTCCATCAAACCTTAAAAGGGTTGAAAGAAATGTTTATGAGTACCATATGAGTTGAAAACCCTGAGGGACACCGGTTCGGCCGAGCACCCTCAGGGGAGACAAATCCGTGAGGGTAAGAGTAGATGCAGCCTACGAAAGCGGACAAATTGCTTTGGCCTAGTGCCCGCAAAGCGTTTCAAAGAGGGTAATCCCAGAGAGAGATGATCCCTGCCCCCTACCCGTACTTGCGAGTCGGGATTATTATTTATGTTTCGTTTATTCAGATAATAAGCAAGAGCTAGTGACGACTAGCTGATGTATGAGCTCATAACCTAGTTATTTTTAGGGTGGCTTATATGCTAAAGTACCGTGATTGACGTCACGAGGTTGAGGAATGATCTCATTTGAGAGTTATATGCCCTTATGCCACATGATTTATGTTTATGTGCTTTGATGTGTTGTTTTATGTGCTCAAGTATTGACATGCATCCATGGTATAACGTGTTGCATTCATAACATCAAGATGCATGCTAAAAGGAATGGACCTTGGATAATTAGTTAGGAAAAACCAAAATTGAACCTTATATGCATGATCACTATTTTACAATTAAACCCAAGGTTCCTGAGGATGTGTACAATGTAACCTAGGATAGGAGACTCCTACTGAGATTCTTTAGCAAGAATTCTCACTCCTCTCTCTTCTTTCTTTCGTCACATCTTCAGAGACCATGGCGACGTTCGTGCTTTTCATTGACATGCCTGTTTGGGAGGTGCACTATGACCTGGACCACCGTTCATATCATTTCGAGGGTCGTTGTGCCGTCCGCGTTTTTGTGTACATGGGATGACCTTTTGCTTACCCGGTTTCGAGCTACCAGTTCACTCCTACTACACCTTTTGGTGGTGATGACATGATCTTCGAGCGCACTCGCCCGCGTGACGAGTAGCTACGCCATGCCCGTACCTCTGCCTCGGCTGTCCGCGACTACCCGGAGTATGTGCCTCGCTCGAGGAGGTCTGAGACAGATCCATCCGAGGATTCGCCGACGCATGTCCCTTCGGAGGGTTCTGCTCCTTTTATCCAGTTCCGGCGTGAAGGGAGTGAGGAGACTGTGAGGCAGCCACGCTTGGCGAGGAGAGCCGAGATGCGTCCACGTCGAGGAGCTCACGTTCAGCTGCCGTGAGTTCCCTTCACTCTCCATTGGCCCACACAGGAGGAGATAGAGCGTTTCCCCAGTTACCTGCCTCCATCACCCGAGGATCCTCGTCGTCACTAGTTCCAGATGGAGAGCTTTGGAAGTACCTGAGCTTTTATGGAGATCTTCCCTTTGGTAGTACCTTTTGGGAGGGGTTGTAGTTTGTACTCACAGTAGGAGTGTAGCGTTTTGGGTTTTTCTATCTTCATGATGAACCATGTACCTTACATTTTCTGTTGTATTTTCTTTTCCGTTGTATTACAAGCTCTGCCCATCTCCATAAGGGTACGACTACTTATGTACTTAAATTATGTTATTAATAGAATGCTTCCTTGGTTATATGCTTCACTCTGTGGTCTTTGCTAATTGTTACGCATGCTTTATGTTTCTGTCATTCGACTAGTTAAGTTCGTGGTTCTCACCTTGTTTATGTTTTCAAAAAGAAAAATTTACTCGTAATTTCCGCTAAGTATTTTATTAAAAGTTGAGACTAAGAAGTAATAACCTAATGATTAGCCTAATATGTTCTAGAGTATTGGGTTAAAAATTAGGGTGTTACATTATGGTATCAGAGCAGTTCGATTCTCATGGAGCCTGAGGATTGGACTAATTATGCTTTATAAGCATAAAACGATAGTTATGTCATGAGTAGTGCTTGATAGAGATAAGCTGTAGGACTAGAGATGCATGACTTCTGTTGCTTGCAAGTGCCATGGTAACTAGCTCATTTTGCATGGATATTGAGCCTGATCAACTTGATGTTCATTGTTTCATGTGTTTAGGAACCAATGGCACCGCGACGACAGCCTAGGACTACGCCCGATGCTGACCAAGACAATGCGCATTTATTCTTTGTCCGTCGTATGGCGCAAGCCATGGAACGGATGTTCGACCGGATGGATCAACAAGCGAATGCTGTTCCTGTTCCCCCTCCTCCCCCTGCTGCTGAGATGGTGGAACAAGCCCGCTTCGGCGAGTTCCGCAAGGCGAACCCGCCAGTGTTCCGAGGGGTAATGGACCCCGACAAAGCTGATGAGTGGATCAAGGACATGGAGAAAATCTACTCTGTGGTTACCTGCTCGGAGGAGCAGAAGGTTACATTTGCTGCCTTCATGATGAAGTCTGACACCGAGTTCTGGTGGAATGGAACGAAGCGACTGCTAGAAGCTTCTGGAACTCCCATTGACTGGGAGCTGTTCAAGACTTACTTCTACGAGAAGTACTTCCCCGAATTCATGAGGAACGCAAAGGACATTGAGTTCATGCAGTTGACCAGGAGGTCTACAGCTGCCCGATATCTTGCTAAGTTCGAGGAGCTGATCAAGTTCTCTCGGGTGTTTCAAGGGAACCCCGATGAGGTTTGGAAATGCGTCAAGTATGAGGCTGGTCTGAAGGCGGAAATGACGCTGTGGCCCACATGGAGATCAGAGACTTCCCAACTCTGGTTAACAAGTGCCAGATCCTTGAGGAAGGACAGAGAAATATGCAAGCCATGAGGGCGGAACGAGCTAAGGGACTTGGACCTCAAGCCCCGAGGTTCAAACCGCAGTACCCCTCGAGGAATCACTATAATCCCTACCAGACCAACCTGTTCCGACCACAACAACAACAACCACCAAGAGCTCCTGCATACCAACAATCCAAGCAACACCAAAGGCCGCCGTTTCAACATCAAGGCCCGAGGAACTTCAACAACAATCAACCCCGTGGACCGGGTGGACCCCGGAACCACAATGGAGGACCAAGTGGGGCTAAGAACAAGGCACCACAAACCCTGCTGCTTACCCTATAGCAGCATCTGCTGATGTCTGTCCCTAATGCTGGAAGAATCACGGGAATCGCCTATGCTTAGCCGGTCAAAATGTGTGTTTCAAGTGTGGCAAGCCTGGCCACTATGCGAAGGACTGCGCCAGCCAAGGAACACCGAACCAGAACCCCCGACCACAACACCGAGGAAGAGTCTTTACCCTTAATATGGAAGATGCCAAGAAGTCCAATGATCTCATTGAAGGTATGTGTGAAATAAACGGTAAACCCTTGATTGTACTATATGACTCTGGTGCTACTCATTCCTTTATTTCACTTGCTAGTGTCGAGTCCTTAAATCTAAGAGTCTCTAAACTTCCCTTTGATCTTATAGATTCTACTCCTACAAATCGCCCTGTTAATACTTGTCGCTGTTGTTTAAACTGTCATCTTGTTGTAGAAAATAGGTCTTTTATCATAGATTTAATTTGTTTACCCTTGAAAGACATAGGCATTATCTTAGGCATGAATTGGCTTCACGCCAACCGTGTGTTGTTAGATTGTGGAACCCAAACCATATTTTTCCCTTCTCCTCCCAAAAACGTCACTCAACCCATTAAATTGTACCTAAACTCCGTAGAGGTCTTCTGTAGTGGGGAGAAAGCTAAGGGATATGTTCTCCTAGCCTCCTGTGATATAGACTTTGAGTAGAACCTAGGTGAGATACCTGTGGTAAGAGACTATCCCGAGATATTTCCGGATGAAATACCTGAGTTCCCTCTCGAAAGAGAAGTTGAATTCTCCATAGACTTGGTTCTGGAACATGACCAATCTCTATAGCCCCGTATAGGATGTCACCTTTGGAGCTAGCAGAGCTAAAAACCCAGTTGGAGGAGCTATTGGAGAAAAGTTTTATAAGGCCGAGTGCTTCACCTTGGGGTGCTCCGATCTTATTTGTGAAGAAGAAGGACGGAAGTATGAGGATGTGTATAGATTATAGGCAGTTAAACCAAGTGACCATAAAGAATAAGTACCCGTTGCCTAGGATTGATGATCTTATGGACCAATTGAAAGGAGTAGTAGTGTTTTCTAAGATTGATTTAAGGTCCGGTTACCATCAGATTAGGGTTAGAGATTCGAACATTCCTAAAACCGCCTTTCGAACTTGGTACGGACACTTTGAGTTCAATGTGATGTCCTTCGGGTTGACGAATGCTCCCACAGTTTTTATGGATTACATGAATAGGATCTTTAGACCCTATTTAGATCAATTTGTGGTTGTGTTCATATATGATATTCTCATCTATTCGAAAACCCACGAGGAGCATGAGCGTAATTTGAGGTTGGTTTTAGAGGTACTGAAAGAGAAGATGCTATATGCGAAGCTTTCTAAGTGTGAATTTTAGTTAGAAGAGGTAAAGTTCTTAGGACATGTTGTGTCATAAGGTGGCATAGCTGTCGACCCAAGTAAGATAGAAGCTGTGATGAATTGGGATAGACCAACCTCTGTAACTGAGATTAGAAGCTTTTTGGGTTTAGCTGGATATTACCGTAGGTTTATCAAAGGATTTTCCCAGTTAGCCCTACCCTTAACCAAGCTCACTAGGAAGAATGTCCCATTTGAATGGAGCCCCGAATGTGAAAAGAGTTTCCTAGAGCTTAAAGAAAAGCTCACCTCAACCCCGATTTTAGTTTTACCTGACCCCAATGTACCCTTCGAGGTATATTGCGATGCTTCTAGCAAGGGTTTAGGTTGTGTGTTAATGCAGAACAGGCAAGTGGTAGCCTATGCGTCCAGACAACTTAAACCTCACGAGGTAACCTACCCCACCCACGACCTAGAGTTAGCAGCTATCGTGTTCGCCCTCAAGATGTGGAGACACCATTTGTATGGTGTAAGGTTTGAAGTTTTCTCCAATCATAAGAGTCTCAAGCATCTCTTTGATCAAAAGGAGCTAAACATGAGGCAGAAGAGATGGATGGAATTCCTCAAAGATTACGATTTCAGCTTAAGTTACCACCCTGGCAAGGCTAATGTAGTCGCCGACGCCTTGAGCAGAAACTCGTTACGTCTATCGAGTATGATGGTTAACGAAGTTGGGTTAATAGAGCAGTTTAGGGATATGAATCTGGGGATGTCAATAACGGAGAATGGCATCGTGATGAGTCATCTCACGGTGACCAGTGGGTTTAAGCAAAGGATCATGCTTGCCCAAAGAGAAAATGAGGACTTTATGGAGACAGTAGAGGCAATTAAGGCCGGTAAATTGAAGGGTTTTGAGCAAGGCCCTGACTGGTTGTGGAGGTTTGAGGGGCGAATATGTGTGCCATAAGATGGCGACCTCCGAGAGAAGATCTTGGAGGAGGCTCATAAGAGTCACTTTTCCATTCATCCTGGTACTACGAAGATGTATCAGGACCTGAAAAGGATATTTTGGTGGCCCGGATTAAAGAAGGATGTGGCTGCCTGGGTGAGTAAGTGTTTGGTCTGTCAAAAGGTTAAGATCGAACACCAAAAACCTTTTGGCATGTTGCAACCCCTGTCAATCCCCGAGTGGAAGTGGGAAAGTATATCGATGGATTTCGTGATAGGATTGCCAAGGACCCAAGCTGGCCATGATGCCGTCATGGGTAATCGTGGATCGACTGACTAAGTCGGCTCACTTTCTACCTATTCGAGTCAATGCGACTGCTTGGATAAGTTGGCTCAGCTTTACATCTAAGAAATAGTAAGGTTGCATGGAGTACCATCGACGATAATCTCGGATCGAGATCCGCGGTTTACGTCACGTTTTTGGGGAGCCTTTCAAAAGGCGTTTGGTTCCAAGTTGTGCTTGAGCACTGCTTACCACCCACAAACGGATGGTCAATCAGAGAGGACTATCCAAACCCTAGAGGACATGCTGAGAGCCTGTGTCTTAGACCAAAAAGGAAGTTGGGATAAGTACATGCTTTTGATTGAGTTTGCGTATAACAACAGTTATCACGCGAGTATCGGTATGGCACCGTACGAGGCGTTATATGGAAGGAGGTGCCAATCACCTTTGTGTTGGTACGAGCCCGGAGAACAAAGTGTCTTAGGACTTGATGTAGTGAGGAAAATGACGGAGCAAATCAAGAAAATCAAGGATAGAATTTTAACCGCTCAAAGTCGGCAGAAAAGCTACGTGGACAAAAGGCGTAAGCCCTTGGAGTTCCAAGAAGGAGAACATGTATTTCTAAGAATTACCCCCACTACAGAGAGCCATGAAAGTCAAAAATTTGAGTTCCCGATTTCTCGGTCCTTTTGAAATTCTTCAAAGAATCGGATCTGTAGCTTATAAAATAGCCTTACTGCCCAATCTGTCAAACCTTCATGATGTCTTTCACGTCTCTCAGTTACATAAATATGAGTCCGACCCTAGCCATGTCCTAGAACCAGAGCATGTATAGTTGAGGGAGGACCTCACTTTCAATCTACCTCCTACGAGAATAGTGGATCACGGAGTCAAACAGTTGAGGAACAAGTATGTTCCTTTAGTGAAAGTGGCATGGGGACGAGACAAGTCGGAAGAATAGACGTGGGAACTAGAGTCAGAGATAAAGTCAAAATATCCAGAGCTTTTCTAAGGTACGAATTTTGAGGACGAAATTCTTTTTAAGGAGGGGAGTAATGTAACGCCCCGATTTTCTGTTAGAGTGAAAATGATCAAAATGCCCCTAAGGTCATTTTCTGCCTGGAATTTGAGGAAAGCCGATCCGGCAGTACTCGAAGGGTAAACTCAATGTTGGAAGGGGATTAGATGACTTGTGTACCTTCCCGGGATCGAAAATCTCGTTTTTCGAGTTTTCGGGTCAAAATGACCAAAATGCCCCTGCGGTGTTTTACCCGTTTGCAAGTGCCGGATGAACCCGAAACTTCTCCAGATGATTTTAAAAGGCGTTTTTATGTAGACTGTGACTTTAGTTTTGATCCCGGAGGTCCGGGGCGAAATAAGTGCAAAATTACGATTTTGCCCCTAGTTTCGTGTTTTTACGCTTAAAACGCGTGATTAAGCAAACCTAAGCAATATTAGGCTCTAATCGAAGGTTAATTAATTTCCTTAATTAATCTTGAGTCAAAATAATTTATTAAAGTTGATTAGAACCTAAAAGTGCTTAATTATAACTTAAAATCATATTTTAATTTCAAGACTCCTAGTCATGGAATCTTGAATAGTGTTTCCTCTCTCCAATTCCTTAAATCATGGAATTGTGTCACACATTTTTTATTCATAAATGAGTTTAAAATTCCTTAATGATGTATGAGCACTCCTAACCTTGTCATAAAATTCCTAATACACATGCTTAGTTACCTAAACTTAAGCTTAATTACTCCTAACCTTGTACCTAAACTAACCTACACTTAATCCTATCATTAGCACCCAATTACATGGAAGAAAAATCCTCCCCCATGCTGTCTGAATTCTGGCTGAAGCTCCTCCCTCCCCATATGCATCACATGTTCAATTTTTCAACATTCCAAGACCATTCCTCAAGTCACATACACTATACCTTGTCATAACTTTCAATCAAGCTTGATTTTCCAAGTAAATAAATAATTAAAATAGCCCATTTTCTCCATTTATTTGTGGCTGGAAAAGTTCCAGCCATGCATTGTTTCTAGAAGCCTAATTTCATCAAAAATTGATAGGAAATTAACTCACATCAAGCCATACTTTGTAGCATAGTTTCCATACTTCAAACCATGCTTCTATGACACATTCAAAGAGAGATTTTCCTCTCCCATTGTCCTCCAATGCTACGGCCACTCCTTCCCCTTGGTGGGCCTCATTGTTTTGTTTTTCTATAAATAGGATGCTTGTGATAGCTTAGTTACACTTTGAAGCATTTGCTAAGTTTAGAATTCTAGAGTTGTCTTGCTAGTTCTTTCCTTTTCACTCAAGTTTCAAGAGAGTTCTTCCTTTCTTTTCATCTTCATCCTCTCTTCACCTCATCATCATCTTTGAACCTTGAAACACCACCCCATAACCTTGAACCATCATTAAACCTCTGAAACACCACACCTCAAACACAACCTTACTTGAAACACAACTCCAACCTTCTTGCTTCCTCTTGGCCGAAACCATCAAGCACCAAGGAGGAGCTCATCATCTTGTTTTTCTTTTCAAAAGTTCAAGCTTTGTGTCTTCACTCTAGGTAGGAGTGTTTTCTAAACTTTGTTTTCTTGAAAATGAGTTCTTTCTAGCTTTCTCTTGGATTTTTCTTTTGAAACTTTCTTGTTTTTCCTTCCTTGTGATTTCGGCTATGAGGCCTTGAGGAGCACATGATAGCTCAATGATGAGGGCTCCTAGAGGATGACTATGTGTTCATCTCAAAGGAACCTCTAGAGCTTGAGTTTTTCTTTTCCTTTAACTTCATCTATACTATACTTAGCTCACATGGTTTTTTTCAACTTAAGAAAATTAATCTAAGGATTTCTAAAAGCCCAAGCCTACCCTTGTCAACCTTAAAGTTGGCCGGCACGTTCTAGAGATTTTTCTCTAGATAGGGGTTTTGGGTATTTAATAAAGAACTTGGCTTAGTTTCACTTTCTTGTTCTTTTGTAAGGTTTTCGGTTTTGGTATTTTGATCCTTGAGATTTTGTTTGGTTTTGTTTAGAAAGTTTGTTTTCTTTGAGCTTGATGATGATGTTCAAGAACCTCATAGTTCCTATGAGAACTTGGTTCAAGAACTCTAGAGCTCTCTTTGTAATGAGATATATGTTGGGTTGTTACTTTGTTAAAGTCTTGAATGAGCTCTAGCTAAACATAAAATGAACTTTGCATCATGTTTATTTTATGCTTCGCATATCATGTTTACTTCCTTGCTATCATTAAATACCAAGATAATGAATGAACTTGCATTATCATGTTTATATTTCAAGCTATGCATTATCATGTTTATATTTCAAGTTCTCACTAAATATCAAAGATAATAATATGTTGCACCTCATATTTATTTTATGCTATCACTTTACTTTCTAATGGAACCTAAAATAAGTGCATGAGCATGTTTACTTTTATGTCATCACTTAAATGAACCTAGAGCTCAAAGACTTGCCCATTGATGTCTCAAACAAAGGTTTAAAATATTTATTTCTTTTGGTTCACATTTCGGCCCTAAGGGGTTTTGGAGTTTCCAAGTGTTGAAAATTATGTTTAATAATTCTTCTAAGCTTATATGAGTACAAGGAATTTGTAGAACCAAGTTTTATGAATTTAGGGCCTCTTGAGGTATAAATGATTTAGCTACTGCCCTCTTACATAATTTTATGATTTTAGATGATAAAAATATTTAGAAATGAGTTTTGAAGGTTTTAAAAGGGTTCTAAGAGAGACTAGTATTTTATATGCTTTAGAAATTGTGTTTGATGCCTTTAAATGGAGATGTTTGCTTCGGTTCTGCCTTGCCATGTTTAGCCACTGTATGAGCTGTGTTAATGATGATAATATGCTTATGTTTAAGTATAATTAATGTTAAGACTCATATGTGAAAGATAAGAGAAGTTAGAAACTAGAAAAGAATTAATTTGAGAGTTCTAGATCCTTTAATGTTTGAATTTTCTGGATTCTGTCCAGCAAAGTTTAGTAATCCTAATCATGGATTTAAATTAGTTTAAATGTGTAGGAATGACTCATAAATGGTGTAGGACTTGATCTTGATGCCTTAGGAGCAAACCGGACTTAGAAAGGGTCATTGTTGTGACTCCTAGGTACCCATAAAGTTAGGAATATGAATTCTGCACTCTTGAGGTTTAGAGATGTTCTTGATCATAGTGTGAGGTGAGAAATACTTAGTTAAGACCTTATAAGTTCCTGAGAGATTAGGTTTGATGATTTATAACTTAGAATGTGAGTTAGGGACCTTAAGGGTCAATGCATAAGACACTAAAAGGTTGTTAATGCTATGATGTGTTGTTTGATGCAATGATATGATGAGATGTGCTTGATGCATGAGAAAATGATTAATGAAAATGTTAAATTTTATCATAGCATGAGTTTTCATGAGAACATGTTGTGTGAATTAGCTTGTGGCAGTTTGAAGGAAATTCGATTTAGCATTGCTATGTCAATTTCCATCAAACCTTAAAAGGGTTGAAAGAAATGTTTAAGAGTACCATATGAGTTGAAAACCCTGGGGGACACCGGTTCGGCTGAGCACCCCCAGGAGATTTTTATGTGACAAAGCACAGAGACGCGCTCGCCTGGGTGACACCGGTTCGGCTGAGTATCCCCAGGGGAGACAAATCCGTGAGGGTAAGAGTAGATGCAGCCTACCAAAGTGGACAAATTGCTGTGGCCTAGTGCCCGCAAAGCGTTTCAAAGAGGGTAATCCCAGAGAGAGATGATCCCTGCCCCTTACCCGTACTTGCGAGTTGGGATTATTATTTATGTTTCTCTTATTCAGATAATAAGCAAGAGCTAGTGATGACTAGCTGAGGTATGAGCTCATAACCTAGTTATTTTTAGGGTGGTTTAGATGCTAAGGTACCATGATTGACGTCACGAGGTTGAGGAATGATCTCATTTGAGAGTTATATGCCCTTATGCCACATGATTTATGTTTATATGCTTTGATGTGTTGTTTTATGTGCTTAAGTATTGACATGCATCCATGGGATAACGTGTTGCATTCATAACATCAAGATGCATGCTAAAAGGAATGGACCTTGGATAATTAGTTTGGAAAAACCTAAATTGAACCTTATATGCATGATCACTATTTTACAATTAAACCCAAGGTTCCTGAGGATGTGTACAATGTAACCTAGGACAGGAGACTCCTACTGAGATTCTTTAGCAAGAATTCTTGCTCGTCTCTCTTCTTTCTCCCGTCACATCTTCAGAGACCGATGGCGACGTTCGTGCTTTTCATTGACACGCCTGTTTGGGAGGTGCACTACGACCTGGACCACCATTCGTATCATTTCGAGGATCGTTGTGCCGTCCGTATTTTTGTGTACATGGGACGACCTTTTGCTTACCCGGTTTCTAGCTACCAATTCACTCCTACTGCACCTTTTGGTGGTGATGACATGATCTTCGAGCGCACTTGCCCGCGTGACGAGCAGCTATGTTGTGCCCGTACCTCTGCCTCGGCTATCCACGACTACCCGGAGTACATGCCTCGCTCGAGGAGGTCTGAGAGGGATCCATCCGAGGATTTGCCGACGCATGTCCCTTTTGAGGGTTCCGCTCCTTTTCTCCAGTTCCGGCGCGAAGGGAGTGAGGAGACTGTGAGGCAGCCATGCTTGGCGAGGAGAGCCGAGATGTGTCCGTGTCGAGGAGCTCACGTTCAGCGGCCGCGACTTCCCTTCACATTCCATTGGCCCACACAGGAGGAGATAGAGCGTTTCCCCGGTTACCTGCCTCCATCACCCGAGGATCCTCGTCGTCACTAGTTCCCGATGGAGAGCTTTGGAAGTACCCGAGCTTTTATGGAGATCTTCCCTTTGGTAGTACCTTTTGGGAGAGGTTGTAGTTTGTACTCACAGTAGGAGTGTGGCGTTTTGGGTTTTTCTATCTTCATGATGAACCATGTACCTTACATTTTCTGTTGTATTTTCTTTTCCGTTGTATTACAAGCTCTGCCCATCTCCATAAGGGTACGACTACTTATGTACTTAAATTATGTTATTAATAGAATGCTTCCTTGGTTATATGCTTCACTCTGTGGTCTCTGCTAATTGTTATGCATGCTTTATGTTTCTGTCATTCGACTAGTTAAGTTCGCGGCTCTCACCTTGTTTATGTTTTCAAAAAGAAAAATTTACTCGTAATTTTCGCTAAGTATTTTATTAAAAGTTGAGACTAAGAAGTAATAACCTAATGATTAGCCCAATATGTTCTAGAGTATTGGGTTAAAAATTAGGGTGTTACACTTTTACAGGAAATGACATTTCCCCAAATTGCAAATTAACTTCTTTTTTAAGAAATTCCTTATGCCTTTTCCTAAATTATGCTAGTATGAAGTGCAAAAAACAAGTTTTAACTTCATTAGTTCTATCTCACGACCACTAAATACAACTACTTTATGAAATATAAAGTATAACATCCATACACAACATTCTACTTTATCCTACCACAATAGTTGATATCAGGTGAGATTTTTTATTATGAATCTTTAATTAATTAGCCTCCATATTGAAACTTCTAGACTTTGCAAAAATATAGAAACAAAAGATAAGTAAGTTTAAGTTGCACGTCAATATGAAAGTAAGAAAAATTTCAATAACCCAATATGCAATTGTGAATTGAGAATGAAATGCATGTGTTTTTGGTGTTGGGGGGGAACAAAAATAGAAGAATGTAATGTGGCTTGTTTTTTGTTTTTATTAGTTTAGCCACAAAAATCAAATGCTACATGCAACTAGCTTGGAGATGCATTGTATTTATTGCAAAGATGGCCTGCCCACAAAATTCAATGGTGCCAACTTAATGAATTTATTACAACATGGAGTATCTTTCATAATTTGCAAGTTAGTAAAAAAGGTGGATAGTTGGCATTGGGAGCATTAAAAGCTTGGAAATAGATAGTGCAAACAGTAAATACTTGCCTTTAAGATCTTGCAACATACAACTCTAAACATAGAGCTTGTTTTGGAGTTTGAAGGTAGATTTCCTTATGCATTTGGGCTTATGGCATTTGGGAAGTCAAAGAAGATTTTGGCTTCATTTGTTTATTTTCTTTTTGTATACCACCACTGCCATGGGTGGTCACTCAAGTTCGCTTAATATGGTAGCCTTGCTACAATTCCTTTGTTTATCTTCTTTTTGTATACCACCACTACCATGGGTGGTCACTCAAGTCCACTCAATGTGGTGGCCTTGCTACGAGAGAAGTTTTTTTTTATTCTATTGTTGCTTTTCTCTGTGTGTTGTGTTTACACACCGATGAGAAAATAATGTAAAGTATTTGGGTGTATTGGGGTCTTGGATTTAAGCGAAGTCTGTCCACCTTTTACATCTCTATCCTATTTCCATAGTGAAATATTTGTTTGTCGCTTCACTCATGGACGTAGGCTTTAAACCGAACCACATTAATCCTTTTGTGTTTTCTTTGCTTTATGCTTTTGCCTATCTATTTTGCGCCTATACTGTTTCTGTCTTTTGGGCTCGCCATTTCACAACAAACTGGTATTAGAGCTTTTGTACAGTTTTGGGCAAATTTGTTCAAAGATGTCATCCATGGAATTTGACATCCAACAATTCAATGTCACATCAACTTTAGGATATGGAAAGTGCGGATGGTGGCTGTTCTTGTACGGTAAGGCTTGAAAGTAGCATTTTTTAGCAAATAGCAGAAACTTTACACAATGAAGGATTCGACGTGGGAAGATATTGATCAAAAAGCTCTTACCACCATTCAATTATGCACTACAGACAATGTGTTGCAAGAAGTCCTTTAGGAGAAAATAGCAGAATCGTTGTGGACCAAATTGGAGTGATTATATATGACGAAGATGGTGGCCAACCATCTTAGTGTGTTATAACATATGTATATGCTTTGTATGGTAGAAGGGACATCTATGAAAACTCACATAGCTGAGTTCACATAACCTGTGATGGAGTTGAAAAAAATATAGATGAGATATTCCCTAGTGAGCAACAACCAATGATATTGCTTTGTTCTTTAACTCATTCCTACAAGTCTTGATATTGATGAGGTCAAGTCTTCACTTTTGTGGAGTGAAAGGATGGAGCGTGATAGCGGTGATCTTAACGGTGCCACATCTAGCTTGGTAGCTAGAGGTAATTGGAAAGATATTGGTTCGGGTAGTAGTAGAAAAGGCATATATAGATATTGTAAGAAAGAAGGGCATTGGAAAGCAGATTATCCAAGGCTCAAAGACAAAAGAGAGAAAGATTTAAGTTATGCAACAAATGTTACTAAAGATGTCAGAAATATTCTCGCAGTATCAACTAGTTTAGTTGGTGATACTTGGATGCTTAATTCAGGCTGCTTTTACCACGTGTTGAAATCGTAATTGGTTTACAACTTACCAGTCAGTTAATAGCAGTATTGTTTTTATGGGAAATAATACATCTTGTAAGGTTGTTGGCGTTGGTACAATCCAAATCAAGTCACATGATGGAACCGTGAGAACTTTGGCTAATGTTCGATGTATTACTGTTATCGAAAAAGCTTATTTCTTTGAGTACTCTTGATTCTTAAGGGTATAAGTGTTCTGTTTAAGGTGGAGTTCTAAAAGTCTCCAAATGTGCTCTTGTAGTGATTAGAATTAGATTGGTTAATGGTTTTTATCTAATTCAAGGTAACACGGTTATTGGTGCTACATCAAGATCATCTTCATCTAATTTGGATATTACTCGCTTATGTCATAAGCATGAGGCAGGGATACCTATGGTGAGTAAGCATGGCTTGCTTAGTAATAAAAAATTTGTTATGCCTGACTTTTGTAAACATTGTGTTTGTGGGAAGCAAACCAGTGTCAGCTTTAGTATTATCATTCACAAGACTAGGGGCGTTGATTCTAATTTGTGGATCTTGGTGCCTATTTCATCAAGAGTAGTTTGGATATTTAAGTATGTCTATTGGGTATATTGGAGAAGGAGACTTTGATAATTTAAAACTGGATAAAAATCAAGCCAAGGTGGAGATTTGTTTATAGCCTTGTTTTCAAGCGTTACATGCAAAGTCAAAGACATTAAATGCTAAGTCCAAATGCATTAAAAGCTAGTCCAAAAGCATTGAATGAGGTGGGCCACATGTATTAAATGCTCCACAAAAAGCATTAAATGCTTACTTGAGAATCATGCATTTGAGCTCTACATTGCTTATTTAGGAGTTTGAAGAAAGACACCCATATGCATTCAGGCTTATGGTATTTAGGTAGTCATATAAAAGATTTTGGCTTTCTTTGTTTATCTTCTCTTTGTATACCACCACTACGATGGGTGGTCACTCAAGTTCATTCAATGTGGTATCTTTGCTATGAGAGAAGTTTGTTTTGATTATGTAATTACTTCTCTTTGTGTGTTGAGTGTAGATACCAATGAGAAAATATTGTGAAGTATTTGGGTGTATTGGAGACTTGGGTTTTAGTGGAGTATGACCACCTTTTGTATCTCCATCATATTTCCATAGTGAAATATTTGTTTGTCACCTTTTCCTATGGACGTAGGCTTTAAGCTGAACCACGTTAATCATTTTGTGTCATATTTGCTTTACGCTTCCATGTATTTATTTTGTGCTACTTTGTTTCTACCTTTCGATCTTACCATTTCACAACATCAACTAATGTTATGGCTATATATATATATATATATATGTATGTATGTATGTATGTATGTATAAATATATATATATATATATATGTATGTATGTATGTATGTATGTATAAATAAAACTAAACAAACTAGGGCATATTATTAATCAATTAATGATGAAAGAAACCTTGCAAATACTGGTCATCAAAGCTTGGTTCATCTCGAGCTTAGTTAGAATGATTTTAATTTGAATTATTATTTGTACTCACGTACAATCCAATGGTGGATGGGATAAGAGTTAACATGGTGTCCTGTACATGGTAAGTACAAATAACATGTTTCTTTTAATTTGGAAGGAAAGTGGTGCCATTTCGATTATCTCAAATATGCAAACATTGCCAACTCTTAGATCATATTTATCACAAAATGGTTTCCATCCACCATTGGTAATAGCTCTGTCAACACCATTGGAATTGTCAAATCTCCACTTAATCGACCAAGTCGTGTCACTAAAAACTCTTATTGTGGCCATTCCTTTAGAACCTTGCAAGTTGATTTTCGAGAATGGACTAGATAAATGCACGCTATTCCAAATCATGCATGGTTTACAAAGAAAACTCAAAAGGTTGAAACATATAATTATGCCATTAAATTTTATGAACAAAATGATCAAGACTAAAAGATTTTATACCATTTTAAAATGACTTGATACATTATCTTTTCATTTTATGTTGTTATATAATTATTTGATTTCAAAATATTGACTAAATAATGAGTATTAGATTATAGGCCTAATAATCTAATAGGACTATATATATATGACGATAAAATACTTGGACAAAAGAAAAAATCATAATATAAAATCATATACTTCTTGAAAATAATTAAAAAAAAAGTAAATTTATGAAATATATATAGAAAAGCATGTATTGAGAATTGAGTAGGAATCAACAAAAACAAGAAAAGAAAACATATGCTTCCTTCGTCCATAATTAACTATTTATTAAGGAAAAAAAAATCCAAAATGACCTGTCATTTGATATTTTTAATAACGTTTTCATTATTGTTTTCATATTTACTCTTATATACATTCTATCACCCATAGTACTAGCTATTGTTTCTAGCCAAATTATACTCTAAACCTCTTCATCTGCCCATCATAACTTAGGAGTAACTCTCTACATTTACTACTCCATAAGTCTCCATTTATAAGTATGGAAAAGTTCAAGCATAAACCATTTTTATAGCACTCAGCCATGTAGGTTCACCTATTCTGGTACCCCCATATATATTCATCTTCTTTCTTTCTTTATTTTTTTCTCGAATATATCATATGTTCTAACAAGAAAAATGGATAAAGATAAAGATCTTTTTTAGAGGTTAAAATTTCATTAGTGATTGAAGAGTTATTAGTGGTTCAAGATTCATTAGAGATTGAAGACTTAATTGTGGTTAAAGATTCATTGGAGATCGAAGACTCAAAGTTAGTTAAAGACTCATTGGAGCTTGAATATTCAAAGGTGATTGAAGATTCATTGGTGGGATTGGAAAAGTTTTTCATGTTGTAACTTTTAACTTTTGGTGCACATGAACATAGAAAATGAAATTCAGTTAGGTGCAAGTATAAGACTATTAATGATTATGGATTCCAAGTGTCTCGTTCTCGTTCTTCTTCTGGTGGAGAAATAATTTTTTTCAATCCTTCTCGTTCTTTGACACAAACTCCACGCCAGCACAATTGTGCAAATTATTGCTTTCTGTAATAAAATGGTGAGCCCAAAAGACAGAAACAAAGTAATGTAAAATAAATATGCAGAAACATAATGCAAAGATGACATAAAAGAATTAACGTGGTTCAGTTTTTAGCCTACGTCCATAGGGCAAAGGCGACAACTAGATATTTTACTGTGGAAATATAATGGAGATACAAAAGTTAGACACTCCACTCAAACCCAAGTCCCCAATACACCCAAATGACTCAATGTATTTTCTCATCAGTGTATATGCTCACCACATAAGGAGAAGTAACTATCGAATCAAATCAAAGTTCTCTACTACAATATGAGCTAAATGAACTTGGAATGTTGGTTTTTCCATTTTCCTATGCTTTAATGCTGCAAATCGAAGCTCTATTTATAGAGGTATATGTGCCAAAACTTTCAACCTTCAGATAATGATTTTTTAGTGTTGCAACAGTCCTTGCCAATTTATCAAATACAAACCAAAATTTCATGACCAATAAAGGACTGCAATCTTGACAAAGAGCATTTATGCCACTAGCTCCACTGAAAAGAAGCTTAGAGATTTTGTTTCATAGATCATAGAGCTTGAAAGTCAAGCCACCAAGTTTAACAAATCTCCACGTTGGCTTGATTTTCATCCAGCTTCAAATTATCAAAGTTGCTTTCTCCAGTATGTCAACATGCATACTTAAATACCCAAATTATCTCTTGATGAAACAGGCATCGGGCCCCACAAATTAGAATCAACACCCTTAGTTCTGTGAATAGTAGTACTAAACCTGACATTGGTTTGCTTCCTACAAACATGATGTTTGCAAAAGTCAAGTATACCAAATTTTCAATCACTAAGCAAGTCATGCTTGCTCACCATAGTAATATCCAAATCAGATGAAGATGATCTTGATGTAGCATTAATAACTATGATACCTTGAAATAGATAAAGACTATTAACCAATCTACCTTTAATTACCATAAGAGCACCTTTGGAGACTTTCAGAACTCTACTTTCAATAGAACACTTATACCATTGAGAATCAAGAGTACTAGAAAAAAACAGATTTTTCTTTCAGTAATGAGTATGCCAAACATTAGACAAAGTTCTCACAATTCCATCATGTGACTTGATACGGATTGCACCAATGCCGACAACCTTACAGGATGTATTATTTCCTGTAAGAATAATACCATTATTAACTGACTAGTAAGTTGTAAACCATTTTTGATTCTGACACTTGTGCTAGGAGCGGCCTAAATCAAGCATTCAAGTATCACTAACTAAACTAGTTTATATTGCGAGAATATTTCTGGCATCTTCAGCAACACTGGTTGCATCACTTAAATCTTTCTCCTTTTTGTTTTTGAGCTTTGGATAATTTGCTTTCTAATGCCTTTCTTTCTTATAATATCTACATCTGCTTTTACTTCTGCTACTACTCAAACCAACATTCTTCCAATTACCTCTAGGTACCAAGCCAGATGCAGCATCGTTAAGATCACCGTTATCATGCTTCATCCTTTCATGACACAGAAGTCAGGACTTGACCTCATCAATATTAAGATGCTCACATCCATAGATGAGTGTTTCATGAAGATGCTTATAGGAATGAGGTAAAGAACAAAGCAACATCATTCCTTGCTGCTCACTAGAGAATGTCTTATCTGTATTTTTTTTTAACTCCATCACAAGTTATGTTACTTAGCTATGTGAGTTCTCATAGACGTCACTTTTGCCATGCAAAACATATACAGACGTTGTAACACATCAAGACGGTTGGCCATCATCTTAGTCATATATAGTGACTCCAACTTGCTCCACATCGATTCCACTATTTTCTCCTAAAGGACCTCCTACATCACATCGTCTATAATGCATAATTGAATAGTGGCCAGAGCTTTTTGATTAATATATTCCCACTCTAAATCATTCATTGTGTTAGGTTTCTGATCTTTGCCAGAAAATGCTATTTTCAAGGCTTATTGTACAAGAACAGCCATCTTCGGCACTTTCTACATCCCAAAGTTAATGTGACCATCGAATTGTTGTATATCAAATTTCATGGACGATATCTTTGAACAAATTTGCCCATAACTCTACAAGAGCTCTGATACTAGTTTGTTGTAAAATGGCGGGTCCAAAAGGCACAAACAAAGTAGTGCAAAATAAATATACGGAAGCGTAAAGCAAAGATGACACAAAAGGATTAATGTGGTTCGGCTTTTAGCCTATGTCTGTGGGTAAAGGCGACAACTAAATATTTCACTATGAAAATATATTGAAGATATAAAAGGTAAACACTTCACTCAAACCCTAGTCCCCAATACACCCAAACACCTCAAGGTATTTTCTCACCAGTGTATACGCTCAACACACAAGGAGAAGTAACTATAAAATCAAACCAAACTTCTCTACTACAATATGAGCTAAATGAACTTGGAATGTTGGTCTTCCCCATTTTCTTGTGCTTTGATATTGCAAATCGAAGCTCTATTTATAAAGCTATATGTGCCCAAACTTTCAACCTCCATATGATGATTTTTCGATGCTGTAATGGTCCTTGCCAATTTGTCAAAGACAAACAAAAATTGTACCACCAATCAAGGACTATAATCTTGACAAAGATCATTAAATGTGCCACTAGCACCATTGAAAAGTAGCTTAGAGATTTTGTCTCATAGCTTGCAAATCATAGAGCTTAAAAGTCAAGCCACCAAGTTTGACACCCTCTTAAATGTTTTGATAGAAATGAGAAAAGATTTAATACATGGAGAAAACATTGAAAAATGATAATTAAGAGGGGAAATTATGCCAATGTTACTTTTTTTAATGTATGTTTGTGTAGTTTTAATGGCTTCTTAATCCAAGTGCAAAACACTTAAAAGATAGATAATTATGGACATAGGGATTAGTAATAGTGAATAGCGCTTGAGGCATGAAGCCGTTAGTTCACGCACAAATGATGGATTCTTTAGCTAAAATTGGAAAGCCTTTACTCTTTCTAATACCTTACTGCATTCAGAGTATTTTCTTGGTTTATCTTTTCGGAGTTGTTTCTGGACTTGTCCTAACCTTGCCCCGACTTCTTTTATCATCCCCTACAAATTTGCTATTGTGACATGAGAATGCAATGTAAGATGATTAAAAAAAAGAAACAAAAAGGAAGAATTAATAGTCTCAAGTTCATCACTTTCTGGAACACTCGTTGAAATTCCATCATTTCTTTTCCTTTTTCCATGTCGACCATATTATTCCTCTCCTCCATATCTTATGCATCACCTCTCTCTCGATAATCTTGGTTTTGTTGGTCTGCTACTTGTCAATAACAATAAAATAAAATTAGAAATATAAAAAAACTTGTGGGAAAGATAAACTGATGTTATGGCAATAACTTTAAGAAAAATAAAAAACATACACTAGTGATAAAAGAATTATGAAAACCTTGCAAGTGCTGGTCACAACTTGGTTTTTTTGTAACTCGAAAAATCTCAATCTTGAACTTAAGTGGCTTGACTTCAATCATCTCAAGCACATAGACATCATCAACTTCTATCTCATACTTTTGGCAAAATGATTTCCAACTGCCACTAATGATAACTCTGTTATTAGTGGAATTACAAAATATAATTGACCAAGTCATGTTACCATGCACTCTAATTGTTTTCTTCGTTCTTTGTATTTGTAATTGATGCAAGTGTATTTTTGAGAAGCAATTTGGTACACACTATGTAAAAAAGTTAAAAGATTTTAGATAAAAAAGTGTATATGTCATTTTAATGAAAAAAAAAATGAGAAAAGTTAATTTAATGAATACAAGAATAAGTCAGATATATATATATACCTTGTAGTTGGAAGGAGTCAATATTTTATAAATTGGTAATAACATTTTATATTAATCTGATTTTTTTATATAACTTTTAAATACATAAAATTAGATTCTATTTGACATATAATGGCTACATTTCTCTAACAAAAAATTGATTTTGTAATGTTGAGTGTAACGCCTTTGCTTTCTCTAATGCTTTGCAACATTGATCGTCTTCTAATGATTTCTTTTCAGGAATTCTATCAACTCTTGCAAATTTAGACAAACAATTTTCAGCTTTTATAATGTTCAATTTTCACATCATAATCCTTGATCTAAAAAATACATAACCAATTTTTAAAATAAAAGCTTTGTAATGAATAACATCAAAAGACACATTGATATTTTACTTCTGAAGCTTAATTAAATGCAATAATTTTTGTTTTGAAATATGAGTTGAACTATAGGATTCACTTGTGTTGGTTTTCTTTTTCTTTAGGAGCTCTACATCTCTTTTACTCTCATCAACAATTTCATCATAGTCATCATCAAAAATTTCAATAACTTCATGATTTTTTGTTGTCTCTTTATCCCATCTTAAACTCGAAGAATAATCTATTTCTAACTTACTCTGATCATATATTACAACTTCAAAGCAAGACCCCCCTTTATATTTGAAAAATAAGAAGTACTTAAAGCTTAAGCAATATGTTTATGTAAATTCTTTCCAGCTCTCTTTCAAACAAATTTCATCATCACGTTTAGTCCAATGCACTTTGCATTGAACATTAGTGGGCAACTTGAAAAGTATAGGATTTGACATTCCTTTCCAATGGTCTTTAGTAAAGCTCTTACAAAAGCATCTGTAATCATGTAATGTAATTTAGCGATAAATAATTATATATTAACATAAAAGCTATATGGAATAAATTATTGTGCAAATGTGTATGCAATTAGTACTAAGTAGAGAGATAATAAAATATATATATACTTACCAGTTCTTTTTCAAAGTTGCTTTGCGTAAGCACCGTAAATAAATATACATGATTCTCATGTGCTATAAGTATTTCTGAAACACTCTGGTTATATATTTTGACTTTAAAATAACTACTTTTATATTTAAAAATAATAAATATCCATGTTTCAAATAAGATACCTCTTTATATTTGTTCCAACTGTCTATTAACCTAATATTATTCTTACGCTTAATCCAATGAACTTTGAATTTAATATTGTTTGGAAGCTTCAAAACTATAGGATTTGATAATCCTGCCCAATGTTTTCTCACAAAATTCTCTGGAAGCATATGTAAACATATGTAATTTTGCAATACATAAGCATAAATTAATACATCTATGTTAAGTGGGTTATACAAGAGAAGATTATGGATGCCATTAGTATATCCTTTAATATTTACTAAAAACGAGAAATACAGTTAGTGAAATGCATGACGTGTCCTCATCACAATTAATTCTTTTCAAGTTTTATGCAAACTAGGTTTCAGTAAATTAGCATGTGCTAATCATTAGTGCAAGCAAACCTCATAGCTCTCCCGCCCTATGAGCAACAGCACTTTGCTTGTGTACAATTTGTATTTCAACCAATGAATGCTACTTAATGTCCTAACCTCATACATCTTTCTACCATGCATTGGTGGGACAAGATTCTCCAAATTTTTTTCTTGCCAAATTTTTGCTCTAGTTATGCGATATAAATAAATATAGACCTCATTGCCTTATGTATTTGTAGTCTTCTACAAAGCAAAGTTGTTTCATATCTTGTCTACAAACTGTTCTTCTGTTAAAGTTATTTTCCAATTTCTATCAAGTTATGATCATATCAATTTTGTCCTCAAAATGTACTGCACTAGCGCAATTTTTTGTTGTAACTCCTTTAACCATTTTTGTTCTACAAGAACAATGCTATCACCTTCTCTTGAAACCATTGACAACCATATTGTTAATGTTGTTGATCATCACCATCCTCAAGCTACTACTATTGAACATGAGAATGCCAATCACCAAGGTGTCGTTGATGTTGTTGCTGGACATGCTGAAGACATTGCTGCTACTACACAACAACATTATCCTATGGTTGTACATGTTAACATTATCTCTTGAGGTCCATAATGTTAAACCCATGTTCTATGCATGTGACAAAGTGATTTCCCATTATAAAGCTAGAGGCTGCTCCTTGGTGATATCCTTTTTTTAAAAATTTATTATTACTGGTTTTATATATATGGTTTCTTAATTATTATTTTTTTGTCTTCATTTGTTACAAAATCTTTCTAAAGCTTTTGTTGCTCAAGCATGTCCCAGTAGATTGAGTTGCGTTCAACTGGTAGATGGTGAAGGAAAAGTTTTTCCTATTTTTCTTCATTCGAGGAGAAAGAGAACTTGGGAGGCATATCTTGCAAAAGACTAGCCAAAGTTTGTTAATGCTCATGGTCTTAAGGGTGGTAATGTTGTTAGGTTGAAGGTTTCTGCCTCTAACTAGAGGATTGACATGGCTGGAGTTCTTTGGATTTGAAGACTTTTTTCGGTTTTGTTGTATGCTTCTCTATCTTCTACGTAACATTCATAATTGGCTAGGATGATATTTAGTGTATTATGGTTCCAACCTTTTCTAATGTAATATTTACAATGCTAATGAACTTAAATGTTTATGTCTTTTTCTCTCACCAATTTGTGTTGTACTATTTATATTGCTAATGAAGTTAGTTGAACATCTTTTGTGAGCTAAGAAATTTCACAATTAATGCCTATACTTTCATGGATTAACGTCATAGCTGAGAATTGGCATTTTTCATTCTTTCAAATATAAAGTTGAAGTCATTTACACATTAACTGGAGGTTTTTAAAATGTTTATAAATGTGATGTTGAACAAATCAAAATGCTTATACATTGATGGTTTTGTTAATGCTTTTATTCATGTTTCATTTAATTGTTAACTCAAGCTTCAATCATTAACCTTACTGTAAAGCGTCACTACCTTCAGTATACTATTTTAGCATAAAAGAAGCATGTATAATTTTCATGATACAATACGATGCTTTTCATTACCTAGGCATATTCTTAATTTCCTTTTAACTCCATGCATTTGATTATATTAGCCTATTCTAACCAAAGAAAATTCATTTTAATTGACCACCTAAGTAAAGCTTTTTCTACTCCCCATGTAATGTTATGAACAACATATTATGTACTTGAGTTTTCAATGAAAATGCTCAAAATATTTTTTTTGTCTCTTTTTTGCTTTTATGTACAAAAGCTTATATTCCTTCACATGATATTTTCTTTTCTTTGCTAACAAATGAATATGATTTGCAATGGAGAGTCATTGATAAGAATTAGTGATGTCACATTGATTGTCATTGGAATTTGAAGGAAAATGTATACAATATTCTGAACAAATTCAAAAACTATTATGTAAGTGAATATCCATATTGCTTTTGTACAAGTAAAGACTATACTTATAGTCACTAACACCAAACAAATCCATATTGGTTCAGGTTAAATTATATGTTACCTATGCTCTGATTAATTTATTACTTGAACTGAAACATATAGCTTACCTATGAGAAATCACCAAGGTAAAATGATAAACTATAATGAGGAGTGATACACATCCACCTCTAAATGTCCACCTCTAAAATGTTGTAAATCTGTGAACAAAAAGTTGTAAACCACATACAAAATATTGTAAACCAATTTACAAAAAGTTGTAAACCAATTGGTTTACAGCATTGGAAATTGGTTTACAACATTTTGCACCTTAGTTTACAACATTTTACATCTTGATTTACAACATTTTGTATTGGGTGTAAATGGAGGTGGACATTTAGGGGTGGCCATTTATCATTTCCCAACTATAATATGCAAAATAATCAATAGATGATTGAATGGTTAACGATTTAAGAATAGGGAATTACCAATGTTAGACCTCCTATATCACCTATCGGGATGAAGAAGTTAAGGAAACATACTTTATGGATTAATTTGGACAAAATGAGCATATGAACTTAAACTTTCACCACTTTCAAGACCAAACTAAGACTGGCCAAGGATGCAAGGAGTTAAAGGAATCCTATTTACAATTTCACAGTTGAAAAGTAGTCTATATGCATACAAAAAAAAAATTGTCTACTAATTCAGTTAATTTCGTTACACTCGTTTAAAGGTTTCATATAGCTAAATTTAATAATGGACCATAACACCTCTTAAACCATCATTTCTTCGTTCATTGTCTTTTTTTTCCGTAATTTACGTAATAATATAATCAGAAGTGTCAAGCTGGTTTCTCTCTTAACAAAGTGAATTTCATCTTATTAGCTGCATACTATGATATGTCTATGTTGATAAACAATTTGATCTATGCAGGTCAATCCAACTATTAGTTTAATCCCATAAGCAAAGGTAGTATAAGAATTAAATTTAAAATCTAATATAATTGTTACCCTTCCACTTATCGTTTGATTGATAAGCTAAAGCTATGTTCAGCTCTGCTTTAGATTTGTCTCTAATTGAAGCTAATTTTTCATATAAGAGCTAATATTGGGATATGGCAAAGGAAAATCATATTGTGTATTGGTCTTTGCAGCTCTTGCATTGAATGCTATTGATCAATACGTAGAAACTCCATTCTTCATATTGATCAACCATGAAACGGAAAACATACTTCTACTAATGTATGGAACTTGCAAGTTGAACTATAGCTTCAACATGTAGAAGTTATTATTAATTACAGGTTTTGCTGTCAAGTAACTTTTTTCCCATCATTTTGGTTATTTATTCACATTAACAAATATATTGCTCCTATCACAAGTGAAATTGATCAACCTTGATAAATGTGCAAGCTTCATTCATTGTTGGCCAGAGATTTTCATATCCAATTTCTTATACAACCTTGCTCTATAAATACCATAGCTGCAACACTTCTTTTGGAAATCAACCACCACGAAACCCGACTTACATTTCTTCTTACTGTGACTAATCTAAAATTTTTATTATTTCCATTGTTCTTCATATTTTGTTTTAGTTTTGCATGACCTTATTCAAATTACTACACTTATATTATTGGCTATTTTTTTAGAAATGAAGCCTTTCACTGTCATGATGGAGTTAATGGCTATGCAAAACTGATCGTACAAGATGCTTTATTTGCTGCTGGACCCTTAAGCTGTAATGAATCAATTTTTATTGGGTTTATAACTCATTTTATACTTTCAAGTGCATATGCAATTCATTTATTTCATATGATTCTTTTGCCATTATTTTTTGTTTGTAGGTGGTGGTTGAATTACCAATTGTGTTTTAAAGAAAGTTTCAGGATGAGCTTTGTTCAAGATTTCAGAGACACTTATGGTAATGAGTTTGAGATGCTATTAGATAAAGGTTTTTTCACTGGTTTCCTCATTGATGGTTATCCTCAGCTTATCAACATATATAATCTATTTTATGGTGGATGGTTGAAAGTATTTTATGTTGGTGATAGTTTTTTTTACATGAGGGTGAAGGACATAGATTTGGAAAAGGTTCCATACCTTGATCCTCCTGTTAGGTTCAAACTTGGACATAATATTCCAATAGCTTTTGCTCAACAAATGGTACACCCTACTCCCCAAACTGATAATGATCAGAATGAGCAAGTTGAAAACATGGAACAAGATAATGCTCATCAACTTAATCACGATGTGGTTGTTCATGGTCCTATTGGTGGTATTGGTAATGGTGAGGCTCACCATGCTGACCGTATTGTTATAAATATGATAATGATGAACCAGGGGATGCTCAAATTGCTGAGGAGAATGTAGGAGGTGAGGTCATTCATGGTGAAATTGCTGACCAAAATTAGATTCACCAAAACAACCAAAATCTTGAGGCTTAACCCCATGTTGTTGGTGTTTTCGAATGTGAGAAGATTGTCACTAACTATCAATCTAGGGGAGCCAGATACTTTCATTTTTTATTAACTCATCTCACTTAATTTATTAAAACAATTTGTTAATATTCTTTTGTATTTGGTTTTGTGCAATTTTTGCCTAGAGCCTTTTATGCACAAGCTTTCCTAAATAGGAGGACCAAAGTTGAGCTAAGGGATGCTCAAGGCAATTCCTATGCTATCACAATTTGATGGGGAAAGAGAAGAGTTGGGAGGCTTACCTATCTAAGGAGTGGTTGGAGTTTGTAAGGAAAAATGGAATTAGAACTGGAAGTGTGGTTAGATTTAGTGTTGCTACTAACAATGAAGGAGTTATGTTGGGTGAAGTTCTGATCATTTGATCATTTATGTTAGTTTTACATTATGTCAATCCAAAAACTTTTAGTGAAACCAAGTTTACAAAGTTATTTTGCTATGTCTCTTAGGTTTTTGTTTTCACACATATTGTTAGTTGTAGTATCCCAACCATCTTTTGTAATATGCTCTTCAAGTACATACTTAAGCTAATGGAAGTTGTCCCTGTTTATTTGATCCAAAAAAAGCTTTATTATTATTTTTTATACATGCAGGTTGAATTTAATGTTATGCGTAAATTACTCCATTTACAATATTCTTTAGACGCACATCATCCAATCAAAAAGACTAATTGGTAGCTGTAAATGTTGTCAAGTAACGTGCTTAAATGGTCAACCATAAATGTAGGTCATGAGATTGTAATATTTTGTGTAAAGATAATAATGGTTGTGTCGAGGTTCCCACTATTTCTTTAGTTCATATTTCTTGGCAAACAATTTTATTACCATTTTACATAAAACAAGCCTAACGAGTTCAATAAATCATATTCCATTAGCCTTAATTTAAAGTAAATATACTTCAAAGATAAGCATTAAACAAATATTTTTGAATCATACAATTTGCTTTTAGAATTTTCTACTTTGTCTACAACATGATGGATAGCAAAGGTACTTTCGATTTTCAGATTTTCCTTTCACAGATAGCTTAGACGGGATTTTACTTTTGTTTACAAGATTATTTATAGTTTCCAGTTGGGATTTACACCAATAGCTCGATTTCTATGCTGGAGTTTAAAGCTTTCTCATTAATGCATGACCTCATCGCTACACAAGATTGAACATATTTTGTTACTCACTTATAGCTTTTCTGAAATATTTTATTCCACAAGTGATATCATTACTTAATTGGAGCCAATGAGAGCCAATGAGATTGCTTGCATGTCTGACCATGAATTGTGTCAAATTGACATCTCTCATAGCAAGCATTAAGTTGGAGTGTTTAGAAGTGTTTTCCCTCTATTAGGTTATTTCTTTTGGAATATTATTAGTCTTTTCGGAGTGGTTACAACTTTTGTTTCTCAGTTAAAGATCTTCTGAAATATTTAGTTGTACAAGTTATATCATTACTAAATTCGTTCCAATGAGATTGTTTGAATGTTTGACAAAGTAGTATGTAAAATCGACATTATCTCAGAACAAGTATTATTTGGAGTGATATTTATAACCTAACCTTTGCATATCACATATGGAGCACTAATAAGTTCTTTAACGCTTAATTTCTGTAGTTTAATTTTATATCTTAGGCAAATCTTTTTTTTTTTGTTTATTGTTCAAATTATGTTTACCTATATATGCTATCGAAGACTATCCACATTCAAAGAGTTGCATACATATTTAATATTGATAATAATTACATATTTAGCAACTCAATCTAATGAATAACACTTCCTGCAGCTACTAATCATTTGCATTTCTCATTGACTAAGTACATATTTAGTTTGTCTATTTTATTGCTTCTTTATCATAGGCTTATTAATAACTTTAGGCTTGAGAATAGAACTCATAGGATTCCTGATATACTTCTCATTTGATGTTTGCCTGTGATATAACACTTTGTGTTACATCCTGATATAGTTCACTTGATGAGTGCCTCGTACTACATCCTGAGATAGTTCACTTTGTTTCACTTCTTTAACATGATCTTATTATTAAAATTTAGGCTTGATAATAGAACTCATAGGATTCCTGATATACTTCTCATCTGATGTACTGTCAATTATGTAACACTATCGTGTTACAACCTTATATAGTTTAATCGATGTAGTACGTCTACTATAGCCTTATATAGATCACATCACAATAGCATACTATTCTCAGTACATCCATTTCATCTCAATGATGTAACACTGTCATGTTACAACCTTATATAGTTCAATGGGCGTAGTACATCTGCTACAACTCCTTTTAATCCACGGCTGTACAATAAATCAATTGATATTACATAATGCTTATTTTCTTAATTTTTCTTTCTTCACATGAAATTATCATTAGTTTCCGAAATCTCATAATTAATAAGTAAAATCTCTTCTTAATGGTTTTATTTCTCATACTTTTGCTCTAAGATCTCCTTGAAATCTCCTTAACTCTTGTGAGATTTTCTCTGTTAAGTCTCCTGAATTACTGTGAGACCTTTCTCTTGAAAATCTCCTGAATTCCTTATGAGATATTCTGTTCAAAATTTGCTGAATTCTTATGAGATTTTCTGTTTAAAACAAATATCCTAAATTCTTATAAAACTTCTCTACAAAAATTCTCTTTAATCTTTATGAGATTTATTAGTCAAATCTACTAAACTTTTTATGAAAATTTTTGAAAGAAACAGCTAAGCTTTTTATGAGATTTGTTCACTGTAGAAACTTATGGGGTTTCTTACTTAGTAATTCTTAAAAATTTCAGAAAATTAAACTAAGTGTCTTACTTAGATTTCACAGCTTTTCTTCTATAGGCTGAAATCTCTTCATTTTCTCAAGAATTTAGCATCATTTTTCACAATACCAATCTTTCAGACTTTTTTTCAAAACTCTTTGTAGTAATAATCTGGAAAAATTTCCAGATATCTAAATCTTTTTAAGGAACCAAAAATCTCTTCATTTACTTAATAAATCTCTTACATCAATTCAATAAATTCACAAAACTTTCATCTATGAACCTCATATATCTGCATCTTGAAAATAAATCCCAGGTTTCATCAATAAAATTTCAAACATATTTCAAGAGTTTATATTAACAAGTTAGCTAGACAATCACAAAGTAATAGACTAGAATCTTTCCTACCTTTCTTCCAAGCCTTATGTCAAATCATTTTCTAGCTTTTTCTTCTCTAATTTAAAGCTTCAAACCCATTTTTCAGCACCATATATACTACTGCTTGGATAGATTTGGGGACGAAAAACATGGTTTTGGCTTGAGTTTGATGTAGAGGAAGTGTTCTTGAATTAATTTATGTGTTTATCTAAGATTATCCTTCAAGACTTTGAAGGTTTCATGGAGTTTCAAAGAGAAAGAAATGAAGAAAATGATGGAAGATGAAGGAAACATGAATGGTGCCCGCAAGAAAGAGAAAATACCATCTTTTCCATTTTTTTTCTTTTATATAGAAATGCTTTACTTGGAGAGAAAGTAAGGAAGCAAATATTTATGGATCGATTTACCTTGTATGAGTATTACAAATGTCTATATTTATTTGATTGTCCAACTATAAAAATTATCTAGGATATGATATTATCCGTTATTTATACTAGTTTCAATGTTTTGGTGTACTGATTATTACTATTTTGATGTGCCAATTATTACCATTTTGGTACTCGATCGATATCTAATAATTTTTATTGGGTTAAAAATATTTATTTACCTTATCCTTATTTTTTCTATACCTTTATACCAATTATAGTGTTTCATTCCATATCAACGATTAAAATATTATTATATTAAATGTTTAATAATATTAAATTAATTTTTTTTACAAAATCCTCATATTGTTGTGATCATAACTGTGTCTGTCGGAATTTTCAAAATTCCTATAGATTCTTCACATTTAATTATTTTATCACAATAATACCAAAAATACGAGTTGTTACATGATGTCCTTTGTATATCTTAGTATATCTTTAACAAACATGCAAAACTCCAGCAAATCAGAGACATTGTCTCATACTCACAATTTATGTGTTGCTTTTCCTATTGACTCACAAAGAAATTAATCAATGAAAGTAATAAAATATATGACTGGTGGTTTTGAATTCTATTTGGGAAACAACACTCCTTCAATTCTGATCCATATCTTAGCAAATCTTTCACTAGCATGCAAAAGTGTTGTAAAGTTACAAAATTATTGATGATCACAATTATGTTAGCTATAATAATCCTACAAATATACATTTTATTCCATAATATACTTCCTAATTGTGTATTGTTGCTTTTATTTTCAATTGAAACAATGATTACAAAAACCAATATGTTCTATATCAGTCTCGAGTTCTGCTATATATATAGACTTTTCTTTTTCATTTGTCACTATAACTTCACTGACTTGCAACTCTCACTATTTGAAAAAATGGTCTATTACTTTTTTGTTCTTCTGCTCAACAATAGCATCAAAGTATGATTTAGTGAGGGGTGTAGATGTATGGTCTGAGCATAAGCTATGGAGGATTAAAGTTAAGGTGATTTGACTGTGGAAGGTGACTACTTTCAACCATTCTCACCAAAAGCCTACTATGGAAGGGGTTAGTGTTATTTGACATTGATGTGTTAGTTCTTTTTTTTTTTTGTATTTATACCCTATCCAATAAGACAAATCAAAGCAACTAACTATATTTAATTGATTCCCATTTTAATGTCAACAAATTCAATGCTTTATTAGGAATCACCATGTGAAGTATTTCGAGGAAGACATTATAGAAAGAAACGTGTTCAGTTTCTTCAATTTCACTGTTGCTTTGAACTCAAGCAAGTTCAAACCAACAAGGCATGAGCTTAGAATTTTCTTTAAGTAAACTATCGCAAAGCTAATTGAGGAGTCAACAATCCCCATCAATGCTTTTAACTTTGTCTCTAACAGTACAATCCATTCTGAATGCAAAGAAGATTCTCACTTGCTTGGTAAGTAAATTATCACTTACAAGCAACAAATTTCATTACTTTTATAATTTTATTTGCCATAGAATAATAATCACCTTATCTAACTCATTTCCTATTGCAGATGTGATTGGTGTGCTTATTGGTAAAAGCAATCTTAAACAATGGTCCAATAAGGACAAAAAGACTAATTATCTGGAGATTGAGCTAGATGACCTTGAGTGATAATCAATGAAGTTTATTATTAATTCATTTTCATTTGTCACCTTTGCCACATTTTCTACTTTTAGTTTTTTTTCTTTCATATATCACAGGGGTAATGAAAAGCTAAGATGTACTTTGTGGGAGGAGCTTTCAACTCAATTTCTTGCACACCTTAAACAACATCCTGCCTTTGAATATATTGTGATTTTGCAAATTGCTAGAATGAAGTCTTATCAAGGTATATTCCTCAACTCCCTTTGTAGGATTTTAATGGATAAAGCATGCAACACTTTGGATTTCTCAAAAGTCAGTCTATTGTTCATAATAAGGTACTATGGGATTATCCGACACAAATTACACTTCTAAGATTTACATCAATGCAAATTTCCCTGAGGTTTCTCAGTTTAGGGAAAGGTATTGTTAGTTTTTTAGTTAATAAGCCTGCATTATATTTGTTCACTCTACTAATATGTTGAGATTTCTTCTATGTTAGGATTGCACAATTTGATTCACCACCATCAACACAAATCACATAGATTGAGTATTAGCCGGCTTCTTCAATGGAGGATGATTCCTTGGATCTAAATATTTACAAACCTATATGTGAACTAAGGATGTTCATGAGGTAGCTTGAAACTAAAACTCGAAGGCTAATCATATAACAATAGGACTTGAATATGATATTTCGAACCAAAATTTTGTGCTCTTTATTTTATGCAAAAAGCAAATTTTGTCACAATTGGAACTGTCAAAAGCATTGAAAATGAGAATGCTTGGTGGTATAGAAGCTGTAAAAAGTGTTTCCAAGGTCTTACGGAAGACATTAATTCCTTCTACTGTAAGAAGTGTGAAAACTACCCTACTACATTTACTCCAAGGTAGATTGTGCATGTACTTATATGAGTTTTGTTTTTATATAATTTACATAACCAGTTATGGATGATAATTTATTTTCTTCAAACAGGGTTTGCATTAAGTTAAGGGTTGTTAACGAGCTAGATTCAACCTCTTTTATTCTATATGATAGAGGGGTTGTAAAATATCTAAATACATTTGCTTTTGATTTAAGAGCTGCATATTTCTCTAGGGTGTGATTTTTTCACCTCTCTTTTATCTTGCTATAAGTTATGAATTCTTTCTTGAAAGTTTTAAATTATATATGACTTATAATATAGGGTCAAAATAAGAATACTTACCTTGAAAAGATGAATGCTTTCAAGGACAAAACATTTCTTTTCAAAGTCTCAGTCAAGATTGAGGATTTGAATTCATTCCAGTCATCTATGATAAACATCCTAGAGCTTTGTTCAGATGAACAAATTATATCTTTCTTCATAGGCAAGTATAAGATTGATAATGTATAATGTCCATTTAAGCGCTTGATAATAGTTTTACTTTAAGATATTTTCATATATCTTGTTACTAACTTAAATTCCATTTTTTAGGGGTCTTTATTTATTGAAAAACTCCCAAACAATTAGTCATGCTATTAAGTTTTCTGATGTTAAGGTACCAAAAATATCATATTTTATACAAAGCTTAATATGTACATACACTGCCTAATGGCAACAACACACTCTTATTTTCGGTATTCTAATCATCGTATTGATTTTGTGTGTAGGAGTGTTGGTCTCAATCCTACGATAATGCTACAAAAAATGAAGTAGGAAGCTCAATTACACCTTCAAAGGGCTAGTTTTAATGAACCATGGTTTGCAAAGGCTTATGCATTTTCTCCTAGAGATTATGCCAATTTTTCAACAAATTTGGGGATAGGTTTGAGAAAATTAGTGGTTGTTGTTCAATACTGAGATTATGTTATTAATCTTTTAAATTTGTATGCTGCTTAATTTCGACTCTATGTTGTTTAGGTTTTACGTTTGAGTTTTGTTTTTTATCCTTACTAGTTTGTGTGATTTATTTTCAATGCTTAGTTTGCTTGTCATCAGAGGATGATGTTATTTTGGTTCACTTGCACTTTGCAAGCATTAGATGATGTAGTTTCTTCAACTCTAATATATAAAACTACTTGAAAGCAATGACTGATGAAGTTATTCTTACAATAGAAATAGTATACTTTCAATTTTAACATTTCAACCCATGACTCATTACATTATAATACAGTATCAACAAATCTATGGTTAATAATAAGCAGAAATTATATTATCACATTCATATAGACCTTATAAATTGAATTAAAACTAATGAATATAGAGCATTGTTATAGTAATGGGTATGTCATAAGCAGTGGACCTATTATACCAATTTCTGTCTTGCATACTTATTTTCAAGCAACAACACCACCATCCATTGGTTGCAAATTGGTGTAGTTTCACATAGCACAAGATTAGAGTAATTTATCATGAGAAAGAATTTTAATAGAGAAAAACAAATTATTTTTACATATGCTTTGCATTAGTATTGACAAATAAAAAGAATAGCACGACACTCGAGTCCTGGAACAGGATATTCAAGGATCATTAATGATAAATAAAATTATTGGTTTGGAATAGGATATTACTATGGACTAATCATTATGTTGTCTTTAAAAAATTGAAGAGTACAATCGAACTCTCTCCCTCAATATTGTGGTCTCCTCCCCTATAAACAAAAAGTGCCTTAATCTTTCATTCATTTAAAAAATTTTCATTAAATCTATATTTTATTTTCAAGTTCATTATTGTACTTATGACCAAACTACCATCTATTAATGTTAACACATATTAGTTTTTATAACAAAATGGAATATTTGTGACTTTTAATAATATAAAATATTAATATGTATTACTTATTTTTTTAAAAATTTCTACTATACTATGAGAACAAGTAGTTGATACTAATAAAAGTTTTAAAATTTTTAAAAAATGTACATGTAAAAATAAATATTTTCTACCTATTAATTTTAGAATATTGCAACACATAAAAATATTCTTCTTAGTATTGTATACAGAGATGAATTATGAAGAATGCAATGATTAGAATTTTATGATTTTACGATTAAAAAAATGTAAATAATATTATGAAATTAATAGTCTAGAACATATAAATTTTTTATCTTTATAAAAATTATTTAAAATTATTGTTACTAATAATAATTTCTTCTCTTAATATTGTAAAAAACTTAAAATGTAAATTATCTTAAATATATATATATATATAAATTGTATAAAATATATACATAAATATCAAAATTTTATGCTATTAAAATTCGAAAACAATTTGTTTTATTAAAAAACTTAATATGTAAAACTATTAACAAAGAGCAATTTGGTCAAAAAAAAAATAAGCTAAAGAAAACAAAGATTTAGTGGAAAATATTTCAATGGATGAAAGTTTCACTCATTTTAAGTTTATAAGGGAGGAGAGTGTATGTTGTCAAGATAAAGGAGATGGAAGTATAATATTGTTATCTCTTCAGGGAAAAAATTATATTTTACTCAGAAATAAAAGGTTTAAGCATTGACGTGTTAAAACTATTAATATTTTTTGAATACTTAATAACAACTTCTATGCACAAAAAAATAGTCATATTCAATGGTCATCTAATTCTATTAACAGCTAACACAATCGACAACAAACAACATGTGCATCAGGTTGTTGAGTTAGCTTAAACATAATAAATAAATCAAATTTATAGCTTTTGCATAAGAAACTATATAAATTTTGATTCTTTAGCTAATGTGAAAAGATATTGAAATCCAACAAATTTGATTTTTGAGCCATTATTTCCAATATTGTTCCTCACTTTACTTTTTTATACGTTCTAATGATTTAAATTGTATATGGGGTGTGGATGTGTTGTGTACACAAACTAGCGACAAAAGCATAAAATAATAGATACACATGTCAACAATATGTGAGATAACAATTTCAACATTTGCTAGTACCAAACTGAATGATTGCAATATCTTATGCTTTTTCAATCTATTAATGTCTAACGCTTCTAATAACCGATAAATATTTGCTCCAGGATCTCATTCAATGATTACATAATGTGTGGCCAATTAGGTAAGGAGAGAGTTAAGACATTGCATATTGAGGATCTATTTTTGGATACTCTGACATAATGGAATTCACATGCATTACATGAAAGGAAATGCATACTAACAATCCTTATTTTGATTTTAATTAACATAAATCTCTTAGATCTAATATACATTGAGGTCTCATTTATGTATCCCTTATTAGCTATATATATGCTATACCATGCTCTAAAAAACTTTTTCCTAATGTACATGAGGTTACTGTAGTTCTAGGTATGAGCTGGGGATGGACAACATGGAATGGCATTTGAAGCCTAACTTGCAATGTTAAGGAAAAGGATGATCTTGAACAATAAGAGAAAAGGAATTCCTTAACCATATCCTTTAGAAAACTAGAGCAATAAGGGTAAGTTTTCTACTATTAGTATAGGTTGTAAGGAGTATGCAATATTTATTCAAACCAGTTTATTTGGTCATACTTGATGAGTATTTGTTGTGTCATATTACAGCCAAAGGTCCAATTTTGTATGCATATGAACCAAATAGGGGTTCCAATGAGCATTCAGGTACCAAATGTAGATTGTTAACTTTGGGTGCAAACAATATCACTTATTATTTCACTTCCAACATAGATTCAGAAGAATATAACTCTTTAAAGAGCCAGAATATTAAATTAGTTAGTGTTGATACTCCATCAAGATTAAGAACAATGAATATCACGAGGACACCTTTATCGAATATTAGAAATGTTATCTCTTTCACAAATTTTATGCTTTTGTTTGCTCCATTTTTTATTTATTTTTTTATATGAGCTGATTGTTTCAAGTCTTAATAAATGATGCAGTCAGCAATGATACTCCTAAGTATCCAAAGCAAAAAAGTGTCCAACTTGGAGATGTTAGTATCCCTTTTGATTGGCAATCAAGTCCTACTCCAAGCTCTTTACTTGAAGATCCAAGTACTTATGATTGTGCTTTAATTAAATCAACAATCACATCAGCTGGAACAAGGTTTGTACAAGTTTGATGGATCCTATCCTTCATTGATGTTTCAAAATGTTGATTGTATACATTATGCTACTTAAAGATTATTGACTTTTCTTATGCTGTATTTTATTATAGCAAAGTAAAACTTTTGAGGAAGTAGTTTATTGAGAGCCCATCAGTAATTGAATCTTTAAGAGTAAATAATATAGAATTATTTGAAAATTGAAATTGTATAAATCATGAAGCATCTATCCCCCCATCAACTCATGTTGGGTTAGACCAAATCAATGCACTATAGGATTTTGAAGGTTTTCTCATTACCTTTTTACTAGACATAATTTCCACTTTGTACGTTATATAATTATTATTATTATTATTATTATTGTATTATGAACTATCTATAAGTGACTTCTCTTTTTGTACTTAATACATAGTTGTGAATGGATATGATGATACTATTTTGGAAGTAGATATGCCTAGTTTTCCTTATATTGATACCAATATATATGAAGATGAAGAAAGTTATAATAATATAATGTCCACTTCATTATTTGATTTTTACATTTGTTACTGTTTCTTAAATTGATTACATGATAATGATGTAGAAAATACTATGAGTGTTGAACAGTCCCCTGAACAAGGTAAATATTGTTTCTCTATTATCAATAGTGGTATCCAAAGTTTATTCTCATCACTTTGTTTAACCATTATTAATGGCGTACATATACATTTGATCTTGCAGATCCAATTCATGAATGTGATTTTTGCAAAGCCTTGATGTGGCTTTCTAAAAGACTAGCCAAGAGCAAAAGAAGTAGCATTCCTAGGTTTTCAATGTGTTGCATGGAAGGAAAAATTCAACTACCAATTCTTCATCTATTCCTCCAATTTTACAAGAACTGCACACTTCTAATGATGTGAAAAGTAAACATTTTCAAAGGAATATTAGAGCTTTTAATAGTATGTTTTCATTTACATCAATGGCCGGAAAGGTAGATCATCACATTAATAATGGAAGTGCTATACCAATCTTCTTACTTGATGGACAAAATTATCATTCTATTGGAAGCCTTATTCCTTCTGCAAATGAGAAACACAAATTTGTGTAGCCTTACATATATGACATAGAGAATGAAGTAGAAAACCGAATACTTGCAGCAGGTAACTTACTATTATTATTGTTATCATTATTATGATATTAGAAAATATATTTAAACTCAAGTTTTTTTTTCCAAGTAAGGAACTGATATTTCATCATTAGAAGTTGAAATCGTAACTGCTTTAAAATCAATGCTTAATGAGTCATTTCGTTATGCTAGAGATAGATATAGAGAAATAAATTTTACTGAGGTTACGCTAAAGTTGATTCATAAAAGAAGTATTGATGGAAGGGGGTATAATTTGCTAGCGATATCCGAGGTTGCTGCTTTAATTGTGGGTGATATAGATGAATCTGTGCTAGATAGAGATGAAGTAATTGAGACACAATATAGAATTTTTAAAAGAATAGATGTTTTGCACCCAATGTATCTTGCCTTGCATTATTCATTACTTTTTCCATACAGAGAGGATGGATTTAAGCCAGATATATCCACTGCCACTAACTCATGTCGTTCATTAGGCCAGAAAAGATTAAATATAAGTATGAGAGAGTTTTTTGCATATAGAATACAAGACAAAGTTGATGAGAAGTCCATCATCTTTTACTCTAGAAGACTATTTCAACAATTCTTAGTTGATAGTTATACAATGGTGGAGTTGGAGAGGTTGAGATACATAAGGCAAAAACAACCCAGATTAAGAGTGGATCAATACAAGGGTTTACATGATTGCTTGATTAGAGGAGAAACAGAAGCTGCTACTATGGGTCAAAGGATAATTCTCCTAAGCTCTTTTACTGGAGGTCCTATGTATATGTTCAACAATTGCAAGGATGCATTTGACATTTGTAAGTATGCAAGATATACAAGTTATTTCATTACTATAACTTGTAGCCTAGACTGGAAGGAAATAAAGCAATTTATCACAAAAAGGGGATTAATTATATAGGGTATTCAAATTGCAATTAGATCAATTAATACGAGATTTGAAAAAAAGGCATATTTTGGTAGAACAATTGGATGTAAGTATCAAATACTTTTTAATACTATATAGTAATAATAAAATTATCAATTCATTAAATTAATTATTTTAATTTTTGTTTTCAGATGTTTACACCATTGAATTCCAAAAGCGAAGGTTACCTCATGCACACATTTTTTTATTCATGCATCCAGAGTTCAAGCCTTAATGCCCTGATGATATAGATAGGTACATCTATGTTGAAATTCCAAATAAAGAAATAAATCCAAACTTATATGCAGCTGTAGAGAAATACATGGTGTATGGTCCATGTGGCCATTATAACAATAATTTCCCATGTATGATGAATGATAGGTGCTCGAAATATTTCCTAAAAGGTTTTCGGCTATAATACCCTAGATGTAAAAAAAAAAAATTCTCTGGAGACCGCCCAGGCGGTCATCAAGAAAAATAAGTCGGTGCGGGAACTCTCTGGAAACTGCCCAGGCAGTCATATAACCGCTCAGGCGGTCATCAGAGCACTTAAAATACCCCATTTCGGGTCCAGAACCTTCCCATACCCATTTTTCACACTCAAGCTCGAGCTCTCACTCCCATACTTGATTCCTCCACCATTTCTCACCTTCCAAGCTCCATTTCTCTCAATTCCAACTTCAATCTTTGATTCCTAAGGCTTCCAGGTATGTTATCCTCTAACTATTGCTCTCCTTTCTCCCTTTTCTCTAGGTTCTTAGGGTGATCTTCTAAGCTCCTCAAGGGGGGAGAGGTTTTGTACCTTATTAGAGATGGATTCATGAGTATTCAAAGGTTGTAGACAATGATTTTGAGTTCTATGCCTTATGTATCATATTCTGCTGTCAGTTCTACTTCCTAGAGTGTTGTTAGTGATAGTTCCTCACTGTTCACCCCTCCAGGTGAGTGGGTTCACATCTACTATCCCTATGTTCTGCATTAGAATTATTTTCATGAAAAATAGGATTACTGCTTCATTTTAGAGATTTCTGTACAGAATTGGAAGTCTACTGTTAGAATATATGTCTAGAACTATGGATTTTAGAGCATGAAACCATGTTTTTCATAAAACTCATGGGACCATTATTGTTGAACTGGTTTTAGATAGAAATGAAAATATATATGTATTGTTAAAGACTTTTATGATTGGTTGAGTGGATTCTGGAATTGATTTATATGTATGATATAGTTATGTGTCTAGAAATGCTATTTAGAGAAGAGAATGGAATTGTGATTATGAACTTAGATGTTTTGGAATGTGATATTGAGATTTCTATTTATGTAAAGCTTAGAGATTGTGATATGTTTAGAAAATTAAACAGAAACAATATTAGAGCTTAAATCTTCATGAGATTTATAACAGTTGAGGATACATATTCTAAGGATATATGAGATCATGAATGTCTGCAAAAAGGGTAACCCCTTAGGCATGATTTCATAGCCATGATTATGCTAAAGTCAGATTGTTAGAGTTGCGAACTCATAACAACTGCCAGCTACATATTCTATGGCTTGAAATTACAGTGCCTTTAAGTTGGTGATCCCTTATACATGATTTCATAGCCGCAGTTATGCTAAGGTCAGATGTAACGCCCCGATTTTTCTGCTAGAGTGAAAATGACCAAAATGCCCTTAAGGTCATTTTCACTCTGACCGAGGAAAGCCGATCCATAAAGACTTTCGAAAGGCAAACTCAATGTTGAAGGATTAGATGACTTGTGTATCTTCCGGATCGAAAATCTCGCTGAAGTTTTTCGTCAAATGACCAAAACGCCCCTGCGGTGTTTTACCCATTTGCAAGTGCCGGATGAACCCAAACCTTCTCCAGATGGTTTTAAAAGGCATTTTTATGTAGAATATGACTTTAGTTTTGGTCCCAGAGGTCCCGAGCGAAATTAGTGCGAAATTACGGTTTTGCCCCTAGTTTCGTGTTTTTACGCTTAATTAATTTCCATAATTAATCTTGAGTCAAAATAATTTATTAGATTTGATTAGAACCTAAAAGTGCTTAATTACAACTTAAAATCATATTTTAATTTCAAGACTCCTAGTCATGGAATTTTGAATAGTATTTTCTCTTTCCAATTCCTTAAATCATGGAATTGTGTTACACATTGTTTATTCATAAATGAGTTTAAAATTCTTTAATGATGTATGAGTACTCCTAATCTTGTCATAAAATCCTTAAAACACATTCTTAGTTACCTAAACTTAAGCTTAATTATTCCTAACCTTGTACCTAAGCTAATACACATTTAAACCTACCATTAACACCCAATTAGATGATCAAACCTCACCTCCCCCTTGTTGTACTAGACCTGGCCGTGCATTCCCTCCTCCCATATGCATCACATGTTCAATTTTTCAACACTCCAAGGTCATAACTCAAGTCACATACACTATACCTTGTCATAACTTTCAATCAAGCTTGAATTTCCACATGAATAAATAATTAAAACAACCCATTTTTCCCATTTATTTGTGGCTGGAAAAGTTCCAGCCATGTCAAGTTTCTAGAAGCCTAATTTCATTAAAAATTGATAGGAAATTAACTCACATCAAGCCATACTTTGTAGCATAGCTTCCATACTTCAAACCATGCTTGAATGACCTTGTGTAAGAGATATTTTTCTCTCCCTTTTTCCTCTCAAAATCCACGGCCACATCTCCCCTTGGTGAGCCCCATGGTTTTATTTTTCTATAAATAGGATGCTTGTGATAGCTTAGTTGCACTTTGAAGCATTTGCTAAGTTTAGAATTCTAGAGTTGTCTTGCTAGTTCTTTTTTTTTCTCTCAAATTTCCAAGAGAGTTCTTCCTTTCTTTTCATCTTCATCTTCATCCTCTCTTCATCTCATCATCACCTCTCAACCTTGAAACACCACCCCATAGCCTTGAACCATCATCAAACCTCTCAAACACCACACCTTAAACACAACCTCACTTGAAAAACAACTCCAACCTTCTCATCCTCCCTTGGCCGAAGATATCTTGCCTCTTGGAGGAGCTCATCATCTTGTTTTCCTTTTCCAAAGTTCAAAGATTTCATCTTCACTCTAGGTATGAGTGTTTTTCTAAACTTTGTTTCTTGAAAAATGAGTTTCTCTAGCTTTCTCTTGGATTTCTTTTGAAACTTTTCCTTGGTTCTTTGTTTTCCTTTCATTTCGGCCATGAGGCCTTGATTATGAGCATGATAGCTTGATGATGAGAGTTTCTAGATGATAACCTTGTGTTCATTTCAAAGAAACCTCTAAAGCTTGAGTTTTCCTTTTCTTATAACTTTATCTATATGATATCTAGCTCACATGATTTTTCAACTTAAGAAAATTAATCTAAGGATTTCTAAAAGCCCAAGTCTACCCTTGTCAACCTTAAAGTTATCGCAATGCTCTAGAGATTTTTCTCTAGATAGGGGTTTGGTATTTAATAAAGAACTTGACTTAGTTTCACTTTCTTTTTCTTTTGTAAGACTTTCGGTTTTGGTATTTTGATCTTTGAGATATTGTATTGGGTTGTTATCTTGTTAAAGTCTTGAATGAGCTCTAGTCAACCATAAAATGAAACTTGCATCATGTTTACTTTATGCTTTGCATATCATGTTTACTTCCTTGCTATCACTAAATACCAAGATAATGAATGAACTTGCATTATCATGTTTATATTTCAAGCTATGCATTATCATGTTTATATTTCAAGTTCTCACTAAATATCAAAGATAATAATATGTTGCACCTCATATTTATTTTAAGCTATCACTTTACTTTCTAATGGAACCTAAAATGAGTGCATGAGCATGTTTACTTTTATGTCATCACTTAAATGAACCTAGAGCTCAAAGACTTGCCCATTGTTGTCTCAGACAAAGGTCTAAAAATATTTATTTCCTTTGGTTCATATTTCGGCCCTAAGGGGGTCTTGATGTTTCTAAGTATTGAAAACTATGTTTTATAATTTTTCCAAGCTTTTATGAGTTTAAGGAATGCATAGAACTAAGTTTTATGAATTTAGAACCTCTTGAGACAAGTTTGATTTACCTACTGCCCTCATAAATATTGTGATGATTTTAGTTGTTAAAAATATTTATAAATGAGTTTTGAAAGTTTTAAAAAGGTTCCAAGAGAAACTAGTATTTTATGTGCTTTAGAAAATGTGTTTAATGCCTTTAAATGGAGATGTTTGTTTCGGTTCTGCCTTGCTAAGTTTTGCAACTGTATGAGCTGTTTTAATGGTGATAATATGCTTATGTTTGAGTATAATTAATGTTGAGGCTCATATGTGAAAGATAAGAGAAGTTAGAAACTAGAAAAGGATTAATTTGAGAGTTTTAGATCCCTTAATGTTTGAATTTTCTGGATTCTATCCAGCAAGGTTTAGTAATTCCAATCATTGATTTAAATTAGTTTAAATGTGTAGGAATGACTCATAAATGGTTTAGGACTTGATCTTGATGCCTTAGGAGCAAACCGGACTTAGAAAGGGTCATTGTTGTGACTCCTATTAGGTACCCGTAAAGTTAAGAATATGAATTCTGCACTCTTGAGGTTTAGAGATGTTCTTGATCATAGTGTGAGGTGAGAAATACTTAGTTAAGACCTTATAAGTTCCCGATAGATTAGGTTTGATGATTTATAACTTAGAATGTGAGTTAGGGACCTTAAGGGTCAATGCATAAGACACTAAAAAGTTGTTAATACTATGATGTGTTGTTTGATGCAATGATATGATGAGATGTGCTTGATGCACGAGAAAATGATTGATGAAATGTTAAAGTTTAGCATAGCATGAGATTTCATGAGAACATGATGTGTGGATTAGCTTGTGGCAGTTTGAAGGAAATTCGGATTAACAGCTGTTATGCTGCCGAATTTCCGTCAAACCTTAAAGGGTTGAAAGAAATGATTTATGAGTACCATATGAGTTGAAAACCCCGGTGACACCCTGTTCCCGAGCGCCTCTGTGAGATTTTTATGTGACAAGACGCGCTCTCGAGGAGGTGTCGCCAAGTACTTCTGGAGGAGACAAATCCGTGAGGATATGAGTAGATGCAGCCTACCAAAGCGGACAAATTGCGAGGCCATGCGTTGCTAGCAAAGGGTTTCAAAGAGGGTAATCCCAGAGAGAGATGATCCCTGTCCCCTACCCGTACTTGTGAGTTGGGATTATTATTTATGTTTCGCTTATTCAAGATAATAAGCAAGAGCTAGTGACGACTAGCTAAGGTATGAGCTCATAACCTAGTTTTATTTTTAGGGTGGCCTATATACTAAAGTACCATGATTGATGTCACGAAGTTGAGGAATGATTCACTTGGAAGTTATATGCCCTTATGCCACATGGATTCAAGTATGTGCTTTGATGTGTTATCTTATATGCTCAAGTATTGCCATGCATCCATGATATAACATGTTGCATTCATAACATCAAGATGCATACTAAAAGGAATGGACCTTGGATAATTAGTTTTAGAAACCCTAAATTGAACCTTATATCCATGATCACTATTTTATAATTAAACCCAAGGTTCCTGAGGATGTGTACGATGTAACCCTAGAGTAGGAGACTCCTACTGAGATTTCTTTAGCAAGATTTCTCAATCCTCTCTCTTCTTTCTTCCGTCACATCTTCAGAGAGCGATGGCGACATTTGTGGTCTTCGTTGATACGCCAGTATGGGACATACACTTCGACCCGGATCACCGTTCATATCACTTTGAGGGTCGATGTGCCGTTCGTGTTTTTGTGTACATGGGACGACCTTTTGTTTATCCAGTTTTGAGCTACCAGTTCACTCCTACTGCACCCTTCGGTAGTGACAACATGATCTTCGAGTGCACCCGTCCGCGTGAGGAGCAAGCTATGACATGCCTGCCTCCCGCTCCGCCATCCGAGATTTCCGGAGTACGCACTGCTCGAGGAGATCCGAGACCAACCCATTCGAGGATTGGCCGACGATGTTCCTTCCTGAGGGGTTCAGCTTCTTTTCCCGATCCCAACGTATGGGGAGTGAGGAGACTGCGGGTGCGCCCGGCGAGGAGAGCCGAGATGCGCCCTCAGATCAAGGAGCTCACGCTCAGCCACCTCGAGTGCCTTTCACGCTATGCTGGCCCACACAAGAGGAGATAGAGCCGTTTCCTACCGCCTCCATCACCCGAGGACCCCGACGCCACTAGTTCCTCGGCGGAGAGCCTTGCAGTACTCAAGCTTTTATGAGGATCTTCCTTCTGGCCGCATTTTGGGAGGGGTGTGTAGTTTGTACTCATAGCCTAGTAGGAGGGTAGCGTTTTGGGTTTTCTATCTTCATGTTGAACTATGTACTTTGTTATCTATTGTATTTCCTTTCCGTTGTATTTCAAGCTCTGCCCATTTCTATAAGGGTATGACTAGTTATGTATTTTAACTACTTCATTATTAATGAAATGTTTCTGTTGTCTTCATGATCTATGTTCTTCTGATGTATGTTTTATTTTACATGGTTGTTTATGATTGTCACGCGTGCTTTATGTTTCTCTCATTCGACTAGTTAAGTTCGTGGCTCTCACTTTGTTTATGTTTTCAAAAAATAAAAATTTACCTGTAATTTCCGCTAAGTATTTTATTAAAAGATGAGACTAAGAAGTAAGAACCTAATGATTAGCCTAATATGTTCTTGAGTATTGGGTTAAAAGTTAGGGTGTTACATCAAACTATTAGAATTAGACAGATTCAAAGATCACAAGAGAAAATGACCCACGAGGGGCAAATTTACGCAGAGAAACCACGAAATGAGAAACCATGAAACTTAACCCACGAGGGGCAATTCAGAGATTTAGTCCACGAGGGACAATATATTCAAAGAAACTACGAACTACGTGAAACTATTAAACTTAGTCCACGAGGGACTTGACTCACAAGAAACTAAACACTCACAAAAGAAAGCAGAGATAGAGAATCAGAATGAAACAGAAATAGAGAGTAAGAGGAACGGAGATAGTGATTATTGTTCTTTTTGTGGTTATTATATGATAAATCAAAATAGGTTTGGAGATGAAAAGTGATTTGAGGAAATTGTTTTGAGGTTAGAAGATGATGACTAGTATATATATATATATACCTATTGTTTATTTGGTAATGTAAATCTTTGAATATTATTATTGTTAATGTTATTATGATTTCATGCATTAGTTCCTTGATGTCCCATGATAGGGGGTTTCAGGTGAGGGCTCACTAACTAAGTTTTGGTTACCAAACTCACCCCTATATTCTTCTCCTATTTTTATAGATACCATAGTTGCTGAGGGCATTTCCAGCAATGTTAGATTCAAGAGGTGAGCATGATGCTCATGGGTTAGTGTGCTCCAGTGTAGATGCAGGCAGGAGGCAGAATCCTGGACCTAGAGCATGTTGTAATTTGCATTTGGTACATTATAGTCACATTTGTTTTGTATATAAGCACTTGGACAATCAAACAAGTATATGTTGATTTATATAGATAAATGGTTTCAAGAGTTAAATTTGAAAGATTTGTTATAAGATTTCAAAGGTAATTATTGTGATTTTAGACAATATGTGAACGATTTACAGAAAATATAATAATTTAACTAGACTTTATGAACAGAGCATGCATGACAATCAGCAGGTCCCAAGGCTTACGTAGGAACGGAATTTCCCACGTGCCCAGGTCGGGTCGTGACATCGGCCTAGAACAATCATTGATGAAGTTAGATTTCCAAAGTATAGACGAAGGGATGATGGAAGGACTATTATCAAAAGAAATTGTGTTTTAGACAATAATTTCATAGTCTCGTACAATGCTACACTTCTTTTGAAATATGGTTGTCATATCAATGTCAAATATACTTGCCAGACATCTGCTATTAAATATCTTTTCAAATATGTTCACAAAGGGAATGATAGAGTGACTGCAGCTTTGTTCCGAGGTAATGACTTAAGTTCATCAACATAAAGGTAGACAAAATTCGTAATTATTATGATTGTAGGTATATCTTTGCTTATGAAGCTGCATGGAGATTGTTTAGATTTGAAATTCAGCTAAAAGAACCTACTGTAATTAGGTTACTATTCCATTTACCTGACCACGAACCAATCATTTTTAAGGACAATGAAAATATTAATGATGTATAACACAAAGCAGAATGCAAAAAAACAATGTTATTAAGATGGATGGAAGCCAAAAAATTGTATTCAGAGGCAAGAAATTTAACCTATAATCAATTTCCTTTAAAGTTTGTTTGGAAAGATCATTGTTCAAAGTGGATGCCATGAAAACAAGGTTTTGCAATTGGTAAGATTTCTCATGTCCTACAGGAAATTTTGAAGATTATAATCTTAGATTGCTTTTGAATATTCAAAAAGGATGTTTGTTTTTTAAAGACATCAGAATTGTTGATAATGTTTGCAATTTATTCAAAGATGCATGCTATGCTTTAGGTTTTCTTCAAGATGATAAAAACTTTATTAATGCTATCTTGGAAGCAAGCTCATGGGCTTTAGCTACCTATCTTAGATGATTGTTTGTGATACTTCTAATATCAAATAACATGAATAGACCTGAAATTGTATGGGAAAAGTGCTGGCAACATCCATCTGATAATGCAGTTTATAGACAACAGAGGTAGCTACTTTGTGAAGGTTAATTTGTTTCATTTTATACATTAATTATAATAAGTTTTGCTAATGGTTATATAACTTTTCTATGAAAATAATGAAAAATTGCACATGCAATTGCTATACGTATTTGATTCTTATAGATGATCAAGTGAAAAATGTTGCTCTTGCAAATATTGAGGAAATGCTTCAATCAAATGGAAGGACCTTGAAAGAATTTGGTGATACGCCTTTTCCTTCTGAGGACGTGGTTTCTACCATAGAAGACAAGCTATTAACGGAGAAATTGAACTTTGATAGACAAAAGTTGGCAGATGAATTGACTACATATCTAGATACCATAACTAACAAGCAAAGAATTGTCTATAATGAAATAATTAATGCAGTTTATGGTAATGCTGGAGGGTTCTTCTTCCTTTACGGTCATGGTGGCACAAGTAAAACTTTTTTGTGGAAGACTTTATCTGCATTTATTAGATCAAGGGGTGATATTGTGCTGGATGTCGCCTCTAGCGGAATTGCTTCTCAACTACTTCCAAATGGAAGGACAACCCATTATAGGTTCAAGATTTCGCTAAATATTCATTATGACTCAACGTGCAATATAAGGCAAGGTAGTCCACATACAAACTTGCTAAACATGACTAAATTGATTATATGAGATCAAGCACCAATGCTAAATAAGTACTGCTATGAAGCATTAGATAAGTGCTTGAAGGATGTTTCATAATCCTCACTAACTTACAATCCTAATTTCCCATTTGCTGGTAAAGTTGTTGTATTGGGTGGAGATTTTAGACAAATATTACCTGTGATTCCAAGGGGTCATGACAACAAATTGTACAAACATCTATCAATGCATCTTATTTGTGGTCTTTTTGCAAAGTTCTGCGGTTGAGTAAAAACATGAGACTATCAATTGGCTCTAATAGCAATGATAATGAAGAGTTGGAGAACTTTGGTCAATGGTCGCTGCAAATAGGGGATGGTGTTGCTAGAGATTCCATTGATGGTGAAGCCAAAGTCCATATTCCAGGTGATATTGTTATCAATAATATCAATACAAGTCAAGATGAGTTAATAGAATTTGTCTACCAAGACATTTTGGTAAATTTAATGAATGCAAAGTACTTCAAGGAGAGATCTATTCTTGCTTCTAGCTACATTGGAAGTTGTTACACATGTTAACGTTTCCTGGTGATGAAAAGATTTTTTTAAGCTACATAATGTCTACGTTTCTTGGTGATGAAAAGATTTTTTTTAAGCTTTGATTCAATATGTGTATAAGGTAATATGGAGTCTAAATTGGATGATTTCTCACCTGACATGTTGAATGGGATTATCTTGATTACCAACACACAAGTTAGTCTTAAAAGAAGGGGTTCCTATCATGTTGTTGAGGAACATAGATCAATCTAATGGATTATGCAATGAGACTAGATTGTAGGTAAGACGAATGGGAAATCATGTAATTGAATATTTAACTTTTACTAGAAATAGGGTTGGTGATATGGTTTTGATACCCAGGATGAAAATGATTCATAATAATGACACAATTCCCATCAAGTTTCAAAGAAGACAATTTCCCATAATAGTATTGTGAATACCCGATTTTGTCCGGCCTTCTTAAGAAAATTTCAAAACTCGCATATTTTACTTTCTCTCTTAAAGTCTTTTCAAAATAAAAAATAAAAAATAGAGTTGTTTTGTAGTCCCTTGGTTTACTTCTTTTGAAAAATGTGCGTCTTTTGTTTCAATTGAAAACTCAAAAAAAATGTTGTTTATAAGTTGGTCTAATTCTGTTTCAAGCTTTTTTGTAACTTATTCACGTTTGTTCACAGTCCAGTACATTTCAGGCCACTAGTTGGTCCCTTTTGTTTTCGGTCCAAAAGAACAACAAAATTGTTAACCCATTTCTTTCCAACCCAATCCGATTTTTTCTTTCAGTTACAAAAAAAATGGAATGAAAATAAATGTGTCAGGACACCACATCATGGGTCCTCTTCTCTGCCCCTGCAGCAGCTCCACTTCTTTTGGTCCAACACGCTGCAAGCAAACAACAAGCGACTGCAGGAGTGATGGACGATTGCAAAGTGATGGGCATGCGAAAGTAAAGCGGCGTGGGAGGCGCTTCAAAGATTGGGCTCCTCCAAAGATCCGAGAGACAAGATGGGATTAAGGAAGCGTAAGACCAAGCTTCGGCATAAAGGGGGAGAACAATCAGAAGAAGAGACAACTCACTCTCACTACTATGACCACAACCTGAAACTCACCACGCCATTCAGCAACTTCCATTCCCATGGCGAACAAAACAGCCACCATCACCGTCACCATCACATAACTCATCCATCACCAACGTTTGCAGCCAACCAAAAATCCAAATCGGTAAAACAAGACAAAATCAAAAAAATAAAAGGGAAGGAAAGAACCAGCAAAGACGGGCAGCCGCCATTCGTATGGAAGCCCAAGACCGGCGACGACAAACTCGATCGCGTCCCCGCCATGAAACTACGCCTCGCAGCCCAGAACCTCGCGAAGCCTCCCCTGCCCTCGCGCCATCCAGCAACCTCCTCAGCTCATTTGGTAGTCTTCTTCATCGAACTCAGCCTATCCAGCAAAACTAGTCGCGATCTCGCCTAGATCTTCACACGGCCCAAATTGCTCGCAAGGCTGCACAAGGCTCCTCAAAGACGCCTTACGCGACAAACTACGCCCCGGCCAAAGGCATCATATCGTCACCCCTCCCGCTGTGAGCGGACCTTCACGGCGCCCGAAGTCGATCGTCGCATCGAAGCAGGACATCTGCGGCCCTTCCTTGTGCGCAGCTTTGGTTGGTTTCACGCCTCGCTTTGCAATTTGAGAGTGAGGCAGTGAGTTAGGGATTTGGGGCTCCGTTTTTTTTATTTTTCAAAAGTGGCTGATGCATTTTTTTATTTTTATTTTTTGGGGCGGGTCAATGTAGTGGGGTGTGGAATAGCTTGGGTTAGGTGTGTCTGCGTGGGTGTGTTGCATTGAAATGGGCCTTTTTTTTTTTGGTTTCCAAAAAAAAGATTTTAAACAACTATAAGTTTTTAATCCGTGCAACACTGAGCAGTTAAATGTTGCCTTGAATCTCGTGCAAAAAAGCGGATTTCCTTTTAATCATTTTCAATTAAAAATCATTTTCAAAATCAAAATCAACCAAAATCAATTTCCAATTAAGAATCTTTCTCAAAAAAATTAAAATCAATCAACGCAGTTTTTGAGTTTTATCTTAATTAAAACCCATCAACACACAAGCATTTTTTACAGAACGACGTGGTTTTGAGTTTCTCATTGCAATCGAGGAGGATGCGTTTCAGCTTACAACTATCAAACCAAAGTTAATTTTTCATTAAATTGTTTTCTTTTAATTTAATTTCTTTCTATTTTATTTTACTTTATATTTTACATAATTGCTAACTTTTGGGGAAAAATAAATATTTTAAAGTCATAATTAATTTGCATAATAAGCTCTAGGGTAACCGTATTTATACGGATGTATTAGGGGTGCAGTGGGATTAAGTTTCCACCCTTCCCTAATCATAATCAGACTCCCGGACCTTAAATCTCATTTTAAAGACCAGTTTGCAAAATCAAAGGTTTTCCAATTTTTCCAGAATTAAAATTGGTGGCGACTCCCAAACATTTTCAAAAAAAACCAAACGATCGCCATCCGAGTCACTACAAGATCACGTTGTGACAAGTATTATTTGCTATGACTATCAATAAATCTCAAGGTCAAACATTGTCTACAATTGGATTATACCTACCAAGACCAGTGTTTACTCATGGACAACTATATGCTACTTTTACACAAGTGAAAATAAGCAAGGGCTAAAAATTTTGTTGGAAAATCATGTCGGAATAACCTATGGTTGTACCTTTAATGTAGTCTATAGAGAAATATTTCAAAATATTTCATAGAATGGTACGTACTATTAACATACTACAATTTGTTATTCATCTAATTTCTTATGCTTTACACATGATTTTAGTAACATTTAGATGAATATGTTTTGTAGATCACTTAAAGAATGATGTTAAAGATTACAATCCAATTTTCTATTTTCAGTGTTAAAATTATCGTTAAGGTACCATGTTTTTAGCAATATGTATTATGCATTTTGTACTTTGATGTGTCTCATGTTAAGGAAGAGATTAATCCTACAAGTACCACAATTTATTCCAATCCATATTCTTGTCCAACTTTAAATTATGTTGGAACAAGTATACTATGGTCTTGAAGATCGAAGTCGTTCTTATGCTGACAATGTTGTGCTATAAATCTAAACTTTTGTTTTTAATTGTTTTGGTTGAGATTGTGATTTACCAATTATTATTTGTTATATTTTCATACTTTGCAATTGATTTATAGAGTGAGTTGCTACTGTCTAAGAGTGTTATCGCATTATTTCATATATTTTATTTATTGTGTTTAGCGATATGAGCATTGTGAATTATGTTTCAAATGACTCATCTGCATTTTGAAAAATATGCATCAGCATCTGATTCAATTTTGTGTCTTTTTTAATTTATCCTGTGATTTATGTTTTACTTCTTCCTGTTGATGTTCTCAGACTGTCAGTGGCAATAAGGCGTTGCTTGGTAATGGATGGCCTAAGATGGTGATGGCAAAAGGAATGGAAAAATTGGCTAGGGAAACTCTTGAAAAGAAGTCTCTTGTTATTGAGACTTCTCTAGCATTCTTGGCTAGCCTAACAACCACTGTTGACAATGCTGGTTTGGACAATGTTGAGTTGATTTCTTAGGTTTAGGAAATACACCAGGAAGAGAGACATACTGCAGGAATGGACGTTATCTATGGTTTTGTAAGTACTGAAACTAAATTGGGTTGCCAACATTTAGTTGATTAATCACCATTTTTTAAATGCTGCATTTTAATGTATGAGACTGTCATTTGTTTCTTTGCATGATGGATCTTAAACTAGATTACACTGCTCTTATAATTCATATAAAATTTGCATCTAATGAAATATCTAGCATGTCTAATTAACATGGAGTTAAAATATACTACTGGCTATTGTACTAATTAGCTTGAACTTTTTTGGAATAGTATTTTATTATAAGCTTTAACAATGAAATGGTTCAGAGGTTCATTCAACGAGCTTGCTACTATAAGTCTTACATTACTGAATACAATCATCAATTCCAATAAGTATTACAACTCTTGATTCTGTTTTCAGAAACCTTATTGATGCTACTGTAGCTATTATTTCTCAGCAATGATGCTTATGAGTTATGTTGCATAATAAGTTTGGCTAAATAAATCTACCTTGCTTCTAGTCACTTAAGAAATAGTGAAGGTATTAGCTGTATATAATAAAATACAGCACACCTTTTATTCTATATCGAATGTTCATTTCAGTTTGCATACTTAATTGGATGTGGAAAGCTTTCAAATCTCACTTTTTAATTTTAATCATAATGATCACCATTCAACGCATTACTTGGTCAGTAATTGAACTGTAAACATATTAAATTAGAAAGAATAAACACCTAAACTTAGACGTCTAGGATGCCATGAAGGCCCATATCTAATGATTTTCATATATGATTCAGTAAGTATAAACACTCTGGTATAAATTGTTCTCTAATTTTAATAAGGTAATCTTTTCTTAATTTATAGAAAGCTTATTTTATACAAATACAAACTGATGGTAACAAAACACTTCTATTTGCTATTATTCTAACCATTATATTGTTTGTAGGAATGTTGGTCTCAATCTTGCACTAATGCTGCAAAAATTGAAGAATGAAGCTTAATTATGCCTTCAAAGACCATTTGTGATGAACCTGGGGTTGTAAAGCCTTCTGAATTCTCACCTAGAGATTATAACCAATCTTCAAATAAAATGAGAAAAGTGATGAAGGAGCATGAAGAGTGAATAGATTTGAGCAGAAGTTTGATAATATGAGTTATTTCATATGTTTATTTTGTTTATCTCATGTAATGATGCTATTTTGGTTGGCCTTGCACTCTACTAGGCTTTTATCATGTACTCTGGTGGTAAAATCTAAGACTACTTCACTGTAATGACTCATTTCGTAAAGTCATTCTTGCAATAGATAAAATATTATTTTAGTTTTTTGCATCAAATCAATGACTCATTTTTATCAAAATACATTTTCAACCTATTTATACTTTAAATTATTGTATCATCCCATGCACAGCACAGGCTATTAAGCTAGTAATATTTATAATAAAAAGCTCAAACCTTTATTGATGGGGGAGCTACAAGAGAAACTTACAAGCCATCACCAAGTGTCACAAAACAAACCAGACGCAAAAATAGAAAAACCATTCCAATCAAGCAAATAAAGTCACACCTATATTGACCATATGAGTCTTTTCCCCTATGCTATTACAGCAGCAATCAACTTCTTATAATAGCAGTAGCTCAACCACTCAACGAGAAAGGCAAGAAGTACAAGAACATATACTACAGTCATACAAGAAAACAAATGCAAAAAAAAAAAACCCAAGAAAAGCACCCAAGTTTAACTCCTCGAAACTAAAAAATGATAACTGTATGCATACTAGAAAAATTGAACATTGCTGTAAGTATAGCAACACTTCTATTTCCATATCTACTTCTCATAATCAACCTTGAAAGCCTAGTTGTCATATTTTAATTTCTTTCAAGACTATAGTGTAGAACTGGTACCCATAGGACACATGACAACTTATCTAATGAAGTCACCAAAAGGCTAGCATAGATAACAAATAACCAAGATACTCTGCAGTCTCATCATTTGCAGTAGTAACCATTAGAAACAATAGCAGCACCATTAACTTGGAAAAGAAAAATAGTAGAATACTTACCAACTCTTTGTTAGAGTTGTCATCATGCACAATAAAGAAGTGTATATCAGAAGACATGATCAATTTAGGTGAGGAGGTGAAGATGTAATTTTTTGGATGGAGAAGAAGAAAAAGTGATATAATGGTATTAAATAATGAGAAGCGTATGTTTTGTGGTACATATGACTGAATATGAAAGACTCACTGCAGTTTATAAAGGTAACCTAAAACAATTCTTTGTTAATGCTATAAGCTTTATACTGTCTCTTTAGTATGCCTCTTCATTATCTGTTATACTTGAGTCTCAATTTAATGTATAATGGTTGAGGAGAAATAATTGGAGGTACATATCAAACCGTTCAAAGACGCCCAACAATTAATTGTGCTCATAAAAATGAATTTTTTTGTCTCATATCATTACTATTCTTTTGGGTATCTTTTGCGTGTAATAATTATTAATAAAAACTTATAAGTATTTATAACAATTATTTTATGTCAAAATTATTTTTCTCAACGATACTTTTATTCATACTTTAAATTTCAAGAACCATTGAGAATACTCAAATTTCTTGGAGTGCGTCAATGGTTTCAGTCTCAATCCCTCAACTGACAAGTACAATGAATACGATAAAAAGGTAAGCACAATCAACTGAATTTATATGTTTAAATATATGTATAAAATGAATTTAAGATTTAAAACAATTACTTGTATGTAATTTCCAATAATAATTTAATTTTGATATATAGATAGTATAAATAAAATTACATTATTATCCCATCACTATTTTTTTGCATGATCATTCAAAATATTAATGAATAATATTTTTCACCAGTATAATGTATGGGAAAGAAAATTATTTTTTTATTATAAAATAATAAAAATTAATTCATAACAAATAATTATACTCTTAAAATGAAGCATTTTATTAATGACTGCAGAATAATTGACATTTAAGTTTTACAATATTTTATTACATTAAAGTATAACAGAAAATAACTATGAGGTCTAGCATGGTTGATAACTAGCTTATTTCCTTAAGCATCTAGCATCCCAACCTTATATGAGTCAATTATTATATTCTTATGTTAATACTTTATTATATAAAAGTATAAACTTTTTTTGTACACTATAAGTACGTCAAAATGAAATCTTGATTGTAACCTAATAAAATAATCATAACAATAATATACAAAATGGTTTCAAAACGGGCTAGCCCACCTTGCCAAAAGTCCACAAAAAATGGGGTGGGGCAGGCCAACTTACAAAAATAAAATGGGCAGAAAAAGTCAGCCCAGCCCATTTTAAGGCGAGCTAGTGGGTTGGTGGGCCAACCATAAAAAAATTAAAAAATATTTTAAAAAATATTTTTTTAATGTTTTGATGAATTTTAAATAATATTTTTTATTTATGTATACTCATTTTTTCAATGTCCATAACAACTATACACCAACTTTGACTAAAAAATGTTATTGTTAATAATATTGTTTATAAGTTATAACACTGTTTAATTTTTAAGTTTTAACTTCGAGTGAATAATGCCAATTGTATAGTGTTGCTATGTTGGTGGGTTTACACATTTCTTACTTTTTCCTTTTACGGGTCATACATTTCTTACCCTTTTTTACGAATAAATTGTAAATATTTTTCTAAAAAAAACAAAGACCTGGCTCATGGGCCAAGTCTACCCAAACCCGCCAAAACTCGTGGGTTAAGTGGGGGCACGGGGAGAGGGGTTTAAATAGAATGGAATTTTTTAGCGAGCTCAAAACCTCAACCTAACATGCTACAAATGGCGGGTTTGGTAGACCAACCCGGCAATCTCAACCCATTTTGACATATCTAAATATACATAATTTGTGTTTGTGTCACGATCAGATTTGGACACATGACTAACATGTGAGAAATCTCATCCCCACATAAACCTTGTGACCCTTGTTTTACTCAAAATGCATATTTAAACAGGAAAATCCATTTACAACATAATTTCATTTCTACATGCAAATCACATGTCTTCTGTATGTAAGATAATTATAATTGAAATCTGATAATCCATATCTAAAGTTTGAAACCATAGTATCACCTATACTCAAAATATAAATATATATAAAGCTACTTTTAGTCAATTTGTTCAGATATGACCAAATCCTTTAAATACAAACCATAACACGATCAAATATGCAAAATGCAAAATAATCTCTATATGAATCAAGACTCCTATTTGCAATGACATTGGAGCACTCTACACTGAATCAAGAATGCTTCACTACAATGAAGCTCACTAGCTGACTGTCTATTATTGTTGGGAAGTAGAAGGCTGGGGAGAATCCACACCAACTGGTGTATCTATAAATAGGGAAAAGGATAGGGGAGAATTTTGTGCAAAACTTAGTAAGTAAATCCCCACCTGTAACCCCTCTTCATAGGACATCATCCAAGAAATGCATGAAATCCTACTAACATCAATAATACTTGAAGGTCATACATAATCAATTATACGTATATATTATCTACATATTTTCAATATATCATACCGTAAAATAGTTTTCTCAATTTACTTTCATACCTGAATCATATAAGCTAATAATGTAATAGCTCATAAAGAAACAGTAATGTCTGATCTAAAATATCATAATAATAAGTCTGTCTAATGTAAGATTTGTCTAATCTGTGGGTTTCTTAGTTATATCTAAGATCTCCCAATCTTTTATTTGTGAGATGGCCCTTACAGCAACTTGTTACCAAGGTTAACGATCATGCAGCCGTTAACTCGTTGTCTATTTCTCCATAGCTATTGTCTAAACTAGTCTATTCATAACTCAAGCAAGTCTAAATCTTTTTAAGTCTATAAGTATTCTGAGAGCTTTAAATCCCTATAACTCTAACAGTTTGACCTTAGCATAATTGTGGCTATGGAATCATACATGGTGATTTCAAGTCCACAAAATATGTATCCGCTAACTGTTTTGAGTCATACGAAGATTCGTGCTCTATAATCCTTTTATGTCTGAATTTCTAGATTATTTCTCATTAACAGTAACTCGTGGTACTCTGAGAGCTCTAAATTCACCTGATTCTAACAGTCTGACCTTAGCATAACTGTGGCTACATAGTCAAGTCCAAGGGATCACCCTTTGTAGACATTTGTGATTATATACCTCTATAGAGTATGTGGCCGTCAACTGTTCTAAATCTTATGAGAATCCAAGCTCGAGAACCCTCATTACATTTGAGTTTCTGAACAATTTCTCAAAAACATTCTTTCATAAGCTTGAAAATTTTGAAATCGTAATAGCATTCCTTAAAATCTCAAAGTTCTCCAGTAATCACTGGCATAATCCATATTCAACATAAAACAAATATTTCAACAATCATAAATCTCTAATAATCACAATTAAAACCAACTCTAATTAGAATCATTTTATCAATAGTGGTCCCATGAGTTTTACAAAACAGAGTTCATGTTATTTCAAAAACCACAGTTTCATATTTCAGCAGAAATCTCAAACCTTATACCATAATCTCTAAAAATCATACTTTAAATCATAGTTTCATGAAAATAACTCTAATGCACAACATAGAGATTACAAGTGTGAACCCCCTCACCTGGTGGGGTGGATAGTGAAAAACTAACACCTATAGTACACCTGGAAGTAGGATTGACAACAATATCTGATATAGAATCAATAAAACTCTAAATCAACCTCTAAAATTTCTACATAACATGAATCTAACTCTAACAAGGGTAATAATACATACTAGCATGGAAACCATGAAGAACACAAGGTTTTACCCCAAATCATCAAAGATTGAAGGAGAAAGGAAGTAAACAATGATCTAAACATACCTTAGATCCTTTAGAAGAAACGAAAATTGAGCTTGAATAGTAAAGAAGTGAAGAAATGAGGTGTGGATGGGGGAGAGTCATGGTTTCTCTACAGAAAGGGGATGGAAGGGATGTGTTTTGGGTGTATGAATGTTTTGGACCTCAAAATGAGAGTTTTTAATGAGTTGTTGACCGCTTGGGTGGTAAATGACTGCTAGGGTGATCCCTTGCCCTCTATCACACCACCTTAGTCTGCGGTCATATGACTGCTAGGGCGATCTCACTTATTTACATTTCTTAATTTTAAGTTAATGTCCATTAAATTTAAAACATAAATATAAATAAAGAAATACCCCTCATTTGGACTCAAATAAAATATGAAAAAAAAATCAAAATCCTAACAAATCAAAATTCAAATTTTGAGTTTTCATTCAAATTCGGGAATTTTTACGATTTTTCAAACTTGGAGGCTAAAAACGAAATGTTTAAAGGTTTCATAAAATTCATTAAAAATCATTCTTTAACTCATTTTCCTCTTGGGAACAATTATTCAGACTTTTGATCCTAAGAAAGTGGTTCCAATATAATAGCCCTCCAAGAGCTTGTAGGGTCCAAACTTAGTGAAATCTGGGACTTGGAATGACAGATAAGGTTAATCGCCACTCTTTTCGATTTGAAAATTTTTTTTCCTAACTTTTTTTTTAATTTAAAACTAGGGTATCATATTATGATCATATTTCACACAAGCAATTCTCTCCCATAGCTTTTTTTTTTAATGAGTTTAATTTAATACACTGACAATTATATATTTGGGTACATATAAACTAACAAATTCTTATATTGACATTCAAATAAATTTTTAATGCATTTGATTTTTTAAGAAATGAGAAAGAGAATAAACTATTACTATTAATATGGTAATATGTAATTGAATGAACAAGTGAAAAAATATTACTACATTAAAATTAATGTTTGTAGAAACTTATTAGTATTTTTAAGAAGTTTTAAAATTTAAAAAAAAAACTTTATTCAATTATTCATGTCATAATCCGATTTGGGCATGTGATCGGCATAGGAGAAATCCTATTCCAGCCTTGTGACCTAGATTTCTGTTTATGCATAACTAGAGATAAAATTATTCAAAATACATTTTCATTTTCTACATACAAATCACCTATTTATTAAATCATACTAGTCTATACTGAAATTTCATAATTCAAACTCCATAGTCTATGAATCATAATACAAAGCATATATGTATAAAGCTACTTTGATTTGAAATATTCATAAGTACTAAACTATTCGATACAAGCTAAAATAGTTTTAAAATATGTAGAAACAAAAACATGCTTTAATATATGGGATCATGCCTACAATAATGTTGAAGTACTCTAGACAAAACTATAAAACTTTACCCAAGTGATGGTCCACTGAAACTCTACTGCTGCTGGGAAGATGATGACTGAGAAGAGTCTGCAGTAGCTATTCTATCTGTGAAATAGGAAAAAGCATAGGGGTGAGTTTTGTGCAAAACCCAGTGAGTGAATCCCCACCTGTAACCCTGTTCATGGGACGTCAAATAACAATGCATTAAATTATAATATACTATAACAATTATAAAACAGTTTGTATATACATATATAATCAAAATAATTATTTTCCATAAATCATATCAATAGTAATTTAATAGAGAAACATGAATTTCTACTCTATGGTTCTTCGAGAACCGGAAATGTTCTGCTCTATGATCCATCAAGAATCTAATGTGGATAACTAAATAGGTTCCATTTTCTACTCTATGAGATTGCCTTGAAGGCAACTTGGTACCAAGGTTAATGATCATGCAACAGTTAAATTGTTGTCTATTTCTTTATAGCTACCGTCTAAACCAATTAAATAAATCCATATAAATCTGAGAACACTTAAAACCTTTTAATTCTATGTGAGCTTTGAATCTATCTGATTCTAATAGTCTGACCTTAGTATAGCTGTGGCTATGAAATCATACCCAAGGGATCACCCTTTGTAGACATCTGTGATTTCATAAACTCAGAAAATATGTAGCTGTCAACTTTTTCGAATCCCGTGAAGATTCAAGCTCTAAAATCCTTTTATCTGTGAGTTTCTAAACCAACTTCTCAACAACATTCTTTCATAAGCTTGAAAATCCTAAAATCATAATAACATTCCTCAAAGCTCAAGGTTCTATACTGATCACTTGCATAATCTATGGATTTAATTTTGGAAATCTTTTATGCTTAGTGGAATTCAGGACCTGGAATGACAGATAAGGGTAACTGGCACCCGTCTCAGTTCAAAAATATTTTCTAACCTTTTTAATTTAAAAGTGGGGTATTACAATCCATATTGTATTTGGTAATAGTTTATGGATTTAATTTTGGTAAATTCTCAATACCATAAATGATTTGTATACAATCATTTTTTTTTTAGTAAACTCAAGGTATGTATTATCGGAAGAAGTAACTAAACTTAAGTAATTTAACAAATTGCCAATTATTAGACCTCATGGTTTTGGTATAATCATCTAATTATATATTATTACATTATTAAAAATATTTGAATTCAACACTAACTATATCATAAATAGTCCAAATAAGGATAGGACTCTAATTTTCATGCATTGATGAATCATTTTATATTGACATTCAATAGAAATGTTAAAAAATGACTTGTCATTTATGATAATTTAACTGTATGAAGCACAGAAACTGATACGGACACAAGACACGGACACGGCATATATATATATTTGTCTAAATTTCTTTTTGCATTTTTTGTACAGTTTTTTTTTATCTAATTCATTCTTCTTCTTTTTTTACTTTTTTGTGATCAATTGAAGAATTTTCAAAATAAAATGACACAATAACACATGTCCAACTAAATAACTAGGGTTGATTTTGACCTCATGTTGGTATTCAAAATTTGAAAAATAAATAAAAAACCAACTCAGGCATGTCCACAAGCTGTCAAAGCTGTATCTCCAGAGAATTAGCGTAGTGTCCAGCCATGTTCGGTGTATGTCCGAAATAAAAAAAAAAATTAATTTGACGTGTACAGATGCATGTCCGACACATGGACACACCATCAAGTTGGTGTGTCTGTGCTTCTTAGATTTAAATTTATAAAATTGTTCAAGATAATATATGACACTTTTTTACATTCTTATTAGAGGACAATGTAAAATAATAATAAACTATTACTGCATGAAAACTAAATTCATAATGAAATGAGATTAGTTTGTGGTGAAAAATATTTTACATTTATCAAAATTAGAGTAATTATTTCTGAATTATGATCCATTCATGTGTGATTTGAATATGATGATCTTCTATTTAGACATCATCGAAGGCTACAATTGGGCAAAACCCAATCTTAGCATGTCTTCCACATTGATAGCTTTCCCTCTTGTACTAGTGCTCAGCCAAAATTGCTGGGTTTTTAAATTTTTTTCCTCCCATTCCTAAATGTGGGCCCCACAAAGGGTACTACATCCATGCTAAAAAAAAATTTCTCCCATTGCAATTTTCTCTCATCCTAGAGTGTGCAACGTAGAAGCCCAACGAAACATACTCATTTCAAATTAAAATACTCACCTAACTCTCACAGATTTTCTACCAAACCTTATCACCCACTTTGCTCTTCCCTTCTTATCTTAGACAGTGCACCACTTACAAACCCTAGCACCCATTTGCTCTTTACGTGAAAAGCAGATGGCGTAGAAGGACTCCAACATCTCCAGCGATGATGCCTTCGCTAGCAACTATGCCGCCATCGACCAAGACATCGAAGCCTTAATTCAGGTGATGTTCCAATTTTCCCCTCACTTTCCCTACTCTCCTATCGATTCTAGCAGAAATTAATGCAAAATTGAAATATTTGTTAGGTTTTTGGGTGACCTAGGTAAAAAGAAAATGTGGAGAGCTATTGGGGGAATTGTGCCTTACTATGTGGAAAGTTTTGTAAATTATTTATTTTACAAAAATTATTGTTGTGCAATAATAGTGTGTAGAGTCAAATTTGTGCAAAAAAGCATAAACAACTTCGAAGGAGAAAGGGAAGGCATATGTTGTGGCTATCAATGCAGAGATTAGTTGTACAAAGGCTAGGTTACTGGAGGAGGTCACCAAGTTGCAAAGATTAGCTATAAAGAAGGTTCGTTGTTTGTTTCCTTTGCTACTTCTACTATCCTTTGAGATTGTATTTTTGTTGCTTTCAAATTCTGGTGTCCCCTCTCCCCTTATTATTATTTACTTTGTTTAGTTGAATTCATGAAGCATTTTAAATAAGGGTTATCTATAGTTTTGCCATTGGTGCTTTCAGATGTAGTGATGTAGACCAACATGCAGTGTTAGCTAGGGTGACAACAAGGTCCAATGACCACCTCCAAGCTAAACCTAACCACAGTTCTAAATCTTCCTAAAATGAAAGCTCAACATGAAAATGTAAGTTGTTCCTCATAAATTCAAAATTTTATATGATCTATAATTTATGCAACCTAAATGAAAAAGTCATTATATTGTTGTCATTGTGATGGAGTTGTTACTATATCCTCTTGAAATTGGAGAATAGCGATTTCTTATTCTAATGTGTTAAGTTTCTCTCTTTTTCATTTTGAAAGTTGACTTGGCATTAGAGTTTCTGAATGGTACCATGCATATCAGTTGCATCTTTTCTATCAATTAGTGTACTTGTAGGTTTTTGGGGCTAAGGATTAAGGTTCTTCCAATACTAAAAAGATGGTATACTGATCTCTTTTTCAACCAATTCTAGCTCTGTTGTGCTTGAATTTGATTGAAAGAAGACAATCTTTTAAGAAATATTAGCAATAACATTCTATTTATTATGTTTCATTCAAAACTTTCTTGATTTTTTTGTCCCTTAATGGTTTACTTTTGAGTTTATTCCTCAATTTTAGTCAAATATAATATGCATTAAATTACATTCTGAAGAAGACTTTGAAATTAGTAATTTTGGAGAGATGATTTACTCCTGAACCTCTTTGCTAATTGATGCTTTGCTTAGGTGATCTTGACCTTTGTTGTGCCCTAACCTTCTATCAAAAAGCATGTGTTCTTTACTCCTATTATTGTGTATGCTCTTTCATGAAGAGAATTTCAATTTGGTTTTATATTAAATCACATGTTTTATGTAATTTATGATAATGATTTTGTTACAGGGCATCTTCACATGTTGTAATGATACATTGATATGTTGTTGTTCAAATTGTTATTTGGAAAACAATCTCATAGCAAGCCCCATTGTTTAGGATAGCATTTGGTGTGGTTCTAAGTTATAGAACAAGAATTTAGTTTAGGTCTTTATGATAGCATTACCTTTGCTTCTAGTGTTACTTTTGTGATTCCTTTTATAATTACTTTAAGCCTTTCATTTAGAATGTTAAAGGAGATGAGGACTAATGGAAGTGTCCATTTATTAAAAAAAATAAAATAAAATAATCTATGATCACTACTTTTCTAAGATAGTTGTTTACCTGGTTGTTTATGGTGTTCAACTAATGATCTTTTATAGTGATGCGTATTTGTGTTAATGTACATGTTGTTGACTTAAATTTGTGTAGAAATGATGTTTTATTTTTACTTTCCTGTGAATTCTGTGTTTGATGTATGAGGAATCGAGTTAGATTGTATTTATTGAAGAATAAGAATTGTTATTCATGTATTTATATGTCATATGTGGTGATTATAATGTCTTTCCTTGGTTTCTCCTTCTAAGTATTCAAATTATTTTGACAAAAGTTTAGGCTTTTGCCTCTTTTAATCAGATTGTGATATTGGTATTGAGCATGATTGGATAACTGTTAGGGATAATTTATCTTCTTTTTTTTTTTGGGTCAAGAGTAATTCATTGGTCCTGTAACTTTATTACCTTTTTCTTTTTAATTAATTTTGTAACCTTTGTAGCTTTCTGAGCTTTGTAATTTTGTCATTCATAACATTAGTTATATGAGAAGTGATTTTAAAATTACTTTTGTGACTTAGGGGATTGTTTGACAAAAATTAATTTGCTAAATGCAAGAAGCTATGTTGATTGTTAACAATGGATGATAGGATGTATGTTTTATTGGTGAAATAGGTATCTAGCTTTTTGAAATAAGTATATAATCTATAGCAGTTAAATTATGCCTAAATTTGAAATGATTTGTAATGACAAAGTGGAATGTTCAAAATAGAAAGTTCGAAAACAAAAACAATATGGGGGTACACTTGGTTTAAGCAGAAGAATTGTCTTATATATCCATGATTTGTATGTAGGATGTGGATATATTTTATTCGATTAGTGTTTATTGAAACTCTTGATGACTGGGTCTCCTTCTGTGTATGTGCTTTTACTAAGGATTCTTTTTTTCTTGAATATGTCTAATTTTCTTTTTCAAACCCATGCTTCTAATTTCCTATATTTTACTACAAGTGCTAAAGTTATTTGTTGTTGTAAAGTTAAGATGATGTAAGGTTGTTTCAATGATATTTTATTAAAGCTATGTTAAATTAGGCAAGTACATTTCTAGGGAATATTAAACAAATAATAATTGATTTTTGTTTGTATGGTTGTAATCATAATCTTTGGTCGTATGTTATAATATGCCTTTGGTATTGCACTGTCACTAGCAAGAAGTCACTTGAGAGTGCCGATCATGGTGGCAATAACCTCTCCAAGGTTGGGTTTAGTTTTGTGGCATTTGATTTGTGGATTGTTTGATTTGGTTGGTGTATAGATGTTGTTTGATGCATATTAGATTTGTGGAATAGTTTGGACTTGAATTAGTTGATAGAGATATGTCCCACATTCAAAGCCAAGGTAGTAAATATTGAAAAGGTCTAACGACAATTTTTTGAAATGCTTATCTTAAGATTTACCTTTGATTTAGTTATGCCTAATCCTTTCTTGTGTCTTGTTTTCTTTTACATACCATTTCAGGCTAAGAATGGCAACATCATACACCTTTTCCCATATTTTCTACTTGATGCTTAACAATAATATGTTATTTTATTTTGCTATATCTGAGCCATATTTTGAATTTGCTTTATCTTATATGGTCCCTTGATCTTTGAGTTGTTCACTTTTTTCAAATTAGTATTTTACTCTAGTAAGCTATTCTTCCTCTCTCTTACTTACCTCCCATTTATGTATTCCTTCTACTCCATGTGGAAAATGAAAACTCCCGAAAGTATAAACATCTGGCAGCCTCTCTTGCACTTGAGCTGCAATTTCTTATAGTTTCTTTACTTGATAGCAATCTTGCTTCATTATTAAGTGCCTTTTTTTTACCAAGGAAGACAATTTTAGCTTAGCCTTCCATGTTTCCAAGTCAATTTTATCTAAATATATCCAATTGTCTCCACTTACATTTATATCCTATTTTTACAGAGCCAAGAACTCATTACAATCAAGGCTCTAAAAGCCAGTTTCACTGAGGTCCCTAATTCTGATAAAGTGGATTCTACTGAGGTGGATGTTACAATCTATTTCATTATAGCATGTGTCTAATCAATTTAGATGAATATATTCACCATGTGATAAATTTCATGATATACTACAATTTATCACTATACATTCTCTTTGAATTTCATTAGATTTTTGCTTTTTATTTTTATTTTTATTTTGGAATTCTAATTGTTTTATAATGGTAATTAATCCACCCTATAAAAATCACAACATAAAAAAATTGCAATATAAGAACAATTGGTTCAAATTTATTTAGGTTTTTTATTCTTTTTTTCCCTTGAAATTGCTGGGATTTGTGTTACAACAAGATGCGTTTCTTTTTATTTGATGTAGATTTGTTTAAACTGCATATTGCTAGATTTGATGGTACATCGCTGCTAACATGTTTTTATTTGTTCCTTTGGTTTAAACTGCATAGATTTGTTCAAACCAGTACCCAAACATATCTCTGATCCAAATCAAGGGAGTGAACACCTAAGAAGAGGTAGTGATTCTTATTTTTTGATTTGTTTCCTTTGTTTGCAATCCAAGTTTTTCTGTTTTAACTCTTCATGATTTATGTTTGGGACTTTCACCATGGAAACTCATATGTGGGTCCTATCCATATATATAGGTTTTTGGTTGGAAATTGATCCTTTGGAGGAATGTTCTTATGTATATAACCTTTTTGTTTGTGTATAGGAATTATTAGTCTTAGTTAATTTTGTGTTGATGATCTGTCTTTTCTATTGATAAAATCTTCTAATGATAAAATATGAACAAGAGAAGAAAAGATTCAAGCTTAAGTTGAAATTGAAATGTAGCTCAGATTATAGATTTTAGTACAGTCATTATATTTATTGTGTGACACCTTAATGGTTTAAATTGCACCATTGGTTGTTTTATGAGTATAGAGGGAAATAAGTATTGTTCACCTTACCATTTCATTTGATGGCCTCCGTAGATTGTGCATGGAATTAATCCACAACCTTATGGACAAGCATTTATGCATTTGCCCAATAAACCTTTTACTTGAAATATGAGAATGTGAGGCAATCACTTTGAGTGAGTAAGAATATTAGACTGTGGTTTGTCCCAAAATGTGTAAGAGTGTGTGTATGTGTGTGTATTGGTGTGTAATGGGGGCGGGTGTGTGCATTGATACTATTTTGTGGGGTTTTACTGAAGTTTTGATGGATGCTTTTGGGATATGCATATTGGCAAATTTTGAGTGTTTGAAATTTGATTTAGTAAAGATCACAAGGTGTCAATATTCAAGAGGACCCTTAAAAAGAATTCATACTGGGTTCGGATTGCATTGGCTAAAGGCATATTTATTGATTAAAATTATGAGATGAAGCAGGTGCTGCTTGAGTGAAATGCTCATTTGCTTACTGGTAATTTTACCAAGTTGATGATTTCATGGACAGCCTCTATTGTTGTTGATAACAATGGTAAAAGGACTAATATAGAGATAGAGTTTTATATTTAAAACAACCTGTTCGTTTGGTATTATTTCTGATTTACTATTATATAATGAAACAACGGCAAGTCTGGATCAATATGCTATAGGAGTGGTGTTATCTGCTAAGGTAGAAGATAGTTTTCTTTCCATGCATGAGGAGCTACTGGATTGACCAATATAACTTATGTGGTTTCTTTTTGGTGGACATTCATCGTACTGCAGTGGCAGTAAGTGAACTTGGATTGAATTTGATTGCTTTGACACAGAAATTGATGCGCGGATTGCTCATTTGGGTAGATTAGATAACAACGTAGTGAATGTAGTATGATGCATGTGGTGGGTATGATAGTAGAATAAGGAGAGAATGAAATTGTAATTTATGTTATGGTCCATGCTTTTTATTTGTTTGTGGATTTTGACTCTGTAATTCACCCCCTTGGTGTTGATCCTCTACTTATCAAAATAAATAAATAAATAAGCTTTTAATTCCTTCTGAGTAAAAGCCAATTTTTACATTCAACAAACATATGTTGGATGAGCCCCATGATTTCACTGCAATATAATATTGTTAGAATCAATCAGTGTATTCACAGTGCTTATCTTCCCTTTTCTAGGCTTCTTTACACTAGAAGTAGATGCAGTCTCTTCACTGCATTTCAAAGCTCTTTGCTACTCAAGAACAATCATATCATGTATCATATTTAGCCTCACCACTCATAGAGAGATAGGGCTTATGATAGTGATTTGTAGGTTTGTTTTATGCCATTTTAATTTTATCGATATGGATGAATGGGAATTCCCTTGCATCTTTGTTATTGTTCCATTTGTTATTATTCTCTCCTCAGTTTTTTCCCCCACAGCCTTACTATTTTAGTAATCATTAAATCTAAGTACCCTCTCTCTCTCTCTCTCTCTCTCTCATATTTTTGTAAGCAACGGGGAAAAGTAATTTTTTTTTACTATTGAGACTTTTGATAATGCCTAAGACTATTGAAAACAAATTTTTTATGTGGAAAATGACCAAATGAATATTACATTTTGTCTATCAACAATTAAAATATGATAAATGAATGACTCAAGAAATAAAGCTCTTAGACATGATAAGTGATGGTAAATATTAAACGCAACCCTGAGAGGATGTGGATAGAAGAATACAAAAATTAATTTAGCAAATAAACTTTAACTATTAATTTGTATTCATAAATGTTTTTAATGCTATAATAGTTGTTCATATATGTTTAACAATTATCTTATAATTTTCATAAAATAAAACAAGATATTACTTTTGATGTCCTAAGAGTGTAAAAGAGTTTTACATTGTTATCCAATCAAATTTGACCGTTTGTATGTCTTTTCAAGTGGCGAAGATTGAAATAATCATATTTGTTAATGTACTATTACATAATTGTATGAATATGTATATTTTTTTTATAGTTAGTGCATTCCAATCAAATCCATAAAGTTATTATTTTACAATTTTTAATAGTAGAAATTTAATTTGAATTAATGCATTATATTTTTATATATTTTTTAATGTAAAAAATTTTTAATATCTAATAAGACAAGATACATTTATAAGATAATTATCATTAATTTATATTAAATTAAAATTTATAAATGATATTTGTATGTGTTTTATTTGATAGGAAAATTAAAATATTGTGAGAAAAATAAAAATATAACCGGATTGCATTACATGATTATGTTTAATGTATTAACCACTTTACATATAATCTAATAAATATATTTATTTATTTATTTATCTTATTCTTATTAATATTTAATGGTTTGTCTAGTTATAGAAGTTTGTTAAAGAGCTCACAATTAAACAGTTTCCAATCCAATTATATTTTGTTTATGTTATGCTACATTCCTTTTTGGTGTTATATTTAGGATGATTTGTCAATTGTTGTTCGTAGAGCTTTTGAAAATTATAAAATTTACCACCATGTTGGTGAACTTTTGATTTTGATAAAGCTAGCCATTATGAATTGTTAAATATTGTTATGAATCATTAATCTCCCATCACAAAAAGACCCAAAAAAAAAAAATAAAAAATAAAACAACAACTTCATAGTACATGGGGTCACTTACAAATGCTATATCAATCTAGCCATTTCCCGTGCCCACCTGATACACTTATGACAACTGTAGCAGTCAATCCTCAGACCATCAAACTGCCCCAAAATGTATACAGTGACAGTAAACCAGTAAACCCTAGTTCAGTACCTTTGGGTTATTCTAGCATCTGGATTATCTCAATACTCATTTATTTTACTCTCTATTAACTTTAAAACATAAATGTAAATAAGAAAATACCACCCATTTGGATTCAAATAAAAAATCAATAAAATCAAAATCCCAACCAATCAAAATTTTTGGATTTTAATTCAAATCCGAGAATTCTTATGATTTTATAAACTTGAGGGCTAAAAATGAACTTTTTAAAAGTTTCATAAAATTCGTTAAAAATCATTTGTTAAATTCTTTTTCTTTTGGAAACAATTACCGAGACTTTTGATCCCAAGAAAGTGACTCTATCATATAGCCTTCTAAGGAGGTGTAGGATTTGAACTTAGTGAAATTCAGGACCCGACAACATAGGTGGGTCCCAGGGAATCCAAAGTCGTACAGAACTTATCTATTGACACGTGCACACTAGGTATTACAATCTTCCCCATTAAAAGATTTAGTCCCCAAATATGAACTTACATAAACTAGAAGATCAAGGAGTTGGAATACTTAACCCACGTGGATTTTCAAAAATGAGCCTGAATACTCGAATCACTCTGACATGATACTCTAGCTATACTAGCTAATACTCTGGGAGATAGTGCTATCCTAAGCGCCACTGCTTCTTTACTCTGACCAAGGATGCCAATTATCACATCTGGGCGGCTCCGCCTCTAAGGGCAGTCCTTTCCCATCGAGGTGACAATTACTCTTATCATGACACTTGATGGGTTGCATTTATACATCCATTTTCCATCCTAACTATGAATATGTTGTATTTGTTTGGTACTTAATTGTTGGTTAAATTAGTGAATTTGCACTTTGTCCTCAGTATGCGTCACTGGTTAATTTCATAACTATTAATATTGTTTTTGGTGCATAATCATTTTTTGGAAGTGCTTTGTGATTTTAACCTCTTTGTGGGAATGTTGTTTGTTAATAGGAACTCCCAGGTTGGTGCACTAGAGCAGAAAAGGGAATTCAATAACATTGATGACCATCCAGGTGATGAACAGTTTAATGTATTTTTTAGCAAAGTCACACAGGATCGCCCCAACAGTCAACAATCGCCCAGGCGGTTGTTAGTTAAGTGACCAACATCAGCGACACACGATTTTTGTAAACGGGGGCCCGATTTTGGTTTTCATGCTATTAGGTCGTAAAGGAAAAGAGAACAGTTGGGAGGTACTCTCTTTCTCATACTCTCATACTACATTCTCTCTCTTAAATTCTCCACTTTCTTTCTCTAGGGTGTAGAAGTTCTCAATCATTGTTTTAGCTCTATTTTGGGTTGTAATTGATGTTCTCTTTGAATAATAACAGCGAAACTTCCCCTATGGAAGAGTAATTTCTCTACTGTATACAAGGATAAATGAGGATTAAGATTCTTCTTGATACTCCTAATTTTAATTGCAATTCGTGGTTGGTTTTTCTCTCCTTTTTTATCTTCTCTCATTAATTTCAGTCGTGAAAATTATTGCAATTGTATTTTAGAGGGTTGTTTGATTGTGCATTCATTTGCGTGCATAATCTAGATACCATTGCGGTATTTAATCAATTAATTTAACTACATCAAATTGGTAAAGGATTGAAATTAACTTCATTAGGGATTAGGTTGCTGTTATTGGTAATTAGACTAGCATAGGTTTATAGAATCACAGTCATGAATTACTAGTTCATATGTTAGCTAAACCCTTAGTAGTAGTGTCATTGTATGACCGCTAAGTAGAATTGCATCATTGTTGTGTGATAGTATGACTAATGAAAGTAACCACCACCATGAATTTATCTGTTAGGTCGATAATTAAACAACTCTTAATTTGAAGGAATCTTTGTGCAAGTAATTCTTCCCATTATATTTTCTCAAATTAATTTAGCTTTTAGTAACTCCAAAAATCCCTCAATTTCTTGAATCAATTGGAACACTTCCTTGTGAGACAATCTGGATTGTACCCTAACTGCATTTTTGGTGTAATTTAGTTACTTAATTATTTTTAATTTGTTGCAGGTAGTGACAGCTTGTATCAACACTTACACTAGGTGGTTCTACCTCCAAGGGCAGCCCTTTCCACAGTGCAAGTCCTAGATGAGCATCTATGCTCCGCCGCCTCGTGCACACATGGGTTCTCAAAGATGGGGGCTAAACGTCACTTGTGTCCTTGCTCTAGTTCTCTTTCTCTTATGTTTGATATTAACTAATACTATGGGAACTCCTAGTCCTTGGTTCCTGAACTTTCTCAATCTCTACGTGTATGTAATGCATCGAAATTAAATTGCTCTATTCGTTCATGTAGAAAAGCAAGAACAAACATGGCATTATTGGTTCTCATGAACCACTCTTCTTACCTCGAGACCTCTAATCCGTAACTAACCTTCTTCAAGCATAAAAGCACGCAATCACAACTTCCAATCATATTTGCACATAGTACAAGTTCACGCCATAGAGGCAAACAACAAACTTCTTGTTACTTTACCAAGCCCATTAATTTCTTATTATTGCGTTACCAAGCTACAACTTAACATGACAGTTTCATTTAAGTTTCTTTTATCTTACTTACATGTATGGGTTAAGGGAAAGAGAACACTTCCAACACATATGAGCTACTTAATTTCATCTTACGAAATATCTATGTTCATAATTCGAAACTATCCCCTTAAAGTTACTCTAATTGTGCTTGTGCAATGCCAACTCAAGTAAAACTATCATACAAACAGATGGTACTCTATTTCATGTTACACAACTTTTTGGAAAACAATTAATCATGAATCAAGCTATTCATTACGGGCATAAAACAAGCTATCTAAGAAACTTATTTCTAATTATCTTAAATCCTATTTCAAGTAAAACATGTTTCCAAATTCTCTCTTTCTATAAAGCAACTAATCAGGGCAATGCAAGGTTACAAAACTTCTTTAAGAAAAAGAAAATTCTTTCCTCTAGAATTTGCAAAACTTTGGTCAAGAGCCTCAAGTATTCATAAAACTCTTTTCGAGGGTACTAGCATAGTTCTCAAATCACGTGTCAAACTCATAAAACATATGAAATCCATGCACTAAGACTCTAAATGCCATACAATGCACTAATATTCTCTAATTCAATTCTGGGTCTCTAAGTTGCAAGGTTAATTGCCTATGTGCTTGTTTATACTTACATGTGTGGTCACGTAATCCCATTACTGATTCTATTAGGTTCTAATTTATCTTGATGAAATCGATTACTAATGTCATGATCAAAATTTCCAATGACTTATTCGTGCTGACTCTAATCATAGCACAGTAACCTTCATAACTTGCAACATTAATTTTTTTTATGCTTATAACTAAGAAAAGAAAACAAGAGATGGCCTAAACATTCTAGTGCAATCCACATGCATAATCATTCACCATGGATGCTCGAAACTAGCCTAGCAACTCATGTCATGTTGTTTAGATACTGGCATGCATATCATACTATTATCAAGCAAAAACATTTCACAAATGCAAACCATGCAGTAATATATCTTCAGGGACATAACACATGTGATGTTCATGATATCAAAGATTGCTTCAAACAATTTAATACTTTCATAAATTAAAAACAAAGCATCAACCCTATAGGATGCCTATATGCATGATTTATGCTCTCATCGGGATTCTACCCACTAACTCAATGTCATTTTCATGTGACTCTCTTCCTCCAGTATATCGAGGTTCTCTACTCTTTAGCTTGTAATTCTCTAAGGTAACATGCAATCCTTTCTTTCGTGCTCTCTCTGACTATATTCAAAGTAGGTGGGTGTGCCCCATAGGCACCGACCTCTATGGTATTTTCCACCATCTCACAAACGAGGTGTGACCAATTGGTTTGGACTAAACTCTGCCATTATAGCTGGTTACTACCTTAACATCTTCGTTGTACGATAATAAGACGCGTCGGAAAGGGCACTGAGAGAGTGGCTCTGGCCAACAGTATCCGTAGCTGACCTTTGTCTAAGCTAATCATTCCTACTTGTGCTCCTTTTTAATGCACTCCGGCATTGGATGTACTCATTAACTATCTCTAACAGGTTCAAAAAGGCTCATTCGAGGTGCCACACACAACTGATAACAAATTGACATGGTGCTACCGTCGTGGCGATAATGATGTTGATTAACAAATGACATAACTTAACTGAGAGGAGAGGGAAAAGCATAAGAACAGATCAAGAGCTCTAAGAAATGACAAAGACTCTAACTAAGGCTAGACATGACTGACTCTTGCTATAGGCCTCAAATAACATCACGTTAGTGCAAATGGTCACGGTTCCATTCAAATAAATGTCATGCCATTTGTGGAAATTTGCTCCAATACCATGCAAGAAAACCTAAGGCTCTGATACCACTTTGTCATTACCCGATTCGGGAACATGACCGGCATGTGAAGAATCCCATCCCCACATAAGCCTTCTAGGTAACGTGTCTCTCTAAATACATAATTTATCAAAATTTTCATTCTTAAAACATAGCTTCAGTTAAATCTTTGCTCAAATGCTTATCCAGGACCGAATTTCTGAAATCATAAATCTGAAATAGTTTAATATACAAAGCTTTAAAGTTATCTTAATTAATCTTTGAAAATCTTTTGAGCACTTGACAACTAAATCATTTATACATTTCTAGCTCATTACATAAATCTTTGATCATAGTTTATATTCCAAATCCATACTTAAACTCTATAAACATATATGGGAATATATGCACTTTAAAAATAACTACAATATCTCAAATTACATGTGTGGCTTAGATCCTGCCTGCACATCTATTGGAGCACTCTACTCTAACATAATCCTACTCTAGGCCTTACTACAAAGTAAGAATCACTGGAAATAACCACGTCTATGGAACAAAAATCTGAATCGCCTCTGAACCTGTAACTATGAGAGGAAGGGAGATGGATAAGTTAACGGACTCAATGAGTGAGCTCTTACCATCACCCACATGGGACAACCAAGGAAAATACAATATATAATATACATGCAACAATCATAAACCATTCGATATTCATATGCATAGCTATATAGAAAAGATCATCTCTGTATTTATAAACTCAGAAAAAATATCTCTAAATTCTTACTGTAATGAAAAATCATTTTCCATACATATACATAATAGCTCTTAATCAAATATTATCTAAAAAGCATCAATAATTCTTGAAAATATAATAACAACACTCTAATAAAGAAAAAAGGATCTCTAGTTATGCACTACATAATAATATATTCTCTAGCTATGCATGTCAACCATGGCATAGTGAATTCTCTGATCTCTAGGATCCTTCAAGGACCCACATCGGACACCTAACTAGGCTCCATCTAGGTTAACAATCATTTTTCCCAGCTGTTAACTTACTGTTTGTTTCTCTGTAGCTACCATCTAGTCTCTAAATCATGAAAACTAATTATTTTTCTAAATCTTTGTTCTAGCTCTTCCCTAGGTTTAAAACTCTATATAATTATTCTACTCTTGAAATCATAAAATCTTGGGATACATATAAAATCATTTAAATCTGAAAGGTGGGTGCTCCATCCCTTGCAAACAAAAGCCCCTAAATTCTTAATACTATGAGAATTCTGGACTCATATGACTCTAACAACTTGACTTTAGCATAACTGTGATTGTGAAATCATGCCTAAAGGGTCACCCACTTGCAGGCATCCAATTTCAAGCCCACAAAATATGTATCTAGTAGTTGTTATGAATCATACTAAGTTCTATACCTCTTGTTACTATAAAGCTATAGTTCTAAATTCAAATATTAAGCTTACATAACTTTTCATATACTTGATAACTCTAATATCATCCTTAAAAGTAAAAGGGTTCGTAACAAAAAAAAAAACTATGTAATCAAAATATACATTTATATTCATCAAACTAAATCATACTCTATTCAACACTCTCTCGATATACCTCAACCAAGCAATCTGAAACATGATATGTAATTTGAAATGCAGAAATCATAGCGATATCGCAAACTCTAAAAAAACATAGTTGATAAAATGACAACTTGCTAAATCATATATTCTTCCAACAATCATTTTCTGAGCATATAAAACATTTTCCATAACACACAATATAGCAATCATGGTCCCATGGTTTTCTAAAAACATATTTTTCATGTAATCTTCACAAAATCATAATTCTGTCTATTTCAATAAACTGTATAAAATCATATTCTCATATCTACTTTCATATTTAGAAATCATAAAGCATAATCATACTTTTAATGACTAAACATAAGGTCATAAGTTTGAACCCACTCACCGTTTGGAGTCGAGAGTATGTGTGCACCACCAACTTAACCTTGAGAGCTTGGAATGGCACCAACGATTACCATAGAGCAACATTGACTTATGATCAAACTCTAATCACCTTTAGATAACACTAAAACAACTCTAACAATATTGGGGGAGCACTCCCACTTGACAACAATGGGAGAATAACAAAGCCCAAACCATGGAACATGAAATGAAGGAGACAAAGGAAGCATAAACCAACAACTAAATTCACCTTGAAGCTTAAAGAAGGTGAACTTGATAGAGGATGAGAGTGGAAGGGGAAGAGATCACCTTAAGGGAGTTAGGGTTTGAATTTCTACTTCTAGGAAGAAAGAAATCGAAGTTGGGGTATATATAGGGCTCATTTAATGAAACTGCATCATTTTCCACTGTGCTGACATTAGACCCATTCTCTACAGTGAGTAAATCTCACTATAGAGAACCTGGAGAAGCAACAACTCGCTACAACTAACATATCTCGCTGTAGCAAGGCTATTCTGCATAATTATGTAGCAACAACACCCAACAGAATTATTTACATTTCTTAATTTTAAGTTAATGGAACTTTAAAACATAAATGTAAATAAGAAAATATCCCCCCCAATTTGGATTCAAATAAAATATCAAAAAAATCAAAATCCAATTTTTGGGTTTTAGTTCAAATCTGAGAGTTTTTACAATTTTCTAAACTTGAGAGCTAAAAACGAACCGTTTAAAGATTTCATAAAATTCATTAAAAATCACTTTTTAACTTCTTTTTCTTTTAGGAACAATTACCAGCTCTTTTGATCCCAAGAAAGTGGCTCTATCATATAGCCCTCCAAGGAGGTGTAGGATCTGGATTTAGTGAAATTTAGGACCCAACAACATAGGTACGTCCCAGGGGATACAAAGGCTATACAAAACTTGTCTACTAACACGTGTACACCGAGTATTACAAGTTATGATTTCTAGATCAATGGATTTGGAAAAGATGTTGTCAGAGCTTAAAATATTAAATACTTTTAGTTTCTGAAATTAAATATTATGTTTTAATTAAAGAAAAATGCCAAATATTTAGAAGAGATCATATTTTAATATTATATTTATTGATAAATTAAGCATTTAGAGAGAATCAAAGTTCATGAGGCTTATGTGAGGATGGAATTCCTCACATGCCAATCACATTCCCAAGTCGGGTTATGTCAAAATGGTATCAAAGCCATAGGTTTCCTTGCATGGTACTGGAGCAAGTGTCCACAAATAGCGAAATGTTTATGTGAATGGATCTGCAGCCGTTTGCACTAACGTGATGTTATTTGAGGCCTTCAGGAAAAGTCGGTCATGTTTAGGTTCAATAAGGTCATTTTGATCCTGTCAGCGATAGTCAATAAGCACGCTTGAGTTGGAATGCATTAAAAGGGAGCACAAGTAGGAATGACTAGCCTAGATAGAGGTCAATTGTGGGTACTGTTGGCAAGGGCCACTGCTCTCTGTGCCCTCCCCTAACGTGTCCTAAAATCACCTAACCAAGAGATCAAGGTAGTAGCCACCTAGAATAGGAAGGTTTAGCATGAACCAATTTGTCACACCTAGTTATTAAATAAGCGGAGGCTACTATGGAGTTCAGTGCCTATGGGGCACACTCGCATGTTATGAATATCATTAGAGACGACACAAAAAGAATGATTTTCCATTATCTCAAAGAGTTACGAGTTAGAGAGAAGAGAAACTTAATACCCCAAAGGAAGAGAGTTATCATAAGAGTGACCTAAAGTTAGTGGATAGAATCCCGATGAGAGCTCGAATTATGCATATAGGCATACTATAGGGTTGATTGTTTTGTTTTTTATGTGTGGGAAATGTGTTAAATTGCAAAAGTTTACGAACGCTTAGAAATTTAAAATGAAAGAAGAAAAGGAATAGCAACATGTTTTACTTACATGAACTTAGAATAACTAAATACAAGCATTTTAAGTAGCTCTATTTCAGCCCATAGAAAATGACTTCATCCAAGATTGAATGTTTTAACAAGTTGTGTTTTGTTTAGGGAATGTATCCTTTTACTCTATGTATGCAAAAGCATTGCTAATTTAAGGTTTTGTGACATGGATTTGAGCATTATATGCATTAAGCTAGATGAAAGGAATTGAAATGAAATTGTCAAGTTTCAATTACGGCTTTGTAACACAATAATAAGAAATTAATAGGCTTAGTGAAGTAATAAGAATGCATGTTATCATAATAAGTGTTTTAGTGATCCTAAAGCAAGTCATCTTGTCCATGGTTGATTTGTGTTATGCGTGTGATGTGTAGTATTTGTGTATACTGGAGGTATGGACATTTGATTGTTTAACAACCTTTAATTGTAGAAATGTGATAATCAAGGACTAGGCATATGAATACCACGTTTGTTTTGAATTGTTCTATATGAACACATAGAGCAATTGATTTTCATGCATTACACATGCTTAGAGAGTAAGAAAGTTCAAGAATCGAGGACCAAAAGTCCCTATAGTATTAGTTGATATCAAACATAAAAGAAAAGGAGCCGAAGTAAGGACACAAATGACGTTTACCCCATATCTTCAAGAGCTCTTGTGTGCGCGAGGCAAGGAATGTAGTTTTTCCACTAAAACTTGCATTGTGGAAAGGGCTACCCTTAGAGGTGAAGCCACTCGATGTAAGTGTCATGATGAGAGCCATTATTGCCTTGATGGGAAAAGGCTGTCCTCGGTGGCGAAGCTGGAAAAATGTGACAATTGGCATCCTTAGATATAGTAATGGAACAGTGGCCTTCAAGATGGAACTGTCTCCTAGAGTGTCAGCTAATATAGCCAGAGTATCTTATCAGAGTATTTCGAAGGGCATTCAAGCATATTCTTGGAACCCCATGTGGATTAAGTATTCCAACTCCTTGAATTTCCAGTTGCCTCAGTTTAGATTTAGGGACCAAATCTTTTATGGGGGCAAGATCGTATGACTCGATATACACGTGTCAGTAAACAAGTTCTATATGGCTTTAAGGTCCTTTAGGACCTACCCATGTTGCCAGGTCCTAGATCTCACTATGTATAGACCATACACCTCCTTGAAAGGTTATATGATTCAGCCAATTTTTTGGGATCAACAGTCCCGGTAATTGCTCTTCAAAGGAAAATAAGTTAAAGAGTAATTTTTAACAAATTTTAGGGAACCTCTAGCCGTTTCATTTTTAGCTTGCAAGTTTAGAAAATCATAAGAATTTCAAATTTGAACTAGAACTCAAAAATTGGATTTTGATTGGTTAAGGTTTTGATTGTTTTGGTATTTTATTTGAATCCAAATAGGGATATTTTTCTTATTTACATGTATGTTTTAAAGTTAATGGATAGTAAAATAAATGAGTACATTTATGTTTTAAAGTGAGTATTGAAATAACTCAGATGCCAGAATGACCCAAAGATGCTAAACTAGGGTTTATTGGTTTACTATAACCGCTATGGCGATCATAAGTGCATCAGGCAGGCACAAGAAATGGCTAGACTGCTACAGCAGTTGTAAGTGACTAGTTTTGCTAAGCGCATACTCCCTGACCGCTATCGCAGTCTAATGGTCATAGACCACTATAACGGTCCCCCTGAAACACAAATAGTGCCGTTAAACGGCGTAGTTTCACTTTCAACCATCCTTTTTAATAAAACCCCATTTCGGGGTCTCCCTTCTCCCTAAACAGAAGTAGAAATGAATCCTCACCCCCTCAACCCAATTTTCTTTCTTCTCTCTTAATACCCTTCAAATATAGCTTTCCTAAATCATCAAGATATGTGTTTGTTAATAGATTTTGTCTCCTTTCTTCCTATTCTTTCACATTCTATGGTTTGGGTTATTGTTATTCTCCATTGTTGTCAAGTGGGGGTGCTCCCCCAATGTTATTAGAGTTGTTTTAGGGTAATCTAAGAGTACCTATAGATCATTGATAAGTCTATATTGCTCTGTGGCAGTTGTTGGTGTCGTTCCAAGCTCTCAAGGTCAAGTTGGTAATGCCCATATACTCCCAACTCCAAACAATGAGTGGGTTCAAAATCATGGCCTTAGTTTCATCATTATAACTATGTTTTATACATGATGATTATTAAATATGGTATTAGTGATGAAAATATGAATATATATGATTTTGCAAAGCTATAATTTCGAATATATAGCATGAAAATGAAATTTAGAAAATCATGAGACAATGATTGATAGATTGTATGTGATGGAAATGTTTTACATGAAACTCCAAGAGACTTATTGCAAAAGTATATGATTTAATAAGTTATTATTTTATCAAACATGTTTTAAGAGCTTATGATATCTTTTTTCTTCAAGACTTGAGTTTTCAAAATATGATTTTAGCGTATTCAGTTAAGATGTATATTGGAAAAATGTGAACAAGAGTATGATTGGGCTTTTCAAATAAATATGTTATATGGTTTCCAAGTTTTATAATTGTGAACCCCTAGTATATGAACTAAGATATTAGAGTTACCAAGTATATGAGAGTATTTAATATAAGAAATGAATTCAGAATTTCAATTTTGTGATACCAACAGGTACAAAATTCAATATGATTCCTACCAACCAACAGATACATATTCTGTAGGCTTAAAATCAGAATGCCTACAAGTGCTAAATCCTTGGGCTTGATTTTCACAGCCACGATTATGCTAAATCAAATGGTTAGAATTATATGAGTCCAGAACTCCTAGAGTACTAAGAATTTAAGGGCTCTTATTCATCAGGGACTAAGCACCCACTCTTTAGATTTAAATGATTTTATATGTATCCAAAGATTTTATGATTTCAAGAGTACAATAATTATGTAGAGTTTTAAACCTAAAGAAGAGCCAGAACAGAGTTTTAGAGAAATGATTAGTTTTTATGATTTAGAGACTAGACGGTAACTATAGAGAAACAAATAGTGAGTTAACTGCTAAGAAAAATAATCATTAACTTTGGTACCAAGTTGTCCTTAGGGGTAATCTGACAAAGCAGAAATGGAACATAGTTAGGTGTCTCAGTGCAGAGAATCCTTTATACCATAGTTGACATGCATAACCGGAATATATATCATTATGCAATGCATAACTAGATATCCATGTTTCTCTATTAGAGTACAGTTATTTACGTTTTCAGAGATTATTGATGCTTTTCAAAGAATATTTGATTTAAAAGCTATTATGTATATGTATGGAAAATGATTTCTCATTAGAGTAAGAATTTAGAGATATTTTTCTATGAATTTATAAATACAGAGATATCTTTTCTATATATAGTTATGGATATGAATGTTAAATGGTTTATGTTTGTTGCATGTATATTGTATATTCCTTGGTTGTTCTATGTGGGCGATGGGTGAGAACTCACTCATTAAGTCCATTGACTCACCCCTCTCCCTTCCTCCCATAGTTGCAGGTTCAGAGACAGTTCAAATTTCGATTCCATAGACGCAATTATTTCCAATGGTGAGTCTTACTTTGCAGTAAGGCCTAGAGTATGACTATGTTAAAGTAGAGTGCTCCAGTAGATGTGCAGGTAGGATCCTAGCCACACATGTATGTTGATATATTATAGTATTTTTAGAGATCAAGTATATAATTGAAATATAAATTATGGTTAGAGATTTATGTGATGAACTAGAGATGAATTTGTAAGTCAGTTTTCACATGTCAAGATTTTCAAGTTTAAGATTAATATTATGTTCTAAAATAGTTATGATTTCTAGATCAGTAGATTTGGAAAAGATGTTGTCAGAGCTTGAAATATTAAATACTTTCAGTTTATGAAATTAAATATTATGTTTTAATTAGAGAAAAATGCTAAATATTTAGAAGAGATCATATTTTAAGTATTATATTTATTGATAAATCAAGCATTTAGATGGACTCAGAGGTCATGAGGCTTACGTGAGAATGGGATTCCTCATGTATCAGCACGTTCCTAAGTCAGGTCCTGACATTTCTTGATATTTTCTAATTTGTTCTTCAATTGCATTACCTTTGCTTTGATTTGTGATGCAAAATAGGTCTCTAATCTGGACCAGATCTGATGTGAGAACACACATCCAACCATTTTGGTGGTGAATGCTTTGGTCATTGACGCAAGCAACCATGACTTGATCAATGCATCTTGTCTTTCCACCTTTGAAACTCAAGATTCACGATTCCTAATACACGATCTGCATCTGATACATGCATTGATGGAATTCCTCTACCATTGACATGAACAAGCAAACCATGTCCTTCAATTGTAGCTTCTACTTGCTCTTTCCATAGGAGAAAGTTTTCATCCTCCAATTTCATTACAATCTAGTCCGAAAAATTTTGCATAAGCGCAACATTTTGTGAGAAATCAGGCATCGCCATTGATGAAATCCTAAAGCTCTGATACCTTGTAAGGTATCAGAACCAAGGATGAAGTGAGAGGAAAGTTAGAGAGCAATAAGAGAAAATCAAATAATTTAATGTGACTGAATGGTGTGAATTGAATTGAATAATTATGAATGTACATAGTTCAAGTATTTATACATAAGATAGCTCTACTAACAACTAACTGATTTTGCTACAAAGCTTGCTAACTATAACTAATTCTCAACTAATCCAACTCTACTTTATTATAGCTAACTGTATCTACCTAAAGCTAAATAAATTTAAGTAAATTTTATGGATACTTTGTGTGTTGCATATTATATGATATTAATTTTATGTTCTAGTCCCTATAAATATAGGTCATTTTAGTTTTAGTTCTTTTATTTATTTTTTTTCACTTGTAATCCTTCATTTTTCTAATATTATATTTTTAATCTTTACCACTGTTACTATTAGTTTGCATGGTTAAATGTTGATGTTTCAAGAAGCAAAGGAAGATTTTTAAGATATTTTTTAACGAAAAAATAAAATTTTTCAAAATTTGTATGGAATAAATGTATATTCTAAAACTACTTATATGGATCTAAATTTAGTTTAGGGACCAAAAACATAATATCATAAAAAAAAAGAGGGACTAAAATTTTAAAAAAACAATTGATTGACTAAAACTGAAATGACGCGTGTATATAAAATAGAACCAAAACTATATTCAAACTTAATTAATATATTATCAATATAAAACTTTCTAACAATGATTTAATTATGTATTGTTATATTTTAAAAAATATTTTACTCTTGCAATCAATATCTAAAAAGTCACACCTATAATACCACTTGATTGAATGAGAGCACAAAAATCCTTACACTATAGTGTTCCAAAATCTATCGAAGACTTTTCTTGCACAAATTTAATAAATATTTTATAATAAAATCAATTTAAATTCTTTAAACTTTTAAAAAATGATTCAATTTACCAATTTAATTACCAACCAAATCATTCCCAAAATAATGTTATTTCAATTATTATACACAAAATCATAGGACCAAGATGAGATAGTAAGAGCTCTCTTTTTTTTTTAATTAAATGTCAAAAGTTCAATTCTGACCTTGAGAATAGAGTAGCTTTAAACTCCATGTAGTTCGGGTAAGACATGGGAATCTTCAAATTGTAAATTGATTTATTTTGAGGCTTGTTATTCTTGTCATCTTGGGGCCCATTTAAAATGCTAGATAGGATACGGGCTGATAATATATGACCTAATAGAGTAAGACTTGATGATATAAGACCTAATAAAATTTTAATACTATACATCAAACATTGTATAAGATATTATATTCTATATTTTGTAATATTATAATTTATTTACAAATAATTATAATGTTTTAATTATGTATTACATAAAATAAAATTTTCTATTAATGATTTAAATATAATTTTATGTAAATATTTTTTAATTAAAATTTAATTTATTTTAAATATTATTATTTATTTTAATATTTTATAATTATTTATTAATTCATTAAATTATATAAATATTAAATAACTTTTTTATATATATTTAATATTTATATTTTTTATTATAATTATTTAAATTTAAATTTTCAAATAAATATTAACTCAAAATATTTTTATTGTTAATCATTAATTTTATATATTACATATTATTATTTTAAATATTTATTTCTATTTAATATTTATTATTATTATTTTATTTCATATTTATTAATTATTATTACTTTTTTATATTTTTATTACAGATAGCTAGATTTATATTATATATAATTTGTTATCAATATTTAATTATTATGAAATAATTGTATTTATAAATTTTTACTTATTATTATTTATTTCAGAATTGTTTATTTTAATAAAATATTAAGAAAATAAAAGTAATCTTATACGTTAAAAACTAATCAAGCATAATATAGCCTGTATTATATTATACAATTTTTAATGTACAAGGGATTATGATATATAAACTTATACAATACGTTGTTTACATCAAACAACGTATAAGAGCATAAGGGATTATAAACTTATACTACCATACCTAATAAGCATACCAAACACACCTTTAAAGATTTATGGATCGCTATTAGGTAAAATTTGGGTTGACCTTACATTATTATGTGATTATAATTATAATTTTAGACTCTATAGTATTATAGGAAGAATTAATTAAAATAAAGAAAAAATATAATTTTATTTAACAAGTAATTTAATCAACTAAGACTCTCTAAGAAAGAACAAATTCAATTAAATTACCTCTTGGAGTCTTTTCAACCATAGGACACTTGACTAGCACATGTACATGTATTGTAAACTTTAAACAGGCATACCGTAGCTAGGTTCAAAACAAGATTTTTTTAAAAAAATAAATAAATTATTTCTTTCACAAATGTATAAAAAATAAAATAAGGATACAGAGCGATGTTTATAATTACAAATGAAAACACATTCAGGAAATTGTGAGGAAATACAAATAGAAATTAAATCAAATATCATGTTTGAATGCAAATTATAAGCGTTCAAGTGGAAAATGTAAATCCATGAATACGGTACTATAACGAATGTTTGAAAGGTCCTTACACGAACGATATTGGCAGTATCAAAAACAAATATGAGAGATTGAGAGTCTCACCAAAGCTTATATATAAGTTTAAAAAAATTGCTAGGTATCGTGTCTCAAATCTACATATCTTCTATCCATCTTTTCCATTAAAATATTAGTTTAAATTAAGAACATATGGTTGTTTGCCATGTTAGTTGAAGGGCATACACATATACATACTTTAGATGCTTGTGTAAACCATACATAAAGAACAAAAGTATGAATATGTTGAATTTATTATTTAATACAGAAGAAGGTTCACATTTAGCTCGACTCAAAAGTGCATAATTATCAGGTGTCAAGGCTTATTAATTAGCTGGATTTGCTTCTTCCTTGATAACATAATGTCAAAAGAGTGAAAGTTCAATTGTGACACTCATATTCACAATGGCATCCATCTGGAAAACAGTCCTACGGCCGAGCTGTTAGAGTGATTGGTGCGGCAGTCGTTCCCACAAGTTGGTAAACTACAATTCAGAGATGAATAGTGAATAAGTTCAGTGCAAGTTTTTCCTTCAACAATAGCTGGACTCTCCATCAATAAAACTATTAAAAAAAAACGTGTTAAGGAAAATGAGTTTAATTATGTATCAATAGATAACAATACCTGATTAGATGACTATATATGTATATTTTTTTACTTTGTAAGTATATCAAAATTAAATCATAATTAAGAAAATATAATGAACAAGAATACTTCAATATAGGACTGAAAAATATGAAACTAAAACTCATAAGGGCCAAAGAAAGTACTTGGAAAAATAAGCGCCAAGAGGAAACAATGAGAAAGCTCGCTTCGTATCTCCTGAAATCTGCCACAAGTCTTGCAATTGCTTTATCTATGCAATAGTACATGATGCATGGGGAATTTATAGAACATTTGCTTTCTCCAATATGGCAACATAATTTTTTGTGATTGACTAAATATTAGCTGTATCCGTCTCCTTAACTGCATATAGTCTATACTTATCTTTAGTTATTATGTTTACATATTTAAACACAATTCTATCCTATACCTAGTGAATTAATAGCGTAATCCTGTTATATTTCGAATGCAATCAAATGAAGTCTCTATACTTATTAGCCACTCCATTTTGGCTAATGTCACTCCATAATAAATGATATTTTTTTTAATTGTCCAAAAATACCCTTGTTCCTCTTTTATAAACTACTTAGTCAATTATATTATTTATAATATGTACATAATTTTTATTAATAACATTTTCTTGAAATATTTTACTTATGTAATATTTTATTTTATGAAAATATTTTTATTTAATTTTCTTACAAAACATATTACATAAATACCAAAAAAACAATTATGTAATAAATTGATTCTCTTAATCTTAATAATAGTTTTTAAATTGGATTAAGTGTTTTTTTCTGTTACTTCAGATAAACATTTTCAACCAGTATACTTTTTTTGTCCTTTTTATTTTAATGTTCCATACATATGACCAAAAACACAATTAAGTTAAGAAAATAAAACATGATAAACGTTAATGAAATGAAAAATGTTACGGACGCGGAGTCCAAATGGCAGAGTGACTGATAGCCAGATCGGAGTCGCGATAGACCGACAGACCACCTGCGCGATGTACAACTCCGGACCGGCTACGACGAGAAGAGGGCGCCTTCCGGTGTTGAGTCCTCCCATGTCGGAACGAGGACAGATCAACAGAAGACATCGGAAAGGTCAAACTTCTAGAAGGTGCCTCGTAACGATTGGTATCCCTCCCGTATCGTACGGCATCGTAAACCCGTACGGTACACCTCAGCCCTAAAAGCAATACGCTGAAAAAGAGAGTAGATATAAATATATGAAAGGAGCTGTACAAGGTATGTTCATTCCACCACCCTCCACAGTAATCTGTATATCCTAACTTGGGCATCGGAGTGTTTTTGCAGGCACCCCCCGCCGCCGGAGCTAGGAGATCGCCACCTTGTGCCGCCCCAGCAACCTAGTTGCCCTCAACCGAAGGTAACATTGGTGCCGTTGCCGGGGACGCGAAATTACTGATACACAGCCCACCACTCGCCCAGTCCAAGCGCCGATATGGCAAGGACAAAAACCACTGGCAGAGCCATCCGGGAAAACGATGGAGGACCCTCAGCCCCACCCTCATCCCAGTCCCAGGATGGCCTCACAGCATCAGCTTCCGGATTGACCCCCGGAGAGCCAGGGCAAAGGCCAAGGAAGGTTTCTCAACAACTGGAGGTTCGGGGCACAGAAGCCCGCTTAGCATCCACCATACAAGTCCTGGAGAGCAGAGATCCCCCTTACCAAGAAATACTGACCCTGCTCCAGGATCAGGGGGCAAGGATGGCGAGCCTCGAGCAGGAGTTAGAACGCAGAAAGCGTCATGAAGAGAGACGACGCCAAGACTACGTGCCGGTAGAGGAAATGGAGAGAAGGTTGACAAAGCGAGACGAAAAGATCCGGGAGCTGGAAGAAAGACTCCGCGAAGTGCAAGAGGATCAGTCTAGATGGGAGAGATACCCAACACATGAGGACCAGGAAAGAGACTCCCATGATCCAAATAACCGGAATCCTACCATCGAGGAGGGGAGCGAGAGAATCCCTACATTTCAACCCACAGCTTCCAACCCCCCCAACTCAGACCACCATGTCAGCCGAAGGTGTAAGGCTGAAAGTGCGGTGGCCCCTGACATCGGCGACGACTTGGAGACTCCTTTTGACAATGCGATCATGAAATACCCGGTTCCGCCAACATTCCGACCACCCACAGACATTAGGCAATACGACGGCACCACCGACCCCCAGGAGCACTTGGATGTATTCCGGACGAGGATTCTCCTCGACGGCACGGCGGACCCCGTTCGCTGTAAGGCTTTCCCCTTAACACTCCAGAAATCAGCCTTGACATGGTTTAACAAACTTCCTCCGAGGACAATCCACAGATTCTCGGATCTTAGTTCACGCTTTCTGGCTGGATTCACCACCAGCCGTATGAAGGTTAAATCCGTTACCAGCCTCCTCGGCTTCCGACAGCAATCGGGGGAGCCTCTACGAGATTACCTGGAGCGATTCAACCAGGAGGCGCTTAAAATCAGAGACCTCACCCCTCAAACGGCCCTAATTACATTGGTCGGTGGATTAAGGCCCGGGGACTTCCAGCGATCGTTGGCCAAGAAAGAACCGGGGACCTTAGAGGAGCTGCAGACCAGGGCGGAGAAGTAAATTAATCTGGAAGAAGCCTTGACTCACACGGACAGACACCACCCAAGAAGAGCGAGTCCGAGGCGGGATGATCGGCCGCGCAAGGATTCCCGGACCTCGAAAGGAAGTCGTTTCGCAGAATACCCCCTCTCCGAGTTTCGCTAGCCCAAGTGTTCCGGGAAGTTAATGCAGCCGGGAATCTGCCGCGCCCAACCCCCTTGAAGGACAACCCAGGCGCTGACAGGTCCACATATTGTGAGTACCACCGCAGTCACGGACATCGGACCGAAGACTGCCGGGACCTACGGGATGCAATTGAAGAATTAATCAGAGCAGGAAAATTAGCAAGGTACGTGGCATCCCATAGAAGCCCCAGGAAAAGAAGACTGTCTCCAAACATTCGAGAAGCTGACAAGAGACCCTCAGGCCAAACACACCAGAATCAAGGTCTAGGAACCCGACGAGAAGCCAAGGGGGAACCTGCGTCGCGCACCATCCACACCATTGCTGGAGGTTTCGCCGGAGGTGGCGTTTCTAAGACCTCAAGGAAGAGAGCCCTAAAGGAAGTCATGAGGATAGAAAGACAAGGCTGGAGCACCAGGTTACCACGTTTCCAACCCATCTTCTTCTCGGAAGAAGATAATCCAGGCATACTCACCGGACACGATGATCCCATGGTCATCTCCATCATGGCAGTCAACGCTGAAATCAAAAGGGTGTTAGTAGATTAGGGTAGCTCTGCCGACATCCTCTTCCGAAGTGCGTTTGATAAATTGGGACTGAAAGATGCAGATCTGAAAGCATATCCAGAAGACCTCATTGGATTCACAGGAGAAAGGGTACGACCTGACGGGTACGTAACCCTCCACACGACGGTCGGGAAGCCACCCTCCGCTAAAACAGTTGCAGTTGACTACCTAGTCCTCAGAAGACCGTCGGCATATAATGTGATCATGGGCCGTCCAGCAATAAACAAGCTTGGGGCAATCGTATCAACGGTCCACTTGGTTATGAAGTTCCACAATGAAGCCGGCCAAATTATTTGCATAACGGGAAGCCAGGAGGTTGCAAGAAGATGCTACAATGCAAGTCTTGACGTCGGAACCATACCGGATGAATCGAGGGATGTCGCCGTGATAGATCTGGATGTCCGTTGTCACAACAGTGGAGATAGACCGGAGCCTGAAGGAGACCTCGAGGAGATACAGGTTGGGAAGAAACTCGAGCAAGTAACCAGGATAAATAGAGAGTTGCCCCCTGCGGCGAAAACTGAACTGATTGAATTCCTCTGCGCCAACTCCGACATATTTGCATGGACCGCCTCCGAACTGCCCGGCGTCGACCCCAGAACAATGAATCACCAACTATCCATCTATCCCGGATCGAAGCCCATGACTCAAAAGAAGAGAAGAATGGCTCCTGAAAAGGAACGCGAAGTGATCAGGCAAACAGACGAATTGTTAGCCGCCGGGTTTATCCGAGAAGTACAGTACCCGACATGGCTCTCCAATGTCGTAATGGTCCCAAAGGCAAATGGGAAGCTGCGAATGTGTGTTGACTATACTAATCTCAACAAAGCGTGTCCTAAAGATCCCTATCCGCTCCCAAGCATAGACGGGTTGGTTGACTCGGCTTCGAGTTTCCCGTTCTTGTCCTTCATGGACGCTTACTCCGAGTACAACCAAATTCCTATGCATCCAGAAGATGAAGAGAAAATGGCATTCATAACACCAAGAGCGAACTATTGTTACAAGGTAATGCCCTTTGGGCTCAAAAACGCAGGCTCTACATATCAGCGCCTCATGAACAGAATCTTCAGCGACCACCTCGGAAAAACTTTAGAAGTCTACATTGATGATATGCTTGTTAAGACTCCCCATCCAGGAAGTCTGCTCGCTGACCTCGAGGCCACGTTCCAATGCCTCAGGAAACACGGAATGCGGCTTAACCCCAAGAAGTGCGCCTTCGCCGTGAATGCAGGAAGGTTCCTCGGCTTCCTGCTGACACACCGAGGAATAGAAGCCAACCCCGCTAAATGTCAAGCGATCATAGAAATGAGAAGCCCTACCAGCAAGAAGGAAGTCCAGAAACTAACAGGGCGGCTCACCGCATTATCCAGGTTCTTATCCCAGCTGGCCCACAAGTCTTTACCGTTGTTCGAGCTAATGAAAAAGGACGCAGAATTCTCCTGGACGGCGCAATGTGAGGAAGCCTTCCAGCACTTCAAAAAGTACCTCGCGTCTCCGCCCGTCCTCACCAAACCGATGAAAGGGGAAGCATTGGTCGTGTATTTGTCCGTTGGAGATCGTGTCGTAGGAGCGGCACTTGTACGGGAACGCGATGGGCGACAAACACTGATCTACTTCACAAGCAAGGCCCTCCGAGATTCGGAGCTCCGTTATCAGAAACTGGAAAAAGTTGCATTCGCGCTGATCCTGACTGCTAGAAGACTCAGGCAGTATTTCCAAGCCCACACTGTTTGCGTAAAGACCAACGCACCTATTCGGCAGATCTTGCAAAAGCCAGACCTAGCGAGAAGAATGATCTCGTGGTCAATAGAGTTATCCGAATTCGACATCCGCTATGAACCTCAGACTGCAGTCAAAGCCCAGGTATTGGCTGACTTTGTCCAAGAATGGGCCGCTGTCGAAGAAGACCCAGTTGAGGGAAAGTGGAAACTTTACGTAGACGGGTCCTCCAACAACAAAGGGAGCGGGGCAGGAGTATTGCTAGAAAATGAAGGAAGCGCCATGGCTGAAATGTCCATCACCTTCGAATTTCCGACCTCAAACAATCAGGCGAAATACGAAGCCCTCATCGCAGGGTTGGGCTTGGCAAAAGAATTGAACGTCATGACGTTAGAAGTACTCACTGACTCTCAGATTGTGGCCTCCCAGGTATCCGGAGAGTACGCAGCCAAAGAACCTCGCCTCAAACGGTACTTAGAGCTCGTCAGGAGCTACATGGCGGACATCGGGACGGTGCAAATACAACACATACCTCGGGAGAAGAATTCCCGAGCTGACATCCTGTCCAAACTCGCCAGCACCAAACCCAGAGGAAACAATCACAGCTTCATTGTAACCACTCTTACAGCGCCCACAATCGCAAGCAGAAAGCAAATACAAGCAATTGAGGAAGGCGCAAATTGGATGTCGGATATTCGGTGCTTCCTTTAACACAGAACGTTACTAGAGGGACACCTTGCTCGAAGGAGTCCTCTATCGAAGGAGCCATTCCCAGCCAATGTTGAAATGCCTGGGACCTGTGCAAAGTCAATACGTCCTAGAAGAGGTCCGTAGTGGAGTGGGAAGCCAACACCTAGGAGGACAAGCTCTGGCCCTAAAAATCATGCGGGCAGGGTATTATTGGCCCACAATGAAGAAAGACGCCAAAGAATACACCAGGAAATGTGACAAATGCCAGAAGAACGCCAAGTTTCACATCGCCCCCGCTGAACAAATGACAACCATTACAGCCCCGTGGCCTTTCGATCAGTGGGGATTAGACCTCCTCGGACCGTTCCCCACTGCACCAGGACAGCTCAGGTACCTGATCGTGGGGGTTGATTATTTCACAAAATGGATTGAAGCGGAACCGCTCGCCACCATTACTTCGGCACAATGCCGAAGGTTCGTCTGGAAGAACATCCTCACCCGATTCGGTATCCCGCGGAAAATAATCACCGACAACGGCACTCAGTTCTCCGACACCAAATTCAGACAGCTATTGGAAAATTTTGGTATTGCACACCACTTCACCTCGGTAGAGCATCCCCAAGCCAATGGGCAAGCAGAAGCAGCCAACAAAGTCATACTCCAAGGATTGAAGAAAAGGCTAGACGAGGCAAAAGGACGATGGGCCGACGAGCTCGGGAGCGTGCTCTGCGCGTCACGAACGACCTTGCATTCCACCACGGGGGAAACTCCTTACCGACTAGTATACGGCTCCGAAGCCGTAATTCCCGTCAAAATCGGAGAACCAACGCTGCGAACCATCCTCTACTCTGAGCAAGATAACACACGCCGAAGAAAGGAAGACCTCGACCTACTCCCTGAAGTCCGAGAAGACGCACGTCTCCGGGAGGTAGAACTGAAAAGAAGAGTAGCGCAGAGGTACAACAAGAAGGTACAGCCGAGATGTTTTGATCTTGGAGATCTGGTACTGAGGAGAGCCAACATCGGGCCCCCCAAACCAGGCCAAGGGAAGTTAGCTGAAAACTGGGAAGGACCCTACAGGGTCATCGAAGTTCTCGGAAAAGGAGCATATGGGCTGGCAACTTTAGAAGGGAAACAAGTCCCCCGAACATGGAACGCAGTAAACTTGAAGAAATATTATTTGTAGAGCTATGTACTCAACCACGGAGGGCAGGGCACTCTCTTTCCTTACCCGGGTTTTTCCCAATGGGTTTTTCCGGGAAGGTTTTAACAAGGCCCCGAACGACGTGGGCTAGTTGGTCACAACTAGTTCATACCTAATAAAAAGCCTCTTCATCACGTTATTTGCTTCTTTATTTTAATGACTCAAACAACTCATATCTCGGTATCCGTCTGGTACCACACTTAGGGCCGCGCCCGAGCCCCAAACATACATACAAATACGGAGTCGCACCCGAACTCCGGACAAACTCACAATAACCACACAAATCCAGACATGTCTAGGGTCACGCTCGAACCCAAGACACCGAATACTAAAGACAAATCGCATAACAAACCACGACCTGCTCTCCGTTATCCGACTTCTCTGGGGGCAATAAGCAATAAGCTAGGCAAGCAGATACCGAAACAAAGACAAAAACGGTCCAAATATTGGAGATACAATAGCATTGAAAAGTAAAACTAACTTCCATTAACAAAGAAAAGTATATACATATGGGGCCCCGAGGGGACTTACAAAATGAAAAACAAAAAGGGGGCCTGCAACGAGCTAAAACCTAATCATCCTCAGGGAGGTCCTCAATCCGGCTATCCACTACATGGCGGAAAATGCCTACTGAAGAGAGATCCACATCAGGACCAACGAGAACACGGACTTGAGCCAGCACGTTCTCAAAAATATCATTTGAACTCGCCTGCCAAGCCTTGATCACCTTGGCCCGCTCATCCTCGGACTCGAGAAGCATGCTGTCCACCTTAGCCTTGGCGGAAGCAAGCTTGTCCCTCTCCTCTTCCCAAGCTTTCTCCTTCTCCTCCAAGCCCCCCAACCTCTCTTTGAGATCAGAGATTTCCTTTCCCAATTCCTTCTCCCTCTCCTCCAGCCGCTTCTCCAAGACCGCTTTCTCAGACTCCAAAGTCTCTACGCGACCTCGGAGGCCAGGAACCTCAGCAATGGCCTCCTCATAGCAGTGAAGGAAGCCGGCGGCCTTAACCAAATCTTCCTGAAGGAGGGAGAGATAGGCGGAGAGGTCGTGCTGGCGGACATGACGGCGGAAAGCCGTGTTGCAAATCCCTGAGATGAACTCCTTAAAGCGGAAGTTCGGAGCCAGAAGGGATAACGAGGGAAAACCTCCCCAAGAGCGGACAACGGACGTGTCGGGGGCAGGGACCTCGGCCTCACTCACTGGTGAATCCCCAACGAAAACCTCCGGATCCTCGGAAGGCTTGCGCTTTTTCCCGGCACCCTGGAGGGACGACCCCGAACCCCCCAAGGCGGAACTCCCCTCCTTCTCAGATTGCGAAGGTGTAGCACTCCTAGTCAGTGATCGGAGGAGGGCAATATTCTCTGCAAAGAACAAAAAGCAGTTAGTCATAGGAAACGTACATATGGAGAAGTAAAAGCAAGAGTAAAACCTAACCTATGTATGACTTGGCATCCGCCAAAGGCACGTCTATCACTCTTTTCAAATTTATGTAATCCGCCTTCCGGCCCCAAGTGTCAACGAAAAATTTTACGATCGCGGCTTCCTCGAATGTGAGATTCTGAGGTCGGTAAGTAGGAGAGGAATACGACGTCTCCCAGTAAAGGGGAAACAGGGGTTTCCCCTCCGAGAGGAAAAAGGACGAAGAACCAGACTTAGCCTTCACCTTGAAGTACTGGGTTTTGAAGTTGTGATAAGACTCTTCGTAAGTCTCAAAACACTTCTTATTCACCGCTGCCCGGAGAGATACCATGGAGGGTTTCTTATCTTTCCCCTGGTAAGTTATGAGGAAGAAAAGGGAGAAGAAAACCCATTGTGACAGCAGAATCCCCAAGACCTCACAAACCGTCTCGAAGCCTCGGAGGACGGCCCACGAGTTCGGATGAAGTTGAGAGGGGGCCACATTCATCCTTCTGAAAACAGCTACCTTGAAAGCCGAGAAGGGAAGAGTCACCTTCAAACGGGACAATACGGTATCATACATAAACAAAAAGTCATCTTCTCCCTCCCCTGGCCTCCCACAGATTCTCTCTTCCCTTCCCGGAAGAACTATCTCATAACTACTAGAAAGTTCAGCGTCACGGAATATGGGCGAATCCCCATTTCTCTCCAGCATCCTGTCATTCATAAGACTCCGTACCCCAACCACCTCGGAGGAGAAATGGGTCACGAGGTTGCTATCCAGGGAATCAGGAATCACGATCTTAACCTCCATAGAAGAGTCCTACAAGGGAACCACCACGGGAAATACCTAAGATTTGGGCGCGAAAAGAGAAGCGGAAAGAGGAATACATATTTCAAAAATAAGGGAAAAATGGCCCAAGGGTGGTCCCCCACTACCGATAGAGGCGGCGCCACCCTAGAGAAAGGGGCGGAGCGTCGAAACCGCCCTGGCACCGCCCGCATAAACCCATGACAGAAGGAAAAAGCCAGAAAATAGCAAGAATGGAAACTAAAAAACTGTCAACACAAGGCATTTTTATAGACCAAGGAAAGAAGAACTCACCGGAAAAAGAACTGGAAAACAGAGAAGGCGCGGCGGCGTTCAGCGTCTGAAAGCACTGAGGAGAATAACAGGGGTCGGCGACGAGAGAGGAGAAAAAGGAAAATCTGAGGATAAAAGATGAAAAGAAGAACCCAGAAGAGGCATTTAAAAGACCCAAGAGAACCGGGGGGCCCGCATCGCCTCGGTAACCATCGAAACCAACACGTGGCATGGTCTCATCCGTGGAATGAGGGGCGACGCGATGTTTGAATGCCACCGACTTAAAAAGAGGATACGAAACGATCCCGGAAGGAGCTGGCTGACATTCAAAGCAATTCATGTCGGTCGGACCGGTGCTGATTAGGCAAGGACAGCGCGGGCAAGCCACACGTAGGGAAGGTCCCTCGAAACTCGGAGGACGAAATTCGTCCCGTCCACCGAGTTGGGGGCAACTGTTACGGACGCGGAGTCCAAATGGCGGAGAGACTGATAGCCAGATCGGAGTCGCGATAGACTGACGGACCACCTGCGTGACGTACAACTCCGGACCAGCTACGACGGGAAGAGGGCACCTTCCGGTGTTGAGTCCTCCCATGTCGGAACGAGGCTGGATCAACAGAAGACATCGGAAAGGTCAAACTTCTAGAAGGTGCCTCGTAACGATTGGTATCCCTCTCGTACCGTACGGCATCGTAAACCCGTACGGTACACCTCAGCCCTAAAAGCAATATGCTGAAAAAGAGAGTAGATATAAATATATGAAGGGAGCTGTACAAGGTATGTTCATTCCACCACCCTCCACAGTAATCTGTATATCCTAACTTGGGCGTCGGAGTATTTTTGCAGGCACCCCCTTGTAGGAGCTAGGAGAGATCGCCACCTTGCCGCTTGACAACCTAGTTGCCCTCAACCGAAGGTAACAAAAAACTTATCACTAATAATTTTAAATTATATTTAATATTTATGGTCAACACAAAAAAATGTACTATCATCTAATATTATTTTTTTCATTTTATTTAATTAATTTAATATCGATACAGTTAAAATACCTTAAATTTTGTGAAATTAATAAAATATTTGCATACAATTTAACAGTGTATATAATTATGAAGAAAATAGCTAACTTAACATATTACATTATCTTAATTTTTATGAAAAATAACAAAAGCAAAAATTATAATAAAATTTCAAAGACTAACATGTCAAGTGTTAATATAATATGTTTATTTAATAATATATTTAATTACATAAAAAGAATATGAAAATTATTTTGACTATAATAAAGTTTTTCTTAAAAATATATCTCCCTTAATTATTGTTCTTTTTGTTTAAGAGTTTTTTAAAATTATTATTGGTGTTTTATAGAAAATATAATAAAAAAATTTAAAAGCTAAATTATTTATTATTAACAAGATTTAATAAATTTACTATGAATTTTTTGGCAAAATAAAAAATATTAAAACGCGAACCACAATATATATTAGTAATAATGGGTTTAAATAGTATTTAAGTAATAATAGATTGTTAGTTTAAGTATAAATGAGAATGAAGGAGTATTTTTGAACAATAAAATAAATTTACATTAAATATAGAGTGACATTAACCAAAAGGGTGTGCTCAGGCTAGTCATACAATGTGACAGAGCAAATGTGGATAATGATCTATTACCTTTTCAAAGCATTTACCAATATATGCGTCTGGGAAGCAAAATAAGGAGATATTAATGAATAGAGATACCCTTGCTTAGGACTTAATTGAAGAGTATAATATGGACCAATAACGGTGACCAAGACTTAACACCGTTAAGTTAGAGTTTAATACTAATAATATAAAATATTTTTATACTGTCATCAAATTATATTTTATCACAATAATAAAGGTGACTAAGTTTAACACTTACTACTTAAAAAATTATACAAATGATGAAATAATTTGATTAGATAATATTGTCAATGTATAAAAATTAAATTCATTGAGTCATGCCTTTTGTTCTTTGAAAGAATAGTGGAATAACTTTTTAGTCCCTCCAATAAAATTCACTAATATTTTGATTCCTCTTGTTATAAAATTAAAGAATTCCAACATGATTATTTAAAAAGAGCAAAAGATTTTTCTTTTCATTACAAGTTGCAAGTGGTTTAATCATGACGAATTTGGCTCATCTAGCTAGAGTCAAGAGATTGATAAAATACAAAAGTAAGGAGTTAATCACCTTTAAATAAATAACTTATATTGTGTCTAAATTCCACTAAATAATCTAAGGGTGATTAACCCCATCAACCTTAACATTTTAAAAGAGTCAAATCCATGGTAGGGGGATTCATAGGTCTAAACTAACTTATGGATCAACGTTACTCTACCCATTTCGCACTTGTTTTATATAATTTCAAGGGCTAAAATGAGACCCTTAAAGCACCATTTCACACTTAACATGACACGTCATAGCATAATAATGGATATGAATGGATAGACAAAAGTAATTCATGTTTGTAAATATTAAGGACAAAAATGACTCATTTTAAAAGTCAATAATTAAAATAACTCACGAGGGAAATATGAAGGACAAAAATAAGTATTAAATCTTGAATGTAATTACCCGATTCGGATAGTAACATGGTTAGCTTCCTTGCTATCACTGAATTGAATATATAGACCTGAGTTAAGTTAATGGAATTCATTCGGTTCATTTTCTCTTATCCGCAAGTCTAGTACTTCTGTTATTTATGGCTTCCACCTATATATCAAATACTCCCTCCATCCACAAAGAATTGTCCAATATGAAAATTTCACTTTTCTATAAATAATTGTCTATTTTAAAATTTTAGGCAATATTTATTAGTTTTTTCCAATTATACCCCTCATTAACTTATTTTATCTTTCCTATTTAATGCACTCTTACTGATAGGAGAGAGGCACATTAGTGGAAGAGAGAGAAAATAGGAGGAGAGAGATTACAACAAGTATAAAGGGTAGTATTTGTAAAGTATATATAACTTTTGTTAATATTGAGACATTATCAATCATTTTTTTAATTCTATGCACATTTAAAACTAGGCAGTTATTTGTAAACTAAAGGAGTGTGTGTTACCTTCGACAAACATATCAACAAGAATAATGTGATCTTAATACTTTTTTTAATTGAAAATGGTGGATGGATTAATGTAATTTTAGGATAGACTGAATCTAGCAATCTGTTCAGACTTAAGAAGTTTGTTGAGCGTCTCTCGTTTGGGTTATAGATAACAAGATATTTCTTGTATAATTGAACTTCCAATGGTTAGTGGCTTTAGTGTTTGAAAATGCCTCATGGTAGCTCTTAGTTGGACCTTCATTATCTTGTATTACCGTATTCATGCATATAAATTTTCACTTCAGAATTGGATTTAACTAGCCTTTTTTTTTTTAATGAGTTATCATGGGTGGGCTCGAAACACTCACAAACAATATGTTGTCTGTTTTAAATAATGTATAAGAGCATAACATATAATATAAGTTTATATTAGCATACATAATATAGTATACCAAACACATCCTTAAAGATTTGTGGATTTATATTAGGTAAAATTTGGGCTGATCTTACTTTATAATGAAATTATAATTATAATTTTAGACTCTATAGTATTATAGGAAGAATTAATTGAAATAAATAAAAAATTATAATTTGATTTGACAAGTAATTGAATAAACTAAGACTCTCTAAGAAAGAAAGAATTCAATTAAATTACCTCTTGGAGTCTTTTTAACCTCAGGACACTTGATTAGAACTTGTACATGTGTTGTACACGTTAAACAGGCATACACTCGCGAGGGTTCAAAACAAGATTTTTATTAAAAACAATTATTTCTTTCACAAATGTTTAAAAAATAAAATAGGAATATAGAGTGATGTTTATAATTACAAATGAAAACACATTCAGGAAATTGTGAGGAAATACAAATAGAAATTAAATCAAATATCATGTTTGAATGCAAATTATAAGCATTCAAGTGAAAAATTTGAATCCTTGAATACGGTACTACAACAAATGTATGAAAGGTCCAATCCAAGTTATAAGAACGATATTGGTGGTATAAAAAACAAAGATGAGAGATTGAGAGTCTCACCAAGCTTATATACAAGTTTAAAAAAATTGCTAGATATCGCGTCTCAAATCTACATATCTTCTATCCATCTTTTCCATTAAAGTTTTAGTTTAAAAATTAAGAACATATGGTTGTTTGACATGTTAGTTGAAGGGCATACACATATAAACTTTAGATGCTTGTGTAAACCATACATAAAGAGCATAAGCATGAATATGTTGAATTTATTATTCAATATAGGAAGAAGGTTGACATTTATTAGCTCGACTCAAGAGTACACATAATTATCTGGTCTCAAGGCTTACTAGATCTATTTGCTTCATCCCTGATAACATGATATCGAAAAAGTAAAAATTCAATTGTGACATTCATATTCACAATGGCATCCATCTGGAAAACATAGTCCTACGGCTGAGCTGTTAGGGTGTTTGGTGCGGCAATCCTTCCCACAAGTTGGTAAACTACAATTCAGATATGAATATTGAAGTAGTTCAGTGCAAGTTTTTCCTTCAGCAATCACTGGACTCTCCATCAATAAAACTATAAAAAAAAAAAAAGTGTTAAAGAAAATGAGTTTAATTATACATCAATAATGTAAAAGAGTTTTACAATATCATCTAATCAAATCTATCAATTTATATGATTTTTCAATTAGTGAGGATGACAATACATGATTAGATAACTATGTACACTTTTTTTACACTATAAATATATCAAAATTATATCATAATTTAGGAAATATGATGAACAAGAATTCTTCAATATAGGACTGAAAAATAAGAAACTAAAACTCATAAGGGCCAAAGAAAGTACTTGGAAAAATAAGCGCCAAGAGGAAACACTGAGAAAGTTTCATATCTCCTGAAATCTGCCACTAGTCTTGCAATTGCTTTGTCTATGTAATAGTGCATGATGCAAGGGAAATTTATACAACATTTGCTTTCTCCAATATGGCAACATAATTATTTGTGATTGACTAAATATTAGCTGTATCCTTCTCCTTAATTGCACATAGTGATAGGAGAGAGGCAAATTAGTGGAAGAGAGAGAAAATGGGAGGAGAGAGATTACAACTAGTATTAAGGGTAGTATTGTAAAGTGTATATAACTTTTGTTGACATCGAGACATTATCAATCATTCTCTTAATTTCTATTTACATTTAAAATTAAACAGTTATTTATTAATGGAAGGAGTGTATATTACCTTCGACAAACATATTAACAACTATCATGTGATCTTAATACTTTTTTCAATGGAAAATGGTGGATGGATTAATGTAGATTTAAGATTAGACTAAATCTAGCAATGTATTTAAACTTATCTAAACTTTGTTGAGCCTCTACTTTGGGTTTTAGATAACAAGATATTTCCTGTAAAATTGAACATCCAATGGTTGGTGGCTTTAGTGTTGGAAAATGCCTCATGATAGCTCTTAGTTGGACCTTTATTATCTTGTAATACCATATTCATACATATAAATTTTCACTTCAAAATTGGATTTAACTAGCTTCTTTTTTAAAAAAAAAATAAAAATGAGTTATGATAAGTGGGCTCAAAACACTCACAAACAACCTGAGAGAGACTAAACAAACAGTATAAAATAGACTCAAATATAACATCTAAATATCAATCAACACAAGAAGAGCACATCATATTACAGAAACCAGAAAGACAAGACTTGATCCAAAATAAACATTATACCTTTACTTCAAAGGCTCTATCACGTGCCCCAACAGCCAACAGAAAACCAGCATCAAAAGTGATGTCCCATAATGTTCTTAATCAATACAAAATGGATGCTAAACACTAAGTCAGTAATCATAACTAGAAAAAGCAACATAAACAAAAAGCTCAGTAGAGCTTGCTGTCTTGAAGTTGAATCTTTGAATACAATTTCCTGATGACTTGAAACAGACAACATCAGCAAAAGCTCAATGCTGCTGTATTGAAACTTTGAACACCAGATTCTCTTCATCAATAATCTTAAATAGACAAACATCACCAACGTGTAATTTGCAGCCTCTCACAAATGCAGGCCAACCTTTAGAAAAGGCACCACGAGGTAACACTTTTACAGGCCACGACATTTCCCCAACTTGCAAATTCACTTCTTTTCCAATAAATTCCTTATGCCTTTTCCTAAATTCCGCTGGTATGAACTGCAAAAAACAAGTTCTAACTTCATTAGTTCTATCTCATGACCACTAAATATAACTAACTTTATGAAATATAAAGTATGACATCCATACAGAGCATTCTACTTTAGCCTACCACAATAGTTGACATCAGGTGAAATTTTTTTATCTGAATCTTGAATTGATTGGCCTCCGTATTGGAACTTCCAGACTCTGCAGAAATATAGAAACAAAAGATACGTAGTTTTAAGTTGCGTGTCAATATGCAAATAAGAAAAACTCAATGACCCAATATGCAATTGTGAATTGAGAACGAAATGCATGTGTCGTTGGTGGGGTGAGGAAAAAAAAAATAGAAGGATACTCTTAAGCACATCACTTTCTGAAATTCTCCTAGAAATACCATGATTTCTTTTTCTTTTTCGAGATTGATCATTATCCCATTCCATGTCACCTCTCTCTGGTTTATTGCACTTTTGTCGGTCTGCTTCTAACCAATAACAATTAACAAATTGATAAATAAATAAATCAAAGGAACAAGTTGGGGACAAATCAACCAATGTTATGGCAATATATAACTAAACAAACAAGGGCATAAATAAATAAATAAATATATAAATATATATATATATATATATATATATAAAAAGACAAACAAACAAGGGCATATTAATAATCAATTAATGATGATAGAAACCTTGCAAATGCTGGTCATCAGAGCTTGGTTCTTCTCGGTCTCGAATGATTTTGATTAGGAAGGAGAGTGGTGCGACTTCGATTCTCTCAAACACGCAAACATCTCCAACTCTTAGATCATATTTCTCACAAAATGGTTTCCATCCACCATTGATAATAGCTCTGTCAACACCACTGGAATTGTCAAATCTCCACTTAACCGGCCAAGCTGTGTCGCTGGAAACTCTTATTGTGGCCATTCCTTCAGAACCTTGCAAGTTGACTGTCGAGAACGGACTTGGTAAACGCTGTTCCAAATCATTCATGGTTTACGAAGAAAACTCAAAGGTTGAAACATATAATTATGCCATAAAATTTTGTGAACAAAATGATCAAGACTAAAAAAATTTATACCATTTAAAAAATGACTTGATACATTGTCTTTTCATTTTATGTTGTTATATAATTATATGATTTCAAAATATTGACTAAATAATGTGTATTAGGTTATAGGTCTAATTATCTAATAGGACTAAATATATATGACGATAAAATACTCTGACAGAAAAAAAAAATTATCATACAAAATCATATACTTAATGAAAATAATTTTTAAAAAAGTAAATTTATGAAATATATACGGAAAAGCATGTATTGACAATTGAGTAGGAATCAACCAAAAAGAGAGAATATATACTTCCTCCGTCCAAAATTAACGGTCTATTTTGGCAAAATAAAATTCAGAATTACATATCATTTGATATTTTTAATGATGTATTAATTATTTTTTTCCCATATTTACTTTTACATAGATTCTGTCACCCATAATAATTATTTCACAACCTGCTAGATATACCACCTTACACTCTACCTACTATAGAGTATGTACTACTAGTATTGACTTGTGTTTCCAGCCAATTTATACTCCAAACCTCTTCATTTTCCCAACATAATTTAGGAGTAACTCTCTACATTTGCTACTCAATAAGTCTCCATTTATAAGTCTGGAAGAGTTCGAGCATAGACCATTTTTATAGTACTCTGCCATTTAGGTTCACCTATTCCATGTACCCCCATATCTATTCATCTTGTTTCTTTTTTTTTTTTTTTCTGGAATATGTTCTGACAAGAAATATGGATAGAGATAGAGATTTTTAAGAGGTTAAAAATCTATTAGAGGTTGAAGAGTCATTAGTAGTGGTTCAAGATTCAGTAGAGGTTGAATAGTCAATTGTGGTTGAAAATTCATTAGAGATTGAGGACTCATGTAGTTAAAGACTCATTAGAACTTGAATATTCAAAGGTGATTGAAAATTCATTGGCGGGAAATTGAAAATTTGTGCATGTTGTAACTCTTAGCTTTTAACGTCCATATATTCATTTTGAACATGGAAAATGAAGTTTCAGTTAGGCACAAGTATAAGGCTACTAACAAGTATGGATTCCAAGAGTCTCATTCTCGTTTTCTTTTGGTGGAGAAATGATTTTGTGTCAGTCCTTCTCAATCTCTGAAGCATACTCTGCACCTCTTAAATGTTTCCATAAAAACAAGAAAAAATTTAAGGCACCTTTTATTTGAGTTTTCAATTTTTATTTTTAGTTTTTCAGTTTTTAGAATTTTATAAAAGAAATACTAAATATGGGAAATAAAAACTGAAAATTAAAATTTATCATTTTCAAAATTTTTAATATTTTTTTCACAGAATATGAAAAATTGAAAATAGAAACTCAAACTAAACATACTATAAACAATTCTTCTACCTTTTATTTTATGTATGTTTGTGCATTTTTAATGGTTTCTTAATCCAAGTGCCAATACCTTAAAAGACAGATAATCATGGACGGAGAGAAGAAGTACCAGTGAATCGCGCCCAAGGTACGATGCTGTTATTTTACGGACAAATGACGGTTTCTTCAGCTGAGATTGAAAAGCCTTTGCTCTTTCTAATGCTTTGCTGCATTGAGAGTATTTTCTTGGTTTATCTTTTGGAGTGGTTTCTGGACCTGTCCTAACTTTTCCCTGACTTTTTCTATCATCCCCTGCAAATATGAAAACTCAATGAACCAATATGCAATTGTGACATGAGAATGCAACGTAAGTTGAGGGATTAAAAAAAAAAAAAAGAATAGTCTCAAGCTCATCACTTTCTGGAACACTCCTTGAAATTCCATTATTTCGTTTCCTTTTTCCAAGCCCACCATTATCCCGTTCCTCCATATCTAGCGCACCACCACCTCTCCCTGGATTATCATGGTTTTGTGGCTCTGCTTCTTGTCAAAAACAAAAAATAAAATAAAAAGTTCAAACGACGAAAGATATAAACTGATGTTATGGCAATAAACATAACTTTTAAGAAAAATAAAAACCGTGTACTACTGATAAAAGAATTATGGAAACCTTGCAACAGCTCGTCACAGCTTGGTTCTTCTCTTCCTCTGATAATCTCAACTTTAAATTTAAGTGGTGTAACTTCGATCATCTCAAATACACAAACATCATCAGCTTCTATCTCATATTTCTTGCAAAATGACTTCCAACCACCATGGATAATTGCTTTGTTGCCATTCGAATTACAAAATCCGATCTTAACCTGCCACTTCATGTCCCCATGCACTCCAATTATTGCCTCCGTTCTTTGTATTAATCCACGCAAGTGTCTTTTTGAGAAGTGACCTGGCACACGCTGCTCCAAATCGTGGTTGTTGAAGAAAATCCAAGAGTTAAAAAAAAAAAAAAAACCGGTTTAGATAGGAAAGTGTGGGGATTATCTTGTTTTTATTAAAATTACAGCTACAGTATGTGTTCTTCTCTCCTAAGTCCTAACAAGATACTGTGCCATTTCAATGAAAAAAAAAATGAGAAAAGCTAATTTCCTATATATGTACACACACACACACAAAACCCTGAAGTTCGGATCAGAAGTAGATATTGTATAGGCTGTCTATAAAATTTTATATTAATCCAAAACTATTTGGTCTATTTTTTTGAATACATCAAAATTAATATAATATGCATTTAAATACAAACTAACGGGAAGAACATACCAACAAATCGTTTTTGACATACGACGGCCTCATTTCTCGGACAAATGAAGGATTTTGTAAGTTTGATTGGAAAGCCTTTGCTTTCTCTGATGCTTGGCAGCATCGAATGGTTTCTGAAGTTGGCCCAACGTTGCAAAAACTTCTTCTAGCACATCCTGTAAATATAGATAAACTCTTTTCAGCATTTTTAAGGTAAGCTTGATCTGAAAAATAAATAATTAACTTCAAACATAAAATTAAAGCTGTTTGATGAATAGCATCAAAAGCCACGTTGATCATTTTTCTTTTTTTCTTTTTTTTTAATCCGAAGCTTAGTCCCTTTAAATGCAACATCTTCAGTTTTGAAACATGAGTTGAACTAGCTTAAATTCTACCTGTGGTTGTTTTCTTTCTCTTGCCGAGCCCAGCATCTCTTTCACTCTCATTAACAATTTTATCACAATCATCATCAGAAATTTCAGTAACTTCAATAGCTGCTTCATGATTTTTTGATGCTTCTTTCTTGCGTCTTAAACTTGAATAATCTATTTCTAACTTACTCTGATCACATATTACAACTTCAAAGCATGACTCTCCTTTATATTTAAAAAACAGGAAGTACTTCAAGCTCAAGCAATACATCTCAGAAAATTCTTTCCAGCCCTCTTTCAAACAAATTTTATCATCATGTTCAATCCAGTGCACATTGTGCAGAACATTAGTGGGCAACTTGAGAAGTATAGGATTTGACATTCCTTTCCAACATTTTTCAGTAAAGCTCTTAGGAAGCACCTGTAAGATGTGATTTAGCGATAGATAATCATATGTTAACATAAGGTTATATGAAGTGAATTGTGCAAGAGAAGAATGTGCATGCAATTAGTAATACTTAGAGAGAGAATTAAAAGTAAACGCTTACCAGTTCTTCTTGAAAGTTGCTTTTCATAAGCACCTTAAAGAAATTATTATGATTTTGACATGCTGAAAGCCCTTCAGTGATATCATTGCCAACTTTACAGAGTGAAGCTTTCTGATTATACACCTTAACTTTAAAATAGAAATTTTCTTTATATTTAAAGAGTAACACGTATCCATATTTCAAACAAGATATCTCTATAAATCTGGTCCAACCGTCTCTCAACCTAATATTACCCTCATCCTTAATCCAATGAACTTTGAATTTAGTGTTGTTTGGAAGCTTCAGAACTACAGGATTTGATAATCCTTTCCAGTGTTTTCTCACAAAATCTTCTGGAAGCATCTGTAAACGTATGAAATTTAGCAATACATAAGCATAAATTAATTACATCTATGTAAAATGGGTTGTACAAAAGAAGACAATGGATGCCATTAGTATATAATATTAATAATAAAAAGCTCAAACCCTTGCAAAAGGGGGAGCTACAAGGGAAAACTTACAAGTCATCACCAAGTTTCACAAAGCAAACCAGACGCTAAAACAAACCAAACATATGACAGAAAAATAAAAAATATATATATAAAAAAAAGCAGCAAAAACATTCCAGCAAATAAAGCCACCTTTCCCCCCACGCTAGCAGCAGTCAACTTCTTCTTTTTTTCTGCTTGTTTTATATTATAATTTAATTTATAATAGCAGTAGCTCAACCACTCAACGAGAGGGTAGCAAGAAGTACAAGAACATATACTACAGTCATACAAGAAAAGAAATGCATCAGCTCAAAAATAAAAAAGAAGAAGAAGAAAAGCACCCAAGTTTAACTCCTCAAAACTGAAAAATGATTCCTGCATGAATACTAGAAAGACTGAACATTGTTGTAACCACAGCAACACTTCCATTTCCATATCTGCTTCTCATAGTCAACCTTGAAAGCCCCATTGTCATATTTTAATTTCTCTACTATAGTGCAGAACTGGTACCCACGGGACACATGAAAATTAAACTTATATGATGAAGTCACCAAAAGGCCAGCATATATAACAAATAACCAAGATACTTTGTAGTCTCCTCATTTGCAGCTACAACCATTAGAAACAACAGCAGCTTCATTAACTTGGAAAATAAAAATAATAGAATACTCACCAACTCTTTTTTAGAGTTGTTATCATGCACAGTAAAGAAGTGTATATCAGAAGTCATGATCGATTTAGGTGAGGAGGTGAAGATGAAGTAGTTATTTGGATGGAGAAGAAGATATAGTGATATGATGGTATGGAAGAAAGGGCAGTGTGTGTTTTTATGGTATATATGACCGAAGATGAAAGACCAATTCTTTGTCATGCTACAGGTTTTATACTCTCTCTTTCGTGTGCCTCTTCATTATCTTATAGACTTGAGTTTCAATTTAATGTATGATGGTTAACGGAAGGAGAAGTGATTGGTGGTAAATATCAAAACTGTTCAAAGAGGCTCAAGAATTAATCATGCTCATAAAAATGAATCGTTTTGTCTCATCACATTACTATTCTTTTGGGAATTTTTTTTACGTAATAATTTTCAACAAAAATTTATAAATACTTTTTATTCGTACTTCAGACATCAAGAGCCGTCAAGAATACTCAACTTTCTTATAGGGTATCAATGGTTTCAACCTCAATCTCTCGACTGACAAGTACAATGAATAAAAGATAAAATGGTAAGCACAATCAATCGAATTTATATGTATAAATATATGTATCAAATGATTTTGAGATTTAAAACAATGACTTGTATGTAATTTCCTTGTGGACCTAATACTGACAACAGTAATTTAATTTTGAAATATAAATAATATAAATAAAATTATATAGTTATTCAATCACTATTTTTTTTTTTTTGCGTGATCATTCAAAATATTAATGAATAGTATTTTTCATCTGTACAATGTATGGAAAAGAAAAATATTTTTAATTATAAAATAATAAAAATTAATTCATAAAAAATAACTATACTCTTAAAATGAAGCATTTTAAGTTTTACAATATTTTATTACATAATAACTTCATTCATAATAACATTAAAGTAAAATAAAAAATAATCATGAGACTTAATACAGTTGGTAACTAGTTGGTTTTCTTAATCATATGACATCCCCACCCTTATAAGAGTCAATTATATTGTTGTTATATTAATACCTTATTTGATAATAGTGTAAAAAAAATTTACACTATAAGTACATCAAAATTAAATCTTAATTACAACCTAATAAATAATCATATGAATAATATACATAATTTGTGTATGTTCATATCTCACACAACCTATATCTTTTTTTAATGAGTTTAATTTGATACACTAGCAATTTTTTTGGTTGGTACATATACACTGCCAAAATTTTATGTTGATATTCAATTAAATTTTTTATGCATATAATTTTTTAAGTAATGAAAATAGAGTCAACTATTACTATTAATATAATAATATATAATTAGATGAACCAGTAAATGTTGTTTACTACTTTAAAATTAAGTATTTTAGAAACCAATTAGTATTTTTGAGAATTTTTTTATTTTTTAAAAAATTTTATTGAATTATCCATGTTCTATTTGGTAATATTTCATGGATTTAATTTTGGTAGATTCTCAACAGCTTAAAAGATTTGTATACAATCATTTTTTTTTAGTAAACTCAAGGTATTTATTGTTGAAAGAAGAAACTATGCTCAAGTAATTTAACTAATTACTAACTGTTACACCTCGTGGTTTTGCTATAATAATCTAATTGTATATTATTATATTATTAAAAATATTTGACTCTAACAATTACTATCTCATAAAATTAGTCCAAATAAGGATAGGAATCTAATTTTCATGCATTGATAAATCATTTTTCATTGACATTCAATAGAAACATGAAAAAATGACTTGTCATTTATGATAATTTAAATTTATATGAATGTTCATGATAATATATGACACTTGTTTACATTCTTATTAGATGAAAATGTAAAATAATAATAAACTGTTATCGCATAAAAACTCATAATGATATGTGATTTGTTCGTGGTGAAAAATATTTTACATTTATCAAAATTTATCTTTAATTTATTTTAGAGAGTAATTATTTCTGAATTATGATCCTCTCATGTGCGATTTGAATATGATGATCTTCTATTTAGACATATAGACACAAACATCTAAATTGAGCGCCCAAAATATTTTCTTTCTTATTTTCATACATTCAAAATAAATATGAGAGGATCATTGATGCGAGCTGTCGCGACTCACAACAAATTAAAATTTATAAAGTGCTAAGTTGCACCAAAAATGTAGTAAAGGGACACAACTCAGGTCGTCTCACAAGGAAGTGTTGCTAGTCAATTAGAAATTAGGGGTTTTGAAGAATTAAGATTAAAGCAATTTAAATTAAAAGATAATAGCAATAAGGTAATAGCAACAATAAAGAAAGCACTAGTGCAAGGTATTCTTAGGATTGGAAATTAATTATCATTGACCAAATATTAAATCCATTGGTGGCTATTAGTAACAAATTACTGGCAATTCTACTAGTGATCAATCGACCTCTAGAATTTAATCAATGCAAATAACTAACAAACGACAATCGCCAATTTATTTAGAAATTACATCAATTTAATGAACCAATTGCTATAGCCTAACTGCCAATCGGAAAGTTAATTCTAATGTTCTCCCTCAAACATAAATCAATAGATCTATCAATTTATATCAAAAGGTTTCCCTAAACGACGATCGCCAATTTAGTTATCCCAATAAAGATTATAGCAATCACCACAATAATTATAGGAATAGAAACTGAAGAACATTAAGAAAACCAATGCATTTAATATCAAAAGAGGTCTCAAACATCATCGCAATCCATCTGGAAACCCTTATACTAGTAAAGAAATCTACTCCTCCATCTCCGGAGGATTACAACAATAAAGATAAAAGAACCTGGAAATAATAGCAATGATCATCGCCACGATCTCCAAGACAAATCACCTTCACTAATGAAATCCTAAGAGAAAGAAGAATAGAGAAGAAGAAGATGTAGAGAGAAGATGGAGAGAGATGTAGAGAGAGAGAGAGTTCTCCAAACTAAAACTCCAAAACTAAAAACTAAAAAACTCTGAAAACTCTGGAAAACTACAAACTAAAAAACTAGGGTAAAAGTCTATAACATTCCTATATATACTGCCTTCTAAAAGTAGGCCAAAGTGGGCCCAAAAATAGATAAAATAAGGTCTTCTGCGTCATCGTGCATTTGCAGCTCTTAGTCTTCTTGCAAGGCTCACCAGTGAGCAATGCTGATAATAGTCAATTTTCCAGGTGCTGTTGAGCGCTGCAGCAGTAGGCAGAATAGAATTTGCCCTCGACACCAGAAATAGTGATTGTAGCCCTTTGAATAAGCTTTCCAACGCCACCAAAATCACCACAATCGGAGATCTGTAGCTCCAGATATTACAAAAATACTGACTAGAGGTCAAGTTTGACAGCATCAGAACATTAGCAACCTTTAATCTTGCAACTTGATTTTCACTAAGATGCTCTTAGAACTGGGTTTTGAGCTAAACACAAAAGTTATAGAAGACTTCTTGAGCTTTCCAAAATATCCTTTTTTTGTCTCAATCCGATCCCTTGTTCTTGACATTTTGCACTTGATCCAAAACTCCTGTGCATAAAACCATACTCAAAGAGACAAGTTAAACGCAACAGCTTGTAATTACAAATTATTCCCAAAATCAATGAAAAAGCCAATAGTTCTATCAAAAGTACACAATGAGGAATAAATCAAATATCTTATTAATCACATTAATAACATAGAAAAACTCATGTAAAAAGCTAAGAATTAGAAGTAAGATAAGTGACATAAATGCCTCTTATCAATCATATTCCATTAAGTGCACCAAAATTTTCCATCGTTTTATTTTTTCAAAAAAAAAATTCATATTACCTTTAATTACAAACTTTAAACCAAAATAAACTAATTCAAACGCATTACCATATTTTTTTAAGGCACAAATCGAGGATAAACCAAGAAGAATCCGGGTTGTCACGTCCACTCCTGGCTTGAGAACGTGGATTTTTCACAATAGTCATGTCAAATGAAAATTTAATGAGTTATGACATTTATTTTGAGAATTATATTATTTTTATTGATAGGGTGCCAGGTGAATATTTATTCATATTTTATTTATCATTTGATATAAATATTTATTATGGAATAGAAAATTGGACTAGACTAGCTGTTAAGCTTCAAAAATCGAGAAAAGTCAAAACCGGTCAAGAACCTATCAAAATAAGGGAAAATCGAGAAAATTGGCAAACCAGACCTATTACATCGGTTTGGAACCTTTTTTTTTTTTTTTGCAAAACTTAAATACTGATATTTTGCGGTAGTCACAAAATAAAAAAAAAAAAAATGAAACCAAATAAGGGCACTAATAAAGATTATTGGGATGTACTTCTTCTATCTTTGTCATTCATAGACTGCTCATTATAAACCTCGTTAGCCACCAACAAATATTATTTTCAAATGCTTTGTGATCATGTTGTGAGCTTGATATTAGAGAAATTTTATATGGATTATGTTTATTTTTATAGACCTATGAATATTTTTTTATTAATTATGTTACTATTAATAATTTAATATTTTTTTATATTCTAATTAATCATATATATATATATGTATATAATATTTCGATTGAATTCTGGTTGAACTGACTGGACCTTTAAACCTTTGACTCAGTACCTTAACTGGTTTGATTTTTTCTTTCTTGATATTCACATATAATTTAATGATAGATGATGTGCAAGTTAATATGATATCTCATGACCTTTATATGTAATTAATATTTCTTTTATTTTTATATTGTATAACATACTATATCAATTCAAATTTTATTTGTTATTAAATGAAATGTAACACAGCATCTCATGCCCTTTCTATACAATTAATATTTCTCTTATTCTCATGTTATATAATAAGATACTACGCCGATTAGCACGGTTTTTCATATAATATTTTTTTTAAAATGAACTGAAGTCACGTACAGACTAGAGCACAGATTAATCAGAGCTCAAGATAGTGTAATTTCAACAAGCAATTGATTGACTCTATGCCGCCGGTTTTCTCCTGCGCGTGGCGTCGGTAATTGCAATAATTAGGAGGCTCATAAAGAGCCCCTCGGCAACAGTAGAGGAAATGGACCTGTGCATTGGAGCTCCTTGAAGGAGGACGTGGCTCAGTTAACGAGGCGAGAGACCCTCTGAACAGGAATGAAAATCAGCCAATGATAGTGATGCGTGTATAATGCGATAATAGAGACCAAAAGAGAATTGAAAAAGACAGGGAGAAAAGCCAAAAGAAAAAAAAGCCTTTTACTAGTAATTTAATTTCATCATTTACAAATGAGATTATTATCTTATTTATACTAATATTATCTTCCATTATTATCCTTCCCTTCAAATTAACCTTGTTCTCAAGGTTGCTAGCAAAAAATAGAAAACAAACTTTAATTCTTAATTACAATAACTCTTAATTACAATTGAAAAAACAATTAATTCTAATTATTATTATTATTATTATTATTTTTTACTACACACACAAAATTAAAATTCCTCCTGGATCCCATAATTTAAAATAAAATCCATCAATGGTAACCCAATCTGATTGTTTTTCGTGGTCTATTGAATGAAGTTGGGCTTCGTCTTGGGCAACTTGTGTGTGGCCCATGTTAGCCCAAATAGAGTGGTCCTCAATACTCTTTACAACCATGATGTGCTGGTGCTGCAAAAATCCTTGTTTTGTAATTCGCTAATGGGATTGGCCCAAATAAAACAAACCCAAGCAGTGGAAGGGGGGTTTACCATCTCCACCTAGCCACCTCCTTCTTCTTCACGTTGTTGAAGACCAGAAGCAGATCAATGTGTGGCAGTTTCAACCTTGCTTCTACTGTGCCCCAATGTAGCAGCCCCTTAATTATAGTGTTCCACCTAGGCTGTGACACCGTAACTAAGAATGTGGTAATAGGTATCATATGCATTTACCATGCAGTAATACTTTACTTATTTATTTATAAGTTGTTGTTAAATAAAAAAATTTACTTCTTATTCAAATTCAAGTAGTACAACGAGGTATCGCCTAATGACATATGAACAAAATTTTATACGAGCGGAAATAATATATAATAGAGTATCATATGATTTTCTATAAGTACTAGAATATTAGTAATTTTATTTATAGACGATAGGGGCACATATGTCATTTCAACACATATTTATAACATACAGTGCACAAGAGTCTGAAGTCCACATAGGGACTGCCAAAATACATCAAAACACAAAAAAATGCTCCTACTCTAGAGAAAATCCATCAACACCAATCCCTGAATCCGTGGTAGACATGGAATGTAAATAGGGATGAGAATTTTGAAATACACAGTAGAGTACTCCCATATATACAACTGTCATCATTATCTATCTCAGCTACTTCGGTTTATTCATAAAAGTTTTTTATGTAAATAAAAGAATTAATAACAGTTATCTTAGTTTATAAAATATTTATCTAAAGCAAGTTCATTTTATATAATCATCATTCTTCGAGTTTGTAATATCAACTTAGTACATAGGTATTTGATCTCAGTGAAATAATAAAACACATTCTTATAGCACATAGCATAAAATGTAACTTAAAGCAATTTCTACTTCAACTGTCTTGGTGTAATACCCCAAATATAGAATTTATTAGTATCTAAATTATCATTATCATTACTTATTTTTACTATTATTATTATTATTATATAAAACAAACACGGGTGGCACGAGTTCTTAACATTCTTATTATTATTTTATATATATATATAAGAAACAAGGCACGACAGGAGTTTGTAACATTCTTCTTCTTATTATTATATATATATATAATAGGGCATGCGTTACATGAGGTAAGTTTATTATTATTATTATATATTAATATTATATAAAAAGTAATGCAAACCATGTTGCACGAGGCACATGGGATTTCATATAATATTATTTATATATATTATTATTATTATATAGATAGTTAGGGAGCCTGTGTTGCACGGGTTAGATTATTATATTATATATATATATATATATATATATATATATATATATATATATATATATATAGGTGTGGGTGTGTGTTGTGTCTGCAGAGTGTGAGTGAAAGTGAGAGAGGGGAGAGAGAACGTGAGTGGAATAAGAGTAGAGAGAGAGAATAATGAGGAAATAGTTACCGACAATATTTAGACTCCTTAAAGGTCAAGTTGTTAGTATACTCCTTGCTACCAAGGTGAGTGGGTTTAAGCTCATGACCATACTTTTGGTCATTATTAGTATATTTCCATATTATATAAATTATTTATGAAATTTTAGAATGTTTTATGTCAAGAGAATATGCTATTATGAATTATGTCAATTTTAGAAATATTATTGCTTTTACAATTATCATGAAAATTAGTCATTTTAGAAAACTCATGGGACCATACTTATTGTATGTATGATTTAGATTTATTTATCAGTTAGAAAGTATTACAAATCTCAATTTTGTATGAAATTATTACTATTAGTGTTTAGCCAATAAATAGTGAGAAATATATCAGTGAGTTAACGGCTGTATGATTGATCGTTAATCTTGGTACCAAGTGGTCCGCTAGAGGACTAGCTCACCCACAGTAAGGAACCTAGTAAGGTGTCCATTTATGGGAACTAGTTAAGTGCCCATCAGATTAGCCATTGGCTCATATTAGCTATTCAGCTCAGATATTTATTCCTGTTTCTCTACTAGTTATTGCCATGAATTCAGTTAATATATTGTTGTAGTACAGTCATATGTAATTATATATATAATATATTTCATATCAGCTACATGTATAAGTTATGTATTTTGTTGATGTCCCATGTGGGTTGTGAGTGAAGGTTCACTCACTGAGTTTTGATGAACTCACCCCTCTCTTTTCCTTCTCCTACAGATATAGCTACAAGTTCAGTTGTGCCACAGGATCCTCCGCAGTAGTGCTCCAATAATTGTGTAGGCAGGATCCCGGACATGCATTATATTGTTTTGTTTATTTTTAGAATTTCTGTTATTTGTTTAAGTACGTTTGGCTATGGCTAAGATTACGAATTTTATGTTCAGAATTTATGTTTTGAGAACCTTTTCAAATTGATGAAATCTAGTTAAAATTGAAATATTTTGAATTTATATATTCAATTTATTTATGCATATTAATTAGTCATGTGATAAGAGGCTTCCGTGGAGATCCAATTCCTCACGTGCCGGTCACGCTCTGTAGAAAGGTCGTGACACTTGGCCCTCGACTATGGTGACTTATACCACTCCTGGGTAATAGGCTCCTTTTCAGGACCGAGCTCATTACTATACATGATCATTGGATTTAATTTCTCCAATTCTCACACATACCTATTCTTAGTTGATTTTATGTTCCCTGACTCAATTCAAGGGTAGTCAGGCTTATTTTTCTCAACAGACCGGATTTACTTTCTCCAGCCCAAGAAACATAATCTCATGCTTCGCTTGAATACATAAGCAACTGAAATAAGTATTCACATCTTTATGTGCCTAACATCATCAATAAGTTCACATGTCATAATTGAGATCAACTCATGAACATTTTGGCATTTCTTCAGCCAACCTTGCTTGCTACCAGAATTTTAAATCTAAAAGAAATTATGATTAAATTATCAAACATCATTAGAACACAACAAAACTATTTTTTAGAGGTAATTCAATGTGTTAATGAGGTCTCGTAAAATTTTCAAAGCATAAAGAGGTCTTAACTATATTTGTAAAATTTCACAATTTTGGAGGTTAGTAGCTACCCAATCTCAGCCAATAGTCAGAAGTCTTAATTTTCCTACCCTATCAAATGAATTCATAACTTTGTAAAAAAAATTAGGTTAAACCTCAAGATGTTCTAAATATCGTGTAAAAATTTCAAAGGAAAAATCAATCATTTGATAGGGTAACAAAATTAGACAAATTCAGTGCTACAAACTGGATTGGTTAGGTAGGAACCCTAACCTGTTCGGTTTCCATTTTTCAAAAATAGAAAAAGTTGCTTAAGATAAGCCAAGAAAATTACTAGAAATTCTTCCATATGTTAGCTTTATCATATAAAAGATTTAGCTCAAGATCATATCTCTAAATTACTGAGAAAAATCAATATTTTTCATCTGCTTACTCAAAAATGGGATTTCCAGCAATAAAGGTCAGAACATATTTTGAGAAAATAGCTTAACGAACATCATCCAAACCCTCTATGATAATTAACACATAAATATTCATGTATCATTAGCCAATAAAATCAATAATTTTGGACTAAATCAATCAAGAAGTTTCAGAGTGAAATTTGAAAGAAAAGTGGATGAAATAAGCCTTACTTGACTCTTGAAAGCTCTTGTTCTTGTTCTTGGCTTCCTTCAACAACTCTCTAACCAATTCTTGATATAAATCTCTTAAATCCTCTTCTAACAAAGTAGGAACAGTAGCTAAGATTTTTGTCTTGAAGAGGTGAAGGTTTGTTATAAAGGGTCGATTCAAGTTTTCAAGAGGTAAGTTTGTGTTTGTGATGAAACATGTGGATGCTTGATGTTGTGGCTTGGTATTATTAGAAAAATTATAATGTTCTTGAAGAAGAGAAGAATGGAGGCAAGCTAAAAGAAGGTTGGTCGAGAATTGCATGAGGAAGCAAAGATAAATTTGGAATCTTATATCATTTATGTGAAAACATGTGTTGTACTTAGTCACCATAAAAATTATTTACTTAAAGAATAAAAATGAAATTTTGTAGCACTTTTATTGGCCCATTTAGAAAGGCAATGGTGTGTCACATTTCCAAGCTATACACTTGTCTTCCTTAGGTGGCAATTTATACTGCAAGTCTCATGCGGTGTAAGAAACTACACACTGATATTTTATCAAATGGGTAAAATACCATACCTGGGTAATCCAACATTGCCTGAAAATTAATTCTAGATATAAAATCTCTATTCCTACCCATTTTTAATCTTAATCCTATAATTTCTTAATTTCAGGCATCTTTGGGTCCCAATTCTAGGTTTCGGCTATCCTGACGGGCTTGTAGGGCCTGCAAGGTTACTATTCACCTTTTTTTTTTAACAAATCCCTTGGACCATCCTCATCATTGGTACATCTGTTAGATTTTTTAAATTATGACTAATAAAATTGAAATTAATTTTTAACTAATTTTTTAGGGTGTTACACCCAACCCATGAACTCGACGGCCAGCCTCTCCTTCCCGGAATCGCAGAACCTTCCAAAGAGTCCCAGATTTGTCATCCACTAGTTCTCCCCATGGTTGCCAGCGTCACCTCCATTGGCCTTCTCCGCGGCTGGAATTCGGCCTGTCAAAATAAAAGTAGCACCTTCCACCTGCGATGTGGCTTCAACCTCAATGTGCTTCACTGCTTCCATCACGACGGTAACGTCATCCACCTCTGCCTCTACGACCTCGACCATTGCGACAATGCTCAGATCCAATGAAATCACGCGAACTAGATTTGGTAGTGTTTCGGCGACTGTCGTTGCATCTGTCGACAGCTTCTCCCAATCCTCTGTGCTGGATGACTCTTCCCCCTTCCTTTTTACAGAGTCATCCCCGATTCCACCGCGGATAGCGTGAGAGGTTTCATGGAGGAGATCTAGAAGCTCCGCTTGTAGATCTAGGTGCTCTTCTTCTACCAAATCTATTGCTATGATTGTTTTGTTGTTGTTGTTGATTTGTTGCTTTGAATCCAAACTTGAAGCTGGTATCGTTGCTTAAAATTTCTTATTTGTATTTGTTGAATTTTGAATTGCAATTCTAGATTTCTGAATGGTTGATCTGTAATTGGTTGCATATGGACTTTTAAACTATTGTTGGAATATGGTTGTTGAATGCTAATCTAAAACATTGTGAAGTTTTGCTACTTTTGCAAATTTTTCTTCCCATATTTTTGCTAAGTACCACGCTCGAAAGAGAGATTTAGGATTTTCATACAAAACCTCTCTTTGAATTTGCATTTCCAATCCATTCACAAAGCAAGAGACTAGTATTTTAGGATCATGCATATGAACTTGATCAACATGAGTCACAAAAGCTAGATAATGCTCTGTTATGGTACCAAATAAGAGAGAATTGGAGAAGATAGAGAGAATAGCCAAGCAAGAAGAGGCCTTTTACAAACAATTTATTTCCAGCATTTACAAATGAGACTATTATCCTATTTATACTAATATTATCTTCCATCATATAGCACATCGTATGTCAATTGTGACAGCATTTTATATAAAAAAAAGATAGAATTAAAACAAAAGTATAACAAAATAAAAGTGAAAGAGCCGTAATTATGTAAAAGCAATCTAAAATAACCATTTCATTCACTACCAAAAAAACATGGAATACCGACGTAAACTACTGACGATTTTGAACCCTTTGGTAATTACCGACGGTATTTTCAATGGGTTGATACAAATTGGGAAATAATTATTTTTGTTACACATACTCGTCGGTAAATGATGGTGCCAAAACCCACCACTTGGCGGGCATAATATCCGATGGGTGAATTCAATAATTTTTTTTATTTATGAAGTTATCGATGGCATTACCGATGTCTTTATATTATAATTAATAATTATATTTATTAATTACGTTATTGACGGCATAACCAATAGGTTAATTTAATACTACATATATGTTTTATATTTTAATATACAAACCGACAATTTAACCGACGAGTATTTATTATAATTATAATTATATTTATTGATTAATTTACCAACAGGTATATTTACCTATATATTATTTTTTATAATTTATTATAGTAACTGACAAGTTTACCGACAGTTGTTAATTATAATTATAATCATATTTATTAGTTGCTTTACCGACGATGTAACCGACGTATATGTATTTTTTTATTGTTATTTTTTATTTATTACCTACGGTTTTACTAACGGGTTTTTGAAAATTCACAAGTTGCCGCACAAATGATTACTATTATTTATTTTCCGTCGGTAATCCGCAGATTTATCCCCACCGTGACCCTTTTTCCTCCTCACTTGTTGCAGTCTTTCTCTCTCTTTCTAAACCTCCCTCTCTCTCTAAGCTCGCCACGCTGCCGCTGTTTTTGCCGCCGTTCACCGCCATCAGAGCTCCATTTGAGAAATAAAGGCCACCATTATGATCTTGGGGCTTTGGTGAGCATTTTAACCAGTTAATTTTTTTTTTTTCAGTTTACTTTTTCCGTTCGTTCATGGGTGACCATAGTATTGTGTTTTGTTGTATTGATGAGTAATTATTGTTGTTAATTTGTTAAAGTAAGAGTTATTCTTGAGGGTGACAGTGATTATCGACTGTTGGATCGGTTTGTCATTCTTATTGTTTATGTTATTTTATGTTTTTTCATGCATATAATTGTATTGATTTAAATTTATCATATTGAATTTTCTGGATTTGATTTGGTTGGACGTCAAGAGTTTTACTACATTTTGTATTTTTTTTTAATTACTATAAAGGTTAGTAACTCAATCCTTTTTATTTATATCGTTTAATATATATATATGTAAGATATATAGATTGAGACTTATGTTTTCTAAGATAGAGTTGTAGGAAATGGAGATTGCATGACTGGGGGGAAAGGGCATAAAGGTCCTTCCCCAACTTGTTTGATTTGTTTGCCGTGGGATTTTTTATGTTTGCAAAGATTGCAGGATGCATGTTGTGGAGTTATAAGGGATGCACAATAGAACAAGTTTTAGGATTATGTGAATTGTATATAATTATTAACATGTAACTGTTTGATTATATCTATTTTGTTGTTGATGTTTATAATAATATCTATAATTGTTAAATTGATTGATATATCTAACGATGGAAGCTCCTAATTTAAGGGGAGATGCTATTGAAATTTTATTAATTTTTTTAAGGAATAATATATTAAATAAAAGTAATTATATTAAGAAAAACTTAATATGCAATTGAATTGTTTAAAAAAATAATTTAAATAAAACATAAAGACTAATTGCATGTGTTTTAAATACCAAATAAAATAAATATTTGACGATAGAAGCTCCTAATTTAAGGGGAGATATTGTCAAAATTTCGTTAATATTTTTTAGGAATAATATATTAAATAAAAGTAACTATATTAAGAAAAAATTAATATGCAATTGAATTTGTTTAAAAAAATAATTTAAATAAAACTCAAAGACCAATTGCATGCGTTTTAAAGACCAAATATAATAAATATTTGATGATGGAAGCTCCTAATTTAAAGGGAGATGCTATCAAAATTTTGTTAATTGTTTTAGGAATAATATATTAAATAAAAGTAACTATATTAAGAAAAACTTAATAAGCAATTGAATTTGTTTTAAAAAAATAATTTAAATAGAACTCAAAGACCAATTGCATGTGTTTTAAAGACCAAATATAATAAATATTTAACGATGTAAGCTCCTAATTTAAGGGGAGATGTTGCTGAAATTTTGTTAACTTTTGCATGAGTTTTTAGGCAATTTTTCGCTCACTAAACCCCATTAAGCACGAAGTCCATTAAAATTCAACTCCGTGTTTGGTTTAGCGATTAGTGAGCATGAGTTATAATAGGCACAATCTAGAAATCCCAGGATCCATTAAACTAGAATGGAAATGGTCGTACAATCATAATTTTTTTTAGAATTTCGTATTCAGAATAATGTAATATAATTATTAATTTTTGGATGAATTGACAGGTTATGTTATTTTATTTCACTTAACAATTATAATTTTTGACAAAGATTATATATATATATATATATATATAGATGGGTATCATTACTCAAGTGGAATACATTAGAAAATGAGGTATATTTATTGTTGACCTCTATATGGGTTGTCTCAACCAGTAATGTCATAATGCAAACTTTTGGACCAAATCTTATATGTAACTCTGATAAACCTTAAATTCTTCTTTCTTTTTCTAAGTACTTAATTGTTTCACTTTTGTTATATCCTTTGTTATTGTTTCAACCATGAATTCACTTGTTTATATAATATGATAAACTTAGTTTTATTTTTTAAAAAGTTATGTTATTTGCTAATAAATATTATCTTAAATTCGTAACAACACAAATGTAGCATGTTGATATTTAATTTAAAAAAAAAAGGACAATAACATGTTTTCTTTAGTTTTACAGTTAGGTGGGAGAAAATTCATCTCATTTCAGGGTTTATATATATTTAAAGTGAAAAAAAAGTTTGTATATATTCTTCAATAAAATATATAGTAATTATAATCTTTTAAGAGAATTAAGAGCAAATTTTCAGTTTCTCATTTCAAAAACAAACTTACATTGAAAAATATTGTTTTATATTAGATTGCATCAAAACGAAAAATAAGTGATAATGAAAACAACATTGGACTTTCAAATTAACTGAGGTGTTTAATATTATATGTAATATTATTATAAAATTATTTAAAATTTCCTGATTTATCAATTTTTTTTATGGGTTACTTTTTAATTGTTTCAGTTTGGCTGGTAGAGGTAGATGCTGACCTCGGAAGGTTGGTTTACCCACCCCCATCTCATCCACCACCCCTCCCACCACCTCAGCCACCGCCCCTTCCACCATCTCCACTACCTCCACCTCCATCCTTACCATCAGCACCCCAGGCTTTAGGATGATGCCCACTCCTGGGTATGCCGAGCCCCTACCTCCCCCATATTCACATCCACAACCCACTCGTATCAGTGACCCCTCCCTTACCCCTGCCATTGCCCCTAGCCCTACCACTGCCCCGACTCCTAGCCCTATATCTGATCAGACTCCTCCTTCCTCCATTGGGTCACAGGCACGGGATGCACATGGGAAGCCCCTCAGCCCAGATGGTAAGTCACTTGGGGTTGATGGCAGACCGCTCTGCCAGATTACGCCGAATGGTAGACATAGGTAAGTTGAAATATGTTTTTTTTTATTACATTATAGTTTTACATTGCTTATAATATTTAAAATATTTTGATTTTTTTTATTTATTTTATCTGTGTAATGGTTTTCAGCCATTTACGCCAGCTCACTACAAGATCACGAAGGTTATACAGAGTCGGTATAACCATCCGTGGCCCACATGGACTGACATCCCTATTGATGTTAAGGAGTCAGGGTGGACAGGCTAAAAAGTAATTCTATGATTTATTTTCTTTTATTAAAATATATGCTTATATATAATAACTTATGTGTTATGAATTTGTATATGTAGAGATCCTTCTACATTCAGCCCGAGCATGAGCCCACAATGAAGAGGGTTTGGAGGATTAGGTCGTCTAAGCGACTACAGGATATGTTTCATGATGTCCGTAAGGGACATATGAGTAGCTCATGGTTGAATGATGCCAGACTCAATGAGTTGCAGCGCCATTGGGCCAGCGACCCGACCTTTGAGGATAGGTCAGATAAGGGAAAGACAAACCGAGCCTCACAGAAAGGTGGGTTGCTGCGCACGGGTGGGTCGAGCACCCCGAAGGGGACCTACAAGCGTTTGGTAATTCTTTAACTTTTCTACATTTTATAATAACATTTACTTTATTTGAATTGTGGAAAATATTATATGTTTATGACTTTATCATGGTTATTTGTGTAGGCGAGGGAGTTGAGCTGCCATCTGACAGAGGGCGAGCTATTTCGGAAGACCCACACTTGAAAGGGTGAGAAGAGGGGTGAGTCTGGAGAGGTCTAGGTGGACCATCACTCCGAGGCAACCTATGTAAGTTTGAATTTATACATAACTTTACTTGATTTTTATTATTATTTTCATTTATGTCATAATTATTACTTACAATGTGTTTTATCATTTTTCCCTTGCAGTGCGAGTTTACTAACCTCTGGGAGCAGGCACAGACCCAATACCAGACCTAGGTGGCTGAGGCTGGGCCCGATGCTGACATTCCTTCTCTTCCAAACGAGAAGGATCTCTGGGCCTAGGTGATTGATGGCCTTTACAAGGGCCACATATATGAGGTGGGGTACTATCTTGAAAGTATATCCCCATCCTCTGCCACTAAGTTAGCTAATGTGGATGATTCCCTGAAGGAGCGTGTGCATGCCCTCAACCAGGAGCTATAACAACAGGCACAGTTGATCCAGCAGCAACAAGAGTAACAGGTAGGCCGAGTAGCTATGGAGTAGGAGTTGAGAGAGATACGAGAGCTTAAGCTCTCCTTAGGGTGCCACCAATAGGAGAAAGTGAAGAAGGAGAAGGCTAAGCTTTAGAAGATGCAACAACAAATCACTGCTGATGTGATGAGCTTTTTCCGGGACATGCATGCTTCAAGATCCTCCAGCTCTGGCAAGACGCTCCCCCAAAGCCCATTCCCCCATATCTCATTCCCCTCCATCGCTAAGGGCCACTCACTGTCGAACGGGGCGGATGACAATGATGGTCCAAATGATGATGCCACCGACGCTCAGGAGTTCAGCTAGTTTTTATCTAGCTTCATTTTTTTTTCCATTCTAGATTTTTTTACATTTATTGTAGCTTGTATATATTTTATTATCATAATTTGATATTTTATTTAATTAGTTTAACCTATTCATTTGAATATTTTCTTATTTAATATCAATTTAATTGATAATTAGATTATTATATAAATAATTAATTAATTAATAAATAACATATTACCAATCATATCATAGTTAAAAAGAAAATTTAAAAAATAATTTATTTATTACTGACGGGTAATACTGTCGGTAATATATTTATTTAAATCTAATTTTTCCACTAATAAAAAATATCTTTGGTACACCCGTCAGTAAAATATTTAAAAATTAGAATTTATTTATTTAAACACCCGTCAGTAAAATTAAAGAAACCCATTGGTATAAATATGTCTCTGATGAAGAGCTGACACCTTTTATTTAATAGTACTGATGACTAATTATCACCTTAACTGTCGGTAAAGGCGTCACAAATAACCGATAGGTGTTTTATACTGTTGGTAATATTCATCGACGGCCTTATCTCTGATACCCCTATATCTGTCGATAATCCCATCGGTAAAAATCGTACCCGTCGAGAAAACCATCGGTAAATGCATCAGTTTCCTGCACCTTTCTTGTACTGATTGCAATGGTCATTTTTTTACTCCATAAATATCATTCATTCTCACTTCTATTTTCATGATTTAATTCCAATACTTCCCAAATTTTTTCCACTTAAATTATACTCATCTTATTCAAAAAAATAAAATTGTAGCTGTCTTCTATTTCACAAAAAATGAATCCAAATCAATTCAATCATTTTCTCAATTACTAGCAAAATTTCAATTTCCTTCAAAATCCTCAATCTTTAAACGCACATAGGAGAAGGGATTTTATAGTGTTGGGGGTCACTTAAAGCAACTACATTGTTTTGACATGTTCTAATGTCGGGGGATACCACAGTCAACAAGAAAAAATGCCACGACACGCACACACATGACTTCTATCGCTGTCTATGACCGCCATAGCTATTTCCAGTAGTTGTACTTCCCTAACCCATACCCCACAACCTCTATGGCAGTCTATAATTGCAATAGTAGTCCCACTTGCACCAACTATTGCTGTGGTAGTCCTTGACTGCTATAGCAGTCACAACAAGCCTATTTCTGCGCCTATTGAAGTTTTTCATGCATCCAAGCCTCCCTAACAACATAGGCGGGTCTCGGGAGAGTATAAGACCATAGTAAACTTATCTAGAAATATGTGGACCTGAGGTATTACATAGGAGGATCGAAATAAGAACAAGCACCTATTGGAATGAAATGAATTTTTGTTCTTTAGTTGCTCAATATTTATTTAATAATAAAAGTCTATAAAAAAAACTCACTTAATAATAAAAAAAAAATCTTAAAATGGCATTTTTTTTAATAAAAAATTCTATATAAAATGTCTTCATACATTTTAACCCTCAAATTTTCTAATAATAGTTTTATAACAATACTTTTCGATGCATTATCAACCACAAATAATTCTACATTTTGTATTATATTTTCTATTATACTTTAATGTTATTATGAAAGAAATTATTATGTAATAAAAAAATTTCAAATTTCAAATTTGTCAATTATTCTACCATCTTTAATAAAATGCTTCATTTTCATAGTATAATTATTTTTAATGAATTAATTTTTATGATTTTATAATTAAAAATATTTTTCTTTCGCATAGATTGTATGAGTAAAAAAAATTATTTGTTAATATTTTCAAAATATAAATCCATTTCATTGGTCCAGTTATTTGGTTTATCAAAAATTTTCTTATATAAAAGAAATTTGGCCCTGGCAACAATTATTTTTAGAACAAGCGTGAAAAATGTTGTTTATAGTACACCTATACGACAATTTTTTAAATCTATTTGCATTCGATATAATAAAAGCTACACTTTTTTAGGCGAATATATCACTTTTCCCGGTAGGGTAGCTGAATTAAATCAAGCCAATTGCTTAGGGTAATATTTTTTTTTAACAAAGTTTACACTTTTTAAGCTAAGATATCATTTTTTATAGCGTTACTATATCACGGATGACCAATTATCTAAGATAACACTTTTGAATAGAGAAAATAATATTTTTTTCATGTATTGCCAAAATAAGTGTTATCTGAAGTATGAATTTCTTGTGGTGTATTGTCAAGAATTTAATTTTAATACATTACATAAATATAAACCTTTTTTCTATAACTGGCCTGGTAGTAATTTAATTTTATATTAGTAATTCATTAAACATGTTTAACTCTTATAATAACTCCCTCACAAAAATCATATAAAGAATAACATATGACTGAATTACAGCATAAAAACGAAAATTAGAACTCTATTTCAAATGTAGTGTATGTGGTATATCAATCAAAAGTAGTTAGTGTGGTATAAATTAAATAATAATTGTACCTTTTCTCACATAGGGCTTTTAAGAATCTATCATCCAAGATGTTTCAAATTGTTTTATACAATGTCCAGGGTACTATCTGAATATATAACAAAGAAATAAAAAAAACAAAAAGGTAAAGAAAAAAATAAAACCTTAGATGACACTACGACTGTGACATGTAACTCTCCAATCAAGAGGGTCTTGAAATTGAAACTTGGAACTCGAGATTCTCCTCATCAATCATCTCAAAGCGACAAGAATCACGATCTTTCAAGTCACAATCCTTCACAAATTGAGGCCAACCTTGAGAGAATCTAGCAAAGCTATTATCAGGATAATAGAGTATTTTCACACGCCACGATCTCTCCCCAACTAGCAGGGTTGCATATTCTCCATTTTGTACAGTGTAATTCCTGATGAAGTCTATTGGTATTACCTGCACATTAATTACATAAAACTTAATTCGTTTATGAATCACGAATGGCTAGCTAGTAACAGTATTTTTATAGTTGCGCCCGTATATACATAATTCTAATTTATCGTACCATATAATGTAATGCAGAAGCATGCTTCATCTGGATGGTGAAGTAATTCTTGGACACGAATCTGCTGTTAGCTTTAGGAGTTTCATGGCTTCTAAGGGATGAAGAAGGCTTATGAGAAAGCCCTTCGTGGTCTGAGTGATCGACAAGTTAAAGTAGAAAAATGAAGGGAAAAAAGAGTCATTGGTAAAAATGAAAACAAAAATGGGGATAGTATATATTGCATGTGTTATGTTTGGATGGAAGGAATCAGAGGAAAGAAGGAAACAAAGGCATAAAGAACTAGTAATGGTGTTTGTGAGTTGGGATTTTGGAGAGAAGAAGATGAGAAGGAAGAATTTACAATATAACTTTATACTATAAAACCATCATTCCCCTTTCTCTCTAAAATTTAAACTGACAAACATACCTTAAGTGATACATGGGTATCTATAAGGCATATAATATAATGAATGAGGTTTTTTTTTTAATACTTATGTTACTTGGATACCGACTAAGTTGTGGTTCCTATTTGAATAATAGATGAAACATAAGTTGGTATAATATTCTATGTAACATAAATGCAAAAAGTATAACTCAATGAGAATTATTATTGGTTCATTAATCTATTAATCTATGTGAATTTCACACAATAAACGCATGCAATTCCCAAAATCTATTTGACTTTTATAAATATTACCACTTAACATTATATTTATGTGAAAGGAACCAAAAACCTAATGATAAAAAGACACACAGAGAGAGAGAGAGAGAGATCGAAACCAAAACAAATTTTAGAGTGATTAAAAACAAAACACTCATATCTATAATAAGGACTAGAACTATGTTCAAGTCTAATGTAATATTTGCTCATTCCATTCCACTCTATTCATTATTCAGCAACTTTTCAAATTTGCGTAGTAAAATGCTGGTATCATTTGCTTTTACAACTCTTTAACTAGCAACTTGGATTTTTAACACGTAATTGGTGTGCAAATAAAATAGTGAGCATCGACAATTGGACGACACTTCAAAAATTCTTTCCGAGCATTCTAAAAGCCTTCTCACTAATTTAAAAACATCCAACACAAAATTCAGTGCACACATGGGAAATCATTCACTGCCTCCTGCTGCAAGATAAAATATCAAGTAAATATTAAATTTATTGCATCAAATTAAATGCGTGAGTTGTTTTCATATCTGAAATTTAGAAATTAATCTTTTAATTCCTAAAATTATCAAATGTGATTCATATTAGTCCCTAAACTTTTATGTTAATATGGTGTCACATTTTTATTGATATTTCACATTAATTGACATACTAGTGATATTCTGACATTCTACTTTATATTTGCTAATTAAATTGTATAAAAATAAGTATAATTTGAGACTATAAGACAAATCAACATATTTATATAAAATACAGTTTATTCAAATAAGGAAATCCAATATGGCAATCCCTCCTTCATTCATCCTTAATTTAATTTGACTATTAAAATGAAGTGAATTATTTAAGTAATATATATTTGATTAAAAGAAAGTCACATAGATTATCCAAATTGATTCCATTCGTAAAATAATTATTTTCTAAAATTAATGTAGGATTCACATATATTAATATATGATCCACTTATATATTTGATATTTTTTCCTACTAATATTAATTCTCTAATATTATGCTTTAGTCTTATTATTCTTATGAATTTGATATAATTTCCAATAGTGGTATTAATTTCATGAATCTAATCTAATTTTCAATTTGTATGAATCAAAATTGGACACCTAATATCAATTGTTCTGGATAACTAATATCAATTGTTCTATCATTCTTATTCACAATTAATTTTTCAATATAATATTAACTTTTAATATTATGGTCGCTTGATATGTCATATTAATATGATATCAGATTTCAATTTATATCCTAAAAATTAAGATTGTCATTATTGTTATGTTACAATTTCCATTAGTTTAATAATTGAAATATGAACCAAATCTCAATTATATATAGTTATAAGGAAAATGTTATGTGACAATTCCTCCTTAGCTCATTTTTCTGCCCAAAATTCTAATTACTTTTATTTACCATTTTATTTTGTTTTGTATAATCTTGATTATTTATTTTAAAGAAAAGTAATATACGATTCAAATCTCAATTAATATATAATTTTATTCTTAATTTATATATGATTGAAAGTAAGATCCTTGCAATATAAATTGATACAATTTACAATATAAGAATAAATAAATATATTTTGATTGTTTTTATTCTTAATTTTAATTGTACTTACTATTTCAATTTTTACGATATATGAATATCACATTTCAAATTTTTATTTGGATTTCAATATTTAAACTTAATACATATAAAAGCTAAAACATAAAACTAGCATAAAATTAATTTCACCACAGTTTTTGTATTATTTATTTTAAGTAAAATTAATATATGATTCAAATCTCAATTAATATATGATCTTAATCTATCATTGGTTAGAAACATCTTTCTATTCTTTTTCATTTTAATTCTTAAATGCTTATCTATCTGTATTGTTAATTTTTAATAATTATCATACTAATTAATATTATTACCTTTTTCAATTTTCATTAAATTCTAATTGATTTGATGCACTTAATTTTTTTTTTATAGATTTGATGTGCTTAATTTTAGCATATATACATATTTGATCATTGCATATAAATTGTAGCATAGTTAAGTAACATTTCTTCTGCACATCCTATCTACACATACATATTTGTAATATTTCCTTTGTTTTTTTTTTCTCTTCTTTATGGCTTTTTCTATTAATTTAATGTTTTGATTTGTTTTTGTTTCTTTCATGTTTAGATTATGTGTACCGAGTTGCTTGGAGCCATTTGGTGAAACCATTGTGGTATATTTATCAATCATCTATTTTGATTTTTGATTTTTACTTTATATATATTCAATTGAATAAAATCAAATTTAGAATGATCTATTAGTAAACTTTTCTTTGGTTCAATTTTGCCTCTTTTCGTTCGTAGTAGTATTAAGGCTCTCTAATTGTATTGTTGGTAACTTTATTTAAGATAGTTTTCTTTTATTTTATTTGAATCTTACTGTTCTTCGTTCATCAAGTTTTTATTTTATTTTCTTTTTTAATATTTTAATTTATATAGCTCCCATAGCTTCCAATGATTTTGATTTTTGGATTAATTGTTTCTTTCAGTATATGTTTTTTTGAATTTATTCATTTTTACTTTTGATGTATTCTTTTTTAGGATTTAATAATATATTGATTTGAGTTTGAAATTAATCAATGATAGTATGTTCTTTTAAATAAGTTTTAAAAATTACATTATTGAAATTTAATATTATTTAAAATTATATCATATTTCTATTTTTAAACATTTCCTTAATATTATATTTGTCTTTTAATATTACCACACTAAGTATTTTAAATTATTCTTAATCTTCAATATTATACTCTTTTTTGACAAAATCAGAATATCATATCCACATTTCAAGTAAAAAATTCAAAACATTTCTTTATAATCTTATATGCTATGTTGATTTAATAATGAAATTAGTTGTTAACATTACTTTGATTCTAAATAATTTTTATTTTATTTGATTTTAAAAGGATCAAATCAATTAAACAATTATCTATTTTTAATTATGATTTCAACTATTTTAATTAAATCTTCACTTATTCTTTTAATCGTCATATCGATCAGTAATTTATAAATTTATAAATATTCACATTAAATATTAAATATTTTCATTTCAGTCAAATAATTCTTAATTATTAAATCATATTCATCTTTTACAATATTAGAAAACCATATCTCCATTAATTATATTTTTTCATATTAATTTAATTTTTAAATATTTCTCTTTCTTGATTTTCAATAAATGATTTCTAATAATTACTATGTAAACTAAAGATATTCTATATGTATCTCATATCTTAAATATCAATCTCGATATCAATTTTAATTTTCAAATTTAATATATAATTTAATTTTTAAATAAAAAATTATTGATATTTGCATCCATGTCAATTTGTTATTATCATGTTATTTGATACCGATGTTTTGATATTACTCTTAATTAATATCATTTTAATCTAATATTGATTATAATATCATGTTTGAGAGATTTAATTACAAATGATAATTTCTTTCAATCAATTACAAATGGTAAATTGTTATAGAGTAAAACATTTTTATCATAAACACAAAAATAATTCATTTGCTTAGTATACAAAACATATCTATTATTTATAGTAAATACAAAAATTATAATAATAATCTTAGCATCAATTGAAATTAAATATACATGCAATTTCACTAATTTTGTCATTTTTCGATAATAAAAAGATAATGACATTTTTTTCCTAACTCAAACAATCTACAACACAAGTAATGATGAATATATCTTTCAGGAGTAATGAAAATATATGAATTGTACACGTAACAATTAGTGTACCATATATACACCAAATTCATATATTACATGAGTTCTAACAAAAATATACATTATATGGGTAATAATTTAGTTACAACCTGATTAATATCGATTTATGCTAAATTAAAGTTAGTCCTAAGTTACAAAAAAATAAATACACCCACAAATTGATATATAAACATAAAATTTTGGTTAATTTTTTATCTTAAAAATAAAACATATTTATCTTAGAAAAAAAGCCATGATAAATTATTTTCATAATAAATTATACAAAATTAATATATTATAATTCAATTCAATTTTATAATATATCTTTAATCAATTTTTTTAAAATTTATAAACATAAAATCCTGTGCATCGCACGGGTAAAACACTAGTTTTATATATAAATAACATTGTCAATATATTTGACATATGCTAATAATTCAACTTTATTATTCAATTATGCCACCTCTAAAGCCAAATTGGATGTTAGTCTATCATCAATGTGTCATTTAATATGACACATTAACAAAAATGTGATGATATGATAACAAAATGAAATCAAAGGCTAAATTGATTCCCATTTTTTTTTAATTTCTCATTAACTAAAAAGTTAATTTTAAAAGTTCTAGGACCAAAGTGATTTACGCCTAAAATTTCAGGGAGTAAAAATTTGGCGTATAATCTAAAATATCTGATAACATTTACAGTGAGAAATTGTTAACAAGAAATTATGGTAAGCATTACAAATTACCTTCAAAGCGAGGAGTGCTTGATTCCTCTCCGAAACGACGAATGTGAACTCTGAATGAAACTTCTTTGCAATTGATCAGCTCAAAAACACAAACATCACCGATTTTCAGATTATTGTCCACCGAAAATTTCCTCCAACCACCAGTAATTGTAAATTGTCTTCTACTAGTGTTCTTCATCTTGACATCCCAAGCTCTGATCTTGTGGTCAACAAAAAGGGTAGCATCTCTTTCTTTCTCTTGCAGAACTGGCTTGGCAAACTCGTTTGGTATTACCTGTTTTGATTACAATGGGTTTTTGCCAGAAAATTCCAAATTACATAACTCAGAACAACAAGTGGATGAATGTGTATGAATAAAGTTTCGAGAGGAAGTGAAGGCAAACTATTGATTGATCGATAATAATGTATATATAATACATATCAATATTAACATAATCAACACAAAGCAGGATGAATAATGAAGTCATCAAACAAAGTGTTGTTACCAAGATATCTCTCTCAGTATACGTTTTTCTCAGTGCACATATGAAGAAGTCCTTGTCAGAGTGGAAACTGTTCTTCACTACCTCATGAAACTTCTTGATTCTATCATCATCCAAGACTTCTGAGTATCCTAGAAAGCATAGTGTAACCACACTTCAACTCTGAAACAGATAAAAAGAAGGGCAAACAGAAGGGAAAAAAAGGGAGCAAAAATCTCATTTTGGTCGTCTTACATAACATCAGAGACAAATTAATCGTTAATGGTGTGTTTGGTACGGAGATAAAATTAAGGGAGAATTTTTATGCCTGAGATTTGTATGTAAAATTCTATAAAAATATCAAGCAAACCCTCTCTTTCCCTTATGTGTTTTTTGTTTTCAGGATTTTTTTTTAAACAAACAGAAAAAATAACCAGGTTATTATTATTTTCACTGTTTTTAGAATTTTCACCATTTCCTCCTGAAAATTTTAAAAACAAAAAACACATACAATAAAAATAGAAAATTAATAGACCCTCAAATTTAAGATGCTAAACCAATTTGCTTCCTAAACTGGAAAAAAAATATGAAGTGATGGATGGTTACAAACAAAAATGTTTCACATTTATAACAGGTGAAAATCTTCTATTCCCAAATGGTGTCTTATTTTCTGTCCCTTCATTTACTTATTGACATATGAAAAAATAAGAGTAAGAACAGATTAAAATTTATAAATTACCAAATATATAACATCTATTTGATACATGTTAATAGATGATTAGGTAAGAGAGGTACAGAAGATTATCTTTCCATTTGTAAGTTGTGAAGGACCTCAAGCATACTTTCAACTATTTAGAGGTTAATTTGTCCCCTTGTATTTTCATCAGAGACCAGAACTGAGTTTTACTAAAATAAACTAAATAAAATAAAATACACACACCATTGTTCTTGTGCTTAGCACTGTCAAAACCTGCACATTCTTTCTTCTTCCCATGCTTAGTTTCAGCATGGACATTGTAGCAGCTTTCAGGCTCTTCTTTTGGGCATCTTTCCATCTTCTTACGAGTTTGAGAAGAAGATGATGGAGATCTCGGCCTTTTCTTCCCATCAAGAATTTCAAGAGAGCTATCACTCTCATAACCCTTTCGGCCTTCTTCATCATCTTTCTCTTTGGATGAAGGATATTTTATCTCTAAGCCGCTTGTACCCAACACGATGACATTAAACTTAGATTCTCCTTCATATCGAAACACCATGAACTGCGACTCCTTCAAAGACAAGTATTCTGCAAACTTTTTCCAGCCTTTGCAAAACCAAACGTCACCGTCACGTTTCAGCCAATAAACTCTCCATTCAGTGCCATTCGGAAGCCTTAGAACCACTGTGGCTGATGATATGTCTTTCCAATATCTCCGCACAAAACTTTTGGGCACCCTCTGTAACGAATTTTCCAATTAGGTTGCAAGCAATATTAAAAACATCAATATAAAAGTGAAAAAAATTAAAAAACTTATCCAGGTACAATATCTTGAAAAATAAACCAGAAAAGCTATACATGATTAGTATCTATGTCATGGTTTTAATTAAACTGCAGTGCATCTATAACTGCAATTACAGCCATAATATTGCTATTGCGATGGCCTCTGCAATCGCATTACAGTGACAATTGTGGTTAGTCGAATCACTAAGCAATCCTAACCACAATTTAGAACCATGATTTATGTTATTTTGGAGTTGCCCTTAAAAGTGTGAATAAATTATTGAAGAAAGATTTATATGATACCCATATGGTAATTTGCTTTTGATAGGAGGGTAAAAAAATATAGTAAAAAATTTATGAATAAACTAAACACAAGCTACTCTGCTACTGTTAATGGAGTCCAAGAAGTTATCAAACAAAAATTTGTTGATAGATACACAAACTAAAGAGCAAGGAGAGGAAGATAGATTGTTACCAGCTCTCCATCTCGAAGGTTGCTTTCAAGAATAACCTTGAAAAAGTGCACGCCAATTCCGCGATCACTTCCTTGGGAGGGCATGGCTTCAGGTATTGAGGCTCCGTACAGCGCGCCTCAAAGATAATTTTTTGGAGACGCGGCGCGTTTGCTGTGTTTCAATGAGAAGTACAAACACGTCGTATAGTTGGAAATAAAAAATAGGTTAATTGGAAGATAGCTAGCATAGAAATTATAATAATTTGGAATGTGCTTGCTTAGTCACAGGATAAGAGCTCATTTAGACGTCATTATTTTGGTAAAAGGGAAAAAAATTACAAAGAAAAAACCTTTTCATATTTTTTATTATGTTTGGGTAAATTTGTCAAGTAAAAGTAGAATTAATAAAAAATAAATATTTTAGAAGCTACAATTTATCATTTTTGGGAAAAAAAATATCTTTGATTATATAACATTAAAAAGATTTTTAACAATTAATAAAGATCTTTTAAACATTACACCTAAATATAAATTGATGTTATATCTAAATATAAAATAATTTTTACATTTTAAAATGATTTTATTTAAAAATATCAATTAAAATTTTTTTAAAAAATCGTCTAAATCAGCCCTGAGTGATGTATTATAGGTCGGAAGATGTTAATTGGTGTGTTTTTTTTTCTTCTTAAATTACATTAATTATACTTTTTGAATCTAGGACATTATCCATATTATCCAAAAATTAGTCAATGTTTTTAAATATGTTTAGCGTTTAGTCTATCAAATATATATGTGTGTATAAAATTTACCATTAACTCGGAAACTATAATATCATTCCTTTTGACGTTCAAACCCTTGTAGGATATGGAGTACGGAGTATTTCCTTTTTTTTTTCACATAGACGATATTTCTATTTATTTAGAAACTTTATTCCTTATACTCCTTAAATTATTTTCCTTCAATATAGTTTTTCCTTTTTATGAAAATTTTCCGTTGCTAAACTGATTGTTCCGTATAAATAGGAAATAATATAAAAATTCGAAAAATTGCTTTTTATCTGCCCTTTTTAGATACGTGGCGTTTTGGAACTCAAAAAGAGAAAAATAGTTGCCGGTTAGATTTCCTAAACTATATATTCAATCAAATCGGATTTTCACAGCAAAAATCAAGTAAGATTTGTTTTTTTGTTGCAATGATCAAGGCATGGTTCTGTTTAAGCCAAAACGTCCTATTCTTTTCTCTTCTGAATATTGCTCTTTCTTTCTCTGGTAATTTTGTTTGCTGAAATGAGGGTTTTCACCACTCAAAATAGAGATTGATCTCTTCAAGATATAAAGCTCACAGTTTATCTCTGAACATAATATCCTCTTCATATATAATATTAGGAATCAAATCTTTGACTAGATGATTAAGGAGTTCAACTACCTATCAATTGGATTAAGCCTTATACTTTTGTTTTTTGGGTAATTTGTATCTACTTTTTCATCTTTTTTACTCCTTTCGGTCCTCAATATAAGTGTTTTTTAGCTTATACACGAGAATTCAAGCAATATCGGAGCTTATTAGTCTTTTAAAAATATATAATTATAAGACGATAATACCTTTATATCAATAAAGTAATCAACAACAATAATAACAACCCCCTTTATTAATATAGGGGTAAAATGTGTACAAAATAATTAATACTTTCTTAAAAAGTGAAAATAATTTATATATATTTTGGACCCCAAAAATCACTTATATTGAGGGTGAAAGGGAGTAATTATTTGAATCCGCTTATATTGATACTATTGTTGTTGGGCGGTGGATAAAGTCTGTATTTCCTGCTTGCTAGAACAGTCAGATTTTGGTGTAGGTTGTTGTAGGTGTTTAGGTGATACTAAGTACACTTTAGATTTTGGTTGTTGGTTTTATGGTTTGTGTTCCTTGTTTGGAGCTTGTTTGCGTCCCCTTTGGGGTTAAGCCTCTTCTCTTTTGAACTATATAAAATTATTTATTTATATTTTCAATAAATCTTAATTAATTTTATTAATACTAACATTTTGATGAGTTTTCCATGTGCTTTCTAATATGTATTCTTTCTTCTACTAAAAACTATTTTTTTTTACCGCTACAATGCATATGATTTTATGTTTGTAAATTAAAAAAATTAGCAGATATATATAAAATTGAGTTGAATTAAAATATAAGACAAACTTTATTTTCATTCCTCATCTTTTACTGATATCTCGATTTCTTACCAAAAGTTATTTTTGCTTCAATTTTGGCCCTCATGTTTTGATAATGTCTGGATATTGTCTTATTTGATAATAATATCAATTTTTTTTTACGAAGATTGTTGATTTGTCTCAAACATGTCTAGTTTTATCTCATGTGGATGCCACGTTGTATGTACAAAATCTTTATTTTCATCCTTAGTCCTTTAAACATTAATTTTTATAGTTAAAAGTTGTCTATAAATAAAATAAAATTCATTTCAATAAGCATGATTAGACAAAATGGATCTACATCCATCAAAATAATAGGAAACTCTTCCTTCAAAATGGCCCACAAACCAATGTAACAGAGAGGGAAAAAGAGGGAAGGTGACAAAGTGAGTTTAACAACTTACTGAGTAGATAAAGCACCTATAGCCTGCGTGAGATAATAATAAAATCAAGCCAATAATATTAGAAAGCTCTATAAATAATATGGTAAAAACATATTCATAATCAAAATAAATATATATGGAGAGGTGATCTCGGATAGAAAATTCCATCAAGATCACACACTCAGGTAACCATTCTCTTATGTGATCCCGCCTTCCATTAAGAACCACAACATGTGAACATACACTCATCTATCATGTATCATTCTCATATGGTCATGTAATACTCTCATCAGTCAAGGTGCACTTTGGCTAATGCCACATGTTATTAGCTATAGTTTCTATCTCAGGCATTCCCAAAAATTTTTATAAATCAACCAGTTATTTTCATAGCTTAGTAGCTTTTGCCAATATTTTCACCCAAATACCAAATATAAGCATTACTGTAAGCATACTTCAATTATCCAATCATTTTTTTAGTCCATCAATACTATTAGGACTCAACCCATATATCAGTTTCCAAGTTCAAAAATTCATTTATCGATGATATCTAGATCATTCTTCCTAAAATATTATGTAAAACATTTTGGTTGTTTCATGTGGTTCTCAAAACATGTTTATTTTTCAATTAACAGTAATAAATAAATTTTTTTAGACACTTAAATAATACAAATTTATAACCAGGGAACAATAGAAATTCAATAACATTCATTTGAGTTATGTTATTTGTATTTACTATACATGGGACACTATGCCGACTCACATCCGATCCACCATTAGATGAGGTATGGACCCCATTCAAGTGGGATTCACATCCAACCCAATGGTGGATGAGATGTGAGTCGGCATGGTGTCCCATGCATAGTGAGTACAAATAACATTTTTCCATTCATAAATAATTTATAGATTAATAAATTAACTATAGATGCTAAATCTACTCATAACAATGGTTCCCAAGGAACTGGAGAGTACTCCTCAAACTAACTAAATTTCCTGATTGACATCCAATTGCTCTACAACTCTAGGAACAAGACAATAACAATATACGTGAGCCAACAATTCCACCAATTAACATACATAAGCTTTACATATCAAAACCCCCAATTTCTACAGCATAGGGTTCCCAAAACCTCCAAATCCTCGCTATCACTACATATGAAGCTCAATAGGATCAAAAGAAAGCCATTAAGGCTTACCCACACTACTAACAAGAAGAAAAGAGGGATCTCACGTTTGTAGTGATTCTCATCTCTAGAGAGAAGGAAAAAAGGCATCAAAGGAGAGAGAGAGAAAGAGAGTGAGAGACTGAGAGAGAGAGATAGAGAGAGAGTTTCACAGTTGGGGAACGCTGAGTTGCCAACGGCGTCCTTGCAGTGGTGGTGGGTGGAGGTTGCAAGTGGAGGGGTACGGGGGAGAGAGAGAATGTGAAGAAGAAGAAGAAGAAGAAAGAAAAAGAAATAAGAATGAGGTTCATGCTAGAAGGAAAAAAAGAGAGGGGAGGAGAGAGAGAAAAAAAGGAAGGAAAGAAAGAAAGAAGGAAAAGAAAAGAAGTAGGTTCCATTAGTATTGTGTCACCAATAATATTTCAACTTAATCATCTATGTAAAAAAAATAGATTCCCATTTATTTTATTTATCAATTAAGCTTATTATTATTTTTAAAACGCATGTAGATTTTAATTTTTGGTTCATCACAATGAACTTAGGGTGTGTTTTGTATGATATATTAGATATGATAATATAAGCTAATATTATATGTTGTATCCTAATTTGTTGTTTGGTGTGGGCAATATGTTGTATAAGCTTATCTATCATAACTCATTTATACATCAAAATGTTATATAACTTAATACGGTATGAGATGTCGGATTAGGCCTTATTAGCTTTTAACTTATAAGGTCACTTTTATTTTTTAATATTTTATTAAAATAAAATAATTCTTAAATTAATAATAATAAAAGAAAATAAAAAATAAAAAAAAATTTCAATAAATTTATTTAATAATAAATGAAGACAAATAATATATGATATCAATTTAATTATATATGATAAGAATAAATATAATTATAATTTATAACTAATAAATAAAATAAAGTAATAAATATTTAATAGCAAATAAATATTTTAAATAAATAATAAATACTTTATCATATAAAAATTAAAAATTATTATCTAATAAAATAAATAATAAATAATAAATAAAAAATCTATAAAATTGAGGATTAATAATTTAAATTTAAATAACTATGATTAAAAACATAAAATATTAAAATATATAAACTATTAATTTTTATTTATAATTTATTGTAATATATAATAAATTATTATAAAATATTGAAATAAATAATAATATTGAATATAAATTAAATTTTAATTAATAAATATTTACATAAATATAATATTTAAAAATTATATTTAAATAGTTAATAAAAAAATCCTATTTTATTATTACTTTATTTAATCTAATATTTACTTATAGTATTAGATTTATTTGCAAATAAATAATAATATTACAAAATATGAAATATAATATCTTGTAACACACTGTACATCAAACAATGTATACTATCAAAAATTTGTCAAGCCTTATGCTATCGAGTCTTATCCTATCAGATCCTATACTAGCTCTTATCCTATCAGATGTGCAAATGCATCCTTATTGTCCTATTTGTGTTTTTATTAGAGGTCAATCTTAACTATTTTATAAATTATTCAAGATTAATTTGTACTATAAATATTTTAAAATATTAATGAAGGACCAGCTTGTCCTATATTTTTAATTGCGAATGATCATGAAATTTTTTTTAAGGGCTGATTATTCTGATTCTATTTTTTCAAGGACAAATTGAAAGTTTATTCTAAAAGAAAATACACATTCTACAATCGAAACTTAAGAAATAAATATACAAATTGCAAAACATATTGTCTTGACCTATTATAGTATTAACATACAAGCAAAATGTTCATAAAAACTAATCTCAAATATTTTTATAAAAAAAACTGAAAATTTGATTGGGAACCATTGCCCCCTACCCTCCGAGCTTGGTCCCTGAGTATAATATGTAAATTTTCATTTTTTTTAAAAAAAAGGGAAAAAGCATAATACCCCACTTGCTCTTAATTAAAAAAAAAATGATACCCACTTACTAAAACACACTGAAACCATATTGATAATACAATATGTAAAATTAATATTGCAAGTGTTCATGCGCATGACATTTAATACGGCAAAGGCACAAACCAACCATGGAAAAAGCAGTTGTCACTAGCTGCTTCTCATGTATACCCATGCCATCATTTTTAGGACAGAGTGTAACAAGGAAAATGCTAGTTGAACACCCCGCTAGGGTGTCCATACAGACACCGTATGGCACTGTAGCGGGGTGCATTGGTGGACAACAAAAAAGGGGCACATAATAATGGATTCCAAATAATTTTCATTGCACTTCATTCCATCCCCCCATTTCCCTCCCAATACCCATTTGCTTCTCCTCAAATCCCATTTGCTCTGAAACTAAAACTCCCACACACTGTAGCTCAAACTCTCGCACACTTTACCTCTGGCTCAGCCGCATTTGTGGGTTGTTCGTGGTTTTCGCACACTCTGCCTCTGGCTCAGCGACATTTGTGGGCTGTTCGTGGTCGCGTGCTGGTAGAGGTGAAGCAATCATTCGCCCTTCGCAACGGTGGCTAGGAGAGAAGGAGGTTCATGGCGGCGCGAGGAGAGGCTGTGCGGTGCTGGGCAGGTCGCGGTCTGGGGAGAAAGAGCTCATGAGCGGCGTGGTCTACACTTGAGGTACATGGCTGACGCGGTGTGGGAGTTAATCGTGCGAGCTTCACGTCAGCAAGAAGAAGCGGTTTTGTGGAGCTAGTGTTGGCTCAGGTACTTGTCAATGGTGAATGATTTTTCCCCCTCTCTCATGATTTTGTCTTGTGATTTGATTATGGTTGGACTTGATTTTGTTAGGTTCTGGTTATTTTGGTTTGGGATGATTTTGGAGATGGCTTAATGGATGAGAAAGGTTGATGTGGTAAGGTTGGTGAAGTTGTTGTTGTGCCTCTGTCAAGGTCGCGAACTTCTCCCACCATTGTTGTCCATCTGCCAACTTGCGAAAAGGCCCGCAAGGTCTTGGTTTCCCTTCCGCCACTGAAGCTCTTGTTGTGTCTTTGTCAAGCTCGCGAGAAGGTAAGAAATTTTTGCCTTGACTCTGATGTTAAGGATATGATGAAGGATAAATTAGAATAAAATGATACTAATTTTTAGGTTGATATTAGTTTGCAGATTAAAAATTATCATGTGTTATTATTGTAGTTTAGGAATGTCTGTCATAGATTCTTTAGGGTTCATGCATAAATTAAGAAATTGGGTATGTTCTATTAGCTCTAGGGATCCATTACATAGTATCCCTCAGTGAGCTTCACTTCCTTGAGCTCAACCTCAAAGTACCTTACAAATTTTTCCCAACTAACCTGCGTAGCATATTCAAAGAAGATTAGACATAAATTAATTGAAGCACTTTAGCCCCATTGACAATCATATGAGCATATAGTTAACATAAATTAAAAGTTGTCTGAAATTTTATATCGGTATAAACTTATTGAGACCAACCTGAACATTAGCCCCGGTAACTATGTTGGGCTTATCATATGGTTTTCCTTCTAATTTACTCTTAGCCTGCCATTTCCTTTTAAAAGCAAGACCTGCCAGCATTATTGCTTTTGATGACCCCACAATGCCAACACCTATTGCAGCCTCATCTTCTCCAATAGGAGCATGGAATCGGTGTGGTATCATGCTAACGCACCAATTCTGCAGAATTGAACAAATTATACTTGTCAGTCTCTCATCTTCAAATTGTCAATAGAAACTAATCACAAAATGAATCACATATAATATCACAGTCTTCAATTTTACTAGTTTAATTTATATACACAACATGGTTATGCAGTAATTTTTCAATTACAGCAATCTACTCCAATCTCCAAATCGGCAAATCTTCATCTGATCAAAAAACACCAAAAATTGTTACCATACCAAATTTTAAGGGGGAAAATTCATAAAAACCACCAGTATCCTGATAAAAGTCCTTCAATTTTACTCTACCCTTTGTTCGGAAAACTCCTTTTTCTTTAACATCTATTAGTACGGCATCTATTATCCAACAAATGAAAATCTCAATTCTTAACACAATAAAGCAGATGAATAATCAAGCCCTTTCAATACTATTACTCAATAACTTCAAAAAATTTGAATAATTAAAAAAAAGAATTGTTTTCCATAAAAAAAACCCTAACAAAAACAATAAGCTAAGCCTTACCCCAAGGTCGATTACATGAATCCAGAGTGTTCTATCATACATCATCAAACAAAACTACAAAGACCCCAATTTACTGAAAGAAGTGATAGTTAAAGACCTGGAGCTTATTAGTAACTGGGTACTCATCCATGTCAACATAGTTCTTATTAAGGGAAGCCATGATGAGCTTGTCACACTCAGGCTCCATGCAAGTGGTGACAAAGGAGGCCAGGTTGAGCCTTGGTGCACCATCCAGCATCAACTCATCATTTATTACCTGATATGCTGCATCCTTTGCAACTTTTGAATTTTGCAGCTGTTGGATTTTAAATATCAAGCTGATTAGATAAAATAGAGATACCAATGGGCAAGTATGAGATGGTTATCTTTGTCTTTTTACTGTTGAATTGCACAAATATATAGAAATGAATATACTAATAAGTAATTGGTGTAAATTTTAACTTTCATTTTTTATTTGTTTATGTTCTATTTGTAGGTAACCTAAATACATTGTAATTATTTCCTCCATAGGAAATGGCGCGAGGAAAACGACGTACTAGGCGGTCAGTGCATGGTATGTCATTTCATGGTACCCAATTTTTCATCTATTCTAAATGCTACCAACGTTTATAAGATACTAACAAATTTTTGTAGCTATGTATTGTCTTGGTGTATTGAGATATGTCATAAGATACTAACAAGTTTATGTTTTCAATTGATAGTTACACCTACAGTGGAAGATTTGACAAGCTCGGGATCAGACAAGGACTTTGATCCTAATGCAAGCAATGATGGTGAGGATGGCTATCCTATAGAAATACAGCCTTTTGGGTTGCAAAACCTACTGTCTACTAACATATTTAATCAAAATATTTTTCATGTACAGGTGAGCATGCCTATAGCGATGGATTTAGTGGTGATGTAGAAACTTCCCAGAGTATTGAGATCCCTGAACAAGCCAAGAAGCAAGCAAACAAGAAATCTGGGAAGGTTCGCACCAAACATAACAAAAACAAAGTTGGGAAGGTTCCCACTGAAGGTAGAAATGAGAAATCTGGGAACAATTTAATTGAGCAAAAGAAGAAGAAATCTGGCCAGGTATATGTTAATAAAACTTTTTCCTCTGTTTATTGATTCATAGTGGGTTCTATGGTTCACAGTTTAATTGTAAAGCATCTATGCAGGCTATATTCCTTAGTCGGTGCTCACCGAATAGGTTACAAACAATTTGTAACGATTTGACACAAGAGCAACGAGAAACGGTCATAGAGATGGGGTTTGGAGGACTTCTTCATGTTAAATGCACAAGACTTGATAGGAGGGTGTGTCTAAAACTTATCAAGTGTTTCGATTTACGTCAACTATGCGTATATGCTAAGGGAGAGGAGATTAGGTTTAGCTATCGCGATGTTGGCAAGGTGTTTGGCCTACCCCACGGTGGTAAGTTAATTGTTCATATTGCTCACTTTTCAACTACTATGCATAAGTTAATTAGCATGTCAAGTTTGAAGGAATTTTTTAGTGGAATGTCATGATTTTGCTTTACTCCATGGTTGCTATAAAAATATTGCCAACCATTAGGTGTTAGTCAGTTTTTTATTCACATGTGAAAAATCTGATATTGCTGCTGAAATAGGATTGGACATTCCGGAAGGAGCCACAGTGGAGCAAAAGACGTTGTTGAGGGAATTTGATGGAATATCATATGTCCAACTAAGGCAAATTATTAGGCAAGGCGAAGTCAATGACCACTTTAGAAGAGCTTTTATACTATATGTGTTGTCATGTTTCTTGTGCCCTACTTTAAAAATGGCACCGTGTCCAAAGCTATTGGGATCCATCGTTGATATACACAACGTAAAAAAGTATAATTGGAGCCTTTTTTGTTTTCAACTGGCTTGTAAGGATCTTGAAATCATACAAGGCCAGACAATATAAGAGCAGGATAGTAGGGATAGGAGGCTGCATCTTCTTCCTCAAGGTACGGTAGCTTATTATCCATTTGGTTGAGCAAATAAGCTTATTGTGTAATTATTTTATAAATTATTTTGTTAATACCAAACTCTTGTCAATTAGGTTTTCCTTTCTATTCTGCTACCATTTGTAAATTTGGTTTTGTTACAGATTATGTATTTTCATAGCCGTCCTCTTGGCATTACCCCATCAAACCAAGAATATCCACTGGTTAAATACTGGGATGATAACATGGTAGAGAAGCGCATTCGGGAAGAGAATAATAATGTCCTGGTAATTGTAATATGCTTATTTCTGTTTACTTTGACAATAACTTCATTTGAAAATGCTGGACTAGATTTCTTATTCTGTTTGTAACTCATGATAAACAAATTTTGTGATAGGGGCTACTGTACAAGAGAAAGGATAAAGGTGATCTTGTAGACCCAGTTTGGTTGAAAGAGAATTTTGAAACTGAGGTACAATGCATGTTGTATGGGTTTATGGCATTGTGTATGTCCTCAGCTTTGATTTACACTATTGTGTGTTGGTGTTGTTTCATTGTCTATTTCGTCATCTTTTATTTACATTATTGTGTAAATGTAGCTGTTTCGAAACTTGGTTGTGGAGAGCATTAGAATGTACAAAGCACAAGAAGAAGCTGCTCTTGCTAATAATTGTGTTGTGTTGTCTTCAACTTTGAGGCCTCCCGCTCCAAAAGAAATGAGAATGGCAATTGCTGATAAAGAAATTTCATTCTCTAATATGGAAATGACAAGTTTGAAAGCAAGTGAATGGTCAACGGATAAGGATGAGAATATAGAAGAAGATGATGGAGGACTTACTTCTGGTCTTGTTGTCCCCACTGCCGAAAGACACGGTCAAACCAACGCACTCAATGCCTTATACGAGTATTGTATTCAGAAGGAAACTGCAGCAAAGTCAAAACAAGAGTTTGTTACCTATGACTATTATCCTACTTCTTATAATATAATGCACTTATGTACAACCACTATTGTACATGATATGCTATAGTTGACCAATTATTTATTTATTTATTTTTTTGTTTAGGGTGCTGGTTTCAATGTGTGGGCACTTTTTGACTCGTGGTGACACGATGACTATGGGACGTAGGCGAAAATTAAATAACCATGTATAGTGCATTATACATAACAGGAAAGAAAGTGTTAATTTGTCCTTTAATGAAGCTTCGTCTAACGCACTGTCTTCACATGCGTAGGTTGTTAGCTTCACTGCTGCCATGTTGAATGAAACACATATTGCCTCGAGTTCAAAGTCCCGATACTGTCTATCTTCATACTTCATGGTGATTGCAAATTCTTTTATATTATGCACATCAGTATATGTTTGAAGATGGCATAATATTATTCTTGTCTTAACTGCAGGATTCTGTAAAAGCCGATCTCGATAATTTCATGAAGGATAAGCCTCTGCCATGGCACAAGTTTCCTGCCTTTTCTCCTATTAATGAGCCAAGTGTCATAAATTGTGATTTGGTATTGAATTTCAAACGCTCTGTTGTGCTTCTGTAATTAGTGTGGCCCAGGACTAATGCAAACCATGTTTCACTATAGGTATTTGCGCCTGGCGTGTTTGGCAATCATTGGTGGTGCTATATGTTGGAGCGATGGAAGATGAAGCTATACATATTGGATTCTTTGTGGTGGGAACACAAGGGCAATATGGCCCTTTTGGATAAGTTGACGGTGTGGATAATTTTAGTTGCAGTGCTAGTAACAGTTTTTGGTTGTTGTGTTTAGGTGCATGTCTAAACTTAATGTTATTTCAATAATGTAGGCCAAAATATTTGGAGAGATGTTAGCATTGATTGATAAGAACTTAGCCATTACTGATGTGCAGCTAGACATTGAGTTTCCAAGTGTCCCAAAACAACCTAACGGGTGAACTTGAATTGCTTTTCGATATATTTCATTTTTTTTTATTTCATCCTATTTGTCCTTATTTTCGATGTAAATTGATGCTATATGGATGCTTATTTGTTTTCCATACAGTTACGATTGCGGTGTGCACACCATAAAATATATGGAGCTATGGGATGGTGATACAACTTATGAAGGTGGTCATACCATGCCTACATGGAGTGAGGTGCGTCAATTGTTCTCTTCTTGGTGTGTTGTATGCTTATCGAACTAGCATTATCTACTCTAAATGTAAATGTATAATTCCTATAGGGGGAGATTGGTGGCATCCGTCAGGATTTGTTAATAAATTGGGTATTACATGTCAATAATAAAGAAAGAGAACATGTGTGCAAAGCAGCTAAAGTTGATGAGCTGTTATCAACCCCTTCTGCATCTATTATTGGTAGCCCAAGCTATGAAAGGGTGTCTTCTCCTCAGGTTGAAGCCTGTGGCGCTTTTTCATTTGACAAAGGTACTGACGAGATGGAAACTAGCTAATTTAATGACATAGGTTTGTTAATGTGTATGCTAAAAAGTGGTGTATATGTGGCTACTAAGGAATTCGCCTTTAACCACCTAGCGTTGATTGTTGATGTTAACAGGTGTTGGTGAAACAGCATATGGAAATGAAGGTTAAGCAAGTGCAGGGAAAAGCTACCATCCCTTGAACATAAGTACAAGGGTTAAGCAGAAGACATATCAACGGAAACGAAAACCGGGGCCGCACCAACAAACCCCTTACACTGCAAGCCATTTGAGGCCAAGGAAAAAAATATAGACATTCCATTAGGCCTTCTGGTACGTGCTACACTACCTTTCTTTGCCTGTTGTCAATTTTTGTTCCACCTTATTTCTTGCTGCTTTGATGCCTTTTGGTTATTTATAGTTTTGGGGAAACTAATGCACCTATTATTTTTCCTGGGTGTATTGACAATTGTCATGATTAGTTGCTAGGCCAAACCATATTTTCTCAAAACATTTTAATCAAAATATACTGTTACCTTGGAGTTTTTGTTTTGCTTCTAATAAATTTCAATTAGGTTGATGGGTTCTTAGCTGATGATTCTGACGAAGGTACTCTTTCAGAATGTCAAGAAACACAAACACTTCCATATCCTGGTTTATTTCTCGATTTGCAAGTTTAATATAATTCTTTTAAACCTTTTTAATTTTTTTTCGTTTAAATTCTAAATGTTCTGCCAGCCACTCTTCCTCCTAAATATTCCTCTCATTAATAATGTTGTAGGGAGCCTCCCACAACAAAATGTTAAATTTCTCTTCCTCTGGAATTAGTGATGCCTTACGATTGCGGATCTTTGGAAATATGAGAGGATGATGGAAATGATGTAGAGGGGTGAACTTTTAGAGGTAAACTTATACTACTTCATTTTATGGAATTTTCTGATATGGCTATATGTGGAACCTTTCCACATATGCTGGTTTTCAGTGGAAGATAGGAAATTGTTTAGCAGGCATATTAAAGCAAACCATGATAATAACAATCTTTCTGAACTTAGCAGGAAGTGAAACGCCATAAATATAAAGCATTCATGTTGGTCAATGACTGATTGTTCTCTATCTCTTTATTAACTTTTTTTTTTCCTTTTTCCACTGCTTTTCTTTGTCAATTTTGCGTAATACACAACTGGAGCCTTCTCTCTCTCTCTCTCTCTTTCTCTCTTTTTCTTTTTTTCCTTTTTTTTTGGCAGTGGGGTGTGGATGATATCTTGAAATTTTGACATTTAAGTTGAAGTTCCTGTAATTTCTGACCAAAGTACAGAAAAATACTGTAAGTAAAGAGCACTTCAGTTAGAGTGGATATTCTTGCTTTCTTCCAATAAATTAAAAGTTGTAGGGTTTCTGCATTTGTCCTATAAACCTTAATGAATGGGAAAAACCTTACAAAGAGAGTTATAGGCTTTTACATTTACCAACTAGGTAGAGAGATAGAGAAGGATGGGTTGAGACTCGAGACTATTGCACTGCTTGCAGTCTTTTGTACATCTCTCATTTAGTCATGATTTCCTTGTTTATCATCTACTGAACTGATTCATGGTTCAACTGAGAAACTTGACTCCTAACAAATTCTGTATTGTTTTTTTCTTTTCTAATAAAATTTATTTTGCTATCAAAATGTCTTGTTAAGCTTTTCTCATATGTAGTTTAAACACTCAACTTTATATCTACTTCTATTGAAAACCATTATCAGAATGAATGAATAATTTTATCATATGAAACATTTGTAATGCTAACTTTGCATTCCAGGAGGATCAGAGAAGTACGGGAGAGCAATTCAAAAGTTCCAATGGTGTAGTACACAAAGCAACTAGCATGAAGGTCCATTCCATAGCATCAATCACCTATTCTTAAAACATTAATGGCCTGTTTGGTCTGCATTTTGTGACTTGGACATCCTTTTGTTTCTGTGTTTCTAAAATTTTGTTAAGGAAATGACACTATTTGTCAATTAGATTTTATTGTTTTCACTATTCTCTTCCCAAAATCCTGAAAATAGGATACATACAAAATGAAAACAAGAAATGAAAAATAGAAACCAACCAGGTCCCATGTATTCAGACATAATTGTTACTTGAAAATGCATCATCGTTAAAAGTTCTCTCTCTGGTGCTTGCATGCAGCCTTTACATTTTGGTTAGCAAGTTGGTGAAGATAATGTCGGCAAGGGAAACAGATATGCAGCACTAAACTAGATAGGTTTTTAAAATGATTGGTGAACTCTGCATTTTAATGATCAATTTGTTTTGCCGCATTTCCCAAATAATGGAGATGTGGTGGCTGCTTGGTTCCATTTTTGTCATCATTGTATACTTGCTTTAGTATATTCCTAATTTGATTTTTCCGGGTTCGATTTTTATGGTGCACACATTATATCATGCTTTAGCAAGAATATTCTACAATGGAGATTAGAAATGATGGTTCGAATTGTGTATATATATTTAGGGTTTGTTTAGTAGAGTTTTTTCAAGAGAAAAACTTCTTTACCTTAAAGGTTTATACACACCTATATACATACTACTTTGGTTTGGTTTGGGTTTGTCAGTTGACTCAATCCGTGTATTCTCTACAGTAAATGGACTAATTTGATCACAACATATTGATCATGGCAAAAAAGACAAAACAAAGGAAAAAAAAAGAATATTGAATGTTGTTTGCCAAAGAGAAGAATACAATATTTTCGATCAATTTGGCTTATAAAAAATAGAAGTTTAGGGACTAACTCAACTAAAATATGGCACTAAAGTGATAATTTTTTTCGTATCGATTATGATGGGGTAAAAAAAATCCTTTTGTCCAGTCCTGGCCAATTACCAGCATTTATCCATAATTATTAGCAATCTTCATTAAAATTATGAAGGTGTGGTTGAATTTACCAGCGTTTGCCAGTCAAAATAGAATGCTATATTTGTAATTTTGGTACTAGTGTGATTTTGTTAGTTATTGTTATAGGTCCTAAGAAGCGTCAAAAGTGTAAGAAACCTCGAATATACTTCACTAGCACTTATCAGATGGGGTGACATTCTGAAATTCACACCTGCAAGATTACCAGCGAGTCTGAACAATTACCTGTGAATTTGTCACAGTTACCACTATCGGATTCAAATTACTAGCGTTTGCCAGTCAAATTAATGTGAAATTGAACTAATTTTGGGCCTACTATGCTTTTGCTAGTTGTTGTTATAGGTCCCAAATAAAAGGAAAAGGCTTCAAAACCTTGAATAAACTTGAGTATCACTCATGAGATGGTGCGACAAATTCTTTGTCCACCATTGCAAGATTACCAGTGTTTCCCAAATGTTACCAGCGAAGTTCATTAAAATTACCACAAACTGTGTTGGATTACCAGCTCTTTCCGATCAAGTGAAACATTTCTAATTTGGAACTACTAGTCTGATTTTGTTACTTGATTTGATAGGTCACAAATAAAGGGCACTTCAATAGGCAACCTTGAATAAACCTGAGAATAGCTTATGAGCGGGGTGCTTTTTTTCTTTGTCCACACCTGGAGGATTACCAGCGTTTTATAAAAATTACCAGTTGAGTTAATTGGAATTACCAGAAACTATTTCAAATTACCAGCGCTTGCCAGTCAAGTGAAAGTGAATTCCAAATTTGGGACTACTAGTGTGATTTTGTTACCTGTTTTGATAAGTCCCAAATAACGGGTACTTCAATAGGCAACCTTGAATAAACCTGAGAATAGCTTATGAGCGGGGTTATTTTTTTCTTTGTCCACACCTGGAGGATTACTAGCGTTTTACAAAAATTACCAGCTGAGTTCTTTGGAATTACCAGAAACTGTTTCAAATTACCAGCGCTTGCCAGTCAAGTGAAAGTGAATTCCAAATTTGAGACTACTAGTGTGATTTTGTTACCTGTTTTGATAGGTCCCAAATAACGGGCACTTCAATAGGCAACCTTGAATAAACCTGAGAATAGCTTATGAGCGGGGTGCTTTTTTTCTTTGTCCACACCTGGAGGATTACCAGCGTTTTATAAAAATTACCAGTTGAGTTAATTGGAATTACCAGAAACTATTTCAAATTACCAGTGCTTGCCAGTCAAGTGAAAGTGAATTCCAAATTTGGGACTACTAGTGTGATTTTGTTACCTGTTTTGATAGGTCCCAAATAAAGGATACTTCAATAGGCAACCTTGAATAAACCTGAGAATAGCTTATGAGCGGGGTGCTTTTTTTCTTTGTCCACACCTGGAGGATTACCAGCGTTTTATAAAAAACACCAGCAGAGTTCATTGGAATTACTAGCAACTGTTTCAAATTACCAGCGCTTGCCAGTCAAGTGAAAGTGAATTCCTAATTTAGGACAACTAGTGTGATTTTGTTACTTGTTTTAATAGGTCCCAAATAAAGGGCATTTCAATAGGCAACCTTGAATAAACTTAAGAATAGTTTGTGTGAGGGGGTACAAAATTCTTTGTCCACACCTGGTGAGTAGCAGCATTTCCTGATAATTACCAACAACCTGATTATAATTACCAAAAACTGTTTCACATTACCAGCGGTTTTCACCCTAAAGTGAAGTGAACCTCATCGTATTTTGCACTTGTGTGATTTGGCAATTGTTGTTATAGGTCCCAAATAAAAGGAAAAGGGCTACAAAACCTTGAATAGACTTGACACTCCTCAGTACAAAACCACTCATGACACTCCTCCAAAGACTTGTGAAGTAAGACCAAAGTAAAATTGCAGCAGCATATGACACATTGTATGTACATAGAAAAAAAATTACAATGATATATGTGATTGCACAATTGACACTTTTACAATGGGTAAGTCAATATTTTCTTGTGATAATGTTCACTAAATTCTATACAAAATGACCAGCTATCAATATTGTGCCACCAAATAAACCATCTTTGATATGGTAACCAGAGGGCTAACAAAATCAAAAAATTACACATCTATCTTTCTATTCAAAATCCTTTTGAAGTGTGCTTCAGCTTCAAGTGTTGGCCTATCTACTTCCCTTGACAAAAGAGTGGAAATACTTCAGACAACATATTTTGGCCCAAAAATACAGTGTGCATGGCCAATAGAAAAGCCCATGTGTATATACATATGTACATAGCAACCTGCATAGACACACATCCATGATTATTAGATTGGAAATATTTAACAATTTGGTAGATTTTGAGCTGACTTCTACTTATCTTACCCATTCAAAAACAAAAGGAAACACAATCTAGCTATCATTAGCCCAACCTGTTTGCCATCATATATAAGTATATATATAAATATATATTTATGCCATTTAATTGTCCAAAAAGTCTGAAAATATATATAAATATATATTTATGTATTTTGACTATGTTGTTGAACAGTATCCTCTTTAGTGTTGTGGGGTTTGGTTGTATGCATCCCCACCAATAGATCTGTGTAAGATAAATCCTGTACAACCTGAATAATAGGACGTCATCAATAATCAATTTATCAATAATTAAGAACAAAGTAGAAAAAGATTCATGTGCTTCACATGCCTGCACTCTTGGACAACTGTTCTGATCAATAGATTGAAGAAAAAAAACAAATCCACTTGGGTGCGAGTTAGATGACTGTGATTGCAATACATTTTCTTCAAACCTGGGAACTGCAACACTTTCTTTGATGCAGACATCCCTCGACTGTATAGTAATAGAATATAAAAATTATATAAATATCTGACAATTGATACTTATAATTGACTTTCAAACAAACAAACTTAGTATACACTGAATTTTCATTTTTCACATTGGTCCAATAATTTTTGGAATTACAATTTTATCTTATGCTCCAAAAGGAAACAAGAAAAGAGGTTACAATTGTTTTCATAGCCCACTATCATCTTTCATTGGCATTGATCTTGCATTCAATACAATATGGTCCGATATTATCCTGTGTTATGCAAAGAATGACACATATAAATTACCAGACCACCCTCATCAATTTATCAACCTCTCCCCATTTGTTTATACGCTACTAATGAAACAGTTCAAAGTTAAATAAATGAATAACCAAACAAAGAAGGACCCCATTTTGGATGAACATAACAATAGAAATGGTGCACTAACCACTATCTGATATGATGACAAACAAAGGACATAAATTGAAGTAATATGGCTTTTGAAGTATCATTTGCCACATAAACCATTATAAACTTCGGGGTAATCACTCCAATATATGGAGATATGATGATGGTGAATAATTCAAATGTCCACCATAAGTACAACCCATTACAACCAAGACACAACTTAATGTTTAAAAAACAACACAACCTTTAAAGTCTAGAGATTGTATAACTGATACAAGCTTATCTGATAAATCATAAGCCTTCACTATTATCATGGCACCCAAACGTGTGCCACATCACCCAAATCAGTCAAAGTTACATATTTAACTTTAAATTGGTGCGTACAAAGACCTATGAACTATTTTCATTCAAATTTGCACGACTTACAACCTCCACAGAGGACTCAATGCAGAAGCTAGTTCCCCCTTACTCGGTAAGCATTCCACCCAAAGATTCCTACACATTGTTACAAGGAGAGATGACATTAGAATTTCTTTCTCTATTTATACTACTTGAATGCAGATGAAAATTCCTAAATGAAAATAAGAGCACCTCGGTGACCAAATTGTTAATTGATTTGATGCTTTGCTTCCTATAGTTTGTCACAACTTTCTCAGTTTGAGAAATCTTTCTTTTCACTGGTGGCCGACCTTTCCATGTTACACTTTTGGGGCTATGAATCTCATTTAATTGACTTGGACATGCTTCACCCTTGTTCTTGGAAATGTCTAGATCATTTGAAGGTCTATTCAAATTGTGTGACGAACAAGAGATGGATGGCAACTTTGAAGTGAAATGCTCAAGTGTAATGTGGAGGAGATTGCTTGCTTCCTCAGAATCTGCAACAATTTCAGCAACATTATAAAAATGCCTACACAACTTATCATACCTCTCCTTCATTGGCTTCAACTCAGTTTTATCGTAGCTACTCTTTATGTAGGAATGTCTTCGTTTGATCTTCTTGCTCCATCTACTCAGAATATACTTGCAAGGCACTTGCTTAACCTTTTCAAGTGCAAGCATAGAAAGAGAATGCCTGCACATTATACCTCTGAATTCAAAAAGCAAGCACTGACAGGTAACATCATGACTGTCCCTATTGAAAACAACCTCGAACTTAGCTTCTTTTGATTGATTTCCAAATATAATATCCTCAGCCACAACGTAAGAAGCGATTGCTCCATCTTCACATTTTATCATGGTAGCGCAGTTCATTTTTCCTCTAAATTCTGCTTGAACTTCAGCAAATTTGGAGTTAGTATACTCAGCTTGAAATTGCCTCTCAATAAGGGAGGTTGAACCACACTGAATTGTGGTGTTCATTGTACGAAAGTCAGCTTCCACTTCCTTCTCCACCCTGCTCCTTAAGGCATTATCATATTGCTTCACAAACTGTTGTAAGCTTGTCTTCGAGTTCAGATATCCATCGAAAAAGGCGTGTATACTCTCACTTCTTTGAGTGGTAGACAGCCCTGCCTAAAAATCTTTCTTCAAAAAGATTGGAACCCATCTATGGCATTGATTGAACAATCCATCCAGCCACTCATTGTTTTCAACTTCATACTCTTTCAAGAAAGAAAACCATTTCCCCTCAAATTCCTCCTTCGTAATAGAATCATAGACAGTTTCTTTCATTGCTGATTTAATTTGTTTATACACACCATATCCCTTAAGTTTTTCTGGGATTTTTTTCATTATATGCCATAAATACCATTTATGGCATGTATCAGGCAAGGCTATTGCAATAGCATTCTGCATTGCCTTGCATTGATCAGTCACAATCCCCTTTGACAGATTTCCGGACATGCAATTTACCCAACAATGGAAAAGCCAGACAAATGTTTCAGTATCTTCGGCTCATACTAAGCCACAACCAAGTAAAACTGACTAACCGTGGTGGTTTACACCAACAAATGCAGCAAACGGCATCTCATACTTGTTAGTTAGATATGTTGTATCAAAATTAACAATATCTCCAAAGGATTCATACACAGCCCGACTTCGTGCATCTGCCCAAAAGATATTTCTGATGCAAAACTCATCATCGAGGTCAATGTCATACCAAAAATTACTATTTTGGTCCTTCATCCTACCAAAATAATTAACCAAAGCTTTGGTGTCTCCTTCTTTCCCAATTAAATGCCTTTCCTTGTGAATATAGTTGCGTATATCTTTTTCCACAAATTGCAAATTCTCATACCCCCCAACATCATGTACAAGAGTTTGAAAAGTCTTGTTTATCCTCACCCCGGCGTCATCGTGTAATTCAATTGTTCTTCTGACATGCATGCTGATATTCTTATTTTTCTTAAACATTCTGGACTTTGAGGGGCTAACTTCATGACAATGCTCGAGAACAACCATTTTTATGGTCCATTTCCCACATCCCCCCTCTTCACTGTAATCTTAGCTTCACATTTGGCAGCTACGGTTGGGAGTGTCCTCAATGTTGTTGGCACCTGTGACAACCTTTTTTCTTCTCGGATGCATGCAAGAATCACATAATTCACCTCTCCATCCGGCCCCTTTTTGGAATTTCGAATCTTCCATCCAAATCCCAATTCAGTTGAATACTTCTTGTAGAATGTTTTAATAGCATCGATCGAATCAAACTCCATTCCAACAGCTGGCTCAACAGTATCCTCTATGTCATTGTTACTGAATTCCTCCTCTGTAGACCTTTCCACCTCCATCTGATCTAATTGGAAATTTAACCCACCTGCACCAAATAGAGAAAAAAAAAAAAAAGCACAAGAAAATAATAACTCTTACAAAACCACCTTAAGAAATAGTATAAAAAAATTGCATAGTGTTGGTGACAAAATAAATGCACACATAATACACACACAAACACATTTAAAAGAAATTAACCACGACTACCTCTAGCATTTCTGAGGTCCCAAATAAAGGGTACTTCAATAGGCAAACTTGAATAAACATGAGAATAGCTTATTTTCGGGGGTGCAAAATTCTTTGTCCACACCTGGAGAACTACCAGCGTTTCTCAAAAATTACCAGCGAAGTTCATTGGAATTACCAATAACTGTTTCATATTACCAGCGCTTGCCAATCAACTAGATTGAAGAACTAATTTAGGACTACTAGTGTGATTTTGTTACTTGTTTTGATAGGTCCCAAATAAAGCGCACTTCAGTAGGAAACCTTGAATAAACTTGAGAATAGCTTATGAGAGGGGGTACAAAATTCTTTGTCCACACCTGGAGAATTACCAATGTTTCTCAAAAATTACCAGCATAGTTGATTATAATTACCACTAACTGTTTTGGATTACTAGCGCTTGGCAGTCAAGTAAAGCAGACATGTGTAACTAAATGTGCATGTAAAATTTGCAATGAGTTATTGTTCCTTCTATTGGAAATCCCTACCAAAATGAACCACTTAATCTGAAAAAGAAAAAAAAAAGAAACAAAGCTTGAACACAACTACTCACAATCAAAGGAACCCACATACAATCTCAGAAGAAAATGGTGGCTCGTGTCTCCGTAAACCTGCAAACCTAATGAAACTGGTGATGAGGGAAACGTTGGGCTAGAGGTGAGTCTTGCACCTTTGCTCTGAGGGACTTGGGATGGAGGTCCTGTGGCTCTGGTGTCTTATTGCTACAGTCTTTGTCTTGTTGCTACTAGCTTTTCTGATGGAGGTGCTATGGAACTTATGGGTGGAAGTGAAACAGAGGGTGTTGTGGGTGGAAGTAAGTGAAGGAGAGTGGGCTGTGAGCAGAAGCAGTGCTACTAACTATGGTGTGAGCTGTGAGAGGGGCACAAGTAAAGGGAGAAGGGAGCTTTGGGCTAGACTATGGTGTGGCTTCATTTATTTGTCCATGGATGCACCTATACGGTGTCCATGTAGAGACACCCATTTCGGGTGTTAAGTTAGCAGCGCTGGTGTAACAATGCTGCCATCATTCAAGAAAAATTTACTTTTGCTTTCAACTTTTTAAAAACGAAACAAGCATTGATTCAAAGTAAAGAGGAAATTAAAGAGCGTGTACTTTCCACATCAATGCACACATAATGAAAGCATCAACTTCTATCACCATTTTGAGTGCAACACGATTGGGTGTCAAATGTATTGTGTTTGGAAATAAAGCAAGTAAAACGTTCACTGTGCAACGAAAATTTAGTCTCCAAACTCACGTTGTTAGTGCCTCAGTCACTCACTGTATCAAAGCAATGTAGTGTGCACAATATATTTGACTGTTAAATGTACTGCATGAGAATTGAATTCATTATTTTGACTTGATTGTTAAATATACTCCTTTAATAAAAAAAAGAATATATATTTGTAAATAATGTTAAAATTTGTGTACATCCAGAATTAATCAACTTATTTATGTATTTATTTTTTGTGAAAAAACCAAGAGAGCTTCACTTTTGTTTTTTCTTTTTTTCCTAATTTTTCCTTTTTCACTTTCTCCCTCCACGTCGTGTAGCGACCGGGACGGTAGAGTGCAGGTTTGGCGCCGGGAGAAAGCGTGCTTTTTGTGTGCAGCCTGCTGCCACTGCATGGGGTAGGTGTGACGTACCCTGGGGATAGGAAGAAAAGAGGCCATTACTCATGCACCAAAGCGGTGAATGTATATGGTGCCTCCTATAGTGCTGTATAGTTGATTAGTTATACAGAGATAGAAATAGAGAGATGCTAGAAATATTAATCTATTTGATAGTCAAAATAAGGATATGAGATAGAAAAATATAAAATTGTTGTTCCTTAAAAAAGTGAGGACATAATATAAAGACAGAAATTTAATATTTTTTCTTTTAATAATACCATTTACATATTTATTATTTCTTAATGTGTCCTGACAAAAAATGGTGGTGTAGGACAATTCGGTGATTAACTGGCACCGATCAATGCTCAGTCAATATCGACTAACAGTGTCATAGACACCATAGGCATTGATTGCCTTTGGCACCAGAGAAACCACCAGGAAAAGAATCAACAAGTGGATCAAGCTAGGGGAAGAGGAGCTGAAAATGGAAAGGGTATAAGTTACGGGCATAGGTGCAAGTCCAACAAATATCCCTAGAACTTAGGCCATTTTGGCTTTTTGTAAATTGTGCCGTTGGTTTTGGTTTCAATCCTCATCTTTATTTATTTACTTATTTTTTATGTAAACATCCAAAGTGGTCATTAATAAAAATTAAGTCCAATGAATTGATAGCTAGTTAAAAAATGTAAGATAAATTAATCAGTTTTCAAGATTTTGATAAACTGATATGTGTATTTATATTTTTATTAGGGATCGATTATTTGACTTATTTTTATAAATTATTAGAAATTAATTTATCATATTTTAATCGTGAAGAGTAATAATATTTATTTTCCTCCAACTCTATGTTTTTTCACATGAATCAAATTGAAAGTTTACTGATCTCATTTTCTTAACCATAGTCTCCTCGAAACAAATTTAAATGTTGAATTCATAAGATAATAACATGTAATGATGTAATATATAGTACCAATCTATCTATAAAAGGGTCTATTGTTTATTTTGTTTGTTGGAGCCACCAGCAGTATTAACAATAAAGAACTTAGAAGTAGTAATCTTTTTTGTTTTATGTGAGAAACAATAGTCACTATATTAGTATACAGCAACGGTGCTGAGATAATTAAGAGCACTTTCAAGATTCGAAACCACAAACTCTTGTAGGGTTTCACATACGTTGTCATTTACTCATTTGAGGGCAAAACAAGCATCATCAAAACCACGGAAGAGAAAACAGACTGACATAAGTACTAAACTATAAATCACATACACAGACAAAACACAACACAATAAGTTGTGGATACGAGATACATGTCAAAATTGAAAAATTACGGGACGCTGATACAGTATATATGTATGACAAAAAATTTAAAGAAATTGATATATTATTCAAAATATCATTTATATAAACTTCACTTATTCTTTATTTTCTTATAATCTAAAAAATGTATTGATTATTTCCTTTTTATAACTTTTTTTATATTGTGTTTTCCATGTTAAAGTAAGAAAAATGTGAATTTTAAATCAACTATAGAGAAATATATGTTATTGATGTGTCAAGCAAGATTTAACATAGAAGCATGTCGATACTTAAACGTGACTTCAAATAGTGTGTCCATTATTATTCCGAGTTCTAAAACAAAAGACGAAGAGCCAGCTCAACTGCACCCGCAAAACGAACCTACCTCTCATCAAGCCCACCTACTGACCAAAATTAAACCAGCTTTCTGAGCACCAATGAATTAGGAAAATTAACCCACACAAGTAATAATGTATGAACAGACCGCCAAATACAAACAATATATATGCAGCAATATGCTACCACCATCAAGTCATGTCTAATTGCGCCCGAATTGAAGATCCATATACAAATATTGCAATATTGACCAAGGCCAAGACAGATTGCCCAATAATACAAGAATCCCCCAAGAAAAAGGTATGCATTATCACCGAAAGGTGAATGCATGTGAGCAAGCAAATCAATTGTCAGCAGCTAGCAGCACGGGAAATTCGGACGGTGAGTGTGACTTTGGTGCTATTAGTTAGCTCAAAGACACAAACATCGTCCTCCTTCAAATTGTTATCCCTTCGAAATTTGCTCCATCCACCTTGGAGTTTGTACTTCCTGTTGCTGCCCTTCCAACACTTGAACGTCACAGACCAACTAGTTTCCCCGCCCAATACTTGGAGGAGGACAGGTCCTTCCTTCAAATATTTCTTTGCGAAATCCTGTGGTATGGCCTGTAATGTTTCCATTTTTTTCAACAAAACAAAAACACATCCAATAAAGAGGGGAGTTAATTTTTCCGCTTCAATTTGAGATTCATACACAGATTAAAAAAATAATAAATAAATAACCTTAACAATGAAAATTGTGAAAGATAATAAGCTACTTAATTAACTTCACAAATTTACCTTTATCTTATAAAAAAGTGATTTTTTAAACTTCATTAATTAATATTGTTTCACTCCGCCTTATCCATCCATTACATGTATAAAAGGATAATATTATTACAAAAGAACAAATATTATTAGTGTCGTACTAATATTTTACATGCACAAATAAATAGAAACCTAGAAAACTTTAAACTGAAGGGGGAGGAGTACAACGGGAAACTTACAATGCACCTTCCCGTGATATATGATGGCCGCAACTTAACCTTGAAACTAGGATTCTTCGTAGGTCTTGGAATCCTGCCTCTATGTGAAACGCTCTTGCCCTTTCCCTTGTCCTCTGTCAAATATAACATATATTAGTTCAAGAGCATTGGTAAAAAAAGTAGAATAAAATTAATCAAGTAGAGAAAATAGAAACTACCTGGCACTTGCACCTGTTGCCTGGGAGAGTCATCATCAGCAGCATCAGCAGTGGTGGTTTTGTTCTCAAACTCGGGCCCTTCATGTGGGTCTTCTTCAGCCTTCACATCCACCACGTGAGGGTTTTGCGAAACGTGGGCTCTGCCATCATTGGTCGGACGAATAGGGTAGTCTATCTGAAGGGTGCTCAAGCCAAATATGCGAACCTCAAAGTGAGAAGAAGGTATGTCAAATTTGAACACTAACAGATTTCCATATGCTAGGGAGTAGTATTGTGCGAATTCTTTCCATCCCCTTTCAAGCCAAACACCACCATCACGTTCTTTGTTCCAATGCACTCTCCATTCAGTGCCATCTGGAACTTTTAGAAGAACGGGATTTGGTAGTATATTTCCATACTTGCGGGTGAAGTCGATTGGAAGTTTCTGTCAAGAAGAAAATATTAGGTAATATTTTGAAACATTAAATCTTGCAAGCTACTGTGTGTCTATATATATATATATATATATATATATATATATGGCTTTCAAATATCTAATTTCCATGCCTCCATCATATAGAATTAATAGTAAAATAATTACAAAATTGCATGAGGAGCAATTCTTCATCAAATTTGGAACTTAATGATTAAAATTACACACAAACATGAGCATATAGCTACATAATAACATAGGAAATTTATAAGGGATACGCAACTTACGATCTTTTCTTCGCGATCATTCATCGGCGAAATGATCTTAAAGAACTCAACATCAGTGGGTGGTGGACATTGACCGTGAGCCATGGAAACTGAAAAGTGATAAACCAGTAAGCTGGGTCTGTCCTCCGCCAAACACACAACTAACTTTTTTTTTATATATCGCAAATAAGAAGGATTGCATTACAACCAGCAGACAAACATTTATAAAAAATAAGGTTCACGATATGATTCAACCACAAAAAAACAAACAACCCACAAAAGACATTTGTTTCACACCAAAACGAAAAAAAGACATCAGCTTTTTATTAAAAAAATAAAAAACACAGCAGTCCAAGATTGTTTCAAAGTATATTTCAACTAAAAAAATAAGCCCATAGGAAACCAAAACAAGCACTATCAAGTTCCTGACAGAAAAAAGAAAAACACAAACAAAAAGATAAAGGAAACAGAATAAGAAGATCAAGGAACCTGAAATGGGCAGAGAAAAGGGGTTTCTTCTCAAACAAAACAGAGTTAGGGTTCTGTTGGGTTTGGTGGAGGTGGCGGCACAAACACACAGAGAGAGGCAGCAGTGTTCAGGGCAAAGGCAGGGAATGGCGGCACAGCGGCGGCGGCTGCTTCTGCGAGGCTGTGGGGCGACCCGAGCGGCGAGGCAAAGGGAATGGCGGAGCGTGATGGTGCGACGCGATAGGGATGGAGGAAGGGCGCGCGACGGAGGAGCGGTGTGATAAAGTAAGAATAATGTGTCGAGGAAGGTAGTCCCGTAACAGAATGCAACAATAGAGCTGAGTTTGGATTGAAACTGACCGAGGAAGTGACGAGCTATGGCTTCAGCAGGTTGCTGCCATGATTTCTCCTTTTTTGGATCGGTTTATTGAGGGATGGTGTGCTGTGATTTGGGATTTTTGTGTTTATGGGTTGCGGTTTGATGATATTTGGCTATGGTCTATGGAGGCTCAAAGAGGAACTGCAATTTTTTGGTCTGGGTTTCAAAGGAATGTGTGAATGGTCTGGGTGTGCTGTGAATGGGTGAAAAGTGGTGACCGATCCCTGTCTCTTTTGTTTCATCCTCTTTATATGCTGGATTTTATTTTCCATTTAGAATTTTTGTTTTCGTTGTACCTTAAACTGCAGGAGGACAAAGGCTGCCTTGTCTCCTACCTACCCTCTGCTTCTCAGCATTGCATACTGGCGTGCTTTGAGTGCATTGTACTGCGTGGAGCTGTGGAGTAGGTACATATGTGCATTATATTGTGCAGTGTTGGACTACTCACGGTGAGGAAGAAAAGGAAAGAATCAAAAGAATCGATCAAGGCCAACAGGTCCTGAAAATGGAAAGGGCCGGTACAGAGTGTGCACAGCATGCAACAAGCCATGCCCATGGAGATTTGGCCATTTTGGCTTTTTCATTCGTCGTTCTTTTTTGGTTTTATTCTTCTCCAAAACTCTCATTCGTTAACTCTCCGCTAAACAAATTTATACATTGAATTCATGAGATAGTAACATATAATAGAGCAAAACCTATACCATAAAATAATAATAATAGAAAATCTATAAAAGTCTGCTGTTTATTTAGTTTCGTAGTTTAGTATAGCCACCAATTATTAACAATAATGAGCTCAATTAGAATTATCAATCTCTTTTTTTATTTTATAGGAGAAACAATAATTTCTCTATTCCATGCTTAACTTAATCTATTAATTTACTCGTCTTTAAACAAAGATCTATGCCATGCTTAATCATTTAAAATCAAAATCTTTTGAATTAGTTATGTACACATTTTTATAGTTTTTAAATTTTCTGTTTTAATCTGTATTTTTGTATTGAAAATTATTTATTAATATTTTTGTCATAACTTTAAAAACATTTCTCTTTGTATTTATAATTTTCCGGTTTTATATAATTTACCTAAATTTAGAATTATTTGTATAATATATGTATATCTTTGTTTTGGTTAAATTTCATTGACAAAAGTTCAGCCAACAAGAAAAATTGACTAAACGCTTCTCTCCTGTCCCTGCAACTTTCCCGTGTGCACAACATGCTGGGACTTTATAGGCAAGATGTTGAGGCAGGGTTACAGAAATTTTTACCGCTGGAGCAGGGATTAATTTCTGAAATACTCTTTATAAGACACACCTAGAATAAAATAGGAATTTACTAATCAAACAAGTGATGATGTTATATCATAAGCAAAATCTGAATGTCACATATGAGCCTATGATTGGAGATTATCGAACGTATGGAACACAAAATGAAAAAATGAAATCATTTTTTCATTAATTTTTTTTTATTTCTTTATTAGTCCCACATTGTTTGTTTAGCAAATGTAATGAGCACAACTCTTATATAAATAAGGGACTTGGATCGTTCAAGTATGCTTAAAAGAAATAAGCACTTCTACTGAAGATTTCTTCATTTCTTTAGTGCAAATTAACTCTATGTTGAGGGTTACGTAGAATGCCAGTTTTTGTTTAGTTAGATTTTATGCTTACTTACTGCCTCAACACCACACTTTAATGTCCAAATCAAAAGGTTTAGGAGCATGTGTGACATGTGAAGAGCTTAATGAATTTAATTTAAATGTATGCAAATGGACATCCAACCAAATTCTCCTATGTGCGTAATTTTTACACTCATGGGATGAAAGTCTTTTTCTTTTTTTTTTTATAAGTGTGAAAGCCAATTTTATTTTACTAATATGATGATATGTGATTATATTATTATATTAAATAATTTTAAATTATTAGTATATTAAAATTAAACTCAAGTTTAATTTGAAAAAAAATATATTTTTTAAAGAAACTTGTCTCAAAAAATATTTGATTATAAACTAGCTATTTAATTTCCAACTCAAAATAAGTTTATTCAAACATACATTAAGTTAAATTCAAGGATGCAAAGGTTATGATAGATTTTTTACTTTAAGGCCAAAATATATAAAAATATTATTTGTATCGATTATCCTACACAAGTCCAAAATATGAAGCCAATCAACCTTATAGTACAAGTAAAGATTTTTTAGCAAAAGGTAGATCGGCCTAGCTCTTTATCAATTTACTAATATAGGAAAGCATATCCACTGTTTGCGCAATTGTGAAAAGTCCTTTGTTGTTTGGGAAGCCTTCGATTTTTGTAATCTTCCCAATTTTCTTTCTAATGATTTGAAAGGGTGGGTGGAGGAGTTTGCTAAGGCTGATGGAGGGATTCTTTTTCTCTCTATTATTTGGTGGATTTGGAGAGCTAGATCAGCTGAAGTTCTTGGGGGTGATTCCTGGGAGTTAGTTGTGATTGTCAGAAATATAAATAGTTTTATGGAATGCTTAAGATTAACAATTGAAAATGTCCCTGTTAATAGGAGCATTCGTGAGGTGCGCTGGACTATGCCTGGTGAAGGATGGTATAAGCTCAATACAGATGGTAGCCTTCACAATAATCCTATGCGAGCTGGTTATGGGGGTTTGATTCGCGATGATTGTGGCAACTGGATTGTGGGCTTCTCTGGCACTTCAGCAACTAATTGTGTGTTGTTTTCAGAGCTTCTGGCTATTAAGCAGGGTCTGTTATTGGCTCAAGAGAAGGGTATTAGAAAACTCATTTGTCATTCTGATTCTCAACTAGCTGTGGACCTAGTGAATAAGGGGGTGGAGGTTTTTCATTCCTATGCGGGACTTATCGCAACTATCCAACAAATTCTTAATGCAGAATGAGAAGTAATTATTGCACATACTCTCCGTGAAGGAAATTGTTGTGCTGATTGGTTAGCTAATAAGGGAGCTTTAGGATCAGTTGTTTATCATGTGTGGCAGAGCCCTCCCCCTGAGCTTTATTTGTTTCTGTTAAGTGATTTAGTGGGGACGGTGCATTTTAGAGTTTAGTTCTTTTTGTTTTCTTTCTGACGAAACAAAAAAAAAGTTCCTTCCTGTAACGTTGATTTCAATTTCAATAACTGGCCCTTCAAGGCCACGTTAGTTCTGCATACCGCCAGACTGCCAGTTGGATGTGTCTGATCTCACCAACTCTGTCTCAATATATTGCCTATAAAGTGCCTCACTCCAAAGTACCAAAGAAGGAGAATGGATTTTAGTCAACATTTTTTTTTTGGGTGAAATTTGTGTCTGTGAAATTCAACCAAAACAAGGATATTAGTATATTACCGATCTAGAAGATTTAGATAAGAGGCAAAAATAGTACATACTTATCTTTGGATATCTAATATGATATTTTTTTTTCCCTTTCAACATAATTTTCATAAATTCTTTGATGTAAAGTAAAAGAAAGCATTTATTTTGATTCAACAATAACCTACAAAGTCGATATATTACTTAATAAATAGAATAGAGTAAATGCATTATTTTACTCTCAGAGTACTTAAGTATTTTTCCATTATTTTTATCATAAGGCAAAACTAGGCTAAAATGTAACTTACCTTTTTGTCATTTGGAGTTAGAATATGTAAAGTAATAATTGAAGCGATATAAGAAGGTAAGTATATATAGTTCATTAAAGAAAAAAAAAAGTTTGGTGATACGTGTGCATCCATTCTTGTACACTTGAATAGCTTTACTTTTAACTTGCTTTTAACTGTTTGGCATTCAAAATCACACTGCAACTATTTGACCCGATAGAATTACTCAAAGCCATTAGAATTGGTCTAGTAACGAGGGGTTTGGATAATATGCATGAGATTTTAAGTTCAAACCTTGTTACGATCATTGTAATTTCAGAAGAAGAAAAAATTCAGTTGCATCACTCAAAGCCACTAGAATTGGTCTAATGATGAAGGGTTTAGATAATATACATAGAATTTTAAGGTCAAATCTCATTACGGTCACTGTAATTTTAGAAGTTTAAAACAAAAAAATCAACTACATCACACAAAAGACAGAGGATACTATGCTTCTCACACTAACTCTCTCAATTTTGCTCCGAGTGTGTTTTCTTCCTTAGTTCTGAAAATAGGCTCGGATTAGTTGATTCAACCAGTGAACTGGTAAACCAGCAACCAAATCGATTCGAGCCAAAAATTGGATTGGTCATGCAATCAAACCGGTACAACCTAACCGGTTCTTTATAAAATCGATGACTCGGTTTGATTTTATTAAACCAGCCGAGTCATGCATGTTTTCGTAAAAAAATTTAACTACTTAAATTTAACTATATATGGGCAACTTTTGTCTCCCAAGTAATAAGCTTTTGGAGCCCATCCCTTCCCATCGATGTGGGACTAAGCAAAGAAGTTCTACTTGCACAAATTGCCTTTGCGAATGCATTAAAGGGCTGTTCAAATTCCCATCCTTATGCGCCCTTGATTGATGGCATTAGAACTCAAGCTTTGAGATTGAACATGATCCCATAGAAGCATGTTTCCTGTTACATATCTTCAAAGAGGACTATCTTGCTAAGATGGGTCAAATATCACACTCTCTCTTTGCGGGTACATATTGTTGATAGTTTTTGTTCTAGTCTTTCCAATGTTTTCTTTTCTGATGATCGTCCAGCCTCTTTCATGAGGATGGGTAGTTAGTTTGAAATTGTTCAACCCACAATCTAATAATTATTGGCTATGAAACTGTTCTAAAATGATTCACATTTTATAATAAACTTATAAATGTAAAATAATTTATTTTACAATTTTTTATATTATTTAATAATTTATAGTTTATTTTATAGCCTAAGCATGGTTGGGTCTCTCGGACCACTAGGTAAATCATGTGTTTGTGTTATTATATGTCATTATATATATAGTTGTATTAAATTATTATTTTATATATTAATTTAAATATATCCAGTTCAATCGATTTAATTAGTGACTCATTAGTTTAACCAATAATTCAATGGTCTGGTGCCTTGGCCTAGTGAATCATCGGTCCAGTTCTAAAAACTATGATTTTTTCGTTTTGTTGTATTATTCCATTAGTTAAATTAAATGTTGATTTGATTGATTGTGCAACTTTTGATCTTTGGATAGGCATGATATTCCCTCTTACCTTATTTTCGCACTGGATCGAGATATTTTCTGATGAGCTGGAATTGCAGTACAAATCTTTCCCTCTTTGTCTTTTATGTGTCTCATACCTTCTCTCCAATTAGGATCCCGCTTAATTTAATTGCCTTCTAGTCCTTGTATCCGTTCTTGTTGCCATATTTAGCATAATCCTTGCCTATTTATGATACTAATTTTTTGATGATGCTCTTTCCTTTTTCACCTGTTTTGGAATCTTTTCAAAATTGAATGCCTATTTCCTGTCCAGTTGAACAATATATCAATCCAACAGGGAAAAAAAAAACAAATATATCAGTCCAACAGAGTGTGCAATCACTTATATGAATTCCTAGGTTAATATATACTTCTAGAGAAGCTTAAGTAACAACCTTCAACATACAATAACTTATTTCTTGAAATTGTAGTAGGTCTAACTTTACCTCAAAAATGACCTCAAGAGGAAAAGGTGGTCTAATTATTTAATCATAAAAGCCATCTTTATCATAATATTATTTGAGTAACTTTTCATGCAAGATCTTTTATTAGAAGCTCCTTTGACGTAAGGCTTTAATTAAATTATTTATCTATATGGGACCTAAGCTTTTAAGTGACCTATGCCGTGAGTCTGAATTATTGTTAAGTGTCACAACCAGAATCTTGATGAGATGGAGAAAAAGAAAATTTTAAAATGAGGTCACCATCAATGTCTTTGAAAAATCATACATACATGAGTTCAAGAGATTGTTATACATGGAAAATGGAAACTTAATCATATTACAACTTTGATACTTCTTTACAGAAATATCTTGATTAAGTTGTGCAAAATAATAACTTAATAATGCTTACTTTCCCATTTGAAAAGGATTGAAATCTAACAGTTATTGTGGTCCATGACTTTTATTCATGAAAACATATTTTGATGAAACATTTTTCTTTGAACCAAAATCCATTGTTTTATATAATTCAAATTAATACTAGACTGCTCAATAAACTCGTATCACTCAAAAATATTGAAAGAGGCAGTGACCACTCAATCTCCATCATTGATTATTTGCTTGAATGAAAATGATTTTATGGAAAGATTTTTTTGAGAAAAACAAAACAATTTGGAATGATAATTGGATAAAACAAACGTAAAATCAACTTGAACAAAATTAAAAGATAAATATCATGAAGTAATTCAAAACAGAAAAAACAGTTAAAAAAAAATCAAATTCGCTAGAAACAATTCAGGTATTTTTATTTTGTCAAAAGCTTACTACTAACAAAACTTGGAGTGATGCATATTTTGGGGCCCAAAACTTAACACTAGGGGTGGAAGTAGATCAGACAGCTCATCGAGGGCCTTCGACTTATCCTACATTCGACTTAATTTAGCCCAACATATTTAATAAACAAGCTAAGTTTAGGCTTTTAAAAGAGCCTTTTTAGCTAAATATAATAGGTCAGGCTCACGACTTTGAAAATAGCCTATTAGGCATAACACCCTAGTCTACTTATATTTCTAATATTATTATCGTTATTATTTTTATTTAAAAAATTTAATGATAATTAAAATATTTTAATTTATATGAAAATATAATTGTTAAATTATTTAAAAAATATTTTAGCTAATTTTAAAATATATGTTTAACATATTTAGAAGTAATTTAACTTATTTAAAAATAGGTATTTTGTTTCTTTTATTAAAATTATATTAAAGTAAGCATCTAAATAGGCTTTCGTGTTAGGTCAGACTTTCCAAAAAACCAAGTTAAAAGCCACAAAAAAAGCTCATGTTAGATGATAAACCAAAGTCATGCTATCTATTGGAAATATAGGCTAAATCTATTTAAGTCAAAACTTAATTTTTTTTGTTCGTGTGCAGTATCAGATAGCGGAAGTGCATCTACTATTTGTGCTGGCCTCCAACTGCAAGTCAAAACTTGGTTTACCTCGGCGTACTTTCACCCCTACTTAATACTCTAGGGAAAGGCCCAAAGAGTTAAACACATGCGATTTCCTTTTAGTCAGTCAAGAAGATTAAGCTTCAGGTCTTTTTTTTTTTTAATCTCTATTATTTTAAAGAGAAAAATAAAAGAAACAACCCAGCCCAAACACAAGTAGTAGGACTGGAAATAAAAACGCAACCCAAAAGAAAAGCTCAGAGTTTTAGAGATAAGTAAATACAAATAATAAAAACTGGCTATATTCAGAGCATGCTAGGCGTCCACTTAGCATCACGGCATCCATTCAACTGGCTACATTCAGAGCATGCTATACAGCAAGAAAAGGAGACTTTGAGAATGGAGACCTCCCCTCCGGCCCAAAATGCAAAACCAAAAACTGAAGGTCCGAAACGACTTTGAGGTTGGTTGATTCTTTGACCCAAGAAAATTGATTCGGGTAGATTCTTTTGAAAAGGGTTATGGGCGTTGGCCCAAAATGCATAACAAATTGAGGGATTGTGTTTTTTTTCCAAGTTTTTAAATCTTTATAATTAATTTTACTTTTTAAATAAAGGAGGAAAACAAAGAAAACAAAATAGAGCAAAATAAAATAATATGCCAAAAGAGTTAAATTGGACTATAAGAAGAATTAGAGAGCAAATTTAAAATAAATCAAATTAAAATATGGTGTTTACGCTTACAGTGCACCTAGTTCCTAAATCTTAATCTCTATTCCTGTTAAAATAAATCACATTAGTCTAGATAGTTAGATCTTTGCTTGTTTGGGATGTATGTTACCCTCCTTATTAGTCCTTAATTATCATGTGTCATCACCACGATGGTAGATTTTTTGTTTTTTGCTGTTTATGTTAGCTTATTGAACTTCGAAAGGCCACTGATAGAATGTAGTATAGCAGAATTCATCTATAGCAGAATTCATTGCCAATAAATAGCAATGCTGATAAGGGGTCACTACAAAGACCAAGACTGCGATGGAATTTGTGTTGACCATATCCATATCCAATGAAACTCCTTCAAATGTAGATGTCAAAGCCTCATGATATAGAAATTATGCATTTTTTTTTATGCCTGATATAGGAATTATGTTTATTACTTTATAACTTGTTAAACAACTCATGCACTCATAAATTTGCTGTCGTCCACAGGTCTGATGCCTGATTGGTATGGTATAACCACAAACAATACTTGTAGAAATAGAGAAAAATATTGCAACTAGCATAATTAAGCTACTTCATTCATATATACAGCACACAAACATAACTCTAGTGATAAAGCGTACGGCAAAAGTGAAAATGTGAATCCCAGATTTGAAAAAGAGGAAAAGAAAAAAACAATTCTGGAATCACATTTTTTGGGATTCATTACAAAAAGTGATCAAGTTTTTACCCAGTGCACTGCAGAGAAGTGATACATCTTCACAAAATTACGGAAACCAATATCTCCAAGTAGTGAGACTATCGCCTAGTGGCTAGTAGTGGCATCTGAAGATGTGAACATCAAACACTGCTCCTTCTGTGTTAATGAGCTCAAAGATACAAACATCTCGACCTTTCAATCCACTTTCTCTAGCAAATAGGGGCCAACCATCGGATAACCTGCATAAAGAACTGTATGTATAACACAACAACATTACACGCCACAACTTATTTCCAAACTGTAATGTCAGAATCTGCTTTTCGGTACTGATGAGGTACTTTTTGATGAAGGCGATTGATACAGCCTGAATCAAGATCAAAGCCTAACAGTTAATTAAAACCGCTTGCAGCTTCCATGATGTAAAATTTTTTCATACAGATGAATACATATAATTTGCTGCTTATCTTAACCTTACCGGTCTGCCTTGCCCCAGAAAGCTCGGCTTTATGGAGACTCTGAAAAAGGGATTTTCTGAGGTGAATTTCTCAGCTTCCTTCATAGCTCCAATTGTGTGGCTAATCACCATTGATGTTCTTCGAGTTGCCTTTCGACCTGCGGCATGCCAACAAATCCACATTCTTATATAATTTTTTAAATAATTATTGTAAATGTTGAATACTTTTAATGATGAAACGATGTGCAATTGGTTAACAATGTATAGGATTTAAAAAAATTCTGATGTGCTTCAGAACCAACAAAAATGAAAAATGTTGCGGCAAAGTATTCAATGCTCAACAACCTAGGAATTACAGTAAAAATGTAGTTAAATTGAAGATAATAATGACCCACAAGATTGAGATATTGAGCATGAATGGTATAGAGGAATAGCTTTTTTTCTTTTTCATTTTCGATACACTTCAACATTTCTCAGAAAGAAAAAGGATCCCTGCTAATATACCAAAGTTAAATTCTGTTTTTGCATTCCCCTGGTTTCAACTTGAGCTTTTGGTGGGACTAATAAGATATTTTTTTACCAATTGGCCACACAGAACAAATGTATCTTGGATTTACCTTTACTTGTAATGTCAGCCTTACTAGCAATTGACTGGACTCTTCCAGGGTCTAACCAATTGACTCTATCTTCTTGAACTTTTTCTAAGGAATGGAACTACAACCATTACTATGCAGATCAAATGAAAAATTAAAAAATGAAAAGAAAATTATTTGAATGGAAAGACCAACTTTTGGACATTGAGTGACACCACCTATATCCCCTGAAACAATTGAACAACATGGGTATGCAAATTTATCCCCAAAGACTCCATCAAATCCACCAAGTGAAAGATGAAATGTTAAGGGCCTGTTTGGTTTGCTGTTTTTAGTTTTCAGTTTTTGTGAAGGAAAAACTTGAAACAACAAACCAAACAGGCCCTAAGTGTACTTATTTTCCTCAGACACTGCTAATTTATCCATTATCAACTACTGAAATGATAAATTTTTTATATATATAATATTTAGTGATCATTTTCAATATCGTAAATGATTGATTAGTCGATATGGTTAATAGATAAGATAAATCCAAATAATATAACTCAACTGAAAAAATACGTGCCATCCAATTCTTTATCGACATATGTAAATGTTGACTGCTCAAGGTTTGTCTCTTGAGACTGATTACCATTAATTTGGTCAATCTGATGCAAGTTTTGCAAATTGTAGCTTGTTCTAACATCTCCAGTTGTGCCAATTCGGAGCTTCTTGCATGGGTGAGGAAAAGATAACACTGGTGATTTCTGTCTGGTGTTCTTGCTTGGAGGCATCTCATCGATGATTTCAACTGTCTCATCATTGGTCTGATCAAGGTTGTCATGGAAAGGATAGTCTATTTCAAGGCCACTCATGTCAAATATGTGTACCTCAAAATGACAAGTTTCCCTGTACTCAAACAACACCAAGTGCCCATGACCTAGGGAGTAATATGTAGCAAATTCCTTCCAACCCTTTTCAAGCAAAATCTCACCATCATGCTTAGTCCAATATACTTTCCATTCAGTTCCATCAGGAGGCTTGTGGAATACTGGATTTGAGAGACCACCTCCATATTTCCTTGTGAAACTGTTTGGTAGCTTCTGCAAGACAACTGAATGTTAGCAACTAAGCCTTCAAAAGGGATAAAAATGCATGAAATTGCAAACCCTGATGAAAACGACCTCCTACTATTTCAGAATCAGTTCAAATTACATAAAGGGACGAATAATTCAGAATCAGGACAATGCATGCAATTATATTGCAAACCCTCTTTAAAATTATAACCACCAACAAATACATTTCTTAGAGCAATCATGATTTTGTCTGGTTTTGTAAAGATGCAACTATGTAACTGAAATTAAAGTATGCAATGCATACAAGCTTCCCATCTTCAAGTGTCTTTGCAAGTATAATCTTAAAGAAAAGGATTGCAGAGGGCACAGGATGCTTATTTCTCGACTTGCAACCGGAAGCCATGAATGAAAGTATGAAACAATATAGTAGAGGGCACAGGATTGCAGAGGGCACAGGATGCTTATCTCTCTCTCTCTTGTTCTCTCTTTCCCTTTTGTTACAGAACCCCATCCCCTGCTCTTCTTTTCTTTAGTCTAGTTCTTTTTTTTTTTTATCTGATTAATGTTCCTTTTGGTCTAAAAAGGAAAATCAAATCACTAACTTTATGTCTTTAGAAAAAAAAAAATCTGACTCATGATGTCCTTTATATTTATTTATTTTTCTTCTGTGTTAATTTTCTCGTGGACCCTTGTTTGTTTGGATTATTACTTTAAGGGGTCACGAGCCTTGTATTCTTTTTTAGTAATGGGTGAATTTAAATTGTGTGATGGATTCAGAAAATTTTGATAATGGGGATAAAAATTGTATATCAATATAAAAACAAATTGATTATACTATGTCTTATTATTTTATTTCATTTAAAATTAATATGAAATTAAATTTAATAAAATTGTACAATTAAAAATCTATTTGACTATATAATTATTAAAAAAAAATTATAATTATTGTGCCCCCATCTCCAATAAGGTGCATCCTCCCCTGGATTGATCTTTGTTTCAATCATAGCTATTTGAGGGGTTGGATTCAGGTTTCATCTTTATTTTTAGTGCTCTATATATTTGTTGTAAGAAATGTTTTGGTCAAACATATATATATTCTTTTATATCTCTTCTATAAAAATCTGTGCTGGATTTATTTATTTATTTCTTTTCTTTTCCCCTTCGTTTGTAGGAATTTTGCTTTCCTTTATTTTTATTTATTTGTCCGTTTGTGTGTTATTTCTTTTTTTTTTGGGTCAAAAAGTTTTATTAAAAAAATAAATATGTGTCATTGGGTCCGTTTGTGTGTTATTCCCTTTTTTTGGGTCAAAAAGTTTCATAAAAACAATCTGTGTCATCATTGGGTCACTTTCACGGTTTGTTTTGGTTGTAGTATTTTTTTTGTTGTCACCAATTCGGTTTTTATATTTTTGTCAAAAGGAGAGTTTTGTTTAATTTGGATATAAAAATGATTTTTTGGGCATTTTGCTCTTGTTTTATATATATAAAAAAGAGATTTAATTAATAGATCGGGTTTTAAAAAATAGATTTAATTAAGTCGTGATGGTTTGTCAATTCTAACTTCTAGATTGTCTTAGTTGTGACAGTTTAATATTCTAAAATTTCCTTTCTAATAATAAAATCAATCAACTCACAAATATTTTAATAAGAAGTACGTGACTTTGAGTTTCCCATTGCATTAAAAGATACGTAGGAGCAGATGATCCCTGTCAAGTCAAAAATTAAATTTTCATAATTTTATTTCACTTGTAAATAATTTTTCTAATGAATTTTTTATTATTTATTTATTTATTTTTGGACTTTGTAGGGGACATTTTATTTTTTAATTTAAATTATTCATTTATTTCTTGAATATTTTATTTTAAAAAATGACGTTAATTTAGCAGTGACAGTTTGTTAACTTAATATTTTAGCCATCTGAGTTATGACAGTTTGATATTCCAAAAATTTTAATTAATTTAATATTTAAAATCAATTAATTTAATATTGAAATAATTATCTACAAAATATAATAGTGACCAAAAACATAAATGGATGATGAAAAATCCTTAAGTATATATATGCCGCATATTGCAATTTATTTGTTCATTTTGAAATTATTTTTATCTAATATAATTTGTTCTATTTCATAGAAAGGTATTTTAGAACAATTAAACAAAATATCATATAATAAGGTGTGTGAATAGACGATAAGGTGTAGTAATAGCTACTACCTATAATGTAATCAATTTTTAACTATGCAGTTCAAAAACTTTGAAATACATAATATATCAACAAACTTGAACAAATATGAAATAAATTAATATAATCAAATAAAACGGATGAAAAAATATAGTTTGCTATTTATATTAATCAACAAATAGTTCTAATTAATCTAACAAAAATACTACCTATACTTGCCCAGTGTTTAGAATAGTAACCGTAAATATCGTAAAGTATTATATGCGCATTGCTAATCAAATTCAAATAAAAGACAGAGGCTATAGTCTAAATAAGTTAGTTAATCACGTAGATTAGATAATCAATTAAAATGACTGAGGTAGAAACATCAAGGTACTACCACTTGTGTAATTTGATACCATTAATAAACATCAAGTTTTTCCTGCAGAGGTGCTCCTCTAATTCGGCTACATGTTGGCCTTGTTGCAGACATATTTTGGTGCACAGCTAGCCCTTTTTTGTAGTGACAACTACCATATTTTATTTGACAGTCAAACGTTTTAATTTGATTTTTTCATTTCACTGTTAATCGTTTTCCTATATTTCAAAAAATGGTGAATATTGATAAATAATATTGTATCGGATGGATATTCGTAAATAAATTTTCTTTTTTCTTTGGTAAAAAAGCCAAGTTCAGCCAACAAGAAAAATTGACTGAATGCTTCTCTCCTATCCCTGCAACTTTCCCGTGTGCATAACATGCTGGCACTTTATAGGCAAGATGTTAAGGCAGGGTTACAGAAATTTTGACTACTAGAGTAGGAATTAATTTCTGAAATATTCTTTATAAGAGACAACTAGAATACAATAGGAATTTAATAATTAAACAAGTGATGTTGTTATTATCATAAGCAAAATCTGAATGTCACATATTAGCGTATGATTGGAGATAATCGAGCGTGTGGATCTCAAAAAGAAAAAATAAAATCATTTTTTCACTAATTTTTTTATTTCATTACTAGTCTTACATTGTTTGTTTAGCAAATGTAATAAACACAACTCTTATATGCTTAAAAGAAATAAACACTTCTATTAAAGATTTCTTCATTTTTTTTAGTGTAAATTAACACTATGTTGAGGGTTATGTAGTATGCGAGTTTTTTGTTTAGTTAACTTTTATGCTTACTTACTGCCTCAACATCACAATTTAATGTTAAAAAAAAAAGGTTTAGGAGCATGTGTGACATATGAAGAGTTTAATGAATTTAATTTAAATGTATACATATTGTCATCCAATCAAATTCTCATGTGTGCATAATTTTTACACTAGTGGGATGTAAGTTTTTTTTTCTTTTTTTTTTGATAAATGCGAAAGTCAATTTTATTTTACTAATATGATAATATGTAATTGGATGATTATATAAAATAATTTTAAACTATTAGTATATTAAAATTAAACTCAAGTTTAATTAAAAAAATAATATTTTTCCAAAAATATTTGATCATAAACTAGCTATTTAATTTCCAACTCAAAATAAGTTTATTCAAACATACATCTAGTTAAATTCAAGGATGCAAAGGCTATAATAGATAATTTTTACTTTAAGGTCGAAATATATAAAAATATTATTTATACTGATTATATATAAAATACTATAATAATTTATATTTTATCTACTATTAGATAAAATGTATATCTAAAAAAGTCCAAAATATATTCCCAATCGGCCTTATAATACGAGTAAAGATTTTTTAAGGGAGTAGACCGATCGAGACATACATGTATGTACCCGCATCTGCAAAAGGTAGATCAGCCTAGCTCTTTATCAATTTACTAATATAGGAAAGCATATCCACTACTTTATCAAGGTTTCTTCCTGTAACGTTGATTTCAATTTCAATAACTGGCCCCTCAATGGCACGTTAGTTCTGCATACCGCCAGACTGCCAGTTGGATATGTCTGATGTTACCAACTCTGCCTCAATATTTTGCTTGTAAAGTGCCAGCATGTTGTACTCACTCCAAAGTACCAAAGAAAGGAGAATGGATTTTAGTCAACCTTTTTTTGTTGGGTGAAATTTGTGTCTGTGAAATTCAACCAAAACAAGGATATTAGTATATTACAGATCTAGAAGATTTAGATAAGAGGCAAAAATAGTACATAATTATCTTTTGATATCTACTATGATTTATTTTTCCCCTTTCAACATTATGATTTTCAAAAATTCTTTAATACAGAGTAAGAGAAAACATTTGTTTTGATCCAACAATGACATATAAAATTGATATGTCATTTAATAAATGGAATCGGATAAATGTATTCTCTTATTCTCAGAGTACCTAAGTATTTTTCCATTATCTTTATCATTAATGCAAAACTGGGCTAAAATGTAACTTACCTTTTTGTCATTTGGGGTTAGGATATGTAAAGTAATAATTGAAGTGAAAAAAGAAAGTAAGTATATAGAGTTCATTAAAAGGAAAAAAAATAAAGTTTGGTGATATATGTGCATACATTCCTGTACACTTGAATAGCTTTACTTTTAACTTTCTTTTAACTGTCTGGCATTCAAAATCACATTGCAACGATAGAATTACTCAAAACCACTAGGATTGGTTATTGATGAGAGATTTGGATAATATGCATGAGATTTTAAGTTCAAACCTCATTACGATCATTATAAATTCAGAAGTTAAAAAAAGAAAAATTCAATTGCATCACTCAAAGCCACTATAATTGATCTAGTGATGAGGGGTTTAGATAATATTTATGGAATTTTAAGTTCAAACCCCATTATGGTCATTGTAATTTTAGAAGTAGAAAAAAAAATCAATTGCATCACACAAAAGACAAAGAGGATACTATGCTTCTCACACTAAGTCTCTCAATTTTGCTCCAAGCGTGTTTTTTCCATAGTTTTGAAAACTAGCTCGAATAAGTCGGTTCAACCAATGAACCAATAAACCGACAACCAAATCAATCCGAGCCAAAAATTGGATTGGTCATGCAATCAAACCAGTAAAACCTAACCAGCTCTTTATAAAATCGGTGACTTGGTTTGATTTTATTAAACTGGCCGAGTCATGCATGCTTTCTTAAAAAATTTAACTATATATGGGCAACTTTTGTGGCCTGAGTAATAAGCTTTTGGAGCCCATCATTAACACTTTAAGACCAATGCAACTGCAATGCTCCCTTCTCATCGATGTGGGACTAAGCAAAGAAGTTCTACTTGCACAAATTGCCTCTGCGAATGCGTTAAAGGGCTGTTCAAATTCCCATCCTTATGCGATCTTGATTGATGGCATTAGGACTCCAGTTTTGAGATTGAACACGATCCCATAGAAGCATGTTTCCTGTTATGTATCTTCAGAGAGGACTGTCTTGCTAAGATGGGTCAAATATCACACTCTCTCTTTGCAGGTTCATATTGTTGATAGTTTTTGTTCTTGTCTTTCCAATGTTTTGTTTTTTTATGGTCATCAAGCCTCTTTCATGAGGATGGGTAGTTAGTTTGAAATTGTTCAACCCACAATCTAATAATTATTGGCTATGAAACTGTTATAAAATGATTCACATTTTATAATAAACTTTTAAAAGTAAAAACTTTTATTTTACAATTTTTTTATATTATTTAATAATTTATAGTTTATTTTATAGCCTAAGCATGGTTCGGTCTTTTGGACCACTAGGTCAATCATGTGTTTGTGTTATTATATGTCATTCTATATATAGTTGTATTAAATTATATTTTTATATATCAATTATAATCGGTTTAATCAGTGACTTACTAATTGAACTAGTAACCCAATGGTCCGGTGCCTTGGCCGAGTCGATCATCGATCCAGTTCTAAAAACTATGATTTTTTCGTTTTGTTGTGTTATTTCATTAGTTGAATAAAATGTTGATTTGATTGATTGCGCAACTTTTGATCTTTGGATAGGCATGATATTCCCTCTTACCTTATTTTCGCACTGGATTGGGATATTTTCTGATGAGTTGGAATTGCAGTACAAATCTTTCCCTCTTTGTCTTTGATGTTTCTCATGCCTTCTCCCCAATTAGGATCCCGTTTAATTTAACTGCCTTGTATCCGTTATTGTTGCCATATTTAGCATAATCCTTGCCCATTTATGATCTTGATTTTTTGATGATGCTCTTTCCTTTTTCGCCTGTTTTGGAATCATTTCAAAATTGAATACCTATTTCCTGTCCACTTAAACAAATATATCAGTCCAATAGAGTGTGTGATCACTTATATGAATTCTTAGGTTAATATATACTTCTAGAGAAGCTTAAATAACAACCTTCAACATACAATAACTTATTTCTTGAAATTGTAGTAGGTCTAACTTTACCTCAAAAATGATCTCAAGAGGGAAAGGTGGTTTGATTATTTAATTATAAAAGCCATCTTGATCATAATATTATTTGAGTAACTTTTCATGCAAGATCTTTTATTAGAAGCTCCTTTGACATAAGGCTTTAATTAAATTATTGATCTATATGGGACCTAAGCTTTTGAGTGACCTGTGTCATGAGTTTGAATTATAGTCAAGTGTCGCAACCAAAATCTTCATGGGATGAAAAAAAGGAAAATTCTAAAGTGAGATCACCACCAATGTCTTTGAAAAGTCATACATACTTGAGTTCAAGAGATTGTTATACATGGGAAATGATGGAAACTTAATCATATTACACCTTTGATACTTCTTTAGACAATTATCTTGATTAAGTTTTGCAAAATAATAACTTAATAATGTTTACTAAATAGGTTTTCATGATAGGTCAAGTTTTCTAGAAAGTCAAGTTAAAAGCCACAAAAAAAAGCTCATGTCAGCTGATCAACCACAGTCAAGCTACCTATTGGGAATGTAGGCTAAATCTATTTAAATCAAAACTTAGTTTAGCTCGGCGTCGGCGTGCTTTCCTCCCCCAGTTAATACTGTAGGGAAAGGCCCAAAGAGTTAAACACATGCGATTTCCTTTTAGTCAGTCAAGGAGATTAAGCTTCAGCTCTTGTTTTTTTTTCTCCTCTCTTTAAAATAAAAGAAACAACCCAGCCCAAACACAAGTAGTAGGACTGGAACTAAAAACGCAACCCAAAAGAAAAGCTCAAAAAGTTTTAGAGATAAGTAAATACAAAAAATAAAAACTGGCTACATTCAGAGCATGCTAGGCGTCCACTTAGCATCACAAATCCATTTAACTGGCTACATTCTGAGCAAGAAAAGGAGACTTTGGGAATGGAGACCTCCCCTCCGGCCCAAAATGCAAAACCAAAGGGAGAAATATTGCTGTCGTCCACAGGTCTGATGCCTGATTGGTATGGTATAACCACAAACCACACTTGCAGAAATAGAGAAAAATATTGCAACTAGCATAATTAAGCTACTTCATTCATATATACAGAACACAAACATAACTCTAGTGATAAAGCGTACGACAAAAGTGAAAATGTGAAACCCAAATTTGAAAAATGTGAATCCCAGATTTGAAAAAAAGGAAAAGAAAAAAAAAAAAATTCTGGAATCACATTATTTGGGATTCATTACAAAAAGTGGTCAAGGTTTTACCCAGTGCACTGCAGAGAAGTGATACATCTTCACAAAATTACGGAAACCAATATCTCCAACTAGTTAGAATATCGCCTAGTGGCTAGTAGTGGCATCTGAAGATGTGAACATTAAACACTGCACCTTCTGTGTTAATGAGCTCAAAGATACAAACATCTCCACCTTTCAATCCACTTTCTCTAGCAAATGGGAGCCAACCATCGGACAACCTGCATGGAGCACTGTATGTATAACACAGTAACATTACACGCCACAACTTATTTCCAAACTGTAATGTCAGAATCTGCTTTTTGTTACTGATGAGGTACTTTTTGATGAAGGCGGTTGATACAACCTGAATCAAGAGATCAAAGCCTAACAGTTAATTAAAGCCCCTTGCTGCTTCCATGTTGTAAAATTTTTTCATACAGATGAATACATATAATTTGCTGCTTATCTTAACCTTACCGGTCTGCTATGCCCCAGAAAGCTCGGCAATATGGAGACTATGAAAAAGGGATTTTCTGAGGTGAATTTCTCAGCTTCATTCATAGCTCCATTTGTGTGGCTAATCACCATTGAAGTTCCTGGAGCTGCCTTTCGACCTGCGGCATGCCAACAAATCCACGTTCTAATATAATTTTTAAAATAATTATTGTAAATGTTGAATACATTTAATAAGGAAACGATGTGTAGTTAGTTAAAAATGTATGGGATTTTAAAAAAATTCTGATGTGCTCCTAGAACCGAAAAAAATGAAGATGTTGCGGCAAACTATTCAATGCTCAACAACCTAGGAATTACAGTAAAAATGTAGTTAAATTGAAAATAATAATGACCCACAAGATTGACATATTAAGCATTGAATGGTATAGAGTAATAGCCTTTTTATTCTAGATACACTTCAACATTTCTTGAAGAAAAAAAGGATCCCTGCTAAAATATACCAAAGTTCTGTTTTTGCATTCTCCTGGATTCAACTTTAGCTTTTGGTGGGAGTAATAAGATATTGTTTAACAATTGGTCACACACAACAAATGTATCTTGGATTTACCTTTACTTGTAATGTCAGCCTCAATAGAAACTGACTGGACTCTTCCAGGGTCAAACCAATTGACTCTATCTTCTTGAACTTTTTCTAAGGAATGAAACTACAACAATTACCATGCAGATCAAATGAAAAATTAAAAAAGAAAAGAAGATTATTTGAATAGAAAGACAAGCTTTTGGACATTGAGCGACACCACCTATATCCCCTGAAACAATTGAAGAACATGGGTATGGAAATTTATCCCCAAAGGCTCTATTGAATCCACCAAGTGAAAGAAGAAATGTTAAGTGTACTTATTTCTCTTAGATACTGTGTTAATTTATCCATTATAACTATTGAAATGATACTTTTTATATATATATAATATTTAGTGATCATTTTCAATATCGTGAATGGTTGATGAGTCGATATGGTTAACAAATAAAATAAATCCAAATAATACAACTCAAGTGAAAAGATACTTACCATCCAATTCTTTGTCGACAGATGTAAATGTTAACTTCTCAAGGTTTGTCCTTTGAGACTGATTACCATTAATTTGGTCAAACTGATGCAAGTTTTGCAAATTGTAGCTTGTTCTAATAACATCTCCACTTGTGCCAATTCGGAGTTTCTTGCATGGTTGAGGAAAAGTTAACATTGCTAATTTCTGTCTGGTGTTCTTGCTTGGACGCATCTCATCGATGATTTCAACATCACTGATCTGATCAAGGTTGTCTTGGAAAGGATAATCTATTTCAAGGCCACTCATGTCAAATATGTGTACCTCAAAATGAGAAGTTTCCCTGTACTCAAACAACACCAAGTGCCCATGACCTAGGGAGTAATATGTAGCAAATTCCTTCCAACCCTTCTCAAGCAAAATCTCACCATCATGCTTAGTCCAATATACTTTCCATTCAGTTCCATCAGGAGGTTTGTGGAACACTGGATTTGAGAGACCACCTCCATATTTCCTTGTGAAACTGTTTGGTAGCTTCTGCAAAACAACTGAATGTTAGCATGCAAAAGGGATAAAAATGCATGAAATTGCAAACACTGATGAAACGACCTCCTATTATTTCAGAATCAGTTCAAATTACATAAAGGGATGAATAATTCAGAATCAGGACAATGCATGCAATTATATTGCAAACACTCTTTAAAATTATAACCACTAACAAATACATTTCTTAGAGCAATCATGATTTTGTATGGTTTTGTAATGATGCAACTATGTAACTGAAATTAAAGCATGCAATGCATACAAGCTTCCCATCTTCAAGTGTCTTTGCAAGTATAATCTTAAAGAAAAGGATTGCAGAGGGCACAGGATGCTTATTTCTCGACATGCAACCGGAAGCCATGAATGAAAGTATGAAACGATAGTAGATTCATATTTAGAAATATTTGGAAATATATGCAGTTTTCTTCATGCAACACCTGGCAAAATATATTTGCCGCCCAAATAATTTTAACATGTGCCTAATAGCATTAGTTATTAAATGCTAAACGATCCACCCTACCTATATTGCATGACTCTTGATAGCTCATGATAGACAAACACAGCATCACTGGCCCACCAATATCCACTTATATTTTAATTAATATTTATTCTTTTCATTTATTTATCCCTTTGCCATATTTATATAACTAGTCATCCTACCAGTGCGATGCATGTGATGATAATAAAATATGATTTATTGACCATTATAAAAAATAAATAATAATTTATTTAAATACATCTTATAAAAAATTGAATTTATAAACTTATTTTGAAAATAAGTTAACAATTAAATAATTAAACAAATGAACAACATATAAATGATTATGGATATAAAATAAGTCATTTTATTTTATATCTTATTTTAAATATGATATTTATAAGATTGAGAAAATCTCAGGAGACAACCTTTAACTAACAATACAAAGCTTATTTTATAAAAAATTTTCATGTTTCGATAGTTGAAATTGATGAATAATGAAATAAAATAAGTGGATATATTTACAATATCATATATCGTTATTAGAGGTGACAATGGATATCTATGAGAGAGGAGACACATCTCTCATATCCTGTTCCCGTTTAGAATTTTGTTGCCTATCCCCATCCTCCACTACCAGAAAAAAAGTATTTAGCGGCGGTTTTTTTGGGCATTCCCGGCGGTTTTGAATCGCCGCAAATGCGTTTACCGGCGGTTCACAAAACCGCCGTCGACTAAATAGGGTTTCCCGGCGGTTGTCATGGCGGTTTATTTTGCGGCGGTTCCATGGATATAGCGGCGGTTTAAAACCACCAAAAAACATGTTTCCTTATTGCAGTTTTATGAATTTAGTGGCGGTTTGGAACCGCTGCAAAAGCTCGATGCATATTTATTAATCACTTTATTGGCAATTTCAAACCGCCGCAAAAAACTTTGCGAATATTAATCCTTTTACTGGCGGTTTCAAAACCGCCGCAAAAGGCCCAATTTTATCCTGTCTTTTTTCTTTTTTTTCTTTTCTAGTTTAAAACATACAAGCCTAAAAACAAGAATTGATATCCCTGCATAATACTAATAATCAACAATCATGAACAAAAAAAAAAGTTGCATAGAAATTCTTAAACTTGTAAACAAAAATTGCTAGTATCAAATGTGATAACATAATATTAAACAATAGTTAAACATATCCAATTATATATAAAAAGCGAAAGCTAAAGGAGCATAACAACAACCCTTCATGTTGCTTGAAAAAGCCTTTCTTGGCCCTTTTCCCTACCTACTCAACTTTAGCCAAGCCATTAAAGATAGAAAACAAGTACTAATGTAATTGTGTCAACCAAAGGTTCCCTTGGAAAATTCTCTTCAACATTTGATGAAATAGCAACACTTTGCTCTGGATGATCTTCTACTTGATCATTGTCCTTCACATTGGAAGCCTCCCCAGGTGCATTCACGGGAAGAGGTTTCAACATGGCAACTTGTCTCATATTTGCTTTTGCTTTCTTCACTAGTTCTAGAAGATTGGCCAGAAGAACAAAAAAAAATCAAGAATTAAAGGAAACATTTATTTATTCTACTACCCTAATTGAGAGTTCAAAGCTTGAGGAATTCCTTAATATGAATGAAATTGATGATGCTATAATATTATACATGAATATATACAACCGAACTCTAAGAAACAAAATCTAAACGACTAAACCTCGGTCATAGTTACTAGCTAAAGAAGTCGTGTCCAAATTATGCAACTTTTTCATGCAAAGATGTGTGGCACTACTACAAAAAAGTTTCACTAATAGTTTGAGTTAGCCTGATTAACACAATTTAATCTCTTACTTTGATCATACTCATCAGAATGGGAACATCAAATTGAAACAAAATGCTGAACACAATTTCAGAATTAAATAATAAATTAAATCTTGAGAAACAAAAAGCTAGAATTGATAAGAATCTTACTACGATCAATGTCAATTCCAAGAATGCTCAAAAGAGGACTTTTTACTATGGGAAAATTAATAATAATAAGAAAAGACATCACTTAGAATTGAAAATTTCCATACAAATGAACAAAACAGCACAAGTACACTCTTTAAATGCAAAATGGGTAATTTAATAAATTTGATACAAAGTTTTATGCAACTTTTGCACCAACCATACATATATTTAATTTCTGACATTTCAATAGTTCTTTCTAATAACTTAACAAGTAAATTAAAACATGAATCTTTGAAGATTAAATAAATAAAAGGAAACTATGTACCAATATTGATGGTGAAAATCCTTGCAATAAAATCCAATATCAAGACAATCCTTCCTTCAAACCATTCCTTCCTAAAGATTCCCAAATCCATCATCAAACTGCCAGAGACCCACTATCATTATTCTGAATCATTTAAAAAATAATGGGCATTGTAAAGGTTAATGCAGAGAAGCCTACATTAATCAAAGATAAAAAAACAAGTACTAACATAACAGGTTAATGTAGAGAAGCCTACATACAGGTTTACCAAATATATATTTACCTCATAAAACCAACTACACCCAAATCTAAGGACTCAAACCTAATTACCAAAACTGCTTGTATACACCAAAATGGGAATAATAATTTTCCTATCCATGCAAATATAGGAATTCCTTACCAAAACTGTCTGTATACACCAAAAAAGTTCAAGCTTGTGCCTAACAGAACGTCTCCAAATCGATGCTAGCTAGAGATTAAAGAATACTAGCACCTAATGAGCAAGAAGAAATCTAATCTATGTTATGATTGCTGGTCTTGAGTCCCAACATGTTAGAATAATGAGTCACGCTAAAGAGACACTAATATTTAAAAGCCACAGCATATACATTTTGTACAAAATAAGTTTATCTTTTGAATGTGCAATAACACTCAACATCTACAAATTCATATGAAACCAAATAACTTTACATTACTTTTTAATTTATAAAATTTTAGTCCACCTTTCATTACCTTTATGCATTTGTATAAAAGAATGAGGTGAGATCATTTTGTTAGTCTTGGCAAAATGAACTGAGTTTCGGTTTTGGGCATCATAGGGCCACCTTGGTAATTACGTTAAAAGTAGTAACATTTTTCACTTTGCCTTTGAAATTTCAAGTATCTTTCTTCTGTCACTCAAAAATCAGAAGGAATCATGGCAATAAAGCAAGACAAAGGGAGGGTTGGGGTTGCATTAAAGAATACAGCTTCATTTGTGCATGTGTGTGAGAGAATGAATCACAAAGCTTCAATTTTTTAAAGAACGAACGTAAAATAGGGTCAAAAATCAAAAACCATACAAAATTGTAAAAGATTTTACTCAAAATATCAACCCATGAGAACAAAGAATAAAGATATGGTCCATAACTAACAACGACTGTGTAGGTGAACTATCAACTCGGTTGAACCCTTTGGAACCGAAATCCTTAATAGCATCTCCCTAAAGTGTAACAAAAACAAATGAAACACTTTCATCAAGCCACGTCAGTGTAGCAACTAAGATTTGTCTCAAGAAAACAGAAATGCAATATATCACCACTAACAATCATCAAAAGCCATTAATCCATACAATGACATTAAAATCACAAAGAAGAAATGGTGATTTTATGTGACCCGTCAAACCATCAAAGTAGAACTTCTTTGTTTTGTTTGTTTTGTTTGTTTAACTTTTTACCACACAACTATTTCATATTGGACTTTTTACTTATAAAGATTTATGCAATTTGAACATTAGAATAGATCAGCTTGTTACCACATGTATCACCACATAGAGGATTTATCAGAAATGATAATTCCAAACTAAAGTTTTATGGTAAAAATAAAATTGAAATCATAACCACAAGCTAAAAGGCTTAAAACAATTCATATAAATAGCAGAAGTCAAATTTGGAAACAAACTAAAAACATAAGTCCTGCTCTGCACGTTGTTCCCCTACTCTAATAATCCGCAGTATACTTAATCATATCGACATTAGTTGAACTTAAAAACATGGAATGTTAATACAAGAAACTGGAATGCCTTAAATCAAGGAATTTCATGCATCCAAGGAAAGAAATGTTGAATATGCATGTCCAATTTCATCACCTAATCATTTCATAGTTATTGCATCGTGAGAGGTCGAACCGCATTGACTCCCAACATCAAAACATTTCATTACCATTTATGTGAATTCAAAGCTTTCGCTAGCTCGATAAATGTCACTTTGTATTAAAAGAAAAACTACTTGCAAACTAAAGTTTTCACAGTGCTCGCCAAGATTCACTATAGTAAACCCACCCCCAAAAAAAAAAAAAGTAAATAAATTGGAATTACTAATGCGCAAGTTAGGTTGAATTGTGGATTCCAATAACTGAACACTATTCAAGCACAATGCAAACTCAACACAAATCATCCTCGGCACAATAGGACAACGCATGAAGAATTAAAACCTCACTCTAGGTAAGCACATTCATCTAGCTCTAGAAGACAAGGCTAATGCGAACTCTAATTGAATCAGTAACTGAACTTCTAAGTGAAACTAAATAATTGCCTAAAGCAATGAAATTATAGAATAAAAAATACAATCACATTTCCAAACAATTATAATAACAATAATAGTAGTAGTAGTTAATAAAAAAGAAAACCCCATCAAAGAGAAGACCAGCATGTAAGAGTGAATTAATAAAAAAGTTGAAGTTGCACATGAAATCAAAATAAATATTCTGAATCAAATTCATCAAATCAAATTTTATGAGCAACAAATGCTATCTTTGCAGATACATAAACGCATTGTGAATGGAAGATCAGAGATGGTGTAATAAAATGTTCAAAGCCAAATCCCAATCCCCAATAGCAGTAGCTCTTCAAAGAATCAAGTAGACAACATAAACGATTTCAATGGACAAAGAATCAAAGGTTTAAGAGTAGGAGCATACCTCTGGCTTTGGGGGTGGCTGGCACCACAAAAGTAGAGCGATTCCCTCGCGGTTGCAAGGTATACCTAGAGTCAATGGACAAAAAATCAAAGGTTTAGGAGTGCTATTCCAAAAACTCACCATCGAGATTTATGCTGAACAAGGAAGAATCAAACCCCAAATGTAGGAAGCATCGCCAGATAGCAAGCCGCATCTAAAGCTTCGGAGCTCCTCCGCGTGTCCGCAGAACGCCATCGCTGGATATGGAAGAGGCCGCCGAGGAAGACGAGGCGACCGAGAAAAGGGCTGGTCAAGAAGACGCAATGATTTGAGGAACAAAGTCACTCGAGGAAGAAGCATGAGCTGGTGTTGTTCCTTTGACACTTCCTCGCCGCCGCTTCGCCTCGCGATATGAGATCTAATGCGCTTGGGAGGTAGGGCGGCAAGGCGGTGAGGTGATTAGGAGGCGGTGGGACTGACGAGATGGTGGTTGGGACGGCGGCGGTAAGGCGAACTGAAAGAGGGGAGGGGATGCACGCAAAAGGTTTTCCCAAATTGGGGAGGGGATGCGCGCTCTTCTAATTTTGGGCGCCAAAGATAAAACCAGAGAGAGACTTTACTTTAGTAAGGTTTGTAAAAATTTATTTCATTTAATTTTTAAAGAAAAAACATTAGCGGCGGGTTTAGTTTATGCAAACCGCTGGAATGTCCAAACCGCCACGAATCCAACTCTGAATCAGAATTTACTTTGATTTGCAGCGGGTAGAACAAACCGCCAGGAAAACAAAGATATAGCGGCGGTTACACTAACTGCCGCTAAAAAACCGCCGCAAAGGAGCATTTTTCTAGTAGTGCTCATTCCCGTCGTTGGTTCCTATTGTCTATTTCAGGGATTTGAATCCTTACGGGGTATTCGTGAGTTTATTAAAATAATTCCAAAAAGAGAAAAACTTGAAAATTATTTTGATATTTGAAACATAAATATACATAATACTATTAATGCAACATAATTCAAATTAAAAATAAAATTACATACATAATACAAATTCAATAAAGATAATTAAAAAATGAATATGTGCTAAGATTCTCTTGTGTGTGTGTGTGTATAAAAATGAATATTTAAATAATTATATAAATAGAGAATTGCAAGTCTCCATGGAACAGGAACCTCATTCCTTGTCCCAACCTCGTTTAGCAAACGGTGACTTCACCTCGTCCGTGTGAATATTGAATGAGTTTCCATTCTCATCCTCTTTTTTAAGATAATCCCCGCAGGTAACACTTCGACTTTTTTAATCATCATTAGTCATTTACATATTTATAGTAAATTAAAATATTTAATTTACATTATTTTAATTGCACATCATTTCCTTTTACATCATTTTAATAAATATTCTCTAAATAAATGTTTTTCGCTTCCTCCATAAGCGTATACAAAATAAAAAATCTCATTTCTCAGTGGTTGTTACGTTGAGTCCATTATATTATCATAAATTATCCTCTAAACTTGTTTATTGAAGATAAGCACCCTTTAAGATCAATATATTATTGTCTCTGTCATATTCTAGCTTTTCAACTAAGAGATGACTTTGAAATTAATTTAGTGGAGAATCATTTCGATATGACATGGACTTAAACTCTTTCAAATATATTCTATTTGAATTAAGTAAATTTTCAATAATTTGAATTAAAGATAAATTCTTTAGCTATAAACCTAGGATAGCAAGATATACCAAAAATATTTTTTTTTATGATAATATGAAACTCTTAACTTATTCTAAAAAACACAATATTTGTCTTTAAAATTTAGAAATATAATTAAAAAAATGATTGATAAAAAATTTAAATTACAATTTAAAGTATACCTTAGTTCCTTATTATTCTTCTTTGGTCATATAAGATTTCATCTTCTAAAAGGTCTGAAATATGCTCCCATACAAATAGCAACATGCTCATTGTGTTTGTCACTAATAATATAACAAAGAATTTCCTTAACTGATTTCTAGATATTAACTCAATAATTTCCTTTATACCTTCAATAAATTCATTGTTTAAGAAATGTGAGAAAATTTTGATAAATTCTATCCATGTATTAAACTTCCAAATTGATTAAAAAAAAGTGGTTTCCAATAACCTTAACACATAGATTTATCATTTTTGAGGATAACTTGAAAATACTTAAAATCGCATTAGCTTGATACTTAAGGCTTAATTTTATATTAAACAAGAAAATTATAATTTCATAAACTGTTTGGTCCTGTCATTTTGAATTTAAGCCCTATATAACTATATTATAATATGTATTCGATTTTCATGAATATTTAAAATTTAGTTTTTATCTTTATAAATATTTTTAAAATTCTCTTTTAATTTTTATAATGTTATTATGTAAAAGTGATAACTAATGTGGGACCATAAATATAAAGCTTAAAAATACTAAAATAAAAAAAGATAAAACAAAAATAAACAATAAAGATAATTAATAAACAATTATAGTAAATACTTTTATTATATAATGAGCCATTTACCTCATTTTAATAAATCAAGGCTTAATTTCTAATTTATAGAAAATATTATAATAGTAGATTCTTTTTTATTTTTTATTTTTATTTTTATATCATACTTTAGATGTCAAGCCATTGCAATTGGTCATTTTTTCCCACTTCTTCCATTTTGCGTGGCTCGCTATGGACTAATTGATGGACATTAATGGTACAATTCTAGCATCGTTCCAATGCAATAAATAAATAAAGAAACGAGAGCCTATTGGAAAAGCTTCTCCCTTTCAAATCCAAATATATATATATATATATATATATATATATATATATATATATATATATATATATATTTTTACTCGTTGTGTATGAAACACCGTGTCAACTCATATTTCATCCATAATTAAATTAATAAAGTGTAGACCATAGTTGAATAAGGTCCACACCACATCCATTGAATGGAATGCATGTTAGCACAACATCCCATATATAATGAATATAAATAATATAACTCATTCAAAAATTCTCCTTCTGGTTTTTTCATTTCCCAATTATTTTAAATTTTTAATTACCCTTTCACTTCCAAACCCTCCAAAACCAGAAACTTTTCACTTTTATCATCTTTCCATTCCTCCGCCACCTAACCTACCCAGTCCCTGCTCAACACCTTCTCATTCATGCAAGTCCACCTTATCCACAGTTGGCAGAAGTGCACCAAAGGGGTTCATGGCTTCACAATTGAAGCATGTGGCGACGCGGTGGTTCAACAATCGTGATGCACTATTGGTTAACACGATGGCTCGGTTGGATAGCATATGTGAATCAAATCTCAGTAACAATGGTGATGGTGGTTGGTGGTGGTTGAAGATGATGCAACACGCAAGAGAACTATGCCATCATGCCATTTCATGGTTGCTGGTGGTCATTTCTGCAGGGGTGGTTAGTGCGGTTTCATTAAGTGGGTGACGACAGGTTGTGTGGTGGTTGTGGTTTGATGGCTTTGGTTGTGGCATCACTGTGGTTTCTGTGGGGGTACAACTGCTGCAAAAATTGAAAAGAAAGCAACTAAAGAAGTTGAATATTAAAGCCAAAAAGAGAGAAAAGGGAGAACCGAAAAGGTTGAAATGGAAAAGCCATAAAGCAAGCAGTTGGTGGTTGGTTTTGAGTGAAAATTTCTTCTACGGTGCCAAACATTGCAAGTGTACACACTGCATGCATCCTCTATAAATAGAGGGCGTTCTTTCAGTTTCAATTACAACAACCAGAAGCAGCGAAAAATAGAGAGCTACAAGTGAGAGAGAGGATTATTTTCTAAGAGTGAGAGAGAAAAATAGTGAGTGTGAGTAAATCCCTGAGAGTGTAGGGTGTGGGTATATATGCAGGGAATATTTTTGAGTATCATCTCTATTACTCCTTACAAAATTGTAGTGTTTGAATATGAGGGTTTTCACTGGGATACACTATATTTACCTCTTGGATTAAAGAGTGTGAAAAGAATATTCTGTAATCATCATGAATATGGTGAAATATTTTTCAGAGTTTATCCTGTGGTTTTTCCTCTAGCATTTGGGGATTTCCACGTTAAAAATTTGGTATGCAAATTTCTTGATACTGATGTGAATAGTGACCAACGGGCCCCATGAAATAGTGACTAGTGGGCCCCTTGTGAATAGTGATAAGTGGATCTCACCATAGAAAAAATTTACTATTCAGCACTGATACTTATTTTGCTGTGCTGCGCCGATTGGTAGATTTAATTCTATCAGATTTAGTTTTGGTACTCGTTGCCATACACTGTCATCATTTAATTACACTGTAAATCAGTCTCTGAGCCTAACAAGTGGTACCAAAGCTTTAGTATGGTGGGATTCATTCTTAGTATGCTTTGTGATTGCAGTTTAATATGATCTTCCACATCAGGAAAAAATCTCTGCCTAGCACTTGAAGAGCCACTTGATGTCAGAAGTGGGATTAAGCTCAGGATTGTGCTGTGTAATTTAAATGGAGGAGAATATGGGTACCATGATCTAGCTAACAGAGCAAATTACTCTATTTGGAAGCCAAAAATGGAGAATATACTTTTCTATAAGGATTTATGTGATCCTGTAGAAAAGGGAGATGCAAGGCTAGAAGATGTGTTTGAAAAAAATTGGAAAAAGATGCACTGGAAGGCCATTGGGTTAATTAGACAGTGGACCGATATCAGTGTATTCCACCATATGGCCACAGAGACGAATGTCCATACTCTATAGAAGAAGTTATAAGATCTCTATGAGAGAAAGACTACACATAATAAAGCTTTCGTAATCAGAAAGCTGGTGAATCTCAAGTACAGAGATAGAAGGCCTGTTGCTGAGCACTTGAGTGACTTCCAAGATATGGTGAATCTGTTAAGCACCATGCAAATAGTGCTGGATGATGAGTTACAAGCACTATTACTTTTGAGTTCTTTGCTGGATAGCTGGGAGACCTTTGTGCGTCACTGAGCAACTCTGCTTCAAGTGGAAAACTATCTTTAGTCCAAGTCAAAGACAGCATGTTCAATGAAGAAATCAGAAGAAAGGATTTGGTGAGAATTGATAATTCTCAGGCCCTTGTCATAGAGAACAGGGGGAGAAGCAAGAGCAGAGGGCGGTCCAAAAAACTAAAAGATCGATCGCAGTCCTAGTTAAGAAAAAGGTTTAAATGTTACCATTGCAGCGAGGAAGGGCACATCAAAACAAATTGTAAGGCATGGAAGAATAGAGGCAATAAAAATCAGAGAGGTCAGGACACGACTGGTGATGAAAATACTACAACTCCTGTGATAAATGGGAAAGTAGTGGTGCTTTCTTTTATAGATGAAGAATGTCATGTTGCAGATTCATGTGTTGAATGGGTCATTGGCTCAGCGACTTCATATCATACCACTTCCAACAAGGAATTTTTTACTTTGTACAAAGAAGGAGATTTTGGCAAAGTCAATATGGGTAATAAAAGTAATTCTAACATTGTGGGGATTGATGATGTGTGAATTCAAACAACTATAGGATATACACTAACATTGAAGAATGTGTGACATATGCCGGATTTGCGCCTGAATCTGATCTCTGTGCATGCTTTGGATCTAGCCGGATATCATAGTAATTTTGGAGATGGCAAGTGGAAGCTCTCCAAAGGTTCAATGGTGATTGCCAGAGGAGTAGTGTACAACACTCTGTATAAGACTCAAGTTAAGCAGACCGGAGGGTTGAATGCAGTTGAAGACACTGCTTCGCCAAATTTGTGGCATAAAAGACTGGCTCATATGAGTGAAAAAGGATTGCAAATTTTGGCTCGGAAATCCCTTATTCCTTATGTTAAAGGTACAAAATTAAACCCTTTTAATCATTGTTTATTTGGCAAGCATCACAGAGTATCTTTCAGCAAAATGTTAAAGCTGAAGAAGAATATTTTGGATATAGTTTACTCTAATGTATGCAGTCCCATGGAAGTGGAGACTCTGGGTGGTAGCAGATATTTTGTGACGTTCAGTGATGATGCTTCACGGAAAGTGTGGGTTTATTTCCTAAAGAGGAAATACCAGGTGTTTCAATACTTTAAAAAGTTTCATGCCATGGTGGAGAGAGAAACTGGAAAACCTTTATAGTGTCTTTGCAGTGACAATGAGGGAGAGTACACTTCCCATGAATTCAAGAATCATTGCTCTGAACATGGCATTAGGCATGAAAAGACAGTTCCTGGCACCTCACAGCATAATGGTGTGGGGGGCGAGAGAATCAACAAAACTATTATGGAGAAAGTCAAATATATGTTGAGAATGACTAAGTTGCCTAAGCCATTCTGGGGTGAAGCTGTCCAAACAGGGTGTTACTTAATTAACAGATGCCTGTCTATTCCTTTGGGCTTTGACATTCCAGAGAAAGTATGGTCCGGACATGATATTAGCTACTCTCATCTGAAGGTGTTTGGATGTAAAGTTTTTGCTCACGTAAATAAGGAGCAAAGATAGCAGCTTGATGATAGAGCCATTTCTTGCATATTTATGGGCTACGGAGATGAGAAATTTGGCTACAGGCTATGAGATTCAGAAAAGAAGAAGATTATTAGAAGCAGAGATGTAGTGTTTCATGAGCAAGAAACTATGTCGGATTTTGCTATTCCAGAGAAAACTGATGAATCTGGTGGTAAGGTTGATATTACACCAGTCTCTCTTCCTAAAGAAAATGCCACAGCAGGGGGAGAGGTTCAAGACTATAGGGTTGATGATGAGCCAGTAATTGATGATACTGGAGATGGAGGAGGTGTTGAGCAAAGGGAGCAATCTCAAACACCACATCTTAGAAGATCTAGTAGACCGCGAAAACCATCCAACAAGTGCCGCAGATCTGAGTATGTCCTTTTTACTGATGAGGGGAGTCGAAGAGTTTTGAAGAAGTTCAGACTCATAAAGATAAAGTTCAGTGGATCAAAGCCATGCAAAAAGAAATGAATTCCTTGCAAAAGAACAATACTTATGAGCTGGTAAAACTCTCTAAAGGTCAGAAAACCTTAAAGAACAAATGGGTGTTCAAGCTAAAGAAAGATGGCAACAAGCTAGTAAAGTATAAGGCTCGCTTTGTTGTAAAAGATTTTGGTCAAAAGCGAGGGATAGATTTTGATGAGATTTTCTCTCCAGTTGTTAAAATGAGTTCTATTCAAGTTATACTCGGATTGATGACTAACTTGGATTTGAAACTTGAGCAGTTAGATGTGAAGACTGTGTTTCTCCACGGTGATTTGGAGGAAGAAATCTACATAGATCAACCAGAAGGATTTGAGGAGACTGGAAAGGAGAACATGGTTTGCATATTGAAGAAGAGCTTGTACGGATTAAAGCAGGCTCCTAGACAATGGTACAAGAAGTTTGACTCATTCATAGTGGGTCATGAATATACTAGGACAGATGCAGATCACTGTGTGTATGTTAAAACATTTCTAGGTGATAAGTTTATCATTCTTCTGTTGTATGTAGATGATATGTTGATAGAAGGATAGGAAGCAAAAATGATTGGTGACTTGAAAAAGGAGCTATCAAAGTCTTTTGATATGAAAGACCTAGGTCCTACAAAGCAAATTCTGGGCATAAAAATTTTGCGAGACCAGATGACTAAAAAGCTTTGATTGTCACAAGAAAGATATGTGGAGCAAGTTTTAGGCAAGTTCAATATGAAGAATGCTAAAGCAGTTAGCACACCATTGGCCAATCATTTCAAACTCAGCAAAAAGAGTTGTCCCACTACTGATGAAGAAAAGAAGACTATGACTGATATTCCTTACTCCTCTGCAGTCGGGAGTTTGATGTATGCTATTATCTGTACTTAGCCAGATATCACTTATGCAGTTGGAGTTGTTAGCAGGTTTCTTTCCAATCTAGGTAAAGACCATTGGGAAACTGTGAAGTGGATCTTAAGATATCTTAAGGGTAGTTCAAGAATGCGCTTGAGCTTTGGAGGACCAGAACTAGTTTTGGAAGGCTATGTAGATGCTGATATGGCAAGTGATCTGGATAGTAGAAAATCTTCTTCCGGATTTGTGTTTACTTTTGCAGGTGGAGCTGTGTGTTGGTAGTCAAAACTGCAGAAGTGTGTTGCCTTATCCACTACTGAGGCAGAATATGTTGCTATGATTGAAGTTGGGAAAGAAATGCTTTGGTTGAATATATTCCTTGAACAATTAAGAATAAAGCAAAGTAGGTTCGTTTTCCATTGCGACAGTCAAAGTGCTTTGGATTTGAGCAAGAATGCGATGTATCACGGACCAAGCACATTGATGTCAAATATCATTGGTTGCTTCAAGCAGTAAAAGAAAAGTAATTCAAGCTCGAAAAGATTCACACTGATAAAAATCCTGCTGATATAATGACAAAAGTTGCAGCACGAGATAAGTTTCAACTTTGTACCGAGTTAATCGACATGGATCCCAGATGATTTCCCCATCAGTTGGAAGGGAAAATTGTAAGGGTCCAACTGTTGCAAAAATTGAAAAGAAAGCAATTGAAGAAGTTGAATATTGAAGCCAAAAAGAGAGAAAAGGGAGAAATGAAAAGGTTGGAATGGAAAAGTCATAAAGCATGCAGTTGGTGGTTGGTTTCGCATGAAAATTTCTTTTGTGGTGCCTAACATTGCAAGTGTACACACTGCATGTATCCTCTATAAATAGAGGGTGTTCTTTCAGTTTCAAGTACAACAACCAGAAGCAGCGAAAAATAGAGAGCTGCAAGTGAGAGAGAGAATTATTCTCTGAGAATGAGAGAGAAAAATAGAGAGTGTGGGTAAATCCCTGAGAGTGTAGGGTGTGAGTATATACACTGGGAATATTTTTGGGTATCATCTCTATTACTCCTTAGTACTACAAAATTATAATGTTTAAATAGAACGGTTCTCACTGGGATACACTATATTTACCTTTTGGGTTGGAGAGTGTGGAAAGGATATTCTGCAATTATCTTGAATATAGTGAAATATTTTTCAGAGTTTGTCCCGTGATTTTTTCTCCGGTATTTGGGGGTTTCCACATTAAAAATTTGGTTGCAAATTTCTTAATACTGATGTGAATAGTACTATTTATAAATAGTATTATTCAGGAATAGTGACTAGCAGGCCCATGTAAAGTAGTGACTAGTGGGCCCACATAAATAGTGATTATTGGGTCCCACCGTACAAATTTTTACTATTCACCACTGATACTTATTTTGCTGCGTTGCGTTGATTAATAGATTTAATTCTATTAAATTTAGTTTTGGTACTCATTGCCACACATTGACATCATTTAATTATACTGTGAATTAGTTTTTGAGCCCAACAGTTTCCGAGGGCTATGTGGTTAAATTATATTTTCTAATTTATTTTATTTTATTATGGCAGCAAATTTACAGTTATAAGCTGACTACATTTACTCCACCCTTGAGAATGCTTCCTGGTTAGATATGGCATTGACCATCCTAGATGATCAGGTTCTTTCCTTGTTCTCTTTGGTTCAAACTCATTTGATTTTCCCTTTTTTTAAAAAATATAAATTCATTAAATTGTATAAAATAATTTTTTGGAGTGTGGCTTTAAGTCCTAACTTCCAGCAAGATATGTACGTGGCTCAATGGTAAGGTTGTATAAAATAATTTTTTCGTTGTGCCTTTCATATGTGATTTTCGTTTTTGTTTGGTGCCTTATTTTATAAGGGGATGCTTTTATTTTCTTACATAATGGTTTAGCTTATCCTAATTCATTGGGTGTTGGATTTAGTAGTGGTATTCAACTTCTTCCAGGTTTTGAAACTATACTTAAAGAACTATTACAGGAAGATGAGTATGTTTCGATCATTGTTTCCTATATATTATTTTTTTCCTCTTTTTTTTTTTCTTCTGAAGTGTGCTCTATTTTTTATCACTTTTGATTGGTATAGTTTTTTTCTCCAGATTTGATTTCAATATATTAATAGTTTCTTATATTATTGGTTTGAAAGATTTCCTAGCTTTTCCTGAAATGAACGGATGTTAGATTATTTGCAGTCTCATTTTACATGCCGGTCTGTATTGTATACCAAATTAATATATAGTTTTGGTCCATTGCTTAATGGTTCATCACATGCAGAATTAATTCATGATTTAATTGAAATTGGTTGAAATTGCGTTAGAGAACTTTTTCAAATTATTTGTATTTGTGGTTGTGTAATTTGATATTGTTGGATCTAATTTTTTGTTGATCATGCTTCCAATGTATATTTATGACTGTGCGGAGAAAGGCATAGTATTTAAGAGTTCATCCAGCTTCAAATTGTGAGATCTGAGGTACATAGCTATTCCTCGTATTATTTTCTTTTGCATTCAATTCAATTTTTCTTATTAGTCTATTTTTGGTTTTTGCAGTTACAATAAAGCATTCGGACATATATGTACACTTTTTTATCCTCCTTCGAGTATGCAATTTCGTTTTCAAATATGATGTGGTGCGTTTATAGACTTAATGGGAAGAGTTCAGTTACAATTGATATGTAATGATTGGATGATTGGCGTCTTGCTCACACATGAGCTTCTGTTTTTTGTTTTTTTCTTTGTTCAGTTAGGGTATACCTAATTGTACTCTAGTTCATTTGTCTTCAATGATTTGAATAATGTAAATTTACTTATGTAATTTTGTCATTAATTTGTCACGAAGATAACTTACAAAGTTTGTTCTCAAAACTTATTGAAGTGTGATCATATTTTATCAGATTTGTACAGTGTATTTTTTCTATCCAACTGGAGATAGAGACATACTGTTGTTTGTCTATGATGCAATGAATTTTCCCCATTTAGTACATGAATTAAATCAATGCTTATTTAGGTGCAACATGAGTTCGAGAAATCAAGAAGTTGGGTTGCATTGCATGTTGCTGATAATTGTTGATAATTTCGTTAGAACTAATATTTGTGTTTTGTTTTTCAAATTTGCTGTCGTCCACAGGTCTGATGCCTGATTGGTATGGTATAATCACAAACAATACTTGTAGAAATAGAGAAAAACATTGAAACCAAGCATGATTATGCTACTTCATGTATACAGCACATAAACATATAACTGTAGTGATAAAGCGTACGACAAAATTGAAAATGTGAATACCAAATTTGAAAAAAAGGAAAAGAGAAAAAAAATTCTGGAATCACAGTTTTTGGGATTCATTACAAAAAGTGGTCAAGGTTTTACCAAAAGTATTGCGAGTTTTACTATTTCAACACCCTAAAAGTGAGTATCCATTGAGACACTCATTTTATCACTGTTAGATGTGATAGGTAAATGAGATAAGTAAAGACTATCATCACATCCAATGATGATAAAGTGGGTCTCTTATTGAAATAGCAAAACACAAGAAAAACCGAGCAATGCAGAGAAGTGATACACCTTCACAAAATTACGTAAACCAATATCTCCAAGTAGCTAGATTGCCTAGTGGCTAGTAGTGGCATCTGAAGATGTGAACATCAAACACTGCACCTTCTGTGTCAATGAGCTCAAAGATACAAACATCTCCACCTTTCAATCCACTTTCTCTAGCAAATAGGAGCCAACCATCGGACAACCTGCATGGAGCCCTGTATGTATAACACAGCAACATTACACGCCACAACTTATTTCCAAACTGTAATGTCAGAATCTGCTTTTTGTTGCTGATGAGGTACTTTTTGATGAAGGCAGTTGATACAACCTGAATCAAGATCAAAGCCTAACAGTTAATTAAAGCCCCTTGCAGCTTCCATGATGTAAAATTTTTTCATACAGATGAATACATATAATTTGCTGCTTATCTTAACCTTACCGGCCTGCTATGCCCCAAAAAGCTCGGCAATATGGAGACTATGAAAAAGGGATTTTCTGAGGTGAATTTCTCAGCTTCCTTCATAGCTCCATTTGTGTGGCTAATCACCATTGAAGTTCCTCGAGCTGCCTTTCGACCTGCGGCATGGCAACAAATCCACGTTCTAATATAAATTTTAAAATAAATATTGTAAATGTTGAATACATTTAATGAGGAAACGATGTGTAGTTAGTTAAAAATGTATAGGATTTTTTTTAAAAAAAAAACTGATGTGCTCTTAGAACCGAAAAAAATGAAGATGTTGCGGCAAACTATTCTATGCTTAACAACCTAGGAATTACAGTAAAAATGTAGTTAAATTGAAAATAATAATGACCCACAAGATTGAGATATTGAGCATTGAATGGTATAGAGTAATAGCTTTTTTTGTTTTAGGTACACTTCAACATTTCTCCAAAAAAAAAAAAAGGATCCCTGCTAATATACCAAAGCTATGTTTTTTCATCCTCCTGGATTCAACTTTAGCTTTTGGTGAGAGTAATAAGATATTGTTTACCAATTGGCCACACAAAACAAATGTATCTTGGATTTACCTTTACTTGTAATGTCAGCCTTACTAGCAACTGGCTGGACTCTTCCAGGCTCAAACCAATCTTGAACTTTTTCTAAAGAATGAAACTACAACCACTACTCTGCAGATCAAATGAAAAATTAAAAAAAGAAAAGAAAATTATTTGAATGGAAAGACCAACTTTTGGACATTGAGTGACACCATCTATATCCTATGAAACAATTGAACAACATGGGTATGGAAATTTATCCCCAAAAACTTCGTCGAATCCACCAAGTGAAAGATGAAATGTTAAGTGTACTTATTTCCCTTAGAAACTGTGTTAACTTATCCATCATCAATTACTGAAACAATAAAATTTTTTCATATATAATATTTAGTGACCATTTTCAATACAGCGAATAATTGATGATTTGGTACAGTTAACAGGTGAAATAAATCCAAATAATATAACTCAAGTGAAAAAATAAGTACCATCCAATTCTTTATTGACAGATGTAAATGTTGACTTCTCAAGGTTTGTCTCTTGAGACAGATTACCATAAATTTGGTCAATCTGATGCAAGTTTCGCAAATTGTTGCTTGTTCTAACATCTCCAGTTGTGCCAATTCGGAGTTTCTTGCATGGTTGAGGAGAAGATAAAATTGGTGATTTCTGTCTGGTGTTCTTGCTTGGAGGCATCTCATCGATGATTTCAACTGTCTCATCATTGATCTGATCAAGGTTGTCATGGAAAGGATAATCTATTTCAAGGCCACTCATGTCAAATATGTGTACCTCAAAATGAGAAGTTTCCCTGTACTCAAACAACACCAGGTGCCCATGACCTAGGGAGTAATATGTAGCAAATTCCTTCCAACCCTTTTCAAGAAAAATCTCACCATCATGCTTAGTCCAATATACTTTCCATTCAGTTCCATCAGGAGGCTTGTGGAACACTGGATTTGAGAGACCACCTCCATATTTCCTTGTGAAACTGTTTGGTAGCTTCTGCAAAACCGAGTGTTAGCATGCAAAAGAGATAAAAATGCGTGAAATTGCAAACACTGATAAAAACGACCTCCTACTATTTAAGAATCAGTTCAAATTGTATAAAGGGAAGAATTATTCCGGACAATGCATGCAATTATATTGTAAACACTCTGTAAAATTATAACCACCAACAAATACATTTCTTATTAGAGCAATCGTGATTTTGTCTAGTTTTGTAATGATGCACCTATGTAACTGAAATTAAAGTATGCAATGCATACAAGCTTCCCATCTTCAAGTGTTTTTGCAAGTATAATCTTAAAGAAAAGGATAGCAGAGGCCATAGGATGCTTATTTCTCAACTTGCAACTGGAAGCCATGGATAAAAAGTATGAAACGATATTAGAGTCATATATATCTAGAGAGAGAGAGAGAGAGAGAGAGAGAGAGAGAGGTGTCAACTGTCAGTGGCGTGATTAAAGCCACTTTGGCAAAATTTTCAAAATGCAAGAGTAGAATTTCTACTAAGCACGCGTGATGATTGCCCAAATTTTCAAACGTTCACAGGAAAATTTATCGTGCACGCGTGAAGGATTTCTAGTGATGCTCCACAAAGTTTAGATAGTGGGACAAGAAGTCTAATAAAATATTCTATAATTTTTTTTAGTGTGGGGTCAACCTAATAATATAATGGGAGCAATATAACATATATTTATATATAGATTCTAAAATTTTTGTAGGGACAGGGCACATGCCCTAAATATGAGGATTTCCGTGCCAAAATTTTTCGCGTCACGTTTACACTATACAAAACCTTTATAAACAGAGGTAAGCATTCAAGGATGATTATAACAGAAACGGAGAGCAATCTAAGAAAGAAAAATATAATTGAGAGTTTCTCTTATTTTTATAGAGAGAAGTATATTCTCCTCATATAAGAATGGATATTCTTGTTCTCTCCTTATATTTAGAGAGAGATGTAATTTTATTTTTTAAATAGTTAAAATCTTTTTCGATTTTGCCTGATATTTTTGCCTAATTATTAGTAGATTTTTCACGTAAATATTGTGTGTTAATTCCAATTCTCTCATCTTTATTTTAGTTGTGTTAATCTGTTTCCATAATTCTGGTACCCAAACATTGGTATCAGAGCGAATATTCTTGTTCTCTCCTTATATTTAGAGAGATGTGTAATTTTATCTTTCAAATAGTTAAAATCTTTTTCGATTTTGCCTGATATTTTTTCCTAATTATTAGTAGATTTTCCATGTAAATATTGTGTGTCAATTCCAATTCTCTCATCTTTATTTTAGTTGCGTTAATCTGTTTCCATAATTCTGGTACCCAAACATTGGTATCAGAGCCATTGATTATAGTCCACGTTGTGGGTTACTATTCATGATCACCGTTCATACGTATAGTTGTATACTTTTATAGTATTGTTAATGCACGTATGTTGAATTTGTTTCCTATATGGTATAAATATATGATACTGTTCACGTATATAGTACTATTTATGGTGATAAAATGATAACAAGTTTAGTAGAGAAAGTTGTATATGTGTACTGGATATATTCCATATATGATCTATGATATTATTTACATATATGGTACTATTCACCTATGGGTGCATTTAGTTACCTTTTTTTATTTATTTATTAGAAAACAAGTGTATCTCATTAGTCATTATCACCTTTCATACTTTTATCGAGTATTGATGAAAAATAAAGAATATAAAATACATTGTAATTTTTTTCACAGCTTTATTATATGCAAAAATATTTTTTTCTATAAATTAAAAAAAAAACAATTTTCATTTCCTTAACTGTAATTTTATCAAAATCATTTTATATTTATTATATTTAAATAATTCAACAAATTTTTATTTTAATAAAAATATTTCATTATTATATCAAAACATAATATTTTTTTTAAAAAAAATTTCACTTGTACTTCAGATTTTATTTCTTTTAATATTTTTTCAAAAGTTGATCGAAATGCACCCTATAGCTGAAACTTTCTGTGTGCCAAGACAAAAGCATGTACTAATCTGTATGAACCTTGAGGTGAACAGAAACTTGTCATTTCACTTACATGGGAGGGAAGATCACATGAAAAATTGCAACAATGAAAGCCAAAAGTAACTTTAATTTTCCTATACTGCTCACTCATCGAAAAATCATATCATATCATATCATTTCATACACGTTGTCCTCTTTATCGGACTCAATCATGAACTGCCAGGGTTCACCAAGGGTTAAGGAAGGATTTCATTTTAACTGTATATCATTTTATAAAACAATTTAATTATATAAATAAATATAACTAACTCTTACATTTATTATTTAAAAGATTATATAACCAAAGAATTTAATTAAATAATTACATAAAAAAATTCATACTAATTATATTTATCATCATTTAGCTATACATTTCCACGTTATTAGATAAAATTGATTCTTTATACTATCATATCGTATTACTTTCTCATAAAGAACAATAGAAAAACAAATTTTTACTGGCTAGTGAAGCCCCTAGCCACTGAAACCAGCGCAGAAACATAACTTCCTTGCAAATGAATATGAGCAATGTACAGTCTTCAAACAAGCCTTTTGGCATTGCCATCAACACCACCAGTAAAGTTGAAAAACTGCCATCAACAAGATCCTCTCTCATAAGTGGATGAAAGTTAAGATAATCCTCCTTAATCACTACCAGTACCAGCAAGCTCATCATATTCATATACTTTCCCATAAACATATAGACCCTTCCAAAAAGACTGCAGCCTAGTCTGATAGCAATCAACAAAACAAATAGCATCCAGCAGAAAGAAGATCTGGCAGTAGCAACAAAGCAAATCACAATACAGCAGAACCAGGGCTTCAAACACAACATAGCAACAAACAGCAGCAGCTGAAACAGAACTAGCCAATAGTAGAAACAGCAGCAAGAACCAACAAAGAACGACAGCACATAAAAATCATCTGTTGCTGCCAGCGATTTCTTCTGCTTGTCATCATGTCTACCATTTCCAAACACCATGAATGTGATCACACCCACAGTTTTGCATTGTTCTTCCTGCAAATGATCAATTCCCTTCGTATGTTGATTCGTAATGTCAAGCCTCAGGGCTGATTGGTTTCTTTATTTATTTATTATTATTATTATTTTTTGGTATATCTGGAAGGCAATGAGGTTTGAACGTAAGACCTCATAGTAAACTACCCAAATCCCGTACGCTAATCCTATCCTAGTGACTTACAGGGGCTGATTGGTATAATCACAAACAATACTTACAAAAGTAGAGAAAATTATTGAAATCTAGCATAACTAAGCTGCTTCATATAACACAAACATAACTCTAGTGATAAAGCGTAGGACAAAAGTGAAACTGTGAATCCCAATTAAGGAAAAAAAAATAAAAAATAAAAATCTAGCAATCACATCTTTAGGGATCAATTACACAAAGTGGTCAAGGTTTTACCCATTGCACTGGATAGGAGTGATACATCTTCACAAAATTACGCAAAACCAATAGCTCCAAGTAGCTAGATTGCCCAGCATTAGTGGCATCTGAAAATGTGAACATCAAACACTGCACTTGCCCTGTTAATGAGCTCAAAGATACAAACATCTCCAGCTTGCAATTCAGTTTCTGTGGCAAATAGGAACCAACCATCGGACAACTTGCATGGAGTTTTGTATGTATAACATAGCAACTTTACACGCCAAAGTTTGTTTCCAAATCGTAACGTCAGAATCTGCTTTTTATTACTGAGGTACTTCTTGATGAAAGCAGTTGATACCCCCTGAATCAAGTTATATTCATAAAAGAATATCAGATCAAAATCTGATCACTTAATTAAAGGCTTCCTGCTTTCATGATATAAATTTTTCATACAGATAAATACATATAATTTGCTGCATAAGTTAACCTTACCGGTCTGCTTGACCCCAGAAAGCTCGGCCTTATAGACTTTATGAAAAAGGGATTTTCTGAGGTGAACTTCTCAGCTTCCTTCATCGCTCCATTTTTGCACCAATCCGGCTTAATCACCATTGAAGTTCTCCGAGTCGCCTTTTGACCTGTGGCCCAACAAATCCACAATCTTATATAATTTTTAAAATAATAATTGCAATAGTAAAGTACTTTTAATGATAAAACGATATGTAATTAGTTAACAATGTATATGAGGTGCACTCAGAACCATAAAAGAAAAGATTGTTGCCGCCTGCAAGATTGAGATGTTGAGCATTGAATAGTATAGAGTAATACCTTTTTCTCATCTTAGATACACTTCAAAATTTCTCAAAAAAAAATTCCCCTGCTAATATATCAAAATTAAATTCTCTTTTTGCATTTGTCTGGTTTCGACTTTAGCTTTGTGGGAGTAATAAGATATTGGTTACCAACTGGCCACACAGCACAAATGTGTCCTGGATTTACCTTGTAATGTTATGTCAGTTTTACCTTCAAAATACTGTACTCTTCCAGGGTCTGCCCAATTGACTCCATCTCCTTGAACTGTTTCTAAGGAATGAAATTACAACCATTACTATGCAGATCAAATGAAAAATAAAAGATAAAAACGAAAAAAGAAAATTCTTTGAATAGGAGAACAAATTGAATTACCTTGAGCTAGAGTGCAACTTGGTTCTTGTATGGCTCGAGATATTGATACTTTAAAAGAAAGGCCTTTGCGATCAGTCAGCTCAAAAACACAAATATCCCCCACATTCAAATTATTATCTGATGCAAATATCTTCCATCCAGAATTAAATTTTCCAAGACTATGAATAACAGACCAAGTTCTCCCTTCCTGCACCTGAAGGAGGGTAGCCCCTTGCTTATTCTTCAAATATCTTTCTGCAAATTTTAGAGGGACATTCTGGTGTTCTTTTACATGTTAGGAAATATAAGAACCAAGTAGCCACTTTTATGCTTCAAATAATATATAGCAAAATAACTAATCGAAAGCTCACCAAGTAATAGTTATTAACATAGGAAGGTTTCATGACAACCATGAAAGAGGGATTATTTCTAGGTCTGAAAGTTCTGGCTTTGTTCAAAGCTTCAGTTACTTTACTAGACTGCTCCACTTTTGGACATTGATTGTTACCACCTGTATCCTCTGAAAATTTAAACAACATGGGAATGTAATGCAAATTTGTCCTCAAAAACTCTGTTGAATCACCAAAGTGAAAATACATACCATCCAATTCTTGCTTGACAGATGCAAATGTTGGCTTGTCAAAGTTAACCCCTTGAGACTGATTACCATTAATTTGGTCAATCAGAGGCATGTTTTGCAAATTGTTGCTTGTTCTAGCATCTCCCCTTGTGCCAGTTCTGAGTTTCTTACACGGTTGAGGAGAAGATAATATTGGTGATTTCAGTCTGGTGTTTTGGCTTGGAGGCATCTCATCCAAGATTTCAACTGTCTCATCACTGATCTGGTCAAGGTTGTCATGGATAAGATAGTCTATTTCAAGGCCACTCATGTCAAATATGTGTACCTCAAAATGTGAGGTTTCCTTGTACTCAAACAACACCAAGTGCCCGTGATCTAGAGAGTAATATGTAGCAAACTCTTTCCAACCCTTTTCAAGCAAAACCTCACCATCATGCTTAGTCCAACATACTTTCCATATTTTATCATCAGGAGGCTTGAGGAACACTGGGTTTGACATACCACCACCATATTTCCTTGTGAAACTGCTTGGCAGCTTCTGCAAAGGACTCAATGTTAGCATGCAAATTGAAACTCACAACACAGGCCTAACAGAAAAACAGAAACTCCACTACTATTTCAAAATCAGTTCAAATTATTGGAAGGGGTGAATTCTCTGTATATTCTGGACAGTGCATGCAATTGCAAACACACTTGAAAATTATGATCACCAAGAGATACACTTGTGAGAGTGTAGGACTCACTCTAGGAGCCAACTAAGCAACTAACAATTAAGTTAGGAAAGGTAACTAACTAGTAATCATGCAATTGTGTGGTTTCTTGTGACTATCCTGTTATGGATGAAAATGCTTAGGTGAGAACTGAGAATGCTTACCAGCCTCCCATCTTCAAGAGTTTTTCCAAGAATAATCTTAAAGAAAAGGATTGCAGAGGGCACAGGATGCTTATTTCTCCACTTGCAAATGGAAGTCATGGATGGTGAGACTTAATCTCTCTCTTAAATTCTCTGCCTTCGCTTTCAGGCTCAGCAGTTCTAATGAACTGAGAATGTGTTTGGATTCAAGGAAATTGAAGGAAAGTAACTGCATAATGTGGAATAGGGTGAAACAGTATTACATTCAATTATTTGCATATTTTAGAAAAATATATTGGATGAAATTATATTGAATAGGATTTATTTCATTTCATTCTATTTGGTCTCTTATTTTTCTGTCCTAATTTGAGTGGAGTTGACAGAATGAAAATATATAAATTAAAAACTTTGGCATCATGTTTTCTTATTATATTTTCAAATAATAAGATGGTAATTTTGCCTATTCTATTATTTAAACAATGGAATAAAACCTTTATTCTATTCCTTTTTTATTACTTTATATCATTATGATAAATTTTATTTCATTTCACTGTCTATAAAATATCTAAATATGTAGTCCGGGTGCGTTTGATTTACCGAAGTCAAGGTTTGGTCCAAAAAAACGCAACTATTTTAATTGTTTTACGCAAATAAAAACTATTTTAGAATAAAATTCAACCTAATTTGTCGATCATAGTTAAATGAGTTATATTTCGATTTAAAACTTTGAAATTATGACTGCATTTGGTTAGTTTTAGGTTAAACAATATATTTTTTTTACATATTTATTGATGTTTCTAAAAAATAGTTAAAATAATTAATTTTATTTTTACCTTTTTAAGCGAATAAAGAAATACTTCTAACAGAATTAAAAGTACTACAAGAAGGAAAATAATGTCTCAAAAATCTAGAACACTTTATGTTATATGTTTGAGGCTTTAAATTTAAATCTTATTGCAAGCAATTAATGAAAATAAATGATAATTTATTTAAATATATCTTATAAAAAATAAAAGAGACAGATAGAGTGAATGAGAATATATAGATTTGAGGTTCAAAAGAGAGGAAAAATTAATATATATTGATTAAAATGTTCCAATTATAATTTATCAAGTATGCCGATCATATCCCATGTTAAAATAGTCCAATATTTATGTAATTAGAATTAGAATTTAATATTTGATGACAAATTTAAAAATTATATTTTTTTATTGTAAATTAGATCAAATCATTGCCCTAATTTAGCACATGTGGAGTTGATTACAATTATGAAATTAAATAAATATAAAATGTTAAAGTTTGAATTGTAGGGAAATATCTAAAAAATTGTTCTTTAATTGTTGTAGTGCAATTCTACTATTAAATGCTAATAATTTTCAATAATATTCTAATTATATATAATAATTACGGTCATAATTTTTTTTGAAAACTTTTAATTGTTGAAGTTATGAAAATTATGGATCCTAAATTATTTTAGAAGCGACATGTGGTAAAACTTTTCTTGAAATGAGTCTGAATTATTAGTAATAGAGATAGATTAATAGTATATTGATAGTATTTATTGGCAATGATAATATTATGTCATAATAAAAAAATGACTTGATAAAATGTTATAATAAATTGATAGGATGTTCATAGTTTTTTCAAAAAAAAGTTAGCATCCATTGAATTCTCACCGAACGAAATTTTCCATGTGATAAAACTTTCTTTATGATAAGTTTCCAATTGTATTATTATTATAGCATATAAGATAAGATTAATAGGATGATAGAATATGATAGAACATGTAAAAGGATATATCTTAACCATAGTTAAATGAGTAGTTAGTGAGAACATGTAAAAGATTATATCTTAATTATAGTTAAATGAGTAATTAGTGAGATAAAACAATGGCGTGGAGTGGCAATTTCTTTTCAATTTGGGCTTGAATATTATTTTTACATACATCAAGGGTGAGAAGTTATTTACCCAGAAGTATAAGAGAAAGAAGCATAAAATATTGAATAAGAGGTGTTTCCGAAAGTATATAATTAAGAAATAATTGATTGATTATGTTTTGATCGATAGTATTTAGGTTTTAATTTCCTTCTATATTTATTATACTACTCCATTTATTCTTACTCAATTTGTCAAAAAAATTTAATAATTTATCTAAGGCACAGGTTAAGAAATTACAAAAAAATGTTTTTCTTTTTTCAAAAGAGAAGATCTTGTCTATTTATGCAATATTATAATATTACTGAAATTCATTTATTATTTTCTGAGTGTGTGTGTGTGTGTGTTTTTTTTTTTCAAGTTAGTAGTAAAGCATTGACGAGCTGGAGATTCAATCCAGATAATTTACGGTTTTCTTGTCTTTGTTACCCAATTTTATCAATGAAGTCAAATGACAAGTTTACGTAAATAAGAGTGCAAAGATGCTAGTTCTCCAACCAAAATTTCACAAAACATGATAATATGATTACAAATTATGAAATTCCTCTTTCTTTCTTTTTTATATGCATATGAATAACCTTAAAGAGATGGGTTTTACAGGATTTCTTATCTTTAGGTCAATCACGGTCCAGAATAAGTATGAAATAGTGATATTTTCAAAGTCACTATCTCCTTCACCATTGATAGTGCAGAGAGATATAACCGTGAATTCAAGTCTTCCATTATTTATTCCTCTACCATCCCTGGGTATATGCCTATTTCTTGCAGTAACAACACCGCAACCATGATGTGATAAAACATGAACCAATATTAGAACTCTTAATCCATGTATATATACATCACTGGTTCACACAAACAAGGACTGACTACAAGAGAAGTTCCATTTTACTAAAAAGGAGTGATACATTTTCACAAAACTACATGGTTTAAGAGCTCCTCAAGCTCTAATGGATCGCTTAGCTGTGGCATCGAAAAATATGAACATCGAGCACGGGATCTTTTCGATTAACAAGCTCAAAGATACAAACATCTCCAGCTTGTAATTCACTTGCTTTAACAAAATGAGTCCAACCAGCAGAGATAATGGCTTGACTCCTAATTGGATAACAGATCAACTTTGCAGGCCACAACTTCCTTTCAAACCGTATCTTCACATTCTGTGTATTCTGTTTAAAATATTTTCTGAAGAAGACAATTGAGATGTTCTGCATCATATAATATTTTTATCATCATCATTATTAGAACTGAATAACAATTTGAGGAAATATAATAACAATACCTGCAAGTTTTCATGATATAAAAGTCTCCAAAGGGATAAATGTATATATATAAACCAAAACTTACTACTGGTGAATGTGGTCGTCCCATTAGATTACTTTGCTCTATCTTGACCATGAAAAAGGGATGTCTTGAGTTGAACTCCATGGCATCTTTCAGTGCTTGAGATGTTAGAGGGAAGGGACTAACCAGAGATTTAGAATCTTGCTTTCTTCTATTTTTCTTGCCTTGTAATAGGAAAAAAATAATAATAATACATCATCAAAATTTGCCTAAAAAAGGTCAAGTATAGCTATTGTCATATCAGCAAATATGAAAAATATTTGCAAATGGAAAAGTTTGACTACATGTCAGTACAAAAATATTTTACATTGTTAATGTAACAATATTAAACTCTAAACGCTAATGGAACTTAGTAATTTGTATTGATTTAAACTAAAAATTGAACACAGCCTAGCAACAAGGTATTTATGCATTCAGCCACAACCACGAAAAATCAGTTGAATACACAAAATGAAAGAATTATCTGAATCATGAAATACATACCATGCAAATCTTGATTGACAGATGCAACTACTGGCATCTCAAGCTTTATCTCCTGAAATTGACCACCTTCCAGATTGGGGCTTGTTCTTTTGGCAGTTCTCAATTTCCTACTTGTAGAAGGAGATAAGAATGGTGATTTCAGTCTTCGTTTCTGGCCCTTATATGGTGGTGGCTCGTTCAAAATCTCGACCGTATCATCAGGATTGTCTATTTCAAGGCCTCTAAAAATATGAACATCAAGCACTGGAACTTCTCTATTCACAAGCTCAAAGATACAAACATCCCCAGCTTGTAATTCACTTGCTTTAGCAAAATGAGGCCAACCAGCAGAGATAACGGCATTACCCTTGTATGGATAATAGATCAACGTTGCAGGCCATAACATCGCTCCAAACCGTAACTTCACATTCTGCTTGCTCTTTTTAAAATACTTTCTGAAGAAGACAATTGAGAAGTGCTGCATCACATCATATTTTTATCTTCATCATTATCAGAACAGAATTACAATTTGCGAAAATATAATAACAATATCTGGAAGTTTGAATGAAATAAAAGTTTTCAAATGGATAAATGTTCATCAACTAACACTTACCGGTGAATATGATCCCCCTAGATGACTTGGCCTTATCTTGACTAAGAAAGAGGGATTTTTTGTCTTGAACTTCTTGGCTTCTTTCAAAGCTTCGGAAGCTGTAGGGAAGGGACTAGCCAGAGATTTAGAATCTTGTTTTCTTATATTGTTCTTGTCTTGTAGAAGGGAAAAGAAAATCATAATGTGTGATCAAAATTTTCAAAAAAGTCAGTTGTAGCCAGTGCCATATCAATAAAGTTGGTTAAGTTCACACCCAATATTTTGACGGCCATACAAACAGAAGTATTTGCTTGGATTTAGAAGTAAAAAATATTTTAAATTGTCAGACCATCAAAATCAAACTCTAAGGGTGTGTTCAGCATTAACCAAAAATGAGGTTGAAATCTTCACAAATAATTTTCATGTATAAAATTACACATAGCTCATCTATGAAATTTTCCCCCCTAAATTTACCACATACAAAACTTATCCTAAATGTTAAAGGAACGGAACTTAGTAATTTATATGCATTTAAGCTAGAAATTGAATTCAGCCTGGCAATAATGCATTTAGCCAAAAAAATCCAGTTGAACCCACAAAGTGAAAGAATGATCCAAATCGTGACCTACCATGCAAATCTTGATTGGCAGATGGCATCTCAAGCTTTGTCTCTTCAGACTGACTACCTTCCGGATTAGGCCTTGTTCTTATGGCAGAGTCAAGTTTCATATTTGTAGAAGGAGATGACAATGGTGATTTCCGCCTTCTCTTCTGGCCCTTACATGGTGGTGGCTCATTCAAAATCTTAACACTATCAGCAGGATAGTCTATTTCAAGGCCACTCATGCCAAATATGTATACCTCAAAATGTGAAGTTTCCTCGTACTCAAACAACACCAAGTGCCCATGATCTAGAGAGTAATATGAAGCAAACTCTTTCCAACCCTTTTCAAACAAAATCCCACCATCATGCTTAGTCCAATGCACTTTCCACTCAGTGCCATCTGGAGGGTTGAGATGCACCGGGTTTTGCAGACCACCACCATATTTCCTAGTGAAATTGTTTGGTATCTTCTGCAATGAGCTTGCTGTTAGTAAGCATAATCAAAATTCACAAGCGGAGAGATTTTAGGATAAGCACAAGTCTAACAACTAATTTTCAAGCATACTCACAATAAAAGTGGGTGCAATCCATCAACTTTATTTAAGGTACACTAACATGTTTATGGATCCTACTATTTTTATTGCGAGCATGTCTAAATATAAGTCATCAGTACTGTGTCTCACAAATAATTTTTCTTCACAACACAAGCACAGCAGAAACTGATGAGTGATGACACATTTCTCTGTGTCTTTTCCTAGCTAGTGCGCAAGGCTCTCTTATATTTCCTAACCTTTATCAAGACCATGCATTCTGACCCAGGTAGTGATTCCTGTATAATGCCTTAATTAAAACATGCACGTGTGTGGCTCTGTGACACTATTCATTGCCTCACAGGAAAATTAAAATCCCAAAAGGGAGAAAGAAAAGGAAAGGTAGAAAGCAAGAGAGAGAGGTGCAGATTTTTTTTTATGCACTAACTACAAGTTTAAGAGATAAACACAGAGAGGAGAGTAGATGACGGGAAGAAATGTGCTTACAAGATTTCCTTCTTCAAGAGTTTTCCTGAGAATAATCTTAAAGAAACGGATCGCAGTGGTGGGAGAATGCTTGTTTGGTCTGAACCTAAAGGAAGCCATGGATGTTACTGTTGGACACTCACAGGCTCTGTCTCTCAGCAACACCTTTTCAATGGGAGAAATGTTAATTATAATACCACATCGTTTTAACTTATACCTAGTTCATTAGTGAATAAAGTGTGAAACTTAAGAAGCATGGGCAAACCAACTTAGTGGCGTGTCTGTGTGTGAAACATATGTCAGTGTTGGACACCCACATAACACACGTCAGTATCATCCAATCAAAAAATAATGTTTTTGAGCTTAGAAACATATCAAACACAGCTAGACATTGCTCTAATTCACCATGAGCTCAAAATCAACCCTAATTATTTGGTTGAAACTATACTATTGGGTCATTTTATTTTGAAAATTCTTCAATTGATCATAAAATGACAAAAAAAGCACACAAAAAAATAAAAAAAATTATATATATATACACACACACGAACCATGTTCATGTCTTGTAATTTTTTGAGTTTGGTGTGTCTCGGTGTCCTGGTCAATATCTGTGATTCATAGTGTGAGACCTATTTAAATAGGATCCATATCCTATCATAAATAGGATGTGAATTGACATGATATCTCAGATCCTATAAGTATAAATAACACTACTTTTTAAGTGTACAGCCGAAACTATGAAAGAATTTTAAAATAAAGTACTTGGAACAACAACAAGCTGTTGGTGGATATGAAAGTGGACTGTATGGAAGATGAACTGTAGCGGTAGTGTTAGTGGATCAAATTCATTTTTATAAAGTTTTTTTTTTTCCACTTAATCATTATTTTCTGGGCTGCACCATTTTTTTCATTGGCGCGTTCTGTTATGCACCAGATTGGCCATGATGTATTTGATGCACCCCGCCCCACCAGTGTTTATGTTAACCACATTCGGACAAATGCGGATAAGAGAACTCAACAATGCAGCTGAATGCTTTCGTCCACTGGGCTGATTGGTATCATCACAAATAATAATTATAAAAATAGAGAAAAATGTTGAAATATACTCTCTCTCATCCATAATATATAGTCAATTTTGGATCATAAATAGGAATTAAAGAAATTATTAGATTTTATTAATCTTCCAGAAAATAAACCAAATGACATAGATACCCTTCTATTACTTAATCTCTCCTCGCATTCTCTCTTCAATTAAATATACTTTAACAAACTCACATTTACTCATTCTCTCCTCAATTAAATAGAGAACAAAGATAGGTATAAATCAATTAATGAGTCATTAAAATTTAAAATTGCTTATGACTTGAAAAAAAAAAAAAAACTGAAAATGACCTGTATCATTTGAGAAATTCTTTGTTGCTCTAGATGAGGAATCATTTACTCTGTTTCAAGCTACTTCATACATATAGCACATAAACATAACTGTGGTGAAACAAAATTTGCAACATTAAAAAAAACATATATATATGGAATCACATTTTTAGGGATTAATTACAGTAAGTGATGGAGGCTTTTCCCATTGCAAATTTGCTCTACAAAGAAGTGATACATCTTCACGAAATTATTACATAAAGCAATTGCTCCAAACAGAGATTGCCTAGTAGTGGTATCTAAAAATGTGAACATCAAACACTGCACCTTCTTCTCCATTGATGTTGATGAGCTCAAAGACACAAACATCTCCAGCTTTCAATTCAGTTTCTTTAGCAAATAGGATCCAACCATTGGACATCTTGCATGCAGTTCTGTATGAATAACACAGCAACTTTACACGCCACAATTTATTTCCAAACAGTAGCATAAGAATCTGCTTTTCATTCTTGAGGTACTTTCTGATGAACACATTTGATACACGCTGCACCAATTTATATTTTCATACAAAAGTACCATCAGGTGACAGCCTCACAGTTAATGAAAAGTTATTGCTATTTCAACACCCTAAAAGTGGGTGTCAACTGAGATATCTATTTTATTACCGTTAAATATGATATATAAATGAGATAAGTAAGGACTACCATCATATCCAACCATGATAAAGTAGGTGTCTCATTGAAATAGCAAAACACAACAAAACCCGAGCACTGCAGAGAAGTGATACATCTTTACAAAATTACTTAAACCAATGTCTCCAAGTAGCTAGATTGCCTAGTGGCTAGTAGTGGCATCTGAAGATGTGAACATCAAACACTGCACCTTCTGTGTTAATGAGCTCAAAGATACAAACATCACCAACTTTCAATCCACTTTCTCTAGCAAATAGGGGCCAACCATCGGACAACCTGCATGGAGAACTGTATGTATAACACAACAACATTACACGCCACAACTTATTTCCAGACTGTAATGTCAGAATCTGCTTTTTGTTACTGATGAGGTACTTTTTGATGAAGACAGTTGATACAACCTGAATCAAGATCAAAGCCTAACAGTTAAAGCCCCTTGCTGCTTCCATGTTGTAAAATTTTTTCATACCGGTGAATACATATACTTTGCTGCTTATGTTAACCTTACCGGTCTGCCTCGCCCCAGAAATCTCGGCTCTATGGAGAATGTGAAAAAGGGATTTTCTGAGGTGAATTTCTCAGCTTCCTTCATAGCTCTGTTTGTGTGGCTAATCACCATTGAAGTTCTTAGAGCTGCCTTTCGACCTGCGGATGCATTTAATGAGTAAACGATGTGTAATTAGTTAACAATGTATGGGATTTAAAAAAAATTCTGATGTGCTCTTAGAACCAACAAAAATAAAGATGTTGTGGCAAACTATTCAATGCTCAACAACCTAGGAATTACAGAAAAAATGTAGTTAAATTGAAGATAATAATGTCCCAAAAGATTGAGATATCGAGCATTGAATGGTGTAGAGTAACAGCTTTTTTTATTTTAGATACACTTCAACATTTCTCAAAAAAAAAAGAAAAAAAAGATCCCTGCTAATTTACCAAAGTTCTGTTTTTGCATTCTCCTGGATTCAACTCTAGCTTTTCATGGGAGTAATAAGATATTGTTTGCCAATTGGCCACAGACAACAAATGTATCTTGGATTTACCTTTACTTGTAATGTCAGCCTTACTAGCAACTGACTGGACTCTTCCAGGTTCAAACCAATTGACTCTATCTTCTTGAACTTTTTCTAAGGAATGACACTACAAGCATTACTATGCAGATCAAATGAAAAATTAAAAAAGAAAAGAAAATTATTTGAATGGAAAGACCAACTTTTGGACATTGAGTGACAGCACCTATATCCTCTGAAACGATTGAAACAATTTAGAATCTTGTTTTCTTCTATTTTTCTTGCCTTGTATTAGAAAAAACAATCATAATATATCATCAAAATTTGCCTTAAAAGGTCAAGCATAGCTATTGTCATATCAGCAAATATGAAAAATATTTGCAAATGGAAAATTTTAACTAAATATCAGTAAAAAAAATATTTTAAATTCTTAATGTACCAATATTAAACTCTAAACGCTAATGGAACTTAGTAATTTATATGCATTTAACCTAAAAATTGAACACAGCCTAACAACAAGGTATTTTTATGCATTCAGCCACAACCACAAAAAATCAGCTGAACCCACAAAATGAAAGAATCATCCGAATCATGAAATACATACCATGCAAATCTTGATTGCCAGATGCAACTACTGGCAACTCAAGCTTTGTCTCCTCAAATTGACCATCTTCCGGATTGGGGCTTGTTCTTTTGGCAGTTCTCAATTTCTTACTTGTAGAAGGAGATAACAATGGTGATTTCAGTCTTCTTTTGTGGCCCTTACATCGTGGTGGCTCGTTCAAAATCTCAACCGTATCATCAGGATAGTTTATTTCAAGGCCTCTAAAATTATGAACATCAAGCACTGGAACTTCTTTATTAACAAGCTCAAAGATACAAACATCCCCAACTTTTAATTCCCTTGCTCTAGCAAAATGAGGCCAACCAGCAGAGATAATGGCATTACCCTTATATGGATAATAGATCAACGTTGCAGGCGATAACATCCTTCCAAACCGTAACTTCACATTCTGCTTATTCTTTTTAAAATACTTTCTGAAGAAGACAAATGAGAAGTGCTGCATCACATCATATTTTTATCTTCATCATTATCAGAATAGAATTACAATTTGTGAGTATAATAATAATACATGGAAGTGTGCATGATATAAAAGTTCTCAAACGGATAAATGTTTATCAATTAAAACTTACCGGCGAATATGATCCCCTTAGATGACTTGGCTTTATCTTGACTATGAAAGTGGGATTTTTTGACTTGAACTTCTTGGCTTCTTTCAAAGCTTCGGAAGCTGTAGGGAAGGGACTAACCAGAGATTTAGAATCTTGTTTTCTTATATTGTTCTTGTCTTGTATAAGGGAAAAGAAATCCATAATGGGTGATCAAAATTTTCAACAAAGTCAGTTGTAGCCGGTGCCATCATAATAAAGTTGGTTAAGTTTCACACCCAATATTTGAAGGCCATACAAACAGAAATATTTGATTGAATTTAGAAATATAAAAAAATTATTTTAAACTGTCAAAGTATTAAAATCAAACTCTAAGGGTGTGTTTAGCATTAACCAAAAATGAGGTTGAAATCTTCACAAATAAGTTTCATCTATAAAATTGCACATAGCTCATCCATGAAATTCTCACTCCTAAATTTACACCATACAATACTCATCCTAAATGTTAATTGAATGGAACTTACTAATTTTTATGCGTTTAAGCTAAAAATTGAACTTGGCCTAGCAATTATGCATTTAGCCACAAAAATCCAGTTGAATCCACAGAATGAAAGAATGATCCGAATCGGGACCTACCATGCAAATCTTGATTGGCAGATGGTGTCTCAAGCTTTGTCTCTTCAGAGTGACTACCTTCCGGATTGGGCCTTGTTCTTATGGCAGAGTCAAGTTTCTTATTTGTAGAAGGAGATGACAATGGTGATTTCCGCCTTCTCTTCTGGCCCTTACATTGCGGTAGCTCATTCAAAATCTCAACGGTATCATCAGGGTAGTCTATTTCAAGGCCACTCATGCCAAATATGTATACCTCAAAATGTGAAGTTTCCTTGTATACAAACAACAACAAGTGCCCATGATCTAGAGAGTAATATGAAGCAAACTCTTTCCAACCCTTTTCAAACAAAATCCCACCATCATGCTTAGTCCAATGCACTTTCCACTCAGTGCCATCTGGAGGGTTGAGATACACCGGGTTTTGCAGACCACCACCATATTTCCTAGTGAAATTGTTTGGTATCTTCTGCAGTAAGCCTGCTGTTAGTAAGCATAATCAAAATTCACAAGCAGAGAGATTTTAGGATAAGCACAAGCCTAACAACTAATTTTCAAGCATACTCACAATAAAAGTGGGTGCAATCCATCAACTTTATTTAAGATACACTAACATGTTTATAGATCCTACTATTTTTATTGCGGGCGTGTCTAAATATAAGTCGTCAGTGACTCACAAATAATTTTTCTTCACAACACAAGCACAGCAGAAACTGATGAGTGATGACACATTTCTCTGTGTCTTTTCCTAGCTAGTGCACCAGGCTCTCTTATATTTCCTAACCTTAATCAAGACCATGCATTCTGACCCAGGTAGTGATTCCTGTATAATGCCTTAATCAAAACATGCACGTGCGTGGCTCTGTGACAGCATTCATTGCCTCACAGGAAAATTAAAATCCTAAAAGGGAGAAAGAAAAGGAAAGGTAGAAAGCAAGAGAGAGAGGTGCAGATTCTCTTCTTTTTTTTTTGGCACTAACTACAAGTTTAAGAGAAAAACACAGAGAGGAGAGGAGATGAAGGGAAGACATGTGCTTACAAGATTTCCTTCTTCAAGAGTTTTCCTGAGAATAATCTTAAAGAAACGGATCGCAGTGGTGGGAGAATGCTTGTTTGGTCTGAACCTAAAGGAAGCCATGGATGTTACTGTTAGACAGAGGCTCTTTGTCTCTGCACATTTTAAGTGGGAGAAATGTGATCAATGATGATAGCACTCATCTCCCATTTATCTATTTAATAGAGCGTGGAATTTATTTAAATAGGATAAATTTCTTATCTAATAATAAATGAGACGTGAGTCGGTACATTCTCTTATATTTATAACTACAAATAACACATATGAAACTATGAAAAAGGGTTAAAATAAAATACTTGGATCAAAAAAATGCAATTGGTGAATATGAAAGTGGACTGTATGCAAGATAAACTCTAGCGGTAGTGTTAGTGGATCAAATTCATTTTTATAAAGTGTTTTTTTTTTTTCCACTTAATCATTATTTTCTGGGCTGCACCATTTTGTTCATTGGCGCGTTCTGTAATGCACCAGATTGACCATGGCGTGTGTGTTTCATGCACCCCCACCCCACCAGTTTTTATTTTAACCACATTCGGACAAATGCGGATAAAAGAATTCAACAACGCAGCAGAATGCTGTCGTCCACTGGGTTGATTGGTATTATCACAAATAATAATTATAAAAATAGAGAAAAATATTGAAGTATACTCTCTCCCATCCATAATATGTATTCAATTTTGGATCATAAATAGGAAGTAAAGAAATTATTAGAATTTATTAATCTTCTAGAAAATAAATGCAAATGACATAGATACTCTCTTATTGCTTAATGTCTCCTCTCATTCTCTCTTCAATTAAATATACTACAATAAACTCATATTTACTCATTCTCTCTTGGACAACTAAGATAGGTATAAATCAATTAATGAGTCATTAAAATTTAAAAATGCTTATGATTTTAAAAAAAAAAACTGAAAATGACCTATATCATTTGAGAAATTCTTGGTTGCTCTGTAAGAGTAATCATTTACTCTGTTTCAAGCTACTTCATGCATATAGCACATAAACATAACTGTGGTGAAACAAAATTTGCAACATTAAAAAAAATTATGGAATCACATTTTTAGGGATTAATTACAATAAGTGATGGAGGTTTTTCCCATTGCACATTTGCTCTACAGAGAAGTGATACATCTTCACAAAATTATTACAGAAAGCGATTGCTCCAAACAGAGATTGCCTAGTAGTGGTATCTAAAAATGTGAACATCAAACACTGCACCTTCTTCTCCATTGATGTTGATGAGCTCAAAGACACAAACATCTCCCGCTTTCAATTCAGTTTCTTTAGCAAATAGGATCCAACCATTGGACATCTTGCATGCAGTTCTGTATGAATAACACAGCAACTTTACACGCCACAATTTATTTCCAAACTGTAGCGTCAGAATCTGCTTTTCATTCTTGAGGTACTTTCTGATGAACACATTTGATACACGCTGCACCAATTTATATTTTCATACAGTTAATGAAAAGCTTGTTGCTTTTGCTTGCATGATATAAATTTATTTTCAGTAGTAATCATATACGTTTCACTTTAATCCCTAAAAAAATTTTCAAATTAGTCCTCATAAAAATTATCTTTAAGGACTAGTTTGATTTTTTTTTTTCAACTTCGAGAACTAAATTGTTAATTTCATGCACATAATGGTATTATTTGCTGCATAACTTAACCTTACCGGTCTGTCTGTCCCCTGATAGCTCGATTTTATACAGACTATGAAAAAGGGATTTTCTGAGGTGAATTTCTCAGCTTCTTTCATAGCTCCATTTGTGCGAGAATCAGGACTAATCACCGTTCTTTGAGTTGCCATTCGACCTGTGGCATGCCAACAAATCCACATTCTTTTAACTAGTTATATTATTTTTAAATAACTTTCAAGACAATTTTTGCAAGAGTTAAACACTTCTAATATCATAAAAGTACATAATTAGTTTACAATATAAAGAATTTTAAAAAATTTTGATGTGCTCTCAGAACAAAAGAATATTGTTGCAGCCAAGTATTCAATACTCAACAACTTAGGAATTACATAAAAAATGTAGCTAAATAAAGGAAAATGATGACCCACAAGATTGAGATATTGAACACTATATGTGGTATAGAGTAATAACTTTCTCTTAATTTCAGATACACTCTTTTTAAAAAAAAAATAGTAATATATCAGGTTTTGCATTTTTCTGGTTCATTAGCTTTTGATGAGAGTAATAAGATATTGGTTAGCAATTGGCCCCACAGCTAAAAATGTATCTTGGATTGATTTACCTTTACTTGTAATATCAGCCTTCCCTTCAACATACTGAACTCTTCCAGGGTCTGACCAATTTACTCCATCTCCTTGATCTGGTTCTAAGGAATGAAATTACAACAATTACTATGCAGATCAAATGAAAAAAAATAAAAAAGAAATTAGAAAAGAAAATTCTTTGAATTGAATTGCCTTGTGCTTGAGTGCAACTTGGTTCTTGTATGGCTCGAGATATTGAAACTTTGAAGGAAGGGCCTTTGCGATCAGTCAGCTCAAAAACACAAATATCCCCCACATTCAAATTATTATCTGATGCAAATCTCTTCCATCCAGAGTTAAATTTTCCTGCACTATAAATAATAGACCAAGTTCTCCCATCCTGACCCTGAATGAGGGTAGCCCCTTGCTTTTCTTTCAAATAGGCATCTGCAAATATTAAAGGGACATTCTGGTGTTCTTTCACAAGTTAGAAAATCTAACAACCAAAACTAGCTACACTTCTGCTTCAAATAATATATACCAAAGTATCCTAACAGATGCCAAAAGAAGCAAATCAAAAGCTCACCATGGAATAATTATTAACATAGGAAGGTTTCATGATAACCATGAAAGAGGGATTATTTCTAGGTCTGTAAGTTCTGGCTCTGTTAAATGCTTCAGTTACTTTAGTAGACTGCTCCACTTTTGGACATTGAGTGACACCACCTATATCCTCTAAAAAATTGAACAACATGGGAATGTAATGCAAATTTGTCTTTAAAGCTGAATCCACAAAGTGTAAAATACATACCATCCAATTCTTGCTTGACATATGCAAATGTTGTTGACTTCTCAAAGTTAACCCCTTGGGACTGATTACCATTACTTTGGTCAGGCTGAGGCATGTTTTGCAAATTGTAGCTTGTTCTAACATCTCCAGCTGTGTCAGTTCTGAGTTTCTTACATGGTTGAGGAGAAGAAAACATTGGTGATTTCATTCTGGTATTCTGGCTTGGAGGCATCTCGTCCAAGATTTCAACTGTCTCATCACTGATCTGGTCAAGGTTGTCATGGAAAGGATAGTCTATTTCAAGGCCACTCATGTCAAATATGTGTACCTCAAAATTTGAAGTTTCCTTGTACTCAAACAAAACCAAGTGCCCATGATCTAGAGAGTAATATGCAGCAAACTCTTTCCAACCCTTTTCAAGCAAAATCTCACCATCATCCTTAGTCCAGCACACTTTCCATTCAGAGCCATCTGGAAGCTTGAGGAACACTGGGTTTGAGAGACCACCACCATATTTCCTTGTGAAATTATTAGGTAGCTTCTGCAAACAACTCATTGATGTTAGCATGCATAATGAAACTTAATTCCATCCATTTCAAAATATGTTGAAATTATTAAAAGGGATGGACAATTCATGCAATTGCAAACACTCCTTAAAATTATAACCACCAATAGATACAGTTCTGAGAGTAATCATGCATTTGTTGGTTTTGTAATCATGCAACTAAAATTGAAGTAGGAAAAGGTAACTAAATAGTAATTTTGTGGGTTTTTGTGACTGTCCTGTGATATCAGTCTCTTCCACATGGTGAAAATCCCAAAGAAAGATGAGAATGCTCACAAGCTTCCCATCTTCAAGAGTTTTCCCAAGAATAATCTTAAAGAAAAGGATTGCAGAGGGCACAGGACGCTTATTTCTCCACTTGCAAATGGAAGTCATGGATGGTGAGACTTGATCTCTCGCTTAAATTCTCTACCTACGCTTTCAGGCTCAGCAGTTCAAATGAACTGAGGCTGTGTTTGGATTCAAGGAAACTGAAGGAAAGTAATTCAATAATGTGGAATAGGGTGAAACAATATTACATTCAATTGTTTGCATATTTTAAGAAGAAAAAAAAAATGGGATGAAATTATACCAAGTAGTATTTAATTCATTCCACTTGGTCTCTTAATTTTTCTGTCCTAATGAGGGGAATGGACAGAATGAAAGTACATACATTAAAAACTTTATCATTTTATATTTTGTTATAATTTTAATAATAAGATGGAAAATTTTCATATTCTTCTATATTTTATATATTTAAATAATGTAATAGAAGCTTTATTCTATTCCATTCTACTACTTCATTTCATTCTAATACTTTTATTTCATTTTTCTGTCTGTAAAATATCTAAGCATATGTCGTGAGCATGTGTTTGATTTATAGAAATCATGGTTTGGTTCACAAAAACGCAACTATTTTCATTTTTTCACAAATAATAATAATTTGAAAATAAAAATTATATTAAAATATTATTCAACCTCATTTTGTCGATCATAGTTAAATGAGTTATATTTCGATTTAAACCTTTCAAATTAAGAATGCGCATTTGGTTACTTTAGGATAAACAATATATTTTTTACATATTTATCTATTTTTTTAAGAAATAGTCAAAATAATTAATTTTTTTAACCTTTTTAAGCGAGTAAAGAAATACTGCCAAAAGAATCAGAAGAACGAAAATAAGATCTCAAAAATCTGGAAACCACTTTACTATTCAAAAATATATTCTTTAAACTTTTTTTTTTAAAAAATACCACATACGCATCTTACTTTTTATTTATTTATTAATTTTTTATTCCCACCCTTTATATTTTTATTATTAAAAATAAAAAAATCAAATCTATAGAAGATTTATTATATGCAAACAAATATATCTATTAAATATATCTTATGAGATATAATTTTTGCATTTCTTTAGCTATAATATTTTTAGAACTGATTTCTATTCTCTAAAATTTAAAAATAAAATGACCTTACTTAAATTGATTTAATTATTAACAATAATTTAAAATTTATTTTATTAAATATCTATATCTATTATTATTATTTTAAATTTTTAAATTATATTTATCAAATATTAATATTATAGCAACTTCCACCTTACTTTATCAAGCACTACTATTATAACACTTCAAAAGCAGCTTTTTAATACTCCAAAAACTCAGCAACACAGAATAAACCATGTCAATACCAAACCAATACCAGACAAACTTACTCCATGCGAGGACAGTCTGCATGAAGCTTGGAGGTAAAGTGAAACTTGTCATTTCACTTGCATGTAGGCCCCATCGCTTATAAAATTGAATGAATGAAGTGCCAAAAATAACTTTAATTTTCCTTTCTGCACTCATCTCAAAATTAATATATTCATGTCGTCCTCTCTTCTCACTCTTTGACCATATATTTATTAAAAAAAATGAAGAATATAAAATAAATTATAATTTTTTAAATGATTTATTATATAAAAATATCTTCTATATAAACATATTTTTAAGAAATAATTTTTTAATTTTTAACTGTGACTTTATAAAAAAAATATTTATATATTTATTGTATTTAAATAATTGATTATAATTTAGTTTTAATGTATTAACTGTACAAAATAGAGTTTTATATTATTACCTAATCAAATATCTTCATTTAAATTACTTGAAGAGGGTGGTGTATATGTCTTTGTGGTTATTATAAAGGTGATGCTGATCAGTTTGTTTTTTGTGACATGTTTTCTCAAGTGCTATCCCATCTTTGATATACGTGAAAGGTAAAGGTGTTCATGAATCGACTCAACCTAAAATTTATTGAGTTAAGTTCGGATTCTCGAATTTGACCCAATATATCTTTCGGGCTAAACTCGGTTTATGTTTTGGGTTGATCCAACCCGATTTGAAGACAAACAGTTAATCTTTTAAAGTTATACTTTTCTATAATAATTAGTGATGGATTATTAGATTTTGATATTCAATTAATATATTTTAGATAACTTAACATTATTTTTATAATCATATGGTTTGATTTGAAATGCGTATTGCAAAACATTTTGTCATGACCTGATTTGAGAACGTGACCAGCACGTGAGGAATCTCATCCCCACGTAAATCTACTGGGTGACGTGGCTCTCTAAATGCTTAATTTATCAATAAATATAATTATTAAAATATGATCTCTTTGAAATATAAACATTTCCTCTAATTAAAACATAATGCTCAATTTCATAAACTGAAAATAGTCAATAATTTAATCTCTGAAAACTCCTATTCAAATCTGTTGATTTATGATTCATAACGGTCTCATCACATAAGTCTCTAATTACAATTCATATTTCATTTACATGCTTAATATCTGAAAATACTAGAATATGGATAGGATTCTTACCTGCACATCTATTGGAGCACTTTATTCTAACAAAACTCTAAACTAAACCTTACTTCAAAGTAAGACTTACCAAGGAGATACAACTACATAAATTGAGCTGAAGTCTAAACCATCTTTGAACCTACAACTATGAGAAGGAGGGAGAGGGATGAGTTAACAAACTCAGTGAACGAGCTCTCACCTATCACCCACATGGGACAACTAAGAATATATAATAAAAAATATACATGCAACAATCATAAATCATTTGATAGTTACATACTTAGCTATATAACAAAACACTTTCCATTTCATGAGTTTATAATAAGCATTTATAGACTCAAAATCAAGCATGAAATCATTTTAGCTGGGGGTGTGGTATAGTATCAGGAAACAGTACGCTGAATATAATGAATACATATATAATACTAAAAGTTATAGAATCATAAACTATAAGGTGAGTGTTCAATCCCTCGTGAAGTAGAGCCCCTAACTGTGATCTTAATAGTTCCTCGTGAACCGTGTCCCTCTTGGACTAGTCTAGTATCTAGATAAAATGCCCCTCGTAGGCCCTAGTATACCAAGGTTAACGGAAAAACTGTCATTAACTCACAGTCTGTCTCTGTCACGACCCGACTTGGGAACGTGACTGACACGTGAGGAATCTCATCCCCACGTAAGCTTGCTAGGTGATGTGGCTCTCTAAATGCATAATTTATCAATAAATATAATAATTAAAATATAATTTCTTTCAAATATAAACATTTCCTCTAATTAAAACATAATGCTCAATTTCATAAACTGGAAATATTTAATAATTTAATCTCTGAAAACTCTTATTCAAGTCTGCGGATTTATAATTCATAACTGTCTCATCCCATAAATCTCTAATTACAATTAATGTCTGAAAATACTAGAATATATCAACTACATGCATGGGTAAGATCCTGCCAGCACATCAACTGGAAACCTCTAAACTAACAAAAACCTAATTAAGCCTTGCATCAAATAAGGCTCACCATTGGGAGCAACTGAGTCTACAAAGCTAGAGGCAAAAGGACACTTATACCTACAACTATGAGAGCAAGGGAGAGGGGTGAGTCAATGGACTCAATGAGTGAGCTCTCACCCATCACTCACATGGGACAACTAAGGAAATACATAATATAACATACATGCAGCAATCATAAATCATTTGATATATAAATACATAGCTAGTTAGGAAAACACTTTTCATTGTATAAACTTACAATAATCAAACTCATAGTGTAATAACTTCTAGAGAAAACATTGACGTCCATCAATCATAACATAATCATATAAACGCGTCTACAGGGTTGGAGACTGGGTCTGCCAATCTTGGTGTCGGACCGACTCCGTACACCTCTACTTTATGAGCTGTGAATCTATAGGGTTGGAGATTGGCTCAGCCAACCTTGGTGTGGACTGCCTCCATACACCTCTATTTTATGAACCGTGAATCCATCTTATTCCAACAGTCTGACCGTAGCATATCGGTGGCTATGAAATCATGGCCAAATAGTCACTCACATGGACATTGTGATTACAAGCCTCCACGGGTATGTAGCCGTCAACTATTATGAATCTTATAAAGATTCAAGCTCTAAAATCATTTAATTAATCATAAAATATTTGGATATATATAAAATCTCAATTCATGAAACTAAATCATGCAGCTCTAAAATCACATGACATATTTATTCAAATGTTTAATCACACTCTTGCTCGCATCATTCCAATACACACACACACACACACAGAGATATATATATATATTCACTCTAACTTAATACTCTAAAATCATAGTTAAAATTTTAGATAAAATACTAACTTATTAAATCATATACTTTTACATAAATCTTTTAGAGTTGAATATAAAAATTTTTTAATAACATACCATTTATCAATCATGGTCCCATGGTTTTCTAAATTTTATTTTTCATGCTATATGTCAACTCATAGTTTCGCACAATCATACATATTCATATTATCATCCCTAATACCATATTTACTAATTATCATGCATAAAACATAATTATAATAATGAAACTAAGACTATGAGATCAACCCCACTCACCTTAGGGAGAGGAAGGGTTGACGTTAACACCAACAGAGCTCTAGAGAGCTAGGAGGGACACCACATTGACTATAACAAATATAAATGTCAAGAGTAATATCTATTAACCTCTAAATAACTCTAATCTAGCTCTAACATATTGGGAGAGCACCCCCCACTTGACAACAATTAGAGAAACTAACAACCCATTGCATGAGAAAGGACGAACATGGAAAAAACTAACAAAATCCTTACCTTGGATCTTGGAGGATAAAGCTTTGATGGAGGATAAGAGTGAAAAGAAGGAAAAAGAAAAGGAGATGAGGTTTTGTGGGTAAGGTTCGGAAATGAGGAGGAAATTCCGAGTTTGGAGGTATATATTGGGGTGGACGGGTTCATTGATGAAATAGTGATGTTTCGCATTGTTTTTGGTTTACTGACACCACTATAGTGGTTTATGACCGCTATAGCGATCAAGCTGTTCCCGTCTCCACGCACTGTGCAGAGACCTGAAAACCGTGCAGCATACTTCATGTGACCGCTATAGCGTTCCAAGACCACTATAGTGGTGATAACAAACTCCAGATTCACCATTTTGCTATCATAGGCATATGGCTTATCCCAAAACTCACTCACTTATGTCCATTTCTTTATTATTTACTTCCCATTAACTTTAAAACATAAATGTAAATAAGGAAATAGCCCCTATTTGGATTCAAATAAAATATCAAAACAATCAAATCCCAACCAATCAAAATCTAATTTTTGAGTTCTAGTTCCAATTCTAGAATTTCGACAATTTTCTAAACTTGGGGACTAGAAACAACACATCTAGAGTTTTCCTAAAATTCGTTAAAAATCACTCATCAATTCATTTTTCTTTGAAAAGCAATTATCAGGACTTTTGGTTACAAGATTGTGGCTCTAACATATAGCTCTCCAAGGAGGTGTAGGGTTCCAGACTTAGCGAAGACCTGGACCCGGCAATAGTGGTGGGTCCCGGGGGACCTTGAGGTAATACGAAACTCATCTTCTGATATATGTACACCAGGTATTACAGTCTCTTTAATCTCTTCTAACTAAACTAATTTGTCAAAAACCATAACTAAAAAGTGGGCACTCCGTCTCTCGCGAACGCGAGTCCCTAAATTCTTAGTACTCTGAGAGTTCTGGACTCATATAACTCTAACAATCTAACTTTAGCACAACTGTGGCTGTGAAAATCGAGTCCAAGGGATCACCACTTGTAGGCATTTCCATTTCAAGCCCACAGTATGTGTATCTGGCAATTGCTAAGAATCATACTGAATTTCGTACCTCTTAGTACCACAAAACTGAAGTTTTCAATTTATATCGTTAAGCTGACATATTTTTATACACTTGAAAATTTTAAAATCAAAATTAAATCACTACCATCCATCATCGTAATAATTCTAAATTTATAACAACATATTTAATTAAAAGCTAAATAATATTATAGTTTCACGTTTCTCTAGTATACTTAACGAAATCTTCTAAAACATAATCTGAGATTCTGAATTCCGAAAACATGATAGTATTGTAAATTTAGAAAACATATCTGACAACTTTCGTAAACATTTTTAAATCACATATTTTCCTAATAATCATTCCATGAAAAATTAAAACATTTTTATAACATACCCCAATCCAATTCATGGTCCCATGGTTTTCTAAATTCAATTTTTCTCATGCTATATTCAAAATCATAACCTTTAGATAGCTTGCCATACTTGCAAAAACCATATATATTGTCATACTTTCATTTATAATTTCATATTTAACAATTAAATTGCAAGAAATATATTAATAATGATGAAACTAAAGCTATGAGATCAAATTCACTCACCTGGAGGGGAAGAAGTGATAATGTCAACACCAATGGAGACTCCGGGGAGGAGGGTTGGCACCAATGTTTACCATTATAACCATAAAACTCTAGATTAATCTCTAATAACATCTAAATAGCTCTAAACAACCCTAACAATATTGGGGGAGCACCCCTACTTGCCAACAATGAGGGAAAGTAATAACCTATACTAAGAATGTGAAGGAATGGAAGAAAAGAGACTAAAATCTATAAACATAAACATACATTAATGATTTGGGGGAGCAAAACTTGAATGTGATTGAGAGAAAATGTGAGAGAATGAGGATTTGGGGGAGGGGCTTCGGTCCCTGCTTCTATTTTGGGGAGGGAGGCAGACCCAAAAAAGGGGTTAAAAGGGCCAAAAATGAAACGCGTCATTTTTTGTACTGTTTGGGCTCTTGGGGGACCACTATAGCGGTGTATGACCGCTATATCAAGACTCATGCATGTTCCCCGACTATCCCCGACCATTCACTTATGACAAAACATCAAAATGCCCGAAATGAATACTGTGACCACTATAGCGGTGACAGTTTTTAGCTTCTACAGAATTTCTTTGTCATCCTAGTACATGGGCTTCTCCATACTCACTTATTTACTCATTTATTTTACTCTCTATTAACTTTAAAACATAAATATAAATAAGAAAATATCCCCTATTTGGATCCAAATAAAATATGTAAAAAATCAAAACTCCAACCAATCAAAATCTAATTTTTGAGTTCTAGTTCAAATTCCGGAATTTCGGCGCTTTTCTAAACTTGGGGGCTAGAAACGAAACATCTAGAGGTTTCCTAAAATTAATTAAAAATTACTTTTCAATTCATTTTCCTTTGGAGAACAATTACTGAGACTTTTGATTCCAAGAAAGTGGCTCTAACACATAGCTCTCCAAGGAGGTATAGGGCTTTAGACTTAGCGAAATCCTGGACCCGGCAACATGGGTGGGTCTTGGGGGACTTTGAGGTCGTACAAAACTTGTCTACTGACACGTGTACACCATTTATTACATATTTCTTAAATTTTGTTTCTTAATAAGTTGTAAAAATTATAACTTTATTATGCATAATGTCAAAATATTTATATGTTCTTTGAAAGTCAAGTTGATCTGAGGTTATTTACCGGGTCATCACCAGAACAAGTTTGGGTTTACTGATCTAATAATCGAGTTGGATTTACGTTTGGCCCAACTTAACCCTTTCTGTCCTTTGTATACACTTTTGTCAAAGGGGAATATGTGGTATCAACAGGTGGTTATAGGTCTTATTATGTCACAACCCGACCTGGGCATGTGACCGGCACGTGGGAAATTCCCATCCCACGTAAGCCTCGTGACCTGGGTTCCTATATATGCACAGTACATCAACAATTAATTCAATTCATAAAACCTTTTTCATCATGCAAGTCACCTAACTTCAAACATATAATTAGAATTTTCCAAACTGTAGTCTCATATTATCTGCTCTGAAGTCTATTTTCACAATATTAGCAAATGTAATAAAAGTCTATAATATACAAAATCTCTATGGTAAGATCTTATAGTACGGTCCAGCATAACATTATGTATGCAAAATACAAATCATGCACTAAGGTCCGGGATTCTGCCTGCATCTACACTGGAGCACACTAAACTCATGAACATCATGCTCACCTCTGGAGTCGATAACTAGGAAATACCCTCAGCAACTATGGTATCTGTAAGAATATGAAAAGAATAAAGGGGTGAGTTTTGTAACCAAAACTCAGTGAGTGAGCCTTTACCTGAAACCCCCTATCATGGGACACCAAGGAAATAATGTATGAAAGAATAATAACATTAATAGTACTCTAATACACATATACATAAATAAATACTAATCGTCGATTTCCAAACTCAAAACAATTTCCTCAAATCACTTTTCACATCTGAAACTGTCATGACCCGACCTGGGCACGCGACCGGCACGTGGGAAGTTTCGTTCCCACGTAAGCCTTGGGACCTGTTGATTGTCTCTAAGTGCATGCTCTATTCATAAAGTCTATTTAAATTATTATATTTTCTGCAAATCAATCACATATTCTCTAAAATCATAATAATTACCTCTGAAATCTTATAACAAATTCTTTAACTCTTGAAAGCATTTATCTACATAAATCAATATACACTTATCTGATTGTCCAAGTCATTATATACAAAAGAGAAATGACTATCATATACTAAATGCAAATCACAACATGCTCTAGATCCGGGATCCTGCCTGCATCTACACTGGAGCACACTAACCCATGAACATCATGCTCACCTCTTGAATCCAACACTGCTGGAAATGCCCTCAACAACTATGGTATCTGTAAAAATAGGAGAAGAATAGAGGGGTGAGTCTTGTAACCAATCTCAATGAGTAAGCCCTCACCTGAAACCCCCTATCATGGGACATCAAGGAAAAAATGCATGAAATCATAATAACATTAATAGTACTCTAATACATGTATACATACAAATAAATACTAATCGTCATTTTCCAAACTCAAACCAATTTCCTGATTCACTTTCATCTCTGAACTCATATTGGCCTGTCATATAACAACTATTAAAAACAATAATCTCTAATTCTGTTCAGTCTACTCTTTGTCTCTATTCTATTTAATTCTCTATCTCTGTTCTATTTCGGGCTCTGTTTCTCGTAAGTCAAGTCCCTCGTGGACTTAGTTTAATAGTTTCACATAGTTTTGTAGTTTCTCTGAATAAATTATCCCTCGTGGACTAAGTTTCATAATTGCCCCTCGTGGGCTAAGTTTCATGGTTTCTCGTAAGTTGTGTCCCTCATGGACGTAGTTTCATAATTGCCCCTCGTGGGCTAAGTTTCATAGTTTCTCTATGTAGATTTGCCCCTCATGGGCCATTTTCTCTTGTGAGCTGTGAATCTATCTGATTCTAACAGTCTGACCTTAGTATAACTGTGGCTATGACATCATGTCTAAGGGATCATCAACTTAAAGCATTGTGATTTCAAGCCATAGAATATGTAGCTGGCAGTTGTTATGAGTTCGCAACTCTAACAATCTGACTTTAGCATAACCATGGCCATGAAATCATGCCTAAGGGGTTACCCTTTTTGCAGACATTCATGATTCATATATCCTCAGAATATGTATCCGTCAACTGTTCTGAATCTCATGAAGATGCCAGCTCTAAAACTGTGTTTGTTTAATTCTCTAAAACATATCTCATATCATCAAACTTTACATACATAGAAATCTCAACATCACATTTCGAAATAGCTAAGTTCCCAGTCACAATTTCCATCCTCTTCTCTAAATAGCATTTTTAGACATATAACTATATCATACGCATAAATCAATTCCAGAATCCATTCAACCAATCATAAAAGTTTTTAACAATACATATACATCATCCCTTCTATCTAAAACCAGTTCAACAACAATGGTCCCATGAGTTTTCTCAAAAATCGGTTTCATGCTTTCAAATCAATAGTTCCAAAACATATATTCCACAGTAAACTTGAAATCCTTCTATAATATGTCTCTAAAATATCATATTTTCATGAAAATAACTCTAATGCAAAACATAGAGATACCAGATGAAAACCCACTCCCCTAGAGCGGTGAACAGTGAGGAACTATCACCAATAACATCCTAGGAAGTAGAACTGACAGTAGAATCCAATATAGAAGTCATAGAACTCAAAATCACTGTCTAAAACCTTTGAATATTCAAGAATCCATCTCTAATTAGGTACAAAACCTCTCCTCCTTGAGGAGCTTAGAAAATCACCCCAATAACCCAAGGGAAAGGAAGAAAGGGGAGCAAAACTAAGAGAATAACGTACCTTAAAGCCTTAGGAACAAAAGATTGAAGCTAGAATTGAGAGAAATGGAGTTTGGAAGGTGTAAAATGGTGGGGGAACCAAGGTTGGGGGGTGAAACTCGCGTTTCTCTGCAAAGGGAGAGGGTGGAGAAAGGTATGGAATGGTCTAGAACCAAAAATGTAGGTTTTTATCATTCTGATGACCGTCTGGGTGGTCATAATGACCGCCTGCGCGGTTTCTAGAGAGTTCCCGCACCGACTTATTTTTCCTGATGACCGCCTGGGCGGTCTCAATGACCGCCTAAGCAGTCTCTAGATTTTTTTTAGCCTAGGGTATTACAAAAACCGTATTAGCTTTCGTGTAGTAACTACTAAAGGAACAATAATCTCTAATTATGTTCTGTTTACTCTCTATCTCTATTCTGTTTCGTGAGTGCTCAGTTTCTCATGAATCAAGTCCCTCATAGACTAATGTTTAATGGTTTCTCATAGTGTATCAATTTCTCTGAATTAATTGTCCCTCGTGGACTCAGTTTCATAATTGCCCCTCGTGGGCTAAGTTTCATTGTTTCTCATTGTTTGATGGTTTCTCTGCGTAGATTTTCCCCTTGGAGGCCATTTTCTCTTGTGAGCTCTGAATCTATCTGATTCTAACAGTCTAACCTTAGCATAATTGCAGCTATGACATCATGTCTAAGGGATCACCAACTTAAAACATTGTGATTTCAAGCCATAGAATGTGTAGCTGGCAGTTGTTATGAGTTCGCAATTCTAACAATCTGACTTTAGCATAACCATGGCTATGGAATCATGCCTAAGGGGTTACCCTTTTTGCAGACATTCATGATCTTATAAATGCTCAAAATATGTATCTGTCAATTGTTCTGAATCTCATGAAGATTCATGCTCTAAAACCATTTTTGCTTAATTCTCTAAAACATATCTCAAATTATCAATTCTATACAAAGAATCAAGTTCTCAGTTCACAGTTCCATAATCTTTCCAAATAACATTTCAAGACACATAACCATGTTATATTCATAACCGCATCTGAAATCAATACAACATTTATAAATGCTTTCCATAATCCATTGAAACCATCATAAAAGTCCCTAACAATTACATAAATTATCAACTCTATATAAAATCATTATAACAAACATGGTCCCACGATTTTTCTCAGAAACAGGTTTCATGCTTTCAAATCAACAGTTCCAAAACATGTATTTCAACAGTAAACTTCTAATCTTGTACAGTAATCTCTAGAATCAAGCAATAAACCGTATTTTTTATGAAAATAACTCTAATGCATAACATAGAGATTACAAGTGTGAATCCACTCACCTGGAGGGGTGAACAGAACAAAACTAACACCAATAGCACCCTAGAAAGCAGAACTGACAGCAGAATCTGATATAGAAGTCATAGAACACTAAATCACCATCTAAAACCTCTGAATATTCAAGAATCCATCTCTAATAAGGTAGAAAACCTCTCCCCCTTGATAGACTTAAAGAACCCCCTACTAACCAGAAGAAATAGGAGAAAAGAAAGCAAAACTAGGAGAACAACGTACCTTAAAGCCTTAGGAATTAAAGTTTGAAGTTGGAATTGAGAGAAATGGAGTTTGGAAGATGTAAAATGGTGAGGGAACCGAGTTGGGGAGTGAGAGCTCGAGTTTGAAGGCGAGAAAATGAGTGTGGGATGGTTCTGGACCCGAAATGGGGCTTTTTAACACTCTGATAACCGCCTGGGCAGTGTCAATGACTGCCTGGGTGGTTATATGACCACCTGGACAATCTCCAGGGAGGTGTTTTAGGGTCTCCGAGGATCTATTAATCGCCTAGGCGGTCATGTGACCGTTGGGGCAGTCTCCAAGAAGATGTTCTGGTGTCTCCAGGGCTCTGGTATTGGTATGTATTGGACTGGGTTGTCTTGATAGTCACTTATTTATTTTACTCTCCATTAACTTTAAAACATAAATGTAAATAAGAGAATATCCCCTATTTGAATTCAAATAAAATATTACAAAAATCAAAATCCCAATAAGTCAAAATCTAAATTTTGAATTTTAGTTCAAATTCGAAGATTTTCCTAGTTTTACAAACTTGGGCACTAGAAATATAATGTTTAAGGGCTTCGAAAAATTCATTAAAAATCATTCTTCAACTTGTTTTTCTCTTAGAAACAATTACCGAGACTTTTGATCCCAAGAATATGACCACATCATATGGCCCTCCAAGGGCACATAGGGTCTAGACTTAGAAAAATTCAAGACCCGAACGACAGGTAAGGATAGCTGACACCATTTTAGTACGAAAATGTTCTAACTCTTTTATTTAAAATTTGGGGTATTACATATTGTGGGTTAAATAGTCAATTTTTGCTATTGACTTTTGGTACGTGCTATACTTTTCTAATCTATTGTTCTTTGGCCTTCCATTGCTACTCTTTTGCAGTGCTTTGGTTGGGCATCAATTGTGAGGGTCAATGATTTGCATATGGAATTTGACAAGTCAAAACACACTCATATTGCATTTCTAGGGAAATTACAATGGGGGTGTGGTTAGGAAAACAATCTGCTACTTACGGATTGTGAGACATAAAACCAAAAGAAAAATTAAAGGCAAAGAATCCATTGTTGGTGGAGTAAGGCAGGACAAAACCAAATGAAAGTTAAAGGAAATGAATTTTCCAGGCTCTCAAAATTTGTCACCCTAAGAACATGCTACCAACTCTTAGAACATGAACTCAATTTTATTAAAGAGCTATCTTTGAGTTGTCCTTTCAGTGCAACGCGAGGATGATTTTCACGAGTAACTTGTGGAGAGTTTTAAACTCTTTCACCTATGTATATAAATTCATCTCAAGCACAAATTTTACTGACCATTCGTCTCCCCTTTGTTATCTATTACATTCAGTAACTTCCTTCAATTTTCTTTCTGTTTGTAGTCTCTTATTCTCCCTTCTCGTCCCCACCTTGCAACAGAAAGAAAAAAAATTGAGTGAGGAAAAAATGAGTATTATTATGATAGTAGTATATTATAATGGTCATGTATTTATAAATCCAAATGATGGTATATTTTTTACATGTGAGAGTCCAGTAAATATTTTTATTCCATACACTTTCTCATGTGCGGAGCTGGAGAATGCTCGTTGTCAATTTATAAATCCAAATACTCAAAAGAAAGTGACATCTATAAAATATAGATGTCCATCCTCAATTTTTGGCGGCTTCATAAACTATCAAGTAATTCCAATCAATAATGACGACAGCAGTCAACAGATGTTTTGTATACATCAACAACACTAGCCAAACAATCGTGTCATTGAATTGTATGTTGAATTCGAAGAAGTTATTGCTCGGAATATAGCTTATGAGTCAAGCACATTTGAAGAAAGAGAAGTAGTATGGGAAAAAAGTGATGAAGAAGAATATAAAAGCAGCCATGATGATGATGATGATGTGAATGATACTATGGGTGAAGAGGACGTGCCAAACATGGTGGTCAGGAAATATCAAAACAATGAGCCAACTTTCATGCATGCATTAGATCTTAAAGCCATGAATGCTCCTAAGTTTCTATTGTTTCAAAACATGGATATGTACTGCTAATTCTAAAATTAATTTTAAATTTGTTACCTAAGGTGTGAAAAATGTTTATAGATTTAGTTTTTTTTCATTTATTTTTTATTATTCTTATTATTTTTATTTTTTAATATTGATGCTTGGTAGAGGTTCCTATTATCAATGATGAATTTTTTATTGGAATGGAATTTAACAATAGGGAGGTTGTAATTAAGGCAGTTAAAAAATATAGCATAGATAAAAGAGCGGATTACAAAGTTGAAGAGTCAAAACCGAAGATGTTTTACTATAAATATGTATAATATGGGCAAGATTGTCTATGGATTCTAAGAGCCAGTTTGAGGAAGAATAAGGATTATTGGGAAATCAAGAAGTACAACGGACCACATACTTGCATGAGGTCAAGGCAATCATAGGACCACTCAAAGTTGGATTCTGACATGATTGCACAATTAATCGAGCCATTGGTAAATTTTGATTCATCTATTAAAATAAAGTTTATCATTGCAATGGTTCATTCTCGATCGGTTTGAGTACATGACAACATACTGAAAAACATTGGTAGCGAAACACAAGGCAATTGAAAAAGTTTTCGATGGTTGGGAAATGTCATTTGAAGATCTCCCATAATGGTCTATGGCAATGTGTGCTGCTGATCAAGGAGCAATTGTTCAATTGGGTTATGCAGAGGCGAGTAGTGGGGTGAGCCGGTGCCAAACACTTGAATATTTCGTAGATTGTTTTGAACTTTTGGTCCTTGCATTAAAGCATTTAGATACTACAAACCACTTGTTCAAGTAGATGGGACATATTTGTATGGGAAATATAGAGGAACTCTACTGATTGCAGTTGCACAAGATGGCAATCAGAACATATTGCCAATTGATTTTGTTGTTGTTAAGGGTGAGATTGCAGATGCGTGGTCTTTTTTCCTTAACAATGTGCACAGACATGTAATGACTCAAGATGAAGTTAGACTGATTTCTGATTGTTATGAGTCCATTAAAGCTGCAGTAGCCCGAATCAATGGTCAATGGGAACTTCCAAAGGCATTCCATATGTATTGCATCAAGCACATCTCTGCCAATTTCTTATGGAGATTTAAGGCACCCAACTTGCACCAACTTGTTGTGAGCATAGGTAATTTATATTTTTATTTATTCTTGTTTTAGAGGTAATTTACAATTATTTTAATTACTCGTATTGTCTTTTGCAGGGTACTCAAGGACCGAGCAAAAATTTAATCATCACTATCAGCGGATGCATGAATATGGTCAGATATATACAGACTGGCTTGATGAAATTCCCTGAGAAAAGTGGGTCCTAGCATTTGACGATGGATATCGATGGGGCATATGATAACAAACCTAGTCGAGTGTATCAATTATGTGGTAAAAGAGGCTCATAATCTTCCCATCACATCACTAGTTCGAATAACATACTTTCGAAGTGTTGTGTTGTTTGCTCAAAAAGGCAATGCGGCACACGCTCAAAGAAATGCAGGTCAACCTTTCTCAGAAGTTGTGACAAGACTATTCGAAGCAAACGAGAAGGCATCTAAAGATTTCAAGACCACTCATTTTGACAGATAGCTTCAAACCTATCGTGTTAAAGAGCTATCCGGTATAGGAGAATACATAATTGATCTAAGGTAGAGGTATTGCGATTGTGGGGATTTCAAATAGATTGATACCCCTGTCATCATGTGATTGCTTGTTGTAGCAGCTCTCGCCTTGATTAGACATGTCATGACCCAATTTGGATTGTGACTGGCACGTGAGGATCCCTGTTCCCATGTAAGCCTCGTGATCGCTACGCCGTACTATATGCATATTTTATTCATAAAATCTACTTTAAATCGTAATTTGAATTTCATTTTGAACTCATAATAAACCTGAATAATCCTTTTTCTCATAAATAAAATCTGAAACTGTAGTTGTGATATAAATTAAACTGAGTTGCTCATTTACAAAATGTATCATGAATGTTAAATCATTTTAATACAAAAGAATCATGGTAAAAAAAATAAAATAAATGCATGGTCCGAGACTCTACCCGCACCGTCACTGGAGCACTCTATTCAAAATAATCAAACTTCACACCCATGTGAAGCTCACCCCAAAGCTGAAAACACTAATGCTGCTAAGTAAGGGGAGGAAGAGGAGAATCCTGAGCTACACCTGAATCTGTGAGAAAAGGAAGAAAAGAAAAGTGAGTTTTATAACAAAACTCAGTGAGTGGATCCTCACTCATAACCATATGTAGGATATAAAAAGGGTACATAATAATAATGCGATAAGTATAAATCATTTCATTTATAGTTACATACTAACTACAAAATCCTAGTTACTGGAATATAAAAACATAATGGTTCTCAAAATTACAAAAAGGGAACAGACTATCCATAAACTATATGGTAGGTGCTCAGTCCCTAGCGAACAAGAGCCCCTAACTAGACGAGATCTTAACGGTCCCTGGCGAACCGCGTCCCTGGTGGACTAATAAAAAATAAGATAACTTGCTCCTAGCGGGCCTTGGTATACCAAGGTTAACGGAATGACTGCCGTTAACTCACAGTTCTGTTCCTCCCAGTAATTCCCTATCTAAAATCATACTAAAGTCTAAAAAGGGGATTTTAAACATCTAAGTTGTAATATCCCAAATATGAAATTTATTGATATGTGAACTACTATTAGTATTAGTGTTATTATTATTATTATTGTAAAATAGATATATATATATATATATATATATATATATATATATATATATAAGTATTATTATTATTATATTATAAACATAAGTAATTGCATAAGCATGGACCACACTTTGCTATTATAATTATTATTATTATTATTATTATATATATATATATATAAGTTATGAAACGTAAACGCATGGGCCCTGCCAACATTGTTATTATAATTAATATTATTATTATTATTATTATTATTATAAAGGTAACATATGCAAGGCGTTGGGGTTCACTTTGCAACCCTGTTTTTCATTGTTCATATATATAAAACAGAAAACCTTGCATTGTCAAGGGAGTATACACGAGCACTGTCTCAAGTTGCTGTGACGAATGGGACGCTTGATTTCTTTGTGAGGATTTTTTATACTCCTAGTATATATTTGACACATCATAATACTCCCAAATATTTTTCTAAGAACCCTAGCCGCCAAGGGATTTTCCCTAGAGAGAAAAAAACGTGGTTTCTCTCTATTTTCTTCAATCAATCTCTTCTGGTAAGTGATCTTCATGAAATTTAGTCAATTCCTTATTTCTTTTATCTAGTCTGTGAGTTTGGGTATTGTTAGGCATGATTTTCTCTAATCATTCTTCCTCCCTATCATCCCAAACTCAGTTTGGGCAAATAAATTAAATCGTTTATGTCTTCATTGTATTGTTTGGCAGTTACCGGTGCCATTCCTGCTCCCCAAGGTCAAGCTGTCAGTGAAAGCACACTCCCGGCTACCAACGGTAAGTGGGTTTAAGCTCATGGCCATACTTTTGGTCATTATTATTATTTTTCTAATATTATATAAATTATTTATGGAATTTTAGAATGATTTATGCCTAGAAATTATGCTTTTATGAATTATATAAATTATTTATGGAATTGCAGAATGATTTATGCCCAGAAATTATGCTTCTATGAATTATAGAAATTTTAGAAGATTATTATTTTGTATTTATCATGAAAGATTATTAATTTAGAAAGCTCATGGGACCATACTTGCTATGTGTATGATTTAAATATATTTTTATCCGTCAGAAAATTTCATGAACTCATGTATTGTATGAACAGTGCATTTTGTTGCTATTATTTTTAGCCAATAGTTAGTGAGAAACAGATCAGTGAGTTAACGGCTGCAGGATTTATCGTTAACCTTGGTACCAAGTGGTCTGTCAGAGGACTAGCTCGCCTGAAGGAACCTAGTGAGGTGTCCATTTATGGGACCTAGTTAGGTGCCCATCAGATTAGCCATTGGCTCAGATTTAGCTATCAAGCTCAGATTAAATTTATGTACAGAATAATTTCTGTTTCTCTACTAGTTGTTGCCATGAACTTAGTTAAATTGTTGTTTTCATTATTATTATATGTAATTATATATAAAATGCTTTACACAGTTGCATGTATATATTATGTATTCTTGTTGTTGTCCCATGTGGGTTGTGAGTGGAGGCTCACTCACTGAGTTTTGATGAACTCACCCCTCTCTTTTCCTCCTCTCTGATTCACTCTGAGTTGGTTGCACTACAAGATCTTCCCCAGTAGTGCTGCAACTTCTTTTGGTGAGCTTTGCTTCGGAGTGGGGCTTATTATAAGTTATGTTAGTTTAGTAGTGCTCCAGTAGTTATGTAGGCAAGATCCCGGACATGCGTAATATGAACTTATTTATTTTAAAGATATCAGGTATTTTATTAATTATGTTCGATTTCGGCCCAGATTATAGATTTTATGCAGTTTATATTCAGGATTTATGTTTGGAGATATTACCAGTTTTATGAAGTTTAGTTAAATTGGAAATAATATAAATATATTTTGATTTATTTATGTATATTAGTTAGTTACGTTACTAGAGGCTTCCGTGAGGACTCAATATCTCACGTGCCGGTCACGTTCCCTAGGCGGGTCGTGACATAAGTGCAATTGTTCCAATTTCTCATAAAACAACATAGCATTTCACCTCATCATTTCCTTATAAAACAAACCAAGTTTGAAAATCATAACTGAATCATGTGATAGCAATTACATTCGAAGTGTAGTCCCATGCATTTTAATAAACGTAGACTTTCATGCTATGCTTCAAAACATATTCTCTTAATCCTTACTAAAATACAATTGAATATTTTATTCATCAAAAAGCTCAAGGAAATAATCTCTAATCATTTTATGATACTAGAAATAATTTATAGGATGACCGAAATAAGGTCATGAGATCAAACCCACTCACCTGGAGGGAGAGGATAGATAAAGTCAACACCAACTGAGCTTCAGGGAGCAGGGAGGGTATCAACATCGACTATAAAAATAAAAAAACTCAATATTAAAATCCATCAACCTCTAAATCACTATAATCTAGCACTAAACCATATTGGGGGAGCACCCCCCCCACTTGACAACAATGAAGAAAACTAATGACCCATACTAAGAATGTGAAAGAATGGAAGAAAAGAGATAAAAACAAAACCCATAAAATCTCTTACCTTAATCTTGGAGGAAGAAGGAATGATGATGGATTGAGAAGGGAATAGAGAAATTTTCTTCGGGGAAAGGGTTTAGGGTTATGGTTTGCAAAGAAAATGGAAGGGGAAGGAGTGAGAAGGGTTTATAAAATGGGGGGAGAGGTTTGTGAGTGAAACGACGCGCTTCTAATGTATTTGCGTCTCAAGGGGACACTATAGCGGCCAGGCTGCGTCCCCGTCCTCCGTCCCGTCTCTAGAGAGCCACACTGTGCTGCAGTCACTGCTGTGACCACTATAACGGTGACAGTAAAACTCAAATTTGCAGAATTTTGCTGTGAAGATATTAGCTTATCCCTATACTCACTCACTTATTTCCATTTCTTTATTAACTTTAAAACGTAAATGTAAATAAGGAAATACCCCCCATTTGGATTCAAATAAAATATCAAAAAAAATGAAAACCTCAACCAATCAAAATCTCATTTTTCAGTTCTAGTTCAAATTCCGAAATTTCGATGATTTTCTAAACTTAAGGACTAGAAACGAAACATTTAAAGGTTTTCTAAAATTTATTAAAATCATCCTTCAATTCATTTCCTTTTGGAGAGCCATTACTAGGACTTTTGGTCCCAAGATTATGGCTCAAACATATAGCCCGCCATGGAGGTGTATGGTTCCAAACTTAGCGAAGACCCGAATCCGGTAACATGAGTGGGTCACAGGGGACCTTAGGACCATATGGAACTTATCTATTGACACGTGTACACCAGGTATTACAAGACAGCTTATGTTGATGATGTATATAGAATGATTACCATATGTAAGGTGTACAAGAATGAGTTTGGGGTTATGGGCCACCAAAGTACATGGCTTCTGTATATAGACCCAAGGATTTGTACAAACCGTGCCTTAAAGCACACAATGAAGGGCCAACTCAAATTTTATGGCAACATCATCTACTGTCACTGTTAATTATTTCTCCTTGTGGAAAATGGAAAATCTGCATCTCTAGTCACCACCGTTCTACCAAAGCTTTTATTAGAGCCCCTTTAGTTCCACTCGGCCTATTTGTGTAACATGGTAAAAACCAGCATGTTGTAGGTGCTCAATAATTGCATCTTTCAGCGGATGATTAAAACAAATGACGAGACTCGAACCTTCTTTCTTCCTGATTCAAGTACAAAATAAATAATTATTAATCACAGAGTATTTAATTATCAAATTTATACATAAAATGAATTAAAAATCTAAAATCACACTTAGAATAGAATTAAAAATTTATATTAATAAATAAGTATGTAAATTGAAAACAATAAAATAATACACACAAAGAGAGAACAAAATATTAACTTAATAAACTAAAATAATAAACAAAATTAATAATAAAAGTAGAAAAATTAAACTTACATATCCATTAAAAATACAAACTACAACATGCTCATTAGGACCTATTGTTACGTCACGTTGTTGTTTAGGCTTTTTTTTCGTAATATTTCTCCTTTTTTTCCCAAAAAAAAAAAAAACTACTCTTCCTACCGCCAAAACTATACTTGCCTCCCCACAACTAATACTGATATGCATTGAAGAGCCCTCACAACTCAACCAAACACGTAGAGCTCTTACCAAACTCCCCTTTTATAGTATCAGTAATGAAGAGCAATAATATTACGGATTGCTCTATTCATTCATGAATTACTTCATCTGATTCACTCACTATTATTTTTCTTATGTGTAGCAATTCTAATGTAGTGAAGCATGAAGAGCGTGTATTGATCTATGGAAAGGCGAGGCAGGCCTCGCAGATTCCCTATGCATGCATAAGCTAGTGGGATAGGGAGCAAAGTTAGCTGGCAGCAAATTGCGGACCTGCCAAGACTCAATTTGCAGGGAGTGAATTGTCTTTCTGCGAGGCCTTTTTTTTTTGTGGTTCTTTTGGAACATAATTCGCTTTCAGCAGATTATGTTCCCCAACCCATCTCCCCTAATTACCTCATAAGTACCATATATGGATATTAAGCACCTTTCAGATCCATATCAAAATTAAAAAACCTCAATCGCGAGCTCTTTTATAATTATCGAAAAATAATTAAATCTTAAATAATTTAATAAATTCTAAGTTTAATAAAAAAAACTTTGTAATTATATATGAGTATAGATAAGTTTTTACTCTCTTTTTTTCTATTAAAAAAATGTTTTTAAATGTTAATGGAAACGGGCCCATAACTTAAACTTTCTCCATGCCAAGACAAACATGCACTAATTTAATTTCCACGAGTCAAATTCTGCAGTGCACGAAATTAATTTGGGTGTGTTATGAACTTTTATTTAACTTGTATACTGTGGCCAAACACTATGGATGTATTTCGCCGCTTTTCGAGAGCGTGGTTAACAAACAACGTGCATAGTACAATTCCCCTCTGCATTTACCTTGAGGTAGAGTAAAACTTATCATTATTGCTCTTGCATGGAAGGGAATATCACTGGAAAATTGAATGAATGAAATGACAAAAGTAACTTGAATTTTTCCTTACTGTACTCATCTCAAAATCATATCATATCGTTTCATATGTTTGTCCTATTCTCCGGACTCAATTATGACCTGCCTAGATTTTACGAATGGGTAAAAAGCAGGTAACAAAAACAATGCATTGATGACTCATGTCTTATCAAATGAACAAGTAAACGACCAAACAAAAAAAGAACCCCCAAAGTTTGATACCCCTCAAGCGCCTCAACCTTGTCGTCAAGTCTACATATTCCAAACACAATGAATATAATAATGCCACAATTTTGCATTTGTTTAATTAAAGATACTCTGCTTCCGAATTCCGATCGGTGATCAATTCCCCTGGTATGTAGCTTCATAATTATTTTATCATATCTATATTATTTATATTTATAGAATATGAGGTAATATATCGACTCATTTTTTCTCCACCATTAAATGGGAAGGGGATATCATATAAGTGTGATCTACACCTCACATCTAATAGTAAATAAGATATAAGTTGATATAGTGTCCCAATAAATACAATTAATATTTTTGAATAAACTCCCATATTATTTTAAGAATTACGTCTCCTTAAGACTAACAGTTGAGGCCTTAGCTCATCAATACACACACATATATAATTGTTAAAAATATATTATTAAATTGTAAAAAGTGTTGTTGTAGTATCTATGTTTATTAGAGGAAAATAACCGCAGAATATCTCATCTTAAATAAAATCAATTAAATATGCAGATATATAGGTTACAAATATGCATGTCTTTACGCAAACTTTTTTTTCTGAACACACTTTGATATAAATGTGCAAAATAAATTAACCTAAAAATTAATACTATCTAACATTAATCTGACAATGTCTATGCCATTATTTGATTAGTTAAAATCATTTGACATTTGCCTCCATTAAACAATGTCTCGAGTTAGATTAATTTAAATTCAATAGACGCAAAGTATTATTGATTGAAAAAATAAATAAATCGATAAATAACTTTTAAGTAGTGAAGAATATAGTATATTGTGGATTGTTAAGTGCATTATGACAATTTTAATTATGAACTTTGTAACCTGAACCTTAAATGTCTTTAACTAAATTTAAAATTTAAATAAGCCAAATTGAAAATATTTTCAGCTTCAAGTAATAAAAAAAATAAAAGCGTACGTGATAATGAACCTTATGGCATTTTTTTTAATGTAGTGACTAATTCTCTCGTATATTGTATGTTAATTTAAAATAGCAAACATCGTCCATGATTTTAAAAAAAAATTGTACTTATAAGATGTGGACAACATGTTATTATCTATCATTAAATATGATGTGGCTACCATGCATACTCACATATTATCTATCATTAAATAGGATGTGGACCTTCTTTGAATGAAATTCATCACTCATTTAATAATAAATAATATATAAGTTAATATGATATCTTATACTCATAAATATAAATAACACAATTTAATTTTAAAACCATTCTACTTTTAAGAGGGGGTCAAACGCTCAGTACACTAATTAAAAAATATATGCCCCTCACCATGCCACCTCGAATATGATTAAGAAGCTGATAGCATGATTATCAAAAAAACGAAGCTGATAGCATTAAATTATCAAATTATTTTCTAAATTAAAAATTTACTTAAATGCCCAATCATGTCAGGGGTTGAATATCTTTTTGATGAAAAAGGAGCAATTATTGAAGGATAGTGTTGGACAGCAGGACCTGCTGTCACGCGACCAACTCGGCTCATCCATATTAAAAGAAGGGGCCAATAAGTACTGGGCATGGCACAAATTTCTGGGTGTGAAAAGGATGGATAGGAACATCGGGGGTAGAGCATATGTACTGCATCTGAATTCTGAAAAGCTCATTTTCAAGAGGCTTTGCTCTCTTTTTAAGAAGAATATTACTATATATATAAGTTTATAATAATCTTTACACATGATATAATTTTAATAAACATTTTTATAATATTTATATATTTTTAATTGTTAATATATGATTATATATAGATTTTATTGTAAACTCGATATTATGTTATTATTACTCACTTTTTAACAGTGAAAGCTTTGAAAAAAGAGAAATTGTTGCTCCATCCCTTCTACAATAGAAGTCATTTTTCAATTATATACATGAGTTGAGATAATAATGTCAATTTTTTATGTTTTAAAAATAAAATAAAATATATAAATATATTTTTATCACTTAATTATTATCCATTTTCTTTAATTAAATAAAGAAGTAAAATAAGTATAAAATAATACATGAATTATTGAAATTAGAAAACAGATTTTAATTTGACATAGAAAAAAAAAACCTAAAAATAACCTATATTAAAGAACAAAGGGAATGCAAGCTTATGGAATTCTTTTTTTAAAAGAAAAAGTTTGATTTCTCTAATCAAAGCACCCGTTAAGGATACTAGGAAAAATAATGTTCAAAACTCTTTATTGAGTCACATGTTTTGAAAACATCAAAACATATTTTTCCAATACTAAACTTTTGACTCATAAGGATACTGGTTAAATAAATCTTAAAAATTAGGCAAGGAAATCAAAGCATTAGAACCTAAAGTGATAAATGATAAGACCCATTCCCAAGAAAAGTTATCCAAATTTTAAATTCTCAATCTTGTGGATAAAATTCACCTAGAACTCAACCCACTTGTATTGAGCTAATCAGTTGAGTTAAAAGTTGATAGAATATCAAGTAGAATTGTGCCCATTTTATTTATTATATCAAGTTTAAGATACATATTCATATAAACTTTTAGAAGAAATTCTATCGTGTTATTTGGAATGAAAAAAATTAGGAATTCAATTTTATCAATAAGTAAATTCATTTGTGTTCTGGTTTGAATTTTTATATTTTGAATAAGTTAGTAAATTGCAAAATTGAGTTCAATTGTACTGTGTATGAAGATAAATTGAATTCATTATTTTTGGCTATTTTATTTTTCTTTTAGAGTATTTTTGGTAGTTTTAATAGAGAGGAGAGGAAGGGAAAAGATAATACATGGGATTTACAAGTGCTTTTGGTATACCCTTGAATCCACCAATTTATTGTAGCAAATCAGAGATGTTTTTGGGAATTTTTAAAAAATTGAATTTTGTTTACATTTTAATTTCATGCCATTAATTGGTTATTGATTTCAATTTTTTAAATGAATTCAGTTTCAAGGTTTTTCAAACACTGTAAGCTTGGATATATCACGAGATTCAAAACTTTAAGAACCTATTAGACAAACTATACTCTCTTACTTAGTTGAGAAAATTATTTATTTTTTGTAATAATTTTTTATTTTTATAATTAGTAAGGTTCAGTATTTTTATGGGAGTGGCTACTGTCACACCCTATTATCTATTGTCATGTCCTATCAAATGAAGTGCTAAAATGTCCTTTTACAAAACTTAAAAGTATTATATGAGATAAAAATAATTAAAAAATAAACAAATAAATTATAATATACAACATACATATTCAAGGATTTTTCATTGTGTTTATGCTTTTAATTACTATTACATTTTGTAGATATTATTATTACATATAAAATTTTAAAATTAATTTAACATTTTTGTCTATTTATTGTTATATTAAATAGAGTAATTAAACATGTTTAGAAGAGTTAAATACATTTTACTTCTTTGAACTTTATGTCATGTTCAATTTAGACTCTAACTTTTCAAAACATGTATTGCAACACTATAAAGTTACCAAACAATACAAAAAAAACTCATCATGTTAAGTTGACTACATTTCCTTTAATGGACATCAACTTAATAGAATGAGTATTTTGCATTATTTGTTAACTTTAAGGTATTGTGACAAATGTTTTGAAAAGTTACAATATAAATTGCATATGACTTAAAATTAAAGAGAATAAATTTCATTTAACCCTATTTAGAATATATCATGGTCATATAAAAAAATAAAATCAATATTAGAAATTTTGAAATTAAATTGTATAAAAACAGCACAAAATTTTAATTTATTACAATAATATATTACAAAAATTTTAATAAAGTTGTGCATATTATAAATTCATGTTAGTGTTTTAATTTAATAGTTTATTTAGACAAGATAATATTATCTTTATGAACCTTGAAAAAAATTAGCAAATTAATCGCAACTTTTATTTTTGGTGCTATTATAATTTTTTAATGCAAGTTGTTCAAATTAATTTTTAATAAATAAATATATTAATTAAATTTTGAATTATGCAGTATTTCATCTGTCACGACCCACCTACGGAGTGTGACCGGCACGTGAGGATTTGGGTCCCCACTAAGCCTCAGTAACGAATCGACTAATATAAATAATCCAAATTTATTCAAAATATCTCAAGTTCAACTAAAACTTCAATAATATGAAATTGTTCTCAAAACATAAATTCTGAACATAAATTTGCATAAAATCCATATTCTAGGCCAAAGCCAAACATAACAAAACAATTAATGAAATTACGAAAATATATCATGCATGTCCGGGGTTCCTGCCAACACAATTTATTGGAGCACTACTAGACTAACATAATTGACAATAAGCTCCACTCCAAAGCGAAGCACACCAAGGAAGGCTGTAGCACAACTACGAGGATCTGTGGTACAAATGAAAGCGTAGTGTATCTGTAGGGAAAGGAAAAGAGAGGGTGAGTTCATCAAAACTCATGAGTGAGCCTTCACTCACAACCCAGACAGGACAATAACAAAATACATAACATATACATGCAACTGATGTGAAATATATTACATATATAATTACATATAAATTAATCAATCTATGGCAATAACTAGTAGGGAAACATGAATTATTCTGCACATAATTATAAATTTGAATAGCTAAATCTGAGCCAATGGCTAATCTGATGGGCACCTAACTAGGTCCCATAAATGGACACCTCACTAGGTTCCTTATTGTGGGTGAGTTAGTCCTCTAGCGGACCACTTGGTACCAAGGTTAACGATCAATCCTGTAGCCGTTAACTCGCTGATCTGTTTCTCACTAATTAATATAAAATAATTTGTTCATAAACCAAATAAATATAAAAGCTCTGAATTCATATAATTCTAACAATTTGGTGTAGCATAACTGAGATTCTAAAATCATGCCCAAGGGATCACCAGCTTGTAGACATAGTGATTTCAGTAATCAATAGAATATGTATCTGACAATTGTTATGAATTATACTTTATTCAATACTTTCAATAAATCATATCTAATATTCTAAAATCTTCATAGGAAATATATAGTCTGAAAACATAATAATCAATATTTCTACTGTAAACATTAAACTAAGGTCTCACAATTTCATAAACTAGGAAAAAGATATTCTATAACATGCAAGGTATCAATTATGGTCCCATGAGTTTTGCGAAAATGATTAATTTTCATGATAACTGTAAAAGTAATAATATTTCTAAAACAGGCATAATTATAACAATATATTCTCTTGACATAAATCATTTTAAAATTTCATAAATAATTTATATAATATGGAAAAATATTAATAATGACCAAAAGTATGATTATGAGTTTAAACTCACTCACCGTTAGTAGTCGTGAGTGTGCTTCTACTAATAACTTTACTCTGAAGAATAACCAATCTCACAGATTAAAAGAAAGGAGCGTCACAACGTCCCAAGAGATGATTAGCTAGGCTCACTGAAACTCGGCCATGAAGATCATGAGCTTGACAAGAGATGAGTTCGGCCAAGAAGAGGTTTGATTTAGAGGAGGTTTGACTTAGAGGAGGTGGAAGCAAAACTTAGCAAAATGAAACTAAACATTTCTTACACATACACACTCCTACACTCATATATTTATACACAAATATAATAATCATGAATAATATTAGTGCTATTTGTCTACACTTAATAATAATAATAAATATTATTAATGCTAACCACACTTAGTAATTATAATGTTAAATAATAATAATGCTAGGTACACTTAATAATAATAATAATTCATAATAATTATAATTTCTTTATTTGGGATATCACATCATCACTATACATATCGTATATTATGTTAGTATTTTACTCTCTTTTTTAGTTTGATTTTTTGTTTTTGATAGAATCATGATATCCAAATCCTATCACTATAAGGAACCCGACCGAAATAAGGTCCTTAAAGGGGTAGAGTCTCCGGATGACGAATTTTTGATTCACAAGACTAGTATCAAAGACCTCTAATTAAGGGGACCAAGATACCTATTACTTTGATCAATCTCACCTGGGTAGTATTTTACTTTAAATAAAATTTTTTATTTTTTATATTAAAATTATAATATTATAATCTTATTTTTAGTTGATTTAATAGTCAATAGTTAAATTGATCTGTAAATTTATTTTGTGACATATACCACACGATGCATATGCTATTATGCTAGTTATTATTAATTATCACGACCCGATTTAGGCACGTGACCGGCACGTGAGAAATCTCATTCTCACGTAAGCCTCGTAACCTAGATTTCAAGTTCTGCATGCATGCTCTGCCTTAACATCTATGAATAATCGAAAATTCCTTTTTTTCTGCATATATATCATTTATTCTCTAGAGTCAAAATCATCACACTTGTAATCTGGTAATAACTTTTCAGATATCAAATCGTGAGTCATTTATACATATAAATCAAAATACATTTTTTTCCAAATATCCAAATTATCATATACAAATCAAAATATAATCATAATATGCCAATGCGAAAACAAACATGCTCTAGGTCCGAGACCCTGCCTGCAACGTACTGGAGCACCCTAACTCAAACATTATATGCTTCACCTATGACTCACCGACTGGAATCTATAACTGCTGAGAGGTTTACAACAATTGCTCTATCTGTAAAAATAAGAGAAGGAAGATAGGGGTGAGTTTTGTAACCAAAACTCAGTGAGTGAATCCTCACCTGAAACCCCCTTTCATGGGACAAGAGAAAGAATACATAATGCACAAAAATCATAACAACATTAATAATATCAGAAAATATCTCACATAACCAAGTATAACTACATTTCTAGAAGTCCTGTATCATCATCATGTTATAACTTAAAACAATTTCTCTGAATTTATTTTAATACATGAAATCGTACAAACAATACAATATAGTAGTTCCTAGAGAAACAGTAGTCTCTACATATAAATGTCTAGTCATATCTGGGCGTTACATATCGCCGTCCCCAATATGACAATAAATCTCTGAATATAAATGTCTGATCACATCTGGGCGTTACGTATCGCCGTCCCCAGTGTGATAATAAATCTCTTAATATCTCTGGTCACATCTGGGCGTTACGTATCGCCGTTCCCAATGTGGCAAAACATCCTCTGTTATCTCTAGTCCGAGCTACTTGGTACCAAGGTTAACGGATTTACTGCCGTTAACACACAACCTGTTTCTCTATAGCTACCTTCTAAACTAACCAAATAAATCAGTTAAAACTAAAACCTTTAAATACTTTTAACTCTCTAAGAGCTCTGAATCTGTCTGATTCTAACAGTTTGACCTTAGCATAATTGTGGCGATGAATCATGTCCAAAGGACCACCCTTTGTAGACATTTACGATCTCAACAGCTCACAGAATATATAGCCGTCAACTGTTATGAATCTCATGAAGACTTAAGCTCTAAAATCTTTTTTATGTCTGAGTTTCTAATTCAATTCTCAACAACATTTTTCATAAGCGTGAAATCCTCAAATCATCATAACAATTCTCAAAAGCTCAAGATTCTCTAACAACCATTTGCATAATCCATATTCAACATAAATAAGCATTTCAACAATCATAAATCTTTGATAATCACAATTAAAACCAATTCTAAACAAAATCATTTTGTTAATAATGGTCCCATGAGTTTTACCAAAAATACAGGTTTCATGCCTTCAAATCAACAATTCCAAAACATATATTCAACAGCAATCTCAATCCTTTTTGCATAAATCTCTAAAATCAAATAATACATGATATCTTTGTGAAAGTAACTCTAATGCAGAATATAGAAGTCACAGATGAAAACTCACTCACCTGGAGGGGTGAACAGTGAAGAATCTATACTGACAAGGCTCTTTGGAGCAGGAACAACATTAATATCTGACATAGAACCCATAATACTCTAGATTAACTTCTAGAATCACTAGATAACTCAGATTTGACTCTAATACCCAGGAAGAACATCATATCTTATATGACATGGAGGAATAACAAAACCATCTTCAAAACCCAAGGAAGAATGGGAGAAAAGAGAGTAAAACCAAGAGAATAGTGTACCTTTAAGCCTTAGGAGTGAAAGATGGGAGTTAGATTGAGAGAAATGGAGTGAGAGAGGGTGAGGAGACGGAGTTCTCGCATTTGGGAGAGGAGGGGGTGTGTTTTTTATGATATGAAGGTTCTGGACCCCGAACAGGAGTTTTTATGTCATCTGTCAACCGTTGCAGCCCTAAGAGCGCTACGGCGCTTACCAGAGAACATAAAATTCACTTCTTGCACCGACTCAATGCTCTGCTGACCGCTTGTAATTCCCCAAATATAGAATTTATTAGTATCTAAATTATCATTATCATTACTTATTTTTACTATTATTATTATATAAAACAAACACGGGTGGCACGAGTTCTTAACATTCTTATTATTATTTTATATATATATAAGAAACAAGGCACGACAGGAGTTCGTAACGTTCTTCTTCTTCTTATTTTATATATATATATATATATATATATATATATATATATAATAGGGCATGCGTTACATGAGGTAAGTTTATTATTATTATTATTATATATTAATATTATATAAAAAGTAATGCAAACCATGTTGCACGAGGCACATGGGATTTCATATAATATTATTTATATATATTATTATTATTATATAGATAGTTAGGGAGCCTGTGTTGCACGGGTTAGATTATTATATTATATATATATATATATATATATATATATAGGTGTGGGTGTGTGTTGTGTCTGCAGAGTGTGAGTGAAAGTGAGAGAGGGGAGAGAGAACGTGAGTGGAATAAGAGTAGAGAGAGAGAATAGTGAGAAAATAGTTATCGACAATATTTAGACTTCTTAAAGGTCAAGTTGTTAGTATACTCCTTGCTACCAAGGTGAGTGGGTTTAAGCTCATGACCATACTTTTGGTCATTATTAGTATATTTCCATATTATATAAATTATTTATGAAATTTTAGAATGTTTTATGTCAAGAGAATATGCTATTATGAATTATGTCAATTTTAGAAATATTATTACTTTTACAGTTATTATGAAAATTAGTCATTTAAGAAAACTCATGGGACCATTCTTGCTGTATGTATGATTTAGATTTATTTATCAGTTAGAAAATATTATGGATCTTAGTTTTGCATGAAATTATTACTATTAGTGTTTAGCCAATAAATAGTGAGAAACAGATCAGTGAGTTAACGGCTGCATGATTGATCATTAACCTTGGTACTAAGTGGTCCGCTAGAGGACTAGCTCACCCACAATAAGGAACCTAGTGAGGTGTCCATTTATGGGAACTAGTTAAGTGCCCATCAGATTAGCCATTGGCTCAGATTAGCTATTCAGCTCAGATATTTATTCCTGTTTCTCTACTAGTTATTGCCATGAATTCAGTTAATATATTGTTGTAGTACAGTCATATGTAATTATATATATAATATATTTCATATCAGCTGCATGTATAAGTTATGTATTTTGTTGATGTCTCATGTGGGTTGTGAGTGAAGGTTCACTCACTGAGTTTTGATGAACTCACCCCTCTCTTTTCCTTCTCCTAAATATATAGCTACAAGTTCAGTTGTACCACAGGATCCTCCGCAGTAGTGCTACAATTTCCTTGGTGAGCTTTGCTTTGGAGTGGAGCTTATTGTCAATTATGTCAGTTTAATAGTGCTCCAATAATTGTGTAGGCAGGATCCCGGACATGCATTATATTGTTTTGTTTATTTTCAGAATTTCTGTTATTTGTTTAAGTATGTTTGGCTATGGCTCAGATTACGAATTTTATGTTCAGAATTTATGTTTTGAGAACCTTTTCAGATTGATAAAATCTAGTTAAAATTGAAATATATATATATATATATATATATATATATATATATATATATATATATATATATATATATATATATATTCAATTTATTTATGCATATTAATTAGTCATGTGATAAGAGGCTTCCGTGGTGATCCAATTCCTCACGTGCCGGTCACGCTCTGTAGAAGGGTCGTGACACCACTGCAGTGCTCACCAAAATGGTTTCTTCCTCTACAGGATGGTCTCTCTCACTCTTCAGGATGGTTTCTCACTCCCTAGAACTCACTTATTACATTTCTTACTTAAAGTTTAGGGAATACCCCTAAACTTCAGGATGGTTTCTTCTTACATTTCTCACTCCCTTAACTTCTATTTTTTATTAACTTTTAAACATAAATGTAAATAAAGGAATACCCCCTATTTGGATTGAAATAAAATGTCTAAAAAATCAAAATCCAACCCAATCGAAATCTACATTTTGGGTTTTAGTTCAAATCCAGAAATTTTCACGGTTTTATAAACTCATCGGCTAAAAACGAAACATTTAAAGGTTTCGAAAAATTTCTTAAAAATCACTCTTTAACTCAGTTTTCTCTAGGGAACAATTACCGGGACTTTTGGTGACTCTATCATATGGCCCTCCAAGAAGGTGTAGGGCCCAAACTTAGCAAAAATTCAGGACTCGAACTGCTAGGTAGGATTCGAACTGACAGATAAGGGTGACTGATGCTCTTTTCATTCGAAAAATTTGTCTAACTCTTTTATTTAAAATTTAAGGTATTACATTAATATTGTCAAATAAATCTTCGTTTGATATATGATGATTTATGCTTCTGTATTTTTTATTTTACAAAAAAAAATCATAATAATTTACGCAATTTTTATTAAACAATAATTAATTAAATTTTAAAAATTTTAATGCTGATTTTATTTTTTAATTTTTATGACCATGATACATTATAAGTAGTTAATTAATTTATTTAATATAACAACATAGACTAAATATTAAACTGACTATAAAAATTTTAATATGTAATAATTATTTACAAAAATATAATAGTAATTGAAAATGTAAACGGCAGGATGAAAAATCCTTGAGTATGCATGTTGTATATAAAAATTTATTTGTTCACTTTTTTAATTACATATTTAGTTTAATTTATATACATGCACAATGTAAAAAAAAAATTACATTGTTATCTAAATATGTATTGTCATATCAGTAAAAATGATTAAATCTCATGCTTACTATTGACTGATTTGATTGGATAATACTATAAAAAAAATTTATACTATTAATACATAGAAATTAAATTTTTATATTTTATCAAATATAATTTGTATTATATTTTGTAGAAGAGCATTTTAGAACAATTAAAATTTTATTTAACAGGATGTGACAATAGGTAATAGAGTGGGGGAATAACCACTACCAACTTCTATCCCTGAAATTTTTTGGAATTGATAAGGTTAAATACTTCCATCCCTACTATAAGCACAATACTAGAGATAGAAGTGATATAAAGGGCAGTTATTATGCAGCGCTCACAAGTACACCAAGGGCTCTCATTAAGCTCGTTTCAGAGGTTAAATTCTAATAAAGTGACCCCTACTGAGTGATGAGAAAAAGGGTAAATTTACCAAGTTGCAATCTATCTTTATTATGATTTCATTGCGATCCTACCCTCAAGAAATAAAATATGCTATACATTATTTTAATGTTTGCCAGCTTTTATCACCGATGCATTTTATATATGATTTGTTAGGATTTACACACGGCCAAGCTTGTAGAAAAAGAATTCTGGGATAAGTATAAATTTACCATCATATTTTTACATACACTCATGATAAAGTTAATAAGTCTCACAAGCAAGTATATTTTAAATAAGATTAATGAGATTTGTATCTATTATGAGTATATGTAAAAATGAGATGACAAACTTGTATTCATATAAGAATCTCTTCAAACTTGTGAATAACCTCTTCTATATAAGATGAGTTTAGTTGCTTTCAGGTACCCAATGTGACATGTTAGGGACCTTCATACTTATGTTTGTGATGTCTCAGGTCCATGTGTCCCTAGATAAGTGTAGTATGGTCTTAGGGTCCTCAAAGACTCACCTGTGTTACTGGAAAAGACCCTGGATACATGGATAGAAACAATGACCCTCTATGCAAACTTGCCATGGCCAGGTACCCTCACGTCGTAGCAAGTGAACTAATCAACCCCGGAAATAGGCACACTACAGGGAAACTCGTCATGGCCAGGTATCCCTTTGTAATGGTGAGCATGCTAATTATTCCCTTAAAGGGACACACTCAGACATCTTCACCATGATAAGCCTCCTCCTTGCCATGGCAAGATCCTCAACACCAGAAACATAAAAAATGATGTAGTTTTATTGAAAACACTCTCTTCCAATATCAATCATTCCCCACCCAGTTTTAACTCCCCAAAATCGAACCCTAAAATTTCAAGGTGCTCTCCCACCCTTCTCACACAACTCCAAGTTTTCTTCCCCCTCCCCAATCATTGGGTGAGTTGTTTTTATCAATTTCTTCCATGTTCTTCCATGTTTAGAGTTAGGGCTCCCTCATGTACGAATTTGACATGATATTTCCTTCCCCTAAATCTGTCTTATCATGTTCTTGGGTGTCTTATGTGTTATTTGTGGTTCTATGGCAATTGTTGATGTCATTCATATATAGTTTCCAAGGTCTAGTGGATAATGCCACACACTCTCAACTTCAATTAAATGGTAAGTGAGTTTAAACTCAACCTTATTTTCAATTATTACGAGTATGTTCTTAGTATTATAATTGCTAAACATGAATTTCAAAGTGAATATATGTTATAAACATGATTTTACAACTTATGCCAAGTCTAGCAAATTTTTGGTTTTTGATTATAGCGTAAAAATTATATTTTAGAAAACCATTAGATCATGGCTAATATGTTGTATGTCATAAAGATGTTTTATCCGCTCAAAAAAAGATTTATTGGAAAAATATGATATTTAGTACACATATTATGGATTGATGAAATTGTCATGTTTTTAGGACTTTGAATTTCCTGATTATGCTTTTAGAATTTCAAGTTATGTTTATTTGGAAAAATATTGAGTTGAGTACGATTTATCTCCAATGATAGATATGTTATTATGATTTATGAGTTTCTATGTCTATGAAATTATGTCAGCATGAAATATAATTTTAGAATTTTAGTTTTGTGTTATTGACGTTTTGTGTTATTGAAAGTATTGAATTAAATATGATTCAAAATATTTACCAGACACATACTTTGTGGGTTTTAGAAAATTAAATAATAGTATTAAATAATTGGTGATTCAAATGTTTAACGGTATTAAATAATTTCTAACGATCGATCAGCTGAAGACTAAACTTTGCAGAACGCTATATATGGTTCCTTTAGGTTCACCTCAATCAGAGAGAAATTATACACATGAGGCCTTGTAAGAGCAAAAAAGACTAGAACATAACAAGATTGAAAATTCTGTCAAGAACCCCGTGTCGACCATAGTCCTACCCTCTCCAGCAAGTATGCACACACATCAATCAGTCCATTCAACGATAAACTGTAACCAGATTTCAAGAACATAAACCCTACATGAGCAATGGTAAAAATGCTCAGTGAGCAAACTAAATAGGATTTAAATCCTTTAAAGTCATACGATAGTCGTAAAGTTAAAAAGTAAAATGTTAATCACTCTTGAATTATATGATGAAACCCATACACAATACTAGTTATTGATAACATGCTCATGAACTTCTTACTTTATCACTTTATAACCATCCTCTCGCTTTACATGATCCAAATCCTACCGTATTTATGACAGAGACTAAAACAGGTATATACTAAGTGTATATGTCACTACTAAAATCTGTCCATGGGTACATTAAACATTAAACAACATCAAAACTCTTAATCAACGTACATACATCATTGGTTCACAGCTCACACAAATGACTAGTCCGATTTTAGCAAAGAGAAAGTGATACATTTTCACGAAACTTCTTGGTTTAAGAGCTCCTGAATTGAAGCTCTAATAATGGCTTGCTTAACCTCTAAAAATATGAACATCAAGCAAAGGATCCTTCTTGTTAACAAGCTCAAAGACACATACATCTCCAGCTCGTAATTTACTTCCTTTAGCAAAATAGATCCAACCAGCGGCGATAACGGCAGTACACCTCAACGGATAATAAGTCAACCTTGCATTCCACAACTTCCTTCCAAACCGTATCTTCACTTCCTGCTTGTTGGTTTTAAAATACGTTTTGAAGAAGACAATCGATATGAGCTGCATCACATCATATTTTCAACATCATCATTATCAGAACAGAGTCACAATTTGTGAAAGTATAACAATAACTGGAAGTTTGCATGATATAAAAGTCTCCGAACGGATGAGTGTTTATCAACTAAAACTCACCGGTGAATATGAACCCCTTACATGACCTGGCTTTATCTTGAGTAAGAAAGAGGGGTTTTTCGAGTCGAACTTCATGGCTTCTTCCAGAGCATCGGATGTTGCGGGGGAGGGACTAACCTGAGACTTAGAATCTCGTTTTCTTCTATTGTTCTTGCCTTGCATAAGGGAAAAGAAAATCACAATGTACCATTCAAATTTTTAAAGAAGTCGGATGTAGCTCGTGTTATATAAATAAATATAGTTAAGTTTTACACTCGCTATTTTGAAGGTTATACAAATTAACGGGAAGGTTTTCTGGTTATAAAGTAACAATGAGGTTGAAAATTTCATGAATAAATTTTATGTATAAAATTACACATAGAGCTTATCCATAAAATTCATACCCCAAGTTTTACCCCAATACCAAATCCTTCATAAATGTTAATGGAATGGAACTTAGTAATTTATATGCATTTAACCTAAAAGCTGAACGCAGCCTTACAGCAACAGGGTATTTATGAAAACGCACGAAAACCCAGTTGAATCCACAAAATGAAAGAATGATCCAAATCACGACCTACCATGCAAGTCTTGATTGGAAGACGGCATCTCAAGACTTGTCCCTTCAGACTGACTGCCTTCTGGACTGGGGCTGCTTGTTCTTATGGCAGTTCTCAATTTCTTACTTGTGGAAGGAGATGACAATGGTGATTTCCGCTCTCTCTTCTGGCTTTTACATGGTGGTGGCTCATTCAAAATCTCAACGGTATCATCAGGATAGACTATTTCCAGGCCACTCATGCCAAATATGTATACCTCAAAATGTGAAGCTTCCTTGTACTCAAACAACACCAAGTGCCCATGATCTAGAGAGTAATATGAAGCAAACTCTTTCCAACCCTTTTCAAACAAAATCCCACCGTCATGCTTAGTCCAATGCACTTCCCACTCAGTGCCATCTGGAGGGTTCAGATAGACTGGGTTTTGCAGACCACCACCATGTTTCCTAGTGAAACTGTTTGGTATCTTCTGCAATGAATCTGCTGTTAGGAAGCATAATCAAAATTCACAAGCAAAGTTAACAACTAATTTTTAGGCACATTTACAGTGAAAATTGGCTCCATAAGCTTTATCTAAGATACACTCACTTGTTTATGAATTTTACTAACTTTTTTTATAGCGTACCTGAACAAGAAGTTTTGTTATTTTTGTACTCCAAAAATAGGTGTCTATTGGGACATTTATTTTATCATTATTACATGTAACGATGATTTCACTTATTTCATTTACCAATCATATTTAAGGACAGTAAATGTTTCAATAAATATCCACGATTAAAAGAGCAAAAGTGCTGAATAAAAGTTGTTTCTCTATCTAATAATTTTTCATCACAGGTATAAGAGAAACTGATGAGTGATGACTTAAGACACATTTCTCTCTCTACTTGTCTTTTCCTTATTTGCTGCACAAAGCTCTTTGACATTTGCTAATTCTAATGAAGACCGTGCATTCTTTCCGAACCAAGTAGTGATTGCTGTATGACGCTTTAGTTTTTTTTTTTTTGGTAGATGTATAACGCTTTAGTTGAGAAGCCAACTATGCTGCTAAGATAAAGCAGGAAATTAACGTAAAAAAAACAGATCATGCTTGTGTGTCTCTCACTCTTTCCGTGACAGCATTCCGTGCCTCACAGGAAAAATGCCAAAGGGAGAAAGAAGAAGAAAGGTAAAAAGCAAGAGGGGGAGAGGTGCAGATTTTTCATTTTTTTAACATTAACTGAAAAAATAAGAGATAAACACAGTGAGAAGTGAAGATGAAGATAAGGAATGTGCTTACAAGATTTCCATCTTCAAGAGTTGTTCTGAGAATAATCTTAAAGAAACGGATCGCAGTGGCAGGAGACTGCTCGTTCGGTTGGGAGCTACAAGAAGCCATGGATGTTATTGTTGACACTTAGGGGCCCTCTGTCTCTCAGCCACACCTTTTGAAGTGGACAACTGAAACAATGAAAAAGGTTAAAATAAAGTATCTGTAGCAAAAAAGGATGGTGGTGGAAATGAACGTGTACTGCCAGCAAGATAAACTTTAGTCCTGCACAGCGGTATTAATTGCCGGCATGCTCGGAATGAGTAGAGTTCGGGTCTTCAAATTTTACTTGGAATATTCTTTGAGTTGGTGTTTAATGATACTTTAGGCTGATATGATCTGTTCAAAACTAAATTATTTGTTTTAAGAGATTATTTTTTATAATAATTAATAAAAAAAATTATAATATTTTATAGTTCAATTGATATATTTTACATAAATTGATATTATTTTTATATTTATATGATTTATTTTAAAATATATGTTATAAAATACCTATTAAATTTTAATTTTTTTACTTATAAATTTTACACCTTTATGCTACATTATGTATAAATCCTTATATATTATTTGAAGATCGAGTTTATTCGATTCGAATTGATCACTAGTCGAGCCATTATCAATGGATGAAATTGTCATGTTTCAGGACTTTGAATTTCCTGATTATATTTTTAGAATTTCAAATTATGTTTATTTGAAAAAATATTGAGTCGAGTAAAATTTATCTCCAATGATAGATATCTTATTATGATTTATGAGTCTCTATGTATATGAAATTATGTCAACTTGAAATATAATTTTAGAATTTTAGTTTTGTGTTATTAAAAGCATTGAATTAAGTATGATTCAAAACATTTACGAGACACATAGTCTGTGGATTTTAGAAAATTAAATAATTGGTAATTCAAATGTTTAACGGTATTAAATAATTTCCAACGATCGATCAGCTGCAAGACTAAATTAAACTTTGCAGAATGCTATATATGGTTCTCTTAGGTTCACCTCAATCAGAGAGAAATTCTACACATGAGGCCTTGTAAGAGCAAAAAAGACTAGAACATAACAAGATTAAAAATTCTCTCAAGAACCTCTTGTCGACCATAGTCCTACCCTCCCCAACAAGTATGCGCACACATCAATCAGTCCATTCACCGATAAACTGTAACCAGATTTCAAGAACATAAACCCTACATATGCAACGGTAAAAACGTGCACTGAGCAAATTAAGTAGGGTTTAAGGCGAAGGCTGCAATGCTCCCTACAAAGTAGGGAGTGTCACACACCTGTAACACTCTATGATCTCTCCTATCAAGCCCACCCATGCACCACTAGTCACAAACTTATTTTTCTCGCCCCCTCCAAAGTAATTCAGCCACACCCCGCCCCTTCCCTTTGCCACAAGAACACTTCCCAAGAGGAGGAGCTCGGTCAAGAGTTCGTCCAATAGCTCAGTCAAAGTAGGGAGCTCGGCCCAAAAGATGGAGCTCAGCCAAAGCTCAGCCAAGAGCTCAACCAGAGCTTGATCAAAGTAGGGAGCCCAACCCAGAGGATAGAGCTCAGCCAAAGCTCGGCCAGAGCTCGTCCAAGAGCTCGACCAAAGCTTGGTCAAAGTAGAGAGCTATGGAAGTGGGTAACAGCAGCTAACAGTGAAAGTGAAGGAGAAGAGTGGCTTATAATGTGTATCATCATTAAAGGGAGTATATGTGTTTCACGCACAATCTAATTCATTAATTTGAAAACGAATAGTTGAGATACAAGGTGCGTTACACCCCATACTTGCTAAAGTGATGTACTACAGAATTCACCAGGGTTTAAATCCTTTTAAAGTGATAGGACAGTGGTAAAGTTAAAAAGTAAGATGTTAATCATTCTTAATTTATCTAATGAAACCCATACACAACAGTAGTTATATATAATATGCTTATTAACTTCTTACTTTATTACTTTATAACCGTACCCGTTTTAGACAATCCAAATCGTACAGTGTTTATGACAAAGGACTAAAACATGTATATACTATGTGTATATGTCACTACTAAAATCTCTCCGTGCGTACATGGCTATTTCTTGTAGTGAAAAGACAACACTGCAACCACGAAGCGATGAAACATTAAACAACATCAAAACTCTTAATCAATGTACATACATCATTGGTTCACATTCCACACAAATGACAAGTCTGATTTTAGCAAAGAGAAAGTGATACAATTTCACGAAACTTCTTGGTTTAAGAGCTCCTGAATTGAAGCTCTAATAGTGGCTTGCTTAACCTCTAAAAATATGAACATCAAGCAAAGGATCCTCCTTATTAACAAGCTCAAAGACACAAACATCTCCAGCTTGTAATTTACTTCCTTTAGCAAAATAGATCCAACCAGCGGAAAAAACGACACTATACCTTAACGGATAATGCATCAACCTTGCATGCCACAACTTCCTTCCAAACCGAATCTTCACTTCCTGCTTGTTGGTTTTAAAATACGTTCTGAAGAAGACAACCGATATGAGCTGCATCACATCATATTTTCAACATCATCATTATCAGAACAGAGTCACAATTTGTGAAAGTATAATAATAACTGGAAATTTGCATGATATAAAAGTTTCCGAAACGGATGAATGTTTATCAACTAAAACTCACCGGTGAATAATATGATCCCCTTACATGACCTGGCTTTATCTTGAGTAAGAAAGAGGGATTTTTTGTGTTGAACCTTATGGCTTCTTCCAGAGCACCGGATGTTGCGGTGGAGGGACTAACCTGAGACTTAGAATCTTGTTTTCTTCGATTGTTCCTGCCTTGTATAAGGGAAAAGACAATCACAATGTACCATTCAAATTTTCAAAAAGGTCAGATGTAGCTTGTGTTATATAAATAAATAATGTTTCATACTCACTATTTTGAAGGTTATACAAATTAATGAGAAGATTTTCCGGTTATAAAGTAAAAATGAGGTTGAAAATTTCATGAATGAATTTCATGTATAAAATTACACATAGAGCCTATCCATAAAATTCATACCCCGAGTTTTACCCCATACCAAATCCTTCCTAAATGTTAATGGAATGGAACTTTGTACTTTATATGCATTTAACCTAAAAGCTGAACACAGCCTTACAACAAGAAGGTATTTATGCATAGGCACAAAAACGCAGTTGAATCCACAAAATGAAAGAATGATCCAAATCATGACCTACCATGCAAGCCTTGATTGGCAGATGGCATCTCAAGACTTGTCCCTTCAGACTGACTACCTTCTGGATTGGGGCTGCTTGTTCTTGTGGCAGTTCTCAATTTCTTACTTGTAGAAGGAGATGACAATGGTGATTTCTGCTTTCTCTTCTGGCCCTTAGATGGTGGTGGCTCATTCAAAATCTCAACAGTATCATCAGCATAGTCTATTTCAAGGCCACTCATGCCAAATATGTATACCTCAAAATGAGAAGTTTCCTTGTACTCAAACAACACCAAGTGCCCATGATCTAGAGAGTAGTATGAAGCAAACTCTTTCCAACCCTTTTCAAACAAAATCCCACCATCATGCTTAGTCCAATGCACTTTCCACTCAGTGCCATCTGGAGGGTTCAGATACACTGGGTTTTGCAGACCACCACCATGTTTCCTAGTGAAACTGTTTGGTATCTTCTGCAATGAATCTGCTGTTAGGAAGCATAATCAAAATTCACAGGCAGAGTTAACAACTAATTTTTAGGCACATTTACAGTGAAAATTGGCTCCATAAGCTTTATCTAACATACACTCACTTGTTTATGAATTTTACTAACTTTTTTTAGAGTGTACCTAAATAAAAGTTATTAGACTCATATCCATCTAATAATCTTCTTAAATGAGATGTGAGACTTAAATTAGGTGGGTCTATAACCCATCTAACTGATCTAAAGGTATATGAGAGTGTGATAACAAATGACATTTCTCATTTTTTTTCATCACAAGCATAAGAGAAACTGATGAGTGATGACTTAAGACACATTTCTCTCTCTACTTGTCTTGTCCTAATTTACTGCACAAAGCTCTTTGACATCTCCTAATCCTAATGAAGACCGTGCATTCTTTCTGACCCAAGTAGTGATTGCTGTATAACGCTTTAGTTGAGAAGCCAACTATATGCCGCTAAGATAAAGCAGGAAATTAAGGCAAAAAATCAAATCATGCATGTGTGTCTCTCACTCTTTCCGTGACAGCATTCTCTGCCTCACAGGAAAAATGCCAAGGGGAGGAAACATAAAATAAAAAAAAGGTAAGAAGCAAGAGGGAGAGGAGCAGATTTTTCATTTTTTTAACATTAACTAAAAATATAAGAGATAAACACAGTGAGAAGTGAAGATGAAGATAAGGAATGTGCTTACAAGATTTCCATCTTCAAGATTTCTTCTGAGAATAATCTTAAAAAAACGGATCGCAGTGGCAGGAGACTGCTTGTTTGGTTGGAAGCTACAGGAAGCCATGGATGTTATTGTTGACACTTAGAGGCCCTCTGTCTCTCGGATACACTTTTTTAAGTGGACAACTGAAATAATGAAAATGGTCAAAATAAAGTATTTGGAGCATAAGGGGATGGTGGTGGAAATGAACGTGTACTGTCAGCAAGAAAAACTTTAGTTACGCGCAGTGTAGCTAATATTAACCGGCATGCTCCGAATGAATTCGGGTCTTAAATTTTACTTGATGTATTTTTTGAGTTGGGTCAGCTCATATTTTAGATTGACTCGACTTATCTAAAACCAAATAAACTTTTTTATAGATTTTTTTTATAATAATTAATAAAATGTTATAGTATTTTATAGTTAAATTGATATATCTTATATAATTTGACTTTAATTTTATGTTTATATGGTTTATTTTGAAACATATATTATAAAATATCTCTTAAATTTTAATATTTTATTTATAAAATTTTACAACTTTAATATATACAATGTACAAATCCTTATATGTTACTTGAAGATCGAGTTAATCCACTTCGATTTGGTCACTAGTCAAACCATTATCTGGTTGAGTTGGAATTCCACAAATTGATCTAGTCCATAGTTTTCATAATTGGATCAGTGACCAACTCAATCAAGGCACTGCATTACTGGATCATTGGTCAACTAGTGAGTCATTGATTAAACCGGTTAAATTGGATATAATTAAAAAATATTAAAAATATGTTAAAATTTAAGCAAATAAAATGAAATAAGATAAATAATTACATATTCCATTGGCATGATTAGACAAGTTCTCTTTCCATTCAACAATTGGAAAAGATGATAGGAATTCGTATAGACAACTTTGAAAATATTTAGGAAGAGCATTTAAATATAGGTTTTAAGCATTGTCTTACATGGCAAAATATGCATTAACAAACGTTGATCACTTAATAAATTGTAGTATTAGCCAATAATGAACTGTCAAAAACAAGTAAAAAAAAGGATGATGGTGGAAATGAAAGTGTACTGTCAGCAAGAGAACTTCAGTTCTAAACAGGTGTAATAACCGGCATGCTGAGAATGAGTCAGATTCGGGTCTTAAAATTTGACACAATACACATTTTGAATTAGGGTCGAGTCTTACTTCAAGTTGATTTGACTTTGTCTCAAATTTAAATAATTATTTTAGAGATATATTTTTTATAATAATTAGTAAAAAGTTATAAGATTTTATAGTTCAATTGATATATTTTATATAATTTAATATTATTTTTATACTGATATGATTTATTTTGAAACATATATTATAAAATATCTCTTAAATTTAAACTTTTTACTTATAAAATTTTAGATGCAAGTCCCTATAATTTCACTCAATTTTCAATTAGATCCTTATAATTTAAAAAGTTCTAAATAGGTCCTATAGTGTATGATATTTTTCAATAAGATCCGTGCCATTATAAAAAAAATAGAATATTTTATGAAATATAGAGTATTCCATTTACATTTCCCTCTTTGCATAATGGTAGAGACTTGCTTGAAAATTCTTATACACTATAAGGATTTAATTGAAGCTACAAGGAAGAATAATTAAACCGTCAAAATGCGTTGGTAATTTCATCATACAATGTCATAAGAGGCATTGGTCATTTCCTTTTAACTCCAGATAAGCAGATGCCTAACTCTCCAGCTTCTAAACCAATTCAAAATGCTGCATCACATTCATCTATAATTGCCAAGCGCTCATACCATCCCTTTACAAGCTTTAGAGCTTACATTATTTACAAGTGCCCACCAAAAAAGGGAAAAAAAAGGTATTTTGGTAATACATCTCATTTAGTCCAAGCTTGCTTCAATTACATGATTAACAAACTTTCCTTTCATGAACAAAGGTAATTAGTCAACATTGTTGATCCGCCAAAAGCATATCATATTCACAAAAGTTACTAAATAACGATACTAAGAAACGGGGAGGAAGTGACAAAACATGAAAAAACATCCAAACTCTTAATCCATGTACATACATCATTGGCACACACAAATGAGGATTGACTACAGAAGAAGTTCGACTTCAGCATAGAGAAAGTGATACATTTTCACAAAACTTCTTGGTGTAAGAGCTCCTGAAGCTACTAATGGATTGCCTAACCTCTATAAACATGGACATCAAGCAAAGGATCTTTTTTATTAACAAGCTCAAAGACACAAACATCTCCAGCTTGTAATTTACTTCCTTTAGCAAAATGGGACCAACCAGCGGAGATAACAGCACTTCTCTTTAACGGATAATAGATCAACTTTGCAGTCCACATCTTCCTTCCAAGCCGTATCTTCACATTCTGCTTTTTCTTTTTAAAATACGCTCTGAAGAAGACAATCGATACGATCTGCATCGCATCATATTTTCATCATTATCAGAATTCAGAAGAGTCACAATTTGTGAAAGTATGACAATAACTGGAAGTTTGCAAGACATAAAAACAGAAGTTTCCAAATAGATAAATGTTTATAAACTATAACTTACTGGTGCATATGATCCCGTTAGATGACTTGGCCTTATCTTGACTAAGAAAGAGGGATTTTTTGACTTGAACTTCTTGGCTTCTTTCAGAGCTTTAGATGTTGCAGGGAAGGGAGTAACCAGAGATTTTGAATCTTGTTTTCTTCTATTGCTCTTGCCTAGCATAAGGGAAATGAAAATCGCAATGTACCATCAAATTTTTCAAAAAAGTCAGTTGTAGTATGTGGATTGTGGCATATCAATAAATGTGGTTAAGTTTCACACACTATTTTGAAGGTCATAGAAACGGGAAGATTTGATTTGATCCAAATGTAAAAAATATTTTACATCATCGGAGCATCAAACTTGCTGTAAGGATGTTTGGTATGGAATAAAAATGAGATTGAAAATTTTACGAATAAGTTTCATGCATGAAGTTACATATAGAGTTTATCTATGAAATTCACAACCCTACTTTTATCCCATACCAAATTCGTCCTAAATTTTAATGGAATGGAACTTAGTAATTTTCATGCATTTAACCTAAAAATTGAACACAGCCCTAGAACAACAAGGTACTACTATTTATGCATTTAGCCACAAAAATCCAGCTGAGTCCACAAAATGAAAGAATGATGCGAATCATGACCTACCATGCAAATCTTGATTGGCAGATGGCATCTCAAGCTTTGTCTCTTCAGATTGACTACCTTCCGGAATGAGGCATGTTCTTATGGCAGTTCTCAATTTCTTCCTTGTAGAAGGAGACGACAAAGATGATTTCAGTCTTCTCGTCTGGCCCTTACATAGTGGTGGCTCATTCAAAATCTCAACCGTATCATAAGGATAGTCTATTTCAAGGCCACTCATGCCAAATATATGTACTTCAAAATGTGAAGTTTCCTTGTACACAAACAACACCAAGTGCCCATGATCTAGAGAGTAATATGTAGCAAACTCTTTCCAACCCTTTTCAAACAAAATCCCACCATCATGCTTAGTCCAATGCACTTTCCACTCAGTGCCATCTGGAGGGTTGAGATACACTGGGTTTTGCAGACCACCACCATATTTCCTAGTGAAATTGTTTGGTATCTTCTGCAATGAACCTGCTGTTAGTAAGCATAACCAAAATTCACAAAGCAGAGAGATTTTAGCTTAAGCAAGAGTCTAACAACTAATTTTTAGGCACATTGGCAGGAAAAATTGGGTCCATGCATCAACTTTATTTGTGATACACCGACTTGTTTATGAGTTCTACTAACTTTATCATGAGTGTACCTGAATATAAGTTGTTACACTTATATCTATCTAACAATTTTTCACCACAAGCATAAGAGAAACAGATGAGTGATGACACATTTCTGTCTCTACTTGTCTTTTCCTAATTTACTGCACAAGGCTCTCTGACATTTCCTAGTCCTAATCAAGACCATGCATTCTGACCCAACTAATGATTGCTGCATAACGCTTTAGTTGAGGAGCCAACTATGCTGCTAAGATGAAGGAGGAAACTAAGGTGTGAAAAAATAAATAAATAAATAACATGCATGTGTGTGTCTCACTCTCTGTGACAGCATTCTCTGCCTCACGGGAAAAATCCCAAAGGGAGAAAGAAAAGGAAAGGTACATAGCAAGAGAGAGAGGTGCAGATTTTTTCTTTTCTAACATTAACTAAAATTTAAGAGATAAACACTGAGAATAGAAGATGAAGACATAGAATGTGCTTACAAGATTTCCATCTCCAAGAGTGTTTCTGAGAATAATCTTAAAGAAACGGATCGCAGTGGTGGGAGAACGCTTGAATGGTCCTAAGCTACAGGAAGCCATGGATGTTACTGTTAGACACTTAGAAGCTCTGTCTCCCAGCTACACCTTTTTAAGTGGACAACTGAAGCTAAGAAAAACTTTTTCTTTTTTCTTTTCTTTTGGTGAATATCTAAATAAACTTTTCTAATAATGTTAGAGGGTCAAATTCATTTTATAAATAGTTTTACTTAATCATTAGTTTTTTATACTATTATCTAATAATGTATTGTGATATTAGCAAAGACAGTTAAGTCTCACACCTACTATTTAAAAAGTCATACAAATGAAATAATTTAATTGGATGACCGTAATAAAGTCAATGTATTAAAAATTAAACTCTATTAACATTGTCTTTTTCATCATCTTGTTACATTTAAAAAAAAATAAAATCTCATAGCTAGTTCTTTTTCTTAGGATGAGGTTGATATGAGATAAAAATAAAAATAGATTATATATAAAATTCTTATATGAAAATTTTACCTCCCTTTTTATCCTATGCCAAACTCAACTCCAAGGGTGTGTCGGTTGAAAAAAAAAATGAGCATAAGATTTTATAAATGAACTCCAAAATATAAATCATTTATGAAAATTTTTTCTCCATTTTTATCCCAACCAAACACACTCAAAATATAAAAGCATTGAGTGATAAGAGATAAGATCAAGTCACATTTACATGATAAAAAGCATATGGCTGGCATAATAAAATAGTATACAAGCTCCACAAATTGATCGACGAGAGTAAACTAGTCTAGCGGCATCTGCAGATGAAAATAGTTCAAACCCTCGTTATGTTCCCTTGGGCCTCTGGCCTCTGATTTGTAAGACATTTCAGACCAAAAACAATATTTGCATCGACCAACGCAAGGGAAAAAGAATCTTTGCAAGCTGCTTCATTGTTTTAACCAAAAAAGGGTACTTCTTTGGTCGTGTGAAATTATCCGCGACCCATACAATTAGAGGAATACGGGCCACCGCAGATCCTTCTTCCCTGACAGTTTGAAAAGTCACAGATAGCAGACAAGAAGAAATCAGAGGCTCTGAAAAACTGAGCAACTTTCTAGGGGCAGAATACTGCTTGTAGTTGTCAACATGACAAATTAAAGCAGCTAAAATTCCATTTAGGACGCTGTCACTGAGGTCACGTAAAGGTAACAAAACGCAAATGCTCAAAATGGAAACAAACCCTCATGTTATATTCCTTTGTCATGTCATCATCTACCGATAATTCTCTTATATGGTGTCCTACTTTTAAAATTAATGATAAAAAATCACATGAAAAGATCGGGGAAAATTTTAACATGAAAATATCCATACTCAAAACTATGTCTTTTGACTGCTATCTATAAATGGTATCCTGCTCATGCAAAAGTTCAAACCAGTGTGTTTTATTATTATTATTATTATATATTTTTTTACAAGATCAAGAAGTTCAAATCAGTGTTTTAGTATAGCAGCGCTCTGCAACTATTATTGGGCCATCTACAATAAACGACAAAGAACAAACAGCTTGTCCATTTGATCATACAATGTCATAAGAGGCATTGGTCATTTCCTTTAACTCTAGATAACCAGATGCCTAACTTATCAGCTTCTAAACCAATTTAAATGCTCCATCATATTCATCTATAACTGCTAACTACATTATTTACAAGTACCCAAAAACAAAACACAAAGGAGTCAATACAGTTCCGCTACTTGCTCAAAAAAAATGCAGAAATAAGATGTGATTGTGAAAATGCTTCAATGGAACAAAGAAATCACATCAACAAAATGAGAAGAACATTAGCAAAAGTGTTCACGATTAAGCATACACGGAAGACCATTTCTTGCTCCTCCTCACCACACGGCAGTGCCAAGCTCTAGCCAATGAGTTCGATAAACCAGCAAAATATAACAGACATCAGGTACAGACAAATTTGATACCGACGAGATTCTACAGTTCTGATTACAATGGTGAGGTTGAAACATGGAAGTCAAAGCAGGATCAAGTTGAAATCCTGCAAACGAAAATCAACACAAATCATCATGCCTAATATTAATTGTAGTAGCAGAACTATGTGGCAAGACAAATTGAATGATAATTAAAACATGAAAAACTGTAAAATCGTGGTCCAACACAAACTAATAAATTTACTAATAGTGAAAAATATGATTCAAGTATCCCTGGGAGTTTCAAAGCAAAGTCTTGAAGTTTTCATATGTAAACGTGAGAACGTAGGGTACTTAGCAGATGCAACTGAAACCAAACATGGCCAAAGGGTATGCTGGTGTGGTAAAAACAAATGTAAGAATTTCAAAGTTTAATGAATTAAGGTTTAGAACAGTCGAGCTTGTCTTAAATCTACAACACAATGTCTATAACCAGCAATATTCACATTATGATTTTGTCTCAAAAGATCCATCTTATTTATAAGAAAAGCCTGTTTGATACAAATTAAGCAAGATGACTATGAAGCAAATTCTTCAAATACTTGGGGCCTGTTTGGTTTAGGTTTTTCAGTTTTTAGTTTTCAGTTTTTGTGAAGGAAAAACTGAAAGAAATGAAAACTGAAATTTTTCAATTTTTCTTTCACAAAAATTAAAAACTGAAACTGGAAACTGAAACCTGCAAACCAAATAAGCCCTTAGTTTTAGACATCAAGAGTAAGAAAATTATAGTAAGAACAAAAGAATTAGTGTTCTATGTCATGTTCAGTAGGATGGAATGGCTTCAAGGAACTAGGAATGCGAATGAAGCTGGAAATGGAAGTGGGAATGGAACATGGTCATTCAAATGTTTCGTTTGGTATGGATGTAAAACCATTTAATTAGTCTCCACCAAATAGTTTAGCTTTTAGGAGAGTTGGTCCTTGACATAGCATCAATACCAATCAATGAGACAGTGCTAGTGGTTAAGTTCATGTCCAATCCATGTTTTGGAGCATTGGTCAAGACATGACTCTTAGAAGGTAACCCCATTAATACTTGAAAAGCCTTCTGCTCAAGGGGAAGCAAACTAATGCTGAGGCTCACTTGAGGGAGATAATGTTGAAAATTCAAGTGATATGAAGTCCTACATTGGTAAGGAATGGAATAAGAAAAGGCAACATAAGTAACAACTCAATGTTTTGGGTTGAGATATGGTATTATTAGTACTAAGTGTGATTTATACTAGGTTGAGGATATTTTAGCAGGTGGAAAAGAAAAATAAAAAAAAGGTATTTTGGTAATACATCCCAGATATAGCATTCTCAAGTCCTAGCTTGCTTCCATGACATGATTAACAAACCTCCCTCCCGTGAACAAATATAATTGATCAACATTGTTGATCTCCCAGAAGCATATTACATTCACAGAAGTTACTAAATAGCAATACTGAAAAAAAGGGAGGGGGTCATTTTGCATATATATATATATATATATGAATGGTCAACTCTGTATTTTGTTCTTTCAGTTTTTGGATCAGAAAGCCAATCACCTTTCATTCCATTTGCTAGGTAATGCTGACTGGCAACGTTAAGATTTTTCAAAAGCTTGTGATCTTTTGGTTAAACTCAAGCTTGAAGCTGCTGCCGCTAGGAGAACCAATTGTTCAAGTAATTTTTCAATCGAATTGGCTAGCAGAATTTAAAAAAAGCATCTGCTAAAGCATCCTGATAAACTCTTTTGACATTTAAAGTCAGCAAATGAAGGAAAGAAGGAAGGAATAAATGATAAAAGTATGCCAAAATCTAATAGTGGACTTGTGTCAAGAACCAAAAACATCATTCCCATTAGTAGTTTCCAGCATGCTTATGTCATAAAGCTTGTGACTACAAAAGACAGACTTATTCATGATTGAGCACAGTCGTACATTCCAAAATAACCATTACCCAGCTATCTTAACCCTCACAATGACCTTCTGTTTTCATTTGGGTATCTTTATTATTTCCCTATCCAAAGCATTCCACGTCCATTTCTGGTCTCACTCACATTAATGGAAATAGAAAATTAGTTAATACTTCAACAATAGAAATTGAATTATTCATTAAATTCCATTGAAGGCTGATGAATAGCACATTTTGCCAAATTATTATATCTTTTTTATGAAGCATAGGTTGAATTGTACAGCTAGACAGAAAATATTCAATTAAGAGTATCATATATACTCATCTGTAACTTGTTTAGAAATACATCCAAGTCCCAAATTCTCATACATGACTTAAATCAGCCCCAACAACTAGCAACATAGAAAATTTAAAACCCCTCAAGTAATAATCATCCACTAATACTATAAGAAATTTAAAAATCTTCTGAACAAACAAATTTAAATGGCTGGTTCTTCTTGTTAACATTAGTCACAACAACTTGCAACCATAAAAAATCTGAATCTCACCATGCAGATAACAAGGTAAGGCACAGTGACTAAACCAAAAGACAAAGAAAACACAAATGCCATGAAATAAGGCAGTCATAAAGGAGTTAAGATTTTTCAGTAACAATCATAGCCAAGTTAGCATATTTCATGCCCACTGCATATTTATCAAAAGTTACGTAATGAAACAAAAAAAGACTTGCACATGGAACATTGATATGGATGAAGCCTATGTTAAGGTACCACACAAAAATAGGTTTTGGTCTCTTAATCTCTCTGAGGTGTTTACTTGTAAATCTTAGTGACAGAATTTTAGACAATCAAGTTTTGTTGAATAAGAATGGGTGTTTGCCCTCCATTTGGTGTAAAGCAGGTGCCCTTTTAGAGGAATATCCCTCTCAAATATATTGAGAGATTGGACCCTACTTCATTGATAATTTTTTCTCTTGTTTGATCTTGTTTTTGTGGTAAGGATCCCATGTCCTCCTATTTATCTGTATACCTCTTCATCTTAATAAAATTCTTCTTTTATTTTGAAAAACAAAAATAGAGGTACCAAGCAAAATGGATGTGCACGATGGGACAATAACTGTTTGCAAACTTAAGGACGGGTAGGTAAAGATTTTCCTACAACTACAGGTGTGCACCAAAATTCAAGTTTGTGGTCCTTTCAACCTTGGTTTTGGACATGTAAATGACAGATGGAATGTAAGCACAAAAAACAGATTCAGCCAAACAGATTTTGAACGCAAGACAAAGTAGTAGAAACTACATAAAAGGCTCATAAACCATGATGCTGATGATCAGTTGCAAAGCAGACTAAGTATGGTTTGAATAAGCTTTGAAAGAAAGTGCTTTTACTATGTAGCATTTTTTCAAAAGCTACTTGTCCAGCTTCAGGGAAAAGCACCAAATCTGTTTTTTCTTTTATTGTTTACTATTTTGAAAACCTTATCCAGATATCTTAAAATTCTTTATACTGACTTTATTTGATTTTTTTTTTTTTTCTGAAGAAAAGATAACAACAGGCAGTCAGGCACTAAGCACAATGTCAATTATCAACCTCACTATAAAATATCAAAACTTTCCATCATCCAAAGTACATCTGCATAATCGAAAAGACCACAGCATGTAGTAGTTTACAATGAATAATATGCCTCCAACGCATATTGTTAACAGAGTACACGGGGGATCAGACAAAATAACAGAGGAAAGCAAGATGTAATAAAGTAGAAGACAAAATGAAAGGACTTTGCTATACCTCAGTGAGCATTTCCTTAAAAGCTCAGCTTCAGCAAATTATAAAGTGTATGAAACTTTCAAAACCACTCATTCAGTTGCATATAGAGAGCTTGCCTGTCCACTCATCAGCCACCCCATAATCAAGGCTGAGCTCTCTCATCGGCGGGATGCTCTCCGTTGCAAATAGCATAAGGCGAGGGAACATCAAATTATTGTGATCAAACAGAACAAACTGAACCAACACGTTCGGAGATGAACTATGACTAATATAGCAGGCAACATTCCTCATTCTCGACACATCCAAAGCGAAATCCAAAGGAGGAATTGAGGGATACGACGGGCGAACATAATTGGAATCTATAAGAGATATATCCCCCCATTCTGCCCACCTATCAGTAAACCGGTTCGGATATATCAACGCATCACCATTCATCGTCAAAATCTGTGCTTGCTGCCTCGTCAGAACAACACCCGTGTACTCACAGATAAAAGCACCGGCTTGAATAAGGTCCAGTGACCTAACTCCCCAACCAGTTTCCTTAGACCTAAACACTTCCAACCTATTCTTCAGCCCCTTCTGCGAGACACGATTCCGGCAATGAGGAGGACACCGGCAAAAGGGGCCACACTCGAAAATCAAAGGCTTCCCTCTCAAGAGAATTCCATTCTGATTATAAGGGAACTCGCCCCCGTTCTTCATGGCGCAAAAGCACCCTTCAAAGCAGCCATCCACACACTCACAACCCGTGGCCCTCCCGGTCTGGTGAAACACAAATGGCGGGAAGTTAGTCCTCGCCAGATACTCAAAACAAAGCGGGTCCTGACTTTTATCTATGTCATTAAAAAGCCTAACCGCGACATTCTCCCTCTTGTTGGAGATATCAAGTGACAAGCAACACATGGGCTTAAAACTCAAAGGGTCCCTCCTAAGCATACAAGCCTCCTTAAGAACAGCACTACCCATCTTAGCCTGCCCATCAATCCTCCAGAGCTTATACTTATACACACCGAAACCCGACTTCCCAACATCAAACCAGCAATCAAGAATCCTATACAACCCATCATAGACATAAACTTTACCAGCAGCAGTAGCAGTACCCTCATACCGAATCCCGCGAATGACCCTCACTTCAATCCCATAATGCATACTCCTCTCCATGGCCAGGTTCCCTCCTTCAAGCTTCTGGTGAAACACCTGCCTGGAATGCTTGTCCTGGCCACCATGGCCAGAGTATATGATGACGTCACCTTCATCCATGTCATCCTCGTAACCGCCAGAGACAATGACACTGGTGGCAATTGGCTCGCCATTGGAGCTCATGCTGGCGGGGAGGTAATCGATTCCGGCCTGCGTCTGGCCGTGGAGGCCGACGACGCAGAGCTCCATCCTGTAGAGGAAGACGTCGCCGACGCAGACGCCGGGGATGGGGCCGACGATCCGCTTGTCGCGGTTGAGCCACAAACCGCAGCTCTTCATCAAATTGGAGGCCCTGAGGTCGCCCCTGGCCTTCCTCAAGTCAGTTAGCTGCATCCTCCGCTCCTCCTCGGCGAAGGCCAGCACGCGGAGCGAGTCGTAGATCATCCTCGTCCGCCTCACCACGTCCCGGAAATGGCGGTGGTCGTCGATCCTCAGATCCTTCACTCTCACGAGATCCTTGCAGCGGCTGCTCCGCTTAGCCAGCGCCGTTGTCGCCGCCGCGGAGGAGGAAGATCCGTCGTTGTTGCCGCTGATATTCCCGTTTTTGTTGTTTGCTTTGTTGCTGCTCTCCGGTGGAGGGACGGGCACGATTGCCCGCGAATTAGGGTCCGAAACGGCGTCGTTTTGCTGCTGCTGATGCTGCTGCAGCTGCTGGGCGAAGGCGGTGCGGAAGAGCTCGGAGACTCGGCTGAACTCCGTGTACAAGTTGTTGTTGTTTTGGTCGGAGGAGGTGGAGGGAGTTGAGGGTGAGGGTAGGGTTTCGTCGCAGACGACATTGGGTAGTTGGTGGGGCCCATTTGAGGAGATTGGTTGGTTTTGTTGACGGTTGTTATCGTTGGTAGTGATGGTGGCGGTTGCGGTGGCGGTGGTGGTGGTGGGGCATTCGTCTAAGGGTTCAGGTTTGGGGATAATGAGAAATGGGGTTGGGATTTTGGGGGCGGTGGCGGATACGGCGTTTTTGGTGGCGGTGGTGGGGATGGGGATTCCAGGGGGAAAGAGAGGGAAAGGGGTGGGGGTGGGGTGGTTGGGGTTTTGAGATGAGAGCAGAGATTCCATTTTTGTTGTTATTGGTACATAGAGAGGAGAAAGAGTGTGTGAGATTGATGAGAGGATTTAGGACACGGGCATTGGATTTGGTGGTGAAGAAGAGGGGGGAGAGATAGAGAGGGAGAGGAGCAGAGACATTGGGTTTCTGGACACTGGACACAACTATGTTTGTGTGGTAATGACACAGAATCTATAGAGGGTTGGTTTGAAATTTGAAGTTTTTTTGGCTTTTTCGCTTGGCTTCGGAATACGTGATACTGATTTTTTTATTATTTTATTTTAACCAATGTTTTCGTTTTGAGAGGAAGGAGAAAGTGTCATTGTCCAAAGCATTGACGCGAATTAAATAAGGACTATATATTTTAAATATTGTTATTTAATTTCTTTTCTTGACGACGTGATGACAATAAAATTGTGTTTTTTAATTTAATTTTGGTTTAACACAGTCCTAGTACTGGACAAAAGAAAGGCGCCATGATACAAATGTGCATAGAACGAAACATTCAACCAATGGCGCCATGCATTTCTTTTGCAGGGGGTGGCGCCATACATTTCTTTTGGGTAGGAAGATGGCGCTATAGATTTTTAGTTCTTTTCTTTTTTTCTTTTTTCATAAGAAATTTTTCTTTTTACATACTACTAAAAAAAAATTTTACTTCCTGAAACTTTTAAGAAAGTTTATCAAGTTTAAAAACTTGAAAACAACAAAAAAACATAAATTAAATAAATTCAAAAAGTGACATTTTAAAATGTCCAGAAGATAATATAAGTTTAGAAAGTTGTAAAACAAATTATCTATCCACACACAGTAATGTATGCACACAGAGCATATTATAAGAGTTTAAGGGATGAGAAGATAACTCAAGCAATTTATACTTGTTTGGTCAAGTTTGTCTACATCTAGCCATTAACATATACTATTGAGAGTTCTACTAAAACCTTTTTCTTATACAAGATAAACATCAATATAATCTTTCTCTAGTCTTCTTAAGCTAATTTTAGTGAGTTGTTAGTATAATCAACCCCCACTCACAAGTATTTTTTTCTCCTAACCTCTCCAAACTAAACTAAATTATCACTGTTGGATCAAGGTACAGTAAAATTGAGATTTTGGTGTTCCACATGGATTTTCACTCAAGTTTTCTAGAATATGTAAATGATGTAAGGAAAATACTTAAGAAACTTCTTTCTAAACTTCTCAATAGAGAATGTTTGCTAGTGAATATAAGAAAGAAGATTTTTTCACTTTAGAAACTGAACTTGATTGAGAGCTGGACTTCATAAAGTTAAAGAACAATATTTGAATATCTTTTGCACAAAAAGTTCCTTCCAACTTGAAAGAGTGTTGCTTTTATACTTGGATTTTGAATGAGAATGTTAGTCCTTGATTTCTTCTCCTTCTGACATGTGTTGGATAATTGTTGTGTATCCTAGGTTTAGCCTTCTAGATACTTGAACTAAGTTGTGTCAGTGACAGCTGTCATAGTACAAAAACCATTATTCTCTATTTTAAAGGTGCTTCAGAAACTCTTTTCCAAATTACGTAAGGTTTTTGAACTTCTCAACTTGCAAAACTTCATCAAGAAAGTAATCTTCCAAGCATAGACCTAATATAACACAAGCAATAACTTTATCAGGTTGTGTCTTCATTGAATTTCAAATATTCTTCAGTTTCTGATGAGCTTGTGTAATTTATGATGTGTTCTTCAGTTTTTTATAAGGCTTCTACATTTTTTGAGCTCTTTACACTCATGTTGAGTCTTGTTTTTTTTCTGAAGTAAATGTTGGTCTTTAGAGAGTGTTGGACACTTCAATTTGTGAGTACGAACGAACTTGATAGAGTTGTGCTTGATATGATTACAAGAATACACCATCTTGTGTCGTCATGCCACTTTTTGAAGTATCAAATCACTTTATGGTGTCCCAGATACACTTTTTGACACTCTATCTTACTTTCTAAAGGTTTTCACATTCTGTAACTCACTTTTCTGAGTTAATTTTCATACGCTAAAATTTATGAACTCTTTGAATGAGTCTTATAATGTTAGATCATGATAGTATGAAAAATTTAATCAAGAAATTGATTACATATATGATGAGAAAGTTTATGTTTATGTAATACCTTGAGCACACATGTCCTTGGACAAGTCCAGTATAGTAATAGGATCCCCCAAGACCCACTAGTATTACCGAGAAGACCCAAATACATGAAAGGCCAAATGAAGAAAAAGTTGGTCTTGCTGCTGAAATATGAAGGATTATGCAGAACAAGCTCGGAGCAGCAAGTATGGTTCACTACAACAAGGGGTTGTTCAGCAAGCTCGATATAGTGAGGACAGTCGATGCCAGCATAGTGTAAAACAACACAATTTTGATAAATGAGACCCTCGCCCTTTAAAAACCCTTCCTCCAAACACCATTTTCTCCTCCTTTACCCTTCTCATTCCTAACCCTATTCCAATCTTCATTTTCCAAGTTCCAAAGGTAAGAGATCTTACTAGGTTGTCATCTCCTTCTTCCTCATTTCATGCTCTAGAGTATGGGCATTGTTGTTTCTCTCATTGTTGTCAAGTGAGGATACTCCCCCAATATTGTTAAAGATATATTAGAGTTAATTAGATATATTAGAGGTTAATCTAGAGTTTTGTTCTTTCAATGGTAGATATTGGTGATCCCCACTCCACGAAGCTCAATTGGTGTTTATACTATTCCTTCCTCCCCTCCAGGTGAGTGGGTTCAAATCATGTGATCTCTACTTTGATCATTAGAGATATTTTCATCATATTGTGGCATGAATGCATTATTTTATAGGCATTTCAAAGAGATTAGAGATTATTGTTGATTTTGTCAAGATTATGAAATCGTGGATTTCAAAGAGCATGAAGTATATGTTTTTAGAAAACTCATGGGACCATTGTTGTTAAAATGATTTTATGAAGAGTTAGATGATAACTATGATTAACTAGAAATTTTATGACTATCATAATGATTTCAAGAGTCATATACTTGTACATGATAGAGCTTTGAAATTAGAGTAGAGCCCAGTATAGAGTTTTGGAGAAAATGTCTGGTTTTATGATTTTAAATTAGATGGTAGCTGTAGAGAAATAGACATTGGGTTAATAGCTGGAACGATCACTAACATTAGTACCAAGTTATTCCTAAAAGACAATCTCATCCTAAAACAGAGACGGAACCTAGTTAGGTGTCCAAATTGGGTCCTTGAGGAACCCCAGGGATCAGAGAATTTGCTATGCCATGGTTGACATGCATAACCAGATAATTGTTATATCACATTTATTATGCATAACCAGAGAATTTGCTATATCACATCTTTGTGCATAACTAGGTATTCCTATTTTTTATTAGAGTACTGCTATTTATGATTCAGAGGAATTTTATGGTTTTGAGCTAATATGCATGTAAATATAAAAAGATTTCAAAGATTTGTTTTATTATTATTATTGTGATTTCATGCATCATGTTGTTGTCCCATGAAGGGAGTTACGTGTGAGAATTTACTCATTGAGTTTTAGATAAAACTCACATTTCTCCCTTTCTCCCATTACAAATATAATAGCCATTGTGGATCCTTCTTAGCTACCTCCTCCGAAGTAGAAGAGAGACTAGTTGGTGAGCTTTATTTCTATAAAGCCCGGGGCTTGTGAGGGCAATGAGTGATCGTTGGTGCAAAAAGGCATGGACAAGGAGTAACTCCAGGCATGTTTTTAAGCGGAGGGGTATCTAAATGAATTGATTAAACACCATAATGAGAGGGATCCTGAGACTATGTGGCTATGGGACTATACGGTTAAAAATGGCTTATATGAATTGATTGGGACTACCTATACCAATAAAGATGCATCTTCTTTTCCGTGACCCATCACTAAAGAACTCCAAGGTTAAGCATAATTGACTTGGAGCAATTTTGGGATGGGTGACCTCCTGGGAAGTTTTCCCATGAAGTGTGTGAGTAAGGACAAAACACGTTGAAAAGGCCCGTGTTGGTTTGTGGGGACAAGTTGTGAATCCATAAAGTAGTATGAACTGTTACAAATGGTATCAGAGCAACATCTCTTCTAGTATGGTGTGGTTCAGGGACGAACCAAGTGGAAGCTAGTCGACATGGAAATCCCGGGACTGACAAAGATGGGGAGTGATCGCCCGTGCAAAAAGGCACAGACAATGAACAGCTCCTGGCAAGCTTCTAAGCGGACGAGTACATGAATGAATTGATTAAACACCAGATGAGAGGAATCCTAAAACTATGTGGGTATGAGACTATACAGTTAAGGATGACTTATATGAATTGATTGGTACTACCTATACCAACAAAGATGCATCTTCTTTTTGGTAGCCCATCACTAAAGAACTCCACAGTTAAGTGTGCTTGATTATGAGCAATTTTATGATGGGTGACCTCCTAGGAAGTTTTTCCAGGAAGCGTGTGAGTAAGGACAAAGCATGCTGAAAAGACCCATATTGGTTTTATGGGGACAAGTTATCAATCCATAAGGTAGCATGGGCTGTTATAATTAGTTTTTTCTACAAACTATTTAATTAAAATTTTCTTTATTGTCACTCAAAATTGAAGCTATAATGACAATCCCAAGAATTCTGAAGCTAACAATTTTATATTTTACTCCTTAAAAGATTGACATTAATTTTGGTACTTTGTTCGATTAAAAGAATTTTATATTGTCATCCAATTATATATTTGTATTTATAAGACTTTTTAGTGGTGAGTGGTTGACTCAAACATTTTTGCTAATATGACAACACATAATTGGATGTCTACGTAAAACTTCTTTACAGACATTATAAAATTAAATGTAAAAGATTTTCATTTTAATATTTCTATTTTTAAAAGATTAAATGCAAATAATTTAGAGTTTAAATGTCTTCCAAACATATATTATCACATCAACAAAAATAAGTTTAACTTTTACTCCACTACTTCAAAAATATGTACATGGAATGATTTAATTGGATGATAATGTTAGTGCATTTAAATTCGATCCTATAATTTAATCTTTAAAAGATTGTACATCATATAGATTAATTTCTTAGCAAAAAATCAAACACAATTATCCTTAAAATATTAATAATTAAAAGTCAATTAATTTAGGGACTAAAAAGGTATTAACAATGATTTTCTATGAAGTAATATGTTCAACATTGATACTTAGAGGACTAATGTGTGTGTGATTTTCTTATGATAAGAATTAGTGTGTTTGATGTGAAATCTTTTAGGCACTTAAGTTTATATATTTAGTTATTTAAGAACTAAATTGTTGAAATGAAAAATCTTTTAAACGTGTTTTGCACAAAAATCTTTGGCTAGTCAAGGAATAAACACAAGGCGTGCTAGGAAATGTTCCTAAATATGTAGAAATTTGGTTGGTACAAAACACTACTGATTCTTAAAATGTTAGGCGATTCTACATAGAAAAAGGACTCGATGTCCCTACTTTGGGTTCCCAAACTACTTCGAGTAGAGTTTGGACATTATCAAAAGATATTTCCAAAAAGCTAAATGTAGAAAAGATAAACAGCAATAAACTTAACATGAATGTAAATGAAATTGTCATTGATTCATTGTGTGCCTTTTCAATTAAGTACAAAGTTATTTATAGGCACAACGGAATTGTTATTTAACACTAGCTCCTCTAACATTATTCCTATTCATGGACATAATAGGGCCTCTTTGGCACACATGATAGGATAAGGATTGATGGTACAAAATTTAATAGTATAAAGTTAGATAAACTTTTAATACAATACAGTGTTTGGTGTAGTACTATATAAGATATTAAATTTTATATTTTATAATATTATCATTTATTTATAAATAATTGTATGTAAATATTAGATGAAATAAAATAATAATAAAATAAGAAATTTTTATTAATTATTTAATATAATTTTTAAATATTATAATTTCATAAATGTTGATTAATTAACATTTATTTTGTATTAAGTATTATTATTTATTTCAATATTTTATAAATATGTATTATATCAATATATTATATAAATATAAAATACAAACTTTTATATATTTTTATATTTTTATATATTTAAGCACAATTTTTTAAATTTTAATTTAAAAATAAATATTAGACCAAAATATTTTTATTATTAATCCTTAATTTCGTATATTATATATTATTTACTATTTTTTTATTATTTGTCAATTATAATTAACTTTATTATTATTATTATTATTATCTATAACTAAATTGATATCATGTATTATTTTTTTAATAATTTTTATTTATTATGAAATAATTTTATTGAGAATTAGTTTTATTTATATAATTTTTACTCATTATTATTTATTTAAGAATTATAATATGAAAAATAAAAGTGATCTTATACGTTAAAAGTTAATCAGGCCTAACTTGGTCTCCCTATGATGTATTAAGTTTTACAGCATTTTGACGTATAAGGGGTTCTCATGGATAAATTTATACAATACGTTTCACACACTAAATAATAGATAAAGGCATACTCATGCCTAATTAGGCATAGCAAACACAACCTTAGCATTAAACATGATTGCCTTCGCTGACTCTGGCAACTGCTTTGGCTAAATCTGGTAACCGCCTCAAATAATTAGGTCATTGGCTAAATCTAGTAACCACCTTCCCAGAACTATTATTCCACCATTTTCTCCACTATTTGAATCATAAACCACTTTCCTCGACTGCCTCTGTTTTCTAATAAGTTGTAACACCTTAGGCATACTGTTCTCTAGGAGAGTTTAGTGCAGTACAAGGGTCCATAGGTAAATCTGAGACCACCATAGGGTTTCTTGGAACAGACTCATATTATTGGTAGGCCTCACTTGAATTTAGCTTGAAAATTTGAGAAAAATAATTCTGGAGAGCACTGCTGTGCTCAATACAGTAGTCGAGAACATTAAGATAATGCAAATTGGGAAAATATGGCGTTTGGGTTGAGCATTGCAATGCTAAAATTTTTATAAAAATCTCCCCATTTCAGGTCCAGACCAAAAGTTTCAAAACCCTCCCACCAAAACATGAGTTCTCATTCCCAAACTCCATTTTCAGCCCCCTAAACTTCATCATTGTCAATCAAAACTTCATTTTCTTCTTCCAAGGTCCCAAGGTAAGTTAGTCTTATTGATTTTGCTTCCTTTCTTCCTTCAATTTTTCATGTTTGGGAGTAGTTTTGATACTCTATCCATAGGTGGTGCACTCATATTGTTATTAGGAGTGGTTTTGCTTTTTTTAGAGGTTAATCTAGAGTATTATGACGATCATGGTAGATACTAGTATCATTCCTACTTCTTAAAGTTCTATCGGTACTGTTCTTGCGTATTCCACCACTCTAGGTGAGTAGGTTCACATTTGTAATCTTTATGTTAATCATTATACCTATTTTCATTTAAAATATGAAATTGTATATGATTTTAAAGTTTATTTGAAGAACTATTGAGATTCCTGCTGTAACACCCTAATTCTTAACCTAATACTACTAGTATGTATTCAGGTTAATCCTTAGAATATTACCTCTTGGTTTCATCTTTTACTTTGAAATACTTAGCGAAAATATGGGTAAAAATTTTTCTTTTTGAATTAAAACCAAAGTGAGAGCCACGCATGATTCTTTGAACGGGAATTCATACCAGTCATATGAGCAAATCATAATAAAACACATAAATAGCATGAATACATCAACTGAATATATGTATAGATAATGTGCCTACCAAAAAGCAGGACTATTCGGTATATAGAAGAACATAATACAACTGAAAAGTAAATACAAGGAAATCATAAAAGCAACACCCATACCCATGTGCACCTAGAGTAGACAACCTCATATACAAAAGAAGGTTTGTCCTCAACTATGTGACGTGTGTGCACTAGCTACTACCCATCCTATGCACCTACTCCTGCCGGTTCGAGTACTGAGGGGTGGAATCAATCCACTGGCGGATCTCGGAGGGAGTGGTCGTATCATCGAAGCGTGTCCACCGCAGCGAGGGCGCATGGATGACCTACGAGCCAACCTCGGCTGAACCATCATCTCCTCACTCCCGGCTCTCATTGGTGGGGGAGCGGGGCTGGAGCTCCAACTGTACATGTGCGAGGGTGGGTCCTCTAATGGATTCGTCTCCGAATCCGAGTCAGAACACGTACTCCGGGTAGTCACGTACGGCTGACGCCTCGGGCTGTATGCGGAGGATCTGCTCGTCGCGTGGCCTAGCTCGCTCAAAAATCGTGTTATGATGGTAGGGGGCAGTCAGGGTGAAGCGGTAGCTTCGTACTGGGTGTGCGAATGGTCGTCCCATAAACATGAATACTCTGACTGTGTAGCGACCCTCAAAATGATATGCCCCGAGTGCTGGGTCATGGTGCAGCTCCTACGTCGGGGTGTCAATGAAGAGTACGAAAGTCGCCATCTGAAGATGTGACGGAAGAAAGGAGAGAGGGAATGAGAATCTTCTAAAAGAATTCTCAGTAGGGCAATCCCTAACTAAGTGATATTATCACATCCTCAGGAACCTTGGGTTTTATTTCTAAAAAGGTGTGTATGCATATAAACTCCTTTTAAGTTAGTTTTCTAAAGCATTAGTTATCCAAGGTCCGTCATATTTTACAATGCTTCTTATGACTAAGCATGGAATACACTAATGACATGAATGCATCATAAAGGTAAACCAATCAATAGAATAACTAAGAAACATTATAACAGTGGCATAAGGTGACAGGTATAAATCTCCTAATAATTTTTTCTTGGTTTTTCATAGCACATGTGACATTTTTAAACTTTAACTTTTGTCTCATAGGGCCACCCTAAACATCTCTAGGTTATGAGCTCATACCTTAACTAGTCATCACTAGCTCTTACTTATCCTATGATAAGCGTAACATACATAATCCCGACTTTAAAGTACGGGCTAGGGGGCAAATTAAAGATCACCTCTTAGGGTCATTTCCTCTTTGAAACGCTCTACTAGCAACTAGTGCATAGTAGTGTTGTCCGCTTTGGCAAGCTCTGTGTCAATACCCTCACGGATTTGTTTTCTTGAGGGTGCTCGGCTAAACCGGTGTCACCCAAGAAGGTATCTCAGTGTTGTGTCACATTTAAGTTCTCATGATTTTCAAAAAGACATTTTCTAAGTTTCTCAAATTTGACGGAAATTTGGCAGCACGATGGCTGTAAACCGAATTTCCTCAAATTTGCTTATGCCATGAAAACATATAGGACGTACACAAGCATTGTAAAACTTCTTCATAACATATGCATCATCACATAATCACATTTAAACAAAACATTCATACAACTCATAAAGCTTATTAGGTTATAAACTTATAGTGTCTTATGCTTCGATCCTTACGAGTCTCTGTAAACTAATTGTTCTAGTATTCCTCCTTAATCTCTCACACACCTATAGGTTCACAAATAATAAGTTTTACTAATTTTATGCTTAAGAACCCATCCAAACAGCACTATGCAGATTTGGACAGTTTTATGTTCATGTGATTATGGGGTCCTAGAAATTACGTTTTAGGCCCTTAAAGTCCTTAACTCACACCCTAGGTTATAAATCATCATAACTTAAGCTCTCGGGTATCTATAGGTTCATATCTAAGTATTCCTCACCTCACACTATGGTCAAAAATATCTCTAAATCTCAAGGGTGCAGAATTTATAATCCTAATTTTACGAGTACCTAGGAGTCACAGCAATGACCCTTTCTAAGTCTAGTTTACTCCTAAGGCATCAGGATCAAGTCATAAACCAATTATGAGTCATTCCTACACATTTAAACTAATTTAGAGCCATGATTATCAAGTCTAAACCTTGCTGGACAGAATACAGAAAATTCAATAATTAAGGGATCTAGAATTCTCAAATTAATTCTTTTCTAGTCTCTAACTTATCCTATCTTTCACATATGAGTCTTAGCATGATTTTTACTCAAACATAAGCATATTATCACCATTAAAGCAGCACATACAGTGGCAATAAATGGCAAGGTAGAACCGAAATATGCATCTCCATAAAAGGCATAGAACATAATTTCTAAAGCACATAGCGTACTAATTTCTCTTAGAACCTTTTTAAAACTTTCAAAACTCATTTATAAACACTTTTATCCTTTAAAATCATACAAATACTTAAGAGGTAAGTGGCTAAATCATTTTCATCTCAAGAGGTCCTAAATTCATAAAACTTAGTTCTACATATTCCTTATACTCATATAAGCTTAGAAAATTTATGAAACATATTTTTAACACTTGGAAAACTTAAAACCTCTTAGGGCCGAAATCTCAACTATGGGAATTAATTATTTTAGACCTTTGTTTGAGACAACAATGGGCAAGTCTTTGAGCCCTAGGTTCATTAAAATGATAGCATAAAGATAAACATGCTTATGCACTTGTTTTAGCTTTTGTTAGAAAGTAAAGTGAGAGCATAAAATAAATATGAAATGTATCATATTATTATCTTTGATATTTAGGTGAGAACTTTAAATGTAAACATGATAATGCATAGCTTGAAATATAAACATGATAATGCAAGTTCCTTTATTATCTTGGTACTTAGTGATAGCAAGGAAAATAAACATGATATGCAAGGCATAAAAGTAAACATTATGCAAGGTTCATTTTATGGTTAGCTAGAGCTCACTCAAGACTTTAACAAGATAACAACCTAACACATATCTCATTACAAAGAGAGCTTTAGAGTTCTTGAACTAAGTTCTCAAAGGAACTATGAGGTTCTTGAACTTCATCACCAAGCTCAAGTAAATCAACTTTCAAAACAAAACAAAATCTCAAAGATCAAGGAATCAAAACCGAAAACCTTACAAAAAGGAAAAGAGATTGAAACTAAGTCAAGTTCTTTATTAAGTACCCAAAACCCCTATTTAGAGAAAAATCTCTAGAACGTGCCGGCCAACTTTAAGGTTGACAAGGGTAGGGTTGGGCTTTTAGAAATCCTTAGATTAATTTTCTTAAGTTGAAAAACCATGTGAGCTAAATATCATATAGATGAAGTTATAAGAAAAGGAAAACTCAAGCTTTAGAGGTTTCTTTGAGATGAACACAAGGTCATCATCTAGAAACTCTTATCATCAAGCTATCATGCTCATAATTATTGGCCTCATGGCCGAAATGAAAGGAAAACAAAGAACCAAGGAAAAGTTTCAAAAGAAATCCAAGAGAAAGCTAGAGAAACTCATTTTTCGAGTAAAACAAAGTTTGAAAAGAAACTCCCTACCAAGTGATGAAGATGAAAGCTTGAACTTGAAAAGGAAAATGAGAAGGGCAACTCCTCTAAGGTGGTGTGATGGCTTTGGCCAAAGAGAAAGAAAAGGAAATGAGATGTGTTTTGAGGAAGTTTGTGTTTGAGGTTTAGTGTTTAAGAGATTTGATAATGATCTAAGGTTAGGATATGGTGGATTGAAGTGGTGAGGTGATAATATGAAGAGAGGATGAAGATGAAGAGAAAGAACTCTTGGAATTTTGAGAGAAAAGAAAAGAACTAGCAAGATAACTATAGAATTCTAAACTTAGCAAATGCTTCAAGGTGCAACGAAGCTATCACAAGCATCCTATTTATAGAAAAACAAAACAATGAGGCTCACCAAGGGGGGGAGTGGCCATAGCTTTTGAGGGGAAAAAGGGAGAGAAAAATATCTCTTACACAAGGTCATTCAAGCATGGTTTGAAGTATAGAAGCTATGCTACAAAGTATGGCTTGATGTGAGTTAATTTCCTATCAATTTTTGATGAAATTAGGCTTCTAGAAACTTGACATGGCTGGAACTTTTCCAGCCACAAATATGGATTGTTTTAATTATTTATTTATGTGGAAATTCAAGCTTGATTGAAAGTTATGACAAGGTATAGTATATGTGACTTGAGGTATGGCCTTGGAGTGTTAGAAAATTGAACATGTGATGCATATGGAGGATTGAAGGTTTCGGCCAGACCAGGGACAACATGGGGAGCTGAGTTTTGATCATTTAATTGGGTGTTAATGGTAGGTTTAAATATGTATTAACTTAGGTACAAGGTTAGGAATAATTAAGCTTAAGTTTAGGTAACTAAGAATGTGTTTTAAGGATTTTATGACAAGATTAGGAGTGCTCATACATCATTAGAGAATTAAAAACTTATTTATGAATAAACAATGTATAACACAATTCCATAATTTAAGGAATTGGAAAAAGAAAACACTATTCAAGATTCCATGACTAGGAGTCTTGAAATTAAAATATGATTTTAAGTTGTAATTAAGCACTTTTAGGTTCTAATCAACTTTAGTAAATTATTTTGACTCAAGATTAATTAAAGAAATTAATTAACCTTCGATTAGAGCCTAATATTGCTTAGGTTTGCTTAATCACGCGATTAAGCGTAAAAACACGAAACTAGGGGTAAAACCGTAATTTTGCACTAATTTCGCCCTGGACCACCGGGACCAAAACTAAAGTCATAGTTTACATGAAAACACCTTTTAAAACCATCTGGAGAAGTTTCGGGTTCATCCGGCACTTGCAAACGGGTAAAACACCACAGGGGCGTTTTGGTCATTTTGACCCGAAAACTCGAAAAACGAGATTTTCGATCCCGAGAAGGTACTCAAGTCACCCAATCCCCTTCCAACATTGAGTTTGCCTTTCGAGTACTGCCAGACCGGCTTTCCTCGAATTCCAGGCCGAAAATGACCTCAGGGGCATTTTGGTCATTTTCACTCTAACAGAAAATCGGGCGTTACACCTGCCGAATTAAGAGGTCATGGTTTTCAAAATGGCATGAACTATATTTCAAGAAAACTCATTGGACTATTGTTGCTAAAATGAGTTTCTAAAAGAAGTATACTATAAATATGATTGTTTAGAGCTGATTTGATGATTTTATAAATTCTAGTACTGGATATTGTATATGAGGAAGTTCTGAACCTTAGGGTAAAAGACTTTATGAGATACAGAGGAAAGCTTTAGATTTCTAGTTGAACTGGATGTTGGTGGGCTCCCTCCTTATTGGGCCCCAACAACTTTATAAAAGAAAAGAAAAGAATGAAACTACAAAAAAAAAAAAGTTATAAAAGGGAAACACGCTATAGTAGCGTGAATTGGTGAGACAAGCAAAAACGAGGAATCTTGCCGCACAGAGAAGAAGAAAAAGAGAAAAGGGCAGTGCAGGGGTTCATTATCAGACAGGTAAACGTGCTCCGTTTATCATGAAAATTTAGTATGTTGTTCTTGGTGTTGAGCTTGATTGTTTGATATAGCCTATTAATTTTATTGCCTTCTCTGGTGGCTATTTTATGATACCCACATTGTGGAGTTATATGGTTGTGTTCCGCCCTTTTTGGGTGAGTATTTTGTTGATTGTTGAGATTCCTTAGTACTTCTAGAAAGACTGATTGTATTCCCATTGATCATAGTGGAAGTTTTTGCTGGACTAGGTCCCGTGGGTTTTTTATCCCTTTAATTGGGGTTTTCCCACGTTAAAAATTGCAGTGTCTCTTATTTTATTTTTCTGCCAAATTATTATACTGCCTAGAAGATTTTTGGTTCTACCTATTTAACTGCACAGGTGTGGGAAAATATTTGTTGCTTCCGCTATTGATAACAGGTTCATTCCTAAGATTTCCCCAACAAAGTGGTATCAGAGCTTTGGTTATTTTTTTTATCTGTGCAGTTTAAATGGAGGAACATCAGGGGCCAAATATGATCAAGTTGAATTTCAAAAATTACTCAGTTTGGAAGACTCTCATGGAAGACATGCTATATAGTAAGGATTTATATGATCCTGTTGAGGGTGATAAATATAGGCCTGCTGATAAATCTGATGCTGAATGGAATAGAATGAATAGGAAAGTTGTTGTTTTGATTAGGCAGTGGTTGGATCTTAGTGTGTATCCACATGTTGACAAAGAAACTAATGCTCAGAGCATGTGGCAGAAATTGGCAGATTTATATGAGAGGAAAAATGTGCAAAATAAGGCATATTTGATTCAGAAGCTAGTAAATATGAAATATAAAGAAGGTGATTCAATGCCAGAGCATTTGAGTAGCTTCCAAGAAATTGTCAATCAGTTGACAACTAATGAGATTACATTGTCTGATGAGTTGCAAGCATTGTTGTTATTGAGTTCTTTGCTTGATAGTTGGGAAGTCCTGGTTGTGACATTGACCAACTCAGCTCCAAATGGGAAGTTGACGTTGTTAATGGTCAAAGAAAGTGTGTTGAATGAAGAGGCCAAAAGAAGAGAGCGGGCCTGGATTAGTGCCTCCACCTAGTCAGAAGCACTTGTTGCAGAGTCACGGGGGAGAAGCCAGAGTAGAAAATCTCATAATACCGATAGGTCAGAGAGCCATAGCAAGTCAAAGGGTAAGTCCAAGACAAGAAAGGAATTTAATTGCTATCATTGTGGCAAGCTAGGACACATCAAAAAGCATTGCAGGTACTTAAAAAGAGAGAAATCTAGAGAAAAAGATGAAGACAAAAATAGTAACAATGATAAAGATACTGCTGCCGTTGCATATGATGATGTCCTTGTTCTACATCATGAGAACTTCATAAATCTTGCATGTGATGATTCTAGTTGGATCATGGATTCTGGTGCCTCATGTCATGTTACTCCTAGACGTGAGTTTTTCTCTACTTATACTGCTGGTGACTTTGGCAGAATAAGACTAGGGGATGAAGGGATATGCAAGATTGTTGGTATGGGAGACGTGTGGCTTGAAACTAGCATGGGATGCAGATTACAGTTGAAGAATGTTAGGCATGCGCCTGATATGCGTCTGAGCTTGATGTCAATCAAAGCATTGGACGGAGAAGGTTACTACACTACCTTTGGTGGTGGAAAATTCAAAATCACCAAAGGGTCACTAGTTGTTGCAAGAGAAGATAGTAGTTTCACTGCTCTCTACCAGTTGCTCGGAAAGTTATGCAAAGAGGAGGTGAATGTTGTTGATGATTCCTCTTCAGACTTGTGGCATATGCATCTTGGCCACTTGAGTGAAAAAGGACTTGGCGTTCTAGCCAAGAATTAGTGTCTTCCAATAAAAGGTACGTCTTTAAAGACTTGCACTCATTGTTTTGTTGGAAAGCATGCTAGAGTAGCTTTTCATTATTCAGGACCTCATAGGAGACCAGATGTGCTAGATTTAGTTCACATTGATGTTTGCACTATGGACACAAAAACACTTGGTGGTGCATCATATTTTGTGACTTTTATTGATGACCATTCTCGGAAAGTGTGGGCTTTGTGTTGAAATCTAATTACCAGGTACTCAGAGTTTTCAAAAGCTTCCATGCAAGTGTTGAAAGAGAAAAGGGAATGGAATTGAAATGTGTTCGAGCAGATAATGGTGCTGAGTACAGGGGTCCATTTGAAGACTATTGCAGAGAACATGGGATCAGGCTTGAGAAAACAGTTCCCAAGACTTCTCAGCATAATGGAGTTGCAAAGAGAATGAACCGTACAATCAATGACAGAATCAGGTGTATGCTCTCTCATGCAAAGTTGTCCAAATTCTTTTGGGGCAAAGCAATGAGAACTGCAGTGGATTTGATCAACCTTTCTGCTTCAGCTCCTCTAGATGGTGATGTTCCACAGAGAGTATGGACAGGGAAAGATGTCTTATATAGTCACTTAGAGTGTTTGGCTACAGGGCTTTTGCTCATGTTCCAAGAGATGAGAGGTCTAAGCTTGATGGGAAGTCCAAGAAGTGTATCTTCATTGGTTATGGTCATGAAGACTTTGGTTACAGGTTGTGGGATCCGGCGAGTAAGAGAATAATCAGAAGCCGAATTGTGATTTTTCTTGAAGACCAAACCATTGAAGATTTTGAAAAGTTAGATAAGCCAGTGTCTGTTACTAGAAGTGACAATCATGTTGAGTTAGAGTTTCCTCCTATTACTCCTGTTGATGGGGGAGATACAGAGGTTAATAATGGGAATACAGGTGATGTGCCTGCACCTACTCTTGAGGTGTCAGTTGAGCAAGTTCCACCAGAACCACCAGTTGAGCCACAACTGAGAAGATCTACAAGACCGCATCAACCTTCCAAGAAATATCCTTCAGATGAGTATGTGACTGTCTCTGATAGTGGGGAGCCAGAGAGCTATCAAGAGGCTATTTCTGATGAGCACAAAGACAAGTGGTTGAAGGCCATGCAAGAGGAAATGAATTCCTTGCATGAGAATCACACCTTTGAGTTAATGAAGTTGCCAAAGGGTAGAAAAGCACTTAAAAATAAATGGGTGTTCAAGCTGAAAGTTGAAGATAATGTCTCACAGCCAAGGTACAAGGCAAGGTTGGTTGTGAAAGGTTTTGAGCAGAAGAAAGGAATTGATTTTGAAGAGATTTTCTCACCAGTGGTGAAGATGTCCTCTATTCGAGTTGTGCTTGGATTAGCAGCAAACTTGAATTTAGAGGTTGAGCAGCTTGATGTGAAGACTGCATTCCTTCATGGTGACTTGGAGGAAGAAATTTATATGGAACAGCCAGAGGGTTTCAAGATTAATGGAAAGGAGCATCTTGTGTGCAAATTGAAGAAGAGTTTGTATGGCCTCAAGCAAGCACCAAGGCAATGGTATAAGAAATTTGATTCTTTTATGGCAGATCATGGGTATAGTAAGACTACTTCAGACCATTTCGTATTTGTCAAGAAATTCTTTGATGGTGAATTTATAATTCTCTTGCTTTATGTGGATGACATGTTGATTGTTGGTCATGACAAGCAGAAGATTCAGAGTCTTAAGAGTAACTTGAGCAAGTCCTTTGCTATGAAGGACTTAGGTTCTGCAAAGCAAATTCTTGGCATGAGGATTACTCGTGACAGGAAGAATGGTAAGTTGTGGTTATCTCAGCAGAAGTACATTGAGAAGGTGTTGGAGAGATTTAGCATGTGTAATTCAAAGCCTGTTGGTACTCCACTTGCTGGTCATTTCAAGTGAAGTTCACAGCAATGTCCTACAAGTGAGAAAGAAAAAGAAGAGATGAAGAAGGTTCCATATGCGTCTGCAGTTGGCAGTTTGATGTATGCTATGGTATGTACTAGGCCAGATATTGTTCATGCTGTTGGTGTTGTTAGCCGATTTCTCTCTAATCCTGGTAAGGATTATTGGCAAGCTGTAAAGTGGATTTTCAGGTATCTTCGGGGCACTTCCAAAGTTTGTTTATGCTTTGGTAGTGGTCAGCCTGTGTTGGATAGTTACACAGATGCGGATATGGTTGGTGATCTTGATTCTAGGAAGTCTACTTCCGGGTACTTGATGACTTTTGCAGGGGGAGCTGTGTCATGGCAGGCTAGACTTCAGAAATGTGTTGCTTTGTCTTCCACTGAGGCCGAATATATTGCTGTTACTGAAGCTTCAAAAGAACTCTTGTGGATGCAAAAATTCCTACAAGAGTTGGTTCTTGATCGAGAGAAGTTTGTGTTATTTTGTGATAGTCAGAGTGCTATCCATCTCAGCAAGAACCCGACATTTCATTCCAGGTCGAAGCACATAGAGGTGCGGTATCATTGGATACGTGAAGCACTGGAGATGAAGTTGCTTTCACTGGAAAAGATCCATACTGATGACAATGGTTCAGATATGATGACTAAAGCTTTGCCGATGACAAAGTTTGTTTCTTGCAGAGAGAAGGCAGGCTTAGTGGAGCAGCACATCCCCACTTGAGTCGAGAAGGGGGAGATTTGTTGGTGGGCTTCCTCCTCATTGGGGCCCAACAACTTTATAAAAGAAAAGAAAAGAATGAAACTACAAAAAAAAAAAGAAGATATAAAAGGGAAACACGCTACAGTAGCGTGAATTGGTGAGAAAAGGAAAAAAGAGGAATCACGCCACACAGAGAAGAAGAAAAGGAGAAAAGAGCAATGCAGGGGTTCATCATCAGATGGGTAAATATGCTCCGTTTATCATGAAAATTTACTATGTTGTTCCTGGTGTTGAGCTTGATTGTTTGATATAGCCTGTTAATTTTATTGTCTTCTCTAGCGGCTATTTTATGATACCCACATTATGGAGTTATATGGTTGTGTTTCGCCCTTTTTGGATGAGTATTTTGTTGATTGTTGAGATTCCCTAATACTACTAGGAAGACTGATTGTATTCCCATTGATCATAGTGGAAGTTTTTGCTGGACTAGGTCCCGTGGGTTTTTTATCCCTTTAATTGAGGGTTTTCCCATGTTAAAAATTGCGATGTCTCTTATTTTATTTTTCTGCCAAATTATTATACTGCCTAGAAGATTTTTGGTTCTACCTATTTAACTGCACAGGTGTTGGGAAATATTTGTTGCTTCCGCTGTTAATAATAGGTTCATTCCTAAGATTTCCTTAACACTGGACAACAGCTATAGAGAAATAGGCTATGTATTAACGGCAGTTAATCTGCTAACCTTGGTTCTAAGTAGCCCAATGCCAGAGAAAATAGAGAAATTATAGTTATACTAGGGATAATGATATGCAACGTCCAGATGTGACCAGAGATTTATCTTCAGGGATATTGTTACGTCACATATTGTGCGTAACCAAAGCAGAATTTTCTATTTCTCTATTAGAGTACTGTTGGGTTGATTTATAGAAAACTAAGATTTTGATTATATAATTTTAACTGTAAAATGTTTTAAAGCTTTATTACTAATATCGTTATTTTGATTTTGTGTATCTTCCCTTGTTGTCCCATGAAAGGGGATTTCAGGAGCAAACTCACTCACTCACTGAGTTTTGTCACCAAACCTCACCCCTATCTTCCTTTGCATATTTATAGATACAATTGTTACTGTGGATATTTCTCAGCCATCTTCTTCCCAACAAAGCTAGATTTCAGTTGGTGAGCCTCTTTTTGTGAAGTATTGTCATTTGTCCTAGAAGTACTCCAGTGTAAATGCAATCAGGGTCCTGGACTATAGGGCACATTCTATGTTTTGCATATTATGATATTACTTTGGGCTGTATTTATATGACTTTATCATTTATGGTTGTTTTTGTACATGATGGACTATATATATATATATATATATGATTTTTTTTTTACTTGACATTAAAAAAATAGTAGTTTCTTAGGATTAATAATAATTTTAGGTACTTAAATTTGCGATTTGATTTGATTTTAACAACCTAGAGGATAAGGTTGATGTCAAGGGAATGGTAATGTTATGGCATAAAATTAGGGGAAATACCTAATAGGGATATTTTAGAATTAGGATAAGGGGTGTTAAGGATAGAAATGAATATTTACTAGGAATATTTTATAGTTTAGGCCAAAGTGTCATAGTTTACGAATGTTCTAGAATAACTTCTAGTGTTATAAATGTAACCATTTATGATGAATGAACACAATAAAGAAAAGTGTTAGCCTAGTTTTAGTCTTAGTTTTTAGAGTAGCTAGTTTCTTTAATTTTTTTTTTTTTGTAACAGCAGCTTACAATCCAAAGTGAGTGGATTCCATAGAAATAATTGTTAGGCACTTTATTAAAACCCTACCATGGTGAGTAGAAAAGTTGAGTTGATAAAACATAATTGAAAATGGGGTGAGATTGAAGCTCATAAATTTTGGCTTCTTGAGGATGGAATAAGTGAAAGATAGGAACTATATTTTGTAAGTCTAGCTGAAAATAAAGAAAAGGAAGAGATACCCGAGAAAGTTGAAGCAGACAAAGTTGAAAGAAAGAAAAAGGTCAAGGAGGCAATGTATGGATTGCAAACAGCTAGAGGTTGAAAGATAACGCATTGAATACGCATTGTTTTTTTCCGTTTCGTGATTTGCAGTGTGAGTTTACATTGTATGTACCTCTGTAAATAGAGGATGTTCGTTCATTCAATTACACAACAAGCAGCGAGAATTAGAGAGTTGCAGAGAGAAAAATATACAGAGAGTATATTATTTTTCTGAGAGTGAGAGGGAAAAATAGAGAATGTGAATAAATCCCTGAGAGTGTAGGGTGTAGGTATATACACCAGGAATATTTTTGGGTATCATCTCTATTACTCTTTGGTACTACAAAATTGTAGTGTTTGAATAGGAGGGTTCTCACTGTGATACACTATATTTATCTCTTGGGTTGGAGACTGTGGAAAGGATATTTTGTAATTATCCTGAATATAGTGGAATATTTTTTCGGAGTTTGTCCCGTGGTTTTTCCTCCGATATTTGGGTGTTTCCACGTTAAATATTCGGTGTGCAAATTTCTTGAGACTATTCATGAATAGTGACTAACGGGACCCCGTGAATAGTGACTAGTGGGCCCCTGTAAGAAAAATTTACTATTCATCTTAATTCATATTTTCATTGCGCTGCGTTGATTGGTAGATTTAATTTTATCAGATTTAGTTTTAGTACTCATTGACACACATTGACATCATTTAATTGCACTATGAATCAGTCTCTGAGCCGAACATATTTCCATCCTCATCAAACTTGTCTGAATAAATCAACAAACTTGGTCTATATGCTTCCCATACCTAGCTTGTTCTTCAATAAACTAACTATTATCTATACTTCTCAGCCAATTGGTATTGACCATTTTGAAATTTAGAATGTTCAATGAAGGTAAACAAATGACAGCTTTTGTGATTAATTAGTTTTGAACTGATCGCATAATGCTCAGTATCAAAAGGACGAAAATCCTTATCCTCATTGCTTAGCAAATTTCTAAGGTTTCGTGAGCTCTCCATAAATAAATTGTTTTTGTCATAATTTATCGAACTTCAATTAAGTGAATAAGATGCTGCATAACCGTTTTATATAATAAGCAAGCAATAGCACTCTTCGTGACACCTATTAATTACACATAGACAATAGTTGTGTACATTAATGTTTTTTCAATGAAATACACTATTGTCATAAATGCCAAAGCAAAATCACGCATACTACTTTACATATGTATATATATATTTTGGTTGAAATCATGGTATCCATCGTTGGCAGCTACAGTGACTAATTTCACCACGAGAGCTTTTCAAAAGAGGTAAATGGCTGGCTATGAAATGAGCTCTATTTCTATAAGTGAGGATCAAACCCTCAATCACATAGTTAAAGAACAATGTAAGATGTCACCACACCACCCTCGTGATTACATTACATGTTTTGTGTCTAGGAAGTTGTCTTAAACTGATCAGAATTAATGTATTGCTTCTATCAAGGCTATGTGCTAATTTTGATTTATGTAAGCTACGTAGTTCCATGTAGTAAATGTTTTGAAGTGAACGTTCTTGTTTAACACAGCCAATTGGCCGGAGTCAATCGTTGAAATATTCTTTTAACTAATTCGCATATATGTATGAACTAATTTTTATCAGCTTAACATGAACTAATTCGTAAATGAGAATGACATGGACGATAGTTTGTTACAATTTTATTATATATAATCCTAGAATGATTAAGTGGCAGCTCTAATATTCTATAAACTTTTAACTAAAATTAGTACCATCAAATCTAAAACCCTATTGCTGAGGGTGAAACTTCAATTTAATATTGAAACATAAAACCTGGAAATCAAAATTATTAGTTTCATCATTTTTAAAATATTCGTCACTATCTAGTCACCTATTCGCGTATCTATCAATTAAAGATCACGTGAAGTTAGAATCAAGACATTTTCTCGTATAAACCTTAATAGATCTACAAAATAAGGATTTTATCATATAGTGATATAACAATAAGTTAATCGTCGGAAAATACACTTTATGATTCTTACTCCCAATGAAATTTAATGATACGTGTATAATAATATTATATAATATTTATACAACATACGTATAAAAATAAGAAAGATGGTGGGCCTAAAAAAAATTTAAATAAGTCAACCATCTTCTTTATTTTTATAAATGTGTTGTTTAAATATTATACAATTGTGTTGTACATGTATTATTACTCTTTTTATAATGGTTTAAATTGATTCTATAAAGAGAGGGTCTCATCTCAAGGTTTTGGAACTTTACGCAACTCGGGGGATAATCAATGGCGAGTTAAGGCAAATGGGACAGAATAGATTAACATATTTTAATTAGATTAAATACCCAAACTCATTACTTAGGTGTGTATTAGAAGACAAGTTAGTTCCTCAGATTTTAAAAATTTCAAATTAGTCCCTCAAAGTTTTAAAAATGGACAAATCGGTCCCTCCGTACAATTAAAAAGGGGATAAATTGGTCCCTTCGTACACTGTACGGAACTATACGAAGGATTAATTTGTCCCTTTTTTTAAACCTGAGGGACTAATTTGAGATTTTTAAAACTTGAGGGATTAATTTGTCCCACAATATAAACTTGATGGATGAATTTGGGTATTTAGTCTTTTAATTATTTGAGTAAAAGTATTAACCATTGGTAAAAAAAATTAAGGATGGGCCCGACGGACTTTGTTTAAATTTTATTTATTTTTGTCAACCCGTCTCAACCGGTCAAGATTGGTTATAAAATGGGGTGGCCGGATTGAAGAAGTTGACGGATTGAAAAATGTAACCCATCCCACTAAAAGGTGGCAGGTTAGCGATGCAATCCAAAGGGCTCAAATGCTCAAAAAGAAATTAAAACGACACAGCAGGAGGGTAGCTCTGTGTTTTCAACTTCATGGAAGTAGAGCGAATTTATCTTTCAAAATTGATTCCTGTCTTTGGTTGAAAAGAATCACTCATTTTCACCGATGTTCTTCCCTCATCCTTCGGTTCCTGCTCCTTACAAATCCAACACAACTTGAGTCAGTGCCTGCAACCTCAGGCACCCTCCTTCACCAAAATCTTTCAGGTAGAGGTTATGCCATATTTGAGTTCTAATAAATAACGTTTTTTTTCTTCTTCTTTGTTTAAGCCAATGTTTTGCACAATTTTTGTTTTAACCCACATCTTATATAGTGGTTGCATTTGTCTATGCGGTAGTTGGATCTTAATTTGTTTTTCAATCATTATATGGTTGCTCTTACTGCTGAATGAGTTTGAGAGGAAAATATTGCTATGGGAACAGGCTGGGAGGAATACTTACCTGGGAATTCTCAAGCTGTTTAGCCATGTTGTATTTTCCAAACATTATGCCATAGGGATTTTGTTGGTGTTTGCTTTTCATGTTTATAAGTTCATAACACCGGCGATCCAGTTCACGAGCCTCCCATCTGGGAGTATGGGTAGGGTAGATATATGTAACCTTACCCCGAAAGCATAGAGAGTATTATTGATATTGATACATTGTTTTTTCCATTTTTTTTTTTTATCAATGCCTGTTATAATTTTCTTTTGGTTGTTTGCCTATTTTATTTGGAAGACATGTTTTCGATTTCTTGACTGGAAATTGATGGCACTTGAAACTGATGATTAGGCCAATGGGGAGGATCAAACCTCAGGCTCTGCTACAGCAAAGCAAAAGGAGGAAAGGCCCTTCCGGCATAAGTGCCACATCTATTACATTTTACACATTGATTCTTGCCTTGTTTGCATTTTTCCTGTTTGCTACATTCAGACATTGGTCCAACAGGTTAGTAAAATGATTTTCTTTTTCTGGGTGTGAACTGTGACGGCATATTTATTGTGTCACAAATCATACTCTCAACGTATTTCTTTTTCTATTTTTTGTTTCCTAAACAGAAAACAATGAAAGAAGTGATAAAGATTACTCCTTGTTGAAATTTTGCTCTAGCTTGCATGAAAATCATCTTGAGTTGTGAATATTTTTGGTCTGCAGGCTGTTTATCACTTTACTGGTGATTTTTTGATTTTGTTGATTGAATTCTCTATATATTTTCTGTGGATTGAACCTTTATTTTCATTCTCATGTCACTTTAGTTTTGTTCTGTCCTGGGAAGAAGAAAATTTTTGTTTAGTATAAATGTGCGAAATCTTTTTCCATTGTTCTGTTGTATTTTTAGGTGTCTTTGATTCTTATAGCATGAGTTTAAATGGAACAATAATTTGTAATATAGTTTCTGAGAAGGCAATTACAACAAGTTATAAGTATTAATTTTTAACAGGACCCATCGCATTTTTCCGTAGAATAGGAACTTCAGAAGAGTATTGGTTGTTACCTAATGATTCATTATGTTACCCTGCATTCAGGTCTAGATTACAACCAGAGAATGACATATCAATCTCTGAGGTACAATCTTAATGATTCATAGCTCTTTGACTGTTTTAAATTTGCTTGTTGTCTGGTACCTTGCCATGTGTTTACTTCATTTTATTATTTAAAGGTGTATTTTATGTGCATCTTTTACTTTTTCCATTGAGATAGGGCTTCTGGAGGGTCAAGGTTTTTTTTTTTTTTTAAATATTTCTTTATTTTTCAAAAGAATTATTATTGTTTTCTTTATATCCTTGATTATTCTAATGATCTATAGAGGTCCTTATGGAAACTACTTTTTCTGTAGGATGAAAATACTTTTGCAGAATCCAGAAAATCTGAGCTACCTGAATATGCTGTAAGTTTTTCATTCACCAGGATGCGGTAATTCCTTTTCTGTGCACATTCTTTTTCAATCAAGTCAGATTGATTTTTCAATGCAGTATAGACTGCTAGTAAATTAAAGCTATTATGTGAAGTTTTATCTCATATGGATCTTCCTATTTCTTCCTTGTCATAGGTTTTGATAACCTCTAAAGGTTCTATAATAATAGAACTTTACAAGGAAAGTGCTCCTGAAGTTGTTGATGAATTCATTGAATTATGGTAAGTACTTGGTTTTCCCTTCATGCAATCTATATTTCTGTAAAATATAAATGGTGGGTGTTGAATTCTTCAGAGTTTGACAAATTAATTCTGTTTAATTTGTCATCATTTCTTGTTGGACCTGTGATTTGAGTTGGGAAACATTTAGTTTGAACGTCGATCTTACGTTAATAATCATATGGTTCAAGTAAAACGGGGCTCAGATGTCTAGCATAATAGTTCATTTTTACTCTTTTACCCTGTTAAAGTACTTGAACAAGTGAAGGACATCTTACAGCCTAGTCACCAGCTTTTACAGGCTTATTGCCAAGTTCCTTTGTACATGGTTTTGCTATCGGACATGTGGGAGGTGCTGCAAATACATGTGACGGCTGTGAAAACTAAGTTGAATGCTACAACTTTGAGTCTTTACCCAATATAGCATATTGTCATAGCATCCTGAAATGATTGTACCCTATCTTTGCTGGAGAGAACGTGGTTGTAAAGTCACCTTCACAGTACAAAATCGCTCTATTGGTGAAGTGTTCCTCTTTTATTGGCATCGATTTGTGTAATCAAATTGTTAGTTTAGAATTGGTTTGTTGCATAGAGGGTGAGCCTTGATGCAATAGTAAGGTTGATGCATTGTGACTTAGAGGTTACAGGTTTGAATCTTGGACCTTTCCGGGTGTTGGGTTGGGCTCCCTTCCATGTGGAGAAAAGCCCAAACCGCCCAAGCCCACTTATGAGTCACTTACCTAATGATAGGAGTCAGCTAGGGTTGTCATATGTGTGCTCATTTTGGTCACAATCCCGCAGCCACACAAAGTGAGAGAAGAGAGAAACAACCAAAACCCGTTTTTATTTTCCTTGTCTGACAGTCCTCAGACACGGCCGCTATGAATTCATTCACCGTTGGATCGTGCTGAAATTTGGACAGAAGGTTCGCAACAGGTGGTTCTTCATTCTGAACGGTCGGATCATTGAGCAAACGTCTGGAGTGTGAGATATTGCTCACGAACAGAGATGCTGTTTCGGTTTGCGGAATCAGCTTTTCTAGTTTAAGCTGTCACCGTAAATCGCCGTTTGGGAAGTCGTTCACCGTTGGATCGGGCTGAAATTTGGACAGCAGCTTCTAGACAGGTGGTTCTTCATTCTGAACGGTTGGATTGTGGAAATAAGGTCCGGAGAGTGATAAACTGGTCTCGGACAGAAGCTCCAATTTTGGGGTATTTCACATTTCCTTGTTCTCAATTTTGTGAATTGGTGATTGGTTGGTTTAGATTGTTGTTAGCACGATTTGTGCATGTATTTGAGACTCTCTTGTACCTGTTTTGATCATAGTGGAGCTATTTCATTGGTCTGGACGACCCGTGGTTTTTGTCTCTCACATTGAGGGAATTTTCCACGTTAAAAATCTTGGTGCATTGTTCCGATTATTGTTCTGGTTAATTTGTGTTGATTGCTGCCAATATTTCGCTGCTAGAATTGTTGCTCCTCTTGTTCTTGCAAGTAGGGAATTGTGTGTTTAGTTCCCAACATTTGGCATCAGAGCTCTATCTTGGGCATTATTGATTATAGCTTGCTTGAATGATGGAGGCAAATACAAATAGAATGGTATCATTGAATGGTAGTAACTATCATATATGGAAAGGCAAGATGAAAGATTTGTTGTTTGTTAAAAATCTGCATATGCCTGTGTTTGCTACACAAAAACCAGAGTCAAAAACTGAAGAAGAATGGGAATTTGAGCATCAACAAGTTTGTGGTTTTATTCGGCAATGGGTAGAAGATAATGTTTATAATCACATTGCTAATGAGACTCATGCTAGAACTATGTGGGAAAAGATTGAATCCTTGTATGCTTCCAAGTCTGGGAACAACAAGTTGTATTTGTTGAATATGTTGATGAATCTGAGATACAAGGAAGGGTCTTCCATATCTGATCATTTGAATGAGTTTCAAGGAGTTTTAGATCAGTTGTCAGGCATGGGAATCAAGTTTGAAGATGAGGTTCAAGGGCTTTGGTTGCTAAATACTCTACCAGACTCTTGGGAGACATTTCGTATCTCTCTTACTAATGCTCCTAATGGTGTGGTAACCATGCAACTTGTCAAAGGTGGTGTTTTGAATGAAGAAGTGAGAAGGAAGACTCAAGGTTCTTCATTTCACTCAGAGATGTTGGTTACAGAAAATAGGGGGAGAAGTCAGAACAAAGGCACAAAGGGTAGAGGTAAAAGCAGAAGCAAGTCCAGATCAAGGTACAAAAATATTGAATGTCATTACTGTCATAAAACAGGGCACATCCAAAAGCATTGCTTTCTTTGGAAAAGGGAGAACAAAGGTAAGCAAGAGAAGAAAGAACACAATAATGATCGTGTCTCTACTGCTACGTCAGATGATCTTCTCATTGTAGGTTATGAGAACATGATTAATGTAGTATCTGATGAGTCTGACTGGGTAATTGATAGTGGTGCCTCAATACATGTCACGCCAAGGAAGGAGTTCTTCACATCTTACACTTCAGGTGACTATGGAGTGCTAAAGATGGGCAATGATGGATTGGCCAAGGTGATTGGTATGGGAGATATTTGTTTAGAAACTAATGTTGGAATGAAGTTTCTATTGAAAGATGTTAAACATGCTCCAGATCTCCGCTTGAACTTGATTTCGGTCAGAAAGCTTGATGATGAAGGTTATGTTAGCACCTTTGGTAATAGTCAGTGGAAACTTACTAAAGGCAACTTGGTAGTGGCTCGAGGAAAGAAGACCTCAAGTTTGTATGTGATGAAATCCACAATTGCAAAAGGCAATGTTAATGCAGTTGAAAGCAAAGAAGCTTCAGAGTTATGGCATAGAAGGCTTGGTCATATAAGTGAAAAGGGTCTCAATTGTTTAGCTAAAAAGGATGTACTTTCTGGTTTGAAGAATGCAGAGTTGGAGAAATGTTCTCATTGCATGGCTGGAAAACAGAGAAGATTATCCTTCAAGAAGCATCCTCCTTCAAGGAAATCAGATTTCTTGGAGTTGGTGCACTCTGATGTTTGTGGTCCATTGAAGGTAAAGTCTTTTAGTGGTGCTCTTTATTTTGTAACTTTCATTGATGATCACTCAAGGAAGGTTTGGGCTTATGCTTTGAAGACCAAGAATCAAGTCTTGGAGAAGTTCAAAGAATTCCAAGTTTTGGTCGAGCGGCAAACAGGTAAGAAGCTTAAATGCATTCGTACTGATAATGGTGGTGAATATTGTGGGCCATTTGATGAGTATTGTAAACAGCAAGGTATTAGGCATGAAAAGACACCTCCTAAAACACCTCAGCTAAATGGTTTAGCGGAGAGGATGAATAGGACTTTAATTGAAAGAGTTAGATGTATGCTTACTGAAGCAAAACTGCCTAAGCATTTCTGGGGAGAAGCATTGCTTGCAGCTGTACATGTGATTAATTTGAGTCCTGCTATTGCTTTGGATAATAATGTTCCAGATAATGTGTGGTTTGACAAGAATGTCTCTTATAATCACTTGAGAGTGTTTGGGTGTAAGGCATTTGTTCATGTTCCAAAGGATGAAAGATCTAAGTTGGATGTGAAGACAAAGCAATGCATCTTTATTGGGTATGGTCATGATGAGCTTGGCTATAGGCTCTATGACCCAATTGATAAAAAGCTTGTGAGAAGCCGTGATGTGGTGTTTGTTGAAGACCAGACCTTTGAAGATATTGAGAAAGTGGAGAAGACTAAATCCCAGCATAGTAGTGACTTGATCGATGTAGATCCAGTCCAGCCACCACATGCACAAGAACTAGCAGAGAATCAGGCCCAGGATCATATGCAAGAAGATGACTATAGGGTTCGTGATGACCAGCAGGTAGGAGATCATTTAGATGCTCCAACTGATGATGTTGTTGATGATCGGCATGAAACACCTACAGATCCGCCCGTTGTACTTAGGAGGTCTACTAGAAAGATACAACCTTCAACCAAGTATCCTTCTGATGAGTATGTGACTTTAACTGATGGGGGAGAACCTGAATGTTATGAGGAGGCTATGGATAGTGACCAGAAGCAAAAATGGGTTGATGCTATGCAAGATGAAATGCAGTCCTTGTATGATAATCAAACATTTGAGCTCGTGAAATTACCTAATGGTAAGAGAGCTTTGCAAAACAGGTGGATATACAGGTTGAAACATGAAGGGAATTCTTCTTCCCCAAGGTATAAAGCTAGATTGGTGGTTAAAGGCTTTAGACAGAAAAAGGGCATTGATTATGATGAGATTTTTTCTCCTGTTGTTAAGATGTCCTCTATTAGGACCGTTTTGAGTTTGGCTGCAGGTCTTGATTTAGAGATAGAGCAGATGGATGTAAAAACTGCTTTCCTCCATGGTGATCTTGAGGAGGAAATCTACATGGAGCAGCCTGAAGGTTTTAAAGCAAAAGGAAAAGAAGATTATGTGTGCAAACTCAAGAAGAGCTTATATGGCTTGAAGCAAGCTCCGAGGCAATGGTATAAGAAGTTTGAGTCTATAATGGGAGAGCAAGGCTATAAGAAGACTACTTCAGATCATTGCGTTTTCATTAAACAGTTTGCTAGTAATGATTTTATTATCCTTTTGTTATATGTTGATGACATGCTTATTATTGGTCAAAATGCTTCTAGAATTGATAGGTTGAAGAAGCAACTTGGGATGTCATTTGCAATGAAGGATCTCGGACCAGCAAAGCAGATTCTTGGCATAAGAATCATCCGGGATAGAAAGGAGAAGAAACTTTGGTTGTCACAAGAGAAATACATTGAAGCCGTGCTGCAAAGGTTTCAAATGGAGAGTGCTAAAGCTGTTAGTACTCCTCTTGCTACACACTTTAAATTGAGTTGCAAGCAAAGTCCATCAAATGAAGAAGAGAAGAAAGACATGGAGAGAGTTCCATATGCTTCAGCCGTGGGTAGTTTGATGTATGCTATGGTATGCACTAGACCAGATTTAGCTCATGCTGTTGGTAGTGTTAGTCGTTTTCTTTCAAATCCAGGAAGAGAGCATTGGAATGCAGTGAAGTCAATTATGAGATATCTCCGTGGTACTTCTGGCTTGAAGTTATGTTTTGGAAATGAGAAGCCTTTTCTAGTTGGTTATACTGACTCAGACATGGCAGGAGATATTGACTCTAGAAGGTCTACTTCAGGGTACTTGATTAAATTTGGAGGTGGAGCCATAGCTTGGCAATCTAAGTTGCAAAAGTGTGTTGCTTTATCCACTACAGAGGCTGAGTTCATTGCCATTACCGAAGCATGCAAGGAGATGCTTTGGATGAAGAAGTTCTTACAAGAGCTTAGTTTTACTCAAGAGAAATATGTGCTATTTTGTGATAGTCAAAGTGCTATACATCTTGGTAAGAACTCAACTTTTCATTCAAGGTCTAAACATATTGATGTGAGGTATCATTGGATACGTGATACTTTGAATGCTAAGTTGTTAGAACTTGAAAAGGTTCATACTGATGAGAATGGTTCAGATATGATGACAAAATCTTTACCAAGATGGAAGTTTGAAGTTTGTTGTTTGATCGCCGGTTTGGCGGTTACCTCCACATAGTCGTGAGGGGGAGATTTGTTGGGTTGGGCTCCCTTCCATGTGGAGAAAAGCCCAAACCGCCCAAGCCCACTTATGAGTCACTTACCTAATGATAGGAGTCAGCTAGGGTTGTCATATGTGTGCTCATTTTGGTCACAATCCCGCAGCCACACAAAGTGAGAGAAGAGAGAAACAACCAAAACCCCTTTTTATTTTCCTTGTCTGACAGTCCCTCAGACACGGCCGTATGAATTCATTCACCGTTGGATCGTGCTGAAATTTGGACAGAAGGTTCGCAACAGGTGGTTCTTCATTCTGAACGGTCGGATCATTGAGCAAACGTCTGGAGTGTGAGATATTGCTCACGAACAGAGATGCTGTTTCGATTATGAATCAGCTTTTCTAGTTTAAGCTGTCACCGTAAATCGCCGTTTGGGAAGTCGTTCACCGTTGGATCGGGCTGAAATTTGGACAGCAGCTTCCAGACAGGTGGTTCTTCATTTTGAACGGTTGGATTGTGGAAATAAGGTCCGGAGAGTGATAAACTGGTCTCGGACAGAAGCTCCAATTTTGGGGTATTTCACATTTCCTTGTTCTCAATTTTGTGAATTGGTGATTGGTTGGTTTAGATTGTTGTTAGCACGATTTGTGCATGTATTTGAGACTCTCTTGTACCTGTTTTGATCATAGTGGAGCTATTTCATTGGTCTGGACGACCCGTGGTTTTTGTCTCTCACATTGAGGGAATTTTCCACGTTAAAAATCTTTGTGCATTGTTCCGATTATTGTTCTGGTTAATTTGTGTTGATTGCTGCCAATATTTCGCTGCTAGAATTGTTGCTCCTCTTGTTCTTGCAAGTAGGGAATTGTGTGTGTAGTTCCCAACACCGGGCTCCACTAAGTTGGGACCTCACGCATTGGGTCGCCTTTTTGTAGTGGTTTGCTGCATAAAATTTTGTTGAATCTCTCCTGCTTATGCTTCCAAACTTGTGTGTAATTGTTTTTTCAGTCAAAACGGGCACTTCAAGGGAATGCTTTTTCACCAAGTAATAAAGCACTATGTGATTCAGGCAAGTCATAACCGAGGTCCAGGGGCTACTGAAGATTGGAATCTGAGAGGAAAGAAATATACAAGGTTTTTTCAAATCTTAATTTTGTAGTTTCTGCAATTTGTTGTTTCTGATATCCATAGCCTGTATTACTTACCTGTGAGTTGCACAATTTTTCTTACTAATAAATATTGTGATGATTAATCAGCATGAAACATGAAGCATTCATGCTTGGAACTTCTAAGGGAAAACACTTTAACAAAGGATTTGATCTTTTCATCACGACTGCACCAATACCAGATCTAAATGAGAAGCTTATTGTGTTTGGGCGGGTCGTCAAGGGAGAGGATGTTGTTCAGGTGACTGTATTTGCTTTATTCCAATCACTATGTCTGATGTTGTTGTGTGTGGAGTGTGTTTCATTAGTTGTTTTGTGACTTTGCTTGTATTTATAATTGTTGTAGAAGTTGCATACCTTGTTAATTTTGATATCTAGATGAATTGGTCAAAGAAAAAGATACTGATGTTTAGATTAGAATGAAAATATAGCATGTTGTTCCAGTGTCACTTATATATGATTACTCTTCTTATTTCTAACAAATTATGGTTTTAATGCTTGCAAATTTTGTCCAAAATCAGCATTGGATTTCATGATTACAGTTAATATTTGATAGTTTCATGACCACAATCTTGTGCCAGGAAATTGAAGAAGTGGATACAGATGAACATTACCAACCTAAAATTTCTATTGGGATACTTGACGTAGCCCTTCAACAGATGTTCTGAAGGCTCTGTGTGGGAACCAATAGAATTTTCTTACCTTGGCATCATCAATCAAGTGTTTGAGCCTTGATGTGGTTTCAGTTGTTGCATGTTTCAGTCGCTCATACAAGGATTTTGCATTCGCCTTTACTCCCCCTTCTGTCATTTTTCGTTTGGTCTTATAGTTGTGTAGCGGGATTTAGGCATGGTTTTTCTGTTGTTGGTTTGGTGATATCACCATTTCTATTCTATTGTTATTAATCTTAATTCTTGTCCTCAAAGGGGCACGATGAGATCACAAAAATGGCCTTTTCTTTCTCCCTTGCATTTGCTGTTCATGTATCTTTTGTTTCAATTGATGGTCATTTTATTGGTTGTAATCTGTTATAATGATGCTTACGTCGCGTAGCATATAATGTTTCATCGGAGTTAAAAAACCAGGGAGCCGTTTGGACCATTTCATCAGTGATATATTTTCTTTATAAGTGCAATTAGTCCATTATGTTGAATTGTTGATGTTACGAGAAATTTGCTGATCAAGCTAACTTAAGACGCTCAATTCATCTCATAGTAAAGAATAAAAATGTTGTTTCAATACTTGAAAGTCGGTGACATCTACTTTATCATGATTGAATATGATGGTGGTTTTAACTTTTTCTATCTATTTATCATATTCAATGATGATGGAATGAGTGTTCTAATTAGATACTTACTTTTAAATGTTAGAATAGTACTACTACAGTAAGAAATAGGATTTGCACAAGGAATGTTGCTCCTATGTTATCACGGAAGAGTTGAGGTGGCGCAACAAGTGGGAGGCCAAGTTTTGAGAGAAGCTTAATGAGCCACACAACTTCAGAAGTAGTGCTGGCAATCGCTCGATATTGAGCCTGAGTCGAGGACAGTTGTTCTTTTTATATTTGTTCAGTAAGTTTTATGGTGCTTTAGCTGTAGGGTGAGGCGTTTTGTACGTACTTTGCTCCTCTCCATTTTGAGAGATTTTGGCGTTTCAATAATAATAACTATTCAAAAGATATGCTGCCTTGTGGAGGGATCATCAAGGAATTGGGCTGCCTATGGCCCAAAAAACAAAAAAGCAGTTGAGTTGCCTACAAGAAGACTGGAATGAGCTTAAGTAGAATTTCATCATTAATAATATGCTCCTAATCACTCATTTGCCCTTGAGTGAGGTTCAGAAGTAAATAGCATAATGACTCGTGAGTGGTATTATTTGTACCATTAATAAATATTTTTTAAGAGACATTTTGAAGTGTTAATTAATTATAAATCAAAATAAAAAGTTTAATTTTTATATATTGATAATGTAAAATTTTACATTATTATTCAATTAAATCATTTTATTTAGATGATTTTTTAAGTAGTGAGTATGGAATTTATCTACTTTTATTGATGTATTAATATATGATTATAGTGATAGATCCAAAAATTTCTGATAATGGAGACAAAAATTTTATATCAATATAAAAATAAATAGATTATACCATATTTCATTATTTTATTTCATTTTAAATTAGTATGGGGTCACTTAATCAAATTATGGAGGTAAAAAACATCTACATATGTGTATAATTATTAAAGAAAAATCAAAATTATTGTGGAGGCATAAGCCCTCACATGATATAAGGGGCATCTATCCTTGCATGATTAGTGCATATAAATTAAGAGTTTTGCTATATGCTTTTAATAATGTGTCCAAAGCTCTAATAGTGTGTCTAAAGATGTGGCTGATTACTAAATGAGGTAAAAGGATAATAAAATTAATATTTTATAATTTTAAAATAAAGCATTGTTATTTCATATGGTAAGAAGAAGTGGTACTATCTTGAAACCAACTAGGACATTCCTTTTACCAATATTTCAGAACATCTTTTAAAAGTATCTTGGGAAGTAGAAGCGATCTTTCTTGGAATATAATAGGAATTGCCTTCTTTTGTCGTTCAAACATTCAGTTATATTTTTTGTGTATTTAAAATTTGAAAGGAGTTCAATATGAATATTATTTATGCTTATTATTCATAATTTTTTTTTGATACCAAAGAGATTTTGATTTTTATGTACCGAGACTGTAAAATTTTTTTACATTATCATCCGATCAAATCATTATATTTACATGACCTTTTAAATAGTATATGTAAAATTTAAGCACTTTTAATAATATGATAATATATAATTGAATGATTATATAAAAATATTTTATGCTATGAGTACATAGAAATCAAGCTCCAATAAAAATAAATCCATTAATTTTATTCCACAATCCACATAAATATGCTCATCCATAAATCTCACTATTTTTTTTTTATGTTTTTGCAAGTGTGCTTAAATATTATGCTGATGCAATAATTTTCCTAACATAAACTAGGACTGTGAGACTCTTTAATCACGAGGTGTGGTGTGATGACAGCTCAGTTTATTTTTTTGGTTAGGGATTTGATTATCAATTATGAGAATAGAACGTATTTTGTGATTAATAGTTGATCTTTTTGGGAGAACTCCATAGGAAATTAGTTACTATTATATAATGTAGATATATTGGTTTCGATAATAATAATAAAAAAAACAAAATAGACTGCGAGTGCGAGTGACGTTGTACTAGTGGACAACTCCACCATCCATGTAACCCATGTTCCATGCGTATGGCGTCCAATCCCCGCTGCCGTCGCTTTCATATGTGCCACTTTTCTCTCTGATTCTTTCCTTTCCCTTTCGCACTCCCAAAACCCAAAACGCCACCGAAGCCCTTCCCTCCCCCACCCTTCACTTCCCAGCTTCTCTCTAGGGCACAGCACAGCACAAAACAACACAACACCACGAAGCACACACACACATCAACTACACCAACACAAAAAAATTTTCTTTCCTTTTTTTTTTTCTTTTTTAAAAATCTTTTCATTTTAATTATTTTGATTTCCCCTTCGTCGTTCTGGCAATGAAGCGCGAGTTCTACGAAATCTCCGACGACGAATGGGACAACCACGACGACTTCAAGCCCTCCCGAGTCCTCAAGAGACCCCGCTCTTCCCCTTCTCCCCCGCCCATCGAGTCCTTCGCCTACAACCCCGAAATCTCGCGCCACAACAACAAAAACAACAACAGCAATCCCGAAGTCTCCGGAGGCGACGATGACGACGACGACGACTGCGTCGAAATCACGCGGAATTCGGCGGGTTTTCCGGACGAGCTGGACGACCTGGAGGATGCTGACGTGGACGACAACGCGGCCGCCGCGCCGAATCGTGGCCGCCGGTTCATCGTCGACGATGACGATGAAGACGACAGCGACAGAGACAATGAGAGGGATAGGGAGAGGAGTGTTGCGGAATTGTATGAGATAGGGTCCTCTTCTTCTTCGGAGGAGGAAGATATTGAGGTTGAAGAGGAGGAAGAAGAGGTTGATGAAGGTGATGTGGTTGGTAGGGCTTTGCAGAAGTGCGCGATAATATCTGCGGAGTTGAAGGGGGAACTGTTCGGGTCGTCGGGGACAGCGTGCGAGAGGTATTCCGAGGTGGAATCTTCTTCAGTGAGGATCGTCACTCAGGTGGTGGTTCACAAGAAAAAAGAAAACAAAAATTGGCCATTTTTGTAAAGTTTAGTGTTTGTTGTGTTTTTTTTTTTTTCGGTTGTTCATGGATGTTTGTTTCGTTTTGAAATAGGAGGATGTGGATGTTGCGTGTGGGTCTGAGGATTCGGATTTTCAGCCACTACTGAAGCCGTATCAGCTGGTTGGTGTCAACTTTTTGCTTCTCTTGTATCGGAAGGGGATTGGAGGAGGTAATTCAATTGTTTAGGGTTTTTGGAGTGTATACTCATGGAAGCATGTAATATATTGGTTTGAAGCTTTTTTTTTGTGTGTGTGTGTGTGTGCTTTGTTGAATGTATTGATCCATAATGCGTGTGGTTATATTTTGGATCTAAAGGTCGTAAGTTCAAATTATGAAAACGGCCTCTTCGCTTGGGGCTTTAAGACTGCATACATCTGACTTTCTTAGACCTTGTGTACTGGGCCGCCCTTTTTCTAATAAGGGACTGCTTAGTTGGATGGAAGGCTTTGGAAGAAAGAGAAGGGAAGGCATATAAAAATAAGATGATTGAAAGGTTTTATGATGATCTATCATTTTAACCTTTTTTCATCTTATTTTTAAAATTATTAAATTAAGATAATTTTCCTTAAAATGAAAATTTGATTCTCCCTTCTTTTTCCCCTCCATATGCCTATCCTAGTCCTTTGACCATTTCTTGGTGTTGCATTTTATGTTATGGAAAAGTATGGTTGCTGTTCATTGGTGTTTAAGCTCTTGACTCCTCATTCTGTGGTTGTTGAATATTGGAACTTAATTATGTAATGTCAAGTGACCCTGTTTATCCATTTCACGTCCAAAGTTAACATTTTTGTTTGTTTGTTTTTTTTTTTTGGGTTTTTTATGTTTCTTGTTGTAATTATGGCATTGGTTTGAGCATAGATTATTTGTAAGATTTTTATAAGTCTCATGGTTGACATTTGATTTCATGTATTGCACAGCTATATTGGCAGATGAAATGGGCCTTGGCAAAACAGTTCAGGTATGTTCTCCTTCTTTACTTTGGATTATGTCTCCAGTTTTGTTTTGAATCCTGGACTTGTTTGAGTGACATATGTTCTTATCTACCAGGCCATTACGTATTTAACTTTGTTGAACCACTTGCATAATGATCCTGGTCCACATCTCATAGTATGTCCGGCTTCTGTTTTGGAAAACTGGGAAAGGGAACTAAAGAAGTGGTGCCCATCATTTTCTATTCTTCAATACCATGGGGCTGGACGGGCAGCATATTGCAAGGAGTTGAGCTCCTTGTCCAAGGCAGGATTGCCTCCCCCATTTAACGTTCTTCTTGTGTGTTATTCACTTTTTGAACGGCACAGGTTCAGTACTCTATACATAAATGCCATTTCTATAACTTTCTTCAGATGTTAACTAAATTTTTATAATTTACATTCACTCTAGTGCTCAGCAGAAAGATGATCGTAAAGTTTTAAAGCGCTGGAGGTGGAGCTGTGTGCTGATGGATGAGGCACATGCTCTGAAGGACAAAAATAGCTTTCGGTGGCAAAATCTGATGGCTGTTGCACGAAATGCAAACCAGCGGTTGATGTTGACTGGGACACCACTTCAGAATGATCTACATGTATGAATTCTGTTTTGAGTGAATTTCATTGCTGCAGTCTTTCCCCCCTTTTTTATTCAATTTAACCATGTCTTGTTACTGAACTAAACAACCTTTTGCATACATTAAGGGTGTGTTTTAAGTTAGATTTAAGAGGGCAAGGAGGGAAGTAGAAGTTTAGTAGTATGCACCTTCCCCTTGTTTGGGAGTTTTGTGAAAAGAGGGGAGGGAAATAACGATAGTTAGTAAACCTTCTATATAGTTAAAAGTCCCCAAAATTGGGGGGTTTTAGGGTGATCAAAATATAAAATTATGTTTTATGCTTATTAAAATATTGAAATGACATGTTTACTCTACATGGAAACATTGTCATCCTAGTCAACACATGCTAAAAGAAAACCTTAAAGAGGAAGAAGATGAAACCACAGACCAAATCCTAAAGCAGGAGCGAAATGCGATAAATTTACCTGTTTGCCATAAAAAAGAAGAAAGGGGTCATCTGCAAAATGTAAGTAGAAGTATCCACCTCTTAAAACCCTCTCAGGCTCAAACTTTTAATAAGCCCACTATACTCTCAAAATCACTCAGCTGTTGTTCCACTTAGTCACATTCATTCATTCCTTTCAATTCAACATTAGTGTCAGTGTCTATGGTCTTACTTATATTATCCACTTGAGCATTAGAAACAAACAAGGATGCATCCAATTGTACAAAGGAAATATCAAACCACTATGAAGCTTAAACTTTCAGCTGAGAGTCATATTCAATGCATAACTTAAAAGACACTATGTAATGCATGAAATGTAAAGATACTTCAGAGTTAAGAATTAGTAGCATGCTTCAGCATCAATTGAGTTTGCAAACACATCCAGAGAATGCAAACTTAGCACTCTAATATTATCTAGCAACAACACATAAAAAGATATGATTCCCTTGGGGTTTTGGGTAGTAATGAAGCAAAGGAAAGGGAAGGTATCAAGGGGAAGGAAAGGTAAGGCAATGACGGAGAATAGAGGGTTTAATCTTGCCATGATTGATAGTGTAAAATAGGTATAAGTAAGGAAATGGGGGGTTATGATTGTTTTTGCAATTTTACCCTTTATAACTAAATTAAATATAACATCAAGCTTCCTGATCAGAAGGCTACTTTTTTCTGTGGGTGGAAACCTACAGTTTTATGGATCCAATGGGATGAAATAATCTTAAAAATGTGGAATTCGTTACTGGGTGTTCAGTTTTCTGTTTTATATTCCTTGATTCACTAGCTTTCCCTGCTATTTCATCTGCTAGTGGTATACTGAGAAGTTTGCCATAAGGAGTAGACTTTGTGGGCGTGCTCAGCAGGGGAGGGTTATGGTCTATGAAGCATGAAGATAAAATATGATATTGATATGATTTGGCATCAATATGGGGATAGAGTGAAAATTTGAAATTTAAGATGCAGGGACAAACAAAATTGTAAAACCACCCTATATATATATATATCAATGACATTTTATGATAAAACAAAATTGTAAAAAATTAATTTTGACACATCTTTTAAGTATCGAAGTATTGGTATCGGTATTGGACATGATATGTCCTAGATACCAACCACAATGGGATGATGAAGTATTGGTGCAGCATAGGTTGTGGTATAGAAACTTTTTATTAGTGTTGAAAACACCTCTGCTGCCTCTGCCATATTCAGGCACTGTCCCTCCAGTGAGATGCTTGCTTCTTGCGCCTTCAAGCACCTTTTTGCTTTGATATAAGGTGGGCGAGTCGGGCACCTCTTTGCTTTAATAGGTTTTTGCGGAATTATGGTATTCACTTAAATCTGGAATGAATACAATGGCCAAATAAATAGGCCAGCATACAGCTATACATTAAATGCTGTTCATAAAATATACAAGGAAACTATCTCCTCTTAAAATAGAAAATAAATCACAGGTGCTGACTATCTGAGAAAGGTAAGAACCAATCATCCTAATCTGTACATTACTGAAATCAAGACAGAATGAACAAAAAAGATCAGCTCCTACAAATTAGCAAATAGGTGCTGATTACCAACATTTTTCTGATTTTCTGTTGTTTAGAAGTGTAAAGTAAACTAAACAAAACCTTATGTTAAATGTTAAACCGATGGCCCAACTTTGAGCCTGTTAAAATATTGAGGGTTAATTACTAGTATAAAGGGTCTGTTATCTGTTAGTGTGCATTCCTTGGACTTCTTTCTATGATTATGCACTGCTTGGACTTTTTAAAGAGGGGGTCTGCAGCAAGAAAATAAAAGAATAGAGGTAGAACAGTAGCACTGCAAAATCAGCAGCAGCACTTTTTGACTGGATTGTTGACCACCGCTTGAAGCCAACTAGCCAAGCCAGCAGCTTGGCTTATATGGATGATTCTTTGGATGCACTCTGTAGTTGAATTTTTTTTTTATCTGATAAACATTATGAATTTTACTGTTTTATTAACTTTAGGCCTGAACATTTTCGCTCTAAACTCTACTATTTGAAACTTATTATAAATTTACTATCATGCTTTACTAGGGATTTTAGTGTTTAATTGTTAGTATGGAGTGTTTAATTTATGAGATAAATTTATGCATAATAGTTATATATTTTACTGTTTTTCAAACGACTTTCTTTAGCAAGGCGTGTGCCTTTTGGAACCTCTCGCCTCAAGGCGTTATAAGACCCTAGCGCTTTAAGGGCGCTTTTCGCTTTTGACTACCTTATTTTGTATTTGTTGGCATTGCCTTGTCTTGCAAATTGTCTATTTTTGTTTCAGTTCAAATTCTTTTTGCCATTAGGTTCTTCCAGTAAATTATGATCCTTATAAGAACAAATCGCAGTTTTGAAGTACTTGCAAATCATGTGTCCAGCTGCTTCTCTTGGTTGCTTTCAGATTTTTAAATGGTTCCTGAATAGAATAAAACTTTTAGAATATTTGATGCATTGTGCATGTTTCTTTTCAGTTTGCTGTGGTCAGGCTTTTTATTTGGGCTGAAAGAAGAATTTTATTAATATAGAGAGAGGAAGATACAAAGATCTGAGAGAGCAAGAGGTCCTCTTTAAAAGAACAAATGCTAATGACGGAAGAAAAATATTCATAAAACTAAGCTTTCTAATCTCTCAACATATTTGACAGAGAAATTGCTCTGAAGAGGTTATGAGCTTTACATCAAATGAAGGCCAAACACCTAATCCTATCCCATGGGACATACTTGTTCAATATTTAGCCATCGAAAATATGAGAATTGCAATCCAACCAAATAGTTCTGTAGACTGTGCATTGCCATAGTATGTTTCTCCAAGATGGTGGTTGTGTAGAAACATACACATTGTTTTAGAAATATAAGTGGCATGAGAAGAAAATTAAAACTTAAAGCGGGGTTATCTTTGTAATTTCATAAGGTGGGATAGGAGGGCCTAATGTTAGTCCCACAGATGCCCAGACTAACAAATCGGTCACCTGCATCTTTATCTGTTGTTTTGGCAAGTATTATTATAAGTAAATTTTTTCCTGAAGTAAGCCTTCCATCTGATTTATGAATTTGTTGCAGGAGTTATGGTCATTGTTGGAGTTTTTGATGCCTGATATTTTTGCTACTGAAGGTGTTGACTTGAAAAAGTTACTAAATCCAGAGGACAGAGATTTAATTGGTCGTATGAAGTCCATCTTGGGGCCGTTTATTTTACGTCGTTTAAAATCTGATGTGATGCAGCAACTTGTTCCTAAAATACAGCTGGTATGTAATGGGGTGCCAGAGATAGAAACACACTGTATTATTGGTATTCACCAGCACACCTTCTCCGCTACTGATATTTTTGTGCACATACCGGTGCAGAAGGAAGATGATTTAAACTTGGCATAGTTAAAATTAAATTACAAAAATAAAGATAGAGAAAGCAGATATTCGTGGGTCTGCTAACCTCCCTGCTCAGTCCTCAAAACCTCAATGATAGCCCCTTCCCCTTCTACTCTCCAATCTCCACATTGATTTATCCACACTCAACCATGACTGAATTCACCTTCTCACTCATTGGCAACAGCCACAGAGGCATCTTGTTATGCTGCAGGTCTTTAGCTTGAATGTTTCCCAGCCTGCCCTTACTGCAGCCATGGGCTGATACACTTCCCCCCTTATCTATTTATCCTCATGTTCACCTCAGTACCAGGGTCTTTGTATGTCTCACCTTCGGTTCATATTTTGCTGATCTTTAATTCTCTTTCTCTGTAATATATCCTTGATTTTATGATAAGCTTGCAGTATAGTGGACAGGTTATTAGGCTAATACTTACTACTGCAGGTTGAATATGTTGTAATGGAAAAGCAACAGGAAAATGCTTATAAGGAAGCCATTGAGGAGTATCGTGCTGTTTCACAAGCTCGGATAGCAAAATGTTCTGATCTTAATGCCAAGACTGTCCTTGAAGTTCTTCCACGAAAACAGATAAATAACTACTTTGTTCAGTTCCGCAAGGTTCTAAATGTTTTACCTATTTGTGTTTGACTTAGATTTCATGATATTTGAAATTGATATAGCATTCTTTTATTGCGTATATATATTTATGTATTGTTGTTCCAGATTGCAAACCATCCTTTGTTGATACGGCGAATCTACAATGATGAGGATGTCATTCGCTTTGCCAGAAAGTTGCATCCAATAGGTGCTTTTGGCTTTGAATGTACTCTGGACAGAGTTATTGAGGAACTTAAAAGTTATAATGACTTTTCTATTCACCGGGTAAGTCTTCTACCTAGAACAATACATTTCCCACTGACCACCCTCATCTTTGACTAACCAATATGCTGAAGTATGTGTCTGATTTTGGTTAGAAACCAATGGAGTAGCAGAAAACTATTATTAAGTGAACTTTGAAGTGCTCCTTTTTATGGCCATTGAACTCTTTACATGGCATAGAAACACGTAGCATATATCTAATCCTAGCCATATAAAGTGATCTAAGCGAAACAAAACTAAAATATGTAGATAAAATATAGAATAACCCTGCTAGACTGTCTACTATAGAACCCAGGCTGCAGTAGCATGAACAATACTCTATATATAATAATAACCCAAACAACTTCCAAATATTCAATTGTAATTGTTATTGACTACTTTGTCCTGAGTCAACCATTTGAGAAGAAAACATATGCTTGGGTTTTTAGCTTGATCTTGAAATATTTTGAATATTTGAATATCTTCAAATTCTTTCCTAACTTTTTGTACAATATTTGAGCAATTAAGATCCACTTTGCTTGCATCTTCTAAGTGTTTGTTACAATTAGATTTATAAATGCAACAGACCACATCCAATTTAGTGAATTTGACCTATTCCGGATTATATTTAAATAATATTGGTTTTTCAAAATTGTTGTTTGGCTTCCAAGCTTTTCATCACATAATCATTTCAATATTAATTATTTTCCATAACTGATCCAACATAACTTTAGAAAGATCCTTAAAGTGAGAACCCTTTTTGTGTGAATGTGTAAATGAATAAATTTGTGTTCTTTGATTGTATTTACTTTAGAGTATCAGCCTTCATTATAGGTTTAATAAAAGCAGTTCAATTGTAATACAACGGTGTAAACTAAGATCTGTAGTATACCTCTACTATAGTACTATCTGGTCTGCAGCTACTACACGTACACTATCTATCAAGCAGGAGCAGATAAATTATGTGCTCCAAGGTTGTTACAAATTTAGCTAATTCAAGGTCAGAGTCATTAAATAGTATACATGTACTCCTTGTCCTTGATTTGACAAAACTATAGTAATATATCTCAACAAAATTTTCTCTTGGATAAAGTGATAATACACTTATATGTTTATGGTTGTCACGACCCAACTTAGGTCATGATCGGCGCATGGGAAACACCTTCCCCAGCAAGCCTTAACACCCAAAATTTTCTAGGAAAACGGACAGAGTTTCCTCTATTTTTTGGATATTCCCCAAATAAAAATACAACCTGCAATATTTTCAATTTAAATTCACAATAAATGGGCATCAAGCATTCTCAGAATGCGCCCTTCCAGCATATAACAATATCTCAATATAGTCTAGCCATAATACCAAATTAGTTTTCAAACTCTATTAAATATAATACATTATATAGTTCAAACATAAAATCAAATTAAGTTTACAAATCCTTTTTATAATATAAGTCAAATATCTAAGTCATAATTTATCAAACATAAGTGTAAAATATATCCAAGGACTCTGCCTGTGACATATGGAGCAACTGACAACTAACAGACTAAAACAAAATGAGGGTTCTAACAAAAAGGACCTTTACACAAAGGCTCACCAACTTATAATATTCTAAGATTGTGCCGGATGATACCAGAATCAGCACTGGCACCTGTATCTTTAAAAGGTGGAAAGACAACGGGGTGAGTTTTGCAACTCAGTAAGAGATAGGATATCCGTAATTTACTTAATGCAATCACAAACAAGATAAATATAATAACATATAGGTACTCATAAGAATATAGTTCTAGTCATAACATGAGATTTCTTGAAAACATATCTTCACATAATCACAAGATCTAATTTCAATCTTATAGTTTCATAATTCCCATTTCAATATCGTAAATATAGACTTAACAGTTTTTAAACATAATAATAATAATAATAATAATAATAAGTAAATAATAGTTACTAAATATACTTTCTCAATATTTTCACCAATTCCATATTCTCACATAAAATCAACTTCAGCATCAAATACTTAATTACTCATGAGGGTTACATAAGAAGCATAAATTTTTATTTGGGGAGTGGTCTCAACCCGTCAATCACAAGATTTGTTATTTTTCAAGTAAGGTCCTTGCAGACTTCATCTCACTAAGAGAAACTATGTGCACATAGGCCATTACATCTCTTCGCTACGGCAAGCGGTAAAGCCATTATATCTCTTCGCTATGGCGAGCGGTATTGCCATTACTTCTTTTCGCTATGGCGAGCGGTAATGCCATTACTTCTCTTCGCTATGGCGAGCGGTAATGCCATTATATCTCTTCGCTATGGCGAGTGGTATTGCCATTACTTCTCTTCGCTATGGCAAGCGGTAATTCCATCTTAGAACCCATCATGGTTTTTCTTAAATAAAATTTTATCGAACATAATTCAAAAATTTAAAATTTAATCTTCATATCAATCTAACCTTGCAAGTATCAAATATCATAATCTTTTCCAATGCGCATTGAAATAACATATAGCAATATCATGATATTGTAAAATCAACAGAGAGAGCTAGCAGCACTTTCAATCAAATTATCCAGTCATATTAATAACCACCATATTTGAGAAAATTAGCAAATTGAACTAACCAAACACGAGAACTTCTAAACCTTCACACTTCATTTCAAAAATAATTTTCAGTACCAATTTATAGATTCTCAACTAACTCCATGACTATTTATAAATAAGAATTCACTAAGCAAATATATAAAACACTGTAATAGCATGTCCATAATTAAAATTTACTGCACAAAAAGTAAATTGCAGATACACTATCTACTCACAAATTGGTTCCAAAGAACTGAAGACCAACTCCCAAGTGCCACCAATCTAACAGTCGACGCTCAAATGCTCTATAACTCTAGGAACAAGATAAATACAATATTAGTGAGCTAACAATGCCATTAATTTACACTAATTAGCCTCATATACTATAAAGCCCCAAATCTCTATACCTAGGGTCCCCTAAACCCCAATCTACAATGAACAACTACATAGGAAGCTAAATAAAATAAATAGAGCAAGATTATCACTTACCCACTACTCTAGGAGAATGATTAGAGGTGGAGAATGATCAAATATTCACTGCTCTATTCATTTCCCCCACTTAGAGAGAGAAATTCGCGAGCTAGAAAGAGAAAGAGAAGGAGGCGCGATTTTTTTTTTTTGGTAGTGGTGAGGATGATGATAAAGAGGAGGAGATAGTGATAGTAGTTGGGTAATGTGGAGGTGGTGATGGTATGTGATGAAGGGAGATGAGGAAGAGAATGAGAGGAAGAAGAAAAAGAGAAGAAAAGAAAAAAAAACAAGAAGAGAAGGGAATGTTCTGACGGGAGAAGAAGAGAAAGGAGGGAAAGAAAGAAAAAGGAGGGCCTAAGGTGGTTTATATCACTTAAGGCCCATGGTGGTCTATCTCTCTCTTTTATTATTATTATTTTTTAGGTTATTACAATGGTTCCTTTTTAAAATTTCACATTAGTTTCATATATTTTGTTAAAGCCAACCTCATTTTCGAAGCAACTGCTTCATCCATATGCAGTCAAAGGCTGTCACTGCCATGCCCGTTACTCGATATTTTACTTCTGCTCTTGACCTAGCAACACCTTCGGCATATTATTCTTATAGTATACTATGTTGCCAATCATTGAATATCAGTAAATATTTTCATAGTTCAAATAATTTTTCATATTTGTTATCCTGAGGTGCACAAGAGTTTTGGATTTATGAAAATAGGTGATCATTTTGTATGTAGGAAACTGGAAGCATTAGGATTTAATGGCTCTTATCTGTTATCTATATTCTGTACTATTATTAAAGAGGATTGTGGTGAGTAGCCAATTTTTGGTGCATCCTCACTCAATTGAAGTTTATTTGCAAGTCCATATATAAATATATAAATAGTGAAACCACCCATTATCTCATTTAACCCCCCACTTCCCCTTTTTTTTTTCAATTTTTTTTTTCGTGTAACTAGTATATAAAAAGGAATATAGAAATTAAAAAAATAATTAATTTCTATTAAATAATAATATCAGATGATTTCATACTGAAAATATATAAAAATTGATTTCTAAAATAAAAATGTGGCCTGACCAGTACAACATGAAAGTGCCGGTCAAGTCACTAGTTAGGATATGAGGAGGATTGGATTAATTGTTGATACAGTTAGAAGAGTTGATTAGATGGAGAATATTCCATTAACTAGAGGTAGAGGAAGACCAAGAAAACACTGAATGAAACAATTAAATGAAATATAGATTTAAATTGCCACTCTGAAGATCTGATTTTTGATATATCATGTTTGAGGCCAGAAAATCTCATAATATCTTAGTTTTATTTCATCATTTGTTTTCTTATTCAATTAGGATAAGGAGTCTAAGATTATTATAAATAGTTATTGTTGTGCTTTATATCATCACAATATTTTACATCATATTAATCTAATATCCTATTATTCAAAGTCTATTTTTTATCTTCCTCCTACCTTACAACCCATAATTGGTATAATTGATTTATTTAGCTGATCTAAGTGGAAAAAGTCTTCGATTGTTGTTTGTTGATGGGATTAACTGTAACACATAGGGAGATTGAAGGTCATTTTGTGTGTTTGAGGGGGGGCTTTGATGGAATTCTCTTGTGCGTTTGGTTTGAGAGATGCTTGGATTTTTTGGAAGTTTCAGTGCTTTCAGTCTTAATGTAGCATAGAATAAAATTATTGGCTTTGCTTTGGAGCTATGGTAATGGGTGTTTTAAGGGGGTTTCTGCTGCTGACTTGCACTGGGACTGGCTGCCATTACTCACTACCATTTTTTAGGCTATTTGTGGGGTTATCTGTAATTTTTGTTTTAGTTGTTCTGTGATGGAGGACTTCTTATCGTCGTTTTTGTGTCTTTTTTTTTTCATAATGAATTTCTTTTTTTATAAAAAATCCTTGAAAATTTGAGTTGGGATTTGATTGGTTGTAGAGAGCAAATTAGTAATTATCAACTAAATTTTGATGGGAAAAACCAAGGTTAAGAAAACCGGACCAGGCATCGAACCGGTCAAGGTACTGTTTTAAAGGTTTAGAGGTCCAATCGGTTCAACCGGGGTTCAACCGGATTATAATAAAATATATATATAAATATATATGTATAATTAATTAAAACATAAAAAATATATTAAATTATTAACATTAACATAATTAACACAATATATATATATATATATTCATAGGTTTATAAAAATAAACTTAATCCATATAAAATTTCTCTAGTTTCAGTCTCACAATATGGTTACAAAAGTATTTGAAAACAATATTTGTTGGTGATTAGCGAGTTTTATGGTGAACAATCCGTGGATATTAGTATTTTTTTCATATATAAAATAAATATAATCCATTTTTTTCATTTTTGCTCTATGAATGCTATAAAATATCAGAATTTAAGATTTGAAACCAAAAAAAAGCTCCGGACCGGTCCAACCGGTCTGGTTCGCCAGTTTTCCCGGTTTTGACCGGTTCTGAAATCCTCTGATTTTGGCTACTCAACCGGACCGGCCAGGCGACCGGTTCCCAGTCGGACCGGCCGGTCCGGTCCGGTTTTCTTAACCTTGGGAAAAACTTTAGTTGATGTTTACTGTCTGCAGATGAATTTTATCTGACTGAAAAAGGTAGATGATGAGAAGATGAAGAAAAGATCCTAGGCATGACTGCTAGGATCCTTTAAGCGTCACAAGTCACTACTAAGATTTGATAGCATACCATAATCAGAAAGAGAGCAATATGCTTCCGTAATTCTTATGTTCCACCAATTGCTCATTGTTAAAGTAAAAGAACGAAAATATAAGCCTCATTCTTCAAGAATTGAGACTATGCTAGTACCAAAACCATAAGGTACACTTTGGCAACAGTAACAACAACCATCAACTGTCACCCCATTAGGTGGTGTCTGCAACAGAAATCATAGTATGCCATTGAGTTCTATTGAGAGCAAGGAATTTTTAATGGTTTCTCCTAATGTTTTCTTGGGTACCTCTGCCTCTTTCAATTGGATTGTGTTTTTGGGACTGGCTGCCTATCTCACATTCTTTCATTAAAATGTGAGAACCCCTGCTCTTAACAAATATATTCCCAAATCCAATCATAATCTTGACCAGAAAATATAAAAGTCCTTAAATATCCCTAGGGCTTAGGTTATGAATCGACTAGTAACTAGTTTAATGAATCCCTAGGTTGGTTGTTTGTTTCAAGGTTGGAATTTATGTTACTAGGAATCACATTCCTAAGAATGCTATACACAAGAATGTTATTGTTAGATACTTTTGAAATTTTGTTTGTTTAGCAATAAACATTTCTGAGATTATTTTTTGAGATTGTTGGGAATATTCCATAATTTCCAAAATATCCCTAACATATTTAATGGCGTTATAATTGTGGGGAGAAGTGAAAAAATTGAGAGATATTTTACTATTTTCTTTTAATAACTATCATTTCCAGGTCATGAGAATCTTTTATTCCCATTCTCTATCGCGGGAATGAAATCTTATCCAAATATGGGAATTTATCTTTCCGGGGAATAATTGATATCTGAGAATTTTATAAAACTTGTAACGAATATGTAAATAAATCATTCACAAGTAATTAAAACTCGTGTAAGGCTCATGATCTTTTTAGGGGGGGTCTACATCTCCGATATGACGAGATTGGAAAGCCTTAGGGGTTGTTTGGCAACCATTTTTAAAAACTGTTTTTGGTTTTAAAAAACAAAAGAATTAAAAAAACCTGTTTGACAACTGATTTTTTTCATCTTTGTTTTAAAAATTGAAAAAAACATTTTGGGTTTTAAAAACAAAAAAACCAAAAACTGATTTTGAATGTTTTCAAAAACAATTTTATCGATTTCACTTTTCCTCCCATCTTCTCCCAACTTCTCCATCATTCTTCAACGTACCCTAGTCATCGGAGACCAAGCATCGGCCGCACCGGCGAGCCTCACGACCAGCGCTGGCGAGCCCCCGCGACCAGCACCTGCGACCTTGCAACCAGCGCTTGTGACCCTGCGACCAGCGCCGGTGAGCCCTGCGACCAGCGCCCGCGACCGTGACCAGAGCTCGCAACCAGCGCCGACGAACCCCGTGACCCTGCGAGCAGGAGGGCAACCGGATCTGCAACCGTGAGCAGGAGGATGGCCGCAGCCGGTAGCAGCCCTTCCCACTGTGAGCAGCCCCTCCTGTCACCGTTAGCGACCCCTCCCTCTGGCCCTCTAGTCCTGCACTTTGTTGGGTTTTTAAAAAGAGTTATCAAACAAAGTGTGTTTTTGTGTTTTACTTCTTAAAAATTGTTTCTAAACTTGTGTTTTAAATAGATTTTAAAAACAAACAAAAAAAATTATTCCAAACAGCCCCTTGATCTTTTGATTTTTATTTTTGTTTTCCCTTGCTTGAGGATCTCTTGTCCTCTTAATTCTATGTATTATTCTTCTCCTCTTGTTGATGAATTTCATCTTTTATCCAAAAACAAGAAGTTAATAAACTTGAAACATATGCATTTTAAATAAGTATGGTTTATTTACAAAAGTTTAAAGGATCTGAGGAAATTACAAGCAGCCTATAATCGAAACTGAGCCATAACATTGAGATGATGTAATCTGTACATTAAAGTTTTCTTTGTTTTGATTCATTCTACATCAATTTCGTTATAGCAAATGTAATTGTGAGTGCTAGCTCAGTATCCTTGTGGCTGATTAGCGACTGAGTCAGATAGTGGTTTGCTTTCTGTGGAGGAGTTAGTTATAACAACTTTAACTTCTGTCCTTGTATAAATATATCTCATTGTATCCAGAACAATCATAATGAATTTAACATCCATTCAAAAGCACACACTTTTTTGTTTGATTTTCTGTGTCTTCTCTTATTCCCATAATTTTTTGGAGGTTTAGGAACATTAACAGCACATAGGCCATGTTGCCGGTGATGACTTAAGTACAAACAATGCTTGAACTTTTCCTACTTGCTTTAGCTCTTCATTGAGTTGGGCCCTGACAGATGGAGGTCCAAGAATGGTTTTATAAACAATTGTATTCTACTAACTTGGAATTTTCCATCAGTCCATCCTCCATGTGATGAATCAAGTTTTGTGCCTATTGCTACATTGTTAATACTTTAGGTACAACAGACAAGGAAACCCATCGAGTTTCAACACTAAAATAACTACTGGAAGCATGCAGCAACAATAACCAAACCTGAACCCTAGGGCAGGGTCACCTACACATATAAATCAATGTCATTAGGGTATGCGGGAAATCAAATTCCAATAAAATCATTTAGAGCAAGATATTTTTTGATGGGTTCACCTAATATACTCTTCAGTTGTCCTTTGCCCTTTGTTTGGTAGAATGTCTTCTGATTGGTCCATGTTTCTCAGTGGAGCCTCCATTGGTCTTTTCACATTATCAAACTACTTTAGGGGAGTTTTGGTCGTTTGCTTCTCATTAATATGCCACACTTTTTCTTGAATACATTTGTTCCTAATTTTTATTTTTTGTATGTCTACTTATTGACCTCAACATTCTCACAGCTGCTAGTACTGCCAGACATTCTCTATCATAATTGGTAGAGCAACATTAGTTCAATAGGGGTTCCACTGTCACATTTGCATTTGCCAACAAGTTTGGCCTACTGGATAGTAATTCTGCCTATGCCTCATACCAGAAAACTGAATGATGAAGTTTGTGCTAATTGAGTGCATAAAATTTCCTGCTTTTGTTTACTAGCTTTTATGTGACAACCAATGAATTTCTGTTGTTCATGTTTCTTGTTTCTGCTTTGTGGGTAGTATTGGTTTAAATTTTGAGCTGTAAATTTCTGATTTGCAGCTTTTGCTTCACTATGGTGTCAATGATAGAAAGGGGATCCTTCCTGACAAGCATGTTATGCTTTCTGCAAAATGTCGGGTATGAGTTTTTGTTTTTTGTGACTCTAAAAATTTTTGTAATTGTCAATTATACAGTGGCTGGCATTATTATGTGCTGTGTATCCTGAGATTGAGCTACACCCTGGATAGTGTAGGCCTTAGCAGAACTTCTTCCTTCACTAAAGAAGGATGGTCATCGTGTCTTGATCTTTAGTCAATGGACATCAATGCTTGACATTCTGGAGTGGACTTTGGATGTCATTGGGTTGACCTACAAACGGCTTGATGGGAGGTATTGCTACTGTTGATATTAAAGCTTTCTTTTATAACCAATTAACAAATGGTTTATGCCGTGTTTTTTGTTGAATCTTTTTCTTCACTCCTTAAATAAGGGGCAACTTAAGAAAATAATCTATGACTGATATGACATATGTAAGCTAGGGTTTTCTTTATGTAGTTTGACATGTCCAATTGAGTCTTAATCTCTCCATTGAAGGGGTGTGTGTACATTGTGCACCATTTTGGCTATAGTGAACCAACCAGATGATGCTTTACCTCCTTACTCTTTTCTGTTGGTTGCTTACCTTCTTACTCTTTAAAATCCTACTATTTGACTGCCAGTACACAGGTGGCAGAAAGGCAAACTATAGTCGATACTTTCAACAACGATACTTCCATATTCGCATGCTTGCTTTCCACGAGAGCTGGAGGACAAGGATTGAACTTAATAGGTGCTGACACTGTCGTAATTCATGACATGGATTTTAATCCGCAGATTGATAGGCAAGCAGAAGATCGTTGTCATAGGATTGGTCAAACTAAGCCTGTTACCGTATATCGGTAATTCTTCATCTCTTTTGTTCGCTTTCATTATCATTTGCAAGAGCACTAAACCTTGTAAGTTGGATCTCTTTGAATGCTCCATTGGTCTGTTTCCTCATGAGGGATTCCATTGCAGGCTGGTGACCAGGGGAACAGTTGATGAAAATGTTTATGAGATTGCTAAGAGAAAATTGGTACTTGATGCTGCTGTACTCGAGTCCATGGAGGTGGTTAGTGAAGGCAACATGCCTGAGAAAACCATGGGAGAGATATTGTCGGCAATTTTGTTGAGTTAAAATATTTAGCATAGCAAAACATTTAGCTTAATTTACCATCCACTCCCATCTTAATGTTTCTGTTTTTTGTTTTTTTTCCCCCACCTCCCCTTCTGTGCTTGTACTCTCTTGTCATTACCCTTCTTGTATTAGGCATTCAAAGAGTTGGGAGAAACGGGTATTTGCCCTGCAAAATGGTAAGACTTCCATACATATGTACATTTGCCTTAATGTCTTATACTAGTGTCGTAGTCAGTATCCATAGACAATAGGTGATGAATCAGTATAAAGAAGTCATGGCAGAAATTAGCAGATTTGTTGAATATCTACGTCTCTTGAAGCCCCAATGATCCCCAATGATGAAAGCTTACGTTGTTTTAAATTTTCTACATCTCTTATTTCCAGCCACATCCTTAGACTAGCCAATTTGATCTGTTATTTATGTGCACCTTAGTTACTTCCAATAATCCTGTTGAAGCTTACGTGAAAATGATGTGATAAATCTTTTAATCCTAATGTGTTTTAGGGTGACTTTTGCTGTACCTTAATATAAAAAATTTAAGCGTGCTGTTGAAATAGTTTGATTTTCAAGGACAGTACACAATTTGTTAATAAGAGGGTGTATACAATTTTTTTCTTTTTGGGTAAAAGAGGGCGTATACAATTTTACTGGGGAGAAAAATTAATTTTGTAACTACAACAGTAAATATTGTTATCAAAGTTGAAAATAAAATAGAGAATGGGACTCTTTTGTCCATGGAAAGAGTGAAAATCTGAAAGATGTTAACCTTCGCATAGAGATGAAGGTATATATATATAGGTTTCTTGAGGTATGTCTTTCAAAATATTTTCTTAAAATTTTTTGTCACGCTGTCTTAAAATAGTCTGCATGTGTATTACTTCAATTATGTTATTCAAAAACTTAACTGTATATTGTCATATTATATATTTTAATACTTTTTTTATTATTAATATTATACTGTATATATACATATATTATAAAATAAAGATTGAATAAACAAACCCGTGAGAATGAACACAAATCTCTTCCCTCTCCTTTAATACAGCCTGAGTCGAAGGGTATCTTTATAGCGGATGGCGGAGTCAAAGCTCTAGGATGGATTTTTGACTTCACTAAGTTTTAAACGCATAAGAGAAAATTACTTTCACTATAACTATTTTTCTAAAATACTCCGAAGTTACGTTTTCTAACATTCTCCACTCAATTTTTAAACAATTTTATTATAAACCCCCTTAATAAAATTAATTCTCAACTAAAGACACTTAAAAATAAAAACAAAAAATATTATGATGTCGTAAAGACTAAATGAATTATTATTTATATAATAATTTACTCTACATTCATATAAATAATGTATTATACGATGATAAAATGTGCTAATTATTACAATCTATAACATTTTATAATAACAAAGATGCATAGCGGGAGGTTGCAAATCCAAAACTAATATAAAAAAGACATCGCACCGACAGGCTTTATCCAAAAGGTTCGACGAAATTGTCCACCTTCTCTATGTTTTGCATGATAGTTTAGTAGCGTTAGCCTACTATCTTTTTTAGTGTTTCAAGCATTCTAAGTCAATATACTACTTCTAAAATATAACTGGCACATTTTCATGTTATGATAACAAAACCCCTAATAAGATTTGTTGAAGACATAATAAAAATTTAGGAAATCTATATTATCTTCACTTAAAAGTTTCAAGTATTGATTCTCAATTTTTGTCTTGCAGATGAAAATTATTATATATAAGAAGTAACGATGAACTTTAGGAGAGGAATTTATGTAATGGGAATTAAAAGGCATTCTTTGTCCAACTTTTCATCATTCTCCAATTTTTCTATCATTTCATTAATCGGCTAGCAATGCATGTATAAAACCAGCAAATTTTTAATTTAAGAGTGGAGAGTTTTAACTGACAAGACATTATATATTTGAGTACGTGCTTAAATACGAACTTATTTGTTAAGTTTCACTCCATAATTATAGACACCTAATCAAATAATTGAATACTGATTATCATTCTCTCTCTTTAAACTAGTCTGTTTCTAGACTACAGAGTGATAAAAAGTTGGAGAGAATAATTTTTCAACCCCACGATAAGTCTAAATATCCCTTAACTAAAATTTGAATAACTGAGTAAAGTACTGCAAAACTTGATTGTGATTGCTGAAGCCTTCTCCTAAAATGCCATACATTAATATTAATACTTCAACTAATAACCAAGTATTTGGCATACAACTACTTACTAACAGGTGCTTGTTTTGGAGTATAGTGTCAAATAAGACCTTATAAGAGTCCAAGCAATGGAAACCACCACACTTACTCGATGAATACAGACAAACCCCAAATTGCGTGAGACTTTCTTCACAAAACAAGAGCTGCCAGCAATGCTGGAAATGGGACAACCTACGAAAGAAAGAGGAAGGCTGCCAAAAGCTGTTACTTGCTATGTCTTTCTAGTTAAAGTTCCACGTACAAGAATATATCAGTTTGCAACAACTTGATGCTACTCACCAATCGTCATTGATACTCTCCCCCTATCCCTCTTCTTTGGCAGCAGCAAGTGCATTGTCAGAACGATATTTCCCTAATTAAATTTTTGGATAAAGACACATAGTTTTTATATCTAACAAGATTTAGAGGGTATGAGCAACCCCTTTTTCCTCTTTAGTTCATCCTATGAGAAAGGTAGGAAGTTTACCCACATGAAAGATCCAACAATGTAAAGGTGGCCGTTCCTTATATATTTCTCATAATACTCCCAGTACATAAATCGTACAGTGCAGTCTAAGTAGCACCTCAATGTCACCTATAAAAAAAAAAAAAAATTCTGTGTGTAATATATTTAAACTTCGGATAAACATTCATAAAGATTAATTTTAGAGTGGTGCTATTTCGCATCCAACATAGAGACACTGAATAAGACGCTTGCATTGACATATATAAGATATGGACCTAGTTAGAATATTGTATCTCAAAAAGCACCTAATTCATTATCTAAGTGATGTTCTTATAATCTTATTGTACATACAAAACACACTCATGTTGAATTTAGAATTTTCCTAATCAGTGTTCTTAGGGCAATGATTAAAATTATTAAAAAGGTTAGATTTCAAAATTTTATCATAAATAAAATTATTTGAAAACACACAATCTCATTTTTAAATACAAATATTTCCCTTTTTAACTCTTTAACCGGTGTTCTTAGGGTGGTGGTTAGATAAACCTTTGAATTTATTATCTCCAAATATTATCATGATGCCCCAACATGCCCATTTTTTTCTCAACCATTAATAGGTGATACTGCCAAATGCCGGCATGATTAGGCTTCTTTCAATAATTAAGTACTCTAATTTTTCAGTGCTTTTTAATAAGGAATCTCACAAAAACTGCATTAAAATATTTGTTGAATTAAATTTCCTTTCAACAATTTAAAATAGGATAATGTTAGATTTGGAGGTTCAGGGACATTTAAGAAAACTGGCTTAGCCTCGGCTAGCCCATTTCCAGAGTTGACCTGATGGTGAATTATCGATTATAACAAAATCACTAACCGAGAGTTGGAGAAAAGCTTCTGGAACATATTTAATACACACTCCACGAATAATTATAATTATTCAATGTTGATTTTAAATACTTAAAATTTATATAAAAATAAAAAATATGTGATTATGGATATTTCTAGAGTACGTACTAAATGTTCTCCTGGAGTATGCAAGTATATATTTCTCTCGGGGATTTGGTTGTGCTTCTGGGGAGCCTTCTAAAATTTAGTGCTCTTTGTTTGAGCTTATTAAGAGAAATATAAATAGGAAATAATTAATTTTTCTTTTTTATTTCAGAAGCAGATGAAAAGGAGAAAAATTAGGAGAAGAGAGAGAAAATGTGACAATGAATGAGTTAATTATGTTTTTGAGTGGTAGATGTGAGTACAAATATTGTGAGTGTGTCAATTAGTGGTATTCAAAATGATCCAAACTGAATTAAAACTAATACAGAAAAATAGAAAACCAATCAAAACCGAAATAAACCAGTTTGAGTTAATTCATAATCTGTGAAAACTTAACCAAATCGAACATATAACATATTATATTAATGAGACATATTAATTATCAAAATTTCTTATTCATGTCTATATCTATCATATTTTAACTCAAAATTTTGAATTATGTATTAATTCTTTTAATTTAATCAACAAGATTTTTGTTTAAATCTTTTATTATTCGTTTAGCTTATTAGTTAGTAGTATTACATATTAACATAACTTTTAAAAAGTAGATTATATTTTATAATTATATAGTTTTATGATAACAATTAGTTTAATTTGATGTTGTTAGTAGTTACTTTTTTTATTTTATAAAACATTTAGTAAAAAACCGAAAACCGAATCAATCCCAACCGATTCAAATTGATTTGGTTTGGTTTGATTCTTAAAAAATAATCAAATTGAAATAAAAGTTATTGCTTGGATTGGTTGGTTTTTATCTCAAAACTGAACTAGATCAAATCGTGAACACCATAGGCCTAATGCAGGTTATTGCTATCCACAACAAATTAAAAATGTTTTAATTACTAAATTATACCACACATACAGTTAGGTTGCAATCCATGTCATTTTACGTGGAAGTGTTATAATTGATTCAAGGAACTAGGGAGTTTTTCTAAATTGTTGGAAACAAAATTAAATTGAGAAAATATTATAAGAATTAGCTGAACAAAGAGTCATTCAGATTAAGAATTGTTCAATCATTGATTTAAAATATAAATTAATGGTGGTGGTTACTTTTATTAATTATGTTTTTACACAACAATGATGTAATTATATTTAATTGTCACATAATTGCACTCCCATTAAGGATTTGAGTTACATATGCACTAGTAATTCATAATCATGATTCTATGAGTTTATGTTAGTTTAGTTACCAATTACAACAACCTAATCTCACAACGGAGTTAATTCAAATTCCTCAACAAATGGATTTAATTTAATTAGTTGACCAAATACCCTAATAAAATCCTAATTATCCATACAACTCACAACGTGGATAAACACATAATTAGGCTACTCTAAAAAAACACAATTGCAATAATTTGTACAATCAATATTAAAGTGTGGTAATAAAAGGGAGAGAAAAATCAATCATAAATTTTAATTAAAATAGGAACCTCAAGAACAATCTCAATCTTCAGTTATTCTCGCATAAGGTAAAAAGGATTATTTCTCCATAGCTAGAGGATCACAATCAATGTTGAGGAAAAGTGCAATTGCAATCACATACGGGAGCCAAAACAAGGACTTGAAGATCCTAAAACCTAGAGAGAGAAGAGAGGGAGTGAAAAGAAAAAGTGCTTGATGGCGAAAATAATAACAAGGAGCCCAAAGGTGTCTACAATGTTTGATAAATTCTTATTTGTAATGTAGCAAAAATAACATAAAAGTGGGTCCAATAGGGGTTAAATCGCACTCGCTGACACTGGGTTGCAGGTGCATGACTGCTGGAGTGGTCAATTAAAAATATCTGAAACTCGCACTGCCTTTGTTCACTACTAGAGCAATCAATCATAAATTGCTGGGCAGTCCACCACACTGCTGGGCAGTCCACCACACACTTCTAAGCCTATTTTGAGGCTCAGAATGTTCTAGTTAGCTCTTGGACCTAGAAATAGAAGTTGTAGCCCTTTGAATGAGCTTTCCAACACTGCAAGAATCACCTTAATTCAATATCTGTTGCTTCAAATATTGGCAAAATATGAACTGAAGGCCAGCTTGGACAATATCAGCAACATTTAATCTTGCAACTCAATTTTCACCAAGATGCTCTTAGAATTGGTTTTAAGCTAAACATGAAAGTTTTAAAGGACTTCTTGAGTTGTCCAAGATATCTTTATTTGTCTCAATCCGACCACTGTAGAGAGATATACAAATTTTTCATTACAATACTTCCTGTAAATGAGCTCCAAAACTCTTCTGATTAGCTCCCTAAATTCTCCCAAATTGAACATTGCTACAAGCTTCATGCACCTCTATGGTTTTCATACACCAACATTGGAAGTCAATGGAAGAAAATAACACTAACAAAAAAGAATTAAAAGCACAAGAAGTTTCAAAATATATTTATTAATTAAAATGGCGCGCTTAACCATGATATCACTCAATAGTGCATAATGAGGACTAAATCCAGATCAACTAAAAGTCAATCATTCAAGCATACAAAAATGATGCAATATGCCTACAGTATAGAGGAAAAGGGGTGCATAAATGCAACCCATCACACCTCTAGTGTCAACACTTAGAATGGTAGAAAATAAATAAGATCCACATATCATTCAATGATAAATATGAGTGTCTCAGCACACTATCTATACAATATGGAACAATATGGGAGTAGAAATAACATTTCTCAATCTTTAAGTTATCACCCGGCATTGACTTCAACAATTTAGAATTTGGCTTCTTCAAAATAGCTAGTGACTTGCATGTTGACATCAAATTCAGTTATAATAAACAAAATCACACTAATACCACATACCCCCTTTCCGTACGCATGAAGTGTATGCTTTATGTATATTATTGTCTACAATTTTCCTTTTAATTTTCAAGGGAGTGCCATCCTTGTGGTACTTTCGCCCACACCATGTCTCAAATTTGAGCCTCCATTGAAGAGAAAGCCACACATAGAAGCCAAGGGTCCACAGGGTGACCCATTGTCATGCGTCTTTCCAATGTGATATCTATCGCTTGCGTCGGTTACAACCGGCAATTCACATGTCTGTCTGCATGTGTGTTCGCTATCGTTTTCTTCTCTCGCTCGTTATTCCCTGTTGGCATAACCATATACTCTTATTGTTCCGTCCTCACAAGTAGCTTTCTATTTTTGTCGTTTCAGCCTTGTGATCCATGGAAGATAATGAAAGAGTTTGTTGATCATTACTTAAAAGAGATAGCAATTTAATTAATTATACTTCATTAAAAAATTTGATATATAATTTTATTTTGAAAGTAGTTAATAGTTAAATAATTAAAGAAATAAACGAAATATAAATGAAAATATATTTGAAGTGAGTCATTTTGTTTGATAGCTTATTTTAAATATCATATTAAGGTTCAGAACAATACCAAAATATTAAAATTCAGAAAATCTTGGTAGACGAAATTTAACTAACGATAGAGTCTATTTTATGAAAATTTTACATGTTACAATAGATGAAATTGTTGAATAATGGAAAAGAATAAACAAATAAGTTTGCTGTATCATGAGTCATTACTCATCTTTTTTGTAAATTAAAATATTTAATGTATAAAAAATATAAAAGTATGTTTTATAATTAATAAAAATGATAAGTAAATTTAATTTACGTGATTTCGATCACACTTTCTTTCTTTTAGTCCTTCAGTAAATTAAAATATCAATTTAAAAAAATATATTCATTATAATTAATATGTTATCATTAGTAAAAATCCATGAATAACCTTAACTTACATACTCAATAACATTCCCTTTCCTAATTAAAAAACAATAAATGTTATAAGTAATTAAAATAATAAATAATATTAATTTATGTCATTCTAATTACACATCCATTCCTTTTACATTATTTTAATAAATTAAAATATCTAATCTAATATATGAATTTGGGATTCAAATTTTCATGAAAAATGATGAATGCAGACCCATGACAAGGAGATATGGATAGGGATCGAGGACAAAATTCTAAATGGGGATAGGGTTGGGGAAGCATGTCCCTGGCTAATAGATATTGTCATGACCAGTGCATAGGGTACACGTTCCCCTGTAAGCCTTAACATATAACTGCTTTTAGAGTTTTTTGAACATTTTCCAAAATACAAAACTTATAACATAATATAATCTCAATCCAGCTAAGATAATATATATATATAGACACACACACACATGTAGGTCTATGTCTAGGGAGTTAACATATTTTAAATTCTCTAGTACCTTAGGTACACATGTCCGTCCACAGACAAGTTTGGTATGGCCTTAGGTTCCTGGGGACCAACCCGTGTTGTCGAAAGGCTTGAGAAGTAAGATTGACTAGAAAGTGCAATGGCCAGTGTTACTCTCACTGTTATAGCGGTCTAGGACCGTTATAGCAATCACGGGTATGTGGCTAGTAGATATTGGGTTTCTGCTAACCGTTATAGCGGTCTCAGACCACTATAGCAGTCCCATGTTGTCCACGAAGGATGCTAATGGTGCCCTGACCATTATACTGGTCATACACCGCTGTAGCGGTCTACTAAAAACATGAATAGTGCTAAAACAGCGCCGTTCCACTTGTAGGCCCCTTCCACTTTATAAAATCCCTTCTCTCCAAATCTTTCTCCTACTTCCTTCACTTTCAACCCCATTTAGATTTATTTCCACTAAGTTTCAAGGTAAGTAATTGTTGATAGATTATGTCTTCCTTCTCTTTATTCTTTCATGTTCTTGGTTTGGGTTGATGTTGTTCCCCATTGTTATCAAGTGGTGGTGCTTCCTTAAAGTTGTCAGAGTTGATTTAGGATATTCTAGAAGTACCCATAGATTATTTATGAGTTTCATGATTGTATGGCAGATGTTGGTGCATTCCCATTCCCTAGAGCTCTTCCAGAGTTGGTCCCTCACATTCCACCCCTCCAGGTAAGCGGGTTTGATCTTATGGCCTTATTTTGTTCATTATATCGTTATTTTCTAGCATTACAAAGTATTTAGAGATTTGGAAGTTGAGTTTTCACATTATATGGTTTATGTAAAAATGTACAAGAAATGTAAACATGTTTTCTGTGGTTTACTCATGAAAGTCCATTTTCCAAAAATGCATGGGACCATTCTTGGATTCAAATTAATGTGTATAAATTATTTCATGATTATAGACTTGATTGTGATGACTAGAAATGACTATGGATTATGAAATGAAATGTGAAGAGTTATATTTATTTTATGAGAATTAAGAAATGTTGAACTTAAAAGCATAGAAATCCCCTTTTATGACTTTAGTATAAATTAGAATAGGGAATTGTTGGGAGGAATAGAGTTGTAAGTTAATGATAGTTAAATCATTAACCTTGGTATACCGAGGCCCACGAAGGGCAACTGATCCACATGTTGGATCAATTCACTAGGGATGCGGTTCATGATGGACCATTAAGATCTCAGCCAGGCGCTTTTGCTCGCGAAGGGTTAAGCATTACCCTATAGTTTATCGATAGTTTGTCCTCTTTAGTAATTCTTGAGAAAGATAAAGATGATAATATTTTACGTTTCTAGAAGTTTTATGCTTTGATATTTAATATTGCATTAAATAAAAGATGTCCTGTGAATATTACATTATTATTTATGTATATTCTTCTTGTTCTATGTATGGTTGTGGGTAAGGATCCACTCACTGAGTTTTATAATAAAACTCACAGCTTTTTCCTTTATTCCTCACAGATATAGGTGTTGCCTTGGATCTTCCACCACTACCTCCTCAGTATTAGTTTATTTCCAGTTTGGGTGAGCTTTACGTTGCCATGAAGTACTTGTCTTTTTGTATAGTGCTTTAGTAAGTTGCGAGAAGGGTCTCGGACCATGCATTACTTTCATATTTTGTATTTAGAAATGACATAGCTTCCCTGATTATCTTGTACAAAGAGCAACTCATCATATTTTGTATGAAAAACACAATTATAGTTTAATTTGTGAGAAAAAAAAGGTTATTTCATGATTTTATGAATCAAATATGCATATAGTACAACGCAATGATCACGACGCTTACGTAGGGATGAGATTCCTCGCGTGCTGATCACGATCCAAATTGGGTCGTGACAAATTCATACTTCCATTACATCCATAATAATACATAAACATAAACATAAACATAACCCATTCGGTCCCTGCATGATACAATGGAGCACCTAAACCTGATAGATTTAGCACAAAGGTAGGTGACAAAGGGTTACAAAATAAAGGCCTATATACCAATGTTAGGCTCACCAAAGAGGTAGTGATGACTCAAATCCTACTAAGCAGGAGTAGCCAAACTTAGATCTACACTTGAATTTGAGATAGAAGGAAATAGCCACGGGTGAGTTTTGAAACTCATTGAGGAACAAAGTGTTTACTGTTCTATGGGACAAGTTCCAAAAAAGAAGAAGAAGAAAATAAATAAATAATTGTAAAAGAATATATCATAAGTCAATATCCAAATTGAATATGTACATAAACAATATGAAACTTCCATAAAATAATGAAAATAGGAAATCTAAATATTTGAATAAAGAGAAGATTATGAAGGTTTCTATATTAGAACATAATTCATAAATCGATCCCATAACTAGGTAAACCTTACACCTGTCCCATTACAAGATTTTAGCGAAACACATATGGATTTATAGATGAATTTTTTATTGATTAAAGATGGATTTTAACATTACAGACGGATTTGCAGATGGCATCACATCATTTGCTATTTTTTCATCTATAAACAAAAAATCCATTAGTAATTTATAGACAGTCTTATAGGCATATCTGTTTGTTTGTATACAATATAGACGGATTTCGTCTATAATTGGATAAAAAAAGTCATTCCAAATTATCCCATTGCAGACAGATTTTATAGTATATAATTTTATAGATGGTATAATCCGTAAGTGATGGGCCAAAAAATGATGCAATAGTTTGCTATATATGGACGAATTTTACCATCTGTAAAATTATGGACGATAAAATCTGTCTATAACTAGTTGAAATTAAAAAAATTTAAAATAAAAAACTTTTTAGTTTGTAAATTCATTTGTAATATTTGGCAAAAAATAAAAAATTATATTATTTTCCATTTAAATTCCTTCTCTATCTTTTTCTTTTTAGGGGGTCACTGACCTTAGTTATTTATAATTATAGCTTACCATTACTAATTGTCATAACAATTGATAAATATAGGAAAATATATGAAATAAAAATTTCAATTTCTAAATACCATTTAATAAATAACAAAGTAAAATGTCACAATAGTAAATAAAGTATAATGTCATTAATTGTCCACATTAGTGTTATCCTTATATTAAAATTTTGCTTCCTTGATACATCATACCTTACTACACCCTCACACCATAACTCTTTCAACTCATCAATCAAAGGTTGAATATATACTCTTGCAGCCTCTGAATTGGGTTCTTGCTCAGCTTTAGAATCAGGATAGGTTCCAAATTCAGGGCCAACAACATCATAAACCATTTCTTGAATGACTATTGTTTTCTTCCCTAGTTACAGTACTCACATCCTGACCACCTAATTGCACCGCACTTGAATTACCTCCAACATAACTCATTCCACACTGATTTTTCACATCAACTGCTTTCCCATGATTAGTTTATATCAAATAATCAAGTTTAAATATGGATTTGCATAGATCATATGTAATTGAATCAATATCTAAGAATTTAATATACTTGCAATTAGAACATGGACACCTAAATTTTTGCTTAGTAATATGCGAATTGCAAGCAACATATATGAATTCCTCAACGCCTTCAAAGAATTCTAGTTTTATTTCCGTTGACTTGGTTGCAACTTATCATACATCCATGAATGGTTTTCGGGGGACATCTCAATCAAGAACTATATAAACCTAAAAATTGAACACAACACTTTTTGACCTCTTTTATTTTAAATTACATGAATTTCAAATGTAAATTTCGATAATGTCCCCCTATTGTATAAGCATTCCCTTACATATATCATGGTTACATTCAAACAAAAAGATATATTTAAAAAAATTTCAATAGAGTTTCCCTTATTTTAAGACTATCCTACAAAATATGTCTTCAACAATAAATTAACAAGCCACAATTTCATTGCAATTACTGATAACTCCCTTATGAGTTATGTTTTTTTTTTTTGTTTTCTTAGAACTTTTAGTTTATTGATAATTAGTGTTAGTTTCATTGGTGCCTCTTTTACATCATTTAGTTCAAATTCTTACATGATTACACTCACATTAACCTTGCATTCTAGTTGTGTTTTCCATTGGATTATAGCTTTTTGAAAGAAGAATTACGAGAACATTTGAGCTAGGCATGCAAAGGAGTAAGAATTGGAGCTGAAGGGATGTCAGAAATCCATGCTAGAGCATAGAAATTCATGCTGGAGCATGGGTATTGAAACTGAAGCCACGCTACAATGTAGGTGCACGAATCTAACATGTAGACTGGGCCTCTACATTGACTCTAGCAGCCCATGATTGGCACAAAAACCTAGGAAACTGTGCTGAAAGATGACACACATTAGAATGCCAAATTAGGAGAGGAGGAGGCTAGAGCTTGGAGATCACAAAGGATAAGAGCTTCAAGAACTTGAGAAGGAGACTTTTCTTGGTTTTGTCTTCAACTTTTTGTGTTTTTTTTCTTTGTTCATGACTTCTTCTCATCTTTCCTTCATCTATTCTGTTTTTGTTTCATTTTCCATGACTTGTAACTAAACCCTCTTTGCTAAGGGTGATTTATGGAGACTATGTGTTTGACATTATGTTAATGTGAATGAATTTATATCTTGTTCTCATTTGATGGTGAGCATTGCATTTGAGTTTATTTATCTTGAATTGCTTGATTACCAATTTAGGATTATAGGAGTTATTATAAATTGGAGAAAAGGTGTAAGAGCCATACCTATGAATGTAATGCCATGAATTGAATGACACCAAGATAGGCAAACATGATTCATGTGGTATTTAAGGACTTGATAATTAAATCACTTAGATAGAATCAAGCATGGTAAGAGATTAATTGTGTAGTATTAGATGATCTTGAGAAAGTGTCACGACCTAATTTAGGCATGTGACCGGCACATGAGAAATCTGGTTCTCATGTAAGTCTTATGACCTGGGTTTCTCTACATGCACTGTAAATCACAAAATTTCTTAAACAAAACCTTTCTTTTTCTATATACATATCACATATTCCTTAAATTTCAAATAGTCAAAATATCCAAATCTAGCAATTTATAGTATGCCTCTAAAGTCTGAAGCCATAATACAAAATACAAATATATATACTGCTCTATTTCAAAAATGTCCATGAAGCCAATATTATTAAGTTATTAAACATAAAATTTATATATGTCATTATAGTATGCAAAATGTTAAACATGGTCTAAGGTCTGGAATCCTGCCTGCAGTATACTGGAGCACTCTAAACAAGATAAAAAGGCTTCACTCGGGTGAAGCTTACCAATTGAACTCTATTGATGCTGAGAAAATGCTCGAGAAGGATTGACAGTAGCTATAGTATCTGTAATAGAAGGAAAAGTAGAGGGGTGAGTTTTGTAATTCAAAACTCAGTGAGTGAGTATTCACCTGAAACCCCCTTTCATGGGACGTCAAGGAAACAGTGCACAAAAATCATAATAACATTAATAATACTAAAAATCTCGCATAACCAAATGTACATATATTTTTAAAGGTCCTTTATACTCATCATGTTATAGCTTAAAAACAATTTTCTCAATTTACTTTCATACCTAAAAACATACAAGCACATAACATAGTAGCTCCTAGAGAAACAGTAATCTCTGCTCTGTGGTTCTTATAGAACCGAAATTGGACACCTAAATAGGTTCCATTCTCTGCTCTGCCCTGGTTACGCACAGTGTCTGTGAGGTAACAAAACTCTGAATATAAAATCTCTAAATATCTCTGGCCCGGGCTACTTGGTACCAAGGTTAACGGATTTACTGCCGTTAACACATAGCCTGTTCTCTATAGCTACAGTCTAACTAAATAAACAAATAAATATAAGAATCTTTAAAATCTTTTAACTCTGTGAACTCTGAATCTATTTGATGCTAACAGTCTGACCTTAGCATAACTGTGGCTATGAAATCATGCCCAAGGGATCACCCTTTATAGACATTTGTGATTTCGTAACCTCACAGAGTATGTATTCGCCAGCTGTTCTAAATCTCATGAAGATTCAGGCTCTAAAACCTTTTGATTTATTCTCTAAAACATAATTCAAAGTATCAATCTTTCCATAGTCTAGAAAGCTTAACAATATACTTGAAATAAAAAGGTTAAAACCATAGCTCTGATCATTTCTCTAAACTTCATATCCAATTATAAAACTAAATCATATATAGATCAATTCCAGAATCTAGTAAAACAATCACATGAGTCTTTAACAGTCACATAAATCATCAGTTCTACATGAAATCAGTATGACAAACATGGTCCCATGAGTTTTCTCGAAAACAAGCTTCATGCTCTAAAATCAACATTAACAGTTCTAAACATATAAATCAACAGTAAACTTCAAATCCTTATACAATGTTTCTCTAAAATCAAGCAATAAATCATATATTCATGACAATAACTCTAATGCAGAATATAGAGATAACAGATGTGAACCACTCACTTGGAGTGGTAGAATATACTAGAACCACACCAATAGGACTCTGGAAAGCAGGTAATGGCTTATATATGCCATAGTAGTCATAGAACACTAGATTAACCTCTAATAATCTCTAAATAACTTAGTTCCATCTCTAGTATGAGGAAGGAAATTCACCCCTTTGAGAAACATAGTAACAACTATACCATCCCAAAAATAAGGAGAGATTTGAGAAGAAGGAAGTAAAATCAAGAGAACAACATACCTTAAAGCCTTAGGAATCAAAGATTGAAGCTAGAATTGAGAAAAATGGAGGGAAATGGAGTTTTTATGAGTGGAATGAGGTTGAGGGTGAAGTTCTCACGTTTCTCTGCAGAGGAGAGGGTGGAGAGGTCTGTAGAATGGTTTGGACCTCGAAATGGGGGGTTTTTTAATTCTCTGTTGACTGCCCTAGGTGGTCCTTAGTATTACTACAGTACCGACTTACTCTCTGATAACCACCTGGGCGGTTATATAACCGCCTGAGCAGTCTCCAGGGTGGTGTTCTGGTATCTTCAGGGCTCTGTTTACCGCCTGGGCGGTCTCCAGAATAGTTTGATACTCTCTATGATGGTCTCTCACTCCTCAGGATGGACTCTCACTCCTCAGGATGGACTCTCACTTTCCAGAACTCACTTATTTTATACTCTCCATTAACTTTAAAATATAAATGTAAATAAGAAAATACCCCCCATATGGATTCAAATAAAATATCATAAAAATCAAAATCCCAACAAATCAAAATCCAAATTTTGGGTTTTATCTCAAATCTGGGAATTCTTCGGGTTTCGTAAACTTAGGGGTTAAAAACGAAGGGTTTAATGGTTTCATAAAATCCATTAAAAATAATTCTTTAACTTATTTTCTATAAGGAATAAATATCGGGACTTTTGGTCCTAAGAATATAACTCTACCATATGGCCCTCCAAGGGCATATAGGGTCCAGACTTAGAAAATTCAGGACCCGGAATGACAAGTAAAGGTGACTGACGCCCTTTTAGCTCGAAAAACTTTCTAACTCTTTTATTAAAAATCAGGGGTATTATAGAAAGACTTTTAATGAACATAGGGATCCTACCATCACTTAATTGAATTTGGACAAGGCATATTGATGTTCATGTTGCATATTATTCACACATAGTTGAAGTAAATCACCCTAGCACTTAACTCTATCAATTCTCGTATCACTTTTACATTGTTTTAGTACTCTAAATTCCTTTTGATATCATTTCCTTTCAATTGCTCAACTTGGTGCCTAGTTAACTAAAATCGGTATTGAATTATCTATGTGGGTATGACAACCTTCTCTTTTACATTAACGAGCCAATTCATTTTAGCCCTAACACATGCCCCTCGATTCTCTCTATGAATGTCATGACCCAATTTGGGAATGTGACCAGCATGTGAGTAATCACATTCCCACGTAAGCCTACTAGGTTATGTGTCTCTCTAAATGCATGAAATAATATAATATCATACTTAAAATACAATTTTCTACCAAATCCTTATCATTTTCTCTAATTAAAACATAATATTTAAATCTATAAAAACTAAAGTATTCACATATATAAATCTAAAACATTTTTGTCATGCTCTGAAATCTAATTAAAACTTGAAGGCTGAATCATAATTTCATTATCACTAGCTTGTCACATAAAATTTTAAGCATAGTCTATATTTCAAAATATATTCCTGAGCTCTGAAAATTACTATAACATCTCAAAATACATGCGTGGCTCAGATCCTGCCTGTAAAACTACTAGAGCACTCTAAATCTAACACAACCTAATCTAAGCCTTACAGTAATGTAAAGCTCACTGAAGGATAGCTGCGGCTACTAAATCGGAGGTTGAACGATGACTTCACCTACAACTATGAGAGGAAGGGAGAAGGTGAGTCAATGGACTCAGTGAGTGAGCTCTTACCCATCACCCACATGGGACAACCAAGGAATATAATACAATATACATGCAATAATCATAAACCATTAATTTTATATTTACATACCTTGATGATTGGGGGAGCTAGATTCAAGTGATGTTGAGAGTGGAGGGAGTGGAAGAGAAAAAAATGTGGAAGAGAAAAAAATAGGGATGTTGAGAGTGGAGGGAGTGGAAGAGAAAAAAATAGGGAGTGAAATCTCGAGCTTGGGGGTATAAATAGGGGTAGGGGGATCACTTAAGTGAAATGATGTCTTTTTGGACCATTTTTGCCAAACTGACACCGCTATAGGCCGCTATAGCAGTCTGGTTATTCCCATGTCCGTGCACTGATCACTTATGACCGTTATTGCAATCCTGGACCACTATAGTAGTTCTCAGAATATCAAACGCCTCACTTATGATTGTTATAGTGGTTCTCAAATCACAAAACACGTGAAAACTGGAACTTGTGACCGCTATAGCGATCCCCAATTTCAGCATTTTGCTGTCACATGGCATTTGGTTATCTCCAGACTCACTTATTTATATTTCTTAATTTTAATTAACTTTAAAACATAAATATAAATAAGAAAATACCCCCCATTTGGATTCAAATAAAATATCTAAAAAATCAAAATCCCAACCAATTAAAATCCAATTTTTGAGTTCTAATTCAAATTCGGAAAACTTTGCGATTTTAAAATCTTATAAGCTGAAAATGAAACGTCTAGAGGTTTCCTAAAATTTGTTAAAAATGACTCTTTTAGTTATTTTCCTTTAGAGAGCAATTACTGGGACTTTTGATTCCAAGAAGATGGCTCCGTTATATAGCCTTCCAAGGATGGATAGGCTCTAGACTTAGTGAAATCCCAAACCCGGCAACATGGGTGGGTCCCGAGGAACCTTGAAGCCACACAGAACTTATCTACTGACACGTATTTACCAGGTATTACAATGAATGCTCACCTTGTGAGTGACTTAGAGAACTCCTTTAGCCTAAGTTTCCTATTCTCACTTTGAACACAAGATCATCTATACAAACAACATCAAATGTTGCTCCTCTACACTCCCACTTCCATCAAACTTCCTAAAGGTTACCACCATGATATCCCATGGGGTATGCCTTGCAAGCTACTTCCACAAGGTGGGGTGTCCAAGTCGAAGGTAGCTAGCAAGCTGCTTGCCCTTGCTTGCTAATAATCTCATCACTTCCTCTTGAGTCATCCATTAGCCCTTTGCTCTTAGGATTCCCATGTTGTCTCCCTAATCTTTTCTCTTTTCGTATAGATTGAATCCTTATTATCCTCACAATCTTACTTCAGGCTCTTCTCTAGGATCTTTAAAAGCAAGTTCCACACTTCCAGTAGCACACTAATATTGTTTCCAAACAAGGACTCACCATTCACCCTGATTTTCTTCAAGATGTCCATCTTGGTGTCTCCTATCTCACCTTCACATTTCTCCTACTCTCCCCCCCCCCCCTCATTCACGTTCTGAGTCACCTTAATCAAGGTTGGTTGCTTGCTTGTCCCCCCAGTGGAGTTGCCAAAGGTTTTAAAGTTAGGTTCTGTGAAACACCAATGAGCTGAAGAAAGAAAACCAATGAAGATTGACATCAACAATATAAAATAATATATGAAGAAGACGAGAACAATGTTTGAAAACTCTTTTTTCTACTAATAATTCTCTTCTTTTGGGTATAAAAAGTGTTTTCTTCTTTAATGCTCTCTTGTACAAAGACCAACACGATGAGGTCACTCACAAATGGTTGGGGAATGTTGTTGTGACATGAATAGTACCACCTTCTTTGTAGGCAATGATGAGGTCACTCACCAATGGTTGGGGAATGTTGTTGTGACATGAATAGTACGACCCTATTTATAGGCAAGGCTAGGAGGACAGACTAGATTGTTCCTCCTTCCAATACGATTTCTAAATTGTTCCTCCTTCCAATATGATTTCCATGTATTAGGGCTAACATGGCACATTCTTATTGGTTATCAACCATTGGCCCATGGAGTGTTGAATTCAAGCCCATCACTTCTCATCGAGCGCTCCTTCTAAGCGTCTTCCTCATGCATCCCTGCTGGGCATTCCTCATTAGGCGTCCTTCCTAGGTGCTCCTCCTCAAGTGTCTTCCTTAGGCGTCCTTCATGAGTGCTCTTCCTCAAGCTTCTTCTCAAACGTCTTCCTCATACATCCCTCCTTGGTGCTCTTTCTTTTAGGCGTCTTCCTCTTGTGTCCTCCTCAATGCTTCTTCTTGGGTGTCCTTTCTGGGTGCTTTCCGTGAGGTTGGGCACCTCTCCAAGTGATCTACTTCTTGCTTGAATGCTTCAAGGTTGACTCTTACATGGTTTTGGGACATCTCCAAAACACTTTGGTTCTTTGCTTTTGCTTTCCTGGGTTTATACTGTTCTTTGTTGTTCCTCTCTATTGGATTGTTTTGAGCCCTTTTCTTTAATTATATTGAAAAAAAAAAAAAATGAAACTAGAGTTGAATAGAGTCCATATGGATGCTAGAGCTAAACTTCGAGCTTTAGAAGAGGTTGTCAGGACGAAGGGTCGTGCATAAATTCAAAGCGTGATGCCATAATACAAGAGCACTTGGCTTCCATATATATTTGTTTCGAGAGTGTCACAGAAGGGTGCATCATCTTCCACAAATCATTGCCAAGTTAATGAGTATCGGACAATGCTCTTAATTGTGAACCCATTTTGAACTTGTTTATAGGTGGTGCACGGTTGAGTTTGACTTGAGTTGGATATTACTTAGTCATGAAGTTTAGATTCTTTCGAAAGTAATGTTTGAAAATTTGTTCATATTGCTTATTTAGTATGCTATATGACAGGTTAAGATCAATGGATCTCATAAACGACAACGCTGCTAGTGCTGTCGTTGAAAAATGTTTCTAACGATAATGATGGCTCTTGTCACCGAAAGTTATCTTCAATATCCGCCATATATATTGTTGTTAATTTGGTGAGTAAGTAATCATTTTAGATATAAGATTATGAATAAGTTTATAATTATGTAGCATTTTTTTCTTTAAATTAGTTCAATACTCGTAAGTGATAAGGCTCAAATTAATACCCTTCTCCCAAGGGATGTTACTTAATATCATCTTAGTGAAAAACGATATATGTAATAAAGCTGATTATTAACAAATATGTGAGGAGATTGTGCATTATTTGAACAGTCTGAAATTTCACCGCGCGGGATCAATCCTATCTCTGGCTCGTGTAGAAGGTTTGGAAAAGTAAATGAGAAATCCGAAGCGTAATTATTAAGTAACAATTCGATCACAGTAACTAATGATATTAGAATTTAAAGAAATACAACTTATAAATATATCAAATAATAACATTTAAGTGGTGTTTTTTTTTTAAATATGTGTATTTTTGCTTTATTAATGAATAATATATGTAGCAAAATTATGTAATTTTTTTAATTTGTAATGAATGAAAATATTTTAATTTCCATTTATAAAATAATTTTAAATCAAAAGATTACGAAAGATGAATGTGCCTAAAATAATATGAATGGGAAAAATGACAAGTTCAGAAACTAAAATAAAGTTTTCAATGTTTATTCAACTGTAAAAAAAATAAATTAAGGCAATAACTACGAAATAAATAATTAAAAATTATAAAAAAATTTCGCTTGAGAATAATGACGAATTTTTTTAGTTATTTTGTTTTACTTAATAGATTCTCTATGCCCGGTAATAATTGAATTCCGGATATTGAATATCAAGTGGATACCACGGTTACTTTTTCCTTTTAATGTTAGAATTATTGTAAAATAAATTCCTCTGTTCTCCTTTTCCCCTAAACTCCAACACAGGTGTCTCTTTGTTGCTTCAAAACGTATGTTCAAATAACACCCTTCATAAGCAATTAGGATTAGACAAGTGATGAAAGATTTGAATATGAGATTATAGGTTCAAATCCCATCGCATTTGGTTAAAAATCTAAGATACTTACCACCTTGACCAATTTCATGTTGATTATGTGGAGCAAATTGATAATCAAAGAGACTGTTGCCTTTCATATAGGCCAAACACATCCCGAACTATCGCATCGACGTGATCCACAGCTGGAACCGACACCACGATTCTAGCCTACTAGATACACACTTCAACCTTAGCCACAACCACTGTGTGATCACGAGCCAACTTCCTACTAGGGAACCAAAAGGACACCAAGCATCACCCATGCATCAACAAAAGATGCAACAAACCAAACCCCTAGACTTGACCTAGGTTTGATCTCCTCTCTCCACAGCAGACCTACATTAGATAGCAAAAGCTCCCTACGCAAAAATGCAAAACCCACATATATGACCTAGATCTGATGTAGCGAACACGGATTAGATGGTAGCACCCACCACTACCTTTTCCCTGCACAACAAAATGTAGAACTTGAAAACCCACAAATATGCCCCATATTGACCTCCTCACTTTGTTGGCCCAGACTGGTTACCCTTGCACATGACTAAAAACAAGACATAGGGGGGGGGAAGGTGAAAGGGGAAATAGAGCAATTTTATTTGAGACTGGGTTTGTGCTGGGATTTAACTCTAACTCACACATCTGTAAGATATGTAGAAGCTTCTCTAGTATGTTGGCTTATAAATATGAGCTTTCATTGTTTAGGTTAGAGATCCTCCAAGGGTAGAAGTGATTCAATGTATGGGTAATCTTTCGGAGCTATCCATGTAACGAAAGATTTGTAAGAATGTTTTGTAATTTTAGCAGTTAAAAGCTACATATAGTTAAAGATCTATGAAGTCATCAATGTAGGCAATGAAGACCGAACCATGTTAATTATGGTGTGTTATTTAGAGTTTATTTATTTTGCTTTTGTAATGCCCGGTGTATATGTGCTAGTAGACAAGTTCTATATGGCCTCAAGGTCCCCAGGGACTTACCCATGTTGCCGGGTTCGGGATTTCGCTAAATCTGGAGCCTAGACCTTCTTGGAGGGCTATAAGAGAGAGTAACATTTTTGGGATCAAAAGTTCCGATGATTGCTATCCAAAGGAAAATAAATTAAAGAGTGATTTTTAATGAATTTTAGGAAATCTCTAGACGCTTCATTTTTATCCTACAAGTTTAGAAAATCGTGAGAATTTTCGAATTTGAACTAGGACTCAAAAATTAGATTTTGATTGATTGGGATTTAATTTAATTTTTTTGATATTTTATTTGAATTCAAATGAGGGGTATTTCCTTGTTTGTATTTATATTTTAAAATTAATGGAGCTCTCTTTTTCTATAAAACCCTTCCCACTCTTTTCCTCCCCCATTTTCCCCTGAATCAAACCCCCCCAAACCCCATTTTCCCTCTTTTCTCTCCTTTCCACTCAAATCTAGCTCCCCCAAATCATCAAGGTATGTTTATATTGATAGATTTTTGTCTCCGTTCTTCCTATTCTTTCACACTCTTAGTATGACTATTTATTTTCTCTCATTGTTATCAAGTGGGGGTGTTCCCCTAATGTTATTAGAGTTGTTTTAGTATTACCTAGAGGTGATTAGAGTTTAATCTAGAGTCAATGTTGCTTTATGGCAGTTTTTGGTGCCATTCCAAGCTCTCAAGATCAAGTTGGTGGTGCCTATTTACTCTCGGCCCCAAACGGTGAGTGGGTTCAAACTCATGACCTTAATTTCATTATTATAACTATGTTTTATGCATGATGATTGTAAATATAATATTAGAGATGACAATATGAATATATATAAGCTATGATTTTGAATATATAGCATGAAAATGAAATTTAGAAAACTATGAGACCATGATTGATAGATTGTATGTTATGGAAATGTTTTACGTGCAACTCTAAGAGATTTATTGTAAAAATATATGATTTAATAAGTTATTATTTTGTCAAACATGTTTTAGGAGTGTATGATATATTTATGATTCAAGACTTAAGATTTCAAAATATGATTTTAGAGTATTCAGTTGAAGTATCTATTGGAAACATGTGAACAAGAGTGTGATTGAGCTTTTGAATAAATATGTTATTTAATTTCAGAGTTACATGATTTGGAACCCCCGTGTTTTGAACTATGATATTACAGTTATAAAGTATATGGAAAAATATGTTAGTAAAGATATGAATTTAAAACTTCAATTTTATGGTATTAAGAGGCACGAGATACGGTATGATTCCTAGCAACTGCTAGATTCATATTCTATAGGCTTGAAATCGGAATGTCTATAAGTGGTGAACCCTTGGGCTCAATTTTCATAGCCACAGTTAAGCTAAAGTCAGATTGTTAGAGTTATATGAATCTAGAACTCTTAGAGTATTAAGAATTTAAGGGCTCACGTTCGGGAGGGACGGAGCGCCTACCCTTGAGTTATATAATTTCAATATTGTTGTTTTTATTTACTTCCGTTGAGTTATATATATCAATGGTATTAGATAGCCATGGAGGCAATAATATTAAATAACCATGGAGGCAATAACATTAAACAACCATGGAGGCAATCCCAGTAATCAACCATGGAGGCAAACCCAGTAACCAGCCATGGTGGCATATACAGAAAATGAAACCTAGTTAGGTGTCCAAGTCCTAGAAATTAGAAAATTTGGTATGCCATGACTGACATGTAGAACTAGAGAATATATTGTTATGTAATGCATAACTAGAGATCCATGTTTCTCTATTAGCTGTTGTTTACGTTTTCAGAGAATATTTGATTTAGGAGCTATTATATATATATATATATTTCATTAGAGTAAGAATTTAGAGATGTTTTTCTATGAATTTATAAATACAAAGATATATTTTCTATATATAGTTATGGATATGAATATCAAATGGTTTATGATTGTTGCATGTATATTATATTATATTCGTTGATTGTCCCGTGTGGGTGATGGGTGAGAGCTCACTCACTGAGTCCATTGACTCGTCCCTCTCCTTTCCTCTCATGGTTACAGTTATAGTTTCAGTTTCAGCTTAATTAGATTGGTAGGCATAGCTTTTCCGACCGGCAGTAAGGCTTAGTATAGGTTCATTTTAGTATTAGAGTGCTCCAGTAGATGTGCAGAAAGGATCTAAGTCATACTTTATTTTCAGATTATGTATTTAGTTTTAGTATCAGAAACAATTATGTATATGTGTTCAGTTTATAAGTATGGATTTAAAATTTGTAGAGTTTGATTAGAGTTTATATGATAAGCCAAAGATAGATTCGTAATTCAGTTTTCCAGTGTTAAGTGGATTTTTAGAGTTTGAACATTAATTACTTTCAGTTTATGAAATTAAATGATATTTTAATTAGAGAAAATACTAAAGAATTTAAAGCGATTATATTTTAAAGTATTATATTATGATAAATTATACATTTAGAGAGCCACGTTACTCCGAAGGATTATGTGGGGATAGGATTCCTCACGTGCCGGTTACGTTCCCAAGTCGGGTCGTGACAACTTTGGCTGCCCAACAATTTGGAACATTGATTTGATGGTTCAATTTCACTTGCCTTCAGTTTCGGGTTCTGGGTGACTTTCAGTTAAGGTTCAACTTGTATCAAATGGGCCTTGAAGAGTATTGGGATTTTCTCTTTCTTGGTGATCCCAGTTATGTCCTGGCTTACATTTTTAGTTTTGGTTGTGATATTTTGATGTTTGTTTTGGTTTCTTTGTGTTATTTTTGTTTTTTCACTTTTCATATCATTATGTTATTTTCAACACTTGATGTACTTATGTAACTCTTTAAAAGTTAAACATTTTCTACCTTTTGGGAAAAAATGGAGAAATTTGATTTTATAAAGTAATAAAAAAATCAAAATTTTAAATATAATTTTTTATAAATATATCTAATTCCCTTACATAAAACAAAAACTTTTGCATCAGCGATCGCAAAGAGCATGCATGAACCATCACAAGAGCTTATTGTTGGGAAGAATCGTCATTAATTCCCCCATGAGAACTACCCTTAAATATAGAAAAATGAAACAGGAGCACAATTACAACACAGTATTTAACGTGGAGAACTCCAAAACCGGAGAAAAACTATGGCCGTTGCCGCCAAATGACAACCAGAGAATAAAACTGTGAAAATTTTTACAACATATGGACTTCACTCTTAAACACCCCATCAGCTCCCAGTACATCTATACTCTCCAAAGTAAATATCTAAACTACATCTCTCAACACTCTAATACATGAGTACAGAGAAACGAAGAAAGTCAGACACAAGTTTAAAGTGTTTTCGACTGATGCAAATTAAAATGGAGAACTTGAACTCATATTTATAGCCTTGGCAACTTCCTTCAATCCCAATTCTAAGTAATGTGGGACTTTTTCCCGAATCTGCTCAACAAAAAAAAATGTAAGAATCTACCTGTACTTGTAACTGCAGTGACTTCAAGTTTCCAATTGCTTCATCTAGCATTAAAGCCTTGTCAGACTATAAATTCATAATATAAATTTAAATAAAAAACAACCATGCACCATGTAGGAACTAAAATCTAAAATGCTAAACATTACATTCTTAATAAATATACTACTCCTGAGAAATTGAAAAAGTCAGTCAACCTTATTACAATGAAGCATAAGTTCTTATAGAGCTTTCATCTTTTCATTAATCCGATCACGAGGCCTCTGCATGCAAATTGAAAGTGAAGAGTTTAAGTATTATAAGAATATGCTATCAGAGATGTAAACTCAATGGGTAAATGCATATACAGACCCTCTCTAAGAGATTATGGACCTCTGCAACACGGGATCTCTTCATAGATGTTGACCCACGAGCTTGCCTTTTTGATTTTGTTGATTCAAAATCAACATCCTTTTGTAGGAAACAAAAATAAAATAAGAATATAGATGAAGCAAAATATAGAAATTTGAACAAATTGCAGAAGATCAACATTTTAGAGAACTAGGCTACACTGCAAATCAAATCGAGGCAAAATTGAAAAATTGCTATTGAGCTATTGACCTGCCTAGTGCCTGTTTCACGGCTCTGCATCAAGCTAAAAATTAACATAGACAATAACAATAACAATAATAGTGCAGAAAGATCCCTCAAAGAAGCACATAATCCTGCTTAAATTTAGAGAAACTATGAAATAGATTTGACCCCAAAGCAAATATCTCAATGCAATATTAATGTTAAGGACCCTAATGGCACCAAGCTTGAGTCCATAGCATATATAAGACCTACTCATCGCGATTTTCCCCCTCTTTTTTTTTAATAGACAAACTAGAAGATAGAACAAAAATAAAACAAAATAGATCTATAATAATAATGATAAAAAGAAAATTAAGTGAACCAGGGGATGATGATTTAGTGGCTATCGATGTGCACCAAAGTTTGGCCGGTGAAGGGAAGAGGGTTGTTGCACCACTCGCTGGCTCAAAGAAGAAGAAGAGGTGGCGGTGTAGAGCACGAGGGTTGGTTCGCCATTCACCATTCGTGACGCAGTGGTGGTGAAGCTTTCATTGGTGGTTGGGCTACGCAAAGCTGTGGCGTGGTGGAATGCAGTTATGGGTGTAGGTAGGTAGCTAGGTGGTGGCGCAGAGTAGGAGGATAGGTGCAGATGGAGAAGACGGGATGGAAAAGGAGAAGGAGCGCACGGTGACTCGGTGGGGTGGCAAGGACTTGCGACGACGACGATTGGGAGCCGGCGGTGCCACAGCGGGACAGAGAAGGAAAAGGGGTTAGCACTATAAGAAAAATGAGTATTTTCAACGATTCTCGACAATTAAAGTGTCAATAAAAGTATTGTCAAGAAAAGTAATTTTAATATAAAGTGATCATTGAAAATATTTATAAATTTTATTGACAATTAGTACACGTTGAAAATACATCTTTTGAGTATTTTTGACATGTACTAATTGTCGATAAAAGTTTATAAGTATTTTCAACGGTCACTTTATGTCAAAACTTCTTTTCTTGACAACACTTTTATTGACAAGAACCGTTGAAAATGTTGTTAAAAATGCTGATTTTTCTTATAGTGTATAGCTAGATGGAGGGTTGTGTTGGTGAGAGTTGTGTGATTGAGGGAGAATGGGTTTAGAACCCCTAAGTCCCACACGCCTTTTCTTTTGTGTGAATTAGGCAGTGGCTACTAGAACATTAGGGCGGTTGGGACCACCATTTTTCTCCTCTAAGATTGAGGCAGTTTTAAGGAATCACCCTAATTCAACTGCCACAATAAACACATTTTTTTGTAGTGAGGAACACAATCACAACACAATATTTAAGGTGGAAAACTCCAACATTGGAGAAAAACCACGGCCATAGCTAAACGACAATCAAAGAATAATACTATGTGAAAATTTTTACAGCACATAGACTTCACTCTCAAACATCCCATCGGCCCCAGTATATTTACACTTTCCAAAGCAAGTATCTAAACTACATCTCACAACACTATGATATAAGAGTACAGAGTAACGAAGAAAGTCAAACACAAATTTAAAGTGTTTTCGACTAGTGTGAATTGAAATGGAGAACTTGAGCTCATATTTATAACATTGGCAACCTCTTTCTATTTCAATTCTAAGCAATGTGGAACTTTTTTCTAAAGCAATTTCAATCAAAACTAACACTTATTTATGAAAAATGTTATTTGTACTTACTATATATGCATAAGATACTGTGTCGACTTATATCCCATATACCATTGGATTAGATGTGGATTCCACTTGAATAGGGTCCATATCTCATCCAATGATAGATGTGATATGAGTCGGCATGGTGTTCCATATATGAAGAGTACAAATAATATAACTCCTCCTTATTTATGGCATCCAAATTCATCTATATCCCCGTGTATAAAGTAAGTTCAACAAATTATGGTGTAAATGTTAATATCAACTTCTACACTTATTGTCTATTTAAAGTTAGGAAAACTTCTTTTTCCTCTATTAAGATGATTAGCACTTTGGTTCTTAAACTTAATAAAGGTGCAATGTGATCATTGAACCCTTTTGAATGTACATTTTTGTTATTTCTTTATATTTTTGTCAATTTTAAATAGAAAACAAGTGTATTTTACCTTCTTGAACTTTGAGTTATGTACAAGTGTACCCTATGGTCCCTAAACAAAGATTAATTATAAAATAATTTGAATTTTGAACAAAAATACTTATTTTTTTATAAAAATAATCTGAACATCTTAAAATAGAAAGTTATAATAACTTAGCTAGTATTTTTCATCATTCACGAGAAAAAAATAGAAATTTTCATTGAAAAAATTATAGATAGTTGAAATTCAGTTTATTTAAATATATATACTTACATTTTTAATGTTAAGACATAACATCTTAAAAAAAATAAGTTGACACACACACACACACACACATATATGTGTGTGTGTGTGTGTATTGTGGCATCTCATAAAACGTAGCATATAAAGTCAAAATTTATGCAGCAAAACATATATGTTTTTATTTAATATAATATAATAATTTGATTTTATATTAATGACCTAAATATAATCACTTGTCAACTAATCCTAATATGGATTTTGATAGAATTTATCATGTATATGTAAAACATGAATTAAATCAAAATACTATGACTATTTTTTTTCCTTGCATTAGCATTTATAGCATGCTTAGCTCTATACGAAAGAAAAAGAAAGTAATAAATATTTTTATTTGTTTTTAAAAATAAATACAAAAAAGATTAAAATATTTTCAAAGTTTCATGTGCTACGAACCAAAATTATATCAAGGATTTCTTGAAAAAAAATATAAATTTAAAATAAAAAATTATATATCTATAGTAGAAATTTACTTGTTTAAATATATACTTCTAATTTGATGTGAATATTTAACAAATAAAAATATGTACCTTTTTTCTTACATTTTTGTGAAAATATCCAGAAAATATTTTATTTGTGTGGGCTCTTAATAATGTCTTTAGTTACTATATCATAGTGAAGAGGGGAGACGAAGCATAGAGAGGCGCCCCCACTGTGAGGCGAGGGGAGGTATTACATCTTACAGATAGTAGCTTAGGGATAGGATTTCTACATTAAAATCAAACTCTTAATAAATATAATGTATAATATTGTACAATCTATACTTCAGAGATTGAGAGAAATTGCAAAAGGATGAAGAAATATTTTTAAAAAAATCTTACATAAAAAATAAAATTTTTAAAAAGGACTAATAATACATAATTGGTATGCGAGAGATTCTTATATAAATATAATTCTAATATAAACTTACAGGAAAAATGGGATCCATCAAACTTTATTTAATACCACTTGTTTACACTTGTGTCTATACAATAACTTTTTCTTGGTGGGCACTGGCCAGGAAAATGAGGAATGAACAGGTTGTTTGCTTGTTAGCAATAAGATACGAAAACAATAAGAGGAGAGATAAGGAGACTGTATGTAAGGCCTACGGGTCGGTGGCCCCTAACCATCACCTGCCAAGGACACAGTAGCCTGTGCTGTGCAAGAGCTGCATAATAGGGACACAAATTACCCCCCCTCACTTTGCTACTTCACCACACTAATTTTCCAATTACAAAATGCAAAAGGATGGGAAAGAAAAAAAAATGCATAGAAGCAAAGAAACAGACAAAAGATAGAGAGAGAGAGAGGGAAAGAGATATGGGTATGCGTATGGGTGGACAAGTATGCTAAGTATTATTTATGTAGGAAGACATCAAATGATTGAGGAATAAGAAAAGGGTGTGTAGCTAGCAAAAAGTTTTATGCATAAGAAAACAATAGCTAGAGAGATGAGTAGGGATACAAAGCGATTGTTTTCTTCTCTTCATCACAGGAGATTTTGCTGCAGTTTTGGATAAATTCTTCTTGATTTTTTCTGGATTCACTCTCAAAGCTTTTAAAGAGACAAACAAGGAAGCAGGGAAATCAAACATATATAGCTTCAGGTCCTTTCTCTCTTCATTTTCTTATGCCTTTTTTTATTCTTCTGCTTTTTTTTTTAATGCTTTCCAATGGAGACAAGAAAGCATGGAACTGAAATTTTTCTTTTAACAGCAGAAGAATTCAAGCACTTTAATTTATAGGTCTCGACAAGTAAAAGGAAATTCCAGATTTGTTCAAGTTTGCTAAAACGATATGGCTGCCAATTCCTCATCAACACCTTTTCTGGGAATCAGACAAGAAATTCAGAGTGAGATTACACAGCACCAATCCTCCACCACAATTGCTTCCTCAACTGCTGCTCCAACCACAGTGCCTCAAAAGAAAAGGAGGAACCAGCCTGGAACAACATGCAAGTAGTTCTATGCATTATATTCTTCATTATTTAAATTAATTTTCAAGCATTCATATACCAACATGGAAAATTTTTGCAATTTTTTGGTTGGTTTCTTCTCAAGAAAAAGACGGTGACAAGGAGAAAAGGATAAAAAAACCCTAAATCAAGAATATTTGTTAGGGCTATCAGGTTCTTTTAAGAGTAGTTTTTAAAACAAAAATATATTTTTTAACTGCTATTAAAATATTATTCATTACTACTTTAAAAGAGTTTGTTTACTTGTTGTACATATTCAATTTAAGCATGTAATCGAAGGATACATAGAATTTTCCCAACATTTATTTATTTATTTGTTTGGGATTTTTTTGGGCGATGGGAAACAAATCAAACTGCAGATCCAGATGCGGAGGTGATAGCACTATCTCCCAAGAGCCTAATGGCAACAAACAGGTTCATATGTGAGGTGTGCAACAAAGGGTTCCAAAGGGAGCAAAACTTGCAGCTGCACAGAAGAGGACACAACCTGCCGTGGAAGCTAAAGCAGAAGACTACAAAAGAGCAGCCAAAGAGGAAAGTTTATCTGTGCCCTGAGCCCACATGCGTCCACCATGACCCTTCAAGGGCTCTCGGAGACCTCACTGGCATCAAGAAGCACTTCTCTCGCAAGCACGGCGAGAAGAAGTGGAAGTGCGAAAAGTGCTCCAAGAAATATGCTGTTCAGTCTGATTGGAAGGCCCATTCCAAGACTTGCGGCACCAGAGAGTATAGGTGCGACTGCGGCACCCTCTTCTCCAGGTATATACATACATAATAATTAACATCAAGTCATCAACAATAACATACATAACCGATTACTTACTTTTTTGTTCTATTGCAGGGTGGTTGTAGCTTGATTTCCGTCTAAATTAACCCATGAGAAATGCTTTGTGTGCTCACGTTTTCTCGAATTCTATTCCAGCATACAATTGACATTTGTCAAGAATGCATGATAAAAAATTTAAAATAGAAAACGAATTTCAATGGTGAATATTTTTGAGTCAACACAACACTGCAGGAAACTTCTCGTCTGAAAGCTTTGTTGGTTACAATCTTTTCTTAACATAAAGCAGTGTTGAATAACTTATTTTGTATTTATTAAAATAGTATACAATTAGGCTCCTTTTAGCCTGTATTGTAACATGCACATTCTCCACCTAATTAATTTATTGAAGTTAGAATTCCTTACGGATACTAAGACGAGTAGATTTAGGTACGTGTTGAATTAATAAAGGTGAAACGAAAATAATAGTAGCATGGTGGGTAAAATAGACAATCCTCCTAGCAAAGGATAAATTTGAGCAAGATCGTTCTACCTTTTGTTAGTTGTTTTGTGTTTGGTTGTTAGTGGAGGGAAGTGGTAGTGCCAAAAGACTGCTCGCACGTGAGCACACCATGAAACATTTTGAGAAGGAAAAAAACAAGCAAGTTCAACTTTGTTCCTCGGGAACAACGCCCAGAGCACCCTTATTCCCATTCACGTGTAGTTAAGCAACAATATAATGTGATAAGGGGGCACACACACACAGAGGCAGGCACAGTGATAAGGGTTTGTTCTCACATGTGAGTTATGCAGTTGTTGCTGGGTTTTGTTTTGTTTCGGGTTGGATATACTTGTACGTGGTTCTCAGTTTCAAACATATATTCAGGTACATACATTCTTAATTTGCCAAGAGTCCAAAGATTCCTAATTGTCATCACTGTGGTTTCTTCAAGTGATCTGAATGATTTACTCAAAAAATTCCCTGCATCAATTTGCAGATCTATAGTTCATCGTTCTTGTCAAAGATTTTTCCAAGAATTTAGCAACCCTTTTGCTGGTACGATTGTTTTCACAAGAGTCCTCTTGGTTGAAAATGGACAAGTCATGAGGCTCTTTGCATTTATTGAGGCTGGTCCCATGCTGGCCTTTATTATTACTCACTTTCGTCAAATTTGCAAATAATTCCATCTTTTCAGTGATCAAAGAGAAGTCTCAAAGTGGTAGTTCGATAACGAGTTGTTGGTGTGTATCATCAGATTTTGGCATAATCCTCTGGGCCCTCTCCTTCTGTCCTTATTTTCTTAATTTTTTTTTGCTTTGGTAGAGGTAGTTTTCTTAATTTCAAAACAGTAGGTCAATTAATTTCAGCGAAAATATATTACAATTTATTGAAAAGTTTAATTTTATCCACTTTTAGGATAAATTTTATTTTATTGTGTTATTCAATTAAATCTTTTTATTTGAATGGCTTCTCAAATCATTTATATGTAAGAGCTAATGGGTGATATATAGGAGAATATATGATTGAATAACAATATAAGGTTTTTTAATTCTTTTAATGTACCAAAATTAATTTTTTATTGACTGCTTAATTTATTTTAATTTACTTTAATTTTTGAGTTGTGTTATTTATATCTATGGAAAATGGTTAGTCCACGTCTCATTTAATGGTAAATTGTGCGACAATCAACATGATATTTCAGAGTATAAATAATACAACTATTATTATTATTATTTTGACATATTACCCTATAGATTTGGTCAGCATCTAATAACTCGTGTAGGAAACAATTGTTTTCTAAAATTTCGGCATCATTATTCATCATAAAATTAAATACTTATGACCTTTTTTATCTCATTCTTCTATTGGCGCAAGAGAAATTTTTGCAGTGGTTTGTGCTTGAATAATGACTAGGTTCTTGACTTTGTTAACTAACAAGTCTTATTATCATTTTCTCTTTTAACTATTTTTTATTGCTCAATCATGTAGACCATTTTCAATTTATTAGCTAGATTTCTTGATATACCCGGCCAAATTCAGTGCCAAATGTTACAATGTAAAATTTTAGAATTTAATTTTGACGAATCCAATCATTTAATGAAATTATTTTATCTGCATGATTTTTCAATTATTGGTATACAATTCAGTCATATTTGCTTGTATATATAGCAGTTTATACATGATTAATAAAAGAATAATAAAACCTTTGTGTTTCCATCGTGCCAATTTTGTATGACTAGAATTGATCGAGGTTGAGAGATGCTATCTATAGAATAATGGTTTGTTCCCAATATCTACCTTTGTTGCAGGCGTGACAGTTTTATCACTCATAGAGCCTTCTGTGATGCGCTAGCAAATGACACTGCAAGACACCCTTCAAACTTGCACCTTATGGGAACTCATAATCTGTTTGGCACAAACCACATAAGCTTAGGCCTATCTCAAGTGGGTACCCCAATCTCTCAACTCCAAAACCAGAACCATGCCGCAGCCACTAACAACAGTAGTATCTTGAGCCTTGGCAGTGGCAGTACTACTGCACCAAAGTTTGAGCACTTATTCTCACCTAATTTGCATCATCAGTCAATGTCAGCTAATTCCTCAGCTTTCTACATTGCTGACCCAAATCAAGGATTTCAAGACCACCAAGGACCCTCATTCTCAGGCAAGGAACTGCATGGTCTTTTGCACCTTCCTGATTTTCAATGCAACACCAACAACAACTCCACTTCTGCAATGTCAGTATCTGCTCCTCCTAATAATCCGTTTAACCTCAGTTTCATTCCAAGCAACAGCAACTGTGGCGGCGGCATTAATTTCCCTGATCAATTCAGCAACATGAGTAGTGGAGGTAATCAAGGAACAACACTCTACACTAATAGCCCTGCTGTAAGCAATAATAATAATAATAATCAAGTTGGGCCAAGTTTGTCTTCACTCTTTGGCAATTCGTCAGTGCAACAAGAGAACATGTCCCCCCATATGTCCGCCACAGCATTGCTTCAGAAAGCTGCTCAAATGGGTTCAGCTACAAGCACCGATGGTTCCTCTCTACTAAGAGGAATAGTTAGTTCCTCAACAAACGGTGCAGAATCTGATAGGCAAATAATTCTGTCCAATAATCTCGCCACCTTTGGAAGTGATAATAGAGGTGAAGGCAGGGAAAATGTTGACCATCACCATCATCTACGTGGAATATTGATGAACTCTCTTGCAAATGGGAACACTAGTTCCTTATTTGGCAATGTGAAAGGGAACCAAAACAACCTTGCTCAGTTTCAAAACGTGGAGGAGCCAAATAAGCTGTCCCAAAATAATCTGGATGTGTGCTTTGGAGGATCTGATAGGTTGACGTTAGACTTTCTGGGTGTCGGAGGAATGGTGAGAAACATGAATGGTGGGTTTTCACAAAGAGACCAGCAACATTCCATGGGTACGATGAGCTCTTTGGATCCTAAACTGGAATCAGCAGCACAGACAAACTAAGCTTTTGGAAGCACAACAATGCAATAAGCTTGGTAAATTAATTGGGACAAAATAGTCTGTTATATTGCCTACATTATATGTACTAGTTTTAATATATATATATTTTGTCTTTTCATTTAATTTTCTTTTCATCAATGAAAAACTATTTGTAGCCGATTGGTACATTGGGTTCAAATTCTAAAATAGAAATGTGAATTGTACCATTTTTAAGGTATCTTTTAAAGGATATTTTGAGATGTTTCTTAAATATTGATTGAGAATGGGTCTCATTCTTTTTACTCAATATTTAAGTGATACATTAAATTGTGACTTGAAAAACTCCACAAAGATGATACAAATATTACTCTCTCTAAACCGTTTATTATTCTTCCAACACACCATTGTCTCATTTTTCTCTCATCACTTTCTCAAGTGAAATCACACACTATTTTAAAAGTGATAGACAACTAATAAATTTTCTGTTGCATTGAATTTCATGTCCCTGTGATGAAATTACTAACAGTAAGAGCATACGGTCAAGCAAGGCTCTGTGCAAGGCCCACTAAACGAGGAAGCTGGCTCTCACTTTCTGAGAATCTTCACGTGTGGCTATATTCCAAGGGAAGCGAGAAAGGCTGATTTCCTTTCAGTATCATTAGATATATATATATTTTTCATGATATATAAAACTATTCAACCGTAAAAATAAAGCTAGTGTCTACCTAATTAATACCATATAGTTAAGGATTAATAATGCTATTTGATGCTAAGCTTTTTGTAACTTGGACTACAACGTGAAGGAACCTAAACATATATAATTTTTAGGCACTTTTGTTGGCATTCTTTTGCCTGTCAACGACCTTTTCGTCTCTCAGTTAATAATTCCTCAACATGTTGACTATCTTTGAAGTTGATATTCTCTTAAAGTCTTTGTTCTCTCTCTTTCTCTCTCAACTTCTTGCATGATAACATGTACCGTAGCGTACTTCGTTAGTCGTTAGGGTTAGCTCTCACGTCATTTATTCAATTTCTGAATGATTTTTAGTATTGGAGCTAATTATGAGGATATGCTGCCTGAACAGGCTATGTCCAACAGAGAAAGTAGTCTGCAACGTTCGTTATAGTAATCATAGGTAAACATTACGTGACACTTTTGTCGTCAGTGATGCCATTTGTTTCTACATATGGGTATCATTTAGTCCGTGATCAAGAAAGCGAGTAATGTACTAATGCTATATATATTGTGTTGACGGTGTATTTTATTTTCCTTTGTATTATTTTATTTTATTTTATTTTTTGCCATTTTTGGAGAGACCAAAGGATCCATTCAATGTGAAGGAGAAAAGGAGTTTATACGATGCTGATTCCACACAACACAAGCTTGATCAAAATCCTTTGCATGGACCATCAAGGTGAGAAAAGCTGGCTTGTGTGTATCGATCTCGATAGGATTGCAGTTGATTTCATTTACGTGTATTATTTTATTTAAAATTATTTGAACTAAAGATATGATAAAATACTAAATATTTGAAATAAAAAATATCAAGAAAATTAATTTGTTAGAATATAGAAAATATGTGTGGAATATTTTGAATTTTGTTAAGATGTGGCTGAGGATTTTAGAGGCCAAGAGCCCATGGCTAAAATTAAAATTAATGTTCTAGCAGAAAGGTGTGAAGAGAGAGAGAGAAGGGGGGGGGGGCATATAAAAACCAAGTGAATGAATGGTATTTTGGGTCATGAAAGAAAGAGTACAAGGGACTGGAACTTTGAGAGTGGAAACGAATTGATATTTTTGTATTGATTTTCTTTTCATACTAAAATTGTTTATACCTCGGAGGTGGATACAATAAGTATGAAATTCGTCAAAGCATATAGACTACCGTGCTTTTTCACGCGTTGCCATCTTGTTAGTTTATTTTCATTGATGTTTTTATGTTTTTATTTAGTTCATTGGATTTGTATGAATGTGTGGGAAACTACTTCGCTACACATCCCAACAACAAGTATCTATTTTTAGTACAAGGTCAAATATTGGCCAATATATAGTCTCAAGGTTTTATGCAAAGGGAAGCTTCAGTCTATGGCAAAAGAAGGGTGAAGGGTCATCTCATCAAGGTTGGGTAAAAGCATTAGAAAGAAAGCACGAAAAGCTAATGTAGATGACAGGCGCTGAAAAAATTACGGGCCGGGTTGCACATGCTCATTGGTCGAGGTTTCAAATTAGGTGGAGCCATGTTATGTGGTTGGTTTGGAATGTGTGTAGTTGGTACGCTTTTTGTCTAATGGTACTTATTTGTGAGATCTACCAATAAAGGGTTTTTCATAGGATTCATGAAAGTTTTATCGTTTTCGGTTTCAGTCTGGTAATGCATTTGTGAGGTTTCAAATCAGTTAGAGCCATTTTATATGGTTGATTTTAATTGTGTGTAACAGATAGGCGTTGTGGCTAGTGATAATTAACTGAGATCCTTAGTTAACAAAAGGTTTTTCCTTTTCTTATTCATTAGGGGTGTGTTTAGTTGAGAGTAAAAATAAGGGTAAAAATTATCTAGATGAGTTGCATGTTATTTTACACATGGAATGTTGGGCTCAGAGACTGATTCACAGTGTAATTAAATGTTGTCAATGTATGACAATGAGTACCAAAACTAAATTTGAAAGAATTAAATCTACCAATCGGCGCAGCGCAGCGAAAATATGAATCAGGATGAATAGTAAAATTTTCTACAGTGGGCCATTGGTCACTATTCACATGGGCCCGCTGGACTATTTATGAATAGTACTATTCACACCAGTATCAAGAAATTTGCACACCGAATTTTTAACGTGGAAACCCCCAAATACCGGAGGAAAAACCACGGGACAAACTCTAAAAAATATTCCACTATATTCAGGATAATTACAAAATATCCTTTCTACACTCTCCAACCCAATAGGTAAATATAATGTATCCAAGTGAGAACCCGCCTATTTAAACACTACAATTTTGCAGTACCAAGGAGCAATAGAGATGATACCTAAAAAATATTCCCGGTGTATATACCCACACTCTACACTCTTTGGGATTTACTCACACTCTCTATTATTCTCTCTCACTCTCAGAAAAATAATACATTCTCTGTATATTTTTCTCTCTGCAGCTCTCTAACTCTCACTGCTTCTTGTTGTGTCTTTTGAATTGAAGCGCTCCTCTATTTATAGAAGCAACGCACAATCTGAATACGATCTGTGCGTTGCGGCCACCAAACGCGTACCAGCTGTTGCACAAAATTTTCAATTCGTGCACAGTAAAAATTACTGTGCATGCGTTGAAAATTTTCTCTTCATCCCCGTTTTTCTTTCAATTACACATGGACAGGGCCCACTACTGGACCCCACAATTCTCCCCCTCCAGCCGATGGGGAAATAATCTGGGAACAATTATCTAGGATCCATGCCGATCAACTCGGCACAAAGTTGAAGCTTATCTCGTGCTACAACTTTCGTCATCATATCAGCAGGGTTTTTATCAGTGTGAATCTTTTCCAGCTTAAATTGCTTTTCTTCTATTGCTTGACGCAACCAATGATACCTAACATCAATGTGCTTCATCCGCGAGTGATACATCGCATTCTTGCTCAAATCCAAAGCACTTTGACTGTCGCAATGGATAACAGACCTACTTTGCTTAATTCCCAATTGTTCAAGGAATCTTTTTAACCAAAGCATTTCTTTTCCAACTTCAGTCATAGCAACATATTCTACCTCAGTAGTGGACAAGGCAACACACTTCTACAGTTTTGACTTCCAACACACAGCTCCACCTGCAAAAGTAAACACAAATCTGGAAGTAGATTTTCTACTATCCAGATCACCTGTCATATCAGCATCTGCATAGCCTTCCAAGACTGGTTCTGGTCCTCCAAAGCTCAAGCACATTCTTGAACTATCTTTCAGATATCTAAAGATCCACTTCACAGCTTCCCAATGGTCTCTACCTGGATTGGAAAGAAATCTGCTAACAACTCCAACCGCATGTGCGATATCTAGCCGAGTACAGACCAAAGCATACATCAAACTCCCGACTGTAGAGGAGTAAGGAATATCAGCCATAGCCTTCTTTTCTTCATCAGTCGTGGGACAACTCTTTTTGCTGAGTTTGAAATGATTGGCCAATGGTGTGCTAACTGCTTTAGCATTCTTCATATTGAATCTGCCTAGAACTTGCTCCACATATCTTTCTTGTGACAACCAAAGCCTTCTAGCCATCCGGTCTCGCAAAATCTGCATGCCCAGAATTTGCTTTGCAGGGCCTAGGTCTTTCATATCAAAGGACTTTGATAGCTCCTTTTTCAAATCACCAATCATCTTTGCTTCCTGTCCGACTATCAACGTATCATCTACATACAGCAGAAGGATGATAAACTTATCACCTGGAAACGTTTTCACATATACACAGTGATCTGCATATGTCCTGGTATATCCGTGACCCACCATGAATGAGTCAAACTTCTTGTACCATTGTCTTGGAGCTTGCTTTAATCCATACAAGTTCTTCTTCAATCTGCAAACCATGTTCTCCTTTCTAACCTCTTCAAATCCTTCTGGTTGATTCATGTAGATTTCTTCCTCCAAATCACCATGGAGAAATGCAGTCTTCACATCTAACTGCTCAAGCTCTAAATCCAAGCTAGCCGTCAATCCGAATATAACTCGAATAGAACTCATTTTGACAACTGGAGAGAAAATCTCATCAAAATCTATCCCTCGCTTTTGACCAAAGCCTTTTACAACCAAGCGAGCCTTGTACTTCACCAGCTTGTTACCATCTTTCTTTAGCTTGAACACCCATTTATTCTTTAAGGCTTTCTTGCCTTCAGGGAGTTTTACCAGCTCATAAGTATTGTTCTTGTCCAAGGAATTCATCTCTTCGTGCATGGCTTTGATCCACTGAACTTTATCCTTATGAGTCTAAACTTCTTCAAAACTCTCCGGCTCCCCCTTATTAGTGAGAAGGATATATTCCGATCTGGGGTACTTCTTGGATGGTTGTGGCATTCTATTAGATCTTCTAAGTTGTGGTGTTTGAGCTTGCTCCCCCTGCTCAACACCTCCTCCATCTTCAAAGATCCTCAATTCTTTGGCTCATCATCAACCCCATGATCTTGGACCTCTCCCCCTACTGTGGCATTTTCTTTAGGAAGAAAGACTGGTGTAAAATCAACCTTACCACCAGCTTCATCAGTTTTCTCTGGAACAGTAGAATCCGACATAGTTTCTTGCTCATGAAACACTACGTCTCTGCTTCTAATAATCTTCTTCTTTTCTGGATCCCATAGCCTATAGCCAAATTCCTCATCTCCATATCCCATAAATATGCAAGGAATGGCTCTATCATCAAGCTTCTGTCTCTGCTCCTTACTTACGTGAGCAAAGGCTTTACATCCGAATACCTTTAGATGAGAGTAACTAACATCATGTCCGGACCATACTCTCTCTGGAATGTCAAAGCCCAAAGGAACAGACGGAGATTTGTTAATCAGGTAGCACGCCGTTTGAACAGCTTCACCCCAAAATGGCTTAGGCAGCTTAGCCATTCTCAACATACATCTGACTTTCTCCATAATGGTTCTATTGATTCTTTCGGCCACACCATTATGCTGTGGGGTGCCAGGAACTGTCTTCTCATGCCTGATGCCATGTTCAGAGCAATAGTTCTTGAATTCATGAGAAGTGTACTCTCCCCCATTGTCACTGCGAAGACACTTCAAAGGTTTCCTAGTTTCTCTCTCCACCATGGCATGAAACCTCTTGAAGTATTGAAACACCTGGTCCTTCCTCTTTAGGAAATACACCCACACTTTCCTTGAGGCATCATCAATAAACGTCACAAAATATCTGCTACCACCTAGAGTCTCCACCTCCATGGGACCGCATACATCAGAGTAAACCATATCCAAAATATTTTTCTTCAGCTTTAACCTTTCTTCAGCTTGCCAAATAAACAATGATCACAAGGATTTAACTTTGTACCTTTGGCATAAGGAATGAGGGATTTTCGAGCCAAAATCTGCAATCCTTTTTTACTCATATGAGCCAATCTTTTATGCCACAAATTTGGCGAAGCATCATCTTCAACTGCATTCAATCCTCCAATCTGCTTAACTTGAGTCTTGTACAAAGTGTTGTACACTTCTCCTCTGGCAATCACCATCGAACCTCTGGAGAGCTTCCACTTGCCATCACCAAAGTTACTATGATATCTGGCTAGATCCAGAGCATGCACGAAGATTAGATTCAGGCGTAAATCCAGCACATGTCACACGTTCTTCAATGTCAGTGTACATCCTATATTTGTTTGAATGCACACATCACCAATCCCCACAATGTCAGAATTAATTTTATTACCCATATTCACTTTGCCAAAGTCTCCTTCTTTGTACAAAGTAAAAAATTCCTTGTTGGGAGTGGCATGATATGAAGCCGCTGAGTCAACGACCCATTCAACACATGAATCTGCAACATGACATTCTTCATCTACAAAAGAAAGCACCACCACTTCCCCATTTATCACAAGGGTTGTAGTATTTTCATCATCAGCCGCGTCTTGACTTCTCTGATTTTTATTGCCTCTATTCTTCCAAGCCTTACAATTCTTTTTGATGTGTCCTTCTTCACCACAATGGTAACATTTAAACCTTCTTCTTGACTGGGACTGCGATCGATCCTTTGGTTTTCTGGACCACCCTCTGCTCTTGCTTCTTCCCCTGTTCTCTGTGACAAGGGCTTGGGAATTATCAATTCCCACCAAGTCTTTTCTTCTAGTTTCTTCATTGAACATACTGTCTTTGACTTGGACTAAAGATAGTTTTCCATTTGAAGTAGAGTTGCTTAGTGATACCACCAAGGTCTCCCAGCTATCCAGCAAAGAACTCAAAGTAATAGTGCTTGTAACTTGTCATCCAGCACTATCTGCATGGTGCTTAACTGATTCACCATATTTTGGAAGTCACTCAAGTGCTCAGCAACAGACCTTCCATCTCTGTATTTGAGATTTACCAGCTTTCTAATTGCGAAAGCTTTATTCTGTGTAGTCTTTCTCTCATAGAGATCTTCTAACTTCTTTCACAGAGTATGTGCATTCGTCTCTGTGGCCACATGGTGGAATACACTGATATCCACCCACTGCCTAATTAACCCAATAGCCTTCTGGTGCATCTTTTTCCAATTTTCTTCAGACACTTCTGCTGGCCTTGCATCTCCCTTCTCTACAGAATCATATAAATCCTTATAGAAAAGTATATCCTCCATTTTTGGCTTCCAGATGGAGTAATTTGCTGCTGTTAGCTTGATCATGGTACCCATATTCTCTTCCATTTAATTTACACAGCACAATCCTGAGCTCTATCCCACTTCTGACACCAAGTGGCTCTTCAAGTACCAGGGAGAAATTCTTTTCTGATGTGGAAGATCAGATTAAACTGCAACCACAGAGCATACTAAGAATAAATCCCACCGTATCAAAGCTCTGATACCACTTGTTGGGCTCAGAGACTGATTCACAGTGTAATTAAATGTTGTCAATGTGTGGCAATGAGTACCAAAACTAAATCTGATAGAATTAAATCTACCAATCGGCGCAGCACAACGAAAATATGAATCAGGATGAATAGTAAATTTTTTCTACAGTGGGCCACTGGTCACTATTCACGTGCCCTGCTGGTACTATTCATGAATAGTACTATTCACACTAGTATCAAGAAATTTGCACACCGAATTTTTAACATGGAAACCCCCAAATACCGGAGGAAAAACCACGGGACAAACTCCAAAAAATATTCCACTATATTCAGGATAATTACAAAATATCCTTTCTACACTCTCCAACCCAATAGGTAAATATAATGTATCCAAGTGAGAACCCGCCTATTCAAACACTACAATTTTGCAGTACCAAAGAGCAATAGAGATGATACCTAAAAAATATTCTCGGTATATATACCCACACTCTACACTCTTTGGGATTTACTCACACTCTCTATTATTCTCTCTCACTCTCAGAAAAATAATACATTCTCTGTATATTTTTCTCTCTGCAGTTCTCTAACTCTCGGTGCTTCTTGTTGTGTCTTCTGAATTGAAGCGCTCCTCTATTTATAGAAGCAACGCACAGTCTGAATACGATCTGTGTGTTACGGCCACCAAACGCGTACCAGCTGTTGCACAAAATTTTCAATTCATGCATAGTAAAAATTACTGTGCATGCGTTGAAAATTTTCTTTTCTTCCCCGTTTTTCTTTCAATTACACATGGACAGGGCCCATGGCTGGACCCCACATGGAACTCATCTAGGTAAACTTTACTCCCAATCTTACTCTTTAACCAAACACACCTTTAGGGAGCATGCTTGTTTGGAGCATTATGTGGTGCTTATAGCTTGGACCATATAGTTAAGAGTATATGTAAGTATGATGTGTAATTCTTGGATTTATTTTCTATAGAAGATAAAGACCTGTGGATTTTAAGATAGAGTTATAGGATGGAAGAAGGAGAGTCGGATTGAATGATTGGGGGAAGGCTTAGCATTCTTTCTCAATTGTTTGAATTGTTTGTTATGGCTTGAATGTTATGGAGTGGCAGGGTGTGAACGAGAATAGATTTATGATTGATTGAATTGTGTGAAATTGTTTGACCTTATTGAATCAATTATTTTGTAATTCTTGAGTTTATTGGACAGGGTTTTTTTTCTTCTTTCTGTTATTGATGATTGAATTAATTATTGTGTGGAGACTTCTAATCTATGGGGAGATCTAGAGTCCACCTAATTTGTTTTTATTAGAACATGTTTTTGAAGATGTTAAACTAAAATAAAACATTCTAATCAATAAGAAAAATTTGCCCAAGAGTCTTCCCTTGTTTTATTTTGACATCTTCAAAACACGTTCTAATAAAAAAAAAACACTTGGGGACCTTATATAATCTTTTATAATTGTACTAATCCTAATTTCTAATTTAGTCCATCATAAAATTAGTAACTAGGTAACATGGTATCTACACATAATAATAAGTCAATACTTAACAATAGCACACAATATACAATTATATATAAGTCCATAGATTCTTACATATAGAATGTTGACGTGAAATTTATTATTTGATAATGACAAGTTATTCCATGGCTATTGCAGTTATATCCAATTGGAAATATTTTAAGAAGTTGATATGAAAGGAAAGAATAAATGACACAAATGAATGTGTAATTAATAATGAAATCATTTGAACCAAATTTTGCTGGTAATTCTCTTTAAACAAATAGAAGATTTCAAGGTATATGTTATTACAATAAAACATGAATATATATTTTGTGACGTGTCATTGAAAGACACTACAATGGAAAAGGAAACCGTGTGCTGGAGCAAATCGAGCCATACATCTAGAAGATATCAATTGGAACTAAAAGATTCCAATATACTATGCCGCAAATCTTGGAGCGCATTAAAAGTGATCAAAAATAAGAAAATGAAGGTATTGAGCTGCTCACCATATTAGCCAAGGATTGAAGAAATCTTTCCTCTCTCATGATCAATCCCTAAATTATTATGCAAGATCAACTCACATATGGAAAGAAAATTCCTTTTTACTCTTGAACAAACAGCATATATACAAGAAACAACTAAACAAATCCATCATCTCAAAAATAGAAATCTTCGCGTATCTCCAGCTAGAGACCTTGTTATTTGCGCGTGAGTTTGAGTTGTCAAGTGTGTAATTTTGTTTTGTGAGAAAGTTTGTGCGAAAAAGGCTCTAAGTGAGTGACTCATAGATAGTAAAAGTTCTGAAAACCTGAGTTGAGCAAACCTAAAAAAAGTTTCGTAGGGGTTGCTTGTTAGCGATTAATTAGTGGAAACCTCCCCATTTGGTAATTATTGGATGTAGACTTCAGAGTTGGAAGTCAAAACAATATAAATTCTGTTGTGCTAAGTCTCTCTATTCCTCCCTATATTCTATTCACTTATCTCACTGAATTCATAAAAAAAGGGAAATTTAATTATCTCATAATTTTTAATAGACACTTGCTATTTTGTTTATTATGCTTGAGATTTTTTAGTTTATAGATTTAGTGTGTAGGTTATATAAAGAAAAAGGTACTTGATTCAAATCCTCCCTTTCTCAAGTCTCTTGGTATTATCAATTGGTATCAGAGTTTGATCTCTAGGGGCCAAGCGTAACAACTTAGAGGATAAAGGTCTAAGGACTTGCAATGGCTAACATAGTATCTTGCAACCTAACTGAAGGACAATCCACCACTCGTCCACCATTCTTAAATGAAGAAAAACTACTCCTATTGGAAAGAATGTATGAGAATCTATATTCAATTCACCAACCACTCACTCTGGAGGATTATCATGAAAGAACTTGAAATAGCAATGAAGGAAGAAGAAAATGGAGTTAAAATACCAAAGACAGAAGCAGAATGGACATCCAAAGATGAAAAGAAAATCGAGCATAATGCTAAGGCATTGAACACCATGCTTTGAGCAATTAGCTTTGACGAATATACAAAAATTTCCAAATGGAGAACAACAAAGGAAAGGTGGGATAAGCTTTAGCTAACTCATGAAGGAACCAAGCACTTAATGCAAATCAAGGTAGATATGTTGACCCATGAGTATGAGCTCTTTCATATGAAAGAAAACAAGGAGATTGATGAGATTTATTGAAAGATTTCCCATCATTATAAACAACCTGGATATGCTTGGGAAATGTTACTCAGACGAAGAACTAGTAAGAAAAGTTTTAAAATATTTAACTAAACCTTGGCTTTCAAAAATTACAGCTATACTGGAAGGTAAAGACATTAGCTCTCTTACATATGATGAATTACAAGGAAACCTCATCACTTATTGAACCACGCATTTAAGGGAAAAAGTAGAAGATAAAAAAAGGAAAGGGCTAGCAATAAAATAAAAAATGGCTGAAGAAGCAAAAGGATTATAATCAAAAGATTTAGACATAGATGACTTCAGCCTCCTTGCTAAAGAGATGATGAAACTTTAGAAAAAAAAGAAGATCTATTAGAAGCAACACATCAAGAAGACAAGCTACGAAGAAGGAATTCGGTAAAAAGAACCTCATTTGCCACTATTGCAAACAGCTTGGTCATTTCAAAAATGAGTGTCCATTCCTACTAAACAAAAAGGCCAGCAAAAGGATTAAAAAAAAGGACAATTGTCCACTTTGGAAGACCTCGAAAATGATACATCAAGCAGTGAAGACAATGCGATTTAGCACACATGTATTTCATGGCAAAGGAAGATGAAGATGTAGATCTTTCTCAATTATCTCATGATGATTTGATTGATTTTGTTGATGAAATACTGGAAAGCTCTAAAACTATATTTTCTAAATACTCTACATTAAGAAAGGAAAATAAACAGTTAAAAGAAGAACAAGCTGCTCTAAAGATAGACTTTGACAACAAAAAACATTGAAACTAGAAATTGAAAATAATATGCTACATGAAAAGGTTACTAAGGATATAGCAAATTTTGTAAATGGAACTGAAAATTCAAGCAGGCTTCTTGGAAAAAAAAAATGTGCAATTGATAGAGCAGGGCTAGGCTTTGAACAAAATAATCAAAATAGATTTTGTAAAAATTTATTTAATAAAAATGCATCATCCTCTAATACAAGCTCATATAAATCTAGGTAGCATAAAAGATAGTTTAAAAAGCCTATCAAAAGAAATGTGACAAAATCAGCTTATGGGGTGATTGGTTGCTATAAGTGTGATACAAATGATCATGCACCTAGAGATTGTTTCATATTCTGGGATTGGAGAAATGGTAAGTGCACACCTATCTTACATCAATATAATGAAAAAAGTGAAAAGAGAAGTGTTAACTTTAAAGGGTCCAAACAAGTTTGGATACCTAAAACTACTGCTTATATAGATTTGTTTGGAAGCCAAAAAGAATAGTGAGTTATGGTACCTTGATAGTGGATGCCTAGGGCATATGACTGGACAACGATCAATGTTCCAGCAGCTAGAAAAATATGATGGAGGTCAAATGACTTTTGGAGACAATGCAAAAGGACAATTTGTTGAAATAGGTAAAATAGGTAAACCTTTTACCACCTCTCTATTAATGAAATTTATCTTGCTATTAGGCTGAAACATAATTTACTTAGCATAAGTCAATTTTGTGACAAAGGAAATAAAGTTACCTTTGATAGCTCTAAATGTGTTGTTTGTAAGCTAACCAACAAATAAATACTCTATACTACCTAAAGACGTGGAAATGTCTATGGCGTAACTTTAGCGGACCTAAAGACCAAGATATCAAATGTTTTTCCTCAATTCAAAATGATAAATGGATTTGGCATAGAAGATTGGATCATGCTAGCTTGCACCAAATTTCTAAGCTTGTAAAAAGGGACTTGGTGAGAGGCATTCCAAAAATCAAGTTTGATAAAGACTTAGTTTGTGATGCATGCCAAAAAGGAAAGCAAACTAAGACATGTTTTATACCTAAGAATATTGTCTCTACTACAAGACCCCTTGAATTACTCTACCCTGATCTTTTTGGACTTACTAAAAAACAAAGCCTAGGTGGGAAAAATTATTGCATGGTCATAGTTGATGATTTTTAAGATTTGGTTGGGCTCTGTTTCTAGCTCATAAAAATGAAGCTTTTGGTCTCTTTGAAAAATATTGCAAGAGGACACAAAATGAAAAAGGAACTCCTATTGTTTCTATTAGAAGTGACCATGGAATTGAGTTTGAAAACCATCTCTTTCAATCCTTCTATGATGAAAATGGAATTGCACATGACTTTTCTTGTCCAGGGACTCCCCAACAAAATAGAGTTGTCGAACAGAGAAATCGATCTTTACAAGAGATAGCTAGAACAATGATTTGCGAAAATCATTTACCAAAATATTTTTGGGCCAAGACTGTAAACACAGCTTACTACATATTAAACAGAACCTTGATCAAGCCCTTGATTGAAAAAACCCATTATGAGCTTTGGAATGGAATCAAGCCAACCTTGCACTATCTTCATGTTTCTGGATGCAAGTGTTTTATCCTCAATAATAAAGATAATTTGGAAAAATTTGATGCTAAAAGTGATGGAGTATTTTTCATTAAAAAGTAAAGCTTATGGAGTATTTAATTTCTAGAAAAGTGGAAGAAACAATGCATGTAGTTTTCTGTGAAACTAACAAAGAATGCAGTGAAAAGATCATTAAAGATGACAAACAAGATTTAGAACAACACAAAATCTCAATTGAAAAGCAAACATAAAATGGCAGAATTGAAAAACTCATAGAAAACCAGGAGATATTTCGTCAAACAACAGCAAAGATAGCTTTTGTAGAAGAGACTTCTAGAGAATCACATTAGTCTAAACCTGTAGAAACTTCCAAAAATACTCAAATAAAATAGCCTAAGGAGTGGAAACATTGCAGCATATATCCTCACAAGTTTATCATTGGAGAAGCCTCACAAGGAATAAAAACAAGGTAATCCTTCAAGCACAGCAACACAGCTCTCATATCTAACATTGAACCTAAAATAATTAATGAAGCTCTAGAAGATAAAGCTTGGATAAAAGCAATGAAAAAAGAGTTGCTACAATTCGACAAAAATCAAATTTGGACTCTAGTTCCTAAACTTGAAAATTATTCCATAATTGGAACAAGATGGGTGTTTAGGAACAAAATGGATGAAAAAGTTAAGAAAATAAGATATAAAGCTAGGCTATAGCTGAAGGATACAACTAGCAAGAAGGTATAGATTTTTATGAGACATATGCTCTAGCAGCTCGAATGGAAGCCATTTGGATGCTTCTAGCATATGCAGCTCACAAGAACCTTAAATTATTTCAAATGGACGTAAATAGTCCATTCTTAAATGGATTTATCAGTGAAGAAGTTTATGTAAAACAACCTCTGGGTTTTGAAAATGAGAATTTTCTAGACTATGTACTCAACTTTCTAGCTAAAGCACTCTACAATCTTAAACAAGTACTAAGAGCATGGTATGAAATGTTAAGTACATTCCTTATTGAAAATGGTTTTGAAAGAGGAAATATAGCCATTACTCTCTTCACGAAAAACTCCAATAATGTTTTTATTTTGGTACAATCATATGTTGTCAATATTATTTTTGGATCAAATAATGAATTTTTATTTGAAGAATTTTCAAAGTTGATGACTAGTGAGTTTGACATGAGTTTAATAAGGGAGCTTTTTTTCTTCTTGGGGCTGAGAGTAAAGCAAACTTCAGAGGGTACATTCATCTGTTAAGAGAAATAGACCAAAGACATCATTATGAAATTTGGAATGGACAAGGCAAACTAATGGCAACTTTTATGCAGTCCTCGATCACACTAGACAAAGATGAAGAAGGAAAACCAATGGAGGAAAAAGATATAGAAAGATGATTGGTTCTCTAATGTACTTAACATCTTCGAGACCTAACATATCCTTTAGTGTCAGGTTATGTTCAAGATTTCAGACAAACCCAAAGGAATCACACCTGTTAGCAGTGAAAAGGATTCTAAGATACCTCCGTGGAGCATTAAATCTCAACCTATGGTATCCTAAAATTGAAAATTTCGAACTAATTGGATTATGTAATGCAGATTATGCAAGTAACAGGATTCACAAGAGAAGTATAAGTGGACACTACACATATTTAGGAAAATCACTTGTATCATGGACCAGTAAAAAGCAAAATACAGCAGCATTGTCCACCACAGAAGTAGAATACATGGCTGCTTCCGGCTGCTGCTCACAGCTATTATGGGTAAAACATCAATTAGTTGATTACAAGTTGTCTTTTTTGAACATTCTTCTTTATTGTGACAATATGAGTGCAATTAACCTTACAAAAAATTCTGCGTTGCATTCTAGGACCAAGCATATAAAAATTATACACCATTTCATAAGGGAACACATAAAAAAAAGTCATATAAAAATTTGCATTGTAAAATATGATGATCAAGTTGCAGATATTTTAACTAAACCGCTTTTAGAAGAGAGATTTTGTCATCTTAGGCAAGAATTAGGAATGGTAAGTTCATGCACTGTGAACCAAACATAAATATACTTCACATATTCTCAAAATTCTACATAATCGTATGTCATATCTCTGGTTGTCTCATATCTTTTTGTGAGATGTTTATGGCTGTCCACAAGTAGATGATGAAGAGAAATAATAATAGATCTCGGAAGCATTATATGTACCTATGCAACGATCCAGGTTCATGTCTTTTTTTAGTTTTCTGGATTCATGATGAAGTAAAAACTCATTAATGGAACCCTCTAAGCCCAAGAACCAGAGAAATGAACTTATATTGGGCTTGTTCTTACTTGCCCAAACTACACCTACGACTTGCTTTCTTTTATTTTCATATCTTTTTTTGTTCCTCTCTCCTAAAAACCATCACTGCCCTCATCTCTCCCTCAATCTGTACGTCTATCTCTCGCCTCCATCTATCCGTGTCTCTCTCTCGTTCTCCTTTACCATTACTTTCCTCTCCAATCCCTCTTCCCTACGATTGATGTCCCTCTTCCCCTTACCAGCCTCCATAAAACCCAAGCCTCCCTCCAAATCCTAACCCAAATGTCCGTGACGCTGTTCCAACCGTCTTCTCCATTGATGACTTCGTTGGCACCCATAACTCCCCACCGCAGGAGCAACCCGCGGAGCAGCAAGAAGTTGCGCCAGTTGACAGCACCACCCTCTCTCCTCCAACACGAGGTGATGTTGCAGAGACTCATGCTGAAAGGGAAAAGAATTGTAATTCACCATGAGACTATCTGGAATGTCATCCATATCCCAGACAGCGGTGCTCATTTGTACTGCTCTAAAAAAATGGGACAAAACCCTTCCAGTCTCATTTGAAGACACTGTCTCTCCCCTGTTTGAAAATATTTCCTCTATTAACTTCCAAAAGATCACAAACAAAACACTGACATGTGAATTGTCCCAACTCCACCGCATTATCACGTATGTAATTCTCCCTAAAGGGGGGAGTAAGGAACGTGTGTCTTACATGGAGACACTTATTCTCCACTATCTTGTTAAAATGTCTCCCTTGTCTTTTGGCTTTCTGATGATGAGACATATGGGTGAATATGCGCCAAAAATGTTAAAACCGTGTGTCTCCCTTATGGTATGATCATTACTTCTTTCTCAAACATTTTGGTGTGGGTTTAGAATGAGAAAATTATGATGTGTTCACATCCATGCTAGCTGGCCGATCCACTCCAACCATTGCGCCTCCCAAACAAAAAAGCTCACGCATTTCTACCACTCAAGGCAACCTTGCTGCACCAATAAAAAATGGCACACCAACTGTTCACACCCTATCTTTGACTCTGAAACCCATTTCCTTGAAGCCTACCCCGAAATCTCCATCATCTCCTCCACCAAAGAAACACAAGCCCACTTCTAAACCTTCCACCTCCACAAAGAAGCAACCTCCTCACTCTCCCAAATTCAGAAAATCCCAGTCTGCTAGTGCACATCACAAAGTCTACCAGAAATCGAATTCCCTGGACAATGCTGACATGAAAGACGTCCTCCTCTGCGACTTTTGAAGTCTAACTCTCTGATACTTGATGCCATGAACAGACTCAACTTTTTGGGTTTTTTTTTTTTTTTGGGATATCTGTAACTCCTATCTCTCTCATTGTTTATGCATGCTTGTGGCCTTTTTTGTCCCCGCTTAATGACAAAGGTGGAGAACTACTAGTAGGACAAATGAAAAACATAATGCTGAAAGTTAAGTTGATTGGTTTAAGGAATGCTTAATGATGAACTCTGGTTTAAATAGCTGGATACATGGATTTATATGCTCTATATGTGCCGAGATGGATTTATATGATTTATATGTGCTGAGATGGGTAACATTTAAGTTACGATGCACCTCTGAAAACACGATGCTGAAAGTTAAGTTGGTCTAGAAAGAAGAAATTTAATTTATCTTGGCTTGTACACACTTAGTTTCTCTATCATACAGTGAAAGCCTACATATGAACTTGTGTACTGCTTAAATGAATTTCCACTTGAGCATTATTCTTCCTTTCATACTATCATATCATGAACAAGATTGGAATATATTAACAATTTTTTTAATGCTAAAATTCAGGGGGAGCTTTTCTTTAGGGGGATTATTTTATCACGCTTTGCACTTCATATTTGTATTTGTCATAAGGGGGAGAATGTTGATGTGAAATTTATTATTTGATGATGACAAATTATTCCATGGCTATTGCAGTTATATTTTAAGAAGATGATATGAAAGGAAAGAATAAGTGACACAAGGGAATAAATGTGTAATTAATAATGAAATCATTTGAACCAGATTTTGTTAGTAATTCTCTTTAAACAAATAGAAAATTTCAAGGTAAATGTTATTACAAATATATATTTGGTGATGTGTCATTGAAAGACATTATAATGGAAAAGGAAATCATGTTTACCTACAATTTGTTTTCATTATATATATATATATAATACTAATATTCCAGACTCATTTTAGGAAAAGTTTTACAAGTGTCGCTCATAGAGCAACTTATGCCCACAATTTTTATCACCTTGATTATTAATTATTTTATTATAAAAATTACCTGCATATCTATTCTATTAATACACCATAAATATTTCACATTAAATATTGAATATCAAACCATTACAATTTTTAAGTTAAATAATATAACTAATCAAAATATGTCAATCTAAATTATTTAACATTAAAAATGGATATTCACGTGATATATTTTTTTTATATTTTCTTATAACATTTTTTCAATTAAACACGTGTTTTTAATATTAATTACAAAATTTTAAATTTTAAATTTTAAATTTTAAATTTTAAATTTACCTTGATGTTTTGAATTTTGTATTCAATAGACTACTTAATTTCTATTCCACAGCAAACCAGAATCCAATCAAATTAGTGCATAAACAAAATTGGAAACAAAAACTATTGATACTAAGAAAGGTATGCTATAATTGAAGTACAAAGCCCTTAAATTACTTCTAGAATATGCAGCATATTCATTGCTATAAAAGATGACCACATACACTAATTTTAAAATTTTTCTTTTTTTGAATTTTTTTTAATAAATCCATAAATACACGCAGGGATTCCAATCTCCACAAAAAATTAGGAATGGGAATTCATGATGAGGATGGTGTTGGGAGAAAAATCAAAATAATATATATATATATACACACATGTGTGTGTGTGTCTCACTATGTCATATTTAATTTTTTGAAACTTAAACATTTCAATTTATCAATTCCACAATTTACACTTCTTTGATAATTATACTAATTATTTATTAATTTTTTTAAAAATTAAATAATTACAATACTTTTTAAATTGAAAATAATTATGCAATTGATATACTACTTCAATAATTGAGATGGCATAAATTAGGATTATATATAATTTTTTTAGTAATCATAAGATATTAATTATAAAATATATTTTAAAATTGATATTTTAATTTACTAAAAGGATGTACAGGGAGAGGATGTGTAATTGAAATCACATAAATTAAATTTATTTATTAATTAAAAAAATATATTTTTATGTTTTTATAAATTAAATATTTTAATTTACTAAAAAGATGTAAACGACTAGGGATAATGAAAAAAAAATGAAAGTGGATACACACATGGATTACCCACAAAAATGGGATGAGAATGACAACAGATTTTGTTTTCTTGGGGACGGCTGACAGGGGAGAAGTTTCCATTTGTTAAATAGAGCAAGGACTGGGATAACTGTAATAACTGGGGTACACGTATTAGTAGACAAGTTCCGTATTGTCCTAGAGTTCCCTGGGACCCACCGGTGTTGCTGAGTCAAGGTTTTCGCTAAGTTTGGAGCCCTACATCTCGTTGGAGGGCTATATGTTAGAGCCACAATCTTATGATCAAAAGTCTCAGTAATTGTTCCTTAGAGAAAAAAAAGTTGAAGAGTGTTTTTATGAATTTTAGGAAACCTCTAGAGGTGTCGTTTCTAGCCCCCAAGTTTAGAAAATTGCCGGAATTCTGAAAATTGAACTAGAACTCAAAAATGAGATTTTGATTGGTTGGAGTTTTGATTATTTTGATATTTTATTTGAATCCAAATGGGAGCTATTTCCTTATTTACATTTATGTTTTAAAGTTAATAGGGAGTAAAATAAATAAATTAACTTGATATGTGAGTATAGGGGTGAGCTTTTGTCAAGACAGTACAAATTATGCAAATTGGTGTTTACTGTCACCGCTATAGCGGTCCTAGACTGCTTAGGACCACTATAACGGTCACAACAATGGTTACAGTGCATTTTTTGGCTTCTGAAGACCGCTATAGCGGTCATAAGTGCATAGTGCCAGGAGCAGATCGCGGCTTGATCGTTATAGTGGTCCCCTAAGACCCCAAACAGTACAAAAACGTCGCCGTTTCATTTTTGGCCTTTAAAAGGCCATCAGCCCCCTTCCTCTCTCATTTTTTTACGAACCAGAAACCCTCCCCACCATATTTTCCTTTCTTTTCTTCAATCTCATTCAAGTTTTGCTCCTCTAAATTATCAAGGTATGCATATGTTGTCAATTTATGTCTTCATTCTCTCCATTCTTTCATGATCTTTAGTTGGGTATTTTATTTCTCTCATTGTTGTCAAGTGGGGGTGCTTCCCCAATGTTGTTAGAGTTGTGTTAGAGTAATCTAGAGATATCCATAGAGTATTGATGAGTTTTTATGATTGTTATAGTCGACGTTGGTGACCTCCCTACTCCCCGGAGCTCAGTTGGTGTTGACGTCAACTCTCCCTCCCCTCCAGGTGAGTGGGTTTGATCTCATGACCTTATTTTGGTCATCCTACAAATTATTTCTAGCCTAATAAAATAATTAGAGATTAATTGCTTGAGATTTTCCATGAATAAATATCTAATTGTATTTTAGCAAGGATTAAGAGAATATGTTTTGAAGCTTAGCATGAAAATCTATATTTATTAAAATGCATGGGACTACACTTGGAATATAATTGCTATCACATAATTTAGTTATGATTTTCGGACTTGGTTTGTTTTATAAGGAAATTATAATGAGAGATGCTATGTTGTTTTATAAGAAATTAGAACAGTTGAGCTTAGATGTTTAAAATCCCCTTTTAGACATTAGTATGATTGTAGTTAGGGAATTACTGGAAGGAATAGAACTGTGAGTTAATGGCAGTCATTCCGTTAACCTTGGTATACCAAGGCCCACCAGGGGCAAGTTATCATATTTCGATCAGTCCGCCAAGGACGCGGTTCACCAAGGACCGTTAAGATCTCATTTAGTTAGGGGCTCTTGTTCCCCAAGGGCTGAGCACCCACCATATAGTTGATAGATAGTTTGTTCCCTCTTTGTAATTCTGAGAACCTTTATTTATTTATTTTTTTTGTGTTTCAGCAACCAGGATTTTGTAGCTAGTAAGTAACTATAAATGAAATGATTTATACTTATTGCATTATTATTATGTATCCTTTTATGTCCCATGTATGGTTATGAGTGAGGATCCACTCACTAAGTTTTGTTATAAAACTCACCCCTCTTTTCTTCCTTTTCTCACAGATTTAGGTGTAGCTCAGGATCCTCCTCTTCCTCCCCCTACTCAGCAGCACTAGTGTTTTCAGCTTTGGGGTGAGCTTCACTTGGATGTGAAGTTTGATTATTTTGTATAGAGTGCTCTAGTGATGGTGCGGGCAGGGTCCTGGACCATTCACGTATTTATTTTGTTTATCATGATTCTTTTGTATAAAAATGATCTAGCATTCATGGTTTTTTTTTTTTTTTTGTAATGAGCAACTCAGTTTAATTTATAATACAACTACAATTTCATATTTTTTTTTATGTTTATTATGAGTTCAAGATGAAATCCAAATTATGATTAAAATAGATTTTATTAATAAAATATGCATATAGTACGGCGCAGCGATCACGAGGCTTACATGGGGACTGGGATTCTCACATGATGATCACAATCCAAATCGGGTCGTGACGATAACACACTCTCATTTTTTCAATTATCTTAGTTAGATTTGCATTATCTATCCATTTTAAATTTTAATTTGGATTATATTACATTAGTAGTATTTGTTACTATGAATATTTATGTTTTTAATTTCAAAATATTTTTAATTTTTCTCTTTTTGAAAATTTTTAATAAACCTATGAATATCTATAGGGATTCAACTCCCCATGAGGATGGGGAATGGGAACCTATGACGAGAATGAGCATTGTAACATCCCCTACTGCTTTATGGATTGACGACTCCCCACAAACCAACATGGGTATTTTCAGCATGCTTTGTCCTCACTCGCACGCTTCCTAGGAAAACTTCCTAGGAGGTCACCCATCCCAAAATTACCCCAGGTCAAGCACGCTTAATTGTGGAGTTCTTTCAGTTTAGGCTACCGAAAAGAAGATGCATCTTGTTGGTATAGGTAGTACAAATCAATTCATATAAGCCCTCCTCAACTGTATAGTCCCATACCTATACAGTTTCAGAATTCCTCTCATTCAGGTGTGTAATTGATTCATTCATGTACCCCTCCGCTTAGAGGACCTTCGTGAGGAGCCGCTCCTTGTCCGTGCCCTCTTTGCACCGGCGATCACTCCTCGTCCTCGTCCCCGGGGGTTACAAGCATGGGTATCAGAGCAAAATTTCGAATCGAGACGAAGGCATAAGACATGTCCCCTTTCTCATAAATACTTATTATCATTTTTATAAATGGCTCATGATATAGTTAGAGTATCTACTTATTCTTTTTCATTTTTCAACAATTTCAACTTTCAAAATATGTAAAATATCATAAAAACAGGCTCTTTATTATTAGTTATTTAATCATCTACCGAGTTTTTTATAGCTTTATAAACACGATATTCTAAATAAGATATAACATAGAATGCCGCATTTATATTTTTTTCATTTGTTTAATCATTTAATTATTAGCTTATTTTCAAAATAAATTTATATATTTAACTTTCTATAAGATATATTTAAATAAATTATTATTTATTTTCTTTAATAGTCAACAAACTATTTTTTATTATCACCCCGTGTAATGCACGGGTCAAACAACTAGTATATATATATATATATATATAAATAAGTATTTCTTAAATTTTTATGGAAAAAGCAATATATTAGGAGTTTAATTTATATACTAAAATTTTTTTATACAGTCACCAAATCATATATTGTTATAACAACAAATATAATTAAGTCTTATACTTATTATTTGAAAAATCATTTAAAAAGAGTAATTTAATTATATGACAATGCAAAATATTTTTATATAGCCATTTCATAGAAATTAAACCCATATATTAAAATGTTCTTGTCGATCCTGTTATATTAGTGTTTTAAGTTGTTACACTTTATATTTTTCTTAAATTTTTATTTCAACTTTTTAATCTCAAGTATTTAACTTGACAATTTGATACCTAAAGCAACAATTTTTTTTTTCTTCATATCAAATTAAATGGAGATATATTTATATATATAGTTTTTTTATTTCGTTTATGTCAATATTTTATTTTTTTCTCTTTCCTAATTTCTCATTACTAATTGCCTTTTATTTTTTCTAATTTCATATTTGTAACATATTTTCAAGACCTACCCATAAGAAAGAATTAAGTAAACCACACAGAACAAACAAACTAAGGTTTCATTTGCTACATTAAACAAAATTTGATTGTAAAACCTAATATCATTTATTATGGCATTATTTGTGATTGGGGTGCAACAAATATATAATATTTTAAGTCCACTAAAGTTTCTTTATACATCAAAATAATGTATAATTAACTAAATAAGATCTTGACATGTCAGATTAGGCCTAATTGTACTCTAATGTATAAAGATTTTCTCTTTCCTTTCTATCTCTCTCATCATGTTTATATATATTAGCAAATTCACCGTAACTTACGTGCCAATCAATTTGCTTTATTTTTCTAAAATATTAAGAAAGAAATAATGAATTAAAAAATTTTAAAAATGAGAAGTTGAAGGAGTTATTATTAATGGTATTTGTTCTTGAAGTTGTAGACCAAATGGATAATTATTGTGGAGAATCCCTTATATATATATATATATATATGGAAAAATGATTATTAATATATACATATAAATAAACAATAAATAAATTTCAATGCTAATTACATTTGATATGAATAATTTTAATATAAATTATATTTTATATAAATTTGAAATTAATAATTAAGATTCCTTTTTATTTTAGTAAATATCAATTGTAAGTATTTGTCATAGTGAAATGATAATGTATAAAATGTGGATTATACAGAAACAAACATATCAAACATACCAGCACAAAAATTTGTTAACACCACAAAGAGTAAGCACATCTAAGAAGGAGTGCATAAAACACAAAATCCCATTTTATCCACCATCAATTGATATCTTGACACTTGATGAAATTTGGTGTCAACAGTTTCCGATTAGTTCAAGTTGAAACAATAACATGCAGCCCTGACAGTACAGTATATTGGACTGTGGCATAGTAGTTTATTCAATAACATAACAATTATATATTTACTAAAAAGAATACTTTTTTGCTATGTTGACATATCATTTGGTTCAATGAGAAACTCAAAGTCATGTCGTTATTGTAGAAAATGATTGTGTGTTTGATGGATTTTAATTAAAACAGTGGAAAAAAAAAGTGTGTTGATTGATTTTAATTTTGAAACTGGATTTTTGACCGACAAATTATCAAAATAGGATTCTGCATGTGCACAGAATTTAAGTTAGTATTAGGTTATTCAATAAATTCTTACAATTAAACAATACATGAAGGACGCATCCACCTCTCAATCATAACCATTGATTGTTACACAGATAAAACAGATATATTTTATTTTTGTATTTTTTTAATAAATAACAATAAACCTAAAAAACCAAAAAGGACTCTGACCCAAAAATAAAAATAAACCTCAAAAGGGCAAGTAACGGAAGTCTTCCCCACATGGTAAACAAAATGTGGTGAGGCATAGGTTAGGACCCAAACTCAGATCTTGGTAGGTCCGTGCCCAATCATGTGGATGTCAAATTCAACCTACTATGGATGTTCGGCCTTCTTTGTCTCTAGTGTGTAACGGTCATAGTAAATTGTATTAGTTTATACAACCAAATCTTGTATGATATACCAAATGGACCTTCTTTGTTCTAGGTGACTTATATTATTCTTTCTTATGATTAGGTCTTAGCAATATTTTATAAATATGAAATTAGAAAAAATAAAAGGAAATTACTATGACTTTAATTTTAGCTAAAATTGGAAAAACATTAATTTGATCAAAACTGATCTTTTGAAAAGATTTGAGTCTGAGAGTTCAATTGTGATTAAAGAATGGTGAAAACTTAATCTCACTGCACCCCTAATACATCCATAAATACGATTATCCTAGATCTTATTGTGCAAATTAATTATAACTTTTATAATATTTATTTTCCCTAAAAAACATAACAATTTTATATTTATAAAAAAGAAATAAAAAATTAAAACAAAAATTTAAGAACAAATTTTATGGGAAAAAAAAGATTTTGGCTAGATACTTTTTTGCTACGCTGACGTATCATCTGGTTCAATGAGAAACTCAAAGTTATGTCGCTGTTGTAAAAAATGATTGTGTGTTTGATAGATTTTAATTAAAACAAAAGAAAATAAAAAAAAAGTGTGTTGGTTGATTTTAATTTTGAAAATGGATTTTCGACCGACAAATTATCAAAACAGGTATCTGCATGTGCACGGGATTTAAGTTAACATTAGGCTACTCAATAAATTCTTACATTTAAACAATACATGAAGGACACATCCACCTCTTAATCATAACCATTGATTGTTACACGGATAAAACAGATATATTTTATTTTTGTATTGTTTTTAATAACTAACAATAAACCCAAAAAACCAAAAAGGACTTTGACTGTAAAATAAAAATAAACCTCAAAAGGGCAAGTAACGGCAATCGTCCCCACATGGCAAACAAAATGTGGTGAGGCATAGGTTAGGACCCAAACTTAGGTCTTGGTAGGTCCGTGCCCAATCATGTGGATGTCAAATTTGACCTACTATGGATGTTGGGCCTTCTTTGTCTCTAGTGTGTAATAGTCATAGTAAATTGTATTAGTTTATACAACCAAATCTTATATTATATATCAAATGGACCTTCTTTGTTCTAGGTGACTTATATTATTCTTTCTTATGATTAGGTCTTAGCAATATTTTATAAATACGAAATTAGAAAAAATAAAGGAAATTAGTAATGAGAAATTAGGAAAGAGAAAAAATAAGAGTGCATTTGGTTTCAGGGAGTGGCTATTGTCGCTCCATTATATCTATTGTCATTCCTATTATATCAATTTCTTATTTAGTTTGACCAAAATACCCTTATTCTCTTTTAATTATATGAATGGTTAATGTAAATTATTTATTAATAATCATAATATGATCAAAAGTTGTTCTTGCTAATTTATTTCAAAACACATTTAATTATTAAAAAATTAATATTTATCTCATTTTTAATTTTTACACTGTTACTAGCTATTACAAGTATTGCTAATTAATTTATTTGACATACTTATTTTAAACCTAAATATTATTTTATAATTTTTATACAAAAATTATCTAAAAAATATAATATTGATTGTTTTATGAAAAATTCATAAATAACTTTTTGATGAAAAGAAATTATAAATGAAATTATTAATAATAAAGATATACTAATAAATCATAATGCACAATTATATGCCTTATTTTGTAACATCAAACTATTATATAATTAAAAATTATTAAACAAACAAATAACATCAAGAGCTTATTTCTACTGCTATTTGTGTGACTTATCTATGACTCTATTTTTGCAATTTGGAAGTCTTCATCAGATGATATGGAGTTATGGTGTCTTGCCATTCTAAATTGATTTCTGGCTTTTGGTGGTGATATGATTGATCTTGTGTAGTTTAAAACATTTGAGTGTTGTTATTCTACGTGTTGCTACTATTTATGCGGTTGGCAATTTGGATTTTGGGTGCTCAACGATGATTTTATATTTTGGACAACAATATTGATAGATAACTATTAATGGCTCTAATCAGTTAAAAAAATAAAAATAAAGAAAGTTTTAAACAAAATAATTCTATATATATATATATATATATATAAAGTAATTATATTAAATATGTTAGCTTTAATACCTGTAATATATAGTTACTATATAAAAATTAAAAATAAAATATATATTAAATATTTTAAATAATTAAATTGACAATAATAACTTTTGATAATGTTATGAAGACTAATAAATAATTTATACTAACTATTCAGAAATTGTTTTGTAGTATCGTGGTAGTTTTGGACCAATGATGAATTCTGGTCTTTTAAGTGGGAAAAGATTTATTATTATTATTAAAAGATGAAGAAGAGCAATAGTACATTTCTTCGATTATTCTAATTAAATATTGGAATTCGAAACTTGCCAATAGAGCTGGGTATATGGACCGTGGTCCGCGGACCAACCCGTTTAACTCGCAATCCGCATGAAAATGGACCAGAAAATTTTTAACCCGCCAACCCGCGGACTTTTTTGATCCACTCGCTTAGCATCAAGCAACTGGTATGGTCCATGCAGACCAACCCGCCTAACCCGTATACTGTAGACATAGAGACTAAGCTCCAACTTTTGATAGTTAGTAATTGTTAATTTATATTCTTTAGTAGTTTAAATATTTTTTATACTTGAAGAAGTTATGCATATTTAATTGGTTTGTAATTAATTTGTATGTTATTACTTTGAAAAAATTAACACTTGAATTTTAATATTTGCAGTATTTAGTAATTAGTATTATTATTTGTTTAAAATTTAAATTGTATACTGTAAAGAAGAATGTGTATATATATTTTGTGATGTAAATTATTAAATATATTGCATAAATATAAATATATAATATAGGATATTAAAAAAGGTAAAAAAAATGAAAGAAAAAAAAAAGCTTAGTCCGAGGACCGGTCCGCGGACTAGCGGGCTTAAGCGGACCGGACCTGGACTAGGCAAAACGCCAGTTCATTTATTAAACGGACCGGTCCGGTCCGGCCCGTTTAAAATTGATCCGTCATGAGGATTAAACGGACGGACGGCCCCAGTATACCCAATACTACTTGCCAATAAAGCAAGTAGCAACTCTTTGTTTTGGGTGCTCATTGTCACGCGCATCAACTTCAACACACTCCACCAATCACTTTATCACTTATACTTGTCCATTTGTTATTTGAGGATACAAGATCCGCAAGGTGAAGATAACAATACCATCTTTATATGAGCAAGCACCATCCCTAAATTATTGTGCAAGATCAACCGTTGGGAATAATCACATAAAAATTCCTTTTTACTCTAAAGCAGACAGCATATATACAAGAAATAGCCGAACACATCCAACATCTAAAAAATAGAAATCTTCGCGTATCACCAGCTGGAGACTTTGTTATTTGTGCGTGAGTTTGAGTTGCCAAGTGTGTAATTTTGTTTTGTGAGAAGTTTGTGTGAAAAAGGCTCTAGGAAGTGTTTGGTTTGGGGGACGGAGACATAAATACAGGGACAATCTGTCCTGTATGCTATTTGGTAAGGGGGAAGGGGTATGGGGATGAAAAAATTTTTCCATCCCAGAGACAAAAATTTCCTGTATTTTTATCCCTCCAAAAAGTGGGGACAATGGGGATGGGACACAGGGACACAAACTTCCAGTGGTGGTCCGCCCACCGGCCAACCGCCGGCCACCTCCAGCCACCACCGGTCAAAGCCAACTGCCACCGATCAACAGTGGTTAACGCAGGTCAACGAAAAGTCAACATCTGTCCCTGTCTCTATAACCAAACATAATACAGAAACAGTATTTTTTTATATCTCCGTCTCCACTGTTCCTGTATTTCTATCTACGTCCCCTGTCCCCCATCCCCTTACCAAACGCTACCTAAGTGAGTAACTCATAGAGGCGAGTTCTTATATAGGGAAAGTTGAGTTTGTGACATCGTGGTCACTAAATCTCAACCATTCAAAATTAGATTTAAATGGTTAAAATCAATTAAACCAAAACTAAAAACTTATGCATTTATATTTATAAAAATAATTTTTTAGTGACTTATCATTTTTATCCTGTCATTACCTGTTTCCACCCATTAACTTTCTCTGTCCTCTCAATGTGAGACCCCTTTTCACCTCCGCTTTCTCTGGATCTCTGCCATCATGCAATGCTTGGCTAGCCACCGCCGATCATCATGCCTTCTTCATCTTGTGGTTTTCTTTTTTTCTTTGATTAAAAAAAAATATATTATGCCACAACTACCTTCAGGTCTTTTGCTTTATTGTTGCGGCATCCCTTCACCTCTTGAAAATCTGAATGCTTAAGACAAACTTCAAACATGGACAAAAGAAAGCAAATCCAACATCAACCCAATTAGAAACTCAAGGAACGCATTGTCATAATCCATGAGCATGACCAATAAGTAGATGCGTTGCAAGTGACCCCTTTCTATGTGTCAAATCACGAATGTGATGGAAGGAATGATCAAAATCATGGGATGAAAAGTAAAAGAGGCGTTGACATAAGAGTAACGACCAGAAGAAAAAAGGGACCTGAAATAGGTGGTAATAAATATGGGACTTGAAGAAGACTGAGCATCAAATTAGGGCATCTTTTGAATGTTAGGAATGTCGAATGATGTCACGGGGTTGGGGTGGCCATGTAGTAATTTGGAGAAAGTGGTGCCCAAGGAATGAGGTGGTGGAGGGTGAAGCTAGGATGAAATAGAGAAGGGGAGAGAGAGAGGACATAGGCAGAGGATGAGGGTTAAAATGTAATTTTAATATTAATCCTTATTCCAATAATGTCCATGACCATGTGGCCACCAATACATTCTTCCCTAAGAACTCGTCATCTCATAGATGTTAGAGGTGGTGAAAACTTGAGTTGAGTAAGTTTGAAGAAGGTTTTGTAAAGGTTGCTTTTTGACGGTTAATGAAAACCTCACCATTTGATGAGTACTAGATATAGACTTTAGAGATGAAAGTCGAACCAATATAAATTTTACCATGCTAAGCGTCTCTATCCTACCTTTCTACATTTTATTTACTTATCTTACTATATTTAATTTTTAATTATTATTATAATTTTTTAAAATATTTTATAATTATCACATAAAAATAAAAAAAGAAATCGTGCAACACACACGGACATTATCTCTAGTATGAATTATAATTTTCCTGACATTTAACAATTATTTAGATATTTTAAATCAAAAAATTATTAATTGCACTAATTAGAAGGAGTTAACTCGTATCTAAAACGTGACGACGAGAACATCAACACGTCTCCCGTTCCTTCAATCATCAATGTTAGCTGCACTCCTTACGTAAACTGCGCGTGCATTGAATGTATCGTGAAAGTACATTCAATTATTATTACGTCCACATGTTTCAAAACTTTTTCAGCCTCAGACTTATGCAATAGATTCGTGTGATATGTGTGGAAAAATTATGAGATAGACATTGTTCACACGTGGACGTGGCTTATAATTTGGTCTCAGTCCTCTTCAGGATAATTAGATAATCTTTTATTCTTTACTGTCAGATATTATTTAAATAAATCACATCTAAAAGTATAATAATTATATAAAATTAATAAAAATAATAATAAATTTGAAGCTAAAAATAATATTTCTAAAAGATCAAATTATCATTTCAACACTAATTAACCCTTCTTCCCATTTATAGGGTGTTTGGAAAGCTTTTAAGTAATGGAATTGAATTGAATTCCATCAAGAATTGAATTCAATTCTTATGTTTGGAATGAGTTAGTAAATAACAGAATTGAATTGAATTTTTTAATTTGAAATCTATTTGAAAATGAATTGATTTATATAATTTTACTATTTTACCCTTTATCATTAAAATCCCTATCTTCCCTAACAAAGACCAAAATGCAGAGACCCATTTCTCAGCTTTCCTGCAAGTTAGTCTTCCCCATAAATCAAACGACCAAAAAGAAAATCAATATAGGAAAAAAAGAAAAAGGAGGGCAATAAATGGTTCTGAAACACAAAGACGCTTAGAGAGGGGGAGAAGCTCTGTGTTAATCACCCGAGGCGACGACATCATGCAGCTGCGGCGGTGGCGGCAACATGGGCTTGGTGATCGCGAGACTAGTTCGCTGGGAGGGGGAAGAATCGCGGGGTGCGATGGAGGCAGGGAGGAAGAGTTGCGCCGGCGCAGACCCAACATGGCGTGACTTTGAGCTCGCGGTGGTGGGTGCGGAGCAAAGGCGGCTGGAGGGCAGGTTTGATGGCGGCAGCGACAGCGGTTCCCAAAGCAGAGCCTCAAATCCAACAACCAGTAAGGATATTAGGGGTATTTCAATGTTGGAGCTCAAATCCAACAACAAATCAGACCCAAATGGGTCTGATTTACTTTGAAGGTTTTTTGTGGAATTCAATTCTCACAAGAATTGAATTCTTGGGATTAAATTATTTCCAAAGTAGGGAATTGAATTCAATTCCTTATAGAATTGAATTCTGGAGGGGTTCCAAACACCCTGTTACATCACCCCACCACAACCACCACAACGCTTAATAGCCAGCCAGTCAGTCACTTCATTTTCCCTCCCTCTAACTTGTATCACCATTGTCAATTATTTCATTTTGCACATTCTTTTTTTCCTTCCTTTAAGAAAAGGAAAACACGACAAAGAGCTCCCTTAAATAAAATAAGTTCAATCTCAAGCACAAATTTATCATTTCTCATACCCATTTTCCAATATATGTTTATATACAATTAACAACATAACAAACTTCCAAACTTGATGACAAATTATGACATAATATGAACTTCAGGAAAGAAAAGAAAAAAAAAAAAAAGAGAGATTTCAAAATGAATACAATCAATGCCACACAGCGATGGTGGCTAGAGAGCACGGAAAAAGGCCATCAGGTGAGGGCAAATACGAAAAAGGAAAAAGAGATTGTATTTCATATGTCTTGATGATACGTTGAAACCTTGCCTTTTGGAAAGGGACTGAGTATCTTGAATTCTTGATTTGAATGCAAAGTGCAGTTTCTTCATATAAACTAAAGGCAGAGCATGACTAAGCCAGGATACCCCTTTATTTCTCATAGTCAATTCTTTGCATGATATAAGTCCAAAAGTGGGGACGATGGTGGTGTTGCTACTGTCGAAAGAGGGGGCGCGTTGTGGCTTTGTGGCTGGGAGAAGGTGAAGAGGGATTAGTGAAAGGGCGGCTAGTGGTTGGGACAAGAAATTAAGAACTAAAAGGGGTTAATTTGGTAATTTTAATATACTTGAGTGAGGGCCATAACAAAGTCCAAAAGAAGAGTGGGAGCAAATCATCCACTACTTTGACTACAGCCGAGCTAAATTGTACTTGACTAAGTAAGGTAAGTTGGTCGAAACAACGGGTAATTTGATGTTTAGATTAGGTATTTTGAGTTTAAGTTTTGAGAATAGAATTTCTATGCGTAGAGTAAGGTAAGTTGTGTTTTTGGTTGATAGTATAGTCTAATGGATCGGTGAACTTCATCTTAAAAAGTTGTATTGTACTTTTTTACTTTTTGATTTTTCAGTATATTTATTGTTGGATACAATAATCAATCATATTTATTTATATTTTTAAAAATATATTATCAATCAAAATAAAATGGTACGATGAAATATTAAATTACTTTTAAATGATATAAATTTGACATATTTGATCTATTAAGTAAGAATTTTGAATTTAATGATTAGATTAATGAAATTTCATACCCATAAAATATTATTAACAGGCATAAATATATTAAGACTTACATTTGGTATAAATAGATCCTCACTCATACACATATGTGTGTGTGTCATGTTACACCCTTAATTACTTTTTATTAAAAAAATATTATTGATTCAACCATTGAGTTACAATTATCTGTGATAAAGATCATTTGTGCTAAATTTCATAGAAATTAAACATTAATAAGAATGAAATAATGAAACTGTTATTTTTTTAATTTTCAATATATATATTACATTGATTTTGATGTAAAAAAATCATGTCAAATAATTTTAGATTAATTTAAAATTTTATAGTCTTAATCTATATGATATAGACTTTTAATTCAACAATAGGTATTGTTAAAAAGTAATCCAATAAAATATTATTATTTAATAGTATAACAATTGAATAAAATTACACTAATATAACTCAATTCTAACCCCCAGTGAATTATATTGTTTCAAGAAAATCTGATTCAATCAGAAATCTAATAATTCAATGTCTTGATCGAATCCTATTTGGGTCGAGAGATATGTCCTTTGCAAACTAATTTCTCCGGGCAATTTTGACCAAGGACAACACTCTCCTTTTCTTTTTCTCTTTTTTTTTCTTTTTTCCTTTTTTTCTTTTTTCTTTTTTCATTTTTCCTTGAAACCTCAGAGCTACTTATAAGAAGGCAAAACTCCCCCGTCCATTAACACAATCGCCTCTTCATATTTCATCATGGAGCTCCATGCCCTTTTCCCTGTATCGGTCTTGTTCTACCTTTTCTTAGCAATATTCATCACTCTGAATCCTTCAAGCTCCAAGAAATCAGCCAAAAGCTTGCCGCCTGGTCCTCGGAAACTTCCTCTCATAGGCAACATTCACCAATTTGTTTCATCACTGCCCCATCAAACACTGAGAAACTTGGCTAACCAATATGGGCCCTTGATGCGCCTTCAGCTTGGAGAGAAGCTACATATCATAGTCTCTTCCGCAGAAATGGCCAAAGAGGTTATGAAAACACATGATGCGATTTTCGCTAATAGGCCTCACACTCTTGCTTCAAAATTATTTGCTTTCGCTAACACAGACATAGTCTACTCTCCATATGGAAGCTACTGGAGGCAACAAAAAATGGTATGCATTTCAAAGTTGTTAAATCAAAAGCAAATCCAATCCTTCAGGTTCATAAGAGAAGAGGAGGTATCAAAACTCATAAAAAATATTTATGCGAATGAAGGATCAGTTATAAACCTTAGTGTCCAAGTTGTCTTCATGACAAATGATATAATTGCAAGGGCATTGCTTGGTGGTGGAAGGTATAGAGACCAAGTTGCATTCCTATCAGTGTTGGGGCACATGTCAAAGTTTTTGGCAGGTTTCTCAATTGTTGATTTCTATCCTTCAATCAAAGTGCTTCCTTTACTCACGGGTATGAAAGCTAAGCTTCAAAGGGTGCAGAAAGAGAACGACAGGGCCCTAGAAAATATCATCATGGATCGCAAGGCAGAAAAGCGTGGCGACAGTGAGATCGGGGAGGATCTACTTGATGCTCTTCTTAAAGCCCAAAAGATGGATGACTTGAAAACTCCCATCACTCACAACAACATCAAAGCAATACTTTGGGTTAGTATGAATGTATAAAATTATCCTTTGCAAGGTTCAAGGGATATATAAATTTTTAAGGATTATTTTGTATCTTTGATACGTTGATTTCGTCATATCCTAAACTTGTGTTGTGTCTTTCACGTAAAAAAAAAAAATGAAATCCTTAGGTTGTTTTCAATTTGATTAAAACTAGCGTTTAAATTTCAATTATAAAAAATTGCTGCTAAAAATATAAAAATATTAAAAGTTTTTAGTAATATTTTTATAAGTGTAATATATAGATATATATGGCCTATATTACTAAAGATTTTTATCAATACTTTTATATGATTTAGTAAGTTTTTTAAAATATCACTAATTTTCAACTATGTTATAATGAGTGATTAACTCTGTGCGTAAAAATTGAAAATTACCCAAGTTCTCATTTTAACTATGAAAGCTTTACTTGAGAACACTGAAGTTCTGAAAACTTAATTGAAATTTTAACTATTGAAAATTTTCAATTTTTCAGATTTTACGAAAGAAAATTTAAAAAAGATGAAAACTATAAAATTTAATTCTCAATTTTCACTTTTAAACTTTAGTATTTTCTTCATAAAATTCTAAAAACTAAAAATTGAAAACTGAAATAAACATGCATTAACTATCCTCCTTACTTTTTTTCTTTTCATTCTCCATTCTCCTTACCTCCTAGCCCTTGGACATGTCTGGTTCAAATTTTTAGTTTTAGTTTTTCAACTTTTAGGATTTTGTGAAGGAAATACTGAAAATTGGAAATGAAAATTGAAAATTGAAATTTGTAAATTTCAAAATTTTCAGTATTTCCTTGACAAAATCTAAAAACTGAAAAATTGAAAATTGGAAACCCAAACCAAACAGGCCTATACAAATTCCAGTTTTCAGTTTTCATGCCCAGTTTTTAGTATTTCTTTCATAAAATCCTGAAAGCTGAATCCAAATAGCTTCCAATTTTTAATTTTCATTTTTAGTTACAAAATCTTGAAAACAGAAAAACTGAAAATGAAAACTGAAACCAAACAAGCCATAATAACAAATTCTAGTTTTTAGTTTTCATTTCTAACTTTTAGTATTTCCATAATAAAATCCTAAAAACTAAAACACTAAAAATAAAAACTGAAAACTAAAATTAAACTGATTTTTGGTTTAGTTTTGAGTTTTTATTTCCAGTTTTTATGATTTCTTTCACAAAATCCTAAAAAATTAAAAAATTGAAAATAAAAATTGTCCTTATTTCTTTCCTTCGATTTTTTTTTCTCTAATGACCCGCAAGAAAATACATCCAGAATTTAGCTATGAGTTACCCAATTGCTTTAGAAAATAGAAATTTTTAGAGTAGTGATCACAAGAAATAAATTTATAGATTAGTATCTTTAAAGCAGTGACTAACAAATTGAGTAAAAATATAAAATGAAAATTTTATTTACATGCAAAATATATATTATTATTTTCTAAAATAATTAGCTAACTTAATAAATTCGATAACTTACTAAAGTGCATTAAATATAAGGACAATTTTATTTTTAGCTTTGCCGATGTTGCAACATTTATTTATTATTAATTTCTACTAAGAAGTTGCTGCTTTCAGGACATGCTTGTCGGTGGGACAGGAGCACCATCAATAATTATAATATGGGCAATGTCAGAACTCATGAAAAATCCCAATGCCATGGAAAAAGCACAAACCGAGGTTAGAAAGTTCTTTGACGATAAGGGATATGTGGATGAAATGAACCTCCATAAGCTAAAGTACTTAAATTCAGTTATCAAAGAAATCTTGAGGCTACATCCCCCTGAAGTATTATCACTTCCAAGAGAAAACGGCAAGGCATGTACAATCAATGGATATGAGATACCCGCTAAGAGCAGAATCATTGTAAACGCTTGGGCAATTGGAAGAGATCCTAAGTATTGGGTTGAAGCAGAGAAATTTGAGGCAGAAAGATTCCTTGATAATCCTGTTGATTTTAAAGGAACAAACTTTGAATATATCCCATTTGGTGCTGGAAGGAGAATATGCCCAGCAATTGCATTTGCAATGCCTTACATACAGCTGGCGCTTGCTAGTTTGCTCTACCATTTTGATTGGAAGCTTCCAAATGGAATAGCCAGTGAAGATTTGGACATGACTGAGTGCTTCGGACTACTCGTGAAAAGAAAGAATGATCTACTCTTAATGCCAACTGCATACCGCCCGCGAGAATAATCTGACTATTGAAAATGATCATTTGAATATGCTTTCTTTCTATGTCCAATGTTATATACCTCACAAATATCTATTTCTTGTACACCCTGAAATGAGATAATAAAATTATTAGAGTCTAATATTCCCTCTGATTAAATTTATCTGTCTGTTTTTAATATCAAGATAAATAAAATTTTCATTTTATATTTTTATTCAATTTTTTAATCACTACTTTAAAGACACTAATCTATAAATTTATTTCTTGTGATCATTGCTTTGAAAAATTTGTTTTCTAAACCAATTGGATAACTTGTTGCTAGATTCAAGACGTATTTTCTTGCAGGTCATTAGAGGGAAAAAAATAATAATCGAAGGATAGAAACTGAGAGGCTAGAAGGTGAAGAGAATGGAGAATGAAAAGAAAAACTGGGGAAGTTAGTTAAGGCATCTTTAGTTTCAGTTTTTAATTTTTTAATTTTTAGAGTTTTATAAAAAAAATACTGAAAATTAAAAGTGAACTAAAAACTATAGTTTTTCACAATTTTTAATATTTTTTTATAAAATCTAAAAAACTGAAAATTAATTAGTTAAAATTTCAATCAAGTTTTCAGTACTTCAGTGTTCTCAGTTGAAGCTTTCATAGTTAAAATGAGAACATGGGTAATTTTCAATTTTTCAGTTCTAACACAGAGTTAATCACTCATTATAACATAGTTGAAAATTAGTAATATTTTAAAAAACTTACTAAACCATATAAAATTATTGATTAAAATATTTACTAATATAGACCATATATCTATGTATAACAGTTATAAAAATATTACTAAAAACTTTTAATATTTTAATATTTTTAGCAGCAATTTTTTATCATTGAAATTTAAGCGCTAGTTTATCTAAGTTTAAAACAACCTAAGGATTTCATTATTATTATTATTTTTACGTGAAAGAGACACCAAAAGTTTAGGATATGATGAAATCAATGTATCAAAGATATAAAATAATCCTTAAAAATGTAGGGCCTGTTTGGTAAGCATTTTTTAAAAAAGTTTTCAATTTTTAAAATTTTAAAAACAAAAGACCATGTTTGGAAAGATGCTTTTTCACTTTGAGTTTAAAAATTAGAAAACTGAATCTCAGTTCCAAAAACAAAAAACGAAAAACAGTTTTAACATGTTTTCTAGAATCATTTTTAAAAAGATGCAGTGGCATATGTGTAATTTAGTTGCTTTGACATATTTTAGGCAAGTTTCTTGTGCTTAAAAAAAAAGCCTTCAGACACATTTTTTTCCACTTCTCAAGTTAGCCACTCACTTTGACCAAAGGGCCAGTCTATTACATGTGAAACAATATTGAAAACTTACTTTTAAAAACAATTTTTAAAACATTGTTGCCAAACGAAAGATTTTGTTTTTTATCTTTGAAAATTGAGTGCAAACTTTTGAAAATTGTTTCAAAAAACTAAAACATAAAAACATTTCCAAACACCCCCTTATATATCCCTTGAACGTTGCAAAAGACAATCATATATAGGCTAAATACCCTATTCAGTTCCTTATATTTATAGTAAGGGATAAATTAGTCCCTCATATTTAAAAAATTTTATATTAGTCATTTAAATTTCACAAATGAGGACAAGTTAGTTACTCCATCAAATTGTCGTCTAAACTATTAATAAAAATATTCATGTGTTATGTTAATTTGATGATGTGCATTGTTAATTTTCATGGTGGATTCTAACTTGTTCATTCCTTTATACTATACAGAACAAATAACAACTTAAGGTTAAAATATTTCTTCTGAGCATAGAGTTATGTTGAAAGAGATGATGAAAAAGAAGGTCTAAATGACTTCGTTTAGAGAAATTAGGTAAGTTACGATCCACCATAAAAATTAACAGTACACATAAACAAGTTAATAGTAAACGTAAGTAAGCTAACAAAACACAGCTCATATGACAATTTTACATAAGAATTAACTTGTCCTTATTTATAAAATTTGACAGAGTAGTATAAAAATTTTCAAATTTAAGAGACTAATTTATCTTGCATTATAAATCTTAGAAACTAAATTGAGGTTTTAATCTTCTACATGTTCATACTAACCCAAATTATTGCTTTGATGTTTTTGTGAGTGATGGGAGGTTTCAAGTCATTCATCTCTTCTTTGATCCTCCTCCAACTCACTTTTGCGCAGCTTTTGTGTGTTTTTAAGCTATTAAAAGCAAGTGATTGTAAACAAAAAATCTTAATATACATAATTTGTTTATTTAATACTTTTCAAAATATATAAACATTAGACGTTAAAATTAAATAATAGCATATATGTATTATATAGTTTGAGTCAGTATTTATCTTCTTTATTATTCATTATTCATTATTACCTTAAGAAAGTTTTAAAGGAAATAATTCAATATATAAAATATTAATTATTACATCAAATAAGTTAATTTAAAATACTTGTAACTAAATTAATGAAATTAATATTAAATATTTTAATAATTAAATTATTTTTAATTAAATTAACACTAATAAATTTTAGAAAACAATGCTATCATGCTACTAAAAATGACCAAATATCCTGAAAAAGAATAATATTATCTTGATTTTGGAATAGAAGATAAATTAAAATAGTTGGAGTATTGAACTCTGATCATTCCATTATTACATTTCAGAATGCATAAGAAATAGATATTTGTGACATAAAAGGAAAGCCTATTCAAATTATCATTTCTACAAATTTGATTGTTCAGGAAGGCAGCAGGCATGCATTAGGGATTAAGAATAGATCGTTCTTTCTTGTCGAGAGTAGTCCAAAGCACTCAGTCATGTCCAAATCTTCACTGGCTACTCCATTTGGAAGCTTCCAATCAAAATGGTAGAGCAAACTGGCAAGTGCCAGCTGTATGTAGGGCATAGCAAATGCAATTGCTGGGCATATTCTCCTTCCAGCACCAAATGGGATATATTCAAAGTTTGTACCTTTGAAGTCAACCGGGTTATCAAGAAATCTCTCTGGTAAAAACCTCTCTGCTTTAACCAAATACTTTGTATCTCTTCCAATTGCCCAAGCGTTTACAATGATTCTGCTATTAACAGGTATCTCATATCTATTTATTATACATGCCTTGCTGTTTTCTCTTGGAACTGATAATAGTTCAGGGGGATGTAGTCTCAAGGTTTCTTTGATAGCTGAATTTAAGTACTTAAGCTCATGGAGGTTTGTTTCATCCACATATCCTTTAGCATCAAAGAACTTTCTCACCTCGGTTTGTGCTTTTTCCATGGCCTTAGGATTTTTCATGAGTTCTGACATTGCCCATATTATAGTTATAGATGGTGCTCTTGTCCCACCAGAAAGCATGTCCTGAAATTAACCAAACATTTTTTTTTTTACTAGAAATTCATTAATAGAAAAATGCTGCAACCTACTCTAAGAAAAACTGAAAATAAAAATGTCTTTATATTAATGTGCTTATAAGTTACCCAATTATTTTAGTAAATAATAATTTTTATTTTATAATAAGGATCCTCTAAAGTGAAAATATCACTTTAGAAAATAAAAGGAAGAGGATTTTATTTTTGAATCAATAAAACTAGAAGTACGATCCTTTTCAATTTATTAATCTAAGGATGAAACTCTTCACTTTATTCTTTAAAGTGAGGATTCCAATCCTTTATTCAATATGTTAATCCTTGCTTTTAAAGACACGAATCGATAAATTTATTTTTTGTGATCATTGCTTTAAAAATTATTATTTTCTAAAGCAATATGATTGGGTAATTTATTGCTAGATTATGGGCTTATTTTCGAGCAGGTTGTTAAATAAAAAAATGAAGGGTTACCAAAAACCAAAAAAAAAAAAAAAAAACGAAGGAAGGAAAGAACAAATGAGCGAGAAGGTAAGGAGAAGGAGGAATTTAGTTGCGATATGAATTTAAAAAAGGTGGGAAACACAGTGTTCTCAGGTGAAGGAAGCTCAAATTCAACGTTTTTTCATTGCAAAACTGGATTTTTCATAGTTAAAATCAATAATGAAGTTTAAATGAGAACATGGACGTTTTCAGTATTTTACTTTCTTACTTTCAGTTAATCATCACTCATTGTAACGTAACAGAACTGAGATTCAGTAATATATTTTTAAATATTATTAAATCACATAAAAGTGTTGGTTAAAATCTTTAACAATATAGACTATAAACTACACTTACATTTACAAAAACAACACTTAAACATTTTAATATTTTTATAGTTTTAAAACAATTTTAAAAAGTTAGTTTTTCCAAAATTAAAACAACTCAAATTTTTTATTTTTTTTACGTGAAAGGAACGACAACACAATTGAGTTTAGGATAATGCTTAGGACGAATTAATTCAAAGATATTAAATAATACTTAAAAGTTTATATATCCTTTAAACCATAATTGGATGACAAAGTTTTACACTCTGAAATTAGAATTATTATGTATATATATATATACTAACCCAAAGTGTTGCTTTGATGTTGTTGCGGGTGATGGGAGTTTTCAAGTCATCCATCTTTTGAGTTTTGAGAAGAGCAGCAAGTAGATCCTCCTCCAACTCACCCTCGCTACGCTTTTTTGCCTCCCGATCCGTGATGATATTTTCTAGGACCCTGTCATTTTCTTTCTGCATCCTTTGCAGCTCAGCTTTCATACCCGTGAGTAAAGGAAGCACTTTGATTGAAGGATAGAAATCAACAATTGAGAAACCTGCCAAAAACTTTGACACAGGTCCCAACACTGATAGGAATGCCACTTGGTCTCTATACTTTCCATCACCAAGTAATGCCCTTGCAATTATATCATTTGTCATGAAGACAATTTGGACACTAAGGTTTATAACTGATCCTTCATTAGCATAAATATTTCTAATGAGTTTTGATACCTCCTCTTCTCTTATGAACCTGAAGGATTGGATTTTCTTTTGATTCAACAACTTCGAAATGCATAACATTTTTTGTTGCCTCCAGTAGCTTCCATATGGAGAGAAGACTATGCTTGTGTTGTCGGAAAAAAATAATTTTGAAGCAAGAGTATGAGGCCTATTAGCGAAAATCGCATCATGCGTTTTCATAATCTCTTTGGCCATTTCTGGGGAAGAGGCTATGATATGTAGCTTCTCTCCAAGCTGTAGGCGCATCAAGGGCCCATATTGGTTAGCCAAGTTTCTCAGTGTTTGATGGGGCAGTGATGAAACAAACTGGTGAATGTTGCCTATGAGAGGAAGTTTCCGTGGACCAGGTGGTAAGCCTTTGGCTGATTTCTTGGAGCTTGAAGGATTCGGAGTGATGAATATTGCTAAGAAAAGGCAGAACAAGACCGACACAGAGCAAAGGACATGGAGTAACATGATGAAATATGAAGAGGCGTTTGTGTTAATGTAGGGGGGGGGGGGGGGGCGGTGTTTTGCCTTCTTGTAAATAGCTGTGTGGTTTCAAGGAAAAAAGAAAAGAAAAGAAGAGTGTTGTCCGAGGCCAAAATTGCAGGTAGAAATTAGCCTGCAGAGGACATATTTATAGGACTTAAATTGGTGATCGATTTGAACAAGACACCGGGTTATTAGTTGAATCAGATTTTCTTGAAACAATATAATTTAATAGAATTAATATCAAGTTATATCGGTATAACTTTAATTAATGGTTATATCATTGAATAACTTTTTATTGGATTAAATTTTAAAAAACCTATTGTTGAATTAAAAGTCCACATCATATAGATATATAATACCTATAAAATTTTAAATTAATCTAAAATTATTTGACATTGTTTTATGCACATAAAAATCAATATAATATATATACAAAAAATGAATAAAAATAACAGTTTCGTCATTACAATCTTATTAATATTCAATTTCTATAGAATTTGTTATAAATTATCTTTATGACAGGTAATTGTAACCCGACGATTGAGTCAACAAAAAAAACTATTTTATGAAAAAGTTATTAAGAGTGTAACTTGATCCTAATACACACACACACACTGTGTGTGTGGGAATCTATTTATATCAGGTATAAATCTTAGTATACTTACATCTGTCAATAACTTTTTGTAGGTATGAAATTTTTTCAATGTAACCATTGAATTAAAAAATTCTTACCTAATAAATCAAACATATCAAATTTCATATAGTTTAAAAATAATTTAATGTTTTATGATGCCACTTTATTTTGACAGATAATATATTTTTGCAAATATAAGTAAATATAATTAGTCATTATGTCCGACGACGAATACAAAAAAAAAATGGTACAATACAACTTTTCTAGATGAAGCTCACCAGTTTATTGGATCATATTATTAGCCAAAAACACGACTTATCTAACCCTATCCATTGAAATTCTAAAGATCAAATACCTAAATTAATCCCTCAGATTTACATCGGGGGGCAAGTTAATCCATTAGATTTTGAAAATTTCAAATTGGTCTCTTACATTAAAAAAAAGGGACAAATTAGTATTCCATATAGATCTGTAAAGCATACGGAGTGATTAATTTGTTTTTTTTTTAATTGTATAAAACTGTATGCAGGGACTAATTTATCCTTTTTTTTTTTTATGTAAGGAATCAAGTTGAAATTTTTAAAATCTGAGGGACTAATTTATCTCCGAATACAAATATAAGCGAATAATTTGTGATTTTAATCTATTCTAAAGGGAGCTTTAGATTTCCCAACCAAAATTTTGTCACGTTCAATAATTTAGCTGGGGCAGAAAATGTCTATCTCATAATTTCGTGTGATTTTAGTCCATTACAATAATCAATGTCTATATCATAATTTTTCCACGCATTTCACACGAATCTATTGCATAAGTCTGACGCTGAAAATGTTCTGGAACGTGTGAATGAAATGCTTGAATATTCTTTCACGACACATTCAATGCAGGTGCAGTTTACGGAAGTAGTGCAGCTAACACTGACGGTTGAAGGATCGTGAGACATGTTGATGTCGGAAGACATACCAGAAGTGCTCCCTTCTACTCCTCTCTCTTCCTTTTCCTCTTAAAATCTAAAGGTACAAACATACCTTTAAATATAAGAGAAATCTTAACTCCTTCTAATTAGTGTAGCTAATAATTTTTTAATTTAAAATATCTAAATAATTGTTAAATATTAGGAAAATTATAATTTATACTAGAGATAATATCCGTGTGTTGCCCGATTTCCTTTTTATTTTTATGTGATAATTAATTTTAATAAAGTATTTTAAAAAATTATAATAATAATTAAAAATTAAATATACTAAGAATTTATTGATTTTTTATTTAATTGTTTTACAAAGTGAATCCATTTGAATGGTTCGTATTATGAGATAAAATATTTATTTTGATAGCTAAGTATTTTCAAATGTTACTTGTTTATTTGTACTTCTATAAAAGTAGAACTTAGGGATGGCAATGGGGCGGGGCAAGCGCGGGGGGTAGTTCCCCATTCCCCGCCCCGATCCCCAGCGTGGCCCCTCGACCCCGAGTTCGATCCCCGCCGTGAAGGGAAAAGATCCACCATCCTCGATCCCCACGTGGAGATCCGCGGGGATTTGCCAAAATCCGAAAAAAAAAGGCCTGAAACCCAAAATTCTTCCAGAGATAACCCAAAACAATGAATCCCTCAAATACACCAAGAAGCATACCAGCAGAGGTTGCCAAAAAAATTAAAAAAAAAAAACAAGAGGAAGTTCTAAAACAAATTTTCAGAAACCGTGAGTGACTGAGGAAGTTCTCAAACCCAGAAATTTTCAGAAATGCAAAGTCAATAATAATCAGATCTATTTCATCTACCAAACAGAAAACAATGACCTACACTGTCACCGTTCACAGCTCGGAGCTCATCGTGGCTCACGCTTCGTCGCCGTTTGGAGTTCGGAGCTGTCGCCGTTCGCGCTTCGGAGTTGTCGCCGGTCCCGTGCTCCGTTGCTGAGCTTCGTTCGTCACTGGTCCCACCCTCGCTGCTAAGCTTTGTTCGTTGTTGGTCCTGCTGCTAAGCTTCGTTCGTCGCTGGTCCCGCAGCTGAGCTTCGTTCGTCGCTGCTATGCTATGTGCGTGAAATGGGACCAAGTGTGTGTGTGTGTGTGTTAAATGGGAAGGGCCGAGAGTGAGGGTCAAGTGACTGGGCCGTGAGTGTGTGTGCAGTGTGCTGAGGCGTGAGAGTGTGTGTGTGTGCGGTGTGTTGAGGCATGAAGGGGAGGGTTTGAGGGTCAAGGGAAGCAGGGCCACAAGGGGCTCAGGGCTGGGAGTGGGAGAGAAAAAATTGGGGTTGTGGGAATATGGGTGACATTTTTCTTTGAAAAATATTAAAAAATATATAAAAATTAATTAAAATATATTTTATATCGGAAATTATGAAATTACCCTTCAGGGTGGGGGTATAATCCCCATCCCCGTCCCCAAATTCTCCGCGGGGGGAGTTTTGCCCTTGTCTCCATCCTTGCGGGGACAAAATTCCCTGACCGAGGGGATCCAAGCTCGGGGATCCCCGCGGATACCTACGCTCCCCATCCCCATTGCCAAGCCCAGTAGAACCACAAAATAAATATATTCCTAGTATTGATGAGGAGTAGTACATAGTTGCTTTTAACTTCAAACAAAGTAGTAGGAGAGTGACTATTGTCACTCCTATATGGCTATTATCACTCCAACTTATATTAATTTATATTTAGTTTCACCAAATTACCTCTCTTCTATTTTAACCAAATTCATACATAACATAGATAATTCAATTCATAATACTGTCAAAATTTATTATTATAAATTTAATTAAAAATTATTTTAACTTCATAAAAATATTTATTATTTATCTTATTATTAATGTTCATGTAATTACTAGATATTATAAATATTAATAATTTATTTATTATAATAATATAATTCAAATATTAAATTGCTTTAAATTTTGTATACAAAAATATCTAGATAATATAATGTTGAATATTTTTAAGAAAACAATAAATAAAAATGAGTAATAACAAAGACATGATAATAAATTGTGGTATATAATTACTTACATATTTTATAATATCTAGCATTTATATAAATAAAAAACTAGTAAATAAATAAAATGATGATACCATAGTTTATTCCTATTAGATTGGCAATTAATTTTTATTATAGTCTTTATTCATTCATTTTATAAAAAATTGAGGTAATTTTATATGTTAAATCAATTACTTATTTGCATAAAAAAGAGTTTAAATGGGTTAAATTTTTTTATACGTGAATAATATAAAGGCTATATTATTTATTTTCTATTAGATAACATATATACAATTTACTTTTCGAAAACAAATTTCAAAAAAAAAAAAAAACTAGAGAAGGACAAGCATATATATATACATGTCTTTAAGCCACGAAAAGTAAGTGATTGTAAAAAAAATCTTACTATAATATTTTTGTTTAATACTTTTCAAATTATATAAATATTGGACATTAAAATTAAATAATAGCATGTGTATTGTATAGTTTGATTCAGTATTTGTCTTTTTATTACTCATGATTCATTATTTTTCTTTTTTCTAAAATATTTATGTAATTATTACCTTAAGAAAGTTTTAAATGAAATAATTCAATATATAAAATATTAATTATTACATCAAATAAGTCAATGTAGAATACTTGCAACTAAATTATTGAAATTAATATTAAATATTTTAATAATTAAATTATATTTAATTAAATTAACAATAATAAATTTTGATATCATTATAAAGACTAATAAACAATAAATATGAATTATTTATTAATTTTTTTAGGTAATATGAGGGGAAAAAAAGTCAAATTAGATAGAGGGTTGCACTCATATTCTATAGTGTAAATATGTTTGTCATGCCACGGTAATAATATTTAGAAATAGACGTTATATTATAATTGTGAAATAATATAATTTCTAAATATTTTTAAGAAAACAATAAACAAAATGAGTGATAACAAAGACAAGATAATAAATTGTAGTATATAATTACTTACATATTTTGTAACACATCCGGTGTTTATATAAATAAAAAAAACTAGTAAAAAAAATGATACCATAGTTTATTTCAATTAGATTGGCAATTAATTTCTATTATAGTTTTTATTTACTCATATTATAAAAAATTGAGGTAATTTTATACATGAACTCAATTACTTATTTGCACCAAAAATAGTTTAAAAGAGTTAATCTTTTTCGGTATGTGAATAATATAAAGGCTATATTATTTATTTTCTAGTAGATAACATATATACAATTTACTTTTCTAAAATAAATTTCAAAACAAAAATTAAAAAAAAAAAAGGATAAGGACAAGTATATATGTGTCCTTAAGCCATTGAAAGCAAGTGATTGTAAAAAAAAAAAATCTTAATATAATATCTTTATTTAATACTTTTCAAATTATATGAACATTGAACGTTAAAATTAAATAATAACATGTGTATTGTATAGTTTGATTCAATATTTATCTTTTTTATTACTCATTATTCATTTTTTTTCAAAATTGTTTAGGTAATTATCGCCTAAGTAAGTTTTAAAGGAAATAATTCAACATATAAAATATTAATTATTACATCAAATAAGTTAATTTAAAATACTTGTAACTAAATTCATGAAATTATTATTAAATATTGTAATAATTAAATTAACAATAACAAATTTTAATATCATTATGAAGACTAATAAAAAATAAATATCAATCATGTATTAATTTTATTTGATTATTTTCTTTAGGCAATATGAGAAAAAAAAGGTCAAATTAGATAGAGGGTTGCATTCATATTTTATGGTGTAAATGTGTTTGTTATACCATGGTAATAACATTTAGAATTATATATTGTATCATAATCATTGCATATATTAGTTTTATTTTATTACAATAGAAGAAGCATAATTTAGTAAAATTAAATAACAATTAATGCAAGTGAGAGTGGTAATAGTTATTTAGGAGTGACAATAGTCACTCCCATGTAGTAGAAGAGAGAAAAAATATAGTATGAAAAATGGAATGAATAACAATTTCTAAAAATATTCTTAGCATTTTTCTAAAATGACATAGGTACCCAAATGTTATTGTGACTTTTTATCGGTAAATGTTAAAAATTATAAAAATGTAAGATAATATGTCTATGCATATAAACATACGTAAGTTAATGTTCGCTTTTTTTTTATTTTTTTTAATGAATATAGGACACCATTATTAAATTAATTTTTTTATTAATTATGTATTTAATGAAGTTGCTTTTAATTTAAAATAAATAATTATGAAGCTTTTTTAAAAATATTTATCACGTAAAGAAGCACCTTTTCACCAAACATATTTTTTGAGAAGTGATATTTTGTGTCCTCAATTGTAATTTTACAAACATTAAAAATCTATTATTATAATATTTGAGAGTCATTTTATGAAAAGTATTACAAGTGTCTTTCATAAAGAGCTTTAGAGTACACATGTCATTCATATAGTGATTTAGGACCCTTTTTTTAAATATTTATGTCTACAAATTTCTTTTACTTAATTGACAATTAAATTATTAATTATTAATAAAATCAAATCTACTATCATTAAAGATTATGTGAATCAATAAAATTAGAATCATTAAGACATATTCATGGGATTACAAATCATTAAAATTACGATTTACAATTAAAATTAAGAATCATTAAGAATGGAAAACAAATATCGAATTAAGAATCATTGAAAAATGGATTAGATATAAATTTATTGGGGTGATTAAAATATTAATGGGGCCATTACAATAAAAAATCGTGTGATATGAAAAAGAATGGGGGAATGCCTTAATCAGATCAACAAAAAATTCTCCATTACAACAAAAAATCGTGTGATATAAAAAAGAATGGGGGAATGCCTTAATCAGATCAACAAAAAATTCTCCATTACAACAAAAAATCGTGTGATATCAAAAAAAGAGGGAATGTCTTTATCAAATCAACAAAAATGTCTTATATTTGTCGTGCGATTATGGCGTGCAAGATCTTTTAGGGGCAAATCTTTTTGTTTTATTTTTTTATCTATTGTTATTAGATTTGATTTTGTTTTGTCGATGGGATTCTTTGATCTGTCATGTAACAGTAACATCGGATAAAGCAAAACATGACCACTATTATTGCTCATTGAATCCCTATATATATTTAATCACCGATTTAGGTGTAAAGTAAAAATTTGTTAATTGCATTTGGATCACACTACTAATAATTAACAAGTCTAACAAACTGACGAACAAATTCATTTGGTTAAAATAAAAGGTAGTGAACCAAATCGTGATTATCTATTCTAATTTACTTGATATTTCATGAAGGATTTCATTAGGCTCATAATAGAAAAGAGATGAATTTGTCTCAGAAATTTACATAGGAGTATTTTTTTTTCTATCAATCTATTTCGGATTGAAATGAAACCAAGCATTTGCCATTTCTAGAATTTAACAAAGTAAATAGCCACCTCTAAAAATACAAGGTGTCCTCTGTGACTTGCATATCTATAAAAATAACAAACCCAGTTTTTTACTTTTTTTTTTTGGAGCAACATATTCACTTATACAATAATATATATCAATTCAAAAATATACACAATATTATATATTGTATGCAAATTATATTATTATTAGTATTATTATTATTATTATTATTATTATTGTTATAATTATAGATTATAAATCTACTATACTAATATTTCAGACTCATTTCATGAAAACTATTATATGTGTCATTCATGTAGTGTTTTAGGCCCCACATTTCTTAATCTTTATTTCTAAAGATTTTTTTTAAATTTAGTTTACAATTTACTTATTAATCTATTATTATAATATCTGAGAGTCATTTCATGGAAAGTATTACAAGTATTTTTCATACAGAGCTTTAGGGTACACATGTCATTCATATAATGATTTAGGGCCCCATTTTTTTAAATATTTATGTGTACAGATTTTTTTACTTAATTTATAATTAAATTATTAATTATTAATAAAATCAAATCTATTATCATTAAAGATTACGTGAATCAATAAAATTAGAATCATTAAGATATATTCATGGGATTACAAATCATTAAAATTACAATTTACAATTAAAATTAAGAATTATTAAGAATGAAAAATAAATATTGAATTAAGAATCATTGAAAAATGGATTAAATAGAAATTTATTGGGGTGATAAAATATTAATGGGGCCATTATAACAAAAAATTATGTGATATAAAAAAAAATAAAAAAGGGGAATGTCTTAATCAAATCAACAAAAAAATTCTCCATTACAACAAAAAAAAGTGTGATATAAAAAAAAAAGAAAATGTCTTGATCAAATCAACAAAAATGTCTCCTATTGGTTGTGCGATTATGGTGTGCAAAATCTTTTAGAGGCAAATCTTTCTATTTTATTTTTTATCCATTGTTATTAGATTTGATTTTGTTATATCAATGAGATTCCTTGATTTGCCATGTAACCGTAATATCGGATAAAGCAAGACATGGCCACTATTATTGCTCATTGAATTCCTATATATATTTAATCACCGATTTAGGTGTAAAGTAAAAATTTATTAATTGCATTTGGATCACACTACTAATAATTAACAAGTTTAACAAACTGATGAATAGATTCATTTGGCTAAAATAAAAGGTAGTGAGCTAATTCGTGATTATTTGTTCTAATTTGCTTGATATTTAATGAAGGATTTCATTAGGCTGATCATAGAAAAGAGATGAATTTGTCTAAGAATTTTACATAGGAGCATTTTTTTTCTATCAATCTATTTCGGATTGAAATGAAGGCAAGTATTTGTCATTTCTAAAGTTAAACAAAGTAAATAGCCACCTCTAAAAATACAAGATATCCTCTGTGACTTGCATATCTGTAAAAATAACAAACCTAGTCTTTTACTTTTTCTTTTGGAGCGAGATATTCACTTATACAATAATATATATCAATTGAAAAACATACACAATATTATATATTGTATACATATTATATTATTATTATTGTTATAATTATAGATTATAAATCTACTATACTAATATTTCAGACTCATTTCATGAAAACCATTACACGTGTCATTCATATGGTGATTTAGGCTTCACGTGTCATTCATATAGTGATTTAAGCCCCACTTTTTTTAATCTTTATTTCTAAAAATTTTTTTTAAACTTAGTTTACAATTTACTTATTAGTCTATTATTATAATATTTGAGAGTCATTTCATGGAAAGTATTACAAGTGTCTTTCATACAGAGCTTTAGGGTACACGTGTCATTCATATAGTGACTTAGGGCCTATTTTTTTAAATATTTTATGTCTACAGATTTGTTTACTTAATTTACAATTAAATTATTAATTATTAATAAAATCAAATCTACTATCATTAAAGATTACGTGAATCAATAAAATTAGAATCATTAAGATATATTCATAGGATTACGAATCATTAAAATTACGATCTACAATTAAAATTAAGAATAATTAAGAATAGAAAACAAATATTGAATTAAGAATAACTGAAAAATGGATTAGATATAAATTTATTGGAGTGATTAAAATATTAATGGGGCCATTACAACAAAAAATCATGTGATATGAAGAAAAAATAAAAAATGGAAATGCCTTAATCAGATCAATAAAAAATTCTCCATTACAACAAAAAATCGTGTGATATAAAAAAAGGGGAATGTCTTGATCAGATCAACAAAAATGTCTCATATTTTTCGTGTGATTATGGCGTGTAAGATCTTTTAGGGGCAAATCTTTCTGTTTTATTTTTTATCTATTGTTATTAAATTAGATTTTGTTATATCAATGGGATTCCTTGATCTGTCATGTAACCATAACATCGGATGAAGTAAGACATAGCCACTATTATTGCTCATTGAATCCCTATATATATTTAATCACTGATTTAGGTGTAAAGTAAAAATTTGTTAATTGTATTTGGATCACACTACTAATAATTAACAAGTCTAACAAACTGATGAACAGATTCATTTGGCTAAAATAAAAGGTAGTAAACCAATTCATGATTATCTATTCTAATTTGCTTGATATTTAATGAAGGATTTCATTAGGCTGATCATAGAAAAAAGATGAATTTGTCTCAGAATTTTATAGAGGAACATTTTTTTTTTATCAATCTATTTTGGATTGAAATGAAAGCAAGGATTTGTCATTTCTAAAATTAAATGAAGTAAATAGCCACCTCTAAAAATACAAGGTGTCCTTTGTGACTTGCATATCTATAAAAATAACAAGCCCAGTATTTTACTTTTATTTTTTGGGGTGACATATTCACTTATACAATAATATATATCAATTGAAAAATATACACTATATTATATATTGTATGCAAATTATATTATTATTGTTATTGTTATAATTATAGATTATAAATCTACTATACTATTATTTCAGACTCATTTCATAGAAACTATTACACGTGTCATTCATATGGTGATTTAGGCTTCACGTGTCATGCATATAGTAATTTAGGTCACACCTTTCTTAATCTTTATTTCTAAAGATTTTTTTAAACTTAGTTTACAATTTACTTATTAATTATTTTATATGAAATAAAATCAAATATTACAATTATTAAAGAATCAAATATTACAATCATTAAAAATTACAATTTGCACTAAGAAATAACTCATGTTAATATAATTATGACTTACAATTAAATTAAGAACTATTAATAGCCTCATATTGTGAAGGTAATATAAAAAATTATAAAGGTAATATTTTCAAAATAAATAAGCTTTAAAATTATTATTTTTTTAAAGAAAATGGGCAGGTCAATTTGTTAACGAATTCTTAATTGATTAATTTTGATATGATAATAATTCAAAATTCAATTTCTATCAAATTTATTCCTAATAAAATATTTAAGACTCATTATAATACAAATATGATAATTTATTTTTAATCAAATATGATAACAATTGATATAATACTAATATTTAAGACTTATTACATAAAAAATTTTCCATGCGTTATTCATTGAAAAATCATACCCGATCATTTTATAATCTTAATACTTAAAGTAAGTTTTTAAATTTAATTTACCTTCTAATTATCAATTATTTCTTCTAATAATACCTTTATATCTCTCAACCATTAACAAAAGTAATATAAAAAATAAAAAATAACATAAACAAAATTATAAATCAATGTATTATACCATAAAAATTATATATATAATTATAGTATTAATGATAATAAAGCTATTATATTTATGTTGCGTTACTAGTCTTTGTTATTATGGATATTTATATTTTAAAGTTCAAAGTATTTTTAAATTTTTTAATAAACCCATAAATATCAATATGGTTTCAAATCTTCACGTGGAATGAGGAATAAAGACCGATGACGGGAATGTGGATGAGAATGGAGGCAAAATTCTAAATGAGGATGGGATTAGGTGAAAATTTTCTAACTTCAAATTTAGTACTTTTGAAAATCATAATAAAAAAATTATCTATCTACCTGTATCACTATATTCTATTTAATTTTTTACAACTTGCATATTCCAATCTATTAATTCCATAATTTTTTCATACTAAATTTTTTGAAAAAAAACCTTTAATTTTTCAACACCAAAATATTTTTAAAAAATTAATTCCACAATTTACACTTCTTTGATAATGATACTAAATATTTATTAATTTTAAAAATTAAATAATTATATTACTTTTTTAATTCAAAATAATATTATATTTGATATACTATTCTAATAATTGAGATTTAAATAAATTAGCATTCTATATTTTTTCTACTAATTATTACACATTAATTATAACATGTATTTTAAAATTGATATTTTAATTTATCAAAAGCATGTACAATGAAAAGACATGTAATTGAAATCATATAAATTACATTTATTCATTATTTTTTAATTAGAAAATATATTTTTATATTTTTTAAATTAAATATTTTAATTTATTGAAAAGATATAAATGGTTAGGGATGATAAAAAAAAAATTGAAAGTGGGTACATGCAGGAATTACTCACAATGGGAAAAGGAGTTAAGACATATTTTGTCTTCATAGGGATAATTGATGGTGCTAAGTCCCTGTTTGTTAAACAGGATAACGATAGGGATAACATACCTTTATTTTTTTTAATTATTTTTATTGTATTTGCATTATGTATGTATTTTAATTTTAATTCATATTATGTTTCATTAATAGTATTTGTTGTTATGGATATTTATTTTTCAAATAATAAAATATTTTTGAAGTTTTTCTCTTTTTGAAATTTGTTAATAAACCCCTTAATATCATGGGATTCAAAATTCCTACAGGAAATGAGGATGAGGATGAGAGGCAAAATTCTAAATAATTACGGATGGCATAGGACATGTCCCCTTTCTCATAGATACTCATGGTCCTCCCTATAAGTGGCTCATGATATAGTAAAATTATTCATTTATTCTCTTTCTTTATTCAACAATTTCAACTTTCAAAATGTGCAACATTTTCATAAAATATGTTTTTTTATTGTTAGTTGTAGGTCATCTATCGAGATTTTTTCAACCTTATAAACATGATATTCAAAATAAAATATAAAATAGAATGACATATTTATATTTTCTCCACTTAATTAATTATTTAAATATTAACTTACTTTTAAGATAAATTTATATACTTAGTTTTCAATAAGATATATTTAAATAAATTATCGTTTATTTTCGATAATGGTCAACAAACTATTTTTTATTATCTCCCCGTGTATCGCACGGCTCCAACAACTAGTACTTCTATATATTACACTTGACTAAAAATATTTATAATTATATTTAAATATTTTACTGTAAATTAAATCTATGAAAGACAAAACACCTGTTTTGGTCCTTCTAAAATTTTAAGTCGGACAAATTAGTTCCTCTAAGAAAAATATCAAATTGGTCTCTACAAAATCGAATAGTCGGGCAAATTAGTCCCTATAAAAAATCTCTCAAATTAGTTCTTGTAAAAGTGAATTGTTTGACAAGTGAGTCATCCTTACCCAACTTATCAAAGTGACTAATTTGGCTGATTATTCAATTTTGTAAGGATCAATTTGGCCAATTTGAAATTTTGCTCACTATAGTGAGGAATGCTCACTGCAGTGAGTCAGCGAACTAAGCTATCCCTTAGGGGTCAATCAAGCTTGCTGCAGTGAGATATGTTCACTGCAACAAGGACCCCCAATGACAACACAGTCCGAAATGACACAGTTACAATTAATGAGCCTCTACCTTTTAAAAACCTTGCCCCTTCGACTCCTCCACTGTAGAAATCAAAACCCCTCATCCCTACACCCTTCTCATCATCTTCCTCTCAATCCTTCTCCCTCCAAAGCTCAAGGTGAGAGATTTTATTGGTTTTGTCACCTCCTTCCTCTCCATTTCATGTTTTAGGGCATGAATTGTCATTGTTCTTTGTTGTCAAGTAGGGGTGTTCCCCCAATGATGTTAGAGCTATTTCAGAGTTACCTAGATGTTAATAGAGATTGATCATGAGTCTATGCAACTCTATAACAATTGTTGGTGCCACTCCAAATTCTCAAGGAAAATATGGTGGTACCTACATACTCCCGACCCCAAACAGCGAATGGGTTCAAACTCATAACCTTATTTTCAGTCATTATGAATATGTTTGTGCATGATGTTTGTTAAACATGAAGTTAGAGATGAAAGTATATATAAATATGATTTTTTTCATGTTATGGCAATTGAACAAAGAGCTTGATTTGTTACTATAACATGTAAAATGTATTTTAGAAAACCATGGGACCATGATTGGATTGTTGTGTGCCTTGAAAGTGTTTTAAATGCTTAAGAAAATATTTATGATGAAACTTATATTTAGCAAGATGCCAAGTTGTAAAATATGTTCGTATAAATTTATGACTTTATTATATTTTTGAGATTAGAAATTTCACACTAGGTTTTAGAATGATTAGCTGAGATATAAGGGAAATATATAGAGCAGAGTATGACTTAGTTTTTGAATGAATATGGCATTTTGATTTCAAAGCTATCATGATTATGAACCTTTATATTTCAAAGTATGACATTAGACTTATCAAGTTATGAAAAGATGTTAGTTGAGCAATAACTTAGAAATTCAGTTTCATGATACTGAGAAGTATGGAGTTCAATATGATTCATAACAATTGCCAAATACATATTCTGTAGGCTCATAAAATCATGGTGTCTACAAGTGGTGATCCATTGGGCATGATTTCAAAGTTTTCAGAGCTTTAATAGATTTCAAGTTTTCAAATTATTTATTTTAAGTACAAATTAGTTTAGATGGAGGCTATAGAGAAACAGATAGTGAGTTAATGGCTGAGAATAGTCGTTAACCTTGGTATCAAGTTATCCTCAAGGACAACCTCACAAAGTAGATATGGAACCTAGTTAGGTACCCAATTTAGATACTTGAGGGATCACAAAGTAAAGAATTTGTTATACCATGGCTAACATGCATAATTTGAGAAATTTAGAGATATTATTATTACTGCTATGTATATAGCTAGATATTATTGTTTCTCGATGAGTTATGGCATCCGTAGTTAAAATGTTTTCATGATGGACTGTGGATTTAGATATGCTTGTTTATAAGGGTACTGAAAATGTTTTTGCCAGTATTGAAAATGTTTTTGCCAGTACATGCATATCTGTGTGTGTGTGTGTGGTTTTTATTGTCCCATATGGGTGATAGGTGAGAATTCATTCACTAAATCCGTTGATTCAACCCTCTCCCTTCCTCTCACAATTGCAAATACAAACTTTGTTTAGTCACGCTCTAGTAGCCTGCAGCTGTTCCCAGTGGTGAGCCTTATTTTGAAGTAAAGCTTAGTTTATGTTCATGTTAGTATAAGAGTGCTCCAGTAGATGTGTAGGTAGGATCTGAACCATGCATTTATTTTCATATTATGTATTTAATTCCATAATTAGAAACATTTATGTATATGCTTTCAGATTTCAAGTATGTATTTGAAATATAGACTATGGTTAAAGAGTTATGAAATGAGCTAGAGATGAATTTATAATTTGATTTCAAGAATTAAATCGATTTTCAGAGTATGAGATTTTCAGAGTTTGTATATTAAAGTATTTCAGTTTTATAAAATCGAATATCAGGTTTTGAATAAATATTTGGGTAAAGGTTTAGATGAAATAATGTTTTAATAATGAAATTATGCTATTTTATGTATTTAGAGAGACACATTATCCAGAAGGCTTACGTGGGGATGAGATTCCTCACTTGCTGGACATGTTCCTAGATTGGGTCATGACATACATCTCCTACTTGGATGTATGTATATATACATCGTATATTAAACTATAACTTTATGAGCTCTAAAGTTGCTATTATGACCAAATATGCTCTAAAGTTGATATTATGATCAAAATATCTCCTAACAATCTCGTCCATCAATTATGTCAATATAAGATCGAGATGACTTTCGTTACATATACCGTAACTAAGTCATCAATGGTCACATATATTAGCACAGCCAAATGACATAGATCAAGTGTGGATGGGTAGCATGAAAATTACACGTAATGTAATCTAACATGTCTATTTCCAGCTGGTTCAATCTTATTCTTTATGGGCTCATATATATAATACAAGTCAGAGTGAATGACAAAACCAAATACTTTATTTCTGTAGAGGATATTCATAAAATTAAGATTTATCTAAAACATATGAGCATCCAAATGCATATTCCTACTAACATAACATACCATATGAAATGATATCAAACCCATATGAGCAATTATGCTCATGAAATACCTTAGGTGCAAGTCCAGTAAGCAGATCCATAACCCTGAAGTTTAATTTATGCCAATATGCTCTATAGAGACTTTGATCATTCTATACTCCTTTTATACTCTATTTGAAAAATTATGCAGCCATATTGCATGATTGGATGCCTCATAGTAAGCTTTAAACACAACTATTTTAATGGAAAAGCAGCAAGTGTCTGTTTAGTACTCTTTAGAAGAATCCTCTTCCACAAGCATATAAATATAGCTTAAAATGGATCTATGCTTGTTTTTACATCTAGCAAAGTCAAAGTCTAAATACCAAATGATCTTTAACCTTATCTGACTTCCCACATGTGAACATGTGATGTTTTGTGTTTTGAAGATCACACAAGATCTATTTGGATACTATCCAATGATCCATTACCGCACTATCGAAATATCTGCCTAGAAACCTAACACTGTACACAATATCCAAACATGTACAAAATTGAGCGTACATTAAAATTGCCACTGCAAAAGATAGAAAATCTTCTGCATTTCTTAAATTTCAAATAGCACTGTAAGGTATTGATTGAGACTGAATATGTCTCCCTTAGTAATAAGGGTGTCTCTTGATTTGCAATCCTATATGCCAATTTTCTTGACTACCTTCTTAATACAACTCTTTATGATGATTCAAGAATACATAGAGAGCAATCTTGATGCATACCTAATACAAAAGAGATGTTCCCAAGATTTATTACTTTCATAGAAATCTCCTTGCTTTGTGAACTAAATCATAATTAGCAAGCAATATGTCATTGACACAAACCAAACAATATATGTGCTCCAACTGAACTTTGGCATATATAATAATCAACCTCATTTATCTTAACACAAAACAAGATAGCAATTGGATGACATTTTTAATACCATTGATAGGGATTGCTTAACCTTATACATGGATTATTTTAATTTGCAAACCAAATTCTTTGCATCTCTCAATAGAAATTTTTTCGGTAGCATTATGTAAATTGTCTCATCAATGTCACCATTGAGAAACACAATCTTTAAACCCATCTAATGCAACTTGGACCAAAATGTGCCTTAAATTCCATTATTGTCTTAAGAGTCTTTCTATGAAACTAAAGAGATAATCTTTTCTTAATTCATGACATTCCTTATATCTCTCCATATTACCATCGAATCTCTATTGATTTTAAATATCCATTTGTAACCAATGAGTAAAATTTTTAGGTAACGGAATGAGTTCAAAAATGTCATTGTCCTTTGTGGACTTAGTTTACTTACTCATGACATCAATCCACAATTGAGAGTTAGTATGTTTTATGGTATGATGAAAGCTGATTGTATCATCTTCCACCAATCCATTATCTTCCTTATGCTCCTGGAGAAACATAAAACAGTTATTAGAAACCATACTTCTCCTTTCTCCATTGGATCTTTTTAGTGGCATTTGTTCTTGAGGTTATTGAGTTTGTTTTTAATATGCACGTTCTTTGGAAGTTTGATTTGCAACCTTTATATGGCAGTGCTGACATGGTATCTCAAAGACCCTTATTTTAGGTTTTTCGATACGATATTTCCATTTTTGAACTTCGTTTTACCAATTTTTCTTTGAATTTGCACTTTTTGATATTGTGATGCATACTTCCAAAGTTTGTTGTTATTGTAAATTGCTAGGACACTTGATTGTGTATTGCCCCACTTGTCCACCAAGGTTTTACCAGGATAGGTCTTAGTCTCATTCTGGTTCATCCATGCTTGTGACTACTGGTGCCGATGCTGCTACCGATGATTCCCCAACCACCACTACATTTGAGTTCCTCCTTAAACAAGCTCTTCAGCTTCTTTCCTTTTCTAGTAATACTCCTGCTACTTTATCTTCCAACCTAGGTAACACCAAATGGTATTATGACTCTGCTTACTATAACCAAATGACCTCTATGTCCACCATTTTCTTCTCCATGTCTCCTACTGGTTATGCATCTCCTATACACACTATCTATAAATCTTTAATGCATAGCAACCATATGGGCACCATCCTCTCCTCTCACACCTCTCTATACCTGACACATATCATATTCAAAAGTAAAATTTTAACTTTATCTTTATGGGTCAATTATGTGATCTTGGTTATGATATTAATTTCTCTTCTTTTGGTTTTCGTGTGCAAGATCCATGGATGAGATAGATCATCGAGACTGGATGGAAGGTTGAAAGACTATTTGAGCTCATTGAACTTTGTGTCCCTCTTCCAAGAATCTTTGTGCTGCCTCTGCACAATCCTTTCTACAGCTTTGTCATCAGCATCTTGATAATTGTTCATTAGGGAAAATATGTCCTCTCATCTCTAAGGCAATCTTGGGATCAGTTAGCAGTGAATTCTTTCATTTTGTATCTTGTCAAACTGCTAACAATCAGCCGTATCCTTTCCTAAAAGTGACTCTGTCTTTGACTCTCCCTTTGATATTGTGAATTTTGACATTTGGGGGCCAGCTTCAACTTCCATAGTGGGTGGATCATGGTATTTTATCATTTTCATTGATTATTATTCTCGCTTTACGTGGATATATTTATTGAAAAATCATCATGACTTGCCTCAAATTTATATTGACTTTGCCAAAATGATCAAAATAGGGTTTTCTAAGGTAATTAAAGTTATTCATTGTGACAATGCTATGAAATACTGTGATTCAAAGCTTTTGACTTTTATTGTTGATCAAGGAACCTTATCTGCATACTCTTGTCTGGGTACCTCAACAAAATGGTTATACTAAACGTAAACACTATCATATTCTTAACTCTATTTGTGTTATGTTTGTCTCTTCTTTTTTCCCTGTGCTTGCTTGGAGTGAAGCTACCCTAATTTCTTTCTACACCATCAATAATCTTTTATCCTTTTTTATTGGTCATGTTTCCCCTTTTGAGCATCTCTATCATACTCCTCCAAACTACAGTTCTCTCAAAGCTTTTGGTTGTGCTTGTTTTGTGCTTATTTAACCCTATGACTAAACTAAACTATTACCCCATGTTCATATTTGTTGTTTTCTTGGGTATGTGATAGATTATAAAAGATAGTGTTGTTGGGATCCTATCTCTCAACGCATCCATGTCTCATGCCATGCCATTTTCTAGGATCATCACAAGTTTTCATCTCAATCTTCCTTCAAATCCATTCCTTCCACCTCAAGTCATTTCTTTACTAACACTTCTATTGATCTATTTCCTAGTGACATTGATGCAGGTTCCTCTAGTGAGCTCACAGTCTAATGCTTTGATAGTTCCTGATGATCCAGTTCCAAATGTAGATCTTGCACCTATTGCCCCTCTTCCTCTTGAGCATTTAGTTAAGGTAACATAACCTCATCCTCCTGAGCATTCAATTAGGGTAATACAACCTCCTTCTTATTTGTGTGATTACCATTATTTTTCTACCATGCTTTACTTACATGAATCACAGTCCTATAAAGAACCCTCCACAGACCTCCATTGGCAGCATGGTATGGAGGAAGAGTTACAAGCATTGGAGAATACTTACACTTAGGACTTGGTTGATTCTCTTTCTGATTAGACACTTGTGGAATGCAAGTGGATATACAATATCAAGACTCATTCTGATAGGTCTATTGAGTGGTATAAGGCTCATTTGGTTGCAAAGGGTTTCAATTAGAAGTATGGTATTGATTATGAGGAGACCTTTGCCCCTGTTGCTCATATCACATATGTTCGAGCTTTCCTTGACATTGCAGCCATTTAGAAGTGGACTCTTAGTCAAATGATTATGAAGAATGCCTTTCTCGATGGAGATTTGACTGAAGAAGTCTATGTGCAACCACCTCTGGTTATACCTATCCACTAAACAAAGTCTATCTTATTTGTAAGGCTTTGTATGGCCTTAAGCAGGCTCTTATGCTTGGTTTGATAAGTTCAACTACACTATTCGTCAACTTGGATTCTCATCTAGTTCTTACGACTTTGCTCTCTTTATCCGTCGAACTGATCGTGGCACCATGTTATTGTTACTTTATGTTGATGACATGATTATTACAGGTAATGACATATCTAGCATCATAGATCTTAAGGACTCCTTAAGTAATCAGTTTGAGATGAACAATCTTGGCCTTCTCAGTTATTTCTTAGGTCTTGAAGTTCTCTCCTTAGATGATGACATATATTTATCTCAAGCCCAGTATGCCTTCGATCTTATCTCCAGAGTTGGTCTCACATACAGTAGCATGGAGTCTACACCTCTTGAGCCTAATATGTGTTTCACACCTATGGATGGGACCTTCTTGGATAATCCTGCTGTCACAACCCGACTTGAGAACATGATTGGCACGTGAGGAATCTCATCCCCATGTAAGCCTTCTAGGTGATGTGTGTCTCTAAATGCATAATTTATCATAATATAATACTTAAAATAAGACCTCTTCGAAATCTTTAGTATTTTTCTCTAATTAAAATATAATGCTTAATTAAGTATTCAATAATTTAATCTCTGAAAATATCTTGGCCAAATCCACTGACCATGAAATCATAATTGTCTCAGCACCTAATATAATCCTAAATATGAAAATCCACTTAACAATTGAAAACTAAATTACAAATACGTCTCTAGTTCACCACATAAATCTCTAATTGCAAGTTACATTTCAATTACATACTTAATATATGAAAATACTATAATATACCCAACTACACGTGTGGATAGGATCCTGCCTACACATGTACTGGAGCACTCTATTCTAACAAAACTCTAAACTAAGACTTACTCCAAAGTAACACTCACCAATGAGAATAGCTGCATCTACGGAACAGGAATCTGAATCATCTCTGCATCTGCAACTATGAGAGGAAGAGAGAGGGGTGAGTCAACGGATTCAGTGAGTAAGCTCTCACCCATCACTCATATGGGACAACCAAGAAATATAATACAATATAAATGCAATAAGCATAAATCATTTGATATTTACATACATAGCTAGCTAGGAAAACACTTTTCATTTTATAAAATTATAACAACCATTTCTAAATCATAATCAAACATGAAATCCTTTTAACTGGGGGTGTGGTAGAGCATCGAGAAATAGTATGCTGAACATAATAAATACATATATAATAATAAAAGTTGCAAAATTATAAATTGAAATATTGTTCTCGATCCCTGGCGAACATGAGCACCTATTGAAATCATAATAGTCCCTGTCGGACAAGTTGCTAGCACCTAACTAGGTCTCATTTTCTATATATACCACCATGCATAGCTGTTTAAAGGGGTTGCCTCCATGGCTGTTACTACTTCTCATTATACACAACTCAACAAAAGTAAATAAAATCAACAATATAGAAATTACATAACTAAAGGATGGGTGCTCAATCCCTATCATTGTTTCAAAAAAATTTTAGCCTCAAACGTATGTAATAGATTCATGTGATATGTGTGGAAAAATTATGAGATAGAAATTGTTCACACTTGGCTGATAATTTGGTCTCAGCCCTCTTTAGGATAAGTAGATAATTTTTTATTCTTTATTGTTAGAAATTATTTAAATGACTCACATCTAAAAATATAATAATTATATAAATTAAAAATAAAATAATAAATTTGAAGTTGAAAACAATATTTTTTAAAAGATCAAATTATCATTGCAACACTAATTAACCCTTCTTCCTATTTACCATCACCCTACCACCACCACCGCAACACTTAATGGCCAGCCTTCATTTTCCCCCCTACCCCCTCACTTGTATCACCATTGTCAATTATTTTATTTTGCACATTCTTTTTTTCCTTCTTTTAAGAAATGGAAAACATGACAAAGAGCTCCCGTAAATAAAATAAGTTCAATCTCAAGCACAAATTCATAATTTCTCACACCCATTTTCCAATATATGTTTATATACAATTAACAACATAAAAAACTTCCAAACTTGATGACAAATTATGACATAATATGGAGTTCAGGAAAGAAAATAAAAAAAAAAGAGATTTCAAAGTAAATAAATCAATGCCTCACAAAGATGGTGGCTTGATGATACATTGAAACCTTGCCTTTTGGAAAGGGATTGTGAACACCCGATTTTATCCGGCTCATAACTTAAAAACCCAAGTTTCTTTCAAACCATGAGTTAGGTTCATTTCTATTTTCAATTCATTTCACTTTATTTTTATTTTTTTTAGTTATTCTAAAACTGAAAAAGTGTTAAGCCCATTTCATGTGTTTTTTTTTTAACATAAAAATGTTGGTCAAGCCCGTTTCATTTTTGTTGAACTGCAAAACCAAAACAAAAATGTCCATTTGTTTTGTTTTGCTTTGAGTTGTAAAAAATAAAAAAATAAAAAAATAAAAATCTAACAGCTGAAAAAGACATGCAGAGAGAAGTGCAAGCTGGAAGTGCGCATCATGGTGGCAAGTCAAAAAGAGCAGAGAGGAAAGTCAGAAAGATCAGCATCGATTGGCCTCTTTCAATTTTTTTTTTTCGTTTCGTTCACTGTTCTGTTGTCTTCTTTAGATTAAGCTTGTGTTTTTATTGACTTTTGGAAAGAATTTGATGAACCATACATGGAAAAGTCAAAAAGTTAAGAGCAATAGAACATGCAGGGAATCAGAGGCAACGGATAAAAATCCCATGAAATCTGCAATAAAGAAAAATTTCAACCAACTCACATGCAGTAGCCTGAAAAATCTTCTCAATTAAATCAAAAATGGCAGCTGCCAAAACTAAAAATTGATTCTGTGATGATGCATAAATAGAGACCAAAATTCACAACCAAGGGGAGGGAGGGGTTTTGAGATCAATCACCGATATCAATACTTCCTTGTTGTTGTTTGTTTTTATCTATAAGAGTGATCTAATTTTAGAGACTCTAAGGGGAAGTTTTTGAGGGGATTCAAAACTTCTATTTTACCAACAGAGAGGAGATTTTTGGATTCGCATATTTACAAAAGTTGAAAAATCACAAGCAAACTGAGAAACAAGCAAGAGTAATCCATCTTACAATCGTAAAAGCTCCAGCTTTCTCACATCAACTACCATTATCATCAGTACTTGTTGCTATTTTGAGTGATCTAATTTTTAGAGACTCTGAAAGAAGTAGCAGCTATCATTCGGATCATCAAAAGGAAAGGAACAAATAGAAAGAGAGATAAGCGCAGGTAAGCAATAGGAAAGCATGAGTTTATCTTGTATATTTTTAGTGTCATTAATTTTCTAAGAGTTCTTGCAACCTGCACATACATAGCATAACCTTTTGTTCTCAAGTCACAAAACACATGTACAGTCCCCTCTCAGAGTAAACCAACATCACATATCATTCCCTTCCACCATCATAAACTTAATCATAGCAAAACACAAAATCAGCTCACCATTCTACAACACAAGTACCCATGAACCAGAAATAAAAAAAGATAAAAGAGGAGGGAACCATGGCCGCCTCTGTTATTGGTGCTACTGCCGCGGCTTCATCTGTCACGGCTAAGATCCATCGCGGCCCTCCTTTCTCCACATTCACCGTGGACTCCTCCTCCCCCTGTACGTGGTGCTGTCTCTCTGTTCCCTCTCCTTGCCGTGCTGCTTCTCTCTCTCTCCCTCTCCCTCATCTGCACTCTGTCCTTCTCTCCCTTAGTGTTTGTAAATTCCAAAAACAATCACTTTGCTCTCTGTTATGTTTCACTCCCAAAGGGAAATGAAACTCAACCTTGGGTCTTTGGCCTTTTGCAAAAAGAAACAAGACAATGCCTAAAAGTCACGTGAACCTCCCTTTTCCTTTTGCTTTTTCTTTATATCTTTTCTATATAATAGTTTGCTTTTTTTTAATTTTATATTTACATTGTGGTTTGTGTAATGTTGTTTGGACTAGTTCAATAAAAGGGGAACGTGAAGTCACAATGACAAAGTCACGAGAATTACTTTTTTTTTTTGGCTGATTTTTTTTTTATTTGTTTTCCTTCATTTTGCCTTTCAATTTCGTTTGTAAGCTTTGGGGATTTCATAAAAAGAAAGGTACACGTGGGTTTTTTATAAGAAAAGGAATATATGGGTTTACTATTTGTGTGCATAATCTAATTTGTAAAAAAAATTGTTGGGCCTTAACTCGATCTGGGTTTTCTAAGTTTATTTCAGAAATTTTTTAGATGGTTCTTTAAAAAAAAAAAAAGTTCATAACTGTCAATTTGTTCTAATCATCTTAGGGGAATGATGTAAATTAGTTTAGGAAGTGCTTAGTTATCCCTTTGCTGTTAAGGAATTTTGTGCTAATTTTTATTAAAACAATAACAAAAAATATAAAAATGTTGAAAAGAGATAAAAATAGTAGTCAGGACCCTTGCATGTTTTAATTTGACTATTTCACTCATTCTGGTATTTTGTACATCTTAACTTCATGTTTGTTATTTGTCGATATTGAAATTAGTATTAAAAAAATAAAATAAATATGTTCCTTTCCTGTAAATAAAAATTCTTTCTAAAAAATAATAATTTCTAGTGCAATGATTAATAATAGTGATTGAGTAACAAATATTATCTTCACTATTGTTGAATTATAAGGGTTCATTGAGTAGTCAAGTGCTAACTTGAATCCTATGATGAATTTTTTACACAACTATTTTAATTAATTAAAATCAACCAAAACACAAATATTTTCTACAGAACTACGTGACTTTGAGTTCCTCATTGCACTAGAGGATACGTAGGAGCAGGCAACCTTGTTAAGCCAAAATTAATTTTTTTAATTTATTTGTTAATTTGTAAATATTTTGTGTAAATCATTTTTAGGTTTGTGTTAAAATTGTAAATATATTTTTCCAAAACTAATTTCTCTTAATGTATTTGTTCAAATTGCAAATATATTTGTCAAATTTATTCTTCTTAAATTATTTGTTTAAATTGTAATATATTTGTGTAAATTAATTTTCTTAATTTATATGTTTCAATTATAATATATTTTGTCTAAATTAATTTTTCTTAATTGATGTGTTTAAATTGTGAATATTTTTCTAAATTAATTATTCTTAATTTATGTGTTTGAATTGTAATTTTGTCTTCTTTTATTGAAATTTTAAGGGTTATTAATTAATTTACACAACTTACTAAGGTACCGTTTAAATACGGGTGTACTAGGGTCTTTGAGATTAAGTTCTTACCCTTCCTAGACATAATCGACTCTAACTCATATCTGGTTTTCAAAGACTATCTTTAAGATGATAAGATTGGTTTTTCCAAGGTTTTCCAATTAAAATAAATCTGGTGGCGACTCCCAATTTTCAAAAACACTTTTTCGCCGTCCCGTCGCGATCCCGGTTGTGACAGGGACTGAGTATCTTGAATTCTTGATTTGAATGCAAAGTGTAGTTTCTACATATAAACTAAAGGTAGAACACGACTAAGCCAGGATACCCCTTTATTTCTCACAGTCAATTCTCTGCATGATAAAAGTGAAAAGGCGGTTAGTGGTTGGGACAAGAAATTAAGAACTAAAAAGGGGTTAATTTGGTCATTTTAATATACTTGAGCGAGGATCATAACAAAGTCCAAAACAAGAGTGGGAGCAAATCATCCACTACTTTGACTACAGCCGAGCTAAATTGTACTTGACTAACTAAGGTCAGTTGGTCGAAGGGTAATATGATGTTTAAATTAGGTATTTTGAGTTTTAAGTTTTGAGAATAGAAAAAATTTTGGTTAGGAAATCTAAAACTCCCTTTTGAATTTCTATGTGTAGAGTCAGATAAGTTGTGTTTTTGGTTGATTATATAATCCAATGAATCGGTGAACTTCATCTAGAAAAGTTGTATTGTACTTTTTTACTTCTTGATTTTTTAGGATATTCATTGTCGGATACAATAATCAATCCTATTTACATATATTTTCAAAAATATATTATCTGTCAAAATAAAATGGTACGATGAAATATTAAATTATATAAATTTGACATATTTGATCTATTAAATAAGAATTTTGAATTTAATGGTTAGATTGATGAAATTTCATACCCATAAAAAGTTATTGACAAATGTAAAATATACCAAGACTTACACCTGATATAAACAGATCCTCACTCATACACCCAGTGCGTGTGTGTGTGTGTGTGTTGGGATCATGTACCTTAATTGCTTTTTATTAAAAAAATTATTGATTCAACTATTGAGTTACAATTACCTGTGATAAAGATCATTTATACTAAATTTCATTGAAATTAAACATTAATGAGAATGTGTACTGGATTAGAAATATGGGCCCCAGACCTAGGCCCAATATTAGAGAACTCTCTCAATGGGTCCCACAACTTGCCCACATGGCATAATATCTCCCACAGATTCTCCATACAGGATCTTTATATATCTCATAATATCCTATTATTATCTTATCATATATGATCATTATCTTAGTACTAACTAAATCACAGGTATATCTCCTACATTTAAGGAAGATCATAACAGATTTACTAGATCATAACAGATCTACCACGGGGTCACCTCACACTATATAAGGGGCTTAACGCCCCCAGGTATCATAACCTTATTTACATGCTATTCTTTACCACTCTATGCCTCTGTCATTCACTGACTTGAGCGTCAGAGTGTCTTTGCAGGTACCCCGGCCCACCCCCCGCTTACATGGACGTTGGAGCTACTTGCATCCTTACCACTATTTCCAGGTAAGAACAGAATGAAATCACAAAATTGTTTTTTTTTTTTAATTTTCAATATATATATTACATTAATTTTGATGTAAAAAAAAATCATGTCAAATATAGTATTTGAAATTTTATGGTATAACAATTGATTAAAATTACACTAATGTAACTCAAGTCTAACCCCATTGAATTATATTGTTTCAAGAAAATCTGACTCAATCATAAATCTAATAATTCAATGTCTTGATCGAATCCTATTTGGGTAAGACATATGTCCTTTGCAGACTAATTTCACCCGGCAATTTTGACCAAGGACAGCATTCCTATGGCACATGTCAAAGTTTTTGGCAGGTTTCTCAATTGTTGATTGCTATCCTTCAATCAAAGTGCTTCCTTTACTCACGGGTATGAAAGCTAAGCTTCAAAGGGTGCAGAAAGAAAACGACAGAGCCCTAGAAAATATCATCATAGATCGCAAGGCAAAAAAGCATAGCGACAGTGAGTACGGGGAGGATCTACTTGATGCTCTTCTTAAAGCTCAAAAGATGGACGACTTGAAAACTCCCATCACACACAACAACATCAAAGCAATACTTTGGGTTAGTATGAATATATAAAATTATCCTTTGCAAGGTTCAAAGGATATATAAATTTTTAAGGATTATTTTATATCTTTGATACATTGATTTCATCATATCCTAAACTTGTGTTGTCTCTTTCACGTCAAATAAAAATAAAAATGAAATCCTTAGGTTGTTTTAAATTTGGATAAACTAGCGTTTAAATTTCAATTATAAAAAAATTGCTGCTAAAAATATAAAAATATTAAAAGTTTTTAGTAATATTTTTATAAGTGTAATATATAGAAACTGAAAACTGAAAACTGAAAAAAAGCAAATCAAACAGACCCTCAGTTTTCAGTTTTTTCAGTTTTTTCTTCACAAAAACTGAAGACTAAAAACTAAAAACAGCAAACCAAACAGACCCGTAGTTTTTAGAATTTTCAGTATTTCCTTCACAAAATCTGAAAAACTGGAAACTTAAACCAAACAGGTCTGTACAAATTCCAATTTTCAATTTTCATTTGCAGTTTTTAGTATTTCCTTTACAAAATCCTGAAAGCTGAATCCAAACAGGTTTCAATTTTCAATTTGCAATAGTTTCTTTACAAAATCTTGCAAATAAAAATAGAAACCAAATAAGCTCTAACAAATTCTAGCTTTTGGTTTTCATTTCTAGCTTTTAGTATTCCATTATAAAATCCTAAAAATTAAAAACTAAAAATGAAAACTAAAACTAAACAGAATTTTTTTTTTAGTTTTCAGTTTTCATTTCCAGTTTTTAATATTTCCTTCACAACATATTGAAAATTTTAAAAACTGAAAATAAAAACCAAATCAAACCATGTCCTTATTTCTTTCCTTCGATTCTTTTTTCCTGTAATGACCCACAAGAGAATTTAGCAATAAGTTACCCAATTACTTTAGAAAATAGAAATTTTTAGAGCAGTGATCACAATAAATAAATTTATAGATTAGTATCTTTAGAGCATTGACTAACAAAGTGAGTAAAAATATAAAATGAAAATTTTATTTACATGCAAAATATAAATTATTATTTTCTAAAATAATTGGCTAACTTAATGAATTGGGTAACTTATTAAAGTGCGTTAAATATAAGGACAATGTTATTTTTAGCTTTGCCAAGGTTACAACATTTATTTGTTATTAATTTCTAGTAAGAACTTGCTACTTTCAGAACATGCTTGTCGATGGGACAGGAGCACCATCAATAACTATAATATGGGCGATGTCAGAACTCATGAAAAATCTCAATGCCATGGAAAAAGCACAAACCGAGGTGAGAAAGTTCTTCAACGATAAGGGATATGTGGATGAAATGAACCTCCGCAAGCTAAAGTACTTTGATTCAGTTATAAAAGAAACCTTGAGGCTACATCCCCCTGAAGTGTTATCACTTCCAAGAGAAAACAGCAAGGCATGTACAATCAACGGATATGAGATACCCGCTAAGAGCAGAATCATTGTAAACACTTGGGCAATTGGAAGAGATCCTAAGTATTGGGTTGAAGCAGAGAGATTTGAGGTAGAAAGATTCCTTGATAATCCTGTTGATTTTAAAGGAGCAAGTTTTGAATATATCCCATTTGGTGCAGGAAGGAGAATATGCCTAGCAATTGCATTTGCAATGCCTTACATACAGCTGGCACTTGCTAGTTTGCTCTACCATTTTGATTGGAAGCTTCCAAATGGAATAGCCAGTGAAGATTTGGACATGACTGAGTGCTTCGGACTACTCGTGAAAAGAAAGAATGATCTACTCTTAATGCCAACTGCATAGCGCCCGCGAGAATAATCTGACTATTGAAAATGATCATTTGAATATGCTTTCTTTCTATGTCCAATGTTATATACCTCACAAATATCTATTTCTTATACATCCTGAAATGGGATAATGGAATTATTAGAGCCCAATTCCCTCTGATTAAATTTATCTGTCTGTTTTCAATATCAAGATAAATAAAATTTTCATTTTATATTTTTATTCAATTTTTTAATCACTGCTTTAAATACACTAATCTACAAATTTATTTCTTGTGATCACTATTTCAAAAAAAGTTATTTTCTAAAGTAATTGGGTAACTTATTGCTAGATTCTGGACGTATTTTTTTGCGGGTCATTAGAGGCAAAAAAAAAAATTGAAGGATAGAAACTGAGAGGCTAGAAGGTGAGGAGAATGGAGAATGAAAAGAAAATTGGGGAAGTTAGTTAAGGTATTTTTAGTTTCAGTTTTTAATTTTTAGGGTTTTATAAAAAAAATACTGAAAATTAAAAGTGAAAACTGAAAACTATAGTTTTCATAAATTTTAATATTTTCTTTATAAAATCTGAAAAACTAAAAATTAATTAGTTAAAATTTCAATCGAGTTTTCAGTACTTCAATGTTCTCAGTTGAAGCTTTCATAGTTAAAATGAGAAGATGGGTAATTTTCAATTTTTCAGTTCTAACACACAGAGTTAATCACTCATTATAACATAGTTGAAAATTAGTAATATTTTAAAAAACTTACTAAACCATATAAAAGTATTGATTAAAATATTTACTAATATAGACCATATATCTATGTATTACAGTTATAAAAATATTACTAAAAACTTTTAATATTTTAATATTTTTAGCAGCAATTTTTTATCATTGAAATTTAAGCGCTAGTTTATCTAAGTTTAAAACAACCTAAGGATTTCATTTTTATTTTTTTTTTACGTGAAAGAGACACCAAAAGTTTAGGATATGATGAAATCAATGTATCAAAGATATAAAATAATCGTTAAAAATGTAGGGCCTGTTTGGTAAGCATTTTTTAAAAAGTTTTCAATTTTTAAAATTTTAAAAACAAAAGACCATGTTTGGAAAGATGCTTTTTCACTTTGAGTTTAAAAATTAGAAAACTGAATCTCAGTTCCAGAAACAAAAAAACAAAAAACAGTTTTAACATGTTTTTTAGAATCAATTTTTAAAAAGATGCAGTGGCATATGTGTAATTTGGTTGCTTTGACATATTTTAGGCAAGTTCCTTGTGCTAAAAAAAACAGCCTCCAGACACATTTTTTTTCCACTTCTCAAGTTAGCCACTCACTTTGACCAAGGGCGAGTCTATTACATGTGAAACAATATTAAACTTACTTTTAAAAACAATCATCCAAGTGGATATTTTTGTTTTTAATCATTTGAAAACAATTTTTAAAACACTGTTGCCAAACGAAAGTTTTTGTTTTTTTATCTTTTAAAATTGAATGCAAACTTACTTTTGAAAATTGTTTCAAAAAACTAAAACATAAAAACATTTCCAAACAGTCCCTTATATATCCATTGAACCTTGCAAAGGAAAATTATATATAGGTTAAATACCTAATTTATTTCCTCATATTTATAGTAAGGGATAAATTAGTTCCTTATATTTAAAAAATTTTATATTAGTCCCCTAAATTTAACAAATGAAAACAACTTAGTCACTCTATCAAATTGTCATCTAAACTATTAATAGAAATATTCACATATTCTATTAATTTGATTACGTGCACTGTTAATTTTCATAGTGGGTTCTAACTTGTCCATTCCTTTGTACTATACAGAACAAATAACAACTTAAGGTCAAAATCTTTTTTCTGAGCAGACAGCTATGTTGAAAGAGATGATGAAAAAGAAGGTCTAAATGACTTTATTTAGAGAAATAAGGTAAATTAGGATCCACCATGAAAATTAACAGTACACATAAACAAATTAATAGTAAACGTAAGTAAGCTAACAAAACACAGCTCATATGATAATTTTACAGAAGGATTAACTTGTCCTCATTTATAAAATTTGAGATAGTAGTATGAAAATTTTCAAATTTAAGAGACTAATTTATCTTGTATTATAAATCTGAGGAACTAAATTGAGATTTTAATCTTCTACATGTTCATACTAACCCAAATTATTGCTTTGATGTTTTTGTGAGTGATGGGAGGTTTCAAGTCATCCATCTCTTCTTTCATCCTCCTCCAACTCACTTTTGCGAAGCTTTTGTGTCTTTAAGCTATTAAAAGCAAGTGATTGTAAACAAAAAATCTTAATATACATAATTTGTTTATTTAATACTTTTCAAATTATATAAACATTAGATGTTAAAATTAAATAATAGCATATGTATTATATAGTTTGATTCAGTATTTATCTTTTTTATTATTCATTATTCATTATTACCTTAAGAAAGTTTTAAAGGAAATAATTCAATATATAAAATATTAATTATTACATCAAATAAGTTAATTTAAAATACTTGTAACTAAATTAATGAAATTAATATTAAATATTTTAATAATTAAATTATTTTTAATTAAATTAACACTAATAAATTTTAGAAAACAATGCTATCATGCTACTAGAAATGACCAAATATCCTGAAAAAAAAAATTATCTTGATTTTGGAATAGACGATAAATTAAAATAGTTGGAGTATTGAACTCTGATCATTCCATTATTACATTTCAGTATGCATAAGAAATAGGCATTTGTGACATAAAAGGAAAGCCTATTCGAATGATCATTTCTACAAATTTGATTGTTCAAGAAGGCAGCAGGCATGCATTAGGGATTAAGCATAGATCATTCTTTCTTGTCGAGAGTAGTCCAAAGCACTCAGTCATGTCCAAATCTTCACTGGCTACTCCATTTGGAAGCTTCCAATCAAAATGGTAGAGCAAACTGGCAAGTGCCAGCTGTATGTAAGGCATAGCAAATGCAATTGCTGGGCATATTCTCCTTCCAGCACCAAATGGAATATATTCAAAGTTTGTACCTTTGAAGTCAACCGGGTTATCAAGAAATCTCTCTGGTAAAAACCTCTCTGCTTCAACCCAATACTTTGTATCTCTTCCAATTGCCCAAGCATTTACAATGATTCTGCTATTAGCAGGTATCTCATATCCGTTGATTATACATGCCTTGCTGTTTTCTCTTGGAACTGATAATAGTTCAGGGGGATGTAGTCTCAAGGTTTCTTTGATAGCTGAATTTATGTACTTAAGCTCATGGAGGTTTGTTTCATCCACATATCCTTTAGCATCAAAGAACTTTCTCACCTCGGTTTGTGCTTTTTCCATGGCCTTAGGATTTTTCATGAGTTCTGACATTGCCCATATTATAGTTATAGATGGTGCTCCTATCCCACCAGCAAGCATGTCCTGAAATTAACCAAACATTTTTTTTTTACTAGAAATTCATTAATAGAAAAATGCTGCAACCTACTCTAAGAAAAACTGAAAATAAAAATGTCTTTATATTAATGTGCTTATAAGTTACCCAATTATTTTAGTAAATAATAATTTTTATTTGGCATTTAAATGAAATTTTTATTTTATAATAAGGATCCTCTAAAGTGAAAATATCACTTTAGAAAATAAAAGTAAGAGGATTTTATTTTTGAATCAATAAAACTAGAAATACGACCCTTTCCAATTTATTAATAAAGTGAGGATTCCAATCCTTTATTCAATATGTTAATCCTTGCTTTTAAAGACACGAATCGATAAATTTATTTCTTGTGATCACTGCTTTAAAAATTATTATTTTCTAAAGCAATATGATTGGGTAACTTATTGCTAGATTATGGGCTTATTTTCGAGCAGGTTGTTAAATAAAAAAATGAAGGGTTACCAAAAACCAAAAAAAAAAAACGAAGGAAGGAAAGAACAAATGGGCGAGAAGGTAAGGAGAAGGAGGAATTTAGTTGCAGATATGAATTTAAAAAAGTGGGAAACACAGTGTTCTCAGGTGAAGGAAGCTCAAATTCAACGTTTTTTCATTGCAAAACTGGATTTTTCATAGTTAAAATCAATAATGAAGTTTAAATGAGAACATGGACGTTTTCAGTATTTTACTTTCTTACTCTCAGTTAATCATCACTCATTATAACGTAACAGAACTGAGATTCAGTAATATATTTTTAAATATTATTAAATCACATAAAAGTGTTGGTTAAAATCTTTAACAATATAGACTATAAACTACACTTACATTTACAAAAACAATACTTAAACATTTTAATATTTTTATAGTTTTAAAACAATTTTAAAAAGTTAGTTTTTCCAAAATTAAAACAACTCAAATTTTTTATTTTTATTTTTTACGTGAAAGGAACGACAACACAATTGACTTTACGATAATGCTTAGGACGAATCAATTCAAAGATATTAAATAATACTTAAAAGTTCATATATCCTTTAAACCATAATTGGATGACAAAGTTTTACACTCTGAAATTAGAATCATTATATATATATATACTAACCCAAAGTGTTGCTTTGATGTTGTTGCGGGTGATGGGAGTTTTCAAGTCATCCATCTTTTGAGTTTTGAGAAGAGCAGCAAGTAGATCCTCCTCCAACTCACCTTCGCTACGCTTTTTTGCCTCCCGATCCGTGATGATATTTTCTAGGACCCTGTCATTTTCTTTCTGCACCCTTTGAAGCTCAGCTTTCATACCCGTGAGTAAAGGAAGCACTTTGATTGAAGGATAGAAATCAACAATTGAGAAACCTGCCAAAAACTTTGACACAGGTCCCAACACTGATAGGAATGCCACTTGGTCTCTATACTTTCCATCACCAAGTAATGCCCTTGCAATTATATCATTTGTCATGAAGACAATTTGGACACTAAGGTTTATAACTGATCCTTCATTAGCATAAATATTTCTAATGAGTTTTGATACCTCCTCTTCTCTTATGAACCTGAAGGATTGGATTTTCTTTTGATTCAACAACTTCGAAATGCATAACATTTTTTGTTGCCTCCAGTAGCTTCCATATGGAGAGAAGACTATGCTTGTGTTGTCGGAAAAAAATAATTTTGAAGCAAGAGTATGAGGCCTATTAGCGAAAATCGCATCATGCGTTTTCATAATCTCTTTGGCCATTTCTGGGGAAGAGGCTATGATATGTAGCTTCTCTCCAAGCTGTAGGCGCATCAAGGGCCCATATTGGTTAGCCAAGTTTCTCAGTGTTTGATGGGGCAGTGATGAAACAAACTGGTGAATGTTGCCTATGAGAGGAAGTTTCCGTGGACCAGGTGGTAAGCTTTTGGCTGATTTCTTGGAGCTTGAAGGATTCAGAGTGATGAATATTGCTAAGAAAAGGTAGAGCAAGACCGACACAGAGCAAAGGACATAGAGCAACATGATGAAATATGAAGAGGCGTTTGTGTTAATGTAGGGGGGGGGGGGCGTGGGGGTGTTTTGCCTTCTTGCAAATAGCTCTGTGGTTTCAAGAAAAAAGGAAAGAAAAGAAGAGTGTTGTCCTAGGCCAAAATTGCAGGGAGAAATTAGTTTGTAGAGGACATATTTATAGGACTCGGTGATCAATTTGATCAAGATATCGGGTTATTACATTATTAGTTGAATCAGATTTTCTTGAAACAATATAATTTAATGGGATTAAGATCAAGTTATATCCATGTAACTTTAATCAATTGTTATATCATTGAATAACTTTTTATCAAATAACTTTTAACAAAACCTATCGTTGAATTAAAAATCTATGTCATATAGATAATGCCTATAAAATTTCAAGTTAATCTAAAATCATTTGACATTGTTTTTATGCACATAAAAATCAATAATATATATATATATATATATATATATATACACACACACACAGAAAATGAACAAAAATAATAGTTTTATAATTGGTAATTGTAACTTAACGGTTGGGTCAACAAAAAAAGTTATTTTATAAAAAGTTATTAAGAGTGTAACTTGATCCTAACACACACACACGTATGTGTGTGTGTGTGTGTGTGTGGGAATTTGTTTATATTCGGTGTAAATTTTAGTATACTTACATTTGTCAATAACTTTTTATACGTATGAAATTTTGTCAATCTAAATTTTGTCAATTTAACCATTGAATTCAAAATTCTTACCTAATAAATCAAATATATCAAATATATTAAATTTCATACAGTTTAAAAATAATTTAATATTTCATGATGCCACTTTATTTTGACAGATAATATATTTTTTAAAATATAAGTAAATAGGATTAGTCATTATACTCGACCGCGGATACCCAAAAATAAATGGTACAATACAACTTTTCTAGATGAAGTTCACTAGTCCATTGGATCATATTATAAGCCAAAAACATGACTTATCTAATCCTATCCATTGAAATTCTAAAGACTAAATAATTAAATTAATCTTTTAGATTTGTATTGGAAGACAAGTTAGTTTATCAGATTTTAAAAATTCCAAGTTAGTCCCTTATATTTCAAAAAAAAGGATAAATTGGCATTCTGTATAGTGTATGGAGTGATCAATTTGTTTCTTTTTTAATTGTATGAAACTATATGGAAGGATCAATTTATCCCTTTTTCTAAAATGCAAGGAACCAATTTAAAATTTTTAAAATTTAAAAAACTAATTTATCTCCCAATATAAATAAGAGTGACTAATTTGTAATATTAGTCTATTCTAAAGGGAGGTATAGATTTCCCAACGAAAATTTTGTCACATACAATAATTTAGCTGGGGCTGAAAATGTCTATATCATAATTTTGTCACGTACAATAGTGTAGCTGGCGCTGAAAATGTCACGAATCTATTGCATAAGTCTGAGGCTGAAAATGTTTTGGAACGTGTGGATGAAATGCTTAAATATACTTTCACCGCGCATTCAATGCATGTGCAGCTTGCGGAAGTAGTGCAGCTAACGTTGAGGATTGAAGGAACGTGGGACATGTTGATCACAGTACCAAAATTTTGAAAATCAGACGAGACATCAAATCGATCAGTGTAAAAATTTACAAAGTTGAAGCTTCAATTGGGGTCTAATTAAAATATAATTGATATATAATAAAATTTATATTTATATAAATATATAAAAATATAAAATTATTTTAACTACATAAAAATATTTATTAGTTATCTCATTATTAATTTTCACGTAATTACTAGATATTATAAATACAAATAATTTATTTATTATAATTATATAATTTAAATATTAAATTGCTTTAAATTTTGTACACAAAAATATCTAGATAATATAATGTTGAATATTTTTTGAAAACAATAAATAAAAATAAGTAATAACAAAGACATGATAATAAATTGTGGCATATAATTACTTTCATATTTTATAACATCCGGATATTTGTATAAATAAAAAAACTAGTAAATAAATAAAATGATGATACCATAGTTTATTTCTATTAGATTGGCAATTAATTTTTATTATAGTCTTTATCCATTCATATTATAAAAAAATTGAGGTAATTTTATATGTTAAATCAATTACTTATTTGCATCAAAAAGAGTTTAAAAGGGTTAATTTTTTTATACGTGAATAATATAAAGGCTATAGTATTTATTTTCTATTAGATAACACATATATAATTTAGTTTTCTAAAATAAATTTTGAAACAAAAAAAAACTAGAGAAGGACAAGTATAAACGTGTCTTTAAGCCATGAAAAGTAAGTGATTGTAAAAAAAATCTTACTATAATATTTTTATTTAATGCTTTTCAAACTATATAAATATTAGATGTTAAAATTAAATAATAGCATGCGTATTGTATAGTTTGATTAAGTATTTGTCTTTTTTATTACTCATTATTCATTGTTTTTCTTTTTTCTAAAATGTTACGTAATTATTACCTTAAGAAAGTTTTAAACGAAATAATTCAATATATAAAATATTAATTATTACATCAAATAATTTAACTTAAAATACTTGTAACTAAATTATTGAAATTAATATTAAATATTTTAATAATTAAATTATTTTTAATTAAATTAACAATAATAAATTTTGATATCATTATAAAGACTAATAAACAATAAATATCAATTATGTATTAATTTTATTTGATTATTTTTTTAGGCAATATGAGAGGAAAAAAGTCAAATTAGATAGAGGGTTACGCTAATATTCTATGGTGCAAATATGTTTGTTATACCTTGGTAATAATATTTAGAACTAGACATTATATTATAATTGTTAAATAATATAATGTCTAAATATTTTTAAGAAAACAATAAAAAAATGAAATAAAAAAGAGATGATAAAAATATTTATTATTTATCTAATTGTTAATGTTCACATAATTACTAAATATTATAAGTATTAATAATTTATTTATTATAATGACATAATTCAAAAATTAAATTTCTTTAAATTTTGTGTACAAAAATATCTAAAAAATATAATGTTGAATATTTTTAAGAAAAGAATAAAAAATGAGTAATAACAAAGACATGATAATAAATTGTGGTATATAATTACTTACATATTTTATAACATCCAATGTTTATATACATAAAAAAAATGAGTAAAAAAACAAAAGGATACCATAGTTTATTTCAATTAGATTGGAAATTAATTTTTATTATAGCTTTTACTTATTCATATTATAAAAAATTGAGGTAACTTTATACATTAACTCAATTACTTTTTCCACCAAAAATAGTTTAAAAGAGTTAATTTTTTCCGGTACGTGAATAATATAAAGGCTATATTATTTATTTTCTATTAGATAACATATATATAATTTACTTTTCTAAAATAAACTTCAAACCAAAAAAAAAAAAAAGAGAAGGACAAGTATATATGTGTCCTTAAGCCATTGAAAGCAAGTGATTGTAATATATATATATATATAATATGTTTATTTAATACTTTTCAAATTATATGAAAATTGAACGTTAAAATTAAACAATAGCATCTGCATTGTATAGTTTAATTCAGTATTTATCTTTTTTATTACTCATTATTCATTTTTTTCCGAAAATGTTTAGGTAATTATTACCCTAAGTAAGTTTTAAAGGAAATAATTCAATATATAAAATATTAATTATTACATCAAATAAGTTAATGTAAATTACTTGTAACTAAATTAATGAAATTAGTATTAAATATTGTAATAATTAAATTAACAATAATAAATTTTGATATCATTATGAAGACTAATAAACAATAAATATCAATCATGTGTTAATTTTATTTGATTATTTTCTTTAGGTAATATGAGGCAAAAACAAAGTCAAATTAGATAGAGGGTTGCACTCATCTTCTATGGTGTAAATGTGTTTGTCATGCCATGGTAATAACATTTAGAATTAGATATTGTATTATAATCATTGCATATATCAGTTTTATTTTATTAAAATAGAAGAAGCCTAATTTAGTAAAATTAAATAATAATTAATGCAAATGATAGTGGTAATAATTATTTAGAAGTGACAATAGTTAGTCCCATGCAGAAGAAGAGAGAAAAAATATAGTATGAAAAATGGAATGAAGAATGGTTTCTAAAAATATTCTTAGCATTTTTCTAAAATGACAAAGGTACCCAAATGTTATTGTAACTTTTTATCGGAAATGTTAAAAACTATACAAATGTAAGATAATATGCCTATGCATATAAACCTACGTAAGTTAACGTTTGCTTTTTTATTTTTTTAATGAATATAGAACACCGATATTAAATTAATTTTTTATTAATTATGTATTTAATGAAGTTGATTTTAATTAAAAAAATAATAATATAAATAATTATGATTTTTTAAAAAATATTTTTCACGTAAAGAAGCACCTTTTCACTAGAAATATTTTGTGAGAAGTAATATTTTGTGTCCTCAATTGTAATTTTACAAATATAAAAAATACTTCTATATATTACACTTGACTAAATTTTTTTTATCATTATATTTAAATATTTTAGTATAAATCAAATATATGAAAAATAAAACACCCATTTCAGTCTCTCTAAAATTTTAAGTTGGACAAATTGGTCTCTCTAAAATAAATTTTCAAATTGGTCCATACAAAATTGAATAGTCGAACAAATTAGTCCCTACAAAAATTTCTCAAATTAGTCCCTATAAAAGTGAATTGTTAGACAAGTTAGTCATTCTTACCTAACTTATCAAAGTGACTAATTTGGCTGATTATTCAATTTTGTAAGGATCAATTTGTCCGATTTAAAATTTTACAAGGTCTGATTTTAGAGTTTATTTTTTAAGAGACCAACTTGTTCGACTTAAAATTTTAGAGGAACCAAAATGGGTGTATTGTCCATATGAAAATATTATCGTAGTGTGTCAAAGCTAGTTAATTTGTTGGATGCATTTTACCAAAACATAATATATGATCATATTACATTGAAACTCCTATTAGGAAGGGATGTTGTTAGAAACTTATTTCTTTATAATCCCAATATCATACATATTAAATCATTAAGAAAATTAGAAGACTAGATGCAAAAACATACTTGAACATCCACAGGAACAATGACTAATGTTTAACCATGTGATTATTAATCTTTCAAGTTGATACGTATCCTTTAGGATGACAACTCTTTCTTTTCTGATGATTGGATGTCAGGAAAGATGCGTATATATAACATAGGGATCATAACCTTTTATAATTATACTAACCTTAGTATCTAATTCAACCAATCATAAAATTAGAAACTGGGTAACATGGTATCTATCTATAATAAATACATATCTAATGAGATGGCTTATGCCTAATTAACTTGTTCTTATTAGATCACTTCAGTTTGGGCCAAACTTTATACTACCACACAATATACAATAGTGTGTGTGTGTGTGTGTGTGTATATACAAGTCTACATATTCTTATAATGTAATACCTTAGGTACATGTGTCCTTGGACAAGTCTAGTATGACTCTAGGGTCCATCGAGACCCACTTGTGTCGCCGCAAAGCCCCCAAATGTGCAAAGGGCCATGGGATGTAGAACTAGTGTTGCTGCTGCAAAATTCTGCAGCATAGCCTCACTATCATGAGGAATGCTCACTGCAACGAGTGAGCAAACTGAGCTATCCGTATAGGGTCAGTCAGCCTTGATGTAGCGAGATATATTCACTACAGCAACACAGTGTGAAATGACACGGTTTCTATTAATGAGCCTCTACTCCTTTAAAAACCTTACCCCCTCGGCTCCCTCACTGCAGAAATCGAAAACCGTCATCCCTACACCCTTCTTATCATCTTCCTCTCAATCCTTCTCCCTCCAAAGCTCAAGGTAAGAGATTTTGTTGGTTTTGTTACCTCTTTCCTTTCCATTTCATGTTTTAGGGCATGAGTTGTCATTGTTCTTTGTTGTCAAGTGTGGGTGTTCCCTTAATGATGTTAGAGCTGTTTTAGAGTCACCTAGATGTTAATAGAGATTGATCATGAGTCTGTGTTACTCTATAACAGTTGTTGGTGCCACTGCAAGTTCTTAAGATCAATATGGCAGTACCCACATGCTCCCGACACCAAACAATGAGTCGATTCAAACTCATGACCTTATTTTCAGTCAATATGAATATGTTTATGCATGATGTTTGCTAAACATGAAGTTAGAGATAAAAGTATGTATAAATATGATTTTTGCAAGTTATGGCAATTGAGCAAAGAGTATGCTTTTTTACTATAACATGAAAAATGTATCTTAGAAAACCAATGGACCATGATTGGATTGTTGTGTGCCTTGAAAATGTTTTATATGCTCAGGAAAATATTTACGATGAAACTTATATTTAGCAAAATGGCAAGTTGTAAAATATGTTCTTATAAATTTATAACTTAATTATATTTTCGAGATTTGAGATTTCGCGCTATGTTTTAGAATGATCAGTTAAGATATAAGGAAAATATATAGAGCAAAGTATGATTTAGTTTCTGAATAAATATGTTATTTTGATTTCAAAGCTATCATTATTATGAACCCTTATATTTCAAAGTATGACATTAGAGTTATCAAGTTATTGAAAGATGTTAGTTGAGCAACAACTTAGAAATTCAATTTCATGATACTGAGAAGTATGAAGTTCAATATGATTCATAACAATTGTCAAATATATATTCTTCGGGCTCATAAAATCATGGTGCCTACAAGTGGTGATCCATTGGGCATGATTTCATAGCGACAATTATGCTAAAAACATATTGTTAGAGTTGTATAAATACAAAGTTTCAGAGTTTCAGAGCTTTAAGAGATTTCAAGAGTTTTCAAATTATTTAATTTAAGTACAAATTAGTTTAGATGGTGGCTATAGAGAAACAGATACTGAGTTAATGACTGAGAACAATCGTTAACCTTGGTACCAAATTATCCTCAGGGGTAATCTCACAAAGTAGAGATGGAACCCAGTTAGGTGTCCAATTTAGATCCTTGAGGGATCACAGAGCAAAGAATTTATTATACCATGGTTGACATGCATAACTGGAGAAATTTAGAGATATTATTATTATTGCTATGTATATAGCCAGATATTATTATTTCTCGATGAGTTATCGCATCCCCAGTTAAAATGTTTTCATAATTGACTATGGAATTAGAGATACTTGTTTATGAGGGTACGAAATAAAAAGTGTTTTCCCAGAATAACTATGTTATGTAAATATTGAAAATGTTTTTGTCAGTACATGTATGCGTGTGTGTGTGGTTTTTATTATCTCATGTGGGAGATGGGTGAGAATTCATTCACTAATTCTGTTGATTCAACCATCTCCCTTCCTCTCACAGTTGCAAATACAAACTTAGTGTAGCCCATAGTTGTTCCTAGTGGCGAGCCTTATTTTGAAATAAAGCTTAGTATATGTTCATGTTAGTATAAGAATACTCTAGTAGATGTGAAGGCAGGATCCAAACCACACATTTATTTTGATATTATGTATGTAATTCCATAGTTAGAAACATTTATGTATATGATTTCATATTTCAAGTATGTATTTGAAATGTAAACTATGGTTAAAGAGTTATGTAACAAGCTAGAGATGAATTTATGATTTGATTTTAAGAATTAAATCGATTTTCAGAGCATGATTAAAAGGTTTTTAAAGTTTGTATATTAAAGTATTTTAGTTTTATAAAATCGGATATAAGGTTTTGATTAAATATTTGGATAAAGGTTTAGATGAAATAATGTTTTAAGAATGAAATTATGCTATTTTATGTATTTAGAGAGACACGTCATTGAGAAAGCTTACATGGGGATGAGAGTTATCACGTGCCAAACACATTCCCAGGTTCGGTCGTGACATACAATCTCCTACTTGGATGTATGTATGTATACATTGTATATTAAACTATAACTTTATGAGCTCTAAAATTGCTATTATGATCAAAATATGCTCTAAAGTTACTATTATGATCAAAATATCTCCTAATAATCCCGTCCATCAATTATGTCAATATAAGATCGAGATGACTTTCTTTACATATACCGTAACTAAGTCTATCAATAGTCACATATATTAGTAAAACCAAATCACATAGATTAAGTGAGGATGGGTAGCATGAAAATTACATGTAGAGGACATTCATAAAATTAAGATTTATCTAAAACATATGAGCATCCAAATGCATATTCCCACTAACATAACATACCAATGATATCACACCCATATGAGCAATTATGCTCATATAATACCTTAGGTGCAAATCCCTTAGTAAGCATATCCACAACCCTGGAGTTTAATTTATGCCAATATGTTATATAGAGACTTTGATCATTCTATACTCATTCTATACTCTATTTGAAAAATTATGCAGCCATACTACATGATTGGATGCCTCATAATAAGTTTTAAACACAACTATTTTAATGGAAAAGCAACAAGTGTTTGTTTAGTACTCTTTAGAAGATTCCTCTTCCAACAAGCATATAAATATAGCTTAAAATGGATCTATAATCGTCTTTACATCTAACAAAGTCAAAGTCTAGATACCCAATGATCTGTAACCTTATCCAACTTCCCACATGTGAACATGTGATGTTTTGTTTTTTGAAGATTGCACAAGATCTATTTGGATGCTATCCAATGATCCATGACCTCATTACCGAAATATCTGCCTAGTAACCTAACAATGTACACAATATCCAAATATGTACAAAATTGAGCACATATTAAAACTCCTACTGTAGAAGATACGAAATCTTTTGCATTTCTTAAATTTTAAATAGCACTGTAAGGTATTGATTGAGACTAACATGTCTCCTTTAGTAACAAGGGTGTCTTTTGATTTGCAATCCTGTATGCCATATTTCTTGACTACCTCCTTAATACAACTCTTTGTGATGATCAAAGAATACATTGAGAGCAATCTTTATGCATATGAATCCTTAATCCAAAAGAGACGTTCCTAAGATTTATTGCTTTGATAGAAATCTCCTTGCTTTGTGAACTAACTCATAATTAGTAAGCAGTATGTCGTTGACACAAACCAAACAATATATGTGCTCTAATTGAACTGTGGAATATATAATAATCAACCTCATTCATCTCAAAACAAAACAAGATAGCAATTGGATGAAATTTTTAGTACCATCGATAGGAATTGCTTAACCTTATACATGGATTATTTTAATTTGCAAACTAAATTCTTTGCATCTCTCAATAGAAAGTTATTCGGTAGCACTATGTAAATTGTCTCGTCAATGTCACCATTGAGAAACATAATCTTTAAATCCATCTAATGCAACTTGGACCAAAATGAGCCTCAAATTCCATTATTGTCTTAAGAGTCTTTCTATGAAACTAAAGAGATAATCTCTTCTTAATTCATGTATTCATTTTGAGTGAAACCTTTTGCAACATGACATTCCTTATGTCTCTCCACATTACCATCAAATCTCTATTGATCTTAAATATCCATTTGCAACCAAGAGTTAGTAATTTTTATGGTATGATGAAAGCTGATTGTATCATCTTCCACCAATCCATTATCTTTCTTAAGCTCTTGGAGAAATATAAAATAGTTATTAGAAACCATACTTCTCCTTTCTCCATTGGATCTTTTTAGTGACATTTGTTCTCATGGTTATTGAGTTTGTTTTTAATATGCATGTGACTACTAGTGCTGATGATGCTGCCAATGATTCCCTGACCACCAGTACGTTTGAGTCCCTCTTTAGACAACCTTTTCAGCTTCTTTCCCTTTCTGGTAAGACTCCTGCTACTCTATGTTCCACCCTAGGTAACACCAAATGGTATAATGACTATGCATACTTTAATCACATGATCTCTATGTCCACCACTTTCTTCTCCATGTCTCTTACTGATTATGCACCTCTTATACACACTACCGATAAACCTCTTATGCGCATCAGCTGTAGGGGCACCATCTCCTCCTCTCACACCTCTTTGTACCCAACACGTACCATATTTGAAAGTTAAATTTCAACTTTATCTCTATTGGCCAATTATGCGATCTTGGCTCTATTCTTTTGGTTGTCGTGTGTAAGATCCACGAACGAGATAGATAATTAGGACTGGATGGAAGGTTGGAAGACTATTTGAGCTCACTGAACTTTGTGTCCTTCCTCCAAGAATCTTTGTGTTGCCTCCCCACAATCCTTTCTATAGCTTTTTCATTAGCATCTCGATCATGGTTCATTAGGGAAAATGTGTCCTCTTATCTCTAAGGGAGTCTTGGGATCAGTTAGCAGTGAATTCTTTCGTTGTGTTTGTTGTCAAACTGCTAACAATCAGCTTTATTCTTTCCTGAAAGTGACTCTTTCTTTGACTCACCCTTTGAAATTGTGCATTCTGACATTTGGGGGCTAGCTTAAACTTCCACAAATGGTGGATCATGGTATTTTGTCATTTTCATTAATGATTATTCTCACTTTATGTGGATATATTTATTGAAAAATCATCATGACTTGCCTCAAATTTATATGGACTTTGCCAAAATGATCAAAACACGTTTTTCTAAGGTGATCAAAGTTTTCATCGTGACAATGCTGTGAAATATTGTGACTCAAAGCTTTTAACTTTTATTGTTGATCAAGGAACCTTATCTGCATACTCTTGTCCAGCTACCTCTCAACAAAATGGTCGTGCTAAACGTAAACACTATCATATTCTTGACTCTATCTGTGTTATGCTTGTCTTTTCCTTTTGCCCTGAGCTTGCTTGCGGTGAAGCTATGCTGATTGCTTTCTACATCATCAATCATCTTTTGTCCTTTGTTATTGGTCATGTCTCCCCTTTTGAGTATCTCTATCATACTCCTCCAAACTACAATTCTCTCAAAGTTTTTGGTTGTGTTTGTTTTGTGCTTCTTTAACTCTATGAATAAACTAAACTGTTACCCTGTGTTCATCTTTGTTGTTTTCTTGGATATGGGAGGGAGCATAAAAGATAGCATTGTTGGGATCCTATCTCTCAACGCATCTGTGTCTCATGCCATCCCATCTTTTGGGAACATCACAAGTTTTCATGTCAATCTTCCTTCAAATCCATTCCTTCCACCTTACGTCCTTTCTTTTTCCTTCCACCTTACGTCCTTTCTTTACTAACACTTCTGTTGATCTATTTCCTAGTGACATTGAGGTAGGTTCCTCTAGTGAGCTCACAGTCTAATGCCTTGATAGTTCCTGATGATCCAGTTCCAAATGTAGATCTTGCACCCATTGCCCCTCCTCCTCTTGAGCATTCAGTTAAGGTAACATAACCTTCTTCTCCTGAGCATTCAGTTAGGGTAAACAACCTCCTTCTTGTCTTTGTGATTGCCATTATTTTTCTACCATGCTTTATTTACATGAATCATAGTCCTATAAAGAAGCCTCCACAAACCTCCATTGGTAGCATGGTATGCAGGAAAAGTTACAAGCATTGGAGAAGACTCACACTTAGGATGTGGTTGATTCTTTTTCTAATTAGACACTTGTGGAATACAAGTGGATATACAATATCAAAACTTATTTTGATGGGTCTATTGAGTGGTATAAGGCTCGTTTGGTTGCCAAGGGCTTCACTTAGGAGTATGGTACTGATTATAAGGAGACCTTTACCCCTGTTGCTTGTATCACATATGTTCAAGCTCTCCTTGACATTGCAGCCACTTAGAAGTGGACTCTTAGTCAAATGATTGTGAAGAATGCCTTTCTCAATAGAGATTTGACTGAAGTAGTCTATGTGCAACCACCTCTTGGTTATACTTATCCACTAAACAAAGTCTATCTTATTTGTAAGGCTTTGTATGGCCTTAAGCAAGATCCCATGCTTGGTTTGATAAGTTCAACTACACTATTTGTCAACTTGAATTTCCATCTAGTCCTTATGACTTTGCTCTCTTTATCCATCGAACTAATCATGGCACCGTGTTATTGTTACTTTATGTTGATGACATGATTATTACAGGCGATGACATATCTGGCATCACAGATCTTAAGACTCTATAAGCAGTTAGTTTGAGATGAAGGATCTTGGCCCTCTCAGTTATTTCTTAGGTCTTGAAGTTCTCTCCTTAGATGATGGCACCTATTTATCTTAAGCCAAGTATGCTTTTGATCTTATCTCCAGAGTTAGTCTCACAAATAGAGCATGGAGTCTACACCTCTTGAGCCTAATATGTGTTTCACACCTATGGATGGGACCTTCTTGGATAATCCTGCTCTTTATAGGCAGTTAGTTTGAAGCTTGATCTATTTGACAATCACACAGCCTAACACTTCCTATGCTATTCACTTGGTTAATCAGTTTATGTCCGCTCGCTTTACTTATTATGTTGCCGTTCTTCGCATCCTTTGTTATGTAAAGAGAACACTGTTCCATGGACTTCACTTCTCTGCTCATTCTCCCCTAGTTCTTTGGGCTTACTTTGATGCTGATTGGGGCAGAGATCCCACTAACCATCGTTCTACCATTGGGTACTGTATCTTTCTTAAGGACTCTCTTATCTCCTGGCGCAATAAGAAATAGACCTTAGTTGCTCACTCTAGTACTAAAGCCAAGTATTGGGCTCTCGTTGACACTACTCTGAGGTCCTTGGGATTCATTAGCTCCTCCCCCCACTGATGTTTACTATGACAACCAGAGTGCCATTTAGATTGCGCATAACGACATCTTTCATGAGCTCACCAAACACGTTGAGATTGATTGTCACTTTATTCGTCAACACATCACTCGTGGTTCTCTTTGGCTCATTTCCATTGGGACTCTTGACCAACCTAACCTGTTCACTAAAGCTCATCATCTTGGTTGCTTCTATGCTCTACTTTCCAAACTAAAGTTGGTTTCCTCACCACCCACTTGAGTTTGAGGAGGGATGTTATAATATGTTTAGATTGTTGGTTAGAAACTGGGCACGCAGAAAAAGATGACTGAATATTTGTGTATATTTCACCCTATATATGTAAAGAGAGGTGGTGCCTATTTGTAGGCCAAGAGTAATAAATATAATGAATCAAATCAAATCAATCCTGATGTCACGACCCAACTTGGGAGCGTGACCGGCACGTGGGGAATCCCATCCCCACGTCAGCTTTCTGGGTGACGTATCTCTCTGTATGCATAAAATAGTATAATATCATACTTAAAATGAAATTTTCTTGCAAATCTATATAATTTGCTCTAATTAAAATATAATATTCAAATCCATAAAAACTGAAGTATTCACATATATAAACCTAAAACATTTTTTGTCATGCTTTAAAATCTAAGATTTGAAGACTGAGTCATAAACTCACTTTCATTAACTTTCACATAAATCTCTAATCATTGCCCATATTTTAAAATACATTCTAGAGCTCTAAAACATATAGGGAAAATACATAATCTCTTAAATTATCTATAACATCTCAAAATACATGCGTGGCTTGGATCACACTTTTGCAAAACTCTTTGGAGCACTCTAAACTATGAGAATCCTAAACTAAGCCTTACAACAATGCAAAGCTCACCAGAGGGGATAAACTGCGACTCTTGGATCGGTGTGAATGACGTGCGTACCTACAACTATTAGAGGAAGGGAGAGGGTGAGTCAACGGACTCGGTGAGTGAGCTCACTCATCACCCACATGGGACAACCAAGAATATACATAATATAATATACATGTGCAAAGAATAATGATTCATTTCATATTTAAATACATAGCTAGCTCTAGGAAAACACTTTTCATTCCATGTATTTATAAATAAACATTTCTAACTCAAAATCAAGCATGAAATCATTTTAAGCGAGGAGTGCGTGGCAGAGTCGGGGAAGCGATGCTTGAATATAATAAATATATCACAACAATAAAAGCTATAAAATTTTTAAACTATGAAGTGAGACTCATCACTGGCGAATCAGAGCTCCTGCTGAATCTGTAATAGTCCCTCTCGGACAAACTATGGGCACCTAACTAGGTCCCATTTTCTGTAATTGCTGGGGGCGAAACTGTCCTCTAACAGACAACTTGGTACCAAGGTTAACGATCTCTTCACAGCCGTTAACTAACTGTCTGTTTCCTTATCTCTACCGGCTAAACTAGTTTGGCAAAAAGAAAACTATAGTTGAAAAGTGGGTACTCTGTCCCTGGCGAAGTGAGGCCCCTAAGTTCTTAGTACTCTAAGAGTTACGAACTCATATAACTCTAACAATCGACTTTAGCATATTTGTGGCTATGAAAATCGAGCCCAAGGGTTCACCACTTGTAGGCATTCTGATTTCAAGCCCACAGAATATGTATCTGGCAGTTGCTAAAAATCATACTGAATTATTTACCTCTTGGTGCCATAAAACTAAATTTCTAAATTCATATCTTTACTAACATATTTCTCTATATACTTGATAATTCTGATATCATACTTTAAAATAAAAGAATTCGTAAGCATAAAAAACTCTAAAATCAAGATATACATTTCTATTCCTAAAATTTAAACCATACTCTGGTGTTACATACCTCCAACATATAAATATATTAACTGGGTATTTAATACATAGCTTGAAATCTAAATCGTAAAAATATATAATGTCATAAATCCATAACATATATTTTACACTATCATAAGCCTCTTTAAATCATATAATTCCTTAATAAATCCTTTCTCAAACATGTAAAACATTTTCCATAGCACACAACATAGCAATCATGGTCCCATGGTTTTGCAAAACTCATTCTTTTATGCTATCACAATAAACCATAATTTTCTAGCTTGATGTAAGCCTGTAAACTTCATAATATATATATTTTATCTCATCTCAAATTCCATATTTGTCAATCATTATGCAAGAAATATAACTCTAATGGGGAAACTAAGGCAATGAGGTCAAATCCACTCACCTGGAGGGGAGGGAGAGTTGACGTCAATACTAACTGAGCTCCGGGGAGCAAGGAGGGCACCAACGTCGACTATAATAACCACAAAACTCATTAATGATCTATGGGTAGCTCTAGATTTTCATAAACTAATTCTAATAACATTAGGGGGGAGCACCCCCACTTGACAATAATGAGAGAAACTAACAACCTATTGCATGAGAAAGGAAGATCATGGAAGAAACTAATAAAATCCTTACCTTTGATCTAGGAGGATGAAGCTTTAATGGAGGATGAGAGTGAGGGGAAGGAAGAAGAAGGGGAGATGAGATTTTTAGGGGTAGGGTTCGGAAATAAAGAGGAATTTCTGAGTTTGGGGGTATATATTAGGGTGAAGGGGTCATTTGAGTGAAATGGCGTCGTTTTACACTATTCCTGCAAAACTGACACCGCTATAGCGGTTATAGATCGCTATAGCGGTCTAGCCGCTTTCCACGCGAAGTGAGCGTACTGCACTTATGACCGCTATAGCGGTCCAGACGCTATAGCGGTCTCGGAGACTAAAACGTGCTGCATTCCTCATGTGACCGCCATAGCGGTCTGATCCTATAAGCGGTGACAGGCCAAACTCCGTGAGATTCACCATTTCTTTGTCATAGGCATATGGCTTATCCAAAAACTCACTCACTTATTTCCATTTCTTTATTCCAAGTTAAATTAACTTTAAAACATAAATGTAAATAAGAAAATACCCCCCATTTGGATTCAAATAAAATATCTAAAAATTCAAAACTCCAACCAATCAAAATCTCATTTCTTAGTTCTAGTTCATATTCCAGAATTCCGGCGATTTTCTAAACTTGGGGGCTAAAAACGAAGTATCTAGATGCTTTCAAAAATTCCTTAAAAATCACTCTTCAACTTGTTTCTTTCTGGGGAACACTTACCGGGACTTTTGATCCCAAGATTGTGGCTCTAACATATAGCCCTCCAAGGAGGTGTAGGGCTCCAGACTTAGCAAAAACCTGGGACCAGAGCAGCTTGAAGTGGGTCCCAGGGGACCTTGAGGTCATGCAAAACTCGTCTACTGACACGTATACCCCAGATATTACACCTGATCCTAGCATTATTCCTAATATGATATAGATCTATATATAATCAATCATATCTAAACATATCATAACATCTACAGCTATTCCCAGTCATTGATTCCTCTCTGTTAGTTTCTACTTTGTTGTCATGACTTATTCTTACAAACAAAGTTCCAAAGTACAAGAGATCACCAACTGGGAAAAGAAAATGAAAGAGTTATGTTGTGTAATATAATAGGATAAGAGTCCACATCCGTAGCCGTACTATTTTCATTATTGAAACTTCAGGTTTAAAATGCAAGCATATATAGATATGTTTTAGTTGAAAGACATACCAATATGCCTTTATTTTAGGTTTTTGGAGAGAGAGATATTGTTATCACAGCTTTGCTATCATCCTCACGCTAATATTGCTACCAATAATTTTTTGAATAAAAGAAGAACGCAACAAGAAAGTGTGTGAGATCCCGGAGAGACCATCCAGGTTAGTGAAGGCCCCACGACTTGAATTGGGGTCACAAAGATGCTCTAGTTAGTAGTGTTGTTGACCTTGCTCTTGTGGTGATATGATCTAGCCCAAAATATTAAGTTTGGAATATGTCTCATAATATGTGATGATAACAAACATAATGTATATTTAATGGCTTTGATATATGCATTTGATTTTTTGTCAAAATTATATATTTGCAGAATATTTGTCAATCGTATGGAACATAAAAATGAATTGCCAAGGAAAAGGAAAAACAAGAATCTGCATTTTACCAAAAGCAAAATTGCAAGATTAAACGAAAGAAATTTGCACTAAAATTGCAACGAAAAAGTAAAAGCAAGGAAAGAAAGCTGATACGAACATATAAACGAATATCATAGTTTTATATATTATGCCTTGACATGTCTTGACATTATGTAGATATACAAAAAAATAAAAATAAAAAAGATATGCCCATCGTAGAAGACAAATATCTCCCATCGTAGAAGACAAATATCTCCAATCATGAAGGATCAATTATTTGTATCTTTGGAAAGAAAAGAATATTGCTGAAACTAACGGAAAACCATATCAAATCGTTTCAGCCTTGAGATGAAAATCATATTAAGAATTCGTATTTTAAATAGGAAAGTTTGCTGTTAAATGGATCAGATTTTGTGCTGAAAATTATGATGATTGGCGAAATATCTTTTTCGGAGCTGCAACAACTAGTGGAAGACTAAAAATAAAAGGACCAGCTCAGTCCAAAGAATAGTAAGCATGGGACCATAGTTTTTAAACTTGACTCAGTGATCAACTCAATTAGAGTACTAGGTTAGCCAGTCACTGATTAAATCGATGGATCACAAGTTGAATCAAATGAATTGGATATAACTAAATAAATACATAAAATATATTAAAATTCAAATAAAGAAAAAATTAACAATTTAAATTTGAACATACTTTATATATACACAATTAATAATTATTCTATTTAACTTATAAAAGAAAATTATTTTTATATATATTTTTTGGTCATGCTTTTATATTTCTTTTAATCGCTCAAGAGAGTGTCAAGGTGCATGACAAGAAACCCACGAGACATGACCCATTTTTATACCCCATTATTATTATTATTATTATTATTATTATTATTATATCATTGTTTTTTCAAATCGTGAGGGATAAGCTAGCTTGTCATGACCTAACTTGTGACATTTTTCATTTTTTGTTTTTCTTGGCCGGCTTGTGTTCCAACTTACTTGTTAGGCTTGTGTTTTTCTTTCTTCAGTCAAACAACAAAAAGTAACAAGCTAACAACACAACAAATTTAACTGTCATTCCCTTCTATCATAACTCTCTCTCAACAAGCCGCCGCACCACCTACAAAAAACACCCAATCAACCTTTTTCTTCCTCTACTTAGCACTTTCTCCTCCCCTCTCTCTTATCATGAGCAAGGGGGTGATGTGAGATTTGGAGTGACAATTTCAATATTTGGAATTGGAGTAGTGTTGTGTGGCTCTACTTCGCCACTTGGGTATGTCAACTGCGAATGGCATCATCGGGGTAGGAATAGGCTGAGTCACAGCCATTGTAGACGACAATGGGCCTATAGGCACCCTTGGAAGGGAAGTTAGTGCCATCGCATACGTTGCAAGCTGACTTATTCCATTGGAGCCATAACACGTGGTCGAGGCTGATGTACAGAAACCATTTCAACTTTGGTTCCTTACCTCAAATTCATACTCCAAAAATATGATTTGAACCAAGGAATGGGAACTTCTCATAATAGATCTTTGAAGTCCCACAGACATTTCAACATATGTTTGATCTAAGTTTAATTAGCTAAGATAAACTCAATTGGATTAACTCAAACATATAAAAAAATCTCCTAAAGTGAGACAATTTATGCAAAATTTAGATATTGAAACTTTAGTTTATGGGCTTTCCAAATCACTATAGTAAGACTTTCGACAAAATTAGATTAAGAGAAGTAATAAATGAAAATGGAAGTAACTTGCATTAATATAAAAGAGCAGTACAATAAAACATTGAAAGAAAACTATGAACAAATTAAATAGCTAAATGCTTGAGACTTATTGTGTGTCATATTTACACAAATAACTCTTATTTATTTATAGTTCCTTAGCTAAGCTTTATGCCTGATCATAGCTGCTCCTATGTTTTAGCAACCATTTCTCATGTCTCTATGCACGTTCACCCAGTCGTAGCATTATTTTGCTTTGTTAGACCAATTTCTCTTCAAATCATGTAAGCCTATTGTTTTTCTTCATTTGGGCTTGCATTTCTTCACTAAGCCCAATCCCCTTTACAACCATGACAACCTATATTCCCTATATTTGGGCCTTTGTTGGCTAACCTAATATTTTTGGGTATCCAATAGTAATTAAGTCTCTATATTGTATAAAAACTTTCAGTTATGTTCTTTTAGTTTAAACATTTAAAATCAAGTTTATATACTGTACAAAAGTTTTAATCAAGTCCCTATATTGCAAAAACAATTTCAATCAAGTCCCCATACTATATAAAACTATAAGTACTTGATAAAAAAACAAAAAAATTTCAAGCTATAATGGCTTAATTGAAAATTTTGATAAAATGTAAGGACTTGATTGTAATTTTCAAACTATAGGAACTATATTGAAAATTAAATAAAACTATAAAAACTTCCAGATTAATTAAACATTTTTTATTGTTATTTTATGTCATTATTCTTACTAATATATTTATATGGAAAAGATAAAGAGCTTATCTAACGAGTGCTCTAAGAGTATTGGTTAATGAATTTAAAATGAAAAGTTTTGTATTGGGAATATGAGTTTTTAAGTTTTTAATGTATGGGACCTACTCAAAACTTTTAAAACTTGCTTTTTTGAAATTTCTTAACCATTATGTTTATGAGACTAGTTACCAAAACCCAAAAATAAAATAGAAAAATCATTATTTAGGTGAGAGAAATAATAGAGAGAATAATTATTTCCTAATATCAATTAATGTGACTAAACCAAAATTATAAAGTTAACCATAATTATAAATGAATAAAAAAAATAAGAATTTTTTCATCCAATATAAAATATGGAACTTGCTAACCTCCACATGAAAATATGAATAATAGCTACTTTCAAAAAATAAAAATAATTATTTTTTTGGGTTTAAAAAATATAATCACTTTATTTTAGTAGTCATATTCTAATTTTGTCTAGAGGTGGCTTCTTATGTAGTGACTTATTATATAATAACCATTTTATCCTTGATTTACTTTTTCATTTCTTGTTATGTCCTATGGCACTAGAGGTGTCAAAATGGGCTCAGCCCGCCGGGTCGGTCCGCCAAACCCGCCAATTTTAGCGGGTTGGGTTGAAGTTTTGAGCCCACCAAAAAATTCCAACCCGCTTAACCCGCCCCGCTTAACCCACGGGTTGGGGCGGGTCTGGCCCGCCAGGCCAAGTATCTCTTTTTTTAAATAAAAATATAATTTATTGGTAAAAAAATATTAAATGTATAACCCAGAAAAGATAAAAAGTAAGAAATATATATACTCATCAATATAATAACATTATACAGTTAAAAATATTCACTCAAAGTTAAAAATAAAACAGTGTCATAACCCAAAAATAATACTATTAACAATAATATTTTTTAATCAAAGTAACGGTATAATTATTATGAACTTTGAAAAATTGGGTATAAATAAATAAAAAAATATTTTTTAAAAAAATTTTTAAAAAAATTCAAGATAATATTAAAAAATATTTTCTTAGAATTTTTTTTATTTTACGTACTAACCCGCCAACCCACTTAAATGGGCCAATAATATTTCAACCCATATTTTTTTGGCGGGTACTGCCCGCTCGCTTTTTGACGGCTTTGACGGTGCCTGCCCGTTTTGACACCTCTAATGGCACCCACTAGTCACCACCTCTCTTTTGACCTTCCTTTCTCCTTTAGATCTTCCCCTCCCATCATCACTAACAATCCAAGATATCAAATGAACACTCTAAATGGAATTAGTCTAATCGAATACTGGTTTCAAAGGGCTGCCTCCACTTTCACGGCAATGATGAAGATCAAAAGGAGAACATAACACAATTTTCTAAACCACTTCCGCGTTGTCCAAATTCCAACAATGTAAAAGATATACATTGAAAAAAAATGGAAATTAAGGAAATAATAGCAATATGATCGAAACCAACGGCTGGATATCATCGGACACCTCATCATGAGGCTTTGTGTGTGCAGTGGCAGGGACATGACGGCGGAGGAGATTCTGATATGTGGTGCCTGCTCCGCCTATTGCGGTTGCACTCCGATGACCTCTCATGCCTCGACCTCATCAACCTGTCTTTCTTCTCGCCGCTGTTGCTGTCATCCATTTCATCCCTCATATTCTCCTTCTTCCTCTTTGTTACAGCATCCCTCTCTCAAAACCCCTCTCTCTGCTACTACCATGGCTCCTCTCGCGTTCTCGTTTGCGTTCGCGTCCTGACTGAGCTCTCTTCAAGCGCTTCGTTCGAAGACAGGGAGAACGAGATCAAGAGCGAGGAGGAGGACGAGGTTTCAGCGAATCATAACCGGTTTGTCGGAATTTCAAGCGGCGAGCGTGAAGGTGGCATGAGGAACGGTGCAACGAGCAATGGTGACACGACAGTGAGATGAATGAGGAAAAATAAAACGAAAATTACATTCACCTCACCAGAAATTTGGTAAAATACAATATGCACTCCCTCTATTTTCAAAATCTACATGATAGATCCTTGAGATTTGAAAAGTCCTACATCAGTCTCCCCTAAGACTAAGACTGTTATAATTTGTGAAAAATTAAACCCTAAACCCTAAACCCTAAGACTAAGACTGTTATAATTTGTGAAAAATTATACTCATATTCTCTGAGATGTGAAAAAATATAACTTGTGATCCCCTCTATTTTTAAAATTTACATGTCAAATGCACAAGTTTTGAAAAATCCTACACCAATCTCCTCTAAGACAATTATAATTATTAAATGATCACATTTTCATTTTATTAATTGGTAAAGACATACCATATTTCTATTTACACGCAAAGAACGTGGTAGGCATTTAAAAAATACCAGCAAAGGGGATTTGCTCAAAATTTGAATTTTTGTGTTGCATTCACTTGATTTTATCAAGCAAGGCAAAAAATTTTTTTTGGAATTTTTACAACACTCTCTTCGTCCCAATCCATAAGTGAATCATCATTCTAGGTGCACTCGGTGTTGTTCTTATTGATCCTTATTTGGGATTGTGTCCTCCTCACTTGAACAATTTTTGTCACGATATGATAATCCTGTTAATAAGACCACATTTATAAAATCATAGGATAGGTCAGTATAAGATTTTCCAAAAATAAGGGATTTGACATACAAATTTTGAAAATAGCGGGGGTGCGAGTTACATTTTGTCAAATCTTAGGGAAGGGGACTATAATTTTCTCAAATTATAACAGTCTTAGGGGAGGTCGGTATAGGATTTTCCAAAACTCAAAGACTTGATATATAGATTTTGAAAATAGAGAGAATGAATTATATTTCTCAAACTTTATGAGAAATGAGTGTAATTTTTTCAAAAATAAATGATGATAAAGGAAAATGACAACAACATAAATCAATATAAAATTGTTTTTATTTTATAGATATTAAAGCATAAATATAACTTTTATTGTCAATTAATTTTAATCACCATCCACCGCATAAGAAGCCACCTTGTTTAGAAACACAAAATAAGCCTAACAAAACTTCCAAACTCTCACCAAATCAAAACTGCCCATCTCCCCATTCAAACACCACCATCGTCATCATCATTATGAGTACACAATTCACTACCTTCCCACCACTGTCCCACCGTTTTATAGGTACAAATTTAATGATTTATATCTATATTTTTTATAACAAAAGTGAGTACTATTATCATTAAATATTTATTTGATTATGGGCCTACAAACTTTATTACAGTGTGAGAAAGAGATAAGTTATAAGGTAGATTTCATATGTTTAAGTTTATTATGAATCTCCTATTATTAGTTATTAAATGAATATTATTGTTATTAAATAATTTAATTAAGAGTAAATATCTAAATTGGTCTCTGACAATTTCTTTGATGGACCCCTAATAATTGTAAGCACCCAACTTTGTCCCTCATAATTGTTAAAATAAGACACTATAGGTTCTTGACCAACTTGTCATAGGTTAGGAGGCAGAGATGAAAAAAAAGTTCGGTTGGGAGAAGGTGGAGCTCATTTGAGAGGAAATAGCGATCAGGCAGAATGAGACATAAATCAGCTAGGACAGGCGGAGCTCGACCAATAGGTGACAGAGACTCATAAGCTTGTGACAGAGCTCAACCACCTATATATCATTTGAGATCCTTCTCCTAGCCGAACTTTATTTTTTCGTAATCGAACTCTACTTTCTCCTTTGTTCATCACTGCCTCTCGACCATGCATTTGTAGACCCGTCAAGGACCTATAATATCCTATTTTTATAACTGATGAGGGACCAATTTAAGTGTTTATAATTATTAAGGATTAATTTATCCTTTAAAAGACTAATTTAAGTATTTACTTTTTAATTAATAATCAATAAATAAAAAATTTATAATATACCTAAACATGTCACGTCATTCATAAAATCACCGTGAGAAAGAACGTGTTGCCCATGTGTTGAGCTAAGAATTTTCCATCTTTGACTCCCACAGCACAGTGATAAGTGACATTTTTTATAGCCGGATTGTGATTTTAAACATGACACAGCAGCACCACCGAACCGATCATGAACAGTGAACACACCGTCGCCGCCAAATGCCCCTCTCACACCCGCCGACGCTCCTAACCCACCGCCGAAAGTCCCCGTCGATGACGCACCGCCGCTACGCCGGTGACTCCTTCGCCGCCATGTTGCCGGACTCAGCCTTCCAGCTCCGTCGGATACTCGCCGCCGCTCTCCTCTTCGCCGCCGTTTCTGTCTGCTGCTTGGTTTTCTTAAGAGGCGTCGATTACTTCCGATTCCGATTGATCCCTTCCTCTCATTTTCCGACCGTTTTCCTGTCGCCCTTCAACGATTCTGTAGCTGTGAGTTTCGGTTCTTCGTTCTCTTCGTTATGATTTCTCCTTTTGTACTTGTGTTAGTTAGTTTATTTATTTTTTTATTTTAACAAAATACCCACTTGGATACTCACATTTCAAAGAATGGACGGTTGTTTCTTTAATTGTACGGACTTATACGGAGCAACCAATTTGTCCTATTTTTTAAGTTGTGATTCTAACAATTTGAGGCTTTCAAATTCTGACAAGCTAATTTGTCCTCAATATATATCCTGAGGGACCAATTTGGATGGAATTTATTTATTTATTTTAATTTTAATTTTAAGTTTTTTGGACACTGGAATGTTGTAGGCATTGTGATTCATAGAAGTGTTTTGAATAGGGCGAGGGAAGGGATTCGCAAAATTTTCCAGGGGATCAAGGTTTTTTACTAATTAGAGTTTTTGAGCTGAAATCTGTGTTGTTGTAAGTTTGTTTACCAATTATAGTTTTTATGGGATGTGAAGTTTCACATCTGACGCATATGGTAAAAAGAAAAAAAAAAAACGTTATCCGCAAAATGCTGTGTCTGTTCCATATCCATTCTTTTTTCAAGAATGCACATGTGAGTTGTAAGATTCGTCACTGATGAATGAAGAGAAATAGAGGAGGATGAAATCATGTTTCGTTTCACCTTTTTTTCTTCCCCCTTGTGAAGGAAATTCTTTCTTTAGATTTATGCATTTTGAATAGTTGGTTATGATAGTTGAAGATTGCAATATCTTTGTGCCACTTGTTTTGTCCCCAGTTTCGAACTGAATTTTTCATACTAAATAGCAGTTCTGACTTCTGTATCATCAAATGTGCTTATGATTAAGCAAAAATGGATATGCTGATTCTGTTAAACTTTTCAAAGCTTTATTTGGAGTGGTCACATCACTAGTGTTGCTCGTGCTTCCCACTTCTGTATTTTATAGCTTTGGTATGAATAGAGGCAGATTGCAGCTTTGTAAAAAGTAACTTCATTGCAAGAACTGATGAACACGGAGCCTTTTTTAGTATTTGTTAACTTATTCTTAGTCTTAGATGCTCTAATTTTAACATGTTATTTGCTGATAGTGAGTTCTTGTTGCATCTGTAAATTTTGAATTTTTAATATGGCGGGAAGTAGATGAATTATTCTCTGCCAGCAGCGGCAGAGTTTCCATAATTAAGACAATATTTGGTCTTATGAATATAGTGAATCCAACTGTTTGTTTTTAAAATACTAAATTAAGTTTCATAAGCAGAGCATGTCTGAAAATATTTACATTTTTCCAAGAAGATTCTGATTGTACTTAATGCCGCTCCACCATTCCACTAACAGTGTCATATGTGCTGGGGCGTTTGTCATGTTCTTTAGTTGGGTTGGGCTGACTCAACAAAATAATTGCACTGTTGAGGCCGAGGTAGCTGAGAACCAGGCGGCCGAACAGGACTATCCTTGAAGCCTTTTCATATCCAGAATTAATGGACTATTAATATTTGGGCTGGGTCAACAAAACTGGGCAGGGCTGGGCTCAAAATCACGGCTTTCTTGTTGTGGTTTGTTTGTTCAATTTGTCAATGGAAGAGGTGGTCACATTGTTCTTTCTGTTTGAATTGACTCTTCTTCAGGCTAGCAATGAATATCCACTTGAAGAAATTCTGAAGGAGGCTGCCATGGAAGACAAAACTGTTATCTTAACCACATTAAATGAAGCATGGGGAGCTCCAAATTCAGTCATTGATCTTTTCCTTGAGAGCTTTAAAATTGGATACCGTACTCGAAGGCTGTTAAATCATTTATTAATTATTGCATTGGACCAAAAGGCATTTGCACGCTGTCAGGTTATACACACCTACTGTTTTTTGCTTGTGAGTGAAGGCAGTGATTTTCATGAAGAGGCATACTTTATGACTTCTCACTACTTGAAAATGATGTGGAGAAGGATAGATTTCCTACGTTCTGTTCTTGAGATGGGATACAATTTTGTGTTCACTGTAAGTATGTCAATCACTAATCTCTTGCGTTCATTTGGTGTAATCTTACGCTGTGTCTAATTTTTGTCAATCTGGAAAACCATTTTAGAAGTTGTGAAGTTTGAAAATATCCTTCAAATTTACCTAATTGTAATACCAGCTGATAGCATACTGCATCAATAAACTGGTTAATTGCAACCAAATTTTTAGCTAGGCATTTGATTGTTGCTTTTATCATTCTGTCCTCATACATTTACTTTCATTTTCAGGATAGAGAAAAGTTTAAAAAAGAAAAGAAGACTTAAAATACTCTATAATGGAAGTGAGCTACATTGTTTAAGGTGTCTAAATTAGATATTGTGTTCCTCTTCCAGGATGCTGACATCATGTGGTTTAGGGATCCATTTCCTCGGTTTCATCATGATGCTGATTTCCAGATAGCATGCGATCATTTCACGGGTAGCTTTGATGATGTAAAGAATAGACCCAATGGAGGGTTTAACTTTGTAAAGTCCAATAATAGGTCCATATTGTTTTACAAATTCTGGTACTCTTCACAACAAACCTATCCTGGATACCATGATCAGGATGTACTTAATTTCATCAAGGAAGATCCTTTCATTACTGATATAGGACTGAAAATGAGATTCTTGGATACAGCTAATTTTGGAGGGCTTTGTGAACCAAGTAGAGATTTAAACCAAGTTTGTACGATGCATGCGAATTGTTGCTATGGTATGGATAGTAAGCTTCATGATCTTAGAATTATGCTTGAGGATTGGAAATACTATTTGACCTTGCCTCCAAGTTTGAAGAGATTGTCAATTATCTCCTGGAGGGTTCCTCAGAAATGCAGGTTGGCAATCAGGCTTTTACATTCGTATGTCAATCTTTTTCTTGATTACCATTTTGATTCACTTTTCATTCCTTTTGTTTTAATTAATGGATTCTTATTGGGGTGCAATGTCTTCTCAGCGTTGATTCTCTCAGGCCCCAAGGTTCACCGGACGAGAGTGTTCAAGAAGATTAAAATTCTGGTTGTGTAACAGTGAACTTACAGAAAGCATACGTCTATATTGAGAACAAGAGTTTTACAATGGCAGTATATGTATTGTCCAGAAAAGGAAATGTACAAGCTATATCAATGTAAACATAGTTATCAGACTTGAACCAGTGATTTACTTGGCCAAGGTAGTGGGTCACTAGGTCACTGGTTCAACTAGTGAGTCACAGGTTTAGATAGTGAGTCATGTGTTCAACCACTGAGTCACTGGTTGAATTGAATTTAATTAAAATCAATGTATAAAGTAGAATTTAACGCAACTAAATATGTAATATATTGATGGTGCATAGTAACATAAACAGGAAAATGACCTAGTGATTGCCAAGCTTGTCATGTGCTTCTCCGTACTTTGACTTGCACAAGGTTCGATTCTTGTAGATGGATTTTTTGAATTAAATCCCATTTGCAGTTTGCATGCCAGTTCGATTTTAGTTATCCAGTTCACTTCGGATTTGATCAAAGTTGATTCGTTAATATGCAAGTCTAGTCAAAGAAGTGAATCGTACTAGTGACTAATTCATTGGTTTCCAATTCGAATTGGTCGGTTACGTTTGATTCAAATAACTATGAATATAACAGTAATAGTGACAATGTAAGAAATAAAAGTCTTAAGTTAGATAAGAAGTTTAAGTTTATTTTCAGCTGCTGCAATATTTTGTCTAATATTATTGACTCGGGCATGGTGGTAGAGTGCATGGAGATCCTCTTGATGGTGGAGGAGGCCCTCAAATTATTCGATCAAGCATGAACATCTTGTTCCGAGATAAGGTGATGGGAAAAAAGCCCCACCATTTAGAGTGAAAACGAATCTGGTTTGAGATTAACATAGTGTGGAAGGAATATATTAACGGTGTTGTGTCAACCTGTGGTGTATTTGGATTGCAAGTTTTATGATGAGCTCGTCTTCCTTGGCAGATGTTCTAGTGGTAAAGCTTTAGGGACAAATTGTGGGGTTCTTGGTGACGAGTGATCGCTTAAACTCTTTATAGCTGAAGGGAGGCTTCGAACTCATGGATGTTAGTAATGGTTACTACATGCCAAAGTTTGATCCGGAAGGGATAGGAACAAAGTTTGCTTTCCTAGCTTAAACTTGAATGTTCTATGATGAGTGTGCCTTAATTTAACCCTAGCCTCAGCAATATGGCATCCAATTAGAGTTGATACAAACATTTTGCACGTGGCTGTAGGTAATTTTGCTTGAGTTTGTGTTGATATTTATCTCATAGAATCGGTGCTGGGAAAGGTGGGTCTCGAAGGACTTTTGTATCCAGTTCAGCGTGAGGGGTTTCATATGTTCAATGTGTGGTTGCTATCCAGGGGTTTCAGTAATGGCAAGACTAAAAGCCTAGTGGAGAATCCACAAGCCCAAAAGCTGGTGATAGGACATTAAACGTTGTACAAAGCAAATTGGTGCTCGATTTAACCAAGCCTGATACCAATAAGACATTATACACACACACACACACACACACACACACACACACAAATCCTCACTAATAAGTGTGTTTCTCTATTTCACTCGTGTACACACACACACACACACAAATCCTCACTAATAGGTGTATTTCTCTATTTCACTCGTATAAGAAGCACAATACACAAATATATTGGAAGAGGAATTATACGAATTAATTTAATCTTGCATATAAGCATACACAATAAATAGTAATAAAGTATCGTGACAAATGAACGGCCATGGCAATTAAGTTCGTGCGCTACATGTTGGACTACAAGCATACGTGGCTAAAATTTAAAGTGCAATAAACTTTGGCATTTATTTTCAATACTGACAAAGGAGAGAAGTTGCTGCTTGATTTAATGTTTTTAAATAGAATTGTTCCTCACATGGTCGACAAAATGTACATTTTAGTCCTTCTAAAATTTTTAGTTGAACAAATTGATTCTTATAAAAAAAAAATTCTCAAATTAATCTATATAAAATTGAATTATTAGATAAATTGTTCCTTGAAAAATAAAACCCTCAAATTGATACTTACAAAATTTTAAATCGGACAAATGGGTCCCTGTAAAATTAAATAATAAGTAAAATTAGTCATTCTGATAAGTTGGACTAAAAAAATTAACTTGTCTGACAATTTATTTTTATAGGGACAAATTTGAGAGTTTTTTTATATAAGAATTAATTTATCCGACTATTTAATTTTGTAATGATCAATTTGAGAGGTTTTTTTTTTTGTGGAGACCAATTTTATCCATTTAAAATTTTAGGGGAACTAAATTGAGGGATTTTGTCCACACGGCTTTTCTGTATTACAATACAACAGTGTTTCTATACTTGTGTTGTCAATAGCAAAGTGACATTGATCCCCTTTATTGGCACTCAATATAACAGTGGTACACAGTTCCACTCCGCCTTTGTGAGTGTTGAGACTCTTATAATTGATTATCTTTTAAAAAAAAAAACGGTGGCATTCAAGAAAACTATAACATACGGTAAAAGGAAATTGATGATATGTTGGTAAGATCAGGTAGACAAATCTAGCTTGGCTAGATAGAAAAGAGGTCTCCTTGACCTTGCAAACTGTACCGTCTTGTCTCCATTTTCTCTTTTTTAGTTTCCATGTATCTTCTTATCTTGATTAAAGAATGTATTTTCAGCTTCATATTCAGTAGCAGTAGTAGGACTTTTGTTGGCACAATACAAACGTTTAATTCTCCTTCTTGAAGATTATATTTTTCTTGTGAGAAACACGAAATGTGCTCAGCCACCAATTTTCTTTACCACCTCCATTTTCTTTGTGGGGTAAGTCTTAAACTATATATAACAAAACGTGACAACATAGCACGAACGAAAATATGTAGTGGAAATTTAAAATTTTTGCCGAAAAGAAATATGGTGGGGGGAACTTTTCTAGAGCTGCAAGAAGTCGTAAAGATTAAAGATTGGAATATGTATCTTTTTTCCTTTCTGCAGTTTGGTTTGTGGATTTCTCGAAGCAAAAATCGGATAAAGCAAATATACGAATAATAATACATGGGAATCGCTTGCAACACACAAAACTAATTATTGGGAATCAACTTCAATGACACTTAGTCCATTGATTGAAAAACAGCCATCCAATGAGAACATCTTTCGTCGAGTACATGCCTTCCAACTCACAACATAAACTACATCAAACGAGATTAAAATGCAAATACACATACCTTTTCACGAATCGAGCAAGTTCATTTGATCAGAAAGGCTTCTTAATTTTATCCCAAATTAAATTGCCCCACTGTCTTGTTCTAAAGAGAACCTTGACTTTGGTGTCAGGGGTATCTCATTTTATTTCATCTAACTCCGCAGAAAATTTCACATTATTGGCTACATGAAGAATCAAAAAACTATACACTGGGTCCGAATAAATTATTTTCGTGCCGGCTTTCCATGAAACATAGCCCGTATAGTACAATTAACCTGAAACATGCATGGTTCCTCCCGTATGATACAATTAACTTGAAACATGGTTCCTCTTATGTAGTGTGAACTTAAGGAATCCAAAATTTCCCTTGCACGTCATTCTTTCTTTTGTTTAGAGCAGATTAGGGTAAAAAAAATATAGATTCGTTGTTCATTTAATTTAATCGGAAGTAAATTTAAAGCTTAAGTAAATATTCGTTCTTTATATTTTGCTGTGTATGTATTCATTTTAGTTTTTAGATTTTATTTATTTATTTATTTTTGTCCCTTATTTTATCAATTACATTCAATGTTGTCTTTTAAGTGAACTGCCATCCAAATTATTACACTAAATTATTGTGAATTTTCAATCATCGAGTGATCTCATGGTTTTACCAACATAATAGAAAAGTAATTTTCGAAAAACGTTTAATCCACCAAAATTTGTACTTCTCGATTCTGCAACCCCTGCTTAATGCAAAGGCTTCAATGAACTGAATTTATCATATAAAAAATAGATGGTAATTGTAATAGATTGCAGATAATTTTACATATAAAACTTATCTATGAAAAGAATTTTCTCTCAACTAAATGCACCATAAGGGTATCTCCAATGGTGATCTCATTTTAGATCTCAATTTTGGCCTCATTTCTTGTCACATAAACATCCTAACTTTGGCACCACATATAAAATATTGGCATGTAAAATAATTTTAACTTCCACATGTCACATTTTTATCAATTGAAACCAAAACGTGGTTGGTCCTAACTAGTTGAGACTAGTCCCAATTTCACTAATCTAATGCCGTCGAAGGAGGTCCAATACCAATTTATGGTACTTACCGAGCAAGTTGGTTAAGCGAGTAATATGGGGGAAATTAATAGCACTTCCAATTGTTTGTCTATACCTTCCGTAACCAATTTACAATCGTGATTCTCTAAATTATCCTTAGCAACCAATTTATATTCATTGTGAGTGATGAAAGCCAAATTTTTCAATCAATGGCTGAGGAATCTCCAACATATATATGTTAAAATATTTCAGTACAGATAATCAGAAGCAAGGTAAAATTATATAAATTGAAATAATAAAAAAAAGACTATTGAGAAGCATTATTTTATTTTTTGAAGCATTCATATAATATATTTCATATATTTTAAGAAAATTATATTATCGATTTGATTTATGATTCTATTAGTAATGTCTTAAATAAGAACAACTAGGGCCATTTGTTTGAGCTTTTTTCAAGAATTATTTTCTAATAAAAAAGCATGTATAAAAATTTTAAGATGGTTAGGTTTGCTTTTTTAAAAAAAAAAAACTTCTTTTATGGATTCTTTTGTAAATTGAATAAATTCTGAAAAAAAAGTTAATACATAAAAAAGAATATTCTTTCTAACTTAAACAAATACAGCTTTAATAAAGTTATTTTTATAATTTTATAACATTAGGTGCTATGAGAAAGACAATTAACAAAAAAAAAGAGAATAATTTTAACAGTTGGAATAAATAAAAATGTCAATTAGTTAATAATTTGAAGTTTAAATAAATAAAGATTAATGTTTTGGATAAAGCTTGATTTTGAATAAAAAAGTGTTTAGGTTAAGGCATTTTTTAAAATTAAAATTTAAAGAGATTTTTCTCGCAAATTACAAGTAATTAATAGAGGGTGTGATCAGACAATAAGACAATTGAGGGTGTAAATAGCCTCACTCGAGTAAAATATGTTTAATAAATAAATTGAATGTTCATTTATTAAATAAATTAGGAGGTGAATTAGATTTTTTTTTCATACTCTTTTATAGTTTTATTACATCATAATCATCGATGAACTTGATTGGTTTATTTTAGTCTACTCTAGAATTTATTCAACTCATTCATTTTCTACCAGCAAAGCAAATGGACGATGGCGGTGCTGTTTAGCACATCGAATGTCAAAAAAGCATGTTTCAACAAAGGAAAAATACACGTTTTCTGGTTGAAAAGAGAAAAATACTGTAGGAGACTTGTGAGATCATGGGCTAATTAAAGCTAGTTAAAAGAGGTATCGTAATTAATGGACTAAAATGAGTAAATGTAGCCAATGAGAGTTAATGCAGGTGGTAAGGAGACACTACAAGAAAAGTGCCGTATAGGCATATATCTCACAAGGACATAAGTTCGATTTTCGCTGTCTCTATTAGTGCTCATAGATCCCTAGGACCCTAAACTGGCCCTTACAAAATTACCGGTGTTGAATCCATCTAAACTTTTAATAACAATAATAATAAGAAATCAATTTATTTCGCTTATTTTTGTAGGGTAGAAAGTTAAATCTGTAGTTTTGGTTATAAACCTTTCTTCTAATAACATATTGAAACATTAGAAAATTTAAATCTCAACCAATGTGGGAGAGTTGAGATTCTTATATTCATAAAAAAAAAAAATAGTTAGATTCTTATGATTTTTCTCTTAATAAACGACCTTATGTAAAAGAAAAGGCAAATTGACAGGGAAAAAGAGGAGAGAGATTATTGAAGCCCATAACAATTGGAGGTTCGTACGTGATAGAAGAGAAGAGTCAATTTTAGATGGAAAACGCTATAAATTTGTCTAGAACTTTATATCTAGAATAGTATGTCATAACCGCTAGCCATTTGATGAATTAGTAAGTCATCTCGTTTTATTTCATTAATCAACTATCATAATTTCTACTAAAGATTCTATAAATATTTTTCTTTATTTGTAGCATTACTTTTTATAGATATGCATTTAGCATGAAGTTTTTTTAGGCCAATTTTCTGGTGCCATTGGTGTTTGGTGTAATTGGCGCAGTTGCTCACACCACCATTGTCAAAAGCACCACCAACACCACCACCACCACCAAAAGCACCATCGACAAAGCTAATTGCCTCCATCACATTTTATAGCTATTGCGGTGTCGCCTTCCCCCTCCTGTTGTCTTCATCATCATGACCACCTATATCATCTTCAGGAGCATCACCAGCAAAAATGGCACTTCTACACCAAACAATCTCCTCAACCTAATCTCACTATTCTTCCCCTGCGCCATCTTCATCCTCCGCTGCTCAATCTCCACATCTTACTCCTTTGATGTCTCCATCATGGTGGAGACTGACGGCCCCTTAATGACCCACAATTGCGACACCTCTTCTCACTTTGTCAACACCTCTGCTATTGAGCTCCTCTCCTTCTTATGTGACATGTCCGTCATGCACCAAATGGAGATCGATGCCTACTCCCTTTATAAGGAAAGCTTATTTGCAGCTTCTACTACCTTAGGAGGCTATCATCGTTGGTGTGGAATCTGCCATCACCAAAAAAGGCTACACCATCATTGCATACCATTACCACTTCATCTTCCTCAAACACAGTAGATGCTTTAATGGAAAAGGCATGCAGATCCATCCACTTCTAAAGCAATGTCATGACCCAAGTTTAGACTTTGACCAACACACAGGCTAAATGAACTCACTTAGCCCAGTAAACCTAAGGATATGATCACACTAATGTAAACTACTAATTCAATTACTTTGGATATAGAAAATCCAGTAGAATTTACCCTAAAAATTGAACAATCGACATATTAAATTTACCTATTACACATCATAATACCATGATCCTCAGTCAACAAACAGTTCATTCCCAGAGTTCTAGTTATAGACAAAGAAAGACCAATCAAACAAAAAGGCCATAGTTAAACTTTGTTCACATAGATAAATCAAAAGTACTTAACCTATGTTCTTTAGCCGCAAAAGACTGGAGTCAACAGCCCAAAGCCTCTACTGATAATGGAGGTCTAGTTACAAGGAATCTCCAAGGAAAAACAGCAAATTCCAAAACCCGTTACTCAGCAACTTGTGAATTTGAAGGAAAGGAAGGGGTAAGTCTTATATACTCAGTGAGAACTATAAACAAAGTGGATAAGAAAGAGAAATTAATAAATGTACGAACATTTAAAATAGAACAAAATAGCTTGTAAATAATGCAAATGCTAAAAGTAATTCCTACAAGTAATTGTTCGCAATTTCCATGTCTTCTTCATCCCTTTTGATAAAAAGAACACTCATTGAAACTTCATTTCTAAGTAGAAAATAAAATATTTACTTGATATACTTTCTCATTATTTTCACAAATATTCATTCTTAAATAAAATCAATTCAATCGTTAAATGCTTAAATGAATCATGAGGGTTTTACAAAAGAAGCACTAAATTTATATAGAGTAATCTCAACCCATGTAATCTTAAGATATGGTGTCTCAAATAAGGTCCTCTCACCATTTCATCTACGAAAAATACTATGTCAACATAGCTATTATATCTCCTAGCTAGCACAAGCAATAAGGCCATTACATCTTTATGCTATGGCAAGCAGAAATACCAATATATTTCTTTGTTATGGTGAGAGGTATTGCCTTTTATGTCTCTTCACTATGGGTAAGTGATTGTTCAAACTTAAAACTCATCATAGTTTTCTCAAACAAATTATATTAACCACAAACTTACAAATTCATAAACAAATCTCCACGTACTCCTAATCGTGAAAGTGACAATTCTCACAAATCATTTCAATTTAACATGGAACATGATATAACAAAATCAAGAGGTTATAAAAAAGATAAAAAGAGCTTGTGATAATTTCAAACCAACCATCAAGTCATAATTAATCATTTTCATAGATAACAAAAATCAACTAGTCAAAATAACTAATCAAATAAATCAAATTAAACAACATAAAATAAAAAATCCATTAACTTTAATAGAATATGTTCTCTCATAAAATATAAATTTAAAAGGGATGCCACTAAGTAAAAAGCAACTCAAGGCACGTGCATGGGAGTCAACTGGGTTGCTACCTGAAGCTCTAGAGAGTGCAGCTTGATTTGCAACAGTACATTTTGAACAACATAGGAATTTTGACAAGCTTAGATAATTTATTTCAAGCCAATATATATCATTTAGAAAGCCTATGACCAAATCCCTAATTTGTGGAGCCTAGGGTTCTAAAGGATTAGACAAAAATCAAGCCCTGACTCTACCCACTACAATCTATTAATATTAAAACTTCTAATTTACTAGATTTATACTTAAAACATCAAAAGTGTATTCATCCACTATTTTTGAAAGCTCACTAGCTTGGAGATAAACCCTCAAGCAACAAAAAAAAAAAAAAAAAGATATTAAGATTGGAGACTCACCACCAGTTTTGGACGCTAATGGATATCAAGATTTGATAACAAAAAGAAACAATTATGAGATTTATTGGTTGAAAGTGGAAGATAAAAATGAAAAAGAAGAGGGAAGTAGAGAGAGAGTGGGATATGTTTAGATGATTTTGGAGGGGGCTATGTGTGTCGATGGTATTAAACTATGCATGTTTCCTTTCCTTTCTTTTCTTTTCTCAAACTTACCTACCCAAATTACAAAATTTCCCACACTTAAAAAATGTATATGTAATTTAATTTAACACATGAAGTTTAGTCATGAAAAATTTAGACTCATTTTCACTTTTCAACCAAATATGCACTTAGGGGACATGTGGTTCTTGGAATATTTTTTCATTCCTAGGAATTTGAAGGGGGAATGCAAGGTTTCAATATTTGATTTGTGGATAGAAAAAGTATTCCCGAGAAAGTTTCATTCCCAGGAATGAAAACATCCAATTTTTATTCCAATCATACACCATGGGCTTATTGGATTCTAATAGGAATGGAATGTTTTAGAAAATAAAAAAACCAGATTGGCCCAACTGGACCACCGCCAAAGCCCACTTGATTGCTGCTGAAACTTGCCTTCATCGGACCATTGCCTGTCATGGGTATATTTTTGGAAATATACACTGTATTCCCAAGAATACTACTTAGTATACCAAATACCTATGTATTACATTCCCGGGAATAGGATTCTTCCAAATATAAAATCATTTCACGAACCATATGCTTCTAATTAATTATGTTCAATGAGTTTAATTAATTGTATTTACTTACTTTTGTTTTTTAAATAGGGACAATCTTATCTACACACGATTTTATACTATTTCAAGATGTATAATGATATTTTAACGCTCAAAAAGTATGTGTCTATTCAAACACTCACTTTATAACTATTGGATGTGATGGATGTCTCTACTTATCTTTAACATCTATCACATTCAATTATTATAAAGTTGGTGTTTAAATAAACATTAACTTTTTATATGGTAAAATATCATTACCCTTTCAAGATTCATTTATTTATTATCTTAATGTGTGTGTATGTGTTTTCTTTTTTTTTTTTTAGCTAACGGGGTGGTATCGGAAGGAGTACAATAGTAGTTTTTTTTTTTTTTTTCCCTCCCTTACGGAGCAATTTTTCCAAGAGAACAAGTTTACAAAGTGGCACGAGGCGGCACCCAAGCAACAAGAACCATCCTAGTAATGCCCAAAAAGGCTACTACCATTGGTGTCGCGTGCACATGAAAGATGCCTTGATTCCATGCATGGCATCTCCTCTTTCTAGTTTTGAATAATGAGCAACATGAACAGTTAACTGAAACTTTTGTACCACAATATATATTCGACCATCCCACCCCCAGTCATTTGCTATGCACCAAAGAAATAGTATAAGCACAAATTTTGCAATAGGAAGAAGGGCCTAAGCCAAGATGATGATGAGCCAACAAAGACAAGTGAGGAAGACTAGAACCTTCCAATTGCAACAAACTCCATCGTCCATTCAAGAACACCAATTCACAGCCCATAGTTCTCCTATTGATCATCAATATTATTCCACATACAGTACTTTTGTCCCCGAAAGGTCACCTCCTCCTCCTCCTGTGGAATACCCAACCTCCCCACAAAACATGTTTGGGCAGGAGATTATCCACTACAGTCACCCACATCACTCTCTGAAAATGGTGGACATACGTGACCTCTTTATCTGTGCGGGCTGCAAGGAGTACGGCTCAGGCAAGAGGTTGGCCTGCCGAGACTGTGAGTTTCAGCTGCATGACTTCTGTGCCTTTGCTCCTCCCGCACTCAAGGCTCACCCCTTGCACTCCCAACACTCTATCCTCTTCCATCCCAACAAACCAGGTGAATGAGACTGTACCATCTCTCTCTCTCTCTCTCTCTCTCTCTCTCTCTCTCTATAGCTTCGAGTTGAAAGATTTCTACATACATAAATACAATTTTAACATTTTGGGTATCTTTGTTTAGAGGTAAAAATAGAGTGTAAATTTTCATGGATATGTAAAATAATACATAAATCTTATTCATAAAAACTTACTCTCATTATTACTTTTCAACCAAATATACTATTTATGGTTACGAATGTTCATGATAAAAGTAGATATCACAAACAATATTTCAGATATAATCACTTATTTATGGGTCTACTAACTTTAATATAAGTGTATATTTATTAGACTTGTATTAGAATTTTTCCATTAAGCTTAGTGAATTGTATAGAATTCAAAATTTTAACGGTAGAACACTTGAATCGTAAGATATCAACCTGGGAATCATGTATGATTTGATAGTTTCTAATAATTGATTGAGTATTTCTTAAAGTACATATTATATGTAAAAATTGAATTGTACGAAATTTCATGAATTTATTATATCTCGTAGAAAAGAAATCTCGTTGGAGAGAGGAAGAGAGAGAGAGATTCTTATTTAAGTATGTAAGAATATTTATCTTGTGATGAGAACTTTGATAAATCAGAGTTAAATCAAAGAAGCTCAACATAAAAAGAAAACATTTTGAATGGCATATTTGCGTGTTTTGCTACTTATTCTTCTTTAGATACTCTTATTTATGATTTTGTCAATAGAAATTCCTTTTAATGTTAGTCTTTCTATTTTTCTCCTATCTTTTTTTAATTCTTTCATATTTTTAAGATTTGTTAATATTTTAATCTTTTGTGAGTTAGCCCATTTAAATTACTACAGCTGCGTTTGTTTGTTTGTCTTCTGACAATTTAGCTAAAAAAATATTTTTCGTGAAAGCTATTTTATCGAAGTTTCTGTTCAAAAACTTAAGAAAGGTTATTTCTCACTTTTGAGTATAAGTTAAAACGAATAAATTTTACAGAAAGCAATTTCTTTTAAAAAAAATTATTTTTGGTCATAAAGTGCTGAACCCTATTTTGGATGAGTTTGGTCACTTACTTTGTTAGCATGACGGTAAAGTGAACAAATCACTTATTTTACTAGCTTGATCGTAAAGTGAACCAATCCATTTTAACTTATTTTGTTATTAACATGTAATTAGTTTATTTTTATATAACTTTTTAAGACTTATATAATATTACATAATTAAATTATTATATAATACTTTTTTATGCTATCAGTATATTAAAATTCCCTAAATCCTTTCTATAACAATTTAAAAACTACTAGGTAATCATAAATTTTGTTCAAACTTAATTGTGAGAACAATTTGACATGCACATTAATTATTAAATAGATGAGTAAGTTGTATATATATTTTTATTTCATCAGATAATTATTATAATTTATGCTAAAGGTCATGACAATGTTTTTTTTTTTCTTTTAAATTATGCATCATTGCTATAGTATAAATAAATGCACAATTATTTTCATTACAATGTGAATTCATGTATTTTGGGTTTCAGCCAAAAGCGGGAAATCGAAATGCGATATTTGTGGCAAACCCACCAAAGGCTTTGCCTTCATATGCACTGCATGTGGGTTTCAGATGCATCCCTGCTGCGCCATGCTCAACACAGAAATCGACTACAAACCCCATCCACACACCCTCGAGATCCTTCCGGCCACCGCGGCCGGCTCAGCCGTCGATTCCAGCGGCATTGTTTGTGGTGAATGCAGGAGGAAGAGGTCAGGGAGAGTGTACCGATGCACCATGTGTAATTACTGCCTTCATGCGGTCTGTGCCAAGAGCAAGGTTAATGGGCTTCAAGCCAATAACATGAAGGTCCCAGAAAAGCCAAGCGCGTTTGCCGCTGCAGCACGAGTTGCTTCCCAAGTTGTGATTGAATTCATTGGAGGGTTGGTTGAGGGTCTTGGAGAAGGCGTGGGAGAAGTTCTTGTGCAAAACATTGCCAAAGGGAATGGCAATGAGATCAAAACTAGCACTAGCACTGGTACAAGAACAAGGCCTTAGTAATAAAATGATCATTTATAATCTTATGGCTGAATTATTGATGATGGTCCGCGCTCAAGCCACCTCCATTAAATTACCGCAAATAGCTTCTCTTAATATGGGGATTGAAGAAGAACTGTATATCATTAATTTATGCAACTATATGTATATCTTTGCTTTGCTAATGTTTTTTAGTTGGGTTGGGGAGGTATCCAGAAAAGGTCGGAAGGATAAGTGCTTCATATTATTATTATTATTGTTTATTCTGAAGTGTTTGTTATTACGTGTGTAAAGTTTAATATGAATAATTTGTCAGCTTTTTCTTGTTCTTTCTTTGTTTTTTAAATCAAGATTAAGATTTCTTTTGTTGCTAGGAAAGTCTAATCTATATTGATTCTTGTGACACTAAGTATATAGGGATGATTCGACTGCACTCACTCTATATTTCCATCTGTATTTATTTTTATAAATAAATTAAAATTCCTAGCTAATTATATTTTTGATCCATTTTTTATCAGCTACTTGCATATCAGGTTACAAATTTAAATAATCCGAATCACAAAAGAGGTGATAAATGTTTCAACAAACACTAAATAATGATCCCGTTAAAGAAAAAAAACTAAATAACGATGATAACTTAACAAAAATAAATTATTCAAAGAATACTCTAGGAAAATATCATTTTTTTCAAGTTGGGATGCTAAAATTCCTAGAACATTTTGTGAGGCTAAGAAAATTATTAACAAACCTAGTTTTAATTACAAAAAAGATCCATGCTTGTCTAGATGCGGTTGCATGTTACATTAGGGGAATGAAGATAACCATAGACACAGATTCAAGGAAAGAAATTTGAAGAATCCTCCAGACGTCTTATCTAGGCGTGAAATCTTGAAGCAGCAAGAAAATATCAATGTTACCTTCAGAACAAAATAATAAGAGGTTGAGGCAAACAAAGGTCAAGAAAGGCCACACTGAAACTCAGCAAAGTGAGATACAGCAATGGAGAAAAGAAAACATATTTTTCAAAATCCTTAATTGTGTTATTTTAACACCCAAAAATATGTGTCTATTAGGATACTCACTTTATTACTACTGGATGTGAAGGGTGGATGAGATAAGTGGGGATCACTATTACATCTAATAATAATAAAATAAGTATCTCACTATATACCCACTTTTGAAGTGATAGAATAATATTTTTGTTGGGAATACAATATGTTGCGACACTATATTGATGTTATGCATGTTAAGAAAAATATATGTAGCAACATGATATATACAATTCTCAATGAACAAGGGAAAATAAAGGATCATTGCAGTTCTGATGCTCGTAAAGGAGAGAAATTGGAGGTTTTACCAGAATGGATCAAATGCTCACAAGGACCAATTTCTTAGGACTTTAATGTTTTACCAGAAAATCATAGCATTTTTGTCCGGCAATCATGCTTTGAGGAGAATCCCCCAAAAACCCAAAACAACACATCTTGACTTGCCTTCGTTCCCAAATCCAATCTAGCAAAAGGTCTTCCAAAAAATTTGTTTATGATGTTCCATAAAGACCACCTCACGACATAAAAAAGAGAAATCATATCATTTTCCTAATCCACTCCTGTGAACACCACACCCTGCATGAAAAATTTTACTAGTTTTTTTAGGAAAACACCATACAATGCCCCACCACTATAGACACTCAATTCAAAACTTCCAAGAGTATTCATATACAAAAAACAAGTGTGAAATTGATCCAATAGCATAAACATAAAAAGGACGGACTACAGCCATCGGTGGAATCGCTTTTAGGTTTGCCAATTACTTTTCTCTAGTATTTAATCTCCCTTGTATAATGAACCATAACAAAATTTAGACAAAACTCAAAATTGATCTTTATTAAATTTTACAACAGACAAATTGGTCACTCTAAAAAAAAAGTCTGTATAAGTCTCTATCAATTTAAAATGCTAGAAAATTGATCTCTCTAAAAAAAATTGAAAGTAATCTCTCAACAATTATGAAACTAGTCAAATTGATCCCTATACGAAAGAATTAATTTGTTTTATATTTTTAATTAACAGGAACTTCTTTAAGTGTTTTTTACCAAAGAGGCCAATTTGTCTGGTTTTTTTTTTTTTTTTATCTAGATGGATCTATTTGTCTAACATAAAATTTGAGATAAATCAATTTGAGAGTTTTGTCCAAAATTTATGCTCGAAGTTGCAACCCCTTTCCAAACAATACCCATTGTGGGATTTCCAATAGTGTTACTTCCAGCTATATTCTCTACTAGTTGACAAACTCATTTGGTAGTTAAGACTCCATATAGGGGTGGAGGAATCTCCAAATAATAACATAATCTTTCTTAGGATTCAATAGATGTTGTCCAATAAATTAAATCTAACAAATCTATCAAACAAATCAATCTCTCATGGAAGGAAATTACATCTCCTTATAAATGAACACCTCCAAGTATGGCCATTCCAGTATCCCATGCCAAAAATGAAATTCTTTTTCTGATTTTAGATTTTGTAGAGCTTACGGAATTCTTCTTTGAGCTCCTTGTGTCCTACCCATGCGTGTTCCCAAAATAAGATTGCATTTCCTCTCCATACTTTCTACCACAATCCCCTAATTGTAACATTTGAAATCACATGATTCGTCTTTGAATGGTGTGATCAGGGATCCGTTCAAAAGTATTGATACAGAAGTGACACATTGGAAAATCTATTTTCTCCATGTAGTACCAAATCCCATCATTTCCATCACCTTATCAAGGAAGTCCCACCAACCAACATCACATATATGCCTTGTGAAAATCGAGTTTCAACATCATCCTTTCATTCTTCTTACTCTTGAACCACCATACCTCCTCACATGGAACCAAGGTACTATTTAAAATTAGCCTTCTTTTTTTTAACAAAAGCTGACTGAGTCTCTCCAACAGAAGCTCTAAAAGATACAAGCAGCCTACCATACTAATAGGTCTAAGTTGGCTAAAGTCATCAGAGACATCACCTTTCGGGATAAGAACTATCCATGCCATATTAATTTCTGTTGGGAAAGTGTCATTATAAAAATAAAAAAAAAAAGAAGGTTCATCAAGAAATCAATAATTTTCCCATCAATTATCTCCAACAACCTACTTTTAAGAAAAGTGAAGTTAAATCCATCATACTTCGGTGATATTATTGACTCACACTCCCATACAGCTCCTTTGCCTTATTTAGAATTCGGCTTCTTTTCTAGCATAAATGCTTCCCTATCACAAAGCTTGGGAAGCAATTCTTCTCACGACAAAATTTGTGGCCTATCAGGCTAAGAATATAGTGATTTAGCTTTTCAAATTTGCACTTATTATTAATCAAATCAAAACTATTAAAGTATAACATGAATAATCTTTATTTTAAAAAAAATTTCAAAACTTGAATTGAAAATGTAATCAAATTAGTGGCAATGATCTTACGAAATTGAAAAACTTTTCACCTTGATATCTATCATGACCCAACTCGGGTCATAACTGGCGCAAAGAGAACATGTTCCCCTACAAGCCTTAACATGCAAGTTTTTACAGAAAATGGGCAGAACTTTCTCTATTTTTCGGACATCCCCAAATTTAGAAATACAACCTTTATGAAAATAATGATAAAATAAATAATTGGACTTCAAGCATTCTCAAAATATGTACCCAGTAACAGAACAATCAACTCAACATAATTCAGAAAATCATCTTAATATATAAATTTCAATTCAAGTTCTGGTATGTAATCTAAATCAAATTCAATCCTAAAATCAAGCATGAATCAAGTTAGTTTTTAAACTAGTTTCAAATGTAAATTCATAACAACAAAGTATATGTCCAACCATAACTAGGAATGTAGTTCAAAACATAAATCCAAGCTAAGTTTACAATTCTTTTCCATAACATAATTATATAACTAAGTCTTGAATCTCAAACATAAACATAAACATCACATATAACCAAATCTGAGGACCTTGCAACATATTGTATTTCACCAAAGTTGCCCCATTTATCTAGTAGCCAGTCAAAAGCGCCCAGAGAAGAATGATGTCACCCTCGAGAAACTTAGCACAATTATAATGGCAGGGCAAAGAATGTAAACACAAATATAGTGCATAAGACAAACATTAATGGAAAACTTTCCTGTTAGAACTTGACTAAAATCCTGGACATCCTCATGACAAGTCATTTTTGCAGGTTGAAAATAGCACGAGAAGGGGGTTGAATCATGCCATTCACTTCTTTTTCTTTCTCAAATACTAAATAAAGTCTATCAAGTTTTTCATTTGAAGGCAGCGATAGTGGAAATCTTTATTAGTAATAAAGATCATAAAGTTATTTTATGAACTAAGTGAAAAACTCAAAACTTGTTTGAAGTCATTTTCAACAAATATATAACATAGATAAACACAAATACTGAATGATAAAGAGATAAAGAGAGATAGAGAGATTTTACTCAAATATTTTTATATTAGTTCAATCAATATTATCTACATCTAGTTCTCAACAACCTGTTAAATTCCACCAACAGCCCTTTCTCGACCTAGAGAAAGTGAAATAGTCTTTGGATACTCTTCTCAAGCTATATCTAGTGAGTAGTAGTTCCAATTTACTCTCATTCCAAGTAGTTATTTTACTAGCGTCTTTATACTAACATCACATTGATCACTACTGGATCAGGGTACAAAGATTTTGATTTGGTTGGTTCTCTCCAATAAACTACTCAAGTTTTTCTGTAAATGGAACAGTATATGCATTCAAACTTGAGAGACTTCTTTCCAACTTCTTCCTCAGAAGAAAATGTTATCTAATAAGTATAAGAAAGAAGATTTCTAAAATAGAAACAGATCACAAAAAGTAATAAACTTTCATAAATGAGTATTGAAGAGCTTCGGTGTTCTTGTGAAAATCTAATTTCCAAAAGTCTTCTTTATGTATGAAGATGTCCCCCTTTTATACTTGGATTTCAAATATAATTGTTTCCTTTTGATTTCATTTCCTCTTGACACATGTTGATCTTATTTTTGTGTTCTAAGAACTGTCTTATAAAAGAGTAGCTGTTGTGTCAGCATTGTCTTTTGCAGGTTTAGTACCGTTGTCAAATGTGGTTTCTGGATGAATCTTTAGAAACAACTTTTACTTTCTAAACTTGGTTTTTGAACTTCTTCTTCTAGAAGATGAGGATATTAACAAAGTACAAAAGTAATATGTCATTGCCAATACTTTTTTGAGTGTCATAACGTACCCGGAGGGCGTCATAACACAAATGACAATGATGTTTTGAAATGAATGGGAGTCGCCACCAACTTTAATTCAGGTTAAAATTGGAAAACCGTTAATTTGTAAAACTGGTCTTTTAAGAGTTTTGAGGTTCGGGTGTCTGATTATGATTAGAGAAGGGTGGAAACTTAATCTCACTGCACCTCTAATACATCCATATAAATACGGTTACCTTAGAGCTAATTATACAAATTCATTTATAACTTTAAAATATTTATTTTTCCCTAAAATGTAATTATATATTTGTAAAATAAAGCTAAAATTAGTAATTATATATCTACAAAAATAAAGATAAATCAATAATTAAATATTTACAAAATAAAGATAAAACTAAAATTAGTAATTATATTTACAAAAAATAAAACTAGAACATAGTCATATAAAAGTGAAGTGAAATAAAATAAGTTAAATAAAATAAAATAAAAAGAGAATTAAATGAAAAGAGAACATGACTTAATAAAAAATTAATTTTGGTTTGATAATTGATGACTACGTCGACGTATCCTCTGGTGTAATGAAGAATTCAAAATCATGTTGTTCTGTAAAAAATGTTTGTGAGTTTGAATGATTTTAATTGAAATGCAAATTAAAAGGTATGTTGATTGATTTTACTTTTGAAAATAGAATTTTGATTGACAATTTATTAAAAGAGATATCCGGTCTTGCACAGGATTTAAGTTAGCACTAGGTTACTGAGTAAATCCTTTACAATTCAAAGCTATGAAGGGAGCACCGACTCCTCAATCACAATCATTGATTGTTGCACGAACCAAAATATTTTTGTATTTTATTATTTTTTATTTTTATTATTATTTTTTACATGTCAGGTCCTAAAAATATCAGCCTAAACCAAAGCATGAACCCAACCCAAATTAAAAGAACTTCTTTCTAAAAGAACTTGGCTCCAAAACCCAAGCCCATGATACTAAGTCCCAGCCAAAAGCTTAAGAAAATTCTAGAGACCTTAACTATGAAAATTAACCTAAATATTCTAAGCCCAAAACTACCATCCTACCCCTAACAAATGAAAATGCAAATCAGCAAAATATTGAAACCCAAAAGCGCAAGAAAGGAACTCATGCCCTGTAACCAAAAACCGAAGCTTCATGACTCTAAATAGCAAAGATTAGTTTCAGCCCAATGAAGCACAACTAAAGCCCAAATCAAATAAAAAAGTGAAAGAAATAAAGCTCAAAAGGGACAACACATTCCCGAACATTCTGGGAACGGAAAAGTTGGGTTTTGAAACACTTTTTTTTTACATGCAACTAGAAACAAAGAAAGATGCTTGCAAACATGGGTGCATAGGAGAGTGGTAAATCGGCGGAGCACAAACACGGTGCAGTGCGCACGGAGAAGGAAAGGCTCAGGCGAGCTAGAGGGGCGGCGTGGTGGTGATTGCAGCTAGCTTACTGTCAAACCTGACTGGCGGGTTCTGCTCGCGAAGGCGGAGGAGGAGGCATTGGGGCGGGTTTGCGGCCTGGTGGAAGGGGAGGTCGCGACGGCGGTGTGGTGCGGAGGAGCAAGGACCGCGCCGCACGGAGAGAGGAGGGGGAGCTGCCATGGCTGTGGGCGGAGGTTCTAGATCGGTCGGGGGTGGAGGAGCAGGCGACGCAACACCAAGCTCGGGATGGCAGGAGCTAGGCGCGGCGGTGAACCAGGGGAGGGGACAACGCGGTCAGACTTTTCCTTCTATGTGAGGTTTTGGCTTTTTGTTTTTTATTTTATTTGTTTGAGGTTTGAACAAAATGTTGTGTTTGTATCCTTTGAGATGCTTTTTGCTGGAATTTGACTTGAGTTTGGGAATGGAGCTTGTTTGGCTTTGATGCTGGAGGTTTATGATGGTGGAGGGGATAGTGTATGTAATGGAAGGGCTATGATGGATTATGATGATGGTGATTTTGGTTTCTTGTGGTTAATAGGATTTTTATGAAGGGCTGTGATGTTAATGATGGGTTAGACAGAGGAGAGGGAGTTGAGTATATGGGTATTGTGATAGTGAAGATGATATAGTGAATGAGATGGTGGCCTTGCGATGCTGTTGGGCTGAGGATAATGAAGTAAGCTTATCTTATTGTTAGGGCGGGGGAGCCCAACAGCAAAGACTTCCTCCTTCTACCCAACCCGCAGACATCACAGTTAGACCCGTAGACACCAAAGCATAGTGCCTTGTCCGCAGCCATCACAGTCGGACCCGCAGACACCAAAGCATAGTGTAACATCCCCTTGTTGAGTAAAATATTTTATAGAGTAATTTATCATATTCTTATTAGTGTTTGAATTGATTATTGTAGAATAGTCTAATGGAAGTTTAACAAAGAATTAAATTATAATTGAGAAAATCTCTAAAACAATACCTTATGAAAACTAGTATAACACTTAATGTATAATATAAGTTTAATGATATATATATATATATATAGAGCTTACTTGGTAATCAAGCTTTTAAGCTTGTTGCCCAAGTTTCTAAACTTAGAGCCCAAGGTTAGAGACTCTATATATGATGGGGAAGGAAGCATTGCAAGTGAAAGATCAAGTGTAGAGATTGAACATTGTTGAAGAATTAAGTGGAAGGAAGAGAAGGAAATAGGAGAAGTAGTCATCGTGAGATTTTACTGTCATCTCTACGAGAATTTTAAGGTAGGGAAGAAAATCTCTTTAAATCATGGCTATATCGTCCAATCGTTTTCAAAATCTTTGTTTTCTGCACATTTTGTTTAGGAGATTTTAGAGATAAATCTCATAAAATTTTAGAAGATTTGTTAGAAAAATCTCATAAAAATTTAGGAGATTTTTTAGAGACATCTCATAAGAGTTTAGGAGATTTTATAGATAGATCTCATAAAATTTTAGGAGATTTGTTAGAGAAATCTCATAAAAGTTTAGGAGACTTTACAGATAAACCTCATAAAAATTTAGGATACTTTTTAGAAAAATCTCATAAAAGTTTAAGAGATTTTAAAGAGAAAATCTTATAAAAGTTTAGGATATTTTAAGGAATAATTACTTTGTTTCACATAGTGTTAAGAGTAAATTTATGGTTACATTAGCTATCCTCTATATTACTTTAAGTTGTCAATTTTATACTATTTGAATATCTATACACTTCATTTATTTAGTTTAATTATACACTATGTTCCATTTATTTCACAGCTAAATTTTAAATAACTCATTTATAATATTCAAATATTCATGTTGGTTCTTGAGTTCTATTTATTACTTAAAGATTTTGTATCTCATTTATGCAACTATGTAAGAAAATAATGAAAAAGAAGAGATTTAAAACCTTGCCCCTAACCACAAGAAGGCAGAGGGACAGAAATGAAAGGTCTTTTTATGTTACCTGCCTTAGTTAGTGTGGCGTAAATGTCTCACTTTGTCGTCACGATGTTAAAAAGTAACACCAAAATGGGAATTCCCTAAGAGAAGGCCTTCGACCATGTGTGGAACAAGCAGACGGAGGAAAGTGAAAGATTAATGCAAAAAAAATGATCATGTTAATAAGCCTTGCATGACATGCTTTATCTAGTACATGCTATTTATACTATGTTATATGATTATTTTCTTATGAAGAGATGTGGCCATGTGTATTTTCCATGTAGATGCGACTGGAACCACCATAGATCAAAATGTTATAGAGATATTCATTCCCTACTGAGAATTATTTTCAATTCTCATCCCTATTTTCTGGTGGTTTCAGATTAGCCAAGTAATGCCTGAGAAGAACGTAGTCTATTTCAGATTCTGGGAGCATGTGGAGTTAGGCATTACACATAGTGCCCAGCCAGCAGCCATCACAGTCGGACCCACAACCATCAAATCATAGTGAAGTGAGCCCCCTGATACAACCAACGGACTAAGTGAGAGCACCATAATACCGGGCCGGACGCCACATCTTGACCCAAAATCTTAAGGCAATGAGTCATGGCTCCTCCCCACATATATACTACTCACTTAGTCTATTTTCAACCAATGTGAGACTTTACTTCTCACACTTAACCTCAACACTTATTTTTCAAATTCCCCTCTTGAATTTCCACTCCTTCTCTACTGATGAATCCATATATAGCACTTCCATTGTTGACCGAATTTTGCCATCTTACCTTTACAGGTTGCTGGGAGGGATTCCCAGCTCATCACCTTGACTGTAAGCAAATGATCATTCCTCTTTTGTGAGGATTGAGGAAGAACACCATCATTGTGTTGCCATTATTATTATTTGACCTCTTTTTCCTTTTTCCTTGGGTTTTACTTTGTGTGTCACGGACTGAAGAGTGATTCTCCTTTTTATTTTTTTTTATTTTTTATTTTTGGCAAATGGAAGTAGGCTGAAAAAAAAATTGGACTCTGACTCCTATTTTGACTCATAAGGAAAATGGACTTTTATTGTGGATAAAAAAAAAATGAACACTGAATTGGGCCAATGAAGGACAAGCTCTTGATTTTGCTGTTTTTTTTTTTAAATCAAAATTTTGATAAAACAAAAAGACTATATTTTTTGTAATTTTAATTTTCAGAAGAAATAAATGAAAAGGTTACAAAATGAAATTGGACAAACAAAAATGAGTTACAATGAGCTTGAAACCAACATTTTTATTTTTTTTATTTTTGATTTAAAATGAAATAACATAATAAGAACAAGACACTTTTCATTTTTATTTTTTTACAAGAAACTACAAGTAACTCTATTTTTTATTTTTAAAAGACTCTAAAAGAAGTTGTAAAATATGCGACTTTTTGGAATTTTCTTCAAATGGCCGGACAAAATTAGGTATTCACATTGAGACTTGACTTTAATTTGAAATTCAATTTTTCCCTCTGTTTCTGTTAACTTAGCACAATTTGTGAACAATGCATGCTTTCTGAAGCTGCTTAACAGCTTTTGATCTTCATATTAATCTTTCTTGCATAACTCTCCATTTAGGATATCTTCAAAGTTGATTCTTATGTTGATTGAAAATCTTGATCATGATTTACTCAAGAGAAGATCATTTAGGATGTCTTTCATAAATGAGTATTGAAACGCTTCAGTGTTCTTGTGAAAATCTAATGTCCAAAACTCTTCTTCATGTATGAAGATGTCCTCCTTTTATACTTGGATTTTAAATACAACTATTTCCTCCTGATTTCATTTCCTCTTGACACATATTGATCTTCTTTTTGTGTCCTAGGAGCTGTCTTCTAGAAGAGTAGCTATTGTGTTAGCATTGTCTTTTGCAGGTTTAGTACCGTTGTCAAATGTAGTTTCTGAATGAACCTTTAGAAACAACTTTTACTTTCTAAACTTGGTTTCTAAACTTCTTCTTCTAGAAGATGAGGACATTAACCAAGTACAAAAGTAATATGTCATTGTCAATACTTTTCTGAGACTTGACTTTAATTTGAAATTCAAATTTTCCCTTTGTTTCTGTTAACTTAGCACAATTTGTGAACAATGCGTGCTTTCTAAAGCTGCTTTACAGCTTTTGATCTTCCTTGGATAACTCTCCATTTAGGATGTCTTAGAGTTAATTCTTATGTAGATTGAAAATCTTAATCATGATTTACTCAAGAGAAAATAATTTCTTGATTAATTGTTGAGCTTTTTGATGTGTTAAGCTTGGATACTGATGTTGCTAGTGCTTCCTTAAGTCTCTAACATATACTAATTCGTTTTCTTAACTATTTTTCACATTGTTTAAGCTTTGAATCTCTTTGAATAAGATTATAATCATTCTAAAACATGTTATTGTGAAAAATCTATCATCAATTGAATTTATATGTAACGAGAATAGTCATGTTTAAGTGCTACAGAAGCTCAATTGAAACGTTAGTCATTTCTATAAAATATTTAACAAAATTTGCTTTGTTTTCACTCAAAACACAAATTATAAAGCTTTCTGAAAAGTTCTGAAGCTAACAATTTTCCTAGCATCTAAGGAATTATATTCTTCTTTCTAGTCATCAACCATAACACCCATGAAAGAGGCATGATCAATGTTTAATCTATTCAGCTCATAAAATAAACTAGGATCAACAGAGATAGGAATTTTCTTGACTCTAGAGACTAAATAACCACCACACATCTCCAAATTTGAGTAAAACAGGAGAACTAGATTAGGATAGGTACATCTCCAAATTTGAGTAAAATAGGTGAACTAGATTAGGATAGGTACTCTGCCTAATTTTAAGAAAGTTTAACAAATCTAAACCCTTAAAAATTTAATAACATTCAAAGTTTTCCCCCCGCAAAGAAGTCAATGTCCAAATACTTATGCTCAAGAACAAACCTAGACTTAAAATCTCTAAGGCTTTGTTTGGGACTTTAGAGGGAAAGGGAAGGGAAGACATTGGAGAGAAAGGAAAGGTGGGGAAAGGAAGGAGTTTATAGGATTAATCCTCCATTAATTTGGGAGTGCAATATATATAGGAGGAAGGGAATTGGGAGATTTGTAGTCTATTTTTACAATTTTACCCTTTCTTGCAATATTTAATTATTCAAAAAAAAAAAATAATTAAACTTTCTCAATTCTAAACCCAAAATGTCGTCGCATCAAGCAGCGAAGGGGACGACAACCGCCACATGACTCCTTGGAAGTTTCCCAGCCGCCCTGCCATGATGCTGTGGAGCCAACCTCCTCCAAGGCTGCTAACCGCCAACGGCATCTGTAGTGGCAACGATGATAGAGCCAGCGACCCAAGCTTCAACCTGTTCCAGATCCAGAGCTTCTCCACCGCCGGCGCCGCTACGCAATCCACATGCCCCGTCGTCTTCCGCCGTGAATCAAAAACAATATAGAAGACAGTAAAAAGACAACATCTCAAAAAGTATGAAGTACTGAAAAACAAATCAAGTGGCATCTTAGACCCTTGCCAAAGACCCAAACCAGAGAACCACCAACTCCCCCACCACAATCGCAAGAAAGACCTTATACATGTTGTTTCAGAGAGGAAGACCAAGGAAGTGTGTGTTTCAAAAAGGAATCCCGAATCGAAGAAGAGAGGCATGACGGAAGGATGAAACGATGCAAGTTATGGCCGCGACGGAGCGATGCAGATCACCGCAGTTGAGCTTGTGGCGACGACGTGAATTTCGGAGGTTGAATCTCGGAGGAGCGTGGATGAGAGTTCGACAATGACAGAGTGCTACGCATCGAGCAAGTTGAGTGTGGAGTGGAGCGTGACAACGGTGGAAGGTACTGCTGCGAAGAAAGCATTGGGGGCGACGGCAGAGAAGTGGCAGCGGCGACGGAGGAGTGAAGGAGGAAAGTGTCGACGCCACCTTCAGGAAATGGACTGGGCTTTTTTTAAAAAAAAAATTGATAAAAACTTATAAGGATAAAATGGTACTTTCAATTGATATCTAACTAAAAACCTCCCAAAATGGAGGAACTAAAAAATAGGGTGAATGAAGGATTTGAGAGGATTTGAGAGGATTTTAAAAATCCTTCAAACACCTCCTTCCTCAATTGAAAAAACTCACATACACAATCTAACCACTCAAAGCCTTTCCTTTCCTTCCCTTCCCCTCTTAATCCCATCTCACAAACAAAGCCTAAAGTACCATTGGTTTTGAGCCTCAGGGGAAAATTGGATGAAATGGGATCTGGGAAAGAAGCACTACCACCGGCCATGACGTTTTTGACAAGTTTAGCTACAGTGGTGGATTGATGACGGTTAGAGATGGAGACACAGCGAGAGACAACAGTGGTGGGAGTGGCTCCAACAGTGGTGGATTTTGTGGGTTTTTGAACCCTAGGGCATTGGAAGAAGGGGGAGATGATTTGGCCATTATAGTAGGAAATCCAAGATTTCTATCGGTGAGTTTTGCAGAGGATGATGAGAGGAAGAATTTGGGAGTGATTTGGATTGATCTGGTGGAGAATTAGAACAGAAATTGAAGAGAGCAAGGGAGAGGGTGTGATAGTTTTTTTTTTTAGGGGGTAGAGGGGAGGCTTGGAGAAAGAGTGCAAACAAGAGAAAGGAGAAAGAGGAGGGTGGTTCATTATATTTTGGACCGCATTAATAAGACCCGATGGTTAATCGATTAATGGCAACATTCCAGAATGGGGTAAGGCTTCTATAACCCCCTTTTAATCGATTAATAGGGGAGAAAAACTATTTTAACACCCAAAAGTGGGTATCTGAAATAGACACCCACTTTATAACCATTGGATGTGATGGATATCCCCACTTATTCTTAACATCCATCACATCCAATGGTTATAAAGTGAGTGTCTATTTCAGACACCCACTTTTGGGTGTCAAGATAGCATTTCTCTTAATAGGGTAACGTTTCTAGAAACCTCTTTTCAATTAATCGATTAAACCTTTTTTTTTTGGGAAATTTTAGAGATTACCTAAAATAAGATCAAACACAGATATCCTGCTATTATTAAACAAACAACTTGACAAAATAAAAAAAAAAAAAAGAAACATATAATAACTTAAATGAACAATCAACCAACTAAAAAAAAGCAAGTGAAAGAAAATTTGAAAAAAAAAATTCCTTTGCATATTGTAAGTCCATTTTAATAGGATAAATACTGATCATGGGTTTTAAAGTTGCTTTATTCTCACGAATTCTGTAATTTATACTTGATTTTTCTTTTAACGTGAAAGAAAAATTTGTCTATAAATTTATACTTGATTACTAACAAAATTACATGTATTGAAATATTCTATAAAATCAATGCAGACTAACATGAGGTGAGACCTAAACTCAACCGAAAAATATATTAAATATAATGTTTAGATCCCAAACCCAACTTAAATAATTTAGGTCCCAACCCAAATTATAAGGTCGGGCTCGATTTAAGCGTCTATATCCACAGACCACAGCCACGATCTCGTTGAAAGTTTCCACTGTGAAACTTCCTATGCCAGGTAGTTCCTTTGATTTTAGAAAGGCATTTGAGAGGCCTGAAACCTAAGATACACAATTCGTCCCTGTTGTTATAAAAGAGGGAACATGAAGTGAAGTAAGGAAGATCGAAATAATGAAAGATATGTGATCTAAAATCTTAGAAGGTTTCAAATGATGTGACTAATGTTTCTGGGAGGTTTGTATTTAGCTTCATCAATTTATTTTCATGATTTCTATCTTACTTTTGAAAATGTTGAAGCTTTCGGGTGAAAGTGATGACTCATAATTGGAGTAAACTGCCTAAAATGATAAACACAAACTTGATAAAAATCGAGTATCCCTGAAAATATCATTTGGCTAACTTTTTAGAGAAATTCCTATCCTACTACTTTAAAGGCCATTCATCGTTAAAAATAATGACTAATACCCTCAAGACATAGAGATGATAGATATGGGATTTCACCTCTTCTGGAAAGAGTCTTTCTCCATACGCATCTATTATTGCTCATTTCACTGGAAGTGCAGGAAAATTAGAGACAATGATAATGTACAAAACTAATGTGTTAAATAATAAGTAATATGTAACAAATAATTTTTCTGGTCTTAAAACACTTAAGGATTTCTCAATTTTTTTTATGGGGGTGCTTGATCTTCTCTACGAATCCACAGGTGTCATGTGGAGTTCTGTATGAAGCATTGAGATGTGGACATGGCGGGTTATACAACTTGGAAGGTAAGGATACATTTAACATGTACAAATATTATAGGTTGTTTCATAGACGACGACGCCTAGGATACGTATGCTCTTAAGTGAGCCCTCCCAATCAATGAATGGGGACCAAAATGGTAATAGACGAAAATTGAATGGATCTGTTTGCTTGTGATTTTGACACAACAGAAGTCTGTATGCAAGTGGGAAGACAGTGTTGAGAGGAAGCTGGAAGTAGGTCAGTACAGATGTCACAAACATTGATTTTAGTGTTCCTTAATTCGATAAGTAACACACCTCCATTGACATCTGTTACTGTTTTGTATTTTATAGTTACTTATACTCATTGTGAGTGGATATCACATCGACTCACTTCTTATCCATTAAATGTAGACCCCATTCAAATAAGATCCATATCTCATCTAATGATAAATGGGTTATGAGTCAATACGATATCCCATACACAATAAATATAAATAACATTTTCGATGTCAATAATATAGTTGTGGGAATGTACTATCCTAACAAATAGAGTGAATACTGATCAGATCCTCAGGCATATATGTGGACATACGAGCATAATTTTAGTGATACAAAACAAAATATCCGAAAAATCACGCACAAACAAGAACAGGGGTGAGAGGAGAAAGAAAACTGGATCGTGAATAAAATTAGATGAAATTAAAGATAATTACATTTATAATCATATAGATGGCCAGCTCAACGATTATAATTACACGCATGAAATCCATGCCTCACAACACCCTGGACTCGTAATTATGACTTATAATAGAATAATTATAGGGAAAAATAAATCAGAAATTTTTTTTCTGGCTGACAGTTTGGAAGTAACTACCGCTTCAACAGTAGAAACGAACATTTACTCGCTCCTTCTCTTTATTCCAAATGCTTACTGCTCTCACGATAGTTTGTTCTTGAAGCCATGCTCCCCCATTCCAACTTGATTTGGAGGTCATGTTTTATCTGATCTAAGAAGCTAACGAATTTCTTTAATTCTGGGGTAAACCCCAAAATTCATCCATGAATGGACACACAAGCCTTTAAGGAAGCATTGTCTCTAACAATAAAAAAATATTGGTCACATTAGTTCAATTAAAGTACTAATATGATCTATATTTTGAATTCTTAAGGACTGTGTTAGGGATTTTCATTTTTTTGAGACTAATGTATCCAATACTGTTTGACTCAAGGATGAATTTAGGTACTTGCTCTTAATTCTGAAATTCCAATATCAATGATCAACAGTCGATCGTAACTCTTATCATATCCTTGAACTCCAATATTCAGAGAAAACTGCAGCACTCAAGTCAGAATCTGCAAACAAGCCGGCTATAAGTTCTTTCTCCTGGGTGTGCCAAACATAGCTCCGTATCAACCAACATATGATAACACTGGGCTCTCATCACACAATGCCCATTTTCCCAGAGGCAGTTTTACCATGTGAGAGAAACAGCCACAATTGAGTTTTCCCCCTAATGACTTCCATTCCCGTTGTCTGAATTCCATTTAGCAATAACACTACATTGTGCCATAACCCAACTTTTCCCAACTGAAGGGAGAAACTGAGCCAACAAAAGGGCGTCCGCGGAGGAACAGACAAACACATACACATACAGCAGCAATAGCTAGGATGGAATGAATAAAGGGTCGGTGAAGAGAACCATGTGAACCAGCTGGAACTCTCCTGTCAAAACGAATTTCGGCAATAGCACACTTAGCGCAAGGATTCTGACCTCTTTTGACTTGGTCGCTCTGCCTTTGCTTAAGCTCAATTCTCATTGATGATTGCCTTATTTCATTGTCAATTGTTACTGAAACTTGACCTCTTCTTCTATCAGCAAGTTTACGAGCAACCAGTACATTATAAGAGTGATTATTCTTCATCATGGCATAAGCATGCGGGGTCTGCCCATTTGAATCCACAAGAGACTGCCAGCAGTTCAATCCAATCTGCACCAGCACAAAAAGACACTTAAGGAGTACTCAATAAAAGAAAAATATTCGAGCATTTTCTATGCTTGATGAACATACTGCAAGAATGACTTTAGAGCATGCTTGGAAGTGATAAAATTATGAGAAATAAAGGTACACAAAGGAAATTCACAGTTGTGGAGAAAACTAAGTTGAAATTGGAATTAAATATGAATGTCCAAGCAACACCATGATAATTCTGCTAGCATATATCCTAGTTCCCACCCCTACAAGTGAGTGCAAAGGTAATTCGGCTATTAATCCACAACCATCAAGGAAAGAAGCAAGTGATATTTACCCACAACTACCATTGGCAAGCTGTGTCTGTGTAACCCAATTAAATTATTTCCCCTTCCATTACTTAAAAAATGAGAATCGGTAAACCAAAATGGGGAGAGCCATTTCCCACATCAACCTTACTACAAACGTTGGGAAAGAAAAATTTACCTCCTGCGGATCATTTGTCAAGGAGTCAATTACCCCCTCAGAACATGATGTGCATGCTGCCAAGTGCAAGGGTGTAATGCCATCAGGGTCCTCAAGATTTGGTGGAAATACATATTTCCTGGATGCATCATTTTTGGAAGGTACAGAATAGTGGATGAGCACATCAACCATGTTTACATACTTTCTTTTCACTGCTCTATTTAAGAGTTGGATTGCATTGAGCATCTCCACTGATGCAGTTGACAACCACTGACCTTCCAAGTGTTTATCAACCAGCATATCCAGAAGGGTTTTGACTAGCATGCAACAGTTTCTTTCCACAGAAAATGTGAGTACAAATTTGAATCTGTCAAGTGAATAATCTGGAACCAAATGCATGTGTGAGAACCTTTCTCTTTGGAACAGCCATCCAAGCTCATTTAGGAAGTGCAGAGTTTCCTCCCTTGACCTGGGCCTTCCAAGATCAGATTCATGCTCATCTGAAGTGGCATCACATATTTTTTCTTCTATATCAAATTCAGATTCAAGTGGTGTCAATTCCTTACAAATGGTTGCGTCAGCTATTATCACTGGAAAACTGTTACCCTTGAAACCATTTTCAACCTGTTCATAATTGTAAGTTGCATTTTTCAGATATATACTTTGCACAAGCAGAAGTCTCTATAGTAATAAATGCAAATGAATAGAATGAAGTGTTTTACCTCAATAAAGCGGCGACCCAAAACACCAGGAGATGCATTCTGAACTTTAAAACCACTCAGTTTTATCTTATCATAGGTCATACCATGACATGCAGATCCAGTAACTTCCACCGATGTGTACCAGCCAGTGCCTGCACAATGAATCCTGCAAAATTTAGAACCAATATTAGGAAAACAGACCAGAAAGAAGTATAAATCAACATACAAATAAATAAGGGAAAATTGCTACTGACTTGGTGCCAGGAGTTGACAGGTTTCTACCCTTCAATAATATAGAGGTTTCTTGTCCACTAACAATTGCCAAAGGGGACACTGATATCAACTCTGGAGACCTCCATGTTCTCCATGGTTTGCATAAGTGAATTTTTCCTGGAATTTCAGTTCAAATGGATCTAATTCAACTCCTTGGTAAGAAAAATTTAGCTATGAGGATGCTTTAAATCTTCTGAAGTTTGATAGAGATCACCAATTAAATTTGAGAAAAAATTAGGTCCAAAGAGCGAATCTTGAACATAACAATACGCAGTTTAAATTTAAACAATATATATATATACATATAAAGAAAACGATCAGCTCCAGGCACAGCACTCACCATCCTTGTGTGATGCTAACTGATTACCAAAATGAACCAGAAACCTTCCATTTCTCCAAAAATCAAAATCCGTGCTTTGAATTAAAGAATGGACATGTTGAAGGAAGTTTTCTTCCAGCTGCAAAAATCACAATATGCAATTCATCAGCAAGACAAAACATAAAACCTAGACATCAACATGTGCATCAGTGCAGTTCACTCACTTGCTCCCAGGCAGCAGAAGACATTGCAGCATAAACGGATAGTACCACACAACCAGGCCTTATGTAGCTCTCCATGTCTGATGGCCTATTAGAAAGCCAATTATAAATCTACAAAAACAGAAAGTGTTAGCATTATCATTTTGCCGAAGGACATTTTGTCACATTCAATAAAAATAAACATCATTTACCTGTGTTCGCAGTGCCCCTGGGAAATGGCTAGGATCCTTGTCAAATAGTTTAAACATTATTCTCCCAGTACGATCCTGTTGGCATACCACAAAAATATCCAATCAGTAAAGGATGAATTACCTAGAACTAGCTTAAATACAGGACTGATGACCCAAAATAAAAAACTTGAGTCACGATAAACCAAGAATACTGAAATTGCAAGCTACCTGAGCATCTGAATTCAAACTGGGAGGTGAATGATCAGAGCCTGAAGATGTATACCCAGCTTGAAATGGAACACTTTGAAGTGAACTAGGTTGGATTCTGCTATTTGTCGCATTAAAGAGATCTAGAGAAATATTACAACTATGACTTTGGCTAGCTTCTTTATTTGCATTGACTTCTCTTCTGCTTGGAATGCTGTCAGTGTTGAGACCTCTAGTCACACACCGGAAATCAAATTGCTTCCCCATAACAGGAGGAGATGACGATGGTGACCTCTCTTCCACAGGGTTACTGCTGTCAGATGAGAAATACTTTTGCAAAGGTGCCAATTTAGGCAGGCTTACATCTTCGGGGGAGGAGCTAAAAAGTTGCAGTGGTAAATTAACTCGAACTTCCGGGCAGCCTGCATCTTCAACTGGAGACTGTGAACTGCCACTACTTCTTTCATCTCCAACAGGTGTGAACTCTAGTGATGGTTCTCTCATTTGTAAACTGTCACCAATTTGGTCAGCACTAATCCTAGACTTCTCACTATCGCTACTCTGGCTACTTTTTTGAGAGTGCGATGCAGTGCCATTGGGAGGGGATGCTGATAGAGTGCTTGAAAGAACAGCAAGCAAGTCCTTAGTTAAGGGGCCAGAATTGCTCTGGTTCACTTTGTCATGATTATAGGGTGAAGGCTGCACATGACCTTTACCACCGAAGTTACCAGCATTGAGCAACTTTGCAGCAAGATCAGCTGGCAAAGGTATCCTACTGAGAATCTGAACAAGCTGCTCTCTATCCGGAACTTGAGGGGCAATCTTGCTTCTTTCCTCAAGCTTTCCTATAAGTATATATATACACACACTTTAATTCTAACAAACTGAGCCGCGGTAATGGCACAGATAAGAAACAAAATAATACCAATCAGCTCCTCACCTTGTGAACTCGCTATCGCACTCAACAAGTTGAAAATTTCCACATTGCCTGTAGCCACGCTCTCCGGCCGTGAAGTTACATCTTCCGGCTGGGTTTTCCTTCTCCGACGGTTATGCCCGGCAAGTCTACGCCGACAGCTTCGCTTCCCTTCATCAAACTCCGACAGAGGGTGAAACCTACACATGTAAATCAACATAAAAATATTATTAAAAAAAATCGAAAACCTAGCACTATGACAGCAAAGAAAAAAAAACAATTAATATGATGCAAACATAAACTCCACATCCATCAATTTTGACAAACAAACAAATTACTAAAAAACGGTAATCCATTGAACTTTAAAAATAAAAAGCAAAATTAGCACCATAGCATCAAAAGCTGAAATAAATTCCACATCCATCAACTTTAGTAGATGATGTAATAGAAATATTACTGTAATTGGCAAGTCAATCAACAATTCAACAGACACAAACAATAAAATTGGAAAAAGAAAAAAGAAAATTTATGGCAAGTTAATTTTTAATGATTTAAAAATTCATGTATTTGGTGAGGGTAAATTAATTCATAGAGTACCTGCTACACTGCTGGCAAAACCTTTGCATTTGGTTTCCAAGGAGAGCCTTGGACGCTTTGCTGTGAAGCTCACACACTTTGTGGCGTCTGTGATAGTCTTTCGCGTTGGACAGATCTTCCTTGCAGTTATCCACCTGGCACATCGGATACGACGCCGTTCCGGTGGTGGGTGACCCACAACGCACCCTCTTGTTAGACCGCGAAACGTTGCCGTTTGGGTCACAACCACCACCAACACCAACACCGCTACCTAGATTTAAACGCAGCGTTTCATCTTCCACTTCTTTTTCGTTGTTGTTGCTGCTGTTGGGAGCTGAAACGACGGCGCTTTGGTGCGGTGGGGCAGGTAAGGGTTTGCCGAGGAACCTGACACTGTCCCAGCTCCATGCGTTTGGGTTCCAGTCGTCGTTTGGGTTCCGCTGAACGACGTCGTACGGCAGATCGCGCTTCTTCTTCGCCGTCGTCGTCGTCATGGACGAAGGCGGATCACAGAACCGACTCGCGAGTGTTTGGTGCATAAAGATCGGCGGAGCCACCTTTTCCATTTCTATGAGCAAACCAACAAAAGCAAAAAAAAAAAAAAAAAACCTCTAAAAACAATAATAGAAAGAGAATTTGATTGACTATAGAATAAGGTTCCCAATTGAAGAAGAGAAAGTCAGCATCACTAGACTATTCTCTTTTCTTTCTCTCTTTTTTTTTTTTTCCTTCCTCTCTCTCTTTCAAAGGATTGAGATTTTGACGATGGTTGATATAATTCAGATCCAAACTAGAAAGCAGGGTGACAAGAGAAGGGATCTGACGGAAGAGTAGTAAGAAAGATGCATCACTTTTTTTCTTCAATTTTTTGTTTTGGTTTTGGTTTGGTTTGATTTGGTTTGGGTTTGGGGTTTCTTGTTGAAGTAGTTAGAAGAGTTGCTTGCTGTCCTCAACTTGCATCGGGGAAGGAAGGACCTAGTTGGGTTTGGGGTTGGAAGGGCATGAAGCGTAAATTGAGGGAAGTGCGAGGGCGGTTTTTCGGCTATGCTGGGAGGCGACCATTGGGGCACAGGAAGAATCCAAGGGGCTTCGCAGTCCCCACCAGTCATTTCCGTACCAGTGCTGCTTTATTTTTACCTTTTGAGTAAAAAGGGGTTATTATAGTAAATTGCGTGTGGTGTGGACGTACACCATTTAGGATAGGAAGGGATGGGAATTTCAACGCTAGCTTGTACCGCATCCCAGCCCAGCCAATCACCCATGCTCACGAGTTTGGCTTTCGTAAGGTACGGCACCTAATTATGCACGGACTTGGTATTTCCATGGCCGTAACGACTTGACCAAAATGAAAATATCATTCATTATTTTAACTTATATTTTTTTTATTGGAAGATGAGACGTAAATTTTATTTAAATAAAATTTATTTTTTATCTAATAATAAATAGGATATAAATTATAATGGTGTCTGATGCTCTATAAATATAAGTAACGCAAATCTATCTTAACGATGCTCTCTTAAATTACATGCAACCAAAGCCACTTGCTGGCCAGAAAAAGCTGCCAAGTTCCACCGTAAGATTTATGTGACAAAAGTGTAGGATTCCCTTCTTGTATTTTTCAACAATTAACAATTTCCGTCCAACCACTAAAATTATGCCATGAGCATATCAGCTGTTTCTGGCATAAATTTTCGGTCAATAATATGGGGGCGTCTAGCATTGCTCACTCATGACTATCACCAAAAAACAAACTACACTCATACTTTCATAATGTCAAGTTTTTTTCTGTTTCGATAAAAGAAAAAATGTTTAGTTTTGACTTTACAGACTCCGCAAAACAGTTTAAGATCACACAGCAAAACTTTTTTACAGGTTGATTTAATTATTTTCGTTTACGCGAAGCAAAATTTATTTAAGTTCAATTATACTTACAATTCGTAAGAGATATCGTGGATCTAAATTGAAAAAAGAAACAAACGCATTTTGTATTCTCAGCTATTTAACTATTTATAGATTTGTTCTTCATCCAAAGACTATTAATATCAAAATATTTTTTATAACCAGTAGCAAATAATAGGGGCATAGGAGGGCAGCTACACCCAAGATTTTTTTTTTAATCCTTGAAATTATAAGCGTATTTCACTTTAATACTTGAAATTTTCAAATTAAACTCTTTAATTCCTGATATTTTATTTTATAGATTACGTTAATCATTTGTCAAACAAATGTTAATAAATTGTTATTTTTTTGCTAACGTAACACCAAATCAAAATAAGTTCAAATTAATCCCTGAAATTTTCAAATGTGATAAAACAGTCCTTGAAATTTTTTAAAATATGTCAAAAGAGGTCTTGAATCCAAAAATTTCTCCATTTTTATTTCAATAAAATCTAAATCCTCAATTTTTTTTTAAATCGACTTATTTCTATCCTATTTTTACACTCTACTTAAATAAATATCTCTGTCACATAGAATAACAATGAGAAAAGAATGTATCATCAACAATAAGGTTTCAAATATTCACATGATGAACTCTATCCACGCTTGATAATATAATGTTTTTCCTTGCATCCTATTTTTCATATTTTAAAACTCAATTTATTCTGAAAAATATAATGTAATACATAATAAATTAATTATATTAGCTAAGTATGGATGGTCTCAAATTTGGACTGTCACGACCCGACTTGGGAGCGTGACCGACACGTGGGGAATCTCATCCCCACGTCAGCCTACTGGATGACATGGCTCTCTAAATGCATAATTTATCATAAATATAATTCAAAATATGATCTCTTTGAAATATAAACATTTCCTCTAATTAAAACATAATGCTCAATTTCATAAACTGAAAATATTCAATAATTAAATCTCTAAAAGCTCTTATCCAAATTTGCTGATTTATGATTCATAACTGTCTCATTACATAAGTCTCTAATTACAATTTACATTTCATATACATGCTCAATATCTGAAAATACTAGAATGTATCAAACTACATGCGTGGATAAGATCCTACCTGCACATCTCTTTGGAGCACCCTACTCTAGCATTGTCCTACTATAAGCCTTACCACAAAGTAAGACTCACCACTGGAATAACGATTATGCGTGGGCAGGAATCTAAATCACCTCTGAACCTGCAACTATAGGAGGAAGAGAGAGAGGTGAGTCAACGGGCTCAGTGAGCGAGCTCTCACCCATCACCCACATGGGACAACCAATAAGCATAATAAATTATATACATGCAACAATCACAAACCATTTAATATTCATGTTCATAGCTATATATAGAGAAGACATCTCTTTAATTATAAATTTGTAAAAACATCTCTAAATTCTTACTATAATGAGAAATCATTTTCCATACATTTGCATAATAATTCTTAAATCAAATATTCTCTGAAAATATAATTAACAGTATATTAATTAGAGAAACAAGGTTTCCCTCTTTGGTACTGGGATTCGGCCTAGGCCCCCACGTACCCTCAAGGCTTTGCTCCTACCGGGATTCGGCCTAAGCCCCCACGTAGAACTCAAGGTTTTGCTTCTACCGGGATTCGGCCTAAGGCCCCGCGTAGAACTCAAGGTTTTGCTTCAGTGGGTGCCAGACACAGGCTCCACCACACTGAATGCATCTACTATGCCCCACCAGTGCCAGACATGGGCTCCACTGGGAGTGTAATGTGGACACCTAAATAGGTTCCGTTTTCTGTATATGCCGCCATGGCCGTTTATCATTTATCATTTATGTAATTAACTGAAAATAGATGAAACAAAAATACTGAAATCTCATAGCTAAAAGGTGGGTACTCTGTCCCTGGCGAATGAGAGCCCCTAAATCTTAGTACTCTGAGAGTTCTGGACTCATATCACTCTAGCAATCCGACTTTAGCATAACCGTGGCTATGAAAATTGAGCCCAAAGGATCACCCACTTGAAGGCATCCCGATTTCAAGCCCACAGAGTATGTATCTAACAGTTGCTAAGAATCATATTGAATTCCGTACCTCTTGGTACCATAAAATTGAAGTTTTAAATCCATTTCTTAACTAACATATTTCATAACTTAATAACTTTGCCATTATACTTCAAAATAAAAGAGTTCATAATCACAAAACCTCTAAAACCAAAATATACATTTCTATTCATCAAATTAAATCATACTCTATCAAACATTCTTCCAATACATAAATATATTAACTGGGTATTAAAACATAGCTGGAATTCTAAATCGTAAAAACATATAATGTCATAAATCCATAACATATATTTTACACTGTCATAAATCTCCTTAAATCATACAATTCCTTAATAAATCCTTTCTCAAACATGTAAAACATTTTCCATAGCACACAACATAGCAATCATGGTCCCATGGTTTTGCAAAACTCATTCTTTTATGCTATCACAATAAACCAAAATTTTCTAGCTTGATGTAAGCATGTAAAATTCATAATATATATATTTTATCTCATCTCAAATTCCATATTTGCCAATCATTATGCAAGAAATATAATTTTAATGGGGAAACTAAGGCAATGAGGTCAAGCCCACTCACCTGGAGGGGAGGAATAGGTGGCGTCAACTCCAACTGAGCTCCGGGGAGCCGGGAGGGCACCAACGTCAACTATTATAACCATAAAACTCATTAACAATCTATGGGTAGCTCTAGATTTTCATAAACTAATTCTAATAACATTGGGGGAGAACCCCCACTTGACAACAATTAGAGAAAACAACAACCCAACTCATAGAATATGAAAGGAATGAAACAAAGAGACCAAAATCTATAAAGAAACACATACCTTGATGATTTAGGGGAGCAAAACTTGAGTGGGATTTGAGAAAAAGAGAGAAATGGGAGGAGGAGGGTTTCTGGTTCATCAAACTGAGAGGGGAAGGAGGCTGATGGCCTTTTAAAGGTCAAGAAATGAAACGGCGTCGTTTTTGTGCTAATTGGGCTCTTGGGGGACCGCTATAGCGGTATATGACCGCTATAGCAGTCAAGCCATATTCCGCCTCCGTCTTGCTTATGTTACTGTGCACTTATGACCACTATAGCGGTCCAGGACCACTATAGCGGTCTCCAGAGGCCAAAATGCGTTGCAGCCATTGCTGTGACCACTATAGTGGTCTAAGACCGTTATAGCGGTGACAGTAAACTCAGATTTGCAGAATTTTTGCTGTTATGATATCTGGTTACCTCTATTCTCACCCACTTATTTTACTTCCTATTAACTTTAAAACATAAATGTAAATAAGCAAGTACCCCCCATTTGGATTTAAATAAAATATCAAAAAAATCAAAACCCCAACCAATCAAAATCTCATTTTTGAGTTCTAGTTCAAATTTTGGAATTCCGACGATTTTCTAAACTTGGGGGCTAAAAATGAAACATCTAAAGGTTTCCTAAAATTCGAAAAAAATCACTCTTCAATTTATTTCCCTTTGGAGAGCCATTACCGGGACTTTTGGTCCCAAGATTGTAGCTCAAACATATAGCCCTCCATTGAGGTGTAGGGCTCCAGACTTAGCAAAAAACCCAGACCCGGCAACAGCAGTGGTCCCAGGGGACCTTGAGGTCATGCGAAACTCGTCTACTGACACGTGTACCCCAGGTATTGCATGGACCTATCAAACCCTTAATTGTGTTTAGGATATTTAAAAATGTGGGTTATTTAAATAGGGTGTAAGAATGAGATAAAAATAAATAGATTCAAGAATTATTGATAATTTAGATTTTATGAACCAAAAGAGGATAAATTTGGAATTCAGGACATTTTTTACGCATTTAAAAAAATTTCAATGACACATAGCACGTTAAGTGACACATGGTAAAAAGTAACAGTTAACTAGCATTTGTTTGACTAGAGGCTAAAGTAAACTATGGAATGAAATTTCAGAGATTAAAAAGTTAATTTCAAATTTTCAAATACTAAAGTAAAATATGTTTATAATTTCAAATACTAAAGTGATATTTTACTCCTTTTTTACTACACGGATATATATGTCCCTAAAAGTTTATTGTATAGTTGAATGTGCTTGTTGAAGTTAAAAAATATTTAAGTGCGATTATTGTAATTATTAGAGAATTAATATATTATATTATATGCAAGTGAACCCACAGTCTTGCCGTAAACTCATGTATGTCTTAATGAGTTACAGAAAGTCACGATTCGACCCTTATCCTACTCCACCGCTTATCCCCTAATATATTAGTTGAAAAAAATGTAATATATCATATTATATGAGGAAAAAAAATCCACTAACACAGTAAGTTCAAGACTTTTCTACACTATTTTACTCTTTTTTTCTCTCCTACACTCATAGTAACATAGATCACTAATATTATTTATAGATTTAAAAGTGGGACATCCAGCATATTACTATTAAATGTGATGTCATCCCCACTCATCTATCTCATCCAGTGATGATAAAATGAGTGTTCCAATAAAACACCCACTTTAGAATATACAAATAATACTATTGATATAGAATACCCTTTTTTTCTCTTTTAACTTTCACTTTATCATCCCCTCTTAACTTTTAAATCATGCGCCACTATTTATAATGGAGACTAACACTAAAAATGTTGCAATTGGAAAAATATATCATGTCTCTTTCCGAGTTAGATCTAAATATTTATGTATCTATAAGAACATAAAAAAAGAAAAGCAAAACACTTGTAAAGGGAACAAATAAGACATCGAAAAAGAGGATCAAATGAAAGAAAACAAAAGAAACATAAGAATTTCAAAGAAAAAAATAAAGAGAAAAATGGTACGGCTACCACCAAAAAGGAAAAATGGCAGCCCCCTCAATAACACTCCACAAGAGAAGATCAAAGAAAGATACATTGATTTAATTGTATACTAAAATAAAATCTCCATAAAACATGGTTATAAGAAAAAAATTTCTTATTTTGTATTTCCAAATTATGGTAATAGAGAATTCACATGAGAAAACAAACGTTTTATTTTATTTTATTTTATTTCTATTGTTCATTTTAATTTTATTTCTGCCATTCATTTAATCTGTAACTTTATTAGGATATAAAGAAATTAAATTGATAAAAATATGTATACATAAATTAAAAGTGGATTAATTTCAATGTACTGTTTATATAATCATCCAATTTAGTGCTGCTATTTACATGACTTTTCAAACTATGAATGTGAGAATCAACTATATTAGCTAATGTGATAACACATGATTGGATGACAATGTAAAATTATATTCCTTAGTTAATGCATTAAAGTTAAGAATTTATTACCGACAAGGGGTTAGCTTACTTGGTCGAGTTTCTACTCACGCATTGCCATAATTCAGGTTCGAGTTCCAATAGTTCTTTTTCTGTGGGTGGTTTGTAAGTATCTCAATAAATGCTTGATAAGTCTATGCCCTAACATTAGATTAAGGTGATTTTCCCACTCACCTAAACATTTACCATACAAATTAAAAAGGGAATTTATTTGTGATATATACACGTTCAAAGTAAAAATGTTCTACACAAATATCTAATCATCCATTGTCACATAGGCAAAAGTGTTTGACCAAACAACTATTGCGATAGTAATTAACAGTGAAGCAAATTATAGAAAGCTAGGAAGCATCAATTAAGGAAGAAATATGGTCTACACAAACAAGGAAAGAAACTTAATGCAACAGTAGCAATGTTTTTGGATGATATATAATGAAGGAAATGAAGAGAAGTGTAAGGGAAGGGAATTTCTTCACTTGTTTGTGATTCTAATAATAGGTAGGAATGAAAGGGAACAAATCCTCCCCTCTTCTCCTCTAAAGCTAATTTTCTTTTCCTTGTGGTGAAATGAGAGGAACTAAAAATTTGTGAAGTTAATAATCATGATGATTTTGTTTTTGTTCTTTTTTATGTAAATTCCAAACATAGTACGTTAATAAAATTTTGTTATGTTCCATTAATAATCATCCAAACAAGCAAGAAATGAACTTCGTTTCATTCCCTTCCTTCCCTTTCTAATCTTTTTATACTTTTTCTAATTCATTCTGTTAGTAAAAAAAAAAAAAACATCGAAACATAATGCAAGGAAGGCCTTTTTCAAGCACTCCTCCTTGCACTTGAACCCTTGAACTGGCTACCATGTATCTACTTCGTAACAAATTTTTGCTACAATTCTTTGTCATGTTTTCCTTCTTATTACCTGCTTTTAATTTTTAATTCATAACGCACATTCATCCCGTGTCCGTGTCAGTGTCTATGCTTTATAGGAGAATACATAATATGTATAATATGATAGTAATATTGTAAAGCACATATCCGAATACATGAGAAAGCTCTTTTATGAGCCTTAATAGAACATATGTCTTTTTAAACATTTGTACATATATAATAGCTGACAATAGTCTTTGGTAGTCGTCTAGTATGAGCAGTTTCATTACTCTCTTAATCTATCTAGAGACGACATGGGAATACACATGTATAGAAGGTGAGAATTATGAAATTCTTAGTAGAGTATCCCAAAATACACAACAATCAATGTCATTGTCATTATCCCAGCCACTTTTATTTATTAAAAAAATGTGATCTTACAATAACATAATAAAGGTTCATTTTAAAGTTCAAAATATCCCGTCGTAGCGGGTTTCTTTTTCAAATTCAAGCACTTAATTCACATATATCATAATATTCCAACTCATAATAAATCATCATAGGCAAATAATTCAGAATAATATAAGTATGTATATGATAAATGCAATGACTTTCTTCAATTTCTAATTAACTTCATTTACTTTGCTTTCTTTTGATATCTTTCTCAACTTAAGTACCCTTGACACAAATGGCCTTGCCCATTCAGGATAATAGACTGCTTATTAGAGCCGAGTTCATCCCTATACATGATTATTAGATTTACTTTATGCGACTCTCACTGAGTACTATTTCTAGCCAGATTTACTTTCCCCGACTTAATGTCGAAGAGAATTCAATAAGGGATAAGTTCATTTTCCTTAATGATTTAATTTTAATAAGTGGTTAGGTTCACTCTTCCTGATGATTTAATCTTTATAAGTGGTTAGGTATACATTCCCTAACGATTTACTCTCTTATTTATTTTGATATACTTTGACAAATCATGTTTCATGCTCTATATCGTATGCACAATCATCATAATCATATATACATGGCATCAACAACTAAATTACATAGTGTACATAGCACAAAATCTTTGACATATTATCATAGTAACATTTCAAATCATACATCACTTGTCCTATAATTTTAGCCTCAAGGAAAATTCTAGTTAATTAATCAAATATCATGATAACAGTTTGAAATAGTTCATAAAGATACTTCAACAGGTCTAGGTTAATCTATAAAAAATTTGACTCAAAAAATATTTTCTAGCTATTTTAAAAATATATACAAAATTAGTGTCTAGAATATATTATGGTAAGAAATCAGTCAGATTCCATAGATTTTTAAAAATAGAAAATAAATTTAAAATTCTTTTAAAAAAAATCAAGGATATACATCAAGATGTTCATAACAACATATAAAAATTTCAACTCCAAATTCCATCATTTATTTAAAGCTTGTATCTTAGAACCTCTCTTATCAAACCTAATAATATATATTAGGGTAAATTGCACTCGCCTCCTTTGAGATATGTTGAATTCAACTCACCTCTCTTCTAGCTAGTTGTCCACCCCACACTAACCTCTCTTAATTTACCTATTTTTGGGATGAGTTACCAGAAATACCCTCACACTGACCCTTACACTTTCTCATTGACACTCTCTTCTTCTCTTTTCTCTCTCACTCCCCTTCCAACAAGGTTGTTTCCTCTCCCTAAACTGCACAGCCAAATTTGCACACAACATCACCCTTGTAGCTCCACCATCAACAAACAAATAGCAAACAAAGGGGACATTGGTCCCTTGAATTGCACCATTGATTTGTTAATGCCTTATAGAAACTTAGTGGCTCTAAAGGTTAGAAATTTAAATAAAACCTTATGTGAACATTTAGTATTGTTTTTTGTGATCGTTGTTTTACTTCTTTGTCCTAAAATTGCACAATTGGTTTAGTTCTTTTAATTTTGCGGCAAAAAACACAAATTTGGTAGGTCGTAATCATATTACATCTTGTTTAGTACATTTCTCAAATCAAGGTCTCTGGGTTTTTCTATCAATTGTTGTTGCATCACCAAAACAAATTAGAGAACTCATGTAGGTTGATAGCCAGACCAGCGATGAAGTGAAGAGCCATTTACAGGATGATGGCTTGACACAATGCCAGTGATTTGAACTTGTACTGCTTGTAGACCTTTGAATACATGCAGATGAGGAATGGGAAGAGGGAGAAAATATAGAAAAGTAAAGTGTGGGTGAGAAAAGATGAGGGCTGAGGGTGGAGGCATTTATGGTTGCCCATCCTAAAAATAGGTAAATTATTAGGCGAGGTTAATGGAAGATGAACAACCAAAAAATATATGTGTTGAATTTTGACAAATCTTAAGAAGGTGAGTGTAACTTTCAATAAAGTTTTGACATATAGAATCATAATCATAATATGACACTGTTAGCACCAAATTTTACTAAGTGTCCAAAAGTCAAACTGTCATTCGATTTTAGTCAGACAAAGGCAATAATGAAAGAAGTTTGGTTGTCAAAGTACGAGGGCCCTTGATAATGACAAATTATTACAAACAATCAACATGTCAAACTTAGTTGACACTGATGAAGTATGATTCTCAAGGCACATCGATGTTGATGAAATGAAAAATTTGATAGTCGACATATCGAAGTGGATGTTTGTCATTCAGGATGAAGCTGAATATTTGAGCATGCAAGCCAATAATGACAAAGTTGAGACTGATGTTCAACAAGTTGAAGTGAGAGTTCATCAATCAAAGTGGGAGTTCGTAATTCAACACTTAGAAAATTTTGAAGACCGTAAAAAGATCATCACAGTGATCAATAGAAGACAGATGTTGGTCATGTGATAATTAACAGCAGTCACTGACAAAGGCCCTATAAATACGCGAGAAAGTGGTAACTGTCCGACGACAAAAGAGTTTGACAAAATAGTTCTCATGCCCGAGTTCAACAAGTCGAAGTGGGAGTTTATCACTTGAAGACTTAGAAAATTTTGAAGCTCTAGAGGGGACCATCATAATGACTCCAAAACATGTATTCATCAAATGGCAATTATTGATAGTTTTCGGTAGTTATTGACAGAAGCCTAACAAAGACATGACAAAGTAGTGACAAATGGCGAATGACGAAGAAAATAACTGTTAAATCCACGTGGACAACATCCAAGGATAGTTAGAAGACAAGTGTCAAAATCCTAGAGTCCTAGGTTGTCTATAAATACTAGTTCTGTTTAAATTATAAAGAGTTGAAATTTTAACTCACACACTTACTCTTAACACGTCTCCAATGACAGAATAGAGTCTTGAGTTTATGGAGTAATTGTTCTTAACTCACTCTCTTTTGCTTTCCTAGGATTAGATTTCCTTTAAGTTTTTTGCATTTCGTTACAATTTCTGTACTCTACTTTCAGTTTGTCAATCAATTTATATCCTGCATTTCTTCTTCTTCTTCTTTAATCTGTCAAACATTACATTCACACAATCATAATACAAATCACTTTACATTCTATCATCATTCCATAAAAAACAATTCGACACTCGATTCTTTTGGTGAAGAACCCAAGGGGAGTAGCTTTTTGCCCCCTGTATCGAGATCTTGAAAAGCAAAGGTTGTCATTCAAACTCTTGAAGGTTGTCGATTTACGCATGATTTAGAGCAGTTTGGCCTCCTGCACAATGAGTTTGTCAATTATCTGTTGTTGACAAGTAAGTGTTAAAACCTGCCATAAACAGACACATAAGATTATTAACTAATATGTACGACGCAATGATCATCAGCTCGGCATTTAATTATAAAAGATAAGATCAAATAGGTTTTAAAATATCTATGGACCCAAATAATAAAAGATAATTTAAAAATTAAAATCAAAACTTAATTAATTTTTAAGGGTTAAAGGCACATTTAACCTTTCTTTCAATTATACATTTAGTTATTCCTAAAAATATTGAGAGTTTTCTTTTTCTCAAGACTGGGCTAATACTTGACTTATCATCGTCGACACAGATGTTATTCACCAAAAGAAAAGTAAACATAGATAAGAGATCGATCACTAATTTGACTATGATCAAATAGATATAAACATATCCAAGTTCATTTCTTTAGGAAGAAGAAACGTTGAAGCAAGGTCAAAAGTGGCATTCGATGCACCATGTTGGAATGAAGTTATGATGACGCGCTGTCGGATAACAAAGAAAGGACTTTATCATGTGTAGCAAACCACACTGAAACTCAACTATTCCTTTTCTTTTTCCTCTTTCACACGCAGAATCATCCACCATTAACTCTTAGTTCCATAACAAAAATGGAAGGGAAGCAAACTTGACTAAACTGAAAATATAAAGGAACACTCAAACTTGCTCTGCGCATAATACACCATAATATAGAATGAGATAAAGGGGTGAAGCCCCATATGCTTGTCGTACAAAAGGTAAACTCTTCACATGTTTCACTTGAACAGTGGTGAAGGGAAATGTTATTTATACTCATAGGATGTGGAATATCATATTGACTCATACTTTATCCATTATTGAATGAGATATGGACTCTATTTGGATGAAATCCCTATATGAGTGGTGTGAACACCCGATTTTATGCGGCCCATAAAACGAAAATCTAAAGATCAGCGTATTTTTAGAGTTTAACCCATTTATAGAAGCATGTTAGTAGTTTAATTTTGTTAAAAGAAATTGCAAACCATTTTAAGTCTTGTCTATAGTTCATTGCTGTGTTTGATGCAAATTCAATTCAAACCATTTTTGTTTAGATTCATTTACTATTGTTTTATTTTTTGTTTCACGTTCAGCCCACCTTCAAAAAGAAAAAAAAGGGGTCCGTTTTCATCTAGCAACAAAATAATAATAATAAAAAAAAAGTAAATAAAAACGAAGTGGCAGGCATGGGTTCACATACCCGTGAAGCAATAATAGAATTGGGATGAGGAAAAGTGAAAAATAAATAAAGGGAAAAGAACACAATGATGATGTTTTTCTTAGCTTTGTGCAAAGCGTTAGAGTTCCTTTCGGTTCCAGAGAGCATGTGAGCTGGGGAGAGCTGTCAACCAACCAGGAAGCGAGGATGAACATCATAGAAATAGAGAGATTTTCATCAATAACCGGGAGAGGACATTCATTCCCAGTCTCTATTCTTCTAAAAAAGGGTGGAATTCATTCATTCTTGATTTTTTTTTTTTATCATTCGGAGTGCTAGTCACATTTTTTGGAGCTCTTGGCAACAATCAGGGAGAAGAAGCAAAAAATCAAACAGAGATAGTCTGAGATAAAATTTTGAAAATCATTTGTTCATTTCTTCAAGTACCGACATCATTGTCTAAACCAAAAATCCATTCCTTTGTACCAAGATAACCAAAGACAACCAAAATCAAGCCCAATCACAGTTCAAAACCATAACCCAAATTAGGTCCAATCATTATCAAAATGCATGCTCAAGCACATCATTTCCATTCCACGATCATAAACTCAACCAAAACAAAAAAATTACAGCCATAAAATCACTCTCAGCCAATAAAAAAGTCCAACAAAATCCATGTTCAAATCATAGAAGAAAACCAAAAAATCCAGAAGCAAGTAAAGGGAAGAAGGTTTTGGCCTCTCTGTTGGTTTCCATTGCCGCGATCCCTCCTTCTCCATCGCCGTTGTGGCTTTCCCCTTTGCAAGCCCCACCGCGATTCCCCCTTGTCGTAGGCACTGCTTCTTTCCTCGCTCACCAGAGCTCTTCTCTCTCCTTCTCCATGTCGCGGTGCAAGCAGTGTGAAGCACCCAGGCGCATCGTGAGCTCCTCCATCAGCCGTGCGATCTGCTCGGCACCAGCGTCTGGCTTGTCGCTTGACGCCGCCATCTCCTCCACTTCCCTTGGCCGCTGCGATTCGTCTCCGCCCCTCGGTGCTGCAAGCTTGCCGACACCATGCCTTCTTCCCCTTAGCGTGACTTTCTTTTCCCCTTTCTTTGTGGCGCCGCCATGAAACTTCTAGTTCCCTCCCCTCTACTTCAAACGCGATCTATTGTGCTCTCTCTCTCTCCCTCACTCGGATCTCCTCTCTCTCTTTCCTATATGCCATTGTCCCCCTCCATGGCTTATCTCCCTTCTGTTTTGTTTGTGAAATCCCTTTATTCCCGGATGGAGAATCAGGAATTGGGTGTGGGTCGGTTCTCATTGTGGTTTGCTTTATTTGGGGTTGCATTTCTTTGGGCTAGCATTGCTTGGGTTTTGTTTCAAGGTTCCCAGCCCATTCCTAATTTTGTTTTGACTTGCTCTATATTTTTATTTCCTTCGGTTCTTTTTGTTACTTGACATCATTCGGGCCTTATTCCTAAAGATTTTTGTTTGTTTTGTTCCTTTTAGAGTTTTAGTTTAATTGATGGAAATTGCTGAAAAAAAATGTTATGTCTTTAAAAATTTTTTACATAATTGATCAATAACTCTCCTTTTCAAGAATAGAGTTAACTTAGCCGTGATGGTCTATTGATTCTGTATTTTAAAGATATTTTAGCGTGTGACTTGATATTCTAAATTTTTTTATTTTAATTTAAATTTAAAATGAGCTAAAATGATATTTAATTTGAGTTCAAGATAAATTATGAATTATATTTACGGTTGTTCCTTTAAACAAAAATTAACTAATATACTACAATTTGTTTTAATGGGATTAATTCAGCCGTGACGGCTCACTAATTCCATATTCTCATAATATTTTAGCTGTGACAGCTTGATATTTGAACATTCTTTTAGGAATAAAATCAATCAACACCAACTTCTAAAGAACTACGTGACTTTGAATTCCTCATCGTACCAGAGGATACGTAGGAACAGGTTATTCCTGTCAAGTCAAAATTAGATTTTATTAGGTTATTTTATGTCGTACCATTTTTAATTTGTAAATGGTTATTGTTATTTTTATTTGTTTATAAATATTTAGTGTCTATTAGTATCATGTATTATTTTTAATTTTAGCTAATAATCAAATTATTTTAAATAAGGATGTTAATTTAGCCGTGACGGCTTATTAACTCAGTTAAACATCCTGAGTGTAATGACTTGATGTTTTAAATTTTCAAACAAAAATTAGATTTTTATAATTTATATTACTTGTAAATATCTTCTTTAATATCTTTTTTTTCTTTAAATTTTAATTTAATCAATTATTGGTTAAATATTTTATTTTAAATAAAGAAATTAATTTAGCCGAGACGGCTTGTTAATTGAATATTTTGGATACAGAATTTGACATGACCTAGTGTTTCGAATTTTCAAGTTAAAATTAAATCTTATAATACTATTGCATTTTAGTTTTTGCATGTAAATATTTTTGTTCATTATTATTATTATTATTATTGTAAATATTTATTTAGTATTTATTTATGATATTATTTTATTATGACTTACATGTAAATATTTTTGGTTATTATTATTATTATTATTGTAAATATTTATTTAGTACTTATTTGTGATATTATTTTATTATGTTTTACATGTAAATATTTTTGTTCATTATCATTATTATTGTAAATATTTGTTTATTCATTCATTTATTTATTATTATTATTATTATTATTATTATTATTATTATCTTCCTCTTTCTTTATTATCTTAATTTAAATTAATCATTGAAATGTATATATTTTATTCCAAATAAAGAGGTTAATTTAGCCGTGACGGCTTGTTAACTCAATATTACGGATACCTGAGTTGTGACAGTTTGGTACTCCGAAATCTTCTTACTCTAAAAAATATTTTCTTTAAAAATTTTCTTGAAATAAAAAATGTAAATAAATATTTTGAAAGGTTATTAATAATTTGCACAATTAATTAAGGTACCGTCTAAACACGGGTGTATTAGAAGTCTTTGTAGGATTAAATCCCTACCCTTCCCTAATCATAACCGACTCCCGAATTCGAATTTGGTTTCAAAGATCATTTTTATTGCATTAAATGGGTTTTTCCATAATTTTTCCCAATTAAATAAAAATTTGGTGGCGACTCCAATTTTAAACAGAAATTTAATTTTTCTTAGTCACGTCGCGATCCGGATTCATGACAGATGGCGACTCCACTGGGGACTGTGAGAGTCAAGCCTATAATAATTGATTGTGCTTATTATTATAACCTCATTTGTTTTCTTTCTTTGTCTTTTCATTTTATTTTATTGCTAGTTGACTATTATTCTCCTTCTTTTAAATTTTGTTGCAATCGTATTTGTATATATTTTCATGTCTAATTCTTTGTGACTATCCTAGAATAAAAGATTTTGTTACTGTTTGTATATATTTATTCATATTTGATTCTTTGTAACCACCCTAGGATAGAAAACTTTGCTCTATTTTTATTTATATTTAATTCTTTGTGACTATCTTAGGATAGAAGACTTTGATCTGTCTGTATATATGTATTTTTGTTTCTTTGCACTCTAGGATAGAAGACGTTTGTTCTGTATTGTCTATTTGCGAGGTGTTGTCATGGGTAGTTTTAGGATTCAGGTTTGTATGCTCTCTTCACACACAACACTTACACATTAATCACACACGAGTGGGGCCCTATACCCGGGTCTGAGTGCAACTTGAGATAGGTAAGAGATTGTGTAGTAATAGCCATTTTGGATGCTCATCCTGTTTGGTTATTGCGAAAATCTCGTCTAGAGTGTGACTCTTTTGTGAATATTCCACACCTAGCGGTTTACTTGCTGTTGTGGATAGTATTCCGAAATAAGTCTTTAACTCTAGAGGCTGTAGAATCCTGAGTATATAGATCCACCTATTGCAAGTGTTCACAAAGTAGAATAACCATAGAACTATAGATTGACCTCCAGAGCTTAACTCAAATAGGACACAAAGGGAGCATACTCTTTCTTTAATTCATTTCCTTGTACATAAATTCTTTAACATGTTCAAAGTATTTATTATTTCCTTTTACATTTAAATGAAAATCATCACATTTTTTCTTTGTTTTCCAGGTTTGTTAGAGAATCATATCCAAGTCTTGTTGTGAGTATCTTTGGAAAATGGAAATAAACATGAGATCAAACAATCATGAGGGGGAAAAGTTAAAGAAGACTTTACATCTTAAAGCTAAGAAGCCTGACACAGAAAGTCTGAGATCCTTAAGTCAGCTGTTGAGTATGCCACATCGCCTTTCTCTTGCAAAGAAGTATGGAAAAGTTTTGAATCTGTTAGAGGTGGAAGAACAGGTAGAGGCAATCACAGCGTTGGTACAATACTATGATCCTCCTCTCCGATGCTTTACCTTTCAAGACTTTCAGTTGGCACCGACTCTTGAAGAATTTGAGCGAATCCTAGGGTTACCACTCGAAAGAGAAAAACCTTATCAATACCAAGGTCATTATCCTTCCTTACATACCATAGCAGCTGTTTTAAAGATCAATGTAAGGGATTTGCATGAAGCACAGAAGTGTAGAAATGGAACCAATGGATTCCCAAGGGATTATTTGGAGAAGCATATGCATGGCTTAGCTGGAGCTAAAGATTGGGACACTTTCTTGGATGTATTAGCTCTCACTATTTATGGCATTGTTCTGTTTCCAAATATTGAAGGCTTTGTGGACTTTGCGGCTATTGATGTATTCCTCGCTCGCAAATTTCATGGTCATAATCCTGTTCCAGCCCTCTTAGCAGATGTTTATTGCACTCTGAATTTTTGCTATGAAAGGAATGGCAAAAGAATCTTATGCTGTCTACCGATGCTTTACGTGTGGGTCACTGCACACGTGTTCCAAAGAAACTACAAAACACCATGCCCGATTGAAGACCTAAAAATGCATCACATCAAGAAGAAGAATGGACAAGAATGGGCTCAAGACCTAGCCAGATTGAATGAAAAGATGATCCGATGGTACCCTTGGTGGGAAGACGGGCAGACTTTGATCTATCAGTGTGGAAACTTCTCAAATGTTCCCCTCATGGGTACCCGAGGATGCATAAATTACAATCCAGCATTGGTACTGCGTCAACTTGGTTACCCCATGATGGGACCGCCTCCCGAAGCTGCAATCACTCCATTTGTCTTGTATTACCAGTGACTTTGAGAATCTTGGCATGCTCTGAAAGTCCGATTTGCTTGGAACAAGGTTGTCGGGAAAGGAAAAGAAGCGGGAGTTAGAAGTCGTGCGGTGAAAGAAAGCTACCGTCAATGGGTGAAGAATAGGGCTCAAGAGATTAAGCGCCATTGAACACGGACAACAACTCCACATAACAAGGCATCATCCTCACATTTTGGCGATGATGAGGGGATCAAAGAAATAAAAGAGAAGTTAGACAGAGTTAAGCAAGAAAAGATGCAAGTTGAGGCTGCATTGGAAAGTGCTCACCATAATTATGCAGATTTGAAGCGAGAAAACATCGAGAGAAACCAACTTCTAGAGGGCACCACTAAGAAGTTGAAAATGGGGTATGACCACATGATGAAGACCAAGGAATGCCTCCAAGCTGCTAATAAAGAACTCGGGCTTGAAGGCAAGAGCGTGACCGAGCAAGAGTTTAAAATCACCGATTAAGGAATCAACTTCAAGATGCCAAAATTGCCGAGAAAGCCACAATAGCAGGAGTGGAACAAATGAAGCGAGAAATGAGAGATATAAGCAAGGAATACCAGAGGAAGATTGGGGAACTAAAACAACACATGAAAGACGAGACTATGAAGTTTCAAGCTGCCTTAGAAGAAGAGAAGAAAAGGGTCACAGATTTAGAGTTTGAGGTGCAACACCAAAGTCACATCATTCATGAGTTGAAGACTCGTTTTTCAAATCTGGCAGGGCTAGCTAATACTGACAATAGAAGACGTTCCCAGGATACACTGGAAATAGGTGAGCAAGAAGTTATTCCTTTCAAGACCCGGTTGGACTTAGCAACTTTGTCAGCTACTGCAAGGATTTGGTTGGGAGGATGAAACAGATAATTGCTGAAAGAAGTTGAAGAAGCATTACCTTTTGGTGATGATGTTTTTAAAGATCGATATCTAGCTTTATGATGTACTTTTTTCGTCATTTCCGGGAATGGATGTAAAAAATATGATGATTGTAATCTACTCCTCAGATGAATGAATGGTTGTTTCATTATTTTGGCAATATCCATTAAAGATAACTTATTACCTTTGAGCGAGGCGTTACGGGAAAAGTTGTGACCGAAGATACTCACATCAAGACTCAGCACGATTGACGGTCTCTAACAAATCGCGACATTTTTATCTTTTACTTAAACTATCTTTTTATACTGGTGAAACCTCGCAACCATTGGCCCAAGGAAAGAAGATACCGATCTAACTCGTGTTCATAACACTAGAGCTCGAACCAAGATGGCCGGTGGAAACACTGAACCAGGAAGGACTACCCCGTCTGCAATTACTTACGAAGCGGAAGAGCTATTCCAAGCTGTAACCACCTCGGCTATAATTACTTGAACCGGAAGAAACTTAAGCATGGAAGTTGATGTAGTGAGAGGAAGACTGAACGAGTTGTCAAACAACCAGGGAAGAATGGAGGAGATGATGCGGGCTATGATGGAGTCACTCGACTTATTGAGAGCCCACCAAAACTCAGGAGGTGTACAACCAAGTGCTACAACGATGACCATAGCGTGGTATCGGATGCAGCTCTAAATGTCACTCAAGGGATGAATGACGGGGATGGGATTCCGAATAACTCTCTTGGACAACCACCACCTACAATGCCAATAGTAATCCCTATTGGAGAAGGTTATCGTCCCTTAGAGAATGTTCATACTGATGGGCACGGTCATGCTACCCCTATTTGGGAGCCACCTCGTGTTGTCATCCAAAAACAACCATTTTCCTCGGAGAATAGCCGTGCAGAGGCAGAAAAGGACAAGTTCAAAGAAGAATGGATGAAAAAGATTCAGGATCAAATCAAAGCCATCCAAGGACCTAGCACTTATGGCTATATGGAAATTGAGCAACTTTGCCCTCCCATCGATGCAGTGGTTCCAAAGGACTTTAAGATTCCTGATTTCTCGAAGTATGATGGAACGGGTAATCCTCTGTTCCATTTGAAGAGTTATTGCACCAAGATGTCAATTTGGTCTAAAGATGAAAAGTTTCTCGTTAGCTTTTTCCATGAAAGTTTAACCGGACCTGCTCTAGAATGGTATATTCAATTAGACCATTCAAAGATTTCTAATTTGAGAACTGGTCGACCAATTCATGAATCAATACAAGTTTAACATGGAAATAGCACCAACTAGAGAACAGTTGAGCACGATGCAGAAAAAGAAGGATGAATCTTTTAAGCAATATGCTCAAAGATGGAGAGCTCTGGCTGCTCAAGTGCAACCGCCACTTATCCTATCCGAAATGTGCTCCTACTTTTTAGGAACCTTGGGATCTCCTTATATCGGAGCCATGGCAGGAGCGGCATACAAAGATTTCTCTGAGTTGATCACTGCTGGAGAAAGAATTGAGAATCTAGCCAAAACAGGTAAACTTCCCATGAGCAATGAAGACACAAGAAAAAGTTTCCCACCTAGGAAGAAGGAGATTGATGTAAACTATGTGCAGTCAAAGCAACCCTTTAACCCAAGACACGCACCAATGCACCCAAGACCCCAAACACCACCATACCAAGCCTCAACCACTCCTTACCCATTTTACCAAAGCACACAAACCACAAATACCATCCCATATTCCCCACCACAAGTCAATAACATTCACATACGACCATACCAACCAGCTCGACCAACATACGCCTATAACTCAACCGTACATCCTCAGAACTTCTCAAACACCACACCACCACGACCAAATGCTCAAAATCAAAGCCGTTCGATTCGAATTTGCCACTGTTCCCTAAACTATCCATTTCAAATCTTTGATCTCTTTCACCGATTAGTTGATGCCCACCTGATCTCAGCTTATCCTGTACGTCCATTAGAACCACCATACCCAGCTTGGTACAACCCGAACCTTACTTGCAAATACCACATGGACATAGCAGGACATTCAATTGAAGATTGTGAAGGCTTCAAGACAGCAGTAAGAAGACTGATTGCTTGTGGAAGGCTAGACTTTCAAGAGGAGTCAAAACCAGGACATTGTCCATAACCCAATGCCAAATCATGAAAGAGGAGGCCGGGTAAATGCTTGTAGAAGAAGAAGAATTCTTGATAAGGAAGGTTTTGAATCTCAAAACACCCATGGAGAGAATTTTTGTTGGCTGAATGAGTCCGTTACAACATCATGGCATCTGCTCTCCGACAATAAAGGATAATGAGAAATATGACATGAATTCAAGCTGTATCCTTTGTGGGGCTCTTGGCCATGACATAGAAAATTGCTTTGGGATTTCAAGGCTCTGCAGGGTGGATTACTCAACTTAGGAGTAATACAAGCAAAAAGATTGAATATACGATGAGGTGAATGTAATCGAACCTTTCATACTTGAGTACCACCACTTAATGTAGCTCCTAAGCGAGAAAAAGTGGTCATTACTGTCAAGAAACCCACATCATTTGAGTATAAGACTACACATGCTGTGCCTTGGAATTATGAGACCCAGGTCAAGATAAGGTAAACATCGGGGGAAACCTCAAGGCTCGAGAAAATGAAGAGGTGGTGGTGTCATGGAGGTGAAAGGAATAACAAGAAGTGGAAGAGTTTATGGACCCGGGGAGCTGGAAAAAGGGAAGTTTGTCAATGAAGGATATGTGGGAAAAAGTTCAGATTTAGAAAGAAAAGAAAAAGAAAATGAGGAAGAAGAGTTTCTGAAGATCATGAAACAGAGCGAGTACGATATTTTGGAACAATTAAAGAAGACTCCCGCCAGAATATCTCTTTTATCATTAATCATGTCATCTGAACCTCATCGAAAGGCAGTAATAAAAGTTTTGAAGGAAGCTTATGTCAAACCTGATGTCTCATCGGAAAATGTGGTGAATATGGTGGATCCAGTGAAACGTGTTAACATGATCACGTTTTCAAATGAAGAAGTTGTTTCACAGGTCAACCCACGAGCACTATACATAACCCTCAAATGTAAATGATACATAGTGCCCAGAGTTCTCATTGATGGAGGGTCGGGATTGAATGTCTTACCTGTGTCGACTTTAAGCTATTTGTCGATAAGTAAGGAAGATATACTACCACAAATGATGGTAGTGAAAGCTTTTGATGGAGCAAAGAAAAGCATCCTAGGGGAGATGGTGTTATTATTGGAGATCGGCCCAAGCAAATTCGATGTATTGTTCCAAGTGATGGAGATCGAGTCAGACTACAATATGCTGCTCGGAAGACCATGGATAAATGGTGTTGGTGCTGTCCCTTCAACCTTGCATCAGAAGGTCAAATACATTGAAAATGGTTCAGTCATCACAATCCATGGAGAAAAGGAGATCCTGGTATCTAAACCAGTGACATTGCCATATGTTGAAAATGTGGAGCTAGTGGAGAGCAGTTCATGGCATAACTTGGAGGCAGTAGGGCTGAGACAAGAGCAAGATAAGACCCTGATGCAAAATCAGGTAGTGGCTCACATCATGGCCAAGAATGGATATCTGGAAGGAAAAGGACTAGGACCACAACTGCAAGGCTCCCAAATTCCCATATCGATTGCCGGAGAAGGCTAATCGAGTTGGTCTAGGATATGAGACCTCCCTGGATGACAAGATGAGTGCCTTGGCTCTGGAACAGAATAAACAGAAAGGGAAAATGAAGCTGATTCCTCACTTGAAAGAGATATTCCCTGGTCCAGCTGAAGTGATTATGGCCGGTGAAGTTCGCTCCCCTTGTTATTTCTCCACCATCAACACCTTGAATGCTGAGAAAATTGAGGAAATCAACAAAGTCCATGTTGCTAGCAATGATGAGACACTGATGAACTGGACAGCTGAACCAATGCTTGATGTTATTGCTGAAAAGTAATTTGTTGGGTTGTATTATTCAAGAATTATTTATGCTTTTGTTTATGCTACTCAGTGACATCATTTGAATGAATTTGCATGATTTTCAATAATCTTTCTATATGTTTTCCATTTGCCTCATTTCTATTTCTATTCCTTTTGCTTTCTCCTTTTCTGTTATGTTTTTCCCTTACCACTCTCAGCTTGTTAATCTGCATTTTCCATGCTGTTTATAATCCACCATTTGGTTTAGCATTCCAATCCACCACAATTATTTTTCAGGAATTTGAATGTCATAGAAATTTTGCCACATGAAAAGGAATTTGAGAGCTTATCAATTGATTCTCTTGCTACACTTGACTGCGATAACCATGAGTTCGAGGATGATGAAGAAGCTATTGAACAATTTTCAAACCTCCTGAATTATTCAGAAAAAGGATTTGACTTAGACAATGAGGTGGTCGAGGTGATTAACATGGGCACCGAAGAAGACAAAAAGGAGCTGAAAATAGTGGAAAATCCTGAACGCATAGAAATGGTTGCATTGTTCAAAGAATTCCTTGATGTGTTTGCATGGTCCTATCATGATATGCCAGGATTAGACCCAGAGATTGCTTCACACAAGATCCCTTTGTATCTCGAAGCTGAGCCGAAGAAGCAAAGGTTGAGAAGAATGCGACCTGACATGTCATTAAAGATTAAAGAGGAAGTGACTAAGCAGCTGGAGGCTGGATTTTTAGAGGTATCAAGACACACTGATTGGGTGGCCAACATTGTGCCTGTACCTAAGAAGGACGGAAAAGTTAGAATGTGTGTAGACTATCGGGATTTGAATAAAGCTAGCCCGAAAGATGATTTTCCTCTACCCCACATTGATGTCCTTGTTGATAATACTGCTGGAAATCACCGATTTTCCTTTATGGATGGATACTCTGGGTATAACCAAATTCCCATGGATATTCATGACAAAGGAAAAACTACTTTCATAACTCCGTGGGAACATTTTGCTATCTGATCATGCCGTTTGGATTGAAGAATGCCGGTGCCACCTACCAACGTGCCATGGTCGCGTTATTTCATGATATGATGCATAAAGAGATTGAGGTGTATGTAGATGATATGGTCGCCAAATCTAAAGAGGAGAAAGTCATGTAGTGATTCTGCGAAAGCTGTTTGAAAGGCTCAGAAAATACAAGTTGCGGTTGAATCCAAATAAATGCATTTTTGGAGCTTCTACAGGGAAGTTACTCGGGTTCATTGTCAGCAGAGATGGGATAAAAGTGGATCCTGACAAGGTAAAAGCGATACAAGAAATGTCTGCTCCCCGAACTGAACGAGAAGTGAGAAGTTTTCTTGGAAGGCTCAACTACATTGCTAGATTTATTGCTAATTTGACTAGCACTTGTGAGCCTATATTCAAGCTGCTGCGGAAACATCAGCCTGGGGAGTGGAATGAAGAATGCCAAGAAGCTTTTGATAAAATAAAAGCTTATTTGATGAAGCCTCCAATTCTAGCCCCACCTGTACCAGATCGTCCTTTAATATTATACCTCACAGTATTGCCCACGTCACTTGGGGCAATGTTAGGTCAATATGATGAGTCTGGTAAGAAAGAACAGGCAATTTATTATCCGAGCAAGAAGTTTAATATTTGTGAATCCCGTTATCGGCCATTGAAAAGACTTGTTGTGCGTTAGTATGGGCATCAAGCGGTTGCTGAGGCAAGATTACATGCTATACTATACTACCTGGTTAATCTCTCGAATGGATCCATTCAAATACATATTTGATAGTCCTCATGTTTCATTAAGAATGTCAAAATGGCAAGTGATCTTTGTCTGAATTTGATATCAAATATGTGACCAAGTCCATCAAAGGAAGTGCAATTCTTGATCATCTAGCTGAAAATCCTCTTGAGGATATCTGACCTATCATGCCTGAATTCCCCGATGGTGAGGTGTTAACAGTGGAAAAAGATGAGAAAGAAAAGGAGAATATATGGAAAATGTACTTTGATGGGGCCGCCAATAAGAATGGGTGGGGAATAGGAGTCGTAGTGGTATCACCAAATGGGAAGCGATATCCAATCTCTATCAAACTAGATTTTGAATGCACCAACAACATCGCAGAATATGAAGCCTGTGCGAATGGTTTGCAAGCTGCAATTGACCTAGGGATCAAAGAGTTAAAGGTGTTTGGAGATTCTGCGCTCATAATCTACCAAGTTAATGGAGAATGGCGTACGAAGGATCCGAAACTAGTGCCTTATCAGAAATACTTGTCTCGATTAATTGAACAATTTGATGATGTGTCATTTTCTCACTTAACTCGAGACCATAACCAATTTGCGGATGCTTTGGCAACCCTGGCTGCAATGACAAAATTAGAAGTCCATACCAATGTCCAACCTATCCACGTAGAGGTGCAAAGTGAACCAATATACTGTGACAATGTGGAGGTTGAGCCAGATGGACAACCATGGTATTATGACATCAAGCAGTACATTCAAAAAGGAGAATATCCGACGGGAGCAAATGAAGTGCAAAGAAAAGCAATTCGACGATTGGCCATGGCCTTTTTCCTAAATGGTGAAATTCTTTACAAGCGGAATCATGACACTACTCTCCTCAGATGTGTAGATGCTCATGAAGCTCGAATGATTATGGCGAGATCCACGAAGGAATCATGGAACCCACGCTAATGGGCATATGATGGCATGCAAGATCCTAAGAAGTGGTTATTACTGGTCTACCATGGAGAATGACTGCATCAATTATGTTCGAAAGTGTCATAAATGTCAAATGTATGCAAACCGAGTCAATGCTCCTCCAGTTTCGCTGCACAATATGGTATCTCCTTGGCCTTTCTCAATGTGGGGCATGGATGTCATTGGCCCAATCAATCCCAAAGCCTCAAATGGTCATCGTTTCATTTTGGTGGCGATAGACTATTTTACAAAGTGGGTGGAAGCTACTTCATATGCTAACATCACAGAAAGTGTTTATCAGATTCATCAAAAGAGATATCATCTGCAGATATGGGATTCCAGAAAGAATTATCACAGATAATGCTCCTAATCTCAATGGTGCCGAAGTTCAAAAGTTCTTTGAGACTTACAAGATCAAGCATCACAACTCAGCTCCTTATAGACCTCAAATGAATGGTGCGGTTGAAGTGCAAATAAGAATATCAAGAAAATCATCGCCAAGATGGTGGTGAATTACAAAGACTGGCATGAAATGTTGCTTTATGCTTTGCACGCATATCGTACTAACATACGATCAAGTACAGGGACAACTCCCTTCTCATTGGTGTATGGAATGGAGGCTGTATCTCCTATAGAAGTGGAAATCCCATCATTAAGGGTTCTAATGGAGGCTGAGTTAGAAGAATCTGAATGGGTGAAGGTTCGATATGAACAGTTGAACATGATAGAAGAGAAAAGGTTGGCAGCTGTTTGTCATGGCCAATTGTACCAAAGCAGGATGGCTAAGGCTTTTAACAAGAAAGTCCGTCCTAGAGATTTTCATCCAGGAGATTTGGTTTTGAAGAAAATTCTCCCTAATCAAGAAGATGCACGAGGAAAATGGGCCCCGAGCTATGAAGGTCCTTACATTGTTAAGCAAGCGTTCTCAGGTGGAGCATTGATTTTGCAAAACATGATTGGACAGGAATTGCCCAAACCAATTAACACTGATGCAGTCAAAAGGTTTTATGCTTGAAAAGATGTTGAAAAAGCCCGTTAGGTTGAAAACTCGAAAGAGCGACCTAAGCAAAAGTTAGGGTAATATGAAAAGAAAAAAGAAAAAAGAAAAAAAAAGAAGAGCTCGTTAAGTTGAAAACTCGAAAGAGCAACCTAGGTAAAAATTAGAGCAAAAAGATAAGCATCATCTCAAGCAACCTATACTGGGGCAATTTTGGGGTGTTGAATTTGTCCAGTGAATCAAGCTGACCAAGATAAACTGGGGCAATTTTCTAGAAAAAAGGGTTTGAAGATATCATCAGACGTCATGGCTATGGTGTTCAACTTGCTGCAAGAAGTTGATTGATTAAGCCACAAAGAACTCATACTGGGGCAAAATTTCATGTCTTTTACAATCTTGTCTTTCAGCTTAGTGTTGTTACCTTGTTTTTTCAAACATCTTGTCATCCAATACACCAAGCAATAAAGATGTCTATTCAGCCAATCTTTTCATTTCCTCTTTAAATGCATATTTATTTACGATGTCTCGAGTAAGCATAAATTTAAGTTTAAAGTTATGCAGGCTAATAATTCTTACAGCAATGCATCCATGGCTATCATCACACCAAGAAAATTCAAAAGTTTCAGTCAAACTCGGCAGAAAAGCAATCATCATCCTAAAAAAGGGAAAAAGGAAAATGGGAAAGAAGTGAGCAAAGGTCCAGAAGTAAAGAAAGGTTATGTCAGAAGGTCCAGCGCATGAATTACGAGTTTGATTGGTTATAGTCTTCCTTGAGGCTTGCCTGATTTGGTAACGGTTAGTTTTTCTGAAAATAAACTGAAATTTGATGACTTGTGCATATAACTTGAAAAAAAAATTAAAAGAAAAAGAGAGATAATGTGACATCGTTGTTTTCCATGCCAATTTATATTCCTGTCGGCCTCAGATTGCCAATTTACATTCCTGTCGGCCTCAGATTGCCAATTTACTTTCCTGTCGGCCTCAGATTGCCAATTTACATTTCATGTTGGCCTCAGATTGCCAATTTACATTTCATGTCGGCCTCAGATTGCCAATTTACTTTATTGTCGGCCTCAGATTGCCAATTTACATTTCATGTCGGCCTCAGATTGCCAATTTACTTTCCAGTCGGCCTCAGATTGCCAATTTACTTTCATGTCGGCCTCAGATTGCCAATTTACTTTATTGTCGGCCTCAGATTGCCAATTTACATTTCATGTCGGCCTCAGATTGCCAATTTACATTCCTGTCGGCCTCAGATTGCCAATTTACAGCCTCAGATTGTCAATTTACTTTCCTGTCGGCCTCAGATTGCCAATTTACATTTCATGTCGGCCTCAGATTGCCAATTTACTTTATTGTCGGCCTCAAATTGCCAATTTACTTTCCAGTCGGCCTCAGATTGCCAATTTACTTTCATGTCGGCCACAGATTGCCAATTTACATTTCATGTCGGCCTCAGATTGCCAATTTACTTTATTGTCGGCCTCAGATTGCCAATTTACATTTCATGTCGGCCTCAGATTGCCAATTTACTTTCCAGTCAGCCTCAGATTGTCAATTTACTTTCCTGTCGGCCTCAGATTGCCAATTTACATTTCATGTCGGCCTCAGATTGTCAATTTACTTTCCTGTCGGCCTCAGATTGCCAATTTACATTTCATGTCGGCCTCAGATTGCCAATTTACTTTATTGTCGGCCTCAAATTGCCAATTTACATTTCATGTCGGCCTCAGATTGCCAATTTACTTTCATGTCGGCCACAGATTGCCAATTTACATTTCATGTCGGCCTCAGATTGCCAATTTACTTTATTGTCGGCCTCAAATTGCCAATTTACATTTCATGTCGGCCACAGATTGCCAATTTACTTTCTTGTCGGCCTCAGAGTGCCAATTTACTTTCCTGTCGGCCTCAGATTGCCAATTTATCTTTCAGTCGGCCTCAGATCGCCAATTTACATTTCATGTCGGCCTCAGATTGCCACTTACATTTTCAGTCAGCCTCAGATTGCCATTTTCTTTCATGTCGGCCTCAGATTGCCAATTTACATTTCATGTCGGCCTCAGATTGCCACTTACATTTTCAGGCGGCCTCTGATTGTCATTTTCTTTCATGTCACCCTCAGATTGCCATTTTACTTTCCCCTCATCCTCAGATTATTCTTTTATATGTACAGATTGTCTCAAAGTGTCATTTTTCTGATTAGTCTTTTAACATTTCTTGTAAGTTGTGAATTTAGGTCAAATTGGTTAGCCTTTGTTCTTTGAGTGATTCACGCATATTTGATTTCTGAACCACATCATTTCATGTGACTTTACTTGAAAGTTTATGTCATTTTTGTTTTGGGTTTAAATTTCATTGCATTGCATGCATTCTTAGAACAAAATCGATGTTCATGTCTTTACTCATTCCTTATGAAGACAATTTTTAAAATTCAAATTTTTGTATTTTTCTTATAAGAAATGAGTAAAGAGGGGCAACTGTGAACACCCGATTTTATGCGGCCCATAAAACGAAAATCTAAAGATCAGCGTATTTTTAGAGTTTAACCCATTTATAGAAGCATGTTAGTAGTTTAATTTTGTTAAAAGAAATTGCAAACCATTTTAAGTCTTGTCTATAGTTCATTGCTGTGTTTGATGCAAATTCAATTCAAACCATTTTTGTTTAGATTCATTTACTATTGTTTTATTTTTTGTTTCACGTTCATTACCTTCAAAAAGAAAAAATACGGGTCCGTTTTCATCTAGCAACAAAATAATAATAATAAAAAAAAAGTAAATAAAAACGAAGTGGCAGGCATGGGTTCACATACCCGTGAAGCAATAATAGAATTGGGATGAGGAAAAGTGAAAAATAAATAAAGGGAAAAGAACACAATGATGATGTTTTTCTTAGCTTTGTGCAAAGCGTTAGAGTTCCTTTCGGTTCCAGAGAGCATGTGAGCTGGGGAGAGCTGTCACAACCAACCTAGAAGCAGGGATGAACATCATAGAAATAGAGAGATTTTCATCAATAACCGGGAGAGGACATTCATTCCCAGTCTCTATTCTTCTAAAAAAGGGTGGAATTCATTCATTCTTGATTTTTTTTTAATCATTCGGAGTGCTAGTCACATTTTTTGGAGCTCTTGGCAACAATCAGGGAGAAGAAGCAAAAAATCAAACAGAGATAGGTACAGATAAAATTTTGAAAATCATTTGTTCATTTCTTCAAGTACCGACATCATTGTCTAAACCAAAAATCCATTCCTTTGTACCAAGATAACCAAAGACAACCAAAATCAAGCCCAATCACAGTTCAAAACCATAACCCAAATTAGGTCCAATCATTATCAAAATGCATGCTCAAGCACATCATTTCCATTCCACGATCATAAACTCAACCAAAACAAAAAAATTACAGCCATAAAATCACTCTCAGCCAATAAAAAAGTCCAACAAAATCCATGTTCAAATCATAGAAGAAAACCAAAAAATCCAGAAGCAAGTAAAGGGGAAGAAGGTTTTGGCCTCTCTGTTGGTTTCCATTGCCGCCGCGATCCCTCCTTCTCCATCGCCGTTGTGGCTTTCCCCTTTGCAAGCCCCACCGCCGCGATTCCCCCACTGTCGCCGGCCTGCTTCTTTCCTCGCTCACCAGAGCTCTTCTCTCTCCTTCTCCATGTCGCGGTGCAAGCAGTGTGAAACTCCCAGGCGCATCGTGAGCTCCTCCATCAGCCGTGCGATCTGCTCGGCACCATTGTCCAAGCATCGCCGCGACGCCGCCATCTCCTCCACTTCCCTTGGCCGCTGCGATTCGTCTCCCTCGGTCTTTGCAAGCTTGCCGACACCATGCCTTCTTCCCCTTCGCGCGCAGCTTTCTTTTCCCCTTTGCTGTAGCGCCGCCATGAAACTTCTAGTTCCCTCCCCCTCTACTTCAAACGCGATCTATTGTGCTCTCTCTCTCCCTCACTCGGATCTCCTCTCTCTCTTTCCTATAGCTGCCGCTGTCCCCCCCTCCATGGCTTATCTCCCTTCTGTTTTGTTTGTGAAATCCCTTTATTCCCGGATGGAGAATCAGGAATTGGGTGTGGGTCGGTTCTCATTGTGGTTTGCTTTATTTGGGGTTGCATTTCTTTGGGCTAGCATTGCTTGGGTTTTGTTTCAAGGTTCCCACCCATTCCTAATTTTGTTTTGACATGCACTATATTTTTATTTCCTTCGGTTCTTTTTGTTCCCAGCATCATTCGGGCCTTATTCCTAAGGATTTTTGTTTGTTTTGTTCCTTTTAGAGTTTTAGTTTAATTGATGGAAATTGCTGTAAAAAAAATGTTATGTCTTTAAAAATTTTTTACATAATTGATCAATAACTCTGCTTTTCAAGAATAGAGTTAACTTAGCCGTGATGGTCTATTGATTCTGTATTTTAAAGATATTTTAGCCGTGACGACTTGATATTCTAAATTTTTTTATTTTAATTTAAATTTAAAATGAGCTAAAATGATATTTAATTTGAGTTCAAGATAAATTATGAATTATATTTACGGTTGTTCCTTTAAACAAAAATTAACTAATATACTACAATTTGTTTTAATGGGATTAATTCAGCCGTGACGGCTCACTAATTCCATATTCTCATAATATTTTAGCTGTGACAGCTTGATATTTGAACATTCTTTTAGGAATAAAATCAATCAACACCAACTTCTAAAGAACTACGTGACTTTGAATTCCTCATCGTACCAGAGGATACGTAGGAACAGGTTATTCCTGTCAAGTCAAAATTAGATTTTATTAGGTTATTTTATGTCGTACCATTTTTAATTTGTAAATGGTTATTGTTATTTTTATTTGTTTATAAATATTTAGTGTCTATTAGTATCATGTATTATTTTTAATTTTAGCTAATAATCAAATTATTTTAAATAAGGATGTTAATTTAGCGTGTGACTTATTAACTCGATTAAACATCTGAGTAGTAATGACTTGATGTTTTAAATTTTCAAACAAAAATTAGATTTTTATAATTTATATTACTTGTAAATATCTTCTTTAATATCTTTTTTTTCTTTAAATTTTAATTTAATCAATTATTGGTTAAATATTTTATTTTAAATAAAGAAATTAATTTAGTAGACGGCTTGTTAATTGAATATTTTGGATACAATTTGTAATGACCTAGTGTTTCGAATTTTCAAGTTAAAATTAAATCTTATAATACTATTGCATTTTAGTTTTTGCATGTAAATATTTTTGTTCATTATTATTATTATTATTATTGTAAATATTTATTTAGTATTTATTTATGATATTATTTTATTATGACTTACATGTAAATATTTTTGGTTATTATTATTATTATTATTGTAAATATTTATTTAGTACTTATTTGTGATATTATTTTATTATGTTTTACATGTAAATATTTTTGTTCATTATCATTATTATTGTAAATATTTGTTTATTCATTCATTTATTTATTATTATTATTATTATTATTATTATTATCTTCCTCTTTCTTTATTATCTTAATTTAAATTAATCATTGAAATGTATATATTTTATTCCAAATAAAGAGGTTAATTTAGCCGTGACGGCTTGTTAACTCAATATTACGGATACCTGAGTTGTGACAGTTTGGTACTCCGAAATCTTCTTACTCTAAAAAATATTTTCTTTAAAAATTTTCTTGAAATAAAAAATGTAAATAAATATTTTGAAAGGTTATTAATAATTTGCACAATTAATTAAGGTACCGTCTAAAGACGGGTGTATTAGGGGTGCTGTAGGATTAAATCCCTACCCTTCCCTAATCATAACCGACTCCCGAATTCGAATTTGGTTTCAAAGATCATTTTTATTGCATTAAATGGGTTTTTCCATAATTTTTCCCAATTAAATAAAAATTTGGTGGCGACTCCAATTTTAAACAGAAATTTAATTTTTCTCGCCGTCCACGTCGCGATCCCGGTTGCGACAAGTGGACATGGTGTCCTATACCCTATGAGTACGAATAACACAACTCAGTGCTAATTACACACCCATCACCAAGTACATGAAAATCTTCTCACACTACATAAAGTTAAAGTATAAGTGTGTTAAAATTTCAATGGAACCAACTCTAATAAGTAATAAGATAATATATAATTTATATAAACGTAAGATTACGTATGTATTAGTATGTGGAAATAGAATAAATAGTTAACCTTCAATTACAAACCTCCATTTTCATAAGTTTTAGGAATAATTGTATTTTATTTTTTGATTTAGTGTTTAGCAATGATAAATTCTTATTAGACTTAATTATATTTTTGTCCTTCCATATAGCATTTCTTTTCAGCTGTTTGGTCCTTTTTTTTTAAAAAAAAAAAAAAACTTTGTTTAGTCCTTTAAAAATTATTATTTTTATTTTCATTTGGTCTCTATTAACATTTTGATATCTTCTACTTGAGGCGGTTATTTATGTGGTTCCAAGAATGTTTGGAATCACAAGTTGACAAAATCTGAACCATTCAATTTTAAATCTAATGGTTAACATTAATTCAAATTAAATTTAATATTTTGATTTCAATATTTTAAAAAATAATTTCTAAGAGAATTTTCCATTTTACCCTTGTACCTTCTTCCCAACATCTCCCCTCTTACTTCCATCACTGTGCAACTATTGCCACTGCCAACCTTGACGCCGATCACCACTGTTGCCTATCACCGGTTTATCCCCAACCCCCATTGTTGTCGTCATCTACCATGATACACCCTCCTTCAACAAGTCACCACCTTGGTTCAACCCAAAAGTACCAAGTTTAGACTATGAGTGTGATATACAATTCCAATAGGGAGCTCTATTTTTACTCTTATGAAAACAAATGGTCCATTTTTTCAATAGCTACCAATATTAACAATGAAAAAGAAAAAATTAAGAAAGGAAGGGGCTGTTTGGAAGTGCTTTTTGTTTTTGTTTTTAAAAAATGTTTTATAAAACAAGTTTAAGTTTAATTTTTAAAACAAAAAAAAACAGAAAAACTTGTTTGGTAATTTAATTTCAAAAATAGTTTTATAATGATAAAAAATAGAAAACTTGTTTGGATAATTTTTTTAAAAAACAACTTTTAAAATCAATAAAACGAAAAATTGTTTGGCAAATTACATTTAAAAACAAGATCACAATCACAGCTTAACAGTAAATATCTTCATCAACCACAACATTCATCATCATCATCATCATCATCATCAATAACTCATTTTAATCCCAAAATCTTCAAACCACAATCCAATATCAGAAACACAAATACAAACCTAACCCCAAACCCTTCATCATTATCATTAGTAACCCATTCCCAAAAAACAAAAAAAGATGAGTGCACTGGTGGAGCAGGGGAAGCTCACGTGCACTGCTCTTCGATCCGACAAGGGAAGCTCGAGTGCACTAGTCTTGAATCTCAGAGCAAGTCGCCGGCGGATCTAGCTAGAGAAGCGAGCTGGCTCTTGAATCTCGCAGAGGAGGTTGCCGGCGGATTTGGTTGAGAAGCGTGCTGGCTATCAGATCTCCAGGAGCAGGTCGCCGTCTCGATTCGAAGTTATGCGAACAATGGAGCTAGACACAGTAGGAGCTCGCTGGGGAATGGGGAGGAGATCGGTCTCTAGTGTGTGGTGTGGTGTGTTAAGCTCGTGTTGTGACCCCTATTTCTCGTGGATGGCTTAAAGAGGTGAAATGCAAGAAAAATAAACTCAAACGCATATGCCAAGTCTCAAACGTTGGAGAAGAACAATAGATCACAATATTTACACATATGCCACCGCATTTTTGCATGTTTTTAAAAACTCAGACATAGAAAACACATTCAAGTTGTTCTTAGTTTTCTGTTTTTAAAACCTAATTTGTGTTTTTTGTTTTTAAAATCAAATTTTGTAAAACATATAACCAAATAGTTTTTTTTTTGTCTTTTGTTTTTAAAAACACAAAACTATTTTTAAAAACACCAACCAAACAGCCTTGAAAATTTTCAATATCTTTGATTGAAGCTCCAAACCTAACCATCCCTTTGCTTCACGTCTCCCGCTTTTTCTTTTGGCTTGTTCTAAACTCTCTCTCCCCCTTTCGACAAGGTCTCAACTTCGTTACCGATGAGTAGGATGATGATGACAGACAATGATGATGGTATGACTCTGCCTGTTGATGTAGAAGTACTAGATCCATTCACTTCACCTCACATATCCATCCATGTCCTATTCCACACGAGGTAAAAACCCTCCTCAATCCCTTGATTCCCCACTTTTAGATTCTAAATTCCCTTTTCAATTTTTGTAACACATGATTATCTTATTGTATTTGCAAATTGTATGAGGAATGATATATTTGGATGTCCCTTTTAGCACTTATCAAATCTAAGGGTAGAGAAGATGAATGAGTAAGGATTAGTGGGATCCATAATGTCATTCAATGGTGAGATGCATGATGGATGTCTAAATGAGACATCCACTTCAAGATATCCAAATATCATTTCCCAAATTGGACAGCTCCTATGTTAGATAAATGTATTTTTGTTTTCTTGAAATTTCAACTTCCCTTTCTCTGTTATGTTTATAGTTTGTATAGTTTGAGTTCTAGATTTTAGGTGATGAGGATAAGAGGAGAATTGGATTGCAAGATTAGATTTTACTTGAGAACTTTTTTTGGATTTTTTGTGAATTGAATTGGGTTTGAGAAAGTGAGGAAGATGAGCTACCACTCAAGAAGAATGGATGAAAGCTAAACAAAAGGGTATAAGAGTAATTTCATATTAATTTTTTAATATAAACACTATCAGGAACCATACGATGACAAACTATTCAAGGACCATTTAAAATGCTACCATTCTTAAGTATCATTGTGGCAATTGATATCAATATCGATATGGTTGAAAACATAAATTTAAAACAAAATAAGACACCAGACAAAAAATTAAAATATTTTGAGGGACTAAAAGGAAGAAAAACACAATATTTTATAGAAGACTAGTTAAAAAAATTTTTCTCCTATTATTTTCTAAATTTTCTAAAAGAATTACATAAAGTTGAGTTTTTTATTGCACTAGAAGATGCGTAAGAACACAAGATAAGTCAAAATTATTCTTTTAAAAATTTTTATTTTTTCTTCACAAATATTTGATAGGCTTCAAATTTCACTTGTAAGGAAAAATAAAAATCATTGAAGTTATTATTTAATTTGAACAATAATGAATTTTGGATATTTGTCATAAGTGAGATTCAATTCCCACCTTCCATATTCATAATTACACTTCTAAACTTGATCTCATTTTCCAAAAGACAAATTTTGTCAAAATGAAATGTTTTTCAATGTTTTTCCTTAAAAGAAAATATTGGTGTGACTCCACGAAAAATAAAAGTATTAGTTTCCTTTCAAAAATTATGAGCTTAAATCCACTCACTTAGAGGGGTCAAAAGAGAGGTGCCAGCACCAACGAAACTCCGAGGAGCCGAAATGACACCACCATTTTCCATGGGAATAATCCAACTCATGAGCAATCACATACAATTCTACGGACACTAGGAGACTAAACAAAAATAATAAGATTATGAACATTGACACCCTAACCTATAAAAATGGAAAAGTGAGGGAGGGAATATGCATATTGATCACTAATCTCTTACCTTGGATCTTAGAAGAGGAAGAAAAATGGAGACTAATGAGAGAAATGAGAAGAAAGGAGGTTAAGGGAGGTGAAATCATGTTTTTAGCAAGGGAAGGCTGGTTAGAGTTGAGTTTATATAGGTTAAGGCTCATTTAACGAGATTGCCTCATTGGTTTTCAAAACAAGCATTTGTGCATGCCCAAAAATTGGGAGGCTTATTAGAGCTTAAGGGAAAAACTAGAAAAAAAAAACTGAGAAATTGAGTCTTGCATCCACAGAAACCCAAACCTCACATTCGTGCAAAGTAATTGCGTGTCTGTAGGAACCAAAAAGCACATCTACGGGAAAAATTGCATGTTTGTGGGTTTTATACAGGTTCTACAAAATCTGTTCTAAGCCCTTGGGAAGGCCTTATGGCCTCGAATGGCCTTCGCAAGGACACCTAGCCTTGGACTATTACATACTACCTTTCTTAAAATAGATTTGGTCCCCAAATCAAAAGTAACATACCTTTAGGCTCGAATAGATAAGGATACTTGATCTTCATAGCATCTTCTAATTCCTAATCACTTTCTCTTTATAATGTTCTTCTAGATGAATTTAACTAAGGCTATCTCTTTCGGGCGCAACTTCTTGACCTTCCTATTCATGATGGCAATCAATTATTCTTCATATGACAAACTTTCATTGACCTGAATTGCTTTTGACATGAGCACATGAGACTGATCGGGCATTTACTTCTTGATCATGATGACATAGGACACTGGGTGTATGGCTACTAAACTAGGAGGTGATGCCAATCTATAGGTCGCTTCTTGTAACGACCCATATTTCATTAGTACTATTAACAAAATAATATTTTAACGGGGCTAGGAATGAATAGTAACATCAAGGATCTAGGAGAATAAATAGTGACACCCAAGGGTCAGGGCCAACTTTCGTCCAAAACCAAGAGGTGAATAGTTCAACCTAAGGTCAAGGATGAGGTAGAGTCAGGGAAGCTGAGCCCGATGAACTAAAAAGAAATAAGCTAGCTTGAAGAACAAGTTAACTTGCAGAAGAAGCTAACTTGGAGAACGTGCTAAATTGGAGATCAAGTAATGCTTTCTATAAATAGGGTGAGCTCTCCAAAATAATAAACAAGAAAATCTCTCTTCTTGCCCACATGCTAGCCAAAATTACATCCTTGGTTTCTCACCTCCATTTTCAATGTTCTAAGTTTCCAAACACATACAAATCCTAGGTTATGTTATATATCTACAAGAAAAGTTTTTGAATAAACCTTTTCAACACATAGATCTAGCCAAACACGACTCCTTTTCTTGAAAGAAAGCCTTGTTTTTGGAAGAGTTTGAAGAAGGAGTTAGAACTAGAAGCTGGAGTTAGGAGTGGAAGCCATAATCAAATAGGAAGGTTAAGCTTGGAAGTGAGGTAGGAAAAATATATATCTTAAGTTTGGTGATTGTTTGGCTATTTTTGATAATATGTACTCTAAGATATGTTTAAAATTATATTTACAAAGCTTAAAATTTAATTCCTATAGGTATAAATATAATCTTGATTGGTGTTAAAAAAAGCCATAGATAAAAGTCTTGTGAATTATTTGAATTAATATAAGAAATTTAACTGGGTAAATGAAGTAGAATTTTTGTGAAATCAAAAAGGCCATTTCAGCTATATATAGTAGAAGAGAAAAATAAATTGTCATGACATGATTTTGGGAACGTGACCGGGACGTGAGAAAACCTATTCCCATGAAAGCTTTGTGACATGTTGATTGTTTCTACATGTATGCTCTATTAATAAAAATCCATGTAAAACATTATTTCATTTCCCACATATAAATAACCTGTTCTCTGGAAGCAAGATAATCATATATGAAGTCTTGTAATAAACCTTTAAAGTTCAAAATCATGAAATCATTCATATAAATATATAAGTCAAGATGCATATCCAAATGTCCAAATCATTAGATACAAATGAAAATATTATCGTGATATGCTAAATGCAAAACAAAACATGCTCTAGGTCCGATATATTACCTGTAATGCACTGGAGCACTCTAAACTGAAACATCATATACTTCACCTACAGACTCACCAACTGGAATCTATGACTGCTGGGAGGAAGAACATTAAGAAGAATCCACAGCAGCTGCTCAATCTGTAAAAATAGGAGAAGAAAGAGAGGGGTGAGTTTTGTTACTAAAACTCAGTGAGTTGATCATCACCCACAACTATACATGGGACAAGAAAGGAAAATACATAAATACTAATAATGCAACATTCACAAATTATTTGTTTATTTTACCAAATAATGATAAAATCATAAATTTCCTAGAATAATAAGATCATCTTTTGTTTCATCCAGAATTACTAAAAGAATAAAATCTCTATAATTGAAGAGTGAGTGCTTAGTTCCTCACGAACAAAAGCTCCTAATTGAGATTTTAATGGCTCTTTATGAACCACGTCCCTCGTGGACTAATTTATTTTGTGGATAGATTGCCCTTCATTGGCAGATAACTTTTAAAACCTTTAAACCTTTTGAAAGCTTTGAATCTCTGTAACTTTGATAGTTTGACTTTAGCATAATTGTGGCGATGAAGTCTTATCCAAAGGATCACCAATTGTAGACACTGTGATTTAAATCCACCGAATATGTAGCCGCCAACTATCCTGAGTCATGTGAGGATTCATGCTTTAAAAATTTTGGGTTCTAAATCCATTTTGAATAACAAACTTTCATAAGCTTGGGCACTCTAAACCATAATAGCATTTCTAATAGCCATAAAGTTCTCCCGTCATCACATTCAAAATCAACTCAACATAAAACTTGTTATAGCAGTCGTATATTTCAATTAGGTACAATTATACGCAACTTTGCATAAATCACTTCAACAAATATGGTTCCATGCATTTTCAAGAACACAATTTATCCTATTTTGAAAACCACAATTTCATTAAAAAAAAAAAAGAAATCTTAACTAATTCCAAAATAAACTCTGAAATCATGTTCCATCTCATGTTTTGATGAAAATAACTATAATGATCAACATAGAGATCATAGGTTTGAATTCACTCACCTGGAGTGGTGGAAGTTGAAGGTTCAATACTGATAGGGTTTCTTGGCGCAGAAATGGCACCAGTATCTACCATTGAAATAATAGAATTCCAAATCAACTTCTAAAACCTCTAAATATCTCAAATCCACACCTATCATACTAGAAGACCTTCCCCTCTTGAACCCTATGAAGCATCATTAAGAATTCCCATAAAACAAGAAGGAAATGGAGAAAATAGAGCAAAACCAAGTGGATAACATACTTAAACCCTTAGGGGTGGATGATTGAAGTTGATTTTGATGGAAGGTGGAAGAAAATAAAGTTTTAGGGTGAAAGAGAGTGAAAGGGTGATGGTTTTTGAGCTTGAGGAGGTGAAATGTGTGTGTGAGGGGGGGTTGTGTGTGTTCTGGATCCTGAAACAGTTTCTTTTTTTTTTTTTTAAATTTTGAATAAGCGCTATAGTGCTCATCAAAGAGCATAAAATCATCCCCTACACTGGCTTACTATTCCTTAACCACTGTAGTGCTCTCCAAAATGGTTTTTCTTAGTTTCTTGAGTAAGAATTCAAGTGTTGGTGTGCATTGGGCTAGATTGCCTCAGTACTCAATTATTTACATAAATATCCTAATTTATTTTACTCTTCATTTACCTTAAAACATAAATGTAAACAAGGAAATAACCTCAATTTGGAATCAAATAAAATATCATAAAAATCAAAATTCCAACAAAATCCAAATTTTGGATTTTAGTTCAAATTCAGAAAATTTTTAAGATTTTATAAACTTGTGGGCTGAAAGTGAAATGATTAAAGATTTCATAAAATTCATTAAAAATCACTCTTTAACTTATTTTTCTTTTAGGAACAATTACGGGGACTTTTGATCCTAATAATGTGGTTCTATCATATAACCCTCCAAGAATATGTGGGATTTAGATTTAGTGAAGTTCAGGACCTAGAATGACAGATATAGGTAATTGGCACCCTTCCTAATTCAAAAAATTTTCCAAATTTTTTTTATATAAAAAACTAGGGTATTACATAAATTATGGTGTACTAATCTAAAGCTTGGGATTATATTAAGAAATAGAAACTTAGATTAAGTTAAAAACTACATTTAAGCAACCAAAGAAATAATTTTGGTTCATTGAAAAGAATGAGACATATAGAAATTATATAAGATTATACTTAGAAATAATATTATAATTTCTTAAAGATCAGTATTTTTGAAATATGATAATAAAATTTCATAAACAAGAATGAGATTTTGATTTATAGAAGAAGAAGAAGCATTGAAGTCCAAGTAAGACACTTGGTTTAATTTCTTGAAAATTATAAGAATTATCATGTAAGGATTCTTACAAGATTCTGAAGTTAAAAATCTAATAAAAGTCTAGTAGATTTTTTTAGAGAAATCTCATAATAAGCTAGGAGATTTTGCAGATAAATCTTAAAAGAAGTTATGAGATTTTGAATATAAAATCTCATAAGAATTCAAGAGATTACAAGGAAATCTCATAGCAAAAGTATGAGAAATAGAACTATTAAATAGAAATCCCAAAGAATAATCATAAAATTTCATAAACAAATATTAAAGAATCATATGAAGAAAGAAAACTTAAATAATTAATGCATAAATAAGCTTTATGTAATATTAATTGCTTGAGTGAAAGCTCATGAATTCAAATTGTGATCTATATAAGGTTGTAATATGAAATGTTACATCATTATGAAGAAGTTGATGAGAATAGCATGTTATGTGAATTGGGATCTATATAAGGTTGTAGTACAGGGTACTACATCGATTGAACTATGCCAGTGATCTATATAAGGTTGTAATACAAGGTATCACATCATTGACAATATATCAAATGAGAAGTATGTCAAGAATCCTATGAGTTCTATTCTCAAGTATAAATTTATTTATAAGACTATGTTAAAGAAGTAAAGAAACAAATAAAGTAATTATTATAAAATAAAATAAAAATGGAGAGCTTAGTCAGCCCTTTTATTTTCATTTAATGAATTTTGAGTAATGCCTTACCTAGACTAAATGATTTCTATGTGAACCAGGCTAAGGGTTTGATCTAGTTATGTACACTATTTATTCATCATTCCATAATACAATTATTATTTTGCTATTTTGTTACGCCATATTATTTATGTTTAAACTTTGCGATGCAGAGGAAAAATGTGGTTCATGTTTTTACAAAAGTAGGTTTATATTTAATATCACATATACATTCCTATAAGGTTATGACCTAAGTATAGATTTATGGTAGAAAGGGTGTTACACTTCTCCAACTCTCTCAAAAATCTCGAAAGGGCAGATGTCATGAGGGTTTAACTTATCCCACTTACCGAACCTCACTACTCCCTTCATAGGACACACTTGCAAAGAATGTGGTCACCAACTACATACTCCAAGTCTCGACGTTGATTATCTACATAGGACCTCTGTCTAGATTGAGCTACCAACAACCGTTCTTTGATATACTAAATCTTCTCTAAGGTTTACTGAACTAAGTCTGGGTCTAGGGACTCAGCATTCGTTGTGGAAATTAGTGAACTAACCCTTTGAGCCATGTGAGCACGTTACCTTATAATTTTTCAAGGGAGAAGATTCAGACCTCATAACACGAGCTCCTTTATAGGAGAAATCTATACTTATGGAATATATTCTACTAGTGTCTCGTATAATTGATTTGTATGAAATTCAAATAAATTTCATGTAAATCAATTATTGAGGTTTTTGTTGTTAAACTTAACTTATTGTCAATGTCAAGCTACCCACCCATCCACACTTGGCAATTAGAAAAGCTGTTGATGGTTGTTGATTCCTACAGAGGAAGTCTTCCTTTATCACATTTCTATTCCCAAAAGTGTGTATAAAGTTTGAATGTTCTTCCTATTGCCCATCGCCGATGCTCCCTTGGCAATTGATTGCGCATGCATTAATGCCAGCAAAATGTTATTTGTATTCATAATATATAAAACATCGTGCCGAATCACAATTCATCTATTATTGGATGAAGTATGGATCCTATTTGAATGAGATCCATACTTCACCAAAGGTAGGGGGATGTGAGTCAGCATAATATCCTATGCATAATTAGTATAAATAACATAATTCTTAATATAGTTGCAGTTAATGCTCCTGAGTCTTGTTCCCTTTATGCTCAATCGTTGACTTTGCTAAACCTTGTGCTTGATAGCGATCGTGCATTTCCTTTGCCATCATTGTTGTGGTTTTACAATCCTTCCTCAAACTAGTCAATAGAGAATTCGTCTTTGGTTTGTAGTGACTCTAGATACTTTGTAATTGGAGCAATTGTTTTCTTTTTTGAATGACTAATGGGAAGGTATTATGTACTAGCTTATGAGGCTCGAAGCCATGATAGAGTTTTGGGCCTTAATCATGAAAAGACTCAAGAAATATGATAAAGCCCAATTTTAGGCATTGGAGTCCTTGTAAGTACCCTCACTCCATTGACAACGTGAAGGTTCAGCATTTTTGTAAAATCTGTCCTCAGGTAACCTCTTTCCTAATACTCACTATCTATACATATACCATTTATACATTAGTACCATTAGTCGAGGAAGGCAAAAAAGGGACTTCCGAAAACAGTTCAAGAATAAATGGCCAAAACCACATTGTCAAGAACGTCAAAGGCATTCATCCAAACTCACAATTGCCAACACACTCAAACTGATAACTCACATAACACCACGCCACCCACAATTCTAGAGTTGAGGCGGTTTGGGAAACCAACATTGCGCTCAAGGAGGTGCTATAGTTGATGAAGGAGAGGGTAGAACCCTAGATGTGAGTTGGTAAGGCGTACCACTATAGAGGAACAACTCAAAAGAGAGGAAAGACAAACCAAACATGCCAAAGAAAGGTTGTACAAAGAAAAAGGTTGAGTACAAGATTGGTCAATAAGTTAGTCTGGTTTTTATGAATTAGAACAAAGTCTAACTGATGACAACTGTCGTCCATTCTCTGTATACATCATGCATTTATTCCAAAGCTAATGACGTGTAAGTGAAGAAAAAAAAAACCACTGCCATTAGTAGTAATTATAGTAATTATAATTGTTGACAGCTTGAATTAAAATTTTAAAACAAATTCAGCAATCGATAATGAGTCTTACATTTCTTCAAGCAATTCTGGCTCATAAAAATAAGGACTTACCTAATTAACATGCTCATGAAGATGTGTTCGATCATAGATGCTCTCACGCTTTGAGCCATTGACTTATTGTTACTAAAAAAAATTATTTTAAAAAATAATTTACTAATGATTCAGATTTAATTTCTCTCTCCTCTCTCATAATGTTTATTTTTTTTTTGGAAAAGGTCTCTCATAATGTTTATGAACATGTCAACATCCGACTTACAACAAATACTCTGAGCATCATAAGATCCGTGACCAATATGAATTTTTGTGACTACGAGAATCCTTATCATAATGAATAACACTAAATAGTCATTAGTAAAATAGGTAAAAAGTCGAGAGAAATTATTCACCGATTTGAGTTCAAATTACATAAATTGCTTGGGTGAAATATTATTGGGAAAAAAAAAGTTATTAGTTAATTCTGATGGGTTGTTTGAGAACGTGCAACTGCGAGACATTTTCCAATGAAAGAGGATATGCAAGAATAGTTTTTTAATTTTTCAAAATAACTAGTTTTTCAATCAAGAAAGGTCAAATCAATTGATGAAGTGCTTGTTTCATGTTTGCTGATCAATGAATGTGGACTAAAATATGAGAGTTAAAGAATATTAGAGTTCTGATTTAAATTCTAGATCCATTTGACGTTTTGATGCATGAGTTAGTATGTGTCGATTAGATTTAAAATTTTAATCCTAATTAATTATAGAGTTTAATTTTAATGCATTGATAATGTACAACTATTTTATATTGTTATCTAATCAAAATATTTTATTCAGATGACTTTTCAAATAGTGAGTGTAAAATGTCAACTATCATAACTTATGTAACAATATATAATTGAATGATTGCGTAAAAATTTTTTACGTGTCAGACAATTAAATTCTTAATTATATGCTAGTCAAATTTCAGGAGATCTCTTGACGAGAATACTAATCTCAATACATGAATTTCGGATTAGAGATGATCAACCTCGTAGATTTGTTGAGTTTATCATGATTTTCTTTGAATTTTTGAATTAGTATCTATTAATTTGTAATTTTCCATTTAAATTACTCTTGTTTACAGTGCATTTGATGAAAAATCCCGTGTGTTATTATTAAATACCCCTGAATCCTTGTGAGAACGACTCTGATAATATTTGTACTACAAACTAATTTACCTTTGATTTTGTAATTTGAGTGAATTCCACATTTCACATCAGATAGTAAGCAGCATATGTAGATCACCCAACATTTCCTATTTGGTAAATCATACTAAATTTCTTTTGTATTCATTATAATGAAATTTAACTAGTCTCCCTTCATTTGTGGAATTTTTAAAGATTTTTTACCATATGAAATCATTACGTCGATCTTCCTTGAGTTTGTAAAATCATAACATTGACATTCCCTTTGTTGCACAATAAACAATGCATGCAAGAGACGTCAGTGCTATCCGGATAAATAAAGGGGAGTTTGAGTAAATTTCACCAAATCTCATAAGAGTTGAGTGTATTTTTTTCTTTTCTATTTTATTTTCATCTTATTCTTTTGAAAGTCAACCATCTCAAAAAACGAACAAAAGGTCGGCAGCTTGAAATGTCTACTCATTCTAACTCATAAAAATATTTACTCCATACTAAACTCTCATTTCACGAGAGAAGCTGAAGCCTAAGGTTTTAGACTTTGAAACCTTAAACCCTCTGTTGGCGTTGGAATAGCAATTTTACTATTGGGTGGGTCTCAATTGATTTTCACCTTCCAAAATTGTTTGGACAATTTTTTTTTTTTATCTTATTTGATCTCCATTTCTCAAAATTAATTATAAAATAACTATAAAACATAAATCACTTTAAAATCAATTCTAGTAAAATCAGTCTGATAGAATCATTTCTCTATAAAATTAATTCTACAAACACACAATCAAATATGCACGCCTGTAAAAAGGGCCATCAAATTGAAGTGGTTGAGAGCTTGAGACGCACAACGGGTGAAAAAATAGAGGAAAATGAAACAGTTGCTCGCATCCATTTTAACCACAAGTGGCCGCCATAAAAATAAGAAAAATAGAGAGTAAAACTCTATTTTAATTCTTTAAAGATACAAGTTTCATAATGTTAGTCATTTGAAAATTATTCTCACCACATCAACTTTCCAAAAATTTAAAATGTAATGATTAGTGAGACTCAGATAATTGTCTAACTGTCTTGAATCTTGAAAGAACTTGTGTGGTTAAACTAACGTAATGATGCCTATATCTATCGAGAGAAATACGAGAGATTTTTACTCAAAGTGAATACAAAAGGTACAATCACAATAATTTATTACCATAATTGATCTCAAAGCAATCAGCAGTTAAACCAAATCACAACCCAAAGCAACAAATCTCAGTTTAAAGAAAATAATCCCAGGACTAGAAACCAAAACTAGCTGGAAAAAATTGTAAGGGCACGAAAGAATTGATTCTATATGTATGTATGTAAATGTAATAAATATAAGGGTAACATCCCCTGGTAAACACCTAGTGATTGCTTGGTTAAAAGCAAATTTACTTTGGAGAGCGTCCCTCAGTAGCCAGAGCCCTGCAGCCAAGATCTCAAAGAGCTGCTATTCCCCATGAAAAACAAGGCAACAATAACCAGGACAGCAATAAGAGCCCACATCCATGGTTGAAATCGTCTCTTTCCCCTGTTGCGCAGAGGCAGGGGTATAGATTTTGCCTTGGTCTGCCTTGTAAACTGAGATGGCTTCTGCGGCTTTTTTGTTACCTCAACTGGTTTCTCACTATGATCACATTCTTCCGTACTTGTTACAGTTTCTGAGACAGGAGCAGATTCTTGTTCTGTGTTCTCTGCAGTTTCAGTAAAAGCAGCCTTTCTTCTTTCTTTCTTTCTTAGTCTCTTCTCCCTTTCCTGCACCAAAATAACGAATGCCTGGTTATACAGTTGAAGAACTAGAGACCAATAGCTAAGGACCCAAAATCATATATATGCTATTACCTTTTCTTTCTGCTCGGCTTCTTTTTGAGCCTTTAAGGCAGCCCTTTGTTGGGCCTTCTCTGCATTACGCTTTTTTCTCTCCATTGCCTCCTTAGCTTTCTCAATCTCCTCTAGCCTTCGCATCTCCTTCAACCTTGCTGCTTCCTCTTCCTTTCTTGCTTTTTCAGCATTTAAGATCTGCTCCTCTTCCTCCTTTGTTCGCACTGGTTCTTCAGGAGGATCTTCAGGCTCATCCCCCCATCGAGCAATTGCAGCCACTGGCTTCTCCACAGGATCAGGTTTCGCAGGTTTTTTAGCTTTAGTTGTCTGACTTTTCTCAGTTTTCTGTACCACAGCCTTTGAAATGGGTTCATCCTTTATGTTAGCAGGTTCTGTTGTTGATTTCTTTTCTTGTTCTGGAATTGACTGTGAGATCAGAGAATTATTTTTGGAGGCTCTTTCAGTTAATGCATTGGGAATTACTGGTGGCTCTTCATCAGGACCAAGTGATCGGCCATCCAGGGTTTGCAGTCTCCTCAGGGTACTCCTGGTGTTGCACCGGACATAGTTCTGTCTGAACTCATCATTTTTGTTCCACATCTCCATTATTCTCTCAACCTAAATTGATTATTGGTGAGTGTTTAATTTAAGTTTATTTGACTGATAGGGTGCAAGAAAAAGATAAGATAATCTCTATAATTTTTCTAAGTGTAAAAGGATCACCTGATCAATACAGAAACATTGAAGCTCCTCTCTCTTCCCTTCTGCCACCAGTTCTTGCCCTTTCTTTGAAGCATTTTTGTATTCCCAAAAATATTTGCTCTACAGCACATGCGAACAAAAATATCCTCAGTAAAAGATGGGAAAAAAAAGCCCTGCGGAAGAACTATGACTAATAACATTTTAGGGAAAAAAGGATAAAAAAAAAATAGTTGGTTAGGCAATATACAAATGTATACCTACCAACATTAGTTTCCAGGCTTTACATTCAGTATAGCGAGTTTCCCTAGATAATGTGCTATTCTTGAAAACAAGAGAAATTATTGCCTAAACACAGCATAAGCATAAATCCAGAAAGGTCTGTGCCATTTGAGGGGCAGTATAAAATAGCAAAACCACACAGGAGCATATTAGTTGTGTACTAGAAAGAGTAATACGGTCCCCTTAATATATTGTTATTCCTTTACTGTTCTAATACAAGTAATTTTTAGTGAGCAACTGGATAGCTATAAGCTAGTATTGGAACTCATACTGAATAACCCCTAAGTGAGACTGTATCAAATGAATCACTTGTTTATCTTCCTTCTGAATAAGCAGGTCTCAAGCTTCAATAATGAAAACAAAACAATCCAAAAATAAATATTTACCGTTACTTATCAACGCATACCTTTCATGCAATTGTTTTCTCAAAGGGAAATGACAAGGAAAGGAAGCAAGAGCAAACCTTCTCATGCAACTGTTTTTTCAATGTCTGTAACTTTGCATATGCCTCTTGGCGTATGTCATCAGCAGCCTTAAACTGAGCTGATATCTCATTCATTTTATGGCATTCATCATCGTATTTCTTCCTTGCAGCTTTAGTTGCCACCTCTGCCTTCTGAACATTACTTCGAAGCAATTCGACTTCCTTCTTCAAAAGCTGTAATTGCTGAAAATAGCAAAATGATGATATCAGATCATAAACATCAAAAATCTCCCCAAAACAACTACGTATATTCGATATGAATGATTTGGGGGCTTGGGAGAAAAATAGTTAATTCAGATTTCAGAATATACAATAGAAGCAAATCTCACTGCATTACCTTAAGGTTCTCTTCAATACTGTCCTTGTGGTCCGGAGCGTGCTGTGATTGATCCTGCTTCCCCATACTAGAAGACAGCTCCTCTCGACTCTGCTTCAACTGTTTGATCTGACGTATCAATTGCTTTTCTTCCTTTAGAGGCAGAGTTTCATGCTCAATCATGTGTTCCATGTTTCTTATCTGCCAATAAATCACAGATATGAGAGAAGTAAACAGAACCAAACAACAGAAGATTCAAATTCTTATGAATATCTCCGGATGAAAATAGAAAGCATACCTTGCCATCTATATCCCCAACAGAAATTGCATTGTTTAATCTGTTCATTGTGGATTGAACTGAATCCATCTCCTGGCGTTTGGATTTGAGCAAGTCCCGGGCAGCTCTCTCTGCTGATAATGCAGCTCTAAATTCTTGATTGTACTCCTTACAAATGCCCTGATCACGTTATCAATAAAAAATAGTCTAATATCAAACACTGGCCTCAAAATTATGAGAAACTTTTCTTTCTTGACTTTTTTAATATAAATAAAAAAGAGTAAATAACATAAAACTTGCAGTACTGGTTGCTGACCTTTTTAGCCTGGCTTTCAGCTCGAATTGCATCTCGAATCCTAGTCTTCTCTTCTACTTGGTGAAAAGCAATTTTGATCTGATCTTTTATGTTTTCATCATCATCGTACCTTGGAACCCTGATCAAATAGTAAAATGGTTTTCTCACTACCTCTGAACCCATATTCTGTCCATCCAAAGCATCAGTGCTGGATCCTTCTTGTGTGGCTCTCGTCTCTTCATCTCCACCACTGCCACCTTCGCATTCAACTGAAACTTCACCTTCAGCTGAAGGCTCAGCTTCACTCTCAACCGCAACGTTTGAAGGCGGCTCAGCTTCACTCTCATCCGCATTGTTCAAAGGCTCAGCTTCACTCTCCACCACAATGTCATTCACATCAGACACAGCATTACCATCTCCAGGCACATTTGTGCTGATCAAGGCTGATGAATCTTCTCCTCCGGGAGCCAGTTCATGTCCTGATTCCACGTCAGACACCTTAACTGATGATGAATCATTCTTGCTGCGCTCGCCCTCAATGGGAGTCTCGGCACTAGCTACACTCTTCTCAGCATCCAAATCAGATACAGTTTCAACCTTTGCCTTCTCCTCTACATCAGAACTGATCTCCACATCTTCACCCTCACATTCCTTCACATCTACGGCGGCGGCGGCAGCGGCAGCAACTCCATCAACACCAACAGGAATCTCATCCTTCTCCGCATCAACCGAACCATTTTGAACATCTCCGTCAACCACATTTTCAAATTCTCGATCCGTAACTCCCTGCACAACAACACTCACAAGCTCATTCTTCTCATCGGAGACAGACTCACTTGTTTCCTCCGCAGCAGCATTCCCTCCATCCTCCTTCTCATCTCCACCTCCTGAATCCACAGACTCGATGATCTGTGCCTTCTCTACCGAATTGCTTTGACCATCTTCATCATCAGCAAATTCCTTCGCATCAGAGACCTCATTATTCTCCTTATTCACCACAGAGTTTTCAACAGCCACGCTCTCCAATTCGCTGTAACCGCCATTCACACCAGCACCATCTTCCTTATCCACAACAACGGCCACAACGTCGTCGTCCTTCACCTCATCTCCTAAAACTCCCTTCTCACTCTCATCACCGCGAATCTCACTGTTTTGATCAATTCCGTTCGCATCAGCACCGTTGGCTCCAACAACACCGTCGCGAATCTCATTCTCCGCAACGTTTCGAACCTCGAACTCGCGATCGTGAATTTCGCTCGAATCAGTAACGTCCTTCTTCGCATCCCCCGAAACGTCCGAAACGACGACAGATCCTTCGTCGTTTTGACCGTCCCCACCGACAGAGATCGTTCCGTTACTGATTTCCGTTTTTATCTCTTCGCAATCATTATTCTCGTTCTTGTCATTAACCGCCTCGCACTCGCATTCAGCTTCTTCAGCAGCAGCCTCAGAAGCCGCCACGTCAGATTCACCGACAGTGACGCCTTCCAGCTCGACGAGATCCGAAGCGCCGGAATCTCCGCCGCTCCCGGCGAAGACTACGCCGTCGCCGACAGTGCCGTTCGCCGCCGCAGCCTCGTTTCCATTGTCGTGAGCGACGCCATTGCAGTACTCGGCTTTGATCTTGTGCTGATCAGCGTCGGCGGAATCGGAGATTTCGCCGCCGCGCACGCTCACCACCTCCTCCTCCGTCATTGCGGTTCTGCAAGAGAATTTGAAACAATGGCACTGAAATTCAAACAAATCAAGGAGTCAAATCGCGGAAAACAGCACGATTGAAAGTGGATCAGTAGAGAGAAGCAAGATCGAATAGCAGAGGAATGTGAGAGAGATTTGGTTACCAGAATGGAGAATCGGATCAGGCGTCGGTGCGAAAACAGATCGAGAGAGAGAGGAAATGTGCGCTTGTAAGAAGAAAAGAAGATGTAGGGGGCAGGAATTAATAGCCGACACAAAGAGCTGAGAGAAGAAGGAGATTATAATTGTATGGGTGGGCACTTTAATTTTTGTTTCTACATGGTGTTTTATCTTTTATTCAAAATTTAAATTTAAATTTAAATTATTAGAGATTAGAGATTAAAGATAAGATGCACTTGTTTATCAAAAGATATAAGTTTAAATTATTTGAGATAAGGGAATATATTTTATTTGTTATTATTGCATCCAAAAAAAAATTTGATTTTGTTATTAAATTGAATAACCACCAAAAGATAATTAGATTAGATAATGATGAACTGGGTTTAGATTCTCTTTCTTCAATTTGTCATTCTTATTTATCTGATTTCTTTTATTTTGTTGTTGTTTATGCGTTCATGTGAAGTTTAATTTGGCAATCTCACCTAAAAAGAAATGATATTTATACTCATTTAGTTTAGGAAATGAAAAAAAAAAAAAGATCATAAGTCTTTTTTCGATTTAACTTTGCTTAAAGTCAAAAGATGATAACGTACATCACAAAAGAACGATTAACATGGGAAGCAAAAAGTAATTCCTTTTTTTATGTGATTAATTCCTTAAAATAAGAATATGAAATTTAATCTTGAAAAAATAACATTTGTGGAAACATTAAATAATGTTATGATTTGCAGTGTGCCGATGTGTATGAAAAAAATCTCATAATTAGAGGCAAAATTCACGTCTGTAAACTCTATATTTCAAGGAAATTAGTCACTATTTTTAACGGTGAATACTAAGTTCATCTAAAAATAATTTTCTTAAACTCTTAATGTTCCTGAAAATGCTTGATAAGAAGTTGAATAATGTTTGGTGTATAATAAAATTACACAATAAATGTACACTACACACCTTATATTATTGGATGTGATGAGTGAGAGGATAAATGGGGACCATACATCACATCCAATAATAATAAGGTATATGGTGTATATTTATTATGTAATTTTACTATACACTAAATATTATTCTAAGAAGTTATACTAGTTTAACCCTAGAAAAAAAAAACCTTCTGGTAAATAGGTCACTATTTTGTTAATTTCATTTTATCTACATTAATTATTTTTTAACTTTTTCCTATGATTAATATTCTCTCTCAATCATTATTTACTATTAAAATAGTGCTCCAAACTTTTTTATTTCTCTCTTCCAAATTATTATTACTTTTTCAAAACAATGAATTAAAGTTAGGAAATTTTTCTAAGAAGATCATAGAAAGGAGAGAGGAGAGGTAGAAGTCAAATATGGGATTATCCATCTTAAAGTACATGAAACAATTAGAATATGTATAATTTTTCAAGATTATTTTAATGTGTGATTCACCCATAATTTGAAAAATCATATGTTACCAGTCTAGCACTTTGCAGTACTGAGATAATTGCACAAATGAAAGTGCACTTCATTGTTCATTCACACCTATGTAAAATTAACACAGCTAGTTACTTAATGATAAAACAAAAGTGATATTAAGATTGCTATTTATTAATTATCTCAAATAATAAACTATACGTCATTACATTTACTCTATCTTGCATATTACTTCTTTGTACCCTAATTTCTCCCAATTATTCTTTGATGATTTCTATGGTATCCTTTCAATTTAAAGGGTTTTAAATGCTTTTTGTGTGATCCAATTATATTAGAACATGTGGCTGACAACTAATTATATGATTAATGATGTAGCAATATTTTAAGATCGAATAGCAGAGGAATGTGAGAGAGATTTGGTTACTAGAATGCAGAGTCGGATTAGGCGTCGGTGCGAAAACAGATCGAGAGAGAGAGGAAATGTGGGCTTGTAAGGAGAGATGCAGATGCAGGGGAAACGACTTAATAGCCGACAGAAAGAGCTGAGAGAAGAAGGAGATTATTATTGTATGGCTGGGAATTTTAATTTTGTTTCCACATGGTGTTTTATCTTTTATTCAGAATTTAAATTTAAATTTAAATTTAAATTTAAATTATTAGAGATTAGATATTACAGATAAGATGCACTTATTTATCAAAAGATATAAATTTAAATTATTTGAGATAAAGTAATATATTTTATTTGTTATTATTGCATAAATTTTTTTTATTAAATTAGATAGCTATTAAAAGATAATTAGATTCGATAATGATGAACTAGATTTAGATTCTCTTTCTTCAATTTATCATTCCTATTAATCTGATTTCTTTTATATTGTTGTTGTTTATGCGTTTATGTGAAGTTTAATTTGGCAATCTCACCTAAAAAAAATGAATATATTCATTTAGTTTAGGAAATGAAAAAAAAATTACCATAAGCCTTTTTTCGATTTAACTTTGCTTAAAGTCAAAAGATAATAATGTACATCACAAAAGAATTATTAATATGGTAAGCAAAAATTAATCCCTTATTTTTTTGTATGCGGTTAATTCCTTAAAATAAGAATATGAAATTTAATCTTGAAAAAATAACATTTGTCGAAACATTAACTAATCTTATGATTCGTGATGTGCCACTAAGTATGGAGAGAATCTCATAGATAAAGACAAAACTCACCTTTATAAATTCTATACCTTGAAAAAATTAGCCACTATTTTAATAGTAAATACTTTAAGTTCACCTAAAGATAATTTTCTTAAACTCTTAATGTTTTTGAAAAATGCTTGATAAGAAGTTATATTACTTTGACCTTTAAGAAAAACATTTAAAAAAAGGCTTCTGATAAGTAAGTCACTTTTTTGTCATTTTCATTTTATCTGCATTAGTTTTTTTTTTTAACTTTTTCTTAGGTTATTAATATTCTTTTTCAATCATTTTTCACTATTGAAATAGTGCTTCTAACTTTTTTATTTCTCTCTTCTAAATATTTTTTTTTTTAAAACAATGACATTAGAGTTAGAATTTTTTTTTTTCTTAAAAGGACTTTGGGAGGCGATCGAAAAGGAGAAAGCCAAATACGAGACTATCCATTCAAAAATATAGGACACAATTAGAATCAACATAATTCTTTAATATTGCTTTAATGTGTGCTTCACCCATAATTTGAAAAACCATATGTTACCAGTCCAGCACTGTGGTACTTGGATAATTGCATAAATTAAAGTGCACTTCATTTTTCAATCACACCTGTGTAAAATTAACACGTTGCATAGCTCGTTACTTAAAGATAAAATAAAAGTGATATTAAGATTGTTATTTATTAATCATCTCAAATAATAAACTATACGTCATTACATTTTCTCTATCTTGCATATTACTTCTCTTTACACAGTGGCGGTGAGATGTTGTTAGAAAAGAGTTGTGCAAAGGTCGAGAGAGAAAGAGAGTGGAAGTTGGAAGAGAGAAAAAGAAAGAAATGTCAGTACTTTTTTTTTATTTAGAATTGTTTTTTTATAATTGTGCACATGGATACTTGTATTTTGTCCTTTCCCTTCATTAGCTATAGGTGTTTTGCCAGTGTGCAAATAACATTATTCAAAGTGGAAGGAGAAATTATACACGAACAATAAAATACCACGGCAAGCGCACACTGTATGCCACAACAGAAGAAAAAGAAAAAAACCAACTAGTGGTGCATTGTGGATATTAAAAAATAAAGCTCACACCGATATTTTCTTAGCTAATAAATCCTCATTTCACTATTAGGAAAACAGAAAAGTGAATAACGGATGAGTCTTTCCTCTTCACTTTTTCCTCACCAGCTCTCTCTTAGTCTCTATGTCTCTCAATCGTTGGCTTCATTGTCTTCTTCTTTCACACACCAATTGCAAGTAAATGGCTGAGCATTATTCATCCACAAAGCCAAAAGAAGTTCATTGTGTATTTCATTTCTCACCTCCCCAATCTGTAAATGTCATAACCTGATCTGGAAATGCGACCAGCACATGAAGAATCCTTTCACCAATGCAATCCTTTTGGGTGACATGACTCTCTAAATGCATAATTTATCATAATATTATACTTAAAATATGATTTTATTCTAAATCAACAATCATTTCTCTATTTAAAACATAATATTTAAATTCATAAAACCGAAAGTATTTAATATTCAAACTCTAAAAGAATCTTTATAAAATCTATTAATCATGAAATCATAATATATTTCATCACATAATATTAATCTTAAATCTGAGATCTGCTTAACACTTGAAAACTTAATTGTAAACACATCTCTAGCCGGTTACATGAATCTTTAACCATAGTCTACATTTCAAATGCATACTTGAACTTTGAAAACATATGGGAAAATACATAAACTTTGAAAATAACTACAATATCTCAAAATATATGTGTGACAAATATATGCGTGACTCATATCATGCTACACATCTACTGGACCACTCTAAGACTAACATGGATCTAAACTAAACCTTACTTCAAAGTAAGACTCTTCATTAGAAATAGCTGCGTCTACTACATCGCCATCATTATCCCCGCCAAAACTCACAAGTTCGCGATTTCCCAATGGTAGCTTCCTTCACAGCACCCATCACATTTCAACACAAAGCTACATTCCAAAGTTCAAGTTTATAGACTCTACTATATTTATGTTTGAGACCTAAACCTTATTCTAGCAACTCATTGAAATAAGCTCAGAGAAAAAAAGGGCCAAATTATCCAGTTAGGACGTTTATCAAATGTGCTCCATACCATTGTCACTAAAAGAAAATTGGTTGTTGGCAACAAAAAAAGTGGTCACTATTTCCTCCAAATTGGCCACTAATATGATTTGTGACCGATTTTATGACCAAAATGATTTGTGGCTAGGACCATGGTTGCAAATTTTTTGGTGACTGAAAAATCAGTTACTAACTTTAGCAAATGATTTACCAGCTGTTTTTAGTCCGTCCAACAACTAAAAATTTGGTAGCTTGGTTAATTTTTACCGACCCAAAAATCAGTCGCAAATGTGATAAATTATTTAATTTTTTTATTGCTAAATTAGTCGCTAAATTTATTATACTGAAATTCCTATTACCATATCAATTGCCAATGCAGTGGCTAAATTGATCACCAAAATATTACTATGTGAAAAATTAATTACAAAATCGATTGCTAATTTTAATAAAAAAATATAAATGTAAATTTTTTGAATTCCAATTTTTTAAAGACCTAATATCCACAAAATCATCACCAACAAACATGAAAAAGAATACATCAATACTATAGTCAAAATAGAACAATAAACATATAATTAACTAATGTTCAATTCAAATTATAAACATGAGTTATAATACAAGAAGTTCATTTGAATTCATCTTGATCATCATCTTCTTCCTCCTTCTTGTCCCCAATTTCATCTTTACGAGGTGGTTGCAAATTAAAATACTAAAATTGATGAAATAGTTAGTAGTCATAATTTTAGTGAGACTAAGACATTTCATAGCCTTAATACATTATCATGGTTTTCTCAACCTTGAGAGTCATACAAGTAGTGAGAAGATAATGAGATAGAGACATTACACAACTTTAAGATTGAAAGGAAGAACAAGGGAGGGCCAAAGCCATTTTTGCCAAGTTCAAGAGTAGTAACACAAGAATCAATGGAACTTTATTCTCTCATTACACCATTGGTTCAAGTCTGACGACCAAATTGTGTGTGACTCTCTTCAAAACAAACAAAAATACCTTCTATGTAAGGCATAATTTATGCCAACTTGAAAACCTGAAATTGAAATAGAAGCACATAATTATATGCAAAAAATAGGATTGTGAAAGTATAGGCCACTGGATATATTTAGGTTGAGGCATGACGATATTGTGGCCAGCAATTGAAAAATGAGGATCATTGGTTTCCCTAATTTTGAGTTGGGGTTCTTATTTGGTTTTGAATTTGAGAAGTTTGTAAGTTTTTAAAGAGATAATGAATAGAAGTTGTAATAAATAAGAGTTAAAAGGATCCGAATATAAATTTTGAACTGTTTCGACATCATTATCTTTGTGGTTATTATTTAACATTGTTTTAATAAGATTGGACCATATAAAAAGGGGCTCTAAACCCTTTTAAATTGAAGGGGTAGGTGTTTACAAGTTTTTTTACCTTGATTTACAAGATTTTTACACTTAGTTTACAGGTCTTAAGCAATGCTTATTTTTACAAGTTTTTGGAATTTGGTTTACAAGATTTGTAAACTCATGTTTAAAACTTGTAAATATAGTGCAAAAATCTTGTAAACCAATGGCAACAACCTTGTAAATAGGTTTTTAGCATTATTGTACGTGTTGAGTCATTTTACAAGTTTATATACCATTTATTCTCTAATCGATAATCACATTTAGCTCAAACTATGCAAATAAGAAATCCTACAAAAGAAATATCACAAACCCATCAAAAGAGAGGCAAGAAGTGCAAATGATGAATCTATATAACTTACAAAGAAGATTGTTACAAAAAAGTGAAAGAGATGTATATTTGTTGTTGTTATTGTTCTTTTGTGGGTGAGAGAGCTAAACTCCTCTGCAAGAGTTATTGTTCTTGTTGTGAGATGATCATATAACAATAGTTGAAGGTAGTAGAGATGTGGTTGTGGCTGTGGCTGTGACAATGTTGTTATTCTCTTATGCGTGAGAGAAGAGAGTTCTGCGACAACAGAGAGAGAGAGAAAGAGAGTGGAAGCCGGGAAAGAAAGAAAGAAAGAAAGAAATGTAGGTACCTTTTTTTTAAGAAATGTTTTGTATACTTGTATTTTGTCATTTTTCTTCATTAACATAGGTGTTTGGTCATCTGGTGTGCAGCCAACATCATTTAAAAGTGGAAAGAGGAATGATATATGAACAACAAAATACAACAAGCGCACACCATATGCCACAACAAAAGAAAAAGACAAACTAGTAATGCATCATGGACATTAAAAAGCAAAGCTCACACCAGTATTGTTCAAGAGGGGTGCCCAGTTAAGCCCTAAAATGGACAATATATGCATATAGGGTGCTACAGAACTCACACTGGGGACGACAACACGTAGTCCACCCAAATGAGATAGATGTTACAAATGGTATCAGAGCCAGTCCCGGGATCAGCGTGCCAGCCAGCAAGGACATTGGCCCCCCTTAGAAGGGGTGGAATTAGTCTTATATCGATTGGGGAGGGGAACAAAGCATGCCTTATAAAGGTATGGATACCTCCCCCACGTAAACTCGTTTTCCCCATGAGAAGAGGGAAGAGCAAATCCATAAACGACGCCTAATTAGGCCCCAAAACGGACAATATCTGCATGTTGAGTGTTACAGAACTCACACTAGGGACGATGACACATAGCATGCCCAGATGTGACAGATATTACAAATGATATTAGAGCTAAACCCATGACCGATGTGCCAGCCAGTAAGGACGTTGGGCCCCTACTAGGAGGGGTAGAACTAGTCCCGCATCGGTTGAGGAGGGGAACAAAGCATGCCTTATAAGGGTGTGAATACCTTCTTTATGCAGACACATTTTCCCTATGAGAAGAGGGAAGAGCAAATCCGTGAGGGGCTCTCAGTTAGGCCCTAAGGTGGACAATATCTACATGTCGAGTGTTATAGAACTCACATTGGGAACGGCAATATGTAGCATACCCAGTGTGATAGATGTTACATAATTTCCTATCTCTCTATCAATCTATAAGCTTCCTAAACTCTCAATCTTTGAAAATCACTAAAAATCTCATTTTCTCAAATAATTTCCTATCTCTCCATCAATCATTGTTACTGACTCTATCATTCTACTGCCTTCCTTGGGTTTTTGTCCACAAATTATTGATGGTTTAGGCTGGGTTTAAATGTTACTTCTCATTGTGTACAAAAAGGTTTGTAACACATAGGTACTTCATCTAATATTAGCTCATGAAGCAAATCAAATGGGCTCCTTTCTTTTTCCCTTTTTTTTTTATAGAGTTGTGATTGTTTCTGATATTATTTTGGGACAAGTAAGTTCGTCATTGTTATTTATTATTAAATTTCTAAAAATTGCAAAATGACCACTAATGTGATTTCGTTACGTGCATTTTTAACTAGACTTATCAGTACATTCGATATTTTTACATTCATGGGCAAAAAATTACTATAATGTTAGTTCCCTTATCTATTTAGTATATCTATTTTGGATGTTTTCCCTTATTTTTTGCACTGTCCTCATAGGTGATGGGCAGAGAAGGCATAGAGGAAGAAAGATCTTTATATTAAGTGAATAGTTTTGTTATTGGTTTATATTTGTTTGTTTTTGTTTTTGACAATTTTGTGATTGTTTGTCAAATTATTTTGAGACAAGTGCTCTTAGATTTTGTTATTTATTATCAAACTTGTAAAAAATTGCATGATGACCAATAAAATGACTTACTTATGTGCTTCTATATATGATTATACTTATCAGCATATCTAATATTCTTATATGCATGGACAAAACACAATCATAACATTAGTTCTCTTATCTATTTAGAATATCTGCTAAATTCATGCCTAATTTGGTTTAGTTTGTGTTGGCTTACTATTTTGGCTCCTATAGGTGCTAGCTATAGAAAGCATGTAGGATGAAAGTCCTTCAAATTGAGTGAATAGTTTTTTTTTTGTTAAATGTTGTGCTTTGTTCTGTGTCTCCTCTCAAATTGAGAGTTGAGCCTCTTATTCATTAAAAAGAATGGAAGAAAAGAAAAAGCTATCTCACAAGGAAAAGCAAGATGAGCTCTACTGGTTGTTTACTAACATAAATGATAAAAGTGAAGTGAATAATAATTTTTTCTAACTTTGTTTAGGTGATTTCATCCTATATAGTAGCATTCTATATATGGAGGAGTCGAGTAATCATGAGCCAACTATCGGCATGCACTTTAATATGATAATGTTAAAGCATTTTATGGTGATTATATATCTACTAGTGATTTTGGATGGAGGATTAGAAGTCCACAAAAAGGACTAGATGGAAAATAAATTATATCATTCTTTATTGCTCATAAGAAGGAAACCATGAATAAAAATACCAACAAGTGTGAAGACACTATATATATAAAGTATGAATGGATTTTAGAGAGACCATTGTTGTTATGATCTTTTAGCTATAGTTTGATATTAGGGAGCAGTAAAGTTTTTGCTTTTTTTTTTTCCTTGTCAAGTGGACAAAAGTTTGAGTTTGTTAGAAATTTAATTGCTTGTGGCTTCCAGTACAAGTTTATATCATTCTTTCTGTATAGTAGGATTTGATATATGATGTGATTCTCACAATTACTTGTTAGTTTTTTTTATGAGAATTTAATTTTTAATAAGATATCAATGTTTTTATTTAATATCAGTAAAGAAAAGGATGGTTCAAAACATGATCGAGGGATAGAGGATGAAATTTGCATGTCATAGGAAGTAAGAACTATTTGGTATATGTTTCAGTTTTAAAATGAAAATTAGGAGTATACAAACTTTCTTTCTATTTAATTTGTAGGAATTTAGATAACTTGTCACGACCCGACTTGGGCACGTGACTGACACATAAGAAATCTCATTCCCATATAAGTCTCAATACCTGGGATGCTCTGTAAACATGATATTTATTGTTTACTTAAAATACAATTTCATTTTTTACATATAAATCACCTATTGTTAACTCATGAAATCAGTGTTAAAAACTTTCATGATCTATCTCTAAAGTCTAAAGTTGTAATACAACATATAGTTATAAATTGCTCTATTTTAAAATGTCCTTAAAACTAATACAATCAAGTCATTAGATATAAAACATGGATACTCTATCATAGTATGCAAATGTATAACGTAATTTAATGTCTGGGATCCTGCCTGCAAATGTACTAGAGCACTCTAACAAGATAATTAAGAATGCCTCATTCAAGTGAAGCTTACCAATTAAGCTGAAACAATGGTGGTTGGGAAAGCCTCACAGCTACTTTTGTATCTGTAGAAGGAAATAGAGAAGAGAGGGGTGAGTTTTGTGGAAAAACTCAATGGGTGAATTCTCACCTGTAACCCCCCATTCATGGGACACCAAGGAAATAATGCATAAAAATCATAATAATATTAATAATACTCAAAGGTTTACATAATCAAATACACACACACACACACACACACACACACACACACACAGAAGTCATCGTCTTTCAAACTCAAAGCTATTTTCTCAATTCACTTTCATACCTGAAATCATAAAAGCTCATAGTGTAGTAGCTGTTAGAGAAATAGTAATCTCTGCTCTAATTTGTGAGTGCTCAGTTCCTTATGAACAAAAGCCCCTAATTGATATTTTAATAGTTCCTCATGAACCACGTCCCTCATAGGCTGACTTATTTTCTAAATAAATTGCCCTTCGTGGACCTTGATACTAAGGTTAACGATTAATACCAGCCATTAACTCTCTAGCTATTTCTCTATTGCTACTGTCAAAACTAATTAAATAAAATCATATAAATCTAAAAACCTTTAAAGCATTTTTATTCTCTATGAGCTCTGAATCTATCTGATTATAACAGTCTGACTTTAGCATAATTGTGACTATGGAATCATGCCTAAGGGATCACCAGTTTGAAGGCATTGTGATTTCAAAAGCCATAGAATTGGTAGTTGCAGTTGTTATGAGTATACAACTCTAACAATCTGACTTTAGCATAACTATGGCTATGAAGTCATGCCTAAGGGATCACTTTTGCAGACATTTATGATTTCATATCTCCTCAGAATATGTAGCCGTCAACTATTCTAAATCTCATGAAGATTCAAGCTCTAAAATGCTTTTGATTAATCATCAAAAACATGATCTAAACCATCAAGCTTTTCATAAATACAAATCTCAATATCATATTTTCCAATAGCAAAGCTTGCAATCACAATTATATTTTCTTCTCTAATTTGCATATCTGGTATAAAACTATTTCATATACATAAACCAATCCCAGAATCTATTGAAATGGTCATAAAAGTCTCTGACAATTACATATATAATCAATTCTATGTAAATCAATATAACAAATATGGTCACATGAGTTTTTCTCAAAAACAAGTTTCATGCTAAAAAAGTGTCACAACCCGACTTGGAAACGTGACCGGCACGTGAGGAATCCCATCCCCACGTAAGCCTCGTGACCTCTGAGTTTCTCTATATGCATAAGTAGATAATAAATTCCATTTATAAAATACTGTTTCATCCCTGCTAATTAATTAGCTCATTTGAAATCATGCTCTTCATCAATAACATATTATATTTAAAACTCTAAATATATCTTTGTATCACAAAATGAATGAGTTGCTCTCTATACAATAAATCCATGAACCATAATCATGTGAATACAAAAATAATAATGATGAATCAATGCAAATATCTCTATGGTCTGGGACCCTACCCGCAATATACATTGGAGCACTCTATCACTATACAAAATACAAAAAGTACTTCACTCTGAGTGAAGCTCACCAACTGAATAACTCTACTGCTGGGGAGGAGGTGGCTGAGAGGAACCCGCAGCAGCTAACATATCTGTAATGGAAAAGGGAAGGGGGTGAGTTTCATCTAAAACTCAGTGAGTATGTCCTCACCCATAACCCCCTCATGGGACAACAACAAGGATACATATATAAAAACATCTAGTTGATTAATGCATTAACTCTAATCATAATTGAATATATAACATCATAAAGGAAAATAAAATTAGAAATTCTCTGGTAATGCATGAATAACAAAAATCTATTAGAGAAATAAGAATCTCTAGTTATGAATCGCATAACAAAATATAATTTCTCTGGTTATGCATGTCAACCATGACATAACAATTTCTCTAATCTCTGAGATCCCTCTGGGATCCAAATTGGACATCTAACAAGGTTCCATTCTTTACTTTGTGAGATTGTCCTTTTGGACAACTTAGTACCAAGGTTAACGATCTGGTTCAGTCGTTAACTCACTGTTTGTTTCTCTATAGTTATCGCCTGGTCTCTAATTTATAAAATATGTTATTTTCTCTAAATCTCTGCTCTGGACTTTTCTCTAGTAATTAAACTCCATAATACATAATTACATTTATTTTAGAATCATTGGAGAAAATTTATGAAGTCTCTAAATCAAGTCACAATCATATTCTAACTCTTTAATAAAATAATTTTTTTTATCGATAATGGTCCCATGAGTTTATATTAAAATAAATATTTCATGCTCATGTTGAAAATCACCTCTTCCAATAATTTTGATAACCAATCATAAACTCAAATCTCTTAACTTATTATCTAAAATCAAGAAAATCATGTTATGATTTAAAGAAATTAACTCTAATGACCAATATAAGGGCCCTAGGATTTGAACCCACTCACCTAGAGGGGAAGGAGGGGTGACGTCAACTCTAACTGAACTCTGGGGAGTAGGGGGAGGCACCACGTCGACTAAAATAATCAATAAATTCAGTATTAAAATTTATCAACACTTAAATAACTCTAATATAACCCTAACAATATTGGGGGAGCACCCCCATTTGACAAAAAAAGAGAAATAAAAATGCCCATTTCGAGAATGTGCAAGAATAGCAAAAATGGAGACAAGATCTTATAACATATACTCACCTTAATGATTTATGGGAGCTAGGTTGGAATGGGGTTGAAGAAAAAAATGAGAGAAAAAGGAGAGGAGAAGGTTTCTGGTTCAAAGGAAATGGAAAGAAAATGAGGGGGAAGGGTTTTAACCCCTCCGTTCACGTTTTTAGGATGGGGTACTATGCACTTAAGGCCTCAGCTGTGGCAAACTTAACACCACTGTGGAATTACATTCTCAGCCGTGGAAACCCATTCCCAGCTGTGGAAACTCATCCTCAGCTGTGGGAAACTCAAGCTCAGCTGTGGGAACTCATTCCCAGCTGTGAGAACTCATTCTCAGTTGTGGGAACTCATTCCTAACTGTAAGAACTCACCCTTAGTTGTGGGAACTCATTCCCAATTATGGAAGCTCATGCTTAGCTGTTGAAACTCATTCCCAGCTGTGAGAACTTATTCTCAGTTGTGAGAACTCATTCTTAGCTGTGGAAACTCTTTATGACAGCAACTCTTGCTGTCATTGAATATTTCGCTGTCATTTTAGCTTCACCAACACTTATACTACTTCTATGGAATTTCCTAGCCATGGAAAGCAAACTCTCTAGCCGTGGACAGAAAATTAGCCAGCCGTGGGCAGCAAGACCAGTTGTGGGTAGCAAAGCCTAATAGCCGTGGACAACAAGGTCCAACAGCACAACCTCTGTGAAACTCCAGCCGAGGACCACAAAACCAAAAGCTTTGCCTGCATGAAACTGCAGCCATGGACAACAACACGTTGCTGTCATGGCTTTAGCTCATATTAGTAACATTTTACTGATATGTCTAATATTGATACATCACCAGACATATTACTGTCATAATTATTTATGTTTCTTTATTTTAAGTTAATAGGAATTAACTTTAAAACATAAATGTAAATAAGAAAATACCCCACATTTGAATTTAAATAAAATATTAAAAAAAATCAAAACCCCAACCAATTAAAACCTCATTTTTAAGTTTTAGTTCAAATTCCGGAATTCCGGCGATTTTCTAAACTTAGGGGCTAGAAATGAAACATTTAGAGGTTTCCTAAAATTCATTAAAAATCACTCTTTAACTCATATCCATCTAGAGAGCAATTACCGAGACTTTTGATCCCAAGAAAGTGGCTCTAACATATAGCCCTCCAAGGAGGTGTAAGGCTCCAAACTTAGCAAAAACTCAGACCGGGTAACATGGGTGGGTCCCAGGGGACCCTAGGTCCATACGGAACTTATCTAGTGACACGTGTACACCAGGTATTACAAAAAGCAGGAGTTCTAAAACATATAAACTAATATTAACTTCAAATCCTTATATAATAGTATCTAAATCAAACAATAAGTTGTATTTTCATGGAAATGACATCTAATGCATAACATAGAGATCACAGATGCAAACCCACTCACCTAGAAGGGTAGGATGCACAACCACATCGTCAACAGCATAATAGGAAGCAGAATTGATAGCAGTATATGATATAGAAACAATAGAACTCTAAATCAACTTCTAAAACTTCTAAATATCTCTAATATACACTTTCTAACAAGCAAAACACTTCTCTCCTTTGAGAAACACAGAGAATCACCTAAATACCAAGAAGGAAATAGAGAAAAGAGGGCAAAACCAAGAGAACAACATACCTTCAAGCCTTAGGAATGAAAGATTAGAGTTAGAATTGAGAAAATGAGGTGAGAAAGGGGTAGAGAGGTGAAGGTTTTGTGTTTTGGGGTTGGAGGGGTCGTGTGTGTTCTAGAAAACCCGAAATGAGGGGTTTTTATAAAACTTTGACCCCCCGGGCGGTGAATGACCACTAAGGCGATCCCTGTTGCTACTGCCACACCTCCTTACTCTCTACCGACTGCCTGGGCGGTAATGTAACTGCTGGGGCGGTCTCACTTATTTACATTCTCAATTTTAAGGTAATGTCCTCATTTATTAACTTCAAAACATAAATATAAATAAGGAAATATCCCCATTTGGATTCAAATAAAATATCAGAAAAATCAAAATCCCAACAAATCAAAATCCAAATTTTGGATTTTAGTTCAAACTCCGGAATTCTCACGGTTTTATAAATTTGTGGATTAAAAATGGAGTGTTTAAAGGTTTCATCAAATTCATTAAAAATCACTCTTTAACTTATTTTTTTTTCTAGGGAATAATTATTGGGACTTTTGATTCCAAAAATATGGTTCTACCATATAGCTCTCAAAGGAATTATAGGGTCTAAATTTAGTGAAATTCAGAACCCAGAACAACAATTAAGGGTAACTAACACCCTTTTTAACTCCAAAAATTTTCTAACCCTTTTATTTAAAATTAGGGTATTACATAACTCTAATAAATTGGTAAACTCTCGCTTCTACTACTGAGTTTATGAGTTTAAATTTACACTTCAAATGATATATGGAAAGTTAAGATTTAATTTCTAAATATCTACTAGTTCATCTTCACCTCACAATAAATTCTTCTAAGTACATAATTCACAATAAATTAAGTATGAATCAATATAGAAAATACAAGTCTACTATATTGCTAAATGTGCTAAGTAAACAAGCAAAAAAAAATTTGATTGCCCATGGTGATTTACGCCTACAAAAGCATCAAAGCGCATGTTATATTTATTTGTCAAGTATGTTGTGTCAAAGTTGACGACATCTCCAAATGCTTAATATATTGTCCTACTTCCAGTATCAGCCCAAAACACATTTCATACACGAAACTCCTTATCTAAATCAATATCATAATAGAAGTTTCTATTTTGTTCCTTCACTCTGTAGAAGTAACTAACCAATGCTTCCTCATCCCCTTCTTTTCCTATAACACGTCTTTCCTTGTTGATATAATTCCTTACATCTTGTTCAACAAATGACAAATTTTCATACCCCTAGCATATTGGACGAGAGACCAGAATATTTTGTCGATCATAACTCTCACCTCACATTCACATCAATGGTTCTCTTTACACGCATGTTGAGCCTCCTATTTTTATTAAAAAGTCTTCCTTTTGTTGTGTTTTGATCATGGCAATGGTCCAAAGTCACTTTTCTAATATGCCACAAATTATCTTCTCCCTTACATATAAGGATCTTTGCTTTCACAATTCAATGCACTCCTGGGGAGTGTCTTCACAGTCGTTGGAATTTTTTACTTATGGTTTTCTTCTCGTAAGCAACAAAGAATGATATAATTTACCTGTCTATCTGGACCTTTACGTGAAGTTCTTACCCTCCATCCAGAGCCACTCCTAGTTGCATAATCACCATCAAATGCTTTAATTGCATTTATCATATTAACAATTGGCTCATAGTTGCTTGACTCATCCATAGAATGCAACTATATACAATGAAATCACCTAAGCAAAGTGAGAAAAAAAATATTTTTCACCTCACTTATACCATTTGTGTCAGTAAAGAATTTACATTTATCGTCTATCAACTAAATAGAATAAGGACCTGATATCATAGCCATGATCTAGCCACATAATAATTATAAGTAGCTGCATATATGCTAATAAGTCTACTTATAAATGCACGTAAATATGTCACTTTGCTTGTCATTTTACAATTTTTACAAGTCTCATAATAAGTAATAAGATATCACAACACTTGTCTCAAAATAATATCAGAAACAATCACAACCCTGTCATTCATAGATAAAGAGAAAACAACAGAGCCCATATCACTTTGTCCAGTGACACAGATTTTCTTTCTTCCATTAATTTTTTCTATCTAATAAGAAGCTTAAACTCTCAATTTGAGAGCAGCCATAGAACAAAGCACAATATAAAAAAAAAAGAATTATTATCTCAATTTAAAGGTTTGTTCATCCTCTATGCTTTCTCTAACTATTGCCTGTTATGATAGTACAGAAAGTAAGGAAAAACACATCCATAACACTAACCCAACACAAACTTATCCAAATCCAACCATGAATAAATTAGATATACTAAATATATAAGAGAACTAATGCTATAACCATGTTCTTCCCATGCATGTAAGAACATTATATATGCTGAGAAGTCTAGTTATAAATGCACATAGATATTTTACATTTGGTTCATTTTGCTGTTTTCATAAGTTTTACAATAAATGATAGCTGACAATATTTGTCCCAAGAGCAACATTATCGAAAAATTGGGGGAAAGAACAAACCCAACATCATAGACCAACATACAATAAAGAAATAAGATAGTTCTTGAAGGAAAAATCTCACTCAATTCTCAATGCTTGGGGGGAAATATTCCCAAATGAATGCTGCTCATTGCTTAGAGGAAGAAGATAAACAACACTTGCTATTAGTGAATCAAGATAAAGAATATATAATGAAAGCCATTAAGAGATTAAGAGATAGAGACAGATTTGGAGAGGGAAGAAGCACAAAATGTTATGTGTTTCCCCTCGTATGAAAGTGATTCATTTTGATCTAAATGAGTTCCTATTGTGAGCTTTATTTTTTAATATCCACGATGCACCACTACTTTGACTTTTGTATTTCTCTTCCACCGTGGATCTGCGCTTGTTGTGGTAATTTGTTATTCGTGTGTCATTCCTCAGGTGGAAAATGAATACATAACATAACGCAGCTTGAGGTTAAACCCTATTCCAACAACAATGGCGTCAGGAAACAACGACACTTCCTCCCAGCCACTCACGGAGGAAACACCCACCGCCAAGAAGTTGCGATTCACCACCTCCTGCAACCACCAGCCGCACATGCTCCCCGGCCGTGATGTGCTTCACGCGCCGTCGGATACAGTTCCCATGGACCTCATCGCCGAAATCCTTGCGAGGCTTCCGGTGAAGTCCCTCCTCCGACTCACGTCCGTATGCAAGTCATGGAATGCCCTAATCTCCGATTACCAATTCGCCAAGCCGCAACTCCGAGCCTCAGCTTCGGACCCAAACCGCCGCCACCTTATCGTAACATCCTTCAACCCACTATCACGAAAGCCGCTTCTTATGGATTACTCCCTCCGCTCCCTATTCAACAACTACTCGAGCCCCCCCGGTTCCTCCTCGCAGCGCAATCTTCCTTTCGAAGGAGAACCCAACTCTTACTATTATTTCTTTGGGTCTTGCCACGGCATGCTATGTCTCGCCACCAACCTTAGTCGTCCCCTCTTGTGGAACCCCTCTACAGGAAAGTTAAAAAATTTACCATCTTTTAACTGGCAAGACTCTGCTCGGATGGAATATGGGTTTGGCTATGATAACTTAAGTGATACCTACAAGGTGGTTGCGGTTTCTATGCATGAGAAAAATACTTGGAGTGATGATGGTTACAGGGTGGTTTTATATGAAACTGATGTCATGGTTCATACCTTGGGTACCGATTCTTGGAGACCGATTCAGAAATTTCCAGCCCCATTTGTTGCCAAGATAGAGAATTTTCCAGCTCCATTTGTTGCCAAGATAGGTTGCGGAGAGTTTGTGAATGGCACGCTTAATTGGTTGGTTGGGTATCTTAAAAGCCCTTACTGGGCTGTCGTTTCTCTTGATTTAGGAACGGAGACATATCAACAACTGTATCCTCCTGATTGTCCACCTCCACCATATGTTGGATTCACCTTGACCTTGACCTTGACCGCGGACGTATTAAAAGGCTGCTTGTGCATCCTTGCCCGTTCTTCCCGTTTTTCGGATGCTTGGTTTATGAAGGATTATGGAAATAATGAGTCTTGGACTAGATTGATCCGTGTCGGTGTAAGATACGCGATAGAAGGTGATGAAATTTATCCCTTTTTGAATAAAATTTCAAGGCCACTTTATACCTCTGATGAGGGTGATGAGATACTGTTGCACATGATGGATGAGTCGAACTTAATTGTTTACAATTGCAAAAGTGGCATTTTGGTGAATCCCATGATTAAGACGCTTAGTGGTCCCATTACAGCGGTCTATACTGAGAGTTTGATGTCGCCGCGTTTTTAATGTCAGTGTGTGGATGCTAAGCTATGTCTGTCGTCACTTGTTAGCCACATTCTTAAAGAATTCACTTACTCTGCCTTATGCGTTTTCATTTATGTTATGTCTATTGTGTCAGTTTTAATTACTTCTGACTTCATTTGGTACTACATTTTATATAGTTTTCAATCACTTATTGCATGAGATGGCTTGCTTTAGTTTTCTGATTTTCGAATTTGGATATAGATTTTAAGCCATGTGACTTGTATGTTTGGTTGCTCGAATGTTTGCTTTTTGCTAACCTTCATAATGTTTGCTTCAACCCTTGCAAGTCTGCACTAACTTTCGTTTCTTTTTTTGTCTCTTCTGGGGAAAGAATTGGACCATAATATCTGTTGTTTTAATATATCAAGGAAGAATTTATTGTTAATTTTTCTATTTTCACTACTAAAAAAAAAGTGAAAAAAAACAACACCTTCACATTTAGGCAGGTAAGTTAGTTACTCCATTCCTGTTTTTGTATATAGACCAAAGGTCTTTCTTTCAATAATCAGAATTCAATTTTCACTCTTCAATCAGATTGTTACCTGGATGCCCAATATCCAATGCTGATTGTTGAATCACTTGCACTTTCGGTTTATGTTCTAATTCTTGTGTTTTTCCTGGGAACATGGATTTTCCTGTTGTTATCGCTTTTGATGAGTGTGCATGTGTTCCGAGTCCAGCACTGTTCTCTAGCTTAGGCGTAAAAATTTGGTGGAAGTGCCATGCTCTGACAAGAAACGCTACAAGCGTTCTTGTGCTTTTCCTGGATTTTGTTTCTTTGTTGGTTAAATTTTAGGAATTTGTGCTGTTTGCTATTTCTGTGCTTGGTTCATGCCATGAATTTTATGGCATTTGATTGTTGACTGTTGTTGTTCCTGTGATCTTTCTGTGCACAGAGGTTCTTTTGTGAATTTTTAGCTACGAGTGAATTACTCTTTCTTAGCTTTTAGTCCTGTTATTTGTGTTGCAACTTATTAGAAAGTTGATAATCAATGTGATGATAGAAATTGTTCGTCTGGGATGATTGCTACGTGTAGATTTTGCTTTGTCAGTGAATGTATCATTAGATTCACTTAGTACTTTGGAGCTTGACAATTGATTTACCAAATTTTACAGGACTCGGGAAATATAAACGATCTCTCAATATACCAGACAAGGCTCTTCGCTTGGTTAGTGGTTACTTTATCTAGGATTTAAAAGATGGTAAACAAAAGTTTTCTCCTTGTCATTGACTCCTCATGCTAGTTGAAATTGTTCATTTGTCACTCCTTTGGCCTAAATCAAGTTGGTATTAATATTTTTTCAGATACACTATTTCTATTCCATATTAATAGTCATTTTTGAAAAATTATACTATTTTAATATATTGAAAAATTAACGTATCATACTATAAATTGTGAAAAAATTACATATTAATTTTTTAATATATTAAAATTGTATAATTTCATTAGCGTGATTATTAATATGAAACGAAGGGAGTAATTTATAATCAGAGAAATTCCCAAAGAATGAAAAGTAGAAACCTTTATCTTGTACCCTTTATTTCACAGTAGTGATAAGAGAACTAGCTAGCTAGACAGCTCTGATGAAAAGGTTCTATTACTTTGTGTACAAAAGGTGTAAAAAATTACTTATTTTGATTTTTAACCAATGAAGATACCGTCAATTGTCATCTCACATAGAATACGCTGTCCTTGGACGAGTCCAAAGGCTGTAAGATAATGTTCAATATCAGTTGTATATCTTCTAGCAGTGTATCAATTTCTTGTTTGTATTTTATTATCTGAAATATTTATTACCTCTGACTATTGGATGAACTCTAGGAGTGTATCAATGTCTCGGTTCATTTCCCAATTCATCACTCTATTGGTTAGGGATATCTGCTTATAAGTTTGTCATTCTTTTTCCAATTGCTGCAGGGGATAAAGCTAGCTGTTTGCTTTGCAGCTACTTACATTTCCGTAATTTCTTATATATTTTCACTATCTGAAATAGAAAACTTCGTTTCTTTTAATTTGCATTTCAAAGCCTTGATTGCTTCTTTCTGGTATATTCACAGTTTCACGCCACTTTTATAGCTTTCTATGGTTCATGTAACATTGAGGGTGTGTTTGGTTGACTTATGAGGTAAAAGTGAGGGGAAAATATTTCTTAAATAACTTTCATGTGTAATTTAACATATAAATTTACCCTTAAAATATTTATCTCTAATTTTATCCCTCAATCAAATGAATCCCGAGAAGTATCTTCATGAAAATATTCGTGAGGTGGATTAGACCTCTTCTCTTAATTGTGTTGATTTCCAATTCCCGCCCAAATATTTTGCCATTTGGCAACTTTTTAGCATTAATTGTTGTGTTCCCAATGCATCCAATTTCAATTATTAACTTTATCCGATGCAAGTTTTTAATAAGTGGGAAAGAATAATTAATTATCATTATCTAGTCGTGTTCAGGTGTCAAAGACAGTCAAAAAAGAAAAACACTTTAGCAAAAAAAAAATCAGACATTTGAATTCAAGAGTAATGAAAAAAAAAAAGAAAATTGAGAAAAATTCGAACGATTCAAATTCAAAATAAAGAAAAAAAATAATTAAAATTGAAAAGAAATAAATTCGGACATTCCAATTGAGAATAAGGAAAAAAATTGAGCTAAATTTGGATATTTCGAATTCAGAACAAGAGAAAAATAAAATAAAGAAAATTGGAAAAGGACCGTAGGTAATAAAAAACTTAGACATTATGAATTAAGAATAAGGGAAAAGAAGAAAAACGGGAAAAAGGACTAGACAAAATTTGAAATATCCAAATTCAGAATTAGGGAAAATGAAAAAAAATAGGAAATTGAAAAAAGTAAAGCAAAATTTGGATATTCTAAATTCTTCTTTCTTCGCTTACACGTTTATATGCGGTAAGATGTCACACTCTTAATTTGCCACATCACCTTAGTCACCAAAAGATTGACTGCCTTTAGCACCTAGCACTAGCACCTCAGTACCACCATTATCATATTAGGCCTGCTCATTTTCCCATAAACAGAGTAGGCAATCGACTAGCGCAATCAGCTGGTGTATCCATGATACAAGCAGTTTTTCTTATTAATGCTTCAAGTTACGGTTCCATAAAAAATAAAATAAAAACATGGTTGCAGGCACGGTTGTCCACGGGTTTTATTCCCTTGAGCCTCACATTTGCTATACTGGGAACCGATGAATGTGCTATCAATGTTTCTTCCAGCTCTTCATTCTCTTTCTCACCCTTGCTTATTCTTTGTTTCCCGACAACCCTTCTTACTGTGTCATACGTTTCAGGTCTCTTTGGTTTCACAAACCACCATAGCCAACATTGGTTGGAGCTCGAGGGACTTTGAGCCACAGACACAACCACAGCCGCATAAATTCATTCCAACACCTTTCCACTCCTCTTTTTTTTTTTTTTTCCTTTTCAATCCCTTTTTTTCTTTTTGAATTTGATCCTAGGATTGTTTGGTTTAAATTTTTAATTTTCAATTTTTCAAATTTTGTGAAGAAAATACTAAAAATTTTGAAAATTACAAATTTCAGTTTTCATTTTTCATTTTTAACTTTTAATATTTCCTTCGTAAAATCCTAAAAAATTGAAAATGAATACTAAAAACTGAAAATTTAAACCAAATAAGTTCATAAACAATTCCAGTTTTCAATTTTTATTTTCAGTTTTTAATATTCCTTCAAAACATTCTAAAAACTAAAAATTGAAACAAAACAGGAATTTTCCTCCCCTTTCTCTATTCTTATTCTTCAAGCTTGGTGTGCAGATTTCATCTTCTACCGTTGAATAGCACAATGATGCTTTTTCGATGGTAGCTGGCGATGGCCCAAGCACGGCGAGGTGATGGGATAGATGGTAGAAGGACTCTACTCTTATTCAAATACTCTACCTCTCACCTAAATCTTGCATTTCCACTTATCCAAATTTTAGATTTTTTTTTGTTCGGATCCGATCTTAGTTTGTTTTTTTCCTTTCCGATGACATGAAATTTGTCAATGATTGAGCTCGTGGTCGAGCTTCATTATTGTTTTCACTGCATTCTCTAGAAGAATAAATTTGAACAGCCATCAATATGTGCTACTAATGAGTTGCATCATTTTATGTTCTTCATGATTATGAATAAAAAGTAATTGATTGTGTTTGAAGCTCTACGAAGTGAAGTTTGGGTTTAATGAGGACCATACATACTTTCCAGGCAAGTTCTTAGGTGGGGATCTTAAGTTTGTAACCATGTGATAACTGGCATATCATAACAAAAAATAGCATAGTTAAGAAAATCGAACCAAACCAACTGGTTCAACCGGGTTAACCGGGAACTGGCCAAGTGACCGGTCCGATCCATATTAAAAAACCAGTATATTAAAATCCAGTCAAAGATCGCTAAAATTGGTAAACCAGTTCGGTTCACATGACTCACCGGTTCAACTACTTTTAAACTTTAAAATATTTTAACTCTTTGAAAATTAATGCAATAAAGAATTATTACACTATCTTCTTGAGACATGGGCCAGGCACTTAGCGACTTGGGCACTTGGCAACCCACCCTTCCAATTCCAACCCCCCCCCCCCCCAAAAAAAAAAAATCTCTCATTTTATAACCTCAATAAACTGCTTCACTCTTTGTTCACAGTGATGTGGGACTAACCATAATGACTTGACTCTAAGAGAAAGCTCTTTCTAGCATTGTTACTTTCCTTGCTAAATACATACCATGCTAATATATATATACTTTGAGCTTCACTAAAGTCATTGATTGGTTTTACAGTAAAACTTTTACTAAGCTTCGCTAGGGAGTTGTTCTTTTGTTATAGTGGAAAATAAAAATAGAACTAACAAAGATGCCCATGTTTACAAAAACTCAGCGTGAAGGAGGTGAAGAATGCTCCCAGACATGCACATCACTAGAGAGAATTTTATATATTAGTTTAACACATAATAAATTAATTTAAATCCAAACTAAGTAAAAACAACAAAAAATAAATAAAAAGCTAACTATATGAAATGGTCTCTGAGTGTCATGTAGCCTAGATTCAAACTTATAATAACATATAATTAGTAATATATATATAGACAAATATTATATTTTATTATACAATTATTGAACTGGTTGGACCTCTGAACCTTTGAATCAGTGCTCTGACCGATTCGATATCCGGTTCGATATTTTCTTCCTTCAAAAATAGGTATTAAAATTACTTTAATTTATAGCCCATGTCTTTTACCTCCGTTTTCTCTCTCTTCTTCACTAACACTCACTTCCCCGAGCCATTCTCTCTTCTTTCACACACTCCTCGATCCAGCTTAGCACACACACTCCATAACTTTTTCCATCCCACAGTGCACACTTTTTTCTTATCTTTTTGAATACCAATCTCATCACCTCCTAATTACACACAAACCAAAATCCCTTACCACCATTCATAGTAATCCAAGCATTTAAAAGACCAATAAATCTTTAATTTATACATAAAAGTCTCCAATCCTTAACATGTTTTGAGCGGATTGCTTCCAAATGATAGTTATGATCTTTGTTTGCTGAGAAACAAAAATATCATCAAATGAAAATGACAATGTTGATTGTTTTCTTAAAAGAAGTTGGTGTTGGTGCTCTCTACAAATCCTTATTGGTGAATGGTGATAGCAACCTCCATACTAACAATTTTGATGGACTGATAGTTTTGGAGGATGAGGTGGTGGTGTGGGTGACGGAGGGAGGAGAGGTTGGGGGAGATTGAGGGAAAGGAGACAATGAAGAAAAGACAAAGAGGGTAAAATAGGTAATATAACTGAATATTAAAATATAAATATATATTGTTATAGAATTAATTTTTACATATAAAATCTTTTATCTAAATCGTTGGATGACATTTTGATGGTTGAGATTCAGTGACCATATGTTGACAAACTCAACTCTCCCCACCTAAGAAATCTCCATAGTTTCTAGTTGTGTGCATGTTTTTATTCAAAAGGTGAGGTGTTATTTTCTTGAGCCTTGCTATCGTCTATCTGTTTCATTGTTGTGTGCGCTATTCTATTTAGTTATTCTTTGATATCCATTTCCTTTTATTTATTTGTACCATGTTGATTATTGAACCACCCTTGGTTTTGCCGATTTAGCCTTTTGTGGATTGATTTCTATACTATCAACAAGATTCAGAAGTGTGACTTGAGGTAAGAAGAAAATCTTAGCGCTGCATACTTAAGATTTATTATTGATGTAAACACATCATCGATCGCATATTACTTCAAATATATCCAGTTCTAACACAAGCTTAGATTTGTTTGGGGTATTGGATAATAAATATTTGACTTCAAGTGCATCTAGCTACTGATACATACTAAGAGGTATATTTAGTCGGATCTTTTAGTATCATGAGTTTTCCATTAAAAAATAGGAAGTAAAATACTAATGATGCCATTTGATTTGAACCACCCTTGGTCATGCCAATCTAATCTTCTGGAGATTAACTTTCCCACGACTACTAAGATTAGCAGTGGCAAGTTTGTGACCTTGCATTGAATGATATAAGAATTTCACATATTGCGCTTTATGATTAAGTTCTTTTTTTCTCCCCTGTAATGTTGCAGGCAATGGGTTTCTTGCACTAACATGTTTGATTTCAACTTTATTGTCAAATATTCAATTGTCTAAATATTTGATCATTTATAAATATTATTAATTTATAGTATTTACTATTACAATTTTCAATTAAAATAGTTCTTGTTAATTATTTACATGGTCTTTATTTTATTTATTTGATAAATATATATGTTTTCATTTTGATAATATATATGTAAAAAAAAATCATATTGTGCAAGAGATTCCATACATGTAAAGCTAAGCACACCTACTTTTACCTTCTTAAATTTGATTAAGTTATTCATAATTTTAATGTATAAAGGCCGGTTTAGCACATCATACAAAGTATAATAAGATAAATCAATGTATCATCTAATAAATTTATTAGTTATTTGGAATAACTAACATATTGTAAAAGATTATCTTTCAAACCTCTTTTATTATCAAAATGATAGATAACTTAATCAAGTATAAATAAGTAAGATAAGGTATGATTAACATTTAACATATAAGACATATTTTATTTTACAAACTAACGAAGTTGAATATCATTTTTTGATACTTCATAGGGCTTAAGGGCATTTCATACAAAGAAAACTTCAATTATAATAAGTAATTAAATATAGATAATAACTCTTGATGTTACGAAATGTGAAACGAGCCACACACGGCTAACAAGAGGCACAAATTCACCACCCCCACACTATATAACACTCCAATGAACAAACCTCACATACATTCACCTTTGCTTCACTCCTCTTCCTCATCCAAACCCCAGCCACACATGCTTTTGTCCATGGATACCATTCCCATTGATGTCATCATAGATATCCTCACAAGGCTCCCTGTGAAGTCCCTCCTCCGATTCAGGTGCGTATGCAAGTCATGGAATGCCCTAATCTCCAATCCCAAATTTGCTAAGAAGCACCTTCAAGCTTCTTCAACCCAATTGAACCGCAACCACCTCATAACATTTACGAACCCGCCACGTGAATCGCTTCTCAAAGATTACTCCCTCCCATCCGTATTTAGCTGCATGCCTGCCACCGCCGTGCAGCGCAAGTTTCCTTCTGACATATGGTTGGGCACTCAACCGTATCAGTCATCCCACTTTACAGTCGGGTCTTGCCACGGCATCCTCTGTCTCTGCATCGGTCAAAGAATAGCACTTCTATGGAACCCATGTACCGGAAAGTTCAAAACATTGCCGTATTTGGAAACTCAACCGCCAAGGCTTTATCACCTGATGACATATTCGGTTGGCTATGATAATTTCAGTGATAGTTACAAGGTGGTAGCAGTTTTTGTCCACGGAAGTCATGAACCTCATGTCAAGGTTCATGTCGTTGGCACTGATTCATGGAGAGCGATTCAACACTTCCCTGCTAGGGCCCCTCTTCATGGGGGAAGATATGTGAGTGGCACGCTTAATTGGTTGACAAGAGATCACAGTAACTCTTCATGGGTTATTGTTTCTCTTGATATGGGGACAGAGACATATCGACGACTATTGCCTCCTAATTCCTCAGTTGGTGTTAAGTTTACGTTAGCCGCATTGGAGGTGTTAAAGGGCAGTTTGTGTATCCTTGCTTCCTTTTGTTGCATGTTTACTGATGTTTGGGTTATGAAGGATTATGGAAATGAGGAGTCTTGGACTAAATTACTGGTTCTTCCTTACTTGGGTGAATATCCTCAATTCTATGACTATCGTTCATATAAAATTACAAGGGCACTTTGTATTTCTAACGAGGGCGATGAGATTCTATTGAAGTTAGAGCACGAAGCAAAGTTAGTTGTTTACAATTCTAGGAAAGGCACTTTTACAACTCCTGTGATTCAGAATTCCAGAGGTCACGCCATTACAGAGGTTTATGTTGAAAGTTTGATATCACCTTGACCTTGTTTTTAATATTAGGTGAAGAATCCAGTTGTTGCGCCTTATATGCTTTCATTTATGTTATGTGTATTGGGCTGGTTTAGATGATATTTTAGTGAAAAAAAATTAATTGTTCTTTCTTTTGAAAAAGTAAAAGTCGCTTTACTTTTGAATATAACATCAATTTATATTTTGACATAATATTAAAATATTTTTATTTATCATTAAATATCTTTTTAATTATGTTATTAAAAAAGTCTTTTTTCATAATAAGATAGAAATTATAGCTTACAAAAACAAACATATCTTCTTTGTATTTTTTTTTCTAGTGATTTGCTTCTACTAAAGTTTTATACAAACATAATAACATAAAAAATATTTTTTAATTAAAAAAGAATATTTTTATTCTTATCAAAATAATGGCACACTCACTATCTATTATGTTTATTTACAGATACTAGCAAGTATATTAAGTCATCAAATAATAGAGTAAAAGAGAAGGTTATCGTACCTAGATAGATAATTCAAACATACCAATTCTACTTAATTAGATGGCAAGTTAAACAATTGAAAAGAAACAATATTGAAGAGAATTTAAAGGCTACATTGCTAAAATGATGTAAATGGGATATGAGAGTTGATGGAATAAAATACTAGGGTTATTTACTTCAACTATGTGTAAACAATATGCAACATAAACTTCAAACATGCCTTGTCCAAATTCAATAAATTGATGGTAAGATCCTTATTTTAATTAAAAGTCTTTTTCAAGATCATCTAATGTTATGCAAGTAGAGTTAAGCACCTAATCTCATAGCATACTTAATTCCAACTGGTAATTTTCAAATCTTTAAATACCACATGAATTATGTTTGTCTATCTCTTGGTGTCATTCAATTCATGTTAGTGCATTCATAGGCATGGCTTTGACTCCTTTTCTCAAATTTGTAAAAAAAAAAAAAAACCCTAACGTCCTCAATTGGTAACAATTCAGGATAAATAATCACAAATGCAATACACACTGTCGAATAAGAACAAGACATAAACTCATTCACATTAGCATAATATCAAACACACAGGTTGATCCATAAATCACCCTTAACAAAGAGGGTTTCGTTACAAATGATGAAAAATGAAACAATAGTAACAAAAAGGTAGACAGAATAAGAAGAATCCATGACCAAACAAAATACACAAGTAATTGAAGAACAATCCAAGAAAAGTCTTCTCTTCAATTCCTTAAAGCTTCCATAGTTGTTTTTCAATGGTCTAGTCTCCTTGTCAAAAATGGTTGCTAATGATGTTACAATAACCTCAATTTCGTGCTCCTAGGTTTTCATGTCAATCACGGGCTATCAAAATAAATATAGAGGGCATATTCCACATGTCAGGTTTGTACACCCATGCTGGAGCATGGTTATGGTATGGCTATGCTAAAGCATAGCTTAAGTGAGAAGACTATAACTTTGACAACAACTCACGCTAGAGCGTGGGCTCCCACGTTGGAGCATGGCCTTAGTTTTTGGAGCATGGTCTAGAATGGATTTCTGTGCTCTAGCTTAGGTTCTGACACACCTTGAACTCCAATTGTTGCTCCTTTGCACTCCTAACTCAATTACTTCCTTAATTCTTCTTCAAAAAAACAACAAAACCAATGGAAAACACTAGAATCCCAAATTAAACTTAAGTGTAATCATGCAAGAACTTGAACCAAAAGATGTTAAAAGGTAACCAAGAATATTAAAACTAAGTATCAACAAGCTAAAAGTTTCAAGAAAACTAAAGAAAAACATAACTTCTAAAGGAGTCATCACAACCCCCAACTTAAGAAAAAACCAAATCAATCAAGAAGATATTTACAATTCAAAATATTTTCAAGTTGTCGGTCCATAAACGCCTCATCATAGTTCCAAGAGTTAACCAAAAAGTCACCAAGATCTATGATCCAAGCAATTGGCCATCTAATTGTGCAAAGCTTTTTGTGAGAAAATCAAACCAGTGTGTGTATTCAAAAAGTGGCAAAAAACTAATTCACACCACGTCAATGCCAATACATAAAAAGAGACAAAACTAAAACAAAGCAAAATCACTCTTTATGCATCTACAAAAGTAACAACTAGCCAATAAAGAGCAAAAGGGCTTTATTTAAGCTTGTAATGTTAGGCTAAGATTGAGGTACAGTGACAAGTCATTTAGGCTCATTAGTTACCCTCAACTTAATTAGAAACCCCTCACTTCTAGTCCACCATCTTCAAGCAACCAACTTACATTTTTTCTACCACATTTCATTTTTTTTTTTCACAACTGAGCACCAATCAAATCCAACTAACACAAGTCAACTTTCCTTTATTCCTCTTTTGTTTTTTTTAATTTACATGAGATTACACATTTCCCTTTTGGTGCTCTCTCTCTCTCTCTTCTAATTTTTTGTTTTTCAAATTCTCCTATATTCATTGACACATGGGAATCAAGTTAGGAGTTACCATATTCTTATGAACTTAGAAGCTTTAGACTTGAGGGTAATCTAGGTTCGAAAATTGGGACATGAAGCAAAAAGGATTCCTATGCCAATAATGTGGCTCAATTAGGAAATAGAAGTCCAAATGCTCAAAAGAGGTGGTGACAAGAGTTGGTGTCAAAGGGTGGGCCAAGGTATCTTAGTTAGCATTTGGTTTAGGATACAGAAACACTGGAGATATAAACTTGTTTTTTAATAGTGGAAACAAAGACAGAGGACAAAAAAAGAAGAAGAAACTTTCTGTATTTCTAAAAAGTGGAGATATTGGAGACAAGACACGGAGACAGAAATTTAGTTTTTTTTTTCTTTCAATAATATGCCTATACATATTTATTATTTCCCGATGTGTTCTCATAAAAGGGGGTATGGTGTAAGGTGGTCTGGCGGCCGACCAGGGGCGGTCCGGCAGCCGGCCAAAAATGGTCAACGCCAGTTAACTGTGGTCAATGCCAACCGGGATGATCAGTCTCCAGTCAATGCTAACCGGTGACTGTCAATGGCGGTTCAGCGATGGTACTTATGTCTTTTATCGTATATTTATTGTATTGTCCTCATATTCCCAAATGAAACACAGAGATGATTATCATGTCTTATACTCCATAACCAAACATGATATGGAGACAGTGTTTTTATGTCTCTGTCTCCACTGTCTTCATTGTCTCTGTATTTATGTGCCTATATCAAGACCAAATGCTACCTTAGTGACTTCCAAAAAGGGCCTTGTGAACACCCGATTTTATTCAGTCCAATAAAAATAAAATTTCAAAATTGGCACATTTTTAGAATTTAAACCATTGAGTAACCTGAATCTAGTTTAGACGATGATTTCAGGTTCATTTTAATTTTTGGTCCATATGTATCAATATAAAAAAGTAAAAAAAATAATAAAAATAAAAAATAAAAATTGTGTACATTGCAATTACAAAGATTTGGTCTGTTGCATCATCCTCATGTCCATTTTTAGTATGAGTCATATTACAGTTTAAATTTTACCCATTTCAAAAATAAAAATATAATTAAAAAAAATTAAAAAAAAATTTAATTAAAAAAAAATTAAAAAAAATTTTTGTTCCAAACCAGCCCGTGATAAAACAGAACAAGGGGAATAAAAGCATGATGGCTATCACGGGTTGGTCAACACATGTGAGGTTGAAGGGTGGAAAGTAAAGAAAAGAAAGAAAAATGGCAGACACAATGATGTTCCTTTCCCCCACTTTCTGCAAAAATAATGAATATTCGTTTCTTTACTGAGGAGGATAGGCTGCTATAATGATGGCCAACCTATGAAAGGGAAAGAAGGAATGATTTGGTCAAGAGAACTAAAAACTGAGAGGATGATAAAAAGGAGGGGGGATTTCATTTTTCTACGGCTATCTTGACTGGCTAAAAAAGAGAGAGAGCTGTCTGTTTGGAGACTTGGAAAGAAGTTGAAGCAAAAATCATAGAGACTTAGCAATTGAGGATCATTGTGAATTCTAAAGTTGAGAGATTTGAAAAAGGAAGAGAATATCACAGTGGTATATTTTCTCTTTCTTGCTCTTATTTTTGTTTTGATCCTTTTCAGGTGTTCCTAAATCATATATTGCACATTCTCAAATCTCAACATAATCCATTCATTCTCAAATCACAAAACACCAACAGAATCATCTCTCAGCATCAAACACAACTCATCGTAAAGCATCAACCAAAAATAAAAAAAAACCAGACACAAACCAGTCACAATAGTTCTCTCATTCTGATCTTTCAAACCGCACATACACAACATCATTATACAGCTACTATCCTCTACCTTGTTCCCCCATTATCCCCTGTAATTACTATCATCATCATCATCTAAATCAACAACAACAACAACAACAACAACAACAACGACAACAACAACAAGTCCAAACAAAGAAAACAACAAAAAGAGAATTATAATGGGGATGCCGCGACAGCCATGGCTGCTGCCATAGACCACAGCAGCCCTCATCACCAACAGCCGCCTTAGTCCTTACCGGCTCCGCCGCGGTGAACTAATCCTGCACAGACCAAAAATTGCGGCCTCCTTTTCCTTTCCTTCCCCAGTCTCTATCAGCCCCGATCCCGTTTCACCCATCACAGCAGCTGTGCAGTTTCCTCTTATGCCAAGCTCGCGACTTCCTCCTCCTGGCAAGCCTAGCTTTGTGGCCATCTCTCACAGCCAAGATCGTCACACCACAGCCGTGCACTGCCCTCTCCTCTGCGCGAAAACCGCGACCTCCTCCAGCTCTCCCTCTCTCGACCCCTCCCACCATAACGCGACCCCTCCTCTTCGGTCTCCCCATGCCAGTCCAGCCTATGAAATCATCACCTCCATGTGCACCACTCCGCCGCGAGCATGCCGCGGTCTGCGACAAGCGGCCGTGGTCCCCTCCCTTTGACCCAGTCCTCGTCGCCCCTTTCCCCTTCCTTTCCTCTACCTCCGCAATGCTCCCCCTCGCACTCCTGCGCACAGCATGCCCCTTCCATCGCGCTTCCCCTTCAGCAGGTCGCCACCCAGCTAGGTCTCCGATGTGCCTCCTCCACTCTGCCATCGAATCACAAACCTCTTTCCCCCATCTCTCGCGCACCATCACCTCCACATCGCACCGCCCCCCCTCAGACGCAAACTCGCACCATCACAGCTCCGCTGCGGTGCCAAACTCCCCTTCCTCGCGACATAGCGTGCCTTGATTGCAGCAACCATGGCGGCTACGGGCAGTTCCTTCTTCCTATCTTTCTCTCTACATGCTGCCGCCACTACCCACATATTCTCTGCATTTTCCATTTTTGTGTGCAGTCACCAATTAGGTTAGAAGCTAGGAATTGGGTTTAGAATGAGGTTGCCTAATTTTGGGTCATAGGTCTTTTTTTGTTTTTATTTCTATTCGCTGTTTTTTTTTTATTTGGTTGGGCTGGGCTCCTTTATAGAATAAAAAAAATTTTGATATCAGATTTTGTTCCTTTTTGGCTTTAAGGTTTGGGGCTGTCTCAAAATATAAAAATGAACATTGACAGTGTTTGTTTTTTTATTCGCTATGTGTGCTGGGTTCGTGAGTTAATTGTTTTATTTGGTTTGAGTCATCTTTTATGTACAATGTTTTATGTGGTCTATGTAAATTTTTTAGAAACTTGTTGTAGGTTATATCTTTAGTCGTTTATTTATTTATTTACTTTTGAACATATTTATGTTGTCTGAAAAATATTTGATTATGTGTGTTTTCATAAAAAATTTTAAAATTCACTTGATCAAAATTTTCTTTGTGAGAATAGAATTAATTTAGCCGCGACGGCTTATTGATTCTAAATATCTTAACTGTGACAGTTTGGTATTCTAAAATTATTTTTAAATAAAATCAATCAACACAAGCATTTTTTAAAGAACTACGTGACTTTGAATTCCTCATAGCACTAGAGGATACGTAGGAGCAGGTGATTCCTGTCAAGTCAAAAATTAGATTTTATTAGGTTATTTTATGTTATTCCATTTTTAATTTGTAAATGGTTATTGTTATTTTTATTTGTTTATAAATATTTAGTGTCTATTAGTATCATGTATTATTTTTAATTTTAGCTAATAATCAAATTATTTTAAATAAGGATGTTAATTTAGCCGTGACGGCTTATTAACTCAGTTAAACATATGAGATGTGACAGCTTGATGTTTTAAATTTTCAAACAAAAATTAGATTTTTATTATTTGTATTATTTGTAAATATTTTCTTTAATATCTTTTTTTATTTCTTTAAATATTAAATTAATCAGTTATTTGTTAAATATTTTATTTTGAATAAAATGTTAATTTAGCCGAGACGGCTTGTTAACTGAATGTTTTGGACATATAAGTCATGATACTTGATGTTTCAAACTTTCAAGCTAAAATTAAATTTTTGGTATTTCAAATTTTCAAGCTAAAATTAAATTTTTATGATGTCATTTTACTTTGTTTAGCATGTAAATATTTTTGTTCATTATTATTATTATTATTGTAAATATTTATTTAGTATTATTTATGATATTATTTTATTCTGTTTTGCATGTAAATATTCTTGTTTATTATTATTATTATAATTATAAATGTTTGTTTATTTTTTCATTTATTTATTATTATTATTATTGTTATTATTATTATTATCTTCCTCTTTCTTTATTATCTTAATTTAAATTAATCATTGAAATGTATATATTTTATTCCAAATAAAGAGGTTAATTTAGCCGTGACGGCTTGTTAACTCAATATTACGGATACCTGAGCTGTGACAGTTTGGTACTCCGGAATTTTCTTATTCTAAAAAGATTTTCTTTTATAATTTTCTTAAAATAAAAGTGTAAATAAATATTTTGAAAGGTTATTAATAATTTGCACAATTAATTAAGGTACCGTCTAAAGACGGGTGTATTAGGGGTGCTGAAGGATTAAGTCCCTACCCTTCCCTAATCATAACCGACTCCCGAATTCAAATCTGGTTTCAAAGATCATTTTCATTGAATTAAATGGATTTTTCCATAATTTTTCCCAATTAAATAAAATTTGGTGGCGACTCCATTTTAAAATAAATCTTTCATTTTTCGCCGTCCCATCGCGATCCCTTGCTATGCATGTGATGGCGACTCCACTGGGGATTGTGAGAGTCAAGCCTATAATAATTGATTGTGCTTATTATTATAACCTCATTTTTTTCTTTCTTTGTCTTATCATTTATTTTATTGCTAGTTGTCTATTAAACTCTTTCTTTTAAATTTTGTTGCAATCGTATCTGTATATATTTTCGTATTTAATTCTTTGTGACCAGTCTAGGATAGAAGATTTTGCTCTGTTTGTATATATTTATATTTAATTCTTTGTGACTATCCTAGGATAGAAGATTTTGCTCTGTCTGTATATATTTTGGTTTCTTTGCACTCTAGGGTAGAAGACCTCGCTCTGTCTATATATATTTATTTTGGTTTCTTTGCACTCTAGGATAGAAGACTTTGCTCTGTCTGTATATATTTATTTTGGTTTCTTTGCATTCTAGAATAGAAAATGTTTGGTCTATATTATCTATTTTGCAGGTGTTGTCAGGGGTAGTTTTAGGATTCTAGGTTTGTATGCTCTCTTCACACACAACACTCACACTTTAATCACACACGAGTGGGGCCCTATACCCGGGTCTGAGTGCAACTTGAGATAGGTAAGAGATTGTGTAGTGGTAGCCATTTTGGATGTTCATCCTGTTTGGTTATTGCGAAAATCTTGTCTAGAGTGTGACTCTTTTGTGAATATTCTACACCTAGCGGTTTACCTGCTGTTGTGGATAATATTCCGAAATGAGTCTTTAACTCTAGAGGCCGTAGAATCCTGAGTATATAGATCTACCTATTGCAAGTGTTCACAAAGTAGAATAACCATAGAACTATAGATTGACCTCCAGAGCTTAACTCAAATAGGACACAAAGAGAGCATACTCTTTCTTTAATTCATTTCCTTGTACATAAATTCTTTAACATGTTTAAAGTATTTATTATTTCCTTTTACATTTAAATGAAAATCATCACATTTTTTTTGCTTTCCAGGTTTGTTAGAGAATCATATCAGAATCTTGTTGTGAGTATCTTTGGAAAATGGAAATAAACATGAAATCAAACAATCATGAAGGGGAAAAGTTAAAGAAGACTTTACATCTTAAAGCTAAGAAGCCTAACGCAGAAAGTCTGAGATCCTTAAGTCAGCTGTTGAGTATGCCACATCGCCTTTCTCTTGCAAAGAAGTATGGAAAAGTTTTGAATCTTTTAGAGGTGGAAGAACAGGTAGAGGCAATCACAGCGTTGGCACAGTACTATGATCCTCCTCTCCGATGCTTTACCTTTCAAGACTTTCAGTTGGCACCGACTCTTGAAGAATTTGAGCGAATCCTAGGGTTACCACTCGAAGAAGAAAAACCTTATCAATACCAAGGTCATTATCCTTCCTTACATACCATAGCAGCTGTTTTAAAGATCAATGTAAGGGATTTGCATGAAGCACAGAAGTGTAGAAATGGAACCAATGGATTCCCAAGGGATTATTTGGAGAAGCATATGCATGGCTTAGCTGAAGCTAAAGATTGGGACACCTTTGTAGATGTATTGGCTCTCACTGTTTATGGCACTGTTCTGTTTCCAAATATTGAAGGCTTTGTGGACTTCGCGGCTATTGATGTATTTCTGGCTCGAAAATTTCATAGTCATAATCCTGTTCCAGCCCTCTTGGCAGATGTTTATTGTACCTTAAATTTTTGCTATGAGAAGAATGGCAAAAGAATTTTATCTTTGTCTGCCAATGTTGTATGTATGGGCCACTGCACATGTATTCCAGAGAAGTTACAAGGCGCCCTGTTCGATTGAAGATCTAAAAATGCATCATATTAAGAAGAAGAATGGACAAGAATGGGCCCAAGACCTAGCCAAATTGAATGAAAAGATGATCCGATGGTACCCTTGGTGGGAAGACGGGCAGACTTTGATCTATCAGTGTGGAAACTTCTCAAATGTTCCCCTCATGGGTACCCGAGGATGCATAAATTACAATCCAGCATTGGTACTGCGTCAACTTGGTTACCCCATGATGGGACCGCCTCCGGCTGCAATCACTCCATTTGTCTTGTATTACCAGGACTTTGAGAATCTTGGCATGCTACTGAAAGTCCGATTTGCTTGGAACAAGGTTGTCGTGAAAGGAAAAGAAGCGGGAGTTAGAAGTCGTGGCAAAGGAAAGAAAGCTACCGTCAATGGGTGAAGAATAGGGCTCAAGAGATTAAACTGCCATTCAGAACCTGGACAACAACCCCACATAACAAGGCATCATCCTCACATTTTGACGATGATGAGGGGATCAAAGAAATAAAAGAGAAGTTAGACAGAGTTAAGCAAGAAAAGATGCAAGTTGAGGCTGCATTGGAAAGTGCTCACCATAATTATGCAGATTTGAAGCGAAAGCATCGAGAGAAACCAACTTCTAGAGGGCACCACTAAGAAGTTGAAAATGGGGTATGACCACATGATGAAAACCAAGGAATGCCTCCAAGCTGCTAATAAAGAACTCGGGCTTCGAAGGCAAGAGCGTGACCGAGCAATAGCCGAAAATCAACGATTAAGGAATCAACTTCAAGATGCCAAAATTGCTGAGGAAGCCACAATAGCAAGAGAGGAACAAATGAAGCGAGAAATGAGAGAGATAAGCAAGGAATACCAGAGGAAGATTGGGGAACTAAAACAACACATGAAAGATGAGACTATGAAGTTTCAAGCTACCTTAGAAGAAGAGAAGAAAAGGGTCACAGATTTGGAGTTTGAGGTGCAACACCAAAGTCACATCATTCATGAGTTGAAGACTCGTTTTTCAAATCTGGCAGGGCTAGCTAATACAGCAATAGAAGACGTTCCCAGATACCTGGAAATAGCTGAGCAAGAAGTTATTCCTTTCAAGACCCCAGTTGGACTTCGCAACTTTGTCAGCTACTGCAAGGATTTGGTTGGGAGGATGAAACATATAATTGCTGAAAGAAGTTGAAGAGGCATTACCTTTTGGTGATGATGTTTTTAAAGATCGATATCTAGCTTTATGATGTACTTTTTCGTCATTTCTGGGAATGGATGTAAAAAAATATGATGATTGTAATCTACTCCTCTGATGAATGAATGGTTGTTTCATTATTTTGGTCTTATGACAATATCCATTAAAGATAACTTATTACCTTTGAACGAGACGTTCTGGGGAAAAGTTGTGACCGAAGATACTCACATCAAGACTCAGCACGATTGACAATCTCTAACAAATTGCAATATTTTTATTTTTTTTTACTTAAACTATTTTCTTTAATAATAGGTGAAACATCGCAACCATTGAGCGCCCAAGGAAAGAAGATACCGATCTAACTCGTGTTCATAACACTAGAGCTCGAACCAAGATGGCCGGCGGAAACACTGAACCAGGAAGGACTACCCCGTCTGCAATTGTTTCTGAATCGGGAAGAGCTATTCCAACTGTAACCACCTCGGCTATAATTACTTCTGAACCCGGAAGAAACTTAAGCATGGAAGTTGATGTAGTGAGAGGAAGACTGAACGAGTTGTCAAACAACCAAGGAAGAATGGAGGAGATGATGCAGGCTATGATGGAGTCACTCGACTTATTGAGAGCCCACCAAAACTCAGGAGGTGTACAACCAAGTGCTACAACGATGACTATACCTGTGGTATCAGATGCAGCTCTAAATGTCACTCAAGGGATGAATGACGGGGATGGGATTCCGAATAACTCTCTTGGACAACCACCACCTACAATGCCATTAGTAATCCCTATTGGAGAAGGCTATCATCCCTTAGAGAATGTTCATACTGATGGGCACGGGCATGTTACCCCTATTTGGGAGCCACCTCGTGTTGTCATCCAAAAGCAACCATTTTCCTCGGAAAATAGCCGTGCAGAAGCAGAAAAGGACAAGTTCAAAGAAGAATGGATGAAGAAGATTCAGGATCAAATTAAAGCCATCCAAGGGCCTAACACTTATGGCTATATGGAAATTGAACAGCTCTGCCCTCCTATCGATGCAGTAGTTCCAAAAGACTTCAAGATTCCTGACTTCTCAAAGTATGATGGAACGGGTAACCCTTTGTTCCATTTGAAGAGTTATTGTACCAAGATGTCAATTTGGTCTAAAGATGAAAAGTTTCTCATTAGCTTTTTCCATGAAAGTTTAACCGGACCTGCTCTAGAATGGTATATTCAATTAAACCATTCAAAGATTTCTAGCTGGAGAGAACTGGTCGACCAATTCATGAATCAATACAAGTTTAACATGGAAATAGCACCAACTAGAGAACAGTTGAGCACGATGCAGAAAAAGAAGGATGAATCTTTTAAGCAATATGCTCAAAGATGGAGAGCTCTGGCTGCTCAAGTGCAACCGCCACTTATCCTATCTGAAATGTGCTCGTACTTTTTAGGAACCTTGGGATCTCCTTATATCGGAGCCATGGCAGGAGCAGCATACAAAGATTTCTCTGAGTTGATCACTGCTGGAGAAAGAATTGAGAATTTAGCCAAAACAGGTAAACTTTCCATGGGCAATGAAGACACAAGAAAAAGTTTCCCAACTAGGAAGAAAGAGACTGATGTAAACTATGTGTAGAGTCAGCAACCCTTTAACCCAAGACACGCACCAATGCACCCAAGACCCCAAACACCACCATACCAAGCCTCAACCACTCCTTACCCATTTTACCAAAGCACACAAACCACAAATACCATCCCATATTCCCCACCACAAGTCAATAACATTCACATACGACCATACCAACTAGCTCGACCAACATACGCCTATAACTCAACCGTGCATCCTCAGAACTTCTCAAACACCACACCACCACGACCAAATGCTCAAAATCAAAGCCGTTCCCGATTCCAGAATTTGCCACCTTTCCCTAAACTATCCATTTCAAACGCTGATCTCTTTCAACGATTAGTTGATGCCCACTTGATCTCGGCTTATCCTGTACGCCCATTAGAACCACCATATCCAGCGTGGTATAACCCGAACCTTACTTGCAAATACCATATGGACATAGCAGGACATTCAATTGAAGATTGCGAAGGCTTCAAGACGGCAGTAAAAAGACTGATTGCTTGTGGTAGACTAGACTTTCAAGAGGAGTCAAAACCAGATATTGTCCATAATCCAATGCCAAATCATGAAAGAGGAGGCCGGGTAAATGCTGTAGAGGAAGAAGAATTCTTGATAAGGAAGGTTTTGAATCTCAAAACACCCATGGAGAGAATTTTTGTTGGCCTGAATGAGTCTGGTTACAGCATCATGGCATCTGCTCCGACAATAAAGGAGAATGAGAAATATGACATGAATTCAAGCTGCCTGTATCCTTTGTGGGGCTCTTGGCCATGACATAGAAAATTGCTGGGATTTCAAGGCTCGGGTACAGGGATTACTCAACTTAGGAGTAATACAAGCAAAAAAGAGGCTGAATATACCTGATGAGGTGAATGTAATCGAACCTTTCATACTTCGAGTACCACCACTTAATGTAGCTCCTAAGCCAGAAAAAGTGGTCATTACTGTCAAGAAACCCACATCATTTGAGTATAAGACTACACATGCTGTGCCTTGGAATTATGAGACCCAGGTCAAGATAAGCAGAGACATCGGGGAAACCTCGAAGGCTCGAGAAAATGAAGAGGTGACTGGTGTCATGGAGGTGAAAGGAATAACAAGAAGTGGAAGAGTCTATGGGCCCGGAGAGCTGGAAAAAGGGAAGTTTGTCAATGAAGGACATGCTGGAAAAAGTTCAGATTCAGAAAGAAAAGAAAAAGAAAATGAGGAAGAAGAGTTTCTGAAGATCATGAAGCAGAGCGAGTACGATATTTTGGAACAATTAAAGAAGACTCCCGCCAGAATATCTCTTTTATCATTAATCATGTCGTCTGAACCTCATCGAAAGGCAGTAATAAAAGTCTTGAAGGAAGCTTATGTCAAACCTGATGTCTCATCGGAAAATGTGGTGAATATGGTGGATCCAGTGAAACGTGTTAACATGATCACGTTTTCAAATGAAGAAGTTGTTTCACAGGTCAACCCACGAGCACTATACATAACCCTCAAATGTAAAGGATACATAGTGCCCAGAGTTCTCATTGATGGAGGGTCGGGATTGAATGTCTTACTGCGGTCGACTTTAAGCTATTTGTCGATAAGTAAGGAAGATATACTACCACAAATGATGGTAGTGAAAGCTTTTGATGGAGCAAAGAAAAGCATCCTAGGGGAGATGATGTTGTTATTGGAGATCGGCCCGAGCAAATTCGACGTATTGTTCCAAGTGATGGAGATCGAGTCAGACTACAATATCTTTGCTCGGAAGACCATGGATAAATGGTGTCAGTCTTTGTCCCTTCAACCTTGCATCAGAAGGTTAAATACATTGAGAATGGTTCAGTCATCACAATCCATGGAGAAAAGGAGATCCTGGTATCCAAACCAGTGACATTGCCATATGTTGAAAATGTGGAGCTAGTGGAGAACAGTTCATGGCACAACCTCGGAGGCAAGAGGGAAATTTGAGACAAGAGCAAGATAAGGCCCTAATACAAAATCAGGTAGTAGCTCACATCATGGCTAAGAATGGATATCTGGAAGGAAAAGGACTAGGATCACAATTGCAAGGCTCCCAAACTCCCATATCGGTGCCAGAGAAGGCTAACCGATTTGGTCTAGGATATGAGACCTCCCTGGATGACAAGATGCGTGCCTTGGCTCTGGAACAGAATAAACAAAAAGGGAAAATGAAGCTGATTCCTCACTTGAAAGAGATATTTCCTGGTCCAGCTGAAGTGATTATGGCCGGTGAAGTTCGCTCCCCTTGTTATTTCTCCACCATCAACACCTTGGATGCTGAGAAAATTGAGGAAATCAACAAAATCCATGCTGCTAGCAATGATGAGATGCTGACAAACTGGACATCTGAACCAGTTCTTGATGTTATTGCTGAAAAGTAATTTGTTGGGTTGTATTATTCAAGAATTATTTATGCTTTTGTTTATGCTACTCAGAGACATCATTTGAATGAATTTGCATGATTTTCAATAACCTTTCTATATGTTTTCCATTTGCCTCATTTCTATTTCTATTCCTTTTGCTTTTTCCCTTTTCTGTTATGTTTTTCCCTTACCATTCTCAATTCATTAATTTGCATTTTCCATGCTATTTCATAATCCACCATTTGGTTTAGCATTCCAATCCACCACAATTGCTTTCCAGGAATTTGAATGTCATAGAAATTTTGCCACATGAGAAGGAATTTGGGAGCTTATCAATTGATTCTCTTGCTGCACTTGATTGCGATAACCATGAGTTCGAGGATGATGAAGAAGCTATTGAACAGTTTTCAAACCTCCTGGATTATTCAGAAAAAGGATTTGACTTAGATAATGAGGTGGTCGAGGTGATTAACATGGGCACCGAAGAAGACAAAAAGGAGCTGAAAATAGTGGAAAATCCTGAACGCATAGAAATGGTTGCATTGTTCAAAGAATTCCTAGATGTGTTTGCATGGTCCTATCATGATATGCTAGGATTAGACCCAGAGATTGCTTCACACAAGATCCCTTTGTATTCCGAAGCTGAGCCGAAGAAGCAAAAGTTGAGAAGAATGCGACCGGACATGTCATTAAAGATTAAAGAGGAAGTGACTAAACAGCTGGAGGCTGGATTTTTAGAGGTATCAAGACATACTGATTGGGTGGCCAACATTGTGCCTGTACCTAAGAAGGACGGAAAAGTTAGAATGTGTGTAGACTATCGGGATTTAAATAAGGCTAGCCCGAAAGATGATTTCCCTCTACCCCACATTGATGTCCTTGTTGATAATACTGCTGGAAATCATCGATTTTCCTTTATGGACGGATATTCTGGGTATAACCAAATTCCCATGGATATTCAGGACAAAGGAAAAACTACTTTTATAACACCGTGGGGAACATTTTGCTATACAGTCATGCCGTTTGGATTGAAGAATGCCGGTGCCACCTACCAACGGGCTATGGTTGCATTATTTCATGACATGATGCATAAAGAGATTGAAGTGTATGTAGATGATATGGTCGCCAAATCTAAGGAGGGAGAAAGTCATGTGACAGTTCTGCGAAAGTTGTTTGAAAGGCTCAGAAAATACAAGTTGCGGTTGAATCCGAATAAATGCATTTTTGGAGCTTCTACAGGGAAGTTACTCGGGTTCATTGTCGTGAGAGAAGGGATAAAAGTAGATCCCGACAAGGTGAAGGCAATACAAGAAATGTCTGCTCCTAATCGAGCGAGAAGTGAGAAGTTTTCTTGGAAGGCTCAACTACATTGCTAGATTTATTGTTAATTTGACTAGCACTTGCGAGCCTATATTTAAGCTGCTGCGGAAACATCAGCCTGGGGAGTGGAATGAAGAATGCCAAGAAGCTTTTGATAAAATAAAAGCTTATTTGATGAAGCCTCCGATTCTAGCCCCAATTGCACTGCATCGCCCTTTAATATTATATCTCACGGTGTTGCCCATGTCACTTGGGGCAATGTTGGGTCAATATGATGAGTCTGGTAAGAAAGAACGGGCAATTTATTATCTGAGCAAGAAGTTTAATGACTGTGAATCTCGTTATCTGGCGATTGAAAAGACTTGTTGTGCGTTAGTGTGGGCTTCCAAGAGGTTGAGGCAAGACATGCTATACTACACTACCTGGTTAATCTCTCGAATGGATCCATTGAGATACATATTTGATAGTCCTCATGTTTCATTGAGAATGTCAAAATGGAAAGTGATCTGTCTGAATTTGATATCAAATATGTGACTCAAGTCCATCAAGGGAAGTGCAATTCTTGATCATCTAGCTGAAAATCCTCTTGAGGATATACACCTATCATGCCTGAATTCCCGATGGTGAGGTGTTAATAGTGGAAAAAGATGAGAAAGAAAAGGAGAATGTATGGAAAATGTACTTCGATGGGGCCGCCAATATGAATGGGTGTGGAATAGGAGCTGTAGTAGTGTCACCAGCTGGAAAACAATACCCAATTTCCATCAAGTTAGATTTTGAATGCACCAACAACATCGCAGAATATGAAGCCTGTGCGAATGGTTTACAAGCTGCGATTGACCTAGGGATCAAAGAGTTAAAGGTGTTTGGAGATTCTGCGCTCATAATCTATCAAGTTAATGGAGAATGGCGTACGAAGGATCCGAAATTAGTGCCTTATCAGAAATACTTGTCTCGATTAATTGAAGAATTTGATGATGTGTCATTCTCTCACTTAACTCGAGACCATAACCAATTTGCGGATGCATTGGCAACCCTGGCTGCAATGACAAAATTGGAAGTTCATACCAATGTCCAACCCATCCACGTAGAGGTGCAAAGTGAACCAATATACTGTGACAATGTGGAGATTGAGCCAGATGGACAACCATGGTATTATGACATCAAGCAGTACATTCAAAAAGGAGAATATCTGACTGGAGCAAATGAAGTGCAAAGAAAAACAATTCGACGATTGGCCATGGCCTTTTTCTTGAATGGTGAGGTCCTTTACAAGAGAAATCATGACACCACTCTCCTCAGATGTGTGGATGCTCATGAAGCTCAAATGATCATGACGGAGATCCATGAAGGAATTTGTGGAACCCATGCTAATGGGCACATGATGGCACGCAAAATCCTAAGAAGCGGGTATTACTGGTCCACCATGGAGAATGATTGCATCAGTTATGTTCGAAAATGCCAGAAATGCCAAATATATGCAGACCGAGTCAATGCTCCTCCAGTTCCGCTGCACAATATGGTATCTCCTTGGCCTTTCTCAATGTGGGGCATGGATGTCATTGGCCCAATCAATCCCAAAGCCTCAAATGGTCATCGTTTCATCATGGTGGCGATAGACTATTTCACAAAGTGGGTGGAGGCTGCTTCATATGCTAACATCACACAGAAAGTGTTCCTCAGGTTCATTAAAAAAGATATCATCTGCAGATATGGGATTCCAGAAAGAATTATCACAGATAATGCTCCTAACCTTAATGGTACCGAAGTTCAAAAATTCTTTGAGACTTTCAAGATCAAACATCACAACTCAGCTCCTTATAGGCCTCAAATGAATGGTGCGGTCGAAGCTGCAAATAAAAACATTAAGAAAATCATTGCCAAGATGGTGGTGAATTACAAAGACTGGCATGAAATGCTGCCATATGCTTTGCATGCATATCGAACCAATATACGGTCAAGCACTGGAACAACTCCTTTCTCATTAGTATATGGAATGGAAGCTGTTTCTCCCATAGAAGTGGAAATCCCGTCCTTAAGGGTTTTGATGGAATCTGAATTAGAAGAATCTGAATGGGTGAAGACCCGATATGAAACGACTCAACATGATAGAGGAGAAAAGACTGACAGCTATTTGTCACGGCCAGTTGTACCAAAGCAGAATGGCTAGGGCTTTTAACAAGAAAGTCCGTCCTAGAGATTTTCATCCAGGAGATTTGGTTCTGAAGAAAATTCTCCCTAATCAAGAAGATGCACGGGGAAAATGGGCCAGAGCTATGAAGGTCCTTACATTGTCAAGCAAGCGTTCTCAGGTGGAGCGTTGATTTTGCAAAACATGGATGGACAGGAATTGCCCAAACCAATTAACACCGATGCAGTCAAAAGGTTTTATGCTTGAAAAGAGGTTGAAAAAGCCCGTTAGGTTGAAAACTCGAAAGAGCGACCTAAGCAAAATTTAGGGTAATATGAAAAGAAAAAGAAAAAGAAAAAGAAAACAAAAAAAAGAGAAGAGCTCGTTAGGTTGAAAACTCGAAAGAGCAACCTAGGCAAAAATTAGAACAAAAAGATAAGCATCATCTCAAGCAACCTATACTGGGGCAATTTTTGAGTGTTGAATTTGTCCAGTGAATCAAGCTGACCAAGATTGAAACTGGGGCAATTTTTGGAAAGAAAAGGTTTGAAGATATCATTAAGGATCATGGCTATGGTGTTCGACTTTGCTGCGAAATCGATTGATTCAGTCACAAAGAACTTAAACTGGGGCAAAATTTCATGACTTTCACAATCTTATCTTCGTGTTGTTACCTTTATTTCAAACATCTTGTTATCCAATACACCAAGCAATAAAGACGTCTGTTCGGCCAATCTTTTTGTTTCCTCTTTAAATGCATATTTATTTATGATGTCTCGAGTAAGCATAAATTTAAGTTTAAAGTTATACAACCTAATAATTCTTACAACAATACATCCATGACTAGCATCACACTAAGAGAATTCTGAAGTTTCAGTCAAACTCGGCAGAAAAGCAAGCATCATCCTAAAAAAAGGAAAAAGGGAAAATGGGAAAGAAGTGAGCAAAGGTCAAGAAGAAAATAAAATTTATGCCAGAAGATCCAACACGTGAATTACGAGTTTGATCGGTCATAGTCTTCCTTGAGGTTTGCTTGATTTGGTTACGGTTAGTTTTTCTGAAATAAACTGAAAATTGATGACTTGTGCATATAACCTGAAAAAAAAAAAAAAAAAAAAAAAAGATAATGTGGACATTGTTGTTTTCCATGCCACCATTTAATTTTCCAGTTGGCCTCAGTTTGCCAATTTACATTTCCTGTCGGCCTCAGTTTGCCAATTTACTTTCCTGTCGGCCTCAGATTGCCAATTTACATTTCATGTCGGCCTCAGATTGCCAAATTACATTTCCTGTCGGCCTCAGATTGCCAATTTAATTTCATGTCGGCCTCATGTCGGCCTCAGATTGCCAATTTACATTTCATGTCGGCCTCAGATTGCCAATTTACTTCCTTGTCGGCCTCAGATTGCCACCATTTAATTTTCCTGTCGGCCTCAGATTGCCACCATTTAATTCTCATGTCGGCCTCAGATTGCCAATTTACTTTCCTGTCGGCCTCAGATTGCCAATTTACTTTCTTGTCGGCCTCAGATTGCCAATTTACATTTCATGTCGGCCTCAGATTGCCAATTTACTTCCTTGTCGGCCTCAGATTGCCACCATTTAATTTTCCTGTCGGCCTCAGATTGCCACCATTTAATTTTCATGTCAACCTCAGATTGCCATTTATTTTTCCAGTCGGCCTCAGATTGCCATTTACATTTCATGTCGGCCTCAGATTGCCAATTTACTTTCTTGTCGGCCTCAGATTGCCAATTTACATTTCCTGTCGGCCTCAGATTGCCAATTTACTTTCCTGTCGGCCTCAGATTGCCAATTTACATTTCCTGTTGGCCTCAGATTGCCAATTTAATTTCATGTCGGCCTCATGTCGGCCTCAGATTGCCAATTTACTTTCCTGTCGGCCTCAGATTGCCAATTTACTTTCTTGTCGGCCTCAGATTGCCAATTTACATTTCATGTCGGCCTCAGATTGCCAATTTACTTCCTTGTCGGCCTCAGATTGCCACCATTTAATTTTCCTGTCGGCCTCAGATTGCCACCATTTAATTTTCATGTCAACCTCAGATTGCCATTTATTTTTCCAGTCGGCCTCAGATTGCCATTTACATTTCATGTCGGCCTCAGATTGCCAATTTACTTTCCTGTCGGCCTCAGATTGCCAATTTACTTTCTTGTCGGCCTCAGATTGCCAATTTACATTTCTAATCGGCCTCAGATTGCCAATTTACTTTCATGTCGGCCTCAGATTGCCAATTTACTTTCCTGTCGGCCTCAGATTGCCAATTTACATTTCATGTCGGCCTCAGATTGCCACTTACATTTTTAGTCGGCCTCATATTACCATCACTATGATTTTTCAATTGGCCTCAGATTGCCATTGTTTTTTTAGTTTCTCGTTGCTTACTGACCCGTATCCAGTTGGTCGCAAGATTTTAGTTTCCTGTCACTTGTTAACCCGTATCTAATTGGTCGTAAAACTTTTAAATTCCTGTCAGCCCTGTTGGCTTTTAATTTCTTGTCAATTCCCATCAACATTTGCTCTTTTTCCATGTATAGATGAATTTAATATTTCTTACTATTCAAACATCATGGTTTTTAATTTAAATCATTGCATTGCATATGACTCTCATGAGCATTTAGTTTCTTTCCCATTTGACTTAAATTTTTCTGGCTATTTGCATTTCATGCATTGTCGATCAAAATCGATGTTCATGTCTTTACTCATTCCTTATAAAGACAATACTCAAAACTTAGGTTTTTCATATTTTTCTTATAAGGAATAAGTAAAGAGGGGCAACTGTGAACACCCGATTTTATTCAGTCCAATAAAAATAAAATTTCAAAATTGGCACATTTTTAGAATTTAAACCATTGAGTAACCTGAATCTAGTTTAGACGATGATTTCAGGTTCATTTTAATTTTTGGTCCATATGTATCAATATAAAAAAGTAAAAAAAATAATAAAAATAAAAAATAAAAATTGTGTACATTGCAATTACAAAGATTTGGTCTGTTGCATCATCCTCATGTCCATTTTTAGTATGAGTCATATTACAGTTTAAATTTTACCCATTTCAAAAATAAAAATATAATTAAAAAAAATTAAAAAAAAATTTAATTAAAAAAAAATTAAAGAAAATTTTTGTTCCAAACCAGCCCGTGATAAAACAGAACAAGGGGAATAAAAGCATGATGGCTATCACGGGTTGGTCAACACATGTGAGGTTGAAGGGTGGAAAGTAAAGAAAAGAAAGAAAAATGGCAGACACAATGATGTTCCTTTCCCCCACTTTCTGCAAAAATAATGAATATTCGTTTCTTTACTGAGGAGGATAGGCTGCTATAATGATGGCCAACCTATGAAAGGGAAAGAAGGAATGATTTGGTCAAGAGAACTAAAAACTGAGAGGATGATAAAAAGGAGGGGGGATTTCATTTTCTCTGGCTATCTTGGTGGCTAAAAGAGAGAGAGCTGTCTGTTTGGAGACTTGGAAAGAAGTTGAAGCAAAAATCATAGAGACTTAGCAATTGAGGATCATTGTGAATTCTAAAGTTGAGAGATTTGAAAAAGGAAGAGAATATCACAGTGGTATATTTTCTCTTTCTTGCTCTTATTTTTGTTTTGATCCTTTTCAGGTGTTCCTAAATCATATATTGCACATTCTCAAATCTCAACATAATCCATTCATTCTCAAATCACAAAACACCAACAGAATCATCTCTCAGCATCAAACACAACTCATCGTAAAGCATCAACCAAAAATAAAAAAAAACCAGACACAAACCAGTCACAATAGTTCTCTCATTCTGATCTTTCAAACCGCACATACACAACATCATTATACAGCTACTATCCTCTACCTTGTTCCCCCATTATCCCCTGTAATTACTATCATCATCATCATCTAAATCAACAACAACAACAACAACAACAACAACAACGACAACAACAACAAGTCCAAACAAAGAAAACAACAAAAAGAGAATTATAATGGGGATGCCGCGACAGCCATGGCTGCTGCCATAGACCACAGCAGCCCTCATCACCAACAGCCGCCTTAGTCCTTACCGGCTCCGCCGCGGTGAACTAATCCTGCACAGACCAAAAATTGCGGCCTCCTTTTCCTTTCCTTCCCCAGTCTCTATCAGCCCGATCCCGTTTCACCCATCACGGCCCGGTATGCGCAGTTTCCTCTTATGCCAAGCTCGCGACTTCCTCCTCCTGGCAAGCCTAGCTTTGTGGCCATCTCTCACAGCCAAGATCGTCACACCACAGCCGTGCACTGCCCTCTCCTCTGCTTGCGAAAACCGCGACCTCCTCCAGCTCTCCCTCTCTCGACCCCTCCCACCATAACGCGACCCCTCCTCTTGATCTCCCCATGCCACCCAAATTTATGAAATCATCACCTCCATGTGCACCACTCCGCGAGCATGCCGCGGACAAGGTAGCAAGCAAGCCGTGGTCCCCTCCCTTTGACCCAGTCCACGTCGCCCCTTTCCCCTTCCTTTCCTCTACCTCCGCAATGCTCCCCCTCGCACTCCTGCAAGACAAAGATGCCCCTTCCATCGCGCTTCCCCTTCAAAGGGTCGCCACCCAGCTAGGTCTCCGATGTGCCTCCTCCACTCGCCATCGAATCACAAACCTCTTTCCCCATCTCTCGCGCACCATCACCTCCACATCGCACCGCCCCTCAGACGCATAAACTCGCACCATCACGGCTCATTGCGGTGCCAAACTCCCCTTCCTCGCGACATAGCGTGCCTTGATTGCGGCAACCATGGCGGCTCTGGCGGTTCCTTCTTCCTATCTTTCTCTCTACATGTCGCCACTACCCACATATTCTCTGCATTTTCCATTTTTGTGTGCAGTCACCAATTAGGTTAGAAGCTAGGAATTGGGTTTAGAATGAGGTTGCCTAATTTTGGGTCATAGGTCTTTTTGTTTTTATTTCTATTATTTGTTTTTTTATTTGGTTGAAATTTGGGCTCCTTTATAGAATAAAAAAAATTTTGATATCAGATTTTGTTCCTTTTTGGCTTTAAGGTTTGGGGCTGTCTCAAAATATAAAAATGAACATTGACAGTGTTTGTTTTTTTTATTCGCTATGTGTGCTGGGTTCGTGAGTTAATTGTTTTATTTGGTTTGAGTCATCTTTTATGTACAATGTTTTATGTGGTCTATGTAAATTTTTTAGAAACTTGTTGTAGGTTATATCTTTAGTCGTTTATTTATTTATTTACTTTTGAACATATTTATGTTGTCTGAAAAAATATTTGATTATGTGTGTTTTCATAAAAAAATTTTAAAATTCACTTGATCAAAATTTTCTTTGTGAGAATAGAATTAATTTAGCCGCGACGGCTTATTGATTCTAAATATCTTAACTGTGACAGTTTGGTATTCTAAAATTATTTTTAAATAAAATCAATCAACACAAGCATTTTTTAAAGAACTACGTGACTTTGAATTCCTCATAGCACTAGAGGATACGTAGGAGCAGGTGATTCCTGTCAAGTCAAAAATTAGATTTTATTAGGTTATTTTATGTTATTCCATTTTTAATTTGTAAATGGTTATTGTTATTTTTATTTGTTTATAAATATTTAGTGTCTATTAGTATCATGTATTATTTTTAATTTTAGCTAATAATCAAATTATTTTAAATAAGGATGTTAATTTAGCCGTGACGGCTTATTAACTCAGTTAAACATCTGAGCTGTGACAGCTTGATGTTTTAAATTTTCAAACAAAAATTAGATTTTTATAATTTGTATTATTTGTAAATATTTTCTTTAATATCTTTTTTTTATTTCTTTAAATATTAAATTAATCAGTTATTTGTTAAATATTTTATTTTGAATAAAATGTTAATTTAGCCGAGACGGCTTGTTAACTGAATGTTTTGGACATATAAGCTGCGACAGCTTGATGTTTCAAACTTTCAAGCTAAAATTAAATTTTTGGTATTTCAAATTTTCAAGCTAAAATTAAATTTTTATGATGTCATTTTACTTTGTTTAGCATGTAAATATTTTTGTTCATTATTATTATTATTATTGTAAATATTTATTTAGTATTATTTATGATATTATTTTATTCTGTTTTGCATGTAAATATTCTTGTTTATTATTATTATTATAATTATAAATGTTTGTTTATTTTTTCATTTATTTATTATTATTATTATTGTTATTATTATTATTATCTTCCTCTTTCTTTATTATCTTAATTTAAATTAATCATTGAAATGTATATATTTTATTCCAAATAAAGAGGTTAATTTAGCCGTGACGGCTTGTTAACTCAATATTACGGATACCTGAACTGTGACAGTTTGGTACTCTGGAATTTTCTTATTCTAAAAAGATTTTCTTTTATAATTTTCTTAAAATAAAAGTGTAAATAAATATTTTGAAAGGTTATTAATAATTTGCACAATTAATTAAGGTACCGTCTAAAGACGGGTGTATTAGAAGTCTTTGAAGGATTAAGTCCCTACCCTTCCCTAATCATAACCGACTCCCGAATTCAAATCTGGTTTCAAAGATCATTTTCATTGAATTAAATGGGTTTTTCCATAATTTTTCCCAATTAAATAAAATTTGGTGGCGACTCCATTTTAAAATAAATCTTTCATTTTTCGCCGTCCCATCGCGATCCCGGTTGCGACAGGCCTATTCCTACTCGTACTTATCTCAAGAGACCATCAAATGTAAAGAATACATGTCACAATTTGCGATTCATTGCTCTACAAAAGCCCTAAACTGGTTTGGTTAAAATCGATCAAGAAGTTTTGATATGGGTTTCGATTCAAAATGGTTACAGTCTAGGGTTTATCATGTTCAATCCAAAATTCTCAGTCTATACTCAACCATTTTGCATGAATATTCATGTCGATTTTTTCAGAACAAAACTAGTAACAAAATCCCTAAACTAATTTTGGGTTTAATAGGTCAGAATGAAAAAAAATTCCCAATCTAGAAGTTTAGGGTTCATTTACATATGATTTTGATTTTAAACACTCAACCAGAATTATGAGATGTTTGAATAAGGGACCCTACCAACCTTACTTGGATTCTATTTTGAATGTAAAAAATCTAATTTCAAAGATGCCAATGTAGTTTGACCCTTACTTTTGTAACATAAGGTATAATGCATCGCCGACAACTATAGGTATTATATATGTTGAGCAATATATGTTATATCGGACATAATAAATATATATTATACACCTTATTAGCATTATATGTGATGAATGGTCTCCACTCATCCCACTCACTCATGACATCTAGTGATAAGACGTGTGGTATATATTTAGTATGTAATTTTATTATTTCCATAACATTAGTCATGTATGTGATGTTTTCTTAATTTAGCCTTGCATACCAATTCTGGCTTTCTTATGGCCTCAGAGGGCAAAACATCATCACCTCAAGATATTCTTATTTAAAAAAAATTAGGGCTAAAATTCTCCAAGAATAAGTCAAATAAAATCTTCAATTATAAAATCCAAAAAAAAAAAAGAAAAAAAACTTCAATTATAATAGATATAAATAACACCTCTTGAAGTTATGAAATGGCCACAGTCCATTAACCACCAAGAGGAAGCATGGATTCACCATCCCCACACTAACACATTAACACTTCAACAAACAGCCTAATTCACCTTCGCTTCCCTCCTCCTACTCCTATTCATCCAACCCATTGGTTTATAAAATATACATTCCACCATTTTTTAAGAGTGTGGTTGGTGATCATATATTAAATCTTTTATGTGATTCTATCCAAGTGTTCTCGAGTTTGATATATATACTTATAGTTCTCATTCTTATAAATAAAAATAATTAAATTTTAACACAAGATAAAATCAATCTATGTATTAGCTATGCTTCAAACTCAAAAGAGACATTCATATATGAAATTATTCGCGTATGTTTACGCAATGACTTAAACTTTTGGGAGAGATAGCTCATGATGGGTATGTTATATTAAGCATAATAAGATAAACTAATAATACCATATATTATGTTCTTATTTAGTTAGATATTTTAATATCATTTTAAAAATTTACTTTTATAAAATATCATTGTAAAAATTGATTCATTTATAAATATTACTTATTTAAAATATTTACTATTAAAATTTTCATTAAAATATTTTTTAAATTCTTTACACAATTTTCATTTTCTATTTATTTAATAATTATTTTCATTTTGATAATATATAAAAAAAATCATATTATGGAAAAGATTTCATACATCAAAAGCTAATCTTGTCTAATTCAACTTTTAAAAGCTTGATTAAGTTATTAATCAGTTTAATGTATGAGAGCTCATTTGTTACTTCTGATATGATAACACCTGAAAAACTTTTAATATTATATAGTATTTGATATGGTATTGTATAAGATATTATACTTTTATATGATATAATACTATCATTTTTGTTTTAAATAACTCTAACTATAAATAAATATTGAATAAAAAGAACATGATAATTTTATTTAGATATTTAAATAAAATTTTAAAAGTATATATTATTATTTAAAATCATTATTTAAGTTTTAGTTAAAATTATACTAAATGTAATTTATTATTCATTTAAAAATATTTTATAGATATTATTATTACAATAAATTATAAAATTATAAAATACTCTCATTCTTTTATACAATTTAATATTTCTCATTTTTTATCATAATTACTTAAATTTTAATTTCATAATAAATATATTAAATTAAAATATTTTTATTATTAATCCTTACTTTATATATCACATATTATTTATCATTACTATTTTTTATATATATATATTTAAATAGTATATAATTTATAGCTTTTCGTATTGAATATTATTTTTTATTATTATTTAATTAAATAAGAAAAGCAAATCTTATACGTTGAAAACTTATTAGGCCTTATCTTATTATCTCCCTTGGCTTGATTAAATTGTCCATCGTTTTAGCATATAAGGGGGTTTGATGGATAATCTTTTACAATATGTTGCTTAGTACTAAATAACAGATAAAGTCATCACGTATTGTATTAGCTTATTCTATTATGACTTATATAATGTGTCACATGGGGCCTAAAATTCTATTTGACACATAAGAAAGACATGATAAATTAAATCAATACAACATGTAATGAATTTACCAATTATTTAGAGCCCGTGATGCATTGTAAAAGATTATTTGTCAAACCTCATTTATGCATCAAAATGATAGACGACTAAATCAAGTCAAAATAATTAAGATAAGGTTTGATTAAATTTTAACATGTAAGATATATGTTTTTCTTAAATAATAATGAATATTAAATAATAAATAATATGTTGCATGTACTGGCTAGAGAACAAATAAGAGCACATTTTATAGTATTAATTTATTCTATAATACCTGATACGATATACCAAACACAAAAGACATGGATGGAGTGTAAATTTTATAAACTAACGAAGTTGTATATCATGCCTTGATCCTTCAGAGGGCAAAAAGGCATGTCATTAAAAAGAAAGTTTTAATTATAGTAAATATAAATAATAGCTCTTGATGCTATGAAATCTGCAAAGAGCCATAAACAACCAACAAGAGGCACGAATTCACCAACCCCTACGCTATACAACACTCCAACAAACAAATCTCAAATTCACCTTTGCTTCACTCTTCCCACTACTTCAAAACTTACATGCATAAGAAAATTTGACTCTATTTCAGTGCTTCAAAAATCATGCACATAGAAACATTTGATTAAATAACAATGTAATAATGTTTACATTGTCATGTGTTTAAATTAAATCCAAATGAAGTCATTTATCATGCAATTATCTTGCAGTTTACTTTAATTGACGGTTTCTTTGCAAAATCGCTAGCAGAAAATATTTTGCTCTTAAAACTTGAATTATGATTTGGAGTGTGAAAATCATCCAATGAAATGTATATGGATTGAAATTATAATTTTATGCTTTTCACACTGGTTTGTTCTTGAACTCATTGCAGTTTGATTGTTGGATGTGCTCAAGAACATTTGACTGATCTGTTATTCTTCTAAAGAAGTAAGGATTCTGAATTAGGACTACGAAACATCTAGCTGTATTTAGGGAAGGTCGAGGAAGTACTATGATGTTTTGATATATTCTAGTATAATTGGAAGACCATGGGACGAGTTCGGCCATTATTTCTGGTTCTTTTGGCTCTTGCCTCTTCCTTCGCCACATATTGTCTTGTAACGATGGTAATTTTCCACAATTCTTGTGGTGGAAAGTCATTGTCTGGCTCCATTATTGAGACGCCTGAAAGTTTACGGAACAAGGAGACATCCAAAGCACCATTTCATGTTGCTGTAACGACGTCTGCTGATACATACAGCAGATGGCAATGCCGCATTATGTATTATTGGTATAAAAAGAAAAAGGGCTTACAGATGGGAGGGTTCACTAGAATCTTGCAATCACCATATCCAGACAACTTGATGGATGAGATTCCTACTGTGGTGGTTGATCCTCTTCCGGCAGGTTTGGATCGGGTGAGGTTGCTGTTAATTTTCAATTATCTTTGTTAATTATATTGTATATCTTTATTCCCTTTTACCTTCTTCTTTCAAAGGAAGAAGAAAAAACAAAAAAAGAGATTATTAAATATAGGGATCATACCATATGAGAAGAGTGGTTTATGGTAAGAATGAAATGAGTGAATATTGGTCTTTAGATCTTACATGAATGATTAAGATTAAAACATAAAGTCATGTGACTTTTTTAAATGAACATATGAGTATTAATTATCATTAATCAACTTTCAATCTTGACTATTCATGTATGATTATACGACTCATACTTACTCATCTCACTCTTATAATAAATCATCAATCTCATGTGATATGCCTCCATTAAATAAAAGTTGTTTTATTTGCTATTGGATACCATAAACATGAAGTCCATTATCATACATGCTTTTCCATTTAAAGGCCCGTGTGACAACAGAAAACAAGAGCAAGTATAAGCCAACAGGGTGTGACCATTCCGAAGGGTCATTGCCATGGATCTATTTGAATGATTTTTTATTCTCATTTACGAGTAAAACAAAGCAATAAGGTGTGTTGATTTGAGTGAAAGGTTCTTGAATCCCTTACACATGTGGTTTTGAATTCACCCGTAGGATTTATGTGCATAGAAAAAACACTATTGAAGGTTTTGTGATAGAGGAGATTTTGAGTGATGAAAATAGAGAGAAAATGTATGTAAATTGAAAAAAAGAAAAGAAAAGAAAAAGAAGCATGAATAGCCCAAGATTCAAATTCTAGAGAATGAGATAAAAGAGAGAATCTGGATAAATTCTAAAATGATCAATTCATTAACTTCCTATTACTATTGGGTCTATTCTCATGGGTTTTACTATTTTAATATTTAATTTTCTCAAACACTTAAACACTCCACTCACAATACACACGAGTCCCATCACTTACTTTTTCTCAACTTATTCTCTCTCACATCACATAAGACCCACATGAGTCTTAAAATATCATTTCTCTATTCTTATTTATACTAGTTTGTGTCATAACATGTTCCCACATGGATGGCATGCGGTATATCAAGAAATTAGTCTCTTAATTGTTGATGATAATATGAAAAGCAAGAAAACAAAAAAAAAAAAAAAAAGGATGGCAGATTGACAATATGTGATCTTTTGTGTTTGTGGCATGATTACAAAAGAAATAAGTGTTTTCGGACTTTGCTTTATGTTTTAGATAATTTGAGAAGAAATTGTAGAGAAATTTTATTTGTAAATAATTTAGCTAGGCATAGTAAGACATCGATGGTGAGAGAAAGAAATAAAATAATATATGGTAAGAGAGACTGAGAGAGAGTACGGTGGACTCTACTGTTTTTTTTAAAGACATGCTTTTTTTTATGTCTAGCTACCACATATAAATGAAATGAGCACTGCTTGTGGTGATGAAAGCTATTTCTTCTAAATGGTACGAATACAAAATGGATAGTTCAATTTTTTTATCACAATAATTAAAAGGAAAAAAATGAAATATGAAAGTGCAAAAGACGGTTGGAATCATTCTTATTGGAGTTCTCACGGTTAGCTTTCGAGCCATTAAGCAATTTTTATTTTGATATGGAATATGAGTGTGTTCTTTTGTTGGCTTTCTTCTGTTGGCACTATTTAATGGTATTATTGACACAATTATTCTGCTTGCAGGGATATATTGTCTTAAATAGACCGTGGGCCTTTGTGCAATGGTTGGAAAAGAGTACTATAGTGGAAGAGTTAAGATCTTTTTATATTGAATAATTGTGCTCGTTCTTTTAAGGGTTAGATAGATTCACATTAATATATAATCCTCCTCATTCAAGATTTCACTCATAATATCGTGATCAATCGTAATTCATGTAATATTCAAATACTGTTCAATACAAACATATATTGAAATTCTAAATTAAAAATATTTTTAGGCAAATCAATTAGGAGGATTTAACATTTAACATTTTTCTTTTTATTTTGTTTTTTTATATGATAATAACGAAAATTGTCTTGTTGCATTATTGCATCTACTACAGATATGTGTTGATGGCTGAACCTGACCACATATTTGTAAATCCTCTGCCCAACTTGGCTGATGGAAGACACCCAGCTGCTTTCCCTTTTACTTACATTAATCCTATTGGGAATGAGAAAATCGTAAGGAAGTTTTATCCTAAGGAAAATGGAAAAGTTTCAAATATTGACCCAATTGGCAATTCTCCTGTAATTATCAGGAAGGTTGAATCTTCTGAAATTTTTTGGTATTCATCAGTGCCATGCTATATCCTAGCTACTATCAAGAATTTCATTAACTGAATTTATTCTCCAGGATTTGCTCGTGAAGATTGCCCCAACATGGATGAATCTTGCTTTGAAGATGAAAGATGACCCAGAGACTGATAAAACTTTAGGATGGGTGCTAGAAATGTATGTCAGGCGAAATAAATGATAGTAATTAGTTTTTGCAATTTATTGTATTCTGCAAGGTTAATCTATTGGCATTCATCATAATAGTAACAGTCATTTCTTGGTTAATCAAGGTATGCTTATGCTATAGCATCTGCCCTGCATGGTGTGTGGCATATTCTTCGAAAAGACTTTATGCTACAGGTTTGATATAACCTCATTTAGCTATGGATGCTGTTTTTTAATTCTTTTGCAAATCGACATGTATTATAATCTTTGAAATATTATTTATCAAATATACCCCTGGAAAGTAAGACTAAATGTAATGTTATATTAGTTCCTGAAAGTATTTTACTTCAAATAATTAGTTCTGAAAGTTATGATGTGCCCCCTTTTTTTTTAATAAAGTACGGGGTTGTGTTTGTTTAATGTCAAATTACTTTTGAAATGATTTAACATAGCTCAATCTCCAATTTTTTTTTTATAACGAATCGGTTTTTTGGGAAATACTTGAGGGACTGAAAGGGATGATTTATAGTAAGATTGAGAAGACTAAATCTAAATTGTTAAATCTTATATGAGTGATTAAAATTAAAACATAAAATCACTCAATATTTTTAAATAATAATGTGATCATTAATTATTATTAATAACTTTTATTCCTGACAATTTTTATATAATTATATGATCCAAATTTACTCCTCTTACTAAAATCACCTCTCATATTTGATATCAAATAACTTTAAGAATTACTAGTGTGATATTATATTTTAACTTCTAAGACTTATTTGATGTCAAAAAATTTCACATACTAATATGATGTTACACAAAATTTTTCAAGAATTAAAATGTATGTATATTATTATTTTTTATTTCTTTTGGTTACGTGATATCAGGTCAAGTGAATGTATTAGGCATAACAAGCATGTCAGCGCAAACTTACTTTTCTAGTCTGACTTTTCAGCCTCCATGGGATCGTGAGACTGACGAAAAGTTTATCCTTCATTATACTTTCCAATTAAACTACAATTTAAAGGTAACATGTTTCTTTGAATCGCCCTTTTCATTTAAATTATGAATAGTTTTGGTCTTCGAATATTGCCTATGAGTGTCCTTTCTACTTGATCACATGATTCCTGAAACCTGCGTTATTTTCTTCTTATATTATGAAGCGCTAAATAATCTGCCAAATACAACAATTTAGTTGAATACACTGATACTACTTACTCTTCATTTTTGTTATTATTTCTTATAGCACTCAAATAAGATTTCATGATACTCAGGGTGAAATGATGCCCGATAGAAATGGCGAGTGGAGATTTGACAAAAGGTCATATTTATTTCGACCTCCACCAAGGAACATGTCACTGCCCCCTCCAGGGGTTCCTGAAAGCGTGGTAAGTTGTGGTGTGTCAATTTATTCAGACACTGCATCTTATTTAATTTGAAAGGACTGTCATGAAAGCTATACTTTATTGTGATGCAAAACAACAATGCTCTTTTCACGGATCTTGATTCAAAACTTATTTATAAAAGACGTTCTACCACAAACTTTCTGTTTATGTTACCAATGTCATATTATGTTTCTGCTATTGAAGCTGAGAAGAAAATGGGATACGCAATATCTCAAGAATTTTATGACATGTTTGTGAGTTTCATTTTAGAAGAGGGAGGGATCTTCAAACCCCTTCCCTCTTCTACGATGAAACTCACAAGTGCTCTCATAATATTCATCTTTTAGAAGTGTTTTGAACATTCGTCCACTCTTCATGACTAATTGATTTTTTGTATCCATAGTTTCGTTTCAGTTCTTTGCTTGCGTATTTGCTTGTTGGATTAAGTAAATATTGATATTTTACCTAGTAGTGGTCATATGCGCGCTAAGATCACATCGTGTCTGAAATAAAGGATGACACCACAATGAGCACACACAATTCTATCTTTCTTGACTGGATCTGGCTTGGGTTTCACTGCAAGAGCCAAGTAAGAACTACAACCTTGTAGGTGTAGCATTGACTTCGAGCTACTTCTCGTCTTAAACCACTAATGCAAAAACTCAATTGATAGGAGGGAGAGGAAAAGGGTCCATGAGGAGCAATGGACTTCGTACTAGTGCAAAAGAATCGATGTGCTCCAAGAATTGCAGTTATGTCTGTGTTTTATCCAAAGTCAATTGGATGAAATCGTATCTAATCTGATTAACTTAACCAAATATGTAAGAAATCTTTTGAGTTATGACGTTTTGTGCTAAAAGAAGAGATTGATCCTTTAGTTTATAGATTCTCCAAATTACTATGGAAAGATTTTGGACATGATTAAATCAAGAGAAGTAAAAATAGAAGAATAAATTGAATTAACGATAGAGGAAATATAAAAATATTATTTTAACACTCAAAAGTGGATATCCAATTAGGACACCCACTTCATCACCGTTAAATATGATAATAGCCTCAACTTTTTTCACTTATCCATCACATGTAATGGTGATAAGGTGGGTGCCCCAATTGGACATCCACTGTTAGGTGTTAAAATAGCAATGCTCGAGGGAATAAGGGATAGATTGATCTTCCAAAGCAAAAAGAAGAAGAAGAAAGAATGTGAGAAAGTGCAAGGAAACTTCAAGAAAGTGAAAGAAAATACATGAGACAGGTTATATAAAATGAAGAAAGAAAGCATTGGTGGTTGATTTGTAAAGTTCTATTGATCTTCAACGTTAGTGAATATACAGGTAGAGAGAGGATGACTCAAACTACCAAGTCTATATAACTAACCAACTAATCATACACAAATGAGTACATTTTACTATATTGATAATTATTTTTTGTAGTTATGAATCATATGTTTGCATCTTTCGTTGGTTATGAATCATACTATAACCTACATTAGGCATAATCTATGTTTTATGATGAGGGATAGATGTGTCTGAAATTTCACATATTCATTCTCTGATTCTATTCAAGTGTGATTATCCTTTGTGGTTCTCTGCCTCATTCCGCGTTTATCAATATTGTCCACATATCCTTTCTTATACTTGATATCGATACCGTTTTCTTCTTGAACTAGCTAATTTGTTTTATCCACTTTTCTTTCCAAGATTTTCTGGCTTACATTGTTACATGTTCCAACACAAGGCAATCATTTCCTAACCTACAACAATTTGTTTAATTTTTAGCAGCATGCAATCAATTTTAAATATTACTTCTGCATGAACAATCACCTTCCAACTCCTTGCCTGACATGAGCAATCGGTTTAATTCATATATGCTCTCCATTTCTTCAGTAGTGAAAGTAAAATCCAGGGAATTATTGACTTGCTATTTGCCTGTGATAAAATCTGCAGGTGACCCTTGTGAAGATGATAAACGAGGCTTCAGCTAACGTTCCAAACTGGGAGAAAACATGACCTCGGGTGTCTTGCTAAGGAGTATTCAGCGGAATAGACCGAGAGAAGAGTTGGAACGTTCAACCAAGTGTTAATTTGCCATAAAATGCTGATTCGGGTATCAAAATAGCCAGCAAGTTTTTAGTTTCACTCAATTTTTAATCACGTGTTTATAGTTTAAAAGCCTGTAATTAAGTTTTTATATTATACAAAAAATTTTAATATGATCTCTACGGTTTAAAGATTTGTAATCAATTTTCTATATTGTATAAAAAAATTTAATCAAGTCCTTATATTATACAAAAAATTTTATTTAAGTCCCTATATTACATAAAAATATAGGAACTTGATTACAAAACTTTTAATATATAGAGGTTTTATTGAAAATTTTCATATAATATAAGAATTTGATCACAAATTATTAAATTATAGAGACTTGATTGAAATTTTTGATAAAATATAAAGAGTAATTATAAATTTTTAAATTATAAAAATCGAATTAAAAATTGAATAAAATTATAACAATTTCAAAACAAATAAACCAAATAACTATTATGATATATCAATCGAAAGTCCAAGGCAAGAGTAGGGGAAGTTGATTTTAGATATGTTAAAAGGTACATGGACTATGTAAAATTTATTTACAGTGTGTAGTTGAGTCTCGTATACTATTTGAAAAGTCATAAAAAATTAGAATGATTTGATTGGATAACTGTAAAATAGTTTTACAGCATAGAAATTAAACTAATTAAATTTTGCCATCTATATAAACCTGTGTACATACTTCTTAACGATCTCTCTTTAAATTTCTTAGGCCAGTGTGGATCAGATTTAAAAGAAAAAAAATCTTATTTAATTGATCTTTTAAATAAGATCTTTATGATTGGATGTGTTAAGTCAATTTATGTTTAGATTTAATGTTAAATTTTTTTTATAATTTATTTATTCTTAAACAGTTTTTATGTCAAAAAAACATCTTTTTCCAGAAAATAAAAATTATATTTTCTGAAAAAGATATTTTTGTACTTTTTCTAATAATTCTGTTTTTATTAAACAAAATTGTACAAACATAAAAAGTAATAAGATCTTATTTTAACAAGAAAAGTTTTTTTAATCAAAATAATAACATACAAAAGGACTTTTCTTATATGCAGATTACCTACATTATAATAATGATATAATGAAAAAAAAAAGAAAAAAGAGGAAGGGATTCTTACCTGCATCATGCCAGTGAGGAACTGAGTAAACAGACAAGTGAACAATAGAAACCAAAGCAAACAATGTGAAGCAATAACACAGCATACAGCAGCTTTTTGAAAGTTTACCTTAAAAGTAAGCATTTTCAGCAGCTTTTTCCTCCCCACTTAGTATTTTGCCTCTACCATTGCTAAATATTGCTAAATAGCCGTCTACTTCCAAATCTTGCAGCCATCCTTGTTGCCATTAGTCACACTTTGTTTTTCTTTTCCCTCTGCAAATGATCAAGAATATTAAGACAAATTTGGTGGTGCTTATGACATCAACTTGAAAGGAAAACACTGATATAATTCATTTCTTTGTAGGATGGTTCAGATATAGCTTGGAACATATTCTTATATGCAGATTACCTATAACTGGCAGCATAAATTGAATATGGAAGCTAGTAGCAAGCAACTATGAAAGCTTCCACAATTGCAAAGCCAAGTGACATCCACCATCTGAAATGTGTAGAACATTTCATTAGTTGAAATTCCCTAAATCACGAATAATACAAGGAGAAATGGAAAAACAATGTGCAGTGTACAAGGAAATGAGCTCACTGCACAAGATGGATAAGTGGACACACACATGTAACTCTTATCTTCTCATGTCCATCCAGACCTTCTTTCCACAACTTTACTAGAGAAGGAAACAGTACCTGCACAGCAATATCTTGTATAAATATAGTTCATAAAAGGCCAAAACTTACTAATGAAATTGAAGACGAGTGTATATGCTACAGTGTAAAAAAGAAGACTTGGGTATCTGATTAAGATTTCAGAACCTCACCTCTCTTAATAATGAAGTACGTGGCAGTAAAAGTAATAATAGCAAATAATTCCTCTTTCAACTATGCTTATTTACAAAACAAAATTGTTTCTTCAATCAAAACTACTGAGAACAACATTTTCAGAAGTCTACTTTGTTTGAAAAGAGGGACACCACTGGTTTCAAACAAAATAGTATTGCCTACGTGTGATGATGTTTGATGGCAAACTCCAAAATTTAAAAACGAGAGGAAGGGGCTACCTGCATAAATTTTTCATACATAGACACATATAGTCAATAACCAAAATCCATGGTTAACTGAATCAGTTAGAGAGTGGCAACTGTCATCATTCCTCTCAATTTCTACTGACTGTCAACCAATTCTGACTTTTATTGGCAAGGAAGGACGTCACTTGGGAAATTGGTCAACTATTCCTGCCATCATTCCTGCACAAAAATTATCAGTTTACCAGAAATAAGACCTTCAAATCATCATAGACAATTGCTTTAACTGTTAGTTGGAAGCCCAGTAAGTGCAATCCATATGAACTAGAAGAACTAGGTGAAAGTTTCTGCAGAATTCATCAACTTAATGCAAAAAAGTAGCTTATTTACAAAAGATTCCATATGCATAATTAGATTAAAAGACAAGTCAATATTATTTCTGTAATACCAGATGTACACGTGTCAGTAGACAAGTTCCGTACGACCTCAAGGTCTCTCGAGACCCACCCATGTTGCTGGGTCTGGGATTTGCTAAGTCTGGAGCCCTACACCTCCTTGGAGGGCTATATATTAGAGCCACTTTCTTGAGATCAAAAGTCTCGGTAATGGTTCTCCAAAGGAAAATAGATTGAAAAGTGATTTTTTTTATGAATTTTAGGAAACCTCTAGACGTTTCATTTTACCCCACAAGTTTAGAAAAATCGTGAGAATTTCCGAATTTGAACTAAAACTCAAAAGTTGGATTTTGATTGGTTGCGATTTTGATTTTTTTTATATTTTATTTGAATCCAAATGGGGATATTTTCTTATTTACATTTATGTTTTAAAGTTAATGAACATTAACTTAAAATTAAGAAATGTAAATAATGTTGTTGGGTGCTGTTGCTGCATAATTCTGCAGGACAACCTCGCTGTAGCTAGTTATGTTCGTTGCAGCGAGCAGACAAGCCAAGAGGCTCGCTACAACAAGATATGTTTGCTGCAGCGAGATTTATACTCACTACAGCGAGCACTCCGTATCACAACAGTATTAAAAAGCCCCAACCCCATTATAAACCCTTCCCCTTCGGGTTTCATTTGCAAAAACCGAACCCAAACACCCCAAACCCTTGTTTCCTCTCCTTCTCTCTCAATCCCACTCCATTTCTTCTCCTTCAAAGATCAAAGGTAAGAGTTTTATAGATTTTTGTCATTTCCTTCCTCTCCATTTCATATTCTTAGGTTTGGGTAGTTATTGTTTTCCATTATTGTCAAGTGGGGGTGCTCCCTCAATGTTGTTAGAGTTGTGTTAGAGCAATTTAGAGATACCCATAGATCTTTTATGAGTTTTATGGTTGTAATGGTAGACATTGGTGCCAACCCTCCTTCTCGGAGTCTCCGCTGGTGCTGACACTATCACTTCCTCCCTTCCAGTGGCTTTGACCCCATAGCCTTAGTTATATCATTATGAGTAAATTTCTTGCATCATGATTGTTAAATATGGTATTAGAAATGAAAATATGAATATATATGATTTTACAAAGCTATGATTTTAAATATATAGTATGAAAATGAAATTTAGGAAACCATGGGACCATGATTGCTATGTTGTATGTTATGAAAATGTTTTATGTGCTCAAGTTTAAAAGATTTATTGAAAAAAAAAAATGATTTAGCAACTTTATTAAGATTTTGGAATGCATTTTATGGTTTTATGATATTACTACATTTAAGGAGATTTTCATGATATTAAGCTTAATTATTATAAATAGATATAGAATAGAAGATGATCTAGCATTGAATAATTATGTTATTTGATTTCAGAGTTATATGATTTAGAACCCCAACATTTTGAACTATAATATTAGAGTTATCAAGTATATGAAAATATCTTAGCACAAGATATGAATTTAGAACTTTAGTTTTATGGTACCAAGAAGTACGGAATTCAGTATGATTCTCAGCAACTGCCAGATACATATTCTGTGGGCTTGAAATCGGGATACCTTCAAGTGGGTGATCCCTTGGGCTCGGTTTTCATAGCCATAGTTATGCTAAAGTCAGATTGTTAGAGTTATGTGAATCCAGAACTCTCAGAGTACTAAGAATTTAGGGGCTCTTGTTCGCCAGGGACTAAGCATCCACCTTTTAGTTATGGTTTTTATCAAACTAGTTTAGTTGGTAGAGATAAGGAAACAGACAGTTTGTTAACGGCTGTGCAGAGATCGTTAACCTTGGTACCAAGTTGACCGTTAGAGGACAGTTTCGCCCCCAGCAGTTACAGAAAACGAGATCTAGTTAGGTGCCCACAGCTTGTCCGATAGGGACTAGTATGCTTTCAACAGGTGCTCTTGTCCGCCCGGGACTGAATACAATCTTTCAGTTTATGATTTTATAGTTTTTATTAATATATAGTTATTTATTATGTTCAGCATATTGTTTCCCGATGCTCTGCCGCACCCTCAGTTAGAATGATTTCATGATTGATTGGGAGTTTATAAATGCGTGTTTATGAATATATGTAATGAAAAGTGTTTTGTTATATAGATATTAAATGGTTTATGATTGTTGCATGTATAATGTATTATATTCCTTGGTTGTCCCATGTGGGTGATGGGTGATGGGTGAGAGTTCACTCACTGAGTCCGTTGACTCACCCCTCTCCTTTCCTCTCATAGTTGCAGGTGCAACCATCCTTCAACCTCAAATCCAGTAGCCGCAACTATCCTTTGGTGAGCTTTACATTATTGTAAGGCTTAGATTAGGTTGTGTTAGAATTAGAGTGCTCTAGTAATTTTGCAGACAGGATCCGAGCCACGCATGTATTTTGAGACACTGTAGTTATTTTCAGAATTTATGTATTTCCCCCTATATGTTTCTAGAGTTTAAATATGGATTTCAACTACTTATTTTGGTTAATTTATGTATTCACCAACTATGTAGTTATGATTCAGTTTTCAAGAGTCAGACAGGGTTTCAGATTTAAGGTTAATATCATGTGATGAACCAGCTCATGATTTCACGTTAGTAGTATTGATTAAAAAAGGTTTTCAGAGCTTGAATATTAAATGTTTTCAGTTTTATGAAATTAAATGATATTTTAATTAGAGAAAATGCTAGAAATTTTAAAGAGATCGCGTTTTAATTATTATGTTATTGATAAATTAAGCATTTAGAGAGCCAGGCCACCCAGTAGGCTTATGTGGGGATGACATTCCTCACGTGCCAGTCACGTTCCCAAATCAGGTCGTGACAACTTCCCAGAACATAAATTTAGCAAAGAAGGTCCTCTACAATTTCACTACTTACACTAAAATCAAGAAAAACAACCTGGAAATAATTAGCAAATAGTTCTGTATGGATTTGCTTAGCTCTACTGGAATCAAAACACATGAAAATACTCATAGCATGCTGTTATTAAATTAGCAAAAGGGGACAATCTGTTTGGAGTGATGTATTATCCATGAAAAAAAGGCATCATTCATTAGGCTGCAGACATTAAACTACAGTTAGGAATTAAGATCTTTGTTCCTGTTTTCTTTTCACCAATCCTTTCCTACAGTTTTGCCCAACAAACTATGTACATACACTGTTGTTTGAAACATACACATAAAAGCTGAAAAAACAAACAAATCAAAGATATACAGCCAACTGAAATATATGTGATTGACCAAAAATTTAGCAAAAGCACAAATTATAGTCACCATTAACAACCTGGAAATAAACAAAATCAAGGGTTAAGGAAGAAGCACTTACAGTTACAGAAATTCACCAAGACAGAGTCACTACCATATGTCAGAGAAGCATGACGATCAGGAAAATTCCAACAATCAGCACACTGAGTATGTGCCTAAAGATGTAGTTTCTTTATCTAAAAATAATGAAATCTTAACTGCTGTGAGTTTAGCAGTAGCTAATTACTATGATATAGTTCTTTTTATCACATGTAAGGACATATTGGACAGTGATGTCAGTAAAAGCATAAAGTATTTGCAAAATCAGTTGTCGAAGAAAATGAAGGAATGTCAAAGCAAATTGTCCAAATCAAAATTTAACCATAGTGATCAGATACAGGCTTATGGTATTATTCAGAAAGAAGAAAAATTAAAAGGCGTGCAGATCAGGAGTGCAAAGGTAAAATAGACAAGAAATAAATGAGAGGGATCTCCTTTTTGTAGGTACGAGGTAAATAACCCCTTTACTTAAGCAAGACCACAAAGTTTGCAATCCTAAATGAAGACAAGAGCAGTCCATTATCACAAAATTGAGAGGTATTTTTATCTAGAAGCACACATGTTGAAACTGCAAGATGTACAGTGGAAGCTTCAAGATATTATTGTAAGATACAAACAACACAATTAGCAACATCAATTTCTTTCTAAGATCTTCTCCAAACATAAGTCATCAAAATGAAAATTTTCCTTGATAAATTTACTGACCAAAGAATGAATTATGCTAATTTCAAGTCTATATCCTACTCTAAACATTGAATCTAAAACAACCAGAACATCATCTAGCCTATCTTCTTGTGATAGACTGTGAATCAGGCTCTCAAAAGTTTGCTGCTGGGGTTTTAGCTTCCAATTCAACATGTTTAGCAACCATTCCATTCCTTGTGCAGAATTTCCTTCTTTACATAACCCCATAATAATATGATCATGCGTAATGGCCATTGGTTTCAAATGCCTATCATGCATATCTTTCCACAACCTTATTGCCTCCTGGGTTTCTCCAACTCTACAGAGTCCTTTAATAAGAGGACTAAAAGAGAAAACCGAAGGCTCCAACCCCTCTGCCAGAAGTTCGTTGAATAGTTTCGTAGCCTCAACCAGATTCCCATCCTCGCAAAGTCCTTTAATTAGAGAATTGTACGTGATCAAATCACGAGCAACACCCTTTTGAGCCATTTCTCCAAACAAGGCCAGCGCTTCATGTGTCTTTCCATGCAAACACAGACCCGAAATCATTGCAGTGTAGCTAACCGCGTCTCTTACATAACCTCTACAGAACATATCCTCGAAGAGCTTCTTCGCCTCGACAAGATTACCAGCCTTACAATACCCATGTATCATCACATTATAGGTGTATTCATTAGGAAGAAACCCTTTCCGAATCATCTCAAACCACAGCTTCCTCGCCTCACCAAGCAACCCCTTCTCACAAAAGCCTTTGATCACTGTCGTATACATGACCCTATCCGGGAAATACCCTCTATCCGTGAGATCATTGAAAACCCGGAAACCCTCAGAATCATTCCGTTTCAAGAGTCCATTAATGACTTCCTGGTAAGTAAACACATCCGGATTGCACCTCTTGGCGATCATAACATGAAGGAGCTCGGACACTCTAGCATATTCCCTCTTCTTACAGAAACCTCTTATGAGCGCGTTGAAAACAGTATTATCATCAGGACACAATCCATTCTCCAGAACCTGCCTAAGAAGCTCATACCCTTTCGAAGCATTGTTCTCGACACAGAATGCCTTGATAAGATATCCAACAGTCTCAACATCGATGTCAGCCACAACACCAGATTCCATCATCTGCTCATACAGCGTCCAGACCAGATCAGTCCTCCCAGCCTTCAAACAACCTAGAAGGGACGCCTTCCAAGTCGCCACTGAGGGGCGAAATCCAACACTTTTCAAATCAACAAACACATGGAGCGCATCCTCAACCATTCCAGCACTGCTGAGACACCTTATGTAACCCTCCAGAGAAGGAGGGTCAGGAGTGAAGGCAGGGGAATCAAGCAATGCCTTTGCAGATTTGGGGGCCCCTGCGTCCACAAGCACATCGAAGAGTGCGCTGCATGAGGATTGGTCAGGTGAGAAGCCACAAGGAGAGGAGCAGAGCCAGTGGAAGAAGCGAAGGGAGAGGAAGGCGTTGCTCTGGTTGGTCAGGTAAAGGAGGAAGAAAGAAGGGTCTTTGAAATCGATAGATGGGTATTGGGAGAGAAGGGTGTTCTCCCAACGTGGCCTTGTTCGTGTGGTCCTGCAGATCTCTATGGCCAAATCGACTAAGTTCCGATCTTTGGCCTCAGTGGCGAGGCTTCGGAATCGGGTGGCGCAAATTGGGTGGTTTCCGGGAGTGCGGTGGCGGAGGACAGTTGCGAGGGAGTGAGAAGGTGTTCCTCTCACCATTGTGTTGATGGATCTTGCATATGAATGAAAGAAAGCTAAAACGATGAGTGTAAGAGGAAGAAGATGAAAAATAAAAACTAAAACACAAAAGCCAAAAAGGAAACTAACCTACATAACAAAAATGGGACTTTTTCTTTACCCAATTCAGTCCGTAAAATTTATAGTCAGGGATAAATTGAAAATTTCTGTACTAGTTCATCAGATTTTACAAATAGAAATAAGCTAATCCCTCCATCAATTCTTTTAGTTCACTCATATGTAAAGAATAAATGTAAATTTAAAGTCAAAATATTTTTTTTGAGTAAAGAGCTATAGTGAGAGATAAGATCAAAAAAAAAAAACTCTAACCGACTTTGTTTAGAGAAGTGAGGCAAGTTATGACTCATAATGAAAACTAACAGTATACATAAGTAAGTTAACACGATACGGTTTAGATGATAATTTTACAGAAAGATTAATTTGTCCCCGTTTATGAAATTTAAGAGACTAATATAAGATTTTCTAATTTTAAAGGTATGGCTGGGAGATGAAAACATGGGGAAGTGACGGGGGAGGGGAAGGACACTTATATTAAAAATGTGTTTGGGAGTTGTGTTATATAAAGGTAACATTTGGTAAGAAGATAGGTACAGAAATACAAGAACAATAAAGACAGTAGAGATGGAGATATAAAAAAACACTATTTGTATATCATATTTGGTTGTGGAGTACAAGACATAATAATTATCTCCGTAATTCGTTTGGAAACATTAGACAATACAATAAATGCACGGTAAAAGACATAAGTACCCTCGACGGACCATTGACCACCGCCAGACCGCCCTTGCTCCACTGCCTTTTATGAGGATACATTGGAAAATAATAAATATGTATAGGGGTGTTATTGAAAGAAAAAATATTAAATTTTTATCTTCATATATCATATCCCAGGGACTTGTTCCTGTATCGACCACTTAACATGTTTGTGTTTCTAATGTCTCCATATTTTCTATATGTGTGTCACTAACCAAACACTTCCTAACAAAAAGGAACGGTCAATAAGGGAGTAGAAATTTCTTCCTTTCTATAAAACTCTCAACACTTATTGTCCCTTTTTGGAGGATTTAAAAGGGACACAAAAAATTAATTTTCCAAGCATAATCAGGTTACTATTTTATCCTCTTGCAAATACGAATATATCATTATTTATATTATATAAAGGGATAAAATTAAAACAAATTCTTTCCTTTTCGTTCCCTTCTATTAATACTATCAAATAAGACAATAAGAGTACAAAGACTCCTCTCTCTTTTCTCTACTTAACTCCCAAAATATAGAGTGGCACACTTCTATTTTCTCCCCTCTTTCCTTCTCCCTTCTATTCTATTATTCCCTTTCATCATTAATGAAACTCCCAATTATAACTTAAGATTTTCCAAATTTACAATAAATATTGAGTGAATTTTATTTATATAAATATATGATTATTTTAGTTTTTTAAAAATTGAAATTGGTGAGAATTTTTTAAATTGAAAAGTGGGAGAATTCAACATTAATTCGTTATAAAAAATTAAAAGAGGACAATGATGTCTGTAAAAAAAATATTTTTACAATAAAAAGTATCATTATTATATTATTATGGAATTTCTTATGTTTAAGTTGAACAAGAAATAAATATATTTATATAAAAGAGAGTTTATTCAAATAAAGAAAATGTCACGTGGCAATTCATCCTTAACCCATTTTACCATCCAAAATTTCTATATAAAAATATTTGACTTAGTTTAAAAAATCATTTCATTCAATGTAATATAAATGATTAAATCCAAATAAATGATTCAAATCTCAATTAATATATGATTTTAATCTTAATTTATATATGATTGTGATCTCAATGATATATGTAGTTTCATTCTAAATTAATTTATACAATATTTATGAACCTCAATCGTTGAATATTATTATGTTATTTTTTTCTAACAATTTTTATTTTTAATTTAATGTCTATCAATTTTTATAAAATTTATTCTCACTTATTAAAACATATAAATATTTTTTTGGCTTATATAATCAATGATAAAATTCAAATTTTGAAGCCAAAATGATTTTCAAATCAATGCATATTTATTTGCATCTATCATAATAAATGTATATGATGATTTATTTATTTTTTATGTAACTTTTTTGAACTAACTAATCATATATTTGTTCTCTATATATAAATCAAATTTGAATAGAATATAAAAGTATAAAATCAATTAATTAATTCATAATAAATGAATTTCAATCAGATTTAAATGGTTTAAATGTTTTTGTTTATTCTCATTTGTTTGAAATATAAATTAAAAATATATTATAAATACTTCCCAATTATTTTTGTGATTGGCCATGTCTTTTCAGTTTTACATTTCTTTCTTTCTCCTAATGTCAACGATTCTTCATAATCCATTGAATATCGCGAGAGGTTCTATTTCAATTTCATCTTTTAACTTCATCGGTGTTGATACATGTTTTTTTCTTCTTCTTTTTTTTTTATGTCCAAATTCATTTATTCTTTTATAAAATTGTCATTCATCATCTTTTTTCAATAGACCTCTTCTCCATTTTTTTTTTTTTGTCTTTGATGAAATATTTCAATGCTATCGGTTATATGTTGTTTAATAAGTCAAATTTTTGGATTTGCTTTTTTTCTTTCATTTGTTATTTTTCTCTAAAAATATAATAATCTGATTTTTGGATAATGGATTGCGGTGACATTTTGTAGAATCAAGAACATGTATTATAGCTTAACAACTTTGGAAACAATAGCAAAACATGGGTTACTATTATCACCAATAAATTTCTTGACGACAAAATCTCTTACATAAGTATCGACTTGTAGTGTGTTCCTTATCTGTAAGACTCTTTGATTAGTAAATATTTTTTAATTAACATATTTGATTTATTGCTTTTAAAATTTTATTGGTTTTCTCAATTATTCTATTATCAGTTCTTATTAGATTTTAGGTAGAAAATAGCACTTTTTTTCTAAATGACATTTTTTTTCAAATTTGATTGGATTTAGTGAGAATTGAATGGATCTTTTCAAATTTGTTTGGATTTGATGAGTATTGAATTTTTTTTTATGTGATTGGATTCAATCATGATTGATTTAGTTTTTAGTTTAAACACAAATTACTTTTTTTTTTTTTATATTCTCAAGGTATCCAATGTCGACAAAAGTGACTAATCTATTCAAGGTAGAAGCTTAGTTAAAACTTTTGCTACGAGTCCCTTTCCATACACACCACTAGGCATATTTTTTTAATTTTTAGTTAACATTGTACTTTCAAAAAATGTCTCAATTGGGCTATTATTCTTTACTTCTTTTCAATTTTATTGTTTAATATTTACTATATTTTATCATTATAAATTTATTTTATTCTTATAAATTGGCAATTTAATTCTAAACTACAAGACTCTTTACATTCACATTGCCAAGAACCGAATCTCTAGTTAGATGTTTAAGAAACCCAATTACCTATTAGAATTTAATTTATTATAATATGACAATAATTCAAAATTCTAATTAAAAGGAAAATTACTCATTGCTTATCTTATCTCATAATTTAAATAGGTGATGATATCATACATATATTACTCATGTAATGATTAATTTATCTTACACCAGTAATCCAAACATATAAATTGCACGGGTAACAATTAGTATACCATATAATTATTGACCATGACAATAGAAATTAATCATATAATAGTTTTATTATTATTATTATTGGATGATATGAAATTCATATATTACATGAGTGATAACAAGATATACATTACATGGGTAATAATTTTGTTACAACATAAGTATTATTGATTTATGCTCAATTAAAATTAGTTGTAGGTTATAACATAGGTTATAACACACACATACACACACAGATATATATATATTGGTAAATTATTTATCTTAAAAAACATATTTATCTTAAAAAGATCAACCTTGCTAAATTACTTTTACGGATAAATTACAAAATTAATATATTATAATTCAATTTTCTAATATATTTTTTTATTAATTTTTTAACAATTTAAAAATGTAAAATGTCCTGCATCGCATCACATGGGTTAAAAACTAGTAAAAGAATAAAACCAATCAAGTAAAGCGAGAATAGTATAAATTATACTCAGTGATTCTGCTGAATCTTTGGTCCTTAAAATATATATAAAACCATATAAAATTCTCTATCATTAGGCCTTAAACTAATAATTTTTTAATAATAAATTATATTTTTTTTATGAGTAAATTAATTTACTCATTAGTTACATTTTTTAGTTTATTGAGTTGAATATTTTTATCTGTGCATGTTTAATTGTGTATTAGTATTTATATTGGTTTTTTTTTTAGTTTGCATGATTGATGAATGTTTACCGTTAAAACTTGAAAAAAATAGAATATGTAAAATGTTAAAACTTAAAGCATAAAATAATATAATATATATAAAAAAATATAAATTTAAACGCTTTTAAATTAGATCAAAACAGGAAATTAAAAGAATATAAATATTTTACTAATAAAACTATATCAATAAATTTCATAATTTTATAAATATAAAATAGAAGTAAATATAAAGTTTACTTAAATTTTTTTTAACCACTAATAAAATGGAAGTAATATAGATTTTTAATTAACATAAAATAATATATATAAAATAAGAGATGGTTGCCACTGACCACTGCTCTCCATTCAACTATCTTGAAAAAGTAAATGAACTGTGTTCCCAATAATATAAATATGGATAGATTATATTTAAAATTATATAATATAAATATTAATATATTTTTTACTTTGATTTCATGCTGCAATAAATGTTAACGGCGGTGAGGTTTATATATATATATATATAAGATTTGAATCCTTTAAAGTGATAATATCTACTATTATAATATTTAAGAGTCATTTTATGGAAGTATTACAAGTATATTTTATACAGAGCTTTAGATACACGTGTCATTCATATAGTGATTTAGGACCCACTTTTCTAAATATTTATGTCTATAAATTTTTTGACTTAATTTATAATTAAATTATTAATTATTAATAAAATCAAATCTACTATCATTAAAGATTACATAAATCAATAAAATTAGAATCATTAAAATACCTTTATGGGATTATAAATCATTAAAATTATGATTTATAGTTAAAATTAAGAACCATCAAAAATGAAAAACAAATATAGAATTAAGAATCGTTGAAAAATGGATTAGATATAAATGTACTGGGGTGATTAAAATATTAATGGGACCATTACAACAAAAAATTATGTGATATGAAAAAAAATAAAAAAAGGGAAATGCCTTAATCAGATTAATAAAAAAATCTCCCTTACAACAAAAAATAGTGTGATATGAAAAAAAAAAAGGAAATGCCTTGATCCGATCAACAAAAGGTCTCTTATTTGCCATGTGATTATGGTGTGCAGGATCTTTTAGGGGTAAATCTTTCTGTTTTACTTTTCATCTATTGTTATTAGATTTGATTTTGTTATATCCATGAGATTCCTTGATCTGTCATGTAGCCGTAACATCAGATAAAGTAAGACATGACCACTATTATTGCTCATTGAATCCCTATATATATATATATATATATATATATATATAATCACTTATTTATGTGTAAAGTAAAAATTTGTTAATTGCATTTGAATCACACTACTAATAATTAACAAATCTAACAAACTGACAAAGGGATTCATTTGGCTAAAACAAAGGGTAATAAACCAATTCATGATTATCTATTCTAATTTGTCTGATACTTAATGACGGATTTCATTAGGCTGATCACAGAAAAGAGATGAATTTGTCTCAGAATTTCAGGAGCATTTTTTTCTATCGATCTATTTCAAATTGAAATGAAAGCAAATATTTGTCATTTATAAAATTAAACAAAGTAAATAGCCACCTCTAAAAATACAAGGCATCCTTTGTGACTTGCATATCTGTAAAAATAACAAACCCAATCTTTTACCTTTTTTTGGAATCAAACATTCATTTATACAATAATAGATATTAATTGGAAAATATCTACTATTATAATTTTTTAGAGTAATTTTATGGAAAGTATTACAAATGTCTTTCACGCAGAGCTTTGGATACACATATCATTCATATAGTGATTTAGGGCCCACTTTTCTGAACATTTATGTCTACAAATTTTTTAACTTAATTTATAATTAAATTATTAATTATTAATAAAATCAAATCTACTATCATTAAAGATTACATGCATGAATCAATAAAATTAGAATCATTAAAATATATTCATGGGATTACAAATCATTAAAATTACAATTTATAGTTAAAATTAAGAATCATTAAGAATGGAAAATAAATATAGAATTAAAAATCATTGAAAAATGGATTAGATATAAATATACTGGGGTGATTAAAATATTAATGAGGGCATTACAGCAAAAAATCATATGATATGAAAAAAATAAAAAGAGGGATGCTTTAATCAGGTCAACAAAAAAATCTCCATTACAACAAAAAATCGTGTGATATGGAAAAAAATACGGGGAATGCCTTGATTCGGTCAACAAAAAGGTCTTATATTTACCATGTGATTATGGTATGCAGGATCTTGTAGGGGCAAATCTTTCTGTTTTACTTTTCATCCATTGTTATTACATTTTATTTTGTTATATCTGTGGGATTCCTTGATCTATTATATAGCTGTAACATCAGATAAAGCAAGATATGACTACTATAATTGCTCATTGAATCCCTATATATATATATATATAATCACTGCTTTAGGTGTAAAGTAAAAAATTGTTAATTGCATTTGGATCATACTACTAATAATTAACAAGTCTAACAAACTGACAAACGAATTCATTTGGCTAAAATAAAAGGTAGTGCACCAATTCATGATTATCTATTCTGATTTGTCTGATACTTAATGAAGGATTTCGTTAGGCTGATAATAGAAAAGAGATGAATTTGTCTCAGAATTTCAGTAGCATTTTTTTTTCTATCGATCTATTTCAAATTTAAATGAAATCAATCATTTGTCATTTATAAAATTAAACAAAGTAAATAGCCACCTCTAAAAATACAAGGCATCCTCTGTGACTTGCATATCTATAAAAATAACAAACCCAGTTTTTTTACCTTTTTTGGAGCTAGACATTTATTTATACAATAATATATATCAATTGAAAAATGTCTACTATTATAATATTTGAGAGTCATTTCATGGAAAGTATTACAAATATCTTTCATACAGAGCTTTGGATACACGTGTCATTCATATAATGATTTATGGCCCATTTTTCTCAACATTTATGTCTACAAATTTTTAACTTAATTTATAATTAAATTATTAATTATTAATAAAATCAAATCTATTATCATTAAAGATTACATGAATCAATAAAATTAGAATCATTAAAATATATTCATGGGATTATAAATCATTAAAATTATGATTTATAGTTAAAATTAAGAATCATTAAGAATGGAAAATAAATATAGAATTAAGAATCATTGAAAAATAGATTAGATATAAATGTACTGGGGTAATTAAGATATTAATGAGGCCATTACAGAAAAAAATTGTGTGATATGAAAAAAAAAATAAAAAAAGGAATGCCTTAATCAGGTCAACAAAAAAATCTCTATTACAACAAAAAATCGTGCGATATGGAAGAAAAAAAAATGAGGAATGCCTTGATTCGGTCAACAAAAAGGTCTCATATTTGCCATGTGATTATGGTGTGCAGAATCTTTTAGGGGCAAATCTTTCTGTTTTACTTTTCATCCATTGTTATTACATTTGATTTTGTTATATCCGTGGGATTCCTTGATCTATCATGTACCCGTAACATCAGATAAAGCAAGACATGACTACTATTATTGCTCATTGAATCCCTATATATATATATAAAATCATTGATTTGGGTGTAAAGTAAATATTTGTTAATTGCATTTGGATCACACTACTAATAATTAACAAGTCAAACAAACTGACAAACGGATTCATTTTGCTAAAATAAAAGGTAGTGAACTAATTCATAATTATCTATTCTAATTTGTCTAATACTTAATGAAGGATTTCGTTAGGCTGATAATAGAAAAGAGATGAATTTGTCTCAGGAGCATTTTTTTTCTATCGATCTATTTCAAATTGAAATGAAAGTAAGCATTTGTCATTTATAAAATTAAACAAAGTAAATAGCCACCTCTAAAAATACAAGGCATCCTCTGTGACTTGCATATCTATAAAAATAACAAACCTAGTCTTTTACCTTTTTTTGGAGCCAAACATTCATTTATACAATAATATATATCAATTGGAAAATATATACAATATTATATATTATATGCAAATTATATTATTATTATTATTATTATTATTATTATATTATTGTTATAATTATAGATTATAAATTTACTATATAAATATTTCAAACTCATTTTATGGAAACTATTATACGTCTCATTCATATGGTGATTTAGGCTTCACGTGTCATTCATATAGTGATTTAGGCTCCACATTTCTTAATCTTTATGTCTAAAGATTTTGTTTAAACTTGATTTACAATTTACTTATTAATTATTTTTATATGAAATAAAATCAAATATTACAATCATTAAAGAATCGAATATTACAATCATTAAAGATTATGATTTGCACTAACAAAGAACTCATATAAGTATAATTATGATTTACAATTAAATTAAGAAACATTAATAACCTCACATTATAAAGGTAATATAAAAAATTATAAAGGAAATATTTCCAAAATAAATAAGTTTTAAAATTAGCTTTTTTTCTAAAGAAATTGGGTAGGTCAATTTGTTAATGAATTACTAATTGGTTGATTTTGATATGATAATAATTCAAAATTCAATTTCTACCAAATTTATTCTTAATCAAATTTTTAAGATTCATTATAATGCAAATATGATAATTTATTTTTAATCAAATATGATAACAATTGATATAATACTAATATTTAAGACTCATTACATAAAAAAATTTCATGCATTATTCACAGAAAAATTATACCCCATCGTTTCATAATCTTAATACTTAAAGTTTTTTAATTTAATTTACCTTCTAATTATTAATTAATTTTTTTAATACTACCTTTATATCTCTCTAACATTAGCAAAAGTAATATAAAAAATAAAAAATAACATAAAAAAATTATAATTCAATTTATTATATCATAAAAATTATATATATAATTATAGTATTAATGATAATAAAGCTATTATATTATGTTACATTAGTAGCATTTGTTATTATAGATATTTATATTTTAAAGTTCAAAGTATTTTTAAATTTTTTTAATAAATCCATAAATATCAATAGGAATTCAAATCTTCACGTGGAATGAGGAATGAAAACCCATGACAGGGACGTGGATGAGAATGGAGGCAAAATTCTAAATGAGAATGAGATTAGGGAAAAATTTTCTAATTTCAAATTCAACACTTTGAAAATCATAATAAAAAAAATTATCTGTCTACCTATATCACTATATTCTATTTAAGTTTTGCAACTTGAATATTCCAATCTATTAACCATAATTTTTCATACTAATGTTTTTGAAAAAAACATTTTTAATTTTTCATTACTAAAATATTTTTAAAAAAATTAATTTCACAATTTACACTTCTTTGATAATGATACTAAATATTTATTAATTTAAAAAATTAAAAAATTACTTTAATTTTTTATTCAAAATTAGATTATATAAATTATAATTAGAATTATATATTTTTACTAAATATTACACATTAATTATAACATATATTTTAAAATTGATATTTTAATTTTTTAAAGGGATGTATAAGTAAAAGACGTGTAATTGAAATCATATAAATTAAATTTATTTATTATTATTTTAATTAGAAACTATATTGTTATATTTTTATAAATTAAATATTTTAATTTACTAAAAAGATATAAACGATTAGGGATGATAAAAAAAATTGAAATTGGGTACATGCGGGAATTATCCATAATGAGAAAGGGAGTTGAGACATCTTTTGTGTAATACCTGGTGTACACGTGTCAGTAGATGAGTTCCGTATGACCTCAAAGTCCCTCGGGACCCACTGCTATTGCTGGGTCTGGGTTTTCGCTAAGTCTAGAGCCCTACACCTCCTTGGAGGGCTATATGTTAGAGCCACAATTTTGGGACCAAAAGTCCCAGTAATTGTTCCCCATAGAGAAACAAGTTGAAGAGTGATTTTTAACGAATTTTTGGAATCCTCTAGATATTTCGTTTTTAGCCCCCAAGTTTAAAAAATCGCCGAAATTTCGAAATTTGAACTAGAACTCAAAAATGAGATTTTGATTGGTTGAGGTTTTGATTTTTTTGATATTTTATTTCAATCCAAATGGGGGGTATTTTTTTATTTACACTTATGTTTTAAAGTTAATACTTCCTATTAACTTAGAATAAAGAAATGAAAATAAGTGAGTGAGTTTTGGGATAAGCCATATGCTTATGACAGCAAAATGGTGAATCTGGTGTTTGCTGTCACCGCTATAGCGGTCCATAACCGCTATAGCGGTCACAGGAAGTATGCAGCACGGTTTTTACCCCCTGGAGAGACCGCTATAGCAGTCATAAGTGCACAGTGATGGGGTGGAGAATGGCATTGACCGCTATAGCGGTATCAGTTTTCCAGAAACAGTGAGAAACGTCATCGTTTCATCAAATGAACCCCTCCACCCCAATTTATACCCCAAACTCGGGATTTCTCCCCCATTTCCGAACCCTATCCCAAAATTTCATCTACTCTTTTCCTTCCTCCCCTCCACTCTCATCCTCCGTTAAATCTTCTTCCTCCAAGCTTCAAGGTTAGTTTTGTTATTGTTTATGTTTCCTTTCTCTCATTCCTTTTATATTCCATGGTTTGTGTTGTGTTTTCTCTAATTGTTGTCAAGTGAAGGTTCTCCCCCAATATTATTAGAATTAGTTTATGAAAATCTAGAGCTACCCATAGATTGTTAATGAGTTTTATGGTTATAATAGTTGACGTTTGTGCCCTCCCGGCTCCCCAGAGCTCAATTGGAGTTGACGCCACCTATTCCTCCCCCTTCAGGTGACTGGGTTTGATCTCAGAGCCTTAGTTTCCATATTATGATTATGTTTGAGCATTATGTCCATTATAAATATGAAGTTGGAGGCAAGATCAAGTATATAATATGTTTTTGCATGAATATGTCAACTTAGAAAAATTATGATTTCGAATATATAGCATGAAAATGAAATTTAGAAAACCATGGGACCATGATTGTTATGTTGTGTGCTATGGAAATATTTTATATGTTTGAGAAGGGGTTTATTAGAGAAATATGTATTGTAGCAACCTTAGTATTTTACTGATTATGTTTTATGGGTTTCTTGATAGCACTATATATATTTAAGTTTTAAGATTTCAAAATATGTTTTAGAATGTTTAGTTAATATTTATATATGTTGGAGATATGTGACATTTTAAGTATGATTTAGCTTTTAAATAGATATGTTGTTATGACTTTAGAATTATTATGATGATAAACCACAATGATTGAGTTGTATAATTTAGAACCCCAGCATTTTGAACTATAATATTAGAGTTATCAAGTATATGAAAATATATTAGCACAATATATGAATTTAGAACTTTAGTTTTATGGTACCAAGAGGTACAGAATTCAGTATGATTCTTACCAACTGTCAAATACATATTCTGTGGGCTTGAAATCGGAATGCCTACAAGTGGTGAACCCTTGGGCTCGATTTTCATAATCACAGTTATGCTAAAGTTAGATTGTTAGAGTTATATGAGTTCAGAACTCTTAGAGTACTAAGAACTTAGGGGCTCTGCTTCGCCAGGGAGAGAGTGCCCACTTTTCAACTATAGTTTTCTTTTTGTCAAACTAGTTTAGCCGGTACAGATAAGGAAACAGACAATTAGTTAACGGCTGTGAAGAGATCGTTAACCTTGGTACCAAGTTGTCCGTTAGATGACAGTTTTGCCCCAAGCAGTTACAGAAAACATGACCTAGTTAGGTGCCCATAGTTTGTCCGAGAGTGACTATTACAGATTCAGCAGGAGCTCTAATTCGTCAGGGACAGAGTCTCACTTTATAGTTTAAAATTTTATAGCTTTTATTGTTATGATATATTTATTATATTCAGCATACTGTTTCCCGACGCTCTGCCGCACCCTCAGTTAAAATGGTTTCATGCTTGATTTTGAGTTAGAAATTTTTATTTATAAATACATGGAGTAAAAAGTGTTTTCCTAGAGCTAGCTATATATTTAAATATGAAAAGATTTATGATTGCTGCATGTATATTATATGGTGTATATTCTTAGTTGTCCCATGTGGGTGATGGGTGAGAGCTTACTCACTGAATCCGTTGACTCACCCCTCTCCCTTCCTCTCATAGTTGCAGGTACAGACGTCGTTCAGCCACCAGTCCAGTAATCGCAGTTATCCCTTGGTGAGCTTTGCATTGTTGTAAGGCTTAGTTTAGGATTTCTGTTAGTTTAGAGTGCTCCAATAATTTTGTAGGCAGGATCCGACCTACGCATGTATTTTGAGATGTTATAGATAATTTAAGAGATTATGTATTTTCCCTATATGTTTTAGAGCTCTAGAATGTATTTTGAAATATGGGCTATGATTAGAGATTTATGTGAAAGCTAATGATAATGAGTTTATGATTCAGTCTTCAAATTCTTAGATTTTAAAGCATGACAAAAATGTATTAGATTTATATATGTGAATACTTCAAATTTTTTATGGATTTGACTATTATATTTTATTAGAGAAAATGATATAGATTTGTAAGAAAATTTCATTTTTAGTATGATATTACACTATTTTATGCATTTAGAGTGATAAGTCACCCAAAAGGCTTACATGAGGATAGGATTCCTCACGTACCAATCACGTTCCCAAATCGGGTCGTGACATTTTGTCTTCATAGGGATGGTCGATGGTGCTAAGTCCCAATTTGTTAAACGGGATAGCAATGGAGATAGCATACCTTTATTTTTTTAATTATTTTTATTGTATTTGCATTATGTATGTATTTTTAATTTTAATTTAGATCATGTTTCATTAATAGTATTTGTTATTATGGATATTTATTTTTCAAATTATAAACTATTTTTAAATTTTTTTCTATTTTTGAAATTTGTTTAAAAAACCCCTGAATATCATAAGGATTCAAAATTCCTATAGAAAATGGGAAATAGGGACCCATAAAGGAGATGAGATGAGGATAAGGGGCAAAATTTTAAATGGTGACGGGAGGTGTGGGACATGTCCCCTTTCTCATTGATACTTATTGTCTTTCCTATAAGTGGCTTATGATATAGTAAAATTATCTATTTATTCTCTTTCTTTATTCAACAATTTTAACTTTCGAAATGTGTAAAATTTTCATAAAGTAGGCTCTTTGTTGTTAGTTATAGGTCATCTATCGAGATTTTTTTCAACTTTAAAAACATGATATTCAAAATAAGATATAAAATAGAATGACACATTTATATTTTGACGACTTATTTAATTATTTAAATATTAACTTACTTTTAAAATAAATTTGTATACTTAATTTTCAGTAAGATATATTTAAATAAATTATCATTTATTTTCAATAATGATTAACAAACTATTTTTTATTATTTTCTCGTACATCGCACGGGTCCAACGACTAGTTAATTTAAAGATTAAAGTGGGGAGTTTTATCTTTAGATTGATAGAATGAAAAAGACCTCATTTTTAATTTAATTGTTCCAATAGTAAAATCTCCTTACTTTACTTTCTAAAATGGGATACTCATTTTAGAGGATTTATATATATATATACACACACACACACACACATATCATATTAGATGACCGATTTATTACGAGTATGGGAGGAGCAAATTTAGGTTGTATAGTTATACATGAATGTTCAAGATTAAAAGTTAATTAATATAATTGATACTCACATATTCATTTAAAAAAGTCATATAACTTTATGTTTTTATATTGATCGTTCATATAAATCTAATGATTAAGATTCATTTATTTTACTCTCACAATAAATCACTCTCTTATATGATATGTCCCTTGTATATATATATATATATATATATATATATCATCCAATTAAATTGTCTCTAATCCGTTATGGATTTGAGTACTCTAAAAGCGAGGATCCTGCAACTTGTCTCTGCATCCAGAACAATGTCCATATATAATAAAAAGCACCGAAAAAGGTAAAGAGATAAATAAAACCATAACATGACACTATGTGACACAGTAACTCTAATTAAGTGTTTCTTGGAATTGTAACAAGGAACTCAAGATTCTCCTCATCGACCAGTTCACAGCGACAAGAATCACCGATTTTCAAGTTACAGTCCTTCACAAATTGAGGCCAACCTTGAGAGAATCTAGCATAGCTATTACGCAGATAATAGAGTATTTTCACAGGCCATGATCTCTCCCCAGCTCGCAAGGTCGCATATGTTCCACTCTGTACAGTGTAATTCCTGATGAAGTCAAGTGGTATCACCTGCACGTTACATAAACTTAATCAGTTCATGAATGGCTAGCTAGTGATACATTTATAGTTGTGTACAAACATAATTCTAATTTATCGTACCACATAATGTGATGCAGTAGCATGCCTCATGTGGACGGTGAAGAATCTGCTGCTAGCTTTAGGAGTTTCATGGTTTCTATGGGATGAAGAAGGCTTTTGAGATAGTCCTCCATGGTCTGAGTACGTAATCGACAAAGCATCAGAAAAATGAGGGGAGAAGAGAGTCCTTCCACATGAGTTATATTATTTGCACTCGTTTGATATAAGACACCATGCCGACTCACTTTTCATCCACTGTTAGATAGAATGTGGACCTCATTTAAATAGCATTCACGTCTTATTCAATGATAGATAACAAGGGAGTTGATATGATGTCCTTTATCAAATGGGTATACATAACATTTTTCATTCCACAATGTCCACTGTCCACATTGGAAAAAATGAACACAAAAATATAATGGGGATAGTTTGTGTTGGACCGCATGTATTACATTGGACGGAAAGAATCAGAGGAAAGAAGGTAAAAAAAAAAAAAAAAAGGTATCAAGAACCGAGGAAGCATTTGTAATGGTCCAGGGCAATTCCTGGAGCACCAGTGTACCAAATTTTTACCGGTAGCTCATCTCCATTAATTTTTTTGTTTAAGTGAAAGACAATTTAGTCCTTATTATACCAAGCATTATTTTGCATCCTTGTCCCCCGCTAGAAAGATGTTGCCTTCGACGACGCCAATCGAAAGCCCTACCACGACAATGTGGCCCAAGAATGGGCTGTGATGTGGCGCGGTGGCTCGTCCGGTGGTGATCATGACAGTGGTGGAGCATGAGGCAAACCACAACGAAGTTTGTTTTCTAGATTGATTTACAGAGTCTTATGCTACTACCCGATGATGTTCGACTCACTAGAGTCACCACCTGGTGGCGGCAGCAGTGGTGCCATCGCTGTCGCAGTCGACGATTGGCAAGCTCTTGCACAGCAATGGCGAGCTTGCCAACGGTGTTACTAGTTCTTGTTTCCCCTTCCCTCTCCAGTGTGGTAATTTCATGATGATGAATTTTAATTGTGAAGACAAGAAACTTGAAAACCGGATGTCTATGTAGTGCTAGGTAAATGGACCGATCCGGTCCGTTTTAAACTTTTAGCCTGGTCCGCGACTGACCAACATTAAATGGGCTGGACTGGATCGGTCCGCTTCATAAATGGATTGGATTTTGCCTAGTCCACATCCGCACCGCCTAGGCCCGTAGGTCCACGAATCAGTCTGCATTTTTTGCCCATCAAGAACCCTGCACACCAAATCAAGAGGACTAGTCCGCGAGCCATCTTTTTTTTTTTTTACTTTCATATTTTTTTTTTACTTTTTTTAATACCCTATATTATATAATTATATTTATACAATATATTTAATAATTTACACCACACAATACATATACACATTCTTCTTTACAGTATACAATTTAAATTTTAAATAAATAACAATACTAATTACTAAATACCGCAAATATTAAAATCCAAGTGTTAATTTTTTCAAAGTAATAACATACAAATTACAAACCAATATGCATAACTCATCCAATTATAAAAAATATTTAAACTACTAAAGAATATAAATTAACAACTACTAACTATCAAATACCAAACACAAACAAATCAAATACCAAACACAAATAGTAAAATAGTAAAATAAACTAACTCACCAAAGCAAAAGTTTTAACACATCAAATTTAAAGTATTACAAAGTTCATCTATCATCATCAAGTACATAAATAAAGTCCATCCATTCACTAAACGGGCAGTGGGCTTCAAGTGTCTTTGTTTGTGGCCTAGTAGCGAAATTATTTGTGGGCTGGACGCTGGACGTTGGAGCTTAGTTTCTATGTCTACAGTATGCGGGTTAGGCGCTGGTCCGCGGACTCGGTGGGCCAAGACCGTTTAGCCCGTGGGTTTGGATGAGCGGATCAGAAAAGTCCGCGGGTTAGCGAGTTAAAAAATTTCTAATCCATTCATGCTGGTTGCAAGTTAAACGGGTTGATCCGCGGACCGCGATCTATATACCCAGCTCTATGTCTATGCATGGTGAAGTTTGGTATGGAATTATCATATAGATTTACAACATATCATCCATATCATTCAAATATATCTAATCATTTATCAATGGTTTAAAATAAGGTGGGTTCTAGGGTGCCTTGTGCATATCACAAGGAATAGTGTTTTTCATCCATTGGCAAAAAAATTTGGGAATTCTTGAATTAGTAAGTAGTTTTAGGTGATCAGGAAACATTTAGCTACCTCAATGCTATGTTTGGATAATTAAGAATAAATGGAATTGAATGAAGTGTGATTAAGTGGTACATGGAGTACAAGTGAGTAAATATCGTATTCTGATGTTCGAATATTATAGATGAAATAAAGAGAATTTTTCACTCACCCAAGCAAAAAGACAATAGAAATAGGTGGAATGGGAAAGATTTTAAGTTATGTTTATTTTTATTTTTTTTTCTATTCTATCGCATTTTATCCAAATTGGAGGAAGAGAAAAACAACAAAAATTTACTCAAAAAAATTAATAAGATTGACCATTAGGAAATACCTGCATTAATTAATTAATGGTGGGAAATTCAAGTCGATTAATGGAAAATTGAGAGGAATGCAATGTTAGGAAATAATATTATCATCACTTCATTCTCATATACATAAAATCTTTGGTCATTAACATATAAATCTCCAATCGGATACTAAGAAGATTATCACCCACCACGTCAATTCCCTCCATTCTCCAAAATAAAAACCAGCCATCAAATCTCCTTTTACCGACAAGAATTCTCCACCATTAATATATATATATAATTGGGTTTTGCAAGAAAGGAAATAGTTGATGGGTCATTCAACCAAAAGTATTTGCTTTTTCAACAATGAAAAAGCCAACTAATACACTGATTATACAATGCCATCAACTTATATAGTAATAATTGCCAATAAAAAAATTCACAATATTGCCCATTAAATTCCAATCAAATAATCAAATAATTATAATAGTCAATCAAATAATTATGATTGCCAAACAAATAATTATTACATGAAAGCTTTTAGAATGTAGGCTATATATATATATATATGTGAGCAATTGTAGAAGAATATATGGTATGATGCAATCTATATCAATCTTCTCATTCTGTTGGTTTTGATAATTGTGTTAATTTGTGATTTTTTTCCTTGTTATTATATGTCTTTCCTTTTATCTTTTGTATTCTCATTTAAGGTGACCATAACTTAGGATGGAAGGTATTATGCAAAACAAACTCATTAAAGAAATGAGATGCTTGCACTTTTATTGTGGTTGCTTATAACATAAAAACTTTTCAATTTGTAGTGGACATTTGTTGCAGCTGCATTGATTTTGAATCTCTCTCTTTTTTTGTAATTTTTATTTTAGCTTTTTGGGTGTAGCATAAAGGATGGAATTTTTTTTTAGTTTAATTTGTTGTTTAGGAAGTTATTTTTCCTTTTTATAATCGATAAGTTTTGCCTATTATTAGCTATTGGTGTACAAGCTCTGATTTTGATGCAATATTTTAATTTAATGGACAAGTTTTTTTCTAATAATGTTATAGATTGTTTATTTTTTATTTTACAGGATTAATTATTGATATCTATATCAAAGTTCGATATATATTTAATGGGATTGATTACACACACATGAAATGATAATTGTTTTACACAATAATAATATTTGATTTTTTTTGTTGGTACTTCGAAAATTACATTGGTCGCAATGAGATTTCAACATAGGACCTCATGCATAATACCCAAACCCCTCACCATTAGACCATTATTAGTGGCTTATAATATTTGATATAAGACAAGGAAAATTCGACCATATTTTCTTATTTCGATTATTTATTCAAAGAATGTGTCAAATATATTTAATATTTGATATTTGTTTTAAAGAATAATATTTGATATTTTATAAAAAGATAATTTTCCAAATAAAAATAATTCCACGTATCATTTCCATGTGAATTCATTTTCTCACCTAAAATATTCATCTATTTTTATGAAATCTTAATAATAAATTTTTCCAATAATTTGTGTATTAATTAATTATCATTTATAATATATAGATAAAATATTAAATGTTTTTCTATCATAAATATTAAATGAATTCCATAGTGAAATCATATCTATATCTAATATTAATGTTAGAATTACATTTTATATATATATATATATATAGATATATATATAAAGAATTTATTTATTTTTATTTTGTATGTATATATAACTTTAAATAATATATATTTTCTTAATATTTAATGGTATATTAATTTAAAATTAAAATTACTCATTAGTGGTATGATCTTTTAAACTTTTAAAGATGACTTTATTGCAAATTTATATTATTTAAAATTATATCATATGTCGATTTTTAAATTGTTCTTGAATATTTTACCCATTTTATATTAGGTTACTGATTATTTTAAATGATCCTTAACCTTTAATATTATATCCATTCTTTTTAATCTTTTATACTAAGTTGATTTTATTTGATTGAACGATGATTGATCAGAAATTTCTTTATCATTATTATTATTATTCGAATGACTTCTGAATGGATAATAAAAGCACCAACTTATTTGTAGCAATTCACGGTAATAATTTTCTCTTTTTTTATTCCAATGATTTCGTGATCTATCATCTTGAAGTTGTGGATGCATATGTGTTTTAAATCAATGTGGTGATGACTTTTGATAATGTGCCAAACTTGTCAATAAAAATTTTAGGAAGTATTTCCGAGTATATTTGTTTTTCTTTCGTCATTGCTCCCGGTTTAGACACATTCTTTGCTGATAAATATAAGACTCAAGTGGTAGAATGTAAGGTGTGGTTTTTTTTTTTAAATTCTTGGATAGATATACTCTCCACGTTATAATGTAATATATATATATATATATTAAGAATTATTTTACTAATACATATATGGAATTGTAAAATTTACATAAAACATAATAAAATTTAATTATTTAAATAAAAATTATTTTTAGTTATATATCTAAATGTAAAGATTTTAAATATTAAACATGATTAATTTCTTTACATTACTATCCCCGATGTTTGTGTCAATAATAAGTTTTCTTTATCATTTGTTAATACTATGTGTCATTTATGAAAATTGTTTCAATAGTTGGTTTTTATATTCTAACAAATGTATTTTTACAATCTTTTTGGTTTATCATCTTTATTAAAAATTATTAATATTGTTACTATTATTTATTATTTGCTACATGAATCTTATTAATAAAAGTCAATTAGTCATACTAAAGGATAACACCATTGGTTAAGCAATAATAAAGATTTTTCTCACCAAAATATTTTGGCCAAGTGTCACACAAATTATTATTCTCTTCTACAAAATAATTAACGACTCTGATTTAATAAAAGAATAAATAATTTTAAAATTGATAATAAAAGTATCTGATTGTGTAGGACTATATAGTTTTCAAAAATTGATTTTACATATATTGAAATATTAATTAATTGAATAAGAAAAATTGGGTGGCAAGAAAAAATAATAAATGATTATATTTCAAAGCTGATAATAAAACAATAAAATTACGTAGGAAGTATACAATTTTTAAAAATTGATTTTGTGTAAATCAATGCATTTATTTATTGAATTAGAAAAAATTATGTGGGGCTCAAGACAAAGGTTCCCTACTAAGCACAATTACACACGGGAAACCTCATTTGAAACCTTTTCTATCCTCCGTAGGCACAAAGAAATTATAAAAAAAAAACAATAACAACCATCGTTTTTCTTTGTTGGAGCAGCCTAAGGAGTGGATGTATGACTTTTGATATAGGTGCAATTATCGAGCAATCTAGGGAGTTTAGGTTCCAAATTATTGATAAATTAGGTGTATGAATATTAGGTGTTTAATTTTGAATTCACATTTGTTATATTAGGCATAGTTATCTTTTTTATGTTGGCTGTTGGTTGTGTATGTTTTTCTCCTCACATTTTTGTTGAGTTAAAACTTTAAATATGTATCAAAAAGAAAAATAAAAACAATGGATACACCTCTTGATACAGAGGTTTCACATCATGTACTAAGCAAGTAAATGCTTTTTTGACAGTTTTTTTTTTTTTTGTAAAAGAGCTTTTTATGAATCTATATTTTTTTTACGTTGAATTTTTTGTTTTATTTAATTCAAATTTTAATTAACTTTTCACCCAGTAAGAAAAGTGAAGGGGTAAGAAAGGGAGGAAATGTGATGCCTTTCTCTTCATGTTTATGTTGTACAATATTTAAATTATTTTGACCTTGTAGGATATTCGTTGTTTACTTGCAATCTTAAATTCTAACAAAAACAAATATAATTAATTTAAATTCAATATCTACTCATTTCAAATTGCCACCCAATGGGGCAGGTCAAATGCTTATAAAGATAATAAACCGAATAGAATTATGACCTAATCTTAACAAACTCTCCAAAATATCCGGAGTAAAATGTTGGCATTATTTAATTAGGAAATCGTTCACGGCCTGTTGCGGCGGGTTTTTTTTTTTTTAATATGGAATTTGGATGGTATATTTATATTAATATGGTGTTTTGGGGCCTCTTGTCAGTGTATATATATATATACATATATGAGATTTGGATGATGTATTTATATTAATATAGTGTTTGTTTTGTGAAAAAATCACGGAATATGACTTTTTCAGTATAGAATTCGTTAAAAGTGGATTCAAAGATATTCTATCAAAATCAAATTCAATATAAATAAAAGTTAATATAGAATCCACTAAAGGTAGATTCAGAATCAGCAGAATCCATTAAAGGCAGATTCAAAATCTATCTATAAAATGAAAATAACACAGAATCCACATGTGACAGATTCTATAAACACAATATATAAGTAAATTTATCTATTATGTTATATAAACATAAATTACCTATTAAAATACCATATACAAATTATTTTTCCGCCTCGGGCTACAAGGATAAAATATCTGATGTCATTTTAAACTGGAAAATTGTTATCAAGAAATCATGGTAAGCATCATTATAAATTACCTTCAAAGCGACGAGTGCTGGATTTATCTCCGAAACGATGAATATGAACTCCGAATGAAACTCGTTTGCGATTGATAAGCTCAAAAACACAAACATCACCGATCTTCAAATTATTGTCCACCAAAAATTTCTTCCAACCACTCGTGATTCTTATTTGTCTACAAGCGTACTTCAACTTGACATCCCAACCCCTCTTCTGGAAAAAAAGGGTAGCTTCTCCTTCTTTCTCCTGCAGAACTGGTTTAGCAAACTCGTTTGGCACTACCTGTTTTGCCAGAAAATTCTCAATTACAGAACTCAGAACAACAAGAAGATGAAAGTATATAAATACTTAAATAGTAAAGTTTCAAAAGGAAGGCAACTATTGATTGATTATGTGTATAATCTGAATGAATATAATAATAACATCACAAGAAAAAATGAGCATTTTTAATTAATCTCAACTATTAAAGTATCAATAACGATATTGTTAAGAAAAATAATTTTAATATAAAGTACCGGTTGAAAATACTAATTTTTTTCTTTTTCTTGTAGTTTAATATAATGAGGTCATCAAACAAGGTACTGTGTTGTTACCAAGAGATCTCTCACAGTGTACGATCTTTTGAGTGAACACATGAAAAAGTCCTTGCCAGAGCGGAAACTCTTCTTCACTGCCTCATGAAAGTTCTTCATTCTCTCATCCAAGACTTCTGGGAAGAGCAGAAAGCACAATTAACCACATCAACAACGAGACAAGAAAAAGAAAGGCAAATAGAACCGAAAAAGAAAAGGACAAAATTCTCATTTTTGTTCCTTGAACTTGGGGACAAATTAATCCGGGGTATGTTTGGCGTGAAGGTAAAATTGGAGGAAAAAAAATTGTATAGATGAGATTTGCACGTAACATTACACATAGATCTCATCATCATCCATTCCGAAGAGATCCTAAGACTTAAAAAGTTACTCAAAATCCTTCACGATCCAAAATACGAAAACAACATCAGAGGGATGAAAAGGTGACCTCAAACATATTTTTAAATATAAGAGAGAGATCAATTTGACCCCCAATATTTTCATCAAGCCGAATTGAATTTTAGTAAAAGGAAAAGAGATAGAAAAATAAAAAAGAAAACACACTACTGTTCCTGTGCTTAGCACCGTGAAAGCCTGCACATTCTTTCTTCTTCCCATGCTTAGTTTCAGCATGGATATTGTAGCTTTCAGGTTCTTCTTCTTTTGGCCTTCTTTTCGTCCTCTTACAAGTCTGAGAAGAAGATGAAGGAGATCTTGGCCTTTTCTTCCCAACAAGAATTTCGAGAGAGCTATCACTCTCATAACCCTTTTGGCCTTCTCCATCATCATCATCTTCTTTGGATGAAGGGTATTTAATTTCTAAGCCGCTTGTACCCAACACGATCACATCGAACTTAGATTCTCCTTCGTATTGAAACACCATGAACTGCGACTCCTTCAAAGACAAGTACTCTGCAAGCTCTTTCCAGCCATTGCGAAACCAAACGCCACCGTCACGTTTCAGCCAATAAACTTTCCATTCGGTGCCATTTGGAAGCCTTAGAATTACTGTGGCTGATACTTCGTGCCAATATCTCTGCACAAAACTTTTGGGCACCCTCTGTAACGAAATTTTCAACAAGCGTGCAATATTAGAAACATCAATATAAAAATGAAAAACAGCTTCTTAATTAGTAATGTATCCAACACTTCAATATCTTGAAGAATAAACCAGAAAAGCTTACACATGATTAGTATCTATGTTATTCAGGTGTTACCCTTAAAAATGTGACTAAGTTATTGATGAAAGATTTTTATGATTAACTCATGATTTTTCCCTTTTTTTTTTTTCGGTGGTTGGAGAGTGTGAAAGAGGTGACATGTTGGTATATGAGTTCTGTATGGAATATGAAAATTTTGCCCTTTTTACCTCAACCAAACACAAGCCACTGTTAATATAGTCCAAAATGTTATCAATAAAAATTTTCTGTTCTTCTTGAATTAATATAAAGAGACGCAAATTAAAGATGGAAGAGTGGAGAATATATCGTTACCACTTACCAGCTCTCCATCTCGAAGGTTGCTTTGAAGAATAACCTTGAAAAAGTGGACGGCGTGACCGTGATCACTTCTTTGAGAGGACATAGTTTCATGGATTGAAGCTCCGTAAGACGCCTCAAAGATAAGATTCTGAAGACGGAGAGGGTTTGCAGTGTTTCAATGAGAAATACAACACAACCACGTCATTTACAGTGAGGTTGGAATAGGTTAGTAGATTAAAAAATTGAGTTCTTACGTTTGCACCGTTTCAATTAATTGAATTTGTACAAATTGAATTCAATTCCTTGAATTAATTTTCATTAATAGATTAGGTCTAAAAATGAATTAATTTAATTATTTTTACTATTTTATTCTTCATTAATAGATTAGGAATAAAACATTATATTCAGGTAAGGTTATTTTGATATTTTCATTTATTTAAATTCAATTTTCATACCAAATTATACTCATTTGGATCTGATTTTAATTTTCTAATTTTGTTGGATTCTAATTCTCATGAGATTTTAATTTTTTTACTTAAGTTGCTTCCAAAACATTGAATTCAATTCAATTCCTTGATAGAATTGAATTTCAAGGGTTTTCAAATGTCCTATTAGTTTTTTTTCACTTCAAAAACTATATTAATCACAACGAAATTTAAACCTACATCTTCATATATATTACCCAAATTACTCCATACTAGACCAATCTTAGTGGCTTAACCACGTCATTTAGTTGAAACAAAAATTTTGATAATCACTTTCAGTATTGAAAAAAAGTTAGATTAATCTTGGTGCATTGTATTACTGTTTAGTTAATTAGAATAAGAATTTAATTTATATGCATAGATAAAGTAAATTTCTTTTATACAGTCTATTCAATCAATTCATCCTATGTATATGATATTTTATATAATAGATGTGAGACCTAATCACTATTTTTTTCGCTGTTAATCACTTTTGTGAATATGATAATATATATTGTATAACAGTTAATATATGAAAATTAAATTTTTAAAATAAAAGTCAATTATACTTCCTTATGTAAAAATATAATCGGACGAGATAGTAAAGAAATTATATTTCCTAAATATGCTTGCTAAGTCAGGAAGCAGGTGGATGGGACCTTTCACCTTTGTACGTTTCAGAACAAATGAACAATGAGTGAAGATATTTCTATTCGGGTACTATAAGGTCAATCTCGACATTCTCAAATTATTTTCCTTCAGTTTAGATTTTTTTATGAAAATTTCCGCTGATGTAGTTATTGTTCCGCAAAAATAGGAAATACTACAGAAATTCAACAAAATGCCTTTTATCTCGTCACTCTTCTAATTATGTACCGTTTTGAAAACACAAAAGAAAAAATAATTACCGTTCTGATTTCCTGGACTATATATTGAAAATCAAATAGGATTTTTGCAAGCAGGATTTGTTTTTTTGTTTCAATGACCAAGTATGGTTCTGTTTAAGTCAACATATCTAAACTATAATTATTCTATTTATCTGCTTCTTTAGTTATCTGTTCTCTCTATAGAATCCAAGTCAAATCTTGAATTTTGAAACCCTTCTCTACATCGAACAATAAAAAATGTTTATATAGATTTATAGTAAATACATATGAATTTTTTTCATCAAAATTTAATAAGAAATAAACTTTATAAATAAACTCTATTTTCATCAAATACAACTATTTCCTTAAGAGATTATATTATTACAATTCTATCCCCTCTATTTTTAAAATATATATTTGTCTAACCCAAACAATTATGATAAGTTACACTTTAATTTATTTTTAAATTTTTTGTTAATTCTCTATTTTATCACATTATGATTTTATTTTTTACCAAAATAAATTTTATTAAAATTTATATATTTTAATTAACATTTTACAAAATAAAATATATGTGGATTATAATGACATAACATTTATATATATATATATTTATAATTTTATTATAACTGTAAACTAAGAGAAAAAATTGTTTATAGTGAAATAACGAAATTCTTCTAGTTACTTTCTTCATGATTCATCTTTATACACTATATTAATCAACATTTTTATTTTTACATGCATTTCTAAGATTAATTATTGAGAAAATATGTAACTTTTATTTTTGAAAATGAAATTATTACAAATTATTGTTACTATTAATATTTATTTTCTTGTGCATGTTAGGAAAACTACGAAAAAAAGCTTTTGTTTTTCAAAAAAAGCAGTTTTGAAAATATAAGTTTGTTTGGGTATTTTAACTCAATAATTTAAGTTGTTCAAATATGGGAAAAAATAAGTTCTTTCAGAAAAAAAAGGAAGTGGAAGCTCAAATTTGAGAATTTTAATTAAAATCCATAGATACAAAATGAATATATATCCAACCTACTCTCAAAAATGGTAATTTGACACAAAAATTTATCAAACATAATTTATACTTCACACTCATTCACCACAAAGAAAATTATTATTTTTTAACAATCCAAACAACACATTTTAATTTGAAATCACTTTATTTTAGCTAAAGTGCCTAAATATAAATTGATCTTCAAACAAGTGATTATATGAAAAAATGATTATACAAACAAGAAATTATTGAAAAAAGTATAATATTACAATTTTTCAAACATGCTAATATAGTAAAAATTTTAAAAGTAGAGTACAAATATATTTATTAATATTTAACATTATTATAACCTACATATATAGCAAGCATTAATAAGTCAATGTTTTGACTTGACCCATTTAAGGTTAGCTTATAGACATAAATTGACCATGTGTTATGTTTTAAGATTATGTTTTTATTTTCACAATATATGAATACCATTATATGTTTTTAGATTTCAAGTATTGATTTGAAATGCTGGTTGTGATCACGTAACAAATTAAAATATTAACCATTTATGTTTGGGATTTCAAGCCTTAAACTGATTTAAGGATGATGACTATGGTTATGAATGAAACAATTTAGGCTTTTACATAATGTCAAAGCACATGTTAGACTTAACTAAGATGAGTTTATGACTACGTATATTCAAACATTTTAGTTTTGTGAAATCAATCATTGTGGTTTAATTAGATAAGTTGATAATGATTTAAATTAAATCATGTTTTGAGAAAGAAATTCACATTTAATTTAATCACGCATATAGTGAGTCACGTTATGCAAAAGGTTTTTGTGGGGACTAAATCATTCACATACTGGTCATGTTCCCAAATTGTGTCATAATTGAGAGTTTTAAACCCATTAATATGGTGGGAAGTGTCTAGAGTTACATTCAAAATTTTGACTAATAGGCTGAGGAATGTAATGCCCAAGTTTAGAGGGAAAACTCAGAGTGCCTTTATAGGGGAAATAGTGAGGAGCGAGGGTTGGGGCGATCAACGTAAGGACGATGTGGGGGATAGAGATGAGGGTGGGGGGGTCAGCGTGAGGATGATATGGGAAATGGCGACCCTGGTGGAGATGATCAAGGAAGAGGTGACCAGGGCAAGATTAATCAAAATAAGGAAATAAGAAGACAAAAGCGGTGCATGATAGGTAAAGCGTTTGGAGCGACTTTATCGGTAGCTAATAAAATATATAAACGTGGCAAGCAATTATGACTTGATCCAAAATCCCTTGATAAATACTCCCCAACCCTTCATTGGCCAGTCAAGAACCCACATTCGTGCAAACCATTTCATTAATCATAGTTATATATCTTTTTTTCACTTGAAAATGAACTAGTATTTGTATTTATTTAGTATGTTTATATTTGGCATTAATTAAGGTTTGTATGAACTATTGTAAATTAACTTTTAAAATAGAAGTAGATGAAAAGGAACAACTTGATAACACACGTACAACACATCGATAATAAAATTAATGTAAGTACAACATATCATAATTAAATAAAAACACAAGTACAACACATCTGTAATAAAAGATGCAACAACCAACCTAAGATAATACAAACACAACACATTAATAATAAAAATAACACAAGCACATCACTATATACGAAATAGGACTAGCAGCATATGGATAGCAGTTACGACTATGTTGCTCACCACGACCAAGGACACAACGTTGTGGTCCTTACATCTCACGAGAATTCATTTCATTCAAGTAACAGGTAGATTTAGGTTGACCTTTTCACTGTGCGCTTTAAGGCAAGGTTAGGACAAATCTTCAAACCTTGTCCCGGGGCCATGAACTTTCATGTCCTATAACCCCAAACTGTGTCTGGTGCACTTTGCAAATCTGTCTCGTTCTATAAATATCATCAACATATCAGTGCCTATCAAACCTTTTGCTATCACAATAAGCAATCACATGGTGACAAGGAAATCGATCTACTTGGAAATCGCCACAATCACAATATCTGTGACTCAAATCAACCTTGTATTCTTGCTTGCTAGCTTGCTCTCTGACAAGGAAGGACTCATAATGTTTGTCGAAGGTAATTAAGGATGCCCATGTTTCTATTTGACTGCTTGTTTTCTCGAAGTCATGTAGTGACCAATTCTGAAAATTCATGACTAACACTTTTTTTGGGTAAATGCATCTCACCTTCAAGCAAACAATTTAGCTTGATGGAAGTATGTTGCTTTAACAAGTGCTGTGATAGGTAAATTGCGAGCACCCTTTAGAGCAGAATTGATGCACTTGACTAGGTTGGAGGTCATATGCCCCCATTGATGTCCACTATCAAATAACTGAACCCACTTTTCTTGAGGAATTTCATCAAGCCAATCAATATAATTTGAGCCACGTTCACACATCTGCTGATAGCGATAATTAAATTCGCATTCGGTCCTCGAATACCTTGCAAAAGTTAATGTGTTTGATACGTTAATTATTGAGTATTATTATCAAACCTTTATTTCGTTAACAAGTAGGAGGAAAATGTAAATTACCTATGATCACAAGAAGCCTGTGCAAGAATGGCACCTTGAATTTGTGCAAGAAATTGGCAGTGATGTGCCTAGTACAATACATATGGAATGCTTTTGGAGGTTCCTACTAACCATTGTTGCGAACTATTGCTGCTTGAATTGGCTCATGACGATCAGAAATAATTCCAACTCCATCACAAGTCATTACATGTTTGTGTAGATGGTCTAGAAAAAGTACTACGCATCTACAATCTCACCCTCGACAATTGCAAAACCAATTGGCTATATATTCTTATTTCCATCCTATGCCACTGTAACCAGAAGAGTTCATTTATATTTCCCATACAAATATGTCCCATGTACCTACACAAGTGGTTTGCAGTGTTTAAATGCTTCAATGTAATGACCAAAAGTCCAAAACACTCACGAAATAGCCAAACATTTGGCACCATATCATTTGAATTAGCACAATAGGCCTCTATAGCATCAAACATGAAAGTTAACCCAGGAACAGTAGCACACAGTGCTCCATACCATTTTGGGAGCTCTGTATATGTCACAGCTTGATTTGGATTGTGACTGGCATGTGAGAAATCTCATCCTCACGTAAGCTTCGCGATCGCTATGCCATGCTATATGCATATTTTATTCATAAATCTATTTTAAATTGTATATCAAATCTCATATTAAACTCATAATATAACTAAATAGCTCTTTTCTCATAAATAAAATCTTAAACTACAGCTCTATAACTATGATATATAATTCAAATTGAGTTACTTTTTTACAAAAGATTCATGAAAGCTATATCAATTTTAAATACAAAAAAGAATCATAAAATATCCAAAATGCAAAATGTGTAAATCTGTGGTCCGTGACCCTGCCTATCATATCACTAGTGCACTCTACAAAATACCAAACCACTTCACAGCTACGTGAAGCTCACTAAAAGTAAAAGCTACTACTGCTAAGGAGGAAAGGTTGGAGGATCCAAGATATACCTGTATCTGTGAGGAAAAGAAAAAAAAAAAAGGGATGAGTTTTGTTACAAAACTTAGTGAGTGGATAGTCACTCCTAACCGTACATAGGACAAGAAAGAATTATACATAAATATAGTAATGCAACATTCATAAAACATTTCTATTTACTTTACATAATAAATATCATCTTTATCTTCTCAAGAATTACAAAAGAGAATAGACAATCCATAAACTATAAAGTGGTGCTCAGTCCCTAGTGAATATAAGCTTGTAGCTGAGATCCTAATGGTCCTTAGCAAACCGCATCCTTGGCAGACTGATATAAAACAAGGATAACTTGCCCCTAGCGGGTCTTGATATACCAAGGTTAACAAAATAACTTCCGTTAACTCACAGTTTTGTTCCTCTCAGTAATTCCCTATTTAAAATCATGCTTAAATAAAAAAAAAAGGTGGAGTTCTAACATTCTTAGTTTAACATGTTTCAGTTTCCAAATAACATAGAGCCTTAAGTTTCATTTCATTGATCATAACTAATCCAATATTCATAATCTATTCAAATCATGAATTAGATCATACAAACCCTTTTTATAGAACCAGTGTTATCAAATTGTGGCCATGGCGTGGTGAAAATTCAAGAAACCGCCATGGAGACCTGCATGGCATGGCGGCTCGTGGCGGCAGCAATCTTCATGGTGCCATGGCGGAAATGGTGGAAGGAAGCCATTTTTTTTTAAGGAAAATAAGAATAGCCATGGGGTTATTTTAGGGATTTTGCGGGTTTCTTAAAAGAAAACCCTAACCCATTAGGAGCCCATTTGCGCAGCTCCCCTCTGTTTCACGCATTTGCCTCCATCTCCAAGGGCGATCCATCAGTTCGTGCGACAGCGACCTTCGGCGACCTCCTTGTTGCAGCAACCAAGTTGGGCCACTTCCTCTTCTTTCTTTCTTCGGTTCTATCTTTTTCCTCTTTCTGCCTTCTACTTTTGTTTTTCCTTCTTCTTTCATGCTTGCCTTCAGTTTTGTCTTCTTCTTAATATCTGCCTGCTGCTTTTGTTTTTTTTTCTTCCTCGATGCTTCTGCCTTCTGCTTCAACTCATTGCTGAGTGTTTTTTCTTTTTTGCTTTTTTCTAGTTTCAATTTTTTTAGTGAGCTATAATGGAAAGTCAAGGTCAAGCTTCACAAAGCACAAGGTCATATAGAACATACCCTGGTTGGAAGTATTGTCATCCAATAGAAGAAAATAATACTAATGATATTATGTGTAATTTCTATGCAAAAGTGATGAGAGGAGGAATTACAAGAGCAAAAGAACACTTGATGGGAAAGAGTGGTAATGTCTCTAAGTGTCTAAGTGTCCAAAAGATGTTAAAGATGAATTATGGGCTCTTTATAAATAGAAAAAGAAGCAAGAGAGTGACGAAATGGCGGCAAGAGAATTTACAGTTTGGATTATCTGAGGATGATGCTTAAGAGATTTTGGATACTCCTAATCCTAGGCAAAGGAGAGGTGCAAATTTGAAAGGCCCTATGGATTTATTTTTGACAAAACCAGAAATTGCAAATGCAAAGAGGAAAAAGGAGATATTGAGGCAGCAAAATATAAGAGAGTCGTGTGATAAGGAGGCAGTGGCTAAGGTTCATCAATACATAGCAAGATGGTGGTATCAAGCTGGACTTTCATTTAAATGCATCAAATTAAAGAGTTTTTGTGATATGTTAGCGGCCATTGGGAACTTTGGTCCTAATTTGCCTCCTCGATTTTATCATGATATAAGGGTTCTGCTTCTTAACAAAGAGTTGGAGTACACTAATAATTTGATGAAGGATCATAAGGAGCAGTGGGACAAACATGGTTGTTCAATCATGTCAAATGCTTGGACCGATAGAAAGCAAAGGTGCTTGATTAACTTCTTGGTGAACTTCCCTGCCAGAACAATGTTTGTCAAGTCTATTGATGGTTCAAACTTTGTGAAGACCAGTGAAAAGTTGTTTGAGTTACTTGATTCTCTTGTAGAGGAGATTAGTGAGGAAAAGGTTATACAAGTTATAACTGACAATGGGAGTAATTATGTTTTGGCTGGTAACATGTTGGAAGAGAAAAGGCCATACCTTTATTGGACTCCTTGTGCAGCTCACTGCTTGGATTTAATTCTAGAAGACATTGGAAAATTTCCATTGATAAAGAAGACCATTAAAAGGGGAATTTTTCTTGTTGGCTTCATTTATAGCCATTCTAGCACTTCGAGCATGTTAAGGCACTTCACAAATAAGAAGGAGTTGGTGAGGCATGCTGTCACAAGATTTGCCACATCTTTTCTACCATTGGAAAGGCTTCAACAAGAGAAAGAAAATCTTCGAAGAATGTTTACTTATGAGGAGTGGGTAGGTAACAAGTTGTAAAGATGCTAAGGGCAAGCAAGCAATGAAAATTGCAACTATGTCTTCCTTTTGGAACCATGTAGATTACATAATTAAAATAATGCGTCCTCTTGTTTGTGTACTTTGCCTTGTTGATGGCGAAAAAAAGCCCACAATGGGTTATATTTATGAGGCAATGGACAAGGCAAAAGAGGCCACCATGAAGTGCTTTAGTGATGAAAGCAAATAGAAGGATGTGTTTGCAATCATTGACAAAAGATGGAATTGTCAACTCCATCGGCCATTGCATGCTTCGGGACATGTTTTAAACCCACAGTTCTATTGTGGCAACCCCGATTTAGAGTATGATCTAGAAGTCACAAATGGGTTCTTTGTATCAAGAGATTGGTTCCAAGTAAAGATGTGCAATAGAAAATTTTACTTGAGCTGCCAATTTATAATAGTGCTAGTGGTCTTTTTGGAAATGAATTTTCAATATCACAAAGAAAACCCTTTGCACCTGGTGAGAAGAATACAACTTTTAGCTTTCAAATTTCTTTTGATTTTAAATTAGAGTAGTTTGCTTACATATCTTTCGATTGGTAGCTCATTGGTGGCAAATGTATGGTCTTTCCACTCCAAATTTACAAAAATTGGCAATCAAGATTTTGAGCTTGACATGTAGCTCTTTGGGATGCGAACGAAACTGGAGTGTTTTTGAGCATGTAATTAGCATTTTCCTATCACTTTACTCTTTTGTTATTTTTGGAATAACTAATAGTAATGCTTAGATTATATTGATTTGCAGTTTCATTCTAAGAAGATAAATAGGCTTGAGCATAAGAGGTTGGAAAACTTGGTTTTTGTGAAATATAACTAAGCACTCAAGCAAAGATATGATATTAGGAATGAGATTGATCCTATCTCACTCAATGACATTGATGATTGTAATGAGTGGATGGTTGGAGAGCTAGAGGGTGAGGATCATGATACTGGAGATGACTTGGTGTTTGCAGATGATAGGATCCTAATATCATATCTTTGCTTGAGTGAGGATCATGATACTAAAAGAACAAGTAACTAGAAAACACTAACATAAATAAAAACGAGAGACAACCAAAGTTAAAAGACCTAGAGGACCTTTTTCACCCTCTACTTCACTTAGATAAACAAATCACTTAAATAAACATTAACAAGTTAGTTTTGTTAGCATGTCAATTATAGTTAAAAGCCTATGTCTAGGTTAATTAACCATGTTTCCTTCACTTAAAATACTAAGTGTCTTCGTGAATTAGTGTGAAATCAACCCATTATTAAGAACTAACATCGAGCATTTACTATGCAAGGCCAATGGATATGTTTCTATTCCATTGACTAATCATTACACCTAAGCCAATTAAGTGCAAAAGAACAAGCATTACCCATAACCAAGGTCCAATATCCCTATTCCTATGTCTAGTTCAAGGGAATGCCCCAAATCAACTTAAATGGTGGCAAAACATATAAGAGCATTACGATAAGAAATGGGTGACCAAAACCAACATCATTAATATTCAAACAAGTGAATCTACAAACATCCAAGATCCATAGAGGGGTCCAAAGGATTTACTAGTTACAAGTTTAGCTATCCATAACAATAAACAAACTAACCACTAACTCAGGAAACATAATGAATATTAAAGAATAAAAAAGAGAAAGAAATAGATAAACAAATGGTGCTTCAATCCTCCTCCAAGCTTTTTTGTCTTCAATCTCTAAGATCAATCTCTCTCTAGTGTTAGGATCTTCCAAAACCTAGGTTTTTCTCTTTGAAAAATATGCTAAAGAAGGCAGAAAACGAACTCCTGTACTGTTGCCCCTAAAATTTGGTTTAAAACATTACTAAAAATGGGTCTGTACTGCGTCGGGTTGTAACCTGGCAAAAACATCAGGTCATGACCCAACTTGACAAATTGCTCAAATGATGTATGTGCCCAGTAGATTGCAACCCAGTAGATTTCATGTCACAACTTAGCAGCAAAAATGCTCCTCTAAATCTCTTTTTCTCCATACCTTGCTTCCTTTCCCTTGACTTCCAATTGGATTCTTTTTAAGCTTGACAAATCTACAATTTCGGGTGTCAAAAATCATCAAATGATATTTTAATTGATAATATCCAATTCCAATCAATTAAGTCATGATTTATGAGAGTGGATTTTTAACAAACATTCCAAGATAAAAGCAAGCCAATTCTTCTTATTTTAAAGTGTTTCACTTAGAAAACTAAGGATAAGGCATGCTATTTAATCCAAATTAGAAGCTAAAATAAGTCCATAAACCAGAGTTATCAGCAATTGTCAAATACATACTTTGTAAAATTCTGAAATCATAATGTCTACAAACTGGCGATCTCTTGAACGTGATTTCATAGCCACAATTATACTAAAGCTAGATTGTTAGAATTATATGAATTTAGAGCTTTCAGAGTTTTCAGTTTTATTCAGTTTACTAGCAAATTAGTTTTAGATGGTAATTATAGAGAAACAGACAATGAGTTTATAGGTGTAAGATTGTTAGCATTGGTATCAAATTATTCGCTAAAGGACAGTCTCACCTTTTGGAGTATTTAGAGAATATAACCTAGTTAAGTGTCTGTGTTATGGGACCTAGTTAGGTTCCCTTTCAAAGTTCAGATATTAGAGTTAAATATTATTATTACCATTATATACTAGCAGCTTGCCGACACTCACATGCTCGTCAACCCACATTTTTTATTTTTTATATATTAATATAATTAAATAGAATTTAAATTTAATATACAAAATTAAAAATATTTATTTAAAAAAAGATTTGTTGTTGTTTCAATTAATTCCTTCCTCCTATTACCCAAATTTGACAATTGATATATTACAAAAGTAATTTCTATTAAGAAACCATAAGGGACAAAAGAACACCTTAAACAAAATATATGATATTACATATAAAATAGGAAAAGGTTCATACATTAAACTATTAACTAAAGGATATTGCAATAAATAATATTACACTTATATCGTAAAATAATAAAAAAAATGCTTAATAAATATACATATTTTCATGTTGTATCTTTCGACATCCTTATCTTCAAACCAAGAAATGTTTGTCCGCGGTAAAAATACGCCCCCCTAACAAACCATTTGGGCTTCACTTTTGTGAAACTTAGAACCATCGAGGTAGTTCATGGGACCATCCTCATCAATTAATGAAACATAATACAAACTATCTTCACACCCTTTGTTTACAGTAATGATTCTTGAAGGAATCAATGGAAGAAATTGGCAATGATTCCATTCTCTTCACTACCAGAAACTCGCGGTACACAGACGGGAATTATAGATGGATAAATCCTCATCTATAATACAGACGAATTTACAGACGGAAAAATAGAAAATTGGAAAATAAGTTTTTTTTGTAAAAACCAAATATATCCATCTGTAAATGTTGGCACGAAGACCCGCCACATGGCAGGTAACATATACAGACGGAAAATAAGGAAAAAAATGTTTTTATTCTATATAATACAGATAGATTTAGAGTCAGATAGAAAAAAAAATTAAAAAACATTTATAGACAGGAAAATCCGTCTATAATTTGAAATTAAAAGTGCATTTTGCAGGCATGAGTTATAAACAGATTTTACCATCTATAAAATGGATTGTTTCATTAATTGAGTTATAGACGGTAAAATCCGTCTGTAATTCATGGAATACAGAACAAAAGCGCGCACCACCTTCTTTTTCTTCTCCATTTTCCATTTCCATTCTTTTTCATCGTGCCCTTTCTCTTCGGTGCTGTCGTGGTGTTTTTAGCCGCTACCGGTGGTTGGAGCCACCATTTTGCTAATAGTTTGCGTCATTGTGTTCCTGGTATGATGCTCTACCTTTTAATCAGTTTAGCTTTTTTATTTTTTGTGTTTTATTTTTGTGCTTTCAATTTGTGATTGGTTGTTGTTTTTAGTATCATTGATTAGTAGAAACTTCATTTGTTTAGGATTTGAACCACATTTGGAGCGTTGTTGGAGTAATTTGGAGCACTTTTGGTTGCAGCTTTTTATAGTGTGTTGGTAAGTTTTTATATTTGTTAATGTTTTTCATTTTTGTGTTTAGGAAGTAATAGTATTAGGAAGTTGATTTTGTAAGTTTTTATGTTTGTTGATGTTTTTAAGTTTATTATGGTAAGTTGGAAATCTTGTATTTATAATGTAAGTTGAGTATGTTCTGTCGAAAACATTTTTTATAACAATTTTTTTTCATTTTACAGATAGATTTTACCATCTCTAACATTATAGACAGTGAAATCTGTCTGTAAAATGGAAAATTTTGAACACATTTTTTTAACCATTTATAGACGGATTTTATCCGTCTATAAAGTATATAGACTGACTTATCCATCTGCAAATCCGTCTATAAAATATAGACAGGAACAAAAATCCGCCTGTGTTTCTTATAGACAAGGAAAAAATAGACGACCTTTACCCGTCTATAAATCCGTCTGTAATTATAAAATCCATCTATACCACATTAAAAATCCGTTTGTGTTCGGCAAAAATCTTGTAGTGCTTTTACAGTTCTTTATGCTCTAGAGAAATTATCATTGACATTCCCACTATTCAGTCTATTACTTTTTCTTTTTGTGAAAATTAGGGGGAGGAGCATACTATGTGGTGCTTTTGATGCATAACGTAAAATTGATGAGTTTTCGTTGTTGAACCCCTGCAATTCCAAGTGGAAGCCATGCAAAGCAGCAAGTTTAGAAGTCAATGTTTAGGACTTGTCACTTTGTCTCAAACGATAAATTTTCCTTTCCTTTTTAGTGTTGGTTAGATTACTCTCCACATCCTTAGGCAATCAAAAGAGAATCAAGGAGCAAATAAATCATAACGCTATTAATCATTATCTTTCTATCAAACTTAAACTTCATCAAAAAGGAAAAAAAAAATCAACAGGTACTTACACCATATTGTGGCCTTGACTACAAACTTGAACATGGAGAATCAATGGCAATGTATATGAAGAAGTGTTGCGGCGAGATCCTAGTCTCGTAGTTGAGAAAGGAAAAGGAACTTCTTGAAGTTAAAGGTCTTCACTACTGATAGCCTGATAAGCTGAATGTTGTCATAGAAAATCGAAATAAATGATGAACGAATACGTCAACTTGCTTCTGTTTCATCTAGTACGTGAAATTGTGTGAATGGTGGGGGTATGAAGGGGGGGGAGTATGCGAAAGGAAAATAATGAAATGCCGAAGCAGTTTTAGAATCCCAAAACTTATCATAAAATGGTAGAAAACTACTTAATTTGAATTACGAAAACTATAAGTGTAAATTGAGTAGCTATATATAAGGTTAAAATTGGAAAAAAAAAGTTGAACACGAAAAAAGCCAAATCGCCTTTATAATTGTGTATGTTTGTCTTGTTGATTATCCTATGTGAGTGGTGGGTTAGAATCCACTTGTTAAGTTCGTTGACTTACCCCTTTTTCCTTCATCCTTATAGTTACAGTTGAGTTGCAGAGCAGGTTGTCAATTAGCTACTAGTTTAGTAGTCCACAACTATTCTAGTGGTGAGCTTTAATTTACGTTACAGTAAGACTTAGCCAAAGGTTATGTTAAATTGGAGTGCTCCATTAGATGTGTAGGTAGAATCCGAACCATACATTCCATTTTAAGATTATATACTTTTAATTTCATAATTCATGCACATCCTTTTATGTTTTTAGAATATAAGTATGAATTTAAAATATAGATTGTGATTAAAATTTATGTTATAAGCCATATATGTATTCATGATTTCGTTTTCAAGTATTCAACTGATTTTCAAATTATGACTAAGATCATGAAATGAAATAGTTTATGTTTTCATGAACTGTTGCAGCTCATGTTAAATATAATTAGGATAAATTGATGATTTTGTATATATGATGAAATATTTCAGTTTTATAAATTCTAATATATGATTAAAACAGAGAAATTGTTAATAGTTTAGATAAAACTATGTTTTAAGTATAAAAATCACAATAATTCATACATTCAATACGTCACGTCACCTAAACGGCTTACATAGGGACCCAATCCTTCACATGCCGGATACACTCCCAAAGTCGAGTCTTGACAATATAATATCCTTTATTAATAATTGCACATATTAAATTTTTCAATAAATTAAAGTAAAATATATCTGACTTGCAATAATATATAATATACTGATATATATATATATATATATATATATATATATATATATATATATATATATATATAAAATTTAATTTAATTTTAAAAGGCTTACTATGTTAATAAAATAAATTCCTAATAGTAAGTACAATTTATAATAATTATTCTTTTAAGAAATAAATATTCACAACTATTAATTATAACATTAATGCAGATTTGTTTATGACAAAATCATAATTTTTTTTATTACTCTCTTTGTGATTTTCTTCAAATATAGTATTAACAAATAATTTTTATTTTTATGTATATTAATATTCTAAATTAAATTGTCAAAAAGTAGGTAATTTTAAAAATTACTATTACATTTAATTGTCTATTATTTTAGTATAGTAAAAATTTAAAAATGAAATTATATACATATATATTACATTATTATATGGCAATAAATTTTATTATGTAGAGAACACTTTATATATATATAAATAAAATTATTAATGGCTATTTTGGTCAAAGAAATAAAATGATAAATATGAGAAAATAAAGAATTGAATATTAAAAATAGATTAAAATGTAACTTATCTTCCTTTTTGAGGGGAAGAGAGTGTATATTTTAAAATTAGAAGGGATGGGAGTGTCATAAAGTAAGTTATCAATGGAGTGGGGTGTATTTTATTCTTATATGGCATCTAGGAAATAAAAAGAAAAATGAAATATGTGGAAGTGAATAGTTTTATTCGAATAATATAATAATTACCTTATTTTGATTTAGAGTTGACTTTATATTTTTGTCAATAAAGTATCCATGCCTCTAAAATCTTGCATAGCCTCCTTTCCATTTATTTACAATCTAATGAAAGAACAGACTAAATACTTTTCATATTATCTACCCTGTCAAAACACAGCTCGCATTCACATTTTTCATGGTTAATCCTTGTACACACAAATAAAAATGTTTTCACTAAAGACAATTGCCAAGCACGTGTAACAAGCATTGCTCTTTCCATTATGCCATCCTTTCACCATCCAAACACCAGTACTCATCTTTATTAACCAGTGTTGTTACTCCTTCATTTTGTGTGTCTCGCTCACAAAAAAGCCATATCCATTCCTCTCTCTCTTGCTTACAATTCTCTAGCTAATCTCTATCTGTGTCACTCTTTCCGGGCATAGCCATCTCAACTAGGAACCACATCTACATAATAACTTTACCTACATTCTTCATTAATGGCTATCGCATAAGGCATTACATTTAGGTACGATTGATAATTTGTGCTCTTCATCACTTCTCTCTATCGCTGCATCCTTCATTTGCTGTTCGTGTTTATTCCTTGCTTGATTCTATTCAATTAGATTGTAGAAAGAATCAAAAAATTCTCGAGGTAATCGATTTCATAAACTCAGATTTTAAGTGGTGTACCTTTTGTTTCTTTTGCTTGATTTGGATCTTTGCTTGGCCACTGATAAAAAATGGTTAATTCCTTTTTCCGGGCATGGTTTTTGTTTAATGTTTCTTGTTGTGTGCAGCTGTCGCTTTCTATGTTGGTTTATTGCAAAATATATCTAAAGGTTCTTCTTTGGCTTAATTTTTCTCTAAAGGTTCATCTTATTGGTTTTGTTTTAAATTATTTTCCTGAGCATGCCACCAGTCGCATTTCATAGTCATTTGATCATAATCACCCGATTGTCTTACACCTAAAAAAAAAGTAATCACTTGATTTTATGAGCGTGGCGTTGGTTTTATCAAATCAATAATTGGCTATAGAAGCAAGAATTATACAAAGTTCAAGCAATGGAGTAAGAAATTTCTTATAAAAAACACCAAAAAATTGGGTGTCTCAATTTATCTTAATGGATGTGATGGATGAATAGATTGAGTAGTGCCACCATTACATCTAATGAAAATAAAATAGATATCTCAATGGAGATAAACTTTTTGAATGTTTAAATAACATTAATAATTTCTTATTCAACTCTAATGTAGGGTACGTGTGAATTGATGGAGTTGGGTGGAGTGGAACGGGGTAAATTTTAAGTTGCTCTATTGTTTATATTTGTAAAATTTGGAAGGAATCGAGTGGAGATGGATTGATTCCATTCCATCTAATTCCATCTATTCTCCTCAAATTTCCTCCTCTCCCTCTCCCCTCAAATTGGACAGAATACAAATGAATGAAAAATACCTAAATCAATATAACAGAGTAATTATTCTGCTTTGTTCCGCTCCACTTCACTCCATTATGTTCCATTTCATTCTATCTAACTTCACCAATCCAAACATACTCATAGATATGTAGCATAAACGTTTTTAATTGCAGTAATTCAATTATTATATATTATTAAAAGCACATTTGACTCTTTTGATATATATCTGATTAAAAATCATCAACATATTAATGTATAATTGCTATATAGACATTGTGTAAACCCTTTGTAACACAACAATAAATTAAAATTAATTTTTTTTATTTGTCGTGTTCACTTGATCTATACATTTATTTTTGTTCTTTTTATTTTTTAAAATTTAGTGCAAATTTTGAGCTATAGTATATATTCGGTAATTAATGTAGATGAGGCTTCTTCTTGATCAACAAGCTGCTAACTATGGGGGATTTTTGGTTTCTTAGTTGCTAAATTCCTAAATATACGTAAAGTGTCATTTCTTTCGTACCTTTTATCATCATGGATTTATTTTCTCCTTTTGTTATCCTGTTTTCTTTTGGATATCTTTTGGTTAAAATATGAATAATCACATGATTTTATATGAATGATCAATATTAAAATATAAAGTTATATAATTTTTTAAGTGATCATGTGATTGTTAATTATCATTAATTAACTCTCAATTTTAGTCATTCATGTATAACTATGTAGATTGAATTTTCGCAATAATCATGTATTTTTTCGGTTAAAAATTACCCGCTTTTATTTATCATTCAATAAATGGGTATAGCAAATTTAATGTACCACATTGATTGATCTTGAATAATCTTTTCATTTTGTAGATTGCTTTATTGAAAAAGAAAGAAAAGAAGAAGACGAAAGAAACTGAATGGCGTTGTTACCAGCGATGAGTTCCATTGGCGATGTTGATCCCTTTCTATTCCATCCTTTGGGTGAGGTACTCTTAGCCACAAAACATGCACCGGAAGGCAAAGTTGAAGAGAAGGCCGAACCCGAAGAAGAAGAAGAAGAGGACCTAATAACCATTGAAGAACTCGAGGCTCGGATATGGAAAGACCGCAAGTTGTTGAAGAAGCTGAAGGAAGAAAGGAAAGACAAAGAGAATAACTCATCACTTGAGCAACTAAAAAGAAAAACAATGTCCCGTGCACAAGACGGCATACTAAGGTACACGCTGAACATGATTTATGGTGTTCGGCTATTCAATCCTCAACAAAGATGTTGATTCTTTTATCACTGACAGTTTTATTTGATTACGGGTAAAACTGAGCTGGAAATCTTCGTAAGTTTCACATGTATGAAAATTTTCACCTCAACTGCCCAATACACTCTAAGAGTATTTTTTGTTTTAAAAAATAGCCTTTTATTTTCCTTTTCAGTTTCTTTATTTTCAGGGTTTTATAAATGAAATATTGAAAATTAAAAATAAAAATTATTTTCAGTATTTCTTTCACAAAATTTAAAAAGTGATGTTAGGTGTATAATAAAATTATACAATAAATGCACATTGCACACCGTATTATCATCGGATTTAATGAATAAATGGGATAAATGAGGACCATACATCACATCTAATGATAATAATGTGTGTGGTGTGCATTTATTGCGTAATTTAATTGTACATCAAATATTATTTCAATTTAAAAAATCAGGAAAATGAGAAAAACAAAACCACTTTAATTATTCGTGAACAAATTTCTCCAAACTTATCAGTTAGAGAGTATTTTTGTTCTAACCTCTCCAAGTTAAAAACTGCCATGGTATCTCCCTCCAGACTAACAAAAACCACTATTGGGTTAGGTACATGCTAAAGATGATGGAGGTCTGCGATGTTCAGGGCTTTGTGTACGGCATCATTCCAAAGAAGGGGAAGCCAATGAGTGGCTCTTCCGACAACCTTCGCGGCTGGTGGAAGGAGAGGGTCAAATTCGACCGCAACGGCCCCGCCGCAATCACAAAATACAATGCCGAACTCGGGAACATGTTTGGCCTCAGTGGCATGTCAAATGGAGAGGCACCACTTATCACATTGAATGAGCTCCCCGACACAACGCTTGGGTCACTATTGTCTTCCCTGACGCAGCACTGCGACCCGCCGCAGAGGAGGTTCCCCCTGGAGAAGGGCGTTGCTCCGCCGTGGTGGCCGACGGGGAAAGAGGAATGGTGGGGCGAGCTTGGTTTGGACAAGGATCCAGGCCCTCCTCCTTACCGGAAGCCTCATGATCTGAAGAAGGCTTGGAAGCTGTGCGTGCTTGCTGCGGTGTTCAAGCACATGTCCCCGGATATTGAAAAGATACGGAGCATTGTTCGGCATTCCAGGAGCCTGCAGGACAAGCTCACTGCCAAAGAAACTGCCATTTGGATGGCTGTTGTGAACCACGAGGAGTCGTTGGCGAGAAAGATGTACCCTCACTTGTTTCCAGTACTTGTACCTCATGAAGGAGCAAGTAGTAACAATGGGCGTAATCTGCTCACTGAGACCGATGACTACGATGTGGAAGTAGAAGGCAGTGCTGCTGATGATATTCCTATGGATGTTGTCGAAGAATTACAGAACCAACCACCTTGCAATGATGCCAATATGGAAGATGAAATGAACGGGGGAAGATTAATAAGCAGCACTGTTATGCCGTTTGAAGATGCTAATAGTAATAAGAGGAAGGGCGCTGAGATCATTGAGATGAGTCCTAATGAGACTAATTACCTGTGTTGTAACCCTTACTGCCCACACCATGATCGGTGCCTTGGATTCCTTGACAGGAATGCAAGAAACAATCACCAGCTGTCATCGTGCACATACACAAGAAGAAGCAAGCCTGCTGTGCCTAATGGTCAATCTGGGGAAACTAGTGCAGAACCTGCAGCTGCAAATAATTCAGGTCTTGCAATTCCTGAAGATGGCGGAGAAAAGGTGTATGATTTGATGGATATATACACTGCAGGTTTAAAGAAGAACGCAGGCAAGATGATGAGTACTGCTGGGAAGGTTATTCCTGTTGCTAACCAAACCCAGCTGCAGTTGCAAAAATTTCAGTCTCAGATGGACAAGAAATTAGGCAGCAAACCACGGTTCGAATCTCAGCTGATGAGAGAGTTGCCCAAGTTAAACCGCCCGATAGTACTCGGACAGGATTGCCTCCGACAGGAGAATACAGTTGGAAACCAACAAAAGATGGACAAGAATTTCAGTGGTCTTGGGGTTAGTTTCAATGGCTGCAAGTTGCCTTCAGAAGTTGCAAATAAGGTCCCGGCGGTGCATACAAATGTATCAACAACCATCGATCCTCGGTTTGATTTCAAGACATTTAATAACCCCAAATTTGATGGTGCAACATTAATCGATTGCGCGTTGATTGAGTCTCGAATAGTCGCAACACCGAGGCGTAATTATCCACGGCTTCACCGCTAAGAAAAAGGTAAGATTGTAAAGTATCTGCTTCAACTTTGACTCTCTCATAATAAATAACCTCATTTCATATCGTTTTTGTCGGGTGAGACTTTTAGTATGTGATAAATAATTTCTAGGGTTTTAATTTTGGCAATTAAGTTGTTTAGAATTTATCGAAACATATGGCAACCTACTCCATGGTTTTCAATTTAATTTGAGCGGCATGAATTATTTGAAACTATATAATTCGCCGTGTGTTGGATATCTGCCAAAATTAGAACGATGGAAAAACTAAATATTTTAAAGGTAATGATATTTTAACACTTAAAAAATGGGTGTTTGAAACAGACACTCATTTTATAACCATTGGATGTAATGAATGTTAATGATAAGCAGGGATATTAATCACATCCAATAATTATAAAGTGAATATTTGAATAGATACCCACTTTTTTGGTGTTAAAATATCATTGCCCATATTTTTAACATATTACCCATATTTTTAACATATTACATGTTAAAGTGTTTGTAAAAGCTAAAACTACAAGAGGTTATTCGCTAATGACTCAAAGTTAAAGCGGATAATTTACATATCTTTACTTGCTTGGAGGCTGCAGCAGAATTGAAGAAGCTATTTGTTCTGTCGTTTTGGGTTATTACAAAAGCTATTTGCTCCTTACAGTTGTGTCTTCTCAACGGATGGTTTTCTCGTGAAGCTTGTCATTGTGTCTTGGTAGAGTACTCTCCTTTATGGAAGTTGTCAGGCCGGTATGCCTTCATAGCAGTGTTAAGGATCGATTAAATAATGAGCTGATCATGCGATTATTGCTTGAGAAATGACCAGGGTTAGGTGTCTAGGTTGCTAGAATCAAAACATTCATGTAATGTTATATGCAGATTTTGGTGAATTAAACATGAATCGACAGTTTGCGTCATTAAATAAATATGGTCATTTATCGGGTCATTTTTTTTAATGTGGCGGGGAGAGACAAAATTTGTCATAAAATGAGTTAGTTTGAACAATTACATGATTATGGAGTTTGAAATTTGGCTAATGGTAGAATTTCATTAAAAAAAAATTATAATTCTTTTTAAACCAACCCTGCGATACATCAATCATATTTAATAAAATATATATATTTTTTCAAACAAAATCTTGTAGATGACAAAATTTCGTTAATAAAATATTATTTTTTAAATAAAGACATCAGAATAGTAATTTTTTAATACAAAAGTTGCCAATGACAACATTTTGGAAATTAAATATAATTTTTTGCAAACAAAATCTCGCTGATGGCGATATTTCATTAATAAAATATTAGTTTTTCTTGCAAATAAAGTGTCCAGAATTGAAAAAAACAATTGTTTAATATAAAAGTTGCCAATGGCAAGATTTCATCAATAATTAAAAATTGTTTGTTAACCTATCTACCCTCAACGGCTCGTTGAGAGCTCTATATAACGGGGTGCAACTCATTCCACCATGACACAAGTTTTGTGAGTGTAAAAATAGTTCATTCTACTACCATGGCAAACTTACTGAGAGAGAAAGTGTAGTTGGACTGTGACTATAGCTGTTATTTTTTTTTTTTCCTATAGTTGTGAGTATGATGAAAATAAAAAGAGTATTTTGTTTGCACAAAAAATAGAGAAAAAAATGAGTAATATGGAAAATATAGTAGTATATATTTTAATGGTGATGTTCTTAGAAACACAGGTGAGGGTGTGACATTTACATGTCAAAATCCAGAATGTTTTCTATGCCACACACAATGTCATATATGGAGCTAGAGGATGGACTTTGTCAATCCATAGACACCGGTACTCCAAAAACAATATCTGCAATAAGATGTAGGTGTCCAATCTCCATCTTTGGCGACTTCGTACAATATCAAGCAACTATGTACTCCAGCAAATAATGATGATAGCACGCAACAGATATTCATGACACATCAGCGATATCATACAAATTCTTCTTCTTCTATTGAGCTATATGTATGTTGATTTTGAAGAAGTTACTCGAAATGAAGAACCCGAGTAAAGCCCATTTCCGGACAGAGATTTAGTAGAATTGGAAGAAAGTGATGGAGATGACTATGAAAGCTAGCGGTGAAGATGGTGTGGAAGATAAAGTAGACAATGATGTAGATAGTGAAGGCATCTCAAGCAATGCGGCTAGATAGCATCTGAATGAGAAGCCGTCTTTCATGTGCATCTTGAATTTGGATGCTATGCATGCCCTTGAGTTTCCTGAGTATGCAAACATGGGTATGCAGCACTGACTCTAAAATTTTTAATATGTTACTTGCTTTATTATATAAATTTCAAAGTATTTTTTATTATAATAAATGACTAGCAATAACTGAATCTTAATTATTATATTATTAAAGTTGGTAGAAATATTTTTTTTTATTAAAGTTCATTAGCAATAATGAGCATTCTACTATTGAAATATAGAATTATACTATTACATATATTTTTATTTTCTTTTTATCACAATTTTCATAATAAATACTTTGTAGGTGTATCTGCTATGGATGGAGAATTTCAAGTTGGAATGATGTTCAAAAGTAGGGAGGATGTTGTGAGAGCAATTAAGAGATATAGCATAGATAAAGCAGTAGACTATAAGGTATATTAGTCAAGACCCAAGTCATTTTATTGCAAATGCATACATCATGAGAGGTTGCAGATGGCTTCTTAGAGTTAGTTTAAGGAAGAATAAAGGTCTCTGGGAAATTAGGAAGTACAATGGACTTCGTACTTGCACCTCAGGGAGAAATTCACAAGATCACTCATAGTTGGATTCAGACATGTTTGCACAATTTATTAAGTTCATGATACAATCTGATCCATTTCTTAAAGTGAAAACTATGATTGCTGAGGTTAAATCTCGATATGGGTACACGAAAATGAACCAAAAAGCATGGGCAGCAAAGCAAAAGGCAATCGAAAAAAGCTTTTGGTAATTAGGAACACTCGTATGCTGTAATACTTTAGGTCCACCTGTCTCTAGCTCGACCTAGCAACCTCAGGGTACCCTTGGAACCCCCTGGTATATATTAGTAAAACCCCGTTGCAGCTGAATTTGCAAAATTATGCATAATAGCCTTGTTGCAGCGAGAATACGTCGCTGCAGCAAGCTAAGGGAGCAAGAGCATAATCCTTGCTCCAGACAAGTCGCTGTAGTGAGCACCCCATGTCAGAATAGTACCAGAAATGACATAGTTTTGTTAAATGAGCACCAACCCCTTTATAAACCTTTCCCTCGGATTCCTTTGGCAAAACCAAAACCAAACACCCCTAAAGCCTCATTTTCTCTCTTTGTTCCCATTTTACTCCAATCTATCATGCCCAAGCTTCAAAGATATGTGTTTATGGTTGGTTCATGTCTCCTTCCTTTCCATTCTCTCATGATCTAAGGTTGGGCTATGTTATTTCTCTCATTTTGTCTACTGGGGATGTTCCCCCAATTTTGTTATAATTTATTTAGAGTAATCTAGGAGCACCCATAGATTTCTTATGAGTTTTATGGCTGTAATGGCAAAGGTTTGTGACATCCCTCCTCCCCAGAGTCCTAGTGGTGTTGGTGCTTCCTGTTCCACCCCTCTAGGTGGGTGGTTTTGATCTCATGGCCTTAATTTGATCATTATATAATTATTTCCTAGCATTACGGAGTATTTGGAAACTGGAAAAATGTATTCTTACATGATATGGTTTTATGTGAATATGTGTTTTAGCTAGAATTGCTCTATTTGAAATTATACATGAAAATGATTATTTAAGAAAAATGTATGGGTTCAAATATGTTCTATACATAGTTATCAATGGCGGATAGCGGCGAGCCAAAAATCCACCATGGAAATATGGTAAATAGCGCTGCGGATATAGCGGACTAAAAAGTATTTTTATACATATAAAAAAAGCACAAAAAAATATTCCAAATATGACGAATAATAGAACTAGCAACATATATTAAGAACAAATATATTCTTTGAAATAAATTCATCAAATGCATTATGCATCACAATATCAAGAAATAAATTCATCACCACTTGATCATAATATCAAGAAATAAATTCATCAAATACATCACAAATCCACAATATCAAGAAAAAGATGTAAAGCAATCATGTCCAAGTCAAGTCAACACTCTAATACAAATTAAGACAAAGACTAACTAAAATCAACTATTTTAGTTTCTAGTCCATGTTCTCATCCTCAAGGTAATCAGTGCCAATGGGTCCATCTGAGGCATATCCCTCCGCTTCTTCTCCTAATTCTGAATCATCAAATTTGATTTCTTTTGCCTCTTCCTCAAATTCCTCAAAGTCATCAAACTCAAGTTCTTCTTCAACCACCTGCACCATTACCTCTTTTCCTTTTTTAGAAACTCTAGTACCCACTGCTATTGCACCATTTGATGATCCATCACCACTTAAGGGTTCCTTTCTTTTTTTACTTTGTCGCCTAGTATATGTTCTAGACTCTCCAACCCCTAATGCCCTATATACAGTTTCCCAAGTCAAAGTGTTATCATCTGCTAGCATAAATACGAGATTAGGAATGAGATTGATCCTATCTCACTCAATGACATTGATGATTGTAATGAGTGGATGGTTGGAGAGCTAGAGGGTGAGGATCATGATACTTGTTCTTTTATATTGTAATGAGATTGATCCATCACCACTTGTTCTTTTAGTATTTTCTCTTAATTCTCATTAAATTGATTTTGCTTAAGCTTAAAAATGGTACCTTAGTTGATCGCTAGCATACTTCTATCCAATCCCTGTGAATATGATACTCTTTCACTGACTATTATATTACTTGAACGACTCGTGCACTTGCGGTGTTTTACCCGCTTTTGTAAGCAACCATTAATTGCTACGAATCATACTGAGTTATATACTTTCAATATCATGAAACTGAAATTCTAAAATCATATTTCAAGCCGACACACTTTGATAACTTGATAATTCCAAAATCATATTTCAAAATAATGTGATTCATAATCATGATAACTCTAAAATAATAATGACATATTTGTTCATGAAGATAAACCATACTTTGCCCAACATTTTTCAAATACAACTTAACTTGATATTCTAAAAGCCTAAGTTGAAACCCCAATTCTTTAAAAGATGATAATATCATAAATCCATAAAATTACGTTTGATAACTTTGGTAAACTTACTAAATAATGTATTTTCTAATAAATCCTTTCATAACCATACAAAATATTTTCATTGCATACGACAAATCAATCATGGTTCCATGGTTTTTTCTAAGACATAATTTTCATGCTATAATCATACCCATAAACTTCCTAGACTTGGCATAACTTGCAAAATCATATCTATATCATATTTTTATTTCTAAATTCATGTTTAGTAACCATAATGCTACACATAATAATCACAGGGATGAAAATAAGATCATGAGTTCAAACTCATTCACCGTTTGGAGCTGGGAGTGTGTGGGTACTATCCATTTGACATTGGAAGCTTGGAATGACACCAACAATTGCTATAGAGCAACATAAACACATAAACAAGCTATAAGCTTACTAGAACAATTCGATGAATATTGGAAAAGTACTCAAACTTGACAACAACCAAGAACAATAATGACCAAACAAATGAAAAGGAAGAAAAGGGAAGAAACCTAATATAAACCATGAACAATCCTTACCTTAAAGCTTGGAGAAGACAAGATTAAGAGAGGATGAGAGTGAAAGGGTGGAAGAGAGATTGGGAAGGGTTAAGGTTCGAAGTTTGGGTTGAAACCGCGTTGGGGGATGGTTTAATAGAGTAAGAGGGTCACTTAACGAAACTATGTCATTTTAGACCTGTTCTGATATCGGGCACACCACTATAGCAGTCTATGATAGCTATAGCAGCTCGTTCGATGATGCCACCGGTCACCTATGAAACTCTCATGTTGCAATTGCACCACCAACTACTATAGCAGTCCCTGACCACTATAGCAGTCTTATAAATGCATGTTCTACATTTTTCATGTTTTTATGCATCCAGGGTCATTACAATAACATGGGTGGATACTAGGGACCCTAAGGCCATACTAGACTTGTATAGGGACACGTGAACTAAAGGTATCACAGATATTTTGATAAAAAATTAAATAATAAATATGTAAAAATAGATATTTAATAAAAAAAATTTAAAATAAATTCAAGTGCAGCTCATTTTAAATTGTAAGGGAGGGAAGTATAAGTTTTAGAAATAGAGGAGAGGAGAATGTAATATTTTAATCTCTAAACGAAGAGGGATTGGTTATATTTGAGGGGATGGGATTGTAATATAAATGTCTCTTAAGAAAGGAAAATGTATTTTACTCTTATAATTAAAGATATTAACAAATTAATCCCTGTATTTTAAACATTTCCTCATACAAACAATATTTTTATTCAAATAAATTTAAAGGCATAGAAAAGATTATTGTTTAT